>CM076990.1:22249926-24749926 GCA_039090855.1 Macrothele yani | reverse complement strand
CAGCGACCGGGATGGCGATTAATTACCTACTTTTTAGTTTTAGTTTATTGTTTACGTAAATGCTCTGTGTCTTTATTTCTCGTTGATTCCGCAGGACACTGGTTCACAAGACACACTCTATTTTCTATGTCTAACCTACAGGGATGCGCAAATAGCACTCCATGTTTCACACCGCTTTACGGGCTGCCTAGTGGCCAGTCAGCAAAATAGCACCCCACGTGTCACACCACTTTACACGCTGCCTAGTGGCCAGTCAGCAAAAAGGCACCCCAAGTGTCACGCCGCTTTACGCGCTGCCTAGTGGCCAGTCAGCAAAATAGCACCCCACGTGTCACACCGCTTTACACGCTACCTAGTGGCCAGTCAACAAAATAGCACACGATGTGACACACCACTTTACGCGCTGCCTGGTGGCCAGTCAGCAAAATAGCACCCCACGTGTCACACCGCTTTACACGCTACCTAGTGGCCAGTCAACAAAATAGCACACGATGTGACACACCGCTTTATACACTGCCTAGTGGCCAGTCAACAAAATAGCACCCCACGTGTCACGCCGATTTACGCGCTACCTAGTGACCAGTCAGAAAAATAGCAGACGATGTGACACACCGCTTTACGCGCTGCCTAGTGGCCAGTCGGCAAAATAGCACCCCACGTGTCACACCACTTTACACGCTACCTAGTGGCCAGTCAGCATCTATTTCGCAGTCCATCAACGAGAGCGGAGTGTGAAGGTTAGAAGAGCAGTAGCACAGCTGGACGTAAAACAGTGCGATCCACACAACATAATGGAAGACATATCCTAGTTTCAAAGAGGACAGATTGTTGGTGCGCGTCTCGCCGGTGAATCTGTGTGGTGGATCGCGAGGCACGGTATCCAGGGTCATGTAGGTATGCCAGCAAGAGGGATGAACTACATCCAATAGGAGTAACTGTTGGGGTAAGAGAAAGCTGTCTGACAGGACCGTCCGGGTGCTAACACGGATGGTAGCCAAAAAACATAAAACCACAGCTGCTCAACTCACCTCAGAACTGAATATGCACCGCGACGCATCTGTTTCCACCAAAACTGTTCGTCAGGAGCTTCACCGGGTCAACATTCACGATCGTGTTGCTTTCACTAAACCCTGGATCATCAGTGTGGATGCCAAACGCCGGTTTGCAATGGTGCCAGAAACGTAAATCGTAGACGTTGGGCAACGTGAAATGTGTATTGTTCTCCAATGAATCGTCCTTCACTGTCTTTTCCACAACCGGGAGAGTTTACGTGTGGAGACTACCCTCACAGGTTTATCAGCCGGATTGTTTATTGCCCACAGTGAAGCACGTAGTTAGATCAGTGATGGTTTGGGCCGCAATATCGTGGCAGTCTGTCGGCCCGCTGATTGTTCTTGAGGAACACATCACTGCCAAGGACTATCGGACAATTCTGGAAGACCAAAGTGCACCCAGTGGTTTAAACATTGTACACTGACGGTGGTGCCGTGTATCAGGATGATAATGCAATGATACACAGAGCCAGAGTGGTTTACTGAGCATGAAAGGGAGGTTGAACATCTATCATAGTCTTCTGGGGTGTTCTTCCGGAGCGAGTCAGGAAACCTTTTCCTCCACCAGCATCACGTCGTGAACTAGCCACTTTTCTGCAAGAGGAATGGCTTCAGATCCCTCTGGCTACTGCACAGGACTTGTATCGGTCCTTCCCACGACGAATTGCAGCTTTATTGGCTTCCAAGGAGGCCCTACACCGTTCTAATAAATGGTTGTGTCCTAAACCCATGTGTTTCAGTTTCGTTGTCCATCTCCTATAAGTTCATGTGTTTAAGCGTATTGCAGAAGGTGTTCAGAAAGTAATGCCTCCATATTTAAATACAAGCCCAGTGGCAAGGTATCAAACTGAAACCAATCAAGAACAAAGCTCAGAATTTCTACTTTAATTCACATATTTTACTTTTTTGCGTAGTCCTCCTCCCGCTCGATACAGATACTCCAACGTTTAACAAGTCTCAGTAAAAATCTTCAGGTAAACTTGTCTCGGTAAAAATCTTCAGGTAAACTTGTCTCAGTAAAAATCTTATCTTCAGGTTGTTCTCGGAACCATTTCCTCGTAGCGGTTTGAACATCTTCGTCACAGATTAACTGAATTCCTTTCAGATGTCTCTTGAGAGCAGAAAACAACCAGAAGTCGGACGGCGCCAAATCTGGGCTGTAGGTAGGGTGTTCAGGAACTTCAAGCCAGATTTTCTGTATGACATCTAAACGTGGGGTTTGGAGTTCTTGTGTTACAGGATCACTGGCTTTTTCCCCCACGCGCGCGGTTTTTTCTTTGCTTTAACTTTTTAAAGGTATGCACGCAGCCCTCAGAGCTAATAGTCGTACCACTGACCATGTATTTCTGATGAATAATGCCTTAGTAGTCCCAGAACACAATGAGCATGCACTTACCAGCAGAAATTGAGTTTTGTATATTATTTTCGCTCGAGGAGAAGATGGGTGTCGTTATTCCAGCGATTGAGTGTTCCTTTCTGGGTCATAATGGTGAAATCAACTCTATCACCATACACAATACTTTGGAGAAAATCAATTCCATGTTTTTCATAGCAAGCAAGCAACTTTTGGCATGTTTCAAGTCTCGATTTCTTCATTCCAGTCGTCAGGTGACGCGGAATGGAACAAGCACACATACTTTGTTGTGTGATAAAATGTTAACAATGTCCTTCCCACTACCTAAACTAATGTTCATCTTACTTGCTGTGGTTCTCTGAGATATTCTTCGATTTTTCCCTGATGTACTCATCGACATTTTGCCTCTTCAAGTCGCAAGTTGCGATTACGGGCCTCCCACTCCGCGGCTGATTGTTTACGGTCAACATTCCTCCACTGTCCTTTAATTTTCTTACACAGCGACGAACAGTGCTTTTGTTCAAAGATTCAGAGTTATAAACTGCCATTAATCTGACGTGAACTTCTTTAGAAGGTACATTTTCACGAGTTATAAACTCTATAACTGATCATTGTTTGACACCCGTTGATACAGTTGAACAAGTTAGTAAAAGCATGCAACGCATTGATTCTGACACGCTTTCCAACATGCCAGAAATCATTCCTCAAGTTATGAGGATAATGGCTGTGGAATAAATCTCGCTCCTTTGCCATGACCTTTGACCCCATTTCGATTATATTAAACAGAATTGGTTCAGTATACCTCCGGAACAACATACTAAAGTTTTGTCGTAATAGAAGTATTTTAGCCAAGTTATGAGGATAATGGCTGGGGAATAAATCTCGCTCCTGTGCCCTGATCTTTGATCCCATTTCGATAATATTAAACAGAAACAGAACTGGTTAAGTACATCTGCGGAACAACATGATGAAGTTTTGTCACAATCGAAGCATTTTTACGTAAGTTATGACGCATAAGGGCTATGGAATGGATCCCTCTCCTATGTCCCGACCTTTGATCCCATTTCGTCCATTTTCAATAGGGTTCCTTCCCAGGATGTCCCCTACCACATACTAAAATTTCATCGAAATCGAACTATTTTTACGCAAGTTATCGTGCGGACGGGCAGACAGACGAACAAAGCTGGAGCATATAGGCTTCTTCAACTTACATTTGGAAAGTGTACAAAGAGTCATCCATTTTAAACACAATTAAATACGAACAAATAGATGTACGGAGTTCTATCACGCAGTAAAATGAAACTAACGATGCAAAGAAACGTTTGCATTCTAACTGGTTGCTAGGCAACATGTCTTGCGCGAGACACTTGCGCGGAGGCATTACTTATTGAACACGCCTCGTATGATAAGAAATTTAATTTACTTTGAATAAGCTCTCTGAGTATGGTCAATGCAGAAATAGAACAATCTTTCCTCACAAAGGAATTTACCAATACTCAAGTCGCTTCCCGAAATCATTTTCGCAATCGTCTGTGTTGCTGTTGCCTAATGGCTACAAATCATGTATCTAGCTTTGCGTGCCAGTTACCTTCGCTACACAGCTGAAAGGCATGAATCATCTTTCTTAAAGTTGAGGCTTCCCAATGAGAAATTATAGTACTTTTTAATTAAGTTAGTGCAAAATTTCTCGCCGCTCGCATACATGAAAAAAACAAAGCTGATTTTCAGTTGAGCATCATTTTATTTTAGTCCATTACACTGTCTCTATTATTGGCGATGACATATTACCAACGTTCTGTTAGTGCTTAATTTCCCCATTCAAAATATTAACGTCCTTGGAGTCAAACAGTGTTTGAATCACTCTGGCTGCACCACATTGTGTAACGTGCAATCTTTATTGTGTCCCTTTTCACACTAATTTATTGCACTATTGGTTTACTTGGATGGGCTCAATTGCATCACCACTTGCGATGGTTACAGAGTGGATGCAATCTTTACTGCGCCTTTTTTCACAACGATTTTTGATTTTCAGTGCAGTTCCTGTCCTGCACCACTTTTTCATACCAACTGCCTACTGAGGTCGCATTATTCCGAAGTCGGCTTTCAGCGAATCAGAGACAAGCAATTTCCCCATTAGCCCTTGTTGACACTAATGGTGAATTACCACTGTTTCATATAACAGGTACCTTAACCGTATAAATACTGATCTCCGCCTTTTCACCTCAGTTGTTTTGTGAGTACTCCAATGGACGTAAAGAGGAAACTAGTCTCCTGACCCCTGAAAAGGGTTACAAAAAGGGTTTAAGGTTACCTTTGTTGAATTCTCCAAGGAAGTTGGAGATAAAGCTGAGAAGCTTCCCCGCTATCCCCTTCTGGATCTTCACGGGTTAATCCTACTTTCAGCTATGAAGACCTGGATGCAATACCTACAGCTACAACTGGAGGATGTACTACTTACCCCTTCATCTCATGAGTAGATCATCGAAGTTGCTGACCCCAGCGTCTCGGAGAGACTGTCTACCTGGATTAATGAATTTGGGATGTCTCACCTGAAATTCGATGCTCAACGTAGCACGTTCACCTCAGTGGATGAGCAGCTAAGTCTTCACCTGGCTCACCACACGGTGAACATGAACTTCACAAGGCTAGCGCTGAGCACTCTCAATTCTGTCGTAGAAACACAGTATAAATTTGAAAATATGCTGCTACACTTGATTCAGTTGCAGGTTCAAGCAGCTTTTGCTGCTGGTTCTTCAAAACTATCCTTACCTGCGACTTATAAACCAAGGGCGTATGCTGAGGTCACCAGATCCACCACTTCACCGGCTGTCAGACCTTCTTCACCATCTTCTGCTGTATCTTGGGTTCCTTCTCCAGATCTCAGGATTCATGCTGATCCCAGATTCAAGCCCAAGTACCCAAAGAAGCGTACTCTTTGTGCCTCACCCAAGCTCATACCTACAGACGAAACAGGGGCTGCCTCTTCCTGACCGTCTTGGGATAAAATCAAGGCCATCCCACTTCAAAGGGTACTATTGATTCCAGGTACCTGGAATGCATTCTTAAAGGCTTCCTTTTAATAGTAACTGATGAGGAGGGCTGATCAAGTACTGATGATGTAGTAACTGATGAGGTACTCCAACAGTAACTGATGAGGTACTCCAACAGTAACTGATGAGGTACTTCAGTAACTTATAAGGTACATCTAATTCCAGGTACCTGCAATGCATCTTCAAAGGCCTCCCTCCAACAGTAACTGATATGAGGAGTGCCTTCGTTCCCTCAAGGCTCAAGGGGTCCCTTATGAAAGAGCCCATCGTATGAAACATTCTGTAGGCCATAACTCTACGGGATTTTTCACGCTTTACGTGAAATCCCCCAAGGTGCCTCGTACTTACGATTTGCTCGGATACCCCGCAACAATTCGGAAATTCTTTAAGGCTGCCTGGAAAAGTGTTTTTCAAGGCCCCGTAAATCTTCATCAAGTTCCCATTCGAAGGGAACCTCAAACGAGGTCTCCTTTTTATTCATCTGGTGAAGAGTTCGATCCAGGGACGATCGGGAAATTAAAGTAGGTGCTTGATTCTTCGTCAAGGAGATGCTAATCTTCTCTTCATCCTGCACCTTCTGTGCCTGCGTTAAGGCGGCCTGGGAAAGGCGCTTGACAAAACCCCTTAAATTTTCATCAAGTTCCCATTCTAAGGAACCTCAAATGAGGTCTCCTTTTTATTCAACTGGTAAAGAGTTCGATCCAGGGACGATCGGGAAATTAAAGAAGTTGCTTGATTCTTCTTCGAGGAGATGCCAATCTCCTCTTAAGCCTGCACCTTCTGTCCCTGCGTTAAGGCTTCCTGGGAAAGGCGCTTATCAGTGCCCTTTAAATCTTCATCTTCTCATTCTAAAGAACCTCAAATGAGGTCTCCTTTTTATTCAACTGGTAAAGAGTTCGATCCAGGGACGATCGGGAAATTAAAGAAGGTGCTTGATTCTTCTTCGAGGAGATGCTAATCTCCTCTTCAGCCTGCACCTTCTGTCCCTGCGTTAAGGCTTCCTGGGAAAGGCGCTTATCAGTGCCCTTTAAATCTTCATCTTCTCATTCTAAAGAACCTCAAATGAGGTCTCCTTCTTATTCATCCGGTGAAGAGTTCGATCCAGAGACGTCCGGAAATTAAAGAAGCTACATTACTCTTCTTCAAGGAGATGCTAATTTCCTCTTCAGTCTGCACCTTCTGTGTCTGCCAGGGTGTGGACTTCCCCGTTAGGCTTTTTTTTTTTTGGTTTCAAAATTAGTTAGGTGGCCTTTTTTACATCTTTTAGGCTCTCCCACTTTATTTGAAACTTCCTGTGCTCACTTCTACTTTTATTTTTCTCTCGGACACAGATCTTTATGCTACCCTGTTCTTGACCAGCTACCTTAAATTTTATTCATTTACGATCAAATGATCATATGTAGCGGATTTTAGGAAGGGAGTGTCTGACCCCAGGTCTTAAACAACCCTTAGAAATAAGAAGCTAGGAGATTTGGGCTAGTGTCCGACAGGAAAGTGGCACGGAAGCGAAGTAGAAAGGGGGAGGAAGACGCCCTTATTTATTACCGGGAGTCAGTACCCGGGGTCCGACTGCTTAACGTGCCCATCCGACGCACGGCGGATATTTAGTGGATCGAGAGTTCGTACCTGCCTGGGATCGAACCTGAGGTCCTTTCCGCGGCAGTCACGAACGTTGCCCACTAGGCCACTCGCGGCCCTTATTCAAACACACACCTCTTTTCTTTTTCACACTGTCTCTCCTTGCAGCTTGATATCATGTGATAATAAGGTCGGGGACTTTATTGCTATTCATATGTATTTACATAACAAATTCTTTAACCAATATGTAAAGCCTGAGACATATGTGATGGATCCTGCGTATCTCATCGTCTTACAAGGTGATTTCGGTATTGCTGACTTTATACGATTTCTTGAATTTCTATGTATTCCGTCTATGTCATCCTCTTATATCCAACCTTTAGACCTTTACTATAAATATTATTAATTTTCTTATTCTTTAGGTAATCGGATTTGCATACGTTATATGCTCTATAGAACCATGCTCTAAACGCAGAAAGTTTGTACTCCTTTGGGCAGTGCGAAATAAGAGGGACAAGATTCGGTACTGCGGTCGGTTTATAATAAACGTCAAAATCAAAGTTGGATGTTCTATTTCTCCTGAGCGCGACGTCAAGATAATTCAACGCCCCATCTACTTCAAGCTCCATGGTGAACTTTATCGTATTGTGTAGTTTGTTTATCTTGTGCATGAAATCGTTTAATTCGTCTACTCCATGTTTCGATATGAAGAATACACATATCGTCAGCGTAGCGGATCCACGCTCGGTGTTTCTTGATACAATTTAGAAAGGTGAGATCTAGCGGTCTAAGTACTGCTTCCGCAAAGACTGAAGATAGAGGTGAACCCATCAGTGCTACTTTTTCTTTTTTTTTTTTTTTTTTGATTGAAGGTTTGAAGATCACCGTGAGCAACTGAATGAGCTATATGCAATCGCCCGTCTCTAATTTAGGGGCACTGGTTCCATGGAAGGGATAGAGCCAGTGCCGTAAGACAGACAAAACGCCCATGCCTCACCAGGACTCGAACCCGGACCCCTCCCGGACTAATGATCAGAAGCCATTGCTTAGACCCCTGCGTCACCGGGGGGACTTTTGTTTGTTTGTATATGCCTCCATCCAACTTGAAATAGTTGTGGTTAATAACCAAATTTAAGGCGCCGATAATTTTCTTTGCTTGGATTGGTGTGAATTCACAAGAAAGTGTCGATTATTTCCTCTAACTTTGCAACAGCCTCTGGTATAGGTGTAGATGGATATAAAGGCACTGTGTTGAAACTTCCCATTATATCACTATCAAATATATTCAAGTTTCTTGCGCGCTCCACAAATTCTTTTGTTGACTTGATTACATAATCGGAGGTTTTTGAACGTTCAGAGAAGAATTTAGCTAGTGATGTTTCTAATATGTACGCAGGAGATTTTTGCTTTGCTACAATAGGTTGTAACGTATATTCTAAATTAAGTTTCCTTTTTAGTTTCTTTCCCTATGTAAATCTTGAGTTTATTCTCAGTTATACTTCACTCTTAACGTAATATCTTTTCTCTCAAATGAATACTGTTGGCAACATAATTGAGGTTGAATGAACGTGACGTATGCCTGATATAAGATAAGAACGAGAGATAAAAACGACGACTAAACTGTTGCTTGGAGAGCGTTGTTAAAGTAAGGTTGCTTGGATAGCGTTGTTAAAGTGAGGTTGCTTGGAGAAGTGTTGCAAGTTGAGCGTTGTGTTGTTGAGCGTTGTGTTAAAAGCTGTGTGATGTGTGGAGAGTTTAGTGCAATATGCTATGCTATGTTACGATGTGTTTGCTACATCCTGAATAAAGCATCTTTTCCGTAAGTTTGACTTCTGTTGTTTACATGTTTTGTCTGGCCGTTAAGGTTTAGTTTAGGAACTATTTCATCTTATGGTTATGTTTTTTAAATAACGTAGAAGTACGAAAAGACTTCTACGTCATAAGGTATAAGGGCAGATCCAGGTTTATGATTCTTTAGTCGTTCAAAGAGTAGTGGAACTGTAGGGCCCGGAGGAAGCTGAGCTGACATCCTAATAGTCTCCGGTAGATTTTTGTCCCTGGCTAGAACTTGAAATTTCCGTATTGTGCTGTGTAGAGGATTCCTCGACTGCAGAATTGAATCTGATTGATCTGCAAATTCTTTTAAGTTTCCTAATATAATCAGACCTTTTCATAATGGCTATCTGATTCGACTTGTCGGTTAGGGTAATCGATATTCTAGAATCATTACACAGGTTCCTAAAATTTTATTAATCTGAGTGTTACTTTTCTAAATGTTCCTTTCCGCAAAATTTCTCCTTTTAAAATTAACTATACACTGGTTCTTAATTTTGATACCGCTAAATACTGGTCATGTCACGATCTTCTGCTGCTGGAACTTGGAAAATTATACTTTCTACCTCAGATATTAATTGTTTAATTCTGAGCCTCGATATTTTGGTCGGCGCTTCTAAAAATTTCGCTTGTTCTTCCGTTATTCTTACTGCCGATTCATTTATGAAGGGGACTTTATAGTTATTGGTTCGGATCTGAGTTGATCAAAGAATCTGTAGTTTTTTATTATGTTTCTTACTCAGGGTGCTTTTCTTCCTTGAAATTAGGATACTGATTTTTTGGAGACGTATATCAAATAAAATGGGTGGAGCTATCATCTCTAACGCCTTGTAATGTATGAAAGTTTTAGAATACAATTTCATTACCAGAATTCGTTTCCCCCTCCCTATGTGCGACAGTGTTCATGTGCGACATTCGCCAAGCTTTGAGTATTCACCAAACTGTGAATACTCAAAGCTTGGCGAATCTTTGTGCTTACTAAGCCACAAAAATAAACGGATTAAATACGCTATATGGGTGTCTTGAGTATTCTTTATTTTGTTTATGTTCGTCGCTTGAACTGATTGAGCCGATTGCTAAACTTTTCTGTGACAGAATATTTAATTAACTGTTTCGGCATTGGGCATCGTGTTCCAGTAGAAATTTAGATATTTGTCGTCGTGGCCTACCTGAAGTCATATTTTAATTTTTTTTTTTTTTTTTTTTTTTTGATTGGAGGTTTAACGACCACCGTGAGCAACTCAATGGGCTATAAGCAGTCGCCCGTCCCTAATTTAGGGTCACTGGTTCCAGGGAAGGGAGAGAGCCAGTGCCGTAAGACAAACACAACATCCATGCCTGACCGGGATTCGAACCCGGACCCCTTACGGACGAATGATCAGAGGCCAGCGCCTTAGACCACTGCGCCACCGGGCCATATTTTAATCATCTTAAATTACGTAAATATGAGTTTCTAAATTAAAGTGTGTTTACGTGCCGGAAATCCTTGCAGTTGATTAGTAGATGTTGATTAGGCTAATTGGGCAAAATCTAGTTTCAGTAAGTGTACGTCCTCATTACAGAAGTCTTCGCGAGAGAACCTAACTAGTCCTTTTTGAAAACTCACGCTCGGTAAGTATTACATTGGTGGCAGCTGTGTGTATTATCGAATAGTTACAATTGGTGCAACTATGTGTATTATAGAATAGTTACAATTGATGGCAGCTGTGTGTATTATCGAATAGTTACAATTGGTGGCAGCTATGTGTGTTATTGAATAGTTACAAATGGTGGCAGCTGTGTGTATTATTGAATAGTTACAATTGGTGCAACTATGTGTATTATGGAATAGTTACAATTGGTGGCAACTGTGTGTGTTTTTTTTTTTTTGATTGGAGGTTTAACGACCACCGTGAGCAACTCAATGGGCTATAAGCAGTCGCCCGTCCCTAATTTAGGGTCACTGGTTCCAGGGAAGGGAAAGAGCCAGTGCCGTAAGACAAACACAACATCCATGCCTAACCGGGATTCGAACCCGGACCCCTTTCGGACGAGTGATCAGAGGCCATCGCTTAGACCACTGCGCCACCGGGGCGGCAGAACTGTGTGTATTATCGAATAGCTACAATTGGTGGCCGCTATGTGTATTATTGAATAGCTACAATTGGTGGCAGCTGTGTGTATTATCGAATAGCTACAATTGGTGGCCGCTATGTGTATTATTGAATAGCTACAATTGGTGGCAGCTGTGTGTATTATCGAATAGTTACAATTGGTGGCAGCTATGTATATTATTGAATAGTTACCATTGGTGGCAGCTATGTGTATTGTCAAATAGTTACAATTAGTGCCACTCTGTATATTATCGAATAATAACAAATTGGGACCGCTGTATGCATTATCGAATAGTTACAATTGGTGGCAGCTGTGTGTATTGTCAAATAGTTACAATTAGTGCCACTCTGTATATTATCGAATAATAACAAATTGGGACCGCTGTATGCATTATCGAATAGTTACAATTGGTGGCAGCTGTGTGTATTGTCAAATAGTTACAATTAGTGGCCACTCTGTATATTATCGAATAATAACAAATTGGACCGCTGTATGCATTATCGAATAGTTACAATTGGTGGCAGCTGTGTGTATTGTCAAATAGTTACAATTAGTGGCCACTGTGTGTATTATCGAATAATAACAAATTGTGGCCGCTGTATGCATTATCGAATAGTTACAATTGGTGGCAGCTATGTATATTATTGAATAGTTACAATTGGTGGCAGCTATGTGTATTGTCAAATAGTTACAATTAGTGCCGCTCTGTATATTATCGAATAATAACAAATTGTGGCCGCTGTATGTATTATCGAATAGTTACAATTGGTGGCAGCTGCGTGTATTATCGAATAGTTACAATTGGTGGCAGCTATGTGTATTATTGAATAGTTACAAATGGTGGCAGCTGTGTGTATTATCGGATAATTACAATTGGTGGCAGCTATGTATATTATTGAATAGTTACAATTGGTGGCAGCTGTGTGTATTGTCAAATAGTTACAATTAGTGGCCACTGTGTGTATTATCGAATAATAACAAATTGTGGCCGCTGTATGCATTATCGAATAGTTACAATTGGTGGCAGCTATGTATATTATTGAATAGTTACAATTGGTGGCAGCTATGTGTATTATCAAATAGTTACAATTAGTGCCGCTCTGTATATTATCGAATAATAACAAATTGTGGCCGCTGTATGTATTATCGAATAGTTACAATTGGTGGCAGCTGCGTGTATTATCGAATAGTTACAATTGGTGGCAGCTATGTGTATTATTGAATAGTTACAAATGGTGGCAGCTGTGTGTATTATCGGATAATTACAATTGGTGGCAGCTATGTATATTATTGAATAGTTACAATTGGTGGCAGCTATGTGTATTGTCAAATAGTTACAATTAGTGCCGCTCTGTATATTATCGAATAATAACAAATTGTGGCCGCTGTATGTATTATCGAATAGTTACAATTGGTGGCAGCTGCGTGTATTATCGAATAGTTACAATTGGTGGCAGCTATGTGTATTATTGAATAGTTACAAATGGTGGCAGCTGTGTATATTATCGGATAATTACAATTGGTGGCAGCTATGTATATTATCGAATAATAACAAATTGTGGCCGCTGTATGTATTATCGAATAGTTGCAATTGGTGGCGAGCGTTGAAATTGTTGTTAAGCTTGGTAAGTTACCATCATCTTACTTTAAAATGTATTTGAAACCACATGCCCTAGCAACAGCTTTTGCTGGGTCTAGCTCAGTAAAAACTGTAGTAAGTGTATTAGTTATGGCATAAAACGTTCCTTCTTGGTAGCTCATTGATCATTCATGCAAAACAGTCATTTGCGAGTGGTCATTCACTTTCCATTCTCGGCAGTCTCACTACACTCACTGAGCAAATCATTCTTTGCTCTAAAGCGCCTGAGAGGCAATGGTGGGAATTGGTAAACTGTCACAAATAAAAGAGCAGCAATTGAGTTACTCGTTCACCTTTCACATCTCCGCTCGTGGCGCATACACTATTTAAATGAATGGTATATACGTTTCTTTCCCCTTCTTCGGTTTCACCATGTTTTCTAGCTGACTGCTTTTTGCTCACTTATATGACGGTTGATACTTATTAACTCTCAACATTACTTTTCTTGTTGGGAATTCCTTTCCTAACTCATGCTGGCAGAAAACAGTCTACGTGCTATGAACTTCAGTGAGTGTCATAGTAATATCGGATTGAATGATCATTCACAGCAGTGAGAGCGAGCCATTCACGCTAAAGAGTCATTCGTTGTGAACGAATAGTAATGGCGGATTAAATGGTCATTCACAGCGGTGAGAGCGAACCATTCACGGCAAAGAGTCATTCGTTGTGAACGAATAGTAATGGCTGATTGAATGATCATTCACAGCAGTGAGAGCGAACCATTCACGCTGAAGAGTCATTCGTTGTGAACGAATTGTAATGGCGGATTGAATGGTCATTCACAGCGGTGAGAGCGAACCATTTACAATTCACGGTGAAGACTCATTCGTTGTGAATGAATCGTTCACGGATGGTTGAACACAAATTTCTCTGTAATTTCAATAAACTTAGGAATTTGATTCTCCAGCTGTGTTAATCCTCTGCCGTAAAAGTTATCGTTCATATCATGTCTCTGTGGCTGCCTACAGTAAGTCATCATTTCTGAAATGCGTTCAACGTTTCCAGAAAAATGGATCAGCTCAAGGATAGCACCTATTTTCTAAGACTTGCCAACTTAAATGTACTACAACAGCTGACAGCTTTCGGCTTTCATTCGAATTCAATGCAACTCTTCGTGGTTTAACTCCACTGAAATGTATTCTCAAGTTAATACGGTGTGATCTCAGTTTAATATTTTAAGAACTGTTTTTATAAACATGTATGTCTATTTTTTTCAGATGCTAATTACCCTAGTACCTGTAGGCGTGATAATTGCCAAAGCGAAGAACTCTTACGCGTTCAGCAGTTTCTACCGCTGTTGTTTCAGGAGCTTCATAAAGCTATCTGTCACAGTCATGGCAATGATTCAAATGATAATTTTGGCATCAGATGTTGTTTCAACGGTAAGTCAGAAGTATTTAAAACTTGTAGTGAGTAAACATTTGCGTCGCTTTCTCATTGCTGAAAATTATTTAAAGCTTTTTATCAAATACACAGACAGCACAATTTATTAGACACACCGTATCCATTTGTCAAAATAATGCGACCAGCTAAAACCCACTGAGGGCCGCACCGGTGGCGCAGTGGTCTAAGCGATGGCTTCTGATCGTTCGCAAGAAAGGGGTCCGGGTTCGAATCCCGGTGAGGCATGGTTCTTGTGTTTGTCTTACGGCACTGGCTGTCTCCCTTCCCTGGAACCAGTGACCCTAAATTAGGGACGGCCGACTACTTATTGCCCATTGAGTTGCTCACGGCGGTCGTTAAACCTCCAATAAAATAAAACATGAGGGCTATAGATAAGCGGTACCCGCGACTATGATGATGGGTAAACACTGCGACCTGAGCAACTTCGATCGTGGGCAGATAATTGCTGCGAGGAAGATGGAGTATTCCGTATGCGTATTTGCAGGACGTCTGAAATTTTCCCGTGCGACCGCCGCCAAGCAATACTACATGAAAACCGGTAACATCAGCAGCTGTGAGGGAATATGCGGCCGTAAGCAGGCAGCTTATTTTCAAAGTGGCCGCCGCCATTCCCGAATCGTAATATTGGAACTGAGGACCACAGTGGGAACAATAACGTCGGCATAAAACTACGGAGAAGGTTTGCGTTAAGACCATTCGAAGTAAGAGTTCAAGTACTCTTTAATTGGTTTTTATTGGTTATGATCACAATGCCAAGAACATATAAATATAATTTAAAAGCAGACTATTTCAACCAAAATGCAAATAAATCACAAGACACACACACAAACAACATTAGTGTGAACTTTACATAAGCTTAGCATGGGTAAATTCGGAGATAAAAGAACAAGACCCTCATTCATCGAGTGTTTCGTCGTACATTCAGTCACAACATATACAGAGGGTGAGTCGAAATTCTGGCAATATTTGCATAAACGCATGTGCTGCGGCGGGTATGTCACGTGTTTAAACTAGTTCAAGTCATGCACTACAGTCAGTCGAAAGGGATATAAAGTGGTAGTCGTTGCTGTGAACAGCATTGCATGTCATCGTTCTGTCTGTGGTTGGGACGCCTAAAGGATGAACAGCCACAACCGACTAATTAGGGAACTTTTGCTTTAGGAGTTTGAACTCGGCCGTAACGCTGTTCAAGCAGCACGGAAAATTTGTCATGCGAAAGGAGAATGTTCCGTGATCGACAGCACTGCAACCAGATGGTTCAAGAAATTTCGCTCAGAGGACAGAAACCTCGACGATCAGCTAAAGTCAGGTAGGCCGCGAACCGTGGATTCGGAGGCCGTGCGTCCGGCCGTAGAGGCAAATCCGACAACCAGCACTCGAAGATTATCAGGCGAGCTGGGCATATCGCACACCACTGTGGTTCGTCACCTTCAAGACCTTGGCACGATCTACAGGAGGTGCCGCATGCTCCCTCACGAACTGACGCCAGCTGAAGCAAACTGCCGAGTGGAAGTGTGCATGATACTCCTAGAAAACCGCGCTGTGTACTTTTCACCAAGAGAATTGTTATGTGCGATGAAAAGTGGGTCTACTTCCGTAATCTTGACACACAACAGCAGTGGTTGAGCCCGGGCCAGCTTCCTGAACCTGTTGCAAACGTGGGCGCTTCGAGCACAAGGTGATGCTCTGCGTCTGGTGGAATTTCGAGGGGATAATCCATTACGAATTTGTTCCAGACGGTCGGACCATCAACTCTAACCTCTACTCTGAACAGCTGGAGGGGATGTATGCCGGTTTGGAGGAGAAGTTCCCGGCACTGGTGAACAGAAAGCGCGCTCTCCTACAGCAGGATATCGTTCGGCCTCATATCGCTCAAACGACCCGGGAAAAACTCCAGGAACTTGAGGGCATCGAACGGATGCTACACCATCATATAGTCTGGATCTTGCCCCGTCGGATTATTACTTGTTCCGGTCCATGGCCTACTTCCCTCGCGGGCGGCACTTCAACAACCAGGAGGAATTGGCAGCTGGGGTGAAGGAGTTCTTCGCCTCGAAGGACAAGAACTGGTACCGTCGTAAAATCGAAGAACTGGCATACAAATGGCTAAAGACAGTGCACCACTATGGCCTATACTTTGAATGCTCGTCAGCTTTCGTCGTAAAGGTACATATGAAGACATAAAGTGATCCAAATATTGCAAAACTTTCGACTCACCTTCTGCAATTTGTTGATTATCCTAATTTTTAAGTAAATTAAATGTAAAAGTAACTACTGAAATTGTATATCAGACTGATTAAAGATAACTTTATCTTCAACAACGGAGATTAACAGTCCTCGATGGCTCCACTGTTCAATCATTTGAGAAGTACAGTTTAGTAATTGACTTCGTCGCAGTTCCTCTTGGATACAGAATCGTTATCGAATAATAATCGTTATCGAATAATAATCGTTATCGAATAATAAATTGGTGTTTAAGCGTGGTTTGTTGGAAATAATCGGACGACTGTATTGGGTCGTTCGAAACGGATCGTTGATAGATGTAAACCACGTACTTTACTAAAACTAAAACATAGCGACATGTGGTGAACTCTCAACGTCAAGTAAGAAACTCATGCAAGGTATACTCTCTTGCTGTTTTTTCTAATTCCACTTGAACTATTGAAGCTAGTTCAAGTCTATAAGACCATGCATCTTGAGTCTATAGAGGACCAAATCTGCTTGGTGAGAGTTTTCTCTGGTTAAGTCGATGCAGGAAAGGTAGTGACTAGGCGAGGCAGAAGTCATGTTGAAATTGAAACCAGGTAGAAAAATCTGGCAACTACGTTCAATCTTTCATTGTCTCAATGACAGCTTCTTAGTCTAGATAACGCAGTTTGGCTTTTCTATTACCGATGAACTCGAGGACTGCACCAAGTTGGAGTAAAGAATACCAGTTGTTGGTAGGCGACTTCATCCAAGTCAAATTGTCGGTATCTCTGTTTTGTGATGAAATTTCATCGAATGTTAAGCTGCGAGAGGGTGATGGTACCTCCTGACTAAACCCCTTAGCTACAAAGTCAGCTATGTAACTGAGACAGACATGAGAGGGAATCCATTGAAAGTGCATTTTGTCATGATGAGATAAACGCTTTAGCTTACCAATAGTACTCCTACTAGTTTCGTCAATAATATTTTGCCAGTTGCTCATGGGCTGCATTGAGCTCCGGCTTTAAGTCAAAATCTAAATGGTTCGGTGTTTGCTTGTTGACTCTGTGTAACTTAAAGCTACACCAATATCGAAGTTCAAATCGAAACACAAGGCAATGATCTGGATTTCTTTTGCTTTTAAGTAGAAGATGCACTGGGGAACACAACTTTCGGTGCCTAAGATGTTTGACCCTTGTTGGGGTATTTTGGGGTCACAGATTCCGAAAATGGCATTCGTTTTTGTCCATCAGATCTGCTTCTTACCATATGACATATGCAGAGAAATCCCAAGAAGCTTAGAACACGAACAACAACACACAAGTTTCGTCATTGAAACATTCTGCTGAACCCGCGTTTCTGTGATTTCCTGCCATGCGATGTTCCTGGACATTCGCGGTGGATGCTCCAACAATAGTCCGCCATCATACGCGTATCCCATCGTTCATGGTGCCGTTCTTCCATGGCCCTTATTTCCTGGTGAAATCGCTCCCCTTGTTCTTCACTGATATCACCAAGACAATGTAGAAATCGATTCAAATAACTGTGAAGGTAATGCAATTTGATGCTCATGTAACAACCAAGTGCACAAAACGCAGTGCGCATATTCTCCAAGAGTTCACGGTAGTTAGCGGCCTTATGGTTTCCAAGAAAATTCTGTACAACCATACAAAATGACGACCACGCACATGACTCAGTATTGTCCATTGAGTCTTGGAAACGCTGGTCTTTCATGCGTTCCCGGATTTGCGGTCCATCGAATTTACCTGCTTTTATTTTCGCCATGCTCAACGCTGGAAATGTTCCACATATGTAACCGAAACACATTCCATCTATCTTAAGTGACTTTACAAATTGTTTCATCAAACCAAATTTGATGTGCAGTGGTGGCAATATGATCTTTTCACTGTCCACCAAAGGCTATATGATGATATTTTTCTCTCCAGCTACCATGTTTTCTCTCACAGGCCACTGTTTTCTCTCCTAGTGTTGATCTTTACTGTCCCACAGACATACAAAGCACGGGTACTTGGTGTACCCGGCCTTCTGCCCTAGGAGAAAATTAACCATCTTCAAATCCACACAGATGATCCATTGGAGATCGCGATATGCTATCTTCTCTAGGACTATGAATATTGTCGCCCGATCTTCCCGCATACCAACTAAGTGACCGATTGGGATTGATCTTTATCTATTCCCGTTATGTAGGAGTACACATTTGAGGCTGCGTTTGGAGCTATCAATGAATAACCGCCATTCACTGGGTGTGTATTTCCGTACTCCCTATTTCATCAGCAATCCCGGCACATTTCTGCAGAAAACGAATTCGTTTTGTTTTGTGAAGAATGGCAGAAACTCTTCTTCTCTGTTGCGATACACTGTGATTTTTGTTCCCAGTAACAGTACATTTTTTTCTGCCAGCCTGGAAGCTAACAATTTAGCTGCCTTCTTTGGAAGACTTAGGTCCCTTATGAGGTCGTTCAATTCCGTTTGACTGAAACCTGATGCAGGTCCTTGGAAATCACTATCATGTTGCTCAGCATAGCTTTCTTTCTCACCAACCGATTCATCCGACTCTTCGGAGAGCTCTTGAAGCCTACTACATGTTCGGAAAGGTATCTCTTCTGAATGTTAAACAGGGCGTCTAGCGGAGGCTAGATCAGGATACGTCCACTTAATCCGGTTCTCTTCATTGATGCCCTTTATATTCACCAGACAAAAGTAACAGTCATCACTGTGATTGCTCAGTTCGCGCCATACCATTGGTATACCAAATTTCATGCACTTCCTTTTCCTATTCGTCCACTGTCGCAGGTGCCCTGTACACGTTTTACACACGACATGCGGTGCCCAAGGCTTATCTTGGTCCCCTAGTTTTATTGTAAAGTAGGCAAAATAAGCTCTTTTCACGAATTCCGTTATAGCTTGACTCTGTTGAGCAAACGTGTACTCTTCGCAAATGTAACAAAAAACATCCGGATCATTGACACATTTTCTTCGTGATGAATCCATGTCAACGCCTGAAACAGAAATAAAACACGTCTGAGTATGTAACGTGCACACGCTAACACGGATAGCAACAGAAAATTCAAAGGTATGTATACGAACAGGTAACAAATGCTGGCGGGGAAATAACGTAATACTCGGTAATAACGCCAACAATATCCCCAAAACTAGAGCTGCTAGAGCAAAAAGGATACCATTTCCGGAATCAGCGGCAAAAAAATACCCAGAACAGGTCATAAATTCCAGGCACCACGAAAACAAAATTTCTTTGTTCCCCAATGATGATAAATACAGAAGAAATTAACGAGCCCGTATATAGTGATATTCCGGATTTAACGAGCAAAACAGTAACTTTTGTTTGATAAAATATTAATTGAAAGCTAATTTGATCATTTTAAAGAACAGAATTTAATGAAACCCCCGGATTTAACGAGGAAGACAAAAAAACTAAGATCAGTTTTAACAAGTGGAATATCTTGATGATTACCTAACAGAATTTAGCCAGACAAACCATGAATCATGAATACGGGATTACTCCGTTGTACAATGCAAATTTGAAGTTGTGATTCCGTTCGTGTAAATTATGGCAAGAGTGGTAAGTCATATAATATCCGGGAACTTGAAAATGTTATCGTCCTGGAGCGGAAATCGAAGCCGCGTCTTCCAGTTTGCACCCGAGAATGATAACCGTGACTTGACACTCTTGTTATATTTACACCAATCGACGTAATCACAACTTCAAATTTGTATTGTACACTGGTGTAATCCTATATTCATCGTTAATCTGCTTCTCCGGGCAATCACGGGAGACAATGAATTCTATTCATCCAGATTCGCTAAATACGAAAGCCGTTGCTCCGACTGGCGACTCCTGTGTTGTGTTAAATTCAAATTACTCGGAAACTTGTGACTTGATTGTTCTGGGTGGTGTAGTGGTTAGCATACTCGGGCGCAAACCGGGAGACGCGGATTCGATTCCCGCTCCAGGACGATGAAATTTTCAGTTTCCGGATGTTATGACTCACCACTCTTGTCATAATTTACACTAATAGACGGAGTCCCAACTTCAAATTTGTATAGCCAATCAAAATTAAATTCCTCTGACACTCAAAAAGGACTCATTCACTTCAGGACTGGCGCGAAACAACTGACATTTAGTCCAAAGTAATCGAGGTAGTTGCCTTCAATGCAAGATCTTAATCAAGAGTCGAACCCTATTAATGCTACCATAGCGGCCATGCATAAATTGAAGAAACTCTCAAGCCTCCCAACGGCCATTTCACAATGCTTGTACTGCCCTCCAGGTGCACGAGTTCCTGAACTTTTTGGTAAACTAAAAACTCATAAACCCGGACACCCATTATGCCCGCTAGTATCTGGATTTGCAGCACCTACCAGACCTATAGAGAAGGCACTAACTAATTTCCTTCAACCACTAGTTACTAATTCCCTCTACTCTGTTAAAGGCACAGTACAAGCTATTAACAAGATCAAATCTTTTAATGCAAATAACTCAACCTTTATTATGGCTTCTCTCGATGTCATTTCTTTGTTCTCTAATGTTCCGATCAAAATTGTACATGACATCATTCAGACAAAACTACTTGAACTTAAATACGAACCAGAAACGATCCAATCCATCATTACAACCTTAAAACTAGTACAAAACATATCATATCAGTTACTAATTCCCTCTACTCTGTTAAAGGCACAGTACAAGCTATTAACAAGATCAAATCTTTTAATGCAAATAACTCAACCTTTATTATGGCTTCTCTCGATGTCATTTCTTTGTTCTCTAATGTTCCGATCAAAATTGTACATGACATCATTCAGACAAAACTACTTGAACTTAAATACGAACCAGAAACGATCCAATCCATCATTACAACCTTAAAACTAGTACAAAACATATCATATTTTCAATTCGACAAGATTATTTATCGCCAAACTGAGTGCGCCTCAATGGGATCACCACTATCTCCGATTCTAGCGGAAATTCTACTACAGCACATAGAAAATAAAGTGCTACAAGAATATCAACAACCTCCGTGCTTTTACATAAGATATGTAGATGATGTACTTCACTTCTGGGATCACGAACCAACTGACCTACGAACTTTTGCTGAACACTTATCATCCCAAATCCCGACCATAAAATTCTCCATTGAACTGGAAAGTGAAGGTAAATTGCCATTCCTGGATTTTATGCTAGAACGAGATGCTGTCACTTGCACCTTGCAACACTCTGTATATAGGAAACCCACTTCTGTACCTACATTGATCCCGGCTTCTTCAGCACATCCAAAAAGCTATAAACTCTCCTCAATCACTGCCCTTCTTCGCAGAGCCATCACGCATTCATCTAGTTTCAGCAGACGTAAATGTGAAATTAACAAAATATTCAACATCACCCTCAACCATGGCTTTCCCACCTTTATCATCAAAAAAGCTCTTAAGAAGCTCCACCAAGAAAACTCAACTATTCTCCAGAGGGACCATTAACCTCGTAGATATATAGGTGCCATAGATTATTATTCAACCATAACACCTGTTCTCAAAGCCATTTGCCGAAACTTTCACCTGGAATGAGGAATACGAACTACAAACATTTTCCAGTTAATTAAAAAAGATCGAGACCAAGTAACAAAGCTAAACAAATTTGGCGTTTACAGCATCCCCTTAAAAAAGTATTGATGCTGACACTCCCGATAGTAAATATATAGGATCTACAAAACGTACACTAGCAACAAGACTGAATGAACATAAATACGCCGTAAAGAATGGACTTAAAAATTTTGCATTGTCTCGACTCGTGTGTGATGGCCTGCACTGTCCAATTTGGAATGATGCTTCCATCATCGTAACACCTAGTGCTGTCTCTTCATTGCTGTTCACTGAGAGCCTTGTAATTGCTACTCAGAGACATTTATGCTGTAATGACAATGTTCCAGTATCTGTACCTACAATCTGGACACTATTTACAGTTCTGAATACGAGGCAAACTGAGGACGAAATCACTTAATCTCGATTTCTTTTGATATAGTGTTCCTTGTTGTATCTCCTGATGAGAACAACACAATTAATTTAGTTACCTACTAACCTTCCTTTATTTTTATAATGCAGTATTTTATGTATACCTACATTCTATTTTCTTTATTTTCTTTATTTCATGATACATGCCACGTCGTCTGACAATTTGATGCCACGTGACATTATGTCATATTAATATCTGATATCTATATTATGTTCACGTAACACTTTATTTAAACTTATTCCTTCTTCTGTATCTGATGATGGGTTCTAGGTAAACCCGAAAGTTCTTATGCAATAAAATCTTTAAATTCAGCCAACGAATTTAAATTTGTATTGTGAGTGACTCTTGTTATTAAGATCGTGCATTGAAGGCAACTACCTCGATTACTTTGGACTTTTCTGCACGAATTTGAATTCTCCTAATACACATTTAATCAATGAACATTAAACCAATAATAGAGTGATGAAGACGTCAATTTAAATACTGAGCGAGGAGGAGGGAGCATCAAATGATCTCGCCCCTTTTAGTTAGCTCTTAAAATGGATTCTTCCTTAGAGTTCAATGATATTTCACTGGCATATATTGTCCGGCTTTAACCAGTTCTCAGCCGATGCAGTTCTCTATTCCCTGACGGGAGCCAATTTATTCTGATACTGTCATGCACAAGAAACGAGCAGTACTTACATGGAGCTTCGTGTTCCGATCAGATATACCCATATTTGATGCACAAGGTTATATTTAATGCACTCGCATCCATATTCCATTAACTTAATTATACTCTTCTTCAGCTCACCTATATAACGGATGCAGAGTGGGTCACGTTAACGCACCCACCCACACACACTGTAGTTGACTTAAGGCAGGGAGTCACAAGATGTCGCTCACTTATATCACGATGGACTGATGCTGTTGACTTGATGAAGGATTCCGTGGTCTGACTTTCTAGCTTCTCTCAGGTAAATGTGAGTTTCTCCATATCACAAGTCATCCGTACTAGCCACTCGGGCCTGCAATAGACTGATCTCCAGAAATGGATTTGAGAAATAGTTCAGTATCCCTCTAGAGGCTGCAATCATGCACTAGAACGGTGGCTCTTCAAACTCCCTTTGCCGCCCCGGTGGCGCAGTGGTCTAAGGCGCTGGCCTATGATCATTCGTCCGTAAGGGGTCCGGGTTCGAATCCCGGTCAGGCATGGATGTTGTGTTTGTCTTACGGCACTGGCTCTCTCCCTTCCCTGGAACCAGTGACCCTAAATTAGGGACGGGCGACTGCTTATAGCCCATTGAGTTGCTCACGGTGGACGTTAAACCTCCAATAAAAAAAAAAAAAAAAAAACTCCCTTTTTCCCTAGGTCATCCTAACCCTTCCGTCTCTAACTCATAACGGCAGAACTTCCTCGCACTTAGGAATCCATCGACTGCCCGAGTCTTCCCATTCCAACCCTTAAATCCTCAATGAGTAATCAACACTGCTTCTCCGATATTCACTTTTTCGCTAATGAGATTCTTTTTTTCCGAGGGGGTTGTGTTCACTCAGTTGCCAATTTTATTGCTTTGAAAGCATTAAGTATGATGCAAGATTGTAACAGTACAATAATCTGCTTTCGGAATATACAGGGTGTTTCACTCGCTCTATGCCCCTGAATTTCCCTTATCACTTGCAAACTAATTGGCGTAATTCAGAGAAATTTGACACGGACCAACTTTTGTGTATGAGAAGCATGATGACCTCAGAGCAAGTGTTGAAAGTTGTCACCATCAGCATCAAGGCATGTCTGCACACGCTTCCCTATGTTATGGAAGGTATTCACCAACACATCGGGAGTCACAGCCTAATTTCCCGCCGAATGTTTTCTTGCAGTTCCATAAGAGTCCCTGGCATGTTGCGATGCACTTTCCCTTTCAGCATGCCCCATAGGAAGAAATCCACTGGGGGTAAGGTCAGGCGACCTTGGTGGCCCAAATCCCTTAGAAAGATCACGATCTTCAAACAAGGAAACAATTTCAGCCATGCTGACATTGGAGGTGTGGCAGGTGGCACCATCCTGCTGAAAATAGCCAGTACGGTGTTCCACGTCGTCTAATTGATACACAAACGCATGGAAGATTTCCATGTAGACTTCAGTATCCACCGTTGTATGGAAGAAGATTGGGCCAATATTGCTGCGCCGCAACAAAGCACACACCACATTCCATTTTTTTCATCATGAAGAGGTGTTTCACGCACGGTGTTAGGATTCTCATTAGCCCAAAAACGGCTATTCTGGGAGTTGACGTGCCCACTTAGGTGGAACCACACCTCTTCGAAGAACCACGTGTAGTCCAGTATTCCCAGATATGCATTGACAAACTACTGGAACCAATGACAGTAATTCCGTCTCTTCTGTTCGTCGAGAGGTTTCAATTCTTGCACAGCAGTAACTCGATGTGCATGCAGCTTTACTTTTTTGTTGACACGTGTTTGTGGAAACCCCCATCTCCCGCGACAGTTTACGCAAGGACTTCTGTGGGGGAGGCCAGCAGTCTCTTTTTCACTTCCTGCAACGTGGCATCTGGCAGTTTCGGGTATCCTCCTTCGTGGAAAATCCAAATATGTTCCAGTGATTTCCAGTTTATTCACCAGATACTGAATGGAGGATTTTACCGCTGGTTTCCGAACCCCAAACTGCGCAATAAATTGTCTTTGGCACTCCTTGTATCGAAGCAGTTTTCCAGTACGTGCGGACAATAAACACGCGCCGTTCCAGTGTGTACCGGTTCATACTGTAATTGGTCGTAACACAAAGGCACGATGACTGCTGACGATCCCCTAACAACAGCACAATCAGATGCGTCACACCAATTGCCGAGCACAGCGAACACGCAATCGGCCTTCACTTTGCGCAGGGGCGACACACTGGGTAGAGAGTATCGTCGCACTCGTAACTCTCTAGCCCGTATTTCGCGCCTGCACGAAGTGAGGGCCGATTGCGTGTTCGCTGTTCTCGGTAGTTCGCTGACCATGCTTCTCATACATAAAGGTAGGTCTGTGTTAAATTTCACTGAATTACATCCATTAATTTGCTGGTTATAGGGGAAAATTCAGCGGCCGAGAGCGAGTGAAACACCCTGTAGTCATATTGCTGTCATGAACTTTTTAGTGATCAGACGCATAACTCACTCGCTCTTCTTTGTCCAGCTAAGATTCGGTATAGAGAAAGCCGTAAAGTACGATTCACTTTATTCGGTTGACAATTTATCGGTTCTACATTGCGTGTTCGCTGTTCTCGGTAGTTCGCTGACCATGCTTCTCATACACCAAGGTAGGTCCGAGTTAAATGTTAAATAAATTTCACTGAATTACATCCATTATTATTTTTTTTTTTTTTTTGGTTGGAGGTTTAACGACCACCGTGAGCAACTCAATGGGCTATAAGCAGTCGCTAGTCCCTAATTTAGTGTCACTGGTTCCAGGGAAGGGAGAGAGCCAGTGCCGTAAGACAAACACAACAACCATGCCTCACCGGGATTCGAACCCGGACCCCTTTCGGACGAATGATCAGAGGCCATCGCTTAGACCACTGCGCCACCGGGGCGACTCCATTAGTTTGCAGGTTATATCGGGAAATCAGGGGCCTAGAGCAAGTGAAAAACCCTGTAGGACTACTGCTGTCAGTGAACTTTTTAGTGATCAGACGCATAACTAACTAGCTCTTCTTTGTCCAGCCAAGATTCGGCATCGAGAAAGCCATAAAGCCCAATTCACTTTATTCGGTTGACACTTTATCGGTTCTACAAACGTCAGGCCAAGCGATGTTCCTATCATACTTTCACGGACCTCCCAAATTGCTTCTCGCCTGGAAATGATTTCACACCCGCTGCTGTACGTTCCCCACACAAACACAAGTGACCCAAAGACTTCTCCCTCTTTCTTGATTAGTTATCTTCGCACAGGAAAGTCACAAACTGCTAAATTCGGTAACCAAAAATTTGCGCTGTCTGCGCCTCATGCAGATCCAGCTAATTGAATTAATTACGATATGTAAAAATCCGCAACAGTAATTTTGAACAGTATTTAGCTCGCCATCGCTGCTACGGCATCACTTCGGCTTATAAAATCAAACAGGCATAACTGTACGGTCAGAAAGTTTAAAAATTATATCTCCCCTACAGCGGGAGTAGCACTCACATTATAAAATTTCTGTACCTGCATGTTGTCGTTACATTACCCAGAACAACATTTTTTTAAGCAACTAAGGCTTAGGAATCTGAACGAAATTCAAATTTGCGATAGTCCAAGCATGGGATGCCTCCTCTTAGCGACGAACTTTTTTTAATCCAGGAACGGATACATGTCAAGAATCACCTCTTCTTCAGATATTAGGGCATAAATTAAGGAAGAATGAATCCTTACACTGTAAAAAATTAGTGGTGTGCGTCTTTTAGCGAAATTTCCGGGTTTTTTTTTTAACTACAGTATTTTGACAGAATTTCCGTAGTCAGTAATTCCGTTTATTTCAGAAAAACCTGTTTTGAGTAATTCTGTGCTTTTACTGAAATTTCGCAGTCTTCAGTTCCGACGTTTTCGATCAGTTTCTTTCCGGAGTAATCAGTTAATCATACCCTCCTTATTGGTCTCTAGAGGGACCGGAACCAGCGATCTCCGGAATGGAGAGCGCGTGCCTTTCCGCTGAACCAGAAATTCGCGTTCAAGGTACTACTGTGCTCGATTATGATTTTTTTTTTGTTATTAATATTTTTCTAAATACGTTTGTAATATTTTTTTCTTTAGAAGGACTTATTACAAACTACATATTTTTTTCATAGTGATTTTTCAAAGTAACAGTACGCATTGGAACTCGAGACCTTTTTAAACTGGCAATCACTTTCCATTATCTTTAGGAAAAGGTCAAATGTACTGCTTTGTAGTATTATTTAACAGAACTCCTAAATATAAAATTTACTCTTGATAACTATAATAGCTTTTGGGTTAAGGGGGTCCACAGACAGCTACATAGACATCGTACAATCAATTTAATAGTTAATTAAACCTGAAGTACTCCCGCAAATTGTGTCTATTACCAGAATTTATCCGTCATGGGATACGGAAAAAGTGAGAACAGAATTTTCCGTTAAAACCTCTTAGAAACGGCAATTTATCTTCAATATAAAAAAGGAATTGCGAATATTTGAAAATTCAGAATTTTCCTGGAGTGCGAAAAATCCTTGAAATTCAGCTCCTCCCCCCCCCTCCCTCACTTCACGGAAAAGGTTGCATCAGAAATATGCTTCGTTTATTTACAAAAGGAGTCACAGAAAATCCTTCGCGAGTTCCTAAAATTCCTTTATTGCGTACGAACCCCGAGATAAAGAATTTCTAAGTAGCTGAAGCAGAGACGACTTTGGATCTCTCGGGGCCCTAGGCGCTAAAAGGTTAAGGGGCTCCCTCCCCTTTTTTCTCGCCTCATAAATTTTCATCCATCAGATTAACCAAAAAAAGTGGAGAGAAGTAAAGAAAAGGGTTTTTACGCTTTTTAAAATGACGTCCTATCTTCCTATTTATTACTAAAACGTTCGGTAAGAAACAGTGCTAGTGTAATCATTTTGTCTGTCTGTGCACATCGAACTTTTTGTTTTTAGAGATATTTCAAAAACTATTTCTGCAGCTAAAAGGAAATCAACGGACATTAAGCTTGGCACTTTAAATATCCATATACTTCATGAATTTATCGCTAAGGGCTGTCAACGTCAAAAATTCAAAAAAATTAAACTTCTATTGTGAAGAATTACTCAATTAAGAAAAAAATATTTCACGGCCTCTCAGATAAGGCTTAACTATTCCTTCTCAAATATTTAAATTTTTCAATTAGTTCTTTAGTTTCCTGCTAGAGGCGCTAAGTCCGAAGAATTTGGTTCTCACAGATTTTTGAAACATTATTTTTGCAAATGGTAGAACATTAACATTCATTAAATTTTGCCCATTTAAAATTTCACTACTAGATCATAAATTTTCGGCTAGGATTTCTCAAAGTGGAAATTTAGTAAATTTTAGCTTTACGCTACGAAGAAACCATTTCAGTTACAGCAAAAGTCATTTTTGAATATGATACGTTAGGCAAAAAATTGATTACTTTAGCAGCTTTTCATTTGCAAGCTACTAGGCAAATTTAACGCTAAGAGTGCTGAAAATGGAACTTCTCTAAATTCATCAGTACATTGCGTATTTGTCATAAAATCCGAATGCGTTTCATTTACAAAACGTACTTTTTCTATTGCTTTCGCTTTGGAAAATCTTCTTGTTTTTACGTTATGAGCAAATTAGTTGGCAACGAACATGGTATCAAGCAAAAGTAAAATACTTGAAGACATGGACAACCGGAGAAGTACTCCACATTCGAAAATTCGTATAAAATGCGATTTGTGCGCAGTACTTCAATTGGAAAGGGTTTATGTCTTTTCATGGAGGAGTTTTCCTGTGGCGAACAATTCCCTAAATCGAAGAGATTCAGTCGTCCATGGTATAGACGAATGCCGTGGACCAAGAATGCTGGACAGGGAGAATTTTATCAGTTAGTGCAGGAAGGAGACAATGTGAAGAGTTTCTTGAAGGCATTTTTTTTCTTATTATCTTCATCTGAAAATTGAGGTCTGAATTATTTTTTTATTCTGTCAAAAAGATGCGCGAGATTTTTTTTATACCTTTACTGCAGTTATCAGAAACAGAATATAATGCAAAAGATCCGGTTTGAAGAAAGGAAAGTAGAAACCACAGGTTTTTGAGTAAGAATATCATTGAAACTTTTTATTGCTTTTTCAAAAGTTCGTTTTAGGTCGATTTAAGGAATAGAAAAGGTGAGAGTACTTGATAATTATCAGTATTAAACCAGGGGAGGAGGAAGTAATAAGAAATTGTTCTTGCAATACAATATAAATTATTTTTAAGACGATTAAATAAGAAAAAGATTGTGTTATATTCTCGAATTGCTTTACTTTTTCAGCCTAAATATTTACTCTTTTGGTTTGGGCTGGTTTAGAGGGATTAGGGCTGAGAAAGAACTATCCTACCTCTAAGGGGAAAAATACAATTGAGCGCAAACACCCCCGATCATCAGGAACGTTTTTACAAGCAGTCCTCATCACAACTCGGGGAAAGGTGGAAAGGTTCCAGCACAGATGTGTTTCCTTGGCTGGAAGTAACGAAGTAGCACAAAAGTAATTTATACCACAGCAGGACGGTTAAGAATTCGCCTTAACAATGAAAAGGGTGAATGCTTCTTTTACCTACCACTAAAAGGAAGGCAAAATTATTTTAACCTTCCTTTCAAAATAAGTACATCGATAAACTCGAAAATTCGGAGTATCAGCAAGAAAAAATCTTACTAATATGAGAAAGTAAAATATCAATTGACAATACGTACAAAGTAGTCGTTTTAAGGATTTATTTCTTTCGGTCATTTAAAACCAAAACAAAATTGGCAACCAATTATACGTTTTCGGGGCCCCCCAAACTCTTTCTGGAGCTTAAGGCGAGCGCCCAGTCGGTAATCCGCCTCTGAGCTGAAGCTTAAGAACTGAACCAAATTGAGATTTTGTGCTAGTAGAGGCATTGCGGTGCTCCTTTTAGAGGCACCCATTTTAATCCAGGAACAGATAGGGGTCAGGAACCATCACTTCTTTAGACATTATCACTTGAATTGAGGAAGAATAAATCCTTACTCCACCTAAGACAGAATTTCCAATATAACATACTTCTCAATAAAATTCTAATTCTTGAAAGGTATCTATGTGATATATTATACAAGTATGGGACTTTTTGGTTCTACGCTGCCTTTTCAGAACATCACAAATAGGTTATGAACTTTATGTATCTGACAAACATCATTGCAAAATATGTTCAAAATTCGTCAAATAGCACAACTGTACTAGTAATTGTAATTTATTTGCGTAGAAGAGAAATCCTTTTCCAAGATTTCGCATATCAACCGGATGGCTTTTTCAAGGAAGATAGACAGATACTGTCATCTTTGAAAAAGCCATCTGGTTGATGCACGAATGCTTGGAAACTTTTATTTCTATTCTATGCCAATAAATTCGGATTACTACTATAGTTATACTATTTTAGTAAAGTGGGTATAAAGCTCCTTGTGTTATTATTTGCAAAATTACTTATTTTTCCTTGGAAAAGGAATATCATATGTGATATTTTCATACCACGAAGTAAAAATTTTGCAACAATTGTCGGAATTTCGACGCTTTTAACGATGGCTAAACCTTAAAAGGAAAGGAAAGTTGTAAAACTAATATTTTTAAAATCCCCGGACGTTCAAGCGCAAAAAGGCTAAATAAATACCAGACGCATAAGTTGTATTTCTTTAATGAAACTTTCTTTGTTTAGTAACAGTACGCTTTTCAGAGTTCTTGAAGCTGTGTAGAGATTAAGGCAATAAGTTTCTCGATGTTGTAACTTGCTTGTTAATGCGTAAAAAATAGAGATCAGAAGAAATTGACATCATAATAAAACTTTACATCTACTTTTTAGCTATACGGTGCCATCAGATACTCCAAGGACACCAAATGCCAAGCACGTTCCACAAAAAGAGGCCGACGCAAACGCAAGGCGAAAAAACATCAGGTGAGATTTTGATAAAAGAAAACGATGTTCTCTATGAGTAGATGGATTTACTTTCAGTGTCATCCTGTTTTCACTTGAATAATTCATTGATGTACTTAGGAAAGACACAGTCATGGTTTCCAAACAAGAGTAGCGAAACACTGCTACAGGAATCCTTACAGGATCTACACAAAACATGAAGGTTTTTCAACGCTCATGAGCCATGTTAAACAAGAGGGCATCCTGAAGTACATATGTCGAATTGTGTTCTCTAGAGGGAGACATTTTCTTCTACCTTTTACCAAACCTGAAGTATTGGAATGATGCATAGGTTCATGCTGTTTTTTTCACCACACTACAGGAATGTATTACATCAAAAGGGAAAACGGAATCAATCAACTATGTATTTCCCCCACCTCCTTTGTTTACGATGGTGTCTCATCGTCTTGATAGGTCTGCGATGCCATTCGTGGAAAAACGTGCAGGTTTTGCTGCGAAGATATCATCAAGGAAATTCTGGAGATCAACATCATTGTTGAACGTTCTGCCACGGAGTGCATTCGACAGAGATCTGAACAGGTGATAGTCTGAAGAGGTGATATCTGGGGAATAGGACGGATGTGGAAGGATCTCCCATTTCATGTCCTGAATGTCCGTTTTGGTTATGTTTACACTGCGTGGGCGTGCGTTATCATGTTGGAGAACGACACCATGGAGCCAATGTGGCCGTTTCTGCTGAATTGCTACCTCCACACTGCGGAGCTGCTCACAATAGAGTGCAGCGTTGATGGTCCTATTCCTCGGCAGCATTTCCCAGTGAATAATGCCTTCCATGTCCCACCAGACACAAAACATGATCTTCGCAGGATGAAGGGCATGTTTTGGACGTGGTGTGGGCATCTTGTTTGGGCTTAACCATTCCTTCCGATGCCTGCAATTCACGTACAGGCACCACTTTTCATCTCCAGTAACAATACGTGACAGAAAAGGGTTATGCTGCTGAGAACATTCGCGATAACGGGCGAGCAATTAACCACATATGGCAACACGCTGATTTTTGTTGTCCTCGGTGAGATTGTGAGGCACCCAAGACCCCAATCTTTGGACCTTTCCCATACGTTACAGATGTCACACCATGGTGGCCTGATCACAGTCTATCTCCGTGGCCAATTCGCGTGTGGTTTGACACGGTTTCAAGTGTATGAGGTGGTACAAACGATCCTCATCAAAGTGAGATGGACGACCTGAGCGTGGAGAGTCTTTGAGGTCAAAATTGCCACCTCGGAACCGCTCAAACCATTTGCGGGCTGTCCTCGTAGTAATAGCATCTTCCCCATACACAACACAAATTTGTCAAGTGACCAAGGCGGCAGTGGATCCCTTGTTAAACTCGTAGAGGAGCAGAAGTCGGAAATGTTCATTCCTCTCTACTTGACACTCCGTGCTTCCGGACCTGAAAACCAAAAAAACCATTAGCCACAATCACACAACGCAATATGATTTAGATACACGATATTACTGGCTACATTTTGATATACAACTGGTCATCTGCACCATCACTACTGACCTGGGAAACACTCGTTAAATAATTATAACGAAGTAAATTTCTCCGTCATTTTTGGTCTACGCCGGGATTCGAACCCGAGTCCGCTTATTCCGGAACAAGTCGCTCTACCAACTGAGCTACGCAGACGTTTATTCTGATTGCTATGTGCCTTTATGTCGTGTGCGTCCTGCTGGCAGGTACGTCACATCCCCCCCCCCGAAAGAGGGCCGGGGGCATGGCCCACGGGTCAGCCGTGACCATGAATCGTTGCAGGCAGCCATCTACTGTAGAACGTGCACCTGAGAACTCCCAGTCAATCTAGTGTGTGGAATGCAACGTCACACACATTTATTTTTCGAAGCGCTGGAGATGGGATTCTCTGATTTTTCCTGTCTCGCGGTGTGGAAATAACATCACACCATTGCGAGATTTTGAACGGCCGGTCATCCGGATAGTTCGGGCACCATTATAACGAAGTAAATTTCTCCGTCATTTTTGGTCTACGCCGGGATTCGAACCCGAGTCCGCTTATTCCGGAACAAGTCGCTCTACCAACTGAGCTACGCAGACGTTTATTCTGATTGCTATGTGCCTTTATGTCGTGTGCGTCCTGCTGGCAGGTACGTCACATAATAAGGCATGAACTTATGCATGAACTCAATAATAAAGAATAAAAGAAAAGTAAAACTTGATGGATCGAATGCCGGACAAAACACCGATACCCAAAGCATCGACAGCCAAAACATCGACAGGACAAAATACCGACAGGACAAAATACCGACAGGACAAAATACCGACAAGCCATAATACTGACAGCACAAAGCACAGACACTTCGTTTTTATGTTTTTATCTTTGTTGCCCACGCGGAGGCCGCGTAATCAATATTTGTGCCCGAATAATGTATGAGATTTCACTGGCCCGAAGCCGTTGCTCTTGGCCGGAGCTAGGTCACGTGCATCTTGCCAAAGCAAATATTTAGCACTTCAAAAGAAAACAGGAAAGAAAAAATACTCATCACTCTTTCCCATGGTTCCACCGAACACTATATCTTAGGAAAATCTACAAAATTAAGACAATTTGTATCCCCATATGAATGGGCAATTTTTATATGGCCCCTTACTGCAGTTCAATAAAGCAACTTTTCCATTGGTTCTGCAATGCCGACTGTTGTCAAAGCAGAAAGATACACGGCTTAAAATTTAAAACTTGGCAAATGAGAAAATGTAAAATGTTGACAATTTGTCGATGTTTTGTCCTGCCGGTATTTTGACCCAAACCCGATGGAACACGAGAATATTCACTCAAACATATGTACATAATGTGTTGTCTCAACCTGCGACGACTGTCTCTTGTTGAAGCTTTCCTTTAGTAGTGAAGATCATTACTTTGTAAAAATCCTCTACCATCATCAACCTGAAACATGTGATGTCCACGTTCTTAAGCATATTTTCTTCGTGGTGAGGCCAAGTCCGATTAACTGATGGGGTGCTGTGTTGGCTAATTTCGTTGTTTCCTTTCACAAGCTAATAGTTTTATTGCTTCTAGAAACCATCCCTTAGAAGTGTTTTAACTTGAAATTTCCGTCTACTTTAAGACTTTTCTTGCGCAGGCAGTGTTCTTGAAATGTCATTTTATTTGAGGAAACCATCCCCTAGAAATATTGAATTAACTTTTGAAGCCCATCACCTTCAAACATTTCCTAACTTGTAAATTCCAACTCCTTTAAGTAAATTCTTATCTGTGAGGTCAGCCTTTGTACATTGGTGTCCGAAACCTAAGGACGGACTACATTTTCACCTGTATAAGAAAAACAGTACATGACCGCAGCAAAATGGGGAAGTAATTACATTGAATTGAACCCATGGCGCTCCAAACCATGACGCTTGGCGTTGGGCCAGTATGACGATGCAACGTGCCGTTCACTACGATATCTTCGAACACCTCTGCGGCCATCATGGTGCATCAAGTTGAATCGATCATCATGGTGCATCAAGTTGAATCGACCAACATGGTGCGTCAAGTTAAATTGACCATCATTGTGCGCCAAGTTGAATTGACCACCATTGTGCGCCAAGTTGAATTGACCATCATTGTGCATCAAGTTGAATTGATCATCATGGTGCATCAAGTTGAATCGGCCATCATGGTGCTTCAAGTTGAATCGACCATCATGGTGCGTCAATTTAAATTCACCATCATGGTGCGTCAAGTTGAATTGACCATCATGGTGCATCAAGTTGAATCGATCAGCATGATGCATCAAGTTGAATCAGCCATCATGATGCGTCAAGTTGAATTGACCATCATGGTACATCAAGTTAGATTGACCATCATTGTGCGTCAAGTTGAATTGACCTTCATGGTGCATCAAGTTGAATCGACCATCATGGTGCGTGAAGTTGAATCGAACATCATGGTGCATCAAGCTGAATCGCGGATTGTCAGGGAACACCACCTGCTGCCAGTCAGCGCGCCAATGTCTGTAATCGAGCCCTCATGGCAGCCTGAGGTTATCTGTGGTTGAGGATCAAAGGAACGGCCAACTATGGGCTGTGCTAGTGACCAGTCTTCTGTTAAGCAGACGAAGTTGAACTATTATGGGGGGAAAAGACTGGCCTGTGACAGTGCTCCTCTGCTTCTTTATCACCATGCATGTCGCTGTGTGATCGTCCACTGCCATGCACTAGAGGTGTCTGTCATCCCGCACAGTCGTGCGATTTTGCTGTCCATTTCCAAGATTTCTGTGCGTACGAACTTCATCTGTCCACTGACGCCACGTTCGTATCACTGTACTGGAGTTTCGTCTAGTACTAGAACTGATATCGCGTTCGTCTAGTACCAGAATAGATATCGCGTTCGTCTAGTACCAGAATCGATATCGCATTCGTCTAGTACCAGAACCGATATCGCGGTAGTAAAATCCAGCTTCTCTCATCCCCAAAATCCTTCCTCACTCAAAGTTTGTCAGGTGTTCATAATTCGACCTTCAGCGACGGGGCATAGTGAGACACAAAAAACACCCTTTCGACTCCATGTCGGCTCTACACTGATTGCAACATCTGATTTGAGCTAGCTCTTTGTACCTAAGACCAGACAGTTCAGAGGGAGCTGCTCTTGAACCGCATTCACAGTTTCACTGATATTTTAATCATTTGCATGATCCAACCTTGTTGTACATACCCTGTAAGTTTCAAACTAATACCATCAGTCCTTCATAGTACTGCAATTTTCACAAACAGTAGTGTACATCTTCGAGTTCGGAGATAATTTGTAGAACATTCTGATATCGACAATTTTTATGGTCGTAATACTGCATTTATGAACTTAGTAAAGTTTTCTTGTTTTTTCGTGTGTGTTTTTTTCGTACTTTTGTTTGTTTGTTTGTTTGTTTGCTTCTCTTACACCGCGTGCCTTTTATAAAATATAGTGGTTTGTCTACAGGGTCAACTGAAATCCATTGAACTCCCAAAAGAAAATAATTCACCCAAGGAAGACATGACCGTGAATCAGTCTCCATATAGTGGAATAGATGATAGAGTGAAACAAGAAGGTTCAACCCAGGAAATTACCGAAATAATTATAAAAGCCGAAATCGAAATATATAAATAGTAGGTGCTTTCGTATTTATCAGTTTCGTAATCGAATTTAGTATTGAGTAATAATACTTTCCTTTTTTCATATATATGTTAAATTTGTAGAGCTATTGATTTCCAGAATAGTTTTGTCCCGGAAACTTGTATAGATTAGTTATTTTTTTTCCTACCAATCTCACAACTTATTAGAAAAAAAAATTCCAGAGGTTGTTAAAAGAAAATAAATTGTTAAGAACGGAAGGCTCGTGATCTGTCAAAACACTTGAACTTTGGATTTATTCCGACAGTATCCCCTTCTAAATAAGAATTTTTTCAGATAATGTAACTGTTTGAGCAATGAGCAGAGTCATATCTAGGAGCCACGAAACTCCCCCTCGCAGTTGGGAGGTGGTTAGTTACATTAGAACCTTTGTGACGTACCTGCCAGCAGGACGCACACGACATAAAGGCAGACAGCAATCAGACCAAACGTCCGCGTAGCTCAAATGGTAGAGTGACTTATTCCGGAATGAGGGGATCCGGGTTCGAATCCTGGCGTGGACAGAAATGAAGGAGAAATTTACTTCGTTATACCTTCACCTTACTACTGAATGTAGGTTCTGAACGTAACATGTCAAAATTACGCTGTTTTGTCTTTTATTAAAAAAGTCCTAGTTCTTTAAGAAGCGTAACCGTGGGGGAGGGAGTCCTCCGGTCTGAACACCACTTGAGGGGGCATTGAGCACGAATTTAAATTTATATAATTATACGTACATATGAAACTTTCATCAAATCTATAGACCCCTCCCTCAAGAAATTTCCGGCTACGCCACTGAATTCCTCGCTCTAGGAATTTTATGATAAAAAAAATTAGGGTGAGTTCGGGGGGGAGGCGCCGGGACCCTTATATATGATGCTGGCATTGAGCAATTTTTAATTATTATTATTATTTTAGTGCCGCTGGGTGAGTATTAACACATTTAACCAATCAAACCACCGTTCTTCCTGCTCGTGGACCAAGTAATCAGAAACGCGGACTTCTGGTTAATCATCCGTTTGGGGTTGTGCTGGTCTGAGGCGATGTCTCTTCCCTAGAACCACTGGCGCTATATTGTAGACGTGTGAGAACACAATTTGGCCGATGGTGCAGATAGAACTCGCATCCTTCTACTCCGACCCCGAATGCTTTCCCAATTAAGTCCAACCAACGGAATTTATCGCTGCAACTTTACCGTCTTGACATACAGTACACTATATTGACAAAAGTCATCGGACACCTAGAAGAGAAACACAACATAGCATTTATTGACAAACGTTAGTACCGTGTCGTTCCACCTTTGGCATACACGTGTTTTCACGAGCTCCGTGTTTGAGTGCTTCACGTACGTGTTTTGTGGGTCACATCATTGTTCTTCTGTGTGTGTGCCAAAGTGAAAGGTCTGTGCTTTCGTTTAAGATCCCTCAGGAGTGGGTGAGTGCTCATTTTATTTTTCATTATCACTGTTTTAATTTACACACCGAGCTTGTCGTTTTTCTTCGTTAACCCTTGCCATTGATTATGGCATCTGCCGATGAGGATGCTGTTCCCGCCCGCATCGGTGCAGCTCCTCGCGTCGCCTCTTCAACGGCAGACGCAGCTGATCAATCATCTTCGCTTGCTAGCGAAGAGCCTCTTAATTTTCCTCCTGTCATTGTCACGTCTTCTCCTGCTCAGGTCTCCGACTCTGTCATTGAGAACGTGGATGTGACGTCCCTGGCCTCTGCTGACGATGATGAATTCATGGACGTCTCTGTTGGCGTCGCTAATCTGCCCTCTACAGTTTCTACTTCCTCTGCTTCCAGTACATTGTCTCATTCTGCGTCAATGCCTTCCAGAGGAGGTGCTGCTTTACGCACGTATTCTGCGGCTGCCTCTGGTATTCCACCGGCTTCCTCCTAGGTCTCGTCTTCCACCCTTTGGATTCTTACGTTACTCTCAACGGTGACACCATCTTATTAGACATTCCAGAGAACTCTCCTGCTGGTCAACGTCTTCATTCGACCCTCGAGTTGGGGGTTTGTTTTGATGCGCTGCCCAACACTCCTTTGACGCAATACAGCTCCGGTCTCAAGAAGATGCTTCCTTCTGGTGCCGTCACCCACCTCACCCGAAAGCCACGAACTGTGATTGTTTATTTTTCGAAGAAAGAATATGCCGAGCTTGTCTTGTCTTGGGGCCTATCAATTGGCGATCGTCACCTCTTAGCCGAATCCATCGCCCAGCGTCTTGTTCTGGTCTCCCTACATCCGGTACACCGGAGATCTCTGATGATATGCTATGTGCTGCACTTTGTCGATGCGGCAGAGTAGTCGGCCAGTGAAGACTCCCTCCTGTGACCCCGATGATAAACATATTTGTGGCTTCCGTAGACCTGCTCGCATCATCTTCCCGTCGGAAGAGCATCTCATAAAGTTTCCACGGTTCCTCGATGTTCGTTGCGGTAACAAGAGCCGCCGGATGGAGCTCCTCACCTCTGCTCATTGCTCACGCTGCAATGCTCACGGCCATCAGCAGGCTCATTGTCCCCATGCAGAGCCACTGACTCCTACAGCTCCAAGGCAGCATTCTACCTCTTCCTCCTTTTCTGCTGCCATGGCTCCTCCTGCGTCTGCACCTCCTGGACCCAGTTCTGCCGAAAATCTGATTAAAGCCTTCGATCAACACGCGTCTTCCGATGTTGCTTTCTTCACTCTGTCGGATTTTCCACCGCTTGACTCCTCCTTGGTTTCCCATGTTCTCTCTCCATCAGAGGACATCACGGCTGATCTTCAAGCTTCATTCACCGTCGGCACTTTTGCTCCCTGCGATGAGGTGGACCTTTTCTCTGATTCCACATCTCGTGTGTCATCGATCCACGGCAAACGTCGCTCTACTACCAGTACCGAAGCCCGGAGGAAAAAGAAGAACAAACCTTCTCCGACTGGCCGCCCACATCGTTCTACCCGTCTATCACGTTCCAAGTCAACCCTGTCACGTTCTAGCTCTTTCTCTTCAAAGTCCAAGGGTCCTCTGCCGACTTTTAAAGATTTCTCGACTCTGCTTACCAATGCCTCTCTTCCTTCAGAACCTGTCTTCTTTGAAGATCTTTATGAGTTTCTCACTCATAAAACAAATCGGGAGGCTTCTCTCATCTTTTTACAGCAGTTTGAAGCAGTTCTTCCCGAGGTCTTCGACCAAGCAACCTCCATCCTCAAATTCCTCTGGCATAATGCCAAGCAACCGGACTACATCTTGTGGTGTCGTGGTATCATCAATCGCCTCGACACATTCCAGAAAGCTTCCATAGCTGCCCTTCATCCGACGTCGGACTTAGCCATTCAAGGTCGCCAATCTGAATTGTAGGGGTTTGCTAACCCCCTTGCAAACGCTCGTCTCCTGGAAGATCTCTCGCCCCTTGGGGCCGACTTACTCCTTCTGCAAGAGAAGAACTGCCACTCCTCGACACTTCTTCATAGACGGCGCACTTGGGACTTCACCTTTCACCATGCTTTCCGTTACTCTGTGCAAGGTGGTACATCAGGAGTATCAGTCTGCCATCTCCGCATGGCGTGAAAGCTCCTTCTTAGTGTAACAGCGAATTACGTGGTCACCAGTGACCCCGTGGTTCGCTGTTACACCAAGTCCGTTACATCTTACGGTGAATTAAGGTTCTGCATTAACTTTTTGATCTTCTTTCGCACTGTGGTGCCCCGCCTGTGATCATTTTGTTCTTCCTCAAGCATTGCTCTGTTTGCATCACGTTCTAAATTTGTCATTACTCATTCAATGTACATATCATCGCTTTTATCAGTTTGTATCATTCCTGTTCTTTTTTTCTTTGAGACGATTCCATGTCGCTCGTCTACTCTGTTTTGTTACATTAAATCGATTCTGAAACCACCTTTGACTTTAATACATGCACTAAGTTTTTGAGACATTCTTTCGTCAAGGTTTTGGAAAACAGCGATAGGTATGTGCTTCCGTTCAGTACATAATGCTGCCGCTAACTGTTGCTTAGTAGTAGGCCTTGGTTCCAAACTTCTTATGCGGCGCTCTAATCCCTCCCATAGGTGTTCAATGGGATTAAGATCAGGGCTCTGTGCTGGCCAGTCCATACACGATGCGGAATTATCGTCAAACCATGCCTTGGCAGTCCTTGCTTTATGGCTCGATGCATTATCCAGCTGGTAATAACAAGGTTCGGTTCCATAGTATTGCCACAGATTTGGTAGGGCATAATTGTCCAGAATATTGAGGTAGACGTGCTGGTTTGTCCACGATAACCAATGGGCCGGGACCATACCACTAAAACCACCCCTACACGAGAACAATGCCAGCTCCAAACTTGACCGTAGGAACAGTACACTGTGGTAAATGGTGTTCCCCGGCTGCCGCCATACCCACACATGGCCATCAGATTGATGGATCGTGTATCTGGATTCATCAGTCCATAGGACCCGTTTCCATTGATCTACGGTCTACGATAAATGTCCTTTACACTATGCTAAACAACGGGTAGCATTCCGAGTGGAGATGAAAGGCTTATGAGCAGCCGTACGACCACGGCAACCTATGGAATGAACTTCTCTGCGAATGATAACTGTACAAAAACGAACAGATCTACAGCAGTGCGGTTTGCTGCATTTGAAGGAGTAAATATTCGAGTTTAATAATCTTATTTTAATACACCTCTACATGTGCGCCTTTGGTGGCACGTAACACAACCAGTCAGTATTCAATTTTTTGCCATGTGCGCTTCAACATGACAGGATCGCTTCTATCCATCACTGCTGTCATGCGCTGTTTGAGCTCCTGAAGGCAGCTTAATATTTCTCGGTGAACCATGTTTTTGGCATAGTCCCAGAGGAAGAAGTCTAAAGGAGTGATATACGAGAACGGGGTGGCCAATGAATGGAACCATCTCTGCCAATCCATCTGTCGGAAAACTCACGGTTCAGGTATTCAGGAACGTCAAGTCCCCAATGTGAGGAAGCACCGTCTTGTTGCAGTATGACGTTTGGTTGTAAATCCTGTAGTTAAGGCACCGCAAAGTTCTAAAGAATGTCCAGGTAATTATTCATTTGCACTGTGAGATCGGGGAAGAAATATGGCCCAATTACACGATTATGCATGAGCCCACACCAAACATTCACCTTTGGACTGTGCGCGACGTGCTCCCTGAATGAATGTGGGTTTTCACTACCCCATATACCAACATTCCGAGTGTCAACTTTTCCGTGCACTTAAAAAGTTGCTTCATCCGAGAACATTATACGGTGTAGGAAACTTTTATAAACTTCCAGCCGCTCCAACTTATCCCGAGCGAATGCTAAGCGCTGAGGTCTATCGTTCGGTTTAATCTGGTGTAGGAGTTGCACTTTGTATGCGGTTAGTTTCAGGCGTTTGTGAAGTATTCCTATCAATGTGGATCGTGGAACATTCAGTTGTAAAGAAGCCCTTCTCATGGACTTGCCAGGACTGCGGAGCGAAAATCTCCTGTTTTCTATGCACAGTTTCTTCACTGACAGGGTAAACTGTGCAGAGCATACAGGACCGGCAAAGAAGTGAAGTTTGCCACTTCTTTGCCGGTCCAGAGCGCTACCAGTATCCAAGAATTTCTTCTGCCACCCTCTGATACTGAAATCACTCGGTGGATCTTTCCCATAAGTCCGACGGGAATTTCTTTGTACCGTAATCACAGACTTCGTCTCGAAAAACCAACGCACGCACACTGCTTTCTCCTGCGGCGACGACATTTTCAGTTGTTTTGCAGTCAGCATCGATATTTGCGAGCACTTAATGCCATCTGTTGGAAAGAGATGGCGTTAAAACTCGAATATTTACTCTTTCAAATGCCGCAAACTGCATTGCTGTAGATCTGTTCGTTTTTGTACAGTTGTCAATAGAAGCCCCCTAGGGAACTTTTCGACCACCCTGTAATTTATAACCACTTGTTCGTCACGTTGGTGATAGTTTTTCCATACTGTATGTAGAACGGAAGTACGTCCCTGCTCTCTGTGGAGGTTGGGAGATATGAGCGCCTTTTATTTTCTAATAATGCTTTGGGGGTCTGTGAGAGAAATGTGTTTCCCAAATAAAGTTTTCTCTTAAATGCCTTTCTGAAGTCACAACACTCTCTGGTTTTTCAAATTCCGCAGTTAAAATAACTGTATCATAATATTAAGTAATGATCAAAGATATCCATACAGCATACAAATTTGGCTTTCTGAAATTATAGGGTGTGTAGTATAAATAACAAAAATTCTTAATCGTCGGTTGTTTCATTATTAATCCCGATTTCAGGCATTACTTTTGCTGTGTAATGAGGTTGAATTTGTTCATGACAAGGAGTCTGTGCCCAGGGACAAATGGCTTCATGTGGCGTCCAAACCTAGACGAATGGCGCTCACTGGAATTCAATCATTGAGTTGCTCACGGTGGTCGTTAAACCTCCAATCAAATAACAATAATTTCAAGACTAGCCCCTCCAGATAAGAAAATTTTGCTCCGGCCCTGCTTTTGACAACGCAACCCTTGTAAAATTTAAAATGATTGTATGAGAAAAATAAGATATGTGCTCCTAAGCGTTATTTTGTTTTAGAACAGTGAACTAGGAGTGGTTTTTCTCCAAACATAGTGCTGACCAGTTTATCCTGGCTCTCTCTTTGGCCATAGGCTTTGTCGCACCTGGCTACGCATTTTCTTTCCCTTTCACTTACTTCTTTTTCTGTTTTTCTGAAGGAACGAAACACAACTTTTATTTGGTTGTAGCTCTCCTTCCCCGGCAGTGCCGTACCCAGGACTGTTTTTTTTTTTTTTTTTTCGTGTTTAGCACATTTTGCAATTAATTTATAAAAACACAAATATGATGCAATAAATGATGTAATATCGTATTATAACTTGAAAATACAATATTGAAGTTGCATATTTACCTGAAATAGCAGTTTGCAGTCTGAAATTATTTGATTGTAATTTGATTAGAAGTGCAATAGAGTGTGGTATTCCTCAAAGCAAGGATAAACGCACAGCGCAACATCACAGTCAGTGCACATGAATCTTGTGCTCTGTCTCGTTTGGTCCCCTCTTCTTGTGTGCTTGCACACGTGGCACTGTCGTTGAGTTCTAGTTCCTTTTGCTGCAGTTTGTGGAACAGGAGCAGGGAAATGACGAGCTTGAAGTCTTAGTGGATCCTCGAAGCTGGAAGGCCTTCCACTTTTTGGTGATCTTCTTGGTTCAAAATCCTCTTCCAGCAAATACTTGGCCACAGCCAACCGGAAATGTAAGAGGTGGACTTTTTTCTTTTTGGATAGCTGGAAAAGGAGGCAGGCGTTCAGATAGTATATGTTTCCAACCTGTGGAATAAGAACTTCTTGTACTATTTTATCGACTTCCTGATAGTTTCTAAGAAGCTCATCTTCATGCCTGCGTAATTCACGGCCGCCATGTTTTTGCTGTATTCCAAGACTCACAGTGGCTTAACTACGTTTTGCTTTGTAGTCCTTTCGTCCTTTTCGGTTTCTTGCATTTCGTGTTTATGGATAGTTGATAGGAGCCGCACATCTCTCTAATCGCACAAAAGGGTTGCCAAGATTGTGTCGGGGCACCTTGTTTGAACGTCTCCTTTCTTCATTTTTTTTGGGAGTGTCTTTTGGCATACCAGACCTGTTTGCCTTTACTGTGCCACCTGCACCAATTTGCTTCTCGTGCAGAAACTGGAACAAATCACGGCTGGTATACACTCTACGGTACCCGTATGTTAATACTAACCGAAACAAAATTCAAAAACGTATCCGTACGTTCACGCTTTTCAAGGGGTTAAACAAAAGAAGCAGCTTCTTAGCGTGACAGTTAACAATGGGGTGGAGTTTCACTCTCTAAAAAATTAACGAAGCACCATTTTCCTTTCGCACGAATCAAATGTAGAAGACATTGAGGAATTAGTTGCATATTTTTATCTCTGTATTCTGAGTTGAAAGAAGCGTCGGAGGCGTCGGTCTGGTTAGGCGAAGGTAGTGCACCCAATAATTTTACGAGGGCAGCATTTCCTATCCAGTGTTTTTTAACGTGGATAAAATCACGATTAACTCCGTGACAGTTTGTATCACTGAGTACTTGAAAGATAATAAAACACTGTATCTATAGATTTTTGAAAGTGGAATGGGGCAGAACGGCCAAATGCATGTGAATATGTAAAATTCGGAACCATTATGTAAATTTTCTCCAGCAGAAAGACCCAAAGGGTCGCTGCAGTGCCACTTTGCATCGGGGCACAAACATGATTTGAGTCGGTCCTGCATACATCCTATCCAAGTTTTTTTTTCTTTTTTCTGTGTCAGGAATTTTACTAGAAGCCAATCTTGCTGTAAATACATTGCTGGCCACCCAAAATGCAACACCAAGAAGGACACGAGATAGCAAAGCCAGATTTTCTGGACACATAACAACAGATACAAAGATGAAACGATTGAGCTTACAGGCCCGTGGGACTTGCGGAACACGCAGACATCAATAGTTCGTGTGGCCCCATGACTGCCCAGCAAAAACAGTTTTGCTGGCCCAGCGCTATGTTGCCGCTGCCGAACCGTCAATAAAATGTCCGGGCGGCCAACAGAAGGGCCAGCAGTTCAGGCCAACAGCTGGCCAACAGTTGGCACCCCATCAGTTGTCATATGCCACAACAGGGCCATCAGTTGTCCATCACAGGCAGTAGCTGCCACAAGTGGCCCTTCAGTGGCCCTGCAAGCACGTGCCAGAAATGATGGCTAGCCTAATGTGGTCCGCTAGTGTGCCGTTAGTGGCAGCCGGCAACCACGTGAAGTAACTGGTGGCTTGCCGAATCTTGTCCGCCAATTTCGCAGTAGTAGCCATAATAATTAAAAAAAAAAAAAAGCAAAGATAACCGCAGTTTCCCAAAGCTACAATTTTTTTATTTTCTACCCTTCCGCAGCTTGTGAATTAACGCACTGCGCTGGGGAAATTTTCTCAACAGATCGTAAAAACACCCGTTTGCATCTGAAAAGATTTGAACGAGGGTCGATGGCGTGATAGCTGAGCTCTCTACTGACCGGACTAATTTGCCACGCTCGAGCTTATGCTTAAAGCTGTCTGTTTGGTATGCAGAGTAATCGAATGCTTCCCTCTTTCATTTTACAATATTGTGAGGTATTTTTCATAAAAGTCAGTTTCATATAATTGATAAATTAATTTTTTCAACGTAACGATAGTTTTTTTTAACCTTAAGGGAACTTCACTCATTTTCAAGGCGTGTACATACTTAGAGTCGCTTTCCAAAGTTTTGTACTGTCCTTGCCGTCTTGAAAAGAGATTGTTGAATAAATATATATTTACCCGGGTTCATGTCACATTCTGTTACATTTTCAACGTTGTGTCTTTCCTTTCCGTTGTCCGAAACTACATTTGTTTTAAAGAGTAAAAGATATTTTATTTTACTTCTCGTTATTTTTAGAAGCGAATTCCTCCCAGTTTTGTGTATTCAAACCATGGATGAGTACACCACATAGCGTTGCTTTTTTTCTTTCAAATAATTAATAAATTTTGTACGCGTATAATTCTTTTTTTTCCAACAAACGTTGTTTTAATGGTTTTCCAGGATATCTGTTTCAAGCGGTTTCAAATTTTTTCTTGTTATTCATGGGAATGGAGTGGGTGTATTTCATGGCTGTAATCTAGCATTTCACGGCTTAATCTGATATCTTCGACGACGTAAAATTTCATTAGGAAATTAATTCGCCTCTCCACATGGATTTTTTCTTAACATCCCCTAAAATAACACAATGGCGATAGCGTCGTCTTCAATTAACTGGTACCATGAGAGACACAGCAAGTGTTGCTTCTGCGCATGCGCAGTCCCGTTGCTTCCACCTGCTGTTGGAGGTTGCATTGGTTGCCAGCAACGGGCCACTAGTGGCACTTGCTTGGGGGCCCACAATTAATGGCGATGCTGCAGGGCCATCAATGGCTCGCCAACTGATAGCGCTGCCACCAACGGACCACTACCGAGCCGTGAGCGGCAGATTTCAGCCAGAAGTGACCCATCACTGCCAGCTGGTGGCCAGCAGTTTCCCAGCACTTGTGTTTTTGCTGGGTGGCAATAACGGCCGCTACACGCTGCGGCATCGAACGAAAGAGGCTTTGGATGTGGGCTTGGGGTATGTCGGTTCAGGCTGCTTCCACACGTTGCCACAGTTCATCTGACGTACCCGCGGGTGGTGCTTGCCGGGCCACTCGGTTGTCGATCAGCTACCAGACGTGTTCAATGGGAGACATATCGGGAGACACGGCAGCAGTGACACCTGGTGGGCCGTGAAGAATTGTTGCACGATGCGTGCCACGTGAGGGCGCGCATTGCCCTGTTGAAACGTGACCGCTGGCAAGGGAGGACTACAGGCTCCAAAACGTAGGAGATGTGCGGTGGCTGTTGAGTGTACCGGCGATGCGTACCAGAGGGGTGCGGGTGTCATATACAATTGCGTCCCAAACCATGACGCCAGGCGACGGACCGGTATGGCGATGCATAATGCAGGCGTCATACAGTCTCTCGCCGCGGTGCCGCCACACGCGGATACGACCATCGTGGTGTTGCAGGAAGAAGCGGGATTCGTCGGAAAAGACTATGTCGTGCCATTCCGTAGTCCAGGTGCGGCGTTCAACGGCCCACTGCCGTCGCACTCGCCGGTGGTGTAACGTCAGTGATAATCGGAGCATCGGGCGCCGTGCGACAAGTCCCCGCTCGTGTAGACGACGTCGAACGGTGCGTGCTGACACAGGTTGTTGCGCAACACACCCTAATTCCTGCGCTAACGTTCGTGATGCGGCGGTGCGAGCCGTCAATGCCCGCCGCACAACATGCCGGTCCTCTCGTTCGGTGGTGTGCCGCGGCTGCGGCAATCTCTCACGTCGGTCCGTCCGTCCCTCCTGAACCCACCGAATCCACGTCCTCTGTCGAACTCCGAAACGTGCTGGAATGACTGCCGTATTCTGCGACGAGGCATCGGGAAGCTTCCCACGCACAGGTCCGGCAGCACAACACACTTCCACTACTTTCACCCCACCTTCTGTGCACCGTTGTTATAGTGCTTCTCGGTGGCGTGCCGGGCGCACATGATTTGCATATGCCCTGCAATGCTAATCGTTTGCATGCCCTCTCACGGGCGACGCATGCTGCGAATTTCAGGCCAATCGGATGCTTCTTTCTTGGTGTTGCATTTTGGGTGGCCAGCAGTGTAATTATTTCTGTATAGGATCTTTTATTTCACTTATTAGTGAAAAATCTTCTATTTCATTGTATCTTGTATTGAATTTAATTCTGGTTCTTCAGAGGGTACCCTTTTCATCGTGATTTGTTATATGACAAAAAAATGCTTGTTCAGTTTATTAACTTTTTACAGCGTCTGTTTTTTAATTAATAATATTAGCAATTTGGTATTTAAAAGTGGGATTTGTATTCCCACAGGGGACTGAATTAATCATGCCACTGATATGACACATACCTAAAGGCATTCAAAATGCCGATGTACAGTACTTAATATTGCGCTTCGGTTTAAATTGCTTTTCTTTATTGTTTGCAGATTAAAAACCAGTTTGATTCCTGAAGGACAAGGAACCTCGTTCGCAAAGTTTCAAGTTTTAAATGCACGTCAGCAGTCTTTTACCTACACTCTCTACGCCGTATTGATGATGTGGGGTAACTTGTGCCGAGCAAAAATAATAATCAGTAATAGATAGTAATCGTAGAAATCAAAGTTATGGAACACAAGCTTTTCTCACTAATAAAATAATACAACGCTAAAATAAATGTGCTATCTTTTCTTATATCAGTATTTTCTCTAGTGCGTATGAATCAGTGTGATCATTGTTTCATTTTTTCTTGCGAATGTAACTGAAACAGCTTCACAGAACTGGATGCTGTGTTACCTCACCCTATAACGTTCGTTATAAACTTTATTTGTGCTCATTAATGAGATTCTAATTAATAACAAGGAATTATACTACACATAAAATAGCAAAATTATGTTAGTAATCCGATTTGTTGATGTAAAAATGGTTGGTTGGTTGGTTATTAGATTTTATTGGCGCAAGGGCCATGGTTGGCCAAAGAGCGCCAGACACAAGACAAACAGACAAAATTAAAAAACGGGGCATAAATCGCAAAATCTGGCTGACCAAGTAAAACCGAACCATGAGTACGAAGGAAGGGCCAAAAAAGACAATGAAACAAACAGTATGAAAAACATGGTACAATGGTGAGAAGCAAGCCGATTAAGTAAAACTGAGGAATGAGAATGATAAAACACATTACGAAATCGAACACAACTACACATAGGATGAGTCACTCTCCTCCCCCACACACTCCAATGTAATGCTGGCCGAGGGCGAGGACGAACTGTCACTATCCTCCCCCTCATGTTCCTCTGCAATGTTGGTTGAGGCTGGGGACGAACTGTCACTCTCCTCCCCCCCCCCCCCGATGTTCCTCTATAATGTTGGTTGAGGGTGGGGACCTCGCTGAGTCCGAGACAGGTGCAATGGTGGTCAGGTGGACCGCGACAGTTGGATGGACACTGCACACCTTTGCGGATTGAGGGCCGGGTCTTCCGCACGTGCAGGCTTTCTGCTGGGAACTGGAAGAGTCGGTCGTCTTCAAAAGAGAAGGCGCAGACTCAGCTATTCGAAAAACCTGGAGCTCGGGGAAATCCACCTGTGTCGCTTGTTCAGCTGTAGATCGCTTGGCAAGTGCGGCGAGAGCTACAGGGCGCGGAACAAAGGGCTGCACGGGTTGTGGCAGAGACTGAACTACTGCGGCAAAAGTACGCTGTCGGTTGTTGGGAATACCCAACTTGGCCTTGGCAGCAGGGTACGAGAGGCCTTCCAGGGTCTTGAGGCGCTGGATCGCCATCTCGTCCTTCCATTTCATACAGTTGCGGGAGTAAGCTGCATGGGCCTCACCGCAGTTAACACAGCAGGCCGCAGAAGTGCAACCTTCCCCGTCATGTGCACTGGAGCCACAATTTTGCGCAACGAGCAGAACTCTTACAAAATCGTTGTGAATGCCCGTACCTCTGGCACCGGAAACAGCGCAGAGGACTGGGAATGTACGGGCGAACTCCACAGACCAAGTAGCCAGCCTTGATTTCGGTCGGAACTTTCGGGGAGTTAAAAGTCAAGATTACATTTTTAGACTTAATCAAGGAACCATCGCGCCGGAACATCATACGACGTGCAGCAATAACACCCTGATCTGCAAGTTCAGTCACCAATTCTTCCTCACTGCATGGCAAGAGATCAAACTCCGAAATAACACCCCGAGAGGTGTTAAGAAACGGGTGAGGTGCCACTTTGACAGGAATGCCTTGAATACTAGTGAGGTGCATAAGAGTGTTACTCTGAGAAACACTGCAAGTTTGGACAAGCAGGTCCCCAGGGCGAAGCTTCCTCACAGACTTCAAGGGGCCAACCGCAGCGTCCAAAGCTTTAGAAATGAAAAAGGGAGATCTGGTGGACAGTCTCTCATTCGGATCGATGGATTCGACAAGTAAGTGTGTAGCATGCGTAGTCACAGCAATCGAGGGGAGACGACGCTTCGGAGCGACTGGTACAGCTGCCGAAGAAGAGGTTCCACATTCTTGGTCCAGGTCAAGGTCTAAAGACCGTTTAAGGGTATGAGACTTGGTAGGTTGAGAAGACGAAGGAGAGTCGTTGTCAACGATCAGTTTCTCAGGTGACTTAAATCTGGAGTTTTTGTTCTTGTGTTTACCCATGGAAAAAAGGAGGAAGATTCGTCTGCAGACTACTCCACCCACCACCGAGCCCTACAAGAGAGAACTGGAGGTCTGCAAGCCAAGAAAATGACGCTGGACACAGTTCTGGAGCTTATACGTTGCAGATATAGTCCGTTGGCTGTGATCACACGCACTCGGCGGACACATCGGCCTCCGGGTACCGTCATGCCAACGCCTTTGGCATGATCCCACAGCCCCCGGGCTCACCCTGCCGTGCTATACGACAAAAAAGCCGCTAAAGCCCTGCACACAACTTGGTACAAGACTTCTGACTAGAGGTGGGTTAGTCTCTAGCCTCCCGTTTACAGCGAAGCCGGGGTCGAAGAGGAGTGTTGGTACACAGGAGGCACTTATCCGGTCTCCTGCGACCTCAGCCGCCAGACATCCCATTTCCGCCTCACGGGTCTCCGCACGCGGCAAACATGCAGGTAGGTCTAGCACCCAACCCAGCTAAAAGGAAAAAAAAGAAATCCAAAGAAGACAAATCCTGGCAGGGAACCTAAACGGAATCTCAGCAACCTACGAACTGAGCGGTTAATATAAATCAGTTAGTGGTGGAGGGTAACAAAACCACAAGACCGGGGTGTTAGTACATAACGTGGTAGCGATTAGGTAGAGAATACAACACGGGCAACTAGCCAGTGGAGAAAATAAATAAAAACAAAAAAGCGAGACACAAGACCAGCTCGGGATCGTGGGGCCGCGACTCCCCAACAGCTGGATGAACAGCCGTCCCTGCAAACTCCAACAGCACCGAAATAAAAAACAAGCGGTGGCATGACATCAGATGTTGACCAGTCACAAGGTCAGCTCGGGCCGTGGGGGCGCCGCTCCCCAAATAACTGGAAAACCAGTTATCCCCGTGCGGGGGATGTAAAAATGGAAATAATATTGTCTATAGGCTTTCGCATATGAAAATGGTGGCTTCTTGAAGGAAAGTAGACAGAAAACTTCAAATTGAATAACAAACCTCTTAAACAATTTGAACGCGATGACTTGAGTAGACAATAAGTGGATAGATACAAATGTAGTTTTCATTCAAAGATACGGTACGTCACGTTGGTGGTGTTCGGTATCTTGTAAGGAAAAAGGTGTTATTTGAAGAACTGGTCCTAACTCTAGTCTAATGAGATTAGGGCTGAGATATTATCCACTTAACACAAAAAATTAAAAGGGGTCAGAGCTGCCTCTACAGTTTTATGTAATATTATATTTATTAAATTTACCTCTTGTGCAGTAACGTTTTATCACTTGGGCGAACCCGGCACTCGCCAGAGGCCATATGCTGTGAGGGAGGCCTCCGTCAAATACCGTTTTGACTGAGTCGCTATTTATGTGCTACGATATTTATCCCACGCCGACCCACAGCAGATAACACAGCGTTCGAGTTTTCCGTAGGCCTACTCTCTTCCTGTAAAGAAAAATGTAACGCAATCGAGCTTGTAGTCCCATGAGTTGTTCTGGAATATGAGCAAAAAAATTTAAAACTATTCTTGAAACTTAAATTATTCTATTCAATCAAAACCTCGTGACTTTAGTTTGGATCATTCATTTTATTAATCATATCCCCGGTGTGCGGTTTTGCGTCAATTCGTCCACTACGACAATTCATCGCGGGTCAATTCGTCGCTGACAAATTCGTCGACTACGTCAGTTCGTCGCGTTTACAAATTTTCGTTACATTAAAAAAACATGCAGGAAAACGTACGATTTCGAACGGCTTCCGCAGTGATCGTATTTATAAGGTTTGGACACTCAGACAGGCTAGGAATATTACGTTTTATCTTTGGCACTAAAAATTAATTAATATGTCTATGCGTAACGCCTAAGCTTCGGCCTTTTCAACAATTTTTATTCCATCGTGCTCATATTCATAAAGTTTACACACCAAGTCAAGTTAGTATTATTGCGATTTTGCTTAGGCATTAAATATTAATACCTTGGCATAGGCCTAAGTCTTTTCAACAGTTTTTCTTCCATAGTTCTCATATTCATAAGGTTTAGATACCAAGTCACGTTAGTATTATTGCGCTTTTACTTAGGCAATAAATATTAATACCTTGGCCCAGGCGTAGGCCTTTTTAACAGTTTTTATTCTATCGTGTTCATATCTATAAGATTTAGACGCCATGTCAAGTTAGTATTATTGCGCTTTTACTTAGGCATTAAATATTAATGCCTTGACCTAGGCCTTTTTAACAATTTTTATTCCATCGTGTTCATATTTATAAGGTTTAGACACCATGTCAAGTTAGTATCATTGCGCTTTTACTTAGGCATTAAATATTAATACCTAGGCATAGGCATAGGCATAGGTCTTTTTAACAGTTTTTATTCCATCGTGTTCATATCTATAAGGTTTAGAAACCATGTCAAGTTAGCACTATTGTGCTTTTATTTAGGCATTAAATATTAATACCTTGGCCTAGGCCTAAGTCTTTTCAACAGTTTTTCTTCCATAGTTCTCATATTTATAAGGTTTAGACGCCAAGTTAGTATTATTGCGCTTTTGCGTAGGCATTAAATATTAATACCTTGGCCTAAGCCTAGCCTTTTTAACATTTTTTATTCCATCGTGTTCATATCTATAAAGTTTAGACACCAAGCCAAGTTAGTGATATTGCGCTTTTACTTAAGCAATAAATATTAATACCTTGTCCTAGGCCTAGGCCTTTTGAACAGTTTTTCTTCCATAGTTTTCATTTTCATAAGGTTTAGACACAAGTCAAGTTAGTATTATTGCGAATCGCATGGAGGAAAAATACGGTTTCGGTTGTCTTTCCATCCTTCTCTCTGCCCTGCAAGAACTGTACTTAAGCTTCGAAATGATGATCTGCTCATTTTTTCTTTCTCATGGACGGAAAGAACTCTATAAGATTCCAGATTACTCCCTCCGTCTTTTTCCCAGTCAGTTTATCTGTGTGTCCGTCCACAGAAAATATATTTCTGTTTTTACCGGATAGGGAAGACACTCGGTCTGTGACTGATAGATACAGGCATGCGTACGAGATTATCGCTATCTATCCATATGTCCATACATCTGTCCGTCCGTCCGCTGATACCGCATCTCCCTTTCTTACAATCAGATTGAAGGAATTGTTTATGTGATTTGCTGATAGAAATCGTCAAGATTATCAGTGTTTGTTCTTCCGCTTCCGCCTGTCCGTTCGTCTGCAGAAATAATACTTCCGCTTAGAAATGTTAATCAGAAAAAATCCTTCTCTTCTCCAAAGGAAGAAACATCACCGCAAAATTTCACAAATCTGGTCTTCTATTCATCCAACCACCCATTCTTCACTTTGTCTGTCTGTCCGCCCGTCCGCAGAAATTCAATCTGTGCTTTTGACAGTCAGATCAAAGAAATTCGTTTCGTGGCTTATAGTGAAAAGCATGAGCATGCTATTACAAATGTCTGCCTATCCGTTGCTTGGTCTGTCCGTCCGTCAGTGAAAACGATATTACCGCTTCTAATTATCGGACTGAAGAAATTCTTTCTCTGAGCTATAGGGGAAAATTTAAGCGCAAGATATCACAGATCAGTCTTTTCTTCCATCCATTCCTCAGTTGATTTGTCTGTCAGTCCGTCTGCCTCCAGAAATTCCATCTCTGCTTATGACGTCCCGAACAAAGAAATTTGTTTTGTGACTTAAAAGGAAATGTGTGGTATTGCCAATCAGTATCTCTTCCTTCTTTTCTTGATCTGTCTGTCCGTCAGTAAAAACGACATCTCAGTTTCTAATTATCGGATTGAAGAAATTCTTTCTTTGTGCTATATAGTCGATTTGGTGGACAGCAAACCTAGAAATGTTGTATCCTATAAACTTTTATGATTTATTTGTACTCCCAAGGGGTCCTTGAACAAATTCAAATAGGTTGTAGAGTCCACATCATTGAGCAACTACAGCAATATCCATAAATCCAAGATGGCCGCCCAAAATACTGTAAATTTAATTATCTTGCCTTCTAATGCCCCTAGAAAGGTGATTTTTGTTTTAAATCTATTCAGGTTTTCAGCAGGCATTTCATTTTACATCATTTACGAACAAAAGAACACATGGCGTGGCCGCCCTAAAAGTATAATATACATGTGAGACTTTACGAATCATACAAGCATATTGATTTTGATTTAAAAAATGATACAAATTAAAATGTAAATACAAAATCAGTATTTATTCTGCATTAAACACAAAAGAAGCATTTGTTACAGTAAATAATAGTAATGCATTTACTCCCACTCATCATCCAAGTAATCAGATTCATCCTGATTGCAATCCCCATGATAATCCTCATCATCAGGACAATCAACATCGACATCATGGTCCATATCTTCAGACTCGTCTTGATCAACCGCACCCGCTGAACAACCTTCGTTCGTTGCTACAGATTTTACTCTATTAGTGAATGGATTTAAACATCCTTCTTTGCTGGAGCAGTAGCAATATGATAGGCATGAAATACGTTCTTTTTGGCATCCGCAAGCCTCAGTGCCACACATCTTGCCTTGTGCCTTACACTGTCATTTCAGTGTATCAATGAGCTCTGGCGGAGCTCTGTCACCATTAGTAGTAACAGGAGTTGGGATTCCATCCTTTAAATTCTACCCGAATTTAGTGATATCAACCGATTCATCTGAGGGAGAATGCCGGTTGCAAGCTTTCCACAGCATCACATGAAGATGGGCCCGAAGAACATGCTGCAACATGTTGGGGGATGTTGGAGGTAAGGCCATGATTTTGGGACTTTTCTTCTTGTTAGTGAAGAGTTCTAATCTAGCAGACTCCAGTGATATTCCTGGCGATTGACCATATAAGGCGGTGAAGAAGGCTGTAGCAGCATGCATTAGAACCTCCGATGTAGCGTCAACTTCTACGGGCACATCGGCTAACCCATTAAATTTCCCAGCAAGCAACGCTTTCAGTGCAGTTGTCTTGCCTTTACCGAATGAATACGATGCTGTGTCACAGTCGCTGAGGGTATGCATGCCAAGTAGCTGCAGACATTTTGGTCCAAGTTTAGAACAGGTGTAATTGATATCTAGCACCATTCCATCCCACCGCTTCATCTGCATCCTGGAATACAGATGTTCCCGATATAATCAATAGACAAGAAGAACAAACACATCTGTGTCGTCACTCACGACACGAATAACACCTTTATCACGGCTTGCAGCATCAAGGATATAGGATATGATGATACGTTTGCCTCATCATTACTAAAGGTAGCATCATCATGAGTCTCAACCTTGACATTTTCTCCAATATTGAATGAACCCAACACACCTGCTAGTCATTTTTTGTTGTACTTGCTCTGCATTATTGCATTCCTTTTTAAAAGAGAGCTGGTGACGGTGAGATCATAATCGATTACAATTTCACCAGATCGACGTATTCTTTCATGGTCCTTTGCTGATACGTGTTTGTATTTGTCGAAGACGATGACTTTCTTGATATCAGGAGGGTGACTCAGACGACCCTTGATCGAGGCGATGTGATCGGTTTGGGTTCCACGATGTGGCCAAACAATACGGTAGAACAATTACGAAATGTCAACTATGACAATGTCCGGGGCTTCATGTGAAATGTCCATTACACCAAGTCGTTTGACCAACGACGATTTATTGCCTTTCCTGAGACAACCGCGTTCCTCACTGAGCGAAGGAGGCACTGAACAAAGTTCATAAGCGAAGAGTAATTGAAGGTCCATGTTTCGTCTTTGACGAATCATCAGTAGCCGAAGGAAAATGCTTTCCAGATCGACGACTGGCAATACTTTGCAGCATTTCTGCCTTCTTCATCAGAAGGTCCATTGTTTTGATGGGACTACTAATAGGGGAATGAAACCCATTAGGGAGTATAACGAAGTAAATTTCTCCGTCATCTTTCTCCACGCAGGGCATCGAACCCGGGTCCCCTCATTCCGGAATAAGTCGCTCTCCCAACTGAGCTACACGGACGTATGCTCTCGCTACTATCTGCCTTTATCTCATGTGCGTCCTGCGTGGCAGGTACGTCACAAATTATAAAACGGCCTAAGCTTAGGCCAAAGCATATTAGTTTACGTTTAGTACCAAAAAAAAAGCGCAATATTTACTAACCTGTCTGGGTGGCTAAACCTTATAAATACGATCATGGCGGAAGACAACGGAAATCGTACAATTTCCTGCATACGATTTGTGTGTAACTAAATTCGTCGCGTTTCTAAACGCGACGAATTGACGCGACACCTGGAATAACAACTGTTAAAAAGGCCTTGGCCTAGGCCAAGGTATTAATATTTAATGCTCAAGCAAAAGCGCAATAATACTAACTTGACATGGTGTCCAAACCTTATAAATATGAACAAGATGAAATAAAAGCTGTTAAAAAGGCCAAGGCCTAGGCATTAATATTTAATGCATAAGCAAAAGCGCGATAATATTAACTTGACATGGTGTCTAAATTTCGTGAATTAATTTATGAATTAGCACGATGGATTAAACACTGTTAAAAAGGCCTAGGCCTAGACCAAGGTATTAATATTTATTGCCTAAGTAAAACACAATAATATTAATTTGCCATGGTGTCTAAACCTTATTGATATGAACACGATGGAATAAACACTGTTAAAAGGCCTAGGCCTAGGTCAAGGTATTAATATTTCATGCCTAAATAAAAGCGCAATAATACTAACTTGACATGGTGTCTAAACCTTACAAATGTGAACACGATGGAATAAAAACTTTAAAAAGGCCAAGGTATTAATATTTAATGCCTAAGTAAAAGCGCAGTAATACTAACTTGACATGGTGACTAAATCTTATAGATATGAACACGATGGAACAAAAACTGTCAAGAAGGCCTAGGCCAAGGTATTAATATTGACTGCCTAAGCGAAATCGCAATAATACTAACTTGACTTGGTATGTAAATTTTATGAATATGAGCACGATAGAATAAAAACTGTTAAAAAGGCGTAGGCCTAGGCCAAGGTATTAATATTTATTGCCTAAGTAAAAGCGCAATAATACTAATTTGACATGGTGTCTAAGCTTTATAGATATGAACACGATGGAATAAAAACTTTTAGAAAGGCCTAGGCCAAGACAATAATATTTAATGTCTAAGTAATAGCGCAATAATACTAACGACATGGTGTCTAAATCTTATAGAAATGAACACGATGGAATAAAAGCTGTTAAAAAGGTCTAGGCCTGGGCCAACGTAGTAATATTTAATGCCTAAGTAAAAGAGCAATAATACTAATTTGACTTAGTGTGTAAACTTTATGAATATGAGCACGATGCAATAAAATCTGTTAAAAAGGCCTAGACCTAGGCCAAGGAATTAATATTTATTGCCTAAGCAAAATCGTAATAATACTAACTTGACTAGGTGTGTAAACTTTATGAATATGAGCCCGATGGAATAAAAACTGTTAAAAAGGCCCAAGCTTAGGCGTTACGCTTTTGTATGTAACCAGCATTTGTAAACGCAACGAAATTTCCGCGACGAATTGATGTAATCGACGAATTTGTCCGCGACGAATTGACGTAATCGACGAATTTGCCCGCGACAAATCGTCGTCATCGACGAATTGACGCTGGTGCCACATTCTTAAATACATTCAAATACTTTAACCGACAATGATTTCCCAATAAATTTTTGCCACCCTGGTAGATGTCTAAAGCTTTGAAATTTGACCATTTGTCCGAGATGGGGCTGGATTATTAAGGTCCTGGATGAGGTAAATGTGGTATTTTAATAATACTAATTTGACTTAGTGTCTAAACTTTATGAATATGAGCACGATGCAATAAAATCTGTTAAAAAGGCCTAGACCTAGGCCAAGGAATTAATATTTATTGCCTAAGCAAAATCGTAATAATATTAACTTGACTAGGTGTGTAAACTATATGAATATGAGCCCGATGGAATAAAAACTGTTAAAAAGGCCCAAGCTTAGGCGTTACGCTTTTGTATGTAACCAGCATTTGTAAACGCAACGAAATTTCCGCGACGAATTGATGTAATCGACGAATTTGTCCGCGACGAATTGACGTAATCGAAGAATTTGTCCGCGACGAATTGACGTAATCGACGAATTTGCCCGTGAAAAATCGTCGTCATCGACGAATTGTCGTAGTCGACGAATTGACGCTGGTGCCACATTCTCAAATACATTCAAATACTTTAACCGACAATGATTTCCCAATAAATTTTTGCCACCCTGGTAGATGTCTAAAGCTTTGAAATTTGACCATTTGTCCGAGATGGGGCTGGATTATTAAGGTCCTGGATGAGGTAAATGTGGTATTTTGTTTTACTGCACTGATGGTCCAAGATGGGCTTGGATTAACAAGGTCCTTGAGGAGGAATGTGTGGTGCCTTGTCTTACCTCGGTGAGTGACTGAGATGGGCCTAGACTATTACGGTCCTGGATGAGGTATGTGTGGTGTCTTGTCTTACCTCGCTGCGTGTACTAGGTGTGCCTGAATTATTAAGGTCCTGGATGACGTGCCGTCTTTTCTTACATCACTGAGTGTCTGAGATGGGCCTAAATTATTAAGATCCTAGATGAGGTAAGTGCAGTGTCTTGTTTTACCTCAGCAAGTGACCGAGATGGGCCTAGACTATTAAGATCCTAGATGAGGTAAGTGCAGTGTCTTGTTTTACCTCAGCAAGTGACCGAGATGGGCCTAGACTATTAAGATCCTAGATGAGGTAAGTGCAGTGTCTTGTTTTACCTCAGCAAGTGACCGAGATGGGCCTAGACTATTAAGATCCTGGATGAAGTAAGTGCAGTGTCTTGTTTACCTCAGCAAGTGACCGAGATGGGCCTGGATTATTATGGTCCTAAATGAGGTATGCGTGGTGTCTTGTGTTACCTCACCGAGTGTCTGAGGTGGGCCTGCATTATTAAGATCCTGAATGAGGTATGTGTGGCGTCTTGTTTTACCTCACTGAGTGACCGAGATGAGCCTATGCTTTTAAGGTCCTGTATGAGGTATGTGTGGTATCTTGTCTTACATCACTGAGTGTACGAGGTGTGCCCGCATTATTAAGGTCCTGGATGAGGTTCTGCTGCATACTTGTGACTTACGAACTGTATCCATCTCGCGTATACTGAAGTAAAGCTTCGAAAGGAAAAGACGTGCGCAGTGGTTTTGCATTTTTTGTATTTTAGGTTCAATAACCACCTTGAGCAACTCAATGGGCTATAAGCAGTCATCCGTCTAAAATTTAGGGTCACTGGTTCCAGGAAAGGGAGAGAGCCAGTACCGTAAGGCAAACACAACATCCATGCCTCGCCGGGATTCCAACCCGGTGAGGCATGGATGTTGTGCTTGTATTACTGCACTGGGTACAGTGACCCTAAATTAGGGACGGGCGAGTGCTTATAGCCCATTGAGTTGCTCATGGTGGTCGTTAAACGTCCAACCAAAAAAAATGAAAGAATATGGAAGCTATGAAATACAGTGGCAATTATAATTTCTTGTAAAACTGCAAGCTATATGCAGAAATAGACAGTACGTACTGGGAATTAAAAAGGATCTTGGAACAAAAGTAAGGCCAGTAAAATTATATAAGTGAAATCGAAGCAGCTATTCCGTGACCAGTAGTACAAAGTGCTGTCTTTTAAACATTCGCCCGTGTTGTTCCTGGAGGTGGTATGGATGGTACGCTTGTCCTACGGGACGATACTTTCTCTGGATCAAGTGGCCTTAAACTCGGGACGGGCGAGTATTTATAGCCCATTGATTTGCTGACGTGGTCATTTACTTTCACACTTCCTCTGAATAGCAGAACAGTCGTGCTCGTTGATACTCCGGGATACTCTTATACTTAATCCGGAAATGATCCAGAAAATTGGTCAGAGATTTTAGGTAATGGATGTAAAGAGACGCATTGATCTTGGTGTAGCTGGCTGCCCCAGTAGGTCAGTGGTCTAAACTCTACCTCCTGACCGTTCGTCTGAGACGGCAATGGCTCGAGTCCAGGATGAGACATGGCTGGTGTGTACTTTGTGACGTACCTGCCAGCAGGACGCACACGACATAAAGGCAGATAGTAGTCAGAGCAAACGTCCGCGTAGCTCAATTGGTAGAGTGACTTATTCCGGAATGAGAGGATCCGGGTTCGAATCCTGGCGTGGACAGAAATGACGGAGAAATTTACTTCGTTATAATGGCGCCCGAACTATCCTAATGACCCGACCGTTCAAAATCTCGCAATGGTGTGATGTTATTTCCACACCGCGAGATAGGAAAAATCAGAGAATCCCTTCTCCAGTGCTTCGAAAAATAAATGTGTGTGACGTTGCATTCCACACACCAGATTGACTGGGAGTTCTCAAGTGCACGTTCTACAGTGAATGGCTGCCTGCAACGATTCATGGTCACGGCTGGAAATTTCAAGGTTCTGAAACAGCTTAAAGAACTAGAAACTATTTTTATCTTCACAAAGGCCAATGCTGTGAGGGGAACTGGAATACACATTCGCATCGACAGAAGGAATTTATTCTTGATATTTTAAGCTTTTTGATAAGTCTTCTACCCAGTTTGTGAGTTTTTCATCTAACCCTTTCACCGACTGGAAAGAATTACTTCGGGGTTAAGAAAATGGGGAGGAATCAGATAGAATGAATATGTTCGCTGTCTAAGAAGTAGGCAGAACGCTGCTCACTTCTTAGGAAGAGTTGTTTTCCCCTTCGTTTTTTTCATTCAAAGCTGTCGTTTAGAGAGATGGTTGACAGTAATGCCTTCTGATTCATTACCTGCTGAAAGAGATACAAAAACGTCGACGAACCTAGAAAAGGAGAAAGCAGATACACTGCTGGCCCCCCAAAATGCAACACCAAGAAGTACACGAGATAGCAAAGCCAGATTTACTAGACACATAACAACAGATACAAAGATGAAACGATTGAGCTTACAGGCCCGTGCGACTTGTGGAACACGCAGGCATCAATAGTTCGTGTGGCCCTCATGGATGGCAATAACGGCCGCAGCATCGAACGAAACAGGCTTTAGATGTAGGCTTGGGGTATGTCGGTCTAGGATGCTTCCACACGTTGCCATAGTTCATCAAGCGTAGCCGCGGGTGGTGCTTGCCGATCAGCGACGTGATCGATGGGCGACATATCGGGAGAACAGGCGGGCCACGGCAGCAGTGACACTTGGTGGGCCGTGAAGAATTGTTGCACGATGCGTGCCACTTGCGGGCGCACATTGTCCTGTTGAAACGTGGCGGCTGGCCGGTCCTGCAGGTAAGGGAGGACTACAGGCTCCAAAACGCCGGAGATGTAGCGGTGGCTGTTGAGTGTACCGGCAATGCGTACCAGAGGGGTTCGGGTGTCATATCCAATTGCGCCCCAAACCATAACGTTAGGCGACGGACCGGTAAGGCGATGTATAATGCAGGTTCATACAGTCTCTCGCCGCGGTGCCGCCACACGCGGATACGACCATCGTGGTGTTGCAGGAAGAAGCGGGATTCGTCGGAAAAGACAATGTCGTGCCATTCCGTAGTCCAGGTGCGGCGTTCAACGGCCCACTGCCGTCGCACTCGCCGGTGGTGTAACGTCAGTGATAATCGGAGCAACGGGCGCCGTGCGACAAGTCCCCGCTCGTGTAGACGACGTCGAACGGTGCGTGCTGACACAGGTTGTTGGGAAACACACCGTAATTCCTGCGCTAACGTTCGTGATGTGGCGGTGCAAGCCGTCAATGCCCGCCGCACAACATGACGGTCCTCTCGTTCGGTGGTATGCCGCGGCTGCGGCAATCGCTCACGTCGGTCCGTCTGTCCCACCTACACCCACCGCACCCATACTCGTCTTCCTGTAGCTGGATATCATCCCACATGGGCGCCGATGTCTCGGAACGATAAACCGCACGTTTTGAAGTTCGACAGATTCGTCCTCTGTCGAACTCCAAAACGTGCTGGAATGACTTCCGTATTCGGCGACGAGGCATCAGGAAGCTTCCCATGCATAGGTCCGGCAGCACAACACACTTCTAGTACTTAAACCCCGCCTTCTGTGCACCCATCTTATAGTGCTTCTCGGTAGCGTGCCGGGCGCATATGATTTGCATATGCCCTGCAATGATAATCGTTTGCACGTCCTCTCGCGGGCGACGCTTGCATTTTGGGTGGCCAGCAGTGTATTTGGGTTAGTCACGTGTTTCTTTCCAGTGGCATGATGTCCGTGTCAGGGACACTGTCACTCTCCGATCATGTTTCGATTCATGGAGCGGAGACTAAAGGACTGCAAGAGAGCGCTTACCATCATTGATAGGTTTATTCTCACTACTACTGAGATGAGAGGGGCGGGGGAAAGGAATTGTTTTGCCGTAGCTTCCGTAAAACCGGGCCTTTATATCAACAATTTTTTGGCAGCATTTGGTTCGAGTATTTCTGCCTCCTAAAGTGAAATCAACCTAAAGAACAAAAATGCCGTATTCGAAAAACTTGCTTGTGCCATTTTTAGTCAGCGCATTGATAATGCAGTAAATATGCATTCGAATGAACCTAATAACTCGACAGAAGCTCTAGCACGAGCACCAACAGTCATTAAAGTTTTGTATGACAGAAGTCATACATTTCGCAGAAAAAATGTAATTTCATGATATCGAAATGTCGGCAATTTTTTGGAATTTATGGAGGTGCTGCGGAATTAGGTCATTCTTCCACTGGGAACACATATGGAAAGAGATGGTAATAAAGGTATCAGTTTTCACGTTTATCAGCAATATTAAATAAAATTATCACACCCATAAGTCAAACCGAAAGCAAATCTGGGACATTAGGTTCAGAGAACGCTGTGTTTGATTCAGTTTAGGAAACATCGTGAGAAACTCATTGGGCTGCAAGCACAGACCCGTCCCTAATAAATTACCTGGTTCCAGGGTAGGGAGAGAGCCAGTGCCGTAAGACAAACACAACATCCACACCTCGCCGGTATTCAAGCTCTGACCCTTCTCGGAAGAATGGTCAGAATTCAAATGGTATTTATTGAGAAACAAATATATACAAGTATTTACAATCACCGGGTCGCCGTCCCGCGTTGGCGATCCCATCATGCTTTTCACCGAACAAAGCAATTAACAAAAGTAACAAAAAAGCGACGCGTATATAGGACTGTTCATAAAAGTCAGTGGGGGAATGTTCAAAATTCGGAAGAACAAAACAGAAAGTGATCAGTTGTTGAAGAAATGTAGGAAAATCACTGATGAAGAAGAAGAAACAAAAAGCCAGCTTGATGTTGGGTGCCGGCTTTGCAGAAAAACGTCCGTCGTGGAAAGCGCTATGATTCACTGGGAAGGAAAGAGCTCATCATAATAAGACGCAAAAAGTTCAGCGATCACTACGCACAACACGATGCGACACTGTTAACACAACATGCGGCATTCTCATCACGAGAAAGAAACACTAGTCACACTTCCTGGTGATGAAAGGAAAAAAAACACAATAAGCACATACTACAAAAAGACGCTCTGAACAACAAAAACATTGGTCCCCCGAAAAAAGAAAAAAATAGTGTGCCTGTCCATTTGTATGGACAAAAGAAGAGCGTTGAAACGTTGCTACAGGCGTATTTTGCCTGTAGCAGCTAAACAAAAAGAAAACTGATTTGTATAAAACGGAGCATCATTGGGGTGGTTGAAGATGATCTGCAAGTTTAGGCATGATAACCTTAAGCATATATTTTGTCCTTCTACCATGTTGGATGGCCGAAGACGGCAGAGAGACATTACTAAAGACTTCCTCGAGCGCTGCGAGTTTTTGAACCATTTCGGGAAGGCGCTATAAATTCCTCCGCACACATGGTATTTGCATTATGTTGCTGTTTTTCGGACACCGATAGAGAGATATTAATTAAGGGAGAGTAAATGGCGAATTGAGGACAGTGCTGTCCTGGAAAACTTCTGGAAAGTCAAGAAGGGTGTGGGAGGGGCATTCACTTTCTGAAGATGCAGACTGCGATTCACTATCATGGGCAGTTTCCATGCTTTCTTCTGCCGAATCGGTAAGGATTCCATAGGTGTTGGATGTGGAAACAGCGTATTGACTGTCTTGGCTAGGTGAAGCAGAAGAACGTCGAGAGTGCGGGGTTAAAGGGCATTTTTCTTGTCGTAAACTGGAACGAGAAGACGCACGAGTACATCGTGGTGAAGCTGGGGAAATAGAGCGTTTATTAGCTGTCTGAGACTGGGTGGCCTGTTGAGGTGGTAGCAGATGTGGAAAATTTGAAGTGTCCATATCAGGGGGATTATGTAAACTTACTGCAGTAGAGGTCAAAGTAAGACATGGTCGAATATTATCAAATTGACGAGATCCAGGATCTCAAGCAACACTGTTACCAGTAGAAGTAGAGTCTGTAGAAGGTATTACAGGTGGTTTTCCTGCAGTTCCTGGTTGAGCAGCGAATAAAGCCGATGAAGGTTCCTGTAGGCTGGAAATAGAAGTAGCAGCGGCAGCAGAACTGTCTTGTAGAACACGACGTGGGCATTCAGACACAACGTGCCCTTCAGCCTTGCACTTAAAGCACTGGACACCCGCAAACACATTAAAAACGAACGTGCGGGTGCCAATGTTGAGTTCCATGGATGTGGGACGTTCAACAATAGCTTCATCACTAGGGAATATATGATACGGTACTGTCGACGTCCTCCTTGCACTGAACTGTAGTGCGAGACGCGACCTAAAGCTGGAAGAATTTTCGTTTTACCAATCACTCGTCCAAAAGACCCTAGTGCTTTAATTAGTATTGAATCCGGGATGGCTGCCGGCACCGGCGAGAGGGTAACAGTAATAGGCCTATGTGAAGCAGGAATAGGTTGTAAATGGAAATGTCTAATTTCAATTCCTGACTGAAGAATTTTATCAACAGCAGTGGAGCCGGTAAATTGCACTCTAATTCCCCCTCCCATACGAATAATAGACACTATAACGAAGTAAATTTCTCCGTCATTTTTGTCCACACCGGGGCTCGAAACCGGGTCCCCCTCATTCCGGAATAAGTCGCTCTACCAATTGAGCTACGCGGGCGTTCGTTCTGACTGCTATCTGCCTTTATGTCGTGTGCATCCTGCTGGGCAGGCACGTCACAACACTATCTGTTTTTCAGGAACAACTTTATAAACAGCATCTAGATAAAGTGGGAAGGGGTGTCGGGCAACGATTGAAAAAAGACAGTAAGAAGTAATGCAGAGTTATACTGCTTACCTTCATGAGATTCTTCAGGAACCAAAATCTTCAATACTTGATCCACTCTGGTTAGTTCAATGTTATCACAAAATGAATTCGTAATCCGCTGAGATGAGCCACCAACAACAGTCGCAAACGCAAGCGAGCGTGGGGCTGGGCACATATCGCTAGCCCTAACACTAGAGTTGGCTCCATCGGTATATGGGACGTTGCTTGTAGAAGACATAGTAGAGATATCAGAAAGCACAGGTGAAGATGCAGATACATTCAATGCTGATGAATACGATATTGTAGAAACTGAAGACGAAGAAGAATCATGTGAAGCGGTAGAGACGATAACAGAGGTTGCAGCCATCTCGACCGCCAACATTAACGGGAGCGAGTGCTGCACCTCGCAACACTCAAAAAGATAAAACCACAAACTTGTGGCTGTCCACAATCACTGCTTGTGAAGTGGAAATGAGTGCAGAACACAACAAAACAATACCAGGAACACTTAAACCAACACAAAAATATCCGAGGCCAAGCAAGAATCAACCATCCCTCGGGAGCTCTACGAATATGCGACTTGTCCTTATCAGAAGCCATCGCTTAGAACACTGCGCTACCGGGGCTGCGGAAGCAAATTGCTTTTCATTAATTGTTGGTTCAACACCTGATGTCAGTAACATAGATCAATTTAGCCATACTACTGTGGAGAAAGTAACGGCTCTATATGTCTATGCAAGCATAGTGACAAGGTATCAAATGGAAACAACAAGAACAAACCTCAGAATTTCTACTTTAATTCACATATTTTATTTTTCTGCAGTCAACGCTCACGCTCGATAGAGATACGCCAACATTTAACAAGTTTATGCAACTCGTCTCTGTAAAATTCTTCATGTTGTTCTTGGAATCATTTATTCGAAACAGATTAGCGGCGGAGTGGAATGCCCGAAAAGAATTCAGTTCAACTTCTTCGTCGAAGGTGAACTGAATTCTTTTCAGATGTCTCTTGAGAGCAGAAAACAGTCAGAAGTCAGAAGGCGCCAAATCTGGGCTGTTTCAGCTCCTTCCGGAATCTAATAAAAACTTCCAATTCTATACTCTTTATAGCCTCTGAAGTGAAAGCACTGGTGTAGAGTTTGGCGTTGTCATCTTGCAGAATCATTGGCTTTTTCCACTCACGAGCACGGTTTATACTTCGCTTTAACTTTTTTAAACTATGCACGTAGCTCTCAGAGTTGATGGTTGTTCATTTGACCATAAATTCCTGACGAAATATTTCTCTGTAGTTTCCGAATACAGTGAGCATGCGCTTATCGGCAGAAATTTGAGTTTTGAATTTCTTCGCTCAAAGTGAAGATGGGTGTCGAAATTCCAAAGATTGAGTTTTCATTTATGGGTCACAATTATGTACCCAACTCTCGTCACAAATCACAATACTTTGGAGAATATCACTTCCATACTTTTCATAGAGAGCAAGAAGACCAAGTCTTGTTTATTTTTTTCATTTCAATTATTGGGTGAGGCTGTACTCAACGAGCAGAAATTTTGTTGTATCCTAAAACGTTAAGAATGTCGTCGATACTATCCAAACTAATGTGCTGTTTATCTCCTACAGTTTTCTGTGTTATTCATCGACTTCCTTGGTGAGCTCATCGACGCTTTGCCTGTTCACATCGCAAGTTGCGATTTCGGGCATTTCACTCCGCCGCTAATCCTTTGCGGCCAGTATTCCTTCACTGTCATTTGATGTTTCTTACCCAACGACGAACAGTACTTATGTCCAAAGTTCCAGACCATAAACTGCCACTATTACATCGTGAATTTCTTCGGGAGGTTCATTTTTATGAGTAGAAACTGCTATAACTGATCGCTATTTGTCACCCGTTGACACAGTTGAGAAAGAATCACCCATGTTAAAGACGAATAAATATGAACAAACAAATGTACGGAGTTCTATTACGCAGCAAAATGAAGCTAATGGTACAAAGAATCGCTTGCCATCTGACTGGTTGCTAAGCAAAAAATATCGCGCGGAGGAATTTCCTATTGAACACGCCTCGTAAATGAGTACTGCCTTCACTCAGATGTGCATCAGAGATTTGATGGATTCATATGTACCATTACGAGTCAAGAAGTGGCTCCTTGAAATATGTTGTTTTAAATTTTCGAAAATGAATTAATATAAGTTTAAGCAATTGCAGAAATAAGTATACACTACTAATAGGTCAGATACAGATAAATGCTTGCAAGCATAAATAAAAGCACTAAATAAACATGCATCGTACATGTCATGCACTTGTTTCTTCTGTTGTTTTAGTCAAATAGTTCACACTTACATACTTTAAACTTAACTATCGAAGTACTCGAGCACTATAAAATGAAAATAAACTTATAGGTTCTTATAGACAACGACTTCTATTCCACTTGTTACTTATAGAAATGTAGAAAATGCAGAGTCACTTACCTAACACACCGTTTGAGCTTTCATAACAGTCCAAATATTGAGCTTAAGACTTCCTGATGCGTAAATGAACTGGTAACGAAAAACTGACTTTAAAAAAGTATCAATGTAAGTTTTAAAGGACTAAAGATGAACTAGTGATAAGAAGAATATCGTCGTAACAATCAAGTAGAACGTGCATAGTAACGATGATAATATCTCCCTATCTACCACACAAAGACCTCCGCTATTCTTGATTTTATATGCAGCTTGACTTCTGACTCGCTGCACGGCTCCACATCAAGAATAAAATTTTAAGAGTTTGGACTGTAACGTACCAGGAGATGTGACGTACCTGCCAGAAGGACGCACACGACATAAAGGCAGATAGGAATCAGAATAAAACGTCCGCGTAGCTTAATTGGTAGAGCAACTTGTTCCGGAATGAGGGGATCCGGGTTCGATTCCCGACGTAGACCAAAAATGACGGAGAAATTTACTTCGTTGTAGGACGTAATGTCAAATTCAGAATGTCTGATCCAGAGATTTAGGGTTCAGAAGTGATGTTAACTTGAGAAATTCAGATTAAGAGTTCGGACGTGACGTTAAGCTCAGAAAGTTGAACATGCAGATTTAAGAGTTCAGATGTGAATATGAGTTCAGAAACCCTAATCGACAAGTTTAGGAGTTCAGAAAGTTTAATCAAGGGATAAACAACATTTAAATAGGAGTTGGCAATAAAATTGAAAAATTAATTTGTTCACATACTTCACACATTCTTTAAATTTTGCAGGCAATCACTCGCATGCAACATACACTCATTGTCATAAAACTCCGCAAGAAAAAAACGTGCGGTTAACGCGAAACTCGGAGAATAGCTACGGGGAGGGCACACATGCAAATGATTAAAGTTTCGTGCGATTCCTCATGTCCATGCGTCCAAGACCGGCGCTGAAATCTCAATCCTTGGGGCTTATAACGCGCCGCGCAGGGGACTCCAAATTTGTGCCGAAGTGCACAGTGAGAGTCAGGTGAAATCCATGAGCGACAGACATAACGAGGTGCCGCAGAAATATGTGCGTACGGGCAACTGACGGAGTTTGAACGAGGCCATATCGTCGGGATGAGAGAGGCAAGATGGACAGCGCGCCGGATGGGCCGTTATTTGGGGGCGGATGTCGGACAGTACGGTGTGATCGTGTTGGGGGGCAATGGACACGGGAAGGCACACTGGCCGAGAAAAATGGTTCTGTACTACCCAGACACACCACCAGCAGACAGGACCGTGGCATCATGAGAGCTGCAAGCACGGATGCAACGACGTCCTTGTCCAATATTTTGAGACATGTGGCGGCTGTACAAGGAACACCTGTGTCGGCCAGAACCATTTCCAGACGCCTGGCAGAGGCGAATGTGCACCCTCGACGGCCCTTACGTTTTCTGCCATTGACACCTGACCATCGTCGGCGTTGATGGCAGTGGTGTCAGCAGCGAGCAACGTGGAATGATACGGACTGGTGACGTATGGTGTTCAGCGAGGAAACCCGCTTCTGTATGAGAACGGACGACCACTGTGTCAGAGTTTGGAGAACCGCAGGTGAGCGCTACAATACCAACCTCAATGTACAGCGTCACATATCCCGAACTGCAAGCGTGATGATCTGGGAAGCCATGGCGTATGGCAGCCGTACTTCCCTCGCAGTGATCCGAGAGACGTTGGCAGCCCAGCGTTACGTACAGGAGATCCTGCGGCTCCATGTGCTACCTTTTCTGGCGGAGCGGTCCATTCTCCAACAAGATAACACCCGTCCGCACACGGCTGGTGTTTCCTAAAACTGCCTACGTTATGCGTCGATGCTTCCGAGGACTGCCAGATTGCCAGATCTATCACCCATGGAGCAGGTGTGGGACCCGATGTGAAGCCAGGTTTCTCCAAGTCCCAGTGTTAGGGATTTAGAGCGTCAGTTGCAAGAAGTGTGGGACAATCTGTCCCAGGATAACATATGGCGTCTCTTTTACTCCATTCTGGACCGTATCACTGCACGTATTCGAGCATGAGACAGTCCGACGTGGTACTAACTGACCGGAATGTGTACCATATCGTATGCCCACGGGAAATCGCCCTGCTGTTGTGATATTTTAATCACTTCTGTCCTTGGTATGTACCACCTCATTAACTAAAATCTCATTTGAATCCGACGCTTCCTACTTGGTCGTGGACTTTTATAACAATGAGTGTGCTATGAAACCATACCATCAGATTACAGTGTCGTACAAAAACTTCATTGCTTTTCCCTGCATAGACTTAAAAATTGGGTATTTTATACAACATTTAAAACAAAATGCAGAAAAATTGTTACTACACTGCTGGCCACCCAAAATGCAATACCGAGAAGGAAGCATCCGATTGGCCTGAAATTCGCAGCATGCGTCGCCCGCGAGAGGACATGCAAACGATTAGCATTGCAGGGCATATGCAAATCATGTGCGCCCGGCACGCCACCGAGAAGCACTATAAAAAGGGTGCACAGAAGGCGGGGTCTAAGTACTGGAAGTATGATGTGCTGCCGGACCTGTGCGTGGGAAGCTTCCTGATGCCTCGTCGCAGAATACGGCAGTCATTCCAGCATGTTTCGGAGTTCGACAGAGGACGAATAGTGGCTTATCGCGACAGCTATTTATTGTATCAAGACATCAGCGCCCGTGAGGGACGACATGCAGAGACAGTGAGGCGAGTATGGATTTGGTGGGTGCAGGAAGGACGGAAGGACCGACGTGAGCGATTACCGCAGCCGCGGCACAGCACCGAACGAGATGGCCGTCATGTTGTGCGACGGGCATTGACGGCTCGCACCGCCACATCACGAACGTTAGCGCAGGAATTAGGGTGTGTTGCGCAACAACCTGTGTCAGTACGTACCGTCCGAGGTAGTCTGCAGGAGCGGGGACTTGTCGCACGGCGCCTATTGCTCCGATTACCATTGACGTTACACCACCGGCGAGTGCGGTGGCAGTGGGCCGTTGAACGCCGCACCTGGACTACGGAATGACACGACATTGTCTTCTCCGAGAAATCCCGCTTCTGCCTGCAACACCACAATGGTCGTATCCGCGTGTGGCAGCACTGCGGCGAGAGACTGTATGACACCTGCATTATGCATCGCCATACCGGTCCGTCGCCTGGTGCTATGGTTTGGGGCGCAATTGGATATGACACCCGCACCCCTCTAGTACGCATCGCTGGTTCACTCAACAGCCACCGCTACATCTCCTGCGTTCTGTAGGCTCCTCCTTTACCTGCAGGACCTGCCAGCGGCACGTTTCAACAGGACAGTGCGCGCTCGCACGTGGCACGCATCGTGCAACAATTCTTCACGGTCCACCAGGTGTCACTGCTGCCGTGGCCCGCCTGTCCTCCCGATGTGTTGCACATCGAACACGTCTGGTCGCTGATCGGCAACCGAGTGGCCCGGCAAGCACCACCCGGTGCTACGCCTGATGAACTGTGGCAACGTGTGGAAGCATCCTGGACCGACATACCCCAAGCCCACATCCAAAGCCTCTTTCGTTCGATGCCGCGGCGTGTAGCGGCCGTTCTTGCTAGCCATGGGGGCCACACGAACTATTGATGTCTGCGTGTTCCACAAGTCGCACGGGACTGTGAGCTCAATCGTTTCATCTCCTAAGAAACAGTTAGCAACAGCATTATGTACTGAATGGAAGCGCATGCCTATCGCTGTGTTCCAAAACCTTGTCGAAAGCATGTCTCGAAGTGTCACATACATTAAGGCCAAAGGGGGATCGACGCCGTACTAAAGTATATCAATAAATGCTATGTTGTGTTTCTCTTCTAGGTGTTCGGTGACTTTTGTCAGCATAGTTTATATAAGAGTGAAAGCATGTTTGTATATTTGTATGTTTGTTCTGCATACGTTGCTAAACGGTTTGATGGATTTGCACCAAATTTGGCTCACAACCTCTTCATCACCCAGATTAAAATACAGGAGGAACAATTTTCAGAAATTTTATCCCTAAGTGGTTCAAAAGGGGTGAAATGTGTTTTTACGGGGCCATCTACAGACTTGGTGAAAGTCGACTGCTGGGGTATTACTCCGCGTGTCAGAGCAACGGTTGTCAGGTGACCCCTCAATCCTCACAAGCTTCAGCGTTTCAGACATACGGGGAAAGAGTCCGATTTTTGAAAAAAAAACATTTCCGCAATGCGAGGTTGCTGGAAGCGCATTGTTGTACATGTTTGCTATTTCGAGTTTTTAGGGCGAGTTAGAGTGGGCAGTTCCATCCCTAAAAGGGTAAGAAAAGGTCAAATGTGTTTTTACGGGGCCCTCTGTAGACTAGGTGAAAGTCGGATGCTGGGGTATTATTCCACGTGTCAGAGAGCAATGGTAGTCAGGTGACCCCTCACTCCTCGCATGTTTCCTCGGTTTCAGGCATACGCGGAAGAGTCCGAATGGTTACACATCATACTCAACGGTTTTCTAAGCGATTTGCTAGAAAATTCCATATCTACACCCTAAAAAGCTGAATGTGGAGTGCAGAAAGTGCATTGTACATGTTTGCTATTTTGAGATTTTAGGGCTAAGAACGGCCATTATAAATTGTGATAAGGTGTCAGAACCACAGGTGCAAATAAAGTACTGCTTTGTGATTCAACGTTAGGAATAATAATAATTCTGAAGTGCTCTTTTCATCAAATGGGGTGAAATGCCTCCAAAAAAACGGAAACCCATCGGACAAGTTCAGCCGAAAGCAAAGAAGGCAAAATTACTTTGAGCGAGTGAGACAACGTAAATACTGAACGTTGTTCATCATGGTAGGATGTTTCTTATAGTGCAATTTACATTGTTACTTGAAAACAAACTTTGTTCACTCCGGGCAACGCCGGGTACCCCTACTAGTTTCTTCATAAAGGTTGGATGCTGGCGATGTTCAAACATTCACTAGGGCAGTCAATCCCTTTTTTAAGGGTGATTATGTTACTAAACGTCAGGAGCATTTGTTGACAGCAAAAGAATTTGCATAAATTCAGTCCTTATCAATTCTTTTTTTTTTTTTTTTGGCGTCATGTTGAAGAACAAATATCCATTCTTTGGTAGTTGTGTGCATAAAATGCTACATGGATTGCACAGATCTTTAGTGAATTAGAAAACTTGATGTTAACAGTTGGAAAGGAATTTGCAATTGTGTTGGACAGCCTTCTTCCTTTATGAACTTCTATGTTCCTTCAATATTAAAATTAATTCCTGCATTCTTTTTCCAAGTCTAATACTTTGATGTTACAGCAGCTTGGAGGTCTTCGTTTTGTCACGTCCCAGAAGACTTGGTACTTAAGTGTCATTGTGCTTTAAGCATATACATTATAAAGATTTATATCATTCTTAAGACTGATTGATGTATCGTGTCTGCCATCATGATGAAAATAGAAATCTAACGTGGCAGAAGGCTAGAGTTTGGTGTTAAGAATCTATCCCACTTGATTCAAGCTTAATTTATATAATTTTCGACATCAAAAAAACTGCCACATCCAGTAAACAAGTAAATATTACAGCGCTGTGAGTAGAACACCAGTAAAGTTTTGTTGCCTAGTTCTCTTCACAAAAGCTTTAATTAACAATTTTGAAAAAAAAAGTTATTTTTTTCTCTTCTTTAAACTGACTATAAGTCCCAGTGCCGGAACATTGGGACACTGCGGCGTATTATGACATATTCAACAGTTCTGTGCTCCCAACATTATGGCATAAATTTGCTGAAGACCCTTCCCCAGGGGCGCGCTAAGGGCATTCGCCGCTCGGGTGCAAGCGCAGATTTGCCGCTCTCTTGTACGAGAATATTTTTTTTAATCCATTTTTACATAAAATAAATATCTTTAGCAACATTATTTTCTATTTCCGGTAAATTGAGATTTCCCATAAAACACTACTGTCTCACACAAAACTGAAGAAAAAAAAATCTGTAAAACTCTAGTTCAGATGACGCTACAAATAATTCAAGAAGTCAGCTTCCTCTCTCTCTCTCTCTATCAATTTACACAAAAATCTGCATTACCGGTAAAAAATAGTTTCGTCATGTACGATGACAAACATATTACAGCTTCTCGATGGATACACACACACGCACCCACACACATATACAGTATATATAACTAAGCAAGATAAGATGAGGAACCCGTGGGTAAGAAAAATGATAAAGAGTGGAAGACATTATGATCAGAGTAAAATCCCTGAAATGGTAATGGGCTGGACATATTGCCAAGAGAACGGACCATCGATGGACAACCAAAATTTTAGACTGGATTCCAAGAGATAGGAAGAGACCCAAAAGAAGACCACGTTAGAGATGGGTGGATGAAATTCGAAAGCATGCCGAAGTAAGATGGACGAGTGGTCCAAGACAAACCGTTGTGAAAGAAACTTGGGGAGACCTTCATCCATCAGAAAATTGATAATGGTTGAGGAGGATGATGATATATACATGTAATATTAAACATGATGGGCGTCTCTTTAACTATTATAACCAAAATGTTTAATATCGTGAAATATGTCAAAATTGTACCCTAGTGCTCGTTACCCGTATTGCATCGATCCTATAATATTTTTCCACCCTGTTTTACGGTCAACGCTGGAAGCTCTTTCTTAAAAATTTGCCAACGATAAGGTAATTCAGAAAAGTAAGCATATATTTCTTGAACAATGCTGAAAATGTTCACAATCTGTTGGGAAATTTTGACGTCATTTACGACCTGATTTAAAGTATGAGCCGCTCAAAGTACATAAAATGCGTAAATGTTTTAAGTCGACAAATTATGCTTTTTGAAGTCCATTGTGCTTTCCCTACGTATTGGCCCCATTTGTCATAGCGCTGGTCACGCATTCATGAATGCTTTCAAGATTTAAAATATCTGTTACTAAACAAAACAGCAAAAATTATTTTCTGATTTCAAGATGTTTTCCGTTGAATTATAAACGAGTTATTTTTACTAAAAAAGTAAACGTTCCACTTAGCATTACGATTTCTCACAGTATAACGTTTTCATAACATCTCCCGTCACTGACATTAATTTATCAACCGAAAAAATTTATTGTGGGTCCTTTCCGCCCGCGGAATCTGGCGCCCGGGTGCTTAGCACCCGTTGAACCCCCACTTGGCGCGTCCCTGCCCTTTCCTTTACCAACAGGAAAATACTTTCATACACAAAGCAAAGACCTTACAGCAATAGTTTCATGAGATGGTGGGAAAGAATTTAACTATTCTTCACAGATCCCAACATTAATTCCATGGAACACCTTTGGAATGAATTGAAACCCTGAAGAGAGAGCCCAGGGGAACCACCCGACAAAATCTAATGCTGACTAATAATACTCTTGTTGCAGAATGAAGGGCAATTCCAGCAGCATCTTACCTAAATCTAGGGGAGGAGTTTCCTGCAGAGTGGGGGCTGTGAGGGCAGCAATACTTGGACTAAACCAGATTCTTTTCCTCTTACAGGAAGTCTAAGCAAAGGGAAATTATCACACAGTGTCTCTTCAACAGAAATATGATCCATATCCCATATGAGACATGCTTGTGTTTGGTCACGGAAAGCTATTGAAAGTTCGTTAAATAAATAAAAGTAGAAGTTCCTCCGAGTTTAAATCCCCACTGTTTTCTAATTTTGCCGAGGCGACGTGATTTAAATTATTGAGTTATTTTTTCCACAATGCGAAAGACGTAGCAGAATTAAAATATTAAAATCCTTAAAATTCATGATTACGCATTAGAAAGCCAATTGAAATTTGATAGCTGGAACATTTGAGAAGTTGTTTCCAGAAAACTTTGTAACGAGAAGAAGTTGTTTCCAAAAAACTTTGTAATCCCAAGAACACCAAAGATACCCGAAAACATAAATTTCCATTAACGTGTCTATATTTTGCAAGATGCATGAAAATGCAATTTCAAGAAGAAAAGCCTTTTCAATAATATTGCGGAATAATCATCAGTAGAACTGCTTCCGATTAACATTTCAGCCTTTCTTTTCATTACATATCGGAATGAGTCTTATTTGTATTAATTACTCGTAAATCGTAAGTACGGTTGTGACATATGTTGTATAATAGTTTCGAAATTGCTCAATATTTCTGTTAGTCCCGTTGGTATTTAGTGCATAGGGTGTCGACTTGGTTCAAGCATGTGGTATCGAAACAGTTCGTCCGCGGATAAAACATCCATAATCATTGGCGTTCACAGAAATCTCTTACTGAGCTCTTAACTTGATTTTTTTTCTGTTTTAGGGTTCCTGCCCTTAAAAGAGACGGATATATTCCCTTGATATCGCATATCTATCTTTGAAAAATACCCGGAAATCAATAACAGAAACATTCCAGCTATTTTGGGCCTTCCACAAAAAAAATGTTGTTCGACAAAAGTGAGTTTTGTTCCAGTAAAATGATATCGTCTGATGAAAATCCTTGCAAAACGGCAAATTTGGATTAAGACTATATGAGCTATGCAAGACGACAAATACAAATTTTTTTTGTTCGCTACACGTGTAACTATAAGCTAAGAATTTTCATCCTGATTTTTGGGTCCTAGAATAAATCGAATCCTTGGGTATTTCATTTGATCATTTACCCATAGAAGCCAGATGGCGAAGCTTTAAATACCGGAATTCGGAAAACTAGAGCAGAAAACTAATTGTAATTCATGTATAGCAGCTACCCATATAGCTGATAATTTTAAGCCTGCTTTTGTAGATTTAAGGTAAGCAAGCCAAGGAAAGGATACTGGTTATCTTAATCTGAGGTGACGCCATGCAGATTTTCTCATGTAATTTAAAAACTTCTCGAGTATATTAAGTTTTGCTTAAATTTGTTTTCCAGAAGAAAAAAGAATATCAGTAATGAAATACAATGTACAAGGGATCAAGAAACATTAGAAGAAATTCCATGAAAACTACAAATTATGCTAATTTTTTTGCCTTCGAAGTTTTAACGTTAACAGCCTGATCACAAAACAATGTCTAAAAATGTTTTTCGTTATGTTTCGCTTGAATTTCTACCACTACAGAATCGCTTTAAACTCGTGAAAGAAACTTTTGAGTTGGTTACCAAATCACTATACGAATAATCAGGAATGAAAAATTTTATTTATTTCATTCGTTGTGCACTTTTTTCTTCGTAGCTTAAGTTGCGAAGAAAAAAATCTTAAAATCCAGAACTTTAAATTGATTGGCTTTGGGAAATACTACTTTCTAAAATGTATTCAAATGAGGTTTAAAATCGTTAGTAGAATGGCTTCGGATTAACATTTCAGGCTTTCCTTTCATTACATATCGTAATGTGTCTTATTTGTATTAATTAAATGGTAAATATGATTGTGTTGTATAAAAATTTCAAAACAGCTCAATGTTTCTATTAGTCCCGTTGGTATTTAGTGCATAGGGTGTCGACTTGGTTCAAGCATGTGGTATCGAAACAGTTCGTCCGCGGATAAAACATCCATAATCATTGGCGTTCACAGAAATCTCTTACTGAGCTCTTAACTTGATTTTTTTCTGTTTTAGGGTTCCTGCCCTTAAAAGAGACGGATATATTCCCTTGATATCGCATATCTATCTTTGAAAAATACCCGGAAATCAATAATAGAAACATTCCAGCTGTTTCGAGTGCGCTACGAAACAATTTTGTTCGATAAAAGTCAGTTTTGTTCCAGTAAAATGATATCGTCAGATGAAAACCCTTGCAACACGGCAAATTTCGACTCAGACTAAATCAGCTATGCAAGGCAGCTAATACCTAAATTTTAGTAGGCTATTCGTGTGACTATAAGCTAAGAATTTTCATTTTAAATTGTGAGCATTAGAATAAAGAATAGTTGTGGATTTCGCTTGATCATTTACCCACAGAGCTAGATGGCGAAACTTTAAATACTGGAATTCGGAAAACTGGAGCAGAAAATTCATTGTATTGTACCAGATGTACCAAAGTAATTGTAGCAGATATACCTACAGCTGATAGTTTTAATCCTGATTTTGTAGATGTAAGCTATGAAAGCCTAAGAAAGTGATTTGCTAAATCCACGGTGACACCCTGCCCCTTTTCTCTTGTAATTTAGAAATCTCGCAAGTATGTTACAAAGTTTTGCTTGAATTACCAGGGCAGAACTCTTTTTCCAGAACAAAAAAAAACAGAATACCACTAATGAAATGCAATGTACATGAGATCAAGACACTTTAGAGGAAATCCCGCAAAAATTTCAGATTATGTCAATTTTTTTGTCTTTAAAATTTCGACGTTAAGGGCCTGATCATTGTCCAGAATACACCGCCTACAAATTTCACTCCGTATGTTTTGTTTCTCTCGAATTTGCAACAGTTCTGAACCTTTATAAACTAGTTAAAGAAATTTTTGTGTTCATAACCACATCATTATGTAGATAATAGTGCTCTTAAATTCGATAACTTAATTTAACTAGCTTGGAAAAGTGTTTTTTAAAATGTTTTCTAAAACATTCAAAGTTAAAATTAATTTCGAATGTTTATATTCTTTTTTTTTTTTTTTGAAAGGCCGATGTAACCTGGTATGCACATACATGCACTCATTTTTTAAAATTCAGTACATCTTTTAATATTTTAACGCAGTGAGCCCATTTGATTACTATTAGATCTTACGGTGATGCATTGATTTGAATGCACTTTAAAGCGATGTACACTTTCTTTCGTTTCTACAAGTTGAGTTTTTAAACATTACATATAAAAAGTTTTGTTTTTTTGCGGTTTTTTTACCTCGAGTTGTAATTCAAGTCGCTATCTGTAATTTGGCTCACCTTTAAAAGTAATAAAGAGTAAATCTTCAATGGCTCATAAATGTGTCTTCCACTGGGTGGACGCAAATTCAGTAAGAGCTGAAAAGGGGAACACTTGCAGCTTATATCCCTAATACTTCCATTGTTGCCGCATTTTTCGTTTGACTTGTCAAAATTTCACTGTTGAAATTTAACTTAAGAAATGCCCATTGTTACATCATATTGTTACAATGAGAAAGCCCGTCATTATTGACGGAGGAAAATAAGATAAATATATTACAACTTGAAGTATTTATTCCGTATTAAATGGTGTAACAATTTATAAAACATACAACGACTAAGTGCCGAGCTTTAACACTCCGAACGGGAGGCTTTTTCATGGCCAGTGAACAGAAAAATTTCGGGAACGGCGATAATTTAAAATCTTGGAGGGCGTATCTGGGTGATATTGCGTCTCGCGGAAGGTGATGTCTCGTGACCTAGCTTTCAAACATTCTCATTTTCCCCTTAATATTCTACGTCAGTTGGATCTTCCACGCAGCCGAGAGTTCTAGGGAAGGGCTCTCGTTGCATGGGTTGGGATGCATGGATATTTCGATGCTTTCTCTAGTTAGTGTTCCTTTGTAGTCAGTGTATGGAGCGATCCTTTTCATGTTGTTCCATACCGGTACGGCTTCATATTGGGCTACTTCTTTGCAAAGTGCCGTTTGTGTTTTTCCTGCTTTAATGTCCCTTATGTGTTCTTTTCCCCTAATTGTAAGGGATCTTTTGGTCATTCCGATGTATGATCGAGACATACCATCCGGATATTCTAATGGTATCTCATACACCCCAGCTCCAGAATTCCCGTTAGGGTCCTTATGCGTATTTGTTGTTGCTGTGACGATGGACATTGGTGATTTAATTCCAATGCGTAATCCATGGCGCTTCATAAGGTTCCTGAACACAAACGAAAATTTCGGAATGTATGAAATGGATCCAGCAAACTGCAAGATGTCGACGCCTGGACGTGGTGTCTTGTGGTTCCTGGTTATCATCTTGTATGATATGAATTGCAGAGTCCGTTCCGAGAATCCAGCAGTGACTCCTTTGTTGATGATATTTGTTATTTCTCTGCCCTTCGTTTCTTTGGTGAAGCAAATCGTGATTGCTCTATTGAAGTGGGTACGGAATGCCGCCATTTTATATGAGCTAGGGGATACGGACTTAGGAGGGATGAAATTTGTCACTGTTGTTGGTTTGTATAATACGGCGGAGCATAAGCGGCCATCTTGGGATCTGCTTAATGGAAAAGTTGAAAATAGGCGAAAAATATTCTTCACGGAAAAAGCTGTGCTAAGGAAATATAACTTTTCAAATACGTCTCCCAGAAGCAGTGATAGCGAGAAAAACGCACCCTAAAGGAAAATCTTTTCATTATTTAAAGACGACAATGCTTCACATTTCTATTGTAGCGAATGGCGCACAGTGCAAAACAGAAATTTCAGAGTAGGAATTTTAGAAGCGGAGGTACAGCTGCAAAGAAAAGTACAGAACCACCACCTAGCGACAGAACTGTGAACTATAAAACTGCTCACATATAAATCAAAAGTTTTCCCCGAAGTAAATGGCCTCCAATGTTGAAAGAATTTTTTAAATCGTACATGTAGAAGCAGAGATTTTGAGGAAAACAGATTAAATCTTTGATCCCTAGCGGCTAAATTGTGCATTATTTTGGACAGAAAATACACATAAAATAGTTTTTATAGTTAGTAGTATCTGATAGAAAATAAATTTTTTCAACTGCGTTTTTAATCCCGCAGGTATTTCTGAAAGGTAAACGTGAACTCACGCCTTCTAGTGGCACACTTGTGAGTCAAGAAAATTTCAAATTATATGAGAAACATTTGCATCAGAAATGCTCTCCAACAAAGAAAGAATTTTTCAGATCGGACTCTTAGAAGCAAATACACTGAAGAGCAATTGAATTAAAGACAGCTGGCGTTATGCAAATGTGGCGCTGTGGGCGGCCCTGTAAACGGAAACGACATGACGTATGCAGCGATCGACAATATAAGGAGTGATCAGTAAGAGTCGGACGCAGTATGGGTAAGACGAAAGATCTAAGCGCATTTGATCGTGGGCAAATTGTCGGGGCCCGACGAATGGGTCACTCCATCTCGGAAGTAGTGCAGGCACTGGGATTTTCACGAGCCTCTGTGTCACGGATGCACCACGAGTACATTGAATCCGCGGTAAAACCATTCCTGCAAGGGCCAACTGCCGTGGACAATAGCATGTGGTTGAGTGAGGTCATCGTCGGCTAGCTCGCATTGTAACAGCGGATAGACGGGCCACAGGGCAAAAAATCACTCGGCAATTTAACGCTGGTGCACAAAAACGTGTAAGCAGCCACACCACCCAGAACCATCTCCTCGCTATGGGGTACAGAAGCCATCGTCCCCCGAGGGTACCGCTGCTGAACGCACATCACTGGGTGCAAAGATTAGCATGGGCGCGGGAACATCGCCCCTGGACCCTAGACATGTGGAAAAATGTTGCCTGGACTGATGAGTCGAGATTCACATTGGTACATGCGGATGGCAGGATACGAGTACGGCGCAAACCAAATGAAGCGATGTATCCTTCTTGCCAGCAGGGGGTGGCATTCTCGTCTGGGGACTGTTTACGTGAACTGAAATGGGTCCCATTTCAGTACACGTGACATCTTTTCTCACAGGTCAAAGTTACCTGGATATCCTGGACGACCATTTCCTCCCGTTTGTGCGTCTTCAACATCCCACTGGGAACCTCATCCTGCAACAAGACAATGCACCGTGCCATCTCTCCCGAATTGTATCCGAATGGTTTGATGAACACTCCACTAACGTGACCTCCCTTCCTTGGCCAGCTAGGTCACCTGACCTCAATCCCATCGAGCACATTTGGGATGCCATCGAGAGAGATGCTCGAGGCTCTGATCCCTCTCCATCAAATCTTCGTCAACTGTGAGAGCTCGTTCATGGGTCGTGGATCCGTATGGCTTCTCAACGCTTCCGGTGTCTTGTCCAGTCCATGCCGAGACGAATCGCCGCCGTCATCAGGGCGAAAGGTGGTGCTACACGTTACTAGACAGGGATATCTAATTCAATTGCTCTTCAGTGCATATCGACATAAAAATATGATATACATCTACACCTCTGGCGGGAAAACCATACATTATTTAAAGAAAAGAGTATTCTGAAAAGGTTTACCGAGTTGAGCGTAAGAATTTTTTCAATCGAGTTTTCAGAAGCTGAGATCTTGCTGTAAATTTATCAGAAACAGAAACAAAACCCCTTATGCCCCTGGTAGCCAATCCATTCTTTACCAAACATTAGGAATTATATGCAAAACATTTCCCATCAGGAACTGTATCATATGCAGGAAGAATTTTTCAGAGTGGGGTTTCAGAAGCAGACCAACAGGGAAAAACGTAATGTACAGAGAACGAGTTGAAAGTTTTGCAATATTTGCATAAACGCATGTGCTGCGGCGGGTATGTCACGTGTTTAAACTAGTTCAAGTCGTGCACTACAATCGGTCGAAAGGGATATAAAGTTGTAGTCGTTGCTTTGAACAGCATTGAATGTCGTTCTGTCTGTGGTTCGGTCGCCTAAAAGATCAACAGCCACAACCGGCTAATTAGGGAACTTTTGCTTTACGAATTTGAACTTGGTCATAACGCCGCTCAAGCAACACGAATCATTTATCATGTGAAAGCGGAAGGTTCCTTGGACGACAGCACAACAACCAGATGGTTCAAGAAATTTTACTCAGGTAACAGAAACCTCGACGATCAGCAAAGGTCAGGTAGGCCACCAACTGTCGATTCCGAGGCGGTGCGCCAGGTGGCACACGCAAATCCGAAACCAGCATAGGAGATTATGAGGCGAGCTGGGCATATCAAAGACCACGGTTTTTCGTCACCTTCAGGATTTCGGTAAGGTTTGCAGGAGCTTCTGCATTATCCCTCACGAACAAACGCTTGCTGAAGCAAACCGCTGAGTGGAAGTATGAGCGAAACTCCTAGAAAATCCGCGCGATGTACGTTCCATCAAGAGAATTGTTACGTGCGATGAAAAGTGGGTATATTTCCGTAATCCTGACACACAATTGCAGTGAATGAGCTGAGACCAGCTTCCTGAATCTGTAGCCAAACGTGGGTGTCTCGAGCACAAGGCGATGCTTTGCGTCTGGTGGAATCACGAGGGGATAATCCATTACGAATTTGTTCCAGACGGTCGGATCATCAACACAAACCTCTACTCTGAACAGCTAGAGTTGATGTATGCCGTGTTGGAGGAGAAGTAAATGACACTGGTGAACAGAACGCATGCTCTCCTACAGCAGGACAACGCTCGGCCTCATACCGCGCAAACAACCCGGGCAAAACTCCAGGAATTTCAGGGCATCGAAGTGATGCCACACCTAGCATATAGTCCGGACCTTGCCCGTCGTATTATTACTTGTTCTGGTCCATGGTTCACTTCCTTCGCGGGCGGCACTTCAACAACCAGGAGAAGGTGGCAGCTAGGGTGATAGAGTTCTTCTCCTCGAAGGGCAAGAACTGGTACCGCCGCGGAATAAAAGAACTAGCAGAGAGACGGCTAAATATGGTGCAACACGATGGCTTACATTTTGAATTCTATTCAGCTTTCGACGTAAAGGCACGTATGAAGGCATAAACTGATCCAAATATTGCAAAACTTTTACCTCACCCTCTGCACTGTTACTCCCTTTAACAGAAAATGTATGATTTAGTACTTGGAAAAGAGACTGTACATCAAATAGTTTTCGGTATAAATTGCATAGAACGGTAAAATATTTTTTTCAATCGGATATTTAGAAACTAATATATGAAACAAAATGTACTTTGAATCCGATATCATCTGCATTTACGTCCTCTGGCGACGACGTTATGCTTCAGGAAAAAAAGCAGAATGCAAGGAACGTAATTTGTCTTTCCGCTATAACTTAGTCCTTACGTCAATAATTACGTTATGTGTGCTAAAATCAATGTAATGTCAGAAGGTACTGATACGCATTACAAGAAAGAAGTCAATTGTAGTACTTACAAATACGTTTATTTTGCTTGCATGGTTTGTACTCCACACTCACATCCGGTTTATTGGCGTACTCAATACAGTATCAGTTATTTAACATCCGCTCGCAAAAACATCAATTCCCTTAAACAGCCGCTGCATTGTCTTTTTACCTATCGTTCTTATCCGGCCACACATACGTCACTTGTTCCAACCTCTGTGTGTTGCCAACATTATTCTCGTTTGAGGGAAAAGACATAACGTTAAGGTTCGAAAATGTCGAAGAGAACAAACTCAAATTTACAGAGAAAAAGAAACTCAAAAGGAAAGTTAAAATAGAATATACGTTACAGACCATCATTTTCACATTTCAAGTTTCCCAACGAAAACGGAATTTTTCAAATCGGAGAAACAGTTGCACAGATATGGTGTCCATAGACGGACTGACAGACAAGCGGATAACATAAGCACCATCTTGTTCTACAAAGGACGCGCTGAAAAAAGTTTATTGGTTGAGGTAGGGATTCGGCAATTAAAACAGGCAAGCGTTCGCACTTTCTCATTGTTCGTTCGTCCCACATCAGATGCTTCGATAGGTAACCGATGAAATATCGAAAACAAATCACAGCAGCCAGTCGCAATATTTCCAATATTGTTTTTCTCTTAAGAAAGCAAACCTTATGAGTGGTATCGGCCCTTTAAAACACTTCAAAAAACGCATAGTCACCGTAAAGAGCACATTGTTTCATTTACGGTAATAAAAAATTCACGATGTTTCTGCTCTTGCCAGATAGCAAAAAAGTGTTAAAATAGCAAATGCAATCATTTTCGGAGACTTAGAATTGCAATGTTGCAAATGTTAAAGTGTTATGATAGTTCATGCGCAGAAGCACAAACAGTATTTTTTCTTTTCATTTGTTTCTTCCTTTTTCATTTCTTCTGCAAATATAAATAAAAGAATGTCTCGTTATATTCTGCGAAAAAGAATCAGCTATATTCTGAAAATTTCGTAGTTTAAAGAAAAAAAGTTCGTAAATCATCTTTCTTCAGCATGCGCATGAAATAATAATAACGCATTGTTACCTACTGTATTGGTGCTCTCAAATTTAAGATTTAAATGAGAAAAGAAACTGGTTTGACAATCTAAAATATTCATTTCATGTTTGCAAGGGGAAACTTAAAAAGTAAATTTCATACGATAGGATTCTAAATGAAAAATTCTGTATGTCGTTTACGAACGGCAAAGTAGAACCAAAATCTTATTCTTCTCGCACTACATCATGGGAAATATGTTCGGTATCTGCGGACCAGCAGTGGTTTGTTTACATCCATTTTTCCAGTGCTTAACAAGAGATATGTTGCAAGGTGTTCAGGAAAATCGCGTTTTTACATATATATATATATATATATACTAGCTATGAGAAAAGAAGATGGTTCTGTAACAAGAAATAGAGGCGAAATTTTGACAAGAGTGAAAGATTTCTACTCCAAATTATATGAAAGGGATGATACATGTACTCCAGACATCATGAAAGGTACCAGTACCAGAGTTCTTCCAGTCCTTCCAGCAGAAGTTGCACATGCAATCAAGAACATGAAGCGGGGAAAAGCTCCAGGAGAAGATGGAATTACTGTAGACATCATACAAGAAGCAAGTGGAGAAATCGAAACAGTACTCGCCCAAATTTTCACTCGATGCCTTAATGAAGGGAAGATTCCTGAGGATTGGAACAACGCTACAATGATGTTGCTACATAAAAAAGGTGACATTGAGGATCTCAGGAACTACAGACCTATCAGCCTCCTACCAGTGGTTTATAAAATCTTCACTAAAGTTCTTTCACACCGCTTGAAGGTGACACTGGACATGGCTCAACCGAGAGAACAAGCTGGATTCAGGAGTGGCTACAGCACAATAGATCATATCCACGTACTGAGAGAACTAATTGAAAGAGCGAGGGAATATGAACTTCCATTGTGCATGGCTTTTATCGATTATGAAAAAGCCTTTGATTCGGTGAAACCATCAGCAGTTACAATGGCTCTGAAAACCTGCGGTATTGAAGATGCATACATTAATATTATTAATATCATCTATGAAAATGCAAGTGCAAAGATTCGGCTGTTTGAAAATACAACACACATAAAAATTGGAAAAGGAGTGAGACAAGGTGACACCATATCTCCGAAGCTCTTTAACGCCACATTGGAAAATGTCTTTCAATCACTGAACTGGGAAAACAAAGGGATAAAGATTAATGGAGATTATCTAACCCACCTTCGTTTTGCTGATGACATAGTCATTTCTGCAACTACCCCATCAGAGCTACAGAGTATGATCCAGGAACTTGCTGACAAGAGTAAAGAAGTGGGATTAAAAATGAACTTTCAGAAGACAAAAGTGATGTACAATGCTTTTACAAGAAATGAAGATTTATCGATTGATGGAGAAAAGCTGGAGATAACAAACACGTACGTTTATCTTAGACAGCAGATATCAAGTGAGGGTCACATTGGTGAAGAAATTAATCGGCGTACAAAACTTGCCTGGAGAGCTTTTGGAAGAAACAGCATAATTTTCAAGAGCAATATGCCATTATGTCTTAAAAGAAAAGTGTTTGATCAATGCATCCTTCCAGTGCTTACGTATGTTGCAGAGACGTGGACCTTAACTAAAAGAGACATACAAAGGCTGCAGACAACTCAAAGCTGCATGGAGAGGTGCATGCTTGGTGTAACCAGGAGAGATAAGAAGAGGAACACGTGGATCCGAAAAATGACAAGAGTGGAAGACATCATGATCAGAGTTAAATCCCTGAAATGGCAATGGGCTGGACATACTGCCAGAAGAACAGACCATCGATGGACAGCCGAAATTTTAGATTGGATTCCAAGGGACAGGAAAAGACCCAGAAGAAGACCACATGGAAGATGGGTGGATGAAATTCGAAAGTATGCGGGAGTGACATGGAGGAGACTGGCACAAGACAGACCGTTGTGGAGGAAACTTGGGGAGACCTTCGTCCAGCAGTGGATTGATAATGGTTGACAATGATGATGATGATGATACTAGCTATACCCGGCCACGCGTAGCTGTGGCACATTGTGGTTGCATGGATGAGAAATGAGGAACAATAAAAAGCATACGTTTCATAGAAGTTTAATTTTGCAATACTTGTGGGTATACAATATTTTTTGTTTTTCCATTCTCTGCGTAGATATAAAGGCTATCTGGTTTGCCGACACGGGAACACGCAACATACAGTTGTCCATGTGAGAAGCAATTCGAATCTAAATCTAAACCACACAATTCTAAAGATTGACCTTGAGCTTTATTGATTGTGATTGCGAACGCCAATCGAATTGGGAATTGCAATCTTTTAAATTGAAATGGTGTATCGGTCGGGATCATGGGAATTCGAGGGATGAGGACATCTTCACCTTCGAAAGGCCCCGTTAAAATCGTTGCTTCCACTACATTTTTCATCAGTTTTTTAACTGCGAGTCGCGTGTCGTTGGAGAGTTTTGGCTGATTAATATTCCGCAACATGATAATTGTCACACCTATTTTCAATTTTAATATGTGTGGTGGCATCCCTGGCAGATCAAGTGAGTTCAAAAATTCCGTTGGATAATTAACTACTTCATCTGCTTCCACAACTCTATCTATCGACTTGTATGTAATTTCCTCACTTTGAATGCTGGATTGAATAACATTATTAATTTGATAGACATCTTTATTCTTCGCGGCAAGGATAGCTCGTTCACTGAGCCAATCGTGATTCTTATAATTAATTTGAATATTAGGAAATAATTTTTCGATCAGTTCTTCTTTCGATGTTACTAAATTACAAAAATTATCAGGAAATGATATTCGTCTTGACGTCTCATCGACTGGCAGTTGTCCGTTCCCAATGTCCAGTAACTGTCGTGAGAATACCTCGGCTGATTGATCGTTCTGCAGCTGGACACGCATATTCGTAGTCAACTGCAATGTACGTACGTGTCGCCATAATGTTGAATATTTCAGGCAAGCATTTATTTCGTCCGCTGGTGTCGATCGAGAAATTACAGGCAATGTTTGCCTAAAATCTCCTGCGAGCAATATCAATGCATTCCCGAATGGTTGAACGTTTCCACGCAAATCTCGCAACGATCGATCAAGAGCTTGAAGCGATTTTTTATGTGCCATCGTGCATTCATCCCAAACAATGAGTTTACATTTTTATAATACTTTTCCCATACCGGATGCTTTGGAAATATTGCACGTGGGAGTATCGATGATTCGCATGTTTAATGGCAACTTCAGAGCTGAATGAGCAGTCCTTCCACCTGGTAACAATGTCGCAGCTATTCCAGACGAAGCGAGAGCTAAGGCTATGTCATTTTTTGATCGAACCGTTGCCAGAATCAATCTGATAAGGAATGTTTTCCCAGTTCCTCCTGGCGCATCCAAGAAGAAGCCCCCCCCCCCAACTCCGTCATTTATCATTTGCATTATGCGATCATAAATGCCCTTCTGTTCACACGTTAATTTGGGAATGTTTGATTGGACATATGACTGGAGATCACCGGTGTTGTAACTCTGTTCACGGTGCAAATCCACATCAAATGAAGCAGTCGTAGTTCGGTTGGGGGCTGGCATTCCCAATTGACTAAGAACTTTATTTGCAATAGTTAAGCACTTGTCTTCAATATTTATCAATGTTTCGTTGTAAATGCCTTCTGTAAATTCCATGGTCATATTGGCATTTTCTAGGCGTACTCTATGCAAAATATCCTCAGCCATATGCGATCGATATCTTTCCCATAACTCTGTGGGAGATGAAGGGAAGCAAGCGGTCAATATAATTGCGAATAGTGCTCGAATTTGGTTTGGATGTGCAGTATTGCACGCGTCACTAATACATATATCCCACTGTTGGTCGTTTTCTAATAAATTAAGAGCTTGACACGCACTGCGGAAAGTGGCATATGTGAAGCCGTCAACAATTTTCAATTGCTGGAAAGATCTAGGACCAGGCACATTTACCAACAGCATGCGAAGGAAAAAACATTCATCTTGATTAGGATGCACTGTATAAAGTCTACCAATTGTATTTTCTCTGAAAATGCCAGGTTGACCTTTGACTGGCTCCCCTCGTCTGCGTCGTACGAATGCTTTTTTAGTTACATTCCACGTGTAATAAGAGGGCACTTCTGTGTACATCAGTGTTCTGGCGAAAGCGTCTTCCTGACATAAGGTGAAGAAAGCAGTCAGAGTTGTACCAGGTGGATTAAGGGCTCGTTGTTGCACATTTGCATCTGTGAAATAAACACGCTGTCCATTCTCTAAATGTACTGCTAAGTGAACCACAGCTGGATTGCGTTCATGCATGGGAAATGAAAAAATTCGCCATGCAGCCTCATTGCTGCTTATGTATCTTCCAGCGTGGTATTGTGCAATTTCATCGATAACTCGTACTGCATTTCTGTCACTATTTTCTGGTTGCACACCAAAAACTGCCATATCGCTGCCTTTATTCACATACTTACAGATGTATTTAATCGATTTGACCGAATTGCAATATTCTACGTTTATGTGCGCTTTGTATGTTTTTGACAACAGAGGCGAATATGGGACAACCCAACGGTTGTCTACATCACCATTTCGCATGTGTATAGTTGCCGAATTCCCGCCATCTTCAGTTGATCGTCTCCTGTACTGAGGATATCCATCGTCTCCTGTTACTGTGTTGGCTGCGAATGCTCGAGGATATTGCTTAGAACATTTCCCGTCTACCATGCATGGTGAATTCGGATTTAGTGTACCGCATGGTCCATGTATCATGTTTTTGATAACAATCCTTATCGACGTCGGCCCGTGGAATCTCAGCGCATATCACATCGTCGATTTCGTCTGAAGTTATTTTATCGTATAGCCAGATTAGTATATGCGCATGTGGCAATCCTCTCTTTTGCCATTCTACTGAATACATCCAGCAGCGCACAGATCCAAACACTTCATGTTTCACAATGAAATCCATCAGCGATTTAAGCTTTTGTCTGAAAACACGTGCTGTGATGTCATGCCTGTCCACGGGTGATTGCCCAGGAAGTAACAGCTGCTGTATTTCGTCCCAAGCTGGATTGCACGTGAAGGTGATAAATAAGTCTGGACGCCCGTAATGACGAACATATGCCATTGAATCTTGAGCATATTCCTGCATGTGACGTGGACTGCCTATGTATGAAGATGGCAAAATAGTAAGCTTTCCAACGTTGGTTGTATTACCGTCATTCACAACTGCATCTCGCAAATGAATGTATTCTTCGGAGCGGAGTTTGGTCTGATTCAAGCGAAGAAATAGCAAACGTTCCGTTTCAATTTTTGCATACATATCCACAATGTACTGGTGAAACAACTGACGGCATTTCAAAATATAATTGTCCTCGTTCCTCCGAATCATTAAGCGGTAGGCGTAAAAGTTCATTGCGCTGCACTTTTTATCAATTTCTGCACCATTCACTGGGTTTATCATCTTCACATTGAAATGATATCCATCGGCACCATCCCAGAAGATAACTGGATATTGCAAAGCATCGTAACAACGGTGAGTTTCTGCGACGTTTATCAATTGATCGTTTCTTCGATGGAGAACAATATCTCTAGGTAGGAACTGATCTCCGACTATGACAATTGCTACTTCGTCTATAGTTGGAGCATTATATCTTCGGACATGTTCTCCAGCGGGCGTTTTGTCGGCGTGAATGACAATCTTGTGGGTATCTGATGGCATCATATCCATTGCCGTTTTGAACAAACGCACCAAATTGTTCTTTTCGTGAAGGAGCTCCTGTAGTTGCGAAATGATGGATCTTCTTAGAGAGGTATGTATTCCACAACGTGCATCGACTTCATCTCTATCATCACCGATGAAGTACATTTGAAGGAATTTATGGTCACTATCTCGGAACGAGAGCAGGGAGCCAGCTTTGTGATATATTTGTCCTTTGATTTTAAAAGTTGGCATGAATTGAGCAGTCACAATTTCCGCACCAAATGACGTCATTTGGAAGCAAGAGTTATATTTCCTGATGTTCTATAGGAAATGCTTCTATTCAGCGGTAGATCCAGCAAGTAGAGTTTTCAACGGCTCTGGTGGTGCTTCAAGTTGAGGCAATTTAATTTTTCCGCCAGCGCAACACATCCCATTCGTTTCATTATTGAACTTTAGAGCCTGGCAGTAGGTACAGACATGACTCATCTGGCCAATGACAACATGCGGACTTGAACTATAATCAACAGCTGGATTGTACCGGAATGCAAGACGATTGTATTGCAGAATCAGATCTGCTGTTCTTTGGGTACGTGTTTCAGCTATCCTCGACGCCTCGCGTTCATTCCGTTGAGAACGAACCAAATCTGTTGCTGCAGAACGCGACTGCCGTGCTCGCAATCGTGCATCCTCAAGCCTGGCTGCTCGTCTTTCTGCTGGTTCCGTGTTACGCATCTGGATGGTGCTTAGTCTGTTCCTCTCTCGTACGTATGCCCGCTCTTCCTCAGTCATATTCGATAGCCGTCTTCTCGATCCTTCTGTGGGGCGAGTGCGACGACCCAAATTCGTTTTTTTGTGAGGCATTATTTCGGTTTTCACTGTGTAACGTATACTCTATATTCACTTTCCTTTTGATTTTACTATCTCTGGTTATTTTATTTTACTATGTAAATTATCTTCCTACTGAACGAAATATTATTTCACCCCGCTGAATGAGATCTGGCAATGAGTGTAAGTCATGACGTGGCGGTAGCTCGTATATAGGCGCGTTCATCGAGAAGTAGAGTGTTGTGTAGTTGTTGCGTTGGAGTTGAGGGTTGTGTTGGTTACGTTGTAGTTGTGTTGTTGCGTTGCAGTGTGTTGTTATGTAGTAGTGATATATGAGTGCCTTAGTTGACCAGGAGTCATCATAATAAACAAGTTGTTCTGTAAGTTCAGTCTTTCTCAATTCTTAGTTTTGTCAGAATTCTGTCTGGCTGTTAGGTTTATGACTTTGATTACTTAATATAAATAACCAGCGTTGAGACTTTGTTTAAGTTCATAATTAACGAGTAACAACACCCTTTTGGGAATTCATTATTTTGAAGCTTAGAGCATTATTCATTCATAATAATTAGCTTAGCAAAAAGATAAACAAAGCTAATTCATTATAACTGGAACAGAAGGAAGGGATAAGATTATAACCTCTTATGGCTCTCACAGCTCTAGGTTGAAAACCATGAGAGATAAGAGACAAAACATAACCTCTACTTACGATTTGGTGAACGGCGCAGCTCAATCACGACACGATCACCTAGTATGGAAAGTGTTCCCCTCGCTTCCAGCAGATGGCGCGTTTGCTGGTACACAGCTGACCGTTGAAAAAGCTGTTTTCTCGCGGTCGCGGAATGTAACTGACGCGAAAAATAGATAAAAACAACACGATCACCTATGGATAGTGTTCCCCTCGCTTCCGGCAGATGGCGCGTTTGCTGGTACACAGCTGACCGTTGAAAAAGCTGTTTTCTCGCGGTCGCGGGTATGTTACTGATGCGAAAAATAGATAAAAACAACACGATCACCTAGTATGGAGAGTGTTCCCCTCGCTTCTGGCAGATGGCGCGTTTGCTAGTACACAGCTGACCGTTGAAAAAGCCTTCGACCATATATACTGATAGACTGCGCATGGCATCAAAATTTCTGGCTCCAACATCGCAAGCCACGAAATCACGTGACTTCGGGCAAAAAGATGGTTAACTCGTGCTGTGCTCATCATGAATTTTAGGATTTTCTTTTTTAGAATTCCATTACGACTTTTCATTCGTGAATACATTTATTACGCTCTGATGCAGCTATTGCCAGTGCGCAGTCCATTAGTATATATGGTCGAAGGAAAAAGCTGTTTTCTCGCGATCACGGGTATGTTACTGACGCGAAAAATAGATAAAAACAATCTTTGAAGCGATTTGTATATCGTGTCAAAATTTGAGATCAATCGGTGCAGAACTTTTTGAGTTTTTGGAGCGTACACAAACCAACTTAACATTTTTATATATATAGATATAAATATATATATATATACTGTAGCCACTCCTGAATCCAGCTTGTTCTCTAAGACATGGCTCAACCGAGAGAACAAGCTGGATTCAGGAGTGGCTACAGCACAATAGATCATATCCACGTACTGAGATAACTAATTGAAAGAGCGAAGGAATATGAACTTCCATTGCGCATGGCTTTTACGGATTATGAAAAAGCCTTTGATTCGGTGAAACCATCAGCAGTTACAATGGCTCTGAAATCCTGCGGTATTGAAGATGCGTACATTAATATTATTAATAACATCTATGAAAATGCAAGTGCAAAGATTCGGCTGTTTGAAAATACAACACACATGAAAATTGGAAAGGGAGTGAGACAAGGTGACACCATATCTCCGAAGCTCTTTAATGCCACATTGGAAAATGTCTTTCAGTCACTGAAGTGGGAAAACAAAGGAATAAAGATTAATGGAGATTATCTAAACCACCTTCGTTTTGCTGATGACGTAGTCATTTTTGCAACTACCCCATCAGAGCTGCAGAGTATGATCCAGGAAATTGCGGACAAGAGTAAAGAAGTGGGATTAAAAATGAACTTTCAGAAGACAAAAGTGATGTTCAATGCTTTTACAAAAAATGAAGATTTATCGATTGATGGAGAAAAGCTGGAGATAACAGATGCGTACGTTTATCTTGGACAGCAGATATCAAGCGAGGGTCACATTGATGAAGAAATTAATCGGCGTATAAAACTTGCCTGGAGAGCTTTTGGAAGAAACAGAATTATTTTCAAGAGCAATATGCCATTATGTCTTAAAAGAAAAGTGTTTGATCAATGCATCCTTCCAGTGCTTACGTATGGTGCAGAGACGTGGACCTTAACTAAAAGTGACATACAAAGGCTGCAGACAACTCAAAGCAGCATGGAAAGGTACATGCTTGGTGTAACCAGGAGAGATAAGAAGAGGAACTCGTGGATCCGAAAAATGACAAGAGTGGAAGACATCATGATCAGAGTTAAATCCCTGAAATGCCAATGGGCTGGACATACTGCCAGAAGGACAGACCATCGATGGACAGCCGAAATTTTAGACTGGATTCCAAGGGACAGGAAAAGACCCAGAAAAAGACCACATGGGAGATGGGTAGATGAAATTCGAAAGTATGCGGGAGTGACATGGAGGAGACTGGCACAAGACGGACCGTTGTGGAGGAAACTTGGGGAGACCTTCGTCCAGCAGTGGATTGATAATGGTTGACGATGATGATGATGATATATATATATACTGTATACTGTATATATTAACGACATACTTGACATTTGCTCATCGCATATTTGTTGCTAACAAGTCCTGTCATCTAAAATGTATAGAGGAAAAGATAACTTTGCGTATGTTTCCTCAGATAGAGCGGAACTGTTAAAGAAATGGCTGAATAATATGAAACGTGATGATTTCCATCTCAATGTGCAGTGCCAAATACATATTCTGTATTCACTCTGGGTATTACACATTGGGATGATTTCCATCCCAAGGTGCAGCACCAAATATATATTCTGTATTTACTTTGAGTATTACACATTGGGACGATTTCTATCCGTATGTGCAGTACACAGTATAATATTCAACTCTTCCACTTTAACGTAGAAGATTTTGAATATTATGACACTGTGAATCAAAGAGTTACAACGTGGACTACCACGTTTTAAATTTTAATTTCCAAGAAAAACAAGTTAGTAAAATCATGCAATGCATTGATTATGATACGCTTTCCAACGTACCAGAAATCATTACTCAAGTTATGAGGATAATGGCTGTGGAATAAATCTCGCTCCTATGACTTGGCCTTTGACCCCATTTCGAAGATATTCAACAGAACTGGTAAAGAATACTTCCGGAACAACATGATAAAGTTTTGTCTCAATCGAAGCATTTTTACGTAAGTTATAAACGCATAAGGGCGATGGAATGGATCCCGCTCCTATGTCCTGACCTTTGATCCCACTTTACCCATTTTCAATAGGGTTCGTCCCCAGGTGGACCCCTGCCACATACTAAAGTTTCATTGAAATCGAATCATATTTACGCAAGTAATGACGCACAAAGGCAATGGAATGGATCCTGCTCCTATGTCCTGACCTTTGACCCCATTTCGCCCATTTTCAATAGGGTTCGTCCGCAGGTGGTCCCCTACCACATACTACAATGTTATCGAAATCTAACCGTTTTTACGCGAGTTATCGTGCTGGCGGACGGACAGTCGGACAAAGCATATATGCTTCTTCAACCTACGGTTGGAAAGGGTAAAAAAAGAAAGGAGGAGAAAACTGATTGCATATCTGAATCGGTCAGTTGCGAATTAGGTTCCACTTTTTTCTCTCTAAGCGAAACATATCTACAATTTTTCTTTTCTTTAACGTTACCATTCATTTTATTTTAAAGCAGATTGCCTAGCGCATAACAGTGTGAAGTTTTTAGTTGTTTTTTTTTTCTTTTTAAACCCCAGTTTGTTTCCGTATCACGTATTTGTCTGGGCTTCTAAATATTTGTTTTAGGAAAAAAATTTCCCAGGTTAATGTTTCAGATGTTTCGCCAATGTCTAACAATGAGAAAGTTAAAATTTAATACACCGTGTATCAAAAATGTTTCATCAACAATTTCACCATGACTAACGGCGATGTTGTCCTACATCTCTTTGAAGTAAACATTGAACACAAAAGTGTCTTGGTATGTTTTTGCAACCTTGATTTGTTCTTTTAAGAAATTAATTTCTTCTTCTTCGCCCTGCAGCTGTATTAATTCGTTGGCAGACTCCAAGACGTTAAATTGTTTCAATTTGGCCAACAGTAAGGGGTAATCTAATAGGGACAACATTGAATCAGCTGCCGCTTGAACAGCAGTAATCCACTTCTGAAGTAACATGAATAAGGTCTATTCATGACGTAACGTTTTCCTGTTTCTAAAGTGTTGATCGTGTGACGTAACGCATCCATGTCGCTATGTCAGAATGATTTGGACCAAAGCCCACTGGAAAGAAGAGGCCCTGAAACGATATAGTCATGTGACCAAAGGGTCTCAGAAGTCATGAACACCATTTGTCCCTTAGCGTGTTGCTGTAAAGTTATTCATATTTTATTATTTTTATTTATTATTGTGATTTCCTTTCCAAATAAAAACGAAATACCACTCGTAAAAGCATATAACGTTCATTTACCACTGCAACAGAAAAAATATTAGAGCGTTCATGGAAAAAAAATATTTATTTGTTACTGGTATACAGGTAAGAATTATTTTCTGTCTTAAGTAATATAACGTGCACAGTATAGTTTTTATGCATACATTGGAAAAAGAATTTGTTATGCATATGTTTTGTTGGTAAAACTATCTCAGTTGTTTAACGGTTTATCATTTCCGTAAGATGCATACATATTACGGAAAGATTTTTTGTACCGCTTTTGTTTTCTTTAGTGGTAGATACGCCTAGAGGTGGTAGATTTACTAAGTGCTATCAGCTCAAACGACAAAAGTCTGCCCTTCCAAAAACTAAAGACAGTAAAAAAAAACTAAAAAACTCTGAAAATGTGTTCAAGTCAAGCAAAAGGAAAGTACTGAAACATATTCTTCCTTGAGTAATCCATGAATAAAGAGCACACTGACACGACACATCAGTTATGTTAACATTGCGGGTATAGGCCAGAACCAAAAATACCGCTGCCGGAACCTCCGAAATGGCGGCGGAGCAAAGTCCTTCAATAAAAATAGAAGGACATTGTAAAAAGTTCTACAAAAATCCAACAGGGAGTTCACTAGGAGCGAAACAAAAATTGCAAACAAGTCGCCATTTTGAAATCGATGCAGACATCCAATATGACATCAAAAATATTAAAATATTTGCATTTCGTGCCATAACGTTTTAAGTAATTTATCAACAAAGCAACAGCACGTTTGATTTATTTCGAGCGGAAATTTCAAAGTTTCCATCAGCTGGAATTTTGAGCGAAAACTTTGCAAATACTTTATGAGTTTCGTTTAAACATTAGCATTTCCTTCATTTTGTGTAAAACTTTCAAAGAATTTTTTGAATTAAATATTAGCTCATTTTATTCATATTGCAAACAACCTCCGACGTTTCCATTTCTGTCAGTACACATTTCATGAAATTCTCCAGTAACTCTGTCACTTTTCCGGTTCAGCACATTACTGATAACTTAGACCAGGGGTAACCAAACCTTTGGAGAAAAGGGCCAAATGAGAAATTGGGTAAAGATCGGCGGGCCGGATTAAAAACAATTGGTAAATCAAAGATCAATTAATGCAGATATTGTAAATTTCCAATGAACTAATTACTAATATGTGTCAATGTGTAAGTAATTTTATGTGTTCTGTAATTTAACATAAAAGTTTTCAAATAAATATTTCAAGATATCTTTACACGTCTAAAACAAATGCAAAGCTAAACTTCCTAAATGACTTCATGACATCTTAAACTAGCAGTTTCTTCCGCAATTCTCCTTGAATTCCATCATAGTTCTCACCGTGCTTTGTGGTGTAATGCTGCTTCAAATTGTATTCTTTTTAAAATGGCGACAGTTTCTTTGCAGAGCTGGTAGAGAGATTTGTTACCTCTGGACTCAACGAAAAGATAATCCACTTCCCATTGCGCTTTAAATGTGCGGCATTCAGTGTCCACTTTTCTCTTTTTAGGTAGGGACATATCAACATTCAACGATCGAACTCAATTAACGAGAAAATCAAGAAAAACACGTGCATCGGGTCAAGTAAAATTAGAACAGCCGCGCTTAATCTCTGGGCTTCAGATGCCGTCCGACTCGAACACTGCTGGGAACATGAACCTGTGTGGGAGCAGGTGTGGCAGTAAGTAGTAGTGTCCCTCAGTTCTAGTCTATTTTTAGAACAGGGCCGGGCTACTGGGGCTAGCCCCGCGTGCCAAAGAGAGAGAGAGAGAGAGAGAGAGAATGTGTGTGTGTGTGTGAGTCAGCAGATGCTGCTACTGCGTGGGTGGGCTGTGAGTCACATCACTGAAAATCCTCCCTCACTCTTCTGAAAGGCGCTTTAGAAGTAATAATACATGTTTTAAAATCTAAGCGTCAATCAAACGGTACTATGATATCCGTCCATGTTGTGACATATAGCAGCTCTCTTTCTCAGTCAGAAAAAAATCAAAATATGTAAAATGAATTTTAACATTGTAAAAATAGAAATTTCCTGGCGGGCCGGATCCCGGTTTCCCGAGAGCCATATTTGGTCAGCGGGCTGTAGTTTGGTGACCCCTGGCTTAGACGACATACATACGGTAGCTAGGAGCTGGGACTCAGTTGGTCACATGACCGCAGTGACAGCCATTCGTTTCAGGGCCTCTTCTTTCCAGTGGGCTATGATGGATTTGGATGAGATGACGTCACATCAACAGCTGTAAAAAAATCGGCCTTTGTTACTATGACAACGAAACAAAGTGGTACACACGTGAGCTGTGCGCGTGTAGGAGATAATAACGTCTGCGGTTTAATAACGTCTATCGTTATAACGGACTATAACGTCTATCGATCGCGACGATGTACCATATTAACGATCGGCAATGTATGATCTTCAGCAGCAGCTCTTTCCATTTCATCAATTTCAACTTCTCGCACCATACAATAAGTGTGAGCATACCCCATTGTCACGTAGAATCATCTCATCCAATTAAGCTACGGTATCAGGATTACGTTGCTGATTCACTGGATGTTTTATATGTTGTGGATTTGCCAAGCCTGAGTCAATAACATAAAGCTGAGCATAAAGGCGGATGTTATTTCCTCTGGGATGCAACTGCTTTGTTTGGTGCGAGATCTGGCTGCGAACTAAGAAGACGTAGGGACCGTGTTCTGTGACGTGAGCAATTTGAACACCCAACGTGCGAAACTTTGGGCGCTGTTGTAAGAACAAATGAAGCGGCGATTGAAGTGCCGATGATTTTGATGCTGTGGATTGCTTAGGACAGGGGTAGCCAAACCGTCGATATCGCGAGCTCTAGTACGGTCGATCGTTTGCTTTATTGCGCTGGCATATGTTATTCCATACGAACTGCCTGAGATCAGTTGGTAGAATGAATCAGTCAGACACCACTCCCAAACCCTAATCTCTGTACATAGTCATCGCGCATCTGCAGTCTCTCGCATGAGGCATGTTGTTATCTCTCGTTCTGCTAGTCGTCAATCGCAACACCTACACTTACAAGAAGGCCGATCTGTCGACATTCTTATTTGTGCATAAAATTTCGTTTAATTATTGAGTGCAGATATAAGTTAAGTTATTAAGCTTTGTTTACATATTAAAAATGAGTGGAGGTAGGAAACCGAAAACGTATCATTTTCACACTGAATCGGGGGAAGCTTATATCTTCACAAATGTTTCGTGACAAGTGTTTTGTGTTTAATATGTCGGGCTTCAGTTGCCATTTCTAGAAAAGGAAGTCTAGAAAGACATTTTTCGAGTGTGCATTTTTTGAGTGTGCATAAATGAGAACACGCGGTGTCCTGCATCAACATCTAAGAATTAAATACTGTAAATAAACAATCTATAAGTAAAATTATATAATTTGCTTGAAAAATAGTGTTTTAGAAATAAAAAATGATTTAAATATTATTTTTCTGTATTTGTTTCCAAACTTTCAAATCAACACATACTAGCAAAACACTCGTGATGTAAGCGTATTCCTATTTAAATATGCCTATATCACTGCTATAAACTATGGTAGATCACAGTAGAGGATGAGAGCTTAAGATAGATATTGGTTCCTCAAATTTTGGCCACCCCTGGCTTAGAAGATCCTTCAAACCAGATGGAAACTCGCGAACTGCTTGGCCTGCTTCCTGAAACGAAACAGCTCCTTTGCGACAGCAATACGTACTTCAGTATATTCTCAGCAGACTTCTGAGCTGAAAAATAAAGATAATGGTAGAACTCGCACTCAACATTCATCGCACCACAATCATGAGCAGAAATTTAGCTCTCGTTGAAGGTTTCATGATTGGCAATGGCAGGACGGAGCGGTGCACGTGATCGTTGTCTTCGAGCATCAGTTTAAGCACTCCGTATTGCAGCTTCTTCCAGAATTTTTTTTATTGGAGGTTTAACGACCACCGTGAGCAACTCAATGGGCAGTCACCCGTCTTTATTTAGGGTCACTGGTTCCAGGGAAGGGAGAGAACCAGTACCGAAAGACAAACACAACATCCATGCCTCACAGGGATTCGAACCTGGACCCCATTTGGACGAATGACCTGAAGCCATCGCTTAAACCACTGCGCCTCGGGGCGGCCCGGACTTTCTGTGGCTTGATGTCCGAATTTGATTTGTTGAATTTGGGAAACGTCCTGAACACGCTAAGATTCCCGCTCTTTTGGTGATTGTTAAGAAAATGTATAGTGGTGTGAACTTTGTACCTGGGTAGCAACTTGAGCATGTCCCAATGCAGCCTCCTCCGGAGTTTTGGTGGCTTGCTGACAGAATTTGATTTGTTGAATTCCGGAAACGTCCTAGACATACTGATAATCTGGCTCTTCGGATGTTTGTTGAGCTCGTTTAGATTGACGTGAAGGTTGTATCTGAGCAGCAGTTTCAGCACGTCCTAACATAACTCTATTTTGCGACCAGCGTTACAATCCAGTTAATTTGAAAAATTCCGCGACAGAAGAATAGTAACATAAGCGGAGAAGTTTAAATTGAAGAACAATTTCAGTACTGCAGTGAGGGGCAATACACTGCAAGATTATTCTGTAGAAAGTTTGTGATAGTACGTGATAGTTTCGAGTCGCTGCAGAAAAACCCTATTATGTTTCAAACATGCACGTGCTTTTAAAAAAAGGAAATATGCATTTGCAACATAATTGGACAATACTGCTTTTAAGGCGGCATTACAGAGTATTTAATGTCAACTACTGGGACAAGGGTTCGCGAACCGCCAAATGGGAACCACTGTTCTAGCTGAAAGAGTACAGTGTCACTCAGATGCACGGCGGCCTTGTAGAGCTATACTTGACTCGAAGCAATGCTTTGGTATGGTCAGCAAAGCAGCTGTGATCAACGAGGATAAGCAAAAACCAATAACATTCATGAGAACAATCCTTATACCATGATACCAAAGGCGCCTTGTTTCCATCCTGTCATGAAGTATGATTACAGCTGCTCCCTCGTGAGGTATCAGCTACTAACACATCAACCGAAATGTTGGAGCTGGAACCTAGGCTTATTAGATAAGGTGACTCTATTCTAGCCGCCAATGTCCAGTCCAAGTGCACTCGTGCGTACTTCAGGCGGAGCTGTCAGTAACGTCCAGTCAACATAACGTGATCGCCGATTCTTTAGGCCTATTTACAAGAGTATTCGATAGATTGTGTAATGCACTGTGATGCCTGGTTGAATCCTATTGTTTGATGAAGGATCGTTAGCTCTCTGTTGTATCAGACCACACGTACTTACCGATGCTCATCGAGTTTCAACCAGTCTTACCCTCTCGGTCATCGGCTAGACGTGCCTCCGCTTCGAACCCTTTACTTCACGAAGAGCCACATCAAAGAGCCAACAATGCCTGAAGTGGCTGAGATGTTGGTTTCGACACCGTAGCGACGATAACCATTCTTCATTCTCCTAGAAACTGACGATTTGTGCCTTGTGGCATGGCGCATTACGATGTTGGAAGTAGATCTCTACATCAGGGAAGACCATGCACATTTACGAGTGTGCCTCGTCCGTAAAGATGTTAATGTAGCTCGAGGAACCCAAATACTGTTCCACAGGTATTCAAGAACCCAATGCCCGCGTGCCAAGAAAAAAGATCATTGACCATAATACCGCTTTTACCAAATTGTACATCTAACGCTAGGCTGCTCTTGTGATCTATAAATTCCTGCTACTGAAGTCATATTATAACCTGTCCTTTGATGTACATTGAATGCAAACGTGATTCATCGCACTGAGCAATCTTTTTCCAGTTTTCAAGGGTTTAGTTTTTGCACTCCTGTTCCTATTGCAGGCTAATTTATTGTATTTTTCGCTGAGAAGAGTGGTGCACGAAGAGCTACTGTGCTGGCATAGACCATTTGCACTTATGGGCGGCGTGATGAACCCAATGCCCGCGTGCCAAGAAAAAGAGTTCTCAAGTAATAGAGAGAAACTTAAAAGAGATTTATTTAAACTACCATAACTTAAATAAAACTAGTTATGACAACCTAGAGCTTGATTTCTTGGATTTATCTAACAATATTAATGCACGTAACTTTATTATCTGTTTATTTGATAAAAGGAATAATTTCCAATTTGAAATTACAATAAATACACTGACGGAAAAAAAATCCCAACACCACGAAAAAATAGCTGTAGAAGAATGAAATGGCGGCAATACATTTGTATAGGTAACATATTTAATCGATTAAGGTTTCAAGATCACAGCTTAATGTAAGCGCGAGAAGAGCCATTTTAAATGTGAAGTGCTGGTACATTAATAACCGGTGTAACCGCCAGAATGTTGAATGCAAGCACGCAAACGTTCATGCATTGTGTCGTACAGGTGCTGGATGTCAGTTTGTGGGATGGAGTTCCATGTGTGTTGCACTTGGTCGGTCAATACAGGGACGGTTAATGCTGGTTGGGGGTGGCGCTGGAGTTGTCGTCCAATGATGTCCCGTACGTGCTCGATTGGCGAAAGATCTGGTGATCTAGCAGGCCACGGCAACATGTCGACACTCTGTAGAGCATGTTGGGTTGCAACAGCGGTATGCGTGCGACCGTTATCCTATTGGAAAACACCCCCTGGAATGCTGTTCATGAATGGCAGCACAACAGGTTGAATTCCCAGACCGACGTACAACTGTGCCGTCAGGGTCCGTGGGATAACCACGAGAGTGCTCCTGCTGTCATAGGAAATTGCTCCCCAGATCATAACTCCAGGTGTAGGTCCAGTGTGTCTCGGCCGCAGACAAGTTGGTTGCAGGCGGTCACCTGGCCTCCTTCTAACCAACACACGGCCATCACTGGCACCCAGGCAGAACCGGCTTTCATCAGAAAACACAACAGATCTCCACTTCTTCCGCCAATGAGCTCTAGCTTGACGCCACTGACGTCGCAAACGTCAGTGGTTCGGAGTAAGTGGAATGCACGCTACAGGTCGTCTGGCTCGGAGCTGTCCTATAAGTAACCGATTTGTAACAGTTTGTTGTGTCACTGTGGTGGCAACTGCAGCTCGAATTGCTGCCGCAGACGCGGTATGATGCGCCACGGCCATACGCCGTACAAGGCGGTCTTCCCTCTTAGTAGTGCCACGTGGCCGGCCAGAACCCGGTCTTCTTGAGGCAGTACCTTCCCTTGACCACCGCTTCCAACAATCATGCACAGTGGCTACATTCCTGCCAAGTCGTTCTGCAATATTGCGGAACGAAAATCCACCTTCTCGTAGCCCTATTACACGACCTCGTTCAAACTCCGTGAGCTTTGATAATGGCTTCTTTGTCTTCTTAAAGGCATTCTTGACTAAAATCAACACACTACGTCGAATGTCAACGATAACTAACGCTCACGAACGTTACAGCGCGTATTTACAGCAAACCTGCTTTTCGTGTTCCGAGGGGCGCTACTAGCGCCACACGTATGCGCCGAGCGCGAAATTTCCATAGACGTCATCTTACAGATGTACTCTCACCGCCTACCAACTGTCGTTTATCTGATACAACCCCTTCTTGGTGTTGGGATTTTTTTCCGTCAGTGTATATTAACTTATCAAGTAACATCTCCCGTAAAGTAATAAAGAATGTATTGATCTCGCAAGTTCTAAGAATACTTGTATCTAGGATCAGTAGTTTAGAAGTCCACTTTGAAAAACACGTTAAAGTACTTATTGTTCTAATTTATCAATAACCAAATGCCGAGCTCTTTCTAAGAACTAGCATTAAGAAAACTAATGTTAAATTACTTGTTAGGATTACAGACTTTTTTTAAACATTTAAGTGACTATTATGATTTTTCCAAATCAAAGCTATTTATAGAAGTTCGGGAGAGGATGTTGTCCCTTATCTTAAATGGAACTTAAAATACTTTAATAATGTTCATTGCTTTGATGAAAAAAAGTCCTTAATACATAAAAATATATAAAATAAAATAATATAAAAAATTAAAAATTTTAAAAACACCTCAAAAATAATATGATTTCAAAATTTTAAAGTAATGGGAAGGAAAATTGCTATTATAGGCAACCAAGTACTGATAGTACCTGTTAAGAACAGATAGTCTGGGCTTAAGGGGTCTCTTCTAGTATTCCGTACTTTGAAATTCCCCAAATTTAGATCTGTTCTTATTTCTTGAATTTTACCTAAAGCATCTTCTTAATTTGTTTTGGAAGAGCTGTTCACCAGTTTAATAGTATAAAACGTTTGTAGCAGTCTTTAACAGAAAGAAGTATCCTTGTGCAGTGCTTATGTGCAAGATGTATTAAAAACTAAGGAAGAAATATTCCTCAGAAAAACATGGGAAATTCACTAGATTAATCAAAGGAATTAGAATTGTGTACTGAATTGCCTGTAGTTTACTGGTCTCATGTAACATCTGATACGTATATGTATTAAAAGCATTCCTACAACGACGAAGGCTTATCGCTGCAGCTTGACGTTTTGACATGAGCGTCATTTCTGAGGTATGTACGTCATATATATCCCTCCGCTTGAGAAAGGAGGTGCACGAAATCGCAGGTTATTTAGAGTCAGCTGACTAACCATGCTGTAAGGAGCTCTGTACAGAAGAAGAAATTCTCATTAATTCCTGACGATGTGTAGAAAAAAACATCACACAATTTTCTCGAAGTTCACGGTCAGTAGATTCATTTTTATGTTTGGGCCTCAATATAGCATAAAACCCAAATTTTCTGGTAATGGAATTCAAATCTTCCTTCACTGTAATCAGATATTCTACCGCTTAACTACAACGACGGAGTCTTATCGCTACAACTTGCCGTTTTCACATGTGCGTCACCTGTGAGGTAGGCACGTCACAGTTTCACAAAGCAGGTCTTTATGCTAAATATCAGCATTATGTGCACCCTTTACTTCCCATGGGGGTTGTCAAGGGGGTAGATGTGTTTCTGTTGGGCCAGATTTCACGTCCATTGTACTAAAAACTAATGGAGGTCAGTACTCTTCACAGATGAGTCTAACTAAAAGATCGCTCTAGGTAAGGAGCAAGGAACATATAGAAGAGACGTTAACGACAGGAAAACAACTACCACTTTATGCAGGAAAGTCACTCAAAAAGGAGCAACCCCACTTTGGAGCATGATGAAAAGATTAGCACCCTATACAAGCTACATTGGCACAGCTACGCGTTAGTCTCCAGATCATGACCCACTCACACACATGCAACGCAACCGTGTCTTTTGAGCTATCAGATGCTTCGAGGAATCTCCTGAAGAAGCACGAAAAATACATCAGGTAATCTCTCTCCATGCCGCATGAGCACGTTCAAAACACTGACTCCACACGGGAGCATGTGAAAACACGGACCTCAACGTAAAATAGAACTGTTTGATAATGTCAAATTTTTGAATTGTAACAGTATTGTAAGTTGCTATTCCTAAGAAAACCTTGATAGCATAGCTCGGCTTAAATTGTGTATTAGTTTTACAACATTAAAGGAAGTGCTTTCATTTATAAATGGCGTAGAGTCTTTGATAATTGAGTCTAGATTTGCTTTGCAATGGTGGCAGCCTGCTAGTTTGGGGTGGCATCTCGTTAGACGAACGTTCAAACCTCTGTGTGTGTTTTAAGAGGAAACATAGATACTCGATGCTACACAGATCATTTTCTGGATCCCTATGTTCGTCCTTATACAGGTGTCATAAAAGATACATTTCTCTTACTGGACGAAAATGCTCGTCCACATATAGCAAGGCTAGTGAACCAACATCTTCAAGAGGAGATCATTGTCCGTATGGAGTGGCCAGCCAGGTCTTCTGAAAATTGTTATAAAGTGTGATCCGATAGAGCATGTCTTGGATACTCTAGGGAGACGTGTTGCTGCTCGTAGCGGCACTCCTCAATCTCCAAGAGGGGCATAATCAAGCCATGCATGAACAATGGTTGTTACTACTTGCTGAGCTCCTACGTTCTGAAACATCATTGTGGGGCCTGCATTGCTGTGAGGGGTGACCACAGTCCTTATTGAAGTACAGGCTGTTTCATTTTGGCACCTTAATTTTCACCTTGTACTGTATGAAGGCATTTTTGTTTAATAAAGGGATTCTCATGAAATGTTTTGTGGTCTTTTTTAAGTACAATATGATACATATTGTCATCAAATTTCATAATATTTCAACACCTATTTTCTGAGTTATCGTGTGTTTTTTAATTTGTGAAAACCAGTGAATTTATGCATTTTTGACAGTTTTGAAATATTCTCAATGATTTGCCTTTTTAGCAACATTTTTAAACACAACGTATAATAATTCTAAAGGGGGTCCGTATTTAATTTTGCTTAGGGGGCTCAGACAACTCTTAAGCTGCCTTTTAGCCATATGCAAATAAACCGCAAGTTGCGTTCTGAACGCGTGTACCAGCAGTACTTAGATCTGGACACAATTTTGTTAAGACTGAAATTTTTTTCAAAGTTTAGGAATTATTACAAATACGTGTCAGTGTTGTGGCAGAAAAATCTGTTCACTAGGGGCAGATTACATTATGTGTCAGAAGTGTTCTTGCAACTTTAAAGGGAAAGCATGTTTTGTCTTACACAGAGAAAACGAGACTTGTATGGACCATCAATGGCTCATCGAATGTCTTGCACATATTAATCGTACATCAGAGGATCATCAGTGTGTCACAGTTCCGGACTTATTTGTGGATGAGCTGAAAACAGGCAAAATAAAAATACATGTAGGCTCAGTTCTGATTGAGCCATCAGTTTGGAACGTAGGACTACCACTTGCAGATCGGAGAGTTGAAATGAGCTAGTCGAGTATGATTTCAAAGCGTTTATGTAATTTGTTATAGCCAACACATGTCTATGATATAAAAAGTAGCTTACCTAATTTTTACAAATAATGCTGGATACCTTGCAAACACAAAGCAGATCTATACACGAGTTACCCAACGAATTACCATCTATACACGAATCTATACACAATATATACATACAATCCTGTATACCAATATGCAGGTATACAAACCTGCATACCAATCTATACACGAATTACCCTCTCTTCTTGGGCTTCTTGATTTTCTCCACTTTTGCTTGCGTTCATTCTGCGAATTCCGCGACATTGTCGAAAATGTCAACCCATTCACAAGATAAAAATTTAAAAAAAATTTAGTTTAAACCACTGCGATACGTTCTTTATATATTTGAATAGATCTCGTCGAGACCTTTAGAACGATACCACTTACAGTCGTTTTGCACTCACGGTTGTCCAGATAAGCCACGATATTGTCAAAAATGTTAACAGGTTCACAAGAAAAAAAATTTTAAATGTTCAGTTCAAACCACTGCGAAATATTCTTCGTATATTTGAATAGATCTCGTCGAGAGTTTTAAAACGAGTCGGGTTGCGCTCACGGTCACCGATATAGACTGAGTCGAACACGGTGACACACCCAGAAATATTGTATCAATTCCCCAGCGCACAGGGAGCAAGGGGAGCGTCGCGCGCACAATGTATTGCGTAGTACGCGAATCGGACTCCATGCTGTTTACGAAAATGCTGACACGATTAGTGTGCGGCATATATTTTTAGCATTATAATGATTTCTGTTGAGACCAACTTTTGCCACAGGCGGTCGGCCGATAGTCACCCCATACTATTCACTGATTTAGTCGCAGTCCTACATCAAAAAAGAGATCTGTACATTTATATTTCGATATATAGACGATAGAAAAAAGAAAGTTCGATGGAAAACTACCCGCTGGAGTGCTAATTGTCACCAAAAAGGAAATCATGGAGTGGAGATATTCCATGTTCAGAACAGTTGCGGCCTTTGTCGACTGGTGGTTGGATATGTGCAGGTGTCGCTGAATCAAATTTATTGGCTACAAACGTTCATTATAGCACCTTTCGAAAAGCACAGCGATCATGACGCACAATCTTAAAGGATTTGACGTATTACACACACAGAGAGAGACATACACACGAATATTACCTCATTATACAAAAAAAGTTTAAGTTTAAACCGCATATCAATGTTTGGAGTCGAATAGTGTACTTGAATATTTTTCTCACACCATTTAACATCAGATTTATTGATTGATATCTTTTTTTATCCGTTGTCTTTTCGTAAATTTCCGTCAACATTTTTTATACAGTAAGTCAGGAAAGGGTTAATTTCGATATACGTTCTATGCCCGTAAAAAAATCTGTACTAAGTTGGACTCGTTACCGAAAAAAATTGTTTTGAATAAGAAAGCGTGAAAAAAAGCGATATGGAAATATTCGAGAGACGGACAAGCTCACGAACACAAGTTATAACTTAAAATGGTGGCCTATTATCGTGACGGTATGAAATTCTTCGTAATGGTGAAGAATTCTTTGACATGAGTTCTCCTACTCCTAAGCAGAATCGACCCGTTTGAACACGGCCAACGCGTTTACCGATCAAACTCCCTAGAAGAAAAGGTGATGAGTATTTTCCCACCAGGTGGATACTCTTCACACGATGTCAACAATAACAAATACGCTATATTATAATCATTGTGATGTCTGTCACAGACAGAAAGTGTTTTAATAACTCCGAATTTTTTTCCATGGATTTTTGCTTGGTTTTCCTAAGAGTGACGTTATTTATCTCTTTTAGAGAGTTCGTGTGCAACAAGTGTTCAGGCAAAATGATGACGAAAAACATTGCTTTTGAAAACAGGGGATTCTTGTTTTAGTCTTAATGAAGCTGTAATACTTTGCGCAAAGAGTGAAAACAGAAGTTCCATTAATTATTTGGATTTTTGTTTCTTATATACATATGTTTAAAACTATTACGGTTTCTCGGCTGGACACCACAGCGGTTCATCTCATGGAGCTTGATGCTTAAGAAAATATCTTCCCTACGATGTGAAATGAACCTATCAATCATAGTGATGACAACTGTCTTTGCTCTTGTAAGGTACAGGGCTACCACCTGAAAAATAGGAAAGAAATGTTCTACATTAACATCCCATCCGCGATCTCTCCTATACCTCATGACCCAGAAATATCAGTGCTTGTGCCACCAAATACATTAAAGGATACACCTATTAATAGATATTAATTTTGAAAAGCAGGAACATAGGTCTGATGCGTAATTTCATAATGCTTCAAGTAGCACAAAACACCGGTTTTTTCATAGAGCGAATTGATCTGTTTAATCAGACACTTAGGTCATCCGAAAGTTTCTGCAAAAGTGTTAGGATCAAGGCTTAAGGAAAATAACTTTGTGACATGTTGTAGCGAGCCTGTGGTTTCCAGGCCCGTTTAGTTCGCTTCGTCCTTTACAAAGTACGGCATTAGGGAAAATACCTTCAGGAATCCATTTTCTAAGAAATCCGAGTATTTATTAAAGATATATATATATATATATATGTATACAACTGTAAATTATTAACATGCTTTATGGCTTATATCCCATACAACGGAAAAACATTATGCTGTATCACCGTGACATCTCCTTCTCCTCGCGCTTCGAATCTCTAATGTCCTTCTCGCGCTTCAAATCTCTAATGTCCTTCTCCTCTCGTTTTCTCCGCAAACCCCCAACGTTTTCGGGGGTTGCATTGTTGATACCTCGTAACGAATGTTCTTTAAGTTACGCCTCCGACCATGTAAGAAGGCGTACCGAATATCACCATGTACTTGACAACCAACGACTATCTTACGAGTTCGAGCAAAATGGCGTCGTTGAGGACCAATGTTCCCAAAATGTCCAGCAGTGAGTTTGCAAGCATAAATTGTCCGTTCTCGTACAAGATATCTCACACGGCTGTCATTTGAACTTATACCTATACACACGAAAAAGACACAAAAATCATATTTAAGTATTTAAAGGAGCCTCTCGCTCGCAGAGATCCTCACAAACTTATTGACTCCTCTCAACATCTTTCTCGTGGTATAGGAACAGAGAAAAAGATTTCATCCCATATACCTCCCAAGATGTTTGCTTTATGTGCAGCAGTGATGTTATTGAAGTGAAGCAAGATTTCAACAGGGAGTACAAAAAGTTGACGATTGGAGGCTCTTTGTTAACTTTTCGAAAATAACTATCAAAATAGTTTTGTTACGAATAGCAGTAAGTATAGTTCAGTCCCAATTGGTAATTCTGTGCTACTGAGAGAAATTTATAAAGACGTAGCCTTAGTCCCCAAGTAACTATATAACGATCCTGGTGTATGATATGTGGTGATCTTAAAAGTACTGTTCGTGGTCCTTGAATAACAAGCGGGATATACAAAATGCAAGCGTTTCTGTGCGAATGAGACAGGCGAGAGAAGAGGAACTAAATCAAGAAACACTGGCCAATAAGGGCTCCTGTACAGCCAGGTATCAAAAATGTTATGCGGGAAAAAAAAATTTTTTTTTTGGTTGGAGGTTTAAAGAGCACCGTGAGCAACTCAATGGGCTATAAGCAGTCGCCCGTCCCTAATTTAGGGTCACTGGCTCCAGGGAAGGGAGAGAGCCAGCGCCGTAAGACAAACACGACATCCATGCCTCACCGGGATTCGAACCCGGACCCCTTTCGGACGAATGATCACAGGCCATCGCTTAGACCACTGCGCCACCAGGGCGGCGCGGGAAAATTCGGTTGATCCTACAAAAGTCCTCCTAACTCGTCTTTATATTAAACTTGGACTTATGAAGCAAAAGAAAAAAAAAGCTTTTCCAAGTGCAAAAGATTGCGCTAAGCATCTTCGTAAAAATTATTTCGGATTGTCAGATACAAATTGAAATAAGGAGTATTTTCCGGACCAGATATCCGAAAACACCTAAAAGTCAATGAGACTAAAAGAGAAATGGAAGTGAGCCTTGCAACGTAATTAAAAAGTTGTGAAAAGATTCTTGGGGAACTACAAAGATTCCAGCTAGTAATACAAGAAAATATTCTAGAAAGAATCAAAGCATTAGGTTGTTCAGTGAGCTCGAAGACGCACTTTCTGAACACACTCTTCAACGACTTTCCTGAAAAGTTTGGAGCTCTCAGTGAGGAACAAGGAAAAACATTCCACCAAAACATGAATGAGATGGAACGTCAACATGATGGCAGACCGCAGTAGGATGTTGCATAAAGAAGGCCAGTAAGCTGCGAACGGAACGAAGAGTGCCCAACGGATTTTTTTTTTTTTTATTGGAGGTTTAACGACCACTATGAGCAACTCAATGGGCTATAAGCAGTCGCCCGTCCTTACTTTAAGGTCACTCGTTCCAGGAAAGGGAGAGAACCAGTGCCGTAAGACAAACACAACATCCATGCCTCACCGAGATTCGAACCCCTTTCAGACGAATGATCAGAGGCCATCGCTTAGACCACTGCGCCACCGGGGCGGCACTCAATGAAATCACGCAGACATTTTACCAGCGCTGTATGAGCACTAATAGTCCCTAATTTCAGGGGTGCCGAAAATCTTTGGATTCCTTTCGAAGAATGTACCTAACGAGGCCCACCCGTGTGCTGTTCCCGGCCAAGAGGAAAACCAGCTTGCTGAAGATACCCTCACACGTATCCCAGGAGACGCACTGGTGAAAACGAAAACAAAAAAAAGTCGCTTTGTGCTAGGAGCAAGAAAAGCTGTAGTGAGATGCCCTAACTAACCACTATAGGAATGTGAAGTCAGCAAAAAGGTAATGTCAAATTTTGTTTATGTTTTTTTCTTTTACGGGAATGGCTTTGGGTTGCCAAATGAGCCAGCAATGAGCAAAAAGGGAGAAGAAGGCCAGTGAAATGACTTTTTTTTTATTTTTTTTTTATTTTTACAAGCTATCTCTTGCCTAAAAACTAAACATCAGTTACTCTTCTATTGAGAAAATTTATTCAATATTAATTGATACCTCCGAAGTTTGGGGTCCCCCAAATGAAAATTTATACCCACCAGGAGCCATAACATCCAAGATAAAGTTGTGTTCAGTGCATTATAATTGTTATTATTGGTATAAGCTAATATCTCTTAACCCTTTAACCGGCTGAAACGAGTTAACTCGGGGTTGACAAAATGGGCTGAAAACAGTTCGAACGAACATATTCGCTGTCTGAGGAATGGTCCGAACGCTACTGTAAAGAGTCAACCTGCGCATCAGAAAGAGCTGTATAGTTTTGTTATTCAAATTGCTCACAGGAGAATGATTGACACTAATCTTTCCTGACTGATTATTTGCTAAAAGAGCTGTAACAATGACGTCGAACCTAAGAAGGGAGACAGAAGACTCTTGAGTCACTTGTTTCACCCCAGTAGCATAATGCCCGTGTCAGGGAGATTATTCATTCCCAGCCATGCCTTGTGCCATGGATCAGAAAACAACAAAACTAGAAGGGAGATGCTTTCATTACCACTGGGAAATTTATGGTCATTACTGCTGAGATTAGAGGAGGTAAGAAATTGTTTTGCCACATCTTTTGAAAAACAGGGCACCTATACGTGAATATTTCTGTTTGGTGAGCCAGAAAATGTTTTCGCACATTTCGGTTCAGGTACATCAGCCGCTAAAAGGGTTAAAGGAAGTGGTTATCAAAACTCTGTAATAAGCATTCCTTGCCATGTAGGCATGCAGTCTTTATTCTTGTAAGAGCTGGCCAGTTTAGAAAAAAGAAAAAAAAACAAAGGATGTTTTTTCTTTTTTTTTTTCTTTTTTTTCTTTTTTTTTTTTTTTTGTATGTCACAGTGAAAATCAAATAACTTGTTGCAGGGGTAGGTGATTTCTGCCTATCACCAATTTTAATCACTTTAAATTAAGATGATATAAAGTAGTGCCCAGATAGTTTAAATAAATAGCTAGTACATTTGAAATTTTACCTTCTGAGAGATTCGATGAGATTTATGTTGTGTGTTCAACCTATAATCTCCTGTGTTGTGTGCTGTCAATACCAATTGTGGTTGCTCTTAGTTCCTTTGAGGAAATTCTTAAAAAGTAATTTTTTTTTCTGTTGTGTCCTTGTTATGTGTTATATTAAATACAGGCAACAGCCTTTCAAAAACTAATTAATGAGTCTTGGCGAATTTTAATCAGTGTTTCTGAATTTCAGTGTCCAGCCACATCCACCGCAGATTGACTGCGACTTAAAGGAAGTTAACTTGGTGTTAATTTGTGCCATCAACAGCAAGTCCTTAAGATCTGTTATCTCTAATACATAAATTTACACGAGTACAGTAACTACTTCTCTTACCACTATACACATTGCTACACATGTAACCAGAAGCACTAAAGGTATGATTTGTGAAACATAATCATTTTCTCCAAAAGTTTAAATACAGTTGTATTGTTGTATGTACACAGACAAACATATCAAATTTCCAGTATGCTATTTACACTATATTGACAAAAGTCACCGGACAGCTAAAACAGAAACACAACATAACATTCATTAACATACATTAGTTCGGTGTTGATCCACCTTTGGCCTTAATGCATGCACCGACTCTTCGAGAAATGCTTTCGACAAGGTTTTGGAACACATCGATAGGTATGCGCTTCCATTCAGTACATAATGCTGCCGCTAACTGTTGCTTAGTAGAAGACCTTGGTTCCAAACATCTTATGCGGCGCTCTAATTCATCCCATAGGTGTTCTATGGGATTAAGATCAGGGCTCTGTGCTGGTCAGTCCACACACGATACGGAATTATCGTCAAACCACGCCGTAACAGTCCTTGCTTTATGGGACGTAAGTCGTGTCTCTTTTGAGCTCCGTGTTTCGCTGTCTACTGAGTGTGTTTTGTGTGCTCTGCCGTTTAACTTTTGTGTGTGCCTTCAAGACGAAGGTTGTATCTTTCATTTAAGACATCTCCCGAGTCGGTGAGTACTATTTTCAGTTAGCTATCAGCATTTTATTTTCTCGACTAGTTGGTCGTGTTTACTAATTTAGGCCTCGCCATCAGCGATGGCGACTGCTGATAAGAGCAACGTTCCCGCTCTCGTCACAGCTTCTCCTACTACGTCGATCCTTATCTCTGACGGAGCAAACCAATCAGCGTCCGTCTTTAATGACAAGGAATATCGTCCTCCTCCTCCTGTTGCCTATTGCTCTTCTTCTTCTACTATCTGACTCCACCCCTCCTGGTGGTGATGCTACGTCGTTCGCTTCTGATGCTGCCGATGACGTAATGGATATATCTGAGAGCGTTGCTTCTCTGCCCTCGGTAACCTTGCCCAGCGTTGTGTCAGCTCCTTCATCCAGCGCTGCACCTCTGCCTTCCAGTGTAGGTTTGCCTTCCCACTCTTATTCTAGCGTTACCTCAGGTGCGTCCCTACCGACGCAAGCAACTCGCCTTCCCCTTGCAGATGCCCATGTCCAGATACATGGTGACTCACTTCAATTGGACGTTCCGCACTTCTCACCCGCTGCGCAGGAACTTCACTCCACCCGCGAGTTGGGAGTGTGCCTAGATGCTGTTCCGAATACACCGTTGAAGGTCTATTGTGATACGCTCCTTGCTTTTCTTCCAGCCGGAGCCATTACTCACCTCACCCGCCGGCCGCGGACGGTGATTGTTTATTTCACATCCAAAGAGCATGCAGACACGCTTCTAAACTTTGGTCTTGACCTGGGAGACCACCACCTGGAAGCTGAACCGATCGCCAGGCGCCCTGTTCAGGTCTCCTTGCATCCGGTGCCCCCCGAAATCTCATATGCGATGATATGTACTGCACTTAGTAAGTGTGGTAAGATTGTTGGTCCTGTTATCACACATTCAGCTGCGCCCAAGGATCCTGCAAATAAGAATGTTCGTAGTTTTCGCCGGAGTGTTCGACTCATCTTTCCATCAGAGGAGCATCTCCGTAAGTTCCCACGGATCCTAAACGTCCGATGTGGGCAGCTCTCCTACAGAATTGACATGCTAACATCAGAACACTGTGCTAATTGCAAAGAACTTGGGCATCAGCGTGCTCGATGCCCCAACAACGAGTATCCAGCTCCCACGGCTTCTACAGTGCCTACCGCCTCTAAGCAGCCTCCTACTACATCTCGCTCTAGACCTGCTCCGTCTTCTAGTGTGCCAACTGCCCCTGGGCCGAGTTACACAAAAAGTATATCTAAAGCCTCTTGTCAATGAGCGTCTTTTGATGCTGACCTCACCTCCCACCTTCACTTTCCAGTGCTCGCCTCACCTATTACTCCTGATCACGTGGCAACATCGGGAGACCTCACCGCTTGTTTCCCACCAGTCTTCACTGTTGGTGTGTCCGAGTGTGACGGCGGCGCCGATAACTCTTCTGACTCTGCGTCTGCTTCCCGTGCATCGTCGCTCCCTGGAAAACGCATTTCTGGCACTCGTACAGGTACCCGACGTAAGAAGAAGAAGAAGAAATCTTCCTCTGCGGATGGGCAACCGGGTTCCCTATCACTTCGTCCGTGTTCATTTCGTCCACGCTCACTTCGTCCAGTTCATTTTGTCCAACGTTCACTTTGTCCACTGTTCACTTCGTCCGCTGTTGACTTAGTCCAATGCTCACTTCGTCCACTGTTCATTTCGTCCACCGTTCACTTTGTCCACGTTCATTTCGTCCTCAGAATGAATGGAATACCGTGGGAATTTTCTGTTTTCATGGAAATTTTGTTATAGGCAGAAGAAAAGGTCAGCGGACATTGCTTGCATGAGATTCTTCTTCCTGTCGAAGTTTCTCGATTAAAACGTAACGATTTTAAATGTTATTTAAAGTAAAACGAGAAACTGAACTTTGAAGAGCTTTTTAACTCTTTTGTGTGGTACCATGTCAATCACTACAGCATGACTCACGCTATGTTCGAAAAAGGACTATAAGGTGGGATTTTTTAATAAAACTGCAATTTTACTTAGGCATTAAATATTATATTTACATAAGATTCCTAATATTTCTCTTTTACTTAGACACTAAATACTAATTACTATGCCACATGTGTAGGCCCTTTTGACAGTTTTTATTCTGCCGATGTCATATTTATAATGCTTACGCATCAAGTCAAGGTAATAATATTGCGCTTTTGCTCGGCCACTAAATATTATTTCATAGGCCCTAGGCCTAGCCCTTTTTTCACTGTTTTTATTCTAAGTACGTCACATTCGTAACATTTTCATATCAAATTAAGGTAATAATATAGCGCTTTTGCTTATGCAATAAATATTATTTCATAGTCCCTAGGCCTAGGCCTTTTTCACAGTTTTTATTCTAACCATGTTGTATTCATAACGCTTACATATCAAGTCAAGTTAGTAACGTTGCACCTTTACTTTGGCTCCAAACATTATTTACTAAACCTAGGTCTTTTTAACAGTTTTTAATCCACTACACCAAATGTCCATAGCATTTGCATGACATGTCAAGTTATTAATATTGATCTTTTACTCAGGCATAAAATTTTAATTACTAGGGCCTAGGACATCGGTACAATAAACACGTTAAAAGGTCCTAGGCCTAGGGCCTATGAATTAATGTTTAGTGCCTAATTAAAAACGGAATATTACTAAATTGTTATGTCATGTAAACGCTTGAATATGAGAGCGGCGGATAAAAAACTGTTAAACCGCCTAGGTCTAAGGCCAGTAAATTAATGTTTGGTGCCTAAGTAAAAACGCAATATTATTACCTTTAGTTGATAGGTAAACGTTATGAATATGACATCCGTAGAATATAAAATGTTGGAACGGCCTAAGCCTAGGGATTATGAATTAATATTTCGTGCCTCAGTAAAAGCACAATATGATTACCTTGAATGGATATGTAAATGTTTTGAATATGACATCGGCAGAATAAAAACTGTCAAGAAGGCCTACGCATGAGGCATAGTAATTAGAATTTAGTGCCTAAGTAAGTAAAAGAGAAATATTAATAACTTGACATCTTATGTAAATATTTAGTGCATAAGTAAATATTCAGCATTATTAAAAAAATCCCATCTTATAGTCCTTTTTCGAACATAGCGTGAGTCATGCTGTAGTGATTGACATCGTAACACGCAAAAGAGTTAGAAAGCTCTTCAAAGTTCAGTTTCTCGTTTTACTTTAAATAACATTTAAAATCTTTACGTTTTAATCGAGAAACTTCGACAGGAAGAAGAATCTCATGCAAGCAATGTCCGCTGACCTTTTCTTCTGCCTATAACAAAATTTCCATGAAAACAGAATTCTGAGGACGAAATGAATGTGGACAAAGTGAACGGTGGACGAAATGAACAGTGGACGAAGTGAGCATTGGACTAAGTGAACAGCGGACGAAGTGAACAGTAGACAAAGTGAACGTTGGACGAAATGAACTGGACCAAGTGAACGTGGACGAAATGAACACGGACAAAGTGATCCGTCACCGGGCAACCGTTCCGTGCTACCAAATCTTCAGGAGATTTTTCTCCCTCTCCTACGCCAACAGAAATTGAACGGGACACTGATGATGATGGGTCTCCGCCTTCGTTTGAGGTCTTTTCAAGTGTACTCTCCAAATGTGGTGCTCCTTCAGAACTCTCAATCTTGGAGATTACTATCAGTTTTGCAACCACACCACGAACCTGGAGTCGACGAATGACTACCTCCGAGAGCGCGAAGACATTCTTCCCGCGCTGCTCCTGCAAGCCGGATGCATTGCTAATTACCTTCGTGGGTTTGTACATGACCCTCTGCACCACTCATGGACCATTGGCTGCGTAAACAGATTACAACAACTCCTGAAAGTTGCTCCGCGACTCCTCCAATCAACGACTGACCAGTTCATTCAAGGTCACGACCCTTAATTGCAGAGGGTTCGCTAGCCCCTAGCGAATGATCTTGTAATGGAAGACATCTCGCCCCTCGGGGCCGATCTGTTACTACTGCAAGAAACAAACTGCCATTCCTCCACTCTGTTTACTCGCTGGCGTGCTAGCGATTATGTATTAAATCATGCATTTCGCTATTCATCTCATGGTGGGCTTGCTATCGGAATACATCAGCAGTTCCGATCCACCCTCACTGCACTCTCAGTGCAGAACTTATGCCGGGATTTACTCCAGCAAGTCTCCTTCACAGTTGACGGAGCTCGATTTCACATCTTTAATGTGTATATTCCGTGCACCTCTATTCATTTATCCATCTTGTTCACAAAACTCCGTCAAGCTCTCTCGAAAGTCTCGCCTTCGGATCGTGTGCTCTTGGGTGGAGACTCCAATTGCACCCTTGACCCGGCACTGGATCGCTCTCCTTCGTCTCGAGAGCGTCGGACGGATCTCGTCGCACTACTCCGTGACCTTGTTGCTGATTTCTCCTTCACCGATGCTTATAGGCGCCTACATCCACAAGAGACCTCACACACGTGGCGCTCGTCTGGGAGTCAGCCTCCATCGACTGCACGCTTGGATCGGGTTTACGTTTCCACACCGCTTCTTGTGTCTATTACCGAGTTGCGACATCAACCTACTGCTTCCTTAGACCACTGCACAGTCACCCTCACAGTGTTTGTTGCGGCGTCACTCCCTCGGACTGTACGTCCGTGGACGTTTGACTCCAATCTCCTCACTGATCCTGACTTTTTTGCCTCTGTCCGTTCTTTCCTCGCTGCTCGTCGCGCAGGGTTGCATTCCGCACCCTGTACCTTGACGTATTGGCTTCATGTCAAGCATCAGCTCCTCTTACATATCAAGCAACTTTCCTTCACCATGACGACTTCTAGTCAGATGCGCCTCGATCACGCCAGGCAGATGCTCGCACTGATTGGGTTGTCTGATCCGCTGTTTCCAGCATATCAAGCGGAGCTCCTGGCTTTGTTGAAACCTCTTGCGCAGCAAGCACTTTTACGTCTGCGTATTAAACATCTCAATCCGGAGGAATGCACCTATGATTTTCTAATATCAATGGAATCTGCACGTAAGTCTTCTACCTCGCTTCGTCATCTTCGCCTCCCCTCTGGCGAAATTACATCCGATTCGGCAGCGATTTGCTCTCACGTTCGTCAGTTCTATACCACAAAGTTCAGTGAAACTCCTCCCCCTTCTCCCTCTGCTCTCCCCCATCTTCTCAATAACCTGCCTCAAGTTCCGTCTCATCTTGCTCACACCCTGTCTCTCTCACCCACATCCACGAAAGTGTCCGACAGCTTCTCTTCCCTTAACCCCCATGCCGCTCCGGGTCCGGACGGCCTCTCTTTTCCTTTTTATCGTGCGTTCTTGCCTCTTCTGTTGCCTTTTCTCCTCTCCGCTTTTTCTGCTGCATTTAACTGCTCCCCCTCCCGAGGAGTTTCACGGACGCACATGTGGTCCTATTTCCCAAGAAGGGTGACCCTCTTGACTTGGGAAATTGGCGCCCCATTTCTCTTCTCAATCAAGATTATAAACTCTACACTAAGCTTCTTTCCCGTCGACTAAACTCTGTCCTTCCTCACATCCTTGCTGACTCTCAAACCTATACTGTTCCTGGCCAACTTCTTCGCGATCTGTTCAACTTCTTCGCGATCTCATTCATCTTGCCAAGACTCATTCAGAACCTCTTGCTCTCCTTTCCTTAGACCTCCGTTCCGCTTTCGATAATATCTCACAAACCCTGTTACACTTTGGCTTTCCTCCACAATTTGTCTCTGTTCTTCTCTCCCTCTACCGGGACGCCGTTTTCCATGTCAAGACGGCATCTTTTCTCACAGCACATGTTCCCTTCAAGCGGGGAGTTCGTCAGGGCTGCCCGCTTTCTGGTCAACTGTTTGCGATTGCCGTCGAGCCCTTTCTAAGCTCTCTGCAAACATCTCTCCTAGCACAACTTCCACCACCAGTTGCCAGCTCATGGCATCACTCAGTCATTTACTCTGCCTATGCAGATGACATTACCGTCTGCATTCGTAGTGACTCACAGTTCCAACTGATTCGTCGTTTGTTCTCCGCATATGCTTCATGTTCTGCAGCTGAACTGAATACGTCTAAGAGCACTGGATTGTGGTGCGGGTCGTGGTCCAATCGCATGGATGCTCCATGGGGGGCCACATGGTCATCCACTACCCAACGCTTCCTGGGTGTGCACTTAGGCGCACCACAAGCTACATCCAGTGCAACTCGCACGGAACTCCATCCTCGCCTCCTCCGCACAGCTGCGTTCTGGTGTCATGCGCAGTTCTGTACGTCCTACTACCAGCGTGCAAATATCACCAGGACATACCTTCTGTCCATCTGCAAGCATTCTTGGATTGCATCTACGACCCCGCTTTTCTGTCTCCAGGAGGTTACACGCTGTCTTACTCGAGTAATGTGGCCGGGTCATCACTGGATTAACGTCCAAAAGCTCTGTGCTCCTCCCTCCTATGGTGGTGCTGGCCTACCTAATGTCCCGCTGTGCTACAAAGCAAACCGAGTGATCAACTTCATTCACCTTTTCACGGCTCCAGTGGCTTCCGCAGTTCAGGTACGTGACGTTCTTGCCTCCTTGCGTAACCCACATTTTTCCTTTCTTTCTTTAGTTCTCATGGATTGCTGTCCTCCCCCCCCCCTCCAAACTCCCACCTGCATATTCTGAAGCCCTCACTCACCTTCGCTCTCTCCCCCTCATTCGCTCCCCTCCCTCTTCAACTCTATAGCTTCTTTCTGAACCCCTCTTCTTCAACTCCCTTGTTCACCCCCTCATCTCCCCTGCTTTTCATTCCCCTCTTGGCTCCGAGCAGGTGTAGTAACCGTACAAGACCTTACTAACTCGGATCTGTCCTGGCGCTCTTTCTCTGGCCTCCCCCTGCAATTCTCTCGTCCCCATCCGCCCATTTGGTCTATGACTCTCTGCTAACTGCACTTCTTTCGCTTTTCCCTGATCTTGTCTCCCCCACCGGTCTCGTCTCTGTCTTTTCTGCCCCTCTTCCGCTGCCGTTTTTCCTCCGACTCTCAGACTCGGTTCTTCCTCTCTCCTCTCTCTCCTCTCTCTCCTCTAAATCTCTTTATCGTTTTCTAGTGCACCTTGCCACCCCTTCACCGCTTTCTATTCTCGAGGTTCCCCCTGCTTCTCTTCCTCTTGTCTGGGCCGCTGCGCGCTCACCCTTATCCGCCCCTCTTGAAATTAATACCCACTGGCTCTTTTTGCATAATCGCCTCCCTGTTCCGTATTTTCTCTTTTGCATGTCCCTTCTCTCCTCCCCCTCTGCTCCTTCTGCGCACATGAGGCAGACTGTTCTCACGTCTACCTTTACTGTCCCATCCTGATGCCTCTCCTCCACCAGGCTTTCCGGATTGCCAGTCGCTCTTGTTCTCAAGAGCTTCCGTTCACTGCCTACAGACATCTTCTTCTGCGGGCTCATCCACCTACGCCTCTTCCGTCAGTATGTGCCTATCTCTTCGTGCTGGTTAATCACGTTATTTACGTATACCTTCAACAACTCCGCAGCGTTTCCTCGCCGGTCTCTTTACACCAGGCCAGCGCAGCACTTTTGTGCCATTTTCAAGATCGATTGCTTTCTCGACTCCGCCTGGAGTACCATTCGGCTTCTTCCAGTAGTCGAGAAGCCACCTTCTATGCTACCTGGGCGCCGGTCGTTCCATGGTTTGCGGTTGATTCTGGACTGCTACACCTATTAGTACCCTAGGACATTCTACACCTCCTTTGCTGAGTTCCGTGGTACCCTGGTGCCCCTCCTCCACTCTACGACTTGTCTCCATGTATATAATGTGATCGAGCTACAGCCTGTGCTGTAATACCCAAGTTTTTGTTTTCTCGTTTTCAGTGTGCACATCATTGTGATCTTGTCATTTGAATTGTTGTTTTTCGTGTCATACTATGCTTTACCATATTTACATTGTTATCAGTGTGCCCTCTGATTCCGTGACCTCCCATCACTTTTATGTACTTGGGGCTGTACCCTGGTCACCTTAAGTGCTTTCTGTCTATCCACCTAGTGTATTACACCGTGTTCCTGTAGTGCGTTTTACTTTGAGATGTCATGTGGTGTACGTCTCTATCTCTCATTTGTTATATTTGCCGCACTCACACACCTTCTTAGTGTTTAGCCATTTCCTTGCACCTGTTTGATTTTTGTACAGTTCTATACTTCCACATTGTGTACATACTATTTTCGTGCTTTCACATTGTGTTTATGCTTTGTTCGTGCACGTACAAATTTATGATAAATTCTATCATCTGTCAGAACCCATGGCTTGTCCTGTGCTTTCACTTTATGCATATACTCATAACATCCCTGAGTGCACTAATGGTTTATCGTGTGCTTTTTACTGTACCTGTAACATTTCTTGCGCTGTATCGTGTCTTCATATTGTGTACTTTATTTGGTCATCCCTGTGTATAATATGGTTCATCATGTCTTGTTAATGTACCAGTTACATCTATTGCGTCGTACAGTGCTTTCATTTTGCGTTAATTCCTCTTGTCATCCCAGTGTGCATTCCTAGTTTTGCTCTGTGATCTTACTGTTCCTTCTGCATTTTGTTTTCGTGCAATCCACGCTACCGTTGAATTGTGAATGCTAATTTCATCTCAGTATATTTTCATGCTTACTCGTGTACATTAATTCCCTTCACCCCGCCTGTATTATGTTGCTTTGGTGCCCTCGTTAAATAACTTGCACAATTGTGCACGCTGTGTATTTATCTCATATATGTAATGTTTTACCTTCACGGCGGTGTTTGTGCTGTTCTTTTTCTAATTGTGTACTATTGTTTCGCCTGTGTTATCCTGTAAATCATGCCCAGCCAATGTCATGTGAAACGATGTGTTTCTCTCTGTCACTTCTCCTGCAATTTTTATGCAATAAGCTTTGCTTGCAGCATTTGTTATTCATCCTCATCGTAGTGTATATACCATCATGTTTTAACAGTTTGTATTATTTCCCAGTGAGAAGCCCAACACTGTACGTCTCCCTCTTATGTTTTCTTTTGATGAATAATAATAAAGCGATTTTGAAACCTTGCTTTATGGCTCGGTGCATGATCCTACTGGTACCAACAAGGCTCTGTTCCACAGTATTGCCACAGAGTTGGTAGGACATATATGCCCAGAATATCGAGGTAGACATGCTGGTTGACAGGTTTGTCCATGACAACGAATGGGCCGGGACCATACCACAAAAAACACCCCCACACGAGTACAGTGCCAGCTCCAAACTTGACCGTAGGAACAGTACACTGTGGTAAATAGCGTTCCCCCGGCTGCCGCCATACCCACACACGGCCATCAGACTGATGAATCATGTATCTGGATTCATCAGTCCATAGGACCCGTTTCCATTGATCTACGGTCCACGATAAATGTTCTTTACACCATGCTAAACGACGAGTAGCATTCCGAGTGGAGATGAAAGGCTTATGAGCAGCCGCACGACCACGGTAACCCATTCAATGAAGTTCTCTGAGAATGGTACGTGTACATACCGATGTTCCAGCATTTTTACTCACCTGTACGCTAAGGTCTTGTGCAGCACTAAGTCGATTAGCTGTAACGATTCTCCTGAGGCTTCGACGTCCTCCCTCACTGATTTTCTTTGGTCTGCCGGTACGTTTTGCTGCTTCAGGCACGCCATGTGTCTTCCATTTATTCAGTACATCCAAAACAGTTGACTTGGGTATGTTTAAACGCCTCTCTCTTTCTTTTATGGACAACCCACTAATATAACGTCCAACAATCTTTCCTTTCTCAAAGTCAGTTCTCTCCCGCCACGACATTTTCACTCAACCTCACAGTGCGATATGATCGCGGTCAGCTGCAGACTTATTTTTATACCGTTTGTAGCTGAACTGCGCATCTTAACAACGGAGCGGATGCGTTCATTTGCTTTTGAAGGGGTGTCCGGTGACTTTTGTCAATATAGTGTATATATACCGGGTGATCATAATTAAAGTATCCCTCTTTAACGCTCTCTGGAGAGATATCTAGCAGTCGAAACTCAACCAAATTAGGTATGCTGACAACGCAAGAGATTTCCGCCAAAAAAAAAATAAAAAAGTTCCAAAAGTCACCAGCAGGGGACTTCTGGCGCTGCAAGCTGCGATAATATAGACAATGGTCGGCGGCTCTACGAGATAAATGAGTCCTTGTGGCGCTACGAGAGACAAGAAAGTATATCATTTGCATGATGCATACGTGCTACGGGTGACACTGGGTATGAAACTGTCCTAGGCATCGTAAATGCCATTCGTATTCAATCAACCGCAATGGGATCACCTTGCCGGAACGCGCTCTTCTTGTGAAGCTGTTTTATGAAAACACGTGCAATGCTGCCGCTGCGCTTCGAGATTCTGACGTCGTAAGAATTTGCGCTGAAGTCCATTGACTCCTTGTGCTCTCAGAAGAATGATTGCACGTTTCGAGGAAACTGGATGTCTACGTGTTCAACCAGGGCGAGAGCGCACGCCTATAGTTCCAGAAGTGGTTGAAGATATCGCCACGGTGCTTGTGGATTGCTTCATGGATAATATACCAGGTTCCAGTGGTGTACGCTCAGTGTCACGGAAGCTGGATGTGCCCTACACCACCGTGTGGAAGGTAATGAGAAAGGTGTTGCATTTTTTTTTCATATAAGATCAGGCACACCCAACAGTTGATTGACGGTGACAAGGACACCTGACTGAGCTTTGCATTGACCTCCCTTGCTAGAATGGAAGTGGGCGATGAATGGCCATGGGAGATCTTATAAAGTGACGAGGCACATTTTCACCTCAATGGAACAGTCAACACGCATAACTGTCGCATTTGGGCATTGCAAAACCCTCATGCATTTCAACAGATTCCACTGCACTCGCCGAAAGTTACAGTGTGGTGTGACTTCACAGCCATATTTATCCTTGTTCCGTTCTTCGAAGAAATTACACCCACGGGCCCTGTGACTTGCTCCGTTACTGCCCAGAGGTATCGGGAGGTGCTGAACAGTTTTGTTCTACCGCAACTGCAGAAGCGACAGTGTTTTGCATCGACAATTTTTATGCACTATGGGGCGCCTCCACATATCAGACGCTGCGTACAGATGTTTCTGCGACAACATTTCACCGAGAACAGTGGGATTAGTCGCTCCTTTCCCACACCATGGCCACCTCATTCTCCGAAGCTTAATTCTTGTGACTTCCGGTTGTGGTGACACTAAAAACGTAAAGTTTATCAAGGCGACGTTTCTAACCTGGCAGCTTTGAAGGACAGTATCACATTGCATGTGAGAAGCACCACGGAAGATCAGTTACGTTCGGCCGTTGAACACATTGCTCATCGACTTCAGGTTTTGCAATTTAACAATGACGCCCACATTGAGAAGTACCGGTTGCACCGCTAAGGTCGCTATCTCTCCCTTGTGCAATTAAATACCGGAGATAATAAAACGTCTTGAACGTAACACGTGTGTTGATTTCTGCTTCGATTTTTGTGTCATTTCCCTCGTAGCGCCGAAAATTTTCTTATTATCGCAGCTTGCAGCGCCAGAAGTCCCCTAGTAGTAACTTATGGAACTTTTGTTTTTTATTATTTGCGAAAATCTGTTTCGCATATCCTGAATTGTCATCATACCAAATTCGGTTGCGTTTGGACTGCTAGATATCTCTCCACGAGTGTTGACTAGGGATACTTTAATTATGATCACCCTGTATGTATTCGGTATGTTTGGTGCTTACACATATTCCACCTATATAACGACACAACACAGGGCTCGAGTTTTCCGTAGGCCTACTCCCTTCCTGTAAAGAAAAATGTCACGCAACCGAGCTTGTAGTCCCATGAGTGGTTCTGGAAAATGAGCAAAAAAATCTTAAACTGTTCTTGAACCTTACATTATTCTCTTCAATCAAAACCTCGTGACTTTAGTCTGGGCCATTCATTTTTTTAATCCTATCCCCGCTGTGTAACATACTTAAATACATTCAAATACTTTCATCGACAATAATTTTCCAATATATTTTTGCCGCCCTGGTGACCCAGTTGTCTAAAGCTTTGAAATCTGACCATTTGTCCGAGATGGGCCTGGATTAAAAAAGGTCCTGGATGAGGTATGCGTGGTATCTTGTCTTACTTCATTGATTGCCCAAGATGGGCTCGAATTATTAAGGTCTCTGATGAGGTATGTGTGGTGTCATGTCTTACCTCACTAAATGTACGAGATGGACCTGCATTATTGAGGTCCTGGGTGAGGTATGGTTGGTGTCTTGTCATATTTCATTGAGTTTCTGAGATGTGCCTGGATTTTTAAGGTCCTGTATGAGGTTTTTGTGGTGTCTCGAAAAACCAGTGGCCCTAAATTAGGGACAGGCGACTTCCTGTAGCTTTATGAATTGCCCATGCTGGTCGTTAAACGCCTAATCAAAGAAAAAATGTGTACACTTTTAGAAATCCCTTTATTTATTTATTGTTTTATTTACAGTAAGTGTTTTTATTGTGAATGTACCTGAATATCAAAAAAAGTGCACCCTTCTGTTGAACTTCACTGATGTAGACTACGTGCTTCTACTTACTTCCCACTGTTTCAAGGTTCTGGATTAATGATGGATATTCTTTATTTCTTCTTTTCTCGTGTTATTTATGTGGTTTGACTTTTTACACACCAGTGTACAAAAACTGCATATGGAAGTGTATTTATTACCCAAGATGTTTATTTATTTTATTATCCATATATTTTTTACCCAAGAAAACACTGCAAGAAAGTTTTAGCGTATTTTCTTGAGATGAAAAGGGAAAGATATACCAGGCAATAATTTTAGATTTTAGATGTGCGCGCGTATCCAAAGTTCATTTCAGACCCAAGTCGACGAAGTCTGCCATATGTCGAGCGACCATATTCCACATTTGCCCAATGGGCCACAAATCAGGTGAACGCGCTGGCCATAGAAGACGTAACACATGTCAGGCGTCCAGGATCTGTAAGGCATTCCGCATCACATGTGGTCGCGCATGTCCTGTTGAAAGACAGCACCGGGGACCATCCGCAGATATGACAGCATTCCAGCCTCCACAACTTCCGCGATGTACCGCTGGCTGTCATGGTTCGTGCAGTGCACAGGAGGCGGAAACGTGAACGGCACCAAACAGCACCCCACATCAGAACGCCCGGTATCGGGCTTGCATGTGTGACCCTGCGAAATGAATGCCTCCAGTAGCCGTTCACTATGGTGTCTCTCCAAAGGCAACTTTAGATCTTTTGAGGCCTTTGGCGGTAAAAGGTTCAAGGGGGCCCCCCTCCACCATCTTATCGCCTCTAAAATTTTCATCCGTCAGATTAACAAACAAAAAAAAAGTAAAGTCAAGAAAAAGGTTTTTACGCTTTTTGAAATGCCATTCTATCTTCCTATTATTAGAAAGTTTTGTAAGAAACAGTGCTAGTGTGATCATTTTGTCTGTTCGTGCACATCGAACTTTTTGTTTTTAGGAATATTTCAAAAATTATGTTTGCGGCTGATAGGAAATCGAAGGACATTAAGTTTGGCCCTTTTAATATCCCGTATAACGTATACTCTATGAACTTACCGCTAAGGGCTGTCAAATTCGAAAATTCAAAAAATTGAACTTCTATTGGGAAGAAACTAAAAAAGATATTTTTTTTAGGGATATTTCAAAAATTATTTCTGTGCCTCTTAGATTAGACATAACTGTTCCTTCTCAAATATTGAAATTTTCCAATTAGTTCGTTAATTTCCTGTTAGATGCGCGAAGTTCAAATAATTTGGTTTCCACAGATTTTTGAAACATTTTTGCGAATGGTAGGACATTAACATTCATTAAATTTTGCCCATTTTAAATTTCACTACTAGTTCATATATTTCCCGCTAGGAGTTCTCAAAGTGGGAATTCAGTAAATTTTAGCTTTACGCTACGAAGAGACTTTCAGTTGCAGCACAAGTTCTTGTTGAATTTGATACGTTAGGCAAAACTATTTACTTTATCACCTTTTCATTCGCCAGTTACTTCGCAGATTTAACGCTAAGGGGGCTGAAAATGTAATTTCTGTAAATTTATCAATACGTTGCGTAGTTGTCATGAAATTGGAATGCGTTTCAATGGCAAAACGTGCTTTTTCTATTGCTTCAGCTTTGGAAAATCATCTTGTTTTTGCGTTACGACCAAATTAGTAGGCAACGAGCATGGAACCAAGCAAAAATAAAATACTTGAAAACATTGACAACCAGAAAAGTCCTCCACATTAGAAAATTCGGGTCAAATGCAATTTGAGCACAGTACTTCTCTTGAAAAGGGTATATGACTTTTCGTGGAGTTTTCCTGTGGCGAACGATTCCATAAATCGAAGAGATTCATTCGTGCCATGGTCCAAGAAAGCTGGACAGTAAGAATTTCGTAAGTCACTGCAGGAAAGCGAGATTTAGGAGTTTCTTAAAATCATTGTTTCTTATTATTTTTATCCGAAAATTGTGAAGGTCTGCATTTTTGTTTATTCTGTCAAAAAGATGCGTGAGGGTTTTTTTTTTATACCTGTACAGCAGTTATCAGAAACAAAAGCATAAGAATTAAATGCAAAAGATCCGATTTGAAAATGGAAAAGTAGAAATCACAGCTTTTCGAGTATCATTGAAACTTTTTATTGCTTTTTCAAAAGTTAGTTTTATGTCAATTTAAGGAATAGAAAAGGTGAGAATACTTGATAATTACCAATAGTAAACCAAGGGAGGAGAAAGTAATAAGAAATGTTGTTGCAATACAATATAAATTTCTTTTAACACTATTAATAAGAAAAAGATAGACAGTGTGATGTTCTTGAAATTTTTTTATTCTTTCAGCCTAAATATTAACTCTTTTGGTTTAGGCTGGTTTAAAGGATTAGGGCTGAGAAAGAACTTGATTATCCTACAAAAAAGAAAAAAAAGCAAACAAACAATTAACAGTAAACAGTAAACACCCCTGATCATCAGGAAATTTTCTACAAACACTCCTCATCGCAACTCGGAGGGGAAGGAGTGTTCCAACACAGTTGTTTTCCCTTGGCTGGAAGTAGCAGGAAAGCAATTTATAGCACACGCTGGCTAAAGTGTGACTTCAAGATAGAAAGAAAAGCTGAATCGCAAGTGCGTTAGTAAAGGCGGATTGGTAACTTTGGGTCTAGATTATCTGCAGGTTGCACTCCATTGTGTGATACATGATTTCAGAGCTCTCGTTAATAGCATGTAATCGAGAAGTGCCAAATTTCGCTATAGACGCACCGTTTTCCTAGCATCAAAATGCATTCTTGTAGTGGCTTTTGTCACATTAGCATCACGTTCTGGTAACTTACGCAGATTGCAATGAGATTTTGTTACGTTTATGTAAAACGTGATGAAATGGTTTTCGACGATAGTTTAGTAAAATATATTGTTGGGTAACAATGAAATTAACTATTGTTGCGTCACTTCATGAGACAGCATGCGGCGTTTTCAGATTTCAACAATAATTTTGACAATGACGTACCGAAATGTTTTACTTGGGATTGAGTTTTTTTCGACTCTTGGGAAAGATGGAAGAGCATCAAAAAGCTTGGGTTTTTTCCCTCTCTTTTCTTTAAACTACTCATTTGAGAAGGCACAAATTCTTACCACGGCTATGAATTGCATAAAACCATGCTGATCGACTTTGTGGTACCCTCAAGGCTTCGTTCTAACACAACAAACGTTCTTTTCCCCCTATGTTCCAGCATTTTGTGAAACTGGCATTGGGCTCTCCATTGATTCTCGATCAGTATATTGAAAATGTGAGAATAACGAGAACAAAACACTGTGAAAACACCGTAGATAACTTTAAACCAAAACGCACAAGACATTATGGGGGAAAATCCGGGTCTTTATAGTATATACCGGTGTCTTTTTACATGATGAAAGCCTCCTTTTGCCCTGAAAGCTACAAGGAGGCTTTCATTAGAGCACGTACAACCCAGGCGTCTTTAGTAAGCTCTGATCGTGAAACAGTAAGAACTGAAATTGAAAGCCTACGAAACTTAGTTGTTTCCTGTGGATATGAGCAGCATAAGGTCCTTAAGATAACTGAAAAATCAAGAAAGATATATAACAAAGGCAATGTGCACTACCAGCCCACTACCAACAAATTACCAAGTTCCATTGGGTCTATCCCGTACATACCGAGGTTTTCGTACTGGCTGAGAAGAACCCTAAAAAAGCTAAACTATGACGGTAGGATAAAGTCACCCGGATTCATATCCGATGTAATCGTATGCCATTACCCACAACATATCACATCCGAGCGTGCTGGAGTGTACTCCGTACCCTTAACATACCCTGATGGATCTAGAAAAATATTCATAGGAGTGACAAAAAGATCCTTTGCTACGAGACTAGAAGAACATAAAAGGGTCGTCAAGAATAGGAAACTCACGACTGCTGTGTCCGAAGAAATTTCAAATCCCGAGGCGACGCCACCTGGTGCGAAATCAAGGACATTGCATCGTACACCTCACTGAAAAGTATATTACTTTGAGATACTATTGAAATCCTATCTTAGACAGACGCGTGTAAGGACTTTCTTTCAGCAGGCGTACCACGTACATGGATCTTTCAGCAGGCGTACCACGTGCATGGACTTAGATCTAAACAAAAAGTATCTCATTATGTGTATCGCAAGTGACCATTATCAATCTGATTTCTTTAACCTCTTGTTCTATTTATGATTTAGAGTATTGTTCTATGGCCTTGAAAAAGCCACCCGTTAGCGTGTGAAAGCTTGGAAAATATTGCACACGATCGATTCACGTTGTTGTGATCACCAGCTAATATCCACAGTAACAGCCGTGTGCAGCGCGGACAGCAGTTAGACAAGCTGGGAGTGACTCAGTAAGATGCTCAAAGCTGTTCACACGTAGCGGAGCCATGCTGACTGCAGTGCATCTGACAGCTGCTGGAGGGTGCGTGGTGGAGGATCCATAGGGCGAACAACACGATCGAGGTGGCCCCACAAATGCTCAATTGGGTTTGAGTCTGGGGAATTAGGGGGCCAAGGAAGTACGTTGAAGTCTTCATCGTGCTCTTCCAAACACTCTATGGCATTTCTAGCTGTGTGACACGTCGCATTGTCATGCTGGAAGATCCCATCCGCCCAAGGGAATACAATCAGCCTGTATGGGTGTACGTGATCTTCAAGGATGGATTCATGGCGATTTCGGTCCATAGTGCCTTCCACAGGTATGAGTGTACCCAGAGAATGCCACGAAAACACTGCTCAGATCATAACGCTGCTCCCACCAGCTTGCGTTCTTCCAGCAGTCGTTGAAGAGTGTTTGTCCTCCGATGTTTCTCGTCATATGCGCCAACGTCTATCCGTTCGATGAAGCAGAAAACGTGACTCATCGGAGAAGGCAATCGTTAGCCAATCAGCGGAGGTCCAATTCCGATACGGCAGTGCAAATGTAAGCCTTTTCTGCCGATGAACCTTCGTTAGCATAGGTGCAGTGAACCTTCGTTAGTATGGGTGCAGTTAACCTTCGTTAGCATAGGTGCAGTGAACCTTTGTTAGCATAGGTACAGTGAACCTTCGTTAGCATAGGTGCAGTGGCCATCCGTCTGCATCGGAGCCCCATTTGCAGCAGGGTTCGCTGAATTGTTGTTTTAGACACACATCCGTTAGCCCCCTGGTTCACTAGGTCACTGAGTTGCTCCACTGTAGCCTGTCGATCGGCTCTCACGCACCGTCGAAGCCGACGTTCACGTCTCACATTAATGACACGTGGTGCTCCGCAGTTTCCACTTCGCTTATTCACAATGGTGCCATTTCTCCAATCACGATACACTTTAACCACAGCAGCATGCGAACAGTTCAAAAACTGCTCTGTTGAGAAATACTTCCACCCTTTGCCCGAAAGCCGATAATCATCCCTTTTTGCAAATCTGATAAATCGCTCTTTTTATCCATGACATCAACGAGTGATATGTCTTCAGATTGCCTACAGCACACCTTATGTACCCTACAAGCCAGCTCACGACACCTGCCTTCTTTCATTGGCTATGCGCTGTTGACGTTAAAACTAGGAGGTGGTCACAATAATGAGACTCGACTGTGTATAAACACACCGGTATACACTGAAGAGCAATTGAATTAGAGATACCTGTCTAGTAACGTGTAGCACCACCTTTCGCCCTGATGACGGCGGTGATTCGTCTCGGCATGGACTCGACAAGATACCGGAAGCGTTGGGAAGCCATACAGATCCACGACCATTGAACAAGCTCCCACAGTTCACGAAGATTTGATGGCGGGGGTCAGAGCCTCGAACATCTCTCGATGGCATCTCAGATGTGCTCGATCGGATTGAGGTCAGGTGACCTAGCTAGCCAAGGAAGCGAGATCACGTCGGTGGAGTGTTCATCCAACCATTCGGATGCAATTCGGGAGCAATGGCACGGTGCATTGTCTTGTTGCAGGACGAGGTCCCGAGTGGGATGTTGAAGACGCACAAACGGGAGCAATTGGTCGTCCAGGATATCCTGGTAACGTTGACCTGTAAGGGACGATGTCACACGTACCAGGGGTCCCATTTCAGTCCACGTGAACAGTCCCTTGACGAGAATGCCACCCCCACCAGCTTGAAGAGTACCCCGCTGGCAAGAAGGATCCATCGCTCCATGTGGTTTGCGCCGTACTCGTATCCTTCCATCCGCATGTGTCAACGTGAATTTCGACTCATCAGTCCAGGCAACATTTTTACACATGTCTAGGGTCCAGTGGCGATGTTCCCGCGCCCATGCTAATCTTTGCGCCCTGTGATGTGCGGTCAGCAGCGGTACTCTCGTAGGACGATGGCTTCTGTACCCCATGCGAGGAAATGGTTCTGGATGATGTGGCTGCTTACACGTTTTTGTGCACCGGCGTTAAACTGCCGAGTGATTTCTTGCACTGTAGCCCGTCTATCCGCTGTTACAATGCGAGATAGCCAACGATGACCCAGTTCATCCACACGCTGTTGTGCACGGCAGTTGGCCCTTGCAGGGATGGTTTTACCGGATTCGATGCATTCACGGTGCACCCGTGACACAGTGGCTCGTGAAAATCTCAGTGCCTGCACGACTTCCGAGATGGAGTTACCCATTCGTCGGGCCCCGACAATTTGCCGACGATCAAATGCGCTTAGATCCTTCTTCTTACCTATACTGCGTCCGACTCTTACTGATTCCCGTCGCATCACTCCTTATATTGTCGGATTGCTGCATACGTCATGTCGTTTCTGTTTACAGGGCCGCCCACAGCGCCATATTTGCATAACGCCAGCTGTCTCTAATTCAATTGCTCTTCAGTATGTATAAAAACCCGATTTTTTTTCCATGAAATTTTGTGCTTTTTGGTGAGAATAACAAATTGCTTTGTTACGCAGAGATGTACAAAAGTTATACTGACACCCTTTTTGTGTAGTGGATTTTCCCACATATGTCATAGCCATGGTCCATACACATGGCCTGGTAAAACTCCATGGCTCATACAGGTCAAAATCAAAAACAAGCATGTACATTAGAGTGTGTTTATACGGTAGATTTCAGTGACTTTCAAAGTGGCACGTTCATAGGATGCCAACTTAGCAACAAGTCCTTTAAGAGAATTTCTGCCCTGCTGCAGCTACCCCGATTAACTGTAAGTGATGTTACTGTGAAGTGGAAACGCCCAGGAGTAACAACAGCGCAGTCGCGACGTGGTGCCACGTAAAATGACAGTGTGGTACCGCCGAGTGCTGACATAGGTGGTGCAACAAGATTTCCTGTCTTCGGTTGCTGACATAGGTGGTGCAACAAGATTTCCTGTCTTCGGTTGCTGACATAGGTGGTGAAATAAGATTTCCTGTCTTCGGTTGCTGACATAGGTGGTGAAATAAGATTTCCTGTCTTCGGTTGCTGACATAGGTGGGGCAATAAGATTTCCTGTCTTCGGTTGCTGACATAGGTGGTACAATAAGATTTCCTGCCTTCGGTTGCCTTTCTCCCCACCGAGTTCCAAAATTTCTCTGAAAGCAACGCCAGCACCATAACAGTTCGTCGAGAGCTGAAGAGAATGGGTTCCCTATGGTCGAGTAGCCGCATACAAGCCTAACATCAAGATCAACCCCAAGCGTCGGTTAGAGAGATACAAAGCTCGCCGTTAGTGGACTCTGTTGCAGAGGAAACGTAATCTCTGGAGTCATGAATCCCGCTTCATCATTTAGCAGCCCGATAAACGAGTCTGGGTTTAGAGGATATCAAACAAACGCTTCCTGCCCGACCGTGTTGTGCCAGCTGTGAAATTTGGTGGAGGTGGCATCACACTCTGGGACTATTTTTCATGATTTGTACTGAGTCCTTTTGTTTCCAATGCCAGAGAATCTTAACGCTGCGATGTGTAATGGCATTCTTGACAATTCTGTGCTCCCAGCATTATGGCAACAGTCCGCTTGAGGACTTTCCGTTACCAACAGAACAATGCCCTCGACCGCGAAGCAAGTTCCGTGTGTAGCAAAAGTTTGATGAGATGAAGGTGGAATAACTTGACTAGCCTGCACAGACTTCAATTTCAACCCTACTGAGCACCTTTGGATGATAATAATGCTCGTTGGAAACGACGATTTTCTTATTTTTACAGATCATCCGTAAATTAAAAGAACTTTCAAAATTATGAGCTTGACATATTTCAAACTAACTGAAGTTATCACAATTATTTTATTTTTTTCAAGTCGACCAAGGTTCCGCTCGGCTCTAGCCTAGCTTCATCAGATGGCGCGTAAATATTCAAATTGTACATGACATCATAAATGGTGCTTACACTCACGGGTTTTTGGTTAGTTGCTTCCACGAGCTTGATAGAAATGGTGTGGATGCCATATCCTTAACAAGTTGCGAAGAATTCTAATATATGTGGAAAACTTCCAAAATATCAAGTTTGGTGATTAAATCTGGCTTTTTGATTAGTTTTGCTTCTTTGAAAATTTATGGTCCTTTTCGTAACAGTATTTAGTCATATATGACTTCCTTAGGTCACAGTTCCGAATATATGTCATGTGCTCCTTCAATTGGAAACACAAGTGTCTGTCCTATAACTAAAGTTATTGTCTTCTTTCGTCAGGAGCAAGTCCAACAATGCGTTCAGTTAACAGTTTGAAAAAAGGAATCAATAGAAATAGACTTGTCATTACGCAATTTGAATCAGGTGCTTTTATCATCCAAGAACAGGCTCCCAGAAGTTCAGAATATTTGCACCTGGCAGCAAATATTTGTTTTAAAACAAGATTTTTATTCTTGAATATCTTCAACGACTCTCTTATGTTGAGATGAGGAAGGAGAGAAAAAATTAATTTCGCATCTCCCATCTAACATGGTTTTGGTCGGTTGAATGTTTGACTAGAGACGATGTTGTAATATTTTGATCTCTTGCTGCACGTGTATGTTCCTTCAAGCGGATGGTGAGGTTTCTTCGTGTTTGTCCAAAATAGAATTTATTGCAAACATAAGTTATAGTGTAAACTCCAGCGCCGCCTCGGAGACGCAGCGGTCTAAGCGATGGCTTCTGATCATTCGTCCGAGATGGGTCCGGATTCGAATCCCAGTGAGGCATGGATGTTGTGTTTGTCTTATGGCCCTGGCTCTCTCCCTTCTCTGGAACCAGTGGCCCTAAATTAGGGACGGGCTACTGCATATTGCCCACTGAGTTGCTCACGGTGATCGTTAAACCTCCAATAAAAAACCCAGCGTCGTCTGTAATTCAACTGCCCGACAAAAACTAATGCTAACTAATACTCTTGCTACAAAATGGAAAGCAGTTCCTACAGCAATATAACGAACTCTGGTGGGTAGCTTTTCTTGCAGAGCAGAGGTTGTGATAGCAGCTAAGGTTGGACCACGCTCAATATTAATACCTTTATTTGGTGTGCAGGCAAGGGTTCGGATACTTCTCAGATAGCGCATCTCTTCAAAAGAAATCTGGTTCAGCTCCCATTAAGACTTGTCTGTGTTTAGTCACGAAAAGCTATTGAGAGAAAGTTCTCTAGAAGTTTTTCCGCAACACTTTAAAATCGCCGGTTTTGCCGTTGTGGTGTGATTTGAATTATTGAATATTTTATTTCCACCGTGTAAAAGACGTTGAATACGTTAGACAGCAAAATGTTTAAAATTCGTAATTACATCTTAAAAGGGTAACGAGCTTTGGATAAGTGGATCATTCAACAAGTTTTTTCCAAGAAATGTGATAATGACAAACCAAGAACAGTAAACGACACCGGAAAGATAAATTTCCTTTGTATGACTTTTATATATTTCAAGATGCATGAAGATCCAAAATCAAGAAGGAAAGACTTTACAATAAAGCTGCGACAAAATCATCAGTAGAATAGCTTCCCATTAACATTTCAACCTTTCTTTTCATTGCATAACGGAGAGCGAGTCTTATTTGCATTAATTAAATCGTAAGTGCCGTTGTGACAAATATTGTACAGTACTTTCAAAACAGCTCAATGTTTCCATTAGTCCCGTTGGTATTTATTGGACAGCGTGTCGATTTTGTTCGAGCATGAGAAATCGAAACAGTTCGTCGGCGGATAAATCATCAATAAACGTTTGTGTTTACAGAAATCTCTTACTGAGCACTTAATTTGAATTCTTTTTTTGTTTTAAGGTACTTTGCCCTTAAAAGAGACGGATATATTACCTTGATATCTCATATCTATCTTTGAAAAATACTCGGAAATCAATAACAGAACACATTCCAGGTGCTTTGAGATCTGCTACGAAACAATTTTGTTCGACAAAAGTCAGTTTTTTCAGCAAAACGGTAATAGGTGGCGCAGTGGTCTAAGCAATGGCTTCTGATTACTCGTCCGAGATGGGTCCGGCGTGGAATCCCTGTGAGGCATGGAGGTTGTGTTTGTCTTACCACTATGGCTGTCTCCCTTCCCTGGAGCCAGTGGCCCTAAATTAGGGACGGGAGACTGTTTATGGCCCACTGAGTTGCTCACAGTGGTCGTTAAACCTCCAATCGAAAAAAGTGGTAATCGTCAGATGAAAATCCTTGCAACACAGCTAATTTCAACTGTTTAAATCAGCTATGCAAGGCAGGCTAGTACAGAAAATTTTGTAGAAAGTTGGTGTATTTGTAAGCTAAGAATTTGTATCCTAACTTGTGGGCATTTTAACCCTTTAACGACCACGACTCTAAAATCGAGTATCACTCCAAATACCATAACGCCCGAAACCGTATGTTGTTAAATTTCTTTGTTTAGTAACAACAATGGTGACTGTCGGAGACTCCTGCTAGTCCCTCATAAGTCGTTCAAATTTAAAGAACAGGTAAGGGTAGGAAATCTGACGCATTCCAAACAGGCGTTTCGGACAGCTATGGTCGTTTGTACGTACGGGCGTTTTGGGCGTTATGGTCGTTAAAGGGTTAATTAAACTAATAGTTGTTTAGAGCTGCCCCGATGGCGCAATGGTCTAAACGACTATTCAATCGAGATGGGTCTGGGTTTGAGTTCCGGCAAGGCATGCTGTTGTGTTTATTTCGACACTTACTCTGTTCCTTTCCTGGATCGAGTGGTCCTAAATTAGGGACGGATGCCTGTTTATTGCCCATGGAGTTGCTCACGGTGGGCGTTAAACCTTCAAACAAAGAAATAATTCTTGAGTAACTTGATCACAACTACCCATAGAAGCCAGATGGCAAGGCTTTAAACACTCAAATTTGGAAAAAAGGCAGAACGTCATTCTGTTTCATTTTATGTTGACAATACAGGTGCACATACAGCTGATAGTCATAAGTTTACTTTTGTAGGTTAAAGTAAGCGAGTCTAAGAAATTGAACAGCGATACGATGGCAATCTGCAGATTTTCGATTTATTTTAAAAATTCCTTGAGTAGGTTAATAATTTTTAGTAGAATTACCAGGACTGCATTTTTTTTGCAGAAGAAAACAGGATGTTAGTAGGGAAACGCAATGTACATGAGATCAAAAGATTTTTAGAAGAAATTTCCCGAAAATTTCGAATTTTTGCGAATTTTTTGTCTTTGAAGTTTTTATGTTAACAGCCTAGTCCAGAAAGCAGTGCCTCAAAAATCCATTCCTTGTTTTCTTTTGCTTGAATTTCTAACAATTCTTGATCGTTTTAAACTCGTAAACGATTTTTTCTCTTTACTAACCAGATTACTGTATGGATAATAATGCCTAAAAATTTCCACTCATTTCGTTCGTTTTGCTCTTTTCCTTTCCGGCTTCTTTAAGTTTTTCTTAAATTCGAGACTTAATTTGACTGTCTTAAGAAAATACAGTTTTCTAAAGTGTATTCAAATGCATTTTGAATGTTTTAAGTTTTTTTAAAGACCGGTTTTGAATAGTTTTTTATCCTTTCGTATTGATTTTCAATTTCTAAAGAACTTTTTCATATCAACAATGAAAGTAATTCAATGAAATTTCCACGATTTATCGAGCCCATGCTTTCGTCATGGCCATGGAATGCTAGTTCTTGTTTGCTCAAATACAGTATAGACTAATACTGCATCAATCACTGTCTGCAGGAAAAGTCTATTTAAACGAACGTTTTCGTTAAAATGCGTTTTCAAAAGCCTAGCGTTCTTCTTCAGGGCATCGGCAATGGTGTTTTGAATTTTTTCAAAATTCCTTAACATTATTCCGCATCTCAGGTGTTCGCTAGAATCACGATGTTTATGAAGTGACCGTGTTACGCTTAATAAATCTGAGAATCCGTCTTTATTCCACGCCGAATGTTTATTACTAAAAAGTAAGCAGGGCCAAAAAAAAAATTAACACAGAAGTGGTGCAAATCCATTTATATTCAGTAAAGCAACAATTTTTTAAATTAATATTGTTAGATTTACCGCTCTTCTTGATTTCGTTCTTGGCAACAATTGTCACTGAATCCGTTGGTCGTCCTTGAAGCAAAATATCTCTTTTATCTTCATCTTTCGGCAGAGTAAATGGAGTTTGCAATAAATTACAAACAATGCCGTCCACAGGATGCATACTAAAAACTATCACTATCACTTAAATTGTACACAAACCTAAAACATCAGTTAAAGCTTTCAACAAATAATCACAAAGCACGAAAGAACAAATTCCTTTCGGAAAATAATGTCCCACAGCACCACAAGGAAAAAGCCCGAGCAGATTGCACGGTACCCTGGTAGTTCGCCCATTCCACATTGATCTCTCACGACTTTACGCTCAAAAACTGAAAGATGCAGAGGTAAGGCGCGTGAAGCTGAAACACTTCACTTGAGCAAGCAGATTGGGGAGGGTGACGTCACGGTTACCATGGCAACTCGGCGGAAGACTGCAGACTTCTAAGCATTCTCATTTCGGTTCTTTTCTTTTTTTTTTTTTTTATTGGAGATTTAACGACCACCGTGAGCAACTCAATGGGCTATAAGCAGTCGCCCGTCCCTAATTTAGGGTCACTGGTTCCAGGGAAGGGATAGAGCCAGTGCCGTAAGACAAACACAACATTCATGCCCGACCGGGATTCGAACCCGGAACCCTTACGGACGAATGATCAGAGGCCAGCGCCTTAGACCACTGCGCCACCGGGGCGGCATTTCGGCTCTTCACTTGCACTGTTTTGCGTATAAGGATTTGCTTTCCGTATTGAGAGCGCAATGTGAATTCATATCTATTCAAAATTTTGAGTATTTTCGAACTGAATAAAGGCAAAAAAGAATATATTATAAAAAAATACTGAATAAAACTTTATTTTGAGTAAAATAGGTGAAGAGGCACTTTTTTTTTTTTTTTTTTTGATTGGAGGTTTAACGACCACCGTGAGCAACTCAATGGGCTATAAGCAGTCGCCCGTCCCTAATTTAGGGTCACTGGTTCCAGGGAAGGGAGAGAGCCAGTGCCGTAAGACAAACACAACATCCGTGCCTCACCGGGATTCGAACCCGGACCCCTTCGGACGAATGATCAGAGGCCAACGCCTTAGACCACTGAGCCACCGGGGCGGCGAAGAGGCACTTCACCTACTTCACGTGAAAAGCCGCCACTGCTTTTAACACTATTAAATAAGATAGTGTGATATTCTCAAATTTCTTTACTTTTTCAGCCTAAATATAAATAACTCTGAGGGCCGAGAAAGAACTTGATTGTCCTAAGAAGAATTATCCTATGAATAATATTTCTGTCTTCATTGATAATCCTACTACGAAGAGAAAAACAATTAACAGAAACACCCCCGAACATCAGGAAAGTTTCTGCAAGCACTCCTCATCTCGCAACTCGGAGGGGCGGTGGTAGTGTGAAGGTTCCAGCACATACGTATGTGTTCCCTTGGCTGGAAGTAGCATGTAAGTAATTTATAGCACAGCAGGCCAGTTAAGAATTTGTCTTAAACAATGAAAAGTGTGGGAAGCGTGAATACCTCCTTTACCTACCACTAAAAGGGACTAAAAATTATTTTAACCGTTCCTTTCAAAATAAGTACATCGGTAAGAACTCGAAAATTCGGTATATCAGCAACAGCAAGAAAAAATATGGCATTATTAATATGAGAAAGTAAAATATCAGCTTTAAAGAATGATTCGCTTCGGTCCGTGAAAATCGAAACAAAACTGAAAATCCAGTTATACGTTTTCGGGGCCCCTCAAACAGTGAGGCCCTAGGCGCGCTTAGTGCTCCTAGCCGGAAATCCGCCCCTGCCTACAGTAGGAAGACTCAAGGTTCGGATATTATTTACATTCTTTTCCTGCAAATCCTGATTTGGAAAAACTCTGGTTACTAAAATGTAAACGAAAGGGTAATTTTAAAGTTAAAAATGCAAGAATTTGTTCGATACATTTTACTGTTGACAGTTATGTTGGTGACTTAAAATTAGAATTACTTGGATTACCTGGCAGAAAGAAATTGAAAGCAAATGCTGTACCTATTGGCAATCTCAGCTGTCAGCTCTCCCTCTAGCGGCAAAAGGAAGAATTACTGTAGTACGGGTAACGTTTTCGGCTCAATGCTTGGCTGTTGGTAGATCGCTCATTACGTTCAGTTGTCGTAGTTTGGTGTATTTTTGCATTCATTCTGGAATTAGAGTTGTATAATGGAGAATTCCGTTAAGAAGAACAAATCGTATTGTTGTGTCCCGCAATGTCGTTCCCAAGGTTTCAGCTATGTTTTTCACAAGTTAGTATAAACGTTTGTGCCTTGCGTTTGAAATCCTTCCAGCGAAATGCTACTAACCTAGTAACGTCTTTGAATGAATAATAAACAAGGCAGCATGTTTTTATTGCATAGTAGTAATTAAAAAATCCGCATTTCTACATAATCTTGAAAACAAATAATTGCTGTTATTCGTATAAATTTAAACGTCATTATGGAACAAGATTTGCAATGTTCTGTTAACAGTCATCGGTTCAAAAACGCAGAACCCAAGGATGATCAACAATTACCAATTCACCAACACTTTTAGGAACAGAATGTTCAAAAATTACAAATGTTATTGTTGACAGTATTGAAAATGGGTCCTGGGAAACGTCAAGTGAAACGAAATGTCAGCTTTTAATAGTAATCCGGATTAGAACACCACTGTCGGTATTACTATATCACTTGCCTGAAAATGTAAAAATAAAAATTACCTGTTGCAGTAAAGCATTAATGCTACACAGTGCTTACACGTTCCACTTCTGCGCGCTTTACAAGAGCACTCAAATGACTTTATAGAAATTTCACTGTTACTTGTATCTAAAACACCGTTGATGGAGTGAGGCGACGACGTTATTGCCGTGGACTGAATGCAGTGCGAAACTATGAGAATTTCTCTTCCATCTTCCTTTTTAATTCCACAAGAAATTATATGGCCTACATTAACAATCACTTCCCCTTCTTTAATGCATCTTGAATTTTTGGAAGCGTCCACAAATTTCATGTTTTCAAAAATTGAAAGCGACAAACCAGCCATTCTAACATTCGACTTTATGGAAACACGTGCGACGTTACCCGTACTAGAGAAGTTTGTTTACGTTTGCGCAGCGCCCCCTATAGTTCGTTGAGGTTTCCAATAGTCAATCTTTCAGGTCAAATTGGCCATGAGCGTATTACAACTGCTAATCCTCATGAATCGTCATCCTCCATTCCTAGCGTTCTGAATGTTAGTCCTGCAGCAAATAGATTACATGGATGGGATGTAAGAAAACGAGCATTGGAAACCTTTCACAATGTGTCTCCAAAGAAAACAAAATTTATAAATCTGTGTCAGCTGATAGTACGTCATCATCTTCAGCTGATGTTCAACTTCTGATGATGAAGATAAGGCCGCCGCCTCGGTGGCGCAGTGGTCTAAGCGATGGCCTCTGATCATTCGTCCGTAAGGGGTCCGGGTTCGAATCCCGGTGAGGCATGGATGTTGTGTTTGTCTTACGGCACTGGCTCCCTCCCTTCCCTGGAACCAGTGACTCTAAATTAGGGACGGACGACTGCTTATAGCCCATTGAGTTGCTCACGGTGGTCGTTATCCCTTCAATCAAAAAAAAAAAAAAAAGATAAGGCCACTGGGAATAAGAAGTTAAAGATTAAGTGTTGAGTGCACCAAATTAAGAGTGCAAAATAAGTGCCTTAATAACAAACTTGCATCTACTTGGAGGGATTTGCGTGAATGTCTGAATAACTCAGCTTCACATGTGGCAGCTGACGTGAGTAAAGTCTTACGTAAAATATTTACAGAAAACCAGATTCGGTGTTTGCTTTATGACAAAAAATGTGCACGGGGTAAAGGATGACATATGTAAAGCAATTACATTGTGGGCCATATCTGTTAAATCCTACAACTTTTTCCTCTGTATTAAATTTGAGATACCAAATCTAAGTTAAACAATTGAGTTCACAAAATTATGTTGTTAATTTTTTTGTGTGCTGTCAGTAGCTTAATATCATGCCAACTTAACTTAAAGCAGTCCCTTTCTGTGGGTTCGAGCTAGCCTGGGTTGGGAGGAAGGTTTAGGCAGGGACGGACCATGGCACACTATCATAAGCTTTACTTTTGTTTTCATTTAATATCTGCCTGCCATTGCAATAGCATTATATAATTTTTGATAGCTTTTAATGCTTTAGTGCCACCTGTTAAAATAAATTGGAAAGCGAACATTTCGTGCGAATTTGTGTTTGTATTTGAAGGCTACTAAGTGGAATTCTGTAAACAACAATAAGATTTATTTTGCAAAAATGAAATGCTGAATAACGAATAACATATTTACTTCTTGTTTGTTTAGCCCGTTAACGGGACTACTTTATGCGGAGATAATCGAAAGGCTAGACTTTAAATAGTTTGGATTTTTAAGAATTTATTTTCGCACTGACAATAACTTTTTTAACTATAACTTCCTGCGAACTACGGAACTACGAAGTTCAGCGATATGTTTGTTTACAGCACTGCCCTTACATTTCTTTATACGAAAGCTGTTAATTTATTTTGTTTTCAAAATTAATTAATTCACGAAAGAGAAAATAACAGATCACTGATAAATATGTTAATCTTTAAAGTTTGAAATTACTAGTATTTGTAAACATTTTCCTTCGCGTTTATTTACATTCCTTGCTAAAGTGTAAGCCGTAGCAACCAGCAGCGATGGCTCTACCCTCTCCCTGCTTTGCTCCCAGTGCAACGTCATTTCACCAGCCAATGGTAGCCCGTATCCGAAGTGGCTCAACCTAAAGAGATATCTAATAACCTTGGATTCCTTCATGTTACACGAAATCCGTTAAGTCCAGTCTATTCAGCTGCCGGTAAATAAACACTTATGGTAGGTTAGACATCGTCGTGGTGTTACTATATGGTAGTTATTTTACGTTGCTTAACTTGAACTTGTTATTAACATGTGCTTATTTAAAATATCAATAAGATACTAGCTCATAACTCAACCTTCTGGACATCCATTACTTTTATGATGTTTTGGTCGTATTCTACTAGAGAGAGTAATTAAATAATTACCACAAATTGAATTGGTTTATTTACTATCCTTGTAAGTGAACTTAAATGTTAATGTTGTTGAAAAGTTGTTTAATATTGTGCTTATGGTAGCTGTCGACCATCACAAGAACATGTATCTATAAATTAAGGATGGATGGCAGACAAAGTTTCCTCGCGATTCAGACAATATTCATGTTTTCTAAATATGAGAATAAGACTAGTGGTTCCCAAAATTTGATGGTAATGCAGTGTGTGGTTAATTCTCTGGAGTTTTTAACTGATTCCTGTGAGCTGTTTCAAATCAAACTTTTTTTTTTTTTTTCTGTCGCAGAAAAAAGACTAAACCCTAGGTGAAATCTGAGATGTGCTTTACATTGACAGGGATCGCATTCCTCCTAAAATTCCTAAAATTCCTAATATTTTGTGACCCTCCTTAAATTCCTAAAATTAGACCTAAAATTTGCTATTCATCCTAAAATTTTCGTAAGCTTATTTTTATTAAAAACACAACCGTTATTAACGCCAATAAATTTACCATTACGGTAAGGTAAAAAGACCTGTTTTTGTAGAAACACAGCCTATATGCTGTGCTGCTGAAGGGAGGGAAAAATGACGCCATCGAGATGCACTTGCTTCGGGGCGGGCGTTCCATTTTTTGCCTTCGAACAGTTTTCGAGAGTAACAAGAGATCTAAGGGAAAAGGGGAGGGGTCATTTTCACCCCTGGTTTGCGCTTTGCAGACAAACTCCGTGGCACGCAGAAGATCGTACTTTATTTTTGTACATGCCTTGTGGAACCTCCTCTTTCTGCTGATGTTTTGTTATTGTAAACCGCAGGTGGGTGGAAGCAAAAAGGAAACATGTGGTCTCCTTCCGTAACCTCCGGTAATGACGATGGGATGGTAGCTGAGTATTATCTTGGCAGGCAGTAGAGCACGTGATCATTGACCTTCGATCATGCGTCGGCGACAGCGACCTTCGATGCGCAATATATCTCGGCTCCGACTCGCTTTGACTGAACTTGCGTGAGATGCGTATGATAGTTTCTGGTTTTACGTCTTTTATGGTGTTCTCTGTGCTGTGTGCAGGTTCAGTTCTCTAGTGGTGACCTGCTTTTTTTTTTTTTTTTCCATATCTTCTGACATCCTCGCAGCCAAATTTCGGGAAGTTGTCTGGTTTTGCAATATTGGAACGTGTTTTTGTACTTCCCTTTCATTTTCTGGTTAGTAATACAAGTGTTTAAGATGCCTAAATCCAAAACGAAATTTCAAGATGCGTGGCTCGCCAAAGAATTGGACGGAGTGAAGTTGAAAGAATGGTGTTCTGCAACTGAAACAATATTTTCTGCTAAGTGTATATTGTGTTCAGAAATTTTCAACATTTCTAATAGTGGCTTTTCACAAGTAAAAGCGCATCATAAAGGAAAAAAACATTTGCAGAAATTTCAAAGTAAATTTCAAAATAAGTCCATCCTGAAAGCCTTTGGAGGACGGGATCTTCAGCCCAAAACAAATATTAGTGAAGTACTGAGTCATGATTTACAGTTGGCTAAAGCCGAAGCATTATGGGCCATGAAAGTTGCTAAGGACAATATGTCTTTTGTTTCATGCACTGAAACAGTTGAACTTTTCAAAGAAATGTTTCCTGATTCTGCTATTGCAGCCAAAATGCAACTTAAAGAAAAAAAGTTGCTTATGTGATATCACATGGATTGTCAAAATATTTTGAAGAGGATTTGAAAAAAGACATTGCATCTAGTAGCCCAGGGAAGGTTACTATAGCATTTGATGAAACTACAAATACACAAGTGAAACGGCAGTTGGATGTGTATCTCAGGTACTGGTCTTCAGAAATAAATTCAGTTTCTTGCCGATACCTAACAAGCGTTTTTCTGGGTCATGCAACAGCAGATATTTTGCTAAAAGAAATTCTTGATGTGTTATCATCCTTCAATATTTCGTTGAACAGAATTATTTGTGTATCCATGGACAGCCCAAATGTAAATAAGTGCTTTTTACGCAAATTCAATGAAGTTGTAAAACAAGAAACAGGCCAGAAATCTTTGGAACTAGGTTTTTGCAACCTGCATGTTGTTAGTAATGCATTTAAAATTTTTTTGACAAGCTTAAATATAGATTTTGACGAATTTGCTACTGATATGCATTACTTTTTAAAGAGTAGTGCTGCAAGACGAGAGGATTATAAATCTGTCGAGGATATAACATTGGTCACTGCCAAATTTCTTTTGCGTCATGTCAGCAACAGATGGTTAACCGTTGGTTCTGTAGCCCAGAGGCTCTTGGATCAATGGCTAAATATTACAGAATATTTTTTAAACTTCTTGCCATCTCAAAAAATATTTGAAAAACAACTGCACAATTCGGCAAGGTATAAAAGAATTCACTGTTTCCTGAAAAATGAGCTTACTCCTTGCTATTTAGCATTAATTTCATTTTCACACCAAAATTTTGAAAAGTTTTCATTATAATATCAGAGTGAAGAACCAAAAATACACCAGTTATATTCTGATTTAAATACTTTAATGAGGAATGTTATGGCTCAGTTTATCCAAGATGATGTTATAGCAGGGAAATTTGGAGAAGACCTAAAGAATGTAGATTTTGAAAACAAAAATTCATGGAAAAAACTAGGGGAGTTAGAAGTTGGTATGAAGACAAAAAATCTCCTCAGGAATGTTCAGGAGACCAGGCAGAAATTATTTCTCTTAGATGTAAGATCATCACTAATTGCAACCACAAAATATTTAAAGTCAAATTTGCCATTCTGCAATCAAAAGCTAAGAGACATAGAAGTTTTAAAGGTAAAAGAACCAAAGAAAGAGTCAACTCAACTTTCAGTCACTGAAATACTTTCGGAAATAACCAGAATTTCGAGTGTTTTGCATCTTTCTGAGGAACAAATTGATAGAGTAAGAGAAGAGTGGAAACTTTTAAATTGCGATAAGCCAACTCTAGATGAACTAGTGAAATTTTCAGAGGAAGGGCATATTCCAGTGCGGATTGATCATTACTGGCGTAATATATTTAGTATTAAAGACTCTAGCGGAAAAGAAAAATACTCAAATCTTGCTAAACTCATAAAGTCAATTTTAGTTTTACCTCATGGTAATGCTGATGCAGAAAGGGGATTTTCGGTTAACACTGCTCTGTTAAGGAAGGACAAGGCTAACTTAAAAGACTCAACTATAACATCATTAAGAATAGTTAAAGGGGCCATTAAATATGGATGTGTAAGTAAAGTTCCCATAACAAGAAATTTGTTAAATAGTGTTTGTGATTCACATAAATTTTATAAAGAGTATGTTGATAAGCTGAAGGAAGAAGAATCAAAAAAGGTAAAAGAAAGGAAGCAGAAAAAGAGGGAAAATAAGGAAAAGCAGCTAGAGAAAAAAAGAAAAGCTGAGTTTGATGACAAAATAAAAGAAAATGATGCAGAAATAAATAGGCTTAAAAACGATAAAGAAGCCTCCCTAGCAATAATTCAAGAGGGAACAGAAAGAATGAGAAAAGCTGTAGAAAAACAAAATACTGTTGAAATAGCAGTTGCCTCTAACTTGATCATACAAGGTTCAGCTGAAATAAAGAAAACTGAAAGTAAATTAGTTGTGGTGGAAGCAGAAAAAAGATAGGCTTATCAGGAAAAGGTTAAAACAATAATATGAAAAAAGTAATTCAGTGAACAATTGTACATAGTTCTTGGTTTTCAATTACCTTTTAGGATATTATAATTTAATGTGAAACCTGAAAACTTTACTGTGAAAATCGTGAATTGCTTCTGGTTCAACAGCATATTAATGTTCAAAGTGAAACTTGAATGTGGTAAATATACTTGAATATGATAATAACACGTGAAAAGATAAGAACTGAACATTAGAAGTAAATCATACTTAAACTTTAGACATTAGACGTTATGCAAAAAATTTGGGTGTTAACTTCGACCATATATACTAATGGACTGCACATTGGCAATAGCTGCATCAAAGCCGCCATGGCTCAAACATTGGGCACGTCATCATCAGACTCCAAATTTCGTGTAAAAATGCTGTTATAATTACTAATTTACGCTGCAGAACTTCAGTGTTTTTGGTGTATTATGTGAATGCGCCTCATATATATAATGAAAACTCTTCAGGTAAGTTTACTTATGAGCTATATACATGCATGATCGGGTTGTTTACATTTTGTGATTTATAATGTGATGAACATTTGCGAAGAATTTGGAACATGCATTCCATTTTTTTCTTAAGTTACTATATTTTTATATCAATAGCTGCAAGTTTCTGGTTAAGTAATTGAACTTTATCGACTTAGGTATTTAATTCGTTTCTTACCCATGAAAAATCATAGAACTTTCTTTACTATATCGGTCAGAGCAACCATAAGCACAGCAGGTGTAACCCATCTTTTTGACTGTTGTCATGTGATTTTATGTTGGAGCCAGAAATTTTGATGTCATGCGCAGTCTATCAGTATATATGGTTGAAGGGTGTGAAGCAAACTCTTTACAATGTATACAAAGTTGTGTTACTAGATGTATACAAATATACATCTAGTTTTTATTGAAATACACTCCTAAAATTTTTCTAAAAATTCCTAAAATTCCTACCTAAAATTTTCCAGAAGTATGCTATGATCCCTGCATTGAGCATTTTCATGTCTGGGGTAATCATACCATGGCTGTTTTACTAAACCACTTGCGCATAATTATATGTTACAAATGTGTGATTTGGGACCTTCTGGCTTGTAATAGCTACTAAATAACTAGGGGGAAATAATGAAAAATAATTAGAAAGTTATGAAATCGTATATCGTATGTAGCATTGATTGTAATAATTTAATGTGTTACATATGAATAAGGAATTTTCTGTGCCTTTGCTGCTGAAGTTGTTTTTTACCATTCATGTTTCGTAATTTTATTCTGCATTTTATAGGCTCTCAGAACATATTGGTTCTTTAAGATGTTTTTCTGGTAGCCATTGTTAAGGTGTTCTCATGTGGACTATAACCATGGTCTTTCAATATGTCTAAATAGGCAAAGTAAATTTTAATAAAAGAACAAGTCAAATTATTTATATTTTCTGCTCAGTGTGGTAATGGCTGAATAATCTCATAAATGTGGTGGCTTGAACAACAGGATTTAGTGTTTTTCCTAGAACTTTTGTGCTGGTGGGCTGCCCACCTGGGTGATACAACAAATGGATAACTAGTTCACATGAACAGCCACATAAATGATGTTGCTGGAAACTAAGTTTGGCAGAATAGATGACATCATAGGCACCCATAGCTTGGTTTTTAGGAGGGGTCAAATAGAAATTGTAACTACAAATGACTTACACAAATATAAATTTAATTGTAAAACATAAGACCCAAAATTTACATCATAAAGATGGATAAATGAAATCTGACAACATATTAGGACAATAGGGAAATTTCTTTGTTGTTCTTTTTGTCCACTTGTGTCACATGCGCCACAGAACGCCACAGATCAATCAGTTGGTGAAGTCTCAGAATAAGCCATCTGATGCACGATTTTTCAGATCCAACCATTTTAATATTTAAAAATGATGTTAAAAACACATTAAAAAGGGACAAGATCTTTCAGTGACTACATGGGTCCCTTCATCAGGTCATATACACTGAGCAATAAAATGAAAAGTTGGGTGACTTAAATACAGAATGAAGATGTCATAATACAGGTACACTATGCATATCAAAGAATCAGATTTACATGAAGTGGATACACCAATTAAAGTTCTGAACAACTTGAAGTTATGGCTCTGGTTTTAAAAGAAATTTCTGAGTTAGAGGTATGTGAACAGGTGTGTCGTCATTGCAACATTTAGGTCCATACTTGTATATCCATAAGCTTTCAGAAAATAGAATAGCAAAGCGTGTTGTTGGAGCCGAAAAGATAGTAGTAAGGTTCCATAGTGGCTCATGATTTTTTTTTTGATTGAAGGTTTAACGACCACCGTGAGCAACTCAATGGGCTATAAGCAGTCGCCCGTCCCTAATTTAGGGTCACTGGTTCCAGGGAAGGGAGGGAGCCAGTGCCGTAAGACAAACACAACATCCATGCCTGACCAGGATTCGAACCCGGACCCCTTTCGGACGAATGATCAGAGGCCATTGCTTAGACCACTGCGGCACCGGGCGGCTGGCTCATGATTACCTACCGAGCATAATCTGGATAATGTCGTAGCAGAGGAATTTGTCTTTAAATTGTATTTGTAGTCATATATTCGCATTTTGTAGAACCTATATATACAGAGTCTCCTTCCCTGGAGTCTGTGGCCCTTAATGGAATGGCATACTCTCCGTGGTGATAGTCCAAATTCATTATATCTCTGTCATTTCTTATTTGAGATATTAAATTACAAGTTTTGTATAGGTATGATATGAGTTTTGGAGTAAAAACTTGTAATTCAATATCGCAAATAAGAAATGACAGAGATATAATTAATGTGGACTATCGTCACGAAGTTTACGCCATTCCATTTAAGGGTCACAGACTCCAATGAAAGAGACTGTATATATAGGTTCTACATTGCGTAATTTAAAATGCTGAATATATGAATACAACTACAATTTAAAGGCAAATTCCTCTGCTACAGCATTATCCAGATTATGCTCTGAAGGTAATCATGAACCACTATGGAACCTTACTACTATCCCTTCGGCTCCAACAACATGCTTTTCTACTCTATTCTCTGAAAGCTTATGGATTTACAAGTACGGACCTAAATGTTGCAATGACGACACACCTGTTCATATACCTCTCCCTTGGAAATTTCTTTTAAAACCAGAACCATAACTTCAAGTTTTTCAGAACTTTGATTGGTGTATTCACTTTATGTAAATCTGATTCTTTGACATGCTTAGTGTACTTGTATTATGACATCTTCATTCTGTATTTAAGTCGCACAACTTTTCATTTCCATTTCTGTGTGTATGACCTGATAAAGGGACCGACACAGTCACAGAAAGATCTTGTCCCTTTTTAATGTGTTTTTAACATCATTTTTAAATATTAAAGAGTGGTTTTATCTGAAAAATTGTGCATCAAATGGCTTATTCTGTGACTTTACTTACTTAGCATGAAAACTAATTTCACGACTTTATAACAATCAGTTGGTCAGCAAGAAGGTAAAAATACCCTCATGAGAAATTTCTGGGAACAACTTTTTAGAGATCTATCTCCAGCAGTGAATAGCTGCTGTAGAGAATGATATATTTTCGTTTTATTCGCCTTTCATAATTTCCCATACTGTACAGATATCAGGGCTTGAAAAATATCTAAAAAGTTACATGCCCAGCTGGGCATGTGCAGAAATTATACTTGCCCAGGTAGTAAAAGTTGGAGGCCCAGGAAAATTTATCTTTTGAAATAAATCAAAACCCTCATGTTTTTAAGTTAATAAATATGATGGACTTCTTTTCTTTTTTTTTTTTTATATACTGTATATACATGTTTTGCATTTCTGTTTTAAGGGTCTATATTCAAAATGGTCGATGCACAGAAGCTTGTATCTCAAGTTTTAAGCGGCCAATGAGAATTTTTCCGTGACTCACTTGTAAACGTGGAAAGAGCGAAGATCTTTGTTTGATGTTTGATGTTTAAGATGATGATGTTGAAATTATGTGATGAAATTGGTATTTGAGAAATTTAGTGATTCTGCCATGTTCCTTTTGTTGAAGTTTTCACCTTTTGTCACTAAACACCGGAGGCTAGTTTTTCATCAGAGGTATGCATCCTGTCGCTGCCTGTAAACAATATTTGGAGCAAAACTACACATGGTTCCAATTTCTGGACCTAGAGCATAATGTAATAAAAGAAGGGATATTCTTCTGTCCTTGACACTCCATAACAATAACACAACTTTCAGTGATTAGCAGTGAAGTGAAACATGACATGCGACGACTGTCTTTTTTCTTGTTGTAGGAAGTTCTATTTCAAACTTTTTTATTTTTAAATCTAGTTGCCTAGATCGGACAACTAGAATATTTTACCTGCTCAGACCAATAATTTACATGCCCCAGGCATTTTGGGCATGATATTTTTTTAAGCCCTGCAGATATACAGTATTTTCCAACTTGCATTAGAAAATTTTACATTACTAATTTCTACAGTAAATTTTCCCATTTTCAACTGAAAATTCTCATTTTTCCTACATGCACATGCAACCAGAAGTTCAACAGAAAAATTAGCAATCAAAGTTAGTGCTATCACAAAAATCTGTAGCACCTTCCAAGAACAAGAAAGGACATGGTCCAATTTCCAGGTGAGGGCTAATGCCCCTTCCTCTCATATGGGTGCCCATGGAAAACTTTTACCAACAGAAAGTAGTTGTGGTTCCTAAAGAATATTACATATTTTGTCCTAAACTGAATCTGTTATTTTTTTAAGTTTAGTGTCGACAGTAGACAGGACTAGATGTATGCACGGGCATAAGGGCCCAAGGCCCCATTTTTAGGGAACCCCAAAATTTCTTCACAGTGCATTGTATTGAACAAAAGCATACTTTTTCATATGGTTCTGGGTCATTCCATGTCAAATCAACACACTGATTTTGACTGATGTACTAAGATTTTGATTAAACTTGGTGTATCAAGTGTCCTTACATAGTTATGAAAGGAAATCTTAAAAAATTCTCCTTCTGTTCAAAAGTTATTGAATTTGAATTATTTTAATTTTTATTAAAAATTGCTGCATCCTAAAATAGTTAATTGCCATTTTCTCAGGAGCCGGATGATATACAAACCTGGGCAATATCTCATTTTTAAGCTCTTTTGTTGGGCTTTAATATGATATTAAACATGACAAAGTTTAAAAAAATTAAACCCAAATTTAATTTTAAAATTTAAATTTTTCAAAAAAACTCTACAATTAAAAAAAAAAATCACAAAATTACTTTGTATTATCCTCTTACACCTCCCAAAGTTTCATTTTGGGATCAGGTGATACAGGGAGTTCAAGTTTCACGTGTACAAAGAAATAGCCAACATATCAGATCTAGCATTACACAAAAGTCTAGCTTTAAATGAATCTAGCTGACTTATTACCGGTAGTTTAAGAAATTATGATAGTGCTTAAAGCAAATCTTTTCTACATTTTCTAAGCATATGAACCTAAAAAAAATTGTATTCAATTTACAAGAAGAAAACATTGGTTTTAGCAGCTTACTGCTAAAATTAATATAGTATTTGTCAATACGCTGGAAGTAAAGGGTGGCTGCTGCTAACTCAAGTCTATCGGTCTTTTCTTGACTTTAGGAAGTGTTTAATTACCTCTGAAATCTTCACTTTCTGATAGAGTATAAGACCGACCAGTTGGTGTGACGCGATTCATTTTACAAATTACATCAGTTGAAGGAATCCAAAGCACATCAGGTGTTTGAGGTGTAAGAAAAAAAAAAGATCCTGATGGGTGAAGAAATGTAACTTTCACTTTATGTTCTCCATTTTTTCCCAATATCATCCTCAGATCTTCCATCATTTCCAAGTTCAGGATCACACTGGCTGGTGCTGGAGAGATCCTCTGTGGTAGGCCTAACTCTCTTTCTTCAGCTTCGAAAACTCTTTTCTACAGCTGTCACAGACTTTCGAATTTTCAGGCATTCCAGGTATCAATGAACACAATTCATGGCATAACAGATCTCAATCCTTTTCTTACATGGGAGTGATGAGGCTTTTTTTAAAGGATTAAAACAATTTTAAGCACCCACTGTCTTTCCACTGAGATTCATGATAGAGATGATTATTAATGGAATGATAATGTGCAAGTAGTATAATGAACACTCACAAATCACATTAAAACCACTCACAGTTCTGGATTTTAAGGGAACAAAAATGGCACATCACAACTCAAGTGTACCTACTAGAAGAAGTTCTAATGGTGGACTGACTGAAGAGCATGCTTACAAGCATGTTTCAAAAGGCCCAAGTAGCCTGTTCAAGCTTGTCCAATGGTCCTCAAGCTAAGTAGAGAGGAAGGGGGGGGTACAATCAATAAGATTTCTTCTGGTTTCTGCTTTCTACATTCCAAAACATTTAAATTTGGATAATATTTTTTCATCATAAATTTACCAATTGTTTTAAAAAATTAAATTGGCATTTTCTCCACACATGTAGAACTTGTGCACCCTGTATCACCGATCCCATAATGAAACTTTGGGAGGTGTAAAAGGATAATACAAAGCAATTTTGTGATTTTTTTCAAAATTTTAAAATTGTCAGTTTTTGAAAAAATTAAATTTTTAAATTAAATGTGGTTTTTAAGGGAAAAAATGTTTAACTGTCATGTTTAATATCAAAAGAGCTTTAAAATGAGACATTTCAAAGGTCTGTATCTCCTGGTTCCTGAGAAAATAACAGTTAACTATTTCAGGAGGCAGCAATTTTCAATAAACATTAAAATAATTAATACTTGATAACTTTTGAACAAAAGGCAGAAATGTTTTAAGATATCTATTCATAATTATGTAAGGACACTTGATACACCAAGTTTCTTCAAAATATGAGAGTTCAAGGGAGAATTTAATTCCAAACTGTGTTGATCTGACATGGAATTACCCTTCTGAAAACTGTAAGGGTCCTGATTTGCAGATAGGCCAGGGAGTCCTCAAGTCTGGCTGTAGATATTGAAGTTATTTAAATAGGGTCCATTTACTTAATAGGTTATTTTTGTGAACGCTTTCTAAATAAATTCTGTATTTCAGTCTATAAATTTAAAGACATGGGTAATCTCGTAGCAGGAAGCAATATAAACATGCCCACACAAATAAGCTTAAATCTGGAAAAAATTTAATGTAGCTATAAGTGGGAGGGAGTGGAGCTGTGTCTCCTGGACTTCTCCTTGCCATCCTGCATGAATTAGGTTAAACTTGTGTACAGTGTAAATTTCGGATAAATTTTTCATTCATCAGACACTATAACAGAGTTACCCCCCCCCCCCCAGCTTGGAATGCTAGGTGTTGCTACAGGATTTCTGTGTTAAAATGCGTTTGGAGCCCACGACACTTTTCTGAAGAAATTCCAATAGTGTTTCTTCCCCCAGCATCCTGCAGATTGTCGCAATGATGAGAGCACAAAAGTGTGACCCCCCTCTTTTCATGAGGTGTTTTTCCCTGTTTTTGGCATAATGTATTTCTTCAGAGAAATTTGTTTCCCACTGATACATTCGTGGTGTTTGCTGAGCAAAATGTCAATTTAATGTTTTATAAGTTTCAAGCTCAGGATATGTCAAACACTTGTCTACGGGTAGCAGAATTTTCTTATTCTGTAGTTGAAACTGTCCCTCCCAAAAACCGCACCTCATGTTTGAAGAGATGGAAAGTTGTCCACGATTGCGGAAAAACTTACCAACTTTCATTGCCGGCTTTCTCCTGCACCGGATGTTCTGTGTGCGCGTTGAGTTGATCCTCTCTGTGCTGTGTCCACGGGAGCAGGGTGTTCCTTCAAGGCTCCATTTCATCAGTCACTCCTTTCATTCTTCGTGTTGATCACATTTTCACATTACTTCCTCCGACGATTCGTGGATCAATGCGTGTAGATGATCTTCAGGTTTTGTGTGCTTCCGTCAACATGCGCACCATTGAGAGGCAATTACTAAGATTTCTTCCTGGCCCTTGTGTAATGGTTTTGGCTTCTTGTCACAGAAGACCATTTGCGTGCATTTTTGCCGCAAACAGGGTCTTCACCCAGACCCTCATCTCCGTCTGGGGAACTCTACCATCCCTGTGGTGTCCGAAGTCAAGTTCCTAGGTTTGACCTTTGACCGCACACTCACCTTCCATCCTCGCATTCAGTCATTGAAGGTGAAGTGAACGCAGTCCTTAAGGTCCTGGGGCTGACAGGTGCTCAATGCTCTGCATTTACCACTTCCTTGTACGGTCAAGGTCGGACTACGAATGTGTAACCTACGGTTCAGCACGGCCTTCTGTTTTACGTCTCCTTGATCTGGTTCATCACCAAGCTCTGCGTCTTTGCACCGGCGCTTTTCGTACTTCTCCCGTGCATAGCCTGTGTGGCGAATCTCGTGAACTGCCGTTGTGCCTCCGCCATCAGCAATTGTCTCTCCAGCTTTACACCAAGCTAAAAGTCACTACCTCATCATCCACTGCATGATTCCGTCTTCAACCCACAATGTGTCTGCTTGTTTTCCAATCGCGCTTCTTGTGTTCCAACTTTCGGGATTCAGATGTCGGACATGGTGCGCGCTGCTGGCCTTGACTTATCGACAATTGGTGTGACCAAGGCTTTTCATGAACCTTCATGGCAGTCGGCTCAGGTGATGGCCTATCACTCTCTTTCTGTGTGGTCTAAGTCCTCCACACCTGCGCTCATTTACCAGTAGCTTTTTGCGGAGCACCTCTCGCTCCATCCCGATTTCGTGCCTGTCTTCAGCGATGGCTTGAAATCCGGTGATGTTGTGGGATCTACCTTTGTGTGCATTGATAAGATGTATGCTGAGAGGATTCCGCTGGCGGCAACTGTCTTTACGGCGGAAATGCATGCAGTTCACTTCACCTTGCTTCACGTCCAGTCCTGTTCTCATCATCGCGCCATGCTTTGTTCTGACTCCCAATCTGTCATCCAAGTCTTATCTTCTCCTGAGGGCGTTGATTCTCCAGTCACCAGGGATGTTCGTTGTCTCCTGCGGACTTTGACTGGCGCTGGATTCCAGGTTCAATTCTGTTGGGTTCCTGGTCATGTTGGGATTCGAGGTAACAAGCTGGAGGATGCCTCTGCCAGGTCCGTCGCCTCCATGCCGATCACCCGACTGTCGCTGTTTTTTAAAGATTTTCGTCCTGGCATTCGAGCATTCATCATGGCTGAGTGGCAGTCCCTTTGGTATCAGCAGGGCTGGAACAAACTTCTCTCCATCAAGGCACAGATTGGACTATGGCAATCTAGTTTGCGTAGGAATCGTCGTGAGGAAGTTGTCCTCGCGCGTCTCCGCATTGGGCACTGTCGTTTCATGCACCGCTTCTTGCTGTGTGGCGACACTTCCCCGACATGCGAGACATGCAATTGTCATCTCACTGTCATTCATGTTCTATGTAATTTTGTTCGTTTTCATGCTGCCCGTTTTCACTATTTTCATTCTCATTTGTTGAACGCCACCGCCGCTATGCTGCAGCGGCTCCTCGATGACCACTGCAATACTGTCATTATCTTTTCATTTTTACAATGAATTGACTTTTTTAAACGTATCTAGTTTTTACACTTTTCTTCATTGTCATTTTTCACTCTTACCGAATCATCCTAATTTTAAGCATTATACCACATTTTTAATACTGTTTGTTTGATTGTCTTCTGTCTGGTGCTCTTTGCCCAAACATGGCCCTTGTGCCATTAAAATCTTAAAATCCACCTACTAACCATCTGAGAGAGCCTGGGGTTGAGTCCCAGATGAGGCAAGGGGGAGTAGGGGCACTGACTTTCTTCCTTCCCTGGAATCAGTGGCCCTAATTTAGGGACTGATGACTGCTTATAGCCCTTAAAATTACTCATTGTAATTGTTACCCCCCCCCCAATTCTCAGATGTAGTCAGCGCTTACAGATATTTAAAACTATAAAAGGACAAGACCCTCTAAACCCATTATTTGGTGGCTGTTAAATGTTCAATAGTTGTAGCCATTAGGAGAGTAGAAATCCAGAATGTTTTTTTCTTTTCATCTTTATCAATAGACAGTAGTGAATTTTGTTTAAATTTCAATCCTTTTACATCGTAGTATGCTTCAGTATTTAATTCCTCTTTCACCTTAAAATTTCTGAAGCAGGGGAACATTTAAGAATTCGTGTATTGGAATGTCTTGGGGGGGGGGGGTTCTGATACAACAGTTTCACTTTCCCAAAGCCTCAAAAGAATCCAAGCTAAATTTCAAAGTACAAGCCATCATGTTCAATAGTTTGAACCCATCTGTCAGCTGTTCAATTCCTGCATGGTACCAAGCTTTCGGTTTAGAGGCAGAGAACTCTTGGCACTCATGTTCGGCATCGTCCAAAGTAGTCAACTGCTGGTCACAGAAAAAATGTGTGATCGTCCAAACAAGTGGTTGTCTGAAGGTGCAAGGTCGAGGTCGTATGCTAGATGAGGCAGCATCTCAATTCCATGCAATTCTTGAAGTTTAACTTGGGTTCCAATTAGCAGTATGAGATTTTTTCATTGTCTTGTTGCAGCAGTTCTTGCTTTCGGTTGACTAAGGTAGTATAATTTCGTTGAAGTTAATCTTGCATCCTGTCCAATTGCTGAAAAATCAGTTCAGCATTGATTGACCAACCAACTATTCACAAATTAGCTCAAAGTGGATTACACCTTCGTAATTCCACCAGACACACAACATGAACTTTTTCTCAAAACATCTGCGTTTGAGGTGGGTAAAACAGGATTGCATAGTTATATCCACTTTTCATCCCCAGTAACTATTTGTTTGATAAATCGAGTATTGCAAGGATTTCTGAACAGTTGCTTGCATACCTCGACATTTTGTTAAGCTTGAGCTGGGGTGAGCTCATGAGACACCTGACTGCATCTTCTGTAAACCTTTCCAATCTTGTACAGGTTATCAGTGACAGTAGATTTAGAAACTCCCAGTTCTTCTGACAGTTTGCAAGTGCTTGTTTGTGGATTGTCTTCCATAGCTGCTTACAGGGCATCTGAATCAATTGCAGGGGACCTACCTGAATCTTCCTTTCTTTTCAAAGCTTAAGTTATCAGCCGCAAATTTCTTAAAACATGTTTGCCTAGTCCGAGTAACCACCAGGCCTTCACCTTCAACTTTATTCATTTTTCGGACTGCATTTGCAGCTTTCAATCACTGTTTTCAGTAATGTCGCAAATGAAACATTATTTCAAACTTTATAGCCATTGCAATTTACTGGGGTACAAGTTCAACGCACGGGTCACAGCATGTGCTTCACACCTCATTTGATTCCCCCACAGAGCACACTTTCAGTCATTGGCAGCACAGGAAAGCTGCCATGCAGAAAATTTACATACATATTTACGTCATAGAACTAACTGTCTTATGCAAAAATGCCATTTTTTGCCCGGACTCCCCAATATCGCAAAAAAAAAAAAAAAAAATGTTTGTCAATGGTATCAAAACTTCTTGTGAATATACCAATCAGTCAAAACATTATAACCACCTCTGTGTTAAGCAAATAAGCACTTGAGCAGTTTATTAGCATCATGTGCCAAGGTCGTAAATTATATACGAGGTCCGATCAAAAAGTTCCGAGACTAGGCCGATATACAACAAAGTGCTTACGTTACTTAAGTCTGGCTATGATTTCCCTCAAAGTAGTCTCCTTGGGCAGTGATATACCGCTGCCAGCATTTTTACCACTGTTGGAATGCTCCCTGAAAGTCCTTTTCACAAATCGTGTCAAGCACCATCTGCGATTCACGCTGGATCTCGTCTACGGTTTCAAAACGGCAACCCTTGAGCTTCAGCTTCATTTTCGGGAACAGAACGAAGTCACTGGGGTCCAAATCCGTCGAGTAAGGCGGATGAGGAAGGATAGTCATTCTGTTGTGGCTGCAAAACTGGCGTGTTGCTAAAGATCTGTGAGCTGCTGCATTGTCGTGATGGAGCAGGAAATCGCTCCTGCGCCACATTTCAGGTCATTCGCGGTGAATGTTCTCCCTAAGACGCCGCAGAACATCGCAGTCAAAAAGAGTGGGGACGGTCTGGCCCTGGGGGACGAATTCACAGTGCACAACCCCATGAATGTCGAAGAACACTATAAGCATGCTTTTGGTTGCGCTCCGGACCTATTGGGCCTTCTTAGGTCCTGGAGATGCTGTGCTCTGCCATTGCGACGACTATTCGTAACCATAGACCCAAGTTTCGTCCCCAGTGATGTTCCGCGACAGGAATATTTCGCGCGTCTCCGTTCCTGATTTGGGCGAGTTTGATGCAGAATTTGATGTTCGCCCGCTGCTCTAGTTTGCAGTCCATACCGAAATCACAGCTGTGTTCTGCACGTGGTCACCAAATATTATGTAGCACATCTCCTGATGTTCACAGAATGACGCCATTCGGCACAGTGACTGATTAAGGTCACTGCCCTCGACCCCTGCTCGCGCTTCTGTGTACTGCCATCTGTTGGAGAGCCACATACCTAGTCTCAGAACATTTTAATCGCACTACATATATATAATACCTGGGCTGGAGCTCTCTCAGTCAGTAGTTTGTTTCATCTCAGCATGGGAGAAGCAAAGGATTCATCTGATTTCAACAAATGCCAGATTGTTATGGCAAGACTCCTTGGTAAGAGCATCTCCGAAACAGCAATTCTGGTAGGCTGCTCACACTATGCAGTCGTTAGTACCTATCAAAGATGGTCCAAAACAGGTGACATTTTGAGCCGTCGACAAGGCATGGGTAATTCACGCCTCACTGATGCCAGAGGTCAGGGCAGGCTATGTGGCTGACATAACCCATAATTTTAATTGTCATGAGGGGCCCAATGTGTCCAAACACACAATTCATCATACACTCTTGGATATGGGTCTCTGCAGTCACAGACCCATGCGTGTTCTTATGCTTATGGCCACTCACCATTGTCAATGCTTGCAGTGGACATGTAATCATCAGCATTAGACAATTGAAGACCGGAAGAGGGTCTCGTGGTCAGACGAATCCTGTTTTCTGTTACACCATGTCAACAGTGCGATGTTTATCCAAGGAAGGCTTCCCACCTGGATGGACTGTAGGATGGATCCAAGTGGCTGGAGGGAGTGTGGTAGTCTGGGCAATATTTTCTTTCGGAACACTTGGACCCCTTATCACTATAGAATGAACTCTGACAGCTGTCGTGTACCTGAACATCCCGGCCGACCAAGTACACCCCTTTATGGAGATTGTATTTCCTGGCAGAGATGGCATCTTTCAATTGGACAATGCTCCTGCCACACAAAGATGGATGAAGAGGTTCCAGGAACATGAAGAGGATTCCATTTATTGCCATGACCCTCAAATTTTCCAGACGTGAATCCTATCAAGCATTTGTGGTTTGTGTTGGAGAAAGGGGTATGACTAGCATCACCCCAACCACTTAATTTATGGGAACTGCAGGATCTTCTGTTGCAGTCGTGGAACCAAATGTCAAGAGACACCCACCAGCATCTTGAATCTGTGCCTCATTAGGTGAGAACTCTTTTTGCAGTGAAAGAAGGACCTACATCATATTAGGTAAGTGGTTTTAATGTTTTGGCTGAACAGTGTATATTCACTTGTCTTAGATATTATGAGTGGAAGGGGTAGAAAAATTCTTATTTGATCCCATCGCATTAATATCTTTTTATTTTATTTTTTTCCAGGTTTGTAACATGAGATGCTGGGTACTTGCTCAAAAGTGGTATTGCAGTTCATCTTCTTGTGCAAACTGAAGCTGAGCATGTCTCAGGAAATGTCAAGCTGTGCTTCATTATTGAAGATACTAACAGGTATTGAAGGCCTGGATGGAAAGAAAAATGATATTATTTATCATCCAAGGAGTAGCGCAGTTCCTGGCAGTGCTGTTGTGTATTTTGGCGGTGATATACAGGTAGTTTTTCACTTGTGTAGTTTTGAATGGGCTGAAAATTTGTTTTCTTTCTTTTGGGGGATAAAGTAAAATTTCTGACATTTTTGGTTAATTTTGCTGTATTTTTTGTATTAATTTTTACCATTAAAATTATGTGTGAATAATTTTGTAAAACTTGTATTAACTTCTCACAAACTTACATAAAAAATTCTTTTACAAGGAGTGTCCTGAAAGTAATGCCTCCTTTTTAATAACTTTTGAAATTTTGAAGTGATTTTAATGAAACTGCAATGACATGTGCATGATATGCTACCAATGTGGGAACAATTTTTTTCAGAATCGGAAATAAAGATCATGAATGACAAAGAAAAGCAGTGTGCCGTAATTGAATTTCTGGAAAAAAAGGATGCGAGTCTCTAGAAATCCACAGAAGACACCTGGCGGTGTATGGAGCTGCCACAATTGTTATCAGTAATGTCCAAAGATGGATGAAGAGGTTTCCAGAAGGAGGAAGTTCAGTGTTGGACAAACAATGTGCAGATACTGAAGAAGCTAAAGGAAGCTATCAAAAGGAAAAGACTTGGCATTCCATTTCATAATGTTGTTTTACACCATGATAACACATGTCCCCACACCTCAATGAAGACTTCACAGGCTATTGCCAAAATGGGGTGGACAGTGATGCCCTAACCCCCCTAAAGTCCTGATTTGGCTCCATCAAACTTTTCCCGTTTGCCCCTTTGAAAAACACTCTTTGTGGGGAACATTTTGACGACGTGACAGACGTTAAACTGGCTGTGAACTTATAAGTGAAACGACGGCCTGAGGAATTTTTCCAAAATGGATTTTACCAATGGGTTCAAAGATGGCAGAAATGTATAGAAAGTGATGGACAATACTTTGATTGGGCTAGCATTATTAACAATATGTCCAAGTATTTTGCCACCAGGTTTCACATTTTTTGCTGCTACAAATAAAAATCTTATGAGGGATGAGACATTACTTTGAGGTTGCCCTTTGTAAATCTTGTTAAATGAATCATATGAAATTCAGTTCCCTAATCTTCTGTTGCTTGTATTATCTGCTTTCTAAGAAGACAATTAACATTCATAATATTGTGTGTTGATTCTTGGAAAACATATATTTTTTTTTACTTTGGCATTGCAAGAGACATAGGTTTGTAACATGATCATGCGATTTTCGTACATTCCTAGTTTGTATGTTTTTCTCTGTGTGGGTGTGTGATGTTTGGTATGGTTTTAACAGAAAATTTTGCATGTTCTGAAAGAGTTTTTTCAACAGTTTAAACAGCACATTTTGTCGAAATAAATTCGGAAGTGATTTCACAACTGAAAGATAAAGTTTTATATTGAGCAGATTTTTCTTAAAGTTTGTAGAAAAAGCCCACTAGTTACGTTAAGAAATTTAAAAGTACAGGAAGCTTTATCACCCAGCTTGGGTGTTGGATCACCTGTAAAGATTCAGAGCAAGACTGGTTGCCTGTTTTGGATTTTCAAGTTATTCTTTGTGGTTGTTGCCAAACAATGGGAAGGATTTCCAATTGATGGGTATATAAGGGTCATTCAAATGAAAACGAGCCAACAGACATAGCTAACTGCCAAATGGGTTTACCAGGTCAGCGTTGACACAAAACATAGGTGACACCACTGTAGTGTTATGACACAGTGAAATGTGGCATTGCGATCACGTGACGCCGGAAGCAGTTGGCCTTTGTACAGGACCTCATGCAGGTGTTCAGTCCAAGCAGTCATGATTGAAGCAACGGATGTTGAATAGAGAGCAGTTATCCGATTTTTAATTAAAGGTGTCGGTAGTACAGAAATTAATCACTGTATGAGTAGCGAATGAAAACTGCATGTCTTTGTCACCTGTTAAAGGCTGCAGTAAGCAGTTCCAGGAGGAGCAGTAATCATTGACTGGTAATTTGAGGCCAGGGCAAGCACACTTTGTGATCACTGATGTTTTTGTCTCTGAAGCAGATAGTCTCATTTGGAAAGAAGAGTCATGGTGGAGGCACTTACTGGCAAAGTTGAAATCAGTGTAGGGAGTGTGCATACCATTATTTGGGATTGTCTGCAGTACCAGAAGATTTGTGCGCCATGGATACCGCACTTAACTTGCAATTTGTGCAGAAAGGCATTCGCACGGGTCTGTCCTTGGAACATTTACTGCAGTATCATGAGGAAGGTCACCAGAATATTTACAGGAGATAAAACATGGTGCATTTATTATCAACCTGAAAGCAAAAGACAAAGCCACCAATGGAAGCACATGTCGTCTCTACCGCCAAAGAAGTCGAATGGAATGCAGACATGTGCATGAAAACTCATGTTGACTTTCTTTTTTGACCACAAGGTTCCCCCTTTGATCGAGTTTTTCGCCATCGGAAACACCGTAGATGCTGCCTGGTATGTGGACACACTTAAATCTCTGCAAGCATCATTCAAGGCCAAGCAGCCTGGGCTGCTCATCGCAGGAGTCATTCTTCTTCTTGACAACGCCTGACCCCACACTGCAAAAATTGTCTAGGATTGCCTTTCCAAATTCAGGTGGGAAACACTCCAGCATCCTGCATACAGCCCAGATTTGTCCCCTTGTAACTTTCACATTTTCGGGGAGCTGAAGATGCATTTGCTGGGTCACAGATTTCACTCGAACAAAGAGGTACAGAACGCTGTTCGGGAATGGTTCTGCCAGCAATCCACTGCCTTCTATGCATGAGGAATTGAACATCTAGTGTCACAGTGGGATAAGTGCCTTAATAACCACGGGGATTATTTTTAAGCTAAGTCACAATAGCTTTTTCATATGCCCTTTCTCTCATTTTCACTTGAATGACCTTATAAATAAGGGCTAAGTCCTTATTTTATCCCCATCATTTGGAAATCCTTCCTATCATTTGGTAGTAGTTGTAATGAGGAACTTGAAAATAAAAATGTGGCAATAAGTCTAACTTCACTTTCTAAATTTATTAGCATAACTGGCATGCTTTTCACACAACCTTCATTTATCTGTTACATGCATATTGAATTCTTTCTAGATTTTTAGAGGGGGGGGGGGTGTCAATCTCCGTAACAGTGAACCTCAAATTACTGTGGATATTTTTTATTATGCTGAAATAATATAATTTCAGATAAGTATTACACTGAATTAGCATTTTAATTCAGTATTCAGTATAAGACTTATCTGAATTATATTATTTCAGCATAATAAAAACAAAACAAAAAAACGCTTACTAATAAAATATTTTCAGCCCAAGTGGCAGGAAGGAAAGGCAGAGGAAGGCCAAGGAAGACATGGTTGGATCAGATTCAGAAGTGTCTGCATGAGAAAAAGATTATGAGTATGAAGTATAAAAGATCTTGTGCACGGCGTGTAATGGATATCAGTGAAGCACGAGTTGTATGTCAAGATCGCTGTAAATGGCGAAGTTTGATACGACAACAATAAGTAAAAATATCTGGAAGTTTGTATTTCTTTTTGGAGCTAACCTCTGAATCTCAGAGAACAGCTTAGTGATATGTATATGTATGTATTATACTGAATTACTATATTGTGTGTTGGGAAATTTTATCTTTGACCAAAAATTATGACCAAATACCTGAATCAAATGTAATACCTTTTGGAGTATTATCAGAGTTTCAGTCAATGTGTCTATGCCTTTACATCTTGAAACCAAAGGAAATCAGTTTTTTTTCTTTGTTATTCTATAATGCAATATGATCATATCTTTTCTTAGGCAATGCTGTTGGAGCTTTACCTAAATTTTTTTCAATATTGTCTTTCCACTTTACAGAACCTGCAGTTTCCATTTTATTTTCTTTGAACATAATCATTTACTTCATGTTTTGTATGTATTTCAACATCTACGCATATAAAAATATGTTGTGAATATGCAAATTATTAAGACAGGAAAAATATTAAAATCATCAATATAGATGTTATATTATTATGCATTATATACATTATTTTTTTATCCATTTTTAGGTTACGTAGCAACAAGAAAACTAAATAATTGCATACATCAGCTGGGACAGCACTAAAATAATACATTAGTCAAAGGTTTAGACAAATAAAAAAAAATAATCATTGTCCAAATTTCTTTATCAGTTTGCCACAAACAATTTTGCTCAAGTTTTTTCCTTACATCAAGGTAAAATAGTAACTGATTAATTTTGCTGATTCCTTTTAAGTTTTAAAACTATGACTGTCAAAGATGAAACTTTATCATTACTTTTTTTTTTTAAAGACAAGCTTATAAAACACAAAATGTGTTGTGTGAAACAGCAAATATGTTTGCTGATATGAACTTTTATGTGAGTAGTTGTGTTGTTTGGTATTGACAAAAGGTGAAGTGTGGTTATTTTGAGAAGGGAAAGTAAGAAGTAAAAAGAGTGCAGTTGTTTTCTATTAAGGAGTTTCGGCCAGCTATAGGCATGTGGCTCCAACAAGCACTTAGAGACTCATAATTAGAATCTAGATTATGTGCAGTTACATATTTTAGACATTTTATGTTGCATAAAAATGCATAAAATATGCAAATTACCCCTAAAATGCATATTTCAAATAAAACTCTACACGCAGGTCTGCCTTATATACACTGCACTCATGTGCCACACTGTCTTACATGTTGTTAGCCTTTTATGTGATGAGGCAGGCGTACGTAATAAACCGGCATCTCAGTGTATATTTTTCTGGCTCACAGTATTTTCTACCAGGTGGTTTAAATGCATTTCTCTATTTGCCACAGTATTTCAGTTTATGGAAAAGAGATTTGAAAAAATGTGTTCTGGAATAGAGGTAACAAACCCCCAAGATTTTTTGAATACTTTCCTGGTGCAGAGTTTTTGCCCAGGGGTTATCATGTACACACCACACATTCGTGCACATCATGGTATTTCTTTGTCTACAAAACTAATTGAAAAGTTTTATTTTAGACTGTATAATAATATACATTCCTCCCCAGTAGTGCCATTACCTTTGCTTTCAATAATTCTTTATTTAAAAACCAATTATTACAGGATGATATGGCTGTTTACAGTGTAGAGTATGATTTACATGCAATGGACTATTTAAATTGGGGTATAAGGAACCCACATATCCCACTTTTTGAAATGAATTTCTTGCTGCAAATATGCTGTTAAACATAAGTAGCATATATACAAATGAAGCACAGGAAGTTAATTACATTAAACTTGACTGTTCATTTAAAGGAAATTTATAAGAAAGATGTGTGTTTAATTATTTAGATGATTATAAAACATCATCCAATAATCATTCCATGACCATGGACATGATTGTGTAGCACAAAAGATGTACTTTCTAATCTAAGATATAAAACTAGTATCTATGATTGGACCATTGTTTTTGAAAGTGTTCAATGTGATCTTTTCATGTGGCCTACATGGTGGTGAAGTCTGCATGTTCAAATGATCCAGAGAGTTATGATGGCATCAGCTGATGCTCTTGGTAAGGCCACACAAGCTGGACATGGTGAAGAAAAGCAGCTTTAGTTAAAACATCAGAAATTTCATGGATTGGAGGAAGCACTTCATGAAAAGATACACAGATTATATCGAGAACAGAAAAGAGGAAATACATTGAAGAAGCTGAAGATTTATCAGCAGGGGTAGACAAAACTCCCAAATTTCAGACACCAGCCCCTATTTTCCAGGAAGCCAGTACATTTTTCAAGAGATACGAGAGGAAAACCCACGATTGTTAAGTACATGCATACAGGGTTCACGCTGCCCCTGGAATCCTGGAAAAGTCCTGGAATTTGATTTCTCTCTTTTGTTTTTTTGTTTTTTTCCAGGCATGGAAAATCCCAGATTTTTCATATTTTTGTGAAATGGTCCTGAAATATTTTTATTTCAATGAAAAAAAAAATGGTCAAAATGTTAGGATTGAGTGTGTCACTTTGTTCTAACTGCCTGCTGCTTCTGCTTATGATGACATCACTTCCTTTCATGGAGTGTGGATATGTGATGTCATCTCTTTCATCTTACATGAAACTATAGTGCCAGATGTTTGAGTGCCATATTTTTTGGTGACCTTGGTTTATGGTGTAGCCGTTGGAGTCACAACAGTGCGTAGAAACCTTCCCTCGAGTCCAAGATGGTCTTTTCCTATAGCCTGCACTTTCCTTACTGAAGGAGATGGATTTCTGGCCTCCCTGCTGCCAATGTGCATGGAAATAGATATGATTATGGAATAGGTTTCAGTGCAATGGCAAAATTGTTTTGTATTGTTATCATAGTACTACGTTCCAGGTTGCTGCATTATATGTTTTATATGGATCAATTTTTTATAATGGGGCAATTTTACCACTTCATTGAAGAAGTAACACACATTGGAAAACACTTTGTAACAGCAGAACCCATAGGATTTCATAAGATTTCTAAAGGCATAGTAAATTTCACCCCAACTTGCAAAATATAAAGCAAAGCTCTATAATTCTAGCAAAAAGTTAAGCTCCTGGAATTTTTTGATGAACTGCAGAAAAAGTCCTGAAATTTATTTTATGTAAATGTATACGAGCCCTGTACGTAATTTTGACTTTCAATATTAATGTATTCTTCTTATTGTTCAAAACTTCAGGGCAAAATCCACAACTAAAACTTGGTGACATATTCTACACTTGTATTTATAGTTGCATTTTGAAAATAGGTTTTCATTTGAGAAAGTTCAGTTTTGTGTTCTGGTATATTACATGCAATAAAAACACTAACAAATAAGTGCACTTATAAGCACCCCAAGCAAAATCAATACCATGGGTGTGAACATGTCTGATGGGAACACCATGTGCCCACATGTATGTCTTTTGGATTGCACTGTGGAACCTCAGCCTGACTTACTACTGCCAGTATTGCTGCAGAATGTGTAGCTCTGCTCTTGAAAGTAAAGATCCAGACTTAGAAATTTTGCTAGTAGACATTAGCCACCAAGACCAAAATTTTTAGTGGTCATACAAAAAAAAGTCAGTGGCCAAACTTTGAAAAAAATCGAATTGTATATTTCATACTATTATCTTTATAAAATTGCTTACTATAATATCAGTATGTTTTATTTTGCATATTTCGATTATAGTATGCTTAAAAGTTGAAACTGAAATAATAAAATACGTAAATTAATCTTTGTAGTTTGGTCAACAAGATTTCACACTATCCTCCCACCATAGTTTTATCCCATCTTCAGGGTCAAAATTACTCCTTTTTATTCCTGATGTTTTGATCCTAATGCGACTTTCAACTCTGTTCTTTTTCATTAGAAGGCTTCTTTCACCTAATTGTGTTTTTAACTGCTGACCAAAGACATTCTACATGAGCATTTAACAACAGTGCTGTTAAAAGCACAGTTACTAGGTCTCTCATGATTTCAAAAGGCTTTAGAATATCTGAATTCTCCAATTTGTGTAACAATGCATTTGAAAATACATGAAATTATGTTAGGATTCAAACTAACAAGAATCATCTTGATTCGGAGCCACTAATCCAAAGCATGATCAGGGTTAAACTTTAAAACTTTGCATATTTCAGTTATTGCCTCATCACCATGATTGTTTAGGCCTTCAGAAGATTTGGGAAATAGCACCTCATCTAAAGAGCAGACCTATTTCTGCAGAAAACAGATGTTTGAGCATTATTAAATATTTTTTTCAAGTTTTTGTGCAATTTTTTTCAATAAATCAATGCTGTTTTCTGTAGAACTTAGTCCTCTATCTTCATCATCTGCAACACATCTTCGTTGATTACATGCTGTGCTGATTTGGTGACCTTGAAATGTTGATGGCATGTCATTTTGAGATAAAGATTCCTTAAAAAAAGGACCAATTCGTTCCATCTGCAGATTTCAAAACAGCCAACTCTAGTTCAGTAACATAGTGCAAAACACTACTGATGTCCACATCAGTTTTTTTCAGCTTTCTGGAACATTCAGCAACACATGAGATTATGTCAAAAAATCCCTTGATCCTCTGAATGGATGTACAGGGTGTCCAAGAGTTATTGGACACATTACAAAATTATATAAAACAAAACATTAAACAGATAGAAAGAAACTGACTGTACTAACTTACAATGTAATTACACAAGTTAATAAATTTTGATGCGAGATCCCTTATTTGCTCGTAGTACGTCCAAGCGATACTCAATTTCATGCCATGTAATGGCAAGCATCTGAGGAGTTATGGAATTAATAGCAGCTATGATACACTGCTTCAGTTCCTGCAAATCAGTACAAGACATCTGATAGACACAATCCTTCACATAACCCCACATGAAATAATCCAATGGAGTTAGATCTGGAGAGCAAGGAGGCCACAATGAGACCACCACGCCCAATCCATCAGTTGGGGAAATGCTCATTTAGGCACTTACGTACACATGTTGACCAATGTGGAGGCGCACCATCTTGTTGGAAAACGACGTCATATCTTTCGATCGCGGGTATAGCGAAACTTTCTAGCATATCCAAGTAAATGTCACCATTTATGGTTTTTCGCAGAAGAAAGGGCCAATCACTTCTCTTTTTGATAGGGTGCACCACACATTAACTTTTGGAGAATAACATTCCAGTTCAATAGCAACATGAGGTGGCTCACTGCCCCATATCCTACAGTTGTGATGATTCACAATACGTGATACATGAAATGTGGATTCATCACTAAAAATTACAGTACTGAGAAAGTTTTCATCGTTTTCCACTCAATTCAGCATATCCACAGCGAAATCGTATCGCAGAGTGTGATCATTTACATGCATCTTTTGCACTATTTGAATTATATAAGTATGAAACTTTAATTTCTTGTGCAAGAGATTGTGAACTGTCGATTTCGGAATGCAGAGTTCTCTGCTTGCTTTACAAACGGATTTCCTGGGGCTTCGTCGAAAACTTTCATTAACTTGGTCAACCATCTCACCGCTGACGCTAGGCCTACCGGCTCCTCCACGATGTTCCACATTGCCAGTTTCTTTAAACTGTTTCATCCACCGCTTAATTGAATTCATTGGAGGATTACAACCATACTCTAAACGGTACAGTCATTTAACTTTAATGACAGACTTTAATTCCTCAAGCTATAACACACACATCGCCTTCTGCTGTACCGATAACATGACTACTGATTGCGCATTTCTCATACATTGCTCATCAGGCCACACCTAGTGCCATCTATCGGATTCTGGGAATAACAATTCTGCAAAACAAAAATATAGAAACCGTGTTAGTAATACATGGCATAGAAAAACAGACAATGCTCATTGTTTTTTTGTTGTTTTTTTGACATAATTTTGTAATGTGTCCAATAATTATCGGACACCCTGTATATAACCAAACGTTGATTTAAAAAAACTGAGCTAGAAATTGTAATTCCAAATGATGAATTTGTAAGAAGTTTTATGGGTTTAATTCATGTTTTTTTAACTGTGCTACTGCCCGTTTTGCAATTTAGGAGTTTTTAACCACGTCTAAGAAACTATCAGATTCAATTATTTTTACCACAAATATGTATTTTGGTAAAAAAAACCTATGTAGGTTAGTGTGAATCTGTTTTGCATTTTTCAAAAAGGAGTTTTTTAAAAAAAACATGAAGAATGTTAAAAAACTGAATATTGGCATTATGTTCCAACATAAAAATTTTATCTTTCATGGAAATTAGGAAATGGGATGTTTTTCTTGAGGTACTATTAAAAGCACTCTGATTACAGTAAAAAGTGCTTGGGAAGGCAGATAATGTGAAAAAAAGTCTTTGCTTTTTGCTGACCGTGATATGTCATAGATATAAATCTGGAGAAATGTCCAGATTATCGGTTATTTGGGGGAATACTCATTTTGCCAAATTAAATTCCCTGAGTTTTCCCATCTGCAGACAATAGTAATTTTAAAAGCCACACAAACTGCATTTGAATTGGATGAACAGTATTACGGAAACAACACTAACTGACAAAACTTGAGCTAAATCATCTGCGGACGGTTAGGTGAAAAAAAGCAGTCTGACACACGAAAAAGAAAAATCTTCGCCGATCTTGTAAACGTCAAAACTGGCGTAAAAAGAAAAAGTACTTATGCACAGGAATGCCATACCTGCCAACATTAGCAAGCGCCTTGTCAGTGGTAAACAGCATTATTGTGCATCATTCATAGACACTTTTTTCACGAAACTATGCATCAGTGGCGGCTCGTGGTTGAAACAATAGGTGTAGAGCTACAAGAGCAATATGAAAAGATATCTACTGTCTTCAATGAAAATCACTATATGAGGACTGACCTATTTTTTGTATATTAGATCAATTCTTCTTTCTTTTAAAGCTGCAAATTTGTTGATTATGTCGTCATAGAATGGTTGTTTCTTCGTGAGCATCAATAAAATATCTTTCTGAATAGAAATATTTGCCAAAGAAGCAAGTCTGTCTTGAGAAATAGTGTTTCTTGAGTAAGTTTGTATTCTTTTAAGGCAAGAAAAACTTCTTTCCACTGACGCACTTGTAGATGGAATGGTTAAAATGAGGGCAACCGATTTATAAGCTTCTGTAAAAATGTCTTTATCTTCATGAAGCACTCGAAGAAGTTCTTGAGTCGATATTTTCCTTAATTTTCCGTTGGCATATACAAGACTCAGTTCATTTTTAAGGCGCTGAAGTTTAGTAAATATCTTTTCGTATTGATTTTGAATTTCTAAAGGACTTCTTGATATCAACAATGAAAGTAATTCCTTGAAATTTCCACGATTTATCCAGTCCATGCTTTCGTCATGGCCACGAAATGCTAGTTCTTGTTTGCTCAAATATAATACTGCATCAATCACTGTCTGCAGGAAAAGTCTATTTAAACGAACACTTTCGTTGAAATGCATTTTCAAAAGCCTAGCATTCTCCCTCTGGGCATCGGCAATGATGTTCTGATTTTTTCAAAATTCCTTAGCATTAACATGCATTTTAGGTGTTCGCTAGAATCACCATGTTTATGAAGTGAGCGTGTTAGATTTAATAAATCTGAGAATCCGTCTTTATTCCACGCCGAATGTTTATTACTGAAAAGTAAGCAGGGCCAACAAAATAATTTTTGTAACACAGAAGTACTACAAAGCCATTTATATTCAGTAAACCAACAATTTTTAAAATTAATATTGTAAGATTTACCGCTCTTCTTGATTTCTTTTTTGGCAACAATTGTCAGTGAATCCGTCGGTCATCCTTGAAGTAAAATGGCTCTTTTATCTTCATCTTTCCACCCATTAAATGGAGTTTGTAATAAATTACAAACAATGTCGTTCACAGGATACATACTTTAATTAAAACTATCACTAACTGTTAAACTGTACACGGAACTACAGTAACAGCTAAACTTTTTGACAAATAGTCACAAAGCACGAAAAAACAAATCCCTTTCGGAAAGCATATACCACAACACCTCAAGGAAAAAGCCCTAGTGGATTGCAAGGTATCCTGGGTAAACCGTCCTGTTTCACCGTGATCTCCTTCAAAGGTCACGATATTCCATCTGCAGAGCTTCAGCAGCTAAAGCAAAAACACTTCACTTGCACGTCAGATAGGGGAGGTTGACGTCACGGTTACCATAGCAACTCGGTCGAAAGCTGCAGACTTCCAAGGGTTTTCATTTCGGCTCTTCACTTGCACAGTTTTGCGTATGAGGACTTGTTTTCCGTATTGAACGCGCTATGTGAACTGATATCTAATCAAAATTTTGAGTATTTTGTGACACAATAGAGACAAAAAAGAATATATTATACAAATTACTGAATAAAACTTTATTTTAAGTAAAATAGGTGAAGAGGCACTTCGCCTACTTCACCTGAAAAGCCGCCACTGCTATGCATCTCTTTGTGAAAAAGAAATATGCGCCACAACAAAACGTTACAACAAACAAGGACACTAATGAAACTAACACGTGTGAAACACAAAGTTGATTCCCCTGGTGAGGGCATGATAGGTAGCATTGCATGATTTAAGTTCAAAACTTCCACTAGTAAAAATCAGTCAAATGCATTCTGAATCCCACAACGCTTGACGGACAGGAAATCCAAGCATGTGAAACTGCAGTGCATGAACCTCCACTTACCGTATGATCATACTGCCTCTAAAATTGTAGTTTATGTCAAGATGAGACCAAAGAAGGAAAAAAACGCTGAACATTTTAACTGGGTGAAAAATCAAAACACACACCAAGAATGTGGACTACTGTCAGTTTGTCTTTTGTTGACTCTGCAGCTGCACAGCATCCATTGCTTATTAATTTTTCTTTCTGCTGATATCTTTCTCTCCTAGTTTCTTCATGGATGCTTTTCTTTACTTTCTTTTTTATGCCCTCTAATAACAATAACTTCATCCATCATGCTGAAAGAACTTTCAGCCTGAAGACCATGAATATGTGATATCAAAGCTTTAACTATTTTAGATAATTGGTGTAATTTTGAGAATATCAGAACATCATGCATCAATTTTTACAACTTTTTCAACTTTGTCACTTCCATTTTCGGGAATTTCTCCCTCCCTTATCAAGCTTAAATGCAAAAGCTTATGGGACAGGGGGATGTTTAACAATGCGGGAGAGTGGGAACTTACAGTAGAAATTTTTGCACCTTCCAACTTCCGGTTTTGGAAATTTTCCCACTATTTTCAAGCTGAAAGATAAATACTTATGCAGTAAAATGTTATTTAACAATAATACTGGGCAGAGATAACATCAAGATAAAAAAGGAATTACGATTGCCGAAAAAATCTGAACTCCGTCGACCAAGTTTTCAAAATTTTCATAAAGACGGAATTCCGCCCTTTGACGAATACCCCCCCCCCCCCCCAATTGTGTTCACTTGTGCATTGATCGTCTGAATGACCAAAATAATAACGAAAAAGGTGTAATTCTTCGATTTCGCGGAAGAACCTGATGCCTGAAGATTACAGCGAAATTTTTCGTCATCCAACCTCCGTTTTCGCAAATTTTTGCCTAGTTTCAAGCTGAAATACAAACATTTATGGAATAAAATCATATTTAACAAGAAAACTGGACACAAAGGCAACATCAGGAGAAAAAAAAAATCACGATTACGGTAATGTTTTTACACCGTTTAACTACCCTTTTCCAAAGTTTTGAAACACGAAATTCTGTCTCCAGACGGAAAATGCCCCCGCCTTCGCAAATTATCTTCAGTTTTGCACTGATCCTGAAAATGATCTAAATTATAACAAAAAATGCGGGATTCCGCGAATCCACTTAAGAATCTCATGTATATCATAAAACAATAGCAAAATGAAAAAAGATTAAGCAAAATGAAAATTTGTAGAATCCGTAGTTTCGACAGTGAAGTCCATAGTTCCATAGTCAGACAACTAAATCCGTAGAAACTACGGACATTCTGTAGTAGTTGTCAGGTATGAGAATACCATCACATTACAACCTCGAAAATCCGGAATCGTCCAGACTTTGTCGATTCCGGAATTTAGAAATTTCTGGATTATAGAGAGTTTGGTTAAAATTCAAACTTAGTATTAACTAAATACACTATAAAACACTATATTTTGTAAAAATAATCACAAAAAGCCAAGTTAACCAATTATTATTTTTTTTTTAAGTGAACACGGAAAGCGGATGGAAAATTCGGTCAATATTAATTTGTAAAATAAATTGTTTCTTTTTAGCCGTTCACTTTACGATGCTCAAAAGCCCGCAGGTGCACACTAAATTCGGCATAGTCTGAATTATGCAGGCTTTCAGCGAGCATTCATAAAAAATAAAAAGAAATGCGTAACTTCTAAAGTTTTAATCAGATTTTGATGAAATTTCGCATGGAAGTTTTTTTTTTATGGTTACTGTAAAATTTGCATTCGGTTATTTAAAAAATTGGAGAATTTTTTTTTTTTATATAAAAATTTCTTCGAGTATGATGACCCATCATCCTTGCTTGGCGCATTCTTTGTGATCAAAAACCGACGCTACGCCCTTGCCTTTTTTTTAAAACTTTTTTTCTTTTCTGCTGTTCAAGCAGAATAGCTTCTGTACATTTGGTGTAAAATTTTTAAAAAACATGAGAGTTAAAACTCTTTTTCCGTACAAGTTAAAACTCTTTTTTTCCCCGTACAGCACAAGTCCAATATAATTTTTTTTTCTCCTCCTCGTATCGGTACAGGTTGCCGGAATTGGCGATTTAATCAAACATTTTTAGTCGTCATGATGATGTAGTTTATCGCCAGTGGCGACCTGGCGACCGTGATTCTGGATCTTTACTTGAAAATGTCAAAAATTCATATTGATATCTTCATTATTCTTATTTTAACGTAAGTAGTCCACAAAAAAAATGCAAACAGAATAAACCTGTATATTGTACTCGTTGCTTTATTAAAGAAATGGAAGCTTCATAACAAAAAGCCAAAGTTTGAGAAATAAATTTTTCATTGAAGTATTTGAAAACTCAGATGCCATGGCGACTGGACGCCTTGGATTTGTCAACCTTTGTTTTATAAGGGTTACATAACAATTTCAAAAAATCTCTGAATGATGGGTGGATTGGGAGCCTGAGAAAAAGTACCCACTTGATGCATTAGACACAGCTGATAAAGGCTACCCACCACCAAAATTGCAAGAACTTTTGGATAAAATCAAAAAGTTGAAGAAATACGAAAGTGTGGGTGAAAGTTGAGTTCAGATGAAGGTATTGCAAAGTATAGCAAACAGCAGAACAAAATTTATACAAAGAAATAAAATTAATTTCAAGAATATGGAATGAAGAAGCTATACCAAAAGAGTGAAATGGAACTGTTTTTTATATAAAGAGAGAGATAAGGTTGTATGTGACAATTACTACAGGGTATGTAAAAGCCAGGGTTCGTCCTAGGACTAAAAAAGGGCAGGTTGCTTGTTATGGAAGAATGGGCAGCTTGTTGTAGAATGATGGCCACTATAACGCTATCACAGTTGTGCATCAAGAAATACAAATTCAACAGGGTAAGAGAGTTTAAATATCTTGGTATCATTTTCTTGGATACCAGGCAGAACAGTGACAGCAGAAGTAAAGGCTAGGCTACAAGCTGTGAGCCTATTTGCTTTGGGATTAAATAAGATTTGGGCCCCAAAAAGCATATCAAGGAACACTGAAATATTAGGTTGGAAAGAGACCATACAAGCTACATTCAGGGCTTGAAAAGCCGCCCCGGTGGCGCAGTGGTCTAAGCGATGGCCTCTGATCATTCGTCCGGAAGGGGTCCGGGTTCGAATCCCGGCGAGGCATGGATGTTGTGTTTGTCTTACGGCACTGGCTCTCTCCCTTCCCTGGAGCCAGTGACCCTAAATTAGGGACGGGCGACTGCTTATAGCCCATTGAGTTACTCACGGTGGTCGTTAAACCTCCAACCCCCCCCCCCCCGGGCTTGAAAAATACCATGCCCGGAGCATGTAAATTATTGGCCTCAGCAGGTGAATTAAAAATCTAGCTTCCTGGCCCATGTAACTAGATAAAAATAAAGTTTGAAATAGAATTTCCTACTACAAATAAAAATACAGTCATCGCATGTCGTGTTTCATTTCAATGCTAATCACAGGAAGTAGTAGTATTGCTAGGGATGCCATGGACAGAAGAATATCACTTTAATTATATTATGTTTCTAGATCCAGAAATTGGAACCATATGTAGTTTTGCTTGAAATGTTGTTTATAGTCAGTGACAAGTTCCATGCCTCTGATGGAACTAGCCTCCAGTGTTAAGTAACAAAGGGCAAAAACTTAAAAAATGAATATTCCAGAATCACTAAATTTCTCAAATACCAATTTCATCATCATATCATTTCATACCAATTTCAGTATCATCATCTTAAAACTTGAGTACATGCTTTTTGTGCATTGAACATTTTGAATACAGACCCTTAAAACGGAGATACAAAACATGTAAAAAAGTTAATATTTTTAACTTTAAAAAAATGAGGGTTCTAATTTGTTACCTTGAAAGTCAATTTCCTTGGCATCCAGCTTTTACTATCTGGGCAGGAAAATAATTTCTGCACATGCCCAGCTGGACATGTAACTTTTCAGATATTTGTCAAGCCATCCATGTTAATTCACCAGAAAAATTCAACAGTAATTCCCTGTAGATATTAAAATATTATTATATATATTTTGTTATCAGTAAGTACTAGTTTATCATCAAATGGAAGTCATCACTCTTTCCACGTTTACAAAAAAAGAGAGGGCGATGACTTCCGTTTGATGTTCCTAGTCCACATCAATTGTTTGTATTAATTATTCATTCACCTCCTAGTTATTTGTTCAGTTGCTGCTTACCATCTTTGGCAAATCCCCAGCATTGTTCGGGGCTCCAAGAATCCACCTGCCATGTGGTTTGGCAGTTGTCATATGCGAGTTTGGGGAATTCGAGGCCACTGTGGTGCAGTGGTAGCATGTCCGGCACATAACTGGAAGACCCTGGGTTCGATTCCCGGAGGCGGCCGATGAGAATTTTTCTGTTACTCACTTATAAACGTGGAAAGAGCGATGACTTTCATTTGATGTTCCTAATCCAGGTTAATTGTATGTATTAGGTACTAGTTTAATTTGAGAAAATATTCTTTCTTCAGCATTTGTAATTGCTAAGGTACATGCAATGTTCAAAAGTTTCTATTGGAGGAAATCTCCTACCCACAGTTCCTTCTGATTTTGACAGAATTGAACATATTTTTGGAACTGACAAATTACTACTCTCAGTATTAGTTTGAGTGTCCATTACTTCAGCAATGCCATAAAGACTTAGAGAGGTTTCTAACCCTACTTTTCTAAGATCTAAGACCATGATGTGTAATAATAAACTGGTTTTCTAGAAATGGTTTCATGCAAATGATCAGTAAGTGTATGTTCATCTCTTTCAAATGGACTGTTACAGGTAGGGCAGTTATATTAGGCTTGAGGAAAGGTGGAGTGGAATTTTTTTTTTTAATTTAAGGGCAGGCAGGTTTAGCACCTTTCTAGAAACAGCTAGGATGAACCCTCTAAAAGCAATAAGATTGGAATATTTCTGCTGAACATGACATTCAAATTTCTAGCTGCCTACATACTTCATAGAATTAAACCAATCATAGAAGAATCAAATGGTGAATATCAAGGAAGTTACAGAAAAGGAAGATCTACAACCAATCAGATTTTTGTTCTACAGCAGTTATTGGAAAAGTTTAACGAGATTCTACTTCTCCTGTTCGTTGATTTTAAAAAGTCATATGACAATATCCACAGGTAGAGTATAATTAACATTTTAAGAGAACATAGTTTTGCCAGAAAAATAGTCAGTTTAATTGCAATGTGCCTGAGCAACACAACTTCAAAAGTTAAAGTGATGGGAAACTTAACAGAATTTTTTTTTTATTGGAACTTAGCTCAGGCAAGACAATGCAATCTCTCCCATTCTGATTAGTGTAGTGTTGAATCAAGTTTTAAAATATATTCTTGAACAAGAAAATATATTTAAACTTGATTCAATACTAGAGATCAATGAATGTGGTGTAAAAATTAACCTTTCAGCATATGCTGACCATATTGTTATTACAGCACAGAACAAAAAACAGCTGAGAGATATATTCTCATGTCTTGAAAACTTTGCAGAAAAAGTAGGTTACAAATAAATGAGGAAAAAATGTAATGCCTTCTTCTTTCGAGTAACAACATCAACATGGTCGCCACTATAATGCTATCACAGTTGTGCATCAAGGACTACAAATTCAATAGGGTAAGAGAGTTTAAATATCTTGGTATCATTTTCTTGGATACCAGGCAGAACAATGACAGCAGAAGTAAAGGCTAGGCTACAATCTGGGAACCTATTTGCTTTGGGATTACATAAGATTTGGGCACCAAAATGCATATAAAGGAACACTAAAGTATTAGGTTGGAAAGAAAGTGATGTCTGCAAATAAAAGGAGACAGAAAAAATTACCATTTATACAAGTACAAATCAGTCCAAAATGTAGTTGCCATCATCTCGGCAGCTGTCGGATACTCTCCATGTAGAATTGTAGTGGCTTGGATGCAAAGAAGTAAGTGTGGGTTCGACACCTTCCTGCTTGGTGAACCACTGTCTGTCCAATGTCTGTCCAAGAAATGCTGCAATGACTAGAAAGCATGGTAGTTGCTTGGGGCAGTGTCCGGGAAAAAAGCTGGGTGCGGGAGCCCAAGTTCCTGATCTTTTGACAGGTCACCCACGCTGTTTGGGGTCTCACTCCATCTTGTTGTAGGAGGACTCCCTTGTGGTTCAGCAGTGCTGGTGATTTCAACGTGAATGATGCGTGCAAATCATAAAGCTGACTACAGTGCACATTGGCGGTGATAGTGGTGGTGTCCAGCAGCAACACAACACCCTGGATATCCCACCAAACAGACAGCACAAACTTACATGGGTGTAAGCCAGCTTGGGGGGGGGGGGTGTTCAACATGGGCTTCTGTTTTGGGTCTAACCACTGTTTCCGGACACACTAACATTGTCATACAGGACCCATTTCTTGTCACCTGTCACAATGCGGTCCAAGAATGGTTTGACTTTGTCATGTGCAAGCAGGAAAATGTTGGGGTACCCAAACTCCCCTTTTTTGCACCTTCCCAAGTTGACACAGGTGTGTGATAATGCTCGTGTGTAATCCCCAGCTGTTCGACCAACTCCGCATGGTCACACGTGGGTCAGTGTCTACTAAGATCTTTAACATGTCTGTATACATTGTTGTAGGTCTTCCGGCTTTGGGACGGTCTGACAGGTCAAAATTTTCGTCTCGAAACCGTTTGAACCAATGGCAGCACTGATGATCTGATATGGCATTGAGGCACACATTGGTCATTTTCTTTACAGCACTTGCAGGGGTGCTCCTGCAATAAAACTCATACAGCATGCAATGGTGGATGTGCTCCTTGTCCACTTTCGTGTTGGCTGGCGCTTACACTCTTTGACTTCTGATGGCTAAACTACCACTGACTTAAGCCACCTATCTGCTGATATTATGCTGGTGTGCTGCACAATCTCAGTGGCCAATGTGCGCTGTGGCCTGGACTTTGATTTCGGGTACTTTGTCATCAGACATTACTTATTTCCTACCCAATATTTCCCAAACTCTTTAATGCCACATTGGAAAATGTCTTTCAATCACTGAACTGGGAAAACAAAGGGATAAAGATTAATGGAGATTATCTAACTCACCTTTGTTTTGCTGATGACGTAGTCATTTCTGCAACTACCCCATCAGAGCTGCAGAGTATGATCCAGGAACTTGCTCACAAGAGTAAAGAAGTGGGATTAAAAATTAACTTTCAGAAGAAAAGGGATGTACAATGCTTTTACAAGAAAGGAAGATTTATCGATTGATGGAGAAAAGCTGGAGATAACAAACACGTACGTTTATCTTAGACAGCAGATATCAAGTGAGGGTCACATTGGTGAAGAAATTAATCGGCGTACAAAACTTGCCTGGAGAGCTTTTGGAAGAAACAGCATAATTTTCAAGAGCAATATGCCATTATGTCTTAAAAGAAAAGTGTTTGATCAATGCATCCTTCCAGTGCTTACATATGGTGCAGGGACGTGGACCTTAAACTAAAAGAGTCATACAAAGACTGCAGACAACTCAAAAAAGCATGGAGAGGTGCAACCAGGAGAGATAAGAAGACAAACTCGTGGATCAGAAAAATGACAAGAGTGGAAGACTTCATGATCAGAGTAAAATCCCTGAAATGGCAATGGTCTGGACATATTGCCAGAAGGACAGACCATCGATGAACAGCTGAAATTTTAAACTGGATTCCAAGGGACAGGAAAAGACCCAGAAGAAGACTACATGGGAGATGGGTGAGTGAAATTCGAAAGTATGCAGGAGTGACATGGAGGAGACTGGCACAAGACAGATCGTTGTGGAAGAAACTTGGGGAGACCTTCACCCAGCAGTGGATTGATAATGGTTGACAATGATCATGCTGATGATGATACAGTAAAATACTTGTATCAGTGTAAATTTTGTCATCTCTGTAGCCCAAATTTTTGTGCAACCCCCAGTGTAGGAATGTTTCACAAATAGTGGAAATAATTATTATAAAAATGTAACTTTTTTTTTATCATCATTTTTGACTACGAGAGCTTCTAAATCAAAAGGTAGGACATCAACTACAATTTGAGGACAATTGTGAACTATGTGATTACCACAACCAACACCCACAATATTTCTCCTTATTTCTTTCTTTAAGCGGCTGCAAATATAATTTGCGTAGCCCAGACAACAACACTCATGACATGACCGATTGCTGTCCAGTTTAGGCAGAGGCCAGATTCGTGAGGGTTTACTGTATAGTGAATTCATTTTTAATTCTGACCAGAACGAAACAGCCAACTGGCCAGGACAAGACCTGAAATCTGGGGCAGTCTCAGTCAAAACAGGATGTATGGTAAGACTACTCATTTGGAATATTTTTTTGCTGAAGCATTTGAAACTTTAAATGACAGTAAAACAGAGTTCAAATATTTAGTAGTGAATATTGTGCAGCTGCTGAAAATTTTTCACATTTTTCAACAGCTAAGTGATAGATGTTGTGAGGTACATAGTAAGGTGCTGCAGGCTTATAAAATCTGTGGTGCTGATTTCTGTCCTTTGATTGTTCATTCAGTTGTAATTGCAGTTTCTATCAGTTCCAAATATCAGAGTGTGCCATTTTCAGGTTTATCATCTAGTCTAAGTGATTTGGAATTTATGTTTGATTTTTTTTTATGAATTCTCAACATACTTTTTGTTTTGCAGAAAACAAAATTATATTATAATAATGAAAGCAAATAGTGATATGTACAAAATGATGTACCTTTTTTAACGTAATAATGAATCCAAATATGTGCGCTTTTCTTTTTCTTAAATTACTAGGGGCTGCGCCTCTAGGCTCGCTAAGCTCATTTCCAGAGTAGCACTTGGGCCCTGCAGCCCGATCTCCAAGTATATCACATGAAATAAAAACTGGAAAATTCATATAAATTTCAATTTTTATTGCATGTCTAAGCAAATAAGGCTTGTTATTCCGAAATTTCAGAGTTTTTTTTTTTTTTTTACTGTCGTTAATTTTTGGAAGGTCGGACTTTTGTCGTTTGAACTTATAGCACTTACTAAATTTCCCACTAAGAAAAACAAAAGCGGTCCAAAAAGCATTTCCGTAAACCATTATGCTAAACCGTTTATACTCGGGGCAAACTTAACCTGTCATTGGAAGGAAGGCTACAGAGTGTATACTTCCACTGCATAAAATAGTTCCGGTCTAAAAGCTCGTACTCCAGCTTCAACTGGCACTTAGAAAGGACACAGATGTTCAATACGTTGTGTGTGTGTGCATTTAAAAAATTCAGATCTCAGTTTCAGCGGCATTTCTAAAAAATACAGATATTCGTGCTTTGGTGACGTCACTGATGGTTCTCTGTCACAGCATTCTTGTTTGGGTCAGAGTTAAGCTGTCAACCCAGGGGATATTTATTGCTGTGGGGGTGGGGGTCATTAGTGGATGGATGAGGGCGAAAAAAAGTGTTTCCGAGGGCATTTCGCGTTTCTCCCCCTGGTTTCTCCTTCTTGATTGTTGTTTTAAAACACTCTTCTGTCTTTTCGGTTTTTTCGAATGGCATCTGCTGGTCACTCGAGTGTATTTCAGCCGCATAAAGCTGGGAAACCACTACGAAGTTCTGCTAAGGTGATCGTCATTAATGTTTTCACTAAATTGATGGAAATTAAATTAACAGTTCTTACGGCAGAACTCAAATTGATGGAAATGAACTAAATTGATGGAAATGAACTAAATTGATGGAAATGAATTAACAGTTCTTACGGCAGAACTCACTGGCGTTTCAAGTCGCACCATTTGCGAGAATGAAGGTTGAATTTAGTACTGAAGTACCTCAGATCCATCGGCAATTTATTTCTTCAAATTAAAATACAATTCTCGCTGGGCTTACACAGAATATTTTCTCGAAATTAGTTTGGAGTTCCCAATTCAGTTCTCAATATAGGCCAAGAAACGGCTATCTTTTCCTTTTGAACTTTTGTGCGCATATGAACCGGCATGAAAATTCAGACAAATGAAAGAGTTCCTTCCACTGCCACACATAATTCGGAAACTTGGAAAACTGCCACACATTCAAAGTGTTCCTCGGAGGAACAGCAATTTGTGCCCGGCCCATCAATGAAAAACATGTGGCAATTTTCCAAGTTGCTGAAAGATGTGTGGCAGTTTACAGTGAACCCTGAAATATCATTTACCACAGAGACGGGCTCTTGTCCAGTACTTATGGCATCACGGGGTAGTCAAAAATGCATACACGTTTAACGGATGTCTGTTATAAAAAAAAAAAATCTAATCAAGGCAAAATTTTTGAAAGAACGAAATTTTACGCATAACTGATGACATGGTAAAAATACTTTTAATTAAATCCCGCAGTTGGTAATCTTCAAGCAATAAGTATAAATATATGAAATATATAAAAAAAATGGAAAAATACGTGAAAACAAAATTAGGCCACTTAAGACTTCTTCCCGTGTTTAGCAAAGATAATTTCATTTTAAAAGTAAGAAAGAAAGAAACGTTACACGTTCTGTAACATCTCAAAAAAAAAAAAAAAAAAAGATAAGAGAGGGAGAAATAAACTGCTTGTCTACCGGTCTGCAAAGTGCGCGGCGGTGGGGAGGGGGTTAAAATAGAGGGGTTTGGTAAGGGATCACGGTGACAGACAGCCAGCCCTGAGGGCTTGTGGGAGAAGTTTTCCGAGTGAAGGTTAATTACACACCATTAGTGCGGAGTAATACTGGGAGTGAAAAGGTCACCGTAGCTTCGGCCTCATTGCCAGGATAGCTTTGCCCCCAGTATAGGTGGACGTCAAGTAATTTTGCTTCTTATACTTCCAATGGAAAAACTTTTGTACATATTTCCTTCAGAATTATTGTGTTCCCAAGGATGAAAATTTGAACATCGATTAAAATAACTTCATATTATAACTTGGAATACTTAATATTTTCTAAAACATAACCGTAATTATATAAAAAATCAATAACTTTTCCTTTGGTAGTGTTGGAACCAGAAAAAAGATGGCGCGACCTGTACTTTGATGAAGTCAGTAGACAAACAAATGTTGGATTACATAATTATGGTTATGTTTTAGAAAATATTAAGTATTCTAAGTTATAAAATGAAGCTATTTTAATCGATATTCAAATTTTCATCCTTGGGAACGCATTAATTATGAAGAAAATGTGTGCAGAAATTTTTCCATTGGAAGTATAGGAAGCAAAATTACTTGACGTCCACCTTAAACAACTGAGATAGCTTTACCAACAAAACATATGCATAACAAATTCTCTGCGTCACCATGGCAGCAGGTCACGGGACCAGAACGTTCCTCTGTGGTTATCATGAAGACAGAGGAGCCGTTCGTTTCTTTCTTTTGCGTCTTTAAAAAATGCCTAAAAATAAAAAAATGACTTTTCTTTATTTTTATTTTTTTTATAGGGACGATAGTTGTAAATTTATGCTGTAAAAATTGCAATGCGTTATGATTTATAGTTTGCCATATATCCGTTTTTCTAAATGGATTCCATCGTGAAATAGGGAATTTTGTGAAATTTGTTTTCTCATAAACTAAATCGAAATTTAAAAAAAAGGGCAACGAGGTGCAAAAATTCGGGCATGGCACTACATGCCTACAAAGTTTGGTGGTTCTGTTGCTGTCTGTTAGTGTGTCCGGAATGTGACCTGATAGCACTTTTTTGCTTACCTAACTTTGAAATACAATAGCTCTTGAAGTATCGCTAGAATGGAGAAACGGTTTATTTCAGCTTGTTCTCCAAACAATTCTCTACAAACGATGTAAATTTCATATTGTTGTGTTCAATACATTTTATGCTGCGAGCTAGGAAAGCAAGAGTGTCGTGAAATTTCTAAAGCAGCAGCAGTTCCTTTTTTTAGTATAAAAAGAAAACTTATACTGTATGTCTCTATATATTAAATAATATCTGATTAATTGTTTGAAGAAATTAACTATAATTTCATGCATGTTCAAAAATTCTTGTTTCCCATGTCTTATATTCTTGCTGCTAAACAAGATTGCATTTCTTTTCTTTATTTTGTTGTGCAGGATTACAGAGAAAAGATGCTGTTTCACAGAGATCACAAGGTTCATGTTAAGTGGAGCCTAGAAGATACAGCAATACTCCTGCACAATCGTTTCCCTGAAGCAGACATATTTGTTGTAAAACCTTTTAGAATGCATCTAAACACCTTTAGCTGCTATGAGAATTTTGTTGAAGGAAATGATTTTGGTGTTCCTAAGCACTCAACAAACACCAGTAGTTTAATACACTTAATGTTACTACTGAAAACTCTGAAACACGTTCTTTACAGCACTGAATTTTTAGGTGCTTCAGAGAACCAGGTTGAAGTGCAGTGCGGCAAGCCAAGTGAAAATACAAATCCATTTTTTCGCCATGTGACTATAATTGGGTTTAGTAAAGGATGTATTGTTTTAAATCAGTTGGTCCATGCTTTAGCTGCCTTGAAAGAGACTGCTGAGGAAGATTTGATGACTTTTGCTAAGGTGATCAAAGTAATGTATTGGCTTGATGGTGGACATTCTGGTGGCACACAGACTTGGATTACCAGTGAAACCTTAATAAGAAGCCTTGTAGACATGAGCATTTCTGTTAGAATACATGTAACTCCTTATCAGGTTTATTGTGACACACGACCCCGTATTGGCAAAGAAGAGAAAATTTTCAGGGAAACTCTTCGACGAATGAATAGTGATATTCAGAGAACTCTGCATTTCGAAGAGGAGCCTCGTTCATTTGAAAACCATTTTCGTGTTTTAGAAATGTTTAAGAAGCCAGAGGCACCATAACTGTTCCAAACTTTGCTGTGATAATTTAAGTGTAAGGTTCAGTTACAGGCATCTCATACATATGAAGTGATTGTATGTACATAAAAATAATTGTTATATGAAATTTATTTCTCACATATATCTATCTCATCTTAAAGTGTGTGAAGCCAAAAAGTTATTTCTTGGTAAAAATATTGCCACTGGTGAGCACAAATTAAAATATTAAATTAGGAATAGAAAGGTTTATAAGTTTGTGTTTACAAGGGCTGACTGAACAAATTACAGAAGGGAAATATTTCTATTATATTTCTATGAAATTCCCTGGGGAGTTGAAATGCTTTTTTCAGACAAATTTGAAAACCTTTTGAATCTGCCTTGAAGAATGCATTATCCAAACTTACAAAAATATTACAAACAGCCATTGTAATGCAGGCCCTGCTCTGGACTTTGCTTTTCCTTTAGCCATTTTTGTTTTTTTGCCAACTTTTTAAAATGTAAGTGAAAATAAATCCAATGCTAGTAATGCATATACACACACAGATAAAGCCTTTTCAGTTGAAGAAAAGTACTTCCTCAATGTAGCTGCCAAAAATAAGTCATTGTTGCATATAAATTTTGTTTTAATACAATAAATTACATTTTTAAAACAGAAAATATTAATACTGTTAACATCATTATGGCTGTTACTGTATATATACAGAAACTGTTTGTGTGCATAGAAATATTATCAATATATTTGTGTTTAAGGTCCTTACCATCTCAAACAAACATATTTATCCTGCAACTTTCTTTTCACTCCAGAGCTTAAATGCATGGTCAAAAGTTTCACAGTCTTTGCTCCCTAAACGTATTCAACTATAAATCTAAATATGTATGTGCTACAGAACATGTAGGCAATCTTGATCAGGTTTTATAAGTTAAATGAATGTTTTATATCTGCAGTAATCTTGTGTTCTTCCAGATTTTTATTACTCTAGAAAGGATTGATACTCAGGGTTATGGGTGGACTTCAATGTAATTTCTCCCACAAAAGTGGCAAATGCATACATTTGAACAAGAGCAGTGCAAGATAACAGGCTCTTCCATTTCTCTTAGGTGATTATTCATTTTTGAACTTGAAGTAATGCACAGAAAACTTAGTGATTGCTGTGCTTTCTCTGGAATCTTAACTCCCACCCCCACTCCTCTGAACTTTTTACTTTGGCTCATTGTGTGAAGGTAAAACAAGCACTGAAAAAATAAATGGTAGGAGCATGCGAACACAATGTGATGAATCATCATTTTAATTCACCAATAATAAGTTTGCAATAGCAAGTAATGCCCACTTGCTATTGCAAACACCATGGCATTTTTTTTTCTCCGGGTTTGACAACCAACTCTGAGGGCTGTAGGTGGTCTCCACTCCCTGCTTTGTTGTCGCTAGTTCTAGGAAAGGAGCAGAGCTAATCCCATCTGACAAGCTTATCACACTTGCCTGATCTGGAATTCAAACCTGGACTCACCTTGGACAAATGGTCAGAAGTCAGTGCCTCAGACCACTTTGGTGGCCCATGGCAATGTACCAACTTCCTGTTGGAACATTGACTAAACTTGACTCAAGCATGCAGAAACATCAGTTTCCAATGAGAAGTGATGTGTCTGGTCCTCTACTTGATGAAGTGCATTCAGGTCACAAAAGAAACTGAATTTTAGGCAGCATGCCACCTTGCAGGCAGTTTGTGTAAACAAATATGCTTACTCCTAGTTCATCTGCAAGTGCCAGTGAAGTCACACATCTGTGCAGGCAAATATCCTTCAATTTCAGTGACCATCAATTTATTATATTTCAGAGATTTTTCTGAAAATTATATTTTGTTTTTTTATCTCCCAATGGCCTTTTTATTCAGCTGTATATTTTTCAATGCTGTTTTTTTAATATTATTATAATTTCCATTGCCAGTTGACAGCACAACCCCTGTAATGTCATCATCGGTGATAAAATGAGCCACAGGGAAATGTTTTTTTTTTTTTTTTTTTTTTTTAAGTTGAAGTGGTGCTAGTGCATCTATGTTGGCTCTAGTAGATGCTTCAAAATTTCAAATCTGCAGGTTTTAATTATAGCCATAGGCACTGGTTTGAGTGCCATGGAATATCGTAGTAAAATTTTTCAGACTTTATTTTTTCACATGATTGCCTCAGAAGTGGCAAATGGTGTTATCAGCAAGTTCTCCGAGTAGAACTCCTCTTGATCCCAAAAGATATAAGCCATCACTTTGCAGGCTGAAGGAGTTGATTATGATGAATGCTTCCACTGTTTGGATTGTTCCTTTTATGTAAAAATAAAGTGTAATAATTTTGTAGTAGTTAGGGTGTGTGGTGACTCATCCATTCACAAAATTGTATAGATTTCTAATCATTGACACTCTTGTCATCCCATGCCTGTGCACTAGCATGGTGCTCAGACATTTATTTAGAATTAACAATTTAAAAAGGAAAAAAAAATGTTTGGGCTGAATTTTCTCCATTTGTTTATTGAAAGATTTTCTGCCTCCAACGTATTGATTGCTTCATGGTTCAGCATAACTGATTTCACACCTTCATTCCATTGTTTTCTTGGTTTGTCCGTTGATCTTCATCCCCTGGTACCATACAGAATTTAACACCTCCTGTTTTGGCTGCCTTTTTCCCACTCAACATAGAGATTCATACTTATCTTAATGCATTCTCATTGGCTGTCTCTTCTATTGAAGTAGTAGCTCTAATGTGTGAATTGCTAATTCTGTTTTTAAACTTGACCCATCAGTTTTTCCTAGTGCAATATTTGTATGCCTCCTGGAATTTAAGGAATCTCCTTAACTGGGCCTCTTTGTTTTCCTTATTTCCCCTCAGACTCCTGGGAAAGACCTTAATTTAATTATGACTTTTGGAAATCATTTTACACTGGCGTGCAAAACTTAAGGACAAGATGGTTTTTCGAATGTAACATTGTGCAGAAGTGCTCCACATCAACTCAAATCATACCATAAGATCCCCTTGATGTAAGAATGTGGGACAAGTGCGCAAAACCGTCCAAGGAATCCAAAGGATACAAAGGCACTTTATTGAAAAGGTAGCTTCGAGCACATCTGGTCAGAAGACAGAAACGTCCATGTGAGAGGCGGTTGCCAAGAAAAATCCAGTCTTTAGTAAGGGATATGATCACCCCTGGCTGCATTGCAGGATTTACAATGTCTGTCCATGCTGAGGACAAGGTTGTCAAGGAGCTGTTGAGGCATCGTGGCCCATTCCTCTTGTAGCGCCAATCGCAGCTGCGGAATCGTTGCTGACAGCTGGTGACGTGCTGCCAAGCGTCTCTCGAGAAGGTACCACACGTGTTCAATTGGATTTAGGTCCGGGGACCTTGTGGGCCAATCCATGCATTGAATATCTTCACTCTCCAACAGCTCTGCGACAGCCACTGTACGATTAGGTGTAGCATTGTCGTCCATGAAGAGGAACTCAGGACACACAGCACCTCTAAACAGATGCACGTGAGGCAGGAGAACCTCGGTACAATAGCGGACACCAGTGACTGAACCTCCTTGGAAGATGTGGAGGTCAGTACGGCTACCAAGCATGATACCGCCCCAAATGAGAACTCCGCCACCTCCAAACCGTTCCCTTTCGATGATGTTGGAGGTACGATTACGTGTTCCCTGCTCTCTCCAGATGTGTATAAGTCCAGAATCGCTCATCAGACTAAATCGGCTCTCATCCATAAAGAGAACTCTATCCCATTGCTGATGTGTCTAATTCTTGTGTTCCTGGCACCACAGAAACCGCCATCTCCAATGAGCAGGCGTTAATGGCACACACCGTACTGGTCGTCGTGCAAGTAGACCACCTTAATGCAGCCTCCTGGCCACAGTAAAATGCGATAACGGACGTCCAGTTGTCTGTTACATGTGCCTTGCGATTTCTCCCGCTGTCTGTCGTCTGTCTCTTCTCGCCTGTAGGACAATATACCGGTCGTCCGCTGCCGTGGTTGCTCATGGACGACCACTGCTAAATTCTCGGACAGCTGTTCCTGTCGTTTGAAATGCCTCCAAGCTCGTGAAACGATGCTGTGAGCGATCCCGAACTCCTGGACCACACTAGTCACACTTCGACCTTCTTCCAACTTCCTAATGACGCGACCTCAGGTAAAGTCATCCAGATGTCGTCTACTGGATTGGCTGTTGGCCATATCACACGGTGGCGGCAACTCAACGTCGTTCAAACAGATGACACCGAGCAATAGCTTTCACCGAATTGCTGAGTGTACACCGCCTGTGTGCTTTATACCCTTCCGACACTCCCCCACCCCCTCATGCCGCATATATGTGCATGCCCAAACGTACCGGACCCTAGTCTGTCTCCTGAGTGGTCTTTCGGTCCGTTCTGCCTGCTCGTTCCGCTGTTATGCTAATTTCTCCTCTTCATCCTTAATTTTTGCACACCAGTGTACTTCAAACCTTTTTGATGTAATTTGCTCATTTAGTAGGTAGAACACACCCACACCCTAGAAATTTGCAATTTCCCTTCATCTGCTGGAAGCTTTTTTGAGTTCACCTTTTCCAGCTAATATGTACTTGGACCTCTCATGCTGATGGAGTGAGCAACAGGTATGATTTTATAAACTTTGTCATGTCTTGGCATTGCTTCAGAGAAGACACAACATACTTCCAAGTGCTATAGTTAATAGTGAAATTGGTAGTCCACTGCAGAGTATGTGAAGCCAAATATACTACAGAAATTGTACATCTCAGTGAAATAATGTTATTCATGATCTGTGTAAAGCTCATTTACGAATTTCAAACATTATTAAACATTTTTGGAATTGCTTATTGGGTGTTTTATATATCACAACATTTCTTTGATTTGTTTAATCCCATCCAGTGTTTGGAACCTTTAGAAAATTTTAGTGTAGCAGTGATGAGAATATTCCATGATTTTCAGAAAGTCAAATTTTCTCTCTCTTCCTGATAATATTCTTAGTTTTAATATTTTTCTGATCATGTTCCTCATTTTTATAACTTTGGTAGTAGAAACACCAGCAAAACTTCATACCAATGAATGAAATACAGGATTACACCATTGTACAATACAAATTTTGACATTGTGAATCCGTTTATTGGTGTAAATACGACATGAATGGTAAGTCAGACAATATCCAAAAACTTGAAAATTTTATCGTCCTGGTGCGGGCATCAAACCTGCGTCTCCCGGCTAGCGCCCGAACCTGCTAACCACTACACTGCCGAGAACGACCAAATTTTTGATTAATTTGAATTTAACCATCACAGGATTCGCTAGTCAAAGTAACTTTCATTCATATATAGCAAATCTGGAGGATTAGAATTATTTCCCATGATTGCCTGGAGGAGCAGAATGGTTAAATTCATATTAATCGGAAACTTGAAACTTGGTCGTTCTGGGTGGTGAACCACTACACTGCAACACACCCACACCCTAGAAATTTGCAATTTCCCTTCATCTGCTGGAAGCTTTTTTGAGTTCACCTTTTCCAGCTAATATGTACTTGGAAGACACAGGTTCGATTCCTGCTCCAGGACAATGAAGTTTTCAAGTGTTTGGATAAGACTTTATTTGGAGGGAGGGAGGGGGATGTCTAATGAAGTGTGTGGTCTGAGGCTTTTTGTAAATTATGTATTGCTGTGATAAATATTGGGAACAAGAGTGTTCTCTCATTATTACATCATACTAGTGGCTTCAAACATAAGAAAATCTCATTGGAGGTTTTGAATCTAAAACAGATGACTTTGTGCAGGTCAGCTGCAGCATTTAATGTTGGAGAGCAATCTTGTAGCTCCTTTACCAACAGTACTAATCAAAATGCCCAATTAGGACTAGTGAGTTCAAAAGACAAAACAACCACTTCTGAAATAATTCTTACCCTCAAACACATTTGCAGCAATTTCTCAGCTAATTCTTCCAGTGACTGGAAGCAAGTTTTTGGATACCTGTATCCACGAGTAATTCCATCGGACTTCTCTCTCAGTCCAAAAAAGATGCAGTACGTTATAAATGATGCACTAGGCATTTATTTTCATGATCAAATGCTAGATTTAGAATTTAATTCTAATGTCCATCTCTTAACTATGGCATACAAATTTGCAAGGTATCCTAATTTATTCTTCGGCAAATATTGAGCACATATGGGGTAACCATGTATTACCAAATATGTTGAAGTTCTTTGAGTAAGCACAGACACATGCATCATTAATACAGCAATATATATGATACAGATTATTTTTTTTTTTTTTTTTGTCATCATTTTCCTATGAGGCTCAGAACTTTTTGATTATTCTGTATTTAGCAGGTAATAAGAATAATGTGCCACAGTTTGAATTAAGCTGGAATAATTAAGATAATTCTTGATTATCTCTTGGAATTTTCAGTAATTTCTTTGTTTGATGTAAATTAGTGGTCTTACATAAATTGCATATGTATTAACATATCTTCTGTTGCAAACTTAGTGAACCAAGGAGTTTCTTATTGGATAATAAATACATTAAATGCCATGTTATTTGTGTGTGTGTGTGATGTGTACATGTTCTTTGTTTTACAATAATCATTTGCCTCAGTTTGGCTAACTTTCTTGGAAAGTATACCAGTATTATACATGTATTGAATATCAATTACTGTGTGTTTAAATAATGTCACACTCCATGCGAGATGTGTAGTCTAAACAAATGGTTTCCTACCCACATGGGCAGCTGCAAGTAGCTTTAAGGGGTCACAAAGTTTTTCCAGAACATTATTGAATGAGCTGTCATTTTACGGTGAAACTTTAAAAAAATACTTAATCTCAGATTTGTGGTACCATAAAAAAAATTATTCGTAAGTCTCCTTCAAAGCTGTTTCTCTTGTTTAAAACTTGAAAATTATAACTAGCAATATTAGGGAAGCTTTAAATTCTTTTCTAAAAGAGAATGTATTACTAAAAGAGGTGCAATTCTTTAATGTCAGTTCTAGTATGTTCATGAAATCAAATTACTTACAATTTTTTATTTGCAATACATGATTAGTGTGCAGGTGGAGTGCAAACCTTTGAGATGAAACTGCCATAAATATGCAGATTTATGACATTCAACTTGTGTGAATCAGAGTTTTCAGCAGTTGTTGCTTTAAAACGAAATATGAAATTTGAGCGAGTTTCTCAAACATGCTACAGGATTGGTAAACTAAAGTAGTGCCAAAATATGATCAGCCATTTTCCTTAAAATCAATGGTAGCTGTATTTTCTTTGGAATAATTGTGCATTTCATAAAGACGTATTCCTGGTTTTTTACAAGTACATCATGTTGCATATTTTATACAGTGGGTGTTTTGTTTTGTTTTTCAATATATGTAATACGTTCTTTATTTTTCTTTATCTAATGAAATAAAGTAAGTAAGTTTAATTATAAGGCTCTCATAAGTTTGTTTATTTAGAGTGTCACAATATCACGTAACTTGAAATGTCTAAGAAAAACTGTAAGTATGCAGCAGCAAACACTGTCCATATTTGATGAATTTAAAATGGAGTCCAATAGTAAGAAGGGTTAAGAACCTTTGAATAGACTACTTAATACTAGAATTTTGATTTGTGCCAAAATTTACATTAATTTAAGTTTCTTGGTTTGCTGTGATCGACTGAGCTTTTAACAGGGCTTTCTTAACTGCTGTTTTATTTTGTACTAAATGAGTTTATATGTATGTGAGACTTGGCACGATGAAGTTAAAATGCCAGTTTGTTACAGTATAGATAAAATGAAGTGATTTGATTTGTTGATGTAATTGTGGTATTTTAAACATAGTTGATTTAGATTGTTCATTTTGTTTTAAGAGGAAATATTTAGGGAGAATGATACATTTATTAATGTGTACGTGTTAATATTTCTGAGAGAAAGCATTTTATTTTTTGACTCTGCCTTGAAGTAACCCATTTTTGCTGTTAGAGATTAACAGAGATGTTACTCAATAATCACTGGTTGCTAAGAATCTTTTCTCATGTATCAAATTTTTACTTGATAAATTACTCAATTTTTGAAATGTCATCAGTTATTTTGTTTCAGTTAATATTTTCAAAGCCATGAAACTCGTGTGGTGTGTCTGTTTTGTTGTGAGAAAGCAAAGTATGTGTGTTCTCACAGCAAAACACACACCAAACGAGTTTCGTGGCATAACTAATGTACTGTATGTACTGTATCATGTGCCCCTGACACCTTGTTAGAACAATTACACTGGAGACAGCATTCTGTGTGGTGGCCTATATATATATATATATATATATACTAAAGAGCAAAGCCGAATACATAAGAAGAAACTATACTAGTTCATTATGTCACTCTTACAATTTGAGTTTTCTATAATCATCTTTCTGTTTAATAGTAACAGATGAAGAGCATGGGTCGGGCCAGGAGAGTTATGGATGCAATCTAAATTGTTAACTAAAGCTAGGTCATACAACTCTGCGGAGGACATGACATATATATTTATATTTTTAGGTGGGTTAATTACTTGCATCCATGACTTTGCAGAAACCCATTTCCAAATAGGTCTTTGTGGAAGTGAGAAAATGCAGAGTTTTTGCTGGTCCTTGATAAAGCCAAGGCTCAGTATTCTCGACACTTTCTGCATTCAGTTGTTCTTTTTTCTTTTTACTCACACCGGTCAATACATAACCTTTTCTATGTTGTACTTAGTATGAGTTAAAAAAATTTTAGCTTCAGTTTCTTCTTAATAGAATATATATATATAATCTGCACTAGAAGGTTTTACAACAGAAGAAGTAAACATCTATGTAGTAGGCAAAAAAATTTCAAAAGTCCTTATGAAAGCGATGGCAAAAATTGGTGATATAATGAACAAAAATCACATAATGGAAATATCACAAAAAACAAAAATGCTTATGCAAAAAAGAAGATAAACATCTATGTATATAAAATTGAATGTTTGTTTGTATGTCCACTATACAAATCTACAGTTTTCAATTTAGAACCACCAGATTTGATATACTGTCTCATGGTACTCTCAGTTAAACCGTAGATGGTTTTGGATGGGGCCAGGGTCAAGCCCCATCCCACAAAATTTCCGTAAAATCTACAGTTTTCAATTAATTTTGAACCACCAAATTGGTAAACTATCCCATGGTACTTTAACTTAGACCTTAGATGGTTTTTGGAGAGGGTCAGAGCCCGGGGTCAAGGGGGCCCCACACAAAATTTTCGTAAAATCTACAGTTTTCAATTTAGGACCACCAAATTTGGTATACTATTGCATGGTATACTAAATTAGACTAGAATGTTTTGGGATGGGGTCGGAGCCTGGGGTCAAGTAGGGTCCCCATACAAATTTTTCGTAAAAAGTTCCATTTTTTTCCTTTTAAAAACTGCAACACAATTCAGCGCTACAATACCCAATCTACGGTCTAAGTTAGAGACTGTAGTTAACAATAAAGTGCAAAAATATCTGTTTAATGGTGTATTAAAAACAAATGAATAAACGTTAACTTTTACCACCAACGGGTGGCTTCATCAGGCAGAAATGCAATGTAATGTAAATACAGTCGAACTTGGTTAAGACGAGCTCGGGTATAACGAGGTCCTGGCTATAGTGAGTAAATGCCAGAAGAAGTTTGGTTTCATATGCAATTAGTGTTAAATTATCCCGCTTGTTACAAGTATCAACCCTGTTATAGCGAGCAAATTTTCAAGGCTTTCAGATTTTTTTTTTGATTTTTTACACTCAGTAAAGATAGCTCAGCATTGAAAGGTGGCATCAATTAGCCACCTGCTACCCAAAAAGACCGTCTGTGTGTCACCTGCTCCGAGAGAAAAGCAGGGAGTATTTTATGACGTCTTGCATTTCAGCCCAAGGGTAGGTGGGGGCGGAATTTTGTGGTGGAAAGCTTCCCAGCCTTTCCTTTGCCACTGTTTATGAGAGGGTTTCTGGAATTTGCTTTCTCTCATTGGCTGCTATGGTCTAACCCCACGCATGTTTTCTTAGTGAATTGAGTATTTCAACTTCGCACGGGACATATCGTAACCTTTTTTTAATCAGAAAGTCGCACGCAGCCCTACTCTTGCGACATCACTTATGCTTTCCCTCCCTCTTTTTTATTAAGTGTGATATTGTGGGCAAAATGGTTGGTGTTAAAAGAAAGGCTCTCTCCATCAGGGAGAAAATGGATATTATTCAGAAACTGCAAGACGGCGAGAAAAATTCAGCTGTTTGCAAAAAGTATGGGCTTTCGTCATCTACCATATCTACATTGTGGAAGAACAAAGATGCAGTTTTGTCAGCATTTGAAAACAATCTTACAGATTGCAAAACAATTAAAAAGTGTGAAAACAATGATATTGATGAAGCTTTACTTTGTTGGTTTAAAGTTCAACGTGATGCTGGTTTTCCTATCAATGGACCGATTTTAAAAGTGCAAGCGGAATAATTTGCAGTACAGTTCGGTCATGAGAATTTTATATGCAGTAATGGGTGGCTTGATCGCTTCAAGAACAGACACAATATTGTTTACGCCAAAATGTCAGAAAAATCAATGTCTGCGGATACAGAATCTGTAAGTCAATGGCTAAAAAGCGTTTGGCCCAGCTTTATTTCTGAATTCAGTGAGCAGAACATATTCAATGCTGATGAAACGGGCATTTTTTGCAAGGTAACCCCTGACATGACTTTAACTTTTAAAGGCGAGAAATGCATTGGAGGTAAATTGGCAAAGGATCGGCTAACTGTTCTAATTTGTGCGAACATGGCAGGAAATAAAAAAGAAAATTATTGGTGATTGGCAAATCGTTAAAGCCTCGATATTTTAATAATGTTCAGCATCTTCTGGTTGATTATAAAGCAAACAGAAAGGCGTTTGATGACATGAGATATCTTTATGGGAGAACTTCATAAATGGGATCGTGAACTACGAAAGAAAAACAGAAACATTTTGGCTGTCAATAGACAACTGCCCAGCACATCCCAAAGTAGAAAACTAGAAATTGAGATTTCCGTATTGGATGATGTTTGTCTAATGAGAGAAGCTTGGGATTGTGTCACTCCAACAACCATTAAAATGTTATAGGAAGGCTGGTCTTCTAAAGAAGACTTTAGTAGAAAACACTGAAGTGATTGATGACGATGATCTCTTATCAGAATGGTTAAAAAGTAGAGATTTAAGCACCTTTAACAATTGCAATTTTCTTGATGATTTTATCGACACTGACGCTGCGGTCCTAACAACTGGAATTTTAACGGAGGAACAAATTGTGCAAGAAGTAATTGCGGTGATTGAAGAAATTGAAGCCGACAGTGAAGACGAAAACATTACAGAAACACAAGAAGTTGTGACTTACAATAAAACACAAGATGCCTCGGATGTTTTGACTAGATTCTATGAAACTAATTCTGGCAATGAGTGTGTGTTCAGACTTCAGTGCATTATTAGTTCTTAAGCGTAATCTGATGGATTTTCGGTTGAAGTCAAGGACAACGCAGGTAAAATTAACCAATTTTTTTCATACGAAATAAAAAGTATATGTGCTTTGGGCAGATAGTACTGTACCTGTGCTTAATTTTATCTGAGTACTGTATGGTACAAAAATTACAATACTGTATAGTACATATTGTATTTCATAGAATACGTATGTAGTTTACATGTCTGTTGTTCAAGAATTTCAACTTAATCTGCCTCACATCGTACGTACTTACATACGTATGTACTACAGTATGTATAATGGTACGTATTATGTAGTACTGTAGGTACGCATTTTTCAAGAATTCCACAACTAACCGAAATATTGTACGGTAATTTCAACTAAACATAAGTACTATGTAAAACATTGTATGTACTATATTTGATCACGAAATTTATTTTTTGACTGATTTCCTTGATATTTTGAGTCTTTCCCGGATTATACGAGTAACGGCTATAACGAGCAATTTGTTCGATCCCGAACAGCTCGTCTTAACAGAGTTCGACTGTAGAGAGTTCCAGATATTCAAAATGCTAAACAAAAGAATGATCAATGATGTCAAGTCCCATGCATGCGACATGACATAGGTACATTGCATTTCAGTGTTGCAGGATTCTCAGAAGTGCACGCCATATGTACGGCAGTTCTGTCGATGCCAAACATACCAGGATGTGGACATATACAACACACGAGTGGTTCCATACTCTCCACTGTTGTCCAAAATGTTCCAGGTGCACATAAATGTTGAATCTTGCTAGTCTGCCAAAGCCAATAAAGTACATCTGCAAGTATGTAAACAAAGGAAGTGATCAAGCAGTTTTTAGGCTAGAACAACGAACAGCAATTGTTGATGAAGTTAAGAGTTTCCAATTGGGAAGTACATCAGTAGCAATGAGGCAGTTTGGCAAATACTCAGTTTCCCAATTCACAAACATTATCTGACTGTTGTTCATCTCAGTGTCCCCTTTGAAAATGGTCAAAGGTATACTTCAATCCAAACAAATTTCAGCAGCAGCAGCTTCAAATGCCACTGAACACAACACTGACAGCTTTCTTTGAACTTTGCAAGCATGATCCTTTTGCTAAAACCATTCTTTATTGTGTTGTTCTATGCTACTACACTTGGAATGCATCCAGGAAAAATTTCCAGCGATGCAAACAAGGAGCTGACGTTGAAGGACATCCTGGAGTAAAATCCATGGATGCTCTTGGAGTACTTCTTTTTGAGAATGCTGCTCCACATTGTCAAGGGACCATCTTTTGGTGGCTTGAAAATGGTGAACAATCAAGTATGTGTAACCTTCAGAGAGGCATGCCAAAAAAGAGGATTGTTGGAGAATGATGACCACTGGAACTTGCCAATGACTGAAGCAACTGCCACCCAATCGCTGATGCACCTGAGACATCTCTTTTGCATTTTGCTGACCACCTGCACTGTATCAGATCCACTTCATTTGTGAAGAAAATACAAAGTGGATCTGAGCAAAGACATTCTTTTGAAAGTCAAATGGGAAAACCAACTTTGCAAATTGAGTTTTCACCAGACATCTTCAACAAGGCTCTTATCCTTCTAGAGGACCTGTTTTTGTCAATGGCTGGATGAGGCCTCGGACAGTGCAGACTGTCATCTCCTCAAAGAAACAACACCAACAATCATTGAAATTCTGTGGGAGATGAATTACAATGCCAATGACTTGGAAGCATATGCTGTTGCCAATGTACCGCTCTTAATTACAGATCAAAGACAGGCCTCCAATAAAGTTCTGGACATGATAAGCAATTCGAATGGAGGCATCTGTTTTCTCGATGCACCAGGTGGGACAGGCAAAACATTTGTCATCAACTTACTCTTGGCAACAATTCACCAGCAAAAGAAGATGGCAGTTGCAGTGGCATCCTCTGGCATCGCCTCAACACTGCTGGAAGGTAGTCGGACTGGACATTCTTCCTACAAATTGCCTTTGAACTTGGCCCATGATGAATATCTGGTTTGCAACATTACCAAAGGATCTGGACAGGCAAAAGTTCTGCAAGACTGCAGTGCCATAGTTTGGGATGAGTGTACAATATCTCACAAAGGAGCCCTGGAAGCTCTAAACAGGACACTTCAAACCTGCGAGCAAACCAGTCGCTCATGGGAGGAACCACAGAGTAGTATATACAGAGAGGTCACTCCTGCATATCATAATGCAACGCTCAGATTTCTGCGGTGGCAACAGTGAACTACATCGCAGCGCCACCACTGATTTGCACTAGAACTACAGCTGATCACGTGACCAAGCGCTGATTGACGTAGTAGCCACGCCCACTCTTCCGGAATGCCGAAGCCCCAATGCTGATCTCCAGATATCGTAGCAGTTGCTTTACCGCTCAATGCGTTGCAGAATTTCATTCTTGCGACTTCTTTCCAGAATTTATTTACTCCTTTTATTTACTCATTCTGCACAGGAATTGTTCTGTTTTTTGTCAGATATCTTTGTTTCCAGAGGGATAAATATAATGTAATGTTAACTTATACATAAGCATTTATGAATATTTCATTAAGGATACCCAGATTACAGAGATTGCAAATACATTTTGCAAAAACATGGATGTTGCAGAAATATTTTATGCTACGTTCTGACCAATACCTTGTCATAACACAAACTATTACTTGCTATTTTACTTTTCCTATACAGGGTTATATGTTTTGAGACACTTACTAAATAAACATTTTAACTTAAAAGTTTCTAGCAGAAGCAGATGAATATACAGTATATTTCCGACAGTACTTAGCTATTCAAAGTGCATTTTCACAGTAACTGGGCTTTCTCGTCGATATTTGGGAAAACTGTCTCAATTTTAAGCTTGCCCACTTCATAAGGATAATGTGAAGTGTGCATGGAGTTTACAGTGCAAAGCATTTTTTACTTAAGTGCAATTGATTTTAACAACTTTTTATTTTTTTGTATGGAGCAATAATTTACTTATTTGTATATCTACATAAAATTTAACAAAAACATATTGGGGAAAAGCAGGACTAAGCTTAAAGATCAGGTTTTGTTTCACAAATAAATTTTGGCTGAATAGTCAAGTAAATAAATTAGTGTTGCAGTTATGCAGAAAAATGTTTACATTTAATGTTTAAAAACAGTTTGTGGCACTTGATATTTAGAATTGTGCAGATGAAACTCAAATAATTCGAATTATGCAGATTAAACTCAATGTTTAAAATCTGTGCCGCCTCCAAGATGTATTTAAAGTAAATTTGTTTGAGGTACTTCCACTTTCTGCTCAATTCAGCAACTAACATCCAAATCGGCTGGGTAGTAATTTTTGTCTTTCATATTTTGCAATGGACACGACTCATGATAATCAAATTTCCAATCTCATTTATGATATAGCTTCATTAAAATAATAAACAAATATTACGCTGTATATTTCTAAGATTTCTACTGAAACACCTAAATATCCATTCCTGATCTACAGTGTGTCAATTAAAATCCATTTCTGATCTACAATAACAACTGATACATTAAGTTGCAAAATCCACTAATACAAGTATAGCATTAAAGACAAATATCATTACCACTACTTCCTGTATTGTAAGTCGGGTGCTTTGTGTGCAAGAATTCCTAAACAAATGCTTCTACAAAAATAAAAGAATTATCACTCAACTTTGAGATACAGAGGGGTTCAGAATACACCTAATAATATTCTATTTATTAATATATTTGTACAAGAACAATTTGTGTTTCTAGGTGTAATACACCACGACATTAAAAATTGTGAGCTTTCGCTGCCACGGGCAGCTACTTCCGACTGAGGAACATAAACAACTACAGTTTATGTTTATATTCCTCAGCCTGAGGAAGCTGCCCGTGGCAGCGAAAGCTCGCAATTTTTAATGTCGTAGTATATTACACCTAGAAATGGAAATTGTTCTTGTTGTACAAATATATTAAAGAGATTATCGCTCAACTGTTTATCATTTATTTTTAGACAATGCGATAATAAAACTCAAATAATGTAAATGAACTTACCTTTCGATTATTGGCATAATCCAATACAAAACTATGCTGAAGTCAGCACCACATACTACTCACTCGGTGGGTAGCCAAGATTAATCTTGGTAGCCTCTGAAAATTCATACCATTGATGATAACTCTTTTGTCATGCACCATTTGTTACCAGAGTGTTCAGGATTCGCAACTATGCCTGTGTTGTTTTAGTGTCTTCACATGGTAAAATTTGTGCCACGCATTTCCTCTCCATTCAAAATATTCTCAGAAGTACATACAGTAATTTGCTGGTCTTTTTTCAGGGGAAGGGAATTAAATGTCAACCACAAGCAGTGATTAAAATTAGCAATTTAAAGATACTTGGGGGGGGGGGGTACCACCACCACCATTCCTAAGTTTAAGATTGAAGTGGCAAATAATAATATACCATACACATTTTTCACTTAAATAAGGTAAAAGCGAAAGTTTGTGCACTAAGTACATTCCCACTTCCTCATATGTACTAAAATGTAATTGTTTTTCTACTGATGAAATAAAGAACTCCATATAGAAAATGAAACTACTAAAGCCTCACTGAAAATTGCAGGGTTCCAGAAACATTTTTCCTATTTGGAAATTTGTTGGTGATGTACAGTATATTCGGCAAAAGTTAATACTGAAATTTTTAAATCTAACCAGAAAACAGAACAGTAGCACTTAACTTGCAAATGAAGTATATTTAACAAAAAACAGTACATAGTTTTCAAATTGTATCTCAAAACCAGTACCACAAGAAAAACAAAACATTATTTTGAATAACATTTTATTGTATTTTTCATAGCATTTTGACCATTATCATAACTTCTTAAAAATTTTAGTGTAAAAATGTGCAGTTGCTTTTCTATGTTTAACATTTTTTTAAAAACTACATTTTTATGATTAAAAATTATTTGTGTTGTGCTAGTTTCGAGTTCACTTTGCACTAGTAATTTTGGAAAATAAATGTCCACAATAACTGCAATCTATGTGAAGCAACACATGAAGTTATTCCCAATGAGTACCTGAAAAGAAAAAGTAAATTGCCTTGTTTGAAAAATGTATCAAGTTCAAGCTAAAGTATCACTAACAGATTAAAAAACTAGCATATAGAATATATGTAGCTCATCAGTAATTATATGAGGAAAGCAATTACAAAATTCTGTGGGTAGCGGTGACATTTAAAAAAATAAATGTTAAGACACAATGTTTAGCATAACATAGTTAAAAAGCTGGCCCATTAAAACTACTTTTCATCTTCCACTGCAGTTCATTATGCTCTACTTTCTTTGTACCCGATTAGTGCAGACCTCTACATCAGAGATTAAGCTTGCTCAAAAAAATGCTGTATCCAAAATGTTAAAATGGGGGGAAAAAAGTTGTAGCAAAATTCTAAAGGTAGTTAGCCACTTATGTCACTCGGAAAACTGTAACCTCAATTGCATCATTCACACCAACAACACTTTGGACATCAGTGGAAGACTATGTTTTATGGCCTTGGAGGAATGCCTTAAACTTCACAGCTGACTCCGGTTTAAACTTTTAATGCGGGAAGGGGTCTAATCCCTCTAGTCTCTATACTATAATCTTACTCAAGCCCACCCTTTATGGAGTGCTCTAGAGTATATGAAGGGTGAAGGGGTAATTGAGGCAACAGGTGCTGTCGAAACATACCCTAAGGATTAAGAAAATACAATTAGCGGAGTGCAAATCACTGCCAGAGTTTCGGAAGCTTTTTCAGTTTTCACATAAATAGAAAAGCTGGAGCAGAACCTGCTGATGGGTTGATATTTTAACGGCCGGTGCCATTTTGCTGTGAACACTAATTTTTCTCTCACATTTTAGATTAACTCATTGCATTTTGTGAAAACAGCAACTGTAGCTTACCCTCTACTCTGCATCAAACCATAAATATTTACATCAATTTAATAATTTGCAAAAGCTCATGATTTAAATGCATTAGTTTTGTGATTATCCAAGAGGAATGTTTGTGCTACTGCAAAACAAATATCTATCTATCTATAAGATACATATTTAAACATTTTGGGGATGGGTCCGGAACCCTAAGCCCGTGGATATATGCCTGCAGACAGCCATTTTTCAATTTTCCTTTGTACACTGCTTTGAAGGTCATCCCAAATTTATTTCACGATTCGCTTTAGGAATGATACTAGTTAATTCAGTTATCATCCAGACTAAGGTGTCAAAAATCTAAACAGCCGCAATATATACCAACACACACAAACTACAGCTGATGACAGACATACCTGTGTGACTCTACTCACATACTGAATACATTTGCAGTTTACAATAAGCTTCCTCTTTGGTAAATGTGTACTTTAGCGTCCTAAATTATTTCGTCAGAAAAATTTAACTGTGGGAAAAGTGCAACGTACAACTTTTAAGCATGCAAAATAATAGGGAAAGGTGCAAAAATATAGTATTTGAAGAAAACAGGAAAGAATTTTACCAAAGTATTTACCTGGGAGTACAATGGTTTGGAAGAGTACATGCGGAGGCCTAGGACGACAGAGTGAAGGTGCAGTCCGGTGAATGGAAGCTTCGTTGAGAAAGGCAAGTAACGGGTGGAAGAATACAACAGGAAGTGGTCGAGCAGTATGTAGTCATAGAAGCATCTTGTAGGAATATGCTGAAGGAAAGAGGTCAGCTTTATGCTGCATTGTAAGTGGTAGTAGCTGTTTCGGCAGTGTTAGTGGCTCTTTCCAAAGTCGGTGGGTCTCCATACTTCATTTCGCATTTCATCAGGGCTTAAAATTTCATTATCCGGCACAATACAAGAAGCTCTTGGGCTCCCTGCCATACAATTTCGAAATTGAAGAAACTCCTTTATTTTCAAAAACATCCATTTCAGGATGCAAAAATGTGAGCTACAATGTACAGAATAAAAGCACACTACAAATGAAGTAGTTGAAGAAATCAACTACCCCTGTAAATCTTCAAAGCCATAACCAAAACTTGGGGTTCAACTGGAACCAAAACTTCTTCTCAACACTTCTGTCATACATGAAAACATTTACATTCCTTCATTTGGAGACATTGTGAAACTAATAATAATGACATTCCGCACATTTCTTTTTCAAAAATTAAGAAAAGAGTTTTGAACTACTTCCACTTGTGCAGGATTATAGCACACATCACATTCTTTTGAAGAACACACCCCACTTTTATTGTATTCTTCCGTGCATTCACTATGAACTCCTGCTCCCTTCCGAAGCACAGAAGCTTCAAATCGTCACAGTTAGCATCACTTATGCCTCCCGCACCAACTGCTGCGCACCATCTTACTCTAAGGTAAATATTTCGGTAAAATTCTCTTAAGTTCTCTTAAATTACTGTATTTCTGCACCTTTCCCCATTATTTTTCATGCTTAAACAAATTGTACGTCACACTTTACCTACACAGTGATATTTTTAACTAAATAAGGATGCTAAAGTACACATTTACCTCCACTTTTCTTTTTTGGTTAAATTAAAAATTATGAAAGAATGTAAAAAGTAAAAATTTTAAAGCTCAAAAGCACATTTCTAATTTACAATGAAAACCTTGTGGATATAGCCTAAGATTAAATGATACACATATGCTCATTATTCTCCTGACAAAAAATTGAAAATGACAAAGCATGTGAATCAGCATTCAAATGGACCATTTTATGCAACATCACAGGTAACTACTGTTTCTATGGCCTATTACTATTTATACTTTTAAGTTCAACTGTAAATCAAGTGTGTTCATCTGTAAATAAAACAACTGATTTTAGGTAATTAAACATTTGTGCACAAAATGCTATGGTTTCACTTACTTGAGAGAAAATTCCAATGGCTTACAAATTCTTCAGATGCCTCATTTTTTTGCTTGAACTTTGAAGCACTGCTCCATCCATCAGGGAAGAATTTAACATTTTTACTTTATGTTTCACCATTATCCCAACATAGAATGATGACAGATGTTTTACACTAGCACAACACTGATGGGATACACGCACCTGACTCATCACAAATTCATACTGATTTTTTGTAAATTTATCTTTCAGAAAATGCATAAAGTTTCCTTTTTTTTTTTTTTTTTTTTGCTGCTCTGCTGCCTCAAAAATCTTTTTCCGTAGCTTAGATCTCTGGGAATGAAAATTCAATATCTTTCGAGTTTTAGGTGTCACTATCTGCTTCCTAGCATTTGCATTAGGTGTTGTTGTACATACTGGGCTGACATCAGGCGAAATATGTCCATGACCTTCAGAAGTTAAAATTGCAGCATGGGCTACAGGTTTTTGCTTGTGTAGCAGCTAAGTAAGAACTGGATGTGCTGTTACTTGGGAGAGAGCAAATAGCATCATTTGGAATGCTTTGTGTATCTGAATATGAAGCAGCTAAATCTGGTGTGGGTGAAACATGAGAAGATTTTTCATTAGGGCCTATGCCAGACCTTGTCCAACCAATTTTACTGGAGGATGCAATTTAAAAGGAGCAGCATTTAAGATCATGTTGTTACTAATTGGTGAGGTAAAGCACCATTTTGCGAAGTGCTTGCAGCAAATCCAAGCTTCACTGAACTTTGTATAACGTGTTTTCAGAGAATCTTTCCCAATAGCTTCGAGCCATTCCTCTATCCTACAAAGAAGAAGAAAAAAATAAGCAACAGTCGTGTGAAGTACTAAGTTTCAGTACTAGATAAATATAACAACAAAAACTGTATTCTGCATTTGTTAAAACTTTCAGGGCATAGCAAAGGACAATATTATTTTTGTACTTACTACATTTATATAGTATACAGTAGGTCATGGTTAATTAGACTTGAAAATTTTCAGAACCCAAGATGCCATGAAATTTGACATTAGTTAATGGAATTTCCTTACTTGGCCAGATCAATCAATAGTTACCTACATTACACCACACATCAATGGATGGTACAGTTAACTTGAGAAACAAAATCTACAATTGCATGCATGATACAGCAAGACACTGCAAGAAGAATGGACACACATAAAGGGCAACATTCCAAAAATAAAACTGTGAAAGCGCGGATTAAGACATTGACGTCCCTCATCAATAGTTCACTATTGTAATTGGATAGGCTGGACTTAGCAATGCATGCAGGACAGCAGTCCTATACCTTCAATGATTTTTTGCAGTTGCAGTCAATCAACAGAACATGGTAAGATATATAGGTACAGATTAGCACTCACCACATTGTGATTAACTGGCAACTCTGAAGATAAAATTTATTTTAGTGGTCATCAGTTTGACCATTTGTCATTTTTAGCGTCAATTTACAAAGGTATAATAATTCATGAGTAAAAGGACGTGAAACCAGGGATGAACAAAACACCTTGATGTTGCATAAGCCAATACATTGAAAAAACATTGAGGTTTCAAATTGGTAAAAAGTATTTTCTATGTCAAGTAAATGAATTTATTTTGTTGCAGTCTTGTAAAGAGGAAGTGAATATAATCTGTTTCATGAATAGACTGTTTTGGTCGATGCTTCATCACCAAAACAGGGTTCTTTTCCTCGATGCTACAGGAATGAATACATCGAAGAAACATCAAAGTTTCCACCGATCGATTTGAATTGGAGAGCAATCACTGTTATATTGATAGTAAAAATCAAATTTAAGTAGCAAGCTGATTGAAGACAGACTCCACATAAAACATGCAAAGCAAAAATTGTCATATTTTAATGCCAATAAAATTATGGTTACTTTGTGGGCAGATGCAGTCAGAAACAAAGTCAAATTTCATGGAAGACAAATACTGGCGATTTTATTCCAGAAGTTTCAGCATGAATGTTCTGGAATGTTTGCTGTTTAATACTGATCATTTTTCAAGTTCCAAATCCAAAAAATGTTTTAAGTTTTTGCTATCATCCATTCAAAATATGTAGCTAATGCATCATAAATTAAATTAGTATATATATCCCAACAGCTGTGATTGTGTTTTAAAATTGCCATAAATATCCTCATCTACTTTATTTTTTTTACTGTTTTTTTAAAACATAAATCTCAAAATTTACAATTCTTTGTTTTGGTACATTAAAAAAAAGCTAACATTGGTACTTCAAAACTATGTCTGCTGTGTCAATGCCAACACAGTACAACCATGTTTTTGAGTCAAATGGTATTTATGCTCCAATAATTACTTCAATACTTGTATATCCCACTTCATTAGAAAAAAACAAAATGACTGACAACTTCTGTTGTCAATAATATGTTTGCCTATCACGTGCTTCCCCAGGGAAAAAAAAAAGATTTAAAAAATGGTTTTTGTTTTGCAGAATGGCTTCTTTTATGTGCTGATAAAGCTATCCATGTAAATAACAGCAGTTACATTAAAGTTCCTATTTATCCCCCCCCTCTTCTTTTTGTTATGCTGAAGACTTCTTTTTGGCAGCCACTCAGATTTGTTAACTTACCAGCCAGTGTTTGTTTTTTTGCAAGTAACTTTTGTTGACTTACTGGTCGCTTAGTCAAAATTCCAGTCTGCACCTATATCAGGATATACTCCATAAATTTCTCCATTATCATTAACAGTTGTAAATATACATTAAATTGTTTCTAGCATTGAACATTTTTCTCTGATCCATACCATTTGTTTTAGACTTAATTTACAGCATACCTGTTCCTCAGTGAATGGTAGCTTGACTTTTGTTTTAAATACCTTTTAAACTCTGTATGTGCAACTTTGCATATTTGGGCTGGTGTGTCCCAATTAAGAATGGAAGATTTGTGTGTACATATGTGAAGCACCTTACTAGTGCATGCTTGTTATCACAAAAAAATCCTTTGAGAATTAACACAAAATACCCACGAGTATTTCTGAATTAAAAAAATGCCTTCATGGTGAACAGATCAGGCAAAACCAACCTGGAGAAAAAAACCCTGACTTTTTTTAATACCAACTTGTGATTTGGTATATTTTTATTATTTACCAATTTTTATTTATTTGGTTACTTTTATCTTTTTTGCTGCTAAATTTCTTAATTTGGGCATTTTCTCAAAAACAAAAGCACCCTTAGTTTACATGATCATCTCTTGTGAAATTTTCATACCAAAGAACTACTAAGCATAGAAGAAACAATAAATGTCTTAACACCCTTCTATACCACTGCTCATATTGAATAAAGAAAATTACCATGCTCAGAACGATTTTAGAACAGGTCAGTTATGTGAGGACAATATAGCATTAGCAAATGATGATAATTCTACAGTTCTTGAGTTCATAAAATTGTCTAAAATGCAGGCAACTGGCATTCAGATGTGAAGATAAAAGTTGCAATCAGTTAAATCACAGTGACTTAATTTATATAATTTAACAAACTATCAGTAAAATCGATTACTTTCGAACACAAGAAAAACATAAGTATTTCATAATTTAACAAACTATCAGTAAAAGTGATTACTTTCGAGGCCAAGGAAAACGTAAAGTATTTCATTCAAATTCAGATCTACTCCAAATATGTACACGCAACATAACTGTATGTTTACAATTATGTGCAATCATTCAAACCTCATACAAAATGTAAGGGGGCATTAGTTTACTTTGGCTACTTCATGTATAATACTGTACACTTCACGAAACGTGTATTTCCCCCTTATTTGCATGTACATTAGACTAAATCAGTTACATTAGACTAAATCAGTTAACTTCACTTATATATATATTTTTCTTCGAGTTAAATTCCTGCTGCAGGAATAAAATACTTGATGACAATGTTTTGCGTTCCCACGTGTTTTGAAACTGACGAAATATAAAATCTCTAATAGCATGTATGAGTTGCATAAAAACTTAAAGCTACTTACTTTTTTGGATCTTTAGGAAATGTTCTCAGCGAGTTGGAAGCTGATGCATATTCGCCGCACACAGAACATTTATTTCTCAAAAATTTTGACATCAGTTACATATCAACTACGGTTGATTTTGTGGTAAATTACATAAATTTGAAATACTCTTAACAGATATTTTGCCAACGTAGAAAAATAGCAAATTTCCAGTTTTAATGATGACCACAAACCACGTTATTGACAAATGACAATTACAGACAGGGATAGCGGTAGCCAAATTGGTGGTAGCGCTAGTAGCCAAGGCCAAGACACTTTCAGCAGACCGTCGTATTCGGCGAATTCATATGGTCATGATTTTAACTTACTTTACTTGCAAATCAATGGTTCTACGTTAAAGTGGATGGCGTTCAGGCATTGTGATGTCACACCATTCATTCGCGTTTTGTTCGGCTCGACGCTCGGAAAACACTAAGTGGGTCATACAGTAGCTGCTCTTCGAAAATATCTCGCAGCGGAAGCAGAATATATCGGTCTGCAATAGCAGAAAAATGTTAACGATATTCATTGAACATTAACCAGCCCATTTTTTTTATTGGAGGGGGGGTATTACATTTGTTTAGCACGCGGCCACACGCACGATATTTCTTCATATACATATATATTTCGGATAAAGGTGCCAAAATTCAATTTTATTATTCTGAGATAAGAAGTCAAGAATTTCTGATTTCGTCAAGCATCTGCAATTAAAATTCTTTACTAGTAAAAAAACTTCTGCGTGTTCGTGCATTATCTGCGAAGATTGTTGTCTTTTAGTCTTCTTATTGCCCTATTATTATATCATTTAGCTCGGTTATGTGTTTTACAGTAACGACAAAGTGCCATGATTTGCACTTTTTGATTTAGGATTTTCATTCATTTATTTGAGGTTTTCCTGTTGAATTTAATATGTATTGGCTGCTGTTGTTTTTTGCGTGAGTTTTATTGCTACTGACTTTTTTCTTAGAGAACACCTTTCAGTATTTGCCTGTTAGAGCTTTTCTCAGACCCTTGCTTCATTTCTCACTCAACACTTCAGTGCATGCAAGTTTCTTCACCTCCAGGGACTTTTACTCATACAGTTGCTGGTTAGGGGAGTGTTGAAACTTTTTATAAAGCTAAAAGTTAGTTTAATAGCCACCATGTCTTTTAGGTAGAATTAAATCTTCTTGGCTCCTAGTTTTCTTTTGAGAGCTTGAGCACACTCTCCCCCAACTCACTTTTTTGAGTTTTCAGTTTTTCACTTAATACTGTCACTTTTAAGGTTATTTAGGTGTCAGTGTTGGGTTTTTTTTTTTTTTTTACTAGTTCTATATATTTCCTACCCCAAACCACCGTTGATTTAGTTTCTAGAGTACCCGGGTTCATTGGCACCGTTAGAAATTTCATAAGGGGGAGATCCATGGCTTTTGTTCATTGGTGAAAGCCTCATATATGCATAGCCAAGGGGTGGTCCTCTGCTCCCCCTCCCCCTTAAGGGAGGGATTGAGTATGAATTTAAAGTGATATATATGAGATTTTCATCAAAGAATCAAATTCATGGACCCCCCTTAAGAAATTTCTGGCTACGCCACTGTATATATATATATATTGCTTTAAATTTGTGCTAAATCTTCGCTCAAGGGGTTCCAGACACACACACACCCCTCCCCTCCTGCTATGCCTGGGTTTTTATCTGGAGCTTGAGCACACTTTTTAGGGAAAAAGCAAAAAATGGCTAAAATTATTGCCCAAATAAAATTCTTTTTGCTGTTTTGGCCTGTTTAGAGACCAGGATTATGCTGTTAAATTTATTTATGGATAAATAAATTAAAGCGGAAATCCTAGCAAAATTACTGGTTTTTCTTTTACCTCAATTATGCATCAATAACCAGATTTTGCTCTAATTTTTCTAAGTCTTGGAAAATGTTTCCCAGAGCTTAGGAAAACACTTTTTATTGAAGAGATAAACTCTCCAAAGGGCAGAGAACCTTTCAAGGGTCAGTTTTATCCAGATATTAGTGATTCCTGGATAAACAGAGAGCCTAGCTTTTACTTGTTCAATGTTGATGAAGTGCAGTGACTTGCACTTATTGAATCAGGAGTTTCATTCTTTCATTGTAAGTTTTCTTGTTGAGTTCAGCAGGTGTTGACTGATTTTTTGTGTAGATTTTATTGTTACCGATCTTTTTTTTTTAAATAGCATCTTTAAATATCAGTCTATGAGTTGTAATGTTTCTTAAATCTATCCTTCATTATCCAGTGGGCACTTCTGTGCAAGTGGGTTTTTATCCTCCAGGGACATCTGCTCGGAAGGTTCCTGATTGATCCAGGGGGAAGGGAGTGTTGTAGCCTTTCGTAGAGCTAAAAGTTTATTGGCCAACCTTACTTTTAGCTTAAATCAAATATTCTTGGCTCCTCTAGTTTGTTTGTTTTTTGTTTTGTTTTTTATTTTATGAGAGCTTGAGCACACCATCCCCTTATTTGCTTTTTCTTGAGTTTTCAGCTTTTCACTTAGTTTTTTCACTTTTAAGGTTATTTAGCTGGTGGTGTTGGGGAGGAGGGGGGGTATTTTACAAACTTTATTTTATACATTTCCTTCCAAATTCACCATTGATTTAACTTCTAGTAAACCTAGATTTTTATTTGGAGCTGAAGCACACATTTGGGAATCGTGCATTATCTACTGCAAAACATCAGTTTTCTTTAGAAATTTTCAATAAAATACTCAATTACATGAAAGAAGTTGTTGGTTTACTTTTCATAATTGCGTATCACTGTTTCAATGTAAAGTAACATGCAATGGAAAGGTCATTTTTTATATTAAAATGCCCCCCCCCCCCCCAAACATAATTTTGAAAAGGAAGGTTGAATAATCAAATTAGAAATAATGCTATTTAGAAGTACCAAGTGAATGTATATATTTTTTGGATAAAACACAAACAACACAGCTGATCATTGTTTTTACTACATAGAATAATTCAATGAAACTACCTAAGATGCCAAATTGTTTTGCATGTACAGTGGATCCCGCTTAAGAAGTTTTCATTGGGACGAAGCGATGAAAACTTCTTAAACGGGAAGTGTCTGATTGAGTTTTGTAAGACTTTAGCGATTAAAAATGTTGCATACATTAAATCCAGAAATTTCATTTTAGTTAATTTTAAAGTAACAAAAAATTTCACAACTTACCCATTTAAACTTGAATATGAGGATTGAAAGCTCCATTACATTTATTATGCTACAGGATTGCAAAATTACTGATCTAAAAACGTTTGTTTCTTCCTTTTTTCCGCTAAATTCACAAAGTACGTGTCCATTTCCCTCAAATTCCTCATTATGTCTGCTGAAACACGTTCGTGGCTCTCTATAAAGCGGCGAAAAGTTTCCAATGCTTTACCAGCTTCAGCTGAAGTAGGAATTGGCCTGTACTCATCTTCTTGCGTTTCTGGTTCATCATCCTCTTGCGTTTCGATGTCGCAAATATCGTCGATATTGTGCATATCAAAAGTGGGAACATCTTTGTCATTGTTTACGAACTCTTCAAAGAAAGATTTAAAGTTGAGCTTTTTTTGCAAACTTTCCCAAGCTTCATTGTTGTCACGACTGTTTTCTTCATCAGAAAAACTAAGCTGATCGGCGTTGAAACCAGCTTTCCTGAGCAATTTGTGATCATTGAAGGTGATACCTTTTCCAACAAAGAAACAATAAAATGCATAGCATCCAATTAATTCAATTTCAGTGTACATCTGGTGTAACTTGAGTCTGATTCAAGATTCTGCAGTAGCCAATAAACTAAATGTTTCCTGTAGAATTGTTTCATGGTTTCAATTATTCCTTGGTCCATTGGTTGTAATATTGAAGTTGAGTTAGATGGCAGGAAAACTACTTTTACATTTTCCAGATGATCCATGTTCTTTGGATGGGTTGTGCAATTATCCAAAAATAACAAAACTTTTCAATTTTTTTTTTTTTTTTTTTTGGCTATTTTCTTTTGAAACCATTAAAAAGTCTTCAAAAATATGAACTGTCATCCATGCGTATTTGCTATTTCTGTAATTGCATGGAAAAGTTTTCACATTTTTGAAGCACCTCGGATTCTTCGATTTTCCGATGACCAATAAAGGCAATTTTTCTGTTCCATCCATATTAGCTCCTACCACAACTTTTAATCTTTCTTTATTTACTTTGACTCTGTGGCTGCTATCTCCTGTGAAAGAGTAGGTCTTGTCAGGAATAAGGTTGTAAAACAAGCACACTCGTCAGCGTTGAAAACATCTTTTGCTTCGTATGCTGATAACAGTTCTGGTAAAACATTAGATTTCCAATCATCCACTTCTTCGACGTTAACACTTTTTTATTCTCCACAAACAGTTTTATAAGTAAGTCCTGCTCTTTTCCTAAAACAGTCGATCCATCCTTTGGAAGGATTAAATTCAACATTTAATTTCTTGGAAATCTCTTCTGCTTTCTCACGAAGAATTGTCCCATTGATCGTAATGTTGGCATTTCTTGCTTGTTTGAACCACACAAGAAGTTTTACTTCGACATCCTCGTATTTACCCTTCTTAATCTTTTTTATTTTTAATGAATGGGAAGCATTTGCAAGCACAGTGTCCTGTTTTCCCCCTATACCATTGAGGGTTATAACGGGTAAATTTAGTTCTTTTGCTATCTGCACCCCAGTTAAATGCGGGTTTTCATCAACTTTCGTAATAATGTTTCGTTTCTCAACCACAGATAAAGCTTTTCTTTTTATGCCTTTAGACGCCATATTTCTTGCTAAGCAATTTAACTCCATGTATGCGAATTCGTCAAATTCGTCATAGAAGACTGCAGTGTGCTAAACAAGTTCAACACAGGTAGTGACCATAGATTGGTGAGATGTAAGATGCACCTCAACACTAAACTTGAACGTGGCAAGCTCATAAGACAAACAAAATCTATTGACATAACCAACCTTAAAAAACACCATAATACCTTCAAGTTGGAACTGAAGAACAGGTTCTCTGCTTTAGAAGGCCTAACATCAGAAGAAGTGGACATCTCTGAAGTTAACAGAAAAGTAACCAAAGCTCTTATGGAAACAGCAACAAAATTAGCTGGGTCTAAGAACAAGTTGCATGTAAATAAATTATCAGGAAAAACCAAAATGTTGATGCAAAAAAGAAGAGAGATGAGGACAACTAAAGAAGATGTGACTTCCAAAGTGGAATATATAGAGCTATGCAAGACAGTAAGAAAAAGTATCACTGAAGACGTAAGAAAATTCAACTGTGAACTAGTGAGGAAAGCAATTGAAAACAACCAAAGCCTAAAGATAGCAAAGGGACATCTCAGTAAGGGAAGAAAACAGATTATGGCACTGAGAAAAGAAGATGGTTCTGTAACAAGAAATAGAGGCGAAATTTTGACAAGAGTGAAAGATTTCTACTCCAAATTATATGAAAGGGATGATACATGCACTCCAGACATCATGAAAGATACCAGTACCAGAGTTCCTCCAGTCCTTCCAGCAGAAGTTGCACATGCAATCAAGAACATGAAGTGGGGAAAAGCTCCAGGAGAAGATGGAATTACTATAGACATCATACAAGAAGCAAGTGGAGAAATCGAAACAGTACTCGCCCAAATTTTCACTCGATGCCTTAATGAAGGGAAAATTCCTGAGGATTGGAACAACGCTACAATGATCTTGCTACATAAAAAAGGTGACATTGAGGATCTCGGAAACTACAGACCTATCAGCCTCCTATCAGTAGTTTATAAAATCTTCACTAAAGTTCTTTCACACCGCTTGAAGGTAACACTGGACATGGCTCAACCGAGAGAACAAGCTGGATTCAGGAGTGGCTACAGCACAATAGATCATATCCACGTGCTGAGAGAACTAATTGAAAGAGCGAGGGAATATGAACTTCCATTGTGCATGGCTTTTATCGATTATGAAAAAGCCTTTGATTCGGTTAAACCATCAGCAGTTACAATGGCCCTGAAAACCTGCGGTATTGAAGATGCATACATTATTATTATTAATAACATCTATGAAAATGCAAGTGCAAAGATTAGGCTGTTTGAAAATACAACACACGTAAAAATTGGAAAGGGAGTGAGACAAGGTGACACCATATCTCCGAAGCTCTTTAATGCCACATTGGAGGGTGTTTTTCAGTCGCTGAGCTGGGAAAACAAGGGGATACAATGATGATGATGATGATACCTGTAAAGTTGTAAAAGGAGAAATTACCATTATACAACAGGAGAAATTGCGATTTTGTTACCATACACAGATGCCTCCTATTAGTGGTTAAGTACTCATAATAATTCAGAATCTGTACAGTTAGTTGAAGGGGTAGGGGGGATATCATTGAAATGGGGTGAAAAGTCAGGGGGTGAGATTTATTAAGAAAAATCATGGAGACTTTAGAATAAAAGATTAGGTCTTATACACAGTGTGTATGTGAATACTATAGATCAAATTGAAAGAGTGAAGATACAAATGAAAAGGAGAGTAAGATAAGATGACATTGATACATTATACAGAGGTAATCTTAGGGAGTGGGGGTTAAGATTATACTATAATTGGGAGAGCAAAAAAAAGAGGAGTACCTCAGTAAGGAAAAAAATAAATCCCAACAAAGTTGCAGTCAAGAACATGAAATCAGGGGTGGCTTTAGGAGAAGATGGAATTATTGTAGACAAGAAGCAAGTGGAGAAATGCTGTAATGACTCAACCGAAAGAACACACTGGATTTAAGAGTGGCTATAATGTTATACTGTTACCTGCCCAACCAACCCCAGCAAGTACATGTAGAGAGAATTTGTCATTTTCATGTAGGACATCCGTCCACAGGTAGTAGAGTTTAGGTCCCAGCCACCTACAGCGAGATCGCCTTTTGGGCAGGACACAGAAACGGAAGGAATGAGAGCAAGTCTAGCTACTTTTGACAGAACAGTTTGTAGTGAGATTAGAGTACAGTAGATGGCGCCACCGTACAAGTACGATATTGCACATAGATGGGTGAGAGAATTTCAGGGAGGACATAGGAAAGGATACCCATTTAACCAGTGGGTCCAGCCTGGGGGCCGTCACTTTACGTGCTCGTCCGATGCACGGCGGATATTCAGCGATTGTTAGTAAATCACACCATCTCTGAAAGATCAGCCCAGGCTTGAACCTGGGGACCCAGCATCGATAGTCTGAAACATTAACCACTAAGCCATCCGCGGCTACCAACCAACCCCAGAAAAAATAACTTACTTATATAGGCAATACCACCCAGAAAAATAATTGAGCTCGTCCACTACAGGATGAGCAACCAATCCAACCACAGCATTACTAAATGGATAGCCAATCAAATCACAGTTGTGTAAATAAACAACCAATCAAATCACTGCATTCTGAACACGACAACCAATCAGAGCGTCTTAAAAAATGACGTCATTTCCGGAATGAAAAAAAATATATCCATTGCAATGAAGAAACAAATGGCCATAAAATCTGTTACAAATTGTGTACAGTCAGAAGAGTTGCCTTCACCATAACACCTAACAGATATTGTGTACATCAGAAGAGTTGCCTTCACCATAACACCTAACAGATATTGTGTACATCAGACAGGTTGCCTTCACCATAACACCTAACATATATTGTGTACATCAGACGGGTTGCCTTCACCATAACACCTAACAGATATTGTGTACATCAGACGGATTGCCTTCACCACAAATCTTTCAATATTGTGTACATCAGAAGGGTTGCCTTCACCACAACACCTAACAGATATTGTGTACAACCCTTGTCAGAAGCGTTGCCTTCACCACAACACCTAACAGATATTGTGTACAACCCTTGTCAGAAGGGTTGCCTTCACCACAATACCTAACAGATATTGTGTACAACCCTTGTCAGAAGAGTTGCCTTCACCACAAATCTTTCAATATTGTGTACAACCCTTGTCAGAAGAGTTGCCTTCACCACAAATCTTTCAATATTGTGTACAACCCTTATCAGAAGAGTTGCCTTCACCACAAATCTTTCAATATTGTGTAAATAACGGGACCCCTATCAGATGGGTCCTATGTGATTAAAAGAATTCTAACCAGTTCAGACGGGTTGTCTTCACCTTATTTTTTGTACGGATATATATTGGAGAGACTGTATAAATGCAGAAATAGGAAAATATGAAAAAAAAAAAAAAAACTTTTGTCGAGTTAGGTCAAAAATGAATTAATTCTGTATAACTGCTCTGACAGCAAAAATTTTGGCCTACTATTTTAAGAATTTTATCAGAACTTTAAAAGTAAGCAATTTAATTAAAATCTAATTTCCAAAATTTCGTCGAAACAATCTTGTTCTGTTTCCTTTTCAGAATTCATGACGCTCATAGAACCATCACCAACACTTCTGGAGGGAGCATTATACATGTGAGAAGAAAACAATTCCTTCATCCTTGATGTGACACTCATATCTTTGCAGCATTTTCCCATGGAATATAAATGAGTTTTGATTCTCAAAATAGAAGAAAGGGTGTTAATATTAAGCTTATTCCTAAGTTTATATTTAGCAATAGTAACATGAGAAAAAATTTTCTCAACAAAAGCATTGCTGAGAGGAATGCTGTGTGCCCACAGAACAAAGTCTGAAAGCTCTCTAGAACATTTTTTTCCAATTGGATTTTCGTAACACTTGGCCATTGTCCAAAAAGAAATAGGGTCCAAAGGAATATCTTTTGTTTTACTTTCACTCTTTCAGTCCACAAAGACTAACTTTTCATATCGTGATTCAAGTTCCACTACATCAACATTTTCGCCAAATATAAATGAAATTACAGGAAGTTCACTTAATTTCTTCCTAGTAGATTGGTTCAAGCACTCCGTTGGGCATAAGTATGATAAAGCCACTAAATCTTTTATATTGTCACCCAATCTTAATTTCAGCTGGTTTGAAGCTGCTTTTAAAAAGTCAAAGCATCTACTTCTTATTTAAAATTCTTTATCCCTATTCAATCTGATTCTATGCAACTCTACTTCAAATTTTGCACCAAAGTTTACTTGGTCTAATTGCATATATGGTGCACTGGAGTCGCCTTCTGGGCAAATTCTGGCATTCAAACATCTGTAAAGTTGCTGTAGGTCACTGAAAACTTTGTGTGGATTTGCATTTGTTGCTTGGAATGCTGCATTTGTCATTTCAAACTCTTGAATAATAGGAAGGGCAAAGGTTAGATAGAGAAAATTGCTTTCATCTAAAAACATATTGTTTAGAATTCTTGCATGGAAGTTTCTATCCTTTTTAGAAATAGCCGTAAAACAGGCTTTTAATTCATGCCACTGTGATAAGATATAAAAAATACATTTTCCTTTAACCAACCACCTAGTATTACTGGGGGTTATTAATTTTGAAGCCTGAACAAAGTTGGAATTCATCACCTTGAACAAATTCTCAAATTCTTCTCGTCGAAGAGGGCTGCACTTGAACTATCTGGTTATTTCTGCGATAAGGAAATCTAAATTTGAAGGTAATGTTTTGAATGCGTATTCACGACATAGAGCAAGGCTGTGACAAGTGCACTTTACAACAAACATTCCTGTTGCGACTTGTCTAATGCGAGAAAGGAGGGAATTTTTCACTCCACAAATATTGCTGGCGCCGTCAGATGAAAAGCTAATACAATTACGCATATCAATACCATTTTTCTCCATAAATGCTGACATGACTGTAAAGAGTGCTTCACCTGTTGTAGAGGTAACAGAAAGGAGACATAAAAACTCATTTTTAATACAGTTTACTTTTACGCTAAAAAATCTGACGCACAAACACAATAGTTTCGTCGTAGAAATATCTATTGATTCATCTACAAGAAGGGAAAATTTTGAACATTGAAGTTCTTTCACTAGATCTTCAAACAATGCTACACTAACAACGTTATTTATAATACATAAATATTTTGTACGATGAAGTTTGATGTTTTCTAATGTACTACCTTTGCTGAATTCTCTAACAATATCCATTTGATGATCAACAGCCCTAAGGCTACAATGGCATGCCATAGCAACACTATATTTTATTTCGAATGTCTTTGTAAGGTCACTGCTTTGTGTTTGTGGCTTTGATGCATTACATATTTTCTTTAAGGAGGCCACTTTCGTTACAGAACTAACAGCTTTTGTATGCTTAACACATTTTTCATGTGCACTGAGATTTGACTTTTTCAGTGTTTTAATACAACACTGACATACTTTACAAAAGCAATACCCATCTCTTCCCATCTTCAACCATTGGAATTCTTCTTCCCAGTGAGTTTGATACTTCCTATCTTTATTTAAAGTACTCATACTCATAAAATTAAAGTTTGTTTACTCTTCACACAGTTTATTACGAATGTTTTTCTTCTCTTAAAGGTTATACATAAAAACAAAATATAGCAAACTTACTGAGAGCGCTAGACACCATTGTGGTTAAATACATAAATAATAATAAATCTTACAGAAACTTACTCAACTTCCGGTTTTGAAAACTTACTTAATCCCTTACTCAACTTCCCGTTCCCGCCCAGAAATGAGAAGTTTAAACCATAGGTTTATAAACACTATGTCTCCGTCCGCCTTTCAATTATCTTAGTGCTTCGTCTATTCAGTTTTGGTTTAAAGAGTTCTTGCTCTAGGAAAAAGCAATCGCTCACACACTAGCATCACAGGTATAATTCTTACAATTTGAAAAATGCCAAGATGTCAAGAAAATCTTTGGCAAAACTAAAGTTACAATAGCCCACTTCACAGGTAAAGAAGCCGCCCCGGTGGTGCAGTGGTCTAAGCGATGGCCTCTGATCATTTGTCCGTAAGGGGTCCGGGTTCGAATCCCGGTGAGGCATGGATGTTGTGTTTGTCTTACGGCACTGGCTCTCTCCCTTCCCTGGAACCAGTGACCCTAAATTAGGGACGGGCGACTGCTTATAGCCCATTGAGTTGCTCACGGTGGTCGTTAAAACCTCCAATCAACAACAACAACAGGTAAAGAAAAAGGCCACAACATAAGAAAAAAAGGCCAGGCCTTTTGTTAAGAAAAAAGAGGCCTGGCTGCTCAGAAAAAGGCCTGATCTGGCAACCCTGAGTAGCAGGTGAAGCCCCTTCTCAGAAAATCGTCACCAATTCGCTATCGTCGACGTGTTTGGCTGAAATCGCTCGATCGTTCTAGTAACACCTATAATGCCTATATGCTACCCGAGGTCCGACGGCTTAACGCAAAGCAAGTGTTAACGTGTTCACCCGACACTTCGTGGGTATTTAGTGGTTCGAGCGTTCGTACCTGCCTGGAATCGAACCTGAGGTTTTTCCGTGGTAGTCACGAACTTTGACTAGGCCATCGGCTGCCCAAAATGATCAAATGACAGTTTAGGACGAATCTTTATCTCGCCACAATCCAATGCTAGTAGTTCTTCAATAGTATCTGGTTTTAATAGTTTTTTTAGCAGGCAGCCCATATAATTCAGATTTCAGATCATGTACATAGCCTTCGTCACTGAAATGTTCGGAGCACACTATTGAATTTTAAACATTAAAATGATTTTTCTCGTACATAATAGTACCCAAACCTTTTGTAAATTTTTGTCCTTTGGAAATCTATGAAACCTAACGTGCCGCCCTAGTCGCGCAGCGGTCTAAGCGCTGGCTTATGACTCATCCGTCTGAGCTGGAGCCCGGGTTTGAATCCCGGTGAGGCATGGATGTTGTGTTTGCCTTTACGCACTGGCTCTCTCCCTTCCCTGGAGTCAGTTGCCCTAAATTAGGGGCGGGCGACATTGCCCACTGCGTTGCTCACGGTGGTCGCTAAACCTCCAAATAAAAAAAAAGAAACCTAACGTCAGAATCTTTACCTTTTCTACGGTACGTTCTCTACAGCTTGCAACAGCACATCGCGGCATTGTGGTTGTCTAATGCCGTTAATTTACGGATTTTCTCTGTGTTTATTTTATGAATGAACAGACGCAATACAGAACTGGACTTGCCGGATTTCAACAATTTTTTTTTGTTTTACAAAAACTGATAAGAAAATAACAATAATAATGTTGAACTACTGAGCAACACACCGCGTAAACGAACTAAACGCATAAGGCCGCCCCGGTGGCGCAGTGGTCTAAGGCTCTTGCCTCTGATCATTCGTCCGTAAGGGGTCCGGGTTCGAATCCCGGTTGGGCATGGATGTTGTGTTTGTCTTACGGCACTGGCTCTCTCCCTTCCCTGGAACCAGTGACCCTAAATTAGGGACGGGCGACTGCTTATAGCCCATTGAGTTGCTCACGGTGGTCGTTAAACCTGCAATCAAAAAAAACGCATGAGATCTCGAGATCTCTTGCTCTCTAGTGACGTCGTGAGCATTTACAAAACAAACAAACAAAAAAAAACGCGTCCACGACCAAAGAATATAAACGCTTCGCGTGAAGAAGCTCAACTCTCGTAGAGATAATGTAAAACAGGCGACAGCAGCGCCACCATGTAATGCGGCCGTAGATGCTCTGCGGGAAAGTTAACATTCAGGCGCAAAAAGCGTAGGAGACATGGGACGGGAAGCCTATTTCACGGAAAGGAAGCTAAGCTTTGATCTGCGACTGTTTCCTTCGGTCTCATTGGGTCTACTAAAGCATTTTCTTTTTTGTTCTTTTCTGAGTATCCCTCCTGTCCCTTCTTTTGGTGAAACAAATATATACATTAGCAATTAATATTATTTTAAGGAAATTTTAGCAGTTTTATTCTCACTTTAAGCACCGTAGTAATACCAGGTTGCTTGGCATGAATTTCACATTTACAATATACCTTAAATGTCAAAAATGCTGAGGCTGGTTTTGAATTTCCATGGGATTCGTGGTACTTCGTATTAAAAATTGTTTGCATGGAATTTTCAGTAGCAAAACAAAGGAATGGGTTCCCACAAAACGTAAACATTAGGTACCCAGCAAAAACAGTCTTGTTAGGCCAGCACTGTCCGCCAATTTCCCAGTAGTAGCCATAATAATAAAAAAGAAAAAAAAAGCAAAGACAACCGCAGTTTCCCAAAGCTACAATTTTTTTTTCTACCCTTCCGAAGTTTGTAAACGCACTGCGCTGGGGAAATCTTCTCAACAGATCTGAAAAACATTCGTTCGTATCCGAGTAGGTTCGAACCTGGGCCGTTGGCGTGATAGCTGAGCTCTCTACCGACCGGACTAATTCCTCACGTTCGAGTGCATGGTTTTTCAGGATATTTGTTTCAAACGGTTTCAAATTTGTTCTTGTTATTCATCCACTCCATTCCATGAATTGTTATTCATCGGAATGGAGTGGGTGTATTTCATGGCTGTAATATAAACGCAGATCTAAATGAGAACAACAAAACCTTTGAACAAAACGCCAACACAAACAAGCGTTTATATTCTTTGAACACAAACACGCATGCTCAGTCTAACTCAGTCTGCTTGGCATCCTGCGGCATCAGCCTGTAATGTTGGCTTCTGTGTAGTAATTCTTTGCCGCATAATATAGTGGCGCTAGTTACGTCTCGCTGAGCCTTACCTTCTTATCAGTTAGATATTCTTTGCCACGACTGCGCGGCGCACGCATTCTTCCACTAGCGTCTAGTACCTCACACTCCATATTTTGTCCGTAACTGATGGCGTGACCGGGTAGTCGAACTGGGCTTACTGGATATGTAAATGGTGTGTGAATTTCTGATGTAATAGGTTTTTTTGTACAAGGTAATCGATGTAATAGTTATTTTTTCACCATCTTCCTTGGGGAACACAGAACAACATCTTCCTTGGGAATAGAAAAACAATTCGAATTAAACTTCAGTGTTTTTGTGCCTTTGTTCCTACTGTTCCAGTTCATTGTTCAGTTGGGTTTTTTTTGTTTTTTTGAAGTTCATTAACGGTTGTTTAATTTGGTTAGGACTCATTAGTGAATATTTAGTGAATGTATTTTTATACAGCTGACGAGAGTCTGTGGCAAACTAATACTGTTTGCTGGTATGGATGAAACTTTGCTTTTTGTTTCTTTAACCAGTACACACTTTAAAAAGTGTGCACTGGTTACAGTCCTTGAGACCCATATGAAGGTTTTGATTAATTTTAGTTAATTTATGAACAAAAATATTGTATTTTATTATATTTTTATTCACATTTTTGTTTTTATAGATGTTTAATACACTGAAAAGAAATGTATTTATTAGCATAACTGTTAATAAATATAAAATGATAATATATATTTAGTTTTTTTAATGTTGATAAATAGTGTTGCTACATAAAGGAAAGTAACTCGCACTGTAACAATGTTATTTTCTTCCAATTTTAATAGAACACGAACACATATGTCTATAATGACTGAATTGCAGCCACTATGTGTAGCAGTTTTTTTTTTCAAAACAAGTGGCAGAAATGTGACCTATGCAAAAAGGTAGGATATTGCATTTTTGTAACACCTGCAAATTATTAAAAAATGAGTATATGATATGTCAATAAAATTATCATAGCTACAGTGTACCTCTAATGCCTTCAAGTGGTTTAGCTCTCAAAACACTGGGCAGACTATAATTCCACTCTGCACGCAAAGAAACATGACACTTAGCATGCACACTCACGGAAAGTCTTTCTGTCCTTTTCAGGAAAACAAACAGAACATCTTTTTGATTTTGGTACTGGAGTGCATTCCTCTGATGTGAAAGGTTGATTTGATAGTTGCTCAATTCCAAGTGTTATATGGATTTATATCTTTATATCTTTTCTCAATGTTGGAGCCTGTAGTCTTCTCTGCATGTATTCTTCAATCAGTTTTTTTCCACAATAAAACAAGGAAATTTCTTCTAACAACTTTATCTGTCTCCTTGGTTTCCACAAAACAATACATGTGAATTTATCCCAGCAATATCTAGCATAGCATACATATTTGCCATTGGCCAACTCCCTGTTGAAAAGTTGTGGCATTTCTCATCAAGTGCATCGACGGGCCCCTTTAGTTTGGTTGTAATCAACTACAATCACTGGTTTGCCTGCTGGTTCATCAGTTTCTGGTTTGTGATGACTAGATTCACCCCTTTTCCTTTCTTCAGAACAAGCAAAAATGTTATCTTTCCAGAAAAACTAAACAGAAGATGAAATGGTTCTTCATTTGTTGCTTGTAAATGCAATTGGTAGTTCGTGCTTATTTTTTTCATTGTTCCTAAGAATGTTAGGTTCTTAGCTCAATTGATGAAAACCAGTTGTCTCCAGTAACATTCCTATTACTTCCTCTGATTGGCTCTACAAATCTCAATGGGTGTCGGTTGTAGTAAATTAGTTTGTGATGTAGATGGCCTTACTCTAGTCCTACCACGGTAGATTTCAGTGTTCAATGCAGTAGTGCATTTTGGCATGTGCAAGGATAAGTATTTTTATCCCATATTTTCTGGGTTTTGGAGGGACGTACAATCAGATTGAACACCTCCCTCTAAAACCTACAAGCATCTCATCAACAGTAACATTCTGTCCTGCTGAATAGTTGTTCTGACACTGTTTTATAAATTTCTCAAACAGCCAGGATATGTGAGCAAGCTTATCTGTTTTTCTTTCATCTCTTGTCAATGCATCATCAAAGTGCAAACAGCACAGTAAGAAAAACAAGCAATGATATGACATAACTGCACAAAAAATTTGCCTTCCAGTTCCATCATTAGCATATAATGACATGTCTTCATGATTTGATTTGAAAGCACCCCAAAGGTAGCAGAGGCATTTATTTCCACCAAGTCTGTCTCCCCTTGATAGGACAGCTTGTTGGTAGCAGTAGTATCAGTTACAGATTTAACTTTTTTGATAGTCCGAAAAATTATTTCTCTAAGCATCTCAGTAAATAAAAGCTCCCAAAATGATGCAGCACTCTTTGAAGTAATCTGTAGAGCTTGTCCATTTATCCCGGGTAAATGACATCTTGGAATGATATTATGCTATGGTGTTGTACCTCATATTGAAGGGGATTTTGACCATTTCGTTCAGTTTTTCCCATAAAAATAATTTGAAGTTTCTGATTCATGGTCACTTGTTTCATATTCACTCTCTGAAACACTGATATCAATATCACTTAAAGTTTCATTTAATGTTGCAGAAATATCCAAATCTGCAGCCATATTCTAAAGCTAAGAAACACTATTTTTTTTAAAAAAGTTACATAAAAGACACAAATGGGTGCTTGGGACTATATTGATTACAGCCATCAAGGTTTAAGTTACTCAAAATGAGTAACTTAAACCTCGATTGGTGTAATCTTGTGATCACACCACCTCAGCTATGGTTACTCTGACATGTCAGGCAAGAATCAACAAAAGTAAACCTGACAAAAAAATTTTAAACCAATGGGGAAAAATCTTTTCTCTTATTGGCTGGCGAGTGACGAAGCTGTAGCGGACCCGAGAGAAACACTGAGCAAATGGCCAGTTTTGTCTTATCCGGTGTTGAACGTCGATTTTCCTATGGGAAACTTATTCTGTGTGTAATGGTTTTTTTTTTTTCAGGTTCCCCTATCCCGTGTCCTTTCCTTCTTTTCCCCCTGTACTCATCTGTGGCACAGGTGTATCGGGCATTTTTCTGCGGAGAGAAATATCACTTGGAATGGCTTGTTGTTACAGGTAAGTATGTAGGGCAGCTTACAACTTCACTTCTTAGCGGGTAACCATCTACTCCTCCTCTAATATCTCCATACTTTTCTTTCGTGCTATTCTATCAGGGCAATCTGCTCCTAACTCTCTTTCACCTGCCAAAAGGCTCATGGCGCTGTGGGTTCGGGTTTCTCAACCTAAATTAGGAACTCCTTATTCGGAATTTGGGACCATATTCTAGTTCTAGTCTAAACGAGCTTGATTATAAGCAAAACCACCACACCAGCTCAAGGCCAACTGAGGACCCGATTCTAATTCTACAAAGGTAAAAAAAAAAAACTCAAACATAAAGCTGGTGCTGCCACCTAATGAAGGGCAAAATGAAAAATAAAAATTCTCTCAGAACCCAAGTGTGTCGACTGCAGGTTAAAAACATTTAAAAAGTTGATACACCAGCCTTTTATAATGGTTAGATGTTTAAGTTTTTTTTTCTTTGTTATTAAGTGTTAGTATTTCTTACAGGTTTTAGTCACTTTGCTGTGGTTTAAAATGTAAAATGCCAGTTCTAAACTTATAATCCTTTGGTGCCTGTTTCCATTTGAGTGCCAAGAGTATTTGTGCTGATTTCTGTTGTTAATGTTATTTAATTCCTCATCTAAAGTGTTGGTGATGAAATATGTTTTAGATAATCACTGAATTTGACTTTATTTTATGGCAACTAGGAAAAGGAATTGGCTTAAAAAAAAGTGCTCTTTCCTTATCCTAGTTGCTGCAGTGGCAACTGAAGGAATAAATAAAATGAAATAGTGATAGTATGTGGTTTGATCTATCAGTGAGTATGACATTCTTTCAGACCTTTTTTGTTGTCCAAGAATAGCCATTTGAATTTTCAGAAAAGATGTGATTATTATCATGCATACATGTATGATTGCAATACATGATAGTCTCTCACTCCCCAACACATATTTCTCTCTCCCTCCCTCTCTCTCTCTCTCTCTCTCTCTCTCTCTCACACACACACACACACAGTTAGTTTTAAAAGTAGGCTAAAAAATAAGTTGCAGTTTTTTATTATTAAAACTAATAAAATTTCCCCACATTAAACATTTCCTGAATCTGTGTTTCTCCTGCATTCATCATATAAAAATATAATTCTCAAGGCGTATTTTTAAGCCTAATCTTTGCTTTAAAATTTTAGATTGCTCTGTTGTGAACAATTAATGTGGGGAAGAAAACAGACACAAACTGAAAAATAGCACTAAGCCTTTTAAACCTTCAATCAGTTAGGACAAATTAACTCTGGTTTAGGAAAATAAGCTGTAGTCATCTCGAGCAAAATTATACTGCACACACTCACACAAATGTGAGTGTGTGCAATATTCATTCACTGTCTAAGAAGTGGACCGAACACAGCTGGAATGATTGAACCTGAGCATTAAAAAACGTTGCTTTCCTCTTAGCTTAATTAAAGTGCTGAGTTAGAAAGATTATTGGCACTAATCATTTCTGGCCAATTACCTGCTAAAAGGGGCTATAACAATGTCACAAAACATGAAAGAGAAGGTGTTTGAGTCATTTGATTTTGTGCATTGGCATGATGTCCATGTCACCAGGACCAGTTCTTCACAAATCATGTCTTGGGTCATTGAGTAGAGAACAGCAGACTAAAAGCAGCTCTTATCGCCAGTGACAGGTTTAGTATAGAATTTTGGGCACCATTTGGTTCAGGCACATTGGCTGCTTAAAGAGTTAAGTCTCATCTAGCGACACTCGACTGATTGTTTTATTAAGATGCATCTATACTTTTAAATACACTAACGTTTGTGAAAATTGCAGCACCAAGAAGCACTGCTGGTATTAGCTTGAAACTTACAGGATATGTGCACCAGGTTAGAACATGCAAATGATTAAAATGACAGTCAAAATATGTATGCTGTTTTGGAGCAGCTCCCTCTGAACTGGTCTTGGCTCAAACAAGATGTTGCAATCAGTGAAGAACCAACATTGAGTCGAAAAGGTGTTTCTTGTGTCGCACAAAGCCCCATTGCTGAAAAAGGTCACATTATGAACACCTGACGGACTTTGAGCTAGAAAAGATAGTTGGAATGAGAGTTGCTGGATTTTCCTGCCACGAAATTCCTACTCGCATGGAACAAAATGCCAGTACAATGATGTAAATGTGGCATCAGTGGATAGATGAGGCTCAGGCACTCAAAAATCTGGGAAATTGCATGGCTGCATGGGATGACAGACACCTCTACTGCAGTGCAGCGACTGATTGCACAGTGACATCCACTGTACTGATCCACTGTACTGATGCAGCAGTAGAGCACTGCCACAGGTCAGGCTTTGCCCTCCAGCGTGGTTTGATGTCATGTACTTAATAGAGGACTGGTCGCTAGCAGCCCACTGCTGTGCATTCCTTTGACTCAACCACAAACACTTTAGGCTGTAGTGGGGTCTGAAACACAGACATTGATGCACTGATTGGTAACAGGTCATGTTTTCTGATGGGTTATGATTCACCAAGATGATCACATACTTGTTTGAAGACATCGTGGTGAACAACACCTTGCAGCGTGCATTTTGCAGTATCGTACCTGCTCAATGCCAAGTGGTTTCAATTTGCTATCTTGCCTGATACAAATTGAGGGAACCTTCAACAGCCAGTGATACATCATGGATGCTTTAAAGACAGAGGTGATATCCTTCCTTCCGAATTGTCCTGGCACTGTATTCCAGCAGAACAATGCTTGGCCACATGGGGTGTGGAATATCCAAGACCTCTCCCATTCAATGTCATGCTGTGTAGAAGCTGTTATTGTTGCTTGAGGGGACTTCACACAATACCGAGTTTTGAAGTGAAAAAATCTTGTATAGCTCTACAAATGTAATCTGTTATGTCCTATAACATGAGAAATTTGTAATATAAATTTCATTTGGATAGTGCAATTCTTTCATAATGTTGCAATTTTCTCAAACAGTAGTGTATGAGTGCCAACATAGTTTTTATTTATTAGACAGTGATTCAGCTACTACTGTTTTTGCAAAAACAAATGTCATTATGATGTGAATTTCAGAAAAGAGCAAGTGTTGTTAGCTCATAATCTGGAGCTAGTTGTGAAAATGGGAAAGCATTCTCATCTTTTTTCGGATTTGTTGTCAGAACTAGTGTTGGATTTATAATCAAGAAACTGAAGGACAATGTTCTAGAAGTTGAAAGTTCCTCAAACAGAGCTGAACAACTCATTATCTAACTCTCAAAAAGATAACCAGGCTCAGATTATTCAAGCTTATGTGCCCACCACATGTCATCCTGAGGAAGAAGTTGAAGAATTTTATGAAGAAATTTAGCATCTAAATAATAAAGGCAAGCAGCAAGTAAAGATCATTACGGGGGATTTCTATATGAACTACAAGGACAAAAATGGACTCTGGGCAAGGAAGTTTGTATAGGAAAGAGTTGGCGGCATTATGAGCCCCATACTATGGTGGAAAAGTTTAAGAGGGACAAATAAATCGGTGGAAGTCACCATTAAAAATGGATCTTAAGCACACCAATAACATCAGCAGCCATTGAAAGATCATTCAGATGGATCGACAGTAAGAAGAGAAATCGCTTGACATCAGAAAAGTCGGCAAAATTAACCTATTTGGCATACAACTGGAAATTGTTCAATCAAAAACATATTTCCAAACTAGGTTTAGATGAGCATGAGCCCAATAAAAGTACCATGTCTACAACATTTAGCATGTTAAAAGACAAGAAAAGTCAGAAGATGGAATAGAAACAGCAAAATAGAAAAGTAGATTCAGAAACAGTAGAATTTGAAGATGAACCAAGCTCAAGTGATTCTGTCTGAATCACTTTCTGATTCAGATGAATAAAACATTAACGTGATCAGGTACTGAGGAGCTGTGATATGTCCTTAACATTGTAAATTAATGAGTAAAGAAGACTATTCTGATTTAAGATAAAGGTGATTTTTAATAAAGATGTAATTATATATAATTTATGACTACGAACTTGTGGTGTTGAATAAAGTAAAAATATCAACGTTTACCACAATCAATGATTTATTATATATCATTGATTGTGGTAAACGTTGATATTTTTACTTTCAACGATGAAGCTTAATGTATTAGAAGCTTTTCACATATACCGGAACTTTTCACTGCTTGTCAACGACATGACGTCGACTCCATTTCTTTCAAGCGCGTGGAAACAACTTACCGTGACCGTCAGAATTCTGATGAATTCACAATGATTTGAATGTTTACGCTCCATTCGTCCTGATGAAGCCGAGCCAGAAGCTCTGCGAAACTATAGTCACAATGATTTGAATGTTTACGCTCCATTCGTCCTGATGAAGCCGAGCCAGAAGCTCTGCGAAACTATAGTCGATATATAATAAATCATTGATTGTGGTAAACGTTGATATTTTTACTTTAAAGATGTAATTGTTATTGTTTTCCTTCCTCATAAAAAAAATGTCTATGCTAGATAAACAGTAATTATTGTAAATGAATTTATGGCACCTCTATTCATAGTGTACTGTGGAATTAACTTTTTTGCAGGTCTTATAGATGTTATTATTAAAAAAAGAATTGAATAATAACCTCTATAAGACCCGTAAAAAGTAAATTCCACAGTAATTATTGTGTTTTTTTACTTGTACTGCAGTACCAGTATTTTTTAAATAATATTGAATGGGTTTAAATTGAGAAACTATTCTACTAGTCATCTTGAAGTACTGACTTTTTAAGATAATGAGCTAAATTCTTACTTTTTCATTTTAATCCCTTTCATACTATTCAGTTTAGTCATATGTCATAAAAAAACTGTTTATATGTAAATAAACAATTAAACCTGAATAAAAATATAAATACCCACTAAGATACCCTTTTTGGGTAAATACCCCGGTTTTTACCATGGGTATTTACTCGCAAAAATAAATATACAGGTATTTTTCATCACTTTCCAGAAGTGCTTTCAACCTCCACTGAGATCTTAATCACCTGTAAACAAATGGAGCAAGACTGAATTTTGCTGATTCTTGACGTAACTGTTGCATTTTAACTCATTATAACTTACAATAAAAAAGGCGGTTAATGCATATCTAGCAAGGCAGGGTTTCCCAGTTACACATTTTTTAATGAATGCTTTGTGATGTGAAGAACAGTTTGATGTTGCACAGAGTTAAATAATCTCAGAAGGTATGTTTGATTTGTATTTTATTGCCAATAAATATGAAGGCTTGTTCTCAGAAAGTAATAAGACTGAATAAATTGTAGAGTGTAAAAGAAACATATCACAGATTTTGTGATATGTTCATAAAGGTGCAACCTTGAGCTGTAAAGTGGGATATGATGGGTAATCATTGCCTGCATTTATGCTGCATGGTGATGCTCAGTGTCATTTCCCATTTCCTCTTGCCTACAGATGTCAAAATGTCATGCCATAAAGTTTTGTTGTTTTAAAAATATGTTATTGAAATGTTTAGTATGCTTCAGAAAGTTGTTTCAAATTACTGTATGTCATGTGGTGTTGCTTTTTGATGACATAAGTGCTTCAAACAAGGACAGGTTGTCACATTCGATTGGGAATGTTAAGGGCGGCCTTCAACCTTGTGCAGCCAAGAGATGATCAACATTAAGGTACCAATTATTCAAGAAAATAATCTTACGACAGTCCCGAACAACTTTCAGTATCTAATGGGAGTGCTCATCTCAGCAAATACTGGGAATGAAACGTGTATGTGTCCAGTGGAATTTGGAATGACACGCGGGTGTGTCCGGTGCGATCTCTTGACTGCTAATGCCAGACCAGAAGCAATACAGAGTAACAGCATGTGAGGAACTGAAAAGTCATTTTGCAGAACAGGGTATTTCTTCATAGGATAATAACTGTAAATGAAAGCTGGTTACATCAGTTTGACCATTGTACCAAACAACAAAGCATTCACTGAAAATCCTGTCATTTTCCCACTTCAAAAAGGGCTAGGAAGATCATGATCATGTTTTTTTATCACTTTCATATTGTGTACCAACATACCATACTGTAATATCATATAGTTAACTGCCAATATTATGTAAATGTTCTGAAAACATTGGTAAAGCAGTTTGTGAGAAAACACCCTAATAAAAGTGAAGTCTGACATTTTGATTCTTCATCATATACCCTGCCCTTATATCTCTCATTTTGTCTTTTAATTTTTGCAAAGCAAAGGGTTCAGTGTTCTGCCACATACTCCTTATAGTCCTGATTTAGCTCCATTTGACTTTGATTATTTCCAAAGTTAAGAAAAAAAAACAATAAGGGGCTTTCATTTTTGACATAAAGAAGAGCATATTAAGACAGCGGAGGCAACTTTGTAGTGACTCAAAAAATGACTTGGATCATGTATTTACAAAATAGTTGGAACATTGGGACAAGTGTATTTATCTTAAAGGGGATTACTTTGAAAACAGTAATTTGGATTTTTACTGAAAAGATATGTTTTTTTTATTAAGCCAGTCTCATTATTTTCTGAATAGCCTACTTACCTTTTGTAATTTGGTTTGTTAATTCCAGAAGCTTATTCATTTTTATATCTCATAATTTTATCATGAGATTCTTCTATCATACATGAGATTCTTCTGCAGATTCATGGAATTTGGCTTTTTTTGTCATCATTTTGGTTATTCTTGAGATCAATGCAAAACTGAAGAGAAATTTTGGAGGATTATTTGGGAGGAAAGGCATTTTTGGTATGGGGGATGGTATTTCATTTTTCAAAATTTTCGAAAACGGAAGTTAAACATAGTGAAAATTTTTCCTGTAATCATGATTTCTTTTTCTCGCGATGCTTTTTTGTGCAGTATTATTGTCAAATATAATTTTATTCCATAAATATTTGCATTTCAGCTTGAAAATGAAAGAAAAAAATTCCAAAAACGGGGGTAAGGTGGCGCAAAAATTTCCCTGTAATCTTCAGGCATGAGATTTTTCAGTGGATTCGAAAAATTCTGCCTTTTCCATCATCATTTTGATAGTTCTCTCGAGATTGATGTTGAATTGAACAGAAATTTGGGAGGGATGGGTGGGGATATGGGGTCGTTTTCCATCAGAGGACAGAATTCTGACTTTAAAAATTTACGTAAACAAAATTTAGACAGAGTGGTTTCTCCCATAATCGTAATCCTTTTTTTTTTTTTCTCACAATATTTCTTCTACTCAGTAGTGTTGTTAAATGTCATTTTATTCCATAAATATTTGTATTGCAGCTTGAAAATGGAGGAAAACTTTCCTGAAACAGAAGTCAGACAGAGTGAAGATTTCTCCTGTAATCGTAATTTTTTCTCTTTGCGATGTTTCATTTATCCTGTGTTGTTAAATGTAGAAAAAAAAATCTATTTTGTTAGTTCTTATTTTTCACCTGGTTAAAAGGTTCAGCTTTTTTTTTCTTCGTCAGTCTCATGTATGTTACAGTGGTGTGCTCCAGTTTAATATTTGCATAAATAAATTACAGCGAACCATGCCATCTTACTCCAGAGTTCCCACGGTCCTCATAAATCCTTAAAAGTCCATTAAGTGCTTAAAAAGTACTTATTTTTTTACCCTAACTGCCTGTGGGAAATGCAGAAGTTAGGATGTAGTGCATGCAACTTCTACTGCTGATTGGCTATTTTGATGATGACGCTGTGTGACGTCGGCAGAAAGCACAGAGTAGGAGGAGCTCTTGTCAGGATTCATGGTGAACTTGACTTTGACTTTGGTTTTACAATCCAAGCTATGAAATAATTATGTGCTATATCCAAATCTAGATCTTGTAACTTTAACTACAGTTTTATGATTTACATTCTTTTTGTTGCATATGTGATTATTCTCTCATATGAAAACTGATTTTGCCAGTAGAACTGTCTCTTAAATTGCATAAATTCTAATTGATTGCATTCACAAACTTGAATTATATGCAGCAAGCTTCATCAACAGACTTTAGTTTGTATAGTTAAGTCATGTGTATATATGTTATCACATGTGCAATTTGTAAGGTCCTTAAAATTTTTTTGTAGGGTGCTAAGACCTTAAAAAGTTCTTATATTTTTCATGAGAAAATAAGTGGGAACCCTGTACTCATGTTACGTTATATTCACACTTTTTCACCACACGTTCTGATTTTTCACCCGGTTAAAAAGTTTGGCTTTCTTTTTTCCTTTGTCAGTCTCATGTATGTTGATTCAGTGTTTTTATTTACACCATTAATGGAGATTGACTCACACAAGTCGTGTTATCTTACTAAACTTTTATTTTTGTGACTGCTTGTGGAATGATTTCAATAACATTATTTTCTGTGTTATATCTCTTGTATTGCTATGTAAGAGATTTTGTATTAATAAGCTAATGTCTGGAAAAATGTCACATAATCCTTTGCATATGACAGCAAAATATATGTGAGTTTAATTTCTATTCGTAGTGCTCAAGTTGAAATTCGTTTTTATCTGTAGATGCATGTGACTATGTAACATTGAAAGTCTGGGATACGAGTAATCTCTTACTGATACTGCAAGCTGGCATAGATACTACAGTGCAGCAGAATGTGAAAGTGATTGGATTATCATCCCAAATACTAGGTATGTTTCTTTTCTTCAGTACATTTAAATTTGTGCAAGTTGAACACTGTTGCAGTTGGTAAAGGTTTTACCTTTTCTGCACTGACACCAGAGGGCCTAATCCTAATTTAAACAATATTCATACTTAATTCATTCATTGTCTGAACAGTCAGAGTATCACTGTAACCATTCAAAAGTTTACGTGCTTACAATTACTTTAATGAGAGTAATAAGAATCTTACCTTTACTAGAAGGTCTGTTCTCATTTGAACAAGGTACATTTCTCTGCATGTTTTTCCCCATTTTGAGTTCTGCAGTTGGTTCGGGCTTCTGGTGTGGCGGTTTTATGTTGTCTTCAGCTTGTTCTTTATTTGACAGAATAAGTAATTCTTTCAGCTTGTTCTTTATTTGACTGAATGAGCAATTCTTTAATCCGTACTGCGGCAATGATACTTGGTCTAAGAACCTCTATTTTACTTTTTTAAAAACCTAGGTTTTCTTCAGTACGGGTTAAAGAATTACTCATTCAGGCAAATAAAGAACAAGCTGAAGACAACATAAAACCGCCGCACCAGAAGCCCAAACCAACTGTAGAACTCAAAATGGGGAAAAAACGTGCAGAGAAATGTATCTTGTTCAAATGAGAACTGGAGATTGATGCAGAACTGAAGACAAATTCTTTAGGGATTAGTTGATCAGTGAGAGTATTGTTTTCCGTTAGAGGATGGAATTTCATGTTTCAAAACTTTTGAAAACATAAGTTAAACTGGGTGAAAATTTTTCTTGTAATCATTTTTTTTGTTATTGCTTTTGTCCATTATTGTTGTTAAATATTGTATTCATGCATGAGATTTTTCCGCAAATTCGCAGATTCATTTTTTTAAATTTTTTTTCTGTTTCACCGTTTGGGCCACCTCGAGATTGATGGAGAACTGAAGAGAGATTTAGGGGGGGGGGTCTTTTTCCGTCTGGGAATGGTATTTCGTTTTTTAAAACAAGCAGAAGTTAAACAGAGTGAAGATGTTTTCCGTAATCGTAATCTCTTTTTTTTTTTTTCACTGTGTTGCCTGTGTCTAGTATTGTTGTTAAGTATCATTTTATTGCATAAATGTTTGTATTTCAGCATGAAATTGTGGGCTACCATTTCTGAAAACGGAAGTGCAGATGGCATGAAGGTTTCCCTGTATTCTTTTCAGGCATAAGATTCTTCCGTGGATTCAAAGAATTTCCGCCATTTCTGTTATCATTTTGGGCATTCTTGAGGTCAATGCACAACTGAACAGAAATTTAGGGGGTGGGGTGGAGGAGGAGGATTCGTTTTCCTTTTGAGGATGGTATTATGTCCTTCAAAACATGCAAAAACGGAAGTTAGATGGAGCGGAGATTTCTCCCATAATCATATTTTTTCCTCACAATATTTCTTTTGCCCAGTGTGGTTCTTAAACATCCTTTTATTCCACAAATAGCCGCCCCGGTGGCGCAGTGGTCTAAGCGATGGCCTCTGATCATTCGTCCGAACGGGGTCAGGGTTCGAATCCCGGTGAGGCATGGATGTTTGTTTGTCTTACGGCACTGGCTCTCTCCCTTCCCTGGAACCAGTGGCCCTAAATTAGGGACGGGCGACTGCTTATAGCCCATTGAGTTGCTCACGGTGGTCGTTAAACCTCCAATCAAAAAAAAAAAAAAATTCCACAAATACTACATTTCAGTTTAAAAACAGAGGGAAAGGTTACTGAAAACAGAAGTCGGGCAAAGCGAAGATTTGTCCCGTAACTATACTTTTTTCTTCCCATGATTTGTTCACTATGCTATGTTGCTGTTAAATGTCACTTCCTCCTCAAATGTTTGCACTTCACCTTGATAAGGTATGGCAAGTTTCCCCAAAAGGGAAGTGATGAAATTTGTTACAATTGGATGCATAGTGTTTGTTCAAAAGTATTCATATTCTGAAAGTTACACCATTTATATAAAGTAGTGAAAGCTTTGATATGATGCATTCATGGTCCTCAGGCTGAAAGTTCTTCCAGTGCAATGGATAAATTATTGTGGCCGCCCCGGTGGCGCAGTGGTCTAAGGTGATGGCCTCTGATCATTCGTCTGAAAGGGGTCTGGGTTCAAATCCCGGTGAGGCATGGATGTTGTGTTTGTCTTACGGCACTGGCTCTCTCCCTTCCCTGGAACCAGTGACCCTAAATTAGGGACGGGCGACTGCTTATAGCTCATTGTGTTGCTCACGGTGGTCGTTCAACCTCCAATCAAAAAAAAAAAAAATTAAATAAATTATTGTGATCTGAGGGAATGGAAGGGAGAAAAAAAGAAAAGTTACAAAGAAATGGGAAGGAAATGATATCAACAGAAAGAAAAACCAAGGAAAGATTTCTGTGCAGCTGCAGAGTCAACAAAAGACACATATGGCCACCGAACTTGCTGATAACAAAGCAACACAAGAGAAAAATTAAGCTAATGTTCAAGCAAGTTAAAAAAAAAAAAAAAGCTGTATTTGAAGCAATGTCTTTTAAAACCATTTTATTTTGCTTTGAATTCAGTAATTTTATATTGTGAATACAGTGGTGTGCACTAAATATTTCCATAAGTAAATTACAGTGAGCAATTCCATCTTGCTTGTACTGCATTATATTTACACTTTCTTGTTACACATTCTGATTTTTCACTCGGTTAAAAAATTCACCTTTTTTGTTCATTGGTTGGTCTCGTGTATGTAATGTGTAATTTGACTTCAAAAATTGTTTTATCGAAAAAAAAAGTTATCTTTCATTCAGTGAAATTTAAATTATGTATATTGCTTTTAATTATGAAATTGTTTATCAAACATGTTGTAGTACTTATGCATTTACTTTGCATACTAAATACGTAATTTGTTGATATGTATTAGATTCAATATGTAGCATCAAAGTTTAAACATACTTTAAAATTGAAAGAAAAATACGATAGTTGATCTTTTTTTGAGCATTTATCTTATAACGATTTCAGTATTATAAACTGCATGAAACAGGACATCAATTAGTACTAATTAACTTGTAAAATCAGAATAGCAGCCCCAGTGGCGCAGTGGTCTAAGCGATGGCCTCTGATCATTCGTCCGAAAGGGGTCTGGGTTCGAATCCAGTGAGGCATGGATGTTGTGTTTGTCTTACTGCACTGAGTCTCTCCCTTCCCTGGAACCAGTTACCCTAAATTAGGGATGGGCGACTGCTTACAGCCCATTAAGTTGCTGAGGGTGGTCGTAAAAACTACAAAAAAAAAAAAAAAGAAGAATATGTGTTGAGTACCTTTTTACACTGTGGAAAAGAAATACTTTAGAAAAGAATGCTTATTTTTTCTGAACGTTTAACTTTATAAATTGCGGCTTCAACTTTATGAAGTGTATGAAAAACGTCATCAGTAATATCAAAGCGCATCAAGTAGTTTTTTAGCCCATTCTGTACCATTAGCAGCATCACTAAAGCAGCTAATTTTCAGTTCTGCTTCGTCTTCTTCATCAGAATGGGATACATTTAATCCGATCTGTTCATCCAAAACACCATCAAGGGATTGTATTTGACAGGTATGCACATTTGCATGACAATCAACATACTCGGAAAACACAATGCCTGATGAGGCAATTTCATTCCATTCTACAAGATCGTTATCCGCAAAATTATCAGCAGGATTTTCGGTATTGGACCCACTTTCTTCTTGTTCACAACCTGAAAAGCCTGCTTTGTTGAAGAAGTTTTTAATGGTATCTGTCGTAACTGCATTCCACGATTGTGACATGAAAGGCATTGCATCGAGAATGTGAATTTTAACTCTAGATGCATCATCCTTTGCAACGATAATCGAAAGTACTTTTCACATGAGAAGCTTTCTATAATTGACTTTAAAAGACTTAATGACACCAAGATCCAGGGGTTGCAATCCACTAACAATTTACTAAGGAAAAAATGACTTGAACATTTTTCAGATTGTCCTTCTGAGGTTGCGCAGCACACTGATCAACAAATAAGAGCAGTTTTCCCTTTTTTGCCTGCATCTGAGCATCCGAGGCTTCTACATAATTTTTGAATAAAGCTGTGGTAATCCATGACTTTTTATTTGTTTCGTGTTTGGTGAGCAAAGATTTCACATTTTTGAAGCAATGTGGTATAGCAGATTTGCCTATAACCAGGGGTAGAAAAATATTCTGAAATCTGGTGACCAGCTAAATTTTTTAGTGGCCAGACTTTGGGCCCGCATGGGGGGGGGGTATATGATATCAAAGTCATGCTGTACACATGTGTCAAAAAAAAAAAAAAAATTCTACCCTCAGCTTATCTCTCCCTGGCAAAAAAAAGGTACTCCTTTTTTGCCTGGGGCTTGCAAATTTGAATTACCGTAATTTTCGTCGTTCATCCGCAGACCTTGGAATTTGCACAATTTTTTTTTTACCTTCGTATAATCTGCGCCAGCGTATAATTCGCACATTGTGACATTCAGAAAAAAATCATTAGAAAAATCACCCTAAGTACATAAAAAATGCTTGTCTAAAAGCAGAATTTTCGACAGAAAAGTCCGTCACATAATAAAGACCCCGGAGTCCAAATAAATAAATAAAAAAAAAAACAATCTTATTAAATCAAGAAATTCATTTTTAAAGGAAACTTTTTTTAATATATTTTTATCTTCAGACACAAAAGGTTAGTGGGATGGCATCCATAGAGTTTTTTTTTTTTTTTTGAAGGTTTAACGACCACCATGAGCAACTCAATGGGCTATAAGCAGTCGCCCGTCCCTAATTTAGGGTCACTGGTTTCAGGGAAGGGAGAGAGCCAGTGCCGTAAGACAAACACAACATCCATGCCTCACCGGGATTCGAACCCGGACCCCTTTCGGACGAATGATCAGAGGCCATCGCTTAGACCACTGCGCCACCGGGGCGGCCCATAGAGTTCAAAATTTAATCACACTGATGCAGCAGCTCTAATTGCATTACATATTGCCAATAATGAAATGCTGATACAGAACAATTCATGGAAATACCGTATACACTCAAGTCGGAAAAGTTTTTGGAAAAAATCCTGCATTCAAAGTAGGGGTGTTGGTTTACACACAGGTCAAAAAAAAAAAAAAAAAGGCTGGACTTATGTGAATTCTCTTGCAAAGTTTACAGACAGGTTTTGTTTACGTTTTAGACTGCAGCTTTTTAAGTGTCACTGCGCGCTAGTTTTCTGACCTTTTGAAAACTATCGCGTAGTGACATGATAATATCTTCAGCTGTGCTCCCACTTTAAATTTGGCAGTGTAACTGAAACGTTTCCTTTTCGAAGCCATCATAAATAGCAATGAAGGAAAATATCAGCAGCAAAGACTTTGGTCAAAATGACGAAGGACGATAAAATACAAGCACAGCGCACACAAGATCCAGAACATGGAACTTTGAAATGAGGCATGCACGTGTAGGTTTCTGCAGCAAGCGTTGTGCATACATTTTTATTGTCCGATTGATGAAGAGAGGGCACAAGCGCAGTCAGCGTTTTGTCTTTCCCAACAATACAAAGACAAAACTCCCAACATCCCTCCCTACAACTTTCCTGGTCTTTCATTATGACACCCCTTTCCCCTCCTCTTCGTTTCGTACAAACTCCTGGACTAAGAAATAATTTTTCTGAAAATGCCTGTAATTCTGGCTTTTTCTCTTTTTGCTTGATGGATCTGCAACCATATTTTCTAGTTGTTGTACAGTAACAAAATAATTTTTAATCAGTGTGTCAGTGGCTCAGTGCATATGTGAAACCCATCGTGTGCCATAGGCTCGCAAAGCTGGTGTATCTGCTGATACATCTTCATTGAGTATTGTTAAGAGCTCACAAAAGTCTCTAATTCATTTGGTACTTTTTTACATAAAAATTATGAATGTCTTTCATCAACTTATGTATCTCTTGAAAGTATGTCAACAGCTTAAAATCTTAGAGCTAGCTCTAAGCAATGACTTAAACAGTGCACTGACACTGAAAAAGGGAAGCTTTTCTTCAAAAGAGCTGCAACACCCTTTTTCTGTCCCATGTTAACATTTGTTTTGTCAGCTAAAAATCCAATTAATTTATTTTCAAAATTGACAATTCCAAATTCTGCAATGGACTCTACAATTGCATTTTTGATACCATTAGCATCAGCATTTTTCAGTTCTTTTAATGCCAGGAATGGGGAATTTGGTATCTCCTACTTCATTGACATACATGATACAAATAATTTCATTTTCATATACACTTGTACTGCTCAACAAATAAGGTAAAATAGTCTGTCTGTCTTAAGTCATTGCACAAATCAGTTTCGAAAACATTAGCAATGCACTCTGTGAACTGAGCACACATTACAGACAAATAGTAAGTTTGCCCTACATCAACACCATGGTGTTTCTCTAACTCAATAATTTTAGGAGATTTTGAAAATGGAATTTCCTCTTTCGCAATCATATATGCTATATCAATTAATTTTCCAATTCAAGCTTTAGATGCATTGGAAGCAACAATCATTGACTTACCAATAGATGTTCTTTAATAAAAATCAGCGAGCAATTTTCCTTTATGTTCTACCTTGGAGACACTGGCACAGGGAATTTCTGATCTGGTGTGCTTTACCACATTGTCCTTTTTAATAATGAATCCCAAAACCATCAATAAAAGAAGAATTGAAATTTTGAAATTTTTTTATGCTGTCAACATTATTCCAACAAAGTTTGCAATAGACAGACCGGATGGAGATTTTATTGGCGTCAACATCATAGCATAACCAACTACCTTTTGGATCTAATTCCTCTATCCACCTTTTCATGGTTGATATTTTTTCCTTTGGAAGCCATGATTTCAAATAACAAAGAGTAAGACAACAAAACTCGCATCCGTCTAAAATTAAGTGGTGGACAAACCAAAACAGCGATAAGAGCATCTGTCCTTAAATGACTCATGGTGCAGACAGGCGGGAGCATGAAACCAAGCATAAACGCTCTGTAGTCAGATGATGACAACCTCATCACGGCACAGCTAGAGCTACACGAGGAAACTATTTCCAGCTGAAAGCAAACAAAGTATTGGTAAAGTTATGAATACGTGACTTTTATTTTATCTTTTTCACGCTAAGCAAAATTGAATTTTTGATAAACAATAAGTTGCTCTACAGATTGAACATTTTAATGGAAATTTAATTTTTAAGCTTTGAATATTGGTTTTGCGATTCAAATATGAGTTTGCATCGTAAACTTCTATTTTGCGTCACAAACTTGTGATGCGATACCGCTTATTTTTCTCCCTGCACCATTTCCTGCTTTTATCTTCAGACAATAATCTGTAGTCCCTTTAACATATCTTTCTTTTCAACACAACCCAATTTATTTCTCTCAGGTTTTTATTGTATTGTGACAGCTTACTGATGCTATAAGCAATATCAGGTTGTGTTCCAGTTGCTAGGTACATGAGAGATTCAATTACTTCTTGATATTTCAGCTGTGGAAATTTCTTCGATTCACCATAGTTATCCAAAACATTATCACTTGTTAAGCCTGGTGTATTCACAGGTTTGCAATTTTGCATTCCATATTGTTCAATATGGAATGTAAGGTCAGGTGATGCGTAACATCACAGCCTCTCTTTGACAAATGTCAACCCCGTCTTCTCGTGGTACATCCTGTTCCCACTAAAGGGGCTCTGACGACCGCCAATAGCGGTATAACTATACCATCCGGATTAGAGGAAATGCTATCCCACACTCACCAACCCGCTTGGCCAGCATGGTGAGTTATGGCCAAACCCCTCCAAAATGACTCCACAACTTAAATCTTGGCCCTCAGTCTCTGGCAGCTGGAATGTACCTGGCCAAGGCAGCGGTCAGTGCGACATGAAGGCAGAGGGTGCTAAGAATCACCGGAGGACCGGACTAGGCTGCCATCTGATGCTGACCTTGGCTACATATAATGGACGCTCATTATCTTCTGATTCAAGGCTTCTTGAAATGGAAGAGGAACTGCAAAGGATCAAGTGGGACATCGTCGGGCTAAGTGAGGTAAGGAGAAAAGGAGAAGATCTCATTGAACTGAAAAGTGGACATCTCTTCTACTATCGTGGGACTGATACTGGCAGAACTAGTGGTGTTGGATTTATAATAAACAAGAAACTGAAGGGTAAAGTTGTAGAAATTGAAAGTTCCTCTGACAGAGCTGCACGACTCGTTATCCAACTCTCGAGAAGATACCAGGCTCAGATTATTCAAACTTATGCACACCACAAGTCATCCTGAAGAAGAAATTGAAGAATTTTATGAGGAAATTCATCATCTAAATAATAAAGGTAAGCAGCACTTAAAGATAATAATGGGAGATTTCAATGCAAAAATAGGGCAATGGCAACAGAATGAAACTTCAGTAGGTAAATTCGGTCACGGCAACAGAAACCAGTGTGGAAATACTTTCGTAGAGTTTGCAGAGGCAAAAGGGTTTTTCATCTTGAACTCCTTTTTCAAGAAAAAGCCACAGAGGAAATGGGCATGGAGACATCCAAATGGGACGACAAGTGAAATTGATTTTATTATGTGTAACAAAAAATTCGTCACAGAAGACTGCAGTGTGCTAAATAAGTTCAACACAGGTAGTGACCATAAATTGGTGAGATGTTAGATGCACCTCAACACTAAACTCGAACGTAGCTAGCTCATAAGACAAACAAAATGTATTGACATAACCACCCTTAAAAAACACCATAATACCTTCAAGTTGGAACTGAAGAACAGATTCTCTGCTTTAGAAGGCCTAACATCAGAAGAAGTGGATATTTCTGAAGTTAACAGAAAAGTAACCAAAGCTCTTATGGAAGCAGCAACAAAATTAGCTGGGTCTAAGAACAAGTTGCATGTGAACAAATTATCAGGAAAAACCAAAATGTTGATGCAAAAAAGAGAGATGAGGACAACTAAAGAAGATGTGACTTCCAAAGTGGAATATATAGAGCTATGCAAGACAGTACGAAAAAGTATCACTGAAGACGTAAGGAAATTCAACTGTGAACTAGTAAGGAAAGCAATTGAAAACAACCAAAGCCTAAAGATAGCAAAGGGATATCTCAGTAAGGGAAGAAAACAGATTATGGCACTGAGAAAAGAAGATGGTTCTGTAACAAGAAATAGAGGCGAAATTTTGACAAGAGTGAAAGATTTCTACTCCAAATTATATGAAAAGGATTATACATGTACTCCAGACATGATGAAAGGTACCAGTACCAGAGTTCTTCCAGTCCTCCCAGCAGAAGTTGCACATGCAATCAAGAACATGAAGCGGGGAAAAGCTCCAGGAGAAGATGGAATTACTGTAGACATCGTACAAGAAGCAAGTGGAGAAATCAAAACAGTACTCGCCCAAAGTTTCACTCGATGCCTTAATGAAGGGAAGATTCCTGAGGATTGGAACAATGCTACAATGATCTTGCTACATAAAAAGGGTGACATTGAGGATCTCAGGAACTACAGACCTATCAGCCTCCTATCAGTGGTTTATAAAATCTTCACTAAAGTTCTTTCACACCGCTTGAAGGTGACACTGGACATGGCTCAACCAAGAGAACAAGCTGGATTCAGGAGTGGCTACAGCACAATAGATCATATCCACGTACTGAGAGAACTAATTGAAAGAGCGAGGGAATATGAACTTCCATTGAGCATGGCTTTTATCGATTATGAAAAAGCCTTTGATTCGGTGTAACCATCAGCAGTTGCAATGGCTCTGAAATCCTGCGGTATTGAAGATGCATACATTAATATTATTAATAACATCTATGAAAATGCAAGTGCAAAGATTTGGCTGTTTGAAAATACAACACACATAAAAATTGGAAAAGGAGTGAGACAAGGTGACACCATATCTCCGAAGCTCTTTAATGCCACATTGGAAAATGTCTTTCAATCACTGAACTGGGAAAACAAAGGGATAAACATTAATGGAGATTATCTAATCCACCTTCATTTTGCTGATGACATAGTCATTTTTGCAACTACCCCATCAGAGCTGCAGAGTATGATCCAGGAACTTGCTGACAAGAGTAAAGAAATGGGATTAAAAATGAACTTTCAGAAGACAAAAGTGATGTTCAATGCTTTTACAAGAAATGAAGATTTATCGATTGATAGAGAAAAGCTGGAGATAACAGACACATACGTTTATCTTGGACAGCAGATATCAAGTGAGGGTCACATTGGTGAAGAAATTAATCGGCATAAAAACTTGCCTAGAGAGCTTTTGGAAGAAACAGCATAATTTTCAAGAGTAATATGCCATTATATCTTAAAAGAAAAGTGTTTGATCAATGCATCCTTCCAGTGCTTACGTATGGTGCAGAGACGTGGACCTTAACTAAAAGAGACATACAAAGGCTGCAGACAACTCAAAGTGGCATGGAGAGGTGCATGCTTGGTGTAACCAGGAGAGATAAGAAGAGGAACTCGTGGATCCGAAAAATGACAAGAGTGGAAGACATCATGATCAGAGTTAAATCCCTGAAATGGCATTGGGCTGGACATACTGCCAGAAGAACAGACCGTCGATGGACAGCCGAAATTTTAGATTTTATTTCAAGGGACAGGAAAAGACCCAGAAGAAGACCACATGGAAGATGGGTGGATGAAATTCGAAAGTATGCGGGAGTGACATGGAGGAGACTGGCACAAGACAGACCGTTGTGGAGGAAACTTGGGGACACCTTCGTCCAACAGTGGATTGATAATGGTTGACAATGATGATGATGATGATGATGATTGTTCAATACTTTTAACAAATGATATTTTTGTGACAATCTAATTTAATTTTTCTTAATTTCAATTTTAACTCCTAAAAGCATGTTAGTATCAGTAGTTTCTTTGATTTCAATATCTTCACTTATTGTTTTGATTATTTTTTACGCTTTCGGACGGACAAAGCTGGAGCGTATATGCTCCAGCTTTGTCCATCCGTCTGTCCGCACGATAACTGGCGTAAAAATGCTTCGATTTCGATGAAATTTTAGTATGTGGTAGGGGACCACCGGGGGATGAACCCTATTGAAAATGGGTGAAGTGGGGTCAAAGGTCACGCCATAAGAGCAGGATCCATTCAATTGACCTTATGCGTCGTAACTTGCGTGAATATTGTTCGATTTCAATGAAAGTTTACTATGTGGTAGGGGATCACCTAGGGACAAACTCTATTGAAAATGGGACAAATGGGGTCAAAGGTCACGACGTAGGAGCGGGATCATTCCATTGCCCTTATGCATCATAACTTGTGTAAATATGGTTCGATTTCAATGAAAGTTTACTATGTGGTAGGAGACCGCCTGGGGACGAACCCTATTCAAAATGGGTGAAGTGGGGTCAAAGGTCAGGACATAAGATCGGGATGCATTCCATTGCCCTTATGCGTCATAATGTGCGTAAAAAATGGTTCGATTTCGATGAAATTTCAGTATGTAGTAGGGGACCACCTGGGGACGAACCCTATTGAAAATGGACGAAATGTGGTCAAAGGTCAGGACATAAGATTGCGATCCATTCCATTGCCCTTATCCCATATTATTGAGGTGGACGTCAAGTAATTTTGCTTCCTATACTTCCAATGGAAAAACTTTTGTAAACATTTCCTTCACAGTTAATGTGTTCCCAAGGATGAAAATTTTAACATCGATTAAAATAACTTCATATTATAACTTGGAAAACTTAATATTTTCTAAAACATAACCATAATTATATTAAAAATCAATCACTTTTCCTTTGGTGGTGTTGAAACCAGAGAAAAGATGGCGTGGCCTGTACTTTGATGACGTCAGTGGGCAAAAAAATGTTGGATTGCATAATTACGGTTATGGTTTAGAAAATATTAAGTATTCCAAGTTATGAAATGAAGCTATTTTAATTGATGTTCAAATTTTCATCCTTGTGAACGCATTAATTGTCCAGAAAAAGATGGCGCGACCTGTATTTTCATGACGTCAGTAGACAAACAAATGTTGAATTGCATAAACATGGTTATGTTTTAGAAAATATTAAGTATTGCAAGTTATAAAATGAAGATATTTTACTCGATGTTCAAATTTTCATCCTTGGGAACGCATTAATTGTGAAGAAAATGTGTACAGAAGTTTTTCCATTGGAAGTATAGGAAGCAAAATTACTTGACGTCCACCTTAAAGTAGCAATTCTTGTATGTATGTATGTATGTATGTATGTATGTATGTACATTTTATTTTGAAAATGGCTCTAAGAATTTTGATGAAAGTCGTTAACCTACCGTTTTCTGGTACTAGAAATCGATTTAGCTTGATCTCGAACTTAGTAGAATTCGTTTAGTGGGTTAAATAACCACCCCGAATTATAACGTTTTTAATGATGGCGTTGTTCCATTAATGTTACCAATGCTTAGAAATCTTATGACGTCATAATCTCGCCTTTGAGAATGTTGGCGCGCGGTCACTCCGTCTGTCTCTTTACGTCACGCATTGTGTGTGGATCCTATTAAAGTTTTATGACGTCACACTTGCGGCAAGCAGATGGTCGCGATTTCCATCTGCCTCATTACGTCACGCGTTGTGTGCGTATGTCGGTCCGCAGGATAACTTGCGTAACAATCGTTCGATTTCGATGAAATTTTAGTATCTGGTAGGGGATCACCTGGGAAGGAACCCTATTTAAAGTGAACAAAATGGGGTCAAAGGTCAGTACATAGGAGCGGGATTCATTCCACTGCTGTTATGCATCATAACTAACGTAAAAAGGTTCGATTTCGATGAACTTTTAGTATGTGGTAGGGGACCACTTGGCGACAAACCTTATTAAAAATGGGAGAAATGGGGTCAAAGGTCAGGACATAGAAGCGGAATCACTTCCATCGCCATTATGCGTCATAACTTACGTAAAAATGCTTAGATTTGGATGAAATGTTAGTATGTTGTAGGGTCTTGCCTGGGGACGAATTCTATTGAAAATGGGCGAAATGGGGTCAAAGGTTAGGACACAGGAGCGGGATCTATTCCATAGCCCTTATGCATCATAACTTACGTAAAAATGCTTTGATTGCGACAAAATTTTATGTTATTTTGGAAGTATACCAAACCAGTTCTGTTGAATATCATTGAAATGGGATCAAAGGTCAGGGCACATGACCGAGATTTATTCCACAGCCATTATTCTCATAACTTGAGTAATGATTTCTGGTATGTTGGAAAGCAAATTATAATCAATGCATTGCATGATTTTACTAACTTGTGTTAATTGTAGTATCAGAACTAGCTACAACCATAAAATCATCGACATATATATTATATACCAATATGCACTTATTCATCACCTTCTTTCCAAGTGTAGACATATGGGTCTGATTTTAGGTTCTTTAATCCAGCCTTTTTCTAGAATATTGCTGAATCTGTGATACCAACATCTGCCAGATTGTGGTAACCTATAGATGCTTCATTTGATCAGATACACCATGTCTTTTCCTTTCTCATATCCTGGGAGTTGTTCATATAGATTTCTTCATTTGGTTGATCATTAATAACTGAATTTCTATTGGTTGCTATTGTTAGCAATGTTCTTAATGTGTCCTATTTCATTACTGGAGTAAAATTTTCTTCAAAATCGATTCCTTTTTTCTGTCCGCATCCAACTGCTAGTAGTCTAGCTTTGTATTTCTTATCACCTTCCGCTTCTTTGACTTTGAAAATCCAACGACTTTTTATAATTTGCTTATTGTTTGGTCTTTTAACAAGCTCCCATACATCATGAATATCCATAGATTACATTTCTTCATTCATTGCTTTCTCCCATAATTCTTTGTCTTCTGATGTTACAACCATTTCATATGTTGTCAGTGTTTCTTCTTCTGTCAAGTTTACTTCATAATCAGCATATTTTATTGGTATTCTTTTATTTCTTGTTGGTCGTCCTATGTTATCAGATGATTCTTCCCTAGATTCTTCAGTATTTGGTATTTCTTCAATGACATTTTCATCCTCAGGAGAAGGAACATTATTTTTGTATGATTCTGTTTGATCAATTATATATTCTAGGTCTATGTAATGTTGGTTTTCATTCATTTGCTTTTCATTTACATTGTATCCTTTCTCTTCTTCATCGAATATAACATTGTAGGTTTCATATACTCTTTGTTCTGAGTTCTTCCATATTATAAATTCTATAAGCTTTCCTCTCTCTTGAATATCCTATGAATATACTTCTCTGTGCCTTTGTTTCCAATTTATGTCTCTTGACATTATCCACCTTATAGTAAGCAAGGCATCCAAATGTCCTTAGATGTCTAACAGATGGTTTTTTGGAATTCCATAGTTCCATCGGAGTCTTGTCATTCCTGTTTTTAGCAGGTGTGGTGTTGTGCAAGTACTCTGCTGTTGCCACCACTTCTCCCCAAAAATTAAGTGGTAGATTAGCATCTATCATTAATGTTCTTGCTTTATCTAGCAAAGTCCTGTTTGCTTTTTCTGCTATTCCATTACTCCTGGGTGTGTAAATTACTGTCTTCTCATGCTTTATTCCTTTTTTGTGATAGATAGTTCTCCATATCATCATTTATGAACTCTGACCCATTATCAGTTTTTTACGCTTTCCAACCGTAGGTTGAAGAAGCGTATATATTCCAGCTTTTTCCATCCGTCTGTCCATCTGTCTGTCTGTCGGCACGATAACTCACGTAAAAATGGTTCGATTTCGATGAAATTTTAGTATGTGGTAGGGGACCACCAGGGGACGAACCCTATTGAAAATGGGTGAAGTGGGGTCAAAGGTCACGCCATAAGAGCAGGATCCATTCAATTGACCTTATGCGTCATAACTTGCGTAAATATGGATCGCTTTCGATGAAATTTTAGTATATGGTAAGGGACCACCAGGGGACAAACCCTATTGAAAATGGGTGAAGTGGGGTCAAGGGTCACGCCATAAGAGCGGGATTCATTTCATTGCCTTTATGCGTCATAACATGCGTAAATATGGTTCGATTTCGATGAAATTTCAGTATGTGGTAGGAAACTACCTGGGTACGAACCCTATTGAAAATTGGCAAATTGGGGTCAAACGTCAGGCAGGGCATAAGAGCGGGATTTATTCCATTGCCCTTATACGTCATAACTTGCGTAAAAATGGTTCGATTTAGATGAAATTTTGGTATGTGGTAAGGAACCACCTGGGAACAAAACCTATTGAAAATGGGTGGAATGGGGTCAAAGGTCAGGACATAAAAGCGGGATCCATTTCATTGCCTTTATGCGTCATAACATGCGTAAATATGGTTTGATTTCAATGAAATTTTAGTATTTGGTAAGGAACCACCTGGGGACGAATCCTATTGAAAATGGGCGAAATGGGGTCAAAGGTCAGGGCATAAAGGTGGAATCCATTCCATTGCCTTTATGCATCATAACATGTGTAAATATGGTTCAATTTCGATGAAATTTTAGTATGTGGTAGGGAATCACCTGTGCACGAACCCTATTGAAAATTGGCGAAATGGGGTCAAAGGTCAGGCAGGACATAAGAGCGGGATTTGTTCCATTGCCCTTATGCGTCATAACTTGCGAAAAAATGGTTCGATTTCGATGAAATTTTAGTATGTGGTAGGGAGCCACTGGGGACGAACCCTATTAAAAATGGGCGAAATGAGGTCAAAGGTCAGGACACTGGAGTGGGATCCATTCCATTGCCCTTGTGCATCATAACTTACCAAAAAATGTTTCGATTGTGACAAAACGTTATCATGTTGTTCCGAAGGTATAGTGAACCGGTTCTGTTGAATATCAACAAAATGGGGTCAAAGGTCATTGCACAAAAGCAAGATTTATTCCACAGCCATTATTCTCATAACTTGCGTAAAACTGCTTCTACTGTGACAAAACTTTAGTATGTTATTCTTGAGGTGTACTGAACCGGTTCTGTTGAATATCATCGAAATGGGGTCAAGGTCAGGACACAGGAGCAAGATTTATTCCACAGCCATTATCCTCATAACTTGAGTAATAATTTCTGGTATGTTGGAAAGCATATCATAATCAATGCATTGCATGATTTTACTAATTTGTTATTAAAATAACCCAGCTTTGATAAACGCTAGGTCGTTTTGCAATGATCGAGCCATTGTTGCTCAGTATATATTTTGTTCTAAATTTATTTGTTCTGAATTTATTGAACAAAAATCCTTAAAAATCACGTAAAAAGCGCTGTATCATAATACGCTTTGCATTTAAACATTTATTATCGTTTGACATATCGAATGCCAAGGTTTTTTTATTTGTTCTAAATTTATTTAACAAAAAAAAAAACTTTTAAAAATGTCATGTAAAAAGAGCTATATCATGATATATGCTTTGTATTTAAATTATCGTTTGACATACCGAATGTCAAGGTTTTTTGAGTCAAAATCAAATTACCAACATTCGTTTTCACCGAAGCAACGGTGATGTCATATAAGTGGTAAGGTGACTGCAATAAATGTAAATACGCGGGTAGATTTTCATAGTAATTGAAATTTGAAATAAAAAAGTTTCCCCCTTGAGATATTAGCGATGGCAACACAATTTTGCTCACGCTTCCAAAAACATCTGCCTTGCTAGCTTTTAAATGTACAGTTTTGAACGAAATTGTTTATAAGCAAGGTTCTTTTTCATTTATTCTGAAAGTAACAACGTATTTTGTTCTGTTTTCTATTATTATTTTTTCTTTTGTCTATTAATATTTTAACGTAAAGAGTAACGACGTATTTTGATTTGTTTCGTGTAGGCTTGGAGTTTTAAATTTACAGTTACGAACGAAATTGCTTATGTGTCGTCTGGCAGAATAAGTCAGGCAGACGTGTTTCCTAAAAGAGCGAAGAAATATGCAGCGTATGGCCATTTCAACTGTATATCGTTTGTATTTCAACTATGTTTTAATATCATCACGTTTGAAGAATGGGTATTTAGCTAGTATTTATTTAAAGCTTAAAAACAACTGTCCTAGGACGGGTTACAGCTAGTATGAATATAAAAGTGCATACGTCTCTGTGCTCCTTTTGCGCACCTCAGATTTCCTGCTCCTCCTCTCATGTGTTTCGCGCGCACACTGGGTGTAGAGTGTTCTCGTATTAACACGTTTCTTAGCCTGTGTCTAGCTAATGTAGCAGTAGTCGCACTACATCTTTGAAAAGGGGAAGAATTTTGAGCTTACTACACTGTAAAAAATAAGTGGTGAATTCACGGAAAATTTCTGAAAATAACGTGCAGCAAAATTGTCTGTAACTGTCCATTTTTAAAAGTGCCTGTGGTTTTTTTAACTTCCGTATTTTCATACATTTCCATAGTGAGTAATTCCATTTATTTCAGAAAAGTCCGTTTCAAGTTTTTCCGTACTAAGACTGAAATTTTGCAGAAATCAAAAAGCTGAAACTTTCAGCCATTACGTGAGAGAATCCTTCTCTGCAGGTAGCGAGACTCGAGGCCGGGGACTTTATGAGTTGACGCCGTTCGTCTGAACCAGAGAGCCAGAATACTACATGAACCAAGATCACGTTCAAGGTAAAACTTAATTCCGCTGTAATTTTTTTTTTTTTTTTTTTTTGAGTAACGCGGGTGATTTAGTCAGTTTATTTACGCTTTCCAACCGTAGGTTGAAGATGCATATATGCTCCAACTTTGTCCGTCTGACTGTCTGTTCGCACGATAACTCGCGTAAAAATGGTTCAATTTCGATGAAATTTTAGTTGTGTGTTAGGGGACAGCCTGGGGACAAAACCTGTTGAAAATGGACGAAATGGGGTGAAAGGTAAGGACATAGGAGAGGGATCCATTTCATCGCCCTTAGGCATCATAACATACGTAAAAATGCTTCGATTGCGCCAAAACTTTATCATGTTGTTTCAGAGGTATACTGAATCGATTCTGTTGAATACCATCGAAATGGGGTCAAAAGTCAAGGCACGGGAGCGAGATTTATTCCACCGCCATTATCCTCATGACATGACTAAAATGCTTCTATTGCGACAAAATTTTAGTATGTTGTTCCGGAAGTATACTGAACCAATTCTGTTTAATATCGTCGAAATGAGGTCAAAGGTCAGGGCACAGGAGCGATATTTATTCCAAAACCATTATCCTCATAACTTGAGTAACAACTTGAGTAATGATTTCTGGTATGTTGGAAAGCGTATCATAATCAATGCATTGCATGATTTTACTAACTTGTTATCTTCTTTACTTTAGTATTTAGTTCATTTTCCCTTCTAAGTTTCTGTACTTCATTATTTGCTTCATTTTTTGTTCTCAGAAAATTTACAAAATATCTTGTGTATTCATCGACTACTACCATCATGTATTTACTCCCTCCTAGGGTTAGTACCTGGAATGGACCACACAAATCGATATGTTAACATTCGAATGGACTTTTTGTCTTTTCTATGTGTGTTGTTTTGAATGAACAACGAGGCATTTTTCCTCTTATACATGGTTCACAAATATCTACCTTTTTATCCACTTTATCTAAACCTCTGACCATTTGGTTTATGTACATCATGGATAGGTATTCATGATTAATATGCCCCAGTTGTTTGTGCCATAGTTTGTATGAATTCTCTCTTGTTTGAAGGCATTTTTCTTCTTCCATGATATTTTCTTCTTTTGGCATTAATTTTACAATAAACAAATCTCCCATAAACTCTACTTGGCATATCAAATTCTTTTCACCATCATAAATATATGCCCCTAGTTTATTCAGCAAAACTTCATTTCCATTTTGTACTACACTTGGGACTAACATCAAATTCCCTCTCAATTTTGGTACATACAATACATTTTTCAGTCTAATATCTTTGGAATTTTCTTCAGTATTTGCTCTAGCACATATGTCACCTTTGCAAAGAGCTTCAATGTCTCTATTTTTTTCTGCAATATTTATGATTATATTTTTTTCCCTTTTATCAACCATCAGAACGTCAGTATAAATCATGTAAGACATACACGCAGAATCCAATTGCCATTTCATCAATTCATCATTTTTACAAAATTGTTCACTTGTTGATAAAGCTAATTCTCTGTGGTTACTATCTTCTTGTTTCGGTTGCTCTCTTATTATATTTGCTCACTCACTTCTATTATTATTCCCTTTTTTGGTACCTTTTGTGTGTACAGTAAAACCTCAAAAATTGCACATCTACGCCTTATAAATATACAGGGGTCTTACTGTCGATCGCATTCTTTGCAATTTGAGAAAAAAAAAAAAAAATTGGCGATGAAAAAAAAAATTTGGCGAAAATATTGGCTATTAGCATTTTGTACTATTTCAACTCTGTCAAAAAAATAAATGAATTTGGCGAAAGGTTAGGCAAAAACTTTAAAAAAGCTAGAGCAACCAAACGATGTATCGATACATCATGAAACCCGATGTTAATTTTACATTGTTACAGTTTTTCGACTGACGAAACTATGTACATTGCGAAGGCAGTTACCGCTATGCATCTTGAAGACCAATATAGATGTCATTACATGATCGAATCCACATGCTGACACCACCAAGCACAGATCATCATCACATGTTCGACACGCATTTCAAACGTACATGCCGATTCGTCGCTTTATTGGTCTGGGTCACTTCAACACAGCCCAATGAGATGATGAACTTGAGAAACCTCCCGATGTTACTCATAGTATCAGCAATTCGCACGCTGAGATTGAACATTCTTGCGATGTGTTATTGAGATGGTAGATCGGGAGATTTGCATGGCTATTGGTGAAACATCGTGAGAACATCCTCACAATGTTCTCACAAAAATGAAATCAGAAAAGTGCCGGATTTCTGAAGTTGCCGGTTTTCTGGATGCCAGATTTTCGAGGTTTTACTGTATATTGAAATTTTCTCCTTGGGTCCTTTTGTCATTTTTCCTATACCAGCAATTATTTTGCAAATGTCCAGGTTTATTACAAATATAACACTGTTTCTGTCTCGGTTTGTATTTCTCATACATAAACTTTGCAAGCCTTGGAGTATTTTTTACTCTTTTTGTTTCCTTTCGAAATCAAGCAAAGTCTGTCTTCTATCTGTAAAATTGATACCTCTGTTGGCTGTTAAAGCTATTACAACCGCCTCATATTTTTTAGGCAACACTTATACTATGTATCTGACCAATTTTCTTTCTGAAATATTTTTACCCAGTCCCTATATTTGTCTGGAAAGGCCCTGTGCTGTTGTTAAATATTCTTCCATACTTTCATTGTATCTCTTTTTTAATTTTCTTAATTCCAATACCAAATTCATTCTTTTATCTTTTGCAGCACCCTCATATCTTATTTTTGTGGTTTCCCATATTTCTTTAGCTTTTTTAAATCCCTTGTACACAATAGCTTGTTCCACTGTTAGGCTAAAAACTATCAATCCAAAAGGTTCTTTATTTTCCCAACCATGCCTCATGAGCTTTAATGGTGTTTTCATCATTTTCAATTATCTGAGGTTCTTTCCTTAATATTACTTCATCATATAGCAATTTTGCATCCAGCAGTACCTCCATTTTCATGCTTCAGATTGCATAATTATTGTCATTTACTGTTCAATTCTTGCTGGATTAAAATATCCATTTTAGCAAAAGAAATAAAGCTAAATCATTTGCCTTTACTTTCGTTGTGGCTGTTAATCCATGTTTCGTTTATCCATTTTGAGTTCACAGAGTTTCTGAAGTCATAAGCTCAATTCACACATTAGGCCTAGGGATGTAAATGTGAACCAAAACCAATAATGCTGAGTTGAACAAACAACACTCTGAGTTGTGTTGAACCAAGATGAGAGCCAACCACGCCAAGCTCTGCCAACCATGCTATGCCACCAGATTAAAGTTGCGGATCTTATCATCTGTTATTACAACCGTACCTGTTACGGCTCAATGCATCGGATGCTTATATTTAGCATTAAGCAATACTAGGATTTAGAACCTTTTATCACAACACAAACACAATATACAACAGAACGCAAAATCTAACACACACCATATCCAAAACACATGACATATCGTACGGGTACAAAAAGAAACCTCCATTGAACTGTGAAGAGATAGATTCAAATTCATCCAATGAAGATCCGGATCCTACATACAATCCTAAACACTTAGATGAGCACTTGATTGAGCAAAATGAACTGAATGATCTCGTTCGAGACCTACATCTTTGCAAACAACAAGCTGAACTTTTAGGTTCCCGAATGGAAGAGTGAAACCTGCTAGCGAAGAGTACACCTGTGTCTGTGTTCAGAAATAGAAATTTGGATCTATGTTATTTCTATGAAATGCAGAATGGTATGTGTTTTTGTTCAGATATTCCAGGGCTAATGACAGAATTAGGAATATCTCAGAATTAGGAATATATCTACGGAATGGTGTTTATTTATTGACTTATCCCAGGTTAGTTTAAAAGCTGTCCTTTTGTCCAACGGAAACCAGAAGCCTTCCATTCCAGCAACACATGCTGTAGGAATGAAGGAGATATGAAAGCATGGACAAAATTCTCACTGCAATACAATATGACTAGTTTAGGTGGTCAAAATGCGGTGATCTGAAAGTGATATCACTCTTGCTCGGGCTTCAAAGTGGCTTCACCAAATTTTGTTGTTTTCTTTGTATGTGGGACAGTAGAGCCACAGAAGAACACTACGAACAGACAGACTGGCCTAAACAAGATGTTTTCATTCCTGGAGACAGTAACGTTCATCACAAGCCCCTAATTAATCCCTCTGATGTGCTGCTTCCACCATTTAATATCAAACTGGGCTGATGAAAAGCTTTGTAAAGGCTCTGAACAAATCTGGCCCAGGTTTCTTGCACTTAAAGCAAACATTTCCTCAATTAAGTGATGCAAAACTCAAAGAAAGCATCTTCGTTGGCCCTCAGATACAGAAACTACTGCATGATTCGGTTTTTACTGAAATGCTAAACAGCACAGAGCTTACCACATAGCAATCATGGCAATCTTTTCACATCTGTGGTCAAGAGATTTCTGGGTAACCACAAAGAGGGCAACTGCAAGCAGCTGATTCACAACCTTCTCAAGAACTATAAAAATCTTGGATGCTAGATGTCCTTAAAAATACATTTCCTCTATTCCCATCTGGACTTCTTTTCTGACAGCCTAGGAGCAGTCAACGATGAACAAGGAGAAAGGTTCCACCAAGATATCCGAATGATGGAGGAGAGGTATCAAGGCAGGTGGGATCCCTCAGTGATACTTACTTGTTACTTGTACCAATGGGGGAGGGGTACTTGACCCAGCACCACGACCTAAGGTCTATTGTGCATCCCCAGCCCTAATCTCGAAAGAGACCAGATGCACGAGCAAAAGCAAGAATGCTCTTGACTGATACTATCACTTGGTCTCAAGTTGTGAGTACCAAAGTGTTCAAGCCTGAGTGCTGCAAAAAAGTCACAGTCACAAAGAAAATGCAAGGAAGTCTCCTCTTCCAGATGGCATCCTCTACAAAGTGGATCCTCTTTCACCCCAATCAAATTAAGGTGCCTGTTAAGACGACAGTGTCCTGTAAGTAGACCAACAATCAGTCCAATATCCTTTTTTGGCAGTTTAAGGAGTTCCTTAGCCCTATGAGGCAAGAGTCCTTGATTAAGTTCCTTTGCCTGCCTCTGACCCCTGGTAGCATGCAAGAGGTCAAGCTGCTTAGTCCTCAGCAGCCTTTTAGTTAGTCCTCTGGCCACACCAGAGGCGAGCCCTACTGCAGGCTCTGGACCATAAGAAGCCTGCTCTGCCCCTTCTTTAGCAAGAAGGCCAGCTTTCTCATTACCTTCAAAACCTCTATGTCCTGGAACCCAGAACAGTTGCACTTTGTTCTGGTTTGCCAGTTCAGTTAGGGTCTGGAGACAGTTTCAAACAATTTTGGATGAAATGCGGCACTGACAAAGAGCCAGTAAAGCCACCTGGCTGTCTAAACAAATGTGGATATGCACATTGTGATACCCTTTTGATCAGACATTCTGAGGCGCATGCTAGAATAGCATACACCTCAGCTTGGAACACGTAACATGCCTTCCAAGGCTTTGGCATGAACCATAACCTCTGGATATGCAATATTCCCCTACTCCAACTCCTACGTTTGTCCTGGAGCCATCAGTAAACCAAACAGTTTCACCGCTGCACCCAGGGACAAAGGACGTTTCCCATTCACTGCAACTGGGAAAGTTCACACTGAATGCTTTATCAAAATGATATTTTACTAGCATGTTGTCAGTTCCCATTTGAAAGATGGGCTCCTTACAAAAATACTCCTGAATAGGCTTGGTATGGCTGCCAACCCACAACGAGGGTCTCCACATGCCATTGCAGCATGTATATGCCCCCATAATGGCCTCACCCTCAATATGAAGGTGAAGTGGCAGAATATCAAGAAGCAACTCCAATGCAGCTGTTGGAGTAGTTCTCATTGCTCCTGATATACCTATGCAGGCCAGCCTTTGTAACTTGTTAAGTTCAGCCTGCACCGTGCAGAGGTTAACTCTGCTCCACCACACCGTTGAGCCATAAGTGACCATAGTATATATCCAGTGCAAGATCCTTGGGTTTAGACCTCAGGATTTGCCAATAGCACCTCTACATGACCAGAACACTTTCTTGGCTCTGGCAATACAGTAATCTAGATGCTGTTTCCAGGTTAAGCCTCCGTCCAAAATGACTCCCAGGTACTTAACCTGTGTATTAAGAGGAACTGTTTTCCAAAAGAGAGCAATATCTCCAAGGTCTCCAAGATTCCTCTTTCTAGTGAAAGGCACAAGGGTGGTTTTGTCAGGGTTTACTGATAGACCAACCTTCCTGCACCAATCCTCAACAAGTCCCAGTGTTCTTTGCATTACGCTCGAGATTGTTTTAGGGAATTTTCCCTTGACAGTTATGGCCACATCATCTGCATAGCCAAAAACAGTCGCAACCAGACCCCTCCAGGATCCCTAGCAGTTCATCCACTACCAGGCACCACAACAGGGGAGAGCAAACTCCTCCTGAGGGCAGCCCAGGCAGGCGGAGACCGACAGAGTCTCCCCGAGTAGCGAGGCCACGACCGTTCTACTTGTGAGCATGGCCTTAATCCATTGACAACAGGTTCTATCAACACCATGTCTTTCCACAGCTCCCACAATGGTCTCAGTAGAGACCCTGTCAAAGGCACCTTCAATATCAAGGAAAGTGGCTAATGCCACCTCCTTAAATTCTAGTGCCTTCTCCAGGCAACAAACAATGCCATGGAGAGCTGCTTCTGTTGATTTGCCTTGTTGATAGGCAAACTGAAATTTTGAGAGGGGTTTAGGAAGTAAAACCACCTCTCTAATATGCCTATCCACCATCCTCTCAAGAGCCTTGAGAAAGAAAGATGTTAGACTAATAGGTCTAAAGGCCTTTGCCTCTTGGTAATTTGACTTACCTGGCTTGGGAATAAACCCTCAGTGATAAGTGATTACTGCTGGTTTTTGCAGGAGGACAACACAACACATAGGAGAGAAAAAATGAACTACTTGTATGGGTATACGAGTATATGTGTATTCATTTACATTTGTGTTAACATTGTTTACTCTATTTCTTTTTCTGTCTCATATGCAGTGATATTTTAATATGGTATTTATACTTTGTAACACTAATTCTATAGCTAACAAGACACATAAATGCTGCAATACATCACAATGGGAAGCTGTAATGTGTACATCATGCATTGTATATATGTATCTGGAAATATAGGAAATGTTTATACACAAAAAACTGTACATGATGGAGCGTTATTGCAGTCATATTTGAATTCAGCACCTCGAATTAGTTAAAAACACCTTATTTCACCCATGTTATGAAAACAAATTTTAAAATGTTGACCAGTGTAATTATGTACCTAATGTGAGGTACAAGCAACTAAAGGAAAATGCTGTACCATCTATACATATATTTCCAGGTTATCCACATTACATGGAAAGTACCTTCTACAAAAAATATCAGATGTGTTCTTAAGAGAAAGAATAATGCTACAGACTAATTGTACTAGTTCAAAAAGAAAAACGAGTACCACATATTTGGGTAATATATAATTATTAGTTTATTTTGCAAATATTGTCAGGAACGACTTTAAAGATGCATTTTATCATGTATCATTGCATCAGTAGCCATATTAGGCTTAGCTAACCATGGCTATGCATTTTGTAGAAAAAGTAGCCAGTTCGCAAATTTTAGTCTGCAAAGTATATATTTATGACCTATTAAACAAGGACTGATATTTGCATATAAATTAAATCATTTCCTGTAGAAAATTTCTCTGGCTCAAACAATACGAGTTCAGAATGTATTGTACAGGGTGATCTATTTAAACCAGTACCCTGAAAAAACCTTACATTTTTGCAAGGGATCGCGCAAGGAACTTTTTTCTTTTTTTCAATAGAAGCAGCAACTCTTGGGTAATGAAAGCCGCCACCGTGAAGAAGATTGTTAACCTTAACTGTAACTTAGCTAGTGTTTTGTTTGTTGTTGCGTTGTCATTCACTTGCGTGCATTCAGGAACATGCAGTACTCTGTTCCAGAACATGTTTTTTTAGTGAAATCGTATTGGGTACAAACCACTATGAGCATTTCGAAGAGAGTTTGGAGTTCGAAAAGTGCCAAGCAAGTCAACAATTCTGTTGATGGCAAAAAAACTGGAGCAAACCGGTTCTCTTCTCAGCGGTAGCGGTAGACATCGCTCTCTGATGCCCCAAACGCATGTGGATAATGTTTGGCAACGTTTACTTCAATCTCCGACAAAATCGTTGCGCAGATTAAGCCAACTGACAGGATATTCATACGGAACTTGTCAAAGGGCAGCAAAAAAAAAAAAAGTGAATATTTGACCATTTAAAGTGCACGTAATACATCGGCTGCAGGAACCGGACAAGGGAAAGAGAGTAAGTTACTGCAAATGGTTTCAAAATTTTCTTAATTTGCAATCTGATATTCTCTCCATCACATGGTTTACGGATGAAGCCTGGTTTCATCTGTCAGGCTACGTCAATTCGCAAAACAGCAGATAATGGGCTGCTGAAAACCCGCACATTATGTGTGAAACACAGATTCATTCACAAAAGGTTGGTGTATGGTGTGAGGTTTCGTCTACGAAAATTATCGGCCCCATTTTTTTCTCTGAGACTGTCAACACTAACGTTTATTGCCGTATATTCAATGAATTTGTGGAACAACTTGATGACATTGAATTGACAGAGGGCTACTTTCAGCAGGATGGTGCTACATGTCACACATCGAAAGTCTCAATGAAACTCATAATCAGCTTCTTTGATGACAGATTGATTTTAAAAAACATAACGCCTCCCCGATCTCCGGACTTAACTTCCCCTGACTTTTTTTTATGCAGCTACTTAAGGGATAGAGTTTACAAAACCCATCCAAAAACATTTGATACATAGCGTGAAACAATCACGACTGAAATTGGCAATGTTCCTGCTCGTACTCTACATGAGACATCACTGAATATGGTGCGGCGTGTTCAACTGTGTTTACAAGAAAATGGAGGACAATTCCAACATTTGCTTTGATAAAATGATTCTCCAATACCACATGTATAATTCTCAACTTACTGTATGATTTTGTTGTTATTTATAAAAAAAGTTATAAGTAAATCTCATGGCACTGGTTTAAATGGATCACCCTGTAGATAAAATTCATCTGTTCAAATGGTGTAAATAATGATACAAAAGCAATAGGCTTGTTTCCAAGTCGCACATCAGTTGACGGCACTCCATCCCGACCCCTAACTTTTGTCCTTGCTGTTTTTGCTTAATTTACTGTTACAATCTGGTATGTGATCTAGTTCACCCTTAGTCTGATGATCTTGGCAGCCACATATTTTTCTGCTCCCGTTAATTCGTCATCTGTTAACTGATTTACAAATTTGCTGAATATGTTCAAGTACACCTACATGGTAACAGTTTGATTGAAGAAAATAGGACCGATAACTCATCTACAGGACAAGGAACACAACACCCCGATTTTCTCCGAATGTAAAGGCTCCATATGAATGTCGTGTGTTTTCTTCTGTCCATATACACGTGTTTTGTGAGTTCTTGTAGTCACTCAGATGAAACCAGGCTTCATCTGCAAACCATATGATGTCCAAAATCCTAGGATGTTCCCTAACAAAACTACGGACACATGATATGGGTGGACTTTTGCTTTTTTGGCAGCTCTTCGACACAGAATAAGGAATACCAGTTTCTTTGAAAGTCTTAAGGATTTTGTTGGTGATGCCAGTAATTGCTCCTTTGCATCCTGTATTGTGAAAGTCTTAAGGATTTTGTTGGTGATGCCAGTAATTGCTCCTTTGCATCCTGTATTGAGCGTTCAGACATCTGCCGGCCACCTGCGTGTTGATTGAAAAGACTTCCTGTTGTCTCTAATTTTTTCACCAATTTGGGAATATAGGATTTTGACGGTACTCTTCCTTCACCACATGTATCCAAAATGCCCTTTGACATTGTTAAAATGAACTTGTTCACCAGTATTCACGAACAATAAGCATGCACTGTTCAACTAAGTACATATTTGCAGCAGACTCAATCACTCTACACTGTGTCAAACACCTGGTCGGTGGTTGCACGTGTCAAGGTCACAGATAAAGTCTATTTTGTTGCGGGGTGTGATGGTTCTGCTTGAATAGACAAAAGCTTCATCCATGTACATTTTCATGGGAAACCATCTGTGACGTACTTGCCAGCAGGACGCACACGACATAAAGGCAGATAGGAATCAGAATGAACCTCTGCGTAGCTCAGTTGGTAGAGCGACTTGTTCTGGAATAATCGGACTCGGGTTCGAATCCCGGCGTAGACCAAGAATGACGGAGAAATTTACTTCGTTATAATGGCGCCCGAACAATCCGAATGACCCGACCGTTCAAAATCTCGCAATGGTGGGATGTTATTTCCACACTGCGAGATAGGAAAAATCAGAGAATCTCTTCTCCAGCGCTTCGAAAACTAAATGTGTGTGACGTTGCATTCCACACACCAGATTGACTGGAAGTTCTCAAGTGCACATTCTACAGTGGATGTCTGCCTGCAATGATTCATGGTCACAGCTGACCCGTGGGCCATGCCCCCGGCTCTCTTTCGGGGGGGGGGGTGACATACCTGCCAGCAGGACGCACACGACATAAAGGCAGATAGGAATCAGAATGAACGTCTGCGTAGCTCAGTTGGTAGAGCGACTTGTTCCGGAATAAGCGGACTCGGGTTCGAATCCTGGCGTAGACCAAAAATGACGGAGAAATTTACTTCGTTATACATCAAGCAGTGAGGAAGTTATTGACGTGTGCTTGGGTTTTTAGTGAGAGAATCACCCTGTATTTATCAGAGATACTGATAAAACTTTTAATGAACAAAGAATAAGCATGACATAATGCAGAGCTTAAAGAAAGGAAAACATGTTCATGTCATTGCAAAGACTTGTTTATAAATATTTCTTTAACAGTGCATGTATAAGGAACTCCATTCATATTCCACTTTTGTTCAACCATATGGACTGTTTGACAGTACCTTTTTTCTTTCTTGCTCCAAGCCCAGATGTGTTGTACTGTGAGACTCAGCTGATTCTTTTTACAAAAGGGGAATGTGGATTGTATGATGCTCCTCTTTTTACACCAAAAAGTGAAAGTTGTTGATTTTTAACCTTTGGAATGTAAAGCAAGCTAATCCCTTCCAATTGCTGTTGCATTCTTTGAAATATAACAAGGCATCTCCATTGCTGTAAAACCCAGTCTAAGCATTTACCAAGGAATAACCATCTAGTACAGCAATGTTTAAGATTTTTTTGTGATTCCACATTACAAAAAGCTTGAAATTTAAGTTCATCATTTTTTTCTCTTTATATTTTTCTCCAGAAAATAATAAATGTCAATCAAAAATTCATCAATTTGAAAAGGTAATGTTGCAGACCCCTTTTCGGCATCCAAATTTAACATGGTAACCACAGCCAAACAATAAGATTAGGCTATTCTGCTTTCAGAAATGATGCTACACCATTTTCTCTCCCCACCATAACAGGAGTGTTATCACAAGATAAGGCAAGACAGTTCATCCACAGAATATCATGATGCCAAAATTCTTTGGACACAAGTTTGGCATTATTTTTACCTGTTGAATGGGTTTTTAGGCATGACAAAGAGAGCAGCATTCATCTCACTTGCAAACATTATCAAAGTATGTTACCACAATTGAATAAAGTTTATCATTAGCATCATTACTGCCATCAGTTATGACAGAAAATGGTCCACTTTTAATAGCACATGCATATCTTTTTATTTCTGGGGAGTTAAGAAACATAGCTGACAAAAATCAGGAAACATGATCAGCTGCCGCTAGTGGTATGTTGTGTTCAAACAAAAATCCAGTAAACAGAACTTCTGCACAAATTGAAAATCATTTGGCACTGAAACAAAGTGATCCCAATTTCACATGCTTTTTGTGCTATCATGATTTTTTACGTGCTTGTTAGTTCCAACATGTGCGATGATGTTCCCATAACCAGTGTGGGGAACAGAGAAATCACCCTTATGTGATGGTTTTACAAAGCCAAATTCTTCAGAATATTTTTCAAAAATCTTTGGTCCCAACGTTTTGACCCCGTTCTGAGGCTATAAAACTGAAATAATAACTTGCAACACAACTTGTTTGGTTTGAAAGAAACATGGCACTTAAAAATATGTACAAGGATATAACAGCACAATGAGGAACACAAATTTAAGAGCCAGAAAAGATTTACAGCTATACATGTACATTCATAGCTGCTAGTGTTTCAGTTTGCCAATGCTATGAAAAGTTGAAGGCTAAAGAATAAAGACTGTGGCTACTTCTGCAGAAGAAAAAGTGCTAGGTTTTTGTGTATGTTGTGCTTTTAGTAAATGTTGTTTCACTATTCTTTAATTTTATTTCTTAGTTAAATATGAAAAATGTTTTAATGTTGTGCAAATGGGAGGTTGCCATGTTCCATATATATATGATGATGATATTATTTCCTGCAGGTTAATTTGAGGAATCGTGAAAGTGTAAAAGAGAACAAGTGAGCTGGCACTGAAAACAAATTAAAAAGACGTAAAGGTACACATTGTAGTAGTAGTAGTAAGAAAGGTGCAGCTATGGAACTACAACAGGTAATAAAATTAAAAAACTTCAATAGTTCCATTAAGATACTAAAAAGAAATTTCAGAGGAAAACTACTTAAAGTATCTTGTGAGTATCTCAGTCATTGCTGCGTTGAACTTTTACACAGTATCGTAAGGAAATGTGAAACACGAAGAAGAGAAAGAAACTCAGAGAAAGTGTCAGAACAGATAGTTGAAGAAGTTATACTTCGTTGTCTTGAAACTCTGCCTCCAACAATTGCACAGCAAACATTTAGAAAATTCCATCAAATTATTCTTCATGGGATGAAGATAAAAAAAAGGACCGTAAGGTATTTAGCGAAACAAAAAACATCTGCTGTGATTAGTCCACGTGCCCTTGAAGCCCTATGTGCTTGCCTGGAATACTTCATAAAAGAAACTCTATATGGTGGCCTTCAAGTAGCTCAAATAAATAACCATGTGACTATCACTCCTTCTAATATTACATCTGGTATTGAGCTTCATCCAGTGTTGGCATTAGTTGCTAAACACTTTCGAAATCCTCGCACGGGATATCTACCCATTGAAAGATTGTTGGCACAAGAAAGGAGAGAACAAAATCAATAAGGTAAAAACTTATTCTTTAGTTTGAACTAAAATCCTGAAATTTATTTATTTATTTATTTTGGTTTAAAAATGAAACTTTGCTTTGCTATATTGTATGTTAAAGAGTTCAGATTTATAACCAAATGATAGTTTTGTATCAATTTCCAACTCTCATAATGTTAGCCAAAAAAATGTTAGATTTACTTTTTTTCTTTTTTCGTGAGGTGCAAATATTGCTAAGATAATCAACTGTAGGTACTGGAATAAAATGTGTGAAAACTGTTTGCAGCCACATATTTTTTTGGCAAATTGCATATGTCAAAAGTTCAGCATAGTTATCAGCAAACAAAATAAGTGATGAGTGAATGAAATATGGGGTTACACCATTGTGCAATACAAATTTGGAAGCTGTAAATCCGTTTATTGGTGTAAAAATTATCTGAATGGTAAGTCAGATAATATCCAAGATTTACAGCTTCCAAATTTGTATTGTACAGAGGAGGTTTGGGTGTAAGGGTGTATCTTCACCACTCAATGAGGGCAGTCTACAGTTTACGAAGAGTCAATGGAGGTGCTGGCCATGCCGCAATGCATCTGCAAAGTGCATCTCATGCATGCTCAGTTGGTTTTAAGTCAATGAAGAATGCTGGCCACTCCATGTGCTTGATTCCCTCCTCTTGAAGCATGCCATCCACTAGCCAAGCTCTTCAAGTTCGAGCATTATGATCCATGAACAGGAATGAATCGCCAATGGCGGCAGCACACAACATGGCAATAGGTCTGAAAATATATTATCTGCATCTCTTGGGCCATCAGATTGCTGTTTTAGATGACATGTAGGTCCATACATCCACTGATACACCTATGCCTGCCCAGATCATCAAACCATGTCTACTATAATATGACATTTCCTGAACAAAAGCTGGGTTATTTGATGTGCTGGGTTCCTTCCAGATAAGAATTTGTTGATTGTCAGACTCTAGACTGAATCTTCACTCGTCAGAGAAGAGAACTTGACTCCACTCATCGTGTTCCCGATCACGATCTTCCTCAGGCTAGTTTCTGGGGGCTATGTAGTTAAAGTGATTCACACCATTAGTCTACATGCATAAAGGGCACTGTTTCAAATAAATTCTCCAGCTTTGCAAATTAGAAATTAAAAAAAAAAAAAGCTAGAAAAAGTCCAATAAAACCTGCAGGGCTTGAAAAATACCATGCCCATGCCTGAGATGCCCGGGGCATGTAAATTATTGGCCTGGGCAAGTAAAATTGAAGTCTAGTTGCCAGGTCGGGCAACTAGATTTAAAGAAAATAAAAAGAAGTTTGGAATGGAGAATTTTCTGCTCTAGAAAAAATGACGGCCGTCCCATGTTTTTCATTTTACTACAGTTGTATTATTGTTACAGAATAAGTGCCAAGACCAGGAAAATAGAGCTTCTTTAATTATATTATGCTCTACATACAGAAATTGGGGCCATACGTAGTTTTGCTCCGATGTTGTTTATAGTTAACGACAGGATGCATGCCTCCGGACAAAACTAGCCTCTGGTGTTTAGTGATATAACGCATAAACTGCCATGAAACAGGAGGATGCACACTGATGGGCAAAAATGCTGTACTTTGTGGGGAGGGAGTGACAACGGAATTTATTGCACAGCCCCGAGTGGGATTGGGTCTCTGACATAACTTGGCCAAGTGAGGGGAAACTTCTGCCAGCGTGCGCGCCCACACACATGAACTGACAGCAGAACTACTGAAACAAAAGCTAAGTTTCGTTTAAGAATGAGCCTGCATAATGCATTCCACTTAACCGGGAGAAGAGCGAAAATTACCAACGCAGATAACTTAGTTTATCTGAGAGAACAGTATTCGTGTTAGTTGTGGTTCATGTTAGCTGTGGATATAAGTTGTATTTAGTAATGGATATACCATGTTTTTTTTTTTGAAAATAAAATCCAGCAATGACAGTATATCGCATAGTAAGCAATTATGTGAAATTCCCGATCTGTCAGCGGTAGCTACAAATTTGTCTTCCACACTGTTGAGTGACGTTATTTCAGAATCGGAATCTACATCATTGGCGAATCTGAAACTTATGCAAGCGGACAATGATAAAGCGTACAAAAGAAAAAAAAAGCTGGTGCACAGTTGAAGAATCTTGGATAAAAACATTTCATTGGCTAAAGTAAAATGACAAGACTATTATGTTGTGCACTGTTTGCAAAAACCATCCTAAAATTGCTGATACCACCAGTAATTTTTTCAAGCAATGTGGGGTGTCATGTGATAATATAGTTTAATAACTATGAGCACACAACAGTAGTCGAAAACATAAGATTTGCATTTGTTTCTAAACAGCAATTCTTGGAATATTTTATGATGCAAAATTACTTTTGTTTGCACGAGAGAAAAAGGTAAATAATTTTTACATTCAAAATTGTTGTTAAAAACTACTTAAACTGCCATACAGTTAACTATGATTATTATTATTATTATTATTATTATTTTTTTTGTAAAACATGGGACATATTTAAAAATTCTTGAACATGGCATCATCACTAAATTTCTCAAATACCATTGATTACCTTTCTTAAAACTTGAGATATATGCTTTTGTGCATTTTGAATACAGACACTTTAAAAAATGGTGATGCAAAAGATGTATAAAAAGTTTATCATAATTTTTAATTTTTAAAAAATGAGGCTTCTGTTTTGTTATCTTAAAAGATAAATTTTTCTGAGCATGTAGATTTTACTTCTGGGCAAGTAAATATTTTCTGCACATGCCAAGCTGGGCATGTAACTTTTCAGATATTTTTCAAGGCCTGAACCTGGAAAAACCCAAGTGTGCTGTTTTTTTCCCCAAAAAGAAGCCCGGGTTTTTCAAACCCTAGTTCACATGAAAACAAGAATGTTCCAGTTGCCTTTTTTACCATCCCCTCTCCTCCATGCTTGCTAAATAAAATTTGTTTAGTGGAAGCTTTCAATTGTTCTACGGCCTTGATCACCTGCAATCAACTGAATCCAAGGACTGGTTGCTAAAAATATAATGTGATTGAAGGTGCAGGAACTGTTGGCAGATTTTAATGTAGAGATCAAATGTGTGCAGTAGAGCTAAATACTTAATGAGAAAAGAAAGTATAAAGAATCAGTTGTGTGACTGGAGTTGTAATAACCTTTTTAGGGCCATTTTCAATATAAAAAAATGGTATGCTATATGTAATTTTTTTTTCATTTGTGTGGAGCATGTTTAGAACATTTGAAAAGGGATATAAAACTTACTGATAAATTACTTATATAGCAGACCACAGGGGATGCTTTGGACCCTTAGACTTTATTTTCATGGAAGGGGTGGGGGTGAAAAATTAAAGAACATAATTTATCTCTTAGAGCAGCCATTCATCAAATTCACTGTAGAGGAAAACTCTCCTTTTGTTTTAGAACTGTTATAATTGTATTTTTCATTACTGTTGACTGAATGATTGCTGGATGTTTGTAGCCAAAGTGATGTGCCCACATACTACAAAACTCAGAAAAGCAAAGTGGCTTGAAATGGATCTTAAAAAGCAGTTCTGAATGTAATTGGAACATTCTGCAACATCAGGAGGAGTAATATGTAAAATTAAAAAATAAAAAACTAATATATTTTCTGCATTTGTGCTGTGGAGGTAACTATGATCATAGTGATATGCATGCAGCAAGACAACAAAGAAATTTCCTTATTATTCTAACATGTCATCCAGTAGTCATTCAACTTTTTTGTGGTTCCTTGGTCTGCTGTCAGTTAAATTTCTAAGTTTTTCTTGTGTGTAATTTTGCATGTAAACATTTAACTTGGAATTTGCCCTTCCCCCTACTGTAAATAGTGCTCTTGATGATGAAATTATTTTGATAAACTTGTTAAAACAATGTATTTTACTGTATATTGGAATGGCAGTTTTGAAATAACATATTTTAAGTGTAATATATATAGATATATATGCAAAAGCATTTATTATATTTATTGAAAGTAACTGAATTATCTTTTATATGTTTTTTTTTTTTTTTTTTTTTTTTTTTTTTTGGTGAATAATCCATGCTGGTATGTAGATGTTTTGGTTACTTATTCCAGTGAAATTTCTTCAAGGCATAATTAAAATTGCAACCCTCAAAAGTATTATTAGTTGTAGAATTTATGAATGAACTGCCCTTAAAAAGGGGGGAAGAGCTTTAGGAAAACTAAATAATTTGTTCCCCCAAGAGTAATGCCCAACAATGGATCACATTTAGCAACACTGTAATTGTCTACAAAATTGAATCCGGAACAGCAAGACTGGTTTATAAATGTGTGTGTGTGAAATTCTTTCTAGAATAGACAAAACAACTTAGTTTTTTCTGATTTGGAGAAAAGTTAGATTTTCCACGAAAAAATTATATAAGTTCAGTTTTTTAGAGAGTAGAAGCAGATTTATTGTTTCACACATGGATACAAACTTTGGGTAAATTTTGATACAAACTTCTAGGTAGACAGGTGCTTACATTAGGAAACATTGTGACATGTTCTTTCTTTTCACTAGAAGGAAGCTCATATCAACTTTCTTTTGTGCTGAGCTTCATTCAACCTAACTGTGACATAATTACTAATAGGGCTGGGATTTTTGTGACCTAAAAATTTCTAAAAAATGCATTTATGACCCAAAAACTTTAAAAAACATTACCTAACAAAAGCTTATTTATTTTTTATTTCTTTGCAAAGCTAATTAATTAATTAAAAGGAGAGGTGTATCAAACAAAATAAAAAAATCTGAAAGATATATTTTAGTTTGTTGCTGTCAACTATGGGCTTTATGCATAAAACAAACAAATGGAGCTATCACTCCTTAACATGTTATGTGCTTCTAATGCGAGTAATAGCTAATGCTACCAGCGATGCAAAACCGAGCCTGATATTCGTTGTTACTTTCTGACATCAAAAGCAGACATGGTGGTGCACAGTTCTTGCTCTCCACTTACTCGCCAATCAGGTAGTTTCTGAATTTCTGCACAGCACATTGTGTGTATTTCCAAGCAAACTTTCTACAGCTACACTTGGCGATGAATTAGTTTGTCAATAAAAAGTTTTTAGGAAGCTAAATTTTAGCCAAAACAAAGTGGAATTGGTAGTCTCCAATTAGTATTCAAAGATACTAGTATTCAAGACAATGAATGAAGTATTCACGACAGCATACAGGTACCCAAATCTCCCATGACTAATACACCCTCGTTTTTAAAACATGATCACAAATTAGCTGCACTTTTTTGTGGCATACCTTGTAATCCTTATGAAGAAAACACATGTTAAAACATAATTTATGTTAAATGTTTATAAACATAAGTAATTAAATGTACTGTCACACAAAATGATTTATGAAGCAAATATTAAAATAAATTTAAGACTTTCATAAAACATTTTGTTGCCTTTATTATTAATATAAAATTGTTGCTGTAATATCCACAAAAACCTACCTCCCAGCTGCCGTCTCCTCCTTACGATTTATTGCCCCCCTGAAAATCACAAATGCCCTGTGGGGAACGGTGCCTCCCAGGTTGGAAAACACTAGCTTACAACAATTGCTCTGTAGTGTCGTGTTAAAGCCACTTGTGACTGGAGTAGGGACGCTTTGCACTGTTCCATTCTTGCAGCAAAGGTCTTTTTAAACAGTAGTTCTAAAAGGTCTTTTTTTTTTTTGGCCGAGCTTAGTGAGTGCTGGACTCTGTAATGGGAGGGGAAGCAAGAAATGGTCAAAATGGCAATAAGAGATTATAGTGTGGTAACACTGACCATTATAATCATTTTTTTGAAAAAGCATGTTAGTAGGTGGGGTAGGGGTTGCAGTTGAACTAAGATTTTGCTTGACACTTCTTAGGATCTATTAAGCTGAGTTCTAAAGAGTACAAAAAAATATTGAGACTTTTTTGGGTGTTCATACACTTCATTGAAGTGTTGTCTAGGAAAAGGAATTTTGTGTCAAAAAGAAAGGAAAAACTGTGGCAGTGGGTCTTTCTCTTTTATGTTGAAAAGTTGTCTAAAATACTTATGTGATTCTGTTAGTAAACTAATGAGAGTTTGTGCAGTTTGATTAGATGTAATTTACTTAGTGTTTACTTATGTTGAAAGTTAATATTTGTCATTTCTGTTGCAGTTTAGAGTGCCTTTAGACCAAAGACTGTCACCAAACATGCTGATATGGCCAAAGAAATGCATTGGTGAAGTAAAACATTGCTGTGCAGATATAAAGAAAGAATTTGACAAAAAAATCAATCTCACCTGGCATTCATTCCATAATAGTACTTTTGGTGGATATGTTACCAGTAAAGTACAGGACTTTATTGTCTTTTGGTTAGGTAGAGTGACAATTTTGCTTTCAAGTCTGGTTGAATGAACAAGGGCCCATTACATTCACCATGTGGTTCAGAGACTTAACACCTGTTATATGTTTATCTTCATTAATAACATCAAAAGTTATCTAGTCAGTTGGAGAAGACTACTTTTCTGTTAACATTGTTATAACTTGTTCCTGTTCCAGTAAAAGGTCATCTATTTTTAGTCATATTTTGTACAAAGTGTATATATGCATTCTTTCATGAACAGCATACATTCTGATATCACAATGAATAAAGCTACTTTCAGAACATTTGCATTGTTTTTTAATTGAAATAATAATGGTTACAGGCTGGATAAGCATTGTGTAAATTATGCTAAAATTTCATGCATGGCAGCATTAACTATGTAATAAAGTACATCTCAGCTATTTTGTACCAACTAGTATTGAAAAAAAAATTGGGAGGGTGTGGATTTGTTTCTCCAGAAATAGGGTGGGTTTGTTTACTAATTAATATTTCTAAATTGTGTGTTTGCCAAGTTTTGAAATTGTGGATGTGTTGTAGCCAACGAGATAGAAGTACGTAGAGCGCTTACGTCGGGGAACGGGTGAAGCCACCGGAAACAAGTGGCAGCCATGTTTGATGAGGTACAGAACGATTTCCGTTCCGTGTTAAGGAAGGGAGTTTTCGCAATATATGGTTTGATGGTAAATAAGGATATAACTCAGAAATGTTGTTATAAACACCTAGGGGGTGAACTAAAACTTTAACGTATCAAATAACGCTTTTCATTGTTAGTTGGCGGCAATAGTGTTTTAAAAAGAAAATGATATTTTAATGGATGCAGCTTGCTCGCGTTGAATAAAATCTCATGCCGTAATTTTTTGACATTTCGCAAATTTTTTGGAACCAATTTTCAGTGAAATATAAGTCAGCGGTAATAGAGTAAATGAAAAAAAAAAGAAATAAAAAAATAAAAAATACAGTTGCAGTCAATCCGCAATTTCGGTAAAAATCTTAGATATCCGTCGGTCATCACCATGAGAATGCTGAATCATCCCACAGCTTATCACTCCAAATACATAAACGCCAAATATTTTATGAGAGTTTTAAATGAAAAAAGTAGTTCGAAGAAAAACGGAAAACAAACAATGAGTTTACACAGCCAAGAGGTACCAATATTAAAATACCTTTACCAACTGCCCCTATCTTATATAATCAGAAGAAAACTACTGCTTAACTGGTTTTTATTTAATAAAAATTAAAAGTCCTTAGCACTGGGCATGTTTCTAATCTGTTTGTTAGCCTTAACATTCGACAACACAGATCTGTAAGCCTTATTCGTGGGTAGGCAAGGCAATTGTGGTAACTTGACCATAATAAAGGTATCTCACAGTACATACACTATGATCTGTTGACGTTTTTCCGATCTCTAAATTAATGGGCCAATATTTTTGGATCGGAAAAAACCATCACCAGATCCACGCACTCTCAATGAGAGTGAGATTTTTTGTCATGAGATGATCTCAAATCCCTTTGGCAAGGAGGGAGTTAGGAAAAATAAATAGATTTAAGAGTCAAGAAAAATCAAGTAAATTCTTTTCATTTATTTTCTTTTCTTTCTGATTTCTCTGTGAAGTGTTGATCTCTGTGTATGTAGTTAAATTTATGTGAATAGGTCTAGGTAAGTTAGCCTTGTGATATCTGTTTCTAGTTAAGGGATGTGTAACTAGCTGGGAAGTAGATTTAAGGAAGTTTGACATCATGCTATATTGCTGGTTTTTTTTGTTGTTCTTTCATGCAATGTTTTTTTTCTTCCTTCCATTGCATTTTTTTAGTGCACTGTTTACTTTCAGGGAAGAGATATTAGTGAAGTTTATTTTAGTGCAGTATATGATGTAGTGTATATGAATTGATTTGCCTTAGTTTCTTAAGTGTATAGTGCAGTTTATATATGTATAGTGTTAGATGTATCAGTTTAAAATTATCGGCGACGCCGCGGCGTTCGGCGTTATTGATCGTCGGGATAACGTAGCGATAAAAAGAAAAATTGTAAGGTTGTAGTTCCGTATTTACCGTCGTTATCGCGATTTCTTTTATTGTATTATTATGTAAGCTTTAATAATGGAAGAGTAATTTGTAAACATGTAGTGTTTGAAGTATTTTGTCTTATTGTAGTGGTATCTAATGAGAAAAAAACGCGTGTTTATGCCATATGTCAGTAGCGTGTATTAAAATCGTCGTTGTGTGTATCGGGCTTAATTTAGTAACCTTTCGTAATTAAAATCTTGCTTAGTATTAATATTTAGTTGGTTTTAGTATGAATCTTACTTGGTATTAACTAGTGATAGTATAATGCAGCGACTGATAGAAAAAGCGGGTCGGCGATCGCTCCGTAACGAAGTGACTTTCCTAAGTTAATTGCGCGTGCGCTATCGTCAATGATATTTAATAGTCATTTAGTAAAATAATAAAATTGTGGCTTAATGCATCAGGACAAAATAAGAAATCGTTGCGTTACGCTATTTTTTCGTAATTCCGATCGTCGTACCTGTAGCTAGAGAGAATTCGATTTTTATGCGTTACGAAGTTAATTGTAACGATGTTCGTTAATGTTAGTTAATTTGTTTAATGAATTTTTCTAAAGGTGGTCTCTAAAAGTCTTTGTTCAGAAAGAAAGAACGAAAATGGCTACAGTTTCTAGTGTCGCTTTTCTAAAAGCGATAAATTCGTAGAATGGCATCTGGGAGGACGTTTTCCCAGCTTTACCAGTGCAGAAAGTCCGATTTATTTATGCTCTTGTTTACTTCGAGAAGGCATTTTTCGCTTGGCACATGGAACACGTCAGGATTTGGGCGGAATTCTGCGAGGTTCACCGCAGCGCCCGTTTTCGTGGGTCAAAGTTCAAGCCAGCGATTTCTGGGAATTGCGTCTTTCTCTCCGCCTTCTGACTTAACTTCGGGCCAATTGCCTTCCGCCATTTCGGGCGCGTGCGCAAGGGATTCGGCGAGGAGCGGAGAATTTTTGCGTGCTGCTCGACACTTCGATACCAGACTTCGTAAGGGAGAGTCCCACAATAAAAAAAAAATAAAAAAAAATCGAGTAAAGGAGGGAGTCCGAACGACGGACGTCCGGATGCTGAAACTGCCGTAACCTCCCAGCGTGCGGCCGCGATGGCCCAAGAACGGTAGGAACGATCCTTTTCTTTTCAAATTTTTCCATGGCTAAAAATTTACTCTGCTGCCGAGATGGCGCGAAAAAGTGCTTGACATCGTCCCGAGGCACTAGCGGGCATTACGCCTCGTAACTCGCTCGGTAACCTCGCTGCCGCCTGTCGCCGTGTGAGAGAGAGAAAGTCTCCTCAAAGGCCGGCATCGGGAGTAAGTAAGAAAAAAAAAAAAAAGAATAAAAGAAAGGAAGGAGAAGAGGGAAAATCCTACCATGTCATCATAAGTGCATCAGGCCCCGTTTCCACGGCGTGCCGGCTCTCGTAGCGACAGCACAAACACCAATTCCAATTCGGCATCAAAAGGAAAATTTAAGGAGGAGGAGAAACAAAGAGAAAAAAATGAGTACCACCTAAAATTGAAGAAAAAAAATTATGTGTCTTGATCAGAAATGGAATGATGTAAAAGGTTAAAATTCAGGGGTGAGAGAAAAAATGGGGGGAAGGTGAAATTAAAATGGGAGGAAAATAGAGAAATGCAAATGTATGTTTGGAATTAATGGTCTGGCCAGAACCAACAAATGTAATATAATGTCATTGTGTGTGTTTTTTTTTTGTTGTAAAAATGTCTAGTTAATGCCAGTGACCAAAGAAATGGATTGAAATATATTAATTTTGGTTTCCTGTTAGAACAGGGTTTTTTTTTGTTAGCTCAAATGAGAGGAAAGTGACTTGACATTTTTGTTTGTTTGGTTTTCTGTACTTTAAAGTAAGAAAAAGATTTGTCCAGGTAACTGATCAAAATCAGTGTGTTGTGAAAAAAAAAAAAAAGAATAAAATGTCACTCTTAACCATCTAAATCTAAATTGTAAAGAGCATTTAGCTCAAGGTTCAACAGTTATTAGATATGCACATCGAGCATTAAGCTCTTAGCACTCTTTGAGTGAATGATCACATTCTTTAAAGATTTTTTGGAAGGCAGGCTGGTAACCAAATTGTGCCACTTACCTCCTTCATCCTCTAAACCACACAGGTGAAAACTACTTGGTTTGCAGACCAGGGTAACTGAGAGGATTATTTAGGACTGTCAACCTACTCTGGACTCTAAAATTCATAGCTAAATTCTTTTTTTTATTCGGCCTAGCCACCTAAAGTTTTCTTGTATTGAGTTGTTTGCCAACATGTGCCTGGGAGCACAAAATAAATTTATAGTTAACCTGGAACATATGCTTAATCAAATTATTTTGTGTCGTATGTGAATTTCTCTTGTCGGTGGTGGTGGAATCACCTTCCATTTACTGGGAGTTTTTAAGGATCGTACCTGGGGTGTTAGTCGTTGATAAAAAAAAAATTCTTAATTGGGGTCCCTAGATTGATCACCAGCCTTTTTCTTCTTTTTTTTTTTAAACAACCAAACCACGTCGTATCAAACTGGTTCCCGTGACCAGGATTCCACCCACTGTACCAGAGAGATTCACATTTATGATTTGCTATTTCTGATATTAGGTAATGCTGTGTGAAAATTGTAAAAAGATCAAATTCCTCTAGCAACAGTTAAAGGATAAGGTTTTGACATAGAACATAGTTAATTGGGAGAATTTTCTTCATGTTAGGCATTCATTTTCGAAATGTTAGTCAGTATCAAGTGCTTGCAATCATAATTTTTTTGAAGTGTGAATTGGCATTTGGATTTTAGTGTATTGCATTTATGTATTGTGCTTTTGTTTACATTGGTGAGGTAATTATTTTTAATTAAGAAAATTAGTAAGTCACAGTAACAGCAAGCATAGTATAATAACCTTATTTAAATTGTGTAGTGTACTGCATAGTTTAGTTGAGTCTATAATGACTATTTTAAGCAAATGGGTATGTAACTTTCAGTTAGTGATGATAGCCTTTGAAATTAGTGCTAGATTTTTTGTTTGGTTATTTGCTGATTTCTTTAAGTGCAATAATTAAAAATGGGTGATAGTGAGAATATGTTGCTGCAACAAAATTATGCAGTGAATTAGGTAGGATTAGTGAAGTGTTTTCTTTTCTCGTAATTTGAATTTTGGAATTTATGGTGGATTCTAAAGAGTTACTTCTCTTGGTTTCAAGATGCCTTCAAGGGAATTTATTGCTGCGTGCTGGGAAGCACAGAGGTTGCTAAGTGAAGTTAACGAGTGTATAGATGAGATACCGCAACGTAGAAAGCAGCAGGATTATCATACGCATAATTCCTTGTCTACCAGGTATCAGAGTAGAGAAAATGATCAGGCATTATGTTATCAGAGTTCTAGAACAGAGCATTCTTCTTGCGATTCTTTTGGGAATTTCTCGAGTAGGAAGAGTTCACAGGGACAAGAAGTGAGAAATTCTAGGTTTTATGGAACCAGAACTAGTTCTTACGGGAAAGATGCTGAAAGTATCTTAACTGAGCAGCCGAGAACAAAACAGAATATGCAAAGAGGCAGGAAACGAGAGGAGCAGGGAAGGAGTTGGTTCGAGGAAATCCTGCATAAAATGGAAGAGGAGAGATTAATGAAAGAAAGAGAAGAGAAACTCGAGAGGGACAGAATTGAAGCACACAAGGAATTAGAAAGGTCTCTACGAAGAGGCAGGAAACAAGAGGACCAGGAATGGAGTTGGTATGAGGAAAACTTGCGGAAGATGGAAGAGGAGAGATTAATGAAAGAAAGAGAAGAGAAACTAGAGAGGGATAGAATTGAAACACTTAAGGAATGGGAAAGGTATGAGTACCAAAAGACATTAAAGAAGCCAGAATTGGCTAGGCAGAAGGAACTAGAGGAGAAGTTCAAAAAGGAAAGGCTGAAAGTTCTCAAAGAGTGGGAGCAGCGGGAAAATGAAAAAAGATTAAGAAGAAGGAAAGAAAGACTGGAAAGGGGAATGATGATGAAAATGTTGGAAAAGGAAAGGCTAGAACAGGAACAACTTCAGAAGTTAGAAAGAGAAAGACTTCAGCGGTTAGAAAGAGAAAGACTTCAGAGGTTAGAAAAACAAAGACTTCAGCAGTTAGAAAGAGAAAGGCTTCAAAAGTTAGAAAGAGAAAGACTTCAGCGGTTAGAAAGAGAAAGACTTCAGAGATTAGAAAAACAAAGACTTCAACAGTTAGAAAGAGAAAGGCTTCAGAAGTTAGAGAGAGAAAGACTTCAGAGGTTAGAAAAACAAAGGCTTCAGAAGTTAGAAAGAGAAAGACTTCAGAGGTTAGAAAAACAAAGACTTCAGAAGTTAGAAAGAGAAAGACTTCAGAGGTTAGAAAAACAAAGACTTCAGCAGTTAGAAAGAGAAAGGCTTCAGAAGTTAGAAAGAGAAAGACTTCAGAAGTTGGAAAGGGACTGGCTGGATCAGTTAAAAAGGGAAAGGCTTCAGATGAAGGAAAGGGTGAAATTAGAGGAAAAAGTAAACAAAAGAGAAGATATTAGAATGGAACAGGAAAATGTAGAACAGGAAGTGCTGCAACTCCAAGCTGAAGCAATACAGCAGGTTGAAATAAAAGAAGGAGCTCAGATTGAAATTGGGGTGGATGATGAAATTCCATGTTCTGAAGCACAAGTCAGTAATCAGTTGGTGGAGATGGGGGTGTTAGAAATAGAAGATACAGGGTCTGCCATAATTATTGACACAGAGGCTGTCACAACAAAGACTATGGAAGTTATGCAAAGTCAAGTTGAAGATGAGAATGTGCATGCTTTTTCAGGGTGTGTGAGTGTAGAGATAAATGCAGTAGTTGAGTCACTGGAAGTTGGTGGAAATGTAAAATGTTGTGTAAGAAAGGAGGTTCTTGAATTCAGTGAGGAAGAGACGTTAAATGAGCAAAGTGATGGAGGATTAGTAGAAGTGGCTGTGATAAAAGATGCACTCAGTGAAGTGGAATCCACATTCCATAAACAAACGGCAGGTATCATAGATTGTTCTGAAGCCCTCACCTCTGAAAATTGCATTCAGACAAATGCTAGTCAGGAAAAAATGGAGCAGAGTAAAAATGTTGAAGTGATGATAAACAGTCTGTTCTTCCTGATTCTCATTCCAGTTGCATTAATACTCGTGACATTGCATAGGAGTTCTTCTCTGCAAAATAAGCATAGGCTTTGTCTGCCAGAGAAATGTAGAGACCATGTGTCAATTTTGAAGTTGAGTATTAAGGCAAATAAGACCACATTTGTCATTTACCTTTATGGGTGGGATATAACCACTCTTACATTCCTACAGTTTCTACTGTGGAACGTAAAAGGGGTGCGTCATAAAAGAATTTTAAGTGTAACATTTGATTGAATGATAAAAATTTCTTTTATCACTCTGAGGTCCCCTTGGTAATGAATGGAACTGGAAACTGATAATGAATTCCGGATGTATAATAACGAGTAGCATTTCATGCTTGGTTGTGTGTAAATAGTGTATTTTTTTTTCCTAAGGCAATATGCTCTCACGTCGCTTATTTCATTTTGAAAGGGAATTTTATTTTGCATTCGCTGTTTTTCTTTTCATCAGTGTGCAGGCTTCTCATTTCAGCTAGTATGTAAAGATGATGAGTACTAGTAAGAAAATTATAAAAGGGCATAAATTGGTATTTTTAAGATTTTTGTGCATGAGTCAGGACTGAAATGTGAGTATAGCTTTGATTGGACGTGTGTCATCATTATGAATATACGAAGTGGAGAAAGGAATAATTTTTTTCATTGTTACTTCCTTTTCGAGAAAACATTTTCATTGCAACGATAGGATTTCTATAAGGATTGTCTGATTTATTGTCTGGTGTGATCAGGATGGTGAACAAGTGGATAGGATTTTTGTTGACAATTGGTGTGTTTACTATTTGGTGTTTTATGGGAATATCATACAATATCATGCCCGAGTTTTTTTGAGTGTCAGAGGCAATGGAAGAAATGAGACCTCATTTATCTTCATGTGTTATAGACGTGTCATGGAAACATGATAATTTCAGAGAAAGGACAGGAATGGGTTTTTTAAGTAATCACTGAGTTCTTTTTCTGAGTCATACCTACGAAAAAGATTTGATAGTTTGTTTTTCTCTCATGTAGGACATTCTGGAAGTGGGGTATGAAGGTGCATATTAAGTGCGGGTAGTTTGTGATATGCCTCGAGATGGTATTGAGGTGAGAGATGTTTCTGGGGAAAGTGAATCCAGGAATAATGTGAGTCAGTGAATCAGATGAGAATTTTGTGAGAGTTGTACGTGAAATGATTAGGTAACATAAGGATGGTATTTAGGGGATAACTAGATGATGTTTTTTTTTCTCTCTCTGTTGTGGTTGGTAGCATGTAGTATTGCACAATGGTATTCTGGAAGTGACCAGATCAAGGTGAGTCCTGCATAAGTACTCCAAAAGTGAGAATGGTGTGACATTTTACCAGGTATTATGTTGAGTGAGACATGTTCAGTGCATGGGAAGAGAAAACTGATGCAGAAGTTTTCTAAGCCTTACCCTTACGGAAAACAGGATTTGCAAATTCTATCCTATGTTGATAGTTTCCTTTTTTTTTTTTTTTTTACTGGTCTGTTTCTGTGGGATAAGCCTTGCATAGTGTTGAAAAAAATTTCTCTGTGTATTTTTTTATGGTGTTTGTGGAATTATGTAATCCATGTTCAGTATTGCATAGCATTAGAAGTTTTGTTGGTGTAGCTTTCCGTTTGCGTCACGTGTAGGTTTCTTTTGTATCTCTGGTGTGAGTGTGAATACATCTTGTTCTTGCCTTTGGACTTTTAGTTCTTGGAATGAAAGAAAAAAAAAATTGTTTTTTTTTCTTTTCGCTTCGGAGGAGGATGTGATGATCTGTTGACGTTTTTCCGATCTCTAAATTAATGGGCCAATATTTTTGGATCGGAAAAAACCATCACCAGATCCACGCACTCTCAATGAGAGTGAGATTTTTTGTCATGAGATGATCTCAAATCCCTTTGGCAAGGAGGGAGTTAGGAAAAATAAATAGATTTAAGAGTCAAGAAAAATCAAGTAAATTCTTTTCATTTATTTTCTTTTCTTTCTGATTTCTCTGTGAAGTGTTGATCTCTGTGTATGTAGTTAAATTTATGTGAATAGGTCTAGGTAAGTTAGCCTTGTGATATCTGTTTCTAGTTAAGGGATGTGTAACTAGCTGGGAAGTAGATTTAAGGAAGTTTGACATCATGCTATATTGCTGGTTTTTTTGTTGTTCTTTCATGCAATGTTTTTTTCTTCCTTCCATTGCATTTTTTTAGTGCACTGTTTACTTTCAGGGAAGAGATATTAGTGAAGTTTATTTTAGTGCAGTATATGATGTAGTGTATATGAATTGATTTGCCTTAGTTTCTTAAGTGTATAGTGCAGTTTATATATGTATAGTGTTAGATGTATCAGTTTAAAATTATCGGCGACGCCGCGGCGTTCGGCGTTATTGATCGTCGGGATAACGTAGCGATAAAAAGAAAAATTGTAAGGTTGTAGTTCCGTATTTACCGTCGTTATCGCGATTTCTTTTATTGTATTATTATGTAAGCTTTAATAATGGAAGAGTAATTTGTAAACATGTAGTGTTTGAAGTATTTTGTCTTATTGTAGTGGTATCTAATGAGAAAAAAACGCGTGTTTATGCCATATGTCAGTAGCGTGTATTAAAATCGTCGTTGTGTGTATCGGGCTTAATTTAGTAACCTTTCGTAATTAAAATCTTGCTTAGTATTAATATTTAGTTGGTTTTAGTATGAATCTTACTTGGTATTAACTAGTGATAGTATAATGCAGCGACTGATAGAAAAAGCGGGTCGGCGATCGCTCCGTAACGAAGTGACTTTCCTAAGTTAATTGCGCGTGCGCTATCGTCAATGATATTTAATAGTCATTTAGTAAAATAATAAAATTGTGGCTTAATGCATCAGGACAAAATAAGAAATCGTTGCGTTACGCTATTTTTTCGTAATTCCGATCGTCGTACCTGTAGCTAGAGAGAATTCGATTTTTATGCGTTACGAAGTTAATTGTAACGATGTTCGTTAATGTTAGTTAATTTGTTTAATGAATTTTTCTAAAGGTGGTCTCTAAAAGTCTTTGTTCAGAAAGAAAGAACGAAAATGGCTACAGTTTCTAGTGTCGCTTTTCTAAAAGCGATAAATTCGTAGAATGGCATCTGGGAGGACGTTTTCCCAGCTTTACCAGTGCAGAAAGTCCGATTTATTTATGCTCTTGTTTACTTCGAGAAGGCATTTTTCGCTTGGCACATGGAACACGTCAGGATTTGGGCGGAATTCTGCGAGGTTCACCGCAGCGCCCGTTTTCGTGGGTCAAAGTTCAAGCCAGCGATTTCTGGGAATTGCGTCTTTCTCTCCGCCTTCTGACTTAACTTCGGGCCAATTGCCTTCCGCCATTTCGGGCGCGTGCGCAATTGATTCGGCGAGGAGCGGAGAATTTTTGCGTGCTGCTCGACACTTCGATACCAGACTTCGTAAGGGAGAGTCCCACAATAAAAAAAAATAAAAAAAAAATCGAGTAAAGGAGGGGAGTCCGAACGACGGACGTCCGGATGCTGAAACTGCCGTAACCTCCCAGCGTGCGGCCGCGATGGCCCAAGAACGGTAGGAACGATCCTTTTCTTTTCAAATTTTTCCATGGCTAAAAATTTACTCTGCTGCCGAGATGGCGCGAAAAAGTGCTTGACATCGTCCCGAGGCACTAGCGGGCATTACGCCTCGTAACTCGCTCGGTAACCTCGCTGCCGCCTGTCGCCGTGTGAGAGAGAGAAAGTCTCCTCAAAGGCCGGCATCGGGAGTAAGTAAGAAAAAAAAAAAAAGAATAAAAGAAAGGAAGGAGAAGAGGGAAAATCCTACCATGTCATCATAAGTGCATCAGGCCCCGTTTCCACGGCGTGCCGGCTCTCGTAGCGACAGCACAAACACCAATTCCAATTCGGCATCAAAAGGAAAATTTAAGGAGGAGGAGAAACAAAGAGAAAAAAAATGAGTACCACCTAAAATTGAAGAAAAAAAATTATGTGTCTTGATCAGAAATGGAATGATGTAAAAGGTTAAAATTCAGGGGTGAGAGAAAAAATGGGGGAAGGTGAAATTAAAATGGGAGGAAAATAGAGAAATGCAAATGTATGTTTGGAATTAATGGTCTGGCCAGAACCAACAAATGTAATATAATGTCATTGTGTGTTTTTTTTTTTTGTTGTAAAAATGTCTAGTTAATGCCAGTGACCAAAGAAATGGATTGAAATATATTAATTTTGGTTTCCTGTTAGAACAGGGTTTTTTTTTGTTAGCTCAAATGAGAGGAAAGTGACTTGACATTTTTGTTTGTTTGGTTTTCTGTACTTTAAAGTAAGAAAAAGATTTGTCCAGGTAACTGATCAAAATCAGTGTGTTGTGAAAAAAAAAAAAAAAAGAATAAAATGTCACTCTTAACCATCTAAATCTAAATTGTAAAGAGCATTTAGCTCAAGGTTCAACAGTTATTAGATATGCACATCGAGCATTAAGCTCTTAGCACTCTTTGAGTGAATGATCACATTCTTTAAAGATTTTTTGGAAGGCAGGCTGGTAACCAAATTGTGCCACTTACCTCCTTCATCCTCTAAACCACACAGGTGAAAACTACTTGGTTTGCAGACCAGGGTAACTGAGAGGATTATTTAGGACTGTCAACCTACTCTGGACTCTAAAATTCATAGCTAAATTCTTTTTTTTATTCGGCCTAGCCACCTAAAGTTTTCTTGTATTGAGTTGTTTGCCAACATGTGCCTGGGAGCACAAAATAAATTTATAGTTAACCTGGAACATATGCTTAATCAAATTATTTTGTGTCGTATGTGAATTTCTCTTGTCGGTGGTGGTGGAATCACCTTCCATTTACTGGGAGTTTTTAAGGATCGTACCTGGGGTGTTAGTCGTTGATAAAAAAAAAATTCTTAATTGGGGTCCCTAGATTGATCACCGGCCATTTTCTTCTTTTTAAAAATAAAATTGTGTAATATTTGCATTTTTTTAGAAGTAAGTTCATCATCGTAATAGAATAATATCTTAACAACCAAGCCACGTCGTATCAACTAAATACTTCACACAATATAATTCTCTCTCTATGTATATATATAAGACCCAGAAGATGACCCCATTTGAGATGAATGGATGAAATTCGAAATCATGCAGGAGTGACACGGAGGAGACAGGCTCAAGACAGACAACTGTGGAAGAAACTTGGGGAGGCCTTCATCCAGCAGTGGATTGATAATGGTTTATGTTATACATATATCAGTAAAAAGAAGTAAAGCACACTCATGTAGTAATTAGACCACATCAACACTGCACCTTGCTGCAGGAATTAGACGTAGTAGAAATAAACATAGAATTAACCAGAAGTAACCCACTTTCATGGTTCTAGACAAAAATGACATAGAATAAAACAACTCAGGAACCCCAAACCCCTCTTTAGGGAAAGACATCTGGAGCCCCAAAGTTAAATCATAGCTTAAGTGTTACCGAAAAAACCCCAGAAGACCCCATGGGAGATGGGTGGATGAAATTCGAAAGCATGTCGGAGAAACATGGAGGAGATAGGCTCAAGACATACAATTGCGGAAGAAACTTGTGGAGACCCTCATCCAGTAGTGGATTGATAATGGTTGACAATGATGATAATGATATATATACATTTTCATTATATACAGTATACATATATTGCAATGATAATAGTTGTCAATGATGATGATATATATAGCATAATCATTGTCAACCATATATATATATAGCATAATCATTGTCAATATATATACATATGGTTTAGTGATGATATATATGGTTAACAATGATGATATATATATATACCATTATCAATCCACTGCTGAATGAAGGTCTCCCCAAGTTTCTTCCACAATTGTGTGTCTTGAGCCTGTCTCCTCCATATTACTCCGGCATGGTTTCGAATTCCATTCACCCATATCCCATGGGGTCTTCTGTCCCTCGAAATCCAGTTCAAAATATCAGTCGTCCATCGGTGGTCTGTTCTTCTGGCAACATGTCCAGCCCATTGCCATTTCAGTAGTTTCACTCTCTCTCTCTCTCTCTCTGTATATATATATTCTTTGTGTTGTCTGCATTCTTTGCATGTCTTTTTTTGGTATCAAAAGAAAAATCTTTCTACACATCCTGCTTTTCTTTTTTAGTTAAGGTCATGCATACAGTATCATCATCATCATCATCATCATTGTCAACCATTATCAATCCACTGCTGGACGAAGGTCTCCCCAAGTTTCCTCCACAACGGTCTGTCTTGTGCCAGTCTCCTCCATGTCACTCCCGCATACTTTTGAATTTCATCCACCCATCTTCCATGTGGTCTTCTTCTGGGTCTTTTCCTGTCCCTTGGAATCCAATCTAAAATTTTGGCTGTACATCGATGGTCTGTTCTTCTGGCAGTATGTCCAGCCCATTGCCATTTCAGGGATTTAACTCTGATCATGATGTCTTCCACTCTTGTCATTTTTCGGATCCACGTGTTCCTCTTCTTATCTCTCCTGGTTACACCAAGCATGCACCTCTCCATGCTGCTTTGAGTTGTCTGCAGCCTTTGTATGTCTCTTTTAGCTAAGGTTCACTTCTCTGCACCATACGTAAGCACTGGAAGGATGCATTGATCAAACACTTTTCTTTTAAGACATAATGGCATATTGCTCTTGAAAATTATGCTGTTTCTTCCAAGAGCTCTCCAGGCAAGTTTTATACGCCGATTAATTTCTTCACCAATGTGACCCTCACTTGATATCTGCTGTCCAAGATAAACGTACGTGTCTGTTATCTCCAGCTTTTCTCCATCAATCGATAAACCTTCATTTCTTGTAAAAGCATTGTACATCAGTTTTGTCTTCTGAAAGTTCATTTTTAATCCCACTTCTTTACTCTTGACAGCAAGTTCCTGGATCATACTCTGTAGCTCTGATGGGGTAGTTGCAAAAATGACTATGTCATCAGCAAAACGAAGGTGGGTTAGATAATCTCCATTAATCTTTATCCCTTTGTTTTCCCAGTTCAGTGATTGAAAGACATTTTCCAATGTGGCATTAAAGAGCTTCGGAGATATGGTGTCACCTTGTCTCACTCCTTTTCCAATTTTTATGTGTGTTGTATTTTCAAACAGCCGAATCTTTGCACTTGCATTTTCATAGATGTTATTAATAATATTAATGTATGCATCTTCAATACCGCAGGATTTCAGAGCCATTGCAACTGCTGATGGTTTCACCGAATCAAAGGCTTTTTCATAATCGATAAAAGCCATGCACAATGGAAGTTCATATTCCCTCGCTCTTTCAATTAGTTCTCTCAGTACGTGGATATGATCTATTGTGCTGTAGCCACTCCTGAATCCAGCTTGTTCTCTCGGTTGAGCCATGTCCAGTGTCACCTTCAAGCGGTGTGAAAGAACTTTAGTGAAGATTTTATAAACCACTGATAGGAGGCTGATAGGTCTGCAGTTCCTGAGATCCTCAATGTCACCTTTTTTATGTAGCAAGATCATTGTAGCGTTGTTCCAATCCTCAGGAATTTTCCCTTCATTAAGGCATCGAGTGAAAATTTGGGCGAGTACTGTTTCGATTTCTCCACTTGCTTCTTGTATGATGTCTACAGTAATTCCATCTTCTCCTGGAGCTTTTCCCCGCTTCATGTTCTTGATTGCATGTGCAACTTCTGCTGGAAGAACTGGAAGAACTCTGGTACTGGTACCTTTCATGATGTCTGGAGTACATTTATCATCCCTTTCATATAATTTGGAGTAGAAATCTTTCACTCTTGTCAAAATTTCGCCTCTATTTCTTGTTATAGAACCATCTTCTTTTCTCAGTGCCATAATCTGTTTTTTCCCCTTACTGAGATGTCCCTTTGCTATCTTTAGGCTTTGGTTGTTTTCAATTGCTTTCCTTACTAGTTCACAGTTGAATTTCCTTACGTCTTCAGTGATACTTTTTCGTACTGTCTTGCATAGCTCTATATATTCCACTTTGGAAGTCACATCTTATTTAGTTGTCCTCATCACTCTTCTCTTTGGCATCAACATTTTGGTTTTTCCTGATATTTTGTTCACATGCAAATTGTTCTTAGACCCAGCTAATTTTGTTGCTGTTTCCATAAGAGCTTTGGTTACTTTTCTGTTAACTTCAGAAATATCCACTTCTTCCGATGTTAGGCCTTCTAAAGCAGAGAATCTGTTCTTCAGTTCCAATTTGAAGGTATTATGGTGTTTTTTAAGGTTGGTTATGTCAATACATTTTGTTTGTCTTATGAGCTTGCTACGTTCGAGTTTAGTGTTGAGGTGCATCTTACATCTCACCAATCTATGGTCACTGCCTGTGTTGAACTTGTTTAGCACACTGCAGTCTTCTATGACGAATTTTTTGTTACACATAATAAAATCAATTTCACTTGTCGTCCCATTTGGATGTCTCCATGTCCATTTCCTGTGTGGCTTTTTCTTGAAAAAGGAGTTCAAGATGAAAAACCCTTCTTCCTCTGCAAACTCTACGAGAGTATTTCCACGCTGGTTTCTGTTGCCGTGACCGAATTTACCTACTGAAGTTTCATTCTGTTGCCGTTGCCCTATTTTTGCATTGAAATCTCCCATAATTATCTTCAAGTGCTGCTTACCTTTATTATTTAGATCACGAATTTCCTCATAAAATTCTTCAATTTCTTCTTCAGGATGACTTGTGGTGGGTGCGTAAGTTTGAATAATCTGAGCCTGGTATCTTCTCGAGAGTTGGATAACGAGTCGTGCAGCTCTGTCAGAGGAACTTTCAACTTCTACAACTTTATCCTTCAGTTTCTTGTTTATTATAAATCCAACACCACTAGTTCTGCCAGTATCTGTCCCACGATAGTAGAAGAGATGTCCACTTTTCAGTTCAATGAGATCTTCTCCTTACCTCACTTAGCCCGACGATGTCCCACTTGATCCTTTGTAGTTCCTCTTCCAATTCAAGAAGCCTTGAATCAGAAGATAGGGAGCGTCCGTTATACGTAGCCAAGGTCAGCATCAGATGGCAGCCTAGTCCGGTCCTCCGGGGATTCTTAGCACCCTCTGCTTTCATGTCGCACTGGCCGCTGCCTTGGCCAGGTACATTCCAGCTGCCGGAGACTGAGGGCCAAGATTTAAGTTGTGGAGTCATTTTGGAGGGGTTTGGCCATAACTCACTATGCTGGCCAAGCGGGTTGGTGAGTATGGGATAGCATTTCCTCTAATCCCGATGGTATAGTTATACCGCTATTGGCGGTCGTCGGAGACCCTTTAGTGGGAACAGGATGTACCACGAGAAGGCGGGGTTGACATTTGTCAAGGAGAGGCTGTGATGTTACGCATCACCTGACCTTACATCACACATACAGTATATATATATATATATACACACACACCTGGACCTGGTTGTGATGTCACCCACCCTCTCTTTCTCTCTCTCTCTATATATATATATAAAACATTACGTATAAACATTACTTACCTTTTTCCTGTATTATTTATTCTGTCAGTTTACTTTTTGATGTATTTTAACAGCAGGAATAGGCTAACCCTTTTTTTGATGAAAATTATTTTATTTATGTATCTACATATGTTTATTTGCTATGTATTATTTAACTATCTTCCAAGGAATATCCGTAAGAAAAAGAATTGAAAATAATTATTCTTAAGTGCAGTTTAAATAAACTTGGTGACCTAATATATGTTGTAGTTACAGATATATATATATCACTTCTGTAACTCCCCTGTGACCTAGGTATAGACAGACATTGGGGCAATATGATGCTCCAAATGCTATTTACGGTTAGCAACACCAGTACCGAGTAGCTAAAAATAGTTTTATGTACTTTTTCAACTAAAAAGACTTATAATTTTTGGTATCAAAAAAAAATCTTTCTACACATCCTGCTTTTAATATCTGGGCAGGTAAATTTTCTCTGGGCATGTATTATTTTAGATATTTTTCAAGCTCTGGGCTGAGTGACCAAAAAATTCAGATTATGGACTTTAATTTTTTTATGGGACAAAAAATTGTATTTTTTTTTGTTTCAGTATTAAGTATTTAATATTTTTTATTTGCACTTTCATATTTTACTTCTTTTTAAGAAGCCTAGTTTTTTGTTGTCCCAAAGCTGAAATTTTGTAGTTTTCACCTGATATTTGTACACATTTTGGCAATTGTTAAGATGAACTGCACATAGTTTTTTTTTTTTTTTTCAATTTTAAGGGCACAGCCTCTTATTAATATGAAGTGAGAAATTAACAACCACTGATTTGCATTCATGATGTGCAAAAAGTTTGGCAAGCAAATGTTTATCTTTTGTGTTGTTATTTTGTGGGTTCCTTCAACAGTCTTGCTGGAAATACAAGTGCGTCTGATTTGTATTTTAGAGAAATACATGAATCAGAGGTCACATTCTTCAAAAAAAAACAAAAAAAAAACACCCATCGCGCAAAAATCAAATGCAAGTAGTTATTACAAAATGCTGCTAGTCCCTTTCTTTTGTATTATTCCATAATTTTTTTTCAATTGTCATTTCATAATCGTTTGTGCCAGTTTTCATAAATATTTTGTTATTTGCATTTTTGAGGTACCATTGTACTCCCTGTTTCCTATTTTCAGTTTTAAATCAATATTGGCTGAATTTTTGCTACCCAAAAACCACACACATTGTATTAACACATTCACAAATAAAGAGTATTCTGTCAAGAAATTTTCAAGCTCCGCACTCTCACTTTGTTGCAGTAATACTACAGATTAATCACTAATCAGAGACAAATGCCTAGAACACAAGCTGGGTGACCCTGTGCTTTCAGATAAAATACTAGATTGTTTCCTGACAGGTGTCAGCAAGCAATCAATTTATATTACCAATCACAATTATTACTTCTGCAATTTAAGTAACCATAAATTGATTGCTTTACCAGTATTTGCTATCTAATGGGCATTAGCCATGGGTACATGATCTTTATCACATAAAAAGAAATTGCTGCTTCCTAAGATTTTGAAATATTTGTTGTCTTGTCAGACAAGTTGCAAGTACACTGTACAGATTCTAGAATATATATGCAAATGCCATTTGCAAAACATCCTCAAGTATATGTAAAAAAAAAAAAAAAAAAAAAAAAACACTAGCATAAGTAAAAATTGTTCCCAAAAAGCCTCAAAGTTGGTAACTCACAATTAACCTCATCTTCTCATAAACATGATTCAGTGTTCACATTGAGTACGACTGTTTACAAAATATAAGGAATAAAAAGTCTTAAGATAACACAGATATTGAAATGGTTCATCTGCTGGTTTAATCACCAGCTACACGGATTAGATGTCCTATTTTCTGCGTTTGATTAACTGAGCATTTTCAGCTCAACCTTATTTAAAAATGCTTACTTGTGAAATGTAGGGCTAACCTTCCAAAAGTGGAGTAAATGGCATTTTATTGTTGAAATAATTATCCAAAATGTGCTGATAATTGTGAATATTCACAAAACATAACACAATCTCCGAGCAGCTGAAAGAACCGAGGTGACTCCTTGACACACGCAGAATTTGTACCTCATCAAAGATGGCGGGCTCTCCCCACGTTGGCTTCAGCTGCCACAGCAGAGAACCAATCACAGAAGCACTCTATGTATTTCTATCTCGTTGGTTGTAGCATACATAGATGCCAACCAGTATGGATTTTCTGTAATATTAAAAATTTTTGTTTGGAATTATGGAAGTACAGGCATGTTGCGATGGAATTGCAGGAAAATCACAATTTGATCTTTCTGCTTCGGAAACAGGCATGAGATTCTTTCTTTCACAAAATAAAAAAAAAATCACTTTTTCATCATCATTTGAATTATTCTCAAGATCAATGCTATACAGAATAGAATGGGTGTGGGGGGTCCGTCTTCCAAAACTTTTGGAAATGGCGTAAAGATTTCTCCCATAATCGTAATTTTTTTTAATATTGCATCTATAAAGCACTGGTGTTAAATTAAAATATAATTTTCGTTTGTAAATGTTTATATTTCAGCTTTGAAATATAGGCAACACTTTCGTAAACAGGAAGTTAAATGTAATGGAAATGTCCCTGTAATTTGTAAGTACTGTTCCTTGCGATGTTTCTTCTGCCCTCTATTGTTAAATATAATTTTATTCTATAAATATTTATATTTCAGCTTGGAAATGCAGGAAAAAAAAGTCTGAAAACGGAAGTCTGCTGGAACATGAATTTCTCCAGAAATACTTTTTTCCCCAGGTAGAACCATTTAATGGTGGTTTTAACTGCTGTACCTTTTTACATGTTATATTTCCTTTGAGTGGAAAGCAATTTCTCAGTTGGAAGTTATTAATATTCGCTGCGAATATATATCACGGTAATCGAATGTGATTCAAGGAAAAATCTTACACATACCTCTCGGTTGTAGATGGTTGATGTTCAAATCTTTGCACTGTTGTTCTCATCAGGTTCTTGGGTGTAGGATTTTTTGAAGTTAGTCTGCAGGTTTTCTTAAATAGGATATACTTTTTTAGTTGAACTACGGGAGGCACATGAAGACAAAGGAGATGTGAAAATTACGTTGGAAAACTTGAAAAACGGAAAAAAATCACTCGCAAAAACATTCGCATGAGGAATTGCAATCACCAATAAACTTCGTCAGACTTCTTGGATGTATTGTCCGATGCATTTTGGCAAATCTGTCTGCCATCTTCTGGGACCTCTGGTTGTCCGTTCTCTCTGCAGTTTACGTTGAATACGCGACGTGCTCAGTTTGGGAATCTTTGTGTGTTATACGTCATCTGATGTGTACGTTGCCACTTCTGCGATTTGAAGGCTCGGGATTTTTTTTTTTTTTTGTCTGCGTGTTTGCATTGTTTTTGTTCTGTTTGCCTTCCCATTTTTTGTTCTCTTCTATCAGTATCTTCCATGGAATTGGCACTTCTACTCCACTACTAATGTTGCAGTTTTTTTTTCAATTACGATTGCTTCGGCGAAACGGATGGTCTTTTCGGTTGGTTGTTTGCAGATAATTTCAATATTTTCAAATTCTGGCATTCCATTATTTTTTATGCAATATTGTACAAGTGCTGTTTTTTCCTCCTTTTTTTCCCAGTTCTTCATGTGTTGTGTCAATCTTGTTTTTAATTTGTTTCTTGTGCTTCCTATGTATTTCACTCTATTGCTCTTGTTGGTTGGCTTAATTGGAATGCTATATACTCCTGCACTGTCCAATAGTTTTGTTTTTTCTCTGTTATTGATAATTATATTATTGTAGTTTTTTACTGAAATTCCAATATCTAGATGTTTTTTGCATTCCTTTTTTATTACATTTGTAACCTGTTTTATGTATTGAAATTTACCACAATATTTTATATTTTGCTTGGTTTTATTTTTAGGATGTTTATACATGTAAATTACTTTTTTGACATCTGAGGTGGTATATCCAAAGTTTTTTTGGTGATTACAATTCCTCATGCGAATGTTTTTGCGAGTGATTCATTTTTCTGTTTTTTAAGTTTTCCAACGTAATTTTCACATCTCCTTTGTCTTCATGTGCCTCCCATAGTTCAACTAAAAAAGTATATCCTACTTAAGAAAACCTGCAGACTAACTTCAAAAAAGCCTACACCCAAGAACCTGATGAGAACAACAGTGCTAAGAGTTGAGCATCGACCACCTACAACCGAGAGGTACGTGAAAGATTTTTCCTTGAATCACATTCGATTACCGTGATATATATTCGCAGCGAATATTAATAACTTCCAACTGAGAAATTGCTTTTCACTCAAAGGAAATATAACATGTAAAAAGTTACAGCAGTTAAAACCACCATTAAATGGTTCTACCTGAAAAAATAACGTATGGAAAACATGTTTTTTGTTTTTTAAATCTCGATACGTCGAGAAATACGTGCACACTTTTTTTTTTGCAATGTTTCTACTGTCCTGAATTGTTGTTAAATATCCCCCCTATAAATGTTTGCATTTCATCTTGATAAGGGAGGGAACGTTTTTAGAAAATGGAAGTATGAAGTTAGAAAATTTTTTAGAATTGATGCATGGTGTTCAAAAATATTCATATTCTCAAAGTTACACCATATATCTAAAAATGTGAAAGCTTTTTTTTATTGTGCATGACTTTCAATGAAGAATTCACTCATCTACTAATTTAACCATTTAATTTGTTCTCTCTGTCAAACATCTTTCCTAAATATACAAACTCATTCAGCTGGCCAATCTCTGTGTCATTAAGACTTAATCTTGCATTCAGTGTGAACAGCTCCTCGCTCAAAAACCATAAATTTAGTTTTTCCCTTATTTATACTCAGTTTGAATTTCATACAAACTTCGTACATCCAGGAAAACATACTCTGCAACTCACTTTTGCTCTCTGCCAACAGGACTGTGTCATCAGCATAGAGCAATCTGCACACATGCATATTGCCAAGACATAAACCTATTTTGGCATCATGCATGCATGCATCCATAAATATATTAAACAGCCAGGATAACATTACACAACCTTATCCAACTCCTGCACCAATAGAAAACCATTTTGATAAAACACCACTCACATGCTCTACTGCCAATGTACATTGCTTTCACACTATGAAGTAGATTCCCAGTAATATCATACTTATTCAGTACCTTCAACAGAAGAGTCCTATTTACTTAGTCATTCTAAATCTATGAAGACCACTAACACTTTTTTACCAACAGACAGATGCTTTTCAATCATCATGCGTAATGCAAAAATTTGATTAGTGCAGGCAGCCCTTCTCAGGCATAAAACCACTCTGTGCATCCCACACTTTCTCTGAAGTAAGACCTTGTACCTTATCAATAATGACCTTCCCAAACACTTTTCCTGGCACACTCTGCAAACTGTTATGATGATAGTTCTTTCATTCAGTCTGGTCCCTTTCTCCCTTGTACAAGGGAATAATGTTAGCATCCCTCCAATACTGAGGGACCATTCCTCAGGATTAGAGGGATGACTGGCAAATAATGTCTGTTAACCAGTCAATCACAGAGCCACCACCATATTTTAGTGTCTCGGCAGATATGAAATCTACTCCTGAAGTCTTACCATTCTGAAGAGATTTTAGAGCTTACTCACCTCTTTTCTTGGTCCCACCAGTGCTTCTATCTCTCACTATGACATCATCTGCTTTTACCTCAGAATCGCCTTTGCTTTCATGATCTGATAAATCACAGAAGTACTCACCCCATCTTAGCTCATTGGGCTCCCATATCATTTCTCCGACTCTATTTACACAACTTAGAATTTTATTTCCCCTCTTTTTGCTATGTCTTATGTACTTCCAGAATGTTTTTCTATCTTTCCAAAAAGCCAAATCATGCACCTTTCTTTTTCCTTCCTATCTTTTGCCTTATGCTGGTGAACCAGCTTTGCTGCCTTATGCTTCTTGCAGTGATATTCATCCTTAGAAACTTTACCTTGCAACATCCCCAAGTATGCTTTCTTCTTTCTCTTTACTGCTTCTTTAACCTCACTATACCATCAAGCATCATTTTAGAAGTTACCCACTGTTGCAGTACTGCAAACCTATTTCAGGGACAGTGACAACACAGTTCTTAAAACATGTCCACTTCTTTTCTACATCCCTTTTGCATGCTTTCAACTCATTCAGATGTTCACTGGGTAAATCAGTGTAACACTGATGTTCTTCAGACAGCCTTTCAACCTTTATTCTTTTCACCACAGGCATCTTCCTATACCTCCTCCAACCAACATTCAGTTTCACCCTTGACACTAACAGGTGATGAACAGAGCCGACGTCTGCACCTATCGTCACACGGGTATCAATAATTAAGTGTTTCAGATGCTGATTATAAACAACAGAATCTATTACACTCTTTAATCCCAGAGTACAATTTTCCCAAGTGTATGTGTGGATATACTTGTGGTTGAAAAACAGATTAGATACCCACTTCCATAGACTATTTGAACGAATCTCTCTCATGTATAGAAGAATCACCTGTTGTAAAAAACGTGGATGAAAATTGATCCAGGGTGCAATAAAAGAAAACTTGATAAAGCAGGGTGTCTACCATTTTTAGGAGACTCAATTTCTTGACCTCTCCTTGACTTTTACGGGACATTTCTTGACCCTAAAGCTGTTTTCTCTGCTATTCTTTCTGTCAATAGTGTAGGAGTTTGGCCATGAATATGTAATTAAGAAATTAAAAGGGTGTATTAAGTATATGGGATGTAAGGTCAGGTGATGCGTAACATCACAGCCTCTCCTTGACAAATGTCAACCCCGCCTTCTCGTGCATCCTGTTCCCACTAAAGGGGCTCTGACGACCGACAATAGCGGTATAACTATACCATCGGGATTAGAGGAAATGCTATCCCACACTCACCAACCCGCTTGGCCAGCGTGGTGAGTTATGGCCAAACCCCTCCAAAATGATTCCACAACTTAAATCTTGGCCCTCAGTCTCCGGCAGCTGGAATGTACCTGGCCAAGGCAGCGGCCAGTGCGACATGAAGGCAGAGGGTGCTAAGAATCCCCGGAGGACCGGACTAGGCTGCCATCTGATGCTGACCTTGGCTACGTACAATGGACGCTCCCTATCTTCTGATTCAAGGCTTCTTGAATTGGAAGAGGAACTACAAAGGATCAAGTGGGACATCGTGGGGCTAAGTGAGGTAAGGAGAAAAGGAGAAGATCTCATTGAACTGAAAAGTGGACATCTCTTCTACTATCGTGGGACAGATACTGGCAGAACTAGTGGTGTTGGATTTATAATAAACAAGAAACTGAAGGATAAAGTTGTAGAAGTTGAAAGTTCCTCTGACAGAGCTGCACGACTTGTTATCCAACTCTCGAAAAGATACCAGGCTCAGATTATTCAAACTTATGCACCCACCACAAGTCATCCTGAAGAAGAAATTGAAGAATTTTATGAGGAAATTTGTCATCTAAATAATAAAGGTAAGCAGCACTTGAAAATAATTATGGGAGATTTCAATGCAAAAATAGGGCAACGGCAACAGAATGAAACTTCAGTAGGTAAATTCGGTCACGGCAACAGAAACCAGCGTGGAAATACTCTCGTTGAGTTTGCAGAGGCAGAAGGGTTTTTCATCTTAAACTCCTTCTTCAAGAAAAAGCCACACAGGAAATGGACATGGAGACATCCAAATGGGACGACAAGTGAAATTGATTTTATTATGTGTAACAAAAAATTCGTCATAGAAGACTGCAGTGTGCTAAACAAGTTCAACACAGGTAGTGACCATAAATTGGTGAGATGTAAGATGCACCTCAACACTAAACTTGAACGTGGCAAGCTCATAAGACAAACAAAATCTATTGACATAACCAACCTTAAAAAACACCATAATACCTTCAAGTTGGAACTGAAGAACAGGTTCTCTGTTTTAGAAGGCCTAACATCGGAAGAAGTGGACATCTCTGAAGTTAACAGAAAAGTAACCAAAGCTCTTATGGAAACAGCAACAAAATTAGCTGGGTCTAAGAACAAGTTGCATGTTAACAAATTATCAGGAAAAACCAAAATGTTGATGCAAAAAAGAAGAGAGATGAGGACAACTAAAGAAGATGTAACTTCCAAAGTGGAATATATAGAGCTATGCAAGACAGTAAGAAAAAGTATCACTGAAGATGTAAGAAAATTCAACTGTGAACTAGTGAGGAAAGCAATTGAAAACAACCAAAGCCTAAAGATAGCAAAGGGACATCTCAGTAAGGGAAGAAAACAGATTATGGCACTGAGAAAAGAAGATGGTTCTGTAACAAGAAATAGAGGCGAAATTTTGACAAGAGTGAAAGATTTCTACTCCAAATTATATGAAAGGGATGATACATGCACTCCAGACATCATGAAAGATACCAGTACCAGAGTTCCTCCAGTCCTTCCAGCAGAAGTTGCACATGCAATCAAGAACATGAAGCGGGGAAAAGCTCCAGGAGAAGATGGAATTACTGTAGACATCATACAAGAAGCAAGTGGAGAAATCGAAACAGTACTCGCCCAAATTTTCACTCGATGCCTTAATGAAGGAAAGATTCCTGAGGATTGGAACACCGCTACAATGATCCTGCTACATAAGAAAGGTGACATTGAGGATCTTGGAAACTACAGACCTATCAGCCTCCTATCAGTAGTTTATAAAATCTTCACTAAAGTTCTTTCACACCGCTTGAAGGTAATACTGGACACGGCTCAACCGAGAGAACAAGCTGGATTCAGGAGTGGCTACAGCACAATAGATCATATCCATGTGCTGAGAGAACTAATTGAAAGAGCGAGGGAATATGAACTTCCATTGTGCATGGCTTTTATCGATTATGAAAAAGCCTTTGATTCAGTGAAACCATCAGCAGTTACAATGGCTCTGAAAACCTGCGGTATTGAAGATGCATACATTAATATTATTAATAACATCTATGAAAATGCAAGTGCAAAGATTAGGCTGTTTGAAAATACAACACAAGTAAAAATTGGAAAGGGAGTGAGACAAGGTGACACCATATCTCCGAAGCTCTTTAATGCCACATTGGAGGATGTTTTTCAGTCGCTGAGCTGGGAAAACAAGGGGATAAAGATTAATGGAGATTATCTAACCCACCTTCGTTTTGCTGATGACGTAGTCATTTTTGCAACTACCCCATCAGAGCTGCAGAGTATGATCCAGGAACTTGCTGACAAGAGTAAAGAAGTGGGATTAAAAATGAACTTTCAGAAGACAAAAGTGATGTTCAATGCTTTTACAAGAAATGAAGATTTATCGATTGATGGAGAAAAGCTGGAGATAACAGACACGTACGTTTATCTTGGACAGCAGATATCTAGTGAGGGTCACATTGATGAAGAAATTAATCGGCGTATAAAACTTGCCTGGAGAGCTCTTGGAAGAAACAGCATAATTTTCAAGAGCAATATGCCATTATGTCTTAAAAGAAAAGTGTTTGATCAATGCATCCTTCCAGTGCTTACGTATGGTGCAGAGAAGTGAACCTTAGCTAAAAGAGACATACAAAGGCTGCAGACAACTCAAAAAAGCATGGAGAGGTGCATACTTGGTGTAACCAGGAGAGATAAGAAGAGGAACTCGTGGATCCGAAAAATGACAAGAGTGGAAGACATCATGATCAGAGTTAAATCCCTGAAATGGCAATGGGCTGGACATACTGCCAGAAGGACAGATCATCGATGGACAGCCGAAATTTTAGATTGGATTCCAAGGGACAGGAAAAGACCCAGAAGAAGACCACATGGGAGATGGGTGGATGAAATTCGAAAGTATGCAGGGGTGACCTGGAGGAGACTGGCACAAGACAGACCGTTGTGGAGGAAACTTGGGGAGACCTTCGTCCAGCAGTGGATTGATAATGGTTGACAATGATGATGATGATGATGATGATTAAGTATATAAAATAATTTCTATAAAGTTAAAAACAGGGTGTCTACCAGATGATCACGGAAGTTACCGAAAGGTCATGAAATAAGAAAACCGTCAAGGAAAGGTCACAGTCAATTTTTTCGTTCTTTTATGTTTTTTTCCCTTTGTGCCTTACCCTGTAAAAATCAAATTTCAACTTTGAGCTAAAAAGGAGAAGTCTTTGCCGATGACTATGACGTCATTTCCTTCCTTCAGACAAGTTCTGAAGGGACACACCGTGATACTGTTCTCCCCTTCAGCGTTCACTGACACCACTTGGCACTTTGCCAACCGCGGTTCTCTCAACCGTGGGCCGACAGAAAGGTCTTTTTGTCGAACGTAATCAGTAACCTCAGAAAAATTAGTCGGGGGTAATTCAGGCTGGGCGATGTATCAATATATCGCGAAAAAGCAGTTTAAGTTTTACATCGAGGCTCCGATTTTTTTTAGCTGATGCTACTACGATGTGTCGTCCTTCGCGATATCACAATGCGATGTTGATGAAACCACACGATGACGTTGAGGACATCGGAGCTTCTTCAGAAATCATGAGAATCCATCACGAAGCAAACACTATGTTTAAACCGGGCCGCATGTCGATGATGTCACAAATTCGCATGTACTGCTATCTGCCAGCAGAAATGATGTTTAAACAGGTTGATCAGTACGATTCCAAAACTGTAAATCGTTCCAAGTCATAATAAACGCTGTTGCATGTTTGTATGCCGTGACTGCAATCTCCGGGATCTCTGGAATTTCTGTCTAGGAAGTAGTTGGCGGGTAATTAGTACGTCTTTTGTAAAAAAGATCTTGCATATGTTATTGGTCCGTCCGTCCGTTGGCACCATATCTCGGCAACTATTAATTAGTCCAATTTGAAAAATTCTTATTGCATTGGGAAGCTTAAAATGTAAGAATGATGATCCTGGCATTCCGAGTTTTTCGGATGCGCAACTTTGTCCCTAGAGGGCTTAAATGCAAATGATATCGAATTTAAAATGCATTTTATTGCATATATTTGCTTCTAAATATCTGATTGAAAAAATTATTTCTTCCTTTCGATGCTATTTATAACGAAGATTATTTTAGGCGCAGTTTCTTTTTCAAGTAATGCATAGATTTTCCACTAGAGGGTGTAATGGTAACTCGCGTTTTCCCCGATATCTCTGCTTCTAAAACTCTTATTTGAAATATTCTTTCTGCATCGGTGCTGCGTCTGATGTATTTGCAGCAAAATCAGAGCTTCTGAAAAAGTCGACCGAAAAACATTATTTCTTAGACCACCAATACCGCTCACCTCTGAAAACGTTTTGAGAACACCTTCTGCTTAAAACACCACATAGCTTTCCCGCCAGGGGGCATAGATGTATATCTTATTTTTGTTGATATCTCTGCTTCTAAGAGTATGTTTTAAAAATTCTTTCTTTGTTGGAGAGAGTTTCTGGTGCGAAATGTTTTGCTTATGGATTTAAAGTTTTTCAAGTAATGTATAGATTTTCTACTAGGGGCGCAAAGGTAACTTGAGTTTCCCCGATATCTCTGCTTCTAAAACTCTGATTTGAAAAATTATTTCTGCATTGGATACTGCTCCTGATGAGAAATGTTTTGCATATAATTTCTAAATTTTGATCAAGTATGATTTGGCCACCAGGGGACGTAAGCGTTTATTTTTGCTTCTGATGTATTTGCAGCAAAATCCGAGCTTCTGAAAAAGTCGACTGAAAAAATTCTGTTGTAGACCGATACTGCTCACCTCAGAAAATGTTTTGAAAACACCTCCTGCTTAAAATAGCGCATAGTTTTCCTACCAGGGGGCATATATATATATATATATATATTTTTTTTTTTTTTGTCAATATCCCTGCTAGAAGCATCTGATTTGAAAAGTTCTTTCTTTTTGGGGGAGTGTTTCCACTGCAAAATGTGTTTCATATAATTTCACAATTTTTCTTAACGCGTAAGTCTGCCACTAGAGAGCATAAGTTCACATTTCTGTTTACAGCGATATCTGCGGTACTAAAAACCTGATATAAAAGATTCTTTTTCGGTCAGATACTACTATGAAAACTCTGTGTGTATTTTCTTCCCAAAATAATGCCAAATTTTGCCTAGGGGGTGCCAATGTTTAATCTGTTTTTCTTAATATCTTTGCTTCTAAACGTACGATTTAAGAAATTCTTTCAGCACCGGATGCCATTTACCTTGTGGAACACTTTAGGTTAGTATTTGAGGAGTTTTATGGTTCACAGTTTTGCCACTAGGTGGTGTTTCTAAAATCATATTGAGAAATTTCTTTTTTTTTTTACTGTATGCCATTCTCCACAATAGAGATGTGGTGCATTATCCTCTTTAAACAACGCACAAAATTCCCGTTAGGGTGCATATAGGTCAATACCTTTTTCTGACCATCTCTTCTTCCAGGAGACATATTTGAAAAGTTCTTTTTCATTAGTATAGTTTTTTCCAGGAATATTTTTTTACTTTCCCAATAAGCGTAGAGTTATATCATGTTTCTTTCTTTATTTCTCTCTTTTAACTGTTTGATTTGAAAATCTGTCTCCGATACCTTCCTTCTACTGTGAGAAACTGTTTATGCACAATTTGTTAATTTTCAATACATACTTTTTAGCTGCTGGTGCAAGTAAGTAGCTGTTTCTATTTCTGGATGTTTTATCAATTGAAAAAAATCTGGTTGATATTTTTTTAACCAGTTGCATTGGCTTTGAATAACTTTGATAAATTTCATTCCCATCAGAAAAATTCAAGATGCGCTCATTACAACCCAAAATTCGGTGTCATCTTTCTTGTTTTCTGTTTTGTTCACGTTTTAGCAAAATAGTATAAAGAGCTGTATGGGCATTTAAAATTACATCTGTATAACTTTCCGAATGTCAGACTGCACTTCCACTCTTTTAGAGAATTATTTCATTTTTTTCAACATTTTCAAAATATTTAATCATGCCTAGGCTAGGGCAAAAAAAAAAAAAAAAGCCTAACTGCAGATTTCGGTACTTCCCGATGGAATTGCACCATAAAAATTGGTATAAATGCACTGTACGTTGAGTAGACAGACACAAAAGTATTAGATTTTCAAAATTTTTAGTCAGGCCTGGGCTAGGTACAAAAAAAGAAAAGGCCTGACTGCAGATTTGGATACTTTCTGACGTAATTTCACCATGAAAATAATTATAAATGCACTGCATGTTGAGTAAACAAACACAAAAACATCACACTTTAAAAAAAAATTTAATAGGCCTAGGCTAGGCACACACACAAAAAAAAAAAAAAAAAAAAGAATAAATAAATAAAAATAAAGACCTAACCATAGGTTTGGATATTTCCTGATGGAACTTCATCCGAAAAATCTACAAATATGCTAAGCGTAAAGTAGATGGACATAATAATCGGGCCGTATATTCAAAATAATAAAACAAAATTCTGCATCAAATGTAAAGAAGTATTGAGAAAACAGAAAAGTCAGCAAGCAGAGAAAGAAAAGGGAATCGGATGTGCTGTGGAAAGAATTAAAAAACTGAAAGAAAGAAGGTTATTGGAACAGGCTGAAGCTAATGCAATAGAAACAGAAATTAAAGCAGTATATACATACAAACAAACTGCAGAGTTAAAGCTATGTCATACATTGCATTTGGATTGTTAAAACTCTTCATTATCCCTGGGGGCTAAATGTTATCCAATGAGTAAGTGTTTGATTTACATAACTTAACTTTTTTAGTTTTATGTATCCACAGTAATTAATACCAAGCCTTACATATCTACTTAATGCATGTTCGCTATAACATATGTACAACAGTTTTACCAATTCAAGGCATAGCTTATTAACATCACGCTGAAAATTTCTACCAGTTGGAAGCTGCATAATTTGAAGTCCAGAAACCTTTGTTTACAGTACACTTGTTTCAGGCTTCTCTGATCTAAGAAGGAGGAATTCTCATTGGTATTGCTTTTTTATTGATTTACTAAGGACATTCTTGTTAAATTGCCTTCAAATAAAAGAAAAAGTGGTGCTGAAAGTGAAATATTGGTAAAATGTCACAGAAATCCATAAAATTACAAGAAAAAGTGGACATAATAAATATGAGGCAGCTGAGTTAATAACTAAACTTTCAAACTGTGAAATCGTCCTAGCCACCCCACATATTCAACAGACCATACTCTTATGCATTTTTTTTTTCTTTTGCTACGTAACAAACACACCTTAACTTCAGCCTATGGAACAAGGAGCTATTGCCACTTTTGAATCATATTTGTGATCTGTAGACAGCTTATTTTAGTAACAGTTAGTAAGGACAAGGCAACTGTTAAACAGTTTAGTCATGATTATAACACACCCACGGACAATAAAATTTGTGTACCAAGAAGGAAGCATCAGATTGAACTGAAATTTTATGGTTGTAATGATACAGATGAATGATACACATGACAAAAACAGAGCTGCAGGACAATTACAGAGGGATCTGTGTCATGCAGTCCGGTCATCTTCAATAGCACATCACACTGCCTCATGCGGCGATACGTGCTGCAATATGGTCCAGTATGGAGGCGAACAGATGCCTGTTGTTATCATGTGGCAGACTGGACCACATGTGTTGGACGGTGTGCTCCAAATCCCGGATAGTGCAGCCTGGTGGCAGGTGTTTCAACTGGTCCCACACATGCTCGATAGGGGACATGTCTGGGGAGTGGGAAGGCCATGGAAGTGTCTGTACATGATGTAGGCAGTCCTGGGCAATCCGAACTGTGTGCAGGCAGGCATTATCCTGTTGGTATAGCGCACCTGTAATCCAAACCCAGAATGGTAGCAGATGGAATCATAGGATCTCATCCACATACTGCTGGCCCATCAATGATCCACGTAGCAGTACTAGAGCTGATCGGCTATCGTAGGCATTGGTATCCCAGACCATCATGTCTGCAGTGGGGGAGGTGTGGCGCTTGATAGCAAAGTTGGGATTGTGCTGTTGACCCGGGGACCTCCACACCAGCACACAACGATCATCTGTCCCCAAAACAAAGTGGCGCTCATTGCTAAACATCATACGTTGCCAGTCTGTGGTGTACCACGTCGTTCTGGCCTGGCACCCCTGCACACAAAGCCGGCAATGTTCCAGTGTTAATAGCAGCAGACATAAGGGGCGATGGGATCGCAGATTCGCTTCCACGAGGTGTAGGGAAATGGTTTATGGGCACACAACAGCCACTACATCTGCCTGTATAGTGGACCAGGTCCCTGTGGGATCCGTTCGTGCCTGGCACACGATCCGTCGATCCTTCTCTATATGTCGTCCATCCGGAGCCACTCCGCCATATGGCAGTGCCGTCACGTGTCCACTGCTCCCAACACAGTCTGACGGTATGGTCAGACTGTGTTGGGAGCAGTGACTACGTGGCGGGCTATACTGTTTAGCGACCACCCTGCGGCTTTCAGCCCGATGATCAGGCCTCTCTCAAAGTCCGTAAGTTGCGTAAATCAACGTCTCTGGTATCTACCCGGCATTCTTGTCACTCTTGCTTGCGTCGGCCAGTGCTTTTTGCCTTCATGAGGCATCGACTACACTCCGGTTCCTGCTTGCAGCGCCACTACACGGTGTGCGGTCATGTGCACTCACACCGAACGTGGATCATTTGCATTCCAGCACGGACTCTAGCTATTTGCAAAGTTTTGTGGTTGTAGTATGTTTTCTTCTAGGTGCGTAAATTTTATTGTCCGTGAGTGTGTTTTGTATGCAGTATCACAGGAACTTCGATAGTGCATGGAAAATGATGACACGGTAATGCATGGTTGGACTTTGACAAACTTTTTTGTCCACAATTTGTGACTGATTTGGAAAGATTTGAACCAACAGTTAGATTAATAATATTTTTCAAGAAATTCTCTCTCTCTCTCTCTCCAGCTACCTGAAAAGCTTGATTTGGAAACTGATGATGTGAAAGAATTCGTAGCCTCACACAGTAAAAGACTTAGCAGTGAGGGCTTGATTGAACTAGAAACATGTCAGGGAAATTGGCTCATAAAAAGATTCAGTGGAATAAATTACTAAAGAAAACCTACACTAACAAACATTCTTGATAAAACTTTCAAAATCATAAAACAGCATGTAAATAAAATTGATAAGAGTGGCCCTGATATTGAGTGCAGTTCATCAGCTGTGTAATGTTTGGTGCAAGAGTGTAAAGCTTGTTTTGAATAGCATTTATTTTCTGAGTAAAAAGTGTTATTAAAAATTGAAATAAATTGCTATTCATTTTAAATGTTGATAACAGTCTAAACCTTTATAACGTACTTCCTATACTCGCTTAACGTACTTTTGTGTGACGTGCAGCTTTCCCGTTTAAAAGTAATTCTTTATTTCAATTTACTTCCGATATTGGAGGTTATATTATTTAACGTGCATTAATGCATTTGCATTTTTGAACTTCACTTTTAGTTGGTAAAGTTCGATGAACACTTACCGCACGTGGGGCTTGGCTTTCAATCCATATTTCCGTTATGTGGATGCGGCACGGGGGTTTTTCATTTGGCCACGGGTCCGCTTCTTTTTTTTTCCCTTGGAATTTATTTTGCCTCATCACCAAATGAGTTTTTTTCCTTTGCTGCATCCTCATTTACTTCAATATTTATTCATAACCCGAGTACTTTCGGTAATACTCCTTTACCGTCTTCGAGGGGACGTTTTGCTCCGACTAGCACGGACCGTGTCAGCTGGGCATTTCGGTGGTTCTCACGGGCTGCTTCTGTCATCGGCTATCGCTTCTTCTTGGGCGTTGTGGCACTATCTCTTGTTGGTCAGTGATCTCATTTTTCGAACTTTTTCATTTTTTTGCTCAATTTTAATTAAATTTCTCCAGCTGTTTCTCAAATTATTAGGGTCATTATGGTTGCAAACTTTTGTCCTATTTTTTTCAATCTTTACCGACTCTGCCATTCTGAGGTGTTTTTCGGATTTACAGCTTTTAATGATTTTTATATTTTCGAATTTAGGATATTTTTGGTTATCCAGACAGTATTGGATAAGTGCTGTTTTTTCTTCTTTTTTCTGCCAGTTTTTTATGTGTTGTTTTAATCTGCGTTTAAGCTTATTTTTGGTACTTCCTATATAAGCCATTGGAGGATTTTCAGTAATAGGAATTGAGTAAATACCTGCTTTTTCTAACATTTTTATTTTTTCATTATTTTTTATTACTATATTTTTGATGGTATTTACTTTTCCTCCAATTTGAATGTTATGCTTTTTACAAATATTATTAATTTCATTGGTAGTACCTTTTATGTAAGGAAAACCATTTAAATATTTGACTTCTTTTTTATTTACTACAGCATTATTTTTTATTTTCTTTATTACTTCTGTGTCCCATTTTTTTATTAAATGGTTAGGATAACCAAAGCTGCCTGCAATTTTTTTTATGAATTTGATTTCTTCATTGATGAACTGACTATTTTCCGAATGTGTATATGCTCTTTTAATTAAGGTTTTTATACTATTGCATTTTTGAGGATAAGGATGTGCTGAATTGTACAGGATTAGGACCGGAACAAATGAACTTTTCCGATAAACCCTGTATAGTAACTTATCTGTGGATTTGATAACATGTACATCCAAAAAGGCTAATGCATTATTTTTTTCTATTTCAACAGTGAGTTCTATAGTTGGATATAAAGTGCTGAGTTTTTCCCTTAATGCAAGCTTATTGGTAAAAAAATTGCTACTTATTTTAACTTTTTAGAATTCATTTTATATACTCAATTTACCCTTTTAATTTCTTAGTTACATAATAAGATTTTATATTTAATTAATTAAAATGGCCAAACTCCTGCACTATTGACAGAAAGAATAGTCAAGAAAACTAAGCTTTTAGGGCCAAGAAATGTCCCATAAAAGTCAAGGAAAGGTCAAGAAATTGAGTCTCCTGAAAATGGTAGACACCCAGAATTAATAGCAATTTTTTTTACCAATAAGCTTGCATTTAGTGAAAAACTCAAAATATCGCACTATAAAGAATTACTTGTAACCAGGAAACCTGCACGTTACACAAAAGTACATTAAGCGAGTATAGGAAGTATGTTATAAAAGTTTAGACTGTTATCAACAATTAAAATTAATAGCAATTTATTTAAATTTTTGATAACACTATTTATTCAGCAAATAAATGCTATTCAAAATAGCTTCACACTTTTGTACAAAGTATCCGAACATATACACAACTGAAGAACTGCACTCAATATCAGGGCCACACTTATCAATTTTATTTACAAGCTGTTCTATGATTTTGAAAGTTTTATCGAGAATGTTTGTTAGTGTAGGTTTTCTTTAGTAATTTATTCAACTGAGTCTTCTTATGAGCCAATTTTCCTGACCATGTTTCCAGTTCAATCAAGCCCTCCGTGCTACGTCTTTTACTGTGTGAGGCTACGAATTCTTTCACATCATCAGTTTCCAAATCAAGCTTTTCAGGTAGCTAGAGAGAGAATTTCTTGAACAATATTATTAATTAACAGTTGGTTCAAATCCTTCCAAATCAGTCACAAATTGTGGACAAAAAGTTTATGTCAAAGTCCAACCATGCATTACTGTGTCATCATTTTCCATGCACTATCGAAGTTCCTGTGATACTGCATACAAAATATTATAATCATGACTGAACTGTTTAACAGTTGCTTTGTCCTTATTAACTGTTACTAAAATAAGCTGTCTTCAGATCATGATGCAACAAATAATACGATTCAAAAGTGGCAATAGTTCCTTCTTCCATAGGTTGAACTTAAGGTGTGTTTGTTATGTAGCAAAAGAAAAGTTTACATAAGAGTGTAGTCTGTTGAATATGTGGGGTGGCTAGAACCATTTTACAGAGTCTGAAAGTTTAGTTATTAACTCACCAGCCTCATATTTATTATGTCCACTTTTTTCTTGTAATTGTATGGATTTCTGTGACATTTTACTCATTTTACTAATATTTCACTTTCAGCACCAGTTTTCTTTTATTGGAAGACATTTTTACAAGAATGTCCTTAGGAAATCAATGAAAAAGCAATACCAATGAAAATTCCTCCTTTTCCGATGAGAGAAGCCAGAAACAAGTGTACCGTAAACAAAGATTTCTAGACTTCAAAGTATGTGGCTTCATATTGGTGAAAATCTTCAGCGTGATGTTAATAAGTTGTCGGGAATGGGTAAAAAAACATTTTTACATATATTATAGTGAACATGCATTAAATAGACATGTAAGGCTCTGTATTACTGTGCATACATAAAACTAAAAAAGTTAAGTTATGTAAATGAAACACTTACTCATTGGATAACATTTAGCCCCCATGGGGCCAGAGCACTAATGAAGAGCTTTAACAATCCAAATGCAATGCATGACATAGCTTTAACTCTGCAGTTTGTTTGTTGGTATGTGTATGCTGCTTTAATTTCTGTTTCTATTGCATTAGCTTCTTCAGCCTGTTCCAATAACTTTTTCTTTCTTTCAGTTTTTTTTTAATTCTTTCCACAGCACATCCGATTCCCTTTTCTTTCTCTGCTTGCTGACTTTTCTGTTTTCTCAATACTTCTTTACATTTGGATGCAGCATTTGTTTTATTATTTTGAATATGTGGTTAATATGTGGCCTGATTATTATTTTTTTAATATAATAATAATCAGGCCGCTTAGTACATTTGTATTGATTTTTCGGGTGAAGTTCCATCAGGAAATACCCAAACCTACGATTAGGCCTTTTTTTTTTTCAGTGCCTTGCCTAGATCTATTAAAATTTTTGAAAGTGTGATATTTTTGTGTCTGTCTACTCAGCATGCAATGCATTTATAACTATTTTCATGGTGAAATTCCATCGGAAAGTATCCAAATCTGCAATCAGGCATTTTCTTTTTTTGTGCCTAGCCTATGCCTGGCTAAAAATTTTGAAAATCTAATACTTTTGTGTCTGTCTACTCAATGTACAGTGCATTTATTCCAATTTTTATGGTGCAATTCCATCGGGAAGTACTGAAATCTGTAGTTGGGCTTTTTTTTTTTTTTTTTTTTTTTTTACCTAGCCTAGGCCTGATTAAATATTCTGAAAATGTTGAAAAAAATGAAACTATTCTCTGAAAGAGTGGAAGTGCACTGACTGACATTCAGAAAATATTACAGATGTCATTTTAAATGCCCATACATCTCTTTATATTGTTTTGCTAAAACGTGAACAAAAAAGAAAACAAGAAAGATGACACTGAATTTTAGGTTGTATTGAGCATGTCTTGAACCTTTGCTGGTGCAAATTAAATTTATCAAAGTTATTCAAAGCCAATGCAGTCGATTAGAAAAATATCAATCAGATTTCTTGAATTGATAAAACATCCAGAAATAGAAACAGCTACTTACTTCCACCAGCAGCTAATAAAAAGTATGTAACGAAAATTAACAAGCTGTACATAAAAAGTTTTTCACAGCAGAAGGAAGGTATCAGAGGCAGATTTTCAAATCGAACAGTTAAAAGAGAGAAATAAAGAAAGAAACATGGTATAACACTAAGCCTAATAATAAAGTAAAAAAATATCCCTGGAAAAAACTATGCTAATGAAAAAGAACTTTTCAAATATGTCTCCCGGAAGAAGAGACAGTGAGAAAAAGGTATTATTGACCTTTATGCACCCTAGCAGGAATTCTGTGCATTGTTTAAAGAGGATAATGCACCACATCTCTATTGTGGAGAATGGCATACAATAAAAATAAGAAATTTCTCAATAGAATTTTTAGAAGCAGAGTTATAGCTTCAAGCAGAAGTACACCAGCACCACCTAGTGGCAAAACTGTGAACTTATAAAGCTCTTCAAATACTAACCTAAAGTGTCCCACAAGGTAAATGGCATCCGGTGCTGAAAGAATTTCTTAAATTGTACATTTAGAAGCAGAGATATTAAGAAAACCAGTAAACATTGGTGCCCCTAGCGCCAAAATTGGGCATTATTTTGGGAAGAAAATACACACACAGCATTTTCATAATTAGTAGTATCTGACTGAAAAAGAATCCTTTATATCGGGTTATAGTCCCGCAGATATTGCTGTAAACGGAAATGTGAGCTTACTCCCTCTAGTGGCAGACTTGTGCATTAAGAAAAATTTGAAATTATATGAGAAACATTTTGCAGCGGAAACACTCCCCAAAAAAAGAAAGAATTTTTCAAATCAGACGCTTAGAATCAGGGATATTGACAAAAATGAGATATACGCCCCCTGGCGGGAGAACTATGCCCTATTTTACGCAGGTGTTCTCAAAACATTTTCCAAGGTGAGTGGCATCGGTCTACGAAGGAACTGTTTCAGTCGACTTTTTCAGAAGCTTGGATTTTGCTGCAAATACATCAGAAGCAAAATAAACGTTTACACCCCCTGGTGAGATTTCTCATCAGAAGTAGCATCCAATGCAGGAAGAACTTTTCAAGTCGAAGTTTTAGAAGCAGAGATATTGGGGAAACTCAAATTACCTTTGCGTCCCCTAGTGGAAAATCTATGCATTACTTGAAACTATATGAGAAACATTTCACACCAAAAACTCTCTATAACAAAGAAATAATTTTTCAAAACATACTCTTGGAAGCAGAGATATCAACAAAAATAAGATATACATCTAACTCCCCCCTGTGGGTGAACTATGCGCTATTTTAAGCAGGAGGTGTTCTCAAAACGTTTTAACGTTTTTCTGAGGTGAGCGGTATTGGTGGTCTACGAAAGAATTTTTTCAGTCGACTTTTTTAGAAGCTTGGATTTTGCTGCAAATACTGTACATCAGAAGCAGAAATAAATGCTTACTCCCCCAAGTGGCCAAATCATACTTTATCAAACTTTTGAAATTACATGAAAAACATTTTTCATCAGGAGCAGTATCCGATGCAGAAAGAATTTTTCAAATTGGAGTTTTAGAAGCACAGATATCGGAGGAAACACGTTACCTTTGCACCCCTAGTGAAAAATCTATGCAATATTTGAAAAAGAAACTGCATCAAAAATAGTCTTCATGATAAATGACATCGAAAGGAAGAAATAATTTTTTCAATCGAATATTTAGAAGCAAATATATGTAATAAAATGCATTTTAAATTTGATATCTGCATTTACGCCCTCTAGCGGCGATTTTGCACAAATCCGAAAAACTCTGAATGCCAGGAGCATCATTCTCACATTTTAAGCTTCCCAATGCAAAAAGAATTTTTCAAATCAGACTAATAGTTGCAGAGATATGGTGTCCACAGACAAACTGACATATGCATGATTTTTTTTTACAAAAGATATGCTAATTACCCGCCAACTACTTCCTAGAGTGCGGTAAATTCCCGAGATCCCGGAGCAGGCACGACGCTACAAATGGGCTCGACCCCCCTTTTCTTTCAGCCCCCACAAAATATTTAGGCAATCAGAAGACACATGGTGAGTGTAACCATTTAAGGTGGTTCTTATCATATCTCAGAGACCAAACAAATCTAATAGATGACGTTGAAGATCGCAGGGTAGAAAATCATGATCATCATCTATGACACTTGCAAATGACGTCACATCACATGCTTTTTCGTGACCCCCAACCACAGATATCTGTGCTCCCGACAAGTCTGGAAGGCGTCGTACTTACCACCCCGCCTCCCAGAAATTGTAAAAATGAAAAAGTTCGAGAACTAAGTGGTTACATTTTTTTTTTCTCTCTTCAATTGTGCAAATGAATTTTTGGATCCACAACTATTAGTGGGACTACCAAATTTGGGCCACAGAGTTGGAGTTTTCAGAACTGTATAGATTAAAAATATAATATTTGTGTTTCATTTTCCAAAAATATATGTATTGAAACAGAAACAGCTGAAGAGAAAATGTAAGTGTTGGGAGATTAGAGTTTTAAAGAGAACATTGTAGAATTTGAAGGAGCACTTTTTTATTTTAGTATATTTCTTAATTGATAACAGTAGTATTAGTAGTATTCTTATGTTTTGAAAAAGTTCGAGAACTAAGTGGTTACATTTTTTTTTTTCTCTTCAATTGTGCAAATGAATTTTTGGATCCACAACTATTAGTGGAACTACCAAATTCGGGCCACAGAGTTGGAATTTTCAGAACTGTATAGATTAAAAATATAATATTTGTGTTTCATTTTCCAAAAATATATGTATTGAAACAGAAACAGCTGAAGAGAAAATGTAAGTGTTGGGAGATTAGAGTTTTAAAGAGAACATTGTAGAATTTGAAGGAGCACTTTTTTATTTTAGTATATTTCTTAATTGATAACAGTAGTATTAGTAGTATTCTTATGTAAAATGTGATATGAAAGGCCACTATATTTTTTTAAAACGTCCCGTGATCACTTCATACTCCTAAAAAAGTCTGCTGGTTTTCCTTATATCATTTGTGTACTACAGTTGTTCCACGGTTATAACATATCTTCCTATTTCCAAAAATACATTTACCTATGGGTTCATGCTGAAATTACGCTTAAAATTAGGAATTACTTGTAGCTCAGATGCATTCTACGTCTGGCATCTAAAAAGTTACGGAAAAATTACTTTACCACTTATCAGATACACCCACAGATATTTCATGCCTTTCACTTACGCTTTGAAGGACAAGAAACCGTTAGTGTGGAACATTTGTGGAGAAAAACAAACTAAAAAAATCGTATACAGTGGCGATATCAGCAGTTCAAAGTTGTAGAGGGCTACAGGGATGCCAACTTGACGAAATTATTGGGGGGAGGGGGCACATCTCTTCCATTATCAGGAGAGGAAAAAGGGGCAAAAAATAAACTACGGGATTCGATGTATATTTTAAAAAGCAATTGTAATGGCTCATCAGCAAATGAACAGGAAAACAGAAATATTTTTTGCTGAACATTAATATTTTTAAAAATAAAATTCAGCCTCTGATTTTATAAAAACATCCAGAGAGATTTTATTTCCAAATATTTATAAAAAATGAGATTTTAGCTCCGTTACTTAAACAAAGAACGAGAAGCAGAAGCGCAAAAAATAAATAAAGGCACTAGAGATTATACATTTCTGTATTTCTATTTTATTTTTGTTAATTCTTTTAAACATTTACCACATATCACGAGAACATGTCAAACACAATACTTGACTGACAATCCAGTTTCTTGTCAAATGAGCAATGCTGAATATGGGAAAATATAAATATAGGTTATGGAAAAAAAGGTTATTTATTAATTTTTCGGAAACACGTAAATCGCTTTGGTCTCATAAGGCGGCGTTTATTCATGAAGCTAACACGTTTATTCAATTAAATAGGACAAAAAATATTGGGGGTGGTGCTGCCCCCCACCCCAGTAAAATTATTGGAGGGGCAAAATTCACCTTGCCCCCCCCTTTCATAGTTGGTGCCTATGCTATTGAAGAATTAAAATGTCCTGTAGGAGATGTCTTTCAGTGTTTGGTATATTTTCCCAAGATAAATTTTGTTTCATGGTAAAGATGAAGGACATGAGTCTACTGCGACACTCGTCAGATTAAGTTAGCTGCCCCGATGGTGCAGTGGTCTAAACGATGGCTTCGGATCATTCAGCCAATAGGAGTCCGGGTTCGAATCCCAGTGAGGCTTGGATGTTGTATTTGTCTTACGGCACTGACTCTCTCCCGTCCCTGGAACCAGTTTCCCTAAATTAAGGATGGGTGACTGCTTATAGCCCATTGAGTTGCCCATGGTGGTCATTAAACCTCCAATAAAAAACAAGTCATGCAGTGACCTGGGGTCAATCATGCACATTGGAAAGCATCAAAAACCCAGGAATCACCCCCATTACCCTGTTTAACATTTTTTTGCTGAAGAGGCATTTATGGGACCTGGCTTTGTTTGTGTGCCTGTAAAATAACTCCAGTAAAATAGTATGATTTCAACTATATTTTATTATGTTGTTTGGGAAGACATGGCGGCCGCAGTGGTCCAAGGCTGTTTTCTGATCATTTGTTCGAGATGGGACCTAGTTCGAATGTCAGCAAGGCATAGATGTTGTGTTTTGTCTTATGGCACTGGCTCTCTCACTTGCCTGGAACCTGAGGCCCAATCATTAGTCAGATTCAAGAATGGGATTTTTTTCCTGCTCACTTTTGCAAAACTCTTGTATATACTATTCAATTTAACCAAAATTTTACAAACACAAAGAAGAAATGTATAAACTTTACACGCACAAGATCTCGGTGCTCAATACTCAGCCACCTGAAATACAAACATTTTTCAGCGAAAGATAAAAGTAGTCAGTGATCTTCTATACATGGGGTCCACCGGGAAATGTCCCGGTATCACAGTGGACCAATCTACTTTTGTTGTCCCTCAAAAATAGTAAAGAAGAAATCGGGCCAATAGTAGCATCGGAAGATCCATACCCAGTGATCAAGTTCTTGGTTTGGTATGTGAGTATTTATTTCAGATATGAAGTAAAAAGTGCTGAATTCACATAGCAATCTAAGTTTCATTTTCATTAAAACTGGAATTGTTACAGTTCCAGGTCAAGATTAGAAAAAGGGTGTCACTCAGTTCTTATTCAGATATTTAATTCAGCAAAATTGGTATACTGTGCAAAATTTTTGGTGGTGGTGCATGTGTGGATAAAAAAAATAGCATAGTTTCGCTCTACAAAGTTGAATTCCTAAACATTTCCAAATGTAGCTGTGGATCCCAAAATACTACAGATGTTTTAGATTCATTCATTGTTACAGAGCCACTGAAACAATATAATACCTATTTTTATATATAAATCAAGAGGCATCTTTTGAATTCTAAATAATTGCTAAAAAGTGCTTGAATATGTAAAACTCTTTAAAATTTACACTGCTGATGAAAAATTGCATCCACTGCCTGGTATAATCATAGTAACAATAACTGATTATTATAACATTTGTACATGTATTAATTCATACTGCTGTCCACATAATCCAGAGGTACGGTGCATGAAACACTTTACCTTTGATCTTTTCAAGTTTTCCAAGAGGCTTATGTCCTTAATAAACAGTTTCATCTTTTCAAGTCACATTCCCTTTTTTTCAACATCAAAAAAGAAAAATGGTAACTACACTGCAGTCCACCCAAAATGCAACACCAAGAAGGACACGAGGTAGCAAAGCCAGATTTACTGGGCACATAACAACAGATACAAAGATGAAACAATTGAGCTTACAGGCCCGTGCGACTTGAGGAACACGCAGACATCAATAGTTCGTGTGGCCCCCATGGCTGGCAATAACGGCCGCTACACGCCGCGACATCGAACGAAAGAGGCTTGGGATATGTCAGTCCAGGCTGTTTCCACACGTTGCCACAGTTCATCAGGCGTAGCCGCGGGTGGTGCTTGCCGGGCCACTCAGTTGACGATCAGCGACCAGACGTGTTCGATGGGTAACATATCGGGGAAACAGGCGAGCCACGGCAGCAGTGACACCTGGTGGGTCATGAAGAATAGTTGCGCAATGCGCGCCACATGCGAGCGCGCATTGTCCTGTTGAAACGTGGCCGCTGGCAGGTCCTGCAGGTAAGGGAAGACTACAGGCTCCAAAACGTTGGAGATGTAGTGGTGGCTGTTGAGTGTACCAGCGATGCGTACCAGAGGGGTGCGGGTGTCATATCCAATTGTGCCCCAAACTATAACGCTAGTCGATGGACCAGTCTGGCAATGCATAATGCAGGCGTCATACAGTCTCTTCACGGTGTTGTCACACGCGGATCTGACTATTGTGGTGTTGCAGGCAGAAGAGGGATTCGTCGGAGAAGACAGTGTCGTGCCATTCCGTAGTTTAGGTGCGGCGTTCAACGGCCCACTGCCGCCGCACTCGCCGGTGGTGTAATGTCAATGGTAATTGGAGCAATAGGCGCCGTGCAACAAGTCCTCGCTCCTGCAAACGACGTCGAACGGTGCGTTCTGGACACAGGTTGTTGCACAACACACCCTAATTCGTGCGCTAACATTAACGATGTGGCTGTGCGAGCCGCTAACGCCCGCCGCACAACATGCCGGTCCTCTCATTTGGTGGTGTGCCGCGGCTGTGGCAATCGGCCCGTCCGTCCCTCCTGCACCCTCCGAATCCATACTCGCCTCACTGTGGCTGGAAATCGTCCCACACGGGCGGTGATGTCTCGGTATGATAAACCGCTGTCGCGATAAGCCATTATTCGTCTTCCGTCAAACTCCGAAACGTGCTGGAATAACTGCCGTATTCTGTGACGAGGCATCAGGAAGCTTCCCACGCACAGGTCTGGCAGCACAACACACTTCCACAACTTACACCCCGCCTTCTGTGCACCTTTCTTATAGTGCTTCTCGGTCGCGTGCCGGGCACACACGATTTGCATATGCCCTGCAGTGCTAATCGATTGCATATCCTCTCGCGGGCAACACATGCTACGAATTTCAGGCCAATCGGATGCTTCCTTCTTGGTGTTGCATTTTGGGTGGCCAGCAGTGTAAGTTCACTGAGCCATAAATTTATGAATTAGCCATTTCAGATGCGATGAGCAAAGTTGCATCCCATTGTGTCACACTGGAACAGAAATGTCTGTTTTAATTATAATAGCCTTGTTTGAGCCAGAATGCAGATGTTTCTTTTTTCTGATGAAAGCTTAAGATGTGAAGTTTCACAGATACAAGTTTTTCATTTGGGTACCTGAAAAAAAAGGCTAAATGGTGTTACTGCATTTATTAAATGAACTCCAAGCTTAGCAGCAGCAGTCCCCTAGAACATTTTGGTTTTCATATAACTGAATGAGTTGCAGACATTTTATAAATTTCTGATGTTCCTATCTTAGCTAGCAATACACAATCAAAAGTTTTCATTTACCATGTTAGCAAAACCTAGCAATGAAAAGAATGTATACATCATATGAAAAGATAAGAATTATTATTATTCATTACAGACTATTTCTTCATTTAGGTATATTTACAAATCTGCCAAATGCTATACATTTCCATAACACAAAACTGAATTAGCAAGTATGCATTTCCATTTGACAGATTTCATTGGGGTTTGTTATTTTCCCCTTGGAACTGCTAACTACATGAAAACCATTTTTGTTAATTACACTTCAGAGTTCTGGAAATCAACAGCACAGCTGACAGTCCCATAGTTCTGTTTTTTTTAATTACATTTGATACACACTTCAATTTTTTTATTAAAAAACATACAACTTCATTCTCTGATGTGATTATCAGACAAGGCAAGTTCATATATGCCAAGTAGTATTCACAATAGAGAAATACTACTTGGCATATATAAAATACTCCTGTTTTCTTTCAAGAATAATTTCTTCCAGTTTAGAAAGAAATATTACAGGCAAACTTCAGGACTTGCAATGGGTTCTCCACTACCACCTCTGCTAGCAAATTATTATGTAAGTAAACTAGAGGCAAAAATCCTTATACAACCTTCAATATTTGCTCTCTATGTAAGATACATGGATGATGTCCTATTTATAGTAGATACTGTGGACCAATCTCTACCCTTTCAGATTCTGGCAGAATTTAACTCGCTAGAAAACACCTTGCAGTACACACCCTGGAACTGAAAAAGACCATGGCATCAATTTCCTTGATTTAACCTTGACCTCAAGAGAGGGGAGAATATTCACTCAGCTTTTTAGAAAACCCACTAACACAGGGAAGATGTTAGACTTCTGCTCATTCCACCCTGATTATATTAAATCAAATACGGTGAGACAATTTTTGAAAAAAATTGAAGTCTTGGTCTCTTCAGATACTCAAAAATATCTTCACAGAGAAGAATTAAAAGAAATATTGGCAGAAAGCAATGCCCCTCCCCATATGTTAAGACATTATTTAGACAAGTCCCAAAAAGAAGCAGGAAATAAACAACTTCAAATTCACCAGCAAAATTACGTACCACAAGGGACTTTTCGAAAAACTGAAGAGGATCAGAGCAAAATATAATATCAGGCTTGCTCCAGATCTAAATAACAAATTAAAGAAATTCCTGCCAGCTTTAAAGCAGAAAGAAGTGGACATCCAATTGCAAGAAGGAGTAATATATTGCATCGACTGTAACTGCGGACTCATCTATATAGGAGAAAAGGTAGAAATATTAAAGTCTGAAAGAAAGAACACCAAGCAGCTATTAGGAACATTAGTAACAAAACAGGGCTAGAGAGACATATAGAAGCAAGTGGACACTCCATAAATTGGGACTCTGTAAGAATAATTGCCCACCAGTCAAACTTAGTAAAGAGGAAACTAAAAGAAGGGATCGAAATAGCAAGAAGGAAAAGTACCACAATTAACGATAATTGCAGTTGGACTCTTCCAACTGAGTGGCAGCAACTACTCCAGTGACGTAGTCCTGATGACGAACTAGGCTTTAGTTTGAAAATTTGACCACCAACTTTTTTGAATAATAAGACTCGTAAAAAAGTTAATTCCACAGTACACTATGAATAGAGGTGCCATAAATTCATTTACAACTAAAATTATATCTTTTGGTAAGTTTACTAAGGTTCTGTGCTACTCTGGAAGAAATCATCTGTAAAAGAATTTGTTTTAACACATTTTGGATCTGTTTACAAATTCTAAAAACTATCAAAACATTTGAAAAATAAGTTATCCAGAGTGTTCATGTGTACAAAGTGGTTGGCTTCAAGTCAAGTCAGTGTTTCTCTCATGAATTGGGTTCTGGGGATAAATTAAAAACTGAAGTCAAATAAATCTCTGAGCACCTGCAAAATGACCTGCAAAACCTTAATAGATAGGTATTACAGGTTTACTCATCAAATTGCTTCTGTTCAAGTTCTCACACTAACATTCATTAAATGTATACAATATATACAATTTTGTTATTTTCCTGGATGAGATATCCAAGGATCTATCCAAGTATCTAGATTTTATTGAAATGATACCTTTTGATATGTTTTCCAAGCTTAGAGAACATATCAAAAGGCATGTAGATAATTGACAAGTATGGCATGAAAAACTGTATAGAAACTGTTGAGGTTTCATTTCCAATTTAATCATATTGTATGCAGTGGTTTTTGTATCTGGAGCAAGTGCACCACTTGTGCCCAAGGAGGTTAGAATAAGGTATCTGGAGATGCCCTAGTTAACGAAGCAGGCATGTTCACAAAACTAGCAACGAAACTCTTCGGAGGGTTGCCAGACGTTCCGTGATTGGCTTACGTAATCATGTGACATAGACGGAGAATTAATAGCATACTCTCACCCAGAAGATGTTTACTTTTATGCAAGAATTCGTTCTTGTGCTGAGCTGTTTATGTCACGTCACACTCAGGCAACAGAATATATTATCATTCATAATTATATGTAACAGTGTTGAAAGTATAAAGCGATTGATCACAGAATATTTTTTTACCAAAATTTGAGTGAGTTATGAAGTTTCTACTTCTCTCGGAAATCATGCATGTCCGAATTAAAAAATACGTGCCCCGTAAATTAAGCCTTTCAAGGGGTGGTTCGAACAAAAATGTCAAATGAATAGCCAAAGTACAGCATTCGTGCATTGTACAGTAGCTACACGTGCAATGTAACAAGCTACACCTTGTCGGAAAATATTTGTTCCAGACCTTTGGAACAGTTTAAACGAGGAAAGCAATATTCTTCAACATTTCCTATGGTAAGGAATGAGTGTAATATACCCTACTGCATGTAAAAAAGTGAAAATTGTGCAGAAAATCTTTATTGCATCCAGATGTTCATAATAAACTTTTTTGTTTTTACTAAAGAGATGGTAGGGATATCCATACATTTGTCATAAACAAATGATAAAAACTGAAAGAAATGTTAGAGATATTATGCTGAATATATGGGATTTTTTTTATCACAATCTAGGGTGATCGTTACTTATCAATCAGGAATCGGACTTGCTTTTTACAATTAAAAAAAAAATCCCACATTTATAGTCCTTGTAAACCATCTGTCACTGGTAAACCTCAAACCGAGTGGTTTACCAGTGACTAATGTTTCTTTTTTAAACACAAATCGCATGAGCAAAAATTTTAGATAGGTCGGCTGGCTGTGCATTGACTGCACAGTAGTTTCCTTTGGAGACAAACCAGAGGAAGCATTGTTAATAAAAAAAAACATTCACCACAGGTATAACTGACACTCTTGAATTGCTTACTCATCATTAAAAAAAAGTTTTGGAAAGATTAAAAAAAATACCCCCCCCCCCACAGACACACACACGCGCGTGCTTGTAAATTAAACATTGTTGAATCTGTCACAAGTAAACCACAGGCAGCCCGTTTTTTTAAATAAATAAAAAAGAAATGAAAAAAAAAATCTGTCATTTAGAAGTTAGAAACTGTTGAATCCAGCAAAAGGATCCTCTCAGCCCACTTTTCTGGCATCTTCACTGATACATACATACATATCACTAAATTGTTTTCTGAGATTCAGAGGTTAGCTCCAAAAAGAAATACAAACTTCCAGATATTTTTACTTATTGTTGTCGTATCAAACTTCGTCATTTACAGCGATCTTGACATACAACTCGTGCTTCACTGATATCCATTACACGCCGTACACAAGATCTTTTATACACTGCTGGACAATTGCTAAGGACGGATCATAAACGGCTATATAGCGCATAAAAAAGTAAGTGTGGTTGGATGCCAAGTGAAATAAAATAATGTTAGAATGCCAGGACATTACAAGAAAGACAATTTATTGTGCTCTGAAATCCAGAAGGCTTTGGAACGTGTTCAAGGGACAAACAGGCCATTTTGTGCAGAATACGTAAACGTGAAAAATGCAATTACCGTCCACAGGCGTTCCGGCATAAGATGTCAATACGGGATATGGCCACCATGGAGGGCGATGCAAGATTCCACACATGTCATGCTTTGCACAACATTATTAAGCAGCTGTTGGGGTAATTTATCCCATTCCTCTGTCAGTGCACGGATGAGGGTGTCCTTGTTTATTGGGAGGCATTGGTGACCAGCAAGACTCCTCCCCAAAGCATCCCACACATTTTCAATGGAATTCAGATCTGGATAACGTGCTGGCCATACGAGGCGTTGAATACCCTCGCTCTCAAGACACTGCTGGACAGCGACTGTTCGATGACATGTTGCATTGTCGTCCATGAAAATGAATCTATCACTGACAGCACCACGGAACATGCGAACATGAGGTAGCAGAACATCATTAATGTATCGTTGGCCAGTCATAGTCCCAGTTGGAAGCACATAGAGGGACGTACGGCCATTGATCATGATGCCAGCCCATACCATGACACTACATGTCGGATATCGGTCCCTTTCCTGTATGTTTGCTGGACAATATGTAGTACCACTATCACGCCAGACCAGTTGTCGATAATCAGACGATAGACTGTATCTACTCTCATGTGAGAAGAGGACAGCAGACCAGTCGTTATCAGTCCAATTGCGATGTTGATGGCACCATTGCAAACGGGCAGTACGGTGATGTTTGGACAATGGGATGCACACAACAGGATGGCGGGCGTATAGTCCTTCGTGCAAACGTCTGACGACAGTTTTTCGGGAGATCCGCTTGCCAGTAGCAGCCATAAACTGATTTGCTACCTCACTAGCTGTGCTGCGCTGGTGTCTTTTTGTTGATATCACTATGTACCGATCTTCTGCAGGTGTCGTACTGTGAACACGACCTCCCCGTGACGTTTGCTACACTCTCCATTTGTTTGAAATGATTTCCAAAGCCTTGAAGCAACACTGTGGCTGATGTCGAACTCCCTGGCAACATCTGTTATTTTTCGCCCTTCTTCAATCTTGCCAATAATACGGCCACGCATAACATTATCTAGGTGATGTCGGGAAGACATACTGAAACTTGCAAGTTCGTCAATTGATAATTTCCCTTTCAACTTTGCGTTTGAACAACAACGGTCAATACGCGTCAAATCCTTTATATCTCTTATCAGCACTATGACGTCACGAACAAGTTCGGCAATCCAAAATTTGCATATGCACAACACGTCTTACTGTATCCCGCACTTATGCTAATTTCCACATTTTCCTGCCTTCCATTTTATGGTTGCTATCGTTGCTATTGTCATCCGTCCTTAGCAATTGTCCGGCAGTGTACTTCATACTCATAATCTTTTTCTCATGCAGACACTCCTGAATCTGATCCACCCATGTCTTCCTTGGCCTTCCTCTGCCTTTTCTTCCTGCCACTTGGGCTGAAAAGATTTTCTTAGTAAGCATTTCATCACTCATTCTTTCAACATGGCCAAACCACCAAAGCATATTGGCCTCCACCTTGCTAACAACATTTTGCTTTACATCACACAACTGCAATACATCATTCCTCACACAATCAGATCGTGTCTTGCCACAAACCCCACGTAAGTAACGCATTTCTCCAGCACACAAACGACTCCTATGTTTCTTCTGCAGTACCCACGTTTCACTGACATACATCAGAGTAGGAACAATTACTGTTTCATACACAGCCATGCGGGACTCTCTAAAGAACCCATCATTCCTGCGAAAACCTCCCAGAGCAGCTATGACTTTCAAAGAAGAATTCACTCGCCTACTGATTTCACCATCCAACTTGTTCTCTCTGTCAAACATGCTTCCTAAATACACAATCTCACCCACCTGGTCAATTACAGTGCCATTTATACTTACATTACATTCAGTGCTACCCATTCCTCTCTCAAACACCATAACTTTGGTTTTTCATTTATTTATACTCAGTTTGAATTTCATGCAAACTTCGTGCATCCGAGTCAACATACTCTGCAACTCACTTTTGCTCTCTGCCAACAGGACAGTGTCATCAGCATACAGCAATCTGCACACACAGATATCACCAAGACATAAACCACTATTATCTATTTTGGCCTCACGCATGCATGTGTCCATAAATATGTTAAACAGCCATGGTGACATTACACAACCTTGTCTAACTCCTGCACCAATGGAAAACCATTTTGATAAAACACCATTCACTCGTACACAAGCTCTACTACCAGCATACATGGCTTTTACACTCTTAAGTAGATCCCAGTAACACCATATACATTCAATACCTTCCACAAAAGTGTCTTATTGACTCGGTCATAAGCTTTCTCTAAATCTATGAAGGCAGTAAAAACTTTCTTCCCAACAGCCAGATACTTTTCAATCATCATGCGTAATGCAAAAATCTGGTTAGTGCAGCCTTTACCAGGCATAAAAACACTCTGAACATCCCACACTTTCAATGATGTAAGAAAGACCCCGTACTTTTTCAATAACAACCTTACCAAACACTTTCCCTGGCACACTCAGTAGGCTAATACCACGATAGTTCTTGCATTCAGTCTGATCACCTTTTCCCTTATACAAGAGAACAATGATAGCATCCTTCCAATCCCGAGGAACCATTCCTAACTCCCAGCACAACTGGCAAATTTCAGTTAACCAGTCAATTATAGTCACCACCATACTTCAACATCTCTGCAGTTATGCCATCAACTCCTGGAGCCTTACCATTCTGAAGAGATTTTAGAGCTTTACATACTTCTCTTGAGATCCCTCCTGTGCTTTCATCCCTCATTGTGACATCATCTGCATCTGTCTCAGAATAATTTTTGCTCTCCTGATCTAATAACTCACAGAAGTATTCGCCCCATCTGTCACTTAACTCATTGGGCTCCCTGATGCAATAAGTAAAAATGATTATGGCCGCAACACAACCCACATTCCAGAGTCCCATTTGATTTACACTGTGAGTCAAAAAAAAAAATGCCGATTAAACAAAAATAGATATTAACAAAAAAAAAGTGGTACCACTTTAGAATGATGAAGAACTAAAATTTTTATAGTTTTTCCGGCCGCTCGATTATTTTCGTTATTTTTAGGAGAAATTCATTTAACACATGTTCCACTGATTTTTATTTTTGATATTAGGACTCTTTTACGTTAAACCAGGTTGGCTAGTATTTACGGCGGCCGGATACCTTGCCTCGTTTTTTTTGGTGATGTTGTTCAATTGTTCCAACAGCTTCCAGTTTTATCTCTGTAGTTGCTGGGTAGCGAAGCCACCTGTTGAGCTGCGAGTTACTTTATCGTTGGTTTATCCTGAATGGTCATATTTTACTTTTGTTTCGCTTTCGTATTTACGCAACTAGTTATTTCACTATTGCCGTTGATGCAGTTTGATGCCCCAAACAGCGTGCAAAGCCATTTCGCCATGTTAGAAAGTGTGTTTTCATCCGATTCATTTTATACAGATTGTTTTTATTTTTTTCTCATTGCCTTAGTACGAGTTACGTATCTCTTAGTCAGATGATTTGTGATTCGGACAGTTGGGATTGCAATTTTTCCGAGTTGGCATTTCAATCGGGTACAAGTGTCAATGGCCCCAACACAGTGCTCCACGCCGTTGGGGGTCTATGTTCCATATTCATTCAATACCTTCCACAAAAGTGTCCTATTGACTCGGTCATAAGCTTTCTCTAAATCTATGAAGGCCATTCTGATTTCCATACTTTGAATTATGTATCTGTTACATTATTGTGTGGCAAAGTCACACGGCTTGTAGGGCCCGCAAGATGGTTTCTAATGTGGGAAGGTTTGGATACCGATACTTCCAAGTTGGCCTTTATATGAGTAGACAATTGACTTTGGAAAACATTGCTTAGGTTCCGATATGTAAACATTTCAAAAAAAAAAATTTCCCCTTGTGTATCAATAAAACTCCTGGGTTATAGGACAAAGTAATTTATCAAAGACTAATAAATTATTAATTACTGTTTCATTTTTTTTTTTTTGATCCGAGGTTTAACGACCACCACGAGCAACTCAAGGAGCTATAAGCAGTCGCCCGTCCCTAATTTAGTGTCACTGGCTCCAGGGAAGGGAGAGAGCCAGTGCCGTAAGACAAACACAACATCCATGCCTCACCAGGATTCGAACCCGGACGAATGATCAGAGGCCATCGCTTAGACCACTGCGCCACCAGGGTGGCTTAGTATTTAATGCATAAAATAAATTAAACCAACGGAAGTACTTTCACAGCTCCACAAGTTGCATCTTCAGCCGATATCAAATAACAGATTGATATCAGTTCCTGGGGTTGTTTAACTTTTCGAAAAGAAATGCTTTCATATGAAATTTCCCCCCAAAAAATAAGAAAAATGGCTTTTCTTCGTCATTCTAAAGTCCTACCCAAAAAATTTCCACCTTATAATTTCTTTGATTCAGTAAATCTTGCAGCGCCCTTCAAAAAAAAAAAAAAAAAAAAAAAAGAATAATTCTACCCATGAAAAGCAAATTTGGAGCGATAACCTACACAACAAGGAGTATAGGCATTCATAAATCTGACACTCGTGAATGGCTCACTTGTAAATCAGAGAAACGTTAAAAACAAATCCATCCCTCAATTGTAAATCAGACACTCTTAAATCTGTCACAGGTAAAAATCTCAGGCAGCATATTTAAATAAAAAATGAACCCACAAATAAATTGTGCTACCATCGTGGATGAGCCATCCCACTGGCGGAGAAATCCTGGGGTAACGTCACACCCAGAAAGAGTTTATGTTACATTTTGACAAGCCGATAGTGTGAGCCATCTAAAGAATGAGCGATCACAGAGAAATAAAAATATTTATTTCTCTAACAAACGAATGTGGTGGGTTTTGTATGAAAAGTATAAAATTGAATAAAGTTGGTCATATTTTAGAAATTTCTTGCATTCCGTGTTACACTTGCATAAATTCATTGTTCACGTGCTGTATATGTCACCCCACACTCCGGAGTTTCAACAGAGGATATTATCATTGAGCTAAATAAAGCGACTGATTACAAAATGTAATTTTAAACCAAAATTTGTGTCAGTTACAAAGTTTCTTCTCTCGGAAATCATCTATGTCCGAAATAAAAAAATATGTACCACGTAAATTATGCCTTTTAACATTATGTGCATTTTTGATTAAAGCAATGGGTTTTAGATTAAGAAAATTATCAAGCTACATAAAATTGATCATATGAAAAAAAAATCCTTGATTCATGTTAACTAACATCCAAAAATGTAGTAGTTGGAGTAACTCTAGTACAAGCCATACCAATTCATGCACCTGTTTCATTAATTGTTTTTCTACTGGCTGAAGAATTTTTCCCCTTGGACCAAAATTTCTAACTTGTTGGGGGTAGTTTGGATGAAAATGTCAAATGAATAGTTCACATGTTCATGCCTCACTCACCCTGAAATGTCTCCCACTGCCCCAACTCTGTTAACACTGCTGCAAAAACATCCATTTTTTTTTTTTTATCTGGCATCTGTGTATTATCAAACTTACTGGTTCTATAATTTATGTAATATGTAAAATAGTCACTTTTGAATATTTCATAAAATCAATCCCTGAAAAGAAACTGTAATGAGGTGTACAGGCACTAATAACAGAAATTATAAATTTTAAAACCTTTTTATTGAAATTTAAATATATTTACAAAGTACAGGATTATCCATGTTACTGCTGTGGATTTGAAACAAACAGAATCACATAAACTTCCCTGATTCCAGTCAAGTTGGTGTTATACCAGTTTCCTATCCAATCTCACATTTCAGCACTTTTTCATACTATGTACACTTACCTACATCACACTTATGTACTACACATATACAATGCAAAACTGTGGAAGATGTGGGAACTACTATTTACAATGATCTACAATATTATATACTAATATATAACAGAAAACAGTACTAAAATGATGAATGCAACAACTATTTACACTTATCTACACAACACTTGTGTGTGTACTAAACAAAATGATGACACGTGTATACAATGGAAAACTACTATTTACACTGATGTAGACTGCTTGGCCACAAATAATCTTGTGGCCAAAAATATTTTTTTAAGAAAAGCTATAGGGCCTTTTTCTGTTTTTGTAAATCACATTTTATTTCTCTTACTGTAAATGAGTGAGTTATTTCTATAACATACAGGGTATGTCTATTTTTTTTTTATCACAAACAGTAAAATTTTTTACAAATTACAGATTATCCAGATTCGACCTAGCACCATCAATTTCAGAAAAACAGACCTAAGATTACTTTGTAAGCACAACAAAATTATTTTAATGAGGTGTTTCTACCAAGATATATATATATATATTTCAACACAATGGGTTAAATCACGAGGAGCCCTTTTCTTATGTGAGGGTAATGATCCAAAGTGAGTATACTCCAGCAGGCTATCTGGAATTCTGGAATTTTTGGTGCACTAGCCGGCCTCCCGCCATGCAGTTTTCTTTTACCAGACGATGATTTTCTTCGACCTACAGCAGTTGGCTGAACTGCAATTTGCCTTCCCCTTCGTTTGTTCTGATTTAAAGATGCATGTAGTGGCTGTGAATTGTTTGCAAATGTGTGAAGAGCTGATACCAGACCAGTTTCAGTGATGCAGAACTTTTCACCATTTGCCATTATTTTTATCACAGTAGGAGCAACCACTACAGGATTATGCTTTAGGTCATTTTGTATGCGATCAGGCATATTGTTAAACCACAAGTTAAACTTTTTCTCGATAGCATTAACATCAGAACACAAATCATAATTCTTCCTTTTCTGTAAATGAAATGACTGGGATGGCCCAGGAACTGGAAATTGATTGTCACTCACCTGTGAAATCTGCACAGTATTTACTGAGATAGATGGACTTTTCTTTGGGTCAAGGGAAAGAGGCATTAAAAATTCTTCAGTAGGCTCTTTATTGGTTGCAATTCTCTACATTTCCTTTCTACTCTTCTGGCAATTTAGAAATGGAGATTGCATATTAAATCCAGGCACATTAATTACTGCCTTAATATGTTTGCATAGTTTTCCTGTACATCCAACAAAACATGAACAGAAGAAATTTAGATGATCAACAAAATAGGTGTTGCCACTTTTCCCACCTACACTGTAGCAATTCTTGTTATCATCAAAAGCTACTTTCATTTCTTCATTGTTTTTCTTCACCACCAGAAATTTCTTTGGCAAACATTTGTTGTATCGACTATAACTGAAATGAAGGTACCTTTGGAAGAGATAAGACTCATACTTCGTAAGTATGAAATCTACCAGTTGAGTTAGGTTGTGAGCTTTAACTCTGTCGAGTACCACATCCTTCAAAATGCGGAAAAGTGCCTCAACATAATTATTGGTATTATTACCTCGAATGGGAAGACCAATTCTGTAGCATGATGCCCACTAATCTCGCATTTCTCATAAATGTTTCATGTATCCGTGTAATTTAGGATTTTTTGCTTCATTCTCAATTTTTTTCTCGTTCCTCATTCAAGGAACTTTCACTTTCAGCATAGACCATTTTTTTTTTTAATAAACTGACGATTTTCTTTATCAATGCCATGATTACTATCGCAATCCCATTTCCATGCTGCTTTCAAAACATGAAACTGGCACAAAAGAAATGTAGCATTTGGAAAATATTTCCCAGGACTTTCCATTCTTTCAAGTCCCCGACAGTCATGAATATTTCTGGCCCAGTCTTAGTGAAATTAATGCCAGATGAAAGACATGTTAACCATAGCTCTACACCAGCCTGAAAAATCTCTTGCTGTTCCACATCGCAAATTATGCAACCAATTGGTGCACCACCAACCACACACGCAGACATGAAAAAATAAACACGATGATTCAAATCGTCTATATTTCCAGAGGCATCAACGAATACCAACTTGTCTACTTGAGGCAAGGATTGCAAGTTGCGCTGAGAAAGGATGTCAAAATATTGGGTGTGTTGTGCCTCCTCGGCAGAAAAATTATTTGGAGAGGGAGATTTGTCTTGTCTCCACCACTTATGTTCCCAAGGTGATATGGCATAGTTTAGTCAATTTATCTCCATAGCACTTTGCACAGAAATACTGTACAGTGTTTTCCTTTATTTCACTAAAATGTAATACATTTCCATAGTCACATAAAAATTGATTGATTCACTTATACTGCAAAAAACACAAACACATGTGTTTCTGCTTGTTGGAGAAATAAATAATTAACACACACATTACATACTTCTAATACTATCACTATTAACAGAGATACATAATGAAATAAGCTAATAGCTTTTAAGTAGTAAACAATGCACAGATGTGTATATGACAAGGACTTTTACTTGGTTTCTGAAATACACGTATACCATTTGCGAGCAAGGTTACATTTATCTATTAATAAATAATTCATCAAGGATAAATCCTGCACTTGCTCACTATGTTCAATAGGAAAATCTGATCACATAAGGTGTGGTTATTCAACATATCAAGGGGATTAATTTTAACTAATGACACAGAACATTGCTAACAGTAGCCCATATGTTAAGGCACATTTAATCTGCATTTTATGGCTACAAAAATTAATAGAAAACTACAAATAAAGGTAACTTGATCACACTAGTTATGTTACAAGAAAGTTCGTAAGTTGGGAGCTTTCAACCTTATCTTAGGTCTTCATCACGCCAATGGAGGATTGCAGATGTGTCTTCCATTGTCAAAATAGACAAGGCTGTATTAGGATTGGCTTTCAAAACATCTTTTTTATGTTTTAAAATTCTGTGGTTAATGCTCCTGTATGTGCTTCTAATGTATAAGTTATCACCTGTTGAAGAAGAGATAGGAATGCAGTAAACTCCTGGGAGGTCCAGATTTTTTACTTTGTCCCTATCCCTTTGTAGAAGTTTCAAGATGTTTGGGGTGGATTTAATGGCAAGATGGTAACCAAAACTTCTAAAAAGAATCTGTAACTTTTAAGCATAGTAAGGAACAGAACCAGAGAATTTCAGGTTTTCTTTCTTTTGAGGAAGGAGGCATTCAATTTTCGATTTCATATTTCTTTATGAGAGAGTTGACTGTAAGAGCAGGGAAACCATGAGAGAGGGCTATTGTAGAAATTTTGGAGAATTCCTCTTGAAGAGAAAGTTGGTTGTGGCAAATGATAAGAGCCCTGTGGATATAAGACTTGCAAGGTGCGCTGAAAAAGGATGCCAAAATATTGGATGTGTTGTGCCTCCTCAGCAGAAAATGAAGTCTTACATCCACAGGGCTCATATCATTTGCAACAACCAACTTTCTCTTCAAGAGGAATTCTCCAAAATTACTTTTCTGAAAATTGCAAACTACTGGAGAAACTCGCCAAAGTGCTAAAGAAGTCACGCTAAGCAAAATTTTTGGTTCATTTCATGTTCTGAAAAACGACTTTATGTTGATGTAATCCTATAGCTCTTCTTAAAATTGTGAAATGTGATAAAACTGATCCGGGAATTCGAGTTAAGCCACAGAACCTTATAGATGGGTTATATTCAAATATGACTCAATTTTGACAAGTCATATATATCTTAAGAATTTTTCATATTACCAGCCCTTTGTCAAAATATTTACAGTCAAGTGGAGTAGATATCTTCAAATGTCATCACCTGGTAATGGCAGCGCAAAAGCAGCTGGAAGCAATTCAAAGAGACATGAATTCAGTTGTTAATGCAACATCAGATTTTAATCTAATGGGCGGCAAATTAAATTGAAGAAAGATGCCTAGATTCCGATATCGCAATACAAGAACACTTTCCGGAGAAACGCATGAAAATTTTGAAGAAAATGCCTGGTGAAACACTTGATAGCACTTTAATCCAGATCCTATAAAAAATATACTTTCAATGTACACAATGACATTTTGGATACCGTTGTGGAAAGTATGAGACAGCGCTTCGTCAAAATCGGGGAATTGTATACGAATCTTTCACCGATAAATTTTGATGTAATTAAAAGGGTAATTCCCCCAGATGCCTTTCAAAATTTGAGCGAAAGACTTTTAAAGCACGGTAGCCAAACAACAAAGGAAAATCATTTGGAGTATCTTCAAAAATCAGTTGAAGAAGAAAAGCAAATGTTTATCCAACATGAAATACTAGAACAGGATGGATTTGGAGAAAATCAACAAAAGGTTACACCATGTAAAAAATGTAAAAACTGTTGTATTTGCTGCTACCATGTTCTGATGAAGCACAATGTGTTCAGCGCAGCTTACAGTGCCTCAGGAACTACATATAAATGTCTTTTAGCGTTGCCAATAATTAAAGTTGCCCGCAAAAGATAATTTTCCATGCTAAAATTTGTAAAACCACAATTAAGGAGTACATTGACAGACGATCATCTAGAAGCATTACTCTGATGGCTGTTGAAAAAGATGTACTACGTAACATAGATTGTGACAGTGTTATCTATGAAGTGGCAAAAAACAGTGCTTTGTTGCGTAAAGAACTTTTCTTTAAACTGTAAAAGGTGTCAGTAAAAAAGATTAGACAGCCGGGTGAGTAGCCACAATTTATATTCGTTGTTACTTCAGGTTCAATGACTAAATTTCAACGAATGTAACATTTAAAAATTCCATGATAATTAAGGATAGAGGTAAAGCCATATTTAGACAATGTTAATTTGATACTCTTTTATGTGCATCATATTTCTACAGGCCAATAAGAGTTGTCATGGTAAAATTTTTGTTCTATAAATTCTACCTTTGTGAACCTGATCAATTATCATATTTTACCCAGACAAAAAAGATTAAATATTGTTTTCTTCTTTCTTAGAATTTTTCCACTCTATGAGTATTTCATTCTTATATCTAAAACAGAAAATCACGTAGGAAAGTGAAATATGAAATACTCGGTCGAGTAGTATTTGAGTGAATGTAGGTATGCATCAAAAATCAATTTAGTTAAAAGAAATAGCATTGGGAAAAATACAAGTTGTTCAGAGAGATTTTAGTGTATATTCCTGTACAATTTGTTTCTCTGTCTGGTGATGTATATCTTAATGGATTTTATGCTCTATTTCCTTTTTCTTTCTATCTTCCCTAGTTAAAGCACATGAAGCAAAGTCTGCGTTTTTTTAACAGTGAATGTGATTCAAATGTATGGTAACAGGATTGGGGTGGAGGCTGAACAGGGCTAAATTTTGTTCACTACTTTAGTTAAAGTAATGAAAATACTCACCCATGTTTGATAAAGTTGCAGAGCAATGCTAGACAATTGTCGTTATGGGATGTGCTATCCACTATATGACAACACAGAATTCAGAGTGAAAGCTAATAATATCAAGAACTTATTTTGAAATAACTGTAAAATTATTTTCATGGGTGTTTATATACGATCGCTTCCCCTGAAATGTTCTACCTGCGCAGCCTACGCTCCTTGTGGTGATAACTGACAAATGCTGCCTGCAGATTACGGAGATATCATTTCAACATGAAGTTGAAAAATGTATGTTTACGTTTTATAAATGTGTCTTAAATACATAACTGCAGCATAAAAGCACATTTGTAATTAAAACACATACGAGTATATGATCACTAAATGAAGAATCTGTTGGCCACGATATTTAAAAATCTTGAAATTTTCTAACTGTGATTGTCCACAATAGAAAAATTAGAAAAATTGCAGAACAAATAGAAAACTTGACGGTGTAAAAGTTTTGTATATTTTTTCATTTATTTAGATTTAAAACTCATGTCTTATGCAAAAGGATTTTTGGTCCAACTGCAACAGAATTTTGGTTGTAGCAGTTCTCTCTCTCAAATATTTGCTGGAATTTCAGCCCACTTTGTTGAAAATTTAAGAACTGGAAGCTCAAAGGTATGAAAATCAAGATTATTTTGCAATTTATCAAACATGAAAAAGCTATATAAGCAATTTTGTTTAAAATAAATTTTAATGTTCTTACTTCAGCTCTCTTAAGAGAAAATTTTAAACAAATATAAATATTGAGTGTGTTCAAAATTAGGAACTTCTCCAGCGCAATTACATACATACCTAACTAAACTAGTGATTTAAACCTGGTTATTCGCTCTTTCCACGTCAATTAAGTAAGTTTGGCACGATATTTAAACATTTTAAAATTTCTAACTGTGATTGTACGCAACAGTAAAATCTTGGCATGGTTCGATGAAAATTTTTCCGCAGCACTCACTTCAATTTAAGGATGAACGGGTGTACTTTTTTAACCCCTTTCCCCTCCCCAGTACTATGCTTGACACTGTTCCTAGACCAACAGTACTTTTTGTTTTGCTTCTTAAATACAAAAAGGTGATTTTCACTTGCGATACAATAATACTGCAGAATTACAACGGAAAGGGCTCATTTGCAAAATTTTCCCCGGGCCCTTTTGCGACCGCCAATCCGCCCCTGCCAATGAGTCACTGAAGATTTTTGAAGTTCATCTTCATGGTGAGACGAATGCCAAAAAGTGGGATGTTAAATTCAATTTATATTTTGCAACTCTCTCACGTAGTTGCTTCCTTTTTACGCTTTCGAACCATAGGTTGAAGAAGCGTATACGCTCCAGCTTTGTCCGTTTGTCCCTCAGTCCGTCCGCACGATAACTCGCGTAAAAATGGTTCGATTTCGATTAAATCTTAGTGTGGTAGGGGACCACCTGGGGACGATTCCTATTGAAAATGGGCGAATGGGGGTCAAAGGTCACGACATAGGAGTGGGATCCATTCCATTGCCCTTATGAGTCACAACTTGCGTAAAAATGGTTCGATTTCGATGAAAGTTTAGTATGTGGTAGGGGACCACCTGGGGAAGAGCCCTATAGAGAATGGAAAAAATGGGGTCAAAGGTCAGGATATAGGAGCGGGATTCATTCCATTGTCCTTATGCGTCATAACTTGCGTACAAGTGGTTCGATTTCGATGAAAGTTTAATATGTGCTAAGGGATCACCTGGGGACGAATCCTATTGAGAATGGGCGAAATGGGGTCAAAGGTCAGGACATAGGAGAGGATTCAGTCCGTTGCCCTTATGCATCATAACTTACGTAAAAATGCTTCGATTGCAACAAAACTTTATGATGTTAATAATCTAAAGCAACTTTTATGGGAATTTTATTAAGAAATTTTTTCATTAATAGCAAATTTCCGGAGAAAACTCTTCTCCTTCGTCAGGCTGTCTTGTTGAAAAGTGACAACAACAAGACAACCTGAAGAAGGAGAAGAGTTTTCTCCGAAAATTTGCTATTAATGAAAAAATTTCCTAGTAAAATTCCCATAAAAGTTGCTTTAGATTATTAATTCAATTGAACTAGGAAGCCATTTCTCAACATGAGCTTTATTCAAAGAATTTATGATGTTGTTCCGGAGGCATACTGAACCAATTCTCTTGCATATAATCGAAATGGGATGAAAGGTCAGGACACGGGATCGAGATTTATTCCACAGCTATTACCGTCATAACTTGAGTAATAAGTAGAATAATGATTTCTGGTATGTTGGAAAGCATATCATAATCAATGCATTGCATGATTTAACTAACTTGTTTCTTCTATTTTATGTTTCTTTGGCCAAAGCCTCCACAGCAGTAATTAGAGCTTTCAGGTTTCCCCACAATTTTGTTCTCAAATCATTCAGGTTCTCGCTATTTTATACCAATAATTCTTTTATATCTATCGATCTATTTACATACGTACATAGATGGGTAGACCTATTTACGTACATAGATAGATGGGTAGACCTATTTACGTACATAGATAGATAGATGCGAAAAAAATTTAAATTATTGATATAAAATAGCGAGAACTCTGTGAAAGGTTTGAGAACAAAAGTTATGGGGAAACCTCAAAGCTCTGATTCCCGCTGTGAAGGCTTTGGCGCAGATATCAAAATTTTTGTGTGCACTTCTGGGTTCGCTGTTTACTGTTGCAGTGTGACACACATGAGCAATTGTGGTAGACCTTCCTGGAATATTATGAACAAAATCATCAAACTCTGAATCGGGACCACAAGCCTCATAAATTTATCACTGCCGGGTACTATTAAAAGTCTGGCAAAGGTGCAACTCAACCAGCTCCAAAGAGCCAGCATAGCGAACATCTTGAAAATGCATGTTGCTTAAGCACTGGAACAGGGGTTCGAAAAACCTTCTGGCGCTAAAATGTAACATTTGTTGATTAATATATATCACTACTTAAACGCTACCTTAGTGCTATCAGTTGGTTGTTCTCGTATCACTGGAACTCTGTGCTGTTAAGCCTACAATAGCTAGTTCATAAATAACTTTTGATTACACATTCAGCTAAATTAGGCAACCTAACAGTCAGAAGAGATAAGTCTTTGAAACTACTTGCAAGTAAATGGTCTTTTTTTTGTGTGGTAACTTTAAGGCACTTCAGGAACACAACATATCAGTAAACTACCTCATCAGCCCAATTCATAAAAGTTATATTATATCTGCTGAGGTTCAGCATGTTTGCATCTAATACCATTATCTACCCACACCAAACCACACTTTTTGCTGCTTGCTCCAACGTCATATAACACATTCTTATCATGTCCATAAACACATAACACGCATTCTGACTTCAAGACTGATGCCACAAAACATTCAGTGAGGAAGAAAAACGTAACGCTAAGATTGAAACGCTAAAAAAAGACGAACTCAAAATTTATATAGAATAACACAACTGAAAATGAAAATTAAATTAGAGTACAAGTCATAAAAGGTCAGCAGTCCAGAGGTCCCAAAAAGGGCATACATCACATAAACTGTGCAATTTTGTGCAAAAATTGATGCTTTAATATATAAGTATGCATTCAACTCCAGACCTATCACATTCAGATCCACTGTCATTTGTAGTTCAGTACGTGTTCTGCGACAGTGAGGCAAATAAGCTATTCTTGCAGTTTCTGTCTTATGGTTTTTAATTTTATAAGCATTTCAGTGGATTTGCTTATGGCTCTACTAATGTGATAAGCTTTTTCAATGGTTTCTCTCGAAATTGTCTTAAAACATATGTCGTTGGTATGGTACGATTGGCTGCGCGACTGAGCATTTAATAATTTTCTTCTGTAAATTGTCTGCACTAACACTGCTCCCGGATCCTTATTTCAGGTCATGATTCACTGTATGAGAAGTAGTGATGCTGCTTGTGCTATTGCATTCATCTTTCTGTCTGTATAATTAAAACTGCTGACTTGCATATTCATATCTGTGGTAGTGTCTATCTCTAAGAGTTTTCTTCCTTTCACTTCTATACTTTCTGTGCCTGTGATGTAGACCTATCACGTTTATCGTTATCGGGATTTTGTAATTTATCTGCAATTTCTCTAAAGACCCTTGATAAAGGAAAAGCACCGATTATCCAGTACAACTCTTATAGCCGTGTTTTGAAAATGAACGTGTTCTTAATGCTTCCTACAAATACTATTTCCCAAAGTAAAACTCGGGTAATTTATGTATGTCTGCAATAATCCAAGCTATACTTCGCACTGCTCCAGGACGCGGTTCAGGAATTCATATAAAGATTTTCTTTTCTACTTTCTCCAGACATAGAATGCTTATCCTTTGCACATCCTTTGCAGTTTTCACACATTTTTAAAACTCATATTGGCCATACACATGATAATTTTAGAAATATACAGTATGTACAAGGGCTAGAGGTTGGTATAGCCAAAATTTTGATAAATTTAAAACACTAAAATAGACTAAACTTTTTTTTAAACATTTTTAAAAATAATAAGGTATTAATGATTGATTGTATCAATTATTTTTCTTGCATTTTAGTATCTTGTACATTTACTAAAATGTTTGACAACCTTGAAGGAGGTAAGAATTCTTCTTAGCCCCCCCCCCTTCCCACAACCCCTAAAAGTATACATGTGGGCGCCACTGAGTATGTAAAATGTACTCTTTATGGCTCATTTCGCAAAGGAATCACCAGCGTTTTACTGCTAGTGACAGTTTCTTTTCTGACCATTCCGCTTCCAGGTACGTCGACTATGTCCATGTGAAGTGGTTCCCAGGTATAAAACAATGGGAAACTAATTTTGTTGGAGCATTTGTGAATTCCATAATCCGCAAATTCACTTGCAATATATTTAGAAGACTGGAAACGGAATTGAAGGACTAATTCTCACATCAAAACTTAAATAACAAACAGAAACGGTTTCTGAAAATTTTCGTGGTTCTGTATGATTCTCTGCCACTTGTCTTTTCTTTATTTCCCAAACTTAGGCAGACAACCTTCACTCGAACACTTTCAGTATTTTCGTTGGATTTGATTTTCGTATTTCTTTAAGCTTTTTATTTCCGTGTTTAAGATATATCTTCCATGGGAACAACTTCAAGTTGGTCTGTTGTATACGTCCTTTATCACAGCATTCATTCTATTACTTTGGCCACTTTATGTACTTGGCTTTGACATATTTTTACATCCTTGGCTATGATATCTCTCCTAGCTGAGAGCTTCTGAAGTCCCATCTCTGCTGCGCTGATTGTTCTCATTCCTGGATACTGCATTTTAAGTTGGCACACCGATTAAAATTGCGAAAGCTCATTAATTAAAAAAAAATGCTTATGCTGGAAAAATAAAATTTTCAAAAGATATATGTTGGAGATTTATAGAAAAATAATTCAGAATATTTTAAAAAATTAATTTCACGCAACACTCAGGAAAGAAAGTGTCTTTCAAGATGCATCCCAAAACAGATAAGGCGATCTTGAAGTTAAAGCTTTTGCATTCCATCCAAAAACACCGTATTTTCGATGCTACCCTGATCCATAAAGTAATTTTTCAGATTGCTGGAAAAACTATCCTTAGTGCCATGACATTACACAGAAAAATTTTCCGCTGGGGAAGAATAGCACCGAGCGAGTCGGGATAATGTCCACGTGGAGAAAAATGAAGAAAAGTTGACACCGATCAGTAAATCTTCCTGATGGGAAATGACAATTTGATGTATGACAAAAAAAATAACATTAAATACATCTATACACATATATATGTATACAGGGCCCGATTTACTACATGCGAGGCCCAGGGCACAAAACATTTCCGGGGCCCCCCTCCTTATTCTCAATCGACCAAATAATAGTCACTGTGTGCAAAGTAGCAGAATGTAGACGTACATGCACACGCCGATAGTTTCCAAATCATTAGCAGGTTTGCAGATAGTTTTTGCATGTAGATTAAAAAAATAAAAATGTTAGGCCTATATCATCATCATCATCATCATTGTCAACCATTATCAATCCACTGCTGGACGAAGGTCTCCCCAAGTTTCCTCCACAACGGTCTGTCTTGTGCCAGTCTCCTCCATGTCACCCCTGCATACTTTCGAATTTCATCCACCCATCTCCCATGTGGTCTTCTTCTGGGTCTTTTCCTGTCCCTTGGAATCCAATCTAAAATTTCAGCTGTCCATCGATGATCTGTCCTTCTGGCAGTATGTCCAGCAATTAAAATACTTACTCAACGCTTTACTCAGATTAATATACTTAATTCTATTTCAACTGAAGAACTTAATTATTTTTCACATCTTCCGAGTTCTTTTGTTTTTACAGACATTTCTGGCCTCTAGATTTTATAATCCAAGGGACAGGAAAAGACCCAGAAGAAGACCACATGGAAGATGGGTGGATGAAATTCGAAAGTATGCGGGAGTGACATGGAGGAGACTGACACAAGACAGACCGTTGTGGAGGAAACTTGGGGAGACCTTCGTCCAGCAGTGGATTGATAATGGTTGACAATGATGATGATGATGATGATGATACACAGAATTTAAATTTTATTGCCAGGTTCCTCTTTCAGTTGCCAATTAAATAAAAAATATTCCCTTATGCATTTTGTAAGTCCAGTATTTTTGAATTAATTTAACTTGTTGAAAATCCTATTTAGAATTTTTGAAGGTTCATTGATAGAACTGTTTTTTCTGGATATAAAAACTTTCTTTAATTAATCTCTTGTTTTTATGAGGTTCGTCGTCCAATATTTTAATATTTTGCCATAAAAGTCCATTTTACACACATTGCTGCACATCCAATTAGAATGTACTATTTTGTCCTCATTGGAATCTGTAATGTTCTAATAATTATTTGTTTTATTAATTTTCCTTTAAATTATCTTATTCTATTGTTATCATGGTTTGTGGGTTGGCAGCGAGTTTTCTGTTTCAATAGCTGTGTACGCAGATACATTTTATTTTTATACAACTCTGGCTGTGTGGGGACAACTGGTTGATCTGTAGTTTGTGGTGTTAATGACCCCCATAGACTCTAACTATAACAATAATCTATGACAAAATGGATGGACATCTTAATTTTAGTGAATATTGTGGTCTTGCAATGTACTGATTCTTGTGTCTAGAACATGAGATTAATGCATCCAACAAAAAATGTGAACTAAAACAAGAAAAAAAAATCCATGGTGACCTCCACTAGACTTCCTCATAAATAGAGATGTGAAGCTGCATAAAAAATTGAAAAAGTGCTATGGGAACTCCTACTTCCAGCTTCCCGGTTTCTACCAAGATCAAATCAGCGCATCATGATCAATATATCAGAAAACTGCAAAACATAAAATTTTGTGTTGATGAGGAAGAGTCTGATTTACACAAAAAAAAAAAAAATATATATATAATAACAAAACAAAAAACATAATAATAATCTGAAAAGCTGAGGGGAACACCTAGTCCAGTTCAATTTTTGGTAAATGTGTTGTACTTCGACGTCCTAAATTATTTGGTCAGAAAAGTTGTAAAATTAAAAAAAAAAAAAAAAAGCATATTAAAGATGTTTACCGAAAAACTTACCTCCAAGTAGGATGAGTAAACAAATGCTGCGGCGACGACCTGAAGCTTTGCTCCGTTGAAAGGAAGATTTGCTGCGGCTAGGAATTCATGGGCAGAAGAGTACAATAGGAATCAGGTACGCTCTTGTCAGGAAAGAGTAACAGAATATACTGCTACACTAAAGAATGTAGTTTGTAATTTCTGTCTCACTTTTTAAAGAAACATGCAGAGACTGTCTTCGTTCTTTGGCATCTAATTCCGTGATACGAAATAGTAAGTATGCACATGCCTTTCTTGTTTCTAGAAAAGCGTTAGAGTAAGTGTCGCATTCTCTCTAATGGAAGTTAAATGGCAAGTCTCAAAGTGAAAGTTTGATTACTAAATTAAAAAAAAAAAAAGCTTCCACGGAGAAATGAGTTCATACATTCAGCATCAAAGAATCCCATGTGAAAAAAACAAGAAACTGTCTGATTGCGATGTCAAGAACTGACACCGAAATTAACTATTTTCTGTAGCGTAGCACTACAGTCTTTCCTGACAACAACGTACCCGGTTCCTGTTGTACTATTCCGCTCGTGAGTATCCTGACTGCAGCGATCCTTCCTTTCAACGGAGCACAGCTTCATGTCAATGCCTCAGCGTTGTTTAAGGCCTCCCACAGCATCTGCTGACTCGTGATACTTGGAGTTCAAGTTTTTCGGTAAACATCTTTAATATTCAATTCTAACGATAAAATTTTTTCACCATTTCCCCTTAAATTGCATATTTTAGAATCTGTACGTTACACTTTTTTGAAATTTTACAACTTTTCCGACCAAATAATTTACCACGCTAAACTACACATTTACCCAATTTTTACCAAAATCTAATGAGCACATGATGACATGAATGTATAAATTGTCCAATGTCAAACAAAACTGACAATACGATGACAAAGTGCTGTGTTTGGGCACCAGATCTTTTTATTTGTAATAACTCGGTTACTATTCTTTATTTTTAGGAATGAATAAAAACAATTGAAAATTTACCTCCTATATCAGGACAAAACAGTTGGGTTGAATATTTTTCTTCTACATTTCCTAGATGCAAAGTCATGTATCAGAGAAGCATAATTTAAAGACTGTGTCACATCACTCTCCAAAGACAGCAGAGCTAATGATGCCAGTTTCTTTTGTCGCATGGTTGATCGTAAGGGGTGTCACGTCAATTCGTCGACTACGTCAATTCGTCGCACGTCAATTCGTCGACCACGACGAATCGTCGAGCGTCAATTTGTCGCGGACAAATTCGTCGACTACGTCAATTCGTTGCGTTTACAAATTTTGGTTACATACAAAACAAATGCAGGAAAACGTACGATTTGAAATTTTCGTGAAATCTAGTTTTCATTTCAGAATCATCAAATTTGGTATCACGAAACTCTAACTTAGACGCTAGACGGTTTTTGGAAAGGGTTGGAGCCCGGGGGTCAGAGCCCCCCCCCTCATAAAAAATTTCGTAAAATCTACAGTTTTCATTTTAGAACCACAAAATTTGGTATACTATCTCATGGTACTCTAACTTAGACGGTACACCGTTTTTGGAACGGGTCAAGGCCCGGGGGTCAGAGCCCCCACATACAAAATTTTCTTAAAAACTACAGTTTTCAATGCAGAACCACCAATTCTGGTATACTATCTCATGGTACTCTAACTTAGACGCTAGACGATTTTTTGAAGGGTTTGCAGCCCGGGGGGTAAGGGCCCCCCTCATAAAAAAAATTCACAAAATCTACAGTTTTCAATTTAGAACCACCTAATTTGGTATACTATCTCACGGTACTCTAACTTAGACGCTAGACCGTTTTTGGAAGGGGTTGGAGCCCGGGGGGTAAGAGCCCTCCGTCATAAAAAAAATCGCAAAATCTAGTTTTCAATTCAGAACCACCAAATCTGGTATACTATCTCGTGGTACTCTAACTTCCACATTAGACGATTTTTGAAGGGGTTGCAGCCCGGGGGTAAGGGCCCCCTCATAAAAAAAATCGCAAAATCTACAGTATTCAATTTAGAACCACCAAATTTGGTATACTATCTCATGGTACTCTAACTTAGACGGTAGACCATTTTTGGAACGGGTCAAGGCCCATGGGTTAGAGCCCCCCCCCCCCCCATATTTTTCTGTAAAATCTACAGTTTTCAATTCAGAACCATTAAGTATGGTATCATGAAACTCTAACTTAGACGCTAGACGCTTTTTAGAAGGGGTTAGAGCCCGGGGGTGAAAGCCCCCACTCATAAAAATTTCGTAAAATCTACAGTTTTCAATTTAGAACCACCAAATTTGGTATACTATCTCATGGTACTCTAACTTAGACGCTAGACAATTTTTGGAAGGGGTTGCAGCCCGGGGGGTAAGGGCCCCCTTCATAAAAAAAATCGCAAAATCTAGTTTTCAATTCAGAACCACCAAATCTGGTATACTATCTCGTGGTATTCTAACTTAGACTGTAGACGGTTTTTGGAAGCGGTTGGAGCCCCCCCCTACAAAATTGCCGTAAAATCTAGTTTTTAATTTAGAACCACCAAATTTGGTGTCATTGAACTCTAACTTAGCGGAAGACCGTTTTGGAATGGATCGGGGGCCGGGAGGTCAGAACTCCCCCCCCCCCATACAAAATTATCGTAAAATCTACAGTTTTCAATTTAGAACCACCAAATTTGGTATACTATCTCATGGTACTCTAACTTAGACGGTAGATGGTTTTTGAAACAGGTCGAGCACAGGGTCAGAGCCCTCCCCCCATAAAATGTTTCGTAAAATCTACAGTTTTCAATTTAGAACCGCCAAATTTGGTATACTATCCCATGGTACTCTAACTTCGACGGTAGACGGTTTTTGGAATAGGTCAAGGTGCAGGGTGTGAGAGCCCCCTACATACAAAATTTTCGGAAAATCTATAGTTTTCAATTTAGAACCACCAAATTTGGTATCATTAAACTCTAACTTAGACAGGAGCCGGTTTTTGGAATGGGTCAGGGACCGGGGGTCAGCCCTCCCCCCGTACAAAATTTTCTTAGGATATGTCGTTTTCAATTTAGAACCACCAAACTTGGTATACTATCTGATGGTATTTTAACTTTGACTGTAGATGGTTTCTTGGAAAGGGTTGGAGCTCAGGGTTCAGAGCCCCCCCCATAAAAATTCGTTAAAATCTACAGTTTTCAATTTAGAACCACCAAATTTGGTATACTACATCATGGTACTCTAACTTAGACGGTAGACGGTTTTCAGAATGGGTCGGGGCACGGGTGGTTAGACCCCCCCCCCCCACACACACACACAAATTTCGTAAAATCTATAGTTTTCAATTCAGAACCACCAAATTTGGTATACTATATCATGGTAATCTAACTTAGACGGTTTTCAGAACGGGTCGGGGCACGGTGAGTTTCAGCCCCCCCCCCCCCCTCCCTCCACAAAATTTTCGTAAAATCTACAGTTTTCAATTAAAAACCACCAAATTTGGAATACTATATCATGGTAATCTAACTTAGATGGTTTTCGAAATGGGTCGGGGCACGGGGGGTTTCATCCCCCCAAAAACAATTTTCGTGAAATCTACAATTTTCAATTTAGAACCACCAAATTTGGTATACTATCTCATGGTAGTCTAACTTAGACGGCAGACGGTTTTTGGAACGGGACGGGCACTGGGTCAGAGCCCACCTCAAAATTTTTTGTAAAATCTAGTTTTTAATTTAGAACCACCAAATTTGGTATACTACCTCATGGTGCTCTAACTTAAATGGTAGACGGTTTTTTGGAACGGGTCAAGGCCTGGGGGTAAGTGCCTCCACATACAAAATTCTTTTTGACAAGTGGTCAGAAGCCAGCCCCTAGATCACTCCGCCGCCGTAGCGGCACACGTTGAAATGTATTTTTCATACGGCCCCAAATGCTCTTATGGACATACTAGATTGAACTGGACGCAAATAAATCATTAATATAATTTGTACTAGCAGGGATACCAGTTATTTGCCAGGTACATATTACTATTTGTGGAATCACCAAGTTCAGCGGGTGAAAGTTAACGAATGAAAAAGATATTCCTGCAATTTTCCAGTAAACTTATTTTAAATTTTTTGATTTAGTTAATTTAATTTTGTGAAACAAAAAGAAAGAAAAAGGAATGGGAATACTTACCTTCTAGGAGACATCTATAGAACTGCAGTACATCTGGCGTGTGCTTCTGTAAATCCCGCAACAAAGAAATGCAATGTACCTACGTGATGTCGATTGCGTTCGACTTCACATTGGCATTAATGATCTTTTTCTTACCGTTTTGAATTTTGAATATCTGGAACTCTCTATTTACATTACATTATATTTCTTTCTGATAAGCCGCTCATTCGTAGTGAAAGCTAAACTATATTGATTTGTGTTTTTAATACACCATTAAACGCATATTTTTGCACTTTATTGTTATCTACAGGCCCGAACTTAGACCGTAGGTTGGTTAGTTGGTTGGTTGATGGTTTATGGTGCAAGGCCCTCAAAGGGCCAAAGAGTGCCTTAGAACGCAGATAGGGTATTCTTAAGAGTAAGAAACGGAACTCTTTACGAAAATTTTGTATGGGGCTCCCTTGACCCGGGCCCTGACCCCTTCCAGAAACCGTCTTCCGCCTAAGTTAGATAACCATGAGTAGTATACCAAATTTGGTTGTTCTAAATGGAAAACTATAGATTTTACGAAATTTTTATGAGGAGGGGGAGGGGCTCTCACCCCCGGGTTCCAACCCCTTCCAAAAATCTTCTAGCGTCTAAGTTAGAGTTTCATGATACTAAATTTTGTGGTTCTGAATTGAAAACTGTAGTTTTTAAGAAAATTTTGTATGTGTGTGTGTGTGTGCGGGGGAGGGTTCTGATCCTCCGGGCCTTGACCTGTTCCAAAAACCGTCGACCGTCTAAGTTAAAGTACCATGAGGTAGTATACCAAATTTGGCGGTTCTAATTTGAAACGTAGATTTTGCGATTTTTTTATGAAAGGGTCCTTCAAAATTGTCTAGCGTCTAAGTTAGAGTACCATGAGATAGTATACCAAATTTGGTGGCTCTAAATTGAAAACTGTAGATTTTACAAAAATTTTATGAGGGGGCACTGATCCCCCGGGTTTCAACCCCTTCCAAAAACTGTCTATCGTTTCAAAACCATCAAATTTGATGGTTCTGAAATAAAAACTAGATTTTACGAAAATTTTGAATGTATGTGGAAGGGGAAGGCTCCTACCCACCGGGTCTTGACCCGTTCCAAAGACCGTCGACCGTCTAAGTTAGAGTACCATGAGATAGCGTACCAAATTTGGTGGTTCTAAATTGAAAACTAGATTTTGCGATTTTTTTATGAAGCCCCCCCCCCGGCTGCAACTCCTTGCAAAAATGGTCTACCGTCTAAGTTAGAGTACCATGACATAGTATACCAAATTTGGTGATTCTAAATTGCAAACTGTAGATTCTACGAATTTTTTTTTATTCGGGGTGGCCCTGACCCCTGGGCTCCAACCCCTTCCAAAAACCCTCTGGCGTCTAAGTTTGAGTTTCATAATAACATACTTAATGGTTCTAAATTGAAAACTGTAGATTTTACAAAAAAATTATGGGGGAGATGGCTCTAACCCCCGGGCCTTGACCCGTTCCAAAAACGGTCTACCGTCTAAGTTAGAGTACCATGAGATAGTATACTAAATTTGGTGGTTCTAAATTGAAAACTGTAGATTTTACGGCATTTTTAGGGGGGGCTCTTACCCCCCAGGCTCCAAAAACCATCTAGCGTCTAAGTTAGTGTACCATGAGATAGTATACCAGATTTGGTGGTTCTGAATTGAAAACTAGATTTTAAAAGAATTTTGTATGCGGGGGGCTCTGCCCCCCGGGCCTTTACCCGTTCCAAAAATGGTCTGCCGTCTAAGTTAGAGTACCATGAGATAGTACACCAAATTTGGTGGTTTTAAATTGGAAACTGTAGATTTTGCGAATTTTTTTATGAGGGGGCCCTTATCCCCCGGGCTGCAACCCCTTCAAAAAATCGTCTAGCGTGTAAGTTAGAGTACCATGAGATAGTATACCAGATTAGGTGGTTCTGAATTGAAAACTGTAGTTTTTAAGAAAATTTTGTATGTGGGGGCTCTGGCCCCCAGGCGTTGACACGTTCCAAAATGGTCTACTGTCTAAGTTAGAGTAACATGAGATAGTATACCAAATTTGGTGGTTCTAAATTGAAACTGTAGATTTTACGGAAAAAAATTTATTAGGGGGTCTGACCCCCCCGGGCTCCAACCCCTTCCAAAAACCGTCTAGCGTCTAAGTTAGAGTACCATGAGATAGTATACCAGATTAGGTGGTTCTGAATTGAAAACTGTAGTTTTTAAGAAAATTTTGTATGTGGGGGCTCTGACCCCCGGGCCTTGACCCGTTCCAAAAACGGTCTGCCGTCTAAGTTAGAGTACCATGAGATAGTATACCAAATTCGGTGGTTCTGAATTGAAAACTGTAGATTTTGCGAATTGCCAATTGTTTTTATGAGGAGGGCCCTTACCCCCAGGCTCCAACCCCTTCCAAAAACCGTCTAACGTCTAAGTTAGAGTTTCATGATACCAAATTTGATGGTTCTGAAATGAAAACTAGATTTTACGAAAATGTTGTATGTATGTGGGGGTGGGGGTGGGGCTCTGACTCCCTGAGCCTTGACCCCGTTCCAAAAACCGACAACCGTCTAAGTTAGAGTACCATGAGATAGGATACCTGATTTGGTGGTTGTGAATTGAAAACTGTAGATTTTACGAATATTTTGTGTATGGGGGGCTCTGACCCGTTCCAAAAACTGTCTACCGTCTAATATTTTTAGTGCCAAAGAAAAAGCGTAATATTCCTATCCTGTCTGAGTATCCAAACTTTATAAATTTTATCAGGGAGGAAGACATTCGAAATCGTACGTTTTCCTGCATTCGTTTTGTATGTAACCAAAATCTGTAAACGCCACGAATTGACGTAGTCGACGAATTTGTCTGTGACGAATCGTCGCAGTCGACGAACTGACGCACGCGACGAATTGACATAGAACCATCGTAAGGGATTTTTAAGTCTTTTCAGCAAAGAAAATGATCTCTCACTTGTTCAATTTGAAATCGGTAATGTCATGAACATTCTAAGTACAGTCTCAGTGTTCGAAAATGTGGCTTCAAAGTTTGCAGCATCTGGGGAATGGTTGCATGCTCCCCCATCATTGAGGAGAATTGCAAAAACTCATCTGCAAACTGGTCATCAAGGTCATTGTTATAGTATTCCTGTAAAGCTTTTGCCCCTTCAAAAATTTCAGATCTTGATTTTTTTGTAAAAAATTCAAATTTTGTCATTATATTTTCATAAGCACTTCTGCTTGAAAGCTGAGTGACTAAAGCATCACAAAGCACGTAATGAACCTGAGTTCTAAATATATCCCTTGCACTGAGTTCTATATGTTCACTGTTACATTCATTTAGGTGTTTATTCTTGGGCACTATCTTTCTTTGGGAATCATAACTATGGTATTGCACATTTTCAGACACAAATGTTTTAGCTTCCTCTTCATAGACTTCAAAATGTTCCCTCACGAACTGAATGAATTCAATTATTGACTGGAAAATTTTGGGTACTTCAGAAATATTTCCTTTTGGATTCTGGCAAGTTTGATTTGCACAGTTTAATCTCTGAAGTATTGTGTCCCAAAATACTGTGCTGATCGATATTTCCATTGTTCGCATTTTCTTCAGCAGTGATTTTGCTTCATCTCTTGTCTGTGGAGAATCATCTACATTTTCTGACATAAATACTAAAACTTTCTCTATTTCACGATAATTTTTCCACACTGATCGTGTAGCTGCAGCATCTGCACACCATCTGGTAACTGACAGACTCTTCAGTGTGAGTGATGAATTTCCATAACTGACCGACTCTTCAGTGTGAGTGATGAATTTCCATAACTGACAGACTCTTCAGTGTGAGTGATGAATTTCCATGTGCTTCCTGGACTTTCTCCTGAAGCATCTTCCAACGGTGAGTTGATGCAGAAAAAAAAAGTATAGAGTTTTTGCAAAAATGTGAAAAAAGAGAGAACTTTACCACAACTATCTATGCTATTCACACCAACTAAATTTAAAGTGTAAGCAGAACATGGCACATATTCCGCTAGTGGATTGATTTCCCTAATGCGTGTTTGAACACCAGAATACTTCCCAGACATGTTGCTGGCATTGTCATAGCTTTGGCCTCTGACATTCATAATATCCAGGCCAGCCTCCTGTAGAAAAGATATCATGGTATTTGTAATGTTTTCTGCAGTATGTCCATGGAATGGAATAAATGTCAAAAACCGTTCTTTTGCTTTACAATCTTTGTTGACATACCTTATGATGAAAGCCAGTTGATCTATGTGTGTAATGTCTGGAGTAGAGTCAACTATGACAGAAAAATATTTTGACATTTTTATTTGATCAGTGATGGCATTAAAAACACATTCAGCCATTAATTCAACAAATTCATCCACACATGTTGAAGATAAGTAACTGGTGTTACCACTTCCTGGATTCCCACATTTTTCCAAGTGTTGAGCTAAGAATGGATCAAATTCTGCAATTAATTCTAAGCAGCCCAGGAAATTTCCATTCTGAATTGATCCGATTGTTTCATCATCACCATACATTGGCAACCCACGAACTGAGAGATACTTAACTGTTGCAACAACTCTATGCAAAACATCTTGCCAGTACTTGGATTCATTCCGATACTGCATTACTATCTGACAGTCAATGCATGCAGAAGCCCCATACTGCTTGCCTGTGTATGTGTGAATTTTTATACTCTGTAAGATGTTCACTTGCATGCTTCCAGTCAGAAAAACCTGTGGATCCTAATGCTGTAGTGCTCCTAGCATACAATTTGCATATCCAGCAGAATAGTAAACAAGTTGATGGGGATAAAAGAAGCCAGTCGCGTTTTACCTTCTCATTATTTTTTTTATTCTGAAAAAATTACCTTCTGTTAGAAAACGTTTTTTACCACATATATCCTTCCCCGTGAATGCCAGCAACTTCAAATCTTGGACTGGTGGATTGCTCAAAAAGCATTCGCGCATTTCTTCTGTAATTTCTCCCCATAAGGCAGGATCCACTGCATTCATTGTGGAACTTGTGCTCTCTTCATTAAATGAATTCAAAAGATTTCCCAAATTAGAAGCATCTGTGATGTTAGATGATTCTGAAGTCAGATTACTGGCTTCCAAAGACAGATTACACTCAAGAGACTCACCAGTAGTAAAATTAGATGAATTTGTAGAACTTTTGGGACCAAGTGAAATATCCAATTTTTTAATGGCAAAACGTTCAATGCTACCATGCTGCACTTAACAACGAATATACAAACTACTCCAGGCGGCAAACGGGGCCGATACGTCATAGCTTTTCCGGTTTGAATGGTCATAGTGATCGTTTCTGTTATCACTTAGTTTTTCCTTCATTTTTTTCTTACTTAGCGATTCGGTTTGAAAATTATTCCTCTCATATATTGTAACAATTTGTAGTACATGTGACCAAGTTTTGTATCGTTAAGTACAGTATGAAATATAGAATTTTTTTAATGTAGGTTATTATTTTTAAATATAAGTTTTATAGATATATATAGATTTTTTTTTTCGCTAAATTTAGGATAGATATTTTTTGTTCGACTTGTTATTTTATGAACGGAATAAAATGAACTGAACGATCATTCGTTTTCCTGCTAGTTTAAATACAATTAGTTTAAGTAGATTAGAAGTGTCATAACATCATTTACGGTTCGATTTTTTTTTAAGGTTTTTAGTTTTTCTTAAATACTGTTAGGAAACATATTGTGGATAAGCTTTCCTAATTCATTAATAAAAGTATTTTGTCTGACCGAGTTTCCAATTGAGAAACCTCACTCTTTCTTTCCTCAAAGTAACAATGGTGTCCAGTAAAAATATTTTTGTAAATCTGTGGATGAGGATATAAAAATAAAGATTTTAATGAACATCACAGACGTAAGTGATTATGATAAGATAGTGTTTGAAAGACAACTGCATTTAAATGCTACATTATAAAGGATTTAATTTGTCACTTAAAAAAGGTTCATGGGTGGGAATTTGCCTCTAAAGCCGAATTTGAATTGTGGAAATGTAAAATAGAGAATTGGCAGAAGTTCAATTGTATAAATTGAAGAGGTACAACCGAAAAAGCTAGTGGATTGTACCAATATTAAATTTGCCACAGGTCTGGAGTATAAGAAGGGCATGACAAAGAAAATTGGATTTATGTGCACAGCATATATGCTTGTGAAACTAACAAAGTTACTGTAAATTATAATTTAATTCATTATAACCATGGTAACAATATTAAAGACTTGCATTCCGCCGCCCCGGTGGCGCAGTGGTCTAAGCGATGGTCTCTGATCATTTGTCCGAACGGGGTCCGGGTTCGAATCCCAGTGAGGCATGGATGTTGCGTTTGTCTTACGGCACTGGCTCTCTCCCTTCCCTGGAACCAGTGACCCTAAATTAGGGATGGGCGACTGCTTATAGCCCATTGAGTTGCTCACGGTGGTCGTTAAACCTCAAAAAAAAAAAAAAAAAAAAAAAAAAAAAAAAAAGACTTGCATTCCTACTGCAATAAGGGAAAAGATAGCTACTTATCTAAATTCTGGAGTAGAAGCTTTAAAACTATTGTGAATAAAATAGATTCATTTACAGGTAGGTGTCTGAAAGGCAACACATGATACAAAAAAGTGATGTGAGAAACATACAGGTCATTTAGAATCCCAAAACACATTGATGAAATTCTTTCTGTAAGTTCTTGGGTTTTCGATATGCAAAGAGAAAATAACTTTAGTGATACGAACCGCTATGCAGGAAAAAAAATGCTGCGAGCATTTGGCCCAAGTTGAGTAGTTTGTATGGATGCAACCCATGGGTTCTCTAAATATAACTGTTATTTAATTACAGTTGTTATTAAAGATAACTTTGAAGAGGGATATCCAGTGGCATGGTACTTTAGTAATAAGCAAGATTCTATACTACTTTTTCACTTTCTTATTAGTGTTAAGATGAATGTTGGAAATATGCCCAGCTGCATAATGACATGGTGCTCCACAGTATTTTAAGACATTGAAGTCTTTGGTGAGGGACCAAAACATTACTGTGTTCATGGCGTGTTAAAGTCTGGAACTCTCTTAACTTGAAGATGATCACTGGTAAAATGGAGCAATGTAATTTGTTAGAAACGGAAGTTTAACAAAAAAAGTTACAATCAGACAATGCCACTAAAGAATTTGGTGAATATTTTTTTATCAATTATTTTTTCAGATCTACAGAATGGGCTGCTTGCTATCGAGTAGGACTTGGAATTAATACAAATATGCTGGTAGAGACATTTCATAGAGTTTTGAAATACAATTACTTGAAGGGGAAAGCAAATTTGTGTCTTGATAAAGTACTTATTAAGCTTTATGAATATGCTAAGTACAAAGTATTTGAACACTTAATTAAACAAATAAAAGGGAAGTCTGGTGAATATAAGGTTAGGCAGTTAAAAACCCATCATAAAAGTAATGAAACAATTACTCAGGGTAATATTTAAGTTGTGAGCAATAAAACATATGTCAAATCCACAAGTACTGAGAAAGAGTATGTAGTTACTGAAACAGGGAAAGGCCATACTGCATGTGAAATGACTTGTACAAAATGCAATGTATGCATTTTCATGTATATGCATGCTCTATACATGTCATGATGAAATGTGCAAGCACATTCATCTGGTGGCCCAGTGCCAAAAACAAAGTAGCTTGTTCAATAATGTAGCAGTTAATGAGTAGGTTGATCAAGGAATAAATGAGGAAATTATACCTGATCACTTAAAAATCCCTCTTCCACACTTGAGAAGAGAAAAAAGTTGCTTGAAACGTTACTGTGTGTTACCCGGTTGTGTGAAACTGCTACAGATTTAGAAGTTCTCAAACAGTGTGATGAGTCCATTGCCATAGCTGAAAGACTTACTTTTGCCAGGTAATAAGCAGTATATGGCAACTCCAAAGGTTCCCAACAGAGCTCCAAATAAAAAAATTGAAACTGAGAGGCACTTTGTTTCTACATGAAAAAGGAAAAGACCTATCAAGAGAATTTCCAAAGCAACTGATGATGAGGCTGTTAGTAAAAGAAATTAACAAGAGCTAATTACCCTAGCTAGCTGTGGGCGGTCGTAGTGAGCGATGGGTTTGCCTCCTCGGGGCGCTCCGTGGTAACAATGGCACACACAACAGCAACTAGGGCCTCTGTAAATTTTGGAGAGGTACAAGCTAGTTCTGTGTGACATTGGCGAAAAGACCCCAACTCACTGGGTTTTGTTCCAGAATCCTTAGGTTGAATGACCAACTGGAACCCTCAGCTGTGGGCTAATCCCCCACACTGATGTACTTACCTGATTAAAAAGACAAAAAGAAATATTAAGAATGACTCAAGTGTGGGATATGGTGGACCTACCACACTTGAGAAGGACGGTCCACCACGGAATCGACCTGGACTTTCTAAACGGCGTATGAGAAAGAGATCTCGGCTGAGTGAATGTAAGATTGGTGTATGAAATACTAGAGGTATAAATGGCAAGATGAGTGAGGTGATTGAGGAGATGAATAAGTATAGACTGGATGTGCTGTGTGTAAGTGAAACCAAAAAGAAGGAAATTGGGGTAGAAGAAGTGAATGGCACGCTGAGTGTGTGGTCTGGAGTATTGAATAATATGAGAGGACAGGCTGGTGTAGGTGTGATTTTAAGTGAAAAGATGAAGAACAACTTGATTCACTATAGTTCAAACAATCTTTATTGGTCGAAAAACAGTACAGATTCATACACGCTGTTAAAACATGAGAAATAACTAGAGAACAAACATGAATAATTACAAATGTCGGAGCAGGACCCCCATCCGGAAATAAACCAGAAAGTTAAAACGGATGGGAAACTATCACAGTGTGTACAATTGTACACATAGAGATCAAAACATTAAGCTAAAGGAATAAGAGCACATAGCGTACCTCAAGGAGTAATGTGATAACAATATATGAGAACGACATATGTCGGAGCAAAACTAGCCTCCGGAAAAAACACAAAGTTAAAAGATTTAAATGGCGATACATTGTCAACAATCTCTCATGAATAAACCAAAACATGGTGCAAATTTTACAGGAAAACATAGTGGTCGACATAGGTAATCAACTTATAAAAAACACAATGCAAAATCATAGGGAGGAAACACAACAAACTTATACACTATAAAAAAACGAAACACATGTGCAAATCTCAAAAAACACCAGAAAAATAAAAAATGCCACATGCAAGGAGCTATGCAAGTGATTAACAGATAAAACACGTGGGCACCAAAAAAAACTCTTCTGCTATACAAAGCACTGAAAGTTTGCACATTACGCAACATAATCAAAAAAACAAAAACGGCGGCAGAACAGTACATTAAAAACCAATATAATGAAAACACTAAGGAAATAAGCAAAATGCAACAATACGGTAGAGGCAAACAACAAGACAGAAGTACTAGGAAATCGGCAAATAAATTCTCATAACAAACCCTGTGTTATGTCATAGTGAGAAACATAAGAAACAGCCGATTTCCATGGCACCAAACAACTCATCCAGAAAATGCACAATGTATAAACAATAATCATATACACATAACAATTCCTCCATTAGCACATGGTACAATAGAACATAAGAATACTGAGGCAACTCAATGGTTCAGCACAGTACAAAGATACAATACAAATTGCTCGGATTACAGCACCATCACAAATATACTACGGAACACATACACAGAACAGCAATGAAGAGGGTAGAACACGTCGTAGAACGCATTCGAAAACAAGAGTCCTCAAACTCATGAGGACACAACCATAATAGAACAACACATGGTGGATAACCTGTGTCAGGAGGAAAGATACAGAGACACAATAGTCAAGCTCCAAAATGATTATCCTCAGAATTCAATTCAAATGTAGCACAATAATCACGACAATGCGAGGAAGAAACAACAAACAAAAGGCTACAGAACAAAGAAAACTCCTCACGTTCCAACTTGCAAGGAGTACTGAGTGGTTAAAACGATAGACTAATGGTGGTACCATCAATCCGGAACCAACCGGCATCCTGCGCCCAGACCTGACGAAACCGTGCTAAAGAATTAGTTGATTGTGCTTCTGCATATTCGAGGCAGAGGCGAGCTGTTAAACGGCTGCGAAAATAGGTGAGGATTCTGTCACTCGCAATAAGGGGATTAGCAGAGTCTGCGGCATTCCGGAGATAAAGATGATAGATATATATTGCTTGTTTCACCAAAACAAAGAGAAAGGCGCAAACGTCCGGTAAACGAGACGGAGGGTGCTTCGTTAAAAGCAACCAGGAATAGGCGAGAAAAGGTAGATTGCGAGAAGTTATATGGTTCACGAAACGAAATACACAATGCAAAACAGGAATCAGGATGGGACAATGCCAGTACATATGGACGATATTTCCTATGGACTCACAAAATGGGCAAACGGAGGAAGAAAGGAGAGACATACGGGATAGAAGAAGAGGGACAGGAAGCCGCCGGTGGAGATATCACCAGTGAATGTTAAACTCCAACGGTGCAGAAAGAGGAGAAGAAGAGGCAGACCAGATGGCCTGAGAGAGGGAAGAAGGAACATCAGAAATTGGGTGCGGAGCTGCGGTAGGTGTACGAAAGAAACGGTAAAAGGAAACAGTGGAAACTGAGAGAATAGGGACAGAAACGCCTCTAATAGAGAGAAAAAAAGGAATAGGGAGACTGGGACCAAGGACAGAGACGAGGCCATGAGAATTGACGAGAGATGGATAAAGAAAACCGATGGAAGAGCGAAGAAGAGCATAATCAGTAGCATGGGAATGTGAAGGATCGGAAAATAAGGAAGTAAGGGGTTTCCAGGTCAAGTCGGGATTAAGGAGTGCGCGAACAGTTAGTATACCGGAGCGGATCCAGGAAGGCAAAAGAAAAAAGGCTGTCTGGAGGAATGGACGAGGGTGGAGAAGAAAAGAGGTTCATCCAAGAGATCAAGGGTGGTGGTCGGAGGGGCCCGGGAAAGAGGAAGAGCGTGGAGGAACGTCAGAGCTTCAGAAAGAACAGAAGGAAAATTAATGGAAGAAGAAGAGAAGGAATCCATCTTAAGATAAAGGGGAAAGGAGAAAGATGGATCGTGAAGAGAGAGAAGAACATCAAGGGTAGAAGAAAGGGACGGAGTGTGAGCAACCGAGATCCGAAGAAAGGAAACAAGTCGGTGAGCACGATAATATATGTGCACATCCGGTAAATTGATGCCGCCGTGCTCCTGTGAAAGGTTGAGCGTCGCCGCCGCGACCCAGTGCTTTGTGGACCAAATCATCGATGTACACAGACTTTTGATATGATCAAGACGATACGTAGGCAGTACAGTAGAAGACCAGGTAAAGAAACAAAGTGGCAAGAGGTAACGACGTACAATGGCAGCACGCTGATGGTAAGAAGTGTATGAATGCGTTGATTTCCAGAATCCCACCGTACGGTGAAGACGTGGGCGTAAAGCATCCCACGAAGCAACTGCTGCCGTAAACGGATGCCCAATATAAGTACCAAGGATTTTCTGAGAAGAAGAGGACCACACCGCACCCCATGAAGCATCAGTACGGCCCACCCACGATCCACACCATAAGCCGGTGCTTTTTGCAGCATTAAGAGTAGCACCAGATAAGTCCGCATAGGGATTGATAAACTTGATATAAAACATCAAAGAGGTGGTCGGAACGCAAGCAGAACGTAGCATCATCGGCATACGCAGTATATACACAGCAGTGATGCCTAGTGCTAGCGACTGTGGGTGGCATAGCAGAGAGAAGGGATCGTTTCGCTGCAAGAAGAAAGGGCTCAAAGGCCAAGGCAAAGAGTTGTCCCGAAAGGGGACAACCCTGCCGGATCCCACGTTGGAAAGGCACAGCCGCCGTCAAAAAGAAGGCTGTTCGAACGTGAAGACGGGCACCCCGGTAGAGACTGAGAAGGATAGAAACGAAAGAAGGAGGGAAACCAAAAGAAGTAAGAACAGTACAGAGATAATCGTGAGAAACGTTATCAAAGGCAGATTTTTGATCGATATTAAGGAGTGCCAAAGGTTCAGAAAATTTACGAGCAAGGAAGGTAAGAAGAATTAGAAAAGTGGTATTATTATTAATGGACCGACCAGGCACAGTGTATGACTGGTCGGGAGAAACAAGAAAAGGAAGGACAATATAAAGTCGGCGAGAAAGTAATTTAGTGTAGAGTTTATAATCTAAGTTGAGAATTGAAATGGGGCGCCAATTCGTCAAATCCAAAAGGTCTCCCTTTTTAGGCAGGAGAGTAATATGTGCTACAGTGAAGTCCGGCGGTAGCACAGAAGAAGAAAGAGCACAAGAAAAACATGCTGAGAGAAAGGGTAGTAAGGACGGAAAGAAAGCACGGTAAAAGGAAAGTGGAAGACCGTCAGGTCCTGGAGAAGCATGCGGGTTAAGAGACGCGAAAGCCTCTCGGAGTTCAGAAGGGGAAAAATCCGATTGTAAGAAAGAGCAAAGGTGAGCTGGGACCTGAGGGAGATTAGAAAGAAGCGAAGAAGAAGAAAGATCAGTAGTCTGCGGTACCGCTCGGTACTTGTCCACAAAGGCATTCCGAACATGGGAACACACGACGGATTGATCATCGGTAACGGTACCATCAGCTAGGCGGAGATGTCGTATGGAGGATGAGGCTCGCTTCTTAGACTCCATTTTAGCAAAGTATTCATACGACTGCGCAGACGAGGAGATATGACGCCAGCGCCTCCGCAGGACAGCTTGCCGTGCCAATGGTTTAAGAAGTGCAGAGAGATCACTTTGATACACGGTATACTGAGGGTCTGCCGGAGTCAGAATTGACAGATGACCTCGTAGATTGGCAATTTTCTGGGAACGTTCGGTGCAAACAGTAAAGGAGTAATTGCGAACAAAGAACTGCAGATCACTCTTAACCTTCAACCAAAGATGCAGAGCACTCGGTGTGGAGTCTAAAAGACAACGCCTATCGGCTAGAAATTGGTTGACTGCGGCACAAAATCCAGGGTCCGTGAGAAGCTCATCATCAAAAGTCCACGTGCGACGTGTACGAGAAGGTGTAGAAGTCTCACAGACAGTGAGACATACTGCACAGTGGTCGGAGGAAACCGTAGGAAGGTGTACCACGTCTGTAATGGACGGAGTCATCGTCGTCGAGACATACACACGATCAAGTCGTGCCAATGGAGAGCCAAGTGTCACCGGACCATGCCACGTGTAGGAAATGTCAGTTGGTCGTAAATGCCGAAAAGCGTCAACAAGCTGAAAGTCATGAATGATAGGTGAAAGCAAAGATGTAAGATTTTGACGGTATTCACCTCTGGATGAACACCTATCGAGGGAAGGCTCGAGAGTACAGTTGAAATCCCCACCCAGGATAACAAAACCCTGAGCGGGGAGAGCAGCAAGGGCATCTCGAAGACAATCACAAAAGGTTGTCACCAGAGATTCATTCTGCGGGAAGTGTGCGTTAAGCACATGATAGGTAACATTATCAATAGTAAACGAAAAACATTGTAGTCGACCAGGAGATATAGATTGAACTGCATAAGACGAGAAGCGATGCAACAGACGATGATGGACACCAACTGCTACACCGCCCGTCTCCTAATACGATAGTCATGGAAAAAGGTATATGGCCGTGTACGCCATAAATGGTATGGGGTGTGTGCATCGCAGTTAGTCTCCTGTAGTAGTAGAAGATCTGCCTGGGCAGAAACCAAATCCTCGTACACAAGAGAGTTAACCTCCGGGGTAGCAAAACCCCTACAATTAAACGTCGTGACCTGGAATAGTCAAATCCACTGTCGGCTGATGTATTGTGGAAGTAACAGTCTTAAACTTCTCTACTTGGCGGAGAATCGTTACAACAAGTTCGCCATAATCACCAGAAGCATCGTCCACACTCTGAATAGCTGCTGCCACATGTGTGAGCTGTTGAAGAACAGACGGTATGAGCGCACCCGCTTCAAGAACAAGAGCTTTTATTGCAGGCCTTTTCACATCAAAGCAGAGCAAATTATAAATTTGCTTATGAGATAAAGGTTGCTCTAATATTTTGTAATGCCGCAGCTGTTGTGCAAAATCATCAAAGGGAGGAACACCCGAGGACACCTCAATGTCCATAGACATTTCATAATCTTTGAACGCAGCTGGAGAAGTACGCTTCCTACTTGAAGCACGAGGAGAGTGACCAGGAGGCTTTCCGCGTTTAGCCTTCGCGCCGCGACCGCGGGAAGCCAGTCGCTTCTCATTTCGAGATCTCGAGTCTGCCACAGATCCATCACTGGGAGCAGGGTCACCAGTACTACAATAGGTATCCTCTGAGTCTGCGATTGAAGTCTCAGCATCCGAAACACCGCTGCCGCCATCTGAATGTCCAGGAACATCCGGAGGGCGGAAAGGTGCAGTCGATGGAAGATCAGGGTAGTGAGCAACAGTGACAGGTGGTGGTTGGGGTACTGCCGACCCAGCATCCAACGTTGTGGAAGATGCTGCAGAAGGACGTGCAGAGACAGTTGCTTCCGCGTTCCGAGAAGGAGGCAAACGATCCATAGTAGTAAGCGGTCAAGAGGAGACGTATCTACACTCTGTCTGATTATGTCCAAATTCCTTGCACTTCCCACAGTGAAATTGAGTAAGAACGTCAATACGTCTCACATGATCACCACATTTAACATTGTACTGAGTGGGACAGGCTTCAATGGAATCTTGTGTAGGGAATACAATCCGTGCAACTCGTCGAGCTCCCTGTATAGAACGGGTGACCGCTCGGCCATCCGGCTTAGCGGGAGCTGCGGAATGGGAGTGTATCGGGCCGACAACACGACCCAAACTAGAAGCAACAACATATAACATGGAATCTGACACTTCTGGTGGCACTGGATAGAATGATACACTCACAGGACGATGTGCAACGGGATCAGGGTACAAATGCTGATCTCGAATAGCGAGACCCTTCAAAATAACCTCGTGAGCATAATCAGCTTTTGTAAAATAAACAATTACAATAGTAGGACGACGCGCCATAAATTGAATACAATCAGATGGAAACATACCTTTTAGGGCGTCTTCATACACATAGAGAGGTGTATTTGGCAAGGCGACAAAACAAACTCCTCGATCCAGGATTGTAGTGAAGGCTTGTCCTTCTGGAGAAGCTACTGGTATGTCCAATTGGAAAGAGTTCCCAACACGGTGAAGGTGAGATTTCAAACTAGGTGCATCAGTGTACATCTCAGCAACAGCAGGACAAGATTTTGTGGTCGCAGCTGAATATGAAGGTGGAGCTGCTTGCCACGACGCTATAGGCCCAGGGGATGCAGCAGGAATAGTGTCTATGTTAACAGGATCCTTGAGGAGCGCTGACGAAGTCGAGCTGATCGGTGACATCACAGCAGGAGGGTAGAGAGAAGAAGCATCATCGGAAGGCAGCTGAACTCCGACAGAAGGGGAAGACGGCGTAGGGAAGCCAGGCATCGAAGAAGAAGAACGAGTACCATCGGAAGTGAGGTCGGGAAACTTGTCCTCACCTCCGGAAGTCGCCATCTTTAATGGCGGCGCCCAGACAGGGCCAACCGGCCCGGTCAAAACGTAAACAAACGAAGAAACAACACAAAATAAGCACTCACCAGCTCGGGAAGTAAACCAAAACGAAACCCCAGACCTTTAACTGAAGGCTGGGACAAAAAGAACCACTCAAAACACGAAAACACTCACTCACTAAGTCAAATAACGAGAGCTCGAAATTCACTGTAGTTGCATAAGTGAGAGAATTCTCTGGATTCGTTTGAAAGTGAAACTTCAAAGAATTGTAATTGTTGTAGTGTATGCCCCTTGTGACTCGGAACCTTCTGATAAGAAAGAAGATTTCTGGAATGAGCTAAAAGCTGTTTTGAGCCAGTTTGGTGCTAAAGAAAAAGTTATAATAGCAGGGGATTTCAATGCTAGAGTAGGTGTGCAGAATGCAATTTCTGACAATGTTCTGGGTAAGTTTAATGATCCTTGTGTAAATGATAATGGTGAAAGATTAATAGAACTATGCATTCAGAATGGTTTGTGTGTATCTAATACATTTTTCAACCACAAGTATATCCACACATATACTTGGGAAAATCGTACTCTTGGTCAAAAGAGTGTGATAGATTTTGTTGTTTACGATCAGCGTTTGAAACACTTAGCTGTTGACACCCGTGTGATGAGAGGTGCGGATGTTGGTTCTGATCATTACTTGGTAGTGTCACGAGTGAAACTTAATGTTGGTTGGAGGAAAAGGAATAGGAAGAGACCCAGGATAGAAAGAATAAAGGTTGATAGACTCCTTGAAGATCATCAGCGGTATTCTGACTTACTCAGAGAACGACTGAAGGGTCTGAAATCTTGTGAAAGGGATGTAGAAAAGAAGTGGGAATGTTTTAAGAACTGTGTTGTCACTGCTGCTAAAGAGGTCTGTGGCACCACAATAGTGGGTAACAATAGAGGCGATGCTTGGTGGAATAGTGAGATTGAAGAGGCAGTAAAGAGAAAGAAGGAAGCCTATTTGGGGATGTTGCAAGGTAGAGTCTCTGTGGATGAATATCGCTGTAAGAAGCGTGAAGCTGCTAAGCTGGTTCGCCACAATAAAGCAAAAGATAGGAAGGAGAAAGTGGAAAGGCATGAACTGGCTTTTTGGAAAGATAGAAAGTCCTTCTGGAAGTGCATGAGACTCAGGAAAAATAGGGGAAACAATGTTGTAAGTTGTGTGAAGAATGAGATTGGGGAAATTATATGGGAGCCTGATGAGTTAAGTGAGAGATGGGATGAATACTTCTGTGAGTTATTAGATCAGGAGAGCAAAAATGATTCTGAGACAGATGCAGGTGATGTCACAATGAGGGATGATAGCACAGGAGGGATCTCAAGAGAAGAAGTGTGTAAAGCTCTAAAATCTCTTCAGAATGGTAAGGCTCCAGGAGTTGATGGCATAACTGCAGAGATGTTGAAATATGGTGGTGACTCTATAATTGACTGGTTAACTGAAATTTGCCAGTTGTGCTGGGAGTTAGGAATGGTCCCTCGGGATTGGAAGGATGCTATTATTGTTCCCTTGTATAAGGGAAAAGGTGATCAGACTGAATGCAAGAACTATTGTGGTATTAGCCTACTGAGTGTGCCAGGGAAAGTGTTTGGTAAGGTTGTTATTGAAAAAGTACGGGGTCTTACATCATTGAAAGTGTGGGATGTTCAGAGTGGTTTTATGCCTGGTAAAGGCTGCACTAACCAGATTTTTGCATTACGCATGATGAGTGAAAAGTATCTGGCTGTTGGGAAGAAAGTTTTTACTGCCTTCATAGATTTAGAGAAAGCTTACGACCGAGTGAATAGGACACTTTTGTGGAAGGTATTGAATGAATATGGTGTTGCTGGGAATCTACTTAGTAGTGTAAAAGCCATGTATGCTGGTAGTAGAGCTTGTGTACGAGTGAATGGTGTTTTATCAAAATGGTTTTCCATTGGTGCAGGAGTTAGACAAGGTTGTGTAATGTCACCATGGCTGTTTAACATATTTATGGACACATGCATGCGTGAGGCCAAAATAGATAATAGTGGTTTATGTCTTGGTGATATCTGTGTGTGCAGATTGCTGTATGCTGATGACACTGTCCTGTTGGCAGAGAGCAAAAGTGAGTTGCAGAGTATGTTGACTCGGATGCACGAAGTTTGCATGAAATTCAAACTGAGTATAAATAAATGAAAAACCAAAGTTATGGTGTTTGAGAGAGGAATGGGTAGCACTGAATGTAATGTAAGTATAAATGGCACTGTGATTGACCAGGTGAGTGAGATTTGTGTATTTAGGAAGCATGTTTGACAGAGAGAACAAGTTGGATGGTGAAATCAGTAGGCGAGTGAATTCTTCTTTGAAAGTCATAGCTGCTCTGGGAGGTTTTCACAGGAATGATGGGTTCTCTAGAGAGTCCCGCATGGCTGTGTATGAAACAGTAATTGTTCCTACTCTGATGTATGGCAGTGAAACCTGGGTACTGCAGAAGAAGCATAGGAGTCGTTTGTGTGCTGGAGAAATGCGTTACTTACGTGGGGTTTGTGGCAAGACACGATCTGATTGTGTGAGGAATGAAGATGTATTGCAGTTGTGTGATGTGAAGCAAAATGTTGTTAGCAAGGTGGAGACCAATATGCTTCGGTGGTTTGGCCATGTTGAAAGAATGAGTGATGAAATGCTTACTAAGAAAATATTTTCAGCCCAAGTGGCAGGAAGGAAAGGCAGAGGAAGGCCAAGGAAGACATGGGTGGATCAGATTCAGGAGTGTCTGCATGAGAAAAAGATTATGAGTATGAAGTATAAAAGATCTTGTGTACGGCGTGTAATGGATATCAGTGAAGCACGAGTTGTATGTCAAGATCGCTGTAAATGGCAAAGTTTGATACGACAACAATAAGTAAAAATATCTGGAAGTTTGTATTTCTTTTTGGAGCTAACCTCTGAATCTCAGAGGACAGCTTAGTGATATGTATGTATGTATAATTACCCTAGCTATTCAAATGAGTTCTACTAATTCAGTTGTACATAGAGATAGTTGTGAAAGTGACATGCCAAGTGAGAGTGAATCTGCAACAATGGAGAATATAGACCGCCTTGTAAATGAAAATGAAATTGATGTAGAAGAACAACTGTGTGCTAGCTATGTGGATGTTTCCACTATAGAACCTTCAGTTTGCTCCATCACAGGAAGAATATAATATTCTTGAGCATATTATGGGAAGAAGTGTTAAGGAATTAAAAACAAAACAAGATGATAGAGGCACATCAGGTCCCTTTGGACTCTTTTTTTTTTTTTTTTTTTTTTTTGAGGTTTAACGACCACCGTGAGCAACTCAATGGGCTATAAGCAGTCGCCCGTCCCTAATTTAGGGTCACTGGTTCCAGGGAAGGAAGAGAGCCAGTGCCGTAAGACAAACACAACATCCATGCCTCACCGGGATTCGAACCCGGACCACTTCCGACGAATGATCAGAGGCCAACGCCTTAGACCACTGCGCCACCGGGGCGGCGCCTTTGGACTCTGAAAGTATCTCTGCAATCATATTGGATGTTGATGTTCAGGTTATTCAAAATACTTTTCCAAGGCAGCTTGGGCAGTACTTTGTCAAAGAATTAAAAGTCTGAAAAGTGCATGGAAATGCAATGTTGTTACCAGCAAACTTAGCGTGGCTGGCTGTGACACATGTAATAAGTGGTTCCAATTCAGATGCCAGGGCAAAAATTCAAACCTACCTAAAAATGGCATTGCAATCACTGCACAGATTCATTTTATTCAATAAAAAAAATGTTGATTTTTCTTTATGGAGAACATGTTTTTCAGCATAAATTACGAGTGAGGCAGGGACTTCATGGCACCTGACCTGCTAGCTGGAAATTCTTCAGGGCTGGCAGGGTTACAGTTTTCACTTCATTACTGTTTAATCATTATATGGCTTAAAATATATTTACAAAACATATAGGACGACAATGTTCAATCACTTCTGTTCTTCACAAAATCATGTGTATGATCAAATGCTAGGGGCTAAGCAGTCTTTTGTACTTTCATTAGTTTTAAAACCATCACCATCATTGTCAACCATTTCCAATCCACTGCTGAATGAAGGAAGATTCACCCAAGTTTCTTTCACATCTGTTTCTCTTGAGCCTGTCTCGTCCAGGTTATTCCAGCATGCTTTCGAATTTCATCCAACCATATCCCATGTGGTGTTTTTCTGTTTCTTGGAATCTAGTCTAAAAGTTTAATTGTCCATCAGTGGTCCTTTCTTCTGACAACATTTCCAGCCCATTGCCATTTCAGGGATTTTACTCTGGTCGTGGTGTCTTCCACTCTTGTGATTTTCCTTATCCACGAGTTCCTCTTCTTATCTCTCCTGGTTACACCAAGCATGCATCTCTCCATGTTCTTTTAGTTTTCTGCAGCCTTTGTCATTTTAAGTTAAGGTCCATATTTAAGCATTGGAAAAATTCATTGATTAAACCCTTTTCTTTTTAGACATAATGCTCTTGAAAATTGTACTGTTTCTTCCAAAAGCTCTCCAGCCAAGTTTTATATGCCAATTTACTTCATCATCAATGTGACCCTTGCTTGATATCTCTTGTCCAAGATAAATGTGGGTATCGGTTACCTTGAGCTACTCTCTATCAATTGACAAATCTTCATTTCTTGGAACAGTATTGTACATCAGTTTTGTCTTCTGGTAGTTCATTTTTAAACTCACTTCTTTGCTCTTGGTCAGCAAATTCCTCTGGAGAGGTAGTTACAAAAAATGAAGGTGAGTTAAATAATCTCCATTAATCTTTATCCCCTTGTTTTCCCAGTTCAATGATTGAAAGACACTTTGTAATGTGGCATTGAAGAGTTTCGGAGATATGGTGTCACCTTCTCTCACTCCCCTTCCAATATTTATTGGTGCTATATCCTCAAATAGATTAACCGTTGCTCTTGCATTTTCATAGCTGTTATTATTAATGCTAATGGAAGCATCTTCATAAATGCAGAATTTCAAAGCCATTGTAACTGCTGATAGTTTCACAGAATCAAAGGCCTTTTCATAATCAATAAAAGCCATGCATAATGGGAGTTTATATTCTCATGTTCTTTCAATTAGTTCTCTCAGTACATGGATATGATCCACAGTGCTGTAGCCACTCCTGAATCCAGATTGTTTTCTCGGTTGAGCATATATATATATAACCACAATTAATTCAAGACATACTCGTATCACTTCATGACCACAAACCATGACACCAAAAACAATACATGGGTAATTACTTCATAGATCAGCAGCCGGGAGCCACTCTTCAGGGAAAGACATCCCCAACTATTGACCACACCCTCAATTATTCGGTTTCATGTGGATCAATTCAAAAAGTAATGTCTCTTAAAAATTTAGTATTATTTGCACCATCTCTCCTACCTGAAGTGTGTGTGAGGGGAAAACCAATATCATAACACAAGTCAAGTAAACCATTAAATACCTAACTTAAAGGGAGATACATAACATTAAGGTGTAAACAATTTGTTACACTCAATTGCAATATACAGGTAGTATTCTCTCTGGGCTCCAGCAATGCAGCTGACAGCTGGTACGTGCTGCCCCGGAGGTGCAGTGGTCTAAGCGATGGCATCTGATCATTCGTCCGAAAGGGGTCCGGGTTCGAATTCCGGTGAGGCATGGATGTTGTGTTTGTCTTACGGCATTGGCTCTCTCCCTTCCCTGGAACCAGTGACCCTAAATTAGGGACGGGCAACGGCTTATAGCCCATTGAGTTGCTCACGGTGGTCATTAAACCTCAAATAAAAAAACAGCTGGTACGTTCAGAAAATAAATTCAAGCCATAATTGCAATATACATGCTTTTCTGTCAATGATGCAGTTGACAGCTGGAACATTCCAAAAGTGAACCCTAGCCATAATCCACAAAAACACAGTAACTCATAATAATTTACCTTATAAACTAGAATATATAAGTGGATGAAAGCCAAAGAAGTTAATAAGTTTTCTAGGGTGACTCAGAAGAAATGTCTTAGCCCTGAGAGATGATTAGGATAATGTAGAACATGTATTAATAGTAATTTTACATAACCTAATGTTGTAAGCTTTAATAGAGTTGAGAGAGTTTAGTGATTTTTTTAAATCATATAAACAAAAACCTAAAATGCAGATGATATTAATACAGGTAGAAAATAATTTTTTCAGGCTCTGTAATGGTATTTGCTTCATTATTACATATCTGAGTAATTTTAAGAAACTGAAATTATATTTCTCTGTTTACTTTTTGGTATGTTAGCTGACCAATGACTGAAAAACTTGGTCCAAAGTTAAAAGAATTATGAAAAAACCATGAGGAATAACCACTCACCATAAAGATCATGGTAACCTCCAATGGACCACACACTTCCAACACGTCATTCATCGTGATGTAACTGGGCTTCCACAGGTTTACAGACTTCTTGCTTCGCTTCTTATTTTCGGGTGTGAAACATCGTTTTTTTCTTTTTTTTTTTCCTTTGCCTTATAATATGTTACTATAATGCTTGTCAATTCGATAAAAATCACACATACAACTCATTCATACAATTCAAGTAAAAACTATGTACATAAACCTTACATTCACAGGTGATTAAACCTTAGTCAACTCTAATTATGGAACTCCTCCTTCTGTTTCACAACCTCTGCTACTCCCACTGCAATTGTCACACCCATTCAGCCCCGCACATTTAATCCTCTAGCACTTTCGACAGGTCCCTGTCATCTTCAAGAGGCAGGTGTGTCTCATCCGCCCACCACAGCTCAAGTGAGCAGAGCCATCGAGGCATGGGCTCCAGTCGCTATCTCTGAATCGTTGTGTCTCTGGCGCCATCTATTGTCCCTGCTGCTCTTTTTTCCCTCTTTCTTTTTACGCTGCTGTTCAATTTTTATTAGGGCTTTCCATTGTTCGTTTAGGTTACTTGGCTCATTAATGTTGCATAATCTTGATCTGTTTTTTTCAATTAACACTGATTCTGCAATTCTAAACTGCTTTTCGTTTTTACAGCTCTTAATAATTTTAATATCTTCAAACCTTGGACATTTTTGATTTTCCATACAGTATTGGGTCAATGCTGTCTTAGCCTCTTTTTATTCCAATTATTAATATGCTGGTTCAATCTATACTTTAATTTATTCTTGGTGCTGCCTATATATGACACAGGTGGTTGCTGGTTTATTGGCAGCACCAAGAATAAATTATATATAGGCAGCACCAAGAATAAATTAAAGTATAGATTGAACCAGCATATTAATAATTGGAATAAAAAAGAGGCTAAGACAGCATTGACCCAATACTGTATGGAAAATCAAAAATGTCCAAGGTTTGAAGATATTAAAATTATTAAGAGCTGTAAAAACGAAAAGCAGTTTAGAATTGCAGAATCAGTGTTAATTGAAAAAAACAGATCAAGATTATGCAACATTAATGAGCCAAGTAACCTAAACGAACAATGGAAAGCCCTAATAAAAATTGAACAGCAGCGTAAAAAGAAAGAGGGAAAAAAGAGCAGTAGGGACAATAGATGGCGCCAGAGACACAACGATTCAGAGATAGCGACTGGAGCCCATGCCTCGATGGCTCTGCTCACTTGAGCTGTGGTGGGCGGATGAGACACACCTGCCTCCTGAAGATGACAGGGACCTGTCGAAAGTGCTAGAGGATTGGATGTGCGGGGCTGAATGGGTGTGACAATTGCAGTGGGAGTAGCAGATGTTGTGAAACAGAAGGAGGAGTTCCATAATTAGAGTTGACTAAGGTTTAATCACCTGTGAATGTAAGGTTTATGTACATAGTTTTTACTTGAATTGTATGAATGAGTTGTATGTGTGATTTTTATCGAATTGACAAGCATTATAGTAACATATTATAAGGCAAAGGAAAAAAAAAAAGAAAAAAAACGATGTTTCACACCCGAAAATAAGAAGCGAAGCAAGAAGTCTGTAAACCTGTGGAAGCCCAGTTGCATCACGATGAATGACGTGTTGGAAGTGTGTGGTCCATTGGAGGTTACCATGATCTTTATGGTGAGTGGTTATTCCTCATGGTTTTTTCATTTATGAATAGCACGTAAACTATGCGCACTTTGCAAGAGGTTAATACCTTAAAAGTGCAAATATAATAAAAGAATTATGTTTAACAAATAAGTTAATGGATATTCCTTTATTGTTTAACTGTATTTCTAGATCCAAGAAACTTAAATTATTATTTGTTAGTTTTTAACAAAATTAAATCCTTAGGATAAATCTGTTCCCATTCAAATGTGAATTAAAATTAATAGAATCATCAATTTATCAAAATGTCAAAAATATTAGGCATAACAGTTATTATTTTTCCAATAAAATCAAGAATTTTTCATTGTTTATAATCCAAGTACAATTTGCAATTTATCTATATATTAAGTTTTTATGGTACTGAAAGTAATTAGAGGAAGCCATGAAGTCATTAATTACTAGAAATATAAACCATACACTTTCAAATTTTATAGTAGGCCTAACTGATTTGAACAGGTGCATTATTCTATGTCGTATCCTTGCTTTGTGGTGGTCTTTATCGTGAAATGGGAGGTGGTTATATATACTGTTATTGTAGCAGCCTATAGGCTGGAGATATGTATGGGTCACAATTGAGGGTACCCAGTCCAATAAACTGCATGTCTTTCATTTCATACTATCATTACTATTGTGACCAGTTTGCTGTCTAAACAGAATCAATGTTAATAGAGTGGAAGAAAAATTTCAGTCTTTCACTTGAATGGGAACAAGGGTATGGGAGAAGGGAGATGCTGTTAACATTGCTGTATGAAAAAAAAATTAAATGAATGCCCCTTAAAGTATCAACTTCAAAGTAAACAAATGGCAACTACAAATATACAAATATGTTTTTGTTATGTGTTTTGGAGGGAAGAGGAGTTAATTAGTAACCACCATGAACAACTCAATGGGCTATAAGCAGTCTCTCATTCCTAGTTTTGGGCCACTGGTTCCTAGACAAGGATAGAGCCAGTGTCACAAGACAAAAACTCCATCCATGCCTCACCCAGTATTCAAACCTCAACCCATCTCATACAAATGATTTGGGGCCAACAACTCATACCACTTATTTTTGTGGAATCAACTTTAGTTTCATATTATGTGCTAATTTCATTCATTAAAAATAGAGAGCAACTGATGGCTTAAGTTGCAGCATAGTACTTGTGGCCACTTACTCACGTTTAATGTTTGTCCTTGGTTGGTGGATCTGACTCATCTCTGGGTACAGGAATGGATGATTTCTTAGCGTTAGATACTCATAGTGGTCATTAAACCCCTAAATAAAAGAAAATCATAACACCACAGGTCACTTCCTTTTGTAAATTAAGATGTTTGGTTTTAATTCATCAGGAAAATACTAAATCCCAGACTGAAACATGTAAATGTCCACTCTAGTGATACCTTTGTTGCCCTGTTCTTCCTGCCCCCCCCCCAAAAAAAACATTATTCCCCTTGGTCTTACCATTGCCACATTCCAACAGGAAAATATCATACCATATGCTGCTCACCAGTTTCAACAGGCTCTTCTCCTGCTATTCAGCTAGCAATCAACAAATTTACTGCCAAATAAATACCATCTGAGATGTCAATAAAAGAAAGTCTTCAAATCAATTCTTACTCCTTATAATGTGAGGAAGGGGCTGTTGGTGCAAGATGCCATTGGCTTACACAGGTCCACTTGTTTTCCACTCTAATCTTTCTTAGCAGTTGCCACTTGTAGGGGTCGTGTCAAACTTTCGTAACTGAAGAAGCAAGTTGTTGCAATTAGTAGTTTTACAGGCAAAGGTAATTTAGTTTTTTGTGTGTATGTTTTTTTTTCTGAACAAGGGAATTTTTTTAATTGTGCACAGTCATTGTTTCTCCTCAAAAGAATAAATTAAATACTGGTGATGTTCATTCAGGTATGTGGTACTCAAATCCTGAACATTTGGGGATAGCTGAACTTGATTGCTCATTTGTAAGTAACAATTACAATCAGGTTTTTCTAATTGTGCTAAATCCACAATATTCTACAAATGGTTCTGCCATCAGAATTGGAATGGATTATAACTTCTTAGCTACTCCCGAGCTGCCTGCAAATTTCCATGCAAATAATTAATTGGTAGAACCAGTTTGAAATATTGCACATTATGATTTGAATGCAACTGCTATACATTATGCATAGGTAGCGGCTCTCTCTATTTACATAAAAAACATTATTTACATGGGTATAATGTAGCAGGTAATATAAATAATGTTTTGAGCTAAAATGCTAATTTGCACACTGAAGATCTGCTAAATAGCATCTGTATTTGTATTGATAGATTTGTGGGGCATAACATTTTACATATTCTATACTGTACTATGCAAACTTGGAACCGCATACACAGTGGCGTAGCCAGAATTTTCTTAAGGGGGGGGGGCATGGGTTTGGTTTATTGGTGAAAGTCCCATATATACCTATAAATTGCTTTAAATTCATACTAAATCTTCCCTCAAGGGGGGGGGGTCTGAACCATGCCCTTGGCTACACCTATGTGTACATATACATTTCAGAATTCCAACTGCAAAACCAATTCATAATTTTTAGAGGATCTGTATGTTTTTATAAACGGAACTACATTTTCTGAAGGGGGGAGGGGTTTGTTGTTGCAATGCCACTCCACACACACATACAAAGAGGACTGCACTAATTGAAACTTCACAGTACTGTTTATCCCCCCCCCCTTTTTCCAGACAGACAAATGACAAGAAAATTTTTCTTTCACATGGTGAAGAGTCAAGGAACTACTGCACATATAATGAATGCATTAATAGCTTGAAATTATCTATGTAGTAAATGTCAACTCTGAATAAAGTGCTATGGCATTACCCCCAGTTTTTTTTGTTTAAATCCTAATCCAGTTGTTTATCCAGGCCTAGGAAAGAGAGGCAGGCAAGTCCTGTTCCCTCAATTAGTGTTGCCAGGAATTTTTCAGAGAATCTCCTGCTAAGTAACACAGAGGCATATTTAGCCCACCTTCCACCCAAAGTAAAAAAAAAGAAAAAAAGACATTCAAAGGGTAGAAAAATTATAGTGATAGAAAAACAGCCCTAAATTACCTGAAATTTTTAGGCACATATTGTTAGTATCTAACATAGCTAAACTTTCAACAAATGTGATGCAATACAATATGGAGGTCACTGTTGCCATTTTTTTTAATTGGAGGTTTAACGACCACCGTGAGCATTTCAACATTTTATTGACAAAAGGCATGATACAGCTCGTCACACTGGACAGGAAAGAATACAGAGAAAAACATGAATGATACATGAAAATGATATATACATGAATAAGGGGCATAGCCACCCAAAAGTATAAATACAAAATGCTAAAAACCCACAATGGGGACAGACCTGTGACACTGAACACACGTAAAAGACTATAGGTCAATGACCTGTGATACAAAATATAGAGCTTGAAAATACATTAAAAATACAGGATGCACAATAAATAAACAGTGAAGTTAAAGTTTCGAACTCAGCAGTACATAGGAGCACAGTACATATAACATGAGTGGTGCACATTGACATATCAGAAGATCACAAAACAGTTCAGAAACCACTTAATATACAATGCTAAGAAAAACAAGAAATGTGAAGAGCAAGTAACATACTATACATATTTACATGCAGAATCACAGCCTGCTGGAGCAGAACAAAAATAAGTAACATAACTCAGTAAGCAAGGTACTAGCAAGGTGAAGAGAACAGCCAAACACCAAAACAAAGACAATCTAAAAGAGGACACAATCAAGTCACCAGTAGGATGGCAGAACCATGAATAGAAAACCACCCCGTGCGCTGGGCCCAGGTGTTCTGAAAGGTGTCGATTGTGTGTGCGGAAGTTGCAGCTGTGAGTTCCAACCGGAGGCGCGCCACAAGCCGGCCCCGAAAGCTAGCCCGCAGCCGTCCACCGGCCGACAGAAGGGATGGAAGTTGAGGAGAATTCCTGAGAGACTGATGAAATGAGTGAATCACTTGCTTGGTAAGTACGAAAAGAAAGCAGCAGGCATCCGGAAGGCGGGTGGGCGGATGTTTTGTGAGCAACAGCCACGGATATGCTTGAAACGGCAAGTCCTTGGAGCAAATTATGTCAGCTAACCGGAAAACAGTATGAAGAAGTGGCAGCAAGATAGGGCAGTGGCAGTACATATGAGCGACGTCTCCGTCAACGCCACAGAAAGGACAGAGAGGAGAAGAGATATGAGACATGCGATAGAGAAGATGGGGGACAGGGAGCCGGCGATGAAGGAATCGCCAGTGGGTGTTACGTTCTAGCGGAGAAGAAAGGGGGAAGAAGAAGCAGACCAAACGGCCAGGGAGGAGGAAGGAGAAACCCCGGAAATGGGATAGGGGGACTCAGAGGGAGCTCGAAGGAGACGGTACAGGGCAGCGGTAGTAAAAGAAAGGACAGGGGCGACAGAGTCACGAAAAGGAAGAAAGAAAGGGAGAAGGAGGCTGGGGCCGGGGACGACGAGGAGGCCGTTGTCAGAAACAAGAGAAGGATAGAGAAGCTGAAGAGAGAAACGGAGAAGGGCATAGTCGTCCTCGAGGGTAGGAGTTGGGGTGGAAAAGAGTAAGTCGAGGGGTTTCCAGGAAAAATCGGGATTAATGAGGGCCTGCACGGTTAGGATGCCGGCACGGAACCATGAGAAAAAAAGAAAGAAAGGTTGATCGGGGGGGTGAACCAGGGTAGAGAAAAAGAGTGGTTCTGCAAGGAGATCCAGGGTGGTGGTAGGAGGAGAACGAGAGAGAGGGAGGGAACGGAAAAGTGCCAGAGCCTCAGATAAAATAGTAGGAAAGTTTGAAGAGGGAATAGTAAAGTAGTCCATCCTGAGGAAAAGAAGAAAAGTGAAGGATGGATCGCGAAGAGAAAGAATAACGTCAAGAGAAAGTGTAAGAGAAGGAGAAGGCGAAGTGACGAGACGAAGGAAGGAGGCGATGCGGTATGCACGATAGTAACAGTGAACATCTACAAGATTAATGCCCCCATGCTTGACAGGGAGATATGTGTCGGAGCGGCTGACCAGTGCTTGGAGGCCCAGATTACTGAAGTAAAGATGCTGTTGAGTTCCGTCAGGCGGGTTGACAAGAAGACGGTGGAGGTCCAGGAATAGGTACAGAGGGAAAGTAAGTATCGTCGAACAATGTGAGCTCGCTGACAGTAAGAAGTAATTGGAATCGCAAATCTCCAAAACGCTGCTTGATGACGTAACCTAGACTGCAAACTGGTCCATGTCAAAAGGCCCGCAGTATAGGGGTGACCGATATGGGCTCCAAGGATCTTCTGAGTCGAGGAGGACCAGACCGCACCCCAGGGGGTATCGGTCCGACCCATCCACGACCCACACCACAAACCAGTACTTTTGGTGACATTAAGCGAAGCGCCAGAAACAGTAGCGTAAAGATGGTAGGTGGAGAGAAGATTGTCAAACTGGACGTCCTGGCGGAGACAGAAGGTTGCGTCATCTGCAAATGCTGTAAGTACGCACTCATGGTGCCTAGTGCTGGCAACTGACGGAGGAAGAGTACACAGGAGTGATCTTCGAGCAGCCAGGAGGAATGGTTCAAAGACAATGGCGAAGAGTTGCCCCGAGAGGGGGCAGCCCTGCCGGATTCCTCGAAGAAAAGGTACGGGCGCCGTTAAAGGAGGCGGTCCGGACGTGGAAGAAAGCGCCCCGATAGAGGTTGAGAAGGAGAGAAACGAAGGAGGAAGGAAGGCCAAAGCCATGAAGAGTGGCAGAAAGAAAGTCGTATGAGATGTTGTCGAATGCTGAACTCTGGTCAAGGTTAAACAGGGCGAGGGGTTCTGAGTGGGTGCGGGCGAGAAAAACTATGTTCTGGAGGAAGGAGATGTTGTTAGAAATGGACCGACCAGGCACAGTGTAGGACTGGTCGGGGGAGATAAGAAAGGGAAGCACAGAGTTCAAGCGGCGAGAGAGAAGTTTTGTGAAAAGCTTATAGTCCAGATTGAGAATGGAAATGGAGCGCCAGTTTCGCAAGTCCAAAAGGTCTCCCTTTTTGGGCAGCAAGATGATATGCGCTACAGTAAACTCCGGCGGCAGTGCTAAAGAGGTTTGGGCGCAAGAAAAGCAAGCGAGAAGAAAAGGTATCAGAGACGGGAGGAAGGCGCGGTAAAAGGAGAAGGGAAGGCCGTCAGGTCCCGGGGATGCGCGTGAATTAAGGGAGGCAAACGCTTCCCGAAATTCAGCAGGAGAGAAGGCGGAAAGAAGAGGATCGCAGAGTCGGGGTGGGACCTGAGGCAGAGCTGAAAAAGAGGGGAGGAAGAGATAGCATCAGTAGGCACCACCGCACGGAATTTGTCCTGGAAAAAGCGCCGAACTTCCGTGCAGAGACGTGAAGGGTCAGATGAGATAGTACCATCAGGCAGGCGAAGGTGGCATAGTGTCTTCGACGTACGGTGTGTTCTCTCGGTACGTGAGAGCTCCTCGTAGGAAATCTCCGGTGAAGAAAGATGAAGCATCTTCAGCCTGCGAGTAGCCTCCACGGCGAGCGGACGGAGTTTCGCTCGTAAAGCAGCCTGAACAACAAGGTAAGCGGGATCTTGTAAGGGGATTGCAGCCAAGGAGCAACGGAGATTACAAATATCCTTCGCACGGTCGTTACGAATAGCGAACGAAAGACGGCGTACGAGCAGACGAAGATCGTGTTTGATGTCTAACCATAGACGAAGGGTACTGGAAGCGGTACTGATGAGATGTAGTCTATCAGCAAGAAAACGGCGGACGTCGGCGCAAAACGCCACATCCAAGAGTAAAGAATCATCGAAGGTCCAGGAGCGTTGTCTGGAAGGCGGGAAAGAGGAAACGCAGATGGTAAGCGCCACAGCAGAATGGTCGGAAGAGGTAGATGGATGATGTCTCGCCGCAGTGATCGCTGGAAGCAGCGGTGGGATGACATATATGCGATCGAGACGTGCTGCCGCCGAACCTTGTGCTGGAGAATTCCGCCAAGTATAAGAAATGGTGTCCGGGTGAAGATGCCGGTACGAATCAACAAAATGGAAATCGGTAATAAGTTGAGTAAGCAGATCGACAAGAAGGGAGCGGTGCTCCCCTCCTGTAGATGTGCGGTCAAGCAACGGTTGTAGAGTGCAGTTGAAGTCACCCCCGAGGATGCAAAAGTCCCCGGGGGGACTGCCTCAAGTGCAGTCCGAAAGCAATGAAAAAGCGGAAGGAGTTGAGAGTCGTCAGTAGGAATATACACATTAAAGATATGATATGGTATACAATTGATGCAAAATGTAAAACATTGTAATTGATCGGTAAATAAGTTGTTAACAGCAACAGAAGTGATAGATGGGCGAAAACGGTGATGTATTCCGACAGCAATTCCGCCTGAACGCAGTACACGATGGGCATGATGGAAGGTGTACTGCCATCGGCGCCACTGATGGAAAGGTGTTGTAGGCGAGCACCACGTTTCCTGGAGCAGAAGGACATCGGCACTAAGTGCCGAGAGGTCCTCATGCACGGCGGAATTCACCTCGGGGGATCCAAACCCCCGACAGTTGAAGGAAACTACCGTGAAAGTGCCAGGTCACCCGGCGACATGGTGAGCCTGGTGATAGAAATCTTGAGTCCGTTAATCTGTTTACGAATGAACTTGGCCGTCTTAGCGGAAGGACCAGATAAGTAAGAAGAATTGTCCACAAGATTATCCAGATCGGAAAGCTGTTGCAGGATTGCAGGAAGTCCAGCTTCATGGGTCTTCGCATACTGGATGAAGCCGTGCGCCTTTTGCGTGTAACAGGTGAGAGCATGTAGCTCCTCATACGTAAGCGGCAAAGACGGGAACGATGTGTCGCGAAGAGTCTGATCAAAGACCTCATATGAAACCATTGGAGAGGAAGGGTCAGAAGTGGTATCAAAGTCTTGAAGATAAGATGGTTTCTGGCGGGTCCGGGACGAGGAGCGAGTGGAGCTCCCAGCAGCTCTCCCTCGCTTGGTGGTGTTGCGAGGAGATTTGGGCGCCGCCCTCTTATCTTGGCGAGCGCTATGATCAGGCTCGGAGGTGTCACTCATGGTCTGTTCCGTACTGGTGGAAGCGCCGTCAGTATCTGCAATTGATACTTCAGTAGTTGACAAAACACGGTCGTCCGCGGAGTCAGCTGGCGGATCAGGGGCGCGGAATTTGGAGGACTCCGGCAGCACTGGAAAGTCAGTCGCGGAGAGAGGTGGCTGCACACCAGTTGATGACGGAGCCCTTTCCCGTCTCAGAGGTGCTTCAGACGATAGTCGTGGAGGCAAGGGCGAGTCAGAGGATTGAAGAGAAGTCGCCTGCGGTGAATCTTGTGGGGCAGCATCAGCATTGCGACACTGCTTGTAAAAGTGCCCAAACTTCTTGCATTTGCTGCAGTGATGTTCAGTGAGCACATCAATATAGCGGATCTGGTTACCGCACTTGACTTTGAAATGAGTCGGGATGGTTTGGATGTCCTCCGGGGAAGAAAAAACAACTCTACCCACGCGCCGAGCGCCGAGCAGGGTGTTGTCTTCGGGGTCTTTAGGGGCAGCAGAATATGTCTGAATCGTTCCAACCACGCGGCCGAATGACGCAAGAACCACAAATAAAACTGTATCGGTCACCTCAGGGGGTACCGGGTAGAAGGACACATTCATTGGGCGCTCGGCAACTGGGCTGGGAAGAAGATGTTGATCACCAATGGTGAGACCGGCGTTCGTCACAGCACGAGCAGAGTCGGCCTTGGAAAAATAAACCACAATCGTCCGGCCTCGTCGAAACATGTGAGAAATTGCATGTTTTGGAAATTGCCGCTTTAAAGCGGTGGAATAATCTTTGAAGAAGGTGTTTGGCAAGGATTCAAAGACAACACCTCTGTCTAAGATCGTAGTGAAAGCAGTACCTGCTGGCGAGTCTTGGGGAATTTCCAAAGAAATGGTATTTCCGTCACGTTGTAGTTGTGATTGGAGAGCTTCGGCGCCGGCGTACATGCCTTGCGGGGGGCGTTGCACAGTGGAAGAGGCCATGGCATTGGCATACGTAAACGATGACGTCAAAGGTTGAGACGACTTGGGGAAGGCACCGTTGCACGAGACATCCATTGCGTCATCGTCAGCAACGAAGGTGGTGGCAGCGTGAGATGAGTGAGAAGGCAACGGAACAGCCTGAGGAAAGGGGTTGTTCACGTCACGAGTTGAGGGCAGTGCAACGCCGCCACGTGGGGAGGGCAGCGAAGCAGCTCCCGTGGAAGAAGAAGAGGTTGTCATCAACATCGAAGGAACACCGGAAGTGAGATCCTGATCCGGGACCTCACCGCCGGAAGACGCCATTGCAATGGCGCCGACTATCGTGGCCTCGACCAGCTCGGCCGAGAGACAAACAAGATGGAATAGCAAAGAAAAAAGCAACTCACCAATCTGGGAGCAATCACAAATGATAGCGGAACCGTCCAAAAGCAAATGCTGTGAAACCTGGGACACACAACTCTCCGGAAACACACAAAACACGCACGAATTGACGGAGCTCAGAAGTCGCAACACCTACCACCGTGAGCAACTCAATGGGCTATAAGCAGTCGCCCATTTTTAATTTAGGGTCACTGGTTCCAGGGAAGGGAGAGAGCTAGTGCCATAAGACAAACACAACATCCATGCCTCACTGGGATTCAAACCCGGACCCCTTTCAGACGAATGATCAGAGGCCATCGCTTAGACCACTGCGCCACCGGGGCGGCCCGCAGTGGTCTAAGCGATGGCCTCTGATCATTCGTCTGAAAGGGGTCCGGTTTGAATCCCAGTGAGGCATGGATGTTGTGTTTGTCTTATGGCACTAGCTCTCCTTCCCTGGAACCAGTGACCCTAAATTAGGGACAGGGCGACTGCTTATAGCCCATTGAGGAGTTGCTCACGGTGGTCGTTAAACCTCCAATCAAAAAAAAAAAAAAAAAAAAAAAAAAGACTACTGCGGCACTGTTGCCTTGATTCCTAATTAATAATACACTTTTTTTTTTTTTTTTTTTTTTGATTGGAGGTTTAACGACCACCGTGAGCAACTCAATGGGCTATAAGCAGTCGCCCGTCCCTAATTTAGGGTCACTGGTTCCAGGGAAGGGAGAGAGCCAGTGCCGTAAGACAAACACAACATCCATGCCTGACCGGGATTCGAACCCGGACCCCTTTCGGACGAACGATCAGAGGCCAACGCCTTAGAACCACTGCGCCACCGGGGCGGCCTAATAATAATACACTGAGCAGATATGATACAATTCCATCATGACCAGTTTTTTTTTCATCCAGGCTCATTTTTATACTTAAAAAGTTCATATGCTATACACATACAGCAACAAAGGTGTGGATCTACTCTCAATCAAACATAAAAAGCCATTTATTTAAAGAAAACTGTGGGTACTACTTTGAATGTTTTCAAGAACCTGGATAAAATACTAAGAGACACATTTTACACACATGAGAAGCAACACTTGATACCATGGGTGTGATTATGGCACAAGTCTCTCTTTTTAAGAAATTTCAAGTGGAGTTGCAATTTCTCAGGGACAGAGAAACTTTACATTCATGCCCTCGTATAGCACTATGGAAATGTATTTCAGAAAATGTATAGCAATGACAATGAACAAACTATCATTGTATCCCCCCCTCCTCAAATAGTGCCTTTCATGGGGTGAGGTAATAGATGTAACTGGCTGCATCTGGATTTAGTAGTAGGCATTGTCCTATCACAAGTTAACCATTCTCTCATTTCCGTTAAAATTTAAGAACAAAGGGTGTTTCCTATTTGAACTGGTTTAACACATGTATTCTCTTTGAAAAAAAAAACTTATGAGCGTGAAGACCATCACAAACATGGACAACAAATTACTTCTTTTTTTTTTCTTTTTTTGAGGTTTAACGACCACCGTGAGCAACTCAATGGGCTATAAGCAGTCGCCCGTCCCTAATTTAGGGTCACTGGTTCCAGGGAAGGGAGAGAGCCAGTGCCGTAAGACAAACACAACATCCATGCCTGACCGGGATTCGAACCCAGACCCCTTACGGACGAATGATCAGAGGCCAGCGCCTTAGACCACTGCGCCACCGGGGCGGCACAAATTACTTTTTTTTTTTTGATTGGAGGTTTAACGACCACCGTGAGCAACTCAATGGGCTATAAGCAGTCGCCCGTCCCTAATTTAGGGTCACTGGTTCCAGGGAAGGGAGAGAGCCAGTGCCGTAAGACAAACACAACATCCATGCCTGACCGGGATTCGAACCCGGACCCCTTACGGACGAATGATCAGAGGCCAACGCCTTAGACCACTGCGCCACCGGGGCGGCCACACACACAAATTACTTCAAGGGACACATGAATCTGGTTTTTTTTTTTTTTTTTATTTGAGGTTTAACGACCGCCGTGAGCAACTCAATGGGCTATAAGCAGTCGCCCGTCCCTAATTTAGGGTCACTGGTTCCAGGGAAGGGGAGAGAGCCAGTGCCGTAAGACAAACACAACATCCATGCCTGACCGGGATTCGAACCCAGACCCCTTACGGACGAATGATCAGAGGCCAACGCCTTAGACCACTGCGCCACCGGGGCGGCGAATCTGGTTTGACATCCTATACTTGTTATGCAACTATTCATTTGTATTAGTCCTTATAATACATTCATTCCAAATAAATTTCATGTTAAGCTCAGAATGTGCAATAACTGCTACATTTGTTGAATTGTCACAATTGTCTTTAAGTGTGAGAAAATAAACCAACTGCAGTTAGTCAGTGGTGTTGGCAGGGGAAGGGGTTGACCCACCCCTTGAAGAGGAGATTCAGCTCTAATTAAAAGTTATATCGGACACCCCCCCTTAAGAAATTTCTGACTATGCCACTGTAGTGCACAGCAACAAAAATTCATACCATCAGTAAGGTAATCAATGCATCACAATTGTCTTTAAGTGTGAGAAAATAAACCAACAGTAGTTAGTCAGTGGTGTTGGAAGGGGGGGGTTGACCCACCCCCTTGAAGAGGAGATTCAGCTCTAATTAAAAGTTATATCGGACACCCCCCCCTTAAGAAATTTCTGACTATGCCACTGTAGTGCACAGCAACAAAAATTCATACCATCAGTAAGGTAATCAATGCATCACAATTGTCTTTAAGTGTGAGAAAATAAACCAACAGTAGTTAGTCAGTGGTGTTGGCAGGGGGGATTGACCCACCCCTTGAAGAGGAGATTCAGCTCTAATTAAAAGTTATATCGGACACCCCCCCCCCCTTAAGAAATTTCTGACTATGCCACTGTAGTGCACAGCAACAAAAATTCATACCATCAGTAAGGTAATCAATGCATCACAATTGTCTTTAAGTGTGAGAAAATAAACCAACAGTAGTTAGTCAGTGGTGTTGGAAGGGGGGGTTGACCCACCCCCTTGAAGAAGGAGATTCAGCTCTAATTAAAAGTTATATCGGACACCCCCCCCTTAAGAAATTTCTGACTATGCCACTGTAGTGCACAGCAACAAAAATTCATACCATCAGTAAGGTAATCAATGCATCACAATTGTCTTTAAGTGTGAGAAAATAAACCAACAGTAGTTAGTCAGTGGTGTTGGAAGGGGGGGGGTTGACCCACCCCCTTGAAGAAGGAGATTCAGCTCTAATTAAAAGTTATATCGGACACCCCCCCCTTAAGAAATTTCTGACTATGCCACTGTAGTGCACAGCAACAAAAATTCATACCATCAGTAAGGTAATCAATGCATCACAATTGTCTTTAAGTGTGAGAAAATAAACCAACAGTAGTTAGTCAGTGGTGTTGGAAGGGGGGGGGGGTTGACCCACCCTCTTGAAGAGGAGATTCAGCTCTAATTAAAAGTTATATCGGACACCCCCCCCCTTAAGAAATTTCTGACTATGCCACTGTAGTGCACAGCAACAAAAATTCATACCATCAGTAAGGTAATCAATGCATCACAATTGTCTTTAAGTGTGAGAAAATAAACCAACAGTAGTTAGTCAGTGGTGTTGGAAGGGGGGGGGGTTGACCCACCCCCTTGAAGAGGAGATTCAGCTCTAATTAAAAGTTATATCGGACACCCCCCTTAAGAAATTTCTGACTATGCCACTGTAGTGCACAGCAACAAAAATTCATACCATCAGTAAGGTAATCAATGCATCACAATTGTCTTTAAGTGTGAGAAAATAAACCAACAGTAGTTAGTCAGTGGTGTTGGAAGGGGGGTTGACCCACCCCCTTGAAGAGGAGATTCAGCTCTAATTAAAAGTTATATCGGACACCCCCCCCCTTAAGAAATTTCTGACTATGCCACTGTAGTGCACAGCAACAAAAATTCATACCATCAGTAAGGTAATCAATGCATCACAATTGTCTTTAAGTGTGAGAAAATAAACCAACAGTAGTTAGTCAGTGGTGTTGGAAGGGGGGGGTTGACCCACCTCCTTGAAGAGGAGATTCAGCTCTAATTAAAAGTTATATCGGACACCCCCCTTAAGAAATTTCTGACTATGCCACTGTAGTGCACAGCAACAAAAATTCATACCATCAGTAAGGTAATCAATGCATCACAATTGTCTTTAAGTGTGAGAAAATAAACCAACAGTAGTTAGTCAGTGGTGTTGGCAGGGGGGTTGACCCACCCCCTTGAAGAGGAGATTCAGCTCTAATTAAAAGTTATATCGGACACCCCCCTTAAGAAATTTCTGACTATGCCACTGTAGTGCACAGCAACAAAAATTCATACCATCAGTAAGGTAATCAATGCAGTCAGAAGGCAGTAACTGCTATTAATTAATAAAGAGCTGTCTGATGGGCAACAAAATATCTCTTGACCAGAACTGATGAAATGGTGGGAATTTATACAATGAAGTAGCTTAATTTCCTATTATGCTTTATGTTCTATGTAACTGCATGAAAAAGATTACATTTATAACTTAGCTCAATATTCTGTAATCTCATCTGTATTTCACACTGCTGCCACAGTGGTTTAAGCATTGGCTTCTTATCATTCATCTGAGATGGGTCCAGATTCGAATTCTGGTGAGACGTGAATGTTATGTTAGTCTTTTTATGTCACTGGCTCTCTCCCTCCCCTGGAGCCAGTGGTGCTAAATTGAGGGCAGGCGACTGATTATAGCACACTGAGTTGCTCATGGTGGTCATTAAATCCCCAACCAAAAAAAAAAGGTGTTTCACACTTTCAAACCCTGTGGTGTTCTACTTAAGCAACATGCATAGTGTCAATATTAAATCTATTAGGTCTAATACAGTTCAAAACAGTTGGATCAAAATAGTTTAGAAGGAATCAGTGAAAATTGGAGATGAAATGCAGGAGGGGCAACTCCTGTAAGATTTACTGCCTGTAGAAGCATCTTTGGAGAGCTATTCACATATTCATGTTACATCTGCAGAAACCCTAGAAAACCACAGGCTGAACAGTCACCAACTGGGTGGGTTTCAATCAGCAATTTGACAGCTGTACCAAATACATAAACAAAAGACTTCTTTCTTGTGGCATTTCAAATATAAATGATGTGTGACATTAGTATTACAGAACTTTTAGGAAGATATTGCTACCAAATAAAATGCATGAAAGGCTCAGTTCTCTTTTGTCTTGGACATCACTCACATTATAGAAACATTATAATGTAATTATCTGCCTCATGGTTCACATATGCTCATAATTCTTAGCAGTTTACAAAATGATCTGTGTTTTTCTTATGTTCCATACTGTTGACATTCCCGATTTTTGTTTACTTCAAATCTAAGCACTTTCCATTAATACTATCACTTATGCCATGTACCTATTATAACCAATGAAAATTTTCCTGGGTGGATTGATTTCATGATGCATTACAGATGTAAAATAAATGCTGCCTTTATACAATGGTCATAACAAGTTAGGAATGGGAAACGTAAATTAGCGTCATGACAACATAACACGCAGCGTGTGAGATCCGATAAAAGTACCTTGCGAGAAGTGGAAAATGGGTCGTTTCACTACTTGGTCTAGAAGTTTGCTAAAGGTATGGCCTTCAGTATGGAATTAAACTGAAATGATGTCCAGACAACGTTTAAACATGGGCAACAGAAATAGCGCTGTTGGCATGTTACAGGCAGGAAATGCAGATCGACCCAGGTGTGGGCGCCCGAGGATAACCTCCAGGAGGCAAGATCGCTGCAAGTGCTCAGAGAAGGCCTAGCATTCGAGCTGCTTTTGGTGTTACAATATGTACTAAAATGGTACGAAACCGTCTTCATGAGTACGGACTCACAGAAAAAAGGCCGACTTTTTACGGACGAATCTCGTTTCTCTCCCTACCCTGATACTCGACGTGGAAACGTGCGGAGAAGATCCGGCACACGATTTTCTTTTATTTATTTATTTTTTTTATTGGAGGTTTAACGACCACCGTGAGCAACTCAATGGGCTATAAGCAGTCGCCCGTCCCTAATTTTGGGTCACTGGTTCCAGGGAAGGGAAAGAGCCAGTGCCGTAAGACAAACACAACATCCACGCCTCACCGGGATTCGAACCCGGACCCCGTTCGGACAAATGATCAGAGGCCATCGCTTAGACCACTGCGCCACCGGGGCGGCGCACACGATTGCAACCACATTTTGTGCAGTCCGTCCACTTTACCAGTAGTAGTCAGTTCTGGTCTGGATATGGGTATGTTTTAATAGCCGTACTTTCTTGTATGTTTGTCAAGGCAACACGAATACCCCAGAGTACCGAAACGAGATCATTGTGACAATGTTTCACGCTGCTATTGGACATGCTTTCCATTATCTCGATGACAATGCAACCGTGTCTGGAATGTGCTTCAGGAGCTGGAAAATCATGGGTGTAGAAAATCAGACTGTGTTCATTACAGCTCCTCCAAGGGCTCTTGACGTTAGTCCTATTGACAGCACTGGGTACCGCATACCCGAGTACATTCGCAGGCCTCCGTAACGTGTTGCCTGTAATGTAGGACGAGCTGCCTCAGACACTCATCAAAAACGTCATTGCAAGTAATAGGTGTCAAGACGTTCTTCGACACAGTGAGTACTGAAATTCAGAGGTACTCACTTTCTCCAAATGTATTATTTTGTCTATTTACTTTGTTGTGTGTAAGAATTGCACTGTAAATTGTTTTTGTAAACGCACTATTATCGTTTGTTTTACGTAGCCTCCTCACTGATGTTATTTCAATACGTGTTACTTGTTTGAGATACATACATCCTTCATATCATGCAACATCCCTAACTTTTTGTGACCAGTGTATATATAGTTAACTCTCAACTAGATAAGATGAATCTTGGTAGTTCAAAAAAGGAAAATTCTCTGCACATGTTCTATTCACATCATGTTTTCTTGATAACTTGAATTGTTTCCACACCACACTCCCTTTGGATTCGACTGCATACTGCACATTGAATGCATAACATTAATCGAGAAAAGCTACAAAACATAATGTTTCCACATATCATAAGAGAATATGAGTTAGAAATTCTTTAGAACTAATGTATCATAAAGAATCAATTTTTCTCTACATGATCTCCTGAGAATGCTTGAAAATTAAGTAAGGCTGCAGCAGCGTTTCTTTTTGTACACAATTATCAGAATGTTGGAACACATTTTTCAGAAACATTTTTATTTCTAATACATAAGCTGATCAGAAGTCCCCAATTCTTGAGGACAATCCTCGAATTTAGTTTACTGTCCCCAAAATCGCCTGATGCCTTTGGGGACTCAAATTGTCTTCAAATTTACACTTCCTCATTAGCTCGTTAGATTTCTAATGAAAAATGTTCTTAAAAGTAGTTTTTGTTGTACTAGTTTTCCTACATGCTTCTTCTGAAAACAAATTTTGCCTAATTTGTTTTTCTTCTTTCCGAGTTTAATGACCACCGTGAGCAACTCAGAGGACTATAAGCAGTCACCGGTGTCTAATTTAGAGACATTCGTTCTAGGGTAGGGAGAGAGCAAGTGCTGTAAGACAAACACACCACCCATGCCTCATTCGGGACTCGAACCCGTGCCAACTTGTACGAATCATCATCAGTGACCAGCACTAAGACACCGCACCATTGGCACGATCAAATTTCGACTGCACTTGTTTTGAGTTCCTCGAAGAACTTTGGCAAAATGAAAAATTCGCCATGCAATTACTTTGTCGTGTAGCTTGATTTTAATTCAGCACATATACCCAAGCTAAAGCATTTTACTTTTGCTAATGTGTTCTTGCCATCATAATTCTACTTTGTCAATAAAAATTACCAACATTCTACAATATATATCCTTTTAAGGCACATATTTGCATATGCAAATCACACTTATTGAAGCAACACAGTTTTCTGGCAAAAAGGTTTGCATATTTATATTGAGTACGTATATGTCCCCCAAATGAACTGCCAATTTGGGGATGCCACGCCCTTTTGTCCTCAAATCAGTGTTCCAATATCTGGTCACCTTACTAATAGAGCCAGCTACCACCGATTTCACACGCTTTTAGAAAGAGCCTTTTGAAGTAGGGACACGTTGAATGGACACAGCAGAATAATTTGGATCGAAATGTGAAAACTTTTCACGTTTCAAATTCTTTAGAAGTTTTAAACTAATAATTTCACATTTCGACAAGGTAAGAAAATACTCAACGGTTGTAAATGCTAAACGAAAGTTGTGTGAACACCCGGGTCATGACTTAGTTCAGTCAATGCTCTGAGCACATCCTGTGTTTGGAGCACTGGTGCCAACTACGGGGGTGCTCAGAGCTTAAGCACCCCTTGAAATCATTTGGGGTGCTCTGCACCCCTCCGAATTTCTGTTATACGTACTGGATTCATACTTAAATATTTAGTTCCACTTTACATAAAACTAAATAAGTAAAAAAACTAAATAAGATAATCGTAATACAGCGCAAATATTTGGTTTCTGTAATAAAAAATCAATATCTTCAAAAAAGCGAGTTTTAACTACCGATATCGAATAACACTTAGGAAATAACACAGCCAAGCAAGCGGGAAATCTGGAGTAAGGGACGTGGTTTATACCCTACCTTCCTAATTGTTTAAAGCTACCGATTTTATTTCATTTTTCGCAATCACGTTCCTTGCATATCAGTAAGTTGTCAGCATTTCACCATGCATGCAATGAGCTTTGGTAGGATCATAAAACAATAAATGTCAAAACGGAAGTAATGAATGACTGTTCGAGAGCAGAAGACACACAGAGAGACTGCGACAGATTGGTGGTGACGCGGAATGATACCGCTCTTGTATTTCCCACTGGGCGGGGAGGCACAAGACTGAGCAACCATTCCTCTTATTTGGGAAGAAGAAATAGCTGTTGGCGGCAGTTTTCGATCCTGAGTCGGAATATCGGTTTCAATTCAATGTTGGGTTTCTTTGCTGCAATCTGTTTTTGCTAATTAAAGTGGCCGACATTTTCGTTAATGGGAATGGGATCAGAGAGAGATCTTTACTTTGAGGATCATGTTTGAGTGGATGTGAGGAAGAATATTTTTCAGGAGGGGAGGCAGTGAGTTGGGTCTAAAGTGTCCTACGATCTACCCAGATCCTGTTGTTGTAGGTGCTATGGAAGAGGAAGGAAGGGAGCTGATGGGGATACTTTAATGAAAAGAAAGGGCCAGGCATTGACGTTTCTTAAAAGTAACAAAGTAGTGAACGTTTAGAAGCCAGCAGAAAAAACCCTATAGCTCCCCCCATGTTTCTTTGCCAAGGCATGCTAGGTAAAGACACTGGATGATGCGATTGATATGTAGTTTTTTGGGTACGTCACTCTTCTATTCTATTCGGTTCTTTATTTTTTAGTTCTTAGTTTGGAGAGCCGTTTCTTTTTTCAGCATTATCCTAATTACCGATCTACGGACTATGGTTACAATGGAGAAATTCCTTATTCGATTAAAAGCACCACCACATAATTCCGAAGACATTGATAACAAACTTACTAGTTCCTCTTCTGCCGTCCAATCTCAGTCGTTTTCAACAGGTTTGGTTTTCCGGTAGTAGTCCCCAAGGAACCTCCTTGGTAGTCCCCAACCAAATACCCAAATTTTGTTCAAAAGAAAACAAATATAGGAGCTCTTGTGATATCGTTTTCATGAAATCGTGTATCGGTTTGTTTGCGTTTACACTGAAGACAAGGTCCATTTAAACATCTAAAATTTCAACATTGGAAACGGTACCTGCCTTTCGAGTTTGAGCACCCCTCGTTCAGAAGTCGGCGTCTATGGTCTGGGACCCCCTTGATTAACATTTTTTGTCCACAGTTGAAAAGAATATTTGCTGAAAATCTATATTAATATTTTTAAAGTAATTCTGAAGCCCTGTGCACACTGACAACACAGCACTCCACAAAAATGCAGAGTGCAAAACGAACCAGCGCGGAACAAATGAGTACCAGACAGTGAATGTAACAAGGAAGATAATTTCATGATAGGGCTTAGGAAAAGCTTGCCGCCCCGCTGGCGCAGGGGTATAAGCGATGGTCTCTGATCATTCGTCTGAAAGGGGTCTGGGTTCGAATCCCGGTCAGGCATGGATGTTGTGTTTGTCTTAAGGCACTGGCTCTTTTCCTTCCCTGGAACCAGTGACCCTAAATTAGGGACGGGCCATTGCTTTGTAGCCCATTGAGTTGCTCACGGTGGCTGTTAAACCTCCATTCAAAAAAAAAAGCTTGTTTCAAGTTTACAAACTCATAGGATGCTTTCTGCAGCAAACACAGATGACTAATTGCCCCCTTTATCTTTACGGCGTATTGGGAAAGGTCATGGAGGCTAACTCCTTATATTATTTCATATGCCTCTTCGCTGTTTTTGACAATTTCTCTCATGCACAAAAGGGAACACACCTCATACACTAGGTTGCTGAATACAGGGATCGTACCGACTGAGGCGGTTTGGGGCACTCAGTAGTTCGGAAATACGCCCCTCCCCAAGTGAATGCATGTATGATTAAAGCCATTATATAGTTATAATTGGAAGATTAAAACATTAATTTGTCAAAAATATGGTGTTCTATTAATTTGCGGAAATTATCATTGTCATTTCCATGTTTTCACGTCCAGTTCTGAAATTAACATTTTAACTTTTTTCAGTGAACGAACATTTCAAATCAGTTTGATGAAAGGCAAGTATATGCAACTATATTTTGGGGACCTCTCTCAAAGGTCGCGGGGCTCTGAGCACATTGGCGTAGTCAGAATTTTTTTTTGGGGGGGGGGGAGGTCCAAGGGTTTGGTTCATTGGTGAAAGCCTCGTATACACATATCATTGTCAACCATTATCAATCCACTGCTGGACGAAGGTCTCCCCAAGTTTCCTTCACAACGGTCTGTCTTGTGCCAGTCTCCTCCATGTCACTCCCGCATACTTTCGAATTTCATCCACCCATCTTCCATGTGGTCTTCTTCTGGGTCTTTTCCTGTCCCTTGGAATCCAATCTAAAATTTCGGCTGTCCATCGATGGTCTGTCCTTCTGGCAGTATGTCCAGCCCATTGCCATTTCAGGGATTTAACTCTGATCATGATGTCTTCCACTCTTGTCATTTTTCGGATCCACGAGTTCCTCTTCTTATCTCTCCTGGTTACACCAAGCATGCACCTCTCCATGCAGCATTGAGTTGTCTGCAGCCTTTGTATGTCTCTTTTAGTTAAGGTCCACGTCTCTGCACCATACGTAAGCACTGGAAAGATGCATTGATCAAACACTTTTCTTTTAAGACATAATGGCATATTGCTCTTGAAAATTATGCTGTTTCTTTCAAAAGCTCTCCAGGCAAGTTTTGTGCGCCGATTCATTTCTTCATCAATGTGACCCTCACTTGATATCTGCTGTCCAAGATAAACGTACGTGTCTGTTATCTCCAGCTTTTCTCCATCAATCGATAGATCTTCATTTCTTGTAAAAGCATTAACATCACTTTTGTCTTCTAAAAGTTCATTTTTAATCCCACTTCTTTACTCTTGTGAGCAAGTTCCTGGATCATACTCTGCAGCTCTGACGGGGTAGTTGCAAAACTGACTACGTCAGCAGCAAAACGAAGGTGGGTTAGATAATCTCCATTAATCTTTATCCCTTTGTTTTCCCAGTTCATTGACTGAAAGACATTTTCTAATGTGGCATTAAAGAGCTTCGGAGATATGGTGTCACCTTGTCTCACTCCTTTTCCAATTTTTATGTGTGTTGTATTTTCAAACAGCCGAATCTTTGCACTTGCATTTTCATAGATGTTATTAATAATATTAATGTACGCATCTTCAATACCGCAGGATTTCAGAGCCATTGTAATTGCTGATGGTTTCACAGAATCAAAGGCTTTTTCATAATCGATAAAAGCCATGCACAATGGAAGTTCATATTCCCTCGCTCTTCCAATTAGTTCTCTCAGTACGTGGATATGATCTATTGTGCTGTAGCCACCCCTGAATCCAGCTTGTTCTCTCGGTTGAGCCATGTCCAGTGTCATTCATGCGGTGTGAAAGAACTTTAGTGAAGATTTTATAAACCACTGATAGGAGGCTGATAGGTCTGTAGTTCCTGAGATCCTCAATGTCACCTTTTTTATGTAGCAGGATCATTGTAGCGGTGTTCCAATCCTCAGGAATCTTCCCTTCATTAAGGCATCGAGTGAAAATTTGGGCGAGTACTGTTTCGATTTCTCCACTTGCTTCTTGTATGATGTCTAAAGTAATTCCATCTTCTCCTGGAGCTTTTCCGCGCTTCATGTTCTTGATTGCATGTGCAACTTCTGTTAGGAGGACTAGAAGAACTCTGGTACTGGTACTTTTCATGATGTCTGGAGTACATGTGTCATCCCTTTCAAATAATTTGGAGTAGAAATCTTTCACTCTTGTCAAAATTTCGCCTCTATTTCTTGTTACAGAACCATCTTTTTTTCTCAGTGCCATAATCTGTTTTCTTCCCTTACTGAGATGTCCCTTTGCTATCTTTAGGCTTTGGTTGTTTTCAATTGCTTTCCTTACTAGTTCACGGTTGAATTTCCTTTCGTCTTCAGTGATACTTTTTCGTACTGTCTTGCATAGCTCTATATATTCCACTTTGGAAGTCACATCTTCTTTAGTTGTCCTCATCTCTCTTCTCTTTGGCATCAACATTTTGGTTTTTCCTGATAATTTATTCACATGCAAATTGTTCTTAGACCCAGCTAATTTTGTTGCTGTTTCCATAAGAGCTTTGGTTACTTTTCTGTTAACTTCAGAAATATCCACTTCTTCCGATGCTAGGCCTTCTAAAGCAGAGAATCTGTTGTTCAGTTCCAACTTGAAGGCATTATGGTGTTTTTTAAGGTTGGTTGTGTCAATACATTTTGTTTGTCTTATGAGCTTGCCACGTTCGAGTTTAGTGTTGAGGTGCATCTTACATCTCACCAATCTATGGTCACTACCTGTGTTGAACTTGTTTAGCATACTGCAGTCTTCTATGACGAACTTTCTGGTACACATAATAAAATCAATTTCACTTGTCGTCCTATTTGGATGTCTCCATGTCCATTTCCTGTGCGGCTTTTTCTTGAAAAAGGAGTTCAAGATGAAAAACCCTTCTGCCTCTGCAAACTCAACGAGAGTATTTCCACGCTGGTTTCTGTTGCCGTGACCGAATTTACCTACTGAAGTTTCATTCTGTTACCGTTGCCCTATTTTTGCATTGAAATCTCCCATAATTATCTTCAAGTGCTGCTTACCTTTATTATTTAGATGACGAATTTCCTCATAAAATTCTTCAATTTCTTCTTCAGGATGACTTGTGGTGGGTGCATAAGTTTGAATAATCTGAGTCTGGTATGTTCTCGAGAGTTGGATAACGAGTCGTGCAGCTCTGTCAGAGGAACTTTCAACTTCTACGACTTTATCCTTCAGTTTCTTGTTTATTATAAATCCAACACCACTAGTTCTGCCAGTATCTGTCCCACAATAGTACAAGAGATGTCCACTTTTCAGTTCAATGAGATCTTCTCCTTTTCTCCTTACCTCACTCAGCCCAACGATGTCCCACTTGATCCTTTGTAGTTCCTCTTCCAATTCAAGAAGCCTTAAATCAGAAGATAGGGAGCGTCCATTATACGTAGCCAAGGTGAGAATCAGATGGCAGCCTAGTCCGGTCCTCCGGAGATTCTTAGCACCCTCTGCCTTCATGTCGCAGTGGCCGCTGCCTTGGCCAGGTACATTCCAGCTGCTGGAGACTGAAGGCCAAGATTTATGTTGTGGAGTCATTTTGTAGGGGTTTGGCCATAACTCACCATGCATATCACTTTAAATTCGTGCTGTCTCCCGTCAGGGGTGAAACCCCGACCCCTTCCCCTCTGGTACGCCATTGTTTGAGAGCACGTGCCTCGAATGTCTTCCCGTAAATGAGGCCTTAGTATATATATACTTTGGTTAGCTGCGTGGAATGCTGTGTGCAGCTAACTAGTCTTTAAAAAAGAAAATACTAAGTGCACAACTATATTTTTGCGTGTACAGGGTCACATCCGCGAATGTCACCAAGGTGATATTTAACAATGTAACCAAAAAATGTATTAATAAGAAATGTGATCACCTTGCACTGATAGACAACTCTCACAATGATATACACTTATCACCATGTTGTTGATGAATGCTGAAGCCCAAGGATTCCATTCCACGATGAAGGCGGTGCGTAGCTAGGGAAAAAGGATGATGAGCTGCTACGTGTTGTTCCCATTGGTTGTCCCAGAGCATGCTCTATAGAGTTCATTGGTTGTCCCAGAGCATGCTCTATAGAGTTGGTTGTCCCAGAGCATGCTCTATAGAGTTCCCATTGGTTGTCCTAAAGCATGCTCTATAGAGTTCAAGTACGGAGACCTGGCTCGTCAGTCAGTACGTCGAATATATTTGCTCTGCAGCAAATTACCCTTAGCCGAGCCATGTGAGGAAATTAATTATCATCCATTAAAGCTGTTGGCCAGCAGCTCCCCCAAAATGTCTGACACAGGGCTCTAGGATCTCATCCATATAGCGCTCAGCAGTCACATTACCTCCCTCGAACATGTGGAATGGTGTGCGGCTGTTGATCATAATGCTACCCCGCGGCAATCTTGTTCGGGGACGTTTGCAGGATCATTACAGATTCCTTCCAGATGATGAAATGCGGACGAGAATCCATTTATAGATTGAATTTCAACTCGTATAGCATCTAGGAACCATGTTGCAAGCTCAAAGGACCTGTGCTGCGAGATGCAGTCAAAGAGAAACACCACTGCCGTTCCCTTTAAGTATGCAACTGATTGTACACATTGCTTGCTGATATGCCAATTTTACTTCGGGCATTTCTTTTTCGTGTCCATTTGCATGTCTTGTGAAGACCGAAACATTTGATTGTTTTTGATTGCCTGCTGTTGTCTGGACACCAGTGTACATAGAGATAGCTGTTGTGAAAGTCTTTTCTGGAGGGAGTGTTGCCTTAACAGGGTTCGTAAAGCATTTTACATTAGCTCCATTTAATTCACTTGATATCAATATACACTGAGTGGCAACTTTATTATGACCAAATGACAGTTTTAAGCAAATGAGCTATGGCTGCACGCTGTTGCCGCCAGAGGGCGAGGCTAGTATAAAAGGGAAAGCTTAATGCTTGTGACAGTAGTAGAAGTGATTTTTGGATAGCGAAATGGGTAAAAAATGCGATTTGACGGACTTTCAACGTGGGATGATTGTAGGAGCTCGGAGCCATGGAGCAAGCATCACCGAAACCGCCACATTCGTGAAATGTCCAAGAGCAGCTGTTGCTAGTGTTTAAAGACGGGACTGTTAGCCAAAAAACTGGGTCTCTACATGTGGTCGTCATCGACAAGTGACTGCTTGGGCGGAACGGATAGTGTCTAGACTGGTAACAGACAACAGCGCAGCAAATTACAGACCATCTTAATCAAGGATCCCCTCAAATGATCTCTGCACGCACTGTTCGCTGTACACTGCATCGAATGGGATATGGCAGCCGAAGGCCTGTTCGAACACCTTTGCTGTCTGCAGTTAACAAAAGAAAACATCTCCAGTTCACACAAGGACTGGACAGTCGATAATTCGAAACAAATTGTGTGGTTCGATTAATCACGTTTTCAGTTGCACCATGCCGATGGCCGAGTGAGAATTTGGTGGAAACAGGACGAAAGCATGGACCCCAAAAGAATTGCTACAACCCTTCAAGATGGTGGAGGCAACGTTATGGTTTGGGGAATGTTTTCCTGGGCTGCTTTGGACCCTTTAATTCGTGTTGATCAACGTCTGACTGCCACATCATATCTAAACATCGTTGCGGACCAAGTGAATCATGTCATGTGGATGGTTTATCCCAATGGCGATGGCTACTTTCAATAAGATAATGCGTCCTGCCATAGTGCTCATATTGTACAGGATTGGTTTCAGGAACATGCCGGTGAGTTTACTTTGCTTAGGTGACCCCACAATCTCCAGATCTCAACCCCATTGAGAATTTGTGGGATGAAGTTGAACGAGCAATCAGACAGCTGGATCCACAACTCTGCAATCTCACACTCCTGGAAAGTGCTATTCATCAAGCATGGTCTCAGATTCCACAAACCACCTATCAACATCTCGTGGAGTCCATGCCACGAAGAATCGACGCAGTATTAAAGGCAAAAGGTGGCCCAAGGAAGTATTGAGTGGCCACTCAGTTTATACTGCAAGTCCTGTATTATGGACCACTTAGACTTGATGTAATAGTTCGAATAAAACTTTCATATTTGGATAAAGTGTGCAGCTCAGTAGCGTAACTAACACCCCCGCAGCGGCGAGAAGGGGGCGCAGGTAAAAAAGGGGCGTACTACAGCTGATAGTTATAGTTCTATGAAAAAATCCGAACAAGCACACAAACAAACAAATTACCCAAAGATTATTATGTTTCTTTAAGGTATATTTAATTTTGCAGGTAAATAAAGTCAAGTTTCACCTTTAAAACACTGGATACCCTACAGATTGAAGTTATTACGTCCTTTGGCTCCTACATGTAATACGATCGCTCTGCAACGAGTTATAAATAATACCATCGCTCTCTAATTGCCCTCTCTCCGTGCTGCTGAGGAAAAGTGCGAAGCCATATAGGAATCCCCTTGAAAAATGTGCGAAAACAGTCAGTCACCTAGGATTACGAACGCGCAGGTGCATTTACTCACAGCAGTGATGTACACTGCCGGACAATTGCTAAGGACGGATGACAATAGCAACCATAAAATCGAAGGCAGGAAAATGTGGAAATTAGCATAAGTGCGGGATACAGTAAGATGTGTTGTGCGTATGCAAATTTTGGATTGCCGAACTTGTTTATATCTCTTATCAGCACTATATGACGTCACAAAGGATTTGACGCGTATTGACCGTTGTTGTTCAAACTCAAAGTTGAAAGGGAAAGAATCAATTGACAAACTTGCAATTTTCAGTATGCCTTCCCGACATCACCTAGATGAATTTACGTGTGGCCGTATTATTGGCAAGATTAAGGAAGGGCGAAAAATAACAGATGTTGCCAGGGTGTTCGACGTCAGCCACAGTGTTGTTTCAAGGCTTTGGAAATCATTTCAAACAAATGGAGAGTGTAGCAAATGTCACGGGGAGGTCGTGTTCGCAGTACGACACCTGCAGAAGATTGGTACATAGTGCTATCAACAAAAAGACACGGCGCAGCACAGCTAGTGAGGTAGTAAATCAGTTTATGGCTGCTACTGGCAAGCGGATCTCCCGAAAAACTGTCGCCAGACGTTTGCATGAAGGAGGACTATACGCCCGCCGTCCTGTTGTGTGCATCCCATTGTCCAGACGTCACCGCACCGCCCGTTTGCAATGGTGCCATCAACATCGCAATTGGACTGATAACGACTGGTCTGCTGTCCTCTTCTCAGATGAGAGTAGATACAGTCTATCGTCTGATTGTCGTCGACAACTGATCTGGCGTGATAGTGGTACTGCATATTGTCCAGCAAACATACAGGAAAGGGACCGATATCCAACATGTAGTGTCATGTTATGGGCTGGCATCATGATCAATGACCGTACGTCCCTCTATGTGCTTCCAACTGGGACTATGACTGGCCAACAATACATTAATGATGTTCTGCTACCTCATGTTCGCATGTTCCGTGTCGGTGATAGATTCATTTTCATGGACGACAACGCAACATGACATCAAACACTCGCTGTCCAGGAGTGTCTTGAGAGCGAGGATATTCAACGCCTCGTATGGCCGGCACATTCTCCAGATCTGAATCCCATTGAAAATGTGTGGGATGCTTTGGGGAGGAGTCTTGCTGGTCACCAATGCCCTCCAATAAACAAGGGCGTGCACTGACAGAGGAATGGGGTAAATTACCCCAACAGCTGCTTGATAATGTTGTGCAAAGCATGACATGGTGTGTGGAATCTTGCATCGCCCTCCATGGTGGCCATATCCCGTATAGACATCTTATGCCGGAATGCCTGCGGACGGTAATTGGCATTTTTTTCACGTTTACGTATTCTTCACAAAATGGCCTGTTTGTCCCTTGAACACGTTCCAAAGCCTTCTTCTGGATTTCAGAGCACAATAAATTTACTTTCTTGTAATGTCCTGGCATTGTGACATTATTTTATTTCACTTGGCATCCAACCACACTTACTTTTTTATGCGCTATATAGCCGTTTATGATCCGTCCTTAGCAATTGTCCAGCAGTGTATAAAACTGTGCGTGAAGTGAATTAATGAAACGAGCTCTCTGTGTACACAACTCCAGTTGGACATGCATAATCTTAATTATAATTTTTTTATCCTTATGTAATTTTACAATTTAAATGACTCTTTTAAAAGTGTGTGCAACACTTATTTGATTCAACAGAATTTACTAAAGATTATTTGAAACATCTTCCATGGTATGTTATGTATTAATTATTACAATTTCAATAATTTGGTTAACATATTTCTATTATGGGCTTAAAATGCTATATAAGATTTGTTAAATTTCAACTGGTAGTTCCTACCTAATAATCAAATTTTGTTTACATGTATATGCATTAATGTTCGGTCGTTTTATGCTCTTTTGATTTAATAATGAATTTTAGCCACATATAATATATAATGTATATTGTGTTTATGTCTGAGTGTGCATGGTGTGTGTGTGTGTGTGTGTGTGTGGGGGGGTGATATTCAAAATATTTTCAGTCTTGGCTACATCTCAGAACTTGCACCCATGGATATGGCCATCATGGAGGGTTATGCAAGATTCCACACGTCTTTGCACAACATTATCAAGCAGCTGTTGGGGTAATTTATCCCATTCCTCTGTCAGTGCACGGATGAAGGTGTCCTTGTTTATTGGAGGGCATTGGCGACCAGCAAGACTCCTCCCCAAAGCATCCCACACATTTCCAATGAGATTCAAATCTGGAGAACGTGCTGGTCATACGAGGCGTTGAATGTCCTCGCTCTCAAGACACTCCTGGACAGCGACTGTTTGATGACATGTTGCGTTGTCGTCCATTAAAATGAATCTATCACCGACAGCCCCACGAAACAAGCGAACATCATTAATGTATCGTTGGCCAGTCATAGTCCCAGTTGGAAGCACATAGAGGGCATACGGCCATTGATCTTGATGCCAGCCCATACCATGACACTACATGTTGGATATCGGTCCCTTTCCTGTATGTTTGCTGGACAATATGCAGTACCACTATCACGCCAGATCAGTTGACGTCGACAATCAGACGATAGACTGTATCTACTCTCATCTGAGAAGAGGACAGCAGACCAGTCGTTATCAGTCCAATTGCGATGTTGATGGCACCATTGCAAACGGGCGGTACGGTGACGTCTGGACAATGGGATGCACACACTGGACGGCGGGCGTATAGTCTTTCATGCAACGTCTGGCGGCAGCCCCGGTGGCCTAAGGCGTTGGCCTCTGATCATTCGTCCGAAAGGGGTCCGGGTTCGAATCCCGGTGAGGCATGGATGTTGTGTTTGTCTTACGGCACTGGCTCTCTCCCTTCGCTGGAACCAGTGACCCTAAATTAGGGACAGGCGACTGCTTATAGCCCATTAAGTTGCTCACGGTGGTCGTTAAACCTCCAATAAAAAAAAAACAAAAAAAAAACGTCTAACGACAGTTTTTCGGGAGATCCGCTTGCCAGTAGCAGCCATAAACTGATTTGCTACCTCACTGGCTGTGCTGCGCCGTGTCTTTTTGTTGATAGCACTATGTACCAATCTTCTGCAGGTGTCGTACTGCGAACACGACCTCCCCCGTGACATTTGCTACACTCTCCATTTGTTTGAAATGATTTCCAAAGCCTTGAAACAACACTGTGGCTGACGTCGAACTCCCTGGCAACATCTGTTATTTTTCGCCCTTCTTTAATCTTGCTAATAATACGGCCACGCGTAAATTCATCTAGGTGATGTCGGGAAAGCATACTGAAAATTGCAAGTTTGTCAATTGATTCTTTCCCTTTCAACTTTGAGTTTGAACAACAACGGTCAATACGCGTCAAATCCTTTGTGACGTCATAAAGTGCTGATAAGAGATATAAACAAGTTCGGCAATCCAAAATTTGCATACGCACAACACATCTTACTGTATCCCGCACTTATGCTAATTTCCACATTTTCCTGCCTTTCATTTTATGGTTGCTATTGTCATCCGTCCTTAGCAATTGTCCAGCAGTGTACATCACTGCTGTGAGTAAATGCACCTGCGTGTTCGTAATTTTAGGTGACTGACTGTTTTCGCACATTCTTCAAGGGGATTCCTATATGGCTTCGCACTTTTCCTCAGCAGCACGGAGAGAGGGCAATTAGAGAGCGATGGTATTATTTATAACTCGTTGCAGAGCGATCGTATTACATGTAGGAGCCAAAGGACGTAATAACTTCAATCTGTAGGGTATCCAGTGTTTTAAAGGTGAAACTTGACTTTATTTACCTGCAAAAATAAATATACCTTAAAGAAAAATAATAATCTTTGGGTAATTTGTTTGTTTGTGTGCTTGTTCGGATTTTTTCATAGAACTATAACTATCAGCTGTAGTACGCCCCTTTTTTACCTGCGCCCCCTTCTCGCCGCTGCGGGGGTGTTAGTTACGCTACTGAGCTGCACACTTTATCCAAATATGAAAGTTTTATTCGAACTATTACATCAAGTCTAAGTGGTCCATAATACAGGACTTGCAGTATACACTGAGTGGCCACTCAATACTTCCTTGGGCCACCTTTTGCCTTTAATACTGCGTCGATTCTTCGTGGCATGGACTCCACGAGATGTTGATAGGTGGTTTGTGGAATCTGAGACCATGCTTGATGAATAGCACTTTACAGGAGTGTGAGATTGCAGAGTTGTGGATCCAGCTGTCTGATTGCTCGTTCAACTTCATCCCACAAATTCTCAATGGGGTTGAGATCTGGAGATTGTGGGGTCACCTAAGCAAAGTAAACTCACCGGCATGTTCCTGAAACCAATCCTGTACAATACGAGCACTATGGCAGGACGCATTATCTTATTGAAAGTAGCCATCGCCATTGGGATAAACCATCCACATGACATGATTCACTTGGTCCGCAACGATGTTTAGATATGATGTGGCAGTCAGACGTTGATCAACACGAATTAAAGGGCCCAAAGCAGCCCAAGAAAACATTCCCCAAACCATAACGTTGCCTCCACCATCTTGAAGGGTTGTAGCAATGCATTTGGGGTCCATGCTTTCGTCCTGTTTCCACCAAATTCTCACTCGGCCATCGGCATGGTGCAACTGAAAACGTGATTAATCGAACCACATAATTTGTTTCGAATTATCGACTGTCCAGTCCTTGTGTAAACTGGAGATGTTTTCTTTTGTTAACTGCAGACAGCAAAGGTGTTCGAACAGGCCTTCGGCTGCCATATCCCATCCGATGCAGTGTACGGCGAACAGTGCGTGCAGAGATCATTTGAGGGGATCCTTGATTAAGATGGTCTGTAATTTGCTGCGCTGTTGTCTGTTACCAGTCTAGACACTATCCGTTCCGCCCGAGCAGTCACTAGTCGATGACGACCACATGTAGAGACCCAGTTTTTTGGCTGACAGTCCCGTCTTTAAACACTAGCAACAGCTGCTCTTGGACATTTCACGAATGTGGCGGTTTCGGTGATGCTTGCTCCATGGCTCCGAGCTCCTACAATCATCCCACGTTGAAAGTCCGTCAAATCGCATTTTTTACCCATTTCGCTATCCAAAAATCACTTCTACTACTGTCACAAGCACTAAGCTTTCCCTTTTATACTAGCCTCGCCCTCTGGCGGCAACAGCGTGCAGCCATAGCTCATTTGCTTAAAACTGTCATTTGGTCATAATAAAGTTGCCACTCAGTGTATATTGATATCAAGTGAATTAAATGGAGCTAATGCAAAATGCTTTATGAACCCTGTTAAGGCAACACTCCCTCCAGAAAAGACTTTCACAACAGCTATCTCTATGTACACTGGTGTCCAGACAACAGCAGGCAATCAAAAACAATCAAATGTTTCGGTCTTCACAAGACATGCAAATGGACACGAAAAAGAAATGCCCGAAGTAAAATTGGCACATCAGCAAGCAATGTGTACAATCAGTTGCATACTTAAAGGGAACGGCAGTGGTGTTTCTCTTTGACTGCATCTCGCAGCACAGGTCCTTTGAGCTTGCAACATGGTTCCTAGATGCTATACGAGTTGAAATTCAATCTATAAATGGATTCTCGTCCTCATTTCATCATCTGGAAGGAATCTGTAATGATCCTGCAAACGTCCCCGAACGAGATTGCCGCGGGGTAGCATTATGATCAACAGCCGCACACCATTCCACATGTTCGAGGGAGGTAATGTGACTGCTGAGCGCTATATGGATGAGATCCTAGAGCCCTGTGTCAGACATTTTGGGGGAGCTGCTGGCCAACAGCTTTAATGGATGATAATTAATTTCCTCACATGGCTCGGCTAAGGGTAATTTGCTGCAGAGCAAATATATTCGACGTACTGACTGACGAGCCAGGTCTCCGTACTTGAACTCTATAGAGCATGCTTTAGGACAACCAATGGGAACTCTATAGAGCATGCTCTGGGACAACCAACTCTATAGAGCATGCTCTGGGACAACAATGAACTCTATAGAGCATGCTCTGGGACAACCAATGGGAACAACACGTAGCAGCTCATCATCCTTTTTCCCTAGCTACGCACCGCCTTCATCGTGGAATGGAATCCTTGGGCTTCAGCATTCATCAACAACATGGTGATAAGTGTATATCATTGTGAGAGTTGTCTATCAGTGCAAGGTGATCACATTTCTTATTAATACATTTTTTTGGTTACATTGTTAAATATCACCTTGGTGACATTCGCGGATGTGACCCTGTACACGCAAAAATATAGTTGTGCACTTAGTATTTTCTTTTTTAAAGACTAGTTAGCTGCACACAGCATTCCACGCAGCTAACCAAAGTATATATATACTAAGGCCTCATTTACGGGAAGACATTCGAGGCACGTGCTCTCAAACAATGGCGTACCAGAGGGGAAGGGGTCGGGGTTTCACCCCCTGACGGGAGACAGCACGAATTTAAAGTGATATGCATGGTGAGTTATGGCCAAACCCCTACAAAATGACTCCACAACATAAATCTTGGCCTTCAGTCTCCGGCAGCTGGAATGTACCTGGCCAAGGCAGCGGATGGCCCTTGCGCCAATAAAATCTAATAACCAACCAACCAAGGCAGCGGCCACTGCGACATGAAGGCAGAGGGTGCTAAGAATCTCCGGAGGACCGGACTAGGCTGCCATCTGATGCTCACATTGACTACGTATAATGGACGCTCCCTATCTTCTGACTTAAGGCTTCTTGAATTCGAAGAGGAACTACAAAGGATCAAGTGGGACATCGTTGGGCTAAGTGAGGTAAGGAGAAAAGGAGAAGATCTCATTGAACTGAAAAGTGGACATCTCTTTTGTACTATTGTGGGACAGATACTGGCAGAACTAGTGGTGTTGGATTTATAATAAACAAGAAACTAAAGGATAAAGTCGTAGAAGTTGAAAGTTCCTCTGACAGAGCTGCACGACTCGTTATCCAACTCTCGAGAAGATACCAGGCTCAGATTATTCAAATTTATGCACCCACCACAAGTCATCCTGAAGAAGAAATTGAAGAATTTTATGAGGAAATTCGTCATCTAAATAATAAAGGTAAGCAGCACTTGAAGATAATTATGGGAGATTTCAATGCAAAAATAGGGCAACGGCAACAGAATGAAACTTCAGTAGGTAAATTCGGTCACGGCAACAGAAACCAGCGTGGAAATACTCTCGTTGAGTTTGCAGAGGCAGAAAGGTTTTTCATCTTGAACTCCTTTTTCCAGAAAAAGCCGCACAGGAAATGGACATGGAGACATCCAAATAGGACGACAAGTGAAATTGATTTTATTATGTGTACCAAAAAGTTCGTCATAGAAGACTGCAGTGTGCTAAACAAGTTCAACACAGGTAGTGACCACAGATTGGTGAGATGTAAGATGCACCTCAACACTAAACTCGAACGTGGCAAGCTCATAAGACAAACAAAATGTATTGACATAACCAACCTTAAAAACACCATAATGCCTTCAAGTTGGAACTGAAGAACAGATTCTCTGCTTTAGAAGGAGTAGCATCGGAAGAAGTGGATATTTCTGAAGTAAACAGAAAAAAAACCAAAGCTCTTATGGAAACAGCAACAAAATTAGCTGGGTCTAAGAACAAGTTGCATGTGAACAAATTATCAGGAAAAACCAAAATGTTGATGCCAAAGAGAAGAGAGATGAGGACAACTAAAGAAGATGTGACTTCCAAAGTGGAATATATAGAGCTATGCAAGACAATACGAAAAAGTATCGCTGAAGGCGTAAGGAAATTCAACTGTGAACTAGTAAGGAAAGCAATTGAAAACAACCAAAGCCTAAAGATAGCAAAGGGACATCTCAGTAATTGAAGAAAACAGATTATGGCACTGAAAAAAAAAAGATGGTTCTGTAACAAGAAATAGAGGCGAAATTTTGACAAGAGTGAAAGATTTCTACTCCAAATTATATGAAAGGGATGATACATGTACTCCAGACATCATGAAAGGTACCAGTACCAGAGTTCTTCCAGTCCTCCCAGCAGAAGTTGCACATGCAATCAAGAACATGAAGCGGGGAAAAGCTCCAGGAGAAGATGGAATTACTGTAGACATCATACAAGAAGCAAGTGGAGAAATCGAAACAGTACTCGCCCAAATTTTCACTCCATGCCTTAATGAAGGGAAAATTCCTGAGGATTGGAACAACGCTACAATGATCTTGCTACATAAAAAAGGTAACATTGAGGATCTCAGGAACTACAGACCTATCAGCCTCCTTATCAGTGGTTTATAAAATCTTCACTAAAGTTCTTTCACACCGCTTGAAGGTGACGCTGGACATGGCTCAACCGTGAGAACAAGCTGGATTCAGGAGTGGCTACACCACTATAGATCATATCCACGTACTGAGAGAACTAATTGAAAGAGCGAGGGAATATGAACTTTCATTGTGCATGGCTTTTATCGATTATGAGAAAGCCTTTGATTCGGTGAAACCATCAGCAGTTACAATGGCTCTGAAATAGTGCGGTATTGAAGATGCATACATTAATATTATTAATAACATCTATGAAAATGCAAGTGCAAAGACTCGGCTGTTTGAAAATACAACACACATAAAAATTGGAAAAGGAGTGAGACAAGGTGACACCATATCTCCGAAGCTCTTTAATGCCACATTGGAAAATGTCTTTCAATCACTGAACTGGGAAAACAAAGGGATAAAGATTAATGGAGATTATCTAACCCACCTTCGTTCTGCTGATGACATAGTCATATTTTCAACTACCCCATCAGAGCTGCAGAGTACGATCCAGGAACTTGCTGACAAGAGTAAAGAAGTGGGATTAAAAATGAACTTTTAGAAGACAAAAGTGATGTTCAATGCTTTTACAAGAAATGAAGATTTATCGATTGATGGAGAAAAGCTGGAGATAACAGACACGTACGTTTACCTTGGACAGCAGATATCAAGTGAGGGTCACATTGGTGAAGAAATTAATCGGCGTACAAAACTTGCCTGGAGAGCTTTTGGAAGAAACAGCATAATTTTCAAGAGCAATATGCCATTATGTCTTAAAAAAAAGTGTTTGATCAATGTATCCTTCCAGTGCGTACGTATGGTGCAGAGACGTGGACCTCAACTAAAAGAGACATACAAAGGTTGCAGACAACTCAAAGCAGCATGGAGAGGTGCATGCTTGGTGTAACCAGAAGAGATAAGAAGAGGAACTTGTGGATCCGAAAATGACAAGAGTGGAAGACATCATGATCAGAGTTAAATCCCTGAAATGGCAATGGGCTGGACATACTGCCAGAAGGACAGACCATCGATGAACAGCCGAAATTTTAGATTGGATTCCAAGGGACAGGAAAAGACCCAGAAGAAGACCACATGGAAGATTTGTGGATGAAATTCGAAAGTATGCGGAAGTGACATGGAGGAGACTGGCACAAGACAGAGCGGCCGCCCCGGTGGCGCAGTGGTCTAAGGCGTTGGCCTCTGATCATTCGTCCGTAAGGGGTCCGGGTTCGAATCCCGGTCAGGCATGGATGTTGTGTTTGTCTTACGGCACTGGTTCTCTCCCTTCCCTGGAACCAGTGACCCTAAATTAGGGACGGGCGACTGCTTATAGCCCATTGAGTTGCTCACGGTGGTCGTTAAACCTCCAATCAATCAAAAAATCAAGACAGAGCGTTGTGGAGGAAGCTTTGGGAGACCTTCGTCCAGCAGCGGATTGATAATGGTTGATGATGATGATGATATATATATTTCATATATATATATATATATATGAAATATTTAAAAAGTATTGATATAGGGCCTAAACAACAAACACTAATAAAACGAAATGGAAGTATTTAGGTAGGGAAATTGGAAAATAAAGACGGAATTTAAAATACCCCTTTTCAGTAATAGTTTTTCCAAGAATATTAGTTCCAGGAATTTTCAGTGAATCGTTGGACAACAATACGTTTGCATCTCTGAATTTCATCTCTTATGACAACAATAATGCATATGTTACAATACGTAACAATCATGGATTACAAGAATGAAGTGGGCTGTGTTGTAACAACAATGATCCAAAAACTATAAATATAAAGTGCCAATTCTGGGGATCCTAAGTTAACTGCATGGAGTGAACGGGGAAATTAGGTGTGATACATTGCTTGCTCAGTACGACCCATTCAATATTTCCGGCAGTGCGTACTTTATGTTTGGTTAAATGATGAAAACTTAATTATGTTAATGACGTGCCCAAAGTGTATCAGTTTTTTACCTAAAATTTGAGTGAAACGTAAATTTTAAATTCTAAAATGTAATAAATTCTAAGCTTTCCTAATAGGCATTTCGAGATTACCAATTCTTGCTCCCAAGTCTTGGTATCCTGCAACAAGCATTTTAATTTTCCTCTTACTTATTAGGTAATATATTTTTCTGCACAACAAAGCAAGTCGCACAGAAAACATTTTTTAAGGGGCCCTTGACGGGTTTTTTTTATCTACCGAATGCATGAAGCCAAATTTAGAATACAAAGCTGAGCATTCGAATGAAATTCCATACAGCGTTACGAATTTGACTTCCCTTGTCAGAGAGTAAACTAATCCATTCTTAGAAGGCGTAGTAATATCCTTCCGTCAGAGTAAAACTATCAGAAAGTGAGCTGATATTTTACTATCACAGTATCAAAGAATAAACTAATGCGCGAAAATGGAAATTTTATGAAATTAACAATTTAATGGAATCTGATAGTTTAACATTTTATTCTTTTAGTGAAATCTTGATCTTCCCACATTCGAACCATGGAAATGTAGTTCTGGAACTAGTCATATGGAAACATTTAGTCTCTGGCTGAGGTTTATTCACTGAAAACTTGACTGCTGTCGGCTTTCGTTTAAGCCAGAAAGTTCCCACTGTTCTACCACTGTTCTATAGATGTTATAAAAAGCAAATGCCAACCGAACAGAGCAGCTTTGGTTTGAGCTGAAAGCTGGCAATGATGTAACGGTATTTTTTTCTGTTGATGGAAATTTGCATCTGTTCTTATATTTCTGTCTCTTACTATTCTTTTAGGAACTGCCTCTTACTGCATTGGAAAGCTACTTTGCTAATGTCATCCTTCTTTAAAACTATCTCCCTCTCTCTCCTTTTCCCGGACCATCCTCAAACGTAAAATTTAGGTGATGGATTATATTCGATGAATGATTATACATCATACTCCGTTCAAACTTCAAAGAAAGGCTCAGACTAGCCCCCAAAGAAAAAAACTCCTTATTTGGAGATCACCGTGTGAACTCGACGGGGAAATCATTAAATTCATGTCAAAAGACATGATATTTTCCAGGTTTCCTCTGACTGAAAACGTGGCCTGGACGATTGTATCATCGGGACGGAGGTATAAACTTATCATTGTCTTTTACTCCAATAATCGCTTTCTTCACTATCTCTGTCTCTCCTCAGATTTTGTCACTGGACTTAAAACGTTTGCTTCAACTTAAGTATCCTTTTAAGTACAGGCTCAAATTATTGATAATAAAGAAATTAAAGGAAGAAATTATCAGTAATAAAGACCCATTATTATGAATCATGTTTAGTTGCCAGAGGTAGGCTAAAATTCTCAGTTCTTATGAATGTAATAATTTTCTTTTGCAAAGAGTCTGTTAATGCAACACTCACAAGCCCTAAATACAAGGGCTCTCAAACTATGTAGCGTACAATATTGAGTAGACACCCGATCAACCTTGAGTGCCTGCCATTCTTGTTAACTACATCATCACGATGGGTTTCCACTGAAGAACCAGTGACAATTGAATTTATTTTTTCTTTTGGAGACTGAAAGAAACAATCATCAAAAGTAACTAAGAGAAACATAAATAGTTGTGTGCTAGTAAAATAAAGCATTCTTTTCAGAATAACGTTGGAATGCGCGTGATGTCTCCACCTAATCCACTGTGTGAGTTCCCACCATCAAAGGACATTTCAGTTCCCAACATTGAATATAAACAGCATGTTTTAGGTATACATGATATCTTGTTTTAGAGAAAAAGGTGTTTCCTTATTGCTGAGGTTTTTTGTTTTGTAATTCTCTCCGTAGTCCAAGGTTTTCAGCGACATACCGACGGGGATCACTCTTTATGCTTAACCTTTTTCTTGTTCATTCTTCTTAATCTTCCTACCTATTGTCTCTCGGTGTGTTCCCTTTTGTGTCGTAGGTACCCATGGGCCCTATATATAAATGCATTCTTCCTATATATCCCCATAATAACGCCCAAAAGTTCAAATTCACCATCTTTTCTTCATTCAAATTCCATGGTATCTAGCTACAGACCATCAAGAATGTGCACTGAATGGCCGTTTTATGGTTTGCATGAGCTAGTTGAAGGGAATTCTCAAGCGCGCGTTTTGCCATCGGATAGCTGCAAAGCTTTGTGAGCATGAAATCAACCAAGTATAAAAGACAAAGCACAATAATCCTGAACCATTTTGACTGCACTTCGTCCCATATTTGCAGCAAATAACCCAGTGCGCTGTCTCTGCTGCTAATTTATTTTACAATTTCTTCACGCACGTGCGTGTTTGATTGAATACAGATTGGACGTCTGGGGACCTAGGTTATTTAATTGAGCTAACGTTACTGTCAAGGTCGGGGCCCAGATTTTTGGTAGTCCTTAAAATAATTCTCATCACATAAACTGTCCAATGTCATTCAAAAATTGATGCTTTAATATTTTTCATAAGAGATTCATTGGACAAAGTCATCTTGTCCGATGAATCTCCAAAGTGTGTACAATAGTGAGGGAGCATAAAACCTGGCTTTTCAATAGTTTAAAGAAATCGCAGAATAATTTGATAAAATCATCAACCTTTTCTGTTAAACTATATGGATGGGCGAGTGAGTACATGTGCGTCATTTACACGGGGAAATGTTGGCCCCTCGTTAGATAGTCAAATTTAATATCACAATGTCCAGGTTTGGCCAAAGAGCGCCAGACACAACTATCAGAGTAAGATTTTTAAAAGAGGGAAGTGATGGTTAAGAGCCGGCGAATTTGGTAAAGGTTAGAAAAGAGAATGATGAAAAGGTTAAAGGCTAGTTAGTAGATTCTTTTTTTAGCTAGATAGGTTTTTAAAAGTCAATTTGCTTTAAAGAGGAAAAATCCGCTAAAGTTTCGCAGTGGTCGCCTAAAAGCTTCTAAAGCGTAGCTCTACCGTCGTCCAATAAATGAGACTGAAAATAATGAAACCGGTGATAACTAAAACAAACACAACTGCATAAAACATGAGTGACAGTGAGAAGACAATCTCACGTCTCACACATCGGGGTAGTGTCGCCACACAGCAGAGATGAGTGAAACGACAATACCCAATGGGAGACGCGCAAGAAAAACTTCCTTCCTGCAGTTCCGGCGACACTATAATTTTCAGACTCCAAGGATAGGTTTGATACGGTGCATTTTATTCCCCACCTGTTAGTTCCACAGACCCTGCCACGTTCGCCTGATATGATCATGAACAAGAAAACGTAGATCCCGGTGAAACAGTGGCAAGGATGTGATGACCAAAGAGGAAGCAGATCTAGCAGCAGCAGACCCGTTCCCTGCTAGATCTAGATCCAACATGCCCAGGAATCCAGCAGAATCGTATCTGGACACCAGCCTCGATCAATGAACGAAGTAGTCTTCGTATGGTAAAAAGAAGTGGGTGGCCGGTGAAATGCAAAGATGACATAGATTGCACAACACTCGACGAATCGGTGTACACAATAGCACGCTGATGAGAGCTCAACTGCACGTGAACAAGTGCAAGATACACAGCATGTATCTCCGCTGCATTGACGAAGTTCTCCGCCGAAAACTTCGTCAATGCAGACGGCGACAGATCCAGCCATGTTAGATCCATCGGTAAAAACAGGAATAAAGTCTGCATCGACGTAACGGTGCTCAGCGAAGAGCTGCTGGTACACTGACACAGGGGTTGAGGACTTATAAAAAGATATAAAGTTGGTATCAACCATGACACCAACAGGGTGCGCCATGGAGGATCCTCAAAGCCCCTGATCTTTCCAAAGAGTGACAAGTCGAGCCCTGCATCACGAGCTACGTCCGCCATAGGAAGACCGAAGGTTGGAATGCGCGAGGGACGGTTCTCAAACAAACGAGCATGCTGGAGATGAAAAACTGCATCGTATAAAGGATGGTCTGGGAGAGATTGAAGTTTCGAATAAAATTGAAGAGACAGACTGCGTAAACGTAGTGATGGTTCGTTCGTGTCAGCATAAAAGCTGGAATAGTAGACCTCATTCTCCCGTACAAAGACGTAGCGCTTGATGGTGGATGGTATCCAACAGCCGGAGAATGGAAGAACGCACAGAGCCATACACTATTCAGCCATAATCCAGTTCAGACCTAATGAGGGAATGGTGAATGCATCGACGTAACGGTCATGCATCGACGTAAATAAGGAAGCCCCGTCTGCACCCCAGGAGACTGAAGCAAAGATCTGTTGGCACTTCGATACAGTGTGGGACGAAAACAGACATATGGACGAAAAGTAATGCTTTGGGCAGTGATTTGCTCTAAAACCCTTGGTCCAGTCATTCATGAACTGGACTCCATGACCTTTACCACCTGCCTAAGCATCACAGCAGACCACCTACTGCCTTATAGGTGAAGGTATATCCCCTATAATGTGTACTTAGCTAATGGGAATTTTGTGTGTGTATATTCAAAATTTACTTTTTTTACTTTTGCATGCTCATGAGTCATGTGTTTATAGATGTGGTACTTACACGCAGTGGGTTTGAGTTTCGAATTTCACGTAAACACGTGGCCATTAATGAGTTTCAGTGGTTTAATAACCTTCACGTGGCCATTGAGAAGGAGGACAGCTTCCATTGATTCACGTGCCTTTTCTTGCTTTTCCAAACGCACCTAAACTCAACTGATCCTTCACTTCAACTTCCTGCACACGGCTTGTCGTTGTCGTAACTGTAACCACCTGCACACAGCTTGTCGTTGTCGTAACTGTAACCACGAAGGCTTGGTTGTATTTTGCGTTGCGTTTCTTGTAGTCTGATGGAATGTTGAATATTTGTTAATATTTGTTAATTTTATATATAATCAAATTTAGTTAGTTGTAACAATATATTTAAGTTGAATTATTTAACAGTTAAATTATGTCAAAACGTACATATTTATCAGGCAGTGCTAAACGGAAAGCCAAACAATTGAAACTGAAGGAATTGAAACTGAAGAATGATATGACCTGCAGCATGGACTTAACAAATTTTATACAAACTACTCCAAAGCGGCATTTCCATTCCCCGGAAGTACTACGCCCCCCGCGACTTGGGTTCTGAGGTTACAGCCATTACAGCTCTGAATCGTCACATTTCCTCTCCTGGGCCTCGTCTCCTCTTACTCCTATTGGCTGAAACATTCGTTCTATTCGTGTTATTAATCGTAAAATCCGCCATGGCTACCTAGTTGTTCTATTTGTTGAGTTGTGGCTGTGTATGCTTTGTGACATAATTTTTTTGGATTTAATCAATTAAAACAATTTTTGCAGCAAGTTTTACATTTTTCTTTACATTAGATTTGACGTGATATGCTTCCAGTCCAAAGAATATGTCCAGTCGTGCTACGGTGGCAAGCTATTTTAAGGGTTAGTCTTAAAATTTGCCGCAGCGGAGTAGTTAGTATGAAACACCTACTTTAGCGTTCTAAATTATTCAGTTAAAAATTTCGAGAAAAAAGTATATACATATGTTAAAGTATGTAGTTTCATAGAAAAAGGTGAAATTTTTCAGATTTATAAATCTTTTTTCGGTAAATAGAAGTGCCGCCGTGGAGTAGTTTGGATGAAACACCTACTTTCGCATCCTAAATTATTCAGTTAAAAATTTCGAAAATAAAAAGTATATGCATATTTTAAAGTAGGTACTTTTATAGAAAATGGTGCAGGTTTTCAGATTTATAATGTATTTGAAAGATTTTCACCATAAAATTTATTTGCAAGCAAGGGTACTCTTGTCATGCTTTAGTGGATACAGTGTGAACCTTTGCATGTAGAATTTACTGTAAAAAAATTTTAATATGCGTTGTGAAGGGGAAATTTTTTCCAGCATTCCTTATCAAATCACAAACTTTAAAATATGTAAGGCATTTTTTATGGGAATTTTACTAGGAAATTTTTTACATTAATAGCAAATTTTCGGAGAAAACTCTTCTCCTTCAGGCTGTCTTGTTGTTGTCACTTTTTACTTGTCACTATCACGGTTACGGTTTACCTTGACGGTTACGGTTAACCTTGACGGGAATTTTTCAAAAATTCCTCACTAGTTGGTATAAAAAACCAATGAATTGTAAAAGACTACTGGATTTCAATTCCTATCATCCAGTTTCTATTAAGAAAAATGTAGCAAGTCAGTTTTTAGAAAAATTAATAAAATAGTTTCTACTGCAGATAAAAAAGAAGCCCATAAAGAAGAGCTTAAAGTCATACTTGCAGAGAATAACTATCCTAAAGAAGAAATTGAGAAGCTTCTGAATTTTAATGGTACGAAGAACCCACAAAAGCAACAAGTAAAATTCACTAGAAAAATTTATTATCACAAAGGTTTATTTGAGTCTTTAAAGAGAATTAGTAAGAAATACAATATTAGGCTAGCTCCAAGTTTAGAGAACAAAGTTAAAAATTTTTCCCTAAAATAGTTCAAAGAGAAGAAGATATTTTAAAAATGCAAGGAGTAGTTTATGAAGTAAATTGTAGTTGTGGACTATCTTACATAGGTGAAACAGGTCGCAGACTAGAAACTCGTGTAGCTGAGCATAAAGCAGCTATAAAAAATTGCTGCAACAAGACTGGATTAGATAGGCATGTTAGAGAAACTGGGCACAGCATGGATTGGAATTCCCTTAAAGTAATCAATTTCCAAAGCGATTTCCAAAAAAGAAAACTGAAAGAAGGAATAGAGATTGAGAAAAATCAAAATTCCATCATCAATGACTGCAAAGGATTTTCCCTGCCTAACATCTGGCAGGATTTGTTGAAAAATAACCTAAACCGTCAAGGTTAACCGTAACCGTCAAGGTAAACCGTAACCGTGATAGTGACAAGTAAAAAGTGCCAACAACAAGACAGCCTGAAGAAGGAGAAGAGTTTTCTCCGAAAATTTGCTATTAATGTAAAAAATTTCCTAGTAAAATTCCCATAAAAAATGCTTTACATATTTTAAAGTTTGTGATTTGATAGGAATGCTGGAAAAAATTTCCCCTTCACAACGCATATTAAAATTTTTTTACAGTAAATTCTACATGCAAAGGTTCACACTGTATCCACTAAAGCATGACAAGAGTACCCTTGCTTGCAAATAAATTTTATGGTGAAAATCTTTCAAATACATTATAAATCTGAAAACCTGCACCATTTTCTATAAAAGTACCTACTTTAAAATATGCATATACTTTTTATTTTCGAAATTTTTAACTGAATAATTTAGGATGCGAAAGTAGGTGTTTCATCCAAACTACTCCACGGCGGCTTTTCTGAAATTTTATTAATTATTAATCTATTTAACGAACCTCCACAGCCCCACAAAATAAAATATCCTCTAGGTACTACTACTAAAAAGGAACCTAATGCCAAAAATTTCACCTTTTTCTATGAGACTACATACTTTAACATATGTATATACTTTTTTCTCGAAATTTTTAACTGAATAATTTAGAACGCTAAAGTAGGTGTTTCATACTAACTACTCCGCTGCGGCAAATTTTAGGAATAACCCTTAAAATAGCTTGCCACCGTAGCACGACTGGACATATTCTTTGGACTGGAAGCATATCACGTCAAATCTAATGTAAAGAAAAATGTAAAACTTGCTGCAAAAACTGTTTTAATTGATTAAATCCAAAAAAATTATGTCACAAAGCATACACAGCCACAACTCAACAAATAGAACAACTAGGTAGCCATGGCGGATTTTACGATTAATAACACGAATAGAACGAATGTTTCAGCCAATAGGAGTAAGAGGAGACGAGGCCCAGGAGAGGAAATGTGACGATTCAGAGCTGTAATGGCTGTAACCTCAGAACCCAAGTTGCGGGGGGCGTAGTACTTCCGGGGAATGGAAATGCCGCTTTGGAGTAGTTTGTATAAAATTTGTTAAGTCCATGCTGCAGGTCATATCATCCTTCAGTTTCAATTGTTTGGCTTTCCGTTTAGCACTGCTTGATAAATATGTACGTTTTGACATAATTTAACTGTTAAATAATTCAACTTAAATATATTGTTACAACTAACTAAATTTGATTATATATAAAATTAACAAATATTCAACATTCCATCAGACTACAAGAAACGCAACGCAAAATACAACCAAGCCTTCGTGGTTACAGTTACGACAACGACAAGCCGTGTGCAGGAAGTTGAAGTGAAGGATCAGTTGAGTTTAGGTGCGTTTGGAAAAGCAAGAAAAGGCACGTGAATCAATGGAAGCTGTCCTCCTTCTCAATGGCCACGTGAAGGTTATTAAACCACTGAAACTCATTAATGGCCGCGTGTTTACGTGAAATTCGAAACTCAAACCCACTGCGTGTAAAGGTTTTTAAACCACTGAAACTCATTAATGGCCGCGTGTTTACGTGAAATTCGAAACTCAAACCCACTGCGTGTAAGTACCACATCTATAAACACATGACTCATGAGCATGCAAAAGTAAAAATATACACACACAAAATTCCCATTAGCTAAGTACACATTATAGGGGATATACCTTCACCTATAAGGCAGGTGGTAAAGGTCATGGAGTCCAGTTCATGAATGACTGGTTTTCCAGCAATCACTGCCCAAAGTCCATATGTCTGTTTTCGTCCCACACTGTATCGAAGTGCCAACAGATCTTCAGTCTCCTGGGGTGCAGTCATTCATCCCTTATTTCGTATTTACCATTCCCTCATTCAGGCTGAATAGTGTATGGCTCTGTGCGTCCTTCCATTCTCCGGCTGTTGAATACCATCCACCATCAAGCGCTACGTCTTTGTACGGGAGCATTTCGCACGTCTACTATTCCCAGCATTTATGACGACACGAACGAACCATCACTACGTTTACGCAGTCTGTCTCTTCAATTTTATTCGAAACTTCAATCTCTCCCAGACCATCCTTTATACGATGCAGTTTTTCATCTCCAGCATGCTCGTTTATTTGAGAACCGTCCCTCGCGCATTCCAACCTTCGGTCTTCCTATGGCGGGCGTAGCTCGACTTGTCACTCGTTGGAAAGATCAGGGGCTTTGAGGATCCTCCATGGCGCACCCTGTTGGTGTCATGGTTGATACCAACTTTATATCTTTTGATAAGTCCTCAACCCCTGTGTCAGTGTACCAGCAGCTCTTCGCTGAGCACCGTTACGTCAATGCAGACTTTATTCCTGTTTTTACCGATGGATCTAACATGGCTGGTGTTGTGGGATCTGTCGCCGGTCTGCATTGACGAAGTTTCTGTTGCCCGAATTCCTACCGAGGCCGCGGTGTTTTCGGCGGAGATACATGCTGTGTATCTTGCACTTGTTCACGTGCAGTTGAGCTCTCATCAGCGTGCTATTGTGTACACCGATTCGTCGAGTGTTGTGCAATCTATGTCATCTTTGCATTTCACCGGCCACCCACTTCTTTTTACCATACGAAGACTACTTCGTTCATTGATCGAGGCATCGAGGCTGGTGTCCAGATACGATTCTGCTGGATTCCTGGGCATGTTGGGATCGCAGGGAACGGGTCTGCTGCTGCTAGATCTGCTTCCTCTTTGGTCATCACATCCTTGCCACTGTTTCACCGGGATCTACGTTTTCTTGTTCATGATCATATCAGGCGAACGTGGCAGGGTCTGTGGAACTAACAGGTGGGGAATAAAATGCACCGTATCAAACCTATCCTTGGAGTCTGAAAATTATAGTGTCGCCGGAACTGCAGGAAGGAAGTTTTTCTTGCGCGTCTCCCATTGGGTATTGTCGTTTCACTCATCTCTGCTGTGTGGCGACACTGCCCCGATGTGTGAGACGTAAGATTGTCTTCTCACTGTCACTCATGTTTTATGCAGTTGTGTTTGTTTTAGTTATCACCGGTTTCATTATTTTCAGTCTCATTTATTGGACGACGGTAGAGCTACGCTTTAGAAGCTTTTAGGCGACCACTGCGAAACTTTAGCGGATTTTTCCTCTTTAAAGCAAATTGACTTTTAAAAACCTATCTAGCTAAAAAAGAATCTACTAACTAGCCTTTAACCTTTTCATCATTCTCTTTTCTAACCTTTACCAAATTCGCCGGCTCTTAACCATCACTTCCCTCTTTTAAAAATCTTACTCTGATAGTTGTGTCTGGCGCTCTTTGGCCAAACCTGGACATTGTGATATTAAATTTGACTATCTAACGAGGGGCCAACATTTCCCCGTGTAAATGACGCACATGTACTCGCCCATCCATATAGTTTAACAGAAAAGGTTGATGATTTTATCAAATTATTCTGCGATTTCTTTAAACTATTGAAAAGCCAGGTTTTATGCTCCCTCACTATTGTACACACTTTGGAGATTCATCGGACAAGATGACTTTGTCCAATGAATCTCTTATGAAAAATATTAAAGCATCAATTTTTGAATGACATTGGACAGTTTATGTGATGAGAATTATTTTAAGGACTACCAAAAATCTGGGCCCCGACCTTGACAGTAACGTTAGCTCAATTAAATAACCTAGGTCCCCAGACGTCCAATCTGTATTCAATCAAACACGTGCGTGATGAAATTGCAAAATAAATTAGCAGCAGAGACAACGCACTGGGTTATTTGCTGCAAATATGGGACGAAGTGCTGTCAAAATGGTTCAGGATTTTTGTGCTTTGTCTTTTATACTTGGTTGATTTCATGCTCACAAAGCTTTGCAGCTATCCGATGGCAAAACGCGCGCTTGAGAATTCCCTTCAACTAGCTCATGCAAACCATAAAACGGCCATTCAGTGCACATCCTTGATGGTCTGTAGCTAGATACCATGGAATTTGAATGAAGAAAAGATGGTGAATTTGAACTTTTGGGCGTTATTATGGGGATATATAGGAAGAATGCATTTATATATAGGGCCCATGGGTACCTACGACACAAAAGGGAACACACCGAGAGACAATAGGTAGGAAGATTAAGAAGAATGAACAAGAAAAAGGTTAAGCATAAAGAGTGATCCCCGTCGGTATGTCGCTGAAAACCTTGGACTACGGAGAGAATTACAAAACAAAAAACCTCAGCAATAAGGAAACACCTTTTTCTCTAAAACAAGATATCATGTATACCTAAAACATGCTGTTTATATTCAATGTTGGGAACTAAAATGTCCTTTGATGGTGGAAACTCACACAGTGGATTTGGTGGAGACATCACTCGCATTCCAACTTTATTCTGAAAAGAATGCTTTATTTTACTAGCACACAACTATTTATGTTTCTCTTAGTTACTTTTGATGATTGTTTCTTTCAGTCTCCAAAAGAAAAAATAAATTCAATTGTCACTGGTTCTTCAGTGGAAACCCATCGTGATGATGTAGTTAACAAGAATGGCAGGCACTCAAGGTTGATCGGGTGTCTACTCAATATTGTACGCTACATAGTTTGAGAGCCCTTGTATTTAGGGCTTGTGAGTGTTGCATTAACAGACTCTTTGCAAAAGAAAATTATTACATTCATAAGAACTGAGAATTTTAGCCTACCTCTGGCAACTAAACATGATTCATAATAATGGGTCTTTATTACTGATAATTTCTTCCTTTAATTTCTTTATTATCAATAAATTGAGCCTGTACTTAAAAGGATACTTAAGTTGAAGCAAACGTTTTAAGTCCAGTGACAAAATCTGAGGAGAGACAGAGATAGTGAAGAAAGCGATTATTGGAGTAAAAGACAATGATAAGTTTATACCTCCGTCCCGATGATACAATCGTCCAGGCCACGTTTTCAGTCAGAGGAAACCTGGAAAATATCATGTCTTTTGACATGAATTTAATGATTTCCCCGTCGAGTTCACACGGTGATCTCCAAATAAGGAGTTTTTTTCTTTGGGGGCTAGTCTGAGCCTTTCTTTGAAGTTTGAACGGAGTATGATGTATAATCATTCATCGAATATAATCCATCACCTAAATTTTACGTTTGAGGATGGTCCGGGAAAAGGAGAGAGAGGGAGATAGTGGTAAAGAAGGATGACATTAGCAAAGTAGCTTTCCAATGCAGTAAGAGGCAGTTCCTAAAAGAATAGTAAGAGACAGAAATATAAGAACAGATGCAAATTTCCATCAACAGAAAAAATACCGTTACATCATTGCCAGCTTTCAGCTCAAACCAAAGCTGCTCTGTTCGGTTGGCATTTGCTTTTTATAACATCTATAGAACAGTGGTAGAACAGTGGGAACTTTCTGGCTTAAACGAAAGCCGACAGCAGTCAAGTTTTCAGCGAATAAACCTCAGCCAGAGACTAAATGTTTCCATATGACTAGTTCCAGAACTACATTTCCATGGTTCGAATGTGGGAAGATCAAGATTTCACTAAAAGAATAAAATGTTAAACTATCAGATTCCATTAAATTGTTAATTTCATAAAATTTCCATTTTCACTCATTAGTTTATTCTTTGATACTGTGATAGTAAAATATCAGCTCACTTTCTGATAGTTTTACTCTGACGGAAGGATATTACTACGCCTTCTAAGAATGGATTAGTTTACTCTCTGACAAGGGAAGTCAAATTCGTAACGCTGTATGGAATTTCATTCGAATGCTCAGCTTTGTATTCTAAATTTGGCTTCATGCATTCGGTAGATAAAAAAAAACCGTCAAGGGCCCCTTAAAAAATGTTTTCTGTGCGACTTGCTTTGTTGTGCAGAAAAATATATTACCTAATAAGTAAGAGGAAAATTAAAATACTTGTTGCAGGATACCGAGACTTGGGAGCAAAAATTGGTAATCTCGAAATGCCTATTAGGAAAGCTTAGAATTTATTACATTTTAGAATTTAAAATTTACGTTTCACTCAAATTTTAGGTGGAAAACTGATACACTTTGGGCACGTCATTAACATAATTAAGTTTTCATCATTTAACCAAACATAAAGTACGCACTGCCGGAAATATTGAATGGGTCGTACTGAGCAAGCAATGTATCACACCTAATCTCGCCGTTCACTCCATGCAGTTAACTTAGGATCCCCAGAATTGGCACTTTATATTTATAGTTTTTGGATCATTGTTGTTACAACACAGCCCACTTCATTCTTGTAATCCATGATTGTTACGTGTTGTAACATATGCATTATTGTTGTCATAAGAGATGAAATTCAGAGATGCAAACGTATTGTTGTCCAACGATTCACTGAAAATTCCTGGAACTAATATTCATGGAAAAACTATTACTGAAAAGGAGTATTTTAAATTCCGTCTTTATTTTCCAATTTCCCTACCTAAATACTTCCATTTCGTTTTATTAGTGTTTCTTGTTTAGGCCCTATATCAATACTTTTTAAATATTTCATATAGGTAGTGACCATAGATTGGTGAGATGTAAGATGCACCTCAACACTAAACTTGAACGTGGCAAGCTCATAAGACAAACAAAATCTATTGACATAACCAACCTTAAAAAACACCATATTACCTTCAAGTTGGAACTGAAGAACAGGTTCTCTGCTTTAGGAGGCCTAACATCGGAAGAAGTGGACATCTCTGAAGTTAACAGAAAAGTAACCAAAGCTCTTATGGAAACAGCAACAAAATTAGCTGGGTCTAAGAACAAGTTGCATGTAAATAAATTATCAGAAAAAACGAAAATGTTGATGCAAAAAAGAAGAGTGATGAGGGCAACTAAAGAAGATGTGACTTCCAAAGTGGAATATATAGAGATATGCAAGACAGTACGAAAAAGTATCACTGAAGACATAAGAAAATTCAACTGCGAACTAGTGAGGAAAGCAATTGAAAACAACCAAAGCCTAAAGATAGCAAAGGGACATCTCAGTAAGGGAAGAAAACAGATTATGGCACTGAGAAAAGAAGATGGTTCTGTAACAAGAAATAGAGGCGAAATTTTGACAAGAGTGAAAGATTTCTACTCCAAATTATATGAAAGGGATGATACATGCACTCCAGACATCATGAAAGATACCAGTACCAGAGTTCCTCCAGTCCTTCCAGCAGAAGTTGCACATGCAATCAAGAACATGAAGCGAGGAAAAGCTCCAGGAGAAGATGGAATTACTGTAGACATCATACAAGAAGCAAGTGGAGAAATCGAAACAGTACTCGCCCAAATTTTCACTCGATGCCTTAATGAAGGAAAGATTCCTGAGGATTGGAACACCGCTACAATGATCCTGCTACATAAGAAAGGTGACATTGAGGATCTCGGAAACTACAGACCTATCAGCCTCCTATCAGTAGTTTATAAAATCTTCACTAAAGTTCTTTCACACCGCTTGAAGGAACACTGGACATGGCTCAACCGAGAGAACAAGCTGGATTCAGGAGTGGCTACAGCACAATAGATCATATCCATGTGATGAGAGAACTAATTGAAAGAGCGAGGGAATATGAACTTCCATTGTGCATGGCTTTTATCGATTATGAAAAAGCCTTTGATTCGGTGAAACCATCAGCAGTTACAATGGCTCTGAAAACCTGCGGTATTGAAGATGCATACATTAATATTATCAATAACATCTATGGAAATGCAAGTGCAAAGATTAGGCTGTTTGAAAATACAACACACATAAAAATTGGAAAAGGGGTGAGACAAGCTGACACCATATCTCCGAAGCTCTTTAATGCCACATTGGAGGGTGTTTTTCAGTCACTGAGCTGGGAAAACAAGGGGATAAAGATTAATGGAGATTATCTAACCCACCTTCGTTTTGCTGATGACGTAGTCATTTTTGCAACTAGCCCATCAGAGCTGCAGAGTATGATCCAGGAACTTGCTGACAAGAGTAAGGAAGTGGGATTAAAAATGAATTTTCAGAAGACAAAAGTGATGTTCAATGCTTTTACAAGAAATGAAGATTTATCGATTGATGGAGAAAAGCTGGAGATAACAGACACGTACGTTTATCTTGGACAGCAGATATCAAGTGAGGGTCACATTGATGAAGAAATTAATCGGCGTACAAAACTTGCCTGGAGAGCTTTTGGAAGAAACAGCATAATTTTCAAGAGCAATATGCCATTATGTCTTAAAAGAAAAGTGTTTGATCAATGCATCCTTCCAGTGCTTACGTATGGTGCAGAGACGTGGACCTTAACTAAAAGAGACATACAAAGGCTGCAGACAACTCAAAGCAGCATGGAGAGGTGCATACTTGGTGTAACCAGGAGAGATAAGAAGAGGAACTCGTGGATCCGAAAAATGACAAGAGTGGAAGACATCATGATCAGAGTTAAATCCCTGAAATGGCAATGGGCTGGACATACTGCCAGAAGGACAGATCATCGATGGACAGCCGAAATTTTAGATTGGATTCCAAGGGACAGGAAAAGACCCAGAAGAAGACCACATGGGAGATGGGTGGATGAAATTCGAAAGTATGCAGGGGTGACATGGAGGAGACTGGCACAAGGCAGACCGTTGTGGAGGAAACTTGGGGAGACCTTCGTCCAGCAGTGGATTGATAATGGTTGACAATGATGATGATGATATCATCATCATCATTGTCAACCATTATCAATCCACTGCTGGACGAAGGTCTCCCCAAGTTTCCTCCAAAACCATCAGCATCATCATCATCATGATGATGATATCATCATCATCATTGTCAACCATTATCAATCCACTGCTGGACGAAGGTCTCCCCAAGTTTCCTCCACAACGGTCTGTCTTGTGCCAGTCTCCTCCATGTCACTTCCGCATACTTTCGAATTTCATCCACCCATCTTCCATGTGGTCTTCTTCTGGGTCTTTTCCTGCCCCTTGGAATCCAATCTAAAATTTCGGCTGTTCATCGATGGTCTGTCCTTCTGGCAGTATGTCCAGCCCATTGCCATTTCAGGGATTTAACTCTGATCATGATGTCTTCCACTCTTGTCATTTTTCGGATCCACGTGTTCCTCTTCTTATATCTCCTGGTTACACCAAGCATGCACCTCTCCATGCTGCTTTGAGTTGTCTGCAGCCTTTGTATGTCTCTTTTAGTTGAGGTCCACGTCTCTGCACCATACGTAAGCACTGGAAGGATACATTGATCAAACACTTTTCTTTTAAGACATAATGGCATATTGCTCTTGAAAATTATGCTGTTTCTTCCAAAAGCTCTCCAGGCAAGTTTTGTACGCCGATTAATTTCTTCACCAATGTGACCCTCACTTGATATCTGCTGTCCAAGGTAAACGTACGCGTCTGTTATCTCCAGCTTTTCTCCATCAATCGATAAATCTTCATTTCTTGTAAAAGCATTGAACATCACTTTTGTCTTCTAAAAGTTCATTTTTAATCCCACTTCTTTACTCTTGTCAGCAAGTTCCTGGATCGTACTCTGCAGCTCTGATGGGGTAGTTGCAAATATGACTATGTCATCAGCAGAACGAAGGTGGGTGAGAAAATCTCCATTAATCTTTATCCCTTTGTTTTCCCAGTTCAGTGATTGAAAGACATTTTCCAATGTGGCATGAAAGAGCTTCGAGATATGGTGTCACCTTGTCTCACTCCTTTTCCAATTTTTATGTGTGTTGTATTTTCAAACAGCCGAATCTTTGCCCTTGCATTTCCATAGATGTTATTAATAATATTAATGTATGCACCTTCAATACCGCAGGATTTCAGAGCCATTGTAACTGCTGATGGTTTCACCGAATCAAAGGCTTTCTCATAATCGATAAAAGCCATGCACAATGGAAGTTCATATTCCCTCGCTCTTTCAATTAGTTCTCTCAGTACGTGGATATGATCTATAGTGGTGTAGCCACTCCTGAATCCAGCTTGTTCTCACGGTTGAGCCATGTCCAGCGTCACCTTCAAGCGGTGTGAAAGAACTTTAGTGAAGATTTTATAAACCACTGATAAGGAGGCTGATGGGTCTGTAGTTCCTGAGATCCTCAATGTTACCTTTTTATGTAGCAAGATCTTTGTAGCGTTGTTCCAATCCTCAGGAATCTTCCCTTCATTAAGGCATCGAGTGAAAATTTGGGCGAGTACTGTTTCGATTTCTCCACTTGCTTCTTGTATGATGTCTACAGTAATTCCGTCTTCTCCTGGAGCTTTTCCCCACTTCATGTTCTTGATTGCATGTGCAACTTCTGCTGGGAGGACTGGAAGAACTCTGGTACTGGTACCTTTCAAGATGTCAGGAGTACATGTATCATCCCTTTCATATAATTTGGAGTACAAATCTTTCACTCTTGTCAAAATTTCGCCTCTATTTCTTGTTACAGAACCATCTTTTTTTTTTTTCAGTGCCATAATCTGTTTTCTTCCCTTACTGAGATGTCCCTTTGCTATCTTTAGGCTTTGGTTGTTTTCAATTGCTTTCCTTACTAGTTCACAGTTGAATTTCCTTACGCCTTCAGCGATACTTTTTCGTACTGTCTTGCATAGCTCTATATATTCCACTTTGGAAGTCACATCTTCTTTGGTTGTCCTCATCTTTCTTCTCTTTGGCATCAACATTTTGGTTTTTCCTGATAATTTGTTCACATGCAACTTGTTCTTAGACCCAGCTAATTTTGTTGCTGTTTCCATAAGAGCTTTGGTTTTTTTCTGTTTACTTCAGAAATATCCACTTCTTCCGATGCTAGGCCTTCTAAAGCATAGAATCTGTTCTTCAGTTCCAACTTGAAGGCATTATGGTGTTTTTTAAGGTTGGTTATGTCAATACATTTTGTTTGTCTTATGAGCTTGCCACGTTCGAGTTTAGTGTTGAGGTGCATCTTACATCTCACCAATCTGTGGTCACTACCTGTGTTGAACTTGTTTAGCACACTGCAGTCTTCTATGACGAACTTTTTGGTACACATAATAAAATCAATTTCACTTGTCCTATTTGGATGTCTCCATGTCCATTTCCTGTGCGGCTTTTTCTGGAAAAAGGAGTTCAAGATGAAAAACCTTTCTGCCTCTGCAAACTCAACGAGAGTATTTCCACGCTGGTTTCTGTTGCCGTGACCGAATTTACCTACTGAAGTTTCATTCTGTTGCCGTTGCCCTATTTTTGCATTGAAATCTCCCATAATTATCTTCAAGTGCTGCTTACCTTTATTATTTAGATGACGAATTTCCTCATAAAATTCTTCAATTTCTTCTTCAGGATGACTTGTTGTGGGTGCATAAATTTGAATAATCTGAGCCTGGTATCTTCTCGAGAGTTGGATAACGAGTCGTGCAGCTCTGTCAGAGGAACTTTCAACTTCTACGACTTTATCCTTCAGTTTCTTGTTTATTATAAATCCAACACCATTAGTTCTGCCAGTATCTGTCCCACGATAGAAGAGATGTCCACTTTTCAGTTCAATGAGATCTTCTCCTTTTCTCGTTACCTCACTTAGCCCGACGATGCCCCACTTGATCCTTTGTAGTTCCTCTTCCAATTTAAGAAGCCTTGAATCAGAAGATAGGGAGCGTCCATTATACGTAGCCAAGGTGAGCATCAGATGGCAGCCTAGTCCGGTCCTCCGGAGATTCTTAGCACCCTCTGCCTTCATGTCGCAGTGGCCGCTGCCTTGGCCAGGTACATTCCAGCTGCCGGAGACTGAAGGCCAAGATTTAAGTTGTGAAGTCATTTTGTAGAGGTTTGGCCATAACTCACCACGCATATCACTTTAAATTCGTGATGTCTCCCCTCAGGGGGTGAAACCCCGACCCCTTCCCCTCTGGTACGCCATTGTTTGAGAGCACGTGCCTCGAATGTCTTCCCGTAGATGAGGCCTTAGTATATATATACTTTTGTTAGCTGCGTGGAATGCTGTGTGCAGCTAACTAGTCTTTAAAGAAGAAAATACTAAGTGCACAACTATATTTTTGCGTGTACAGGGTCACATCCGCGAATGTCACCAAGGTGATATTTAACAATGTAACCAAAAAAATGTATTAATAAGGAATGTGATCACCTTGCACTGATAGACAACTCTCACAATGATATACACTTATCACCATGTTGTTGATGAATGCTGAAGCCCAAGGATTCCATTCCACGATGAAGGCGGTGCGTAGCTAGGGAAAAAGAATGATGAGCTGCTACGTGTTGTTCCCATTGGTTGTCCCAGAGCATGCTCTATAGAGTTCAAGTACGGAGACCTGGCTCGCCAGTCAGTACGTCGAATATATTTGCTCTGCAGCAAATTACCCTTAGCCGAGCCATGTGAGGAAATTAATTATCATCCATTAAAGCTGTTGGCCAGCAGTTCCCCCAAAAAGTCTGACACAGGGCTCTAGGATCTCGCCCATATAGCGCTCAGCATTCACATTACCTCCCTCGAACATGTGGAATGGTGTGCGGCTGTTGATCATAATGCTACCCCGCGGCAATCTCGTTAGGGGACGTTTGCAGGATCATTACAGATTCCTTCCAGATGATGAAATGTGGACGAGAATCCATTTATAGATTGAATTTCAACTCGTATAGCATCTAGGAACCATGTTGCAAGCTCAAAGGACCTGTGCTGCGAGATGCAGTCAAAGAGAAACACCACTGCCGTTCCCTTTAAGTATGCAACTGATTGTACACATTGCTTGCTGATATGCCAATATTACTTCGGGCATTTCTTTTTCGTGTCCATTTGCATGTCTTGTGAAGACCGAAACATTTGATTGCTTTTGATTGCCTGCTGTTGTCTGGACACAAGTGTACATAGAGATAGCTGTTGTGAAAGTCTTTTCTGGAGGGAGTGTTGCCTTAACAGGGTTCGTAAAGCATTTTACATTAGCTCCACTTAAATTTACTTGATATCAATATACACTGAGTGGCAACTTTATTATGACCAAATGACAGTTTTAAGAAAATGAGCTATGGCTGCACGCTGTTGCTGCCAGAGGGCGAGGCTAGTATAAAAGGGAAAGCTTAGTGCTTGTGACAGTAGTAGAAGTGATTTTTGGGTAGCGAAATGGGTAAAAAATGCGATTTGACGGACTTTCAACGTGGGATGATTGTAGGAGCTCGGAGCCATGGAGCAAGCATCACCGAAACCGCCACATTTGTGAAATGTCCAAGAGCAGCTGTTGCTAGTGTTTAAAGACGGGACTGTCAGCCAAAAAGCTGGGTCTCTACGTGTGGTCGTCATCGACTAGTGACTGCTCGGGCGGAACGGATTGTGTCTAGACTGGTAACAGACAACAGCGCAGCAAATTACAGACCATCTTAATCAAGGATCCCCTTAAATGATCTCTGCACGCACTGTTCGCCGTACACTGCATCGGATGGGATATGGCAGCCGAAGGCCTGTTCGAACACCTTTGCTGTCTGCAGTTAACAAAAGAAAACATCTCCAGTTTACACAAGGACTGGACAGTCGATAATTCGAAACAAATTATGTGGTTCGATTAATCACGTTTTCAGTTGCACCATGCCGATGGCCGAGTGAGAATTTGGTGGAAACAGGACGAAAGCATGGACCCCAAATGCATTGCTACAACCCTTCAAGATGATGGAGGCAACGTTATGGTTTGGGGAATATATTCCTGGCATGCTTTGGACCCTTTAATTCGTGTTGATCAACATCTGACTGCCACATCATATCTAAACATCGTTGCGGACCAAGTGAATCATGTCATGTGGATGGTTTATCCCAATGGCGATGGCTACTTTCAACAAGATAATGCGTCCTGCCATAGTGCTCGTATTGTACAGGATTGGTTTCAGGAACATGCCGGTGAGTTTACTTTGCTTAGGTGGCCCCCACAATCTCCAGATCTCAACCCCATTGAGAATTTGTGGGATGAAGTTGAACGAGCAATCAGACAGCTGGATCCACAACTATGCAATCTCACACTCCTGTAAAGTGCTATTCATCAAGCATAATCTCAGATTCCACAAACCACCTATCAACATCACGTGGGCCGCCCCGGTGGCGCAGTGGTCTAAGGCGCTGGCCTCTGATCATTCGTCCGTAAGGGGTCCGGGTTCGAATCCCGGTCAGGCATGGATGTTGTGTTTGTCTTACGGCACTGGCTCTCTCCCTTCCCTGGAACCAGTGACCCTAAATTAGGGACGGGCGACTGCTTATAGCCCATTGAGTTGCTCACGGTGGTCGTTAAACCTCCAATCAAAAAAAAAAAAAAAAAAAAAAAAACCATCTCGTGGAGTCCATGCCACGAAGAATCGACGCAGTATTAAAGGCAAAAGGTGGCCCAAGGAAGTATTAAGTGGCCACTCAGTGTATACTGCAAGTCCTGTATTACGGACCACTTAGACTTGATGTAATAGTTCGAATAAAACTTTCATATTTGGATAAAGTGTGCAGCTCAGTAGCGTAACTAACACCCCCACAGCGGCGAGAAGGTGGCGCAGGTAATAAAGGGGCGTAGTTATAGTTCTATGAAAAAATCCGAACACGCACACAAACAAACAAATTACCCAAAGATTAATATTTTTCTTTAAGGTATATTTAATTTTGCAAGGTAAATAAAGTCAAGTTTCACCTTTAAAACACTGGATACCCTACAGATTGAAGTTATTCCGTCCTTTGGCTCCTACATGTAATACGATCGCTCTGCAACGAGTTATAAATAATACCATCGCTCTCTAATTGCCCTCTCTCCGTGCTGCTGAGGAAAAGTGCGAAGCCATATGGGAATCCCCTTGAAGAATGTGCGAAAACAGTCAGTAATCTAGGATTACGAACATGCAGGTGCATTTACTCACAGCAGTGATGTACTGTAGTAACCATCACAAATTTTCATAGGTGAATTATTTCTTTGAACAGGAGCGACTCCAGGCAATGTTTGTGTATGCTGCTGTGATCATACACACTTTTGATGATCAGCAACATTACTGTGTCTGAACAGCACTTTCTTACTATTGCTTCCATAGTTTAACTTTCTGCTGCAAAAAACACAAAAGCTAAATCCTGGTTCTTTAATTTTCTGGCAACAAGAACCAAATTTGACGTCATGGGCAGAAATCATGCTAGGATTTTTCAAAAGAGTAAAAATACTCCTTCACAATTTCTGAAGGAGTATTTTTCTTTTCAAAGGAGTAATTTTAGAGAACGAACAATTATCGCATTAAATTTTTAGCTAAATAATATTTTATATTAAAACTAATTATATCTATATATAAATAAGTAAACATGAATTAGCATGTAATTGATTTTCTTTTATATAAAATAAGTCATAATTTATCAAAATCTTACCTACTTGTCTTGTTTTATCCATGAGGCTGCAAAAAATTTTGTTTTGCTTTCGAAAGACTGTACCAAAACTTGTGTGTGTGTGTTTATCTCAATCACAAAAGATAAAATAAACGCTTCACAGATTCAGATTCTACACATTCAAACTTCAAAAAGAGTTCTATTGTGGAGGAAGGAAATTTACAGTCTATCTCAATCACAAAAGATAAAATAAACCTTCATTGGACATTGTGATGTGCAAGTTTAGTATTGCAAAGCTTCACAGATTCAGATTCTACACATTCAAACTTCAAAAAGAGTTCTATTGTGGAGGAAGGAAATTTACAGTCTATCTCAATCACAAAAGATAAAATAAACCTTTCATTGGACACTTGTATGTGCAAGTTTAGTATTGCAAAGCTTCACAGATTCAGATTCTACACATTCAAACTTCAAAAAAGAGTTCTATTGTGGAGGAAGGAAATTTACAGTCTATCTCAATCACAAAAGATAAAATAAACCTTCTATTGGACATTGACATGTGCAAGTTTAGTATTGCAAAGCTTCACAGATTCAGATTCTACACATTCAAACTTCAAAAAAGAGTTCTTCCCATTGTGAGGAAGGAAATCTACAGTCTATCTCAATCACAAAAGATAAAATAAACCTTCATTGGACATTGTGATGTGCAAGTTTAGTATTGCAAAGCTTCACAGATTCAGATTCTACACATTCAAACTTCAAAAAGAGTTCTATTGTGGAGGAAGGAAATTTACAGTCTATCTCAATCACAAAAGATAAAATAAACCTTCATTGACATTGTGATGTGCAAGCTTAGTATTGCAAAGCTTCATAGATTCAGATTCTACACATTCAAACTTCAAAAGAGTTCTATTGTGGAGGAAGGAAATCACAGTCTATCTCAATCACAAAAGATAAAATAAACCTTCATTGGACATTGTGATGTGCAAGTTTAGTATTGCAAAGCTTCATACAGATTCAGATTCTCTACACATTCAAACTTCAAAAAAGAGTTCTATTGTGGAGGAAGGAAATCTATACAGTCTATCCTAATCACAAAGATAAAATAAACCTCTTATTGGACATTGGGATGTGCAAGTTTAGTATTGCAAAGCTTCACAGATTCAGATTCTACACATTCAAACTTCAAAAAGAGTTCCTATTGTGGAGGAAGGAAATCTACAGTCTATCTCAATCACAAAAGATAAAAATAAACCTTCATTGGACATTGTGATGTGCAAGTTTAGTATTGCAAAGCTTCACAGATTCAGATTCTACACATTCAAACTTCAAAAAGAGTTCTATTGTGGAGGAAGGAAATTATAGTCTATCTCAATCACAAAAGATAAAATAAAACCTTCATTGGACATTGTGATGTGTAAGTTTAGTATTGCAAAGTTTTCACAGATTCAGATTCTTACACATTCAAAACTCAAAAGAGTTCTCATTGTGGAGGAAGGAAATCTACAGTCATCTCAATCACAAAAGATAAAATAAACCTTTTCTCATTGACATTGTGATGTGCAAGTTTGAAGTATTGCAAAGCTTCACAGATTCAGATTCTACACATTCAAACTTCAAAAGAGTTCTATTGTGGAGGAAGGAAATTTTACAGTCTATCTCAATCACAAAAGACAAATAAACCTTCATTGGACATTGTGATGTGCAAGTTTAGTATTGCAAAGCTTCACAGATTCAGATTCTGGGCTACACTATCCAAACTTCAAAAAAGAGTTCCTATTTGTGGAGGAAGGAAATCTACAGTCTATCTCAATCACAAAAGATAAAATAAACCTTCATTGGACACGATGATGTGCAAGTTTAGTATTGCAAAGCTTCATTGGTAGATTCAGATTCTACACATTCAAACTCTCAAAAGAGTTCTATTGTGGAGGAAGGAAATTTACAGTCTATCTCAATCACAAAAAGATAAAATAAACCTCATTGACATTGTGATGTGCAAGTTTAGTATTGCGAAGCTTCACAGATTCAGATTCTACACATTCAAAACTTCAAAAAAGAGTTCTATTGTGGAGAAGGAAATCTACAGTCTATCTCAATCACAAAAGATAAAATAAACCTTTCATTGACATTGTGATGTGCAAGTTTAGTATTGCAAAGCTTCACAGATTCAGATTCTACACATTCAAACTTCAAAAAGAGTTCTATTGTAGAGGAAGGAAATTTACAGTCTATCTCAATCACAAAAGATAAAATAAACTCTTCATTGACATTGTGATGTGCAAGCTATATTGCAGCTTCACAGATTCAGATTCTACATACATTCAAACTTCAAAAGAGTTCTATTGTGGAGGAAGGAAATCTACAGTCTATCTCAATCACAAAAGATAAAATAAACCTCTTCATTGGACATTGTGATGTGCAAGTTTAGTATTGCAAAGCTTCACAGATTCAGATTCTACACATTCATCAAACTCAAAAGAGTTCTATTGGGTAGAGAGAAGGAAATTTACAGTCTATCTCAATCACAAAAAAAGATAAAATAAGCAATCCTTTCATTGGACATTGTGATGTGCAAGTTTAGTATTGCAAAGCTTCACAGATTCAGATTCTACACATTCAAACTTCAAAAGAGTTCTATTGTGGAGGAAGGAAATCTACAGTCTATCTCAATCACAAAAGATAAAAATAAACCTTCATTGACATTGTGATGTGCAAGTTTAGTATTGAAAAGCTTCTACAGATTCAGATTCTACACATTCAAACTTCAAAAAGAGTTCTATTGTGGAGGAAGGAAATTTACAGTCTATCTCAATCACAAAAGATAAAATAAAACCTTCATTGGACATTGTGATGTGCAAGTTTAGTATTGCAAAGCTTCTGCACAGATTCAGATTCTATGACACATTCAAACTTCAAAAAAGAGTTCTATTGTGGAGGAAGGAAATCTACAGTCTATCTCAATCACAAAAGATAAAATAAACCTTCATTGGACATTGTGATGTGCAAGTTTAGCATTGCAAAGGTCAACTAATTTATTAGTTTTGAACATGTTTTCCTTCAGCTCTGAAAAAAAATATCTTGAATACTATGTGAGATGTTTACAGTTAACATAATTGAGAGTTGGTTGATTCAACCATTCTTCTGATATGAGGAGAATGTCCAGTTTCTCCCTTTGCAACTATTTATAGAGAGGAAAAATAACATTTAACAATAATTCAGGACAGTGGAAACATCGCGAAAAAAAAAAAAAAAATTATGATTACGAAAATCTTCGCTTCGTCCGACTTCCGTTTTCGGAAATTTTCCTCCGTTTTCAAGCTGAAACACAATCGGTTATCAAACAAAGTTATATTTTACAAAAAAATGAGCAGAGGAAATATTGCGATTACAGAATAAATCTGCATTTCGTCTAACTTCCGTTTTTCGAAAGTTTTGAAAGACGAAATTCCGTCCCCAGCCGGACCCTCCCCCTTCCACCGCCACCAAACACGCACACACACACACACACACACACACACACACACCACCCCCCAAAAAAAGTATCTTCAGTTTTGATGACAACAAAGAGTTACTCTTCGAATCCGCGAAAGAAACTTGTGCCTAAAGTTTACAAGGAAATTTTTGCTCCGTCGAACTTCAGTTATCGGAAACTATTGTCTACACTTTCAAGCTGAAATGCAAACATTTATGCAATAAATTGATATTTAATAACAATACTGGACAGAGGAAACTTCGCGAGAAAAAGAAATTACGTTCGCGGGAAAACATTTTACTCCGTTTAGCTTTCGTTAGTTCTGAAAAACGGAATACCGTTCCCCAGGCGGAAAACGAGCCCCGCCTGATTTTATATTTATATATATATATTTCCTTAAAATTTCGTAAGGCAGGAGAATCCCGCCCTGAAATGGCAATTAAACGGAATTCAAAACACGTCGCTTTTCACTTCCTCCACGCCAAGGTTTAACGGCACCACGCTGCACCCATACACTAGCGTCTCAATCCCGACGCGGCTGAAATGCGCATGCCCATCGGTTGAGCTGCTCTTTCCCACACTGCCTGAAGGTTCTTCCGAATGATTGCCAAAGCCGATCCCTAGCTGAACAGCTCGGCAATGGGAACCAAATCATGATTTTTTCATAAACTGTGACATAAAAGTTAAGATATCATTTCTTGATAAAAAAAAAAAAGTCATTTTCATGCCATAATCGCGGTGTAATCACCGATTATAAAAGGAAATTTCATATGGAAAAACAATGCGTAAAAATACGTATTTCTAAATTTTAAAGCATATTCGGCGTTTTTAAGGCGTGAAATACGTGTGTAGCGGCATTATCGCCATCTCTGGTCATGGGAATCAGTCTCTTCTGACCATTCCCATCGCCACTTATTTTTAACACTGCTATCGTTCAAAGCCGACATAATTTTCGAATCTATGAATTCGATAGCTGACTGAATGTTGAAAAAAAGGAATCACAAATTCACCAATACTTGGTTAATTTCGCATACGTAAATTAATATAGAAATGCGTACGCATACACGCGTAAATTACGGCAAGATCGACTGGTACTACTCACTCCAAAGATTAGCTGTGACCTACAGCGGCAGAGCCAGTGGTCGATGGGTGAACCGGTTATGGTGCGTGACGTACCCGTAGCTACGCTATATTCAGAGTAACCACGCCAAGCTGGCGGTACTACTTTCACCGCGGAAGTGTACAAAACCGGCTTCACTTTGCTAGCATGGGAAGAGTTGGCGAGCCGCCCAGTGGTCTAAGCGATGGCCTCTGATCATTCGTCCGAAAGAGGTCCGGGTTCGAATCCCGGTGAGGCATGGATGTTGTGTTTGTCTAACGGGTCTGGCTCTCTCCCTTCCCTGGAACCAGTTACCCTAAATTAGGGACGGGCGACTGCTTATAGCCCATTGAGTTGCTCACGGTGGTCGTTAAACCTCCAACTTGACCTGAAGAGTTGGCGACAGCGCTTCCTCTTATCCCTACCAACACGACATTAGCGATAGCGAACTGGCATAGCCTTGTATTATACGATTAATCGCAGAAAGCCATGGTATCGGTTTATCGCTAGTAGAAGCATATAATCTGTGACGTCAGCATGGAATCTTGGCCTTGTGAAAATTAGCTCTTAGCATCTTCCCCATGATCTTCTCACACAACCACCGCCTTTGCAGCCTCGGTGGTGCAGTGGTCTAAGCGATGACCTCTGATCATTCGTCCGTGAGGGGTCCGGGTTCGGATCCCGGTTAGGCATGAATGCTGTGTTTGTCTTACGGCACTGGTTCTTTCCCTTCCCTAGAACCAGTGACCTTAAATTAGGGACGGGCGACTGCTTATAGCCCATTGAGTTGCTCTCGGTGGTCGTTAAACCTTCAATCAATCAATCAATCAATCAACCGCCGCCTTCTATATGTATACTGCTTGCCCAGTCGAGCTCGTTTCAGTGCTAAGGCGTAATGATGATCGTTCGTTCGCCGCCCCGGTGGCGCAGTGGTCTAAGGCGCTGGCCCCTGATCATTCGTCCGTAAGGGGTCCGGGTTCGAATGCCGGTGAGGCATGGATGTTGTGTTTGTCTTACAGCACTGGCTCTCTCCCTTCCCTGGAACAAGTGACCCTAAATTAGGGACGGGCGACTGCTTATAGCCCATTGAGTTGCTCACGGTGGTCGTTAAACCTCCAATCAAAAAAAAAAAAAAATGATGATCGTTCAACCATCGGCCGTGAGCGGCGCTAGATACGTTGACTCCCTTCTGATGTGCAGATGATAATCATGAGCTTGTTTGCGTATCAAATTATTATTGTTTTCAAATGAAAACACTTTCTTACGGAAGCGTTATTTTCTTATTTATTTGGGTGTCATTTAGTAAATTGAAATTTTCTCTCCACTGAACTTTTGCTTAGGAAAACGAAATTTCCAGTTAGCGTCTTTAATAATGCTTCGAATTTAAAACGAATTATATGTAACTAGTTTTCTCAGCATTTTGTTAAATAACTGGCACAGCAGACGAGAATTAAATAGAAATAGTCTAGCAAAGGAGAATTAAATGAAATAAGTTAAGATCTCAGTTCAGTTTATCCATGTCGTATTTATAAACGATCGGCGACTGCCGAAGATAGTTACGTGACCTGTAAGCAGATAAGCACTATACAGTCGTTCCTTTTTTTTAGAGCAACTAATCCCGTATTTTCATTACATCGAGAAAGTGATCGACAAATGAAACAAAAAAGTCAGCTTTATTACACATACAGGCATCTGATAAGCACAGAGTCAAAAATATGATTTAATAGTCACTCATAGCATTCCAAAATTGTACCTGAACACATATAGTCAATTCATTTTAAATTTAGAGCACACATTAAAATGCTTACCTGCCATTCTTTCCACTCACCCAAAGTAAAACCTAATGCACAAGTTATGACCCCAGTAAAAACTATAATACATAAACTGTCTACAATGCGGTTTGACAGTCTGTATTCCTTATTTATTGACTGATATATTATGACATTTTTCGTTTACAATTCAAAAATTGCGCTAAATATTGACCCTCAGAAAACTTCCATATATACAGACTAAAATCAGTTTCTGTTGCTAGGATGAACAAAACAGATCGTTCCCAAACGATCCACAAGAAAAATGAGTTTTCAACCTTTCAATGAACTTTGTGGAGAGTAGAAAACCTAGTTATTATAATTTAAATTATCTAAATCGTTGAAATAGAATTACTGATGTTAAACTACGCGGGCGAATAATTACGGAAGAGGTCAACTAATGTAGCGCCACCTTGCGGACATTTAGGTCATAATCGAAAAACAACGTTTCAGCACGATTAGGCAGGCAGTGTATATAATAAAAGCAGTGGTACGGGTTAGAATCCCGGTGAGGCACAGATGTTTTGTTTGTTTTATAGCGCTGGCTCTTTTCCTTCCCTGGAGCCAGTGATCCTAAATTGAGAATTTTGTTAAACCTTGAATAAAAAAGTTTCATCAGTTTGTTGATTTTGCAAACCACAACTGTAGAAAATAAGAAGGCAGAGATCATGTGATTTTGGATTTTGTTTACCCGTGGTCCGAGGTGATCTGAGCCCTGTGGTGGCTTCTAACTCTCAAACCGCTTTGGAATGTGATTGCTACCAACTCGAAGATTGTGTTTAATTTCGTTCGCAAAGTTTGAGCATGAGGGAGGTGTCGTTTGTTCACCATCTAGAATTTGAATTTAAGGGGAATATTGCAAAATCAGCCTTGTTTCTTGGAGATGTTGATAACGATGGTGTAAGTTAAGTTCAATCAGGGCAGCCGGTTTTTATTTCAACTTACACAGGACACTTTCATATTTCTCTCTGTTCATCACAAAACATATTTAATAAGAGTATTTTATTATTATTTTTTTCTTCTAGGATTCAGAGCTGGTTGTCGGTAATTTATTGGGAGATCTCGCAGTATTTAAAGGGCAAGGTTTGACACCTTGGGCTGAGGCACATGAACTAGGCATGGTAAGAGCAAACTACTTACCTTAAATGCTTGTATTGTTTTGTTCTTGCATTTTTTGGAAATTATGCCATTCATGCCCAAGTTTTAAGAAGAGAAAATTTCTTCATTGGGAGTGTGAACAACAGACATTCATCACAACACAAATGTGTAACTACAATGAATAATAAGCAATAATAAATTCATAACTAAGCTAATCAAAATAGAGCTACAAACACAGTCTATTTAGTCGTAAAAAAATGTGAGGATAGTAAAACTGAACGCCAAATTACAAGGGTTGTACTGAAAGTAATGCAAACATGGACATAACTTTTTTGTTAACTGATAGAGGTCGGTGAAATTGCACATGTTGGAAGGGTGACTTTCTATACAAAAGTACTACACAACATAGTTTCCATCACAAGCAATGCATTTGCGCTATCCTTGAGCCTAACTCTCGAATCCCTTTGAAAAAATTCAGGTGTGGACTATTGTACCCACTTCTTCACAGCCACTTTCACCTCCTCTGTGTCATCAAATTGTGCCCGAAGACTGTCCTTCGTTGGACCAAACAGGCAGAAGTCGGAGGTCACCAGATCTGGGCTGTGCAGTGGATTGGGGACTACAGACTACCCTAATTTGCTGATCGCCTGATTTGTTGCCAAAGATGCGTGTGGTCTGTCATTGTCATGATGAATGTGGATCCTTTAAAGATTCTTCTTCGGTGTCTTCCTCCTTATGGCTTCTTGAGTGTCTCAATCTACCACTTGCTGGTCACAGTACTGACACATTTCAGAAAATCAAAGGATTGATACCCCTGTCGTCCCAAAAAAAAACAGTCACCATAACTTTCTATGCTTATCGCTGGCTCTTGAACTTATTAAGACCTTGGTGAAGAAGTGTGACGCCATTCCATGGATTGATTCTTCATATAAAAATAAAGGTAACTTGATCACGCTAGTTACGTTAAATGAAAAACTTTTACAAGAAAGTTCATAAGTTGGGAGCTTTCGACTTTATCTTAGGTCTTCATCACGCCAGTGACCTAAAATAATTATTATATTTGCACTTTTAAGGTTTTAACCTCTTGCAAAGTGCGCATAGTTTACGTGCAATTCATAAATGAAAAACCATTAAAAATCACTAACCCTAAAGATCATGGTAACCTCCAATGACAACACACTTCCAACACGTCAATCATCGTGATGTAACTGGGCTTCCAAGGTTTACAGACAACTTGCTTACGCTTCTTACTTCCGGGTGTGAAACATCATTTTTTTTTCCCCCCTTAGCCTTATGAGATGTTACTATAAAGCTTGTCAATTCCATAAAAAATCACACATACTACTCATTCATACAATTCAAGTAAAAACTATGTACATAACCTTACATTCCTAGGTGGTTAAACCTTTGTCAACTGTAATTATCAAACCGCTCCTTCTGTTTCTTAACCCCTGTCACTCCCACTGCAAGTGTCACACTCATTCAGCCCCTGGGAATTACAGTTGACAAAGGTTTAACCACCTAGGAATGTAAGGTTATGTACATAGTTTTTACTTGAATTGTATGAATGAGTAGTATGTGTGATTTTTTATGGAATTGACAAGCTTTATAGTAACATCTCATAAGGCTAAGGAAAAAAACAAAAAAAAACGATGTTTCACACCCGGAAGTAAGAAGCGTAAGCAAGTTGTCTGTAAACCTTGGAAGCCCAGTTACATCACGATGATTGACGTGTTGGAAGTGTGTTGTCATTGGAGGTTACCATGATCTTTAGGGTTAGTGATTTCTAATGGTTTTTCATTGACCTAAAATAAGGTCGAAAGCTCCAATTTACGAACTTTCTTGTAAAAGTTTTTCATTTAATGTAACTAGCGTGATCAAGTTACCTTTATTTGTTAATATTGTTATGTGTTTTGCCCATCATCGTCATCTTGATTCTTCATTTTGGGAGCGTAGAGATATGTCCACGTTTTATCCCGTCACCAGATCGGGGAAAAACGTGTCTTCATTGGCTTCAAACACTTCCAGCAAACTTCCACCCTTCTCTCCTTCAAATTGGGTGTCTTCTACCGAGGTACCCACTTTGCACACACTTTTTGGCACCTAAGTCTTCCACCATCTTCTGTATGGCATTGTGACTCTTCTCTCTGCGCAAATCAATTCATTCACTTGCTGACGGTTCATGTCAGTGGTAGCAGATGATGGTCTCCCACTGCATGGTTTGTCTTCAATACTGGTTTCCCCTTCTTTAAACTTCTTCATACACCTGTGCACATTGCTCTTGTCAATGGTGTCATCTCCATAAACATTTTGTAGCATTCTGTGGATGTCAGACAGCCATTTGTTCATCAAGAACTCGATAACGGCATGTTGCTTCTGCTTGAATACATTATTTACTCTCAGTGAAGAAGGGTTACTATAGAGGAAGAGTTACTCTACCAGCATGTGCAATTTGAACAACCTCTGTCAGTTACTAAAAAAATTATGCCCTCTCTTGCATTACTTTTGGTACAACCCTTGTAGCATTTAACAAAGTTATTGAACTGGAATTGTAATTCTAGCTGGTTTCTGGGATAAAACATTTTATGCCTAGGCTTAGAGTATAATCTGAGGTTTTAAAATGATTCATAAAGAATATTTAAGAATTTGAGACTTGCAAGCCAGTTTTTTTTAGCAAAGTTAAATCAAGTCCCCAAAATGTATGCATCGAGGAAACAGACAAAAGTTGGTCACTCAGATACTGTGTACAGCAGAGCGCTGTCAAAAATTGTTCAGTTACAATAATTTTTTCATTTTAATTCAAAGAAAATGTGAATTATATGGAAAGATTTCAAAAACTTGATTGGTCTATGTAAAGTAAAATTGGGCAATAATTTGTGCAGTTTTCCAAAATTACATGACAAGTTTTTGATTTTCCCACTGATAATATTTTTTAACTTGTGAAAAATGTGAATCATCATGGCAAAGATCATATTAATTCTGGCCATAAGCATGTTAAGTTAATCTATTATTTTAATTGGGGTGTTCATGGAATGACAGGAAAAACAAAATGCAGGTGGAATTAGTCGGATCAGAGCTGTGTAGAAAAGTCAGTTCTGTTTCATTTTTAGAAAGGACCCAATCAATTACTTGATGTCAGAGATGGTGCTGGCTGTTGTCATGTCTGCTGACAACCATTATGCAATAGCATAGTCTGAGACACATGGTTTATTTAGTTTTCTTTATTGAAGTGGTTATTGTGCGGGTCATTCAGAAAGTATAAAATGCATTGTTATAAAAGCTATACACTTTTAAAATTTTCAAATATTTTATTCACAATTTTTAACTCATACCCTAGCCTATTTTTCTACATAGTCGCCATGGACATTCAGGCAATTATCATAACTTGGGATAAGTTTAAGTATCCCCTCCTCATAGAGCTCTGCCATCTGTCCTTTCCTGCAGTCCATAACAGCCTCCTGTAGCACATCAGAAGCATCAAAATGCTGTCCACCAAGGAACTGCTTTAAATTGGGAAACAAGTGGTAGCCTGATGGTGCCAAGTCCGGGCTGTAAGGTGGATGTTCAGAAACTTCCCAGTGAAACTCGTCAAGCAGCTCTTTTGCCTTCCTGGTAGTGTGCCGGTGGGCATTAAAAACATTCATCCATGATGAGAGAGGAACACCCTGACCTCTCCTCATCATGAGTGTTTGTTCTTCCGTTTTTAGGCATTGTGTATTACTTTCTGACAATGGATTCATTCGTAACACCTTCTCTGTACACTTAAACATGTCTCTCATAAATGTCAGTAGGCCTGGTGTTTTTAGCAGTAAAAAAACAGATAACTGATTGAACTTTGCATTTAGTGGGATTTTCAGTATGCATGTTCATTTTGAAAGATCATAACTAACCACAAACAGATAATACACGCCTGACAGTGGTGCCAGGAGATAGCCAACAGCAGAGTAGCAGGATGTAGATGTACGCGGTTAGTTTCCAAATTAGTAGATTTTGCAGATAGTTGTTGTTTGTAGATTTAAAAAATTAATAAAAATGTTATTTACAGCAGTTACAACACTTAGGCTTTACTCAGAATAATATACTTAATTCTGTTTTAACTTGAAGGGCTTTCAAATATTTTTCACGTGAATTTGTTAGTACAGATGTTTCTGGCCTCTAGATTTTATGAAGGCTTGTTCTCAATGTACAGGAACTGTACAAAGGTTTCGTTTACACAGAAAGAATTTGAATTTTGCCGGGTTCTTCTTGCAGTTACCACTTATTAAATTAAAATCTTTATGTATTTTGTAAATCTACTATTTTTGAATAAAGTTGTTAAAAATGCTATTTGTAATTTTTGAAGGTTCATTGATGGAACTGTTTTTCTGGATGTGAAAACTTTCTTTAATTGGTCTCTTGTTTTTATCAGGTTCATAGCCCAATATTTTAATATTTTGCCATAAAGGTCCATTTCACACACGTTGCTGCACATTCCGCTGTAATATACTGTAATTTCCATTGTATTATCCGCACCGGCGTATAATCTGTAGACCATGAAATTCACATAAATTTTTTTTTTCCTTCGTATAATCCGCAGACACGTTCAGGTAAAAAAGCGCGTATAATCTGCACATCATAGATGTTGAACCGGAAGTGGAATTTCCGACAGAAAAATTGCTCATATTATGACCCAGAAGTCCGAAGAAGTGAGAGAAAAAAAAAAAAAAAACGATTTTATTAAATGAAATTCATTTTTAAAGGTTACTTTTTCATATTTTTATCTGCGGTGAGATAAAGGGTGTGGTATCCATAGATCACGTCGATGCAGCTCCAGAGCATTGCATTACACCTTACCAATGATGAAATGCTCATACAGAACAAGTCAGAAACACCGTACGTACCTCATATAAGTCGAAACTTTTTGGAGGAAATCCTGCTTTCAGAGTTGGGGGATCGACTTATACATGTACGTGTGCCAATAAAAAAACTTCTGTGAATTCTCCCGCAGAATTTACCAATGGATTTGCTTACATTTTAGACCGCCGCACAGCAGCTTTCCACATGTTACTGCGCAATCGTTTTCTGACCTGCAACACTATCGCTGAGTGACACGATCATAACCTCAATTGTGTCTACCACTTTTAAGTTTAAATTTGGCAGTGTAACTGAAACGTTTCCTTTTCAAAGATATCGTGAATAGCAATGCAGAAAAATAGCAGCAACGGCGTTGGTCAAAACGGCGAGAGACGTACACAAGGCAGCGCACATGATATCCGAAAGGAGGAACACATAGGTTCGTGCAGCAAGCACAGTGTGTACATTCATTGGCTGGTTGCCAAAAACAGACGGCACAACAGTCAAATCAGATTTGTGGGTCTGTTGGATTACTTACCTAGTGTTTGAGAGTTGTCCTTCAAAATGACCCCTGCCATCTCTCCCCACAACTTTCCCGATCTTTCATTACATTATCCCCCTCCGCACTCCGTAGAAACTCCTGAACTGAAGAAAATTTTTCGGAGGGAGTTCATTTTCTAATTATACCCCCTCCCTCCCTAGCACAATTAGGCTCCAGATTTTTTTAAAAATCAAAAGGCCGTAAAAATTGTTTTTTGTTTTTGGCGTATTATTCACATCGGTGTATAATCCCCAGAACCTATATTTTAAACTTTTTTAGCAGATAATCCGCAGATTATACGACAAAAATTATTGTACTTATTTTGTCCTCATTGGAATTTGTAATATTCAAATAAATATTTATTGTTTATTAATTTTTCTTTAAATTATCTTATTCCGTTGTTATCGGGCTTCGCGGGTGTGCATTAAGTTTTCTGTTTTGATTGGGCCTGGATGACCTTGATGGAGCATTGGCCAGGAACCTGTGCAGACACAAACACTCTTTACTTTCTGAATGACCTACGTAAAAGGACATTTTGTATATTGGAGGAGAAGCGCACACATACATACACACAAAATAATAACATCTACAGTAGGTAATGAATGAAATCCTTACCTCTGAAGTAAGGAATGATGAATATCATGGCTTCATTGATCATAGTAATTATGTCTAACCCTGCAATCTTCCCTTCCTGGCCTCAAACCCTTGGACTTCTGGTAAGGAAGCACCACATAATGAGACATTGGGTAGAGGTGGATTTAATAGTGATTTTCTTATCACAGTGATGACAGTTTTATAGAAGAAAAGGCTATTTCAGACCATGAAAAAATTCATCACTTACAACAGAGCTGTAAAGAAGTTGATAGAATAGAAGTAAACTAATTTTGATAAAGAAGTAGATAGAAATTTTAGAGTGAGAGCAAAGGCTAACATCAGAAAACTGTATTATGGTGTCATTGTATATGTATTTATGTATAATTTGTTATTGCATGAAAATGGATGGTCAGCTTTTGGATGGGAGAAGTCGAGAGGAACACAAAGACCAGAATTTGGAGGGAAACGAAGAAGAAAATAAGGGAGAAATGGATAATGAATTGAATTCCAGTAATGATTAATGAAAGAGGAATGGAAGGGAATTCTATAGATGTAGAGTGGAAATATAAATTCAAGATTTTAGAACTAGAAGAAAGAAGGGCAGAGAGGGAACTAGGAGAAAAAAGATCAGAGAGGGAACTAGAAGAAAAAAGAACAGAGAGGGAACAGAAAAAACTGGAATTACAATTACAATTAGAGCAGAAACGAATAGAACTTGAGCTGGCAGATAGAAAAGAAGCAAGGGCACACGAATTAAAAAATTAGCGATTGCTCAGGAGAAGAACAAGGCATCAGCGTCAGGGAAACATTAAGTGAAGCTAGCCGACTGTATGAGGATTCTCGAGAGAACTCTACCAAAGAGCCCTACAGGAGTGATGAGTCACTCTCATGCTTATCATTATCATTGAGCTGTTCTCTGAGATTTAGAGGTTAGTTTCTCAAAGAAAGTCCATTTGTCAGATTAACACTTAACTGATAGAACTAGATTTTACTTACTGCTGATGTATCAAATGTCTCCCTTTACAGCGATCTTGGTACACAGTTTGAGCTTTACTGACATCCATCACATGTCTCACACAAGATGTTTTGTACTTCACGCTTATAATCTTGTATTATGCTATCATTTCTGATTCTGGTCCTCCCATGATTTCCTTGGCCTTCCTCTTCCTTTCTTTCCTGCCACTTGTGCTTAATTCTCTTAGTAAGCATCTCATTGCTCATTTTTTCAACATGGCCAAACCACCTAGGAATATTAGTCTCTAACTTACTAACAACATTTTGCCTCACATTACACAACTGCAACACATCTTCATTCCTCACATGACCAGAGCATGTCTCACCACAAACCCCCTAAGTAGTGCAACTCTGCAGCACACAAATGACTCCTACAGTATGTCTCTTCTACAGTACCCAGGTTTCACTGCCATACATCAAAGTAGGAACAATTGCACTTTCATATACAGCCATTTGGGACTTCCTTGAGAACCCATCATTCCTGTGAAATTCTCCTAAAGCAGGTATGACTTTCAAAGAATTCACCCACCTACTAATTTCACAGTCTAATTTGTTCTTGCTGTCAAACATGCTTCCTAAATGTACAAATTCTTTCATCTGGTCTATCTGTATGTCATTTAGAGTTACTTTGCATCTAGTTAACAGTTCTTCGCTCGAAAACCATAACTTCGGTTTTCCCTTATTTACACTCGGTTTAAATTTCGTACAAACTCTATACATCCAGGACAACATATTCTACAACTCACTTTTGCTCTCTACCAAAGGACTGTGTAATTAACAGGGTAGATTATATGGCTTTCATCAAAAATAAATGATGCAATGAGGGAAGTTGTTAGGATAACTATTTATTTATATTTAATACATTTGAAATCACCTGCTAACTCATAAGTAATAACATTTAAGGTGAATGTGCTATAGACATGTGAAAAGTTATACACTAAATGGCAATCATCACCACTGCATCATTGCTGTACTTGTGTTTAACAGGTAAAAGATCACACCTCATTTATGGGAGAGGGATGTCAGTATGAAAGATCATGTTTCACAGCTGGATGTTTGTTATCAATCCCAGGAATATTCTTTCTGTTAGGTGTATGTTTAATTACACCAATAAAGAAAGTTATTGAAACTACCAGTTTCTTATAGATTTTATATAAACAGTATTTATTTTATGAAAACATTTCAACAGTGATGGCAAATTTATGGTCTGCTTCTCTCTAAATTTTTTTTTTCAGTCACAGTTTTGGTATTTCAGTTTTTATCTGTGATTGTAAGTTTCTTATTAGGTGAAATAAATATAATTTTCAAAATTCTGTATTAGGCAGGGGTTGAGAAACCCCCCAAAATTTCAGGCATCAGTTTTTTTTTTCTCAGGAGCTAGCACATTTTTTCAAGAGACAGGAGAATAAAACCACGATTGATATCTAAGCAAAAACCACACATGTATACAGAACTGCGATTAACAGTCAAAATAAATGTGTTGTTTCTTAGACATTGTACTAAAATATGTATGGTTAGTTATTCAATAATTCAGTTTCCACTGGTACTACTAGGGAACATGTTATACAATTGTATTAATAGTTACATTTCAAAGTAGGTTTTCATTTCAGAAAATTCAGCCTTGCCGTCTGGTGTATAACATTCAATAATGAATAAATACACTTACAAGCTCTCCATGCATAAAGTACTGTGGAACTTCAGCTTGAATTACTACAGCCAATTTTGCTGCAGCATTCATAGCTCTGCAATTGAGAGTGCCAAAAATTTATGTTGGCATCTTCATTATTTTGCCTTTTTATGGTAAGGTGTCTAGAAAAAGATGCACAAACAGAAAAAAATCAGTATACTTATTGCTTTATTAAAAACATGGAAGCTTCATAACAGAAATCCAAATTTTGCAAAGATTTCTAGGAAATTTGAAAACAGGTTAAAATTTTGGGGCGACTGGGTGCCTTGGATTTGTCTACACCTTCCTTGTTTGCATCATTTTTGATCAGGGTGTATTTCATTTCAATATTTTATAAATAATGATCCCACTGCTGTCCAAACTTGAAAGTTGATGTGCTGGTACTGAAAACCTTAAGGATAAGATGCGATTTTTTTCAAAATTTTAAATTGCAATTTTTGAAATTATTCAGGATAAAAAATTATTGCTATTACCTTGAAAAATTCAACATATGCAGGTATAAAGAAGTTCATATAAAATACTATAAAAGGACACAAATTCCAATCTTCTAGCCAAAGATTAAAATTAGTGGTTGCCACTCACCACATGGCGACTAAGTAAAACAAAGTGGCCAGTAGAAAAAGTTACTTTACTCGCCATGCTCGAAAACTTGCCTGTCTGCATAGACTTGTGGTTAAATTAATTTCTCATTACAAAAGAATTCATCTGCATTTTTTTTAAACCTTCTTAATAACAAGCACAGTTTCTATCATCCAACTTACATATGGGAGAAAACAGTGCTCTGCTGGCAGTAAATAAAAGGGTGAGGTGATGTTCACTTTGCCGTGATAACAATTTCACAGGTCACAGAAATGGCAAATTGCATCACAAACAGATTAAGTACTTATTTTGAAACTGAATTTTGCTTTAAAAAGAGGGAAGTAGGCAAAAATGTGTGCTGTACTGGTTGGTTTTGAAGGGACTCTTAGAAATAGGAAGACATGCACTTCATTAGAAAAAAATCTTAGAAAATAGAGTTGCTGATTTTTCAATGGATATAATCAGAAAAACATAAATAAGAATATAATCACAAAGTAAAATCAGTTGGGGGGGGGGGGAGTGCAGCTTGGTAAGAAAAATTCTAAATTCCGAAAATCATGGAGCATTCTCATCTGTGCTAAAACAATCATTTCTCGGCAGCGAACAGCATAAATACGCCCAAAGTATGTCACACGTCCTGATATTAAGAAGATTCAATAAGCAATCCCAAAAATGTTTAAAGAATGTTAGAATCTTGAAACATGAAAATAAATTTTGCACAAATGTTATGCAACATCATTTCACAGATTTTCCATTTCCGTAGTATATTTGATGTTTCCCATACTATGTAGTGGAGTAGTGAACCAATGATTTCCGTAGTGACTATGGGGAGTTCGTAGCACTTTGAGTGTCTGTGGTGGTAGCAAACAGGGAAACAAATGACTATTAACATTTTACAAAAATGACTCTTTTATAATTCAAGTCATGGCCATTCCTAGACAATCATATGATAGATAAAACAGACAGATTAGGGATTTACTAAGGAATAAATGGATGTTATTAATAACATCAAATTTTCGGGTAGTAACCTTACCCTTCATCAGGGCTACACTATAGTTAGTGTTGCCAATCTTGGGTAAAATTCCAACCTTTAAAATCATTTAATGTAATAGTTCCTCTTATCTCAATTTCAAGACCTTCCAGCAGTTTTCTCTTGAAGCAATGTTGTTGGTGGGTCAGAATTTCTACTGAGCCCCACAGAATTTTATGTCCAGTAGACTGAACATGTCTGTCCAGGCCAGTTTTTTTTTTTTTTTTTTTTTGTCATGCTTTTAATAGCTGCTTTATGTTCTGTCATGTCAGTCTTAGTAGAAATTCTGACCACCAACAAACAACATTACTTCAAGAGAAAACTGCTGGAAGGTCTTGAAATTGAGAGAACTACATTTAAATGATTTTAAAGGTTGGAATTTTACCCAAGGTTGGCAACACTAACTATAGTGTAGTCCTGATGAAGGGTATGGTTACTACCTGAAAATTTGACATTAATAATAACATCCATTTATTCCTAAGTAAATCCCATAATCTGCGTGTTTTATCTATATCTGTCAGTATTAGTAGAAATTCTGACCCACCAACAACATTACTTCAAGAGAAAACTGCTGGCAGGTCTTGAAATTGAGATAAGAGGAACTACATTTAAATTATTTTAAAGGTTGGAATTTTACCCAAATTTGGCAACACTTACTATAGTGTAGTCCTGATGAAGGGTATGGTTACTACCCGAAAATTTGATGTTCATAATAACATCCCACTTATTCCTAAGTAAGTCCCATAATCTGTGTGTTTTATTTATAAAAGGTTTTTTTTTAAGTTCCCCAATACTGAGTTTGAAAAGCGGACATATTCCGATTAAATCAGAACACCTAGCAGCATTGCATGTCACTACTATCTTCTCAACTGTTATGAAGGTTCATCAATGGTTTTAACACAATATTTAATAGAACAACACAGGAAATTACTGGTAATATATATATATATATATTTATTTTTTGTCTAGTTATTGGAAATCATTCCAAGTGTGTAAAACAAAGTGACCAGTTGGGTATTCCATTTTCTCCCAGTCTGAGCTATGGTAGATGTATGACTATGATTCAGTACTGGCAATCACTTGTGCCAAAAAATAATTCTGCATGAGATATGAAATTCATTTTTTGAAAGCTATACAGCATATTTTGTTTTGACACCCAGAAAAACCTAACCAAAATAAAAGGAATAAAAAGGAAAGTTTAGGTCCTGTATTTAATTCTCATAACGACCGGGCTCCAGCAAAATGGAAGCAGCTTTGAAACATCGTGTCTGAATGTTTTCAACCATCAATAACTCGTCAGGAACCACTGGCATAGGAAAGAGAAGGGCTCAAGCCCCCCGTTGGATTTCAAGGCACATTTTTTAACGCCAAATCACATGATTTCTCTTTCTCTTTTAAAGCCGAATTTTAAATCTTGTTCATTAAAAATATCAAGATGAATCTGAAAAACCAATAAAAAACGGACTCAACATTTTTTCCAATGAAGTCGCGGATATTTTGGAATCCCTTTGAATTCGTTTCATTGGCGCATTTTCCCACATGCAAGCAACACACTCGCAGGATTCACTCGCTGTCGCTGACACTCCTGGAAGATGTCTTTATTAACAAAAAGACAAAGGGAAAAAACAACCATTGTGATAGAATCCTTATCAAGTTGGGAAGCTGCTGGGTTTTTTTTTTCTTCCACCCCTCCCCCCAATATCAAGAAATTACTAAAATTTCTATCAACTCTTTCTGTCTCAACAACCACTCTGGAAAGTACATTTTATACTCTCAGGTGCCAGAAAATGTACCTTCAAAACACAATGTCTAATTCTTGACTTTCTGGACTTGCATTGCTGATCATTCATCTAGAAATAGAAGTAAATACAGGATCCACATTTTGAAGGCAATGGGGGCAAAGCACAGTTACCTTGTACAATAATGCTAAGTAAGTACACTTTTATTTTAAAGTACTAGCAAAACTTTACATTTTCAACATTTTGCACTGTTATTTATTTCATAAAATAATCAATTTTAAAATTGCACCTTTATAAATGACTCCAAGAAATTGAATACTGAGAGAGAAGTACTCTATTTTACATTAACCACATTTGATAAATTGCATAAGGCATTGTATCAAAATTTTGTAAATTAGTTTGTTAATATCAATAAAATTATTAATTAATTTATATTATTCTAAATAATGAATTATTGATAATTAATGCTTAATTATTATTAATTGATTATTGTAAATTAGCAATTTTTTTGGTGTTTGGGTATGAAACTACTTAAGCCCTCCCCCATAATTTTTGAATTGCTGCCCCTGCCAGAAACTGCTAGAGGAACTGCAAATAAGTAGGTTTGAGTACATGAAGATCATGACATAAATTGTTGAAATACTGCTGACCAGTATGCCAAGCAGTTCAGAAGATGAGAGAATATGGAGTAGGATGGGCAATATTCGTGATGACAAGACAATGCTCATGCAGAAAATGACTTGAGAAAATTAGCAGAAAAAAATATGCTTGAAAATTTTGACCCGATCACTGCCATCAATTTATGGTGGATAGTTCTTATTCATAGACGTAGAGGGAGGCCAAATATAAATGATTGAATTATTTTTTCAATAAAAGTTGTTTGGCTAGAAAATCTGAAAAGGTGATATTATTTCTGCATTTAATTGCTTTTTAAGGTGATATTTATTTTTACATTTAATTGCATTAGACAGCAGTGTGCTCTTGTAACTACTAAGCCATTATATATTTATAGAATATGTTATCTATGTCTAAATGTATGAAAGGTGTATAGTGCAGAGTGACAAAATGTGTATACAATGCAAAATATCCCTAAGCAAAGTGGCCACTAGATTTTGACCATCCAGTGGCCATTGTCACTTAGAAAAATCACCAGTTTTTATCTTTACTTCTAGCCCAATTAGATAATGCGATTCAACTTCTCAAAGATTGTCTAATTTTTAAGGTCATGTGAATTTAAACTCTGTGGATAGACACAGCTGCTATAATTTGGGATTTATGCATACATGTCTAACAATCACACCAAATTTCAGGGAAATCAAATGAGACCAAGTTGTGTCCTTGTTGATTTGATGTGGAATGATCCATAGTCTTATGCAATTAATAATAGCCATTGCATACTCATAGTGAAGAAAACCTGGAAAGAGAGCAACTCATCCTCAAAAATTAGCAAGTTCTAAAAAAAAAATTTTTTTTTATGAGTAAACATGTAAACTTTAGACAGTTTACTTTTTAAAATTAAACCACTGATTCTTTGAGAACATCTCAGTGAAATGCAAGAGCATTTTCTATTTAGATAATTGTTTGGTATTGCATCAGTCTGTATACTGTCCACATCACTTTATTGACATTATACATTTTTTTCTTTGCAGATCATGGTCATAGTTATTGGAGACATCTTAAATGAACAAAAAGTAAGAGCATTTGAAGGAATTTAAAGTTATGCATTGATCATGATATATGTATGCTATCTGCTTTTCTGATTCATGGAAGTAAAATTATTTCATCCTGTAACATTACTTTGTCTTGTAGTGCCTTAACATGGCATGAGATGCACACTATCCTGCTCTGATTCTGTCTTTTAAAGACAACAGAAAAATAAGTTAATTCCATATTTATTAACAAAATGCTGAAATCCGTTTTATTGGTGTAATATTACAGAAACTAGAACAAAATGTTAGCTTTTGCCACCATGGGTGGCTTCTTCGGGAAGTTGACACCGTGAGGTCTTGAAGCCTTTTCTGCAGGATATCCACCCAGGATGGTCGATCAGATCATCCATCAGACGGGGTCTAATCTCGCATCTCGTAGCACCGGATGCCCCAGCAAAAAACTACAATACATCGGCTCATGCCAGTGCGTACCAGGCTTCACATATTTCTTGAAAAGTTCCTTAAAAAAACCTTGGTTTCGGCATAGGAATTACAGCACCTAGGACAATTGTGTCTTGTCTCGCATCCACAAAATACACTGCCGTGGACCTGGAAGATGCAGGAGTATACACTATACCCCTTTTGTACCCAGACGACGAAACAACCAAAAACTACGTGGGAATGACCAAGAGGTCCTTAAGACTAAGACTTCAGAAGCACCAGAGAGATGTCAAAAGAGGACTTTTCACTACGGCACTAGCACGTGAAATCGCCAACAACTCTGCAACACCTTTGTGGGGACAAATAAAGAAAATCGTGCGATACACGACTGCCAGAGCCACCCTCCTCAGAGAGACTAGAAATCCTATCCGATCATGGGATATGCAACGAGGAAACATCAGTGGATCTCCCACATGTATGGCACACGCTCCTGAATATGTGTGCCCTTAATCACACATCTTGAACATGACACGCACATTCTATAACATCTATAGCAAATGTCTATTCTTGAATACATAACTGGAACCCTGTTTTTGTTTTTGAATTATACTTCTGCCTGAAGAAGCCACCTGTGGTGACGAAAGCTCGCATTTTGTTCTAGTTTTTGTAACATTACACCAATAAAACTGATTTCAATGTTTTGTTAGTATTTACTGGTGTATACCAATTTTTACCTACCCAATTTTTTCCATTAATTCCATATATATACCAATTTTTACTTACCCAATTTTTTCCATTAATTCCATATATATACCAATTTTTACCTACCTAATTTTTTACGTTAATTCCGTATTTTCTGATATTCAATGAAAAGTCCCAGAGGTCCAAGAGAAAAGAAAAGATCTGTGATTATTTTTGTAAGATGGCACAGTAAAGAAATAATGTTTGATAATGCCAATAGCAAACATAGTTCTACTAACTTCTCAGTGGTATTCTATGATCAATCACACAATGCAGTTGAATCATATCTTCAATATGAGTTTATTGGTTTAGTCACAGTTTTCTTGAGATGATGCTGGCAGTTGCCCAGTTGTCCGAAATATATTGAGGTTTATTTGCAGCTACCTGTCATTTCACTGTGCATGGGCTCTTTTCTGAAGGTATTGAACCCATTTGGATGCCTTGCATGTAATTAGTGATTGCATGGCAAGCACGAACTGATAACACCACATCATGAACTTTGTCACCAAACCAATAAACCTTAAGTCCTCACTGATGATGTGATTTAATTACACATATTTTGATTGGGCATCATGGCTATGTTATTGTCACGGTCAGATGTGGCTGCAGAATGCCAGAATACTGGCTCAGAGAGGGAAAAGAATGAAATAATAATAAAGGTTTTAGATTAGTAATTAGATAAACACAATTGTGTTAATGTGATTATCTTAATAACATTGTTGAATACATAATTAATATGATACATTATAGTATACACACTGAGATATGAAACATTATGACTAGCATATCATTATGCAAGTTGAAGCAGCTTCAGGTAAACAGCAGAGGTACAGGACTTGGAGTGCCACTTTTCCAAAATAAAAAATTAACACTGCCAAAGTTTTGTACTAGTTTTGTATACCCAAAAGAAAATTTTGTACATCTGTTACTTTTTGGATCTTTAAAAGTGGCACTAAAAGTACATGTTGGAGCGTCACTTTTTCAAGGTCAAAAATAAATACTGCCAGAGTTTTGTACTAGTTTTGTACAGTTTTATACATCCAAAATAAAGTTTTGTACTCTACCAAAAATGGTACTTTTTGACTATCCTTTCTGGCTCTCAAGCATGTACTTGGAGTGCCACTTTTCCATAATCGAAAATAAACATTGCCACAGTGTTGTGCTAGTTTTGTACAATTTTGTACACCACTGGAAGTGGTACTTTTTTACTCTCCTTTGTGGCTCTCAAGCATGTACTTGGAGTGCCACTTTTCCAAAATCAAAAATAAGCAATGACAGTCTTGGATTGGTTTTGATCAGTTTTGTACAACCAAAAAGGAATAATGTACTTCACTGGAAATGGTTCTCTTCATCCCTCCAGCATGTACTTGGAGTGCAGTGTTTCTAAAATAAAAAAACAAACATATCCAACTTTTTCCAGTTCATTATACAAATGTATATTCAGTTGTGTCAGAATATGACCACCCCCGAAATCACAGTGTACCTTCCCAGGCACGTCACAGAGTGCATGTGACGAGGTCGACCAGATGTAGATATCAGCATCCGGCCAGGACAGATCAGCCATAGTGCGTAATGTGAACACAATGGGCAGAAGTAGTGATTTGACAGATGCTCAAAAAGGAATGATCATTGGCTACCGTGCCAAGGGTGGAAGCATTTCAGAAATAACAGACTTCATGGGCTGTTCATGAGGTGCTGTAGTAAGGGTGTACCAATAATGTACTGCTGGCACACCGAGTACCTCCCTACATCATAATTGTGGAGTCCCAAAGGCCATCAATCTCAGAGGAAAACATTGCCTCCATTGACTGGAAAAGGCAATCGACGTGAAACAGTGCAGCAATTGACCACGCAAATGAACACTGTGGCACCCAGGTACATGTCCCTGATAACAGTAGAGCAAACCCTGTTACACATGGGTCTCCAGAGTCCACGCTGCATCAAGGTGCCGATGTTAACCCAGGTCCACCGGCAACGGCATGTGCAGTTGACATGGGACTACTATCATTGTAGTGGAAGAGTGGAAAAAGGCTGCCTTCTTTGAAGAATCAAGGTTTCTACTCCACAGAAGTGACTGCAATGGCTGATACGGTGTCAGACACATGAGAACCAACACCCAGACATGCTTGTTAGTCAAGTACAGGCTGGTGGTGGCAGTGTGCATGTTCGACGGATGCTTTCCTGGTATGACTGGGGACCGCTGGTACCACTGGATGGGTCCCTGAATGCCAATAACTACCTGTCCATCCTCGCTGACTACGTGCATCCCTTCATGTTGGATGTTTAACCTGGTGGTGATGGTGTCTACGAACAAGACAATGCGCCCTGCCATGTCAGTAGGGGGAGGGGGCGTGACTGGTTCCAAAAACACGACAGCGATGTCTCCGTTCTCCACTGGCCCGCGAAATCGCCCGACTTCAATCCCATGGAATACTTGCGGGACTATTTGGATCAACAGGTTCGACATGCCAACCCACAATGCCACCATCTCCGGGACTTCCATGCTCTGCTGCAATCCGAATGGGCGCCTGTTCCTCGGGCAACTTTCCAGGGGCTCATTGTATCCATGCCATGTCGTCTCGCCACTGCCATCTGGGCCGAACATGGTTATTCCCATTATTAGGTAGGTAGGTCATATTATTATGATATGACTGTGTATCTTTTCTTCTTGTTCATTATACACAGCCAGGTGTTTTCCTGTTCACCAGAGTCACACCCATAATTTCTTTATGGGATTGGCCCAAAATATTGAAGATGCAAGTAAAAATACCTCGGAGAAAAGATCTCCCAAAATATTATGAAGCGATAAAAACATCTGCACCATATTAAAGCAGGGTTGCCAGCCGATCAGGAAACCGGGAAAACCGGGGAAAATCAGGGAATCCGAAAATAAGGCTAAAAATCAGGGAAAACTCGCGGAGAAATAAATTTTTTAGCAAAAACCTGGAAAAGTCAAGGAAAGTTAAACTGATAATTTTTTGCGTAATGCGTATGCAGTTACCAGAGATGGAAATTCTGCGCCAATTGCGCCAAAGCAAAAAGGCAGATTTTGCGCTATTGTGCGCCAGAACCTCCGTGCCCCGTCGTCATCGTTGTTACTTCGGCACACTACATTCTCTGTGCGCATTGTTCCGCTTGACGCTGAGTAAGACCATGCAGTGGAAAGAAAGATTCAGCTATTCCAAGTACTAAGGGTTTTACGTAATTACTATGGAAATCGTCGGTCAGCTAAGGATGATGGAAAACATAGAGTACGATATGGAAATCGTCGGTCCGTTGCGGACAACGGAAAACATCGAGTATGCTATGGAAGTCGAAAATCTCAGTGAAATAACGTTATTAAACATCTGTGAAAAGATTATTTTCAAGATTCTAACACTTGTTAAACATTTTCGGGAATATTTCTTGGGTGTTGAGAAGTCACGTCATCTTCTGTTTCCGCATAATAAATTTTTCCATCCAAGATTCCTTTCTTTTTTTTTTTTTTTCCTATGCCTGAATGAATATATTTTTATTTCTGATGTTTTCTGATCATGTTCCTCGTTTTTAGTATCTTCGGTAATAGTGAAAAGGAGAGACCTCGTATTTTTGAAGATTTTTTTCTAATGAAATGCATGTTTCCCTATTTCTAATACATACTTCTTCAAAACTAATCAATAGAGACCAATCGTTTTTGCCCCTTTCCCTTTCATTAAACAAAATTAAATTTCTAGATCGGTACTTAATCTGTCTGCGGTGGAATCAGCGCCATTTCTGTGCCCTGTAAAATTGTTTCACGGCAGAGTAACACAGTATCGATTTTTCACTTTAATTTTCCATAAAATTCGCGTTTTTCCATTTCTTAGTCACTTCTTACGAATATGTGATATTATTTTGTGGATTCACAGAATTTTCTTCTCGAGATTGATGCAAAGATGCAAAACTTGAAAAAATATTTTTTTGGGAGGGGGGTCTTTTTCGTCTGGACGACGATATTTCATCTTTCAAAACCACCGAAAACGGAAGTTAAATGGAGCGAAGATTTCCTCCATAATCTTATTTTCTTTTTCTCGCAATGTTTCTTCTGCCCAGTATTGTTATGAAATATCATTTTCATGCATAGGCATGGTGATTATTTTGCCGTTACTGGAAGTTCTACATTTCCTCTGAAGTTTTGCCAGGTCAGATGGGTGGGAAATGCAGCTGTTCCTCAGCGAGCTGTTCAGATCTTTCCAGATGTTAAATAGTACACAGATAGTATTCGATCGCTACCTAATACCTTTACTTGTGATCAAGTTGGAAAAGCTTGCATGGATAAACTTATTTTAGCAAAGTTGGCATTTTTTTTCATTTGTTGCCTCAATGTTAGAATCATTTCTTAAAAAGTTCCAGACTCTGAAACTGATGTTACCTTTCCAGTATAAAGCCTTGTATGACTTGATTTCCAAGTTAATGAAAAAAATTGTCAAAAAAGAAGTTCTGGAATGTACTGAAACTCCTGAAAATCATTATCTGCAAATTTTACCTGAAATTCCCTGCGGAATTATCTTCTGGAAAATTCAGGAAATTTTTAAAGCCAATATGAGTAGCAACCCGGTTTAAGTGTATTTCCAATGATTCGTGAAGTACGTACGTAAAAACATGTACAAATATCTTTAAAAATAAGTAGCCAGTGACAGAGAAAAATGGATTAAGTGATACCTCATGGAGAGAGCCTGGGCCCCTATGCCACCCCCGACTGCGTGTGCCACTGCTGTTCATTATATGTAATTTTCATCTGTACAAACTCGCAAATGTACCATACTCCCTTGCCTTGTATAAACAAAGAAATTGTAGGAGTCTTCATTTTTATAGTAAAGGAAGAAAAAAAGCAGTTATTTGTTGCTTTATTTAAGAAATGCTTAAAGCAAAAACATTTAAAAAATGCATGGTAAAGAAATTCTTCAAATATTAGCACAGATCATCACTATCCGCTGAGCAGCCGTGGCGAGAAAAGTGTAGGGGGTGGGGTCACAAAACGCTAGTTCCAAACACCTCGTGTACTATGAGCTGAGAAGCCTACGTCAATTTCTGGCGTTACACTTAGTTTCGTGTAATGCCACTGGGCTCGCATCTTCCCTTTCCGGTAATACACTAGATGCTGTACAGATCATGAATCGAAGACCCAAAATTCTGAAGCGAAGCTTCAGTAACTTTGAAAGCCGTCATCAATTACTAGTCCCTTAAAAGATTTGGTTGCCCGTATGCAATTCAACTGAATCTTGACAGATGTGAAGCCGTAGGTCCAACTGTCTTGAAATTAGGAATGAACAGTTGTTCAGATAGGAAAGCTTTAAAGTAAAAGTAATGAAAAATTAGAGTTGTGGTGTGTGGATTGCCTATGGTTAAATGCTAAGTAGTTGAAAAGCTAAGTTTCATACTCTGATTTAAATGACTTTTTGTATGTCTTTAATTTGATGTTCTAAGTAATTAATTTGCATGCTCATTAATTGTTAGGAATTGTTTTAAGTGAATTAATTTTGTTTACAATGTGTTGGAAAGATGATATTTTGTTAGCATTTAATTTTTTAATTTTTTATTGTTTCGAACAGCTTTTGCTTGGGTCTGTTAGATTTATAAGCTGCCCTTTGCAAAGCATGAAGGAATCCCAGATGGAAGCTGAAGAATTGCTTTCGCTTGGCCTGTTAGAGCTTTTACGAAGTTGCCCTTTGCAAAGCAGAAGAAATCTCAGAAGTCGTTTGATGTGAAGGTTTTCACTAGCCTTTGTTGAGTAAATCCTAAAATTTGACTGTCATTGCTTTTACCTTGGGCATCTTATGCCTCTTGTACTGCCCTTTACAAAGCAAGTAGAATCTCGTTAGTTTCAGCTGAAAAAAAAAAATGGCATTATGAAAACTCTGAAACAGAAAGAGCAGAGAAATGCCTTTCGCACTGGGCCAATAGTGTGAAACACAAAAAATGCAGTAATCCACATGGTGAGCAAAGAAATCAGTAGTATATAGCAGTAATAGTAGTTGGCATTCTAAAAGTGCGTCACCTTATTCCCGTGTGGACAGCTGTAATGATCCCTTATTTTGGATATGGGGCCAAAACTGCTTCGAGTGTTTTTGTTGAAAGCAATTTTAATGACTTAAAATGCCTGCCCAAATTGATGATTTTTTGCAAACACATATAAAAAATATTTGTGGAATGATGTAATTAGCTCCTGCTTCAGTGTCTTCAGGGAAAAGCAATAATTCCAGCTGTCATCCAGCTGCTAGTGAAAGTACCAGCAGAAAACATGAAGAAAACCAAGCGACTGGTTTAGATGAAATTCATAATCTTTGTCAAAGTGGACGCTGTAAATCAGAAGTAGAAATACTGCCACTTTCTCCCTAAACATGTAATAGCAACAACATTAACTGATAAGAGAACTAAGTGATGGCAAACTTGCTGGAATATTGTTGGAACCCAGTGCAGAAGTGGGTGCACGAGAAAAAGAACGCTCAGGAAAAAGTCAGGTGTGCCTCAGAAGATAACTGCATGAAAAAATGGTTCATCCGAATAAAGACAAAAAGAAAGAAAAAAAACCCATCAGACATAGCAAAACTATTTGTTAGGCACAGAGAAATCATCGAACTGGAAAGAAATTCAGGAAGCGAAGCTTTTGAGAACTGGAGAGGGCTTGGTGAGGAAATTGGACATGAGACCAAAGAAATCATATTTTGGACCAATGCAGAAAACACCAAAAAATGTGTTCCAATTGGTTTTCTGGAAAATGGAATTTGTGTTGGTCTACATCCCATTCAGATGGGTGAAGAGCAAATTACAGTATAAAACACTGGCACACGATTCATCTGTTCAATAGGCTGGCTTTGGCTATCGGGATAGTGAGAAATACAGGGCATCAATAGACCAGCATGTCCAAAGTAATGTGATGGTTAACATAGTATTGAAAATAATGGCAACTGGTCCAACTGCTAAAGTTTATAGATTGCAGGCTGTAGCCCTCAGATGTATTATTAAAAATGCGAAGAAGTTATGCCGTGGTTTAGTTTCTAATCCTCTTGTGTGTGTGAGGGGCTGAATGAGGGTGACACTTGCGGTAGGATTGGCATGCATTTTGTTACTCACAGTTGACAAATGTTTAACCACCTGGGAATATAATGTAGTGTAAATATGTACATAGTTTTTTAATTGAATGTATGAATGAGTAGTATGCTTGTGTGGTTTTTATTGAATTGACGAGCTATGGTTGCATCTCATATGGCTAAAAAAACCAGCGTTGTTTGTCTAGCAAATAATAATTAAAAAATAAATAAATAATAATACGATGTTTCATCCCCGAAAGAAGGAATCGTAAGCAAGGTGTCTGTAAACCTTTGAAGGCCAACAACATTACAATAATTGACTTGCTTGAAGTGTTTGTGGATGGAAATTACCATGATCTTTAGGGTAAGTGATTGGTGATTTTTAATAGTATATCATTAATGAATTGCACGTAAACTATGCACACTTTGCAGGGGTTTAATACCTTAAAAGTGCAAATATAATAATAGTTTTACTTCCAATTTTAGTGTAGAATCCCAATGCGTGACAGGGGACTTCAGTCCTGAATCAAGCTCTTTATCAGAAATCACTGGCATTCAACTGTGCATGAATCTGCATTGTATCCACTGGCCTGGATATCCATTAGTTACGAGCATCCACTCATTCACTGGGAAAGGGGAGACCTCTTGTCAGACTTCTATCTGTCGACTTGTGACCTACTACAGAAGTGAAGCACATGTCAAAACGGCAAAGTTGCAGTAATAAATTCCATCATTGGAAGCAAGAGAAGCATTGCTTCCCTTTGGTTCATGCACTTTCTTTTGCGTGAATTAAAAATATGTAGCATTAAAGTAAAATAAAAATATCACACCAACATAACGCAGTGGACTTTTTTTTTAGTATCTTTTCTTTTTAAGAAAGCAAATTCATATTTGTATTTTTACGAAAACAAGAACAAATGTCTTGCACGTAAGTCGCTCGTTGGAAGCAACGCAGATAATGCATTGAGCTGAACCTCAGTAACACGACATGCCCACCCACCCGCATGGTGGCCAGCCACAGCCAGTAATGCTATGCTAACGTAGAGCAGGGGGAAGCATTCTCCCAAACGCTTCCACGGCGTGGAAGGCAGAACCACACAAGAGAGTTTCAAGGATAAAGCCACTAACTTGAGCATGCGCTCTTTCCAAACATTCAGTCAGACTCAGCACTCAGAGGACTCCCGTAACAATAGTTTGAAGTTGCAATTTGTCAAAAGTTTTCTGCGTGAGTGTAATTAGTTGATTCAGTTCCATTATTGGCTTATGGTTTGAACTTTCAGTAATTTTATGTTGCACGTTCTTTAGCGGTGACATGTCATTATTTCAGGAATATGAAAGTAAGCATTACTTTTATTAGTGTAGCTATTTGTTTCTGTGACTCTTTTGAGGAATATTAGCATCATGGAAGCAATGGACTCTGATGCATCTACAGTACACGGCCACGTTAACTCCCAAAACTCCAAAGACTGCATTCTAGAAAAAAATACTTTCTCTGTCTTTTGGATCATTTTCATAATCACATAAAATCACATTTATAAATAAAATAAAGAAATCTCTGTAAACATCATATAAAATCACATTTATATAAATGTGATTTTATATGATAATTCATATGTGATTTTATATATAACTCATAAAATCACATTTATAAATAAAAAAAATTCTCTCGCTCTCCCTCTCTCTAAGAGCCCGGGCCCGAACCGCAGTAAATATTCTACAGCCCAATCCCGATTAGGGCCTGGGCTCTCTCAGCCCGTCTCAGCTCTGATAGAAGCAACCCCAATTCCTTTTCACTGAACATTTTTTTTTTATAAATCTTTGCATTTGATCTTCTACATAGAAATTTTTTTTTTGGTGGTCCCACTCATGGGCGCATTGGAGGGGGGGGGTTTCCTTACGATGCTTTCTGCCATGCCGTATTGTCAATGTAGCATATAAACTACGGGTAACTTGCTGATTTTAACTATTATAAGTTTTCATTCATATCACTTTTGCCATCTATTTATCGCTTATTAACTGCATTGCTTCCCTTACTTACAAAGTCACGCTTCACCACGGCTTAATTGGGAAAGCATTCGGCTCCGGAGCAGAAAGATGTTGGTTTGATCCCTAACACCGGCAAAGTTTGTGCTACATTATAGTGGCGTCTGAATTTGAAAACGCATTTACTGGCCTTTGGGTTCTTCGAAAAATATTTGGTGTTCCTTCCATACATCATCTGGATTTAATGATAATTCCTTCTTTACTTCAAAAATTGTGTGATGCTTCTTCCCCACATCGTCTGAAATTTTTGAGAATTCTTTTTTCTACAGAGGGTTATTTCAAGCATTGTTTGTGGGGCACCAATGGCCTGCGATTTCTAGCCCCGGTTTTTTCAAAGGGGGAGGGGGATATACAGTATATGACGTACTACAGAGAAGAAGCACATGTCAAGACGGCAAGTAGCAGTAATAAATTGCTTAGGTGTAGATTAATTGGGAAAGCGTTGGACTCTAGAGCCGAAGGATGGTGGTTCGAGTTCATCACCTATAGCCCCCAACCTTCAAAAAATAAAAGTCAGGGTTTTCACTGACTCTCCAGGAGAACTAGTGGTTCACAAGGTCAGTTTTTCTCTTAATTATATTCACTTTGTCGCTCATGTTTATATTCTAATTTCCGCATTTCCTCAGTGTGAGGTTCATGTTTTCTGTTCCCATATTAAGTTCTAACCAGCTATGCCCCACGTTGTTTGACTCTGCGAAGTCTATTCTCCTCACCATATATGGTACCCTTCGCTCTTGGAGCATTACACGATCTAACTTTTTGAGCTGAATTTAAGTTTTTACTAGATTTTTTCTCTCTCTAGATGCCAGAGATTTTCCTTTAGATCTGGAAATAATGTCACTGTCATTGTTTCCCTTGTTGTTCTGGCTTCCCTTGCTTTGAAGATTATAAATTCCAATTAATTGTTAGATCGATTCAACACAACTGTTCTAATATTCAGATTTAGTTGTGTGATTTTAACTGAATTAAAGCGAAGAACCATTTCTTCAAAAATTCATTTTAGAAGCTCTTTGATGATGACAAGTTTTGTCCATGTATAAGCGATTCCTTCTCGATGCACCATTGAATAACGACCAGATTGCAAACAGAATGCACTGAAGCTTTGTGTAAAAGCTCATTGCCAAAATTTCGTAGAAACTGGACTGCACTTAAACATGGTTCAATATCGCCAACCATCGTGTACGACTGAGCACCGGAATGCTAAGACAAAGAAAACAAAACAAAAAAGAACTCCCTCCCAATATTTGTGCATTATCTTCTGATATTTCTTTGAACAGTTTTTGATTATTCAGAACGTTCCTACATATTAGACTGACATGCATCAAAGGCAATATGTTTTAATGTTTCTCAGTCACAAGAACCGGAAAAACTGAAACCGTAACAATATCATAATGTCTGTAATCTTCAAAGTATCTTTAATGTTTTTTCATCATCTCTCTGTTAATATAGCAATAATCTAAATATCCATCAGACATCATCTCTGTATATTGTATAATATCTTTGCATTGTAGCATAAAAGTCATTTGAACTCTTTGTTCCTGTGTTGTGCACAGGAAGAAGAGAAATTACATTTTGAGTGTCGAAGCAGTTAGTTCACTGTTAGTATTTTCAAAGAATTACTAAGAACAATTTTAAAGATTTGTGTTCCACTTGTGTAAAATGAAATGTCAGTAAGAAAAATATGCTAAACAAACAAATGTTGTTAGTAGTTTCTCATTTTTTCACAGGTTATTAAAATATTTGTACTTGTGTACAAGATGTCTGAAAATCTGACAGATAGATCAAAATCACTTTTATTTCTACGTCCTACGAATCTGTCAGAAAATGTGGAGATCAATAGGAGAATTTTGGCTGTACACTGAAGATGCAAACATATCCAAGAGAATTTTGGTGGTGCATATCATGAAATTTCTGTTTAGAGTTGGGAGGACCCTTAAACCAAGAATAAGATACATCATGGCAACAAAATCCTTTCTTCTTGTTCCTGCAAGACTGTCGGATTACTTTTGCCAGTTAAAATTCCATCTGGTTTCATGTCCTAATCACAGTATCATATGAACCGGGAAGGGATAATTCCAGTTTCATGATTTATATTCTCCTTCATTTGATGGTCTTGTCATCTCTAGGCAGAAATCCAATTATACTGCTATCTTTGAAATGGCCTTGGATGCATTTGCCTTCTTGAGTGTCCATTCAAAATTCTCCAGCCGACTCCCACATTTTCTGACCAATTTGTAGCAAGCAAAATGCAATTATAGGAGTATCCACAGCTAAAAATAGCCGAACTACAGTCCTTAAATGTATTTTTTTTTTTATTTAGATGGAAAAATGTGCAATTCAAAGAAGAGTCTGATAAAATCAAGGTGCAAACAAACTTCTGTAAGACAAAAACTGGGAAATAAAGAAATGTAATCTGCTCTGAGATCAACTTTTTACCACTGAGGAATCTCATAATTGATTTCTTATATTTCAAGATAGAGCATGTTTCTCCTGTCCTGTTGGCAGAGAGCAAAAGCGAGTTGCAGAGTATGTTGTCCCGAATGTACGAAGTTTGAATGAAATTCAAACTGAGTATAAATAAGGGAAAAAACAAAGTTATGGTTTTTGAGAGAGGAATTGGTAGTACTGAATGTAATATAAGTCTAAATGGCATAGTGATTGACCAGGTGAATGAGTTTGTGTATTTAGGAAGCTTATTTAACAAAGAGAACAAATTGGATGTTGAAATTAGTAGGCGAGTGAATTCTTCATTTAAAGTCATGGCTGCTCTGGGAGGTTTTCACAGGAATGATGAGTTCTCAAGAGAGTCCCACATGGCTGTGTATGAAAGTGTAATTGTTCATACTCTGAGGTATGGCAGCGAAACCTGGGTACTACAGAAGAAACATCGGAGTCGTTTGTGTGCTGGAGAAATGCGTGGCAAGACATGTTCTGATTGTGTGAGGAATGAAGATGTGTTGCAGTTGTGTAAAGTGAAGCAAAATGTTGTTAACAAGGCGGAGACTAATATGCTTTGGTGGCTTGGCCATGTTGCAAAAATGAGTGAGGAGATGCTTATTAAGAAAATCTTTTTAGCCCAAGTGGCATGAAGGAAAGGCAGAGGAAGGCCAAGGAAGTCGTGGGAGGATCAGATTCAGGAGTGTTTGCATGAAAAAAAGATGATGAGTATGAAGTATAGATCTTGTGTATGGCATGTGATGGATGTCAATGAAGCCCGAGTTGTATGTCAAGACTGCTGTAAATGGAGAAGTTTGATACAGCAACAGTAAATAAAAGTTATCTGGTAGTTTGTATTTCTTTGTGGAGCTAACCTCCGAATCTCAGAGAACAGCTTAGTGATATGTATGTATGTATGTATGTATGCATGTTTCTCACGCTTACAAAACACGACAAAACTAGTAAAACTTGCTTGTGAATTTGGATTTGGGGAATGGTACCAGAAATGCATGCCTGGCACTGAACTAAGACAGCTGAAATGTACCACATCCCGTAGAATACAAAACTTTATTTCAGTGTAAAACAAAACAAAACAGTGCAACATCCTTTTATATTTTGGACTGCATGTACATGTGTGTAGAGGTTCAACAAGCAGGTGGAAAAGTACTGTTCTGTTCAGGAAAATAATTTTATTTTTCATGGTTGAAAATAATACTTGTTAGTGGAGTCTCTTTACATTTTTGAAATAACTTTTCTACGATGGCTTTCTAGCAAACCAAACGCAAATCTGCTTAGGAGCAGTAAGTGACCGGTTCCCTTTCGGTGGTGTACAAAAACTTTTTTCCGTGTGTAAAACCATACAAAACTTGTTCAACATTCCAGCAGTGTTTATTTTTGATTTTGGAAAAGTGGCACTCCAAGTACATGCTCAAGAGCCACAAAGAAGAGTAAAAAATTAGTACCACTTCCGGTGGTGTACAAAATTTTCCTTTGGGTGTACAAAACTAAAAAAACTAAAACAGTCTGGCAGTGTTTATGTTCGATTTGGGAAAAGTGGCACTCCGAGTTACATGCTCGAGAGCCACAAAGAAGAGTCAAAAAGTACCATTTCTTTTTGGTGTACAAAACTAGTACAACACTGTGGCAATGTTTATTTTTGCTTTTGGAAAAGTGGCACTCCAATTACATGCTGAAGTACCACTAAGGAGAGCCAAAAAGTACCACTTCCGGTGGTGTACAAAATTTTTATTTACGTGACAAAAATTTTCTTTTTGTACAAAACTAGTACAAGACTTCAGCACTGTTGATTTTTTATTTTGGAAAAGTTGCACTCCAGGTACTTGTACCTAAACAACAGCATATTTGAAGTGCATGAAATAGCACCTGATACTGAAGTCTGTTAATAATCAGTGTTTTTTTTTTTTTTTCTTGTTCTCCCAAAATGGGAAAGGCAGCTGATTTAGCAAGTTTGACAAAAGCCAAATTGTAATGGCCAGACGACTGGGTTAGAGCTTTTCTGAGACAGCAAGGCTTGTGGGATGTTCACAGTCAGCCATGGTTAGAAACTTCAAAAGAGGTCCGAGGAGCAAAACACCACGAAGCGCTGGCAAGGTGTAGGTCATCCATGGCTCGTCGATGCTCAAGGTGAGCGAAGGCTATCCCATATGGTATGATCCAACACAAGGAATATTATGCCTTAACTTGCCGGTAATTTGAGTGATGGTGATGGAAATAATATGTCGCAGCACACAGTACATCGAAACCTGCTGAAAATGGGGCTGCGGGCCACTCCAAGTGCCCATATTAACCTTGATTCATCATTGGAAGCACCTACAACAGACACGTGAGCACCAAAACTGGACCTTGAGTGATTGAAAGAAACTCGTCTGGTCCAATGAATCTTGTTTCCCATTATACCATGTAGACGGTGGAATACATGTGCGTTGTTTGCCTGCGGAAGTGTTGGCACCAGTATGCACCATGGGACAGAAACAGAATGGTGGGGGAAGTGTAATGCTTTGGGCAGTGACATTTTGTTTCTAAGCATGAGAAATCCACTAAGAATGCTTGAAATATTGTTCAAAAAATTGTGAAAGACATACCAGGTAATGAAATTTTAAGTCTGGACTAGTTTCAGATTATTTCTCATTTTTCATGGAATAAATACTGTAATTTAACATATGCAATACTACTGAGGTTTTTTTTCTTTTGCTGTTCAGACAGCAGCTCTGCTTATTTTTTAATGTGAAGTTCCTCCACTGTGTGGGTTGACTGTATGATTAAGGGAAACTTCAAATGCATCACCTATGTCATACTGGGATTTAAATCAGATCTTTGGTAGATTCAGTAATCATGCTTGTGCTCCTGCAGAAGAGTATATCTTTCTTTTCATGAAAATCTGTGAACAGTTTTTATTTACACTGAAGTGCCAAAAGTTATGGGATAGGTACCTAGTATCGTGTAGGACCTCCTCTTGTCTGGCGAAGTGCAGCAGCTCAATAGGACATCGATTCCACAAGTGGCTGGAAGACTTCTGGAGAGTTGTTGAGCCATGCTGTCTGAACAACTGCCCACAGTTCCACGGCGCACGATCTTGGATGTGAATGGACCTTTCCACCACGTCCCATAAGTACTCTATTGGGTTCATGTCTGGCGAACGTGATGGGCACCATCAGAACTGTCCAGAATGCTTTTCAAATCAATTTTGGACAACTTGGGATCGATGACATGGTACATTGTCCGCCTGGTTGTTGGGGTACATGAAGTCCATGAAAGGTTGCAAATGATCACCCAGCAGAACAACAAATTGATTACCGGTTAATGACATGTTTACGAGGACCAGAGAGCCCAAACGTGCCACATAAAGACACCCCACACATGTATGGAACCACCACCAGCTTGCACAGTGCCTTGTTGACAGCTTGGGTCCATGGCCTCATGGGGTCTATGCCACATCTGACCCCTGCCATCAGTTCGTAACAAATGGTAGCGTGACTCATCATACCATGCCACATGTTTCCAGTCTTCCAGGGTCCAATTACCGTGTTCATGAGCCCAGGTGAGGCGCTGTGTCCAATGTCTGGTGTTAACAAAGGCACTCTGGTGGGTCTTCTGCTCCCATACCCCATGGACACTAAATTACGCAGCGCACTGACCTGATGCATATGTCTCTAGTACCTCCTGCATTGAATGTGAATGTTATTTGAGCCAATGTCACTTGTCTGTTAGCATGGACAATCCTGGTTAGACGCTGCTGCTCATGGTCATTCAGCACTCGTGGTCGGCCACCGCGCTGGCTGCCCACTGTGGGTGGTGTTGCCTTCCATGAGGTATTCTCGGTACACACGTGGCACCGTGGATCAAGGAATGTTGAATGTTCGCACAACTTCGGTAATTGAATGTCTCATCCATCTGGCTTCCACTAGCGTGCCTCGTTCAAACTCCGATAACTCATGTCGGCTTGCCATAATCCTACTGGCGCTCGTTCAACATGACTCACGAGGTCACCCCCTCGCAACTGATAAAAATCGTAGAGTGCGTCGAAGCCTTTATATGACTGCAGCGCCAGTTAAAAATTTGCATACTGCTATCACATTACTTTTGGCACTTCAGTGTATTATAGTTTGCATATTTTGCAGAAAGAACAGAAAACAAAATTTTCTTTTTTTTGAAAAATAGGAAATAATGTGAAATGAAAAACATAAAAGGAAATTTTCTTAATGCATCCTTTTTCCTTACAGAACAGCTTGATCAGTATCAGTGGTGAAGGGTGGTGCCATATTTTCAACATTGACAAGGATCAATGTTGGGTAAGTTGCTTTTTATTTGCATTTTTAATTATGCTATCTAAAGATATAATAAAAGCCCATTTTTAGCATACTAAAATATAATTTTTTTCTTCTGCTTCTTTTCTTTATGTTTTGTAAAATTGATGTGTGGTACAATATAGCTCCTATCATTAGATTTGCCCTTCTGATAACTTGCATCAGAATTACATTTTGTCATTCTAATTTTAATTTTGTGAAGGTATGGGCTTATCATCCCCCAGATGGCAACAAAAATGTCAAGTAATTTTAAGTTCTTTTAATGCGTATGAACATACTTTGAATGTGTGAATTGGGTTACAGACGTGCTACACAATAGGTGTAGTAATTTAAATCTTATTTAAATTGTGGAATCCTAAATGAACTTTTAGTATCAAAAACTTCTATAGCCCCCCGTCAAATATTATCAAAAATATTCGGACACCACAGTGTTTTGGGACAGGTAGCTTTATTATCACAATTAGTAGTTAGTCGGTCCACCTTTTGCTTGTATGACAGCAGCAACACGTCAAGGCATACTATCAACCAATTTTGGGTAGGTCTTGATAAGAATGGCTCGCTATTCCTCCTGCAAAACTGCTGCCAGAGTGGAGAGCGAAGACGATTGTTATGGACAATGTTGTATCTGTCACTCCAGTTCATCCCAGAGGTGTTCTATGAGATTAAGATCAGGACTCTGAGCAGGCCAGTCTAACAATTCCTCCTCATTTTAAAGTAACCAGTCCTGCACACGCCATGCAGTTTGGCAGGGAGCTCAACTGTGTTGGAAGAGACGACAGTCATTTCCATTATACTGCTACATTGTTGGCAGGACAGAATTATCCAGAATGTTGAAGTACACTTCAGAGTTCATGGTTTGTGGTATGATAACCAACAGGCCATATCCCATCCACAAAAGACAACTCCATACCATGATGGAACCTCTGTCAAATTTAACAGTTGGAAGAACGCAGTCCAACGAAAATCGTTGGTCGGGCTGTCGCGAAATCCAAACATGCCCATTAGACAGGAAGAGTGAAAAGCATAACACATGACTCCAAAGAACAGTTTTCCCGTCTCCCACAGTCCAGGAACAACAAGAGATGCACCACTCCAAATGGCGCTTCGCACTCATAGTAGTGATGTATGTTTTGTGTGTCGCTGCTGTACCATAATAATGCACACTGTGCAACTCTCTGTGGATAGTTATGGTACTAACCAAGCTATTACAAGCATTTCCTACTTCAGCAGCAATGGAAATGGCAGAGGAAGAATGGGATTTCTTAACACTTCTTACCATGGCTCTTCTGTCACATTCCATCAGTTTGTTCCTTAAGGTTTTTTCACTGTAGTTGCACCTTCCTGCTTGCATCTCTTCACAACATACAGTTGATTTTGTTGTGTTTAGTTTAGCTGCAGTGCTCCGTATGGAAACTTTACTCAAATGACATCCTATGACCAGCCCACACTGGAACTCGAAAAGTTTACTTCAAAATTGCTGATAACGCGACAGAACATCTCAGTTTTGTATACATGCCTCCCCACTCACAGCTCACCTTACTGTGCAGCCATTCTTTGCACTTATGCAAATATTTGGTAGTGTATCAATACTTTTGATAATATAGTGTACATATAATCCATGTCGTGCTGTATGTCAGGGGCTCTCCAGCTTCCTTTCTATTATAGTTGCATTATGTGAGTGATCATCAAAACCACATGATCTGGTGAATTATTCCTTAATGCAGGTACCTAGCTCACTAACTTTCTTAAGCTTTCAATGTCCTCCTGCTCCTTACAACTGATTGAATCTTCAATTTTGTTTAAAATAACACTCTAAATTTAAGTTTTACTTTGGATTGTTTACATACTACTAATCAAACTCAAGCAAGTTTTACTTCTCCCTTGAGCTGCAATATTGAGGCCTTTTGTTTGTCATTTGAGGGCAATCTTCTGGCCATGGGTTCCTACAGAATGGGGGGGGGGGGGGGCAAAGGAAAGTTCCGGCACACAAAATCACTGAGCTCCAAGTCATTCAAGGTAAAGTAAACCACAGAAATGTAGTCTCAGTCTCACTGCATAAAGGGAAATATCTTTATTTCTTAAAAGATAGAGAGAGAAGAGAAAATGTTACAGAGTATTTAATGATAATTTAAGTAAAAAATAATTGAGTAAAAATGTTGCAGAACCTATTTTGCAAGCAAAGAAAAACTTTTGTGATAATTAAGCTGGATGGTAACTATGCAATCCTGCTTAATTATCACAATAAGTTTTTCTTTGCTTGCAAAACAGGTTATGCCTGGGTTTTGTTCCAGAATCCTTAGGTTGAATGACTAACTGGAATTGTCAGCTGTGAGCTGACCATTCCAATAAACCCGTTTTCTAAACCCCACACTGATGTACTTACCTGATAAAAAGACACAAGATATAATTATCCAGAATTAGTGCTGGAGTCAGACAAGGTTGTGTAATGTCACCATGGCTGTTTAATATATTTATGGATGCGTGTGTGCAGGATGCCAAAATAGATAATACTGGTTTATGTCTTGGTGATATCTGTATGTGCAGATTGCTCTATGCTGATGACACTGTCCTGTTGGCAGAGAGCAAAAGTGAGTTGCAGAGTATGTTGTCCTGGATGTACGAAAGTTTGCAGGAAATTCAAAGTGAGTGTAAATAAGGGAAAGACCAAAGTTATGGTTTTTGAGAGAGGAACTGGTAAACTGGTAGTACTGAATATAATATAAGTCTGAATGGCATAGTGATTGACCAGGTGAATGAGTTTGTGTATGTAGGAAGCATGTTTACAGAGAACAAATCAGATGGTGAAATTAGTAGGCGAGTGAATATCTCATTGAAAGTCACAGTGGCTTTGGGAGGTGTTCACAGGAATGATGGGTCCTCATGAGAATCCCAGATGGCTGTGTATGAAAGTGTAATTGTTCCTACTCTGATGTATGGCAGTGAAACCTGGGTTCTGCAGAAGAAACATAGGAGTCGTTTGTGTGCCGGAGAACAGTGTTACTTACGGGGTTTTGTGGCAAGACACATTCTGATTGTGTGAGGAATGAAGATGTGTTGCAGTTCTGTAATGTGAAGCGAAATGTTGTTAGCAAGGTGGAGACTAATATGCTTCAGTGGTTTGGCCATGTTGAAAGAATGAGTGATGAGATGCTTACTTAAGAAGATCTTTTTAGCTCAAGTGGCAGGAAGGAAAGGCAGAGGAAGGCCAACGAAGTCATGGGAGAATCAGATTAAGGAGTGTCTGCATGAGAAAAAGATTATGAGTATGAAGAAGTATAGAAGGTCTTGTCTATGGCGTGTGATGGATGTCAGTGAAGCCTGAGTTGTATGTCAAGATCGCTATGCCGCCCGGTGGCGCAGTGGTCTAAGCGATGGCCTCTGATCATTCGTCCGAACGGGGTGCAGGTTCGAATCCCGGTGAGGCATGGATGTTGTGTTTGTCTTACGGCACTGGCTCTCTCCCTTCCCTGAAACCAGTGACCCCAAATTAGGGACGGGCGACTGCTTATAGCCCATTGAGTTGCTCACGGTGGTCGTTAAACCTCCAATCAAAAAAAAAAAAAAAAAAAAAAAAAAAAAATCAAGATCGCTATAAATGGAGAAGTTTCAAATGGCAACAGTAAGTAAAAATTATCTGGTAGTTTTCATTTCTTTGTGGAGCTAACCTCTGAGTCTCAGAAAACAGCTAAGGGATATGTATGTGTGTATGTATGTTGTAACTATGCCACCCCTGGTTGAAAGAAATTAAAAATTGCAGTCTAATGATTTGCCTGAATCGATCAACAACTTTTCTTATAAAATCTACATTTCCGTACACCCTATTTCAGTGGACACTCATTATACATAGACCACCTAGTATTCTCTTCTTGGTCATAGTTGAACTCACCCAAGACTTCATTCACCCTATGCAAGGTACTGAAAGATCTTTCAATAGCACATGTTCTTGCAGTGAGTGTGGCAGCGAAATGTAGTAGACTTGAAACTGATCCATAAAATTTCTCTGCTTCTTGCATACTTTCGGAAGGGAAAATCTCTTCTGTTTCTGCTACCAACTTGTCTTTCCACAAGTGGAGCCATGACCTTGATTCTGAATCTCAATTATCAAGATACATGCTGTAAGTTGCTGAAATGTTCTTGACTGAGAGATTAAATTTAGCCTCATCAAGTTTTCTAATATTTTTGGGCTATAAAAAAAAATATTGAAAAGAAAAATATGAAGATTCCTCCTCTTTCAAGTTATCAAAAAATCCAATTAGTGCAGATAGTTGGACAATAATATTCTTCTGCCAAATTTGAAAATACATTTGGATCTATGCACTTGTTTGGCCTAGTTGGGAGGGGGTCTGCAGTTGTAGGTCCACTGGGACAACAGCAAGCGAGGACTACGGTGAGCATGGTTTGCCATAGTGAGCTTGGCAAACACTTCTAGTCTTTAAAAATATCAGAACTAATCTCTTCTTTAATTATGCCTTTATTTTTTTCTCAACTTTTATTTTATTTGGGAGAGGAGGGGGGGGGTCAATTTCCACAGGAGTCACTTGACCCTTACTGTAGGCACTCGGTGCTTCTTTCTGGGGAATAACTCTCACAAGATCCAGTCCTTTGTTTTATCTAGTGAAGAATTCAAATTTTATTGTTTTATTGTTGAATAAGCCTCTGACAAGGAGATCTATGTCTATTCTTGGGTTTGAATATTTGCTCCAACTTACTTTGGTGCAGCCTTCTTTCTTCCATGGCTATAAATCTGTGTTTATAGAAGAGCTAAGATTTCTCTTTGGAATCAGTGATATTTTTCTTGTAGGAAACTTCTGATGCAAATAACACAGTTTATCTAAGGGTGAACTATTGCTTCCACATTTGTGGTAGTGCTTCCAACTATTTGAGGCTGTGCAAAAAAGAGAAGTTCAGCTGATTAATTTGAAGCACTAACTGATTCTTTTCAATCTCTGGCCCACAGGTAGGGAGTGTCAGCTCTTTGTAGCTTTTGCAGTACTGCCATGGGTGTTGCTCTCAAGAATTGTCAGTCATCATCCTACAGCCCACAGTTCTCCATTGCATTATGAGAAGCATTGTCAATACCCATTTTGTGTACATTTTCAAGTAAGTTTCATACTAATCACTTTTGCAGTTCTCCAATTCATTCGTTCTCCTGTTGTGTTAAAGCTTCAAAATTTCTTTACTGGTCACATTTTCCATGAAAATTACAACCACATATTATTTAAATAACCTAATAAACTACTTTTTAATAGCTGTTTTGAAATAGAAAAGCAAAATTGATCATGGTGCTATGCACAGTATGTTATTTTTGTCATGACCATTTTAGACAGATTTTTCAGTAGTACCACATGCACTTCAATTATCTTTACTGATGTTATAGTTGAGGTTTATAATATGTGATAATTAAGCTTAACTGTTTGCAATGTCTTCTTCTGTGAGGCTACAGTTAAGAAAGAATTTGGATCTGTTGTTCTGGAAGTGGCTAACCGATATGATCTTTGATGACAGTTTTATTTTATTTTCTGTTCCAAGTCCTTTCAGTTTTCAAAATTTTATGATTTTGGATGATGAGGTGAAGTTCACTGAGCATTCATAGGGAAAATTAGTAAACATTTCACATGCTAAAATTTACTAAAACATTTACAGATCAAAGGTGAATCAACAGTACCATTTTCAAAGAATAAATATTGTTCTTCCAAATCTTCTGTTTCACAAGTTATAAGTCTGGTGTTTTGATTGAGGAAGGCAGCATATGATCAATTACTTCTGGGAAGCGGTATTATTTGGTTTACAATGACTACAAAAATGCCAATTCGCCATTTCTTTAGTTGAGTATTCCCATCGGATGCTGCTTGAGTTAAACACATGGAATACACATTGTTTCATCTAATGAACGTATAAAAAACTATTGATAAAACAGAGTGAAGTAGAAACTTCTAAAACTGGAATAAAATCAGAATAAATTGAATAAAAGATCCTGACATTGAGGTGGACCATGACTTGGCAGAAGTTCAATGGTCACTCTAAACACATTTCAGCTGCATAAATAACAGCCTTCATCAGTGGTGGGCGATGTATTTGCCTCAACTGCCAAGTCATCAATGCCTTGTTGAGCTTCTACCAAGTCATGCTCCATCACAACGTCAGGATCTTCATTGTGCATGTCATGCTGCATGCCATCTGCCGGTGATCGGTCATATGAAATCTTAATTGTTTTTTTATTCTTCGTTTTTTCATTTTTTGTTTTTCCTCTTGGTTAATCAGGAATTTCCATGCATATGATAAGTCGTATGGAGTATTATTATTGCAATGAATTTCTTTGTTTTTTCAATCATTATAGCCTCGGAAGTGAGGATTTGCTTGATAGTATTATGCACAATGTAAGAAGGCTGATGAAGGCAATCCCAGCCACTGATGCAGGCTGTGACTTATCTAGCTGAAATGCATTTTGAGTGACAGAGGAGGGTTCAAGTGTGAACAAGGACAGTCTTTCAGGTGTTTTAACGATTTGTTGTGTCCTTTTATTCGATTTTATTCCAATTTTATTCCAATCTTAAAGGTTTTTACTTCATTCTGTTTTACCAATAGTTTCTTCTTTTGTAACCACCTCCTACTTTTGACATTAACTGTGCATAGCCAATGAAAGAAGACATGTGCCATGAGCTGGCTTGAAGGGTGCATAAGGTATGCTGTAGGCATTCTGAAAACATATCACTCATTGCTGTCCATGGATAAAAGAAGCAATTTATCAAATTTGCAAAAAGGGATTATTATCGGCTTTCAGGCCAAGGGTGGCAGTATTTCTGAAACAGCGCAGTTTGTGAACTGTTCGCATGCTGTTGTGGTTAAAGTGTATCGTGAATGGAGAAATGGCACCATTGTGAATAAGCGATGTGAAAACTGCGGAGCACCATGTGCCATTGATGTGAGAGGTGAATGTCGGCTTCGAAGGTGCGTGAGGGTTGATCGACACGCTACAGTGGAGCAACTCACTGGCCGAATGAAACGGGGGCTACAAGAAGTGTGTCTAAAATGACAGTTCGACAAATCCTGCTGCATATGGTGTTCCGATGCAAACGAATGGTCACTGCACCTATGCTAACGAAGGTGCATTGGCAGAAAAGGCTTACATTTGCATGGCAGTATCGGAATTGGGCCTCCGATGAGTCACGCTTTCTGCTTGATCGAATGGATGGACGTTGGCGTATAAGGCGTGAAACATCAGAGAATAAACACTCTTCAACCATTGCTGGAAGAACACAAGTTGGTGGGAGCAGCTTTATGGTGTGAGGAATGTTTTCATGGCATTCTCTGGGTCCACTCATACATGTGGAAGGCACTATGGACCGAATTCGTTATGAATCCTTTCCCTGGGACCGATGGGATCTTTCAGCATGACAATGCAACGTGTCACACAGCTAGAAATGTCCGAGAGTGGTTGGAAGAGCACAATGAAGACTTCAAAGTACTTCCCTGGCTCCCTAATTCCCCAGACTTAAACCCAATTGAACATCTGTGAGACCACCTCTATTGTGTTGCTCACACTTTATGGATCCTGCATCATGCATCCCTCCAGCAGCTGTGAGATGCACTGCAGTCAGCATGGCTCCACATACCTATGAACGCCTTCCAGCACCTTAAGTCACGTGCAGCCCGTCTAGCTGCTGTCCGCATTGCACACTTTGGTTACTCTGGATATTAGCTGGTGGTCACAATAATGTGACTTGACCGTGTATATTCCATGTGTGTTTAACTCAAGTAGTCGCCAGCAGGATATTCAACTAAAGAAATGATGAGTTAGAATTTTCGTAATCATTGTAAACTGAATAATACTGCTTCCTAGAAGTAATAGATCACGCACTGCCTTCCTCAGTCTAAACATTAAAATTATAACGAGCAAAACAGAAGATTTAGAAGAGTAGTATTTATTCTTTGAAAATAGGATTAGCAATTACCACGCAGTGCAGCAGCAAGCTTAATTTGAGTGTGAGCTATATCTGAGTGAATCAACAGCATTTTTAAGGAGCACTTATGAAATTTATGAATAAAATAAGTTGCATTTATGTGTATCTTACTGTATATACAAGGTCTGATAAAAAAAAGTATTGAATCACATTTTTTTCTATCCTAAACTAAACAGAGCACAGTGCGACAAGACTTAGTGGTGCATGACCTTGGACTTTAGTGTGCATGCATGAATTTTTGTCACACTGGTGGCTGGATATTTTTGAAGTATTTACTTTTAGAGATCACCAATAGGTACTAGTCTGCATTCTTTTTTATCTCCTCAGGGTCTTCAAATCTTCTCTCCTTCAAAGGCATTTTCAACTTCGGAACAGCTAGAAGTTGCAAGGAGCCACGTTTGGAGAGTATGGGGCTTGCTTCATTTGTGGCATCCAGTGTTTGGCCAAAGAGGCATGAAATGAGGTGAGATGAATGGGTGAGAACATGGATATAGTGCAGCTGCCACACTGCACATCTATCCTGCAACACTGCTACTCATAGGTGATGAAGAACTATCTGGTAGTACTGCTTGTTTACAGCACATACCTTTTTGATCATTTTGGGGTTTCTACCCATAGAGAGCCTTCCTGGATGCTCATCATACTCAACAGATGTTCATCCATCTTTGAAGTGCTGATACCACTCCTTGATTTGTGTTGCACCCATAGCATTAACACCAAAAGCTTTTCTAATAATTTGAATTGTTTCACACAGTTTGTGGCAAAATTTGATGCAGATTCTCTCCTCAACTTGCTCAGTGATTGTGGCACAAGAGAAGAATGTGACAGGCACTGAGTTTACAATGTCAAACCTTCACTGCCAGGCCCCAAATGAGCCAGCCAACAAAGTGGCAAACATTTATGCATGTGCGTTGAAGTACAAGGTCACACTTCATTGGGTCTCAGTGCAGTGTTCTGTCTGGTTTAGGAAGAAAAGAATGAGGCCAAACATAAAAAAAAATGATATATTTATAAAGAACTCATATGCATACTTTCTATACATCCATTACAGGAGGTCAAGTTTTCAATTCAAGTGGACTAAATTATCAACACATTTCTGCATTCTTTTGGTTGACTGTTCATACCTGCCATCTTTTCCATGCAGCTTGCTTGCTGAATACTTTTCACTAGTGTCTTTTCTTGAAAATCCATTGGTATGGTGTTTCAAACAAAACAATAGATTTTTGTTCATATGAAAAAGTTCCTTTGCTGTACAATTTACATCATTTGAACACTCCCATTTTGCTTATGTAACTCATTCTTACGAGTGAATAACAAACAATATCTAAACACTTAAAAAGGAACTCGCGCAAAAGCACAAACAGTACACTAAGTGCTGATGAAACTCATAAATCCTTTCCTGTGTTCTGCTTCATCTAGTTAAATCACCAGAATAATAAATACCTCTAAGTCGATGAGTTCTAGAGGTGGGCTTAACAGTGAATTTCCTGTCACAGTGACAACGGTGGCTGCTCCACGGAAGTAACTGTGACTTTAAATGGTGATAAAATCACTGTTTATGAAAGTGGTGATGAAGCTGTAATGGGATGGCAAATCACCGTCTTACTAGTATCAGTGACAAAATCACTGTTTATGACAGGGGTGATGGAGTAACAGAACAGCGAGTCAAACTTTTGTAAGAAGGCTTTTGCTTATAAATATCACACGAAGCAAAATGTTCATCAACGACGGTGAAATAATTTTACATATCACTGGTTTTTCTATGCTTGGCATCAGACATTCTATTACGTTGAATGCTAAACAGCATTAACACTTTATTATCTTTCACGTCCATTCCTCATGACTACTTATGAAGAGACGAGCACAAAAAAACGGTTTCTTCTAAAGAAACCTGGAATCACTAGTGACCTCTGTGATGTTTCAACAGAAATGACATGGTAACCTTTGACCCCAAAGCTTTGCTCGGTCATGGCTAACAGTGATATTCTGATTAGTGACTTTGGAACTGCTACTTCTTGTCACTAGTTGTAACTGTAACAGTGATTTTTCAGTAACTGTGACAAAGTAACAGTTATGTGATTTTCAACCCATCTCTGAGTTCAAGGTACAGAGGAGGTGATAAACTGACAAAATCTGAATTACTAGTGCAGCCGAGGCCAATGGTTGGGGTTGGAGATCCTGGGAAAGAAGATGTACCTATCTTTTCAATATTTCTCTCATACAATTCTAATGAAGTCAGTGTTAAAAGTATTTAAAAAAATGAGATAATTGAAAATTATATAAAAATAGGAAAGAACTCTGAAATGTGCAAATTACAGAAAAAAATGCTAAAATTCAGGAAAATAATTGGAAAACTGTGCATTACAATTTAATCACTAGCCTGATCATGAGTCCATAGGCAAGTATTTCAGTCTGTTCTTTTCAAATGGGCTCATCTCCAGGGGAGTGAAGGAGAGCTGTTATTAATAGATATATGTCCATTTAAGAGTTGATCTGTATCTAAATTTTTTTTTTTTTTCTGAAGAACTGGCTTCACAATGTTGTACATTTTGTATCTTGCAAAATTAGTTTTTATTTTAACATTTCAATTTTAATGATGTAAAATTATTCAAAAGTGCTTTCCATTTACTTTCTGCATTTGTTGTTTCCTTTCTGAATCAACAACTTTCATAGATACACAAGATTGTTACATTATTTGTATCTCAGCATCTAAATTATTTATTTATTTTTTACTTAAACTTTCTTTGTGCCATCAAAAGCTGCTGTCATATTAGACAGTGATGTTTTCTATAATATTGTATAAATAATGTTTTAATAGTATTATTTGAGTACTTTAAAGATCTAGATTCAAAAGATTTTGTGTAGTATTGAGTAATTGCTCTTTTAAACTGCAATTATTTATCACTGAAAATGATCACTTAGTCTCAGATTTTGAAGACATTCAAATAATGTGCTGAAATCAGTTTCATTAGTTCATGGAAAAATGAATTAAATTGTAGTGCAAATGATGCATGAAAATCGCTAACATTCTTTTGTGTATGTACATATATTTTACAGTTTGGATCAAAATTAGCTGCTGATTAAAAAAATTATTACTTAGGAACGAATTCAGCAATTAACATTAAACAAATGGTACTGCATTGGCAGAAATCTAAATTATTTTGACTACCAGTTTGGTTATCGTGATTTGAAAGAGATGGTGCTAGTGCAGTCAGAGATCCAATTTGGTAGACTTCACTGGCAGTGAGCATGCAGCATGTGTTTGGTGGTATTAATGAAAGTCATTCTGCTACTGCCATTCAGCAGCATTATCAAAAGAAGCCTCCTGCACATTCTTCTATCACTGAATGGCATTCAGACTTCTTATCAACAGGGTGCATATGCACTGTGAATCAGGTCAAAGTTGACGAGTTCTTTCAAAACTACAGTGGAAAGTGTGCAGTAAGCATACCTAAGAAGTCCGTGTAAATCGACTAAGTTAGCGAGCTGGGAACTTCAGATGCCAAAAACAACTGTATGGCATATCTTGCAGAAATGACTGAGCTTGAAGCCATACAGATTACAGCTACTTCATGCACTGTCAGACAGTCACCTGAAGTGCTGGCAGGAAGTCTTTAGCTAAATCAGTGAATTTATTGACTTAGAAAAGGACTTTGTGATGTGAGCTGTCTAGCTACGAGGTTGCATTACACATCAGTGGCAAGGTAAACAAGCAAAATGTGTGCATATAGGGGAAACCCCATATTGTGTCACACCAAAGTCCCAAAGTGCATGTGTTTTGTGCAGTGAGTAAAAAGATTTATGGACCATTAATCTTTGCAGAAAAAAATGACCTTTGGTATCATTTACCGGGACATGTAGCAGTTCCTAGTACCTCAGTTGGAGGATGCTGATATGTATGTCTCAGGTATAATTTTTCAGCAAGACGGAATGCCATGTCACTTTCTCTTAGAAGTAAAGGATTATCTGGACTTGAAGTTTCTCAGTGCTTGGATGGGTTGAAAAGGACCAGTTGGACAGCCTCCATGGTTCCCAGGTTTGATGCCACATGATTATTTTAGAAGGCTACATTAAGAATAAAATGTATCTATGCTATCTACTAAGTACCATGGAAGAGCTCATAGAAAAGATTGTACGAGTTGTTGTAAATGAAGATATACTTTGCAGGATACAGGCTGAAATTTGTTGTAGGTGGGACATCCAGATAAAACATTTGTAAAATTGTGACTTGTAACAAAGACAAAAATAAGGTTTGTACCTATATCATTTATTTTATGTCATTTGCAGCCTTCATTCCTATGTTATGATTTTTTAAAATCTGTGTCTAATTTTTTGTCCACCAAGTATATATATTTAATTTGAAAGAGATTCTGTGATACTGATGCCATAAAAGGTGTCAACTGATTAAATAATCAAGAGAGTTATTGATATTTCTCAATAAGGACACTGAGATGTGGCTAAAAAAAAGAATTAGCTCCATTGAGTGACTGAAACTTTTGATGTTTACATGTAAAATTTTGACAGAATTTATTAATAAGATTTTAATTATATCATTATTAATGAGATTTTAATTTAGGAAGAAGAAAGGAAGAACTTGCAACCATTTCACTCTCAGCGTTTGCCAGCAAATACTAAAGTTGCATTACTGGCTGACGTCGGTAAGTTTGTTCATACGAGGTATAACTTTTCATTTAGTTAACAGCATGTGAGATTATTAATATGTTACACTTTTGCTATAATCCATTATATTATTTGTGGATTTTGTTGAATTGCATTATTTGGTACGTATTTAATGACCCAGTAAAAATAAAATTCCATTTCTTTCTTCCTTTTTTTTATGATGCAAGCTTTTTTTTTAATTATTAACACCATTGGCAGAGAGCTTTCATTGATGAGAAAACTTCTGAATCTCAGAAAATAGCTTAGCTGTGTGCATGTATTAGTATTTGGTTTCAGGTCAAACAGCTGACAATATTAATTCTGTAGTTCAGTGAAAAGTGGCTTAGTGGTCTGATGCCCTGGCTTTTGACCCCTGTGAGATAGAGCAGATGCATATCTGATGTCACTGGCTCTCTACTTCCCTGAAGCCAGTGGCTCCAAATTAGGGACAAGCAAATGCTTATAGACCTATGAGCTGTTCAAGATGGTCATTAAATCCTTTAAAAAAAAAGAGGGGGGGTGCTTGAACAGGTAGCACATTTTGATTATTTTAGTACAGTACCTGAAAACTCAGGGAAGCTTACTAAGGAATTTCACAGTAGAATTAACGAAGCAGGGAAAGTCTCATATCAACTGTATAAGAATATTTTTGTTTAGGAGGAGGTTTGTCAAAGGACAGAACTCTGAATTGTGTACAGCACAGTATTTAGAAATTATCTTTTTTATGGCAGTAAGAATTGGATGTAAGTAACGGTAGTAGCGGACCCAGCAGGGGGCAATTACCTCCAAATCAGGTTTTTCCTTTTTAAATGGCCAATATGTAAACAATTAATGCATTTATTTTTGTAAAATTATAGCAATAAACCCACAGGTTTTTGTAGCAACTGAAATTTGCTGTAAATTTGGGGAAAAAATTGTTCTGTTCTATCTTCAGCAGAAAAAAAAAAGGGTCTAGGGAGGCTCAGAAACAGAGAAAGATGAGAGCGGAACTGAAAGAAGATTTTGATTGATTGTGATAAGCAATAGGTGAGCTGTGTTCTGTTTTCTTAGTATTGTCTGACATCATTAGGAATTAGGAGCAGGGAAAGTCACCATGTAGGGTAGACTTTTGAAGTGTGTGTGGGATAGTGTGGGTGATAATGAGCGAAGTATGTACCATAAACAAAAACTAGTAACAAATTTTCAAGCTGGACATTTTTCTATTAAATTAACCTATCTGAATAGAAGGGAATCAAACTTTATTTTGAAAGACATTATCCAGACAAATCGACACAGATTTGAAAACAATCAAGTTGGTTTCCTAGAAAAACAAGCAGTTGAATGCCAGGACAGTAAGAGTCTCATGAAGTGGTTAGAAATAGCCAACATGAGAATGGTCAGAAGCATATTAGGGAAGAATAGATGAATTAAGTGGATGACTGTATTAGTAATGAAAATAGTAGATTAGATGGGTGTACTTCTAATGATGACCAAATTCATGAAAACATGCTTGAAATGGTTTGGGCATGTGTTCTGTGTAGGAGATAATAGACTAAGAGTAAGACCAAGAGTAAAATGGATTGATGGTGAGAAATAGGAAGTTAGTGGCAGATGTAGTTATTTACTGTAGACAAATGCACATACACATGCAGCTTGTAACTGACCATCATCACATTTTAAAATTATTTTCAATCTCAGTTCTCATACACTATTTTGAGTAATCAGATTTTGATACTGAATTACTTGTATTACCCTGTTTCACCATACAGCCATCTCCTCAGAAAACTTTAAAATAACATTGTCCGGGAGTGGGAATGGAACCTGTATCTCCCAATCTCTGTTTGAACATGCTACCATTACACCACCCTGAACAATGAAGTTCCAAGCAACTGGAGCAAATCAATTGTAGCTTAGCAATTCAAACTGCTTCAGATTTATTCTAGTCAAAGCAATTGTATGCTCCCTCATAGCATTGATGACCCTTTTTTAATTTTTTTATTTGGGGGTTTAACAACCACCGTAAGCAACTGGATGGGCTATTGCAATCACCCATCCCTAATTTAGGGTATCTAGTTCCAGGAGAAGGTGATATCCAGTATCGTAAGATAAACACAATGTCCATGCTTCACCAGGATTTGAACTCTTGACTCAACTGGGAGGAATGAAGAAGAGCCAGCTCTTAAATGACCCTTTCAAATCTAGGAACAGATGTAGATCACAAATCACCTCGTGCATCAGATATCATCGTGGAAATTGGGGAATAAATTTTCTTCACAAGCATGTGGTAAATTAATGAGTACATTATTTTCAGCAATTAAATTACAGTACTGAATTGCTTTTAGTTGATTGTTCTCCATGTAACATCTGTTCATAAAACTTTAATTTCAACTAACACAAATCTGAAGTTGTTCAGATTCCTAAGCCTTATTAGCTTAGTTTCAGTCATGTGGAACTTCATTGTCCTAGGTGGTGTAATGGTAGTTGTACTTGAATGGAAATCGGGAGATGTGGGCACTGAAATCTGATTGCTAAAAATAATGTACTTGTGAACTTCCCTTTGCATGTGTAAAGCATATTTTTCTCCTTAATTTTCGATTCTCTTAGTTCAGTGTTTGTGTTGTGTGCCTCACCATTTTGAGTGAGTGTCTTTAGAGTATACAGGAGTGAAGGAAGATACATAAAGAAGAAGAATGGTATACTGGTCCAATTCAAATAATGGCAGTAGTGAAATTCTATCTATCATACAAATGTGGAATAGCTGTTCAGCTTGGAAACCAGAGACAAACTTTTGTTCATTCCTGTGAAAGCATGTTTGCTGTTGAAAATATGTAGGAAGCTTCTGTAAATAAAGTTCAGTTGTGAATACCGGCTTCCTAGCTCATTAAATTAAAAACTAAATTAATATTTATAGGTTTTTACTAGGAAAAGTTTCAGATTCATATTGTAGATTTTCAGGAGAAACTTCTCCTTGTTCAGGCAGTTATTTGTTGTCACTCAATCCCTGTCATTACTATCACCATTACAGTTAACCTCAACAGTTACATTTATTTTTAATAAGTTCATTTCAGATGTCATATAGTGATAAGACACTGCAGTCATTGATGATGGAGTCCTTTTTTTCTCAATTTTAACTTCCTTAAAAGGAAATTAAAAGGAAGGACTTGAAATTGAAAAGGAATAAGGACTCCATCATTGAGTGACTGCAGAAGTTTGTCACTATCAAACATTTGGCAAGATCTTATGAAAAATAACTAACTGTCGAGATTAACTGTAACTGCAATAGTATTGGGGGGGGGAAAAGTGACAACAAGAAACTACGTGAAAAAGGAGAAGAATTTTCTTCAAAAATTTGCAATATAAATCTAAAGCTTTTTCCTAAAAAAAAAAGCCTTAAAAATATTTAGTTTTTAATGTAGGAAGCTTTATGTTACTCTCAGCTTTTGTGTTTCATGTTTTAAGTCCCTTAATGGACTGCCAGCTGAATTGCAGAGTATCCCAATACTAGCACAAGAACAGTAACAACAGGCATAGGTGTTTCACATTTTACTCTATGGAGAATTTTTTGTCAGGAGTAACTCTACCCATATCACATGTGGAAGTACAGGCTGTAACACCAGCTGGGTTTTTTGTCCATGATGTTTTCATGTGGTTCCAATTGTCTCTGTGTGCAACTGCAATTGATTTTCTCCATTATTTATTTTTCACTGTGCAAGAAAAAAAAATCCTGTATACTATGTAAAAACTTCTGTTTCAAAAGTTTTTTTTTTTTTTTTTTTTTTTTTCGTGCTGTTACTGTTACCGTGCCTATGGTTTTCCAAACATTTTCCAGTTTCCTGTTAAGTAATACAATATTTTTAATTAGAAAATTTCTGACTGCACACATTAAAAACATACTGTAAAATGCTTTTGATGTAGTATAAAAAGACTACTCATTATGCCTGAGAATTTAGTGGCATTTTTCTTGTAAGATAATGTGGTTTAACATTTAATAAACAAATCAAAAGTACATCACATGCACAGACTTTCCATTTTTTTTAAGTCTTATTCAAATCAGGAAGTACTTTTCAATATTTTTGGTGTGCTTGTTCACTTAGAGCTTAAGTAAATATATGAATATTAAAATTTCCATAAAATCAGGCCAAGAAGTTGTGATTAATGTCCCTTATAGTATTTTTGCAAATACACTCACTTTTTGCCTACCCCCCGTCCAAAACGCCATCTAGTCAAGATGAAAATTGGTATGTTCAATGTACATGTATAGGAAGGGAAATGATTGCAATTTCAGAGCAGTTGGTCCATTTATTTGAATAAAACAGCTGCATGAGTGGAACAAGTCAGTACGTTGTAGCACCACCTCTGGCTGAGATACAAGCAGTTACCTGGCGTGCATACAGTCTGCGGATACTGTCCTGAAGTATAGCATGCCAGATGGTGTCCAAATTGCAGCCCAGTTCTCTTAACTTTCCAGGATGGGCGTAGGTGGCGTCTCACCATGTCCCACACATGTTCGATTGGTGAGAGGCTGAGCTATTGGACTGGGCATGGAAGGGTGTCAACATCATGAAAGCTAACCGCAAGCATCTGTGGAGGTTAATGCAACCACAATCCATAGTCACAATTGTCTCTGTGTGCAAGCTTTGTGTTTGATATATCCTCCTCGATGCACGGTTCCCATGCGCTGTGGTAGGCCACTATTTAGTCATTGGTCATTATTTTTTAATCATTTGCATATTCGGCGAATGAGGTACTTGCTTGTGGAGCTTTATCAGGATCGTAAAACTTATTTGGGGTGCTTTTTTTTTCTTGGCAAAGAAAGTGTACATTAAACTTCAATTTTCCCAATTTGTTGTTTATCAGTTGTACTTCTTTTTACCTATTGATTTTTCATGATATTTACCTCTCCTAATTTTGTGTGACATTCTTTCCTTTCATGCATATATTTGTATTCATTAATAGACCTGTGAATTAAATAGAGTGACATTGATATTTTTGCTTGATTTTTAGCATGCATGCATTTATTTATTTTCCTAGATGGAGATGGGGATGTTGAGTTAGTGCTTGGTCTAACGGATCATGTCTTAAGAACTTACAGATGGGTGAAAATAAGTCAGGTTTGTTTGTGATTTAATTTTAAACAGTTCCTTTTTTGTTGAGTATGTACAAGGCAGTATAGAAAAAGAGTGGAGAAATAAACACATATTCCATGTACTGTTATTACTATGAATGAATTATTCATAAGCAAATCTTCGAAGCCCCATTAATATGCCATATATTTCTTTTGAAATGAAATGAAAATCAAATGAAACTTAATCTGTGATAAAGTATTCAGCAATGTCCTGATCAGAGATTGCATTAATGCCTGGACAGTCGTACTTCACGCATCGAAAACGAAAATTACTTCCTGAAAAAAAAAGCGGGACATATTTTTACTGTTTCAGAAATTGTCCATCCTGATTTAAGAACTGACCTCTAGGCTTTCTTTTTTTTAAATAATTGTCATTGCTATTATTTTTTTCTCAGCTGTTCAACACAGTAGTTGTGCCATCGAGAATGTAATTTCTCTCTTGTTCCCCACCCCAGCTCTGCGTCTCTTCTGGGATTTTGCATATCCCGGGCTGCAGGAAAACATGACTGTAAAGGCCGAAGGCATGTGTGAAAAAAATGCATTATCTATGCCACAACTTGGGAGGAGAAATCCCAGTGACCTTGAGCCCTGTTGTGCAGGGCATTGCACAATGTGTGTGCAAGTCCAAACGAAATGGAGAGGAAGGCAACATGTTTTTCAAGAGTTCTGAAGGTTTATGGACAGCGTTGTCAAAAAGTAATAGCCTTTTTGCATCTAAAAACAGGTTAGATGGGGGGGGGCAGATTCCCATTATTTACAACTTAAATGTTTTTTTTGTAGTACTTCCATATTTTGGGGAACTCTCAGAATATCAGTAAGTTTTGTATTGTGAATGTGAACAAAAACTGCAGACAGTAAAAAATTTATATGTACGTTTTCTTGTCATGCTAAAACATCTGGAAATATCACAAATGGACCATCAGATAGATTTGCTTTGATCTTTTTCTGTTTTACTGTTAAATGAGCTTCCAACCTTTTCTCCATTAAACAGAAATTGTTTGACAGTATGGTATCTGTGCGATTGATACCACACTTTCATGGTGTCTTTTAATCTCCCCACTCCCTTCCACTTTTTTTCACCAATTTCGTTCATGAAAACTGAAGGCACCTTTCTTCCCTCTGTTTTGTTTACAAACTGATGTGGTACATCCTGACAATCATAAACTAACCAGGTCCTATTTAAGATAAAACACATGGGATGGGAGGGTAGTAAAAGGAAGACAGGAAGTATTCTGATCATTATTGCTTAGACTTGGCCTTTGAGAAAGAGCATTCATTACCTAGGGGGAATTGAAAGAAATATTTGCCGCTGAGGTAAGGATTCATGTTTACATGTTTTTGACCTTAGGAATTATTAATCTATTTTAAATTTTTCTATACTTCTTAAAATAATTAAAAAAAACTGCATGTCCAAAGGCACGATTTTTTTTATTGTAATGCATATATATGTTTAATAGGATTTAAAAAAAAAGTTTTTTCAGAAGTGAGAATTTTTATGGCAGTCGTTTGCAAACTTGGGAGGGGGGGTACTTCTAGAAATCACAAAATACTTCTTGAAAGTCATGTGAGAACTATTCTTACTCCCTGACCCACCAAAACTTACTGCAATCATTAGTCCTGATAAATATACACTTAGATGCCAGTTTATTAGGTAACTTAAACTCTTCGCATACGTGACTCACTCCACACACATGCATGAGATTTTCCCGCTGTTTCACGGAATCCGTTTTTCCTGTCGTCATTTGGGTTATTCTTGAGATCGATGCAAAACTGAAGAGGTTTTTTTTTTCATTCGAGTGAGGTGGGTCATTTTCCGTCCACAGATGGAATTCCGACTTTAAAAACTTTTGAAAACGAAAGCTAGAAAGTGAAGATTTCTCCTACAAATCTAATTTCATTTTCTCACAATGTTTCTTGTGCCCAATATTGTTTTTAAATATTTTATTCCTTAAATAAAATTTTCGAAAACTGAAGTTGGACAGTGAAGATTTTGCCCATAATGGTAATTTCTCCCCTCCGCGATGTTCCCTCCATCTTGTGTTGTTGTTAAGTCTCAGTAATTTTATATTTTGAATAGAGTGATGTGCCCCAGTTTAATATTTGCATAAATAAACTTCAATGAACAATTCTGTCTTGCTCATGCTGCATTATATTCATACTGTTTCACGACACATTCTGATCTTTCACCTGATTAAAAAGTTCAGCCTCTTTTGTTCTTCATCAGTCTCATGTATGCACACATTGGATGGAATGAGAGCATAGTGTGTGGCAGAAATCAGGGAGACCAGCTTGTTGAGCTTCAGTTAGCATTCAGTTGAGAGTCAGAATGGGAAAAACTAGTGATCTGAGCAACTTTAAGTGTTTCATGATGGTTGGTGCCAGGAATGCTGCTTTGAGCATCTTTGAAATGGACACTATCCTGGGCTTTTCATGCACAACCATAGCTAAGGATTAACATAAATAGTGCAACACCAAAAAAATTTCCAGCAATCGGCAATCTGGGCTGCTGTGTAGTCTACGGTTGCTGCAACATGCTACTACGTAGATGTATCTAATAAACTGGTATCTCAACTGACATTTTGTCATGGTTTTATTCAAAAGCACTGTCTGCCAGTCATTTCTTCATGAAGATATTTCTTGACATACAGGGGGTTGGACATAATACTGTGCACACCACGCTCAGAGACGTGACTTTTAATGCAGCTGCATACATCGCAGTGCACAAAGGTATCCACCACTTTTTGGTTGTAATAGCTTTGTTTAGAACCTCAAGGTCCTGTTTAAGTGCATTTAAAGTGTCTTGTTGCAAAGTTTCTTTCAGGGTGAGGACAAAATGTGCGATCTAATGGACTTCGAAAGAGGGCTAATTGTTGGTGGCCGGCTAGTTGATGCCTCTGTGACAACAGTCGCCAGGGTAGTGGGGATAGCGAGAGCTACTGTGTCTACCATCATGACAGCATACCGTGTTCATGGCAAAACCTCTTTTGTGAAACACAAGAATGGCTGAAAAATGACTTAGACTGATAGAGACAGGAGAGCATTAAAGAGGATTGTTACATGTAATAAGAAGATCACTGCACCAAAAATTAGTGCAAAACTCAATCTGCATCTCCAAACCCCAGTATCAATGAAAAGAGTGTGCAGGGAACTGCATAAACAAAATATTCATGACAGAGCTGCTATTGCAAAACTTCTGGTGGACCAGGTGAATGCACAACAGCGATGACAGTGGTGCCAGGAACATACAGTGTGCACTACCAAGGCGTGGAAGCGTGTAATGTGGTTGGATGAATCCACATTCACACTGTTCCCCATTGCAGGACATGTTTGCGAATGGAGAACACTGTCAGAAGCGTGCAATGCAGATTGTCTGCTCCCAACAGTGCAGTATGGTGGTGGTTTCGTCATAGTCTGGGCAGTCATATCGTGGTTTTCAGCAGGTCCCCTGATCACCTTGAAGGGACAGATGACTGGAAGGGCGTATGAAACCATTTTGGCCGACCAAGTCCATCCAATGGCTCAGGTATTGTTTCCTGCAGAAGATGCCATCTGTGAAGATGGTAACACCCCAATTCACAGAGCTTGGAATGTCCAGTCATGATTTGAGGAACATGAGGTCGAACTTTTACACCTTCCTTGGCTTCCCCAATCACTAGACTTAAACATCGTTGAGCCACTGTGGTCTGTGTTGGAAAACAGAATAAGATCCCGTTATCTTCCTCCTGCATATCTGAAGGACCTGGAGCAGTTTCTGCGTGAAGAATGGTGTAACATCCCACTAACCAGCATCCAGGATTTGTATGTCTCCATTCCAAGGAGGAATGGAGACATACAAATCCTTTGAATACCAAAGGTGGTCCTTCACCCTACTAGGTATGTAAAACCTTTTCCTAGGTGTTCACATTATTCAACCCGTTTACATATGAAAGGTTTCCAAACTTTTATGATAGCGGACTAACACGTTATCACACAGATGTGTGGGAGGTGATTTTGTGTAGCAATGATCTTGGCAAGTAACGTCTCTTTTTACTGTGTCTTTCTATTGTGATTTGTCATACTGCTGCATCACTTTGTTAAACACGTTTGCTGCTGCTGTGCTATTTTAATGGCAAGCCTGCGGTGCTGGTAAGAAATCTGGACAAATCTCCGGAGATGCGACAAGGCATCATGCAGCACCACGGATGAGCTTCTATGCATTTGGATAAACCTAGCCGTGTGTTCGCATCTCATAGCTTTTCATGACTCTGCTATTCTAAAATACGAGAAAATGTGTGCATAATTGATATTCGTAATTATAACCTTTGGTAACTCCAGGGATGCAAACGTGCATATCCTGTAGATGGTAATTAATAAATTGTAAAATTCTTCAGTCGCAAAAAGATTGAAAAATTCGATTGGTTCAATACCTGTCATATTAATTTTCAGTTCTAGTACACTAGTGAACAGCATTATTCTCATGCTGTTTGGAACGTCATACCAATGTGTAGCTAAAATCTGTTGAGGCGAAGTACGAGAGAGATTGGTGCATTCTTCATTTTCACTTTCACTGCTGGTCATACTACATCTACTAAAAAAGTATGCTTCTGCATATGATGGCAAATTATCGGGCTCATCTATTTCCACAGCAGGATGTGCCCACCGAGGAACTTTTGGTCGAGAGGGACTGGAGATAGCCTTTCTGAATATATCTGTTGTTTCCACAAAACTAATATTGAAATCAGTATGGGTTCCCTTGAAATCCCTTTAGCGTCATGAATAGGCCACCCTGTCACGTATGGATTTGAAGCAGCAAATTCTTTTTATTTCCACTCGCACATTTGTTTATAAATAGTTCCTTTCACTGCAAAACCAGTGACGTTCAAAGGAAAATAAACATTGCTGTGAAAAGTGCACGCTGTGTTAAGTGTAGGGGGAGTCAACTTACAGGGTGATTCATAATTAGTGTCATGGTTTCAGTGGCATACAATTGAAAAATGGGAGACAACAAACTAAAACCGCAAACAGAATATGACAGATGACAACTAAAAGTTTTATTACCTTTAGAATCTATACATCAGATTGCTAAACCACTTTGAGATGCGCGCCTTTCGTGGGATGTTAGATATCCAAGTGATAATCAATTTCCTGCCAAGTGTTCGCCAGCAGTTGCAGTATTACTGTTGCTATGGCAGCACCAATTCTGATCTTGATGCTGCACACTATCAGTCTTTTTAAACTGCTTTAACCAATATCGGATAACATTATCGGAAGGTGGAGCTCTGCCATACTACGTTCTGTAATGACGTTGCGTTGTGATAACTGACTTTGTTTTGAAGAACCGGGGTACATACATTGTTTTTTCTTGAACAGTTGCCATTTTGAAGTATGACATCAATTCAGCAGATACCGTGTTGCCACATAAAACTTTCTGCGGTGAACTTGTTTATGCTGTAGGCAGTTTTGTTTGGTCGGTTACAGTTTGACCATGCCAGGCCACGGAAACCCCGACAATGAATCACGTTGTACTTTCCCTTCCCTAAACCATGTAGAAAAAAATCCGCTATCCCAAAACCGCAGGCATTTTTAGACAGTTGGATACTCATTCTCAGTGCCAGTAACAAAACGGATAACTCTCTTCAAGTGCCGAAGGTTTTAGGAAGGGAAATATTAAGCCACAATCACGCCATGTGGTGTCATCGGCACCTGAACTAAGTATTGTATGACGCTGTTTAGTGTTCACGTAGCAGTGAAAGTGTTAAGAGCTTGTTGTGTAGGTTTTGCGATTTTCAAGACGGATGAGGTTTTTTCGGTCTTCGCACTTTTTTCTGTCTTGGTGAACTCTCTCCAACCCTCTGTGAAGATCGCATTTGTGTTTCATGCGATTTTTGTCCTCTTTTGCGTGATCCAAAAGTTCCCGACAGATTGCAGTGCGTTTGTCTCCCTGATCCTGAGCCAGCAAATGCGCAACAGACTTTGCAGCAATTTTTCATTCAGAATGTGATGATTTGATCCAGTTGAGATACAATTGTCCGCGGTTTCTTGGACAGTCAATTTACGATTTGAATGTACAATTTCACAAACTTGCGCCATATGAGCATCGTCACCTGAAGTTGAGGGCCGCCCTTAACGGGGATCATCGTGAGTTGACTGTCAGCCATCTTTGAATCGCTTAAACGATATATAACACTGCATATAGCTTAGCACTGATCATCATAAACTTGTTTCATCATTTCATGAGTCTGTAAATGTTTTTCTCAAGTATGATGCAAAATTTGATGTTAATACGCTGCTCATGAAACTCGTCCATCTTGAAAATTGCGCAACAAGCTTATGAATAAAGTGATGCAGCATAATGGCTAATCACAATAGAAACACATGGTAAATGAGAGGTTACTTGCCAAGGTCACTGCTACACAGTGCCACCTACCACACATCAATGTGACATCATAAAAGTTTGGGAACTTTTTTTAACAGACCTTGTATGGTGTAAGGATGTGATTGGGGAGATTTGATAAGGCTAGGCCACACAGCTTTTTGGCATATCCTGTTGAACAACTTATTGAATTGCAGAAAGTTGATAATTGCCTATTATGTAGCTTGTAATTGTCAATGAGAATGTGAGTAGTATTGAAGTTAAAAGGATGTGTCGTATCAAGTAGGATCTGCTTGAGCACACACTTTACAACATCAGGTAACAATATCATGAGGTGTGTTTAAAATTTCAGAATGCGTGGCACTTTTACTTAATTATGAACTAACTGCAGGTAATACGGTTTGTAGTTTATAAGTATGAGAAACTATGTAAGATATGCAAGCAGTCATGAACAAAGTATGTCTGTCTAAGTATGGATCGCATTACTGGATATATTAAATAGCATTCATTGTTTTCATTGTTTAAAGGATGATATTAATCTTGAGTAATTAATTTTGGGGCATAACTGGGTTTTATATTTATTTTAAAAGCAATTTTTTTAAATAAATAATAAATCTAGGAAAGGTAAAGTGTTTTCTTGTTGTATTAGGGGTATGCAAACATTTCTGCCATTCTAAGCAGAAAGGAGACAGCAAAACAATCAGGAAACCAGTACACATTTATTCAACAAAATATTGGCCATTAGCATCAATGAGCTTTTGCCGTTTTTCAGGCAACAAATGAATGCCGCTGGGATGGAAGGACTCGTATTTTGAGCTGAAGAACGCAGTGACAAAATTTTCCGCCTTTGGAACTGTGGTGAACTGCTGTTGGGCTAGGAAATGTTGTATAGAGTGAAACAGATAAAAGTCTGAGAGTACAGTGTCTGGGGAGTAAGTCAGGTGCGGTAAAACCTCCCAGTGTAACTGTTCAAGGGTTAATTTCATGGTGGCACCAACATGTGGTCTGGCATTATCATGTGACATTATGACTGGGCAACATCCTTTACCTATCCATGGTGTTTTTTGCTTGATTGTGGCATTCAGTTTCATCAACTGATCACTATATCGTTGTGCAGTGTTTGTTTCTTCCGGTTTCAACAGTTTGAAGTACAGCACTCCATGCATATCCCACCACACACACAACAGCACTTTTTCCCCATGGATATCTTGTTTTGCAGTGGATGTTGATGGCAGGCCTGGATCGGCCCAGGATCACTTGGGTACGGGGTTGTCGCAATAAACCCATTTTTCATCTCCAGTTACTACCTTCCACAAGAAATTCTTCCCTTGAAACCTCTTCGGCAAAGACATGCCGATGCCCAATCGTTGGCCAATATTTCGCTCCGTTAAAGTATGCAGAACCCACTTACCAATCTTCTGGATCTTCCCCAAGTCCTGTGGACACCGTACCACCATCGATTGAGCCACTTTCAAATGTTTCGCCAGTTGCGTGGTTGATTGTGTGGCATTCTCTTGCAACAGCAATTCCAGCTCCTTGTCTGCGAGTTCATGTGGTCTACCTGCATGTGGCTTGTCTTCTAAGCTTAGCTCACCTTTTTTAAACCTGGCAAACCATTCTCGACATGTCCACTCACCCATAACCATTTCGCCATACGCCTGACATATTGAACCGTATGCTTCACTCGCACTTTTCCCTAAATTAAACATGAATAACAAACAGTGCTGCAAATGAACTTTATCAACCTCCATACTGGGCTTCATGTATGAACTGGCAGCACGGGTCACCGACCGGTTAGACCATACAGTGCGCATTAGTGGGGGTGGCAGAACTTTTGCGTACCCCTAATATTTCATGGGTTAAGGTTATTTTTGTGAATATTCAATCTAATTTTTTAGATAAATCTCCTAAAACTGCTGGGTTTTTTTTTGGGGTTTTTTTTTTTTGTCAGCCGCCAGCATTCTCTCAAAAAAGTTATTTGATAAACAGTAAACGTAAAAAGAATTCTTGGGAATTTGCAGGTGTTTATGAAATTCCAGTAAAACACAGTTTTATGAAAATTTCATGCAAGAATGGAACAAAGATATGTTAAAACATGATTATGAATGAGTGGTAGGCAATGCACGTAACTAACAAACTAATTAAGAAGAAGGTAGTGTAGAACACGCTAAGTTACGTATAAAAGTTGAATGCAAATATAATTCAACCATTACTATGGCCTTCATCAGTGTGACTACGATTGGTTTACGTTGCCAGATTGGAAAGGTAAGTTTGGTAATGGTAACTCCGGGTGACGTGATGCAATTAGGGATTTCCAGATGTAATGAACGAAAATGGGGAGCTCAGAGTTGCAATTTTTAGAAAATAAAATTTCCAAACTTTCTCTAAACCTCAGAGCATATCAATTTTGGAAACTTTTTAGTATCGGACCAAAATGGAATAGCAGAAGTGTCAGCCATGGTAAGAAGAAATAAGGCAGGTGAAGGTTTTCCAAATTTCACATCAGATTTGTGTCCCTGAAGTCTTGAGAGAATTTTCCGGAATGAACTTCCTATGTACGCGGTTAATCCAACGTTAGTCTTGATCGGAATTTTATACACTCGAGGCGAAAAAAGCGGAGGTCTTGGGTCTCTGTCATTACGGAGTATAACAGAAATTGAAGGGGAAGAAGGAATGGCAAGTCTATATCCTTCTCTTTTGAAGATACTGATGAGTTTGTAGGCAGAAGGTTCGTGGTAAGGGATTGAGCCAGCAAACGATAGTTCCTTTTTTGGTGATACAGGTAGAAGAGCAACAACTGGTTTTTTCCTAGCATTTTGAATTAATTTAGAAACCAGGCGAGGGGGGAAGCCATGTTGAGTAGCGATCAAGCGGATGTTTGCTAATTCATTTGTTAGATTAACTTCAGTGTTACAAACCAAATGCGCTCAATGAATGAGAGACTTGAGGGCTGACAGTTTATATTGGTGTAAAGTATGAGAATTGAAAGGAATAATGCTATGGGTAGAAACTGGTTTTCAGTAGACAGAAGTGGAAAGAAGATTATTCAAAATGTAATAATTAACATGTTAAACAGAGTAGCAACTTCTTCTACAATCTCCATGTAAAATGATGTTTACACTAGCATATTATGAACTGGCAAAAAAAAAAAAAAATTTCATTAATTTAGTGTTGCCTAAAAAATTTAAGAATACCTAAAATTTGAAAAAGTAAATTATGAACTTCACAAAAGAAAAGCAAACTGAGAAAAGTCTTAGAATTTTAGAATTTGTAAGCATCAACAAATATGAACAAAAATCGTGTGATAGCTGCAACTCAACATCCTTAGCTGAACCCTGGAAAATATTAATTTAAAATAAACTTAAAATTCCCCACTCTGCAAAAAAAAAAAAAAAAAAGAATTATAATAGAAACCAACTGCAATTACTACCATAAGATTGCAGCAAAGCAGCGTTTTGAGAATATGCAACAGCTGACATACAACTGACTACACCCAAGAAAAAACAGCAAACTCCATCATATGAGTCAAATGCAGACAGCATTGTCTCAACAGCCATCCTTGTGTGAGAAGCAGTGGGGCAGAAAAACTAAACTTCGTTCAGCAATCATATAAATATTTTCAGTCTATTACTTTTTACCATTGTTTGTTTTAATCTCTATGATGTTTTTAGTAACTTGTAAGTATTGTCTAAAATAAAAAACTTCACTGTAAACTGAAGCTCACAAAATAGCAAACTATGTATTTCAAAAAGGCTCCACTTCAAGATCACTCCTCTTTCGTGAGATACATGCATGGGGACATTACTTCCTTAGCACACCTCCTATATATCATCCTGAGAAGAGAGAGACTGAGAGAGATCATCCGAGAACTTTCCCACAATGATATTCTGGTTATGTACATCACTGGTGACGGGAAGTGTTTAAGCTGGATTTTTTTCTCTCGTAGCAATTTGGCTATTTTGTCTGCAAAAGTTGTAGCAAAATGCTATGCAGATTAGCCAAATTTATGGTTCTATTTTTTGCTATATTTACATATGAAAAATATTAAAAATACAATGGTAATGCATTGGCTAAATAAAATGTTGTACTTTAAATAGAATTCAAGAATAAAAACAAGTAGGCTTTTACACTTCTAATTTTAATAAAAATGTGTACATTTGCTGATGCATGCAGTTTGTGAAGATATATACAAAGACCAGGACTGAACAAAGCCACAACTGACGATACACTGACCGACCGACTGGTCAACCCGAATTGAAACTGCGTGTGCTGCTCCTGTCATTGTTGCGGCGGTGGCGAACCACCAAAGAAACAAACAAAGTGCCTCTTTCCTTATGCATCACAGCCAAGCTTATGTGAAGGGTGCTCTCCTGCAATAGGAGGAAAGGCAACAGAGTGAAGCAGCGTGCGGTAGCGATAATGGAAAAAAGAATGACTGGTTAGGATAACAGGTCGGCAGGCCGAAGCAGCTATGATGGAATGAAAAAATGATGGGGATGAAAAACAATGCAAGGGCAAAGCAGGGGTGGGTGGAATGACGAAAGAAAAAATGATAAGAAACATCCGCATTTTGGCGATTCAGCGGGGACTTTTTTTTTTTTTTTGCAAAATTACCATCTTCATCATGATTTTGCGAAAATGCAAGCAATAGCTTAAACACTGTTGACGGGGCAGAGATCAGCGAGGGAAAGTTGCTCCCTGTACTACAATTCCTGGATTCACCAGAAAATTTGCAGTAATGCTAAAAGCACCCAACAGCACAAAATTATACAGAAAGATAACATCAGCTCTCCTTTTTAGTTAAATATTTATATCCTTTTAATTTATTGAATATTCATTATCCATTATAGATTAGGCATTCAGGCATGTATCTACTATACACCACTTAAACAGTATTAACAAAACAAGCAAACAAAGGTTTTGTTCTCAGTAAATTTTCTCCATCTCTTGCAAGCTTTTTTTCTTGGCTTTAACCATATTATATTCTTGATTAATGACTAACTTTGCACTTTCAACCACCTCTTTTTATTCTCTCAAAGTTTCCAGTTGTGAGTTCTAATGCCTGCATTACTAATTCTGTTTTGCAGTAGCTGAGTCCACTATTTTATTTTTCAGGTGTATCTCTTATCACACTCATGTATGCAGCTTGTAACCACCTGCAGAGCCCTTTCCTTTGCAGCCAACTCTTGCTGCTGTAAAATAGGGTAGGTCTAAACTGCATTACATAGATCAAAACTTGCTCCTTGGTGAAAATATTCTTATGCAGCTAATAAGAGGTTTTTCTGCTTTGCTGATTCTGTTTTCTAGTTCCTTATAAAACTTTTCCAGTCTTATCAATAATCACATGCTGATAGTGAAAATCTGTTGTAAAATTTAACTTCAGTTTTACTTGGATTACTAGGATGAAACTTCTCCCCTGTCATGAAATTTTCAGATTGCAGAACAATCAGTTGTCAAGACTGACTCAAGAAAGTAGGTGTTGCCACTCTAAAACTAAAGTTAAATGTTATGTTAGTCACTAGGATTTTGTCTTACCTCATTAATACACAGGATAAAAATATGTTGGTGGCCGAGTGGTCAAAGGCAGTCTTCTGGTTAATCAGCTGTGTTGAGTTGTGTGCATTGTGTTTAGTCTGAAGTACTTGTTCTATCCTTTGCCTGGCACCAGTGGTTCTAAATTAGAGATTTGTAAACTCTTACTAGCGTTTAGTCGCTTGTGGAACTTGTTGATGCACCAAAATAGAAATAAAGGGCAATTAGTAACAAAACTATACATTTTAATGCTTTTATCATATCAGTTTCTCTTTTAAATGAGCTAATTACATGATTATTAATTATAATATTGTGTACATTAATTTTTTTCTTAGGAAATTGGTGTATTTTTTTTTCAGTGAAGCATCTGCAATTCATTAATTTTTTGCTTATCCTTATAATTTGTTATTTAGTTGTGTATGTGTGTAGTAAAACCTTTCAGAATCATGATATTAATATGCACAGTTTCAAAGGTAGTAAAGAGCTGTGGCTTCTGCCTTTATTCCTTATTATTCTCTTCTTGTACTTTGCACAAAATGTTGGTATTTTAAATGCGTTCAAAGCATGTAATAAGTTCAAAACATGCAGTGTTTTCTTTTCAGTCAATATTTTTGCCACTTAGTTTCTTCTGCACATGTGTAACATGCAAATTATGTAAAACTAGACTCTCTTTACCTTTAGGGTTCTGTTGTGAAAGGTAAACTTGTGGGATTGCACAAATGGGAGTTTGCAGACCAGGTAGGTTTCTTGTTCTTTTCTTTTTCTTCTGAGCTCTGTAGAAAGCTGTAGCAAGTGTATCTGCTGCTTGAGTTTTTTTTTTATGTCATGATTATGAAGTATTTGTTATATCCAGGGGCATAGAAGGTAAATCAAATAAGGAACTAAAAAATGTATGTGTAACTTATAACCTTTGCAGCATCAGCCAGAGGCATATGTGTGCCGCAGAAGACCATGGTATAACACCTTCATGCAGCCAATGGCCTTCATTGTTGGCTAGAAGTGTCATTCTCACTGTGTGGCTGATGTGTCACTATCTGTTAGTATTCTGTGTTATTGAAACAATTTAAGCAACAGGGGCATAATCTAAAGCTTTCACTTCCTTTATGGGAGCAAGAGATTCTGAAGTCTCTTGTTAAAACAGGATTAGGTTTCACACACATCACATCATCGACAACTATTCCAGTAATCTTATTTCCTGAAATCTTATGCTTAGTGCAAAAAATTGTTCCATTATTTATTTTAACTGACTGGCATGTAAGCCTGCCCCCTTCACTTTGGAAAAATAATTTCTTCCAACTTTTTTTGACTTGTATGTAAATATTTATATAGGGATGCAAGGTCAGGTGATGCACAACATATCACCTCTCCTTGACAAATGTCAACCCCACCTTCTCGTGGTGCATCCTGTTCCCACTAAAGGGGCTCTGACGACTGCCAGTAGCGGTATAACTATACCATCGGGATAAGAGGAAATGCTATCCCAGACTCACCAAGCTGCTTCGCCAGCATGGTGAGTTATGGCCAAAACCCCCTCAAAGATGCTTACACAATTGCAAAATTGGTCCTCAGTCTCCGGCAGCTGGAATGTACCTGGCCAAGGCAGCGGCCAGTGCGACATGAAGGCAGAGGGTGCTAAGAATCACCGGACGACTGGACTAGGCTGCCATTTGATGCTGACCTTGGCTACTTACAACGGACACTCCCTATGTTCTGATTCAAGGCTTCTTGAATTGGAAGAGAAACTACAAAGGATCAAGTGGGACATCGTTGGACTAAGTGAGGTAAGGAGAAAAGGAGAAGATCTCATTGAACTGAAAAGTGGACATCTTTTCTACTATCGTGGGACAGATACTGGCAGAATTAGTGGTGTTGGATTTATAATAAACAAGAAACTGAAGGATAAAGTTGTAGAAGTTGAAAGTTCCTCTAACAGAGCTTCTCGACTCGTTATCCAATTCTCGAGAAGATACCAGGCTCAGATTATTCAAACTTATGCACCCACCACAAGTCATGCTGAAGAAGAAATTGAAGAATTTCTCGAGAAAATTCGTCATCTAAATAACAAAGGCAAACTGCACTTGAAGATCATTATGGGAGATTTCAATGCAAAAGTAGGGCAACAGCAACAAAATGAAACTTCAGTACGTAAATTCGGTAACGGGAACAGAAATCAATGTGGAAATACTCTCATAGAATTTGCAGAAGCAGAAAGGTTTTTCATCATGAACTCCTTTTTCAAGAAAAAGCCACACAAGAAATGGACATGGAGACATCCGAATGGGATGACAAGTGAAATTGATTTTATTATGTGTAACAAAAAATTTGCCATCGAAGACTGCATTGTGCTAAACAAGTTCAACACAGGTAGTGACCATAGATTGGTGAGATGTAAGATGCTCCTCAACACTAAACTCAAACGTGGCAAGCTCTTAAGACAAACAAAATGTATTGACATAACCAACCTTAAAAAACACCATAATACCTTCAAGTTGGAACTGAGGAACAGATTCTCTGCTTTAGAAGGCCTAACATCGGAAGAAGTGGATATTTCTGAAGTTAACAGAGAACTCACCAAGGCTCTTATGGAAACAGCAACAAAAATAGGTGGTACTAAGAACAAGTTACATATGAAGAAAATTTCAGGAAAAACAAAAATGTTGATGCAAAAGAGAAGAGAGATGAGGACAAATAGAAACATAACTTCCAACGTGGAATATATAGAGCTATGCAAGACAGTGCGAAAAAGTATCATTGAAGACATACGGAAATTCGATTGTGAACTAGTGAGGAAAGCAATTGAAAACAACCAGAGCCTGAAGAGAGCAAAGGGACATCTCAGTAAGGGAAGAAAACAGATTATGGCTCTGAGAAAAGAAGATGGTACTGTAACAAGAAATAGAAGCAAAATTTTGACAAGGGTGAAAGATTTCTATTCAAAACTATATGAAAGGGATGATACATCTATTCCAGACATTACGACAGGTACCAGTGCCAAAATCCGTCCAATCCTCCCCGCAGAAGTTACATATGCAATTAAGAACATGAAATGGAGAAGAGCTCCAGTAGAAGATGGAATTACCATGGACGTTATTCAAGAAGTAAGTGAAAAAATTGAAACTGTACTCACCCAAGTTTTCACCAGATGTCTTAAAGAAGGGAAGATTCCTGAGGATTGGAACAGTGCTACAGTGATCCTGTTCCATAAAAAAGGTGACGTTGAAAATCTCAGGAATTACAGGCCCATCAGCCTCCTATCAGTGGTTTTTAAAATCTTCACTAAGGTTCTTTCACATTGCTTGAAGATAACACTGGACATAGCCCAACCAAGAGAACAAGCTAGATTCAGGAGTGGCTACAGCACTCCTGAATCCAGCTTGTATATCCATGTACTGAGACAACTAATTGAAAGAACAAGAGAATATGAACTCCCAATATGCATGGCTTTTATTGAGTATGAAAAGGCCTTCGATTCCATGAAAACATCAACAGTAACAATGGCTTTGAAATCCTGCAGTATTGAAGATGCATACATTAGCATTATTAGTAACATCTATGAAAATGCATGTGCAAAGGTTCGGATATTTGAGGATACAGCACAAATAAGAATTGGAAAGGGAGTGAGACAAGGTGACACCATATCTCCCAAGCTCTTTAACGCCGCATTGCAAAATATCTTTCAGTCATTGAACTGGGAAAACAAAGGGTTATATAAAGATTAATGCAGATTACTTAACCCACCTTCGTTTTGCTGATGACGTACTCATCTTTGCAACTTACCCTTCAGAGCTGCAGAGTATGACCCAAGAACTTGCTGACAAGAGTAAAGAAGTAGGATTAAAAATGAACTTTCAGAAGACAAAACAAAAGTAATGTACAATGCTTTTACACGAAACAAAGATTTATCGATTGATGGAGAAAAGCTTGAGACAACCGATTCCTACATTTATCTTGGGCAGCAGATATCAAGTGAGGGTCACATTGATGAAGAAATTAATCGGCATATAAAACTTGGATAGAGATCTTTTGAAAGAAACAGTACAGTTTTTAAGAGCAGTATGCCATTATGTCTCAAAAGAAAAGTGTTTAATCAATGCATCCTGCCAGTGCTTATGTATGGAGCAGAGACATGGACCTTAGCTAAAAAAGACATACAAAGACTGCGGACAACTCAAAGAAGCATGGAGAGATGCATGCTTGGTGTAACCAGGAAAGATAAGAAGAAGAACTTGTGGATAAGGAAAATGACAGGAGTGGACGACATCATGACCAGAGTGAAATCACTGAAATGGCAAAATGGGCTGGACATGTTGCCAGAAGAACGGACCACCGATGGACAACCGAAATTTTAAACTGGATTCCGAGGGACAGGAAAAGACCCAGAAGAAGACCCCATGGGAGATGGATGGATGAAATTAGAAAGTATGCTGGAGTGACATGGAGGGAGACAGGCCTAAGACAGACAATTGTGGAAGAAATTTGGGGAGACCTTCATCCAGCAGTGGATTGATAATGGTTGATGATGATGATGTAAATATATACAGTATATTACTCAGCAGTTATAAGATATTCAGAGGTTAACTCTTTGAAGAAAGCTCATTTTGCCAGCTTAAAGTTAAAAATTGATTATACTGGATTTTACATATTGTTGAGTATCAAACATCTCCATTGACAATGGTCTTGGCACACAACTTGAGCTTCACTGACATGTATCACATATCTTACACAAAATCATTTGTATTGGGTTGATGTATAAGTTCATGCCATTGTTTTCACCGCACTACAGGAATGTATTACATCAGAAGGGAAAACAGAATCAGTAAACTATGTGTTACCCCCCATTGTTTACGATGGTGTCCCAACATCTGGATAGGTCTGCAGTGCCATTCTTGAAAAAACTTGCAGGGCTTGCTGCGGAGAAATCATCAAGGAAATTATGGAGATCAACATCATTGTTAAACGTTCTGCCATGGAGTGCATTAGACAGAGATTGGAACAGGAGATAGTCTGAAGGGGCAACATGTGGGAATAGGCTGAATGTGGAAGGATCTCCCATTTCATGGCCATTTTGGTCATGTTTGCACTGTGAGGGCATGTGTTTTCATGTTGGAGAAGGACACCATGGTGCTGATGTGGACGTTTCTGCAGAATTGCTCCCTCCACTTGGCAGAGTTTCTCACAATGGAGTGCAGCATTTCCCAGTGAATAATGCCCTACATGTCCCACCGGACACACATGATCTTCGCAGAATGAAGGTCATGTTTTGGACGCGGTGTGGGCATCTTGTTTGGGCTTAACCATTCCCTCCAATGCCTGAAATTCACGTAGAGGCACCAGTTTTCATCTCCAGTAACAATACGTGATAGAAAGGGTTTGTGTTGCTGAGAACATTCGCGATAATGGTGTGAGCAAGGAACCACATGTGGCAAAACGCTGATTCTCGTTGTCCTCGGTGAGAGTGTGAGGCACCCAAGACCCCAATTTCTTGACCTGTCCCATATATTCCAGGTGTCGCACCACTGTGGCCTGATCACAGTCCATCTCCGTCGCCAATTCATGTGCTGTTTGACGCGAATCCAAGTGGATGAGATGGTTCAAACGATCCTCATCAAAGTGAGGTGGACGACCTGAGCGTGGAGAGTCGTTGAGGTCAAAATTGCCACATTGGAACCGCTCAAACCATTTGCAGGCTATCTTTGGAGCAAATAGCGTCCTCCCGATACACAGCAAAAATTTGTCAAGTAGCCTCGGCGGCTGTGGATGCCTTGTTAAACTCGTAGAGGAGCAGATGTCAAAAATGTTCATTCCTCTCTACTTGACACTCGATACTTCCGGACCTGAAAATCAAAAAACCATTAGACACAATGCAATATGAATTAGATACACGATATTACTGGCTACATTTTGATATACAACTGGCCACCTGCACCGTCACTACTGATCTTGGAAACACTCGTGAAATAAAACGGCATGAACTTATGCATCAACCCAATATACTTTATACTCATTATCTTTTAGTGTTGAAAATCATAAAAGTACATCAGTGTGGGGGATCAGCCCATAATTGATTTTTCTAGTTGGTCATATCACCGAAGGGATCTAGTGAATTGGAATCTTTTGACCAATGTCACACAGAACTAGCTAGTACCTCAACAATATTTTTGCTATTTTTTTAGGACCCGGTGAATTGGAATCTTTTGGCCAATGTCACACAGAACTAGCTAGTACCTCAACAATATTTTTGCTATTTTTCAACAATATATTAGGCCAGATATTATTAATGTGGGATGTAAGGTCAGGTGATGCGTAACATCACAGCCTCTCCTTGACAAATGTCAACCCCGCCTTCTCGTGGTGCATCCTGTTCCCACTAAAGGGGCTCTGACGACCGCAAATAGCAGTATAACTATACCATCGGGATCAGAGGAAATGCTATCCCACACTCACCAACCCGCTTGGCCAGCGTGGTGAGTTATGGCCAAACACCTCCAAAATGACTCTACAACTTAAATCTTGGCCCTCAGTCTCCGGCAGCTGGAATGTACCTGGCCAAGGCAGCGGCCAGTGCGACATGAAGGCAGAGGGTGCTAAGAATCCCCGGAGGACCGGACTAGGCTGCCATTTGATGCTGACCTTGGCTACCTACAACGGACGCTCCCTATCTTCTGATTCAAGGCTTCTTGAATTGGAAGAGGAACTACAAAGGATCAAGTGGGACATCGTCGGGCTGAGTGAGGTAAGGAGAAAAGGAGAAGATCTCATTGAACTGAAAAGTGGACATCTCTTCTATTATCGTGGGACAGATACTGGCAGAACTAGTGGTGTTGGATTTATAATAAACAAGAAACTGAAGGATAAAGTGGTAGAAGTTGAAAGTTCCTCTGACAGAGCTGCACGACTCGTTATCCAACTATCGAGAAGATACCAGGCTCAGATTATTCAAACTTATGCACCCACCACAAGTCATCCTGAAGAAGAAATTGAAGAATTTTATGAGGAAATTCGTCATCTAAATAATAAAGGTAAGCAGCACTTGAAGATAATTATGGGAGATTTCAATGCAAAAATAGGGCACCGGCAACAGAATGAAACTTCAGTAGGTAAATTCGGTCACGGCAACAGAAACCAGCGTGGAAATACTCTCGTAGAGTTTGCAGAGGCAGAAGGATTTTTCATCTTGAATTCCTTTTTCAAGAAAAAGCCACACAGGAAATGGACATGGAGACATCCAATTGGGACGACAAGTGAAATTGATTTTATTATGTGTAACAAAAAATTCGTCATCGAAGACTGCAGTGTGCTAAACAAGTTCAACACAGGTAGTGACCATAGATTGGTGAGATGTAAGATGCACCTCAACACTAAACTGGAACGTGGCAAGCTCATAAGACAAACAAAATGTATTGACATAACCAACCTTAAAAAACACCATAATACTTTCAAGTTGGAACTGAAGAACAGATTCTCTGCTTTAGAAGGTCTAACATCGGAAGAAGTGGATATTTCGGAAGTTAACAGAAAAGTAACCAAAGCTCTTATGGAAACAGCAACAAAATTAGCTGGGTCTAAGAACAAGTTGCATGTAAACAAATTATCAGGAAAAACCAAAATGTTGATGCAAAAAAGAAGAGAGATGAGGACAACTAAAGAAGATGTGACTTCCAAAGTGGAATATATAGAGCTATGCAAGACAGCACGAAAAAGTATCACTGAAGACGTAAGGAAATTCAACTGTGAGCTAGTGAGGAAAGCAATTGAAAACAACCAAAGCCTAAAGATAGCAAAGGGACATCTCAGTAAGGGAAGAAAACAGATTATGGCTCTGAGAAAAGAAGATGGTTCTATAACAAGAAATAGAGGCGAAATTTTTACAAGAGTGAAAGATTTCTACTCCAAATTATATGAAAGGGATGATACATGTACTCCAGACATCATGAAAGGTACCAGAGTTCTTCCAGTCCTCCCAGCAGAAGTTGCTCATGCAATCAAGAACATGAAGCGGGGGAAAGCTCCAGGAGAAGATGGAATTACTATAGACATCATACAAGAAGCAAGTGGAGAAATTGAAACAGTACTCGCCCAAATTTTCACTCGATGCCTTAATGAAGGGAAGATTCCTGAGGATTGGAACAATGCTACAATGATCCTGCTACATAAAAAAGGTGACATTGAGGATCTCAGGAACTACAGACCTATCAGCCTCCTATCAGTAGTTTATAAAATCTTCACTAAAGTTCTTTCACACCGCTTGAAGGTAACACTGGACATGGCTCAACCGAGAGAACAAGCTGGATTCAGGAGTGGCTACAGCACAATAGATCATATCCACGTACTGAGAGAACTAATTGAAAGAGCGAGGGAATATGAACTTCCATTGTGCATGGCTTTTATCGATTATGAAAAAGCCTTTGATTCGGTGAAACCATCAGCAGTTACCACGGCTCTGAAATCCTGCGGTATTGAAGATGCATACATTAATATTATTAATAACATCTATGAAAATGCAAGTGCAAAGATTCGGCTGTTTGAAAATACAACACACATAAAAATTGGAAAGGGAGTGAGACAAGGTGACACCATATCTCCGAAGCTCTTTAATGCCACATTGGAAAATGTCTTTCAATCACTGAACTGGGAAAACAAAGGAATAAAGATTAATGGAGATTATCTAACCCACCTTCGTTTTGCTGATGACGTAGTCGTTTTTGCAACTACCCCATCAGAGCTGCAGAGTATGATCCAGGAACTTGCTGACAAGAGTAAAGAAGTGGGATTAAAAATGAACTTTCAGAAGACAAAAGTGATGTTCAATGCTTTTACAAGAAATGAAGATTTATCGATTGATGGAGAAAAACTGGAGATAACAGATACGTATGTTTATCTTGGACAGCAGATATCAAGTGAGGGTCACATTGATGAAGAAATTAATCGGCGTACAAAACTTGCCTGGAGAGCTTTTGGAAGAAACAGCATAATTTTCAAGAGCAATATGCCATTATGTCTTAAAAGAAAAGTGTTTGATCAATGCATCCTTCCAGTGCTTACGTATGGTGCAGAGACGTGGACCTTAACTAAAAGAGACATACAAAGACTGCAGACAACTCAAAGAAGCATGGAGAGGTGCATGCTTGGTATAACCAGGAGAGATAAGAAGAGGAACTCGTGGATCCGAAAAATGACGAGAGTGGAAGACATCATGATCAGAGTTAAATCCCTGAAATGGCAATGGGCTGGACATACTGCCAGAAGGACAGACCATAGATGGACAGCCGAAATTTTAGATTGGATTCCAAGGGACAGGAAAAGACCCAGAAAAAGACCACATGGGAGATGGGTGGATGAAACTCGTAAATATGCGGGAGTGACATGGAGGAGACGGGCACAAGACAGACCGTTATGGAGGAAACTTGGGGAGACCTTCGTCCAGCAGTGGATTGATAATGGTTGACAATGATGATGATGATGATTATTAATGTATCTTAAATTGCTTCAAAGAGTTGTTCCTTATCATTTTTAACCTTCAGTAACCACATAGATTCAAGTGTGTAAGATTATAAATGGTGACAGGTGTTCCCCTTTGTTTCTTATTTTGCAATTTCACAGGCCTCCATAATCGTTCAATTTTTGGGGTGTTAGTTCCAGTTCTGGGATCTATGAAAGTGTACTTAAAATTCACAGTGAAGTGTTGAAATCCTGCATTATAAAGTTTCACAGTTTTATAATCTCACTAGTTGTCTGAATAAATTGTTGAATGAGATTGAATATGATTCTTAATGGCATCCATCAAAGTGTCTGCACCTGATTTGGAATTTGCACCCAAACCATCTTGTTACTTTCTCTACATAAGCATAAAAAAATCCACTGTTTAAGAAATGTCCTTCCAGCATTATTTTTACATTTGGAGGACATACTCTCATTAATTTTTACACAAAATTCTTAATTCTTCACCTACAATCTTGTTAGATTCAACTTCAGTAGCATACATGCAGATTTTCCTTACATACACATTCTAGCTAACTGTCGTATTTGATGACATCTGAAGCTGCCATTTGTAAAATTTAATTTACATTAGTTTTTCGCCCCAACAAAATATGAAATGTAAAGCTCTGGTCATTGGAACAGAAACTCCTTGGAATCACTTATTAGTTCACAAATAAATCTTTTGCTTGCAAGATTTAATATTACATTTTCAGATTATATGGGATGTAAAACATATTTTCACTTCATGACCATCTCTGCAGTGATACTGCAATTGAATTGTGCTGTTTCCTTAAAAGAAAGAAATGGCTTCCAATTCACTTCCATGTAGTTCCCAGATCCTCATTCCAGAAACAAAAAAAGTAATACACCAATGAGCCATTACATTATGACCACCCCTAGAGAAATGAGCGCACCTGGAGGCTGAACGGTGGCACAAGTGAAGTTAACAGAGCAGCATATATACAACCAGATGGCCGGCTTTAAGTTAGTAGTATGTTTGGACTCAGAATGAGAAAAACCGCCTATTTATCGGAGTTTGATAAAAGACAAATTGTGATGGCATGGTGCCTCAGAACTACAATCTCAGAAATTGCACAGCTTGTGGGTTGTTCACATGCCGTTGTAGTGAATATGTATCAAAAGTTGTGCACAGATGGCCAAATGACAAATCATCGTCCAGCGGTTTGTCGTCCGCAGCTCATTGATGCCAGAGGGGAACGGACGGTGTCATGCATTGTTCACAGAGACCATGGGGGCGACAGTGGTGATCAGGGCAGTGTGTCGCAGCACACAGTTCATCGCAGTCTTCTGCACATCGGCCTGCGTAGCCGAAGATCCAACCGGGTTCCCATGCTCACTGCACGTCATCACCAACAATGCACGAAATGGGCCCAAGAATTTTGAGATTGGACCTTGAATTAATGGAAGAAAGTGGCCTGGTCTGACGAATCAAGATTCCTGGTGCATCACGTAGACGGCCGAGCGTGTATATGCCGATTAACAACGGAGGCTATGACACCTAGGTGCACTGTTGGGTGGAAACAGGCCAGACGCGTTGGTGTTATGCTGTGGGCAATGTTTTCTTGGGACACTTTAGGGCCCATTATCCCAATAGCACAATGTCGGACAGCTGCCAAGTATCTGAACACCATTGCAGACCAAGTTCACCCATTCATGGCAGCTGTGCTCCTTGCTGGTGATGGCCATTACCAACAAGATAATGCGCCATACCACACTGTCAGAATCGTCAAGGAGTGGTTTGAGGAACATTCTGGTGAATTCCTGTTAATGCCTTAGCCTCCAAATTGACCTGACATATGAACTCAATTGAACATTTGTGGTTCGACTTGGAAAAGCTTGTTCACGCTAATTCACCACCAATCCGAAATGTATGAGAACTGGAGGACCTGCTGTTGACATTATGGTACGAAATAACTCAGGATACCTATCGCCACCTCATCAAATCGATGCTTGGCTAAAGGGGGCACTACAGCTTATTAGGTAGGTGGTCATAATGTTATGTCTCGTCAATGTAAATTTGAACAAATCATGGAACAAAAAGGTGACACAGGTGCAACTCTGCATGAAGAACAGCTTTCAAATTTCGCAATCCCACACAACATTAAACAAGATTTTCTACAAACTATTGCTATAAACATTTTGTAATTTTATGTTTGCTGCGATGTCATTTTTGGTTGGTGTGCTACCCCATGCAAGTCACTTTTGGATGCGAGAAGGGCTCTTTAATCACAAAGTACCACCATTGTGAAATTTAACAGTGAACTACTTTTTAGAATTTAAAGCAAAAGCAAATTTTCATTCATATTTTGGTTTCATGTTTTCTTCTTGTACGGAACATTTATTATGCTTTGCAGTTGAAAATAATGTTATTCCTGCCTTAGATCACATACAAAATTTAAAAAAATTGGTGTATTTTCTTATGCAACTGAAGTTCCAGGTCCAGAATACATGCAATTTTTTATTGTAAAAATACCAAAGGGCAAAACAGTGTGAGATTAAATGAGACTCAGGATGACAAAAAAAAACATGATTTATGTTTACCTTAAAAATAATCTAAGGGTTTAATAAATTTATATTCATTGTATCACTGTATATGCGAAAAATAAATCTCTTTTTCTACACTTCATGTCTAAAAATATTACACATCTACACAACATAGTTATAGAATCATAGTTTCTTTTTTAAGGGGGTGGGGATGCTGATGAGCAGTTACATTGAAATATGACATATGTGGGAGAGGGAGAGAAAGTAGGACTAAAACCTAAAAACAAAAAGCCTTTTTTTTTTTTTTTATTGTACTGTGACGAATATCTACCTTGTGAAGCATGAATTTCACATTCTATTTGAAAGTAGTATATCATTCCTACTTGTACACATACATATCACTAAGCTGTTCTCTTATATTCAGAGGTTAGCTTCCTGAGAATGCTCATCTGCCAAATAAAAGTTAAATACTGATAGCGCTAGATTTTACTTATTGTTGATGTATCAAATGTCTCCACATTTGCAGCGATCTTGGCACACAACTTGAGCTTCATTGACATCTATCATACGTCTCACACAAGACCTTTTGTACTTCATTATCTTTTCCTCTTGCAGGTATTCGTGAATTTTGTTGTCTCGTGATTTCCTTGACCTTCCTCCACTTTTCTTTCCTTCCCCTTGGGCTGAATAAATTATCTTAGTTAGCACCTTTCCTATTTATTCTTCATATACACAGTGTGCCCATTAAGTAATGAGACAAAAAGTATTATATCAAAACAACAAACTATATTTAGAATTGTCATTTACACAGATTCAAAATTATCTCCTTCCAACTCCACACAACGGTGAGATCTTTTGTACAGGTATTCGAAGACATGGTGGAAGTCCTAAGTCACACCTCGTTGGATCTCGATGCTGCTGAAGTGCTCCCCTTTTAAGGCAAACTTCACCTTTGGTAAGAACAAAAAATCTGCAGGAGCCAGATCTAGCGAGTAGAGTGGATGGTTCGATCAAGCATATTGGCTTCAGTGCCAGAAACTAGGCAGCACACAGTGTGTGTGGCACAAATCTCAAACAAATCTTCCTCTCATTCAGATATTTTTTAAGATTACCTTGGCTGTTTCTTTACGGACACTAAGCTGTTCAGTGAGCAGCCTAGTGGTTCTTCACCTGTCATGGGCAACAATTTCGCAAGCCTTCACCACATTTTCATTTGTCCATGCAGAAACTGGACATCTTGTGTGTGGTTCATCCTCAAAGGACTCCCTCTGATCTTTAAATGTTGAAAACCAGTGGAACACCTGTGCACCGCTCAGACGGCCACCACTATAAACTTTTTGAGGTCTTGGTACATTTTTGTGGCAGTTTTCCCTAATTTATAGTAAATTTTTATCACATCTCTTTGCTCCATTACACAACTTCTGACACACTCCACTCGCACATTCTTACTTCAACGGTGGCCACACAAAAACTGCTGCATCACACAACTCGAAAGTTGCTCCTGTGATTACTACACACTCTAGTGGTCAAAACTATAAACTCGTTTGCTACTTTGATTCAAAGGGCTGTCCCATAAAATATCAGTCTCATTACTTAACAGACTCACTGTGTAAGTTTAGAAAGGGATGGGTTATTTTTTTCTTAATATAGTTTGTGTAGTGTTCAAAATTAATATAGTTTGTGTAGTATATTAGGAAAAAATAACTCGTATACTGAAATCCCTTTCTAAACTTACACAGTGTGTCCATTAAGTAATGAGACTGTTTTTTTATGGGACAGTCCTTTGAATAAAATTAACATGTTTATAGTTTTACTATAAACATGTTAATGAGAGTGTGCTGTAATCCAGGAGCAACTTTATTTTTTCTTAATATAGTTTGTGTAGTGTTGGATGTACAGAGTGGTTTTATGCCTGCACTAATCAAATTTTTGCTTTATGCATGATGATTCAAAAGTATATCTGTTGGTAAAAAAGTGTTTGTGGCCTTCATAGATTTAGAGAAAGCTCATGACAAAGTAAATCGGACTCTTCTGTGGAAGGTACTGAATTAAATATGGTATTATTGGGAATCTACTTAATAGTGTGAAAGCCATGTACGCTGGCAGCAGAGCATGTGTATGAGTGAATGGTGTTTTATCGAAATAGTTTTCTGTTGGTGCAGGAGTCAGGCAAGGTTGTGTAATGTCACCCTGGCTGTTTAATATATTTATTGGTGCATGCATACGTGATGCCAAAATGGATAATACCGGTTTATGTCTTGGCAATTTGCATTTGCGCAATGCTGATGACACAGTCCTGTTGGCACAGAGCAAAAGTGAGTTGCAGAGTATGTTGTCCCTGATGTACGCGGTTTGTATGAAATTCAAACTAAGTATAAATAAGGGAAAAACCAAAGTTAAGAGTTTTTAAGTGAGGAACTTTTTGTACTGAATGCAGGATTAGTCTTAATGGGACAGAGATTGGCCAGGTCATGGTTCGTACGCTCCTTGAAAAAAGAAAGTTCATTTTCAAGTCCATGAAAAAGTTTAAGACTCCATATATAGTACTTGAATTTTTTTCTTTTTTTTTTTTAAGCGATGATGTGAAAGAGCATATGTAAAATAATTGTTTGTGCTAAAAAGTTGTATAGGAAATTTCCGTGTAGTTCTCATAAAAACACCAAGCTGATCAAATAGCGCAAAACTTGCGTTCAACTCAGGGGAGCACGTGGACAATTGGTACCTTGGCTATGACATCACTACGGAGTAAAATGTCAGCCATGGGAGTAAAATAATTTGTGAATCATGATGGGCTTTTGTTGACTGGAGCTAGGGATGCGTTTTTGCCAGAGGGTGAATACGAAAATGTACCCCTTTAAAATATTCCACAAAACGACAAATACCAAAGCAGAGGAGCAATTCAAAGTTAATAAAATAAACCAACATAGAGAAGGGTGTAACAGATGCAGGTCATCGAAGGTGTGCTCGTCCCAGCTAAATTTAATGGGTTGAACTTGCTAAAATACCTGCCTGCTGACCAACCGACAGCATTACACATATGATAATTTAGTTTTAAGAAGTTCTCGAAAAGTGCTTGAATTTATTTTGCTTGGAAGAGTACGAACCTTGCAGGTGTATGAGTTTGTATATTTAGGAAGTATGTTTGGCAGAGAGAACAGATTAGTAGGCAAGTGAATTCTTCATTTGAAAGTAGGCGAGTGAATTCTTCATTTGAAAGTAGGCGAGTGAATTCTACATTTGAAAGTAGGCGAGTGAATTCTCATTGCTTTAGAGGGTTTCTTAGGAATGATGGGTTCTCAAGGAAGTCCCGAATGGATGTGTATGAAAGTGTAATTGTTCTTACTCTGATGTATGGCAGTGAAACCTGCGTACTGCAGAAAAGACATAGGAGCCATTTGTGTGCTAGGAGATGCATTACTTACAGGGGGTTTGTGGTAAGACGTGTTGCAGATGCGTAATGTGAAGCAAAATGTTGTTAGTAAGGTGGAGACTCATTTTCTTAGGTGGTTGTACATGTTCAAAGAATGAATGATGAGGTGCTGACTAAGAGAATTTTTTCAGCCCAAGTGGCAGGAAACAAAGGTAGAGGAATGCCAAGGAAATCTTGGGAGGATCAGTTCAGGAATGTCTGCATGAGAAAAAGGTTATGAATATGAAGTACAAAAGGTCTTGTGTGCGGTGTGGGATAGATGTTACTGAAGCTCGAGTGGTATGCTGAGATCGTTGTAAATGGAGACATTTGATACACCAACAGTAAGTAAATTCTAGTTCTATACTTTGCACATGATCTTTCTTTGAGGATCTAACCTCTGAATCTCAGAGAACAGCTTAATGATATGTATGTACATATGTAATTTGTGTAGTTTTTATTTAACAGTGGTGGTAGTAGTATATCACACACATGTTTTCCTCTTCAGATTGGATCAATATCCTTAAATCCTTCAGATGAAGGTGGCCCTTATGTGTTGGTGGCTCAGCCAGGTGGTACCTACATAAATTTCCAGTGCCCTGTCGTGCAGGCATCTGAGAAAGATGAAGAAATAGATGATAGGTTAGCATTGTATTCTCTTTTCAACTTTTTTTTTTAGAGAAAATATCCCTGATGTAGGTTTTATGTTTTTATCTTTAAATCATAACACAATTCCATGTATTTTAAATAAAGTGGCATGAATATTTTTGTACTTATTGAAAAAATAAATAGAATATGAAGTTATCATAGCATTTAATATGGATACTGATTTTGTGTTGAATTTTTAAAATAGTGTATCTTAAGGAATCTTTTTTTGGAGGTGTAATGACCACTGTGAGCAACTTGATGTGCTACAGGCAGTCAACCTTCCCAAATTTAGGACCAGTGGTTTCAGGGAAGGGAGAGAGCCAGAGCCATAACACAAACACAACACCCATGTTCACCGGGAGTTGAACCGAGACCTAGTTTGGACAAATGATTCAGATCAGATCATATGTAGGGGTTTTTAGGAAGGGAGTGTCTAATCCCAGGTCTTAAACAACACTTAGAAATAGGAAGCTAGGAGATTTGGGCTAGAGTGCCTGATAGGAAAGTGACACGGAAGCGAAGTAGAAAGGGGGAGGAAGACGCCCGTATTTATTACCGGGGGCCAGTACCCTAGGTCCGACGGCTTAACATGCCCATCCGATGCACGGTGCATATTTAGTGGATCGAGCGTTCGTACCTGCCTGGGATCGAACCTGAGGTCTTCTCCATGGCAGTCACGAACGTTGCCCACTAGACCACCCGCAGCCTAAAACAAATGATTCAAAGCCAGTGCATAGACCACTGCACTAGCAGTGCGGCCTTAAAGGATTAACATATCACCTCCAATATTCATGTGAATAAAAGCTAATTAGTGGTATGGATTTAGGTTGTTAATTTTCACATGCACCATGGTTTCTGCTTTTCCTGTGTATTCCAGTGTGAATGCTATCTCTCTCTCCTAATTTTATATATGCAGTTTTTCCTGTTCATGCTTTCATGAATATAAATGCAGTATTTAATTCTTCTTCTATGTTTGTGGCTTTTTCTCTGGTTGTGTACAATTTAAAAAAATTGTTGTACAATTTAAAAAATTGTTGTACAATTTAAAAAAATTGTACACAACCAGAGAAAAAGTTGAAGACTTCAGTTAATAACAAAATTGTCTGAATGGTGACAAATGGACATGTAATCTAAGACATCTAATATGTTTAAAGCAATGTCCTAAAAAATCGTTAAAAAGTGTGCATTTTTAAAAAGTAATTATAAGTCAAAAATACCAAAAAATACTTGAAAGTCCTTATTTTTCTTACTAAGTGACCATGAAAAATCCAGTAGTTGCAATTTAATACCTAGCACTTCCACAGAATGTAACTTTCTTCATGATGTCAGCTGAAAGTCTGCTTTACGATGCTCAGAAACTTAAATTATATTAGAAAATATAACCCATCATCATACTTCATTTGCATATCAAAGTCCTGTGTAGAAAGTATATTTATGCATGTGTCACTGTTGCACACATAATTGGTAAGGTCCTTGAAATATTTTTGTGGTGCTTAAAAGTCCTTGAAAAGTGCTTCCTTTCTGGAGGGTGAAAAGAGTAGAAAATCTGAGTTAATCATCAAGGGGTAAATTTCTTGTAAGACAGGATGGAGTAAAAAATTTAAATAATCATGTAGGAAAGCTGATTCTTTCACATTTTTATCTCCTTAAAAGCTCTCTCTGAACCCACATTTGACTAAGTAGTTCCATGCTGCAGAAATTTTGGTGTATCATATTCACACATGCGAAATCTGTCAGAAAAGTTCCTGGACTGTGATTTTGTGATAATAAAAAATCACAGGTATGGGCTATAGAAGTTTACCCGTTTCTTGTTCAAAATAATACCATTCATGTTCAGTGCAGGTTGTGCTAGCCCATACAAAGTCCAGAAGCTTTTCTAGAATGCCTTGGAGGGAACTGAATTATTATTTTTTTTTTTTCCGATATGCAATTGAAATGTCTTGAAAGTGCTTCCCTTTCAGAAGAGATTTAATTTTGGGGAGAGAGAAGTCTGCTGGTGCCAAATTTGTTGAATAGGGTGGATGATATAGCATAAGTACATGTTTTTTTTTTAAAGCAATTAAATAACCATTCCTTTATATTTTTTTTGTAATACTATTCTTTGATGTTTGTCTTTCTGGGGCAAATTAATTGTGAATTGCACCCTTAGCATTGGAAGGGAGGAGAAATCCAGCATGGTTTTCACAGATGATTTTTCCTTTGCAAACTTTCCTTGATTTGGGTTTTTTTAGGGCTCACCCCACAGAGCTTTGTCTTTTCATTTCAGGATTGTAAACAAAGCAGTCCTGTTTCATCTCCCATGACAGTTTCATTCAGTACAATTTCATTTCTATCAATGACTTCAACAAAATTGTTGCATGAATTAACATGCACCATTTTTAGCACACCTTTTGGAAAAAAAAAAAAAATACTTTTATAGTATCACTATATCCACCCATCTGTGGACACCACATTTCTGCAGTTATTTCTCCAATTTGAAAAATTCTTTTTGAAATTCAAAGCCAGAAATGTGAGAATGGTGATCCTTTCTTCCTCTTTTCCCCAGCAAAGAGCTTCATTGCAAGAGGTTGTAAATGCAGATGTTATTGAATTCAAAATTGATTTTACTTGATATTATTACTTCTAAACATCCAACTGGAAAAATTCTCTCTTTCCTTTAATACCATTAACAATGAAGACATTTTGGGGTCAGCATCTTTTTCAAATAATGCATAGTTTTCCCCTGTAGGAAATGTAATTATAAATTTAATTTTCTCTGATATCTCTTTTTTTAAAGTTCTGCTATGAAAAATTCTTTTTTGCATCACAATTGCATAGAGTTTACAGTGTGTTACGTCACATGAAGTTTATAGGTTTTCATGTAATTTATGTGTACGCTTTTCTTTTTCCTTTTTTTTTTTTTTTTCAATGAACAATTTTGCCAATAAATGTATAATTCTGTTTCCAACGTATTTGCAACAATGTCTGCACTTCTGAAAACTCTATGGAAAAATTCTTTTTCAGTCAAATACCACTGGAAATTATCATTCTAGCAGGGATGAAAATGTTCCAAATCACATTGGAAATGATCATTGTAGCAAGATGAAAATTGTTCCGTGATTTTCCAAATTTAAAATTTTTTAAAGTTGTGTTTCTTTCTATTTTTTTCTCATTTTTCTTTCTGATAATATCATTAGTTTTATGTTTATCTGCTCATGTTCTTCAGTTTTAATATGTTTAGTAATAGCAAAAAAAAGTGACTTCATGTTTTAAATTTTTTTAAATAAAATTCACCTTATCCTATTTCTTAAAGTTTCTTTGTCAAAACTAATTAGTAGAGCAAGCATTTGCATCCCTTTCCTCTCTTTTAAAGTTAAATTAAGTGAAATTAAATTTCATGTAATTATATCCTTTGCTTTACTAGTCTTTGTGTTACATTGTAGATTAGAGGTTAGCAAACTTTTGAGTTCTGAATACTACTATAAAGTGACCTGGCATGCCACCATCATTTTTTCAAACAAGTGTATGTTTAATTATCTGAGATTCAATGAAAAAAGATGAAGTAAATAAATATTTAGATGTAGTGTAAATCAAATAAATAATGTAGGACACATATACCAACCACTCTCACAGTGCAATGCATGTTCATGTCCTTCCCCTCCCCCACACACAATTTTGCACGTTTAATAAAGTGACACTTTTAAAATTAAGTTTAATGATTTGTAAAAAGAAAAAAAAAACTGAATAAGAAAAATTTTATTTTACTGTTTTATGCCACAGTGGCCACAGTGTTCTAAGCATTGGCTTCCGATCATTCATCAGAGTTAGATCCAGGTTCGAATCGCAGTGAGGCATAGGTGTTGCGTTTGTCTTATGGCACTGGGTCTTTCTCTTCCCTGGAGCCAGTTACCCTAAACTAGGGATGGGTGACTGCTTATTGCCCACTGAGTTGCCCATGGTAGTTGTTAAACCCCCAAACAAACAAAAACATAACTGTTATTAATAAAAAAACTACAAGTTATGTGTTTTGAAGAAAGTTTAGTTTTAAAGATAGTATGATGTGAAACCATAATAAACTAGCCGTATTGATTTGTCTTTAGAATTTAGCAACCACTATTCATCCTTATAATAGGTTACCTGATCCTGAATGATTTAATTCCTGTCTTGAGATACAATTTTCAAAATTTATAAGAGCCCACTTCATGGCTGAGAGTTGATGAAAATCTTGTCAAGTAGTATGCATAAAGTATTCATTTTATCATTTACAGTAGAACATTTCATGGTTATGAGCCCTCTCCCCCCCCCTTTTTTTTTTTTGGTAATATCTCCACTGCAACCACCATTCATCTGTATATAATATGTTGTCAGAGCTTGAATAATTTAATTCGTGAGTGGGAAGGACAGTGCAATTTCCAAAATTTCTGAAAACACACCTCATTAATGAGAGTTCATTGAAGTGATATTGCTCAAATAGTGTGCATTAAGTTATTCATATTATGGTTGGCTCTGAAACACTCTTTTTCTATGGTAAATTAATACCTACTGTAATGCTGCTGATTTGTGGATCTGATTTAGAACAAAAGTCGGAAATTTTAACAATAAGACTGTGAAGAGTTTTTGCAAGTGGACATTCAGAAAAATGGTGATAAGCATAATTTTGTTTTAGTTTTTATCTCACTTTGTCAGCTTTTGTTTAATTTTGGTGGTGAGGTCTTTATAGAGTGCTTTAAAAGTATTTATTTACAGTTTATTGTTTTTTCGGTTCTTGTTTTTTTACAGTACACTGATATCAAAGCTTACTCCTAAGCATCATCCTTTGGCTTTGTCTCGCATGAGAAATCCCAACATATCTTCTGAAATTTTGGGAGGTATTCGTGGTGTAAGGAATAAGAACACTACTTCATCACTTATTGCAATTGCCACTCTGGATGGTAAGAAAAATTCCCTCCTTACAAGTAGCAGTTTTAGTGTTACAAAATTGAAATTTATGTGTATAAATGCTTTTCAGAAAGGAAACTTGTTAATGCACTTGACATATATATGCCATGTGATTTTCTCCCTTTTTAACACATGAGCAAACTCACAAGCATTAGAGCTGAAAATTTTCTTGATCTGCCTTTTATGTTGTGATTGTATGAGATTTTCACCTTATGGCAAAACCAGAACTGCACACTGGGGAACTCTTATTGTAATATGTTACAAAGTATTGAATCCTTATAATGTGAAACACACCATTATAATTATATCATATTTTTTGTCATATACTGAAAAATTCATACAAATATGTAAAAACATACCTCCTGAAAATTCCATGGCGGTACACATTGTTGGTGTGATAATTCTTAGGTCTCTCCTGTGTTCCTAGATGGCAGCACAGGACTAAAACATGAATGTAGATGCGCACGACGTAAGTTACCTGTTTCCTTCAGCATCTCAGGAGAAACCTGTGGGAAAATATGACAAACCGCATTGTGTTTTCTGTTCTGGCAGATGGCATTAGCGAGCAGTCTAGCCTTTTCTGATGATGGGTGTGGCTCACCGGAAAAGCTTTAAGTTCTTCAACAGACTCTCGGCAAGGCCTCCTCTTTGAGATGTATAGTATAGCCTTTGGAATCATGATATAATATCTTGCATATAGACTTTTAGTTGTATATAAGTTTTTAAGGGTTTTAAAATTTCACGAAACATGTGCTATTAAGGATATGTTTCAACCCATCACATTGAAGAATTTTCTGGAAGCATAAGAATAATGTGTATATATTGTACATGGACTTATCTTTATGTATCTCAGTAGTTGCAAAATACGTTTTTGGAGTAAAGTCTTACAAGATGGACAGAATGTTAATGATGAAGAAGTGGATATATATACTCTTAGGTTCTTCAACGGACTCTCAGTAAAGCCCCCTTTTTATGAGATGTACAGTACTTACTGCCTTTGAAATCATGATATAATATCTTGCACATAGACTTTTAGTTGTATATAAGTTTTTATGGTTTTTAAAAATTCACAAAACATGTATTTTTAATGACATGTTTCAACACATCGCATTGAAGAATTTTCTGAAAACATAAGATTTATGTGTATGTATCGGATGTGGACTTATCCTTCATGTATCTCAATAGTTGCAAAATGCATTCTTAGAGTAAAGTTTTACAGGATGCACAGAATATTAGTGATGAAGAAGAGAATATGTACTCTTTTTGGGGAATTTGCAGTAGAGACCTAAGAATTATCACACCAACAATGTGTACCATCACAGGGGGTATGTTTTTACATATCTGTATGAATATTTCAGTATATGACAAAAAATATGACTAGGGAACTCATTGAATCTCAAAGTCATGCATTTTCCAAGTGCTATTGTGGAAGCAAATCCTGCCATACCTGGCTGAGATCAAATTCCAACCCTAGATAAATTTGAAGGTATGCCCTCAATGAGAGGATTTGGGATATTTTTTTATTAATAAGGAAAATACTTGTAATGCATAGAAGGCAGATGATACTAGTATCCAAAGTTGTACAAAAATAAAATGTATCTGCGTACACAACCATTAAAACTGAAAACTTGCTGCGAATCCACGATGCACGAGCCATGATAACAATAGGATAAGATAATTTGAAGAAAAATTAGTAAAACGATAAATATATATTGGATCCTTACAGATTCCAATGAGGACAAAATAAGTACATTACAATTGAATGTGCAGCAAAGTGTGTAAATGGACCTTTATGGCAAAATATAAAAATACCTCATAAAAACAAGAGACTAATTAAAGAAAGTTTTTATATCCAGAAAAGCAGTTCTATTAATGAACCTTCAAAAATTATAGATAGAATTTTCAGCAACTTAATTCAAAAATAGTAGACTTGCAAAATACATAAGGAAAATATTTTGATTTAAAATGGATGCCTAGTAATGTTCCCATACTTTCAATGGATAATATTTCAACCCTATTTCTTCAGGGCAGAAAAATTTCCCATACATCAAAATTGGCCCACTGATAAAAAACATCCTAACTTGGATTGTACAAACAGTGTTTTTTATGCGGGCGGTCATAGTGAGCGATGGGTTTGCCTCCTCGGGGCACTCCGTGGTAACAATGGCACACACAACACCAACTAGGGCCTCTGTGAATCTTGGAGAGGTGCAAGCTAGTTCTGTGTGACATTGGCGAAAAGACCCCAACTCACTGGATTTTGTTCCAGAATCCTTAGGTTGAATGACCAACTGGAACCCTCAGCTGTGGGCTAATCCCCCACACTGATGTACTTACCTGATTAAAAAGACAAGAAGAAATATTAAGAATGACTCAAGTGTGGGATATGGTGGACCTACCACACTTGAGAAGGATGGTCCACCACGGAATCAACCTGGACTTTCTAAACGGCGTATGAGAAAGAGATCTCGGCTGAGTGAATGTAAAATTGGTGTATAGAGTACTAGAGGTATAAATGGCAAGATGAGTGAGGTGATTGAGGAAATGAATAAGTATAGACTGGATGTGCTGTGTGTAAGTGAAACTAAAAAGAAGGAAATTGGGGTAGAAGAAGTGAATGGCACGGTGAGTGTGTGGTCTGGAGTATTGGATAATATGAGAGGACAGGCTGGTGTAGGTGTGATTTTAAGTGAAAAGATGAAGAACAACTTGATTCACTATAGTTGCATAAGTGAGAGAATTCTCTGGATTCGTTTGAAAGTGAAACTTCAGAGAATTGTAATTGTTGTAGTGTATGCTTCTCGTGACTCGGAACCTTCTGATAAGAAAGAAGATTTCTGGAATGAGCTAAAAGCTGTTTTGAGCCAGTTTGGTGCTAAAGAAAAAGTTATAATAGCAGGGGATTTCAATGCTAGAGTAGGTGTGCAGAATGCAATTTCTGACAATGTTCTGGGTAAGTTTAATGATCCTTATGTGAATGATAATGGTGAAAGATTAATTCAACTCTGCATTGAGAATGGTTTGTGTGTATCTAATACATTTTTCAACCACAAGTATATCCACACATATACTTGGGAAAATCGTACTCTTGGTCAAAAGAGTGTGATAGATTTTGTTGTCTACGATCAGCGTTTGAAATACTTAATTGTTGACACCCATGTGATGAGAGGTGCGGATGTTGGTTCTGATCATTACTTGGTAGTGTCACGAGTGAAACTTAATGTTTGTTGGAGAAAAAGGAATAGGAAGAGACCCAGGATAGAAAGATTAAAGGTTGATAGGCTCCTTGAAGATCATCAGCGATATTCTGACTTACTCAGAGAACGACCGAAGGATCTGAAGTCTAGTGAGAGGGATGTAGAAAAGAAGTGGGAATGTTTTAAGAACTGTGTTGTCACTGCTGCTAAAGAGGTCTGTGGCACCACAATAGTGGGTAACAATAGAGGTGATGCTTGGTGGAATAGTGAGATTGAAGAGGCAGTAAAGAAAAAGAAGGAAGCCTATTTGGGGATGTTGCAAGGTAGAATCTCTGTGGATGAATATCGCTGTAAGAAGCGTGAAGCTGCTAAGCTGGTTCGCCACAGTAAGGCAAAAGATAGGAAGGAGAAAGTGGAAAGGCATAAACTGGCTTTTTAGAAAGATAGAAAGTCCTTCTGGAAGTACACGAGACTCAGGGAAAATAGGGGGAACAAAGTTGTAAGTTGTGTGAAGAATGAGATTGGGGAAATGATATGGGAGCCCAATGAGTTAAGTGACAGATGGGGTGAATACTTCTGTGAGTTATTAGATCAGGAAAGCAAAAAATGATTCTGAGACAGACGCAGATGATGTCACAATGAGGGATGAAAGCACAGGAGGGATCTCAAGAGAAGAAGTGTGTAAAGCTCTAAAATCTCTTCAGAATGGTAAGGCTCCAGGAATTGATGGCATAACTGCAGAGATGTTGAAATATGGTGGTGACTCTATAATTGACTGGTTAACTGAAGTTTGCCAGTTGTGCTGGGAAGTTAGGAATGGTCCCTCGGGATTGGAAGGATGCTATTATTGTTCCCTTGTATAAGGGAAAAGGTGATCAGACTGAATGCAAGAACTATCGTGGTATTAGCCTACTGAGTGTGCCAGGGAAAGTGTTTGGTAAGGTTGTTATTTAAAAAGTATGGAGTCTTACATCATTGAAAGTGTGGGATCTTCAGAGTGGTTTTATGCCTGGTAAAGGCTGCACTAACCAGATTTTTGCATTACGCACAATGATTGAAAAGTATCTGGCTGTTGGGAAGAAAGTTTTTACTGCCTTCATAGATTTGGAGAAAGCTTACGACCGAGTGAATAGGATACTTTTGTGGAAGGTATTGAATGAATATGGTGTTACTGGGAATCTACTTAATAGTGTAAAAGCCATGTATGCTGGTAGTAGAGCTTGTGTACGAGTGAATGGTGTTTAATCAAAATGGTTTTCTATTGGTGCAGGAGTTAGACAAGGTTGTGTAATGTCACCATGGCTGTTTAATATATTTATGGATGAATGCATGCGTGATGCCAAAATAGATAATAGTGGTTTATGTCTTGGTGATATCCGTGTGTGCAGATTGCTGTATGCTGATGACACTGTCCTGTTGGCAGAGAGCAAAAGTGAGTTGCAGAGTATGTTGACTCGGATGCACGAAGTTTGCATGAAATTTAAACTGAGTATAAATAAGGGAAAAACCAAAGTTATGGTGTTTGAGAGAGGAACGGGTAGCACTGAATGTAATGTAAGTATAAATGGCACTGTGATTGACCAGGTGAGTGAGTTTGTGTATTTAGGAAGCATGTTTGACAGAGAGAACAAGTTGGATGGTGAAATCAGTAGGCGAGTGAATTCTTCTTTGAAAGTCATAGCTGCTCTGGGAGGTTTCCACAGGAATGATGGGTTCTCTAGAGAATGAAACTGTAATTGTTCCTACTCTGATGTATGGCAGTGAAACCTGGGTACTGCAGAAGAAACATAGGAGTCGTTTGTGTGCTGGAGAAATGCGTTACTTACGTGGGGTTTGTGGCAAGATACGGTATGATTGTGTCAGAAATGAAGATGTATTGCAGTTGTGTGATGTGAAGCAAAACGTTGTTAGCAAGGTGGAGACCAATATGCTTCGGTGGTTTGGCCATGTTGAAAGAATGAGTGATGAAATGCTTACTTAGAAAATCTTTTCAGCTCAAGTGGCAGGAAGGAAAGGCAGAGGAATTCCAAGGAATACATGGGTGGATCAGATTCAGGAGTGTCTGCATGAGAAAAAGATTATGAGTATGAAGTATAAAAGATCTTGTGTACGGCGTGTAATGGATATCAGTGAAGCACGAGTTGTATGTCAAGATCGCTGTAAATGGAGAAGTTTGATACGACAACAATAAGTAAAAATATCTGGAAGTTTGTATTTCTTTTTGGAGCTAATCTCTGAATCTCAGAGAACAGCTTAGTGATATGTATGTATGTATGTGTTTTTTACACAAAACTTTCCTGAACTATATTATTGGGTTATCAGAAAAGTCATGACATATTTTGGCACCCGATGGCGGTTGGGCGGTTTTGGAAGTACTAGAGGCATGCGCAGCTCCGTTATCGCTATGGCGTTCGACAGGTGCCAGTTCAGCTGCAGTCTAAAGGGAATAGTGAGCGATTTCGTTGGTTGCAGAGATTTGACATCAAGTTGAAGATGGAACACGAAACTGTGCATTTTCGCCATATTTTACTGTTTTACTTCCGTAAAGGGAAGAGCGTGCGTCAAGCTTGTGAAAAGTTGCTTAAAGTGTACGGTTATGATGCTCTACAAGAACGTTAGTGCCATTGGTGGTTCGCTAAATTCCGTGCTGGTGATTTTGACCTCAACGATGCTCCTCGGTCCGGGAGGCCAACCGAGGTTAATGTCGACCAAATCAAGGCATTGATCAAGTCAAACCTACGTTACGCGACACGAGAGATTCCACTGTGTAATAAATTGAGATAACAGCCAAGCTCTGAATTCCAGTGATTTTGTACCTTTTCCTCCCTCACTGTCCTCCTCTGTGAGGACTGGGAAGGTTTTTTTCTCCAACTGGAGAACACAAGGCACTGTCGGGGACAACATTCTGTGGTCTTATTTAATAAAAAAGACACTTTTGAGTTTTGGAAAATGTACTTTCAAAACAATGCAAGTATCTTTTGAAAGCATGGTCAAAACATGCAAATTTCTTGTAATTGTAAAAAAAAATAAGAAGCTAAAATATGCACTCAGAAGGAAAATCCTCTTAAAACGAAAAAAAAAAAGAAAGAAAATTGAAGCAAAATGCTGAGAAATACCCTGAAAAATGCCCTGGAATTTTTTTTTTTTTTTTTAAAGTACAGAAATCATCAAGGTCTGGGCCTGAGAATTGGCATAGTGAATGAATATATTACGCTGCCTTCTGCTCACAAAAATGCTGTACAGTGTCTATCATAATTGCTATTCTTTAACGTCGTAACCATAACTCAAGGTAGACCTTATATTTTATTTTTATGTACTTGTGTACAATAATCCTAGTGAAAGTCAAAAGATTGCAGCTAAGACATTAACAATGTGCACAAAAATCAGTGAATATATTCTAGTAAGTGGAAAATGATTTCATAAAACTCAGTTCAGGAAATTTAATTCCTGTTGTACTGTGTTTGATGATAGACTAAATAAGAGGCTCTATTGATGCTTACTTTATCCTTTTTTATTTATTTTGATTTCATTTTTTCTTTTAGATTAAAAGATTATGATCATCATCAGGAATTTTCACTACTAAGCGGATTTCCTCGACCATATAGTTCAGCCAGAGGCTTCCTCCACTTCTCCCTATCCAAGGCCATCACTTCATCCAGTCCATTATTCGTTAAACTTGATTTAATCTTCTCCATCCACTTTCTCCTTGGTCTTCCTCTTTCCTGGAGCCTCCAACTCCATTGGAATTTTATGTAGTCTCTCTGATGACATTCTCCTTACATGGCCGAGCCATTGCAATCTCCGCATCTCAATAGTTTGAAGAATGCCTGCTTTTACACTCATAATAACTTGAATTTTTGTATTACACACTTTTCACATCTGGATTTTCTTGCAGAATGCCTCCAAAAGTCCATCTGTATAGCCAATAATTAAAAGATGAAATTGCTAATTTGAAGTGGCAGTTTTTGCACTTTGGAGTTAACAATTAGGTATGAAGTCCCTCTAATTTAGACAGGTAACAAACAAAATGTCATTCTCCAAAGAGCAACGATGTGATGGGAGTAATAAATTACCAAACATGTTTCTATAGTTAATTAAAATGTGTAAGTATGTTAAAACAGGTTAACTAAAAATATTCAACATTTCACACTAGTCTGTAAGTTGGCAACCTGCTTAAATTGACTGGTTTTGTATAAAACTGTGGGTGGCCAACAAATGCACATACAGGTTTCACTGCATTAATTTGCAGAGAAAGTGAATTTGATTCGATCATAAGCAAAACCTTCACCTTTGTGAAATCTCATTTAAAATATTTAAAAGAAGTTGTTTAGGTTTAAATTCTAGAAGTGGGCATGCATTCTGTTTCACTAGCAGAATGTGGTGTGAAAAAAAATCAAATGGGGACTTTTGATACTTTATGGAGTGCTTATTTGAGACATCATTTGTATGAGGAATGTATATACATATTTCAGTATGTGTGTGGGTAATTCAGTATGTTTGTATTTTTGTTAGTGTTTACACACATCAAAATAATTTTTTGCTGATAATTTTAGGCACCTTAATGCTGCTTGATGCAGATGAAATTTTATGGTCTCTGCAAGTGGATCACCAGTTGTTTGCTCTAACCAAGCTAGATCTTATTGTAAGTATTGTCTTTGTGTTTTTCTATATTGTTTTACTATATTTTATATTATTTGTTCATAATCTTTTTTACCCTTGTGCCAATTAATGTAAGGAATGAAATACAACACAACATATTGATCAGCTAAACAAACACAGACATACATTTGCACATATTAATAAGAAAGTACAGTGTAGCCCCAAGAGCATTTTTCATCATTACCCCCAAGAAGTCCAAAATGTAGCTTCCCACCAAGTGACATGTGTTCCTTTACGAGGAACAGGCGTGAAATTCTTCCACAGGTTATATTGGAATACTTTTCCCTCCTCATTTGAGTCATTCATGGGCTGTGAGAAAGAATTTGAAATGGGGGAAATAAAGGATATATAAATAAAGCACTTTTCAGTTGAAGACACTGTTTTGTTGGAAGCAAGCACCAGGAGGCAAGAAGAAATTTGGGAAGGTTGTAATTCAGTTTGTTTACTCCTTTCTGTGATGGGTGGTGAATGTCACTTGCAGTGGTGGAAGAGTTGCACCAATTGTGCTGAAGTGCGCAAATTTTCAAGTTCTGCACCGTGCTGTTCCGAAATGCATAATTTTCATTGAATTGCGCCAAGCTTGCGTGAAAATATAGTATGTTTAAAAAAAAATTTGTTTTGATATAGTAACAAATTTCCTAACATCCTGAAGTCTTAAAAAGCTCTCAAATCAATTTTAAGATGACTGAGATTAAATGATTATACATCTGGCGATTTTTTTCCCCAGCGGAATCCCCCTGCATCTGCTCTTTTCTGTATAAAACTGTCACCTACTTACATTCTCACCGTCTATTTTTAGCCTCTCTGGTGGGGCCCCAGAATGCATTGCGATTGCCTTACGCTTCTGCCTAGTAGCAGAAATGGCGCGTGTGGTACGGCGGCGGACGATGCAGATTACTTTGATTGCTTTCAGAAAGTTTCAAAAGTTTATATTATTTATTTCATATATTAAAAAAAAAAACTTTATTATTTGCTGAACTCACCACGGGAGCAGAAACAGCACAACGCCATGACATCCGCCTCAGATTTTCGGAAAGGTGTGCAGATCGTTTTTTTTTTTTTTTTTTTACTTTTTCTTCGACATTCATTGTTTCTAGCCTTCCTTTCAATTTTAAAGCAAAGGAAGGGACATTTTGGCATGATTTTAACATTGTATCCCCCTTCCAGACGTAAAGTTATATCGACAGATCATGTAGGCAATTTAGAATAAATTATCAACGTTTTTTCACAATTAAATGTTTTATTAACTTCGACTATAGTTTTGCAGAGCATTTGGCTCGGCATCAAACAATGACATGACGTCTACGCCATTTCTTTCAAGCGTGTGGAAACAACTCACCAAAAACCGTGACCATCAGAACTCTGATGATGTCACAATGATTTGAATGTTTACACTCCATTCGTCCTGATGATGCCGAGCCAAACGCTCTGCGAAACTATAGTCGATGTTAATAAAACATTTAATTGTGAAAAAACGTTGATAATTTATTCTAAATGAACATCACAAGTGTGCAGTCTTGAATTATATATAACACGTAGGCAAGTATTGTATTTTATTTTAATTTTCTTTCTTCCTTATTTTGCAAACAGATAACTACAAGTTGACGAGACATGTTGCTTTCATTCAATAATAAAGCTAGGAAGCGATGCTTTTGCACACTTTTAACGCCTTTTCCGTGAGGAAAAGCCGTTAACTAGTGAGGAAAAACCACACAGACTTCTGCCCAACAATGAGCATCAAAACATTAAGTGCCCTTCTTGTACAGAAAATTAAAGCATTTTTCTGAGGTGAGTCGTGTTATAAAAAGAAGTTTTCTGAAAAAGAATATACCATTGCAAAACTAGCAACAAGGGAGTCTTTATGTCAGTAATGACATGAGGTAAGTACAATATTGATAATTTAATTTCATAATTTTTTTCAGGATAGTATAAACATATAAGGTTATTACACATTTCATGCATTAATTTCTCATGAAATACCCTTTCCGCGCACTAACGATGAGGCTTCGTATGGTGATTACCGATAGGCACCTCATACAAGTATTACAGGTTACACAGTAGTACTATAATATTGTCTTTAACTTTGAAAAAAATTGTGTATTACATTGCTGAAAATATTACTGAAAGTTTGTGTTCCATTACTGAAACATTACTGAAAAATACCCTATTGATTACTGATAGGTTCTGCTAGAGATTGGCACCTCTGTTGTTGTATAGATGCACTTGTATGTATAAGAATTTATTCTAAACAGCGAAATTAGGATTGATCATTTTTGGACAGACATATTGTATCAAAAGACATTTGGAGATTGGAAATATCCATCTTTGGCTAAAGTTGTGAAAACATGCCTTGCTTTATCACATGGCAACAGTGATGTAGGGAGAGGCTTTTCTGTATCACGAAGAGTTCTTTCAGATGAGAAGGCATCTATATCTGAGAAGATGTTGAATGAGAGACTAACAATTTGAGATGCATTAAAAATGTATAACAACCAAGTTGCATAGGTACCAATAACCAAAGAACTAATAAAATTAGCACTTAATGCATATAGGTCATATAGCAACCATTTGGAAGAGGAGCAGATATTAAAGGAGCAGCAACTGAAAACAGAGAAAGAAAGTGCTGAGAGATTGAAACAAGAATTGTTAAAGGATTTGAAGAGCAGAAAGCAAACTATAGAAAACTTGGAAAACAAAATAAAAAATTTTTGTTCAAGAAAAAGAGAAGCACTAGGATCATCAGACTGTTCTTAAAGAAGCCAATGAGAGACTAAAGCATACATACATACATATCACTAAGCTGTTCTCTGAGATTCTGAGGTTATCTCCAAAAAGAAATACAAACTTCCAGATATTTTTACTTATTGTTGTTGTATCAAACTTCTCCATTTACAGCGATCTTGACATACAACTCGTGCTTCACTGATATCCATTACACGCCGTACACAAGATCTTTTATACTTCATACTCATAATCTTTTTCTCATGCAGACACTCCTGAATCTGATCCACCCATGTCTTCCTTGGCCTTCCTCTGCCTTTCCTTCCTGCCACTTGGGCTGGAAAGATTTTCTTAGTAAGCATTTCATCACTCATTCTTTCAACATGGCCAAACCACCGAAGCATATTGGTCTCCACCTTGCTAACAACTTTTTGCTTCACATCACACAACTGCAATACATCTTCATTCCTCACACAATCAGATCGTGTCTTGCCACAAACCCCACGTAAGTAACGCATTTCTCCAGCACACAAACGACTCCTATGTTTCTTCTGCAGTACCCAGGTTTCACTGCCATACATCAGAGTGGGAACAATTACTGTTTCATACACAGCCATGCGGGACACTCTAGAGAACCCATCATTCCTATGAAAATCTCCCAGAGCAGCTGTGACTTTCAAAGAAGAATTCACTCGCCTACTGATTTCACCATCCAACTTGTTCTCTCTGTCAAACATGCTTCCTAAATATACAAACTCACCCACCTGGTCAATCACAGTGCCATTTATACTTACATTACATTCAGTGCTACCAGTTCCTCTCTCAAACACCATAACTTTGTTTTTTTCCTTATTTATACTCAGTTTGAATTTCATGCAAACTTCGTGCATCCGAGTCAACATACTCTGCAACTCACTTTTGCTCTCCGCCAACAGGACAGTGTCATCAGCATACAGCAATCTGCACACACGGATATCACCAAGACATAAACCACTATTATCTATTTTGTCATCACGCATGCATGCATCCATAAATATATTAAACAGCCATGGTGACATTACACAACCTTGTCTAACTCGTGCACCAATGGAAAACCATTTTGATAAAACACCATTCACTCGTACACAAGCTCTACTACCAGCATACATGGCTTTTACACTATTAAGTAGATTCCCAGTAACACCATATCCATTCAATACCTTCCACAAAAGTGTCCTATTCACTCGGTCGTAAGCTTTCTCTAAATCTATGAAGGCAGTAAAAACTTTCTTTCCAACAGCCAGATACTTTTCAATCATCATGCGTAATGCAAAAATCTGGTAGAGTGCAGCCTTTACTAGGCATAAAACCACTCTGAACATCCCACACTTTCTCTGATGTAAGACCTCGTACTTTTTCAATAACAACCTTACCAAACACTTTCCCTGGCACACTCAGTAGGCTAATACCACGATAGTTCTTGCATTCAGTCTGATCACCTTTTCCCTTATACAAGGGAACAATAATAGCATCCTTCCAATCCCGAGGGACCATTCCTAACTCCCAGCACAACTGGCAAATTTCAGTTAACCAGTCAATTATAGAGTCACCACCATATTTCAACATCTCTGCAGTTATGCCATCAACTCCCGGAGCCTTACCATTCTGAAGAGATTTTAGAGCTTTACACACTTCTTCTCTTGAGATCCCTCCTGTGCTTTCATCCCTCATTGTGACATCATCTGCATCTGTCTCAGAATCATTTTTTGCTTTCCTGATCCAATAACTCACAGAAGGACTTTCTATCTTTCCAAAAAGCCAAGTTCATGCCCTTCCACTTTCTCCTTCCTATCTTTTGCGTTACTGTGGTGAACCAGCTTAGCAGCTTCACGCTTATTACAGCGATATTCATCCACAGAGACTCTACCTTGCAACATCCCCAAATAGGCTTCCTTCTTTTTCTTTACTGCCTCTTCAATCTCACTTTTCCACCAAGCATCACCTCTATTGTTACCCACTATTGTGGTGCCACAGACCTCTTTAGCAGTAGTGACAACACAGTTCTTAAAACATTCCCACTTCTTTTCTACATCCCTCTCACCAGACTTCAGTTCCTTCAGTCGTTCTCTGAGTAAGTCAGAATACCGCTGATGATCTTCAAGGAGACTATCAACCTTTATTCTTTCTATCCTGGGTCTCTTCCTATTCCTTTTTCTCCAACCAACATTAAGTTTCACTTGTGACACTACCAAGTAATGATCAGAACCAACATCCGCATCTCTCATCACATGGGTGTCAACAATTAAGTATTTCAAACGCTGATCGTAGACAACAAAATCTATCACACTCTTTTGACCAAGAGTACGATTTTCCCAAGTATATGTGTGGATATACTTGTGGTTGAAAAATGTATTAGATACACACAAACCATTCTCAATGCAGAGTTCAATTAATCTTTCACCATTATCATTCACACAAGGATCATTAAACTTACCCAGAACATTGTCAGAAATTGCATTCTGCACACCTACTCTAGCATTGAAATCCCCTGCTATTGTAACTTTTTCTTTAGCACCAAACTGACTCAAAACAGCTTTTAGCTCATTCCAGATATCTTCTTTCTTATCAGAAGGTTCCGAGTCACAAGGAGCATACACTACAACAATTACAATTCTCTGAAGTTTCACTTTCAAACGAATCCAGAGAATTCTCTCACTTATGCAACTATAGTGAATCAAGTTGTTCTTCATCTTTTCACTTAAAATCACACCTACACCAGCCTGTCCTCTCATATTATCCAATACTCCAGACCACACACTCACCGTGCCATTCACTTCTTCTACCCCAATTTCCTTCTTTTTGGTTTCACTTACACACAGCACATCCAGTCTATATTTATTCATCTCCTTAATCCACCTCACTCATCTTTCCATTTATACCTCTAGTATTCCATACACCAATCTTACATTCACTCAGCCGAGATCTCTTTCTCATACGCCGTTTAAAAAGACATACCTGCGATACGAGTTGCGCATGACGTTCTAGAAGGGGCAGAGAAACTCCGACAAAAGGAAAGACAACATGAACTTGAAGTATTAAAAATGAATAGGGTAGTTCATAAAAGAAAATCCTCCCCAATTGATGCATTTATGAAGAAAACCTCAAAAAAGGAATAAATCTAAGGTTAATGAGGAAGCTTTTTTGTTAAGCCTGCCTTTATATGTACTGATGGCAGTGGTATAAATTCACACTCAAATTTTTGAAATAATTTACTGCAAATAACTCCTCCAAATTGCTACCATGGTATAAGAACAATGTAAACTTTAAAGTGGACCCCCCCCCAATGCTTGGGGGCACATAAAAGTTTTTGATGTCCTATGACAGTAATTTTGAAGAGTTATAAAACAATCATTTCAAAAAATTTGAGCTTTTTTTTTTATTATTGTCATCAGTGAGTGTAAAAATAATCTTAGTTTTATTGTTGTTAGAGCTTTGAAAATCGATCATGGTTAACATCTAAGGATTTGAACTTTCTGCTGTTATAAAAGTAACCCAAATTAGAAGAAAGTTAAGTTTTTTGTTTTCTTGTTTCTGTAATTAGGAGTTGGAATAATTTTACAGGATAAAGTAATTTCTTTATGTTTGTCTCAAAAGCATTAAGCACACTGTAAAGAATGACTGTGTTATTATCAAGGCAGGTGTATTTCAATATAATTCTTCATATGAATTATACCTGACCTACACAGACTTGAGCTTGAAGCGTAAAGGAAATTAAGACATTTCAGTGAGGTTTTTCACGTTTACCTTTCAAAATATGGGAATCAAAATCAAATGTACTCTTTTACAACATAATTCAGAATCATGTTAAGCACCATTATTATTATTACTTATGAGTTAAAGAGTGTGCATTATTGAATAGGGAGATTACACTATACCCATTCCATTTCTGATGATAATAAACTGAAAGTTTTAATTTTTTTAGTTCTTGGCTTCATGTTTTTGTTCCATATTAAACACATTCACAGCGTTTGATATTTATTGTCATAGCTGTACAAAATACAAGTTTGAAATATTTCCAAATGTTCATCTATTCGAATGAGATTCTTGATATACCTCATATCAGATAACTGCGATTATGTGTACAGAACAAAACAAGTGATCATCATAACACCGAATGACCACAACTATGGCCTTTGAATAAAGAAATACATAAAAAATTTTTCAACTAAGTGCTGAAGCCCATTTGGGAAATCTTATATTTTTTCACCAACCACAAATGCAGAAGAAAGCTCTCCCATACTATCTTGATACAGATAAGAACATCTGACCTCCAGAACAATGACAAAGAAGAAAGTGTTTTGTAATTCCAAAGTCTGTATCAGGTTAGTTTATGTAAGTAGTTTTTGATATATAATTGAAATTTTTTTGGGGGGGGGGTGGGGGTTAATTTCCATAACCTTTATAATTCTGAGTGTCTTGAGTAACATTATATTGAAACTTAAGATGCCTTTTTTGTTGTGTATGGATGTGTGTATATATACACTGCTGGACAATTGCTAAGGACGGATGACAATAGCAATGATAGCAACCATAAAATGGAAGGCAGGAAAATGTGGAAATTAGCATAAGTGCGTTATACAGTTAGACGTGTTGTGCGTATGCAAATTTTGGATTGCCGAACTTGTTCGTGACGTCATAGCGCTGATAAGAGATTTAAAGGATTTGACGCGTATTGACCGTTGTTGTTCAAACGCAAAGTTGAAAGGGAAAGAATCAATTGACAAACTTGCAATTTTCAGTATGTCTTCCCGACATCACCTAGATGATTTTACGCGTGGCCGTATTATTGGCAAGATTGAAGAAGGGCGAAAAATAACAGATGTTCCCAGGGAGTTCGACGTCAGCCACAGTGTTGTTTCAAGGCTTTGGAAATCATTTCAAACAAATGGAGAGTGTAGCAAACGTCACGGGGGAGGTCGTGTTCGCAGTACGACACCTGCAGAAGATTGGTACATAGTGCTATCAACAAAAAGACACCGGCGCAGCACAGCTAGTGAGGTAGAAAATCAGTTTATGGCTGCTACTGGCAAGCGGATCTCCCAAAAAACTGTCGCCAGACGTTTGCTTGAAGGAGGACTATACGCCCGCCGTCCTGTTGTGTGCATTCCATTGTCCAGACGTCACCGTACCGCCCATTTGCAATGGTGCCATCAACATCGCAATTGGACTGATAACGACTGGTCTGCTGTCCTCTTCTCAGATGAGAGTAGATACAGTCTATCGTCTGATTGTCGACGACAACTGATCTGGCGTTATAGTGGTACTGCATATTGTCCAGCAAACATACAGGAAAGGGACCGATATCTGACATGTAGTGTCATGGTATGGGCTGGCATCATGATCAATGGCCGTACGTCCCTCTATGTGCTTCCAACTGGGACTATGACTGGCCAACGATACATTAATGATGTTCTGCTACCTCATGTTCGCATGTTCCGTGGTGCTGTCGGTGATAGATTCATTTTCATGGACGACAACGCAACATGTCATCGAACAGTCGCTGTCCAGGAGTGTCTTGAGAGCGAGGATATTCAACGCCTCGTATGGCCAGCACGTTCTCCAGATCTGAATCCCATTGAAAATGTGTGGGATGCTTTGGGGAGGAGTCTTGCTGGTCGCCAATGCCCTCCAATAGACAAGGACACCCTCATCCGTGCACTGACAGAGGAATGGGATAAGTTACCCCAACAGCTGCTTGATAATGTTGTGCAAAGCATGACACAACGTGTGGAATCTTGCATCGCCCTCCATGGTGGCCATATCCCGTATTGACATCTTACGCCAGAACGCCTGCGGACGGTAATTGCATTTTTTTCACGTTTATGTATTCTGCACAAAATGGCCTGTTTGTCCCTTGAACACGTTCCAAAGCCTTCTGGATTTCAGAGCACAATAAATTGTCTTTCTTGTAATGTCCTGGCATTCTGACATTATTTTATTTCACTTGGCGTCCAACCACACTAACTTTTTTATGCGCTATATAGCCGTTTATGATCCGTCCTTAGCAATTGTGTATAATTCCCCCTCCCACCCCCCACCAAAAACGTGAACATGTGCAATTTTTGTCACCATGATTTGAAATATATATATATATATATATATATATATTGTGTGGGATGTAAGGTCAGGTGATGCGTAACATCACAGCCTCTCCTTGACAAATGTCAACCCCGCCTTCTCGTGGTACATCCTGTTCCCACTAAAGGGGCTCTGACGACCGCCAATAGCGGTATAACTATACCATCGAGATTAGAGGAAATGCTATCCCACACTCACCAACCCGCTTGGCCAGCGTGGTGAGTTATGGCCAAACCCCTCCAAAATGACTCCACAACTTAAATCCTGGCCCTCAGTCTCCGGCAGCTGGAATGTACCTGGCCAAGGCAGCGGCCAGTGCGACATGAAGGCAGAGGGTGCTACGAATCCCCGGAGGACCGGACTAGGCTGCCATCTGATGCTGACCTTGGCTACATATAACGGACGCTCCCTATCTTCTGATTCAAGGCTTCTTGAATTGTAAGAGGAACTACAAAGGATCAAGTGGGACATCGTCGGGCTAAGTGAGGTAAGGAGAAAAGGAGAAGATCTCATTGAACTGAAAAGTGGACATCTCTTCTACTATCATGGGACAGATACTGGCAGAACTAGTGGTGTTGGATTTATAATAAACAAGAAACTGAAGGATAAAGTTGTAGAAGTTAAAATTTCCTCTGACAGAGCTGCACGACTCGTTATCCAACTCTCGAGAAGATACCAGGCTCAGATTATTCAAACTTATGCACCCACCACAAGTCATGCTGAAGAAGAAATTGAAGAATTTTATGAGGAAATTCGTGATCTAAATAATAAAGGTAAGCAGCACTTGAAGATAATTATGGGAGATTTCAATGCAAAAATAGGGCAACGGCAACAGAATGAAACTTCAGTAGGTAAATTCGGTCACGGCAACAGAAACCAGCATGGAAATACTCTCGTAGAGTTTGCAGAGGCAGAAGGGTTTTTCATCTTGAACTCCTTTTTCAAGAAAAAGCCACACAGGAAATGGACATGGAGACATCCAAATGGGACGACAAGTGAAATTGATTTTATTATGTGTAACAAAAAATTCGTCATAGAAGACTGCAGTGTGCTAAACAAGTTCAACACAGGCAGTGACCATAGATTGGTGAGATGTAAGATGCACCTCAACACTAAACTCGAACGTAGCAAGCTCATAAGACAAACAAAATATATTGACATAACCAACCTTAAAAAACACCATAATACCTTCAAATTGGAACTGAAGAACAGGTTCTCTGCTTTAGAAGGCCTAACATCGGAAGAAGTGGATATTTCTGAAGTTAACCGAAAAGTAACCAAAGCTCTTATGGAAACAGCAACAAAATTAGCTGGGTCTAAGAACAAATTGCATGTGAACAAATTATCAGGAAAAACCAAAATGTTGATGCAAAAAGAAGAGTGATGAGGACAACTAAAGAAGATGTGACTTCCAAAGTGGAATATATATAGAGCTATGCAAGACAGTACGAAAAAGTGTCACTGAAGACGTAAGGAAATTCAACTGTGAACTAGTAAGGAAAGCAATTGAAAACAACCAAAGCCTAAAGATAGCAAAGGGACATCTCAGTAAGGGAAAAAAACAGATTATGGCCCTGAGAAAAGAAGATGGTTCTGTAACAAGAAATAGAGGCGAAATTTTGACAAGAGTGAAAGATTTCTACTCCAAATTATATGAAAGGGAGGATACATGTACTCCAGACATCATGAAAGGTACCAGTACCAGAGTTCTTCCAGTCCTTCCAGCAGAAGTTGCACATGCAATCAAGAACATGAAGCGGGGAAAAGCTGTAGGAGAAGATGGAATTACTGTAGACATCATACAAGAAGCAAGTGGAGAAATCGAAACAGTACTCGCCCAAATTTTCACTCGATGCCTTAATGAAGGGAAAATTCCTGAGGATTGGAACAACGCTACAATGATCTTGCTACATAAAAAAGGTAACATTGAGGATCTCAGGAACTACAGACCTATCAGCCTCCTATCAGTGGTTTATAAAATCTTCACTAAAGTTCTTTCACACCGCTTGAAGGTGACACTGGACATGGCTCAACCGAGAGAACAAGCTGGATTCAGGAGTGGCTACAGCACAATAGATCATATCCACGTACTGAGAGAACTAATTGAAAGAGCGAGGGAATATGAACTTCCATTGTGCATGGCTTTTATCGATTATGAAAAAGCCTTTGATTCGGTGAAACCATCAGCAGTTACAATGGCTCTGAAATCCTGCGGTATTGAAGATGCATACATTAATATTATTAATAACATCTATGAAAATGCAAGTGCAAAGATTCTGCTGTTTGAAAATACAACACACATAAAAATTGGAAAAGGAGTGAGACAAGGTGACACCATATCTCCGAAGCTCTTTAATGCCAAATTGGAAAATGTCTTTCAATCACTGAACTTGGAAAACAAAAGGATAAAGATTAATGGAGATTATCTAACCCACCTTCGTTTTGCTGATGACGTAGTCATTTTTGCAACTACCCCATCAGATCTACAGAGTATGATCCAGGAACTTGCTGACAAGAGTAAAGAAGTGGGATTAAAAATGAACTTTCAGAAGACAAAAGTGATGTACAATGCTTTTACAAGAAATGAAGATTTATCGATTGATGGAGAAAAGCTGGAGATAACAGACACATACGTTTATCTTGGACAGCAGATATCAAGTGAGGGTCACATTGATGAAGAAATTAATCGGCGTATAAAACTTGCCTGGAGAGCTTTTGGAAGAAACAGCATAATTTTCAAGAGCAATATGCCATTATGTCTTAAAAGAAAAGTGTTTGATCAATGCATCCTTCCAGTGCTTACGTATAGTGCAGAGACGTGGACCTTAGCTAAAAGAGACATACAAAGGCTGCAGACAACTCAAAGAAGCATGGAGAGGTGCATGCTTGGTGTAACCAGGAGAGATAAGAAGAGGAACACGTGGATCCGAAAAATGACAAGAGTGGAAGACATCATGATCAGAGTTAAATCCCTGAAATGGCAATGGGCTGGACATACTGCCAGAAGGACAGACCATCGATGGACAGCCGAAATTTTAGATTGGATTCCAAGGGACAGGAAAAGACCCAAAAGAAGTCCACATGGAAGATGGGTGGATGAAATTCGAAAGTATGCGGGAGTGACATGGAGGAGACTGGCACAAGACAGACTGTTGTGGAGGAAACTTGGGGAGACCTTCGTCCAGCAGTGGATTGATAATGGTTGACAATGATGATGATGATGATATACATTGTGTGTGTCTGTGTGTGTGTGTGGAGCACGTACATTCTGAAACTCATACACTTTTTTGAGCAACAATTTTAGTCATTAACATAAGTTGTTAAGGCTACTATTTAGGCTACTATTTTTACCATTAGTGGCTACTAAAGCAACTATTTTCTTGGGTGTGATAGGCTGGCAGCCCTGAATATGATACACTGAACTCAGAGTGTCGTATTATACAAACATTCTAACATTCTGTACTCCCAAGCATGTAGGAAATTGTTTGTTGTATATTACAGGTTGAATAGACCTATGGTTTCACTATATTTTAAGTAAGAAAGAGCGTTTAGATCATATGTCCTGGAAAAACATCCAAAAGTCCTGGAATTATGTGATTGAAAATGCGTATGAACCATGCATCCAACAATGTTCCTGTGGTTTCCAGTTTCTTCACCTGATACTGAATGGAGGACTTTGCTGGTGTTTTCCGAACCCCAAACTGCACAATAAATTGTCTTTGGCACTCCTTTATCAATGCAGTTTTCCAGTACTTGTGGACAATAAACACGCACTGTTTCACTGTGTACGATGACTGTGTACGATCCCATAACAACAGCGCAGTGAAATGCGTCGCACCACCTGCTGAGGACAGCAAACACAATCGGCCTTCACTTTGCACAGGTGCGACACATGGGCTTAAGTAGTACCACTACTCTCTAGCCCATGTTTCGCACCTGCACAAAGTGAAGGCTTATTGCGTGTTCACTGTCCTCGGTGGTTCGCTGACCATGCTCTCATACACCAAGGTAAGTCTGTGTCGAATTTCACTGAACTATGTCCATTAGTTTGCAAGTTATAAGGGAAAATCAGGGTCCTAAAGTGAGTGAAACACCCTGTATAAGTGTATATCACAACACGCACTAAATATTGAGCACAGGAATTTCTAAATTTATTTAGATACATACCCCAGTATGATTATAGGAATATTAGAAATAATAATGCAATGAGCTGCAATTTTTTAAATTTAATTATTTTCTCATCTTTTATGCCACCTCAGCAAAGTGTTGGTATGTCAACAATTATTTAGCAGGGTATTGATGTACAAAATATTTTAGACTAATAAAACTTTCTTTTTTTTATTTTAAGAAATGTGGAATTTTTACCATAGATAATCTGTTGTGATTCTTACAGGGTGATGGTCAAGAAGAGGTAATTGCATGTTCATGGGATGGACAAACATACATGGTTAATCAAGAGAGAGAGTCTGTGCGTTTTCAGTTTGAAGAACCTGTATGCACATTTACTGCTGGTAATTAATTTGGTACTTTTTCCACTTTATTATCTGATTAACTTTTTCATGCAGATTTCAACATCTTGTGTTATAACCAACTCTTCAAATCTGTAAATTCATCAGATGTGTAAACTTCCCAGTGGCCAATCTTCTGATTTCATAGGCTTGTGATCAACTCTTGTGTGCGATGTGAAAATTATAGTGTCATCAGACCTGCCAACTGTTACGATTTTATCATATTTAGTCAGTGGTGTAGTGGTAAATAAAAAAGGGCAGGTACGCCTTACCCCCCAAGAGCAAAATCAGTTTGAAGAATTGAAACTTTTTCCCATTATGAAAATCAGAACTCCACCCAAGAAGAATGCGTGGTTGGTTGCATTAAGTTTATTGGTTATGAACATGATCACTAGTAATTATGTTATATGATAAATATTTTAGTTTTAGAAATTCCTGTGCATATCACTGAACAAATGTAATTCCAGATTATCTATAATATAACAGGTAATGTTATGTCTAATTGTTCAGGTATGTCCATCTTTTAAGTAAAACACTATATAAGAAAGTCACTCTTACCAATTACAAATATTTCCATACAGGATTGTGAAAAGTCTTAATTTCGAGACCTGCAACTCTTGTTCTAGTGTCTGTTGCCGAACGATGAGATCGCAACAGTTTTATCACATAAGGCACAGGATCCTATTCATTTAAGGGTTTGCCGTGAATGTTTAGAACCATCAGTGATGAAACGTGTTTTATTGTTAATTGCGATCTAGCGCCCGTCTGGATTAAATTCATGCAACTGAATCCTCTTTCACATTTGGCTGTGCTCCAAGGGATACAGTTGTAGCATTCTATCAGGGGTCGTAGATCTTTGGAAATGAGGTGACCACCTGTATGGAGATGGTCTCTGTAAGCTAAAATTGTCTTGGATTCTGCTAAACTGCCTGCACAAAGATTCAACTTCATTTTCTTCAAATCCCGAATGTACTTCTGTTGACTATTCCGTTGACTCCAAAATGCTTAGATTGTTTACAATTGTTGGTTTCTGTAGTTTTTATTCCTTTTTCCATTTGCAAAGTGCTTTCATGTGATGAAACATCAGAAAACAGCCTTTTTCGCATGTTATTAACCATGCTAGAAATGAATTGACCTTCATTTATTGCTATTACTCTGGAGTTGGAAGCTAACTGCGTGTTGCCAAACTTTATGACAGACACAGCTTTTTCGGCTTCGGACATCTTTTCGCTCTTCGTTCTCTTAGTGACTCAATGAGACTGATTATTCAACGAATTAAAATGTCCACAGCAACCAAGGTTGTATTTCGTCTCTGCAAAGTTTCTGATAGCAACGACAGTTCTTTCAGCACGTCGTACATCAAAGCCAAGTGTAGAAGAAACTCTTTTGATGATAAAATTTTGTGAAGACCACAATACAGATTTTGATCATTCTTAGATCAATTTTTATTCTGGCTTGCAGTTTCGAAATGCTCACGCAAAGAATTGTGTCCATCCCCTACAGCAGAAACTGTTCGGAAGGAACTTGACACCCATCTCATATTTAAAACCCTACCGATTATAAAGAGTGTATAGTTTGTCCATGAATGAATGAAAATGATTGATGCCGTGGACTTCCGATGCTGCGTTCCCCACTGCCAACTCTAGCCTGTGATTTAGACAGTGCCATATAATAATATTTGGATAAAGCTGCAGTAGTTGCTGGGCAATGCCAGATCTTTTACCCAGCATTACACTGGCTCCGTCACTAGCAAATGAAATGAGATGGTCTTTTAAATATTTGTGTTTAAATCCGTAGGCTCCTAAAGTTTTGAGCAGGCATTCGGTGATGGTCTTGGCTTTCTGATTTTCTAGTTCCACTAAATCTAAAAACACAAAGTGAGGTTCATGGATCTGTTCAATATCTGTTTCACATTTTAGATAAATAATCAGAGTGGTTTGGCTCGATACACTCGTTGATTCATCTATCAACACAGATACTTTTCCTTCTGTTTCTAATACATGGGAGCAGATTCTTGTCCGGATTTCTTTTGCGATACAATCTACAATTTGGGTGGCACTGTATCTGGAATGCAATCCGTGTGCTAGTTTGGCACCATTCAGCTCTTGTAATTCTAATAAACTAAAATGATCAGAAAAAGATATATTTTTCTGCACTAAATAATAGCAAGTCCGGAAGATTTTGCAAGTCGCTTCAACTTCGGTTGCATTTAGCTGATCAACAGTTTTCTCTAATGGTTGCTGTTTAACTTTATTAACTATAAACTCAGCTTCCTTGTGAGCTGTCGATTTCTGATCCTCATAAATTTTTTTCTTAGTGATGCTTGCTGCTTTTTCCTCTCTGTACCAAAAGAAATAACAGAGTTACTTGTCCATTCTTTACTCAGACTAACACCTTGAGATTTTGAAGGGCCAATGCATTTTATGTTTGTGCATATGGCGCAGCCGATTCTGCCTGATTTATAACATCCATGGGAAGGTTTTTTCTTCTCCTCCCACATCTCTCGCATCCAAACGTGTGGCCATTCGGCGTTAACACAAGCTATTGCAGGAATTAAATTCTTATCCCCCTGTGCCTGCGATATGGTATCTTGCTCTGTCTCTTTATTAAATACCTCTACTTCCTCTGCTAATGCTAAACACATCTTTTTAACATTTTTGCGAGTGAAAAAAGAGCTAATTGAACACTGCTTCCGCTTTTTATTGTCGCACATTTCTAAACCTGTTCTAACTTCTTATCAAAGCAAAGGCAAAAAGACAACACAAAAGAAAGAGCGGGTTGTTAGCTCAGTGCGGTTTGTTTAGCGCATGCATCACCGTTTGGTGTGGCCATCCTGCCATATGGGTGTGGTAGCCGTGAGGGGAGTATGAAAGAACCAAATACCAGAATGCTTATCTTCCCCTGCTGTCCAGCCTGTCCCCCTCATGGGATTTCGGTCGGGCGTCGGGCAGAGGGTACGGGGATTGTCATTCTGTTGTGAGAGGAATCAGAGGATTGGTGATTTATCACTTATCAGCGGGAAGCTTTGGCTATGGGAATGCGTAAATGAGAAAGACATAATTCAGATGTGAAGATGGTCACTCTGTGCCGAAAACCATTAAACTGTGAAAAAATACACACTGAACACATTTTCGAGAGTGAAGGGAGAATGGGAGTAAAATTTTAGTTGATTAAAAGGGTACACCTAATTTTTCCTGTAACTTTAACATAAATTTAAAGTATAAATATATAAAAGAGTGGTAGGCAATGCATGTAACTAACAAAAAAATTAAGAAGATGGTAGTGTAGAACATGCTAAGTTACATACAAAAGTTTTAAGGCAAATATATTTCAGCCATTACTATGGCCTTCATTAGTGCGACTACGATTGGTTTTGTTGTCAGATTGGAAAGGTAAGTTTTGTAACAGTAACTCTGGGTGATGTGATGCAATGAGGAATTTTCAGATGTATGGAACAAAAATGGGAAGCTCAGAGTTGCAATTTTTGGAAAATAAAATTTCCAAACTTTCTCTAAACCTCAGGGCATATGAATTTTGGAAGGGAGCCAACTTTTTAGTATCAGACCAAAGTGGAATAGCAGAAGTGTCAGCCATGGTAAGTAGAGACAAGGAAAAGGAAGGTTTCCCAAATTTCACATCAGATTTGTGTTCCTGAAGTCTTGAGAGAATTTTCCGGAATGAACTTCCAATGTACGTGGTTAATCCAACTTTAGTCTTGACTGGAATTTTATACACTCCAGGAGAAGAAAGCGGAGGTCTTGGGTCTCTGTCGTTACAGAGAATAGCAGAAATTGAAGGAAAAGAATGAATGGCAAGTCTATATCCTTCTCTTTTGAAGATACTGATGAGCTTGTAGGCAGAAAGTTCATGGTAAGGGATTGAGCCAGCAAACATTAGTTCTTTTTTTGGTGAAACAGGTTGAAGAGCAACTACTGTTTTTTTCTTAGCACTTTGAATTAATTTAGAAACCAGGCGAGGGGGAAAGCCATGTTGAGTAGCGATTAAGCAGATGTTTGCTAATTCATTTTTTAGATTAACTTCAGTGTTACAAACCAAATGAGCTCGATTAATGAGAGATTGAGGGCTGACAGTTTATATTGGTGGAAGGTGTGAGAATTGAAAGGAATAATGCTATTGGTGGAAACTGGTTTTCGGTAGACAGAAGTGAATAGAAGATTATTACATTTTGAGATGCTGACATCCAAGAAATTTATCTTGCCATCAATTTCTTCATTAATACTGAATTTAACGGATGGGAATTTTTCAGTGATTAAATTTGTGAGTTGCAATAGATCTTTTTTAGGATGAGGCCAGATGACAAAAATGACATAATGGAGCCATAAGGTAGGTTGTTGGTCATGCTGCATCACTATTGATTGCTCAATATTTTGCAGGTATACTTTAGCCAAAAGTGGGGAAAGAGGTGACCCCATTGGTACACCTTGGTTTTGTTGATAGCATTGACTATTATAAAGGAAAAAACTGTGTTGGCGTAGAGAATACAGGCAATCATACAAATCCTTGGTTAAAGTGCCATCCATGAAGAATTGTTCTTTGAATTTATGAATGAGTAGCATGTGTGCTTGAAATTGAGGCATGGAAAGAAAAAGTGATTCAACGTCCAGGGTAAACATACTTGCATGACCATCAATGGAGTTTGGAAGTCTAGCGATGAATTCAGCAGTGGATGAGATATTGAAGGGGTGATTATTAGTGATAATCTTGAATTTTTTGGCAAGACATTTTTCCAGGTTACAAGCAGGAGAGTGAGTATTTTCCACATGAGGTCTAATTGGATCATTAGCTTTGTGTAGTTTAATTTGGGCAAATAATCTAGGAGAATTGTAGAAAGAAGGAGCAGAAAAATCTAAGAAAACCTTTAACGACTGTAACGTATTGAGGTGATCCACAGATGATTTCAAAGCATCTGCAGGATTTTTAGAAAGAAGATTTTCGTTCCATACATCTGGAAATCCCTCATTGCATCATGTCACCCGGAGTTACTGTTACAAAACTTACCTTTCAATCTGGCAACGAAACCAATCGTAGTCGCACTGATGAAGGCCATAGTAATGGCTGAAATATATTTGCCTTAAAACTTTTATATGTAACTTAGCGTGTTCTACACTACCATCTTAATTTATAAATATATAGCCGGTACGGCGTACCGGCACCACTACAACCCTGTATTTAGTGTGATAAATCATGCTGCAGTACGATAATATGATTTTGCCACCAAAAATACATTTTTTTAAAAAAGTCATGTTTTCCCCTTTTTTAGATAGAACTAGGGAAAAATTTGCGTATTGTATGTTTTTTAGCCCCTTCGAAAGTTTTTTTCTTAGAGAAGTTTTCAATTTCTCTTAACAAATTCTCCTGCCTCTAGTTTCCCAATAGAAATAAAGTAAGTCAAGTGCAATCGGCAACCAATGGACAAATTGCGACTCGTTTCATATAATGTTCGAGACTGATTTGTATTTCCGACTCTTCGTCATAGTTAAAACTGCTGATTTGTCGGCGCTGGAATGTGGACGAGTGTCTGTTTATTCGAAGCAACCAACCTCCCCTTACACTTGTAACCATCAAGAATTTATGTAACTACACCCTACGCCATCAAGAATTTATATAGCTGAAATAGGCTTAAAAAATTACCAGCACGCATCATGTTACGATTTTTCTATTTGAGTGTTACGTTTTTTGTTTCTAAGACGTTGGCAGGTCTGCGTCAGCTTTGGTATTCATTGTATCTGTATTTCAAAGAATGAATTGGCAACTTTTAATTTAGGTATTCATGGGGTTTTTAATTGAAGAAGAACATAATTTTTGTGCATAAGAAATGTTTTTATTAAATCTATAACATGTCATTTTGTTTTGATTAAAATTAATGATTTTTCATGAAAACATCACTTAACTTTTTGCAGATATCTGATAAAGTCTATTTTAAAGGCTGCTTGTGATGAAGCACAAAAAATAGAGCATATTTAAAAGTAGTAAAAAGAGATTAATTTATTTCATATTTTAGGGATGATTAGAATTTCACTTGATCCAGATGACAAACCTGATAATTAATTTCGGTTACAACCACCTGAAATTTTGCAGCAAAGTAATTTTTTGGTTCCTTTCAATTTTCTGGAAATCTTTGCCATTTATAGCTGCCTGCAGCTACAACAGTGGTGATCATGGCAATGTGTCACAGCACACCGTTCATCGCAGCCTTTTGTGCATGGGCCTGCATATCCGAGGACCCAGCCAGGTTCTCATGGTCACTGCACATCATCGCCAACAACGCATGAAATGGACCCAAGATCATAGAGATTAGACAGTCGATAATTGGAAGAAAGTGGCCTAGACTGATGAATCAAGATTCCTGGTTCATCACGTAGATGGCCGAGGACGAATACGCTGATTACCAGTGGAGGCTATGCCACCTAGATGCAATGTTGGGTGGAAACAGTCTGGTGACAGCGGTATTATGCTGTGGGTGATGTTTTGTTGGGACACTTTAGGCCCCATTATCCCAATACCACAGTCCCTGACTGCTGTAAGGTATCTGAAGATCGTTACAGACCAAGTTCACCCATTAATGGCAACTGTGTTCCCTGCTGGTGATGGCCATTACTAACAGGATAATGCGCCATACCACACTGCCAGAATCGTCAAGGAGTGTTTCGAGGAACATGCTGGTGACTTTCTGTTAATGCCCTGGCCTCCAAATTCACTTGACATGAACCCAATCGAACATTTGTGGTTCGACTTGGAGAAGCGGGTTTGTGCTAAATCACCATCACCCCGAAATGTGTGGGAACTGGAGAACCTGCTGTTGACATTATGGTATCGGATACCCCAGGATACTTATCGCCACCTCATTGAATCGATTCCTCTCCAAGTGGCCGCTGTTTTGCGGGCTAAAGAGAGTCCTACAGCTTATTGGGTAGGCAGTCGTAATGCATAGGAAAAGACTGGAAATGTTTAATAAAGAATGGTTTCTTCAGTGTAATATGAGGCCACATGTGGCCCAAGTAGCATTGCTAGCTTTGTAGAAAATTGGTGGTCAATGTCTATCGTATCCTCCATACAGCCCAGATCTCGCACCCTGCGATTTCTGGCCTTTTCCAACACTTAAAGAGTTGAGGGGAAGGAAGTTTATGATAAGTGAGGAAGTGAAGGCTGTCACTTCCGCTACGTAAAGTGACTTTCACAAAATGGACTGCAACACATGTTTCAGAAGTTTATGGACCTCAGTAAATGGTGTATAGCATGTGAAGGTTAGTATTTCAAAAAGGAAGCCCACACCAAACCTCTGAGTGACACAGACTCAGAACAGTGACCTCAGTCCACATACTTTTGGAACACCCCTCGTAGTGTAAACACAATGTGAACTCCTTTGTCTAGATTGTAGTTCTCCAAGTAAAGTCATAGGAGGTGGTTTCTCAGTGGGTTAAGATTGCACTGCTCACAGGGAAAGTAGCAGAAAAAAGAAAAATATTCAGGCATAAAGGCAAAAAATAGGAAGGAGAAGGTGGACAGGCATGAATTGGCTTTGTGGAAAGATAGAAAGACTTTCTTGAAAGTACATGAGACTCAGGAAAAATAGGGGAAACAAAGTTGTAAGTTATGTGAAGAATAGGGTTGGGGTAATGATATGGTAGCCCAACGAGTTAGGTGAAATGGGGTGAATACTTCTGTGAGTTATTAGATCAGAAAAGCAAAGGTGATTCAGAAGCAGATGATGTCACAGTGAAGGATGGTAGCACAGGAGGGATCTCAGGAGAAGAGGTGTGTAAAGCTCTAAAATCTATTCAGAATGGTAAGGCTCCAGGAGTTGATGGCATTACTGCCGAGATGTTGAAATATGGTGGTGACTGTAATTGACTGGTTAACTGAAATTTTCCAGTTGTGCTAAGAGTTAGTAATGGTTCCTCGGAATTGGAAGGATGTTATCATTGTTTATCATTGTTCCCTTGTACACTGCCAGACAATTGCTAAGGACTAATGACAATAGCAACGATAGCAACCATAAAATGGAAGGCAGGAAAATGTGGAAATTAGCATAAGTGCGATATACAGTTAGACGTGTTGTGCGTATGCAAATTTTGGATTGCTGAACTTGTTCGTGACGTCATAACGCTCATAAGAGATATAAAGAATTTGATGCGTATTGACCGTTGTTGTTCAAACGCAAAGTTGAAAGGGAAAGAATCAATTGACAAACTTGCAATTTTCAGTATGTCTTCCCGACATCACCTAGATGATTTTACGCGTGGCCGTATTATTGGCAAGATTGAAGAAGGGCGAAAAATAACAGATGTTGCCAGGGAGTTCGACGTCAGCCACAGTGTTGTTTCAAGGCTTTGGAAATCATTTCAAACAAATGGATAGTGTAGCAAACGTCATGGGGGAGGTCGTGTTCGCAGTACGACACCTGCAGAAGATCGGTACATAGTGCTATCAACAAAAAGACACCGGCGCAGCACAGCTAGTGAGGTAGCAACTCAGTTTACGGCTGCTACTGGAAAGCGGATCTCCCGAAAAACTGTCGCCAGACGTTTGCACGAAGGAGGACTATACGCCCGCCATCCTGTTGTGCGCATCCCATTGTCCAGACGTCACCGTACCGCCCGTTTGCAATGGTGCCATCAACATCGCAATTGGACTGATAACGACTGGTCTGCTGTCCTCTTCTCAGATGAGAGTAGATACAGTCTATCGTCTGATTGTCGACGACAACTGATCTGGCGTGATAGTGGTACTGCATATTGTCCAGCAAACATACAGGAAAGGGACCGATATCTGACATGTAGTGTCATGGTATGGGCTGGCATCATGATCAATGGCCGTACGTCCCTCTATGTGCTTCCAACTGGGACTATGACTGGCCAACGATACATTAATGATGTTCTGCTACCTCATGTTCGCATGTTCCGTGGTGCTGTCTGTGATAGATTCATTTTCATGGACGACAACGCAACATGTCACCGAACAGTCGCTGTCCAGGAGTGTCTTGAGAGCGAGGATATTCAACGCCTCGTATGGCCAGCACGTTCTGCAGATCTGAATCCCATTGAAAATGTGTGTGATGCTTTGGGGAGGAGTCTTGCTGGTCGCCAATGCCCTCCAATAAACAAGGACACCCTCATCCGTGCACTGACAGAGGAATGGGATAAATTACCCCAACAGCTGCTTGGTAATGTTGTGCAAAGCATGACACGACGTGTGGAATCTTGCATCGCCCTCCATGGTGGCCATATCCCGTATTGACATCTTACGCCAGAACGCCTGCGGATGGTAATTGCATTTTTTTCGCGTTTACGTATTCTGCACAAAATGGCCTGTTTGTCCCTTGAACATGTTCCAAAGCCTTCTGGATTTCAGAGCACAATAAATTGTCTTTCTTGTAATGTCCTGGCATTCTGACATTTTATTTCACTTGGCATCCAACCACACTTACTTTTTTATGCGCTATGTAGCCGTTTATGATCCGTCCTTAGCAATTGTCCAGCAGTGTATAAGGGAAAAGGTGATCAGACTGACTTCAAGGACTATTGTGGTATTAGCCTACTAAGTGTGCCAGGGAAAGTGTTAGGGAAGGTTGTTATTGAAAAAGTACAGGGTCTTACATCAGAGAATGTGTGGGATGTTCAGAGTGGTTTTATGCCTTGTAAAGGCTGAACTAACCAAATTTTTGCATTACGTATGATGATTGAAAAGTATCTGGCTGTTCATAAGAAAGTTTTTGCTGTCTTCATAGCTTTAGAGAAAGCTTACGACTGAGTAAATAGGACACTTTTGTGGAAGGTATTGAATGGATATGGTGTTACTGGGAATCCATTTAATAGTGTAAAAGCCATGTGTGCTGCCATTTGAGCTTGTGTACGAATGAATGGTGTTTTATCAAAATGGATTTCTATTGGTACAGGATTCAGACAAGGTTGTGTAATGTCACCATGGCTGTTTATCAAACTTGTGTGTGGTCTCGCGTTGTCGTGATGGAACACAGCACCTTTACGATGAACCAGCTCTGGACGTTTCTGGATGATGGATTCGTTCAAACTGTCCAATTGCCGACAGTACACATTCGAATTGTTTGTTTGGTTCCATGGTAGGAGCTTGAAAAACACGACACCTTTAAAATCCCACCGCACTGAGACCAGAATCTTTCGCTGATGAATGTCTGCTTTGGATGTCGTTTGAGGCAGAGCAGCACATCGGGACCAAGACTGTTTGCGCAGCACATTGTTGTACACAATCCACTTTTCGTCACCAGTTATCAGTCACTTCAAAAAAGGATCGTTTTCTTCACGTTTAATGAGCATATCGCAGATGTTTATATGCACCGTCAATTGAGCTTCTTTCAGTTCATGAGGAACCCACACATCGAGCTTGCTTATGTATCTCAGCTTCTTCAGGTGGTCGTGAATGCTTGAATGATGGTTGTGCAATGTGTCTGCAATCTCTCGTGTCGTGTAACGTGGGTTTGACTCAATCAATGCCTTGATTTGGTCGTCATCAACTTCGGTGGGCCTCCCGGACCGAGGAGCATCGTTGAGGTCAAAATCACCAGCACAGAATTTTGTGAACCACCCGCTGGCATTGACGTTCTTGTAGAGCATTATCACTGTAAACTTTACGCAGCTTTTCACAAGCTTGACGCGCATTCTTCCCTTTATGGAAGTAAAACAGTAAAATATGGCAAAAATGCACAGTTTGGTGTTCCACCTTCAACTTGATGTCAAATCTCCGCAAATCAACCAAATCGCTCACTATTTCTTTTAGACTGCAGCTAGAACTGGCACCAGTCAAATGCCATAGCGATAACAGAGCTGCGCATGCCTCTAGTACTTCCCAAACCGCCCAACCGCTATCGGTGCCAAAATACGTCGTGACTTTTCCGACAACCCAGTAGTTACATGTGTTCAATGTGATTAATATATGTGCTATTTACACTAAATGCTTGGAACAACAGAGCAGCATTTAAAGAAAAACTCTGTATTCTTAGCATGTGAAGCACTTTTTCATTGATTCAGAATTGCTGAAATTGAGCAATATTAACAAAACTCGATAAAGGTAATTAAATTCTATAAAAATTACTGAATAATAAAAATAAATCAGATGTCCAAGCAGTTTTAATGTAGTCTGTTCACTACATAAAACATATTTTTTTTTTATTTGACTACGTCGCTGACAAAAGTGTACTACTGTTTGTGAAAATTGCAACACCATGAAGGACTATTAGTATTAGTTTGAGATTTACAGGATATGTACAACAGGTTAGGACATGAAATTTTCGATGTGGCTCGAAGCAGCAACCTCTGAACTGTCTGGTCTTGGGTATAAAGAGCTGGCTCAAATAAGATGTTACAATCAGTGAAGAGCTGTCATTGAGTTGAAAGGGTGTTTCTTGGGTCTCACTATGCCCTGTCACCAAAGTAGGTCACATTAGGAACACCTGATGAACTTTGAGTAAGAATGGATTGTTGAGATGCGAGAAGCTGGATTTTGCTGCTGCAAAATTTCCACTCGTACGGAATGAAGTGTCAGTACAGTGAATCAAACTTAGTGTCAGTGGCCAGATGAGGCTTGGGTGCACGAAAATCCGGGAAGTGATTTGCAATATCGCACGGAATGAGAGACATCTCTACTGCATCGCAGTGACCAATCATACAGTGGCATCCACGGTGTTAGCGCAGCAGTGGAGCACTGTCACAGGTCAAGCTTTGTTCTCCAGTATAGTTTGGCATCATGTGCTTAACAGAAGACTGGTTACTAGCTGCCCATAGCTGCACATTCCTTTGACCCTCAACCACAGATGTGTCAGGCTGCAATGGAGTTTCGAACAAAGACATTGGCATGCTAATTGGCAACAGATCATGTTTATTGACAAGTCACGATTCAGCTTGATGCGCTATGATGGTCTCATACATGTTCGAAGATGTCATGGTGAACGGCACCTTGCAGTGTCATACCAACCCAATGCCAAGTGCCATTGGGTTCAATTTGTGATTGCGCCAGTTACAAATTGAGGGAATCCTCAACAGCCAGCGATACATCAGGGATGTTTTAGAGGCAGAGATGTGTTACCCTTCCTTCAGAGTTGTCCTGATGCTATATTCCAATAAGACAGTGTTTGGCCACATATGCCCCAGAATGTCGCAAGACTTCTTCTATGCACGGCAGATACTACTAGGACAAATCAAAAAGTTAGTTACACTGTTGAATAAAAAACAAAAACAAAGAGATATATTCAGGGGGTGTTGGTATAAAGGTACAACATTTATTCATTTTTCGACATAGTCGCCTAAGGACTGCAAACATTTATCCGAACGTGTGATTAACTTTTCCATACCTGCACAGAAAAAGTCTTCCAGTTTGGTTCAACCAGTTAAGGACTGCAGTTTTCACAGCCTCATTGGTTTGGAATCGATGTCCACTAAGGTTGTGTTCCATTTTGCTGAAGAAATGGTAGTCACATGGGGATCAGTCGGGGCTGTACGGTGGATGTTGCCACACCTTCTACTTGAATGACTGCAACAATTTCTTTGTTTTCCATGCTGTATGGGTGTGGCATTGTTGTGCAGCCTTTGCTCAACTTGCACCGGTGTCTGTCCTTAATTGCCTTTTGCAAATTTCATAGCATTTGACAATATGAGTCAGCATTGATAGTCGTCCCTTTTGGCAAAAATTCTGTGTAAACAACACCTTCACAGTACAAAAAAACAACGGTCGCCATGACCTTTCCCACATACGGTTGGACTTTGCACTTCTTCCTTGTTGGAGAGGTGACATGTTTCCATTTCATGAACGATTGTTTGGTTTCAGGGGTGAAATGGTGAAACCATGTTTCATCACCTGTGATGATTCAATGCAAAAAATTGTGGCTGTCAGCATAATACCATTGCAGAAGAGCCAAAGATGACAGAAAACGTTGGTTTCTGTGGTGGTCTGTGAGTAAACATGGCACCCATCTCACACACAATTTCTTAAATCTCAGCTGCTCATGATTGATGGAATGCACAGACCCATACGAAATGTCTTAACATACTGGCAATTTCCTTGATTTTGAAATGCCTGTTATCCTGTATCATGTCAACGTCGGCAACATGCTCTCCAAAGTGCTGGATATTGATGGCCTGCCTTCGTGGTATTGGTCCGTCAAATTTGTATGACCCTTTTCAAATTGTTGGCACCACTTTACAATGTCCGGGCGAGACATGGCATTTCCCCCATATACAGCACAGATTTAACGATGGATGTCAGTGCAATTTAGACGCTTAGCCCACAAAAATCGAATGGTTCCTCACACTCCACTTTACAACGGCTGGGCGAGACATGGCATTTCCCCCGTATACAGCACAGATTTAACGATGGATGTCAGTGCAATTTCGACGCTTAGCCCACAAAAATGGAATGGTTCCTCGCATTTCCAATTTGGAGTAAGAATCCAGTTGATGTGACATTGCAAACTGCCTCCTGCACATGCCTTCCACAGTTACTGAAATAAAACACCTCCCTTCAGCAGCTCTGACATACTGTCTACTTTGCTTCCAAGCACGTATGGTCCGACTGCAATCCCACCCCAGATGGCGCTAAGTGTAACATTTTGATTCATCTATGTACTTCTTCCCTGGCATGCACGTTTGCCGGATATTTCCGCGATCGAACATGTCTGGGACACAGTGGCTAAGCGACTGACCCGTCAAGCGCCACCGCCAGTCACCACAAATGAACTCTGGTCTCACATAGAAGCAGCCTGGTAGGCTACCCCAGAATGATATCAGAAACCTCTTCCATTCAATGCCACACGGTGTAGAGGCTGTTATTGTTGCTCGAGGTGGCTTCACTCGATACTGAGGCTACCCCAGGATGATACCAAAAACCTCTTCCATTCAATACCACACGGTGTAGAGGCTGTTATTGTTGCTCGAGGTGGCTTCACTCGATACTGAGGCTACCCCAGGATGATACCAAAAACCTCTTCCATTCAATACCACACGGTGTAGAGGCTGTTATTGTTGCTCGAGGTGGCTTCACTCGATACTGAGGCTACCCCAGGATGATACCAAAAACCTCTTCCATTCAATACCACACGGTGTAGAGGCTGTTATTGTTGCTCGAGGTGGCTTCACTCGATACTGAGGCTACCCCAGGATGATATCAAAAACCTCTTCCATTCAGTGCCACGCAGTGTGGAGACTGTTATTGTTGCTCGAGGTGGCTTCACACAATACTGAGTTTTGTAGCAAAAAAAAATCTTGTATAGCTCTACAAATGTAATGACCTATCTCCTGTAACATGAGGACTCTGATATAAATTTCATTTGAATAGTGCGATTCTTTCTTGGTGTTGCAATTTTTACAAACAGTGGTGTAGTACTCAATAACCACTACAGAGTTAAGTAAGAATACACAGAGTTATGTATAGTAATAAAATTCTTTTAAGCAGAAGCTTTCAACCATTCTATGGTATTGATAACCTGCAATCAAATGAATCAGAGGACTTACATGTAACTGTGTGTTCTCACTTAATTCTATGATGGTTATGGTTGCATGAAGTTTGCTGTTTTCAGTGTAGTGGTACTCTTTTTCTTTGGATTTTTAATATTATTTCCATTCAATTTTTATTTTAATAATGTTGCCATTTCTCTTTTACGCTAACTAGGTAAATGTATTTAACGTGAATTAAAAGACTTTTGTTTTTTTTTTCAATACTAGGGGACTACAGTGTGCTTCCACAGCATAAAGTTCCTGCCCTAGTCTTTGCTACTTTTAGTGATAAAGTTTTCTTGTATCATGATGTACGTTTACCTTCATTTAAAACATACAGTTTTATCGAAGCTATGCAGAAACACCAGGAAACATCCTCTTTACTTTCGAGGTTATCCATTGACTGTAAGTTTTTCCATTTTAAAATTCAGTTATGTGTCTATACATTTTGATTACTGTCAGAAAGTAAAATTATGATATGATGAAAATGTTATATATAGTAAAGTAATTGTTCTGTGCATTGAAGGAAAAATGTAATATGCAGTATGTAAGTATAAAAACTAAGACATGCTTAAGTTACGTAAGAAAATTTAATTAAAAAGGAAGCTTTGAACTGGAAACTTCAGTCTTCGTCAGCTTTGTTTACTGATGGAAACTATGACGATGGTAGTGGTTGCCACATCCGTAAAGCCATATATGTTATTTCTTTTTTAAAATTGACTTCCATATTAATGGTATGACAAAAGGGGAATCAGTATGGCAGTTCTCTGAGCTGAGAAGAATTTTCAAATTTTCCCGATAGTGTGACGAAAAACGATCAATGAACGGGGCAATTCTTTTTGTGTCAATTCGTTTGGTGGAGTTTACCTCATTCAAATCGCAACATCTTCTGGGGAAAAGTAGTACGTTGGAAGCACCTTCCACAGCATCAAAAACCGCTTATTGGAACATAAAAACAGGTTAGTAAAATCATGCAATGCATTAATTATGATATTCTTTCCAACATACCAGAAATCATTACTCAAGTTATGAGGATAATGGCTGTGGAATAAATCTTGCTCCTGTGCCCTCACCCCATTTTGATGATGTTAAACATAATTGGTTCAGTATACCTCCGGAACAACATACTAAAATTTTGTCGCAATAGGAACATTTTTATTCAAGTTATGAGGATAATGGCTGTGAAATAAATCTCGCTCCTTATCTTTGGCCCTATTTCGATGATAGTCAACAGAATCGGTTCACTATACCTCCGGAACAACATGATAAAGTTTTCTCGCAATTGAAGCATTTTTACGCAAGTTATGATGCATAAGGACAGTGGAATGGATCCTGTTCCTATTTCCTGACATTTGATCCCACTTGGTCCATTTTCAATAGGGTTCATCCCCAGGTTGTCCCCTACCACATACTAAAATTTTATCAAAATCGAACCATTTTTATGCGAGTTATCATGTAGACAGACAGATGGACAAAGCTGGAGCATATACGCTTCTTTAACCTACGGTTGGAAAGTATAAATGATTTGTATAAAGGAAATTCTGAAATTTCCTTGGCATCCCTAACTTTGGAGGACATTTCTGCTGAGCCTTTTTTGCATGACACCAAACAAATTGCCCCGTTCATTGATCATTTTTCATAATGCTATCGGGAAAGTTTGGAAATTCTTCTCAGCTCCAAGAACTGCAATACTGATTCCCCTTTTGTCATACCATTAATATGGAAGCCAATTTTAAAAAAGAAATAACATATGTGGCTGTACAGATCTGGAAACCACTACCATCATCATAGTTTCCATCTGTCAACAAGGCTGACGAAGACTGAAGTTATCAGTTGAAAGTTTCCTTTTTAATAACATTTTCTTGCGTAACTGAAGCATGTCTTAAAGTTTTTTATACTTAGTATTAACGGTTACGGGTTTAATGTCCATTTTTTCATACAGTCATTTGCAAAAGTTTAAGACCACCTGTTGGTATTAGGAGATTTCTGCCATTTGTGTCAGCTACTGTCTGTATTACTCAACTTTCTGTTGATGTTGCATCATCCTACAGCTGCAGCTGTTGATAGAGTTGGGGGAAGCGTGCGAGCGTCGGTTTGCTTCTGGTTTTCATGCTGAGAGGTTTGTATGTATTTTCTATATAGCAAAAAATGGGCAAAAAAGCGTCATTAAGTGTTACTCAGAGGGCACAAATAGTGACTTTATATCATGAACGATACTTAGAACGTGACATAAGCAGAAAGGTGAATGTGAGCAAGACTGCTATTTATATTATGATCATGAAATTTCGATATACAGGTGAATTTAGCGAAAGAAAGAGAAGTGGACGTCGAAGGAAAACAACCCCACGTAATGACTATACCATAAGGCAAATAGTTATGCGTTCTCTAAGGGGTTTGTGCAAGAAATTCAAGGCCTTTCTACATACAAAAGGGTCTTATATTAGTATCAGCACTGTTTCCTGATGTCTTAGCAAAGATTTTGGATTAAAGTCTTAAAAACTGCACATAAACCTAGACTAACCTCTGTCATGAAAAAGAAGAGACTCCAGTTTGCGAAGCATCAATTGTGGACCGCTAAAAATTTGGAGCCAAGTTCTTTTTTCCAATAAATCAACTGTGTGTCAATTTGAATCACATGAAGCACATGTTCGGCGATCAAAAGGCAAAAGGTTTGATGAAAAATACACCATTAGCACCATAAGACATCTGCCTAGTCAGATGATATAGGGTGCTGTATCAATGTCTGGTACTGCTTCATTATCATTTTTGCTGACAGGCACTAACCATGACTGGTCCTTTTAATGTGGAAATGTTATGTGAGAAGCTGTTAACTTGTGTGCAAGTGCACAGATGCACAATCTTCATGCATGGTGATGCTCCATGCCACATATTGAAGACAATAAAGGACTACCTGCAGAGAAAAAACATAACTGTGCTTGACTGGCCCGGTAATAATGCCGACCTTAATCCCATCAAAAATTTATGGACCATTTTAGAAGACAAGGTAACAGAAAAACAGCCATGAAATTCCCAAGCTTTGATTCACGCAATAAAGTACTTGTGGTGCAAAGACATTTCAAGTGACTACTGCAAATCCCTCATTGAGAGTATGCCATATTGTATTCTGTCCATTATAAAACACAAAGGTGGCCACATAAAGTACTGATTTCATTTTTTTTATGTTTTAAAGAATGTAAGTATTCATCTGTGGTGTCATTGTTTTCAAATATCTCTGACTAGTAATTAATCCTAGTTGTAAATGAATTTATGGCACCTCTATTCATATTGTTCTATGGAATTGACTTTTTACGGGTATTATAGAGGTTATTATTCAAAAAAGCTGGTGGTCAAATTTTCGAACTAAAGCCTAGTTTGTCATCAGGACTATGTCACTTGAGTAGTTGCTGCCACTCAGTTGGAAGAGTCCAACCGCAATTATCGTTAATTGTGGTACTTCTTCTTGCTATTTCGATCCCTTCTTCTAGTTTCCTCTTTACTAAGTTTGACTGGTTGGCGATTATTCTTACTGAGTCCCAATTTATGGAGTGTCCACTTGCTTGTATATGTCTGTCTAGCCCTGTTTTGTTACCAATGTTCCTAATAGCTGCTTGGTGTTCTTTCATTCGGACTTTAATACTTCTCCCTGTTTTTCCTATATAGCTGAGTCCGCAGTTGCAGTTGATGCAATGTATTACTCCTTCTTGCAATTGGATGACCACTTCTTTCTGCTTTAAAGCTGGCAGGAATTTCTTTAATTTGATACTTAGATCTGGAGCAAGCCTGATATTATATTTTGCTCCGATCCTCTTCAGTTTTTTGAAAAGTCCTTGTGGTACGTAATTTTTCTGGTGAATTTGAAGTTGTTTATTTCCTGCTTCTTTTTTGGCACTTGTCTGAATAATTTCTCAACATACCACGATGTAAATAAGAAAAAATGACTCTACAACTTAAATCTTGGCCCTCAGTCTCCGGCAGCTGGAATGTACCTGGCCAAGGCAGCGGCCAGTGCGACATGAAGGCAGAGGGTGCTAAGAATCCCCGGAGGACCGGACTAGGCTGCCATTTGATGCTGACCTTGGCTACCTACAACGGACGCTCCCTATCTTCTGATTCAAGGCTTCTTGAATTGGAAGAGGAACTACAAAGGATCAAGTGGGACATCGTCGGGCTGAGTGAGGTAAGGAGAAAAGGAGAAGATCTCATTGAACTGAAAAGTGGACATCTCTTCTATTATCGTGGGACAGATACTGGCAGAACTAGTGGTGTCGGATTTATAATAAACAAGAAACTGAAGGATAAAGTGGTAGAAGTTGAAAGTTCCTCTGACAGAGCTGCACGACTCGTTATCCAACTATCGAGAAGATACCAGGCTCAGATTATTCAAACTTATGCACCCACCACAAGTCATCCTGAAGAAGAAATTGAAGAATTTTATGAGGAAATTCGTCATCTAAATAATAAAGGTAAGCAGCACTTGAAGATAATTATGGGAGATTTCAATGCAAAAATAGGGCACCGGCAACAGAATGAAACTTCAGTAGGTAAATTCGGTCACGGCAACAGAAACCAGCGTGGAAATACTCTCGTTGAGTTTGCAGAGGCAGAAGGATTTTTCATCTTGAATTCCTTTTTCAAGAAAAAGCCACACAGGAAATGGACATGGAGACATCCAATTGGGACGACAAGTGAAATTGATTTTATTATGTGTAACAAAAAATTCGTCATCGAAGACTGCAGTGTGCTAAACAAGTTCAACACAGGTAGTGACCATAGATTGGTGAGATGTAAGATGCACCTCAACACTAAACTGGAACGTGGCAAGCTCATAAGACAAGCAAAATGTATTGACATAACCAACCTTAAAAAACACCATAATACTTTCAAGTTGGAACTGAAGAACAGATTCTCTGCTTTAGAAGGCCTAACATCGGAAGAAGTGGATATTTCGGAAGTTAACAGAAAAGTAACCAAAGCTCTTATGGAAACAGCAACAAAATTAGCTGGGTCTAAGAACAAGTTGCATGTAAACAAATTATCAGGAAAAACCAAAATGTTGATGCAAAAAAGAAGACAGATGAGGACAACTAAAGAAGATGTGACTTCCAAAGTGGAATATATAGAGCTATGCAAGACAGCACGAAAAAGTATCACTGAAGACGTAAGGAAATTCAACTGTGAGCTAGTGAGGAAAGCAATTGAAAACAACCAAAGCCTGAAGATAGCAAAGGGACATCTCAGTAAGGGAAGAAAACAGATTATGGCTCTGAGAAAAGAAGATGGTTCTATAACAAGAAATAGAGGCGAAATTTTGACAAGAGTGAAAGATTTCTACTCCAAATTATATGAAAGGGATGATACATGTACTCCAGACATCATGAAAGGTACCAGAGTTCTTCCAGTCCTCCCAGCAGAAGTTGCTCATGCAATCAAGAACATGAAGCGGGGGAAAGCTCCAGGAGAAGATGGAATTACTATAGACATCATACAAGAAGCAAGTGGAGAAATCGAAACAGTACTCGCCCAAATTTTCACTCGATGCCTTAATGAAGGGAAGATTCCTGAGGATTGGAACAATGCTACAATGATCCTGCTACATAAAAAAGGTGACATTGAGGATCTCAGGAACTACAGACCTATCAGCCTCCTATCAGTGGTTTATAAAATCTTCACTAAAGTTCTTTCACACCGCTTGAAGGTAACACTGGACATGGCTCAACCGAGAGAACAAGCTGGATTCAGGAGTGGCTACAGCACAATAGATCATATCCATGTACTGAGAGAACTAATTGAAAGAGCGAGGGAATATGAACTTCCATTGTGCATGGCTTTTATCGATTATGAAAAAGCCTTTGATTCGGTGAAACCATCAGCAGTTACCACGGCTCTGAAATCCTGCGGTATTGAAGATGCATACATTAATATTATTAATAACATCTATGAAAATGCAAGTGCAAAGATTCGGCTGTTTGAAAATACAACACACATAAAAATTGGAAAGGGAGTGAGACAAGGTGACACCATATCTCCGAAGCTCTTTAATGCCACATTGGAAAATGTCTTTCAATCACTGAACTGGGAAAACAAAGGGATAAAGATTAATGGAGATTATCTAACCCACCTTCGTTTTGCTGATGACGTAGTCATTTTTGCAACTACCCCATCAGAGCTGCAGAGTATGATCCAGGAACTTGCTGACAAGAGTAAAGAAGTGGGATTAAAAATGAACTTTCAGAAGACAAAAGTGATGTTCAATGCTTTTACAAGAAATGAAGATTTATCGATTGATGGAGAAAAACTGGAGATAACAGATACGTATGTTTATCTTGGACAGCAGATATCAAGTGAGGGTCACATTGATGAAGAAATTAATCGGCGTACAAAACTTGCCTGGAGAGCTTTTGGAAGAAACAGCATAATTTTCAAGAGCAATATGCCATTATGTCTTAAAAGAAAAGTGTTTGATCAATGCATCCTTCCAGTGCTTACGTATGGTGCAGAGACGTGGACCTTAACTAAAAGAGACATACAAAGGCTGCAGACAACTCAAAGAAGCATGGAGAGGTGCATGCTTGGTATAACCAGGAGAGATAAGAAGAGGAACTCGTGGATCCGAAAAATGACGAGAGTGGAAGACATCATGATCAGAGTTAAATCCCTGAAATGGCAATGGGCTGGACATACTGCCAGAAGGACAGACCATAGATGGACAGCCGAAATTTTAGATTGGATTCCAAGGGACAGGAAAAGACCCAGAAAAAGACCACAGGGGAGATGGGTGGATGAAATTCGTAAATATGCGGGAGTGACATGGAGGAGACTGGCACAAGACAGACCGTTGTGGAGGAAACTTGGGGAGACCTTCGTCCAGCAGTGGATTGATAATGGTTGACAATGATGATGATGATGATGAAATAAGAAAAATACGTGTTGGAAATGTGTAGAGACGAAAACCTCCTAAAAGATTTAGGGAATAAAGGTGAGTAACCTCAAAATATAGATAAGGGTAGGGGTAATTGTTTTCTGCCAATATTTTTTTTAATTCTTCTGTGTGAAGATCTTTTTGAGCATCTGAAGAGACCAGGACTTCAATTTTTTTCCAAAAATTGTCTCGCCGTATTCAATTTAATATAATCAGGGTGGAATGAGTTGACGTCTAACATCTTCCCTGTGTTAGTGGGTTTTCTAAAAAGCTGAGTGAATATTCTCCTCTCTCTTGAGGTCCAGTTTAAATCAAGGAAATTGATGCTATGGTCTTTTTCCAGTTCCAGAGTTGTACTGCAAGGTATTTTCTAGTGAGTTAAATTCTGCTAGAATTTGAGAGGGTAGAGAGATTGGTCCTCAGTATCTACTATAAATAGGACATCATCCATGTATCTTACATAGAGAGCAAATATCGAAGGTTGTACAAGGATTTTTGCCTCTAGTTTATTTACATAATAATTTGCAAGCAGAGGTGCTAGTGGAGAACCCATTGCAAGTCCTGAAGTTTGCCTGTAATATTTCTTTCCAAACTGGAAGAAATTTTTCTTGAAAGAATAATTCTCTTCCAACTGAGTGGCAGCAACTACTCCAGTGATGTAGTCCTGATGACGAACTAGGCTTTAGTTCGAAAATTTGACCACCAATGTTTTTGAATAATAACCTCTATAAGACCCGTAAAAAAGTTAATTCCATAGTAATTAATTTTTTCTTTGAAAACCTTAATTTTCAATAAATTGACAGGTGGTCTTAAAACTTTTGCAAATTGCTATACTGGAGAGACCAATAATGAAGAAAAAAATTCACACTTGATTTATTATGTATTAAACATTAGGAATAGTAAGATCTTTTGGCTGAAATGTCAGCCTTGTTCACACTAGTAGCAAGCACTCACATGGTTGATATTGTTTCTTTAGATGTTGCCAGTAAGAGATTTCCAAATAGTCTGAATATTGAAGGATATATCCAAATTACAAGAATTTTTATTGAAGAGAATTTCAACGCTTCCCCTGTAGTGTGATGAACATTTGTTTGATTAGAGTGCAGTCTTTTGGGTACAAGTCCAGTTTAGAGAGGCAGAGGTGTATTCAATTGTCAGAAGAGAAAGTGCAGAAGTAGGAAGGCATTTTCTGACATCCCTTCTATGTTCCAAAATTTTGCAGCTGATTGTATGAAAAGTACTACCAATATAACATTTATCGCCTGAGGAAGTAGACACAGGGATGAGGTATACATACCCCAGGGCAGTCTAAAGGATCTCTGTCTTTAGATATTGATTGGCTGGTAGTAGGAGGAGAATTGATTGCAAGCCTGTAACCAAAATATTTGACAAGTTTGTAAGTGAAGAAATTATGGTATGGGATTGAACAAATAAAGAATAAAGATGGTGTCTGTAGAGGAAAGAGGTGACAGACATATTGTTTGGCATCAAACTTTTTGAAAAGTTTGGTGACAATTCTGAGGGGAAACTGATGGTTTAGATCTATTTCTTGAATAAATGCATATTCTTTTTGTAATGAGTGGGGGACATTGATGTGGTGAATGAGTGATTTTAGAGCTGCAGCTTATAACAGCAGTACTTGAGTAAAATGGAATAATGTTTGTGATAGTGGGTTTTTCTGTGTAGACAGATGCATGGAGTTTATTTATTCTAGTTATTTGTATATCCAAGAAATGAATACAGTTACTGGTTTCAAGATTGAAAGTTAAATTAATGGTGGGGAATTTTCTAGAGATAAAAGAATTGCACATTCTCACCGCTTCCAAGTCATGAGAGGGTTTTACAAGGGGGAGGGTTTTACAATGTGATTTTCAATGTTTGGCATGAATATTTCTGCAAGTAGAGGGGAAAGAGGTGATCCCATGGGTACACCTTGGATTTGGTGGTAAAACTGTAAGTGAAACAATTATTTTCTTGCAAGGTGTGAAGGCAGTCATAGAGATCTTTGATTTACGGCCAAGTCCGGCTTTTCCACAAAGTTTTTTGTGAGGAGCATAAATGCTTCAAAGAAGGGGACCGAAGGGAAACAACATCAAGAGTGAATAAAATATCTTGGTTTTCAACAGAGGCGGGAAGTTTTTTTAAAAACTCTTTAGTGGAACTTATTTCTTACTGCCGATCACTTATGGGCATTAAGTGGTTGGCAGTAAGAAATTTGCATTTTTGAATTAATTTTCTTTCTGGGGTGTGGAACTGTGGGTGTATTAGAGTTGCCAGCCGATCGGGAAACTGGGGAAAATCAGGGAATCCGAAAATAAAACTAAAAAACAGGAAAAACTCAGTAAACATTTTTTTTGCAAAAACCTGGAAAAGTAAGGGAAAATTAAATTGATAATTGTTTGCATAATGCGTATGCAGTTACCAGGGGTGCGCCAAAATAAAAATCTTACACCATCTTGCTACAAAAGGCAGATTTTGCAGAACCGGCGGTACTTCAGCACACTAAATTCTCCGTGCGCACAGAGTTCCGCTTGAAGCTGAATAAGACCATGTGGTGAGAAGAAAGATTCAGCGATTTCAAGCACTATGGGTTAATCGTCTGTCCGCTATGGACGACGGAAAACATATCGAGTATGCCATGGAAATAGTCGGTCCGCTGTGGATGACAGAAAATATCCAGTGTGGTATGGAAATTGTCGGTCCGCTACGGATGACGGAAAATATCGAGTGTGCTATGGAAATCGGCGGTCCACGACGGAAAATATCGAGTATGCTACGAATGACAGAAAACATAGAGTATGCTACGAAAATCGTCAGTCCGCTGCAGACAACGAGAAAAACGTAGAGTATGCAGTGGAAATCGAAAATTTCAGCCAGCAACAAAAAAAAAAAAAAGCCAGCAAATAATTCAAGTGTACAATAATAGCTTTTTTAGCACATCTTTTGTAAAAAAAGAGCGTGCTTATGTTATCGGTTTGTACGTTCTTCCGTCCGGCTGTAGACACCATATCTCTGCAACTATTAGTCCGATTTGAAAAATTCTTTTTGCATTGGGAAGATTGAAATATGCGAATGCTTTTTTTTTATATATATATACGTTGTCCAATTTCACTGCTAGAGGGCGCAAATGCAGATGATGTCGAATCCAAAATACATTTTATTCTATTATTTGCTTCTAAACGTCAGATTGAAAAAATTCTTTTATCTTTCGATTCGTTTTAGGTATAATTACGCATAAATTTTCCACTAGGGGGTGTAAAAGTAAATTAAGTTTTCCCCGATATCTCTTCTAAAACTCCAATTTGAAAAATCTTTTCTTCAGAAGATACAGCTCCTTATGGAAAATCTTTTGCATATAATTTCTAATTTTTAGTAAAGAATACTTAGGTCACCAGGGGGCGTAAGTGTTAATTTTTGTTTCTGATGTATTTGCCATAAACTTTGAGCTTCTTAAATCTCGATTGAAAAAATTCATTTGTAGACCGATGCTACTCGTGTCGAAAAACCTTTTTAAAATATTGCATAGATGTATATATATCTGCTTCTGATGGTCTGATTAGGAAAATTCTTTCTTCATTGGCGGGACATGCTTTTTAAATAATTTCAAAATTTTCAAGTAATTCATAGACTTTCCGCTAAGGGGCACAAAGGTAAATTGTGTTTTCCCCAACATTTTTGTTTCAAAAATTCTTCCTGTATCGCATACAGCTCCAGATGAAAAATATTTTTCATATAATTTCTAATATTTTGTAAAGAATGGTTTGCCCACCAGGGGGCATAAGTTTTAATTTCTGCTTCTGTTTGCAGCAAAATATTTTTTTTCCTTGGACCGATACCGCTCACATCAAAAAACCTTTCAAGAATGCATGCTTTTCCCACCAGGGGCATAGATGCATATCTTATATTTGTCCGCATCTCTGCTTCCAAGCGTCGGATTTGAAAAATTCCTTCTTTGGTGGCGAACGTTTCTGCTGCAAAATGTTTCTCATATAAATTCAAAATTTTCTTAATGCAGAGGACGCCGCCCCAGTGGCGCAGTTGTCTAAGCGATGGCTTCTGATCATTTGTCTAAGAAGGGTCCAGGTTCAAATCCCGGTGAGGCACGGATGTTGTGTTTGGCTTACGGAACTGGCTCTCTCCTTTCCCTGGTGTCAGTGGCCCTAAATTAGGGATGGGCAACTGCCCTTAGCCCAATGAGTTGCTGACGGTGGTCGTTAAACCTCCAATAAAAAAAAAACAAGAACAACCAGAGGATGTAAGTTCAGGATTCTGTTTACAGCAACATTTGCGGGATTAAAAACTCGATTGAAAAACTTCTTTCTTCAGGCAGATGCTATTGTTTTCCATTGACTTTGAATAGCTTTAATTTGCATCAGAACGGATTCAAAATACGTGCTCATTACACCCGAAAATTCGGTGTCAGGTTTCTTGCATTGAATATATTGCATTATAGATGTGGTAATTAGTATGTATATTATCATGGTTATACATAATCTGTAAATTTTACCTGAAATTCCCTGCAAAATTATCTTCAGGAAACCCTAAAAAACTCAGGGAATTTTTAAAGCCAATATGAAAGGCATACCTGGTGTATTCAACAAGAGGTGTAATAATTGGAAAGCCTTCTTTGTGCAATTTGACCTTGAAGGAAGAGATGTCGCCAAGGAATTTTTTTTTTAGAGAGTTTATCAACAGATGATTATTTCCTCTAGGTTTGCAACAGCATCTGATATAGATGAATATAAAGACACTATGTTGAAGCTTCTTACACACTCCACAAATTCTTTTGTTGACTTAAGTAATTGGAGTTTTTTTTTTTTTTTTAAACGTTCAGAGAAGAATTTTGGTAGTGATTAAAATCGTTGTGCTTACTACACCACAAAAATAAATGGATTTAATACACTATATGCATCTCTTGGGTATTCACAGTATGGTGTATTTATAATTACATACCAACTATTTTTGTTTTATCATTACTTAAGTCAGTTGTGTTCATTATATCAAGCAAGCCTGCATCCCTTTGTCATTTCAGTGTGTGTTTTCTGTCAGAATTCTGCTACTTATAGTGAACACAGATTTTTTAATTTTTATTTGCTCTACCATTTCTTCTTTCTTTGTGTATAATACATGTATTCTTTCTGTAATTTTATTTTCAGCTAATGATGAACAGCAGCTCAGGGAATTGTATGAAAAATGCCTCTATGATTTTCCCAGCCTTTTGCTGAGTGCAAAGAAGTAATGTATTTGTATATATTTGTGTGCTGTGTTTACAGGTGCACATTAATTTAAGAGACTATGTTGCAGTAGTTTTTGCTACTGCATTTGCCAATGTAAATGATAAGGTAAGAAATTCGTTATGAATTTTAAAAAAATTCTTCCTAAGGAAAGAAAAGTCAAAGCATGTCATGTAATTCATATTTTCTCATTGTGTGAAAGAAATTTGTACATGTTTGCATATGTTAATTTGTTATCTATTTCAAATGTCATTAAATTGCTAGAAAAGCATTAAGGAAAGTCTGCCAGTTTATTCTTTACTAGAATGTAAAAAATATATATGTGTGTAAATAATTTATTTTGCTGGATTTAAAACTGTTACTGGTAAAAAAAAAAAAAAATTTTCTTGAAATCTACTAACAAAAGAAGTCAGCCTCATAATAAAATATTGGAAGAAATCCTCCAAATACGTGGCGTCAATAAATAATTAAATACATTGCTCTTTCCACGTTCCAGAAACACATAGCAACCGAAAAATTGTTTTTCAGCCGCCGCCGTGGAACTCTGCTAGATATAGAGAGTTCCGTGGTTCATTTGCACGGCGGCGGCTGAAAAACAATTTTTGGTTGCTATGTGTTTCTGGAACGTGGAAAGAGCGATGTATTTATTTATTTAAAATATTGGAAATTTATAGTATAATAAGTAAACAGTGGAAGGTTGTGTTTTTTTGGGGGGAGGGGGGCATTTCCATGATATTTTATTAAGATGACTCACCTGAAATCTTATATGCAAGTTTCAGTTCTTTTATTAGTATATTGCATTTTTCATAATTTAACCTTTTGATGATCACGAACTCATATTCAACCTGAATGGTATTTCTTTTGATTGTGTTAGATTGCAGGTAATACCCATTTTGGCAATAATTACAGTTTTTTAACAATGGTACAGGAAATAAAATAATATGGATAAAAATTATTATTCATTTTCATAAATCATGAACATCTTTATAACAGTGTATGTGATATAGCAAAAGCTTTTAAAATTATTCTACCATGTTCAGTGAAAATTTTACATAAAAACATTTTTATTCTATTCTAGTAACACACGGAAGAAACTAATTATAAGAAATCCTTTGTTAAAGTTTCATGACAAGCAGCGCAAGTTCATTTTTAATTTAAATTTTTCCTTTAGCCAGAGTTAACTGTTGGGCAAATCATATAAAAAAATTCAGATTTTTAAAAAGTACTCTTATTGATTGGCTGATATTTAGATAAGCATTTCGAAGTGAAACTGAAATGTTTGTGTAATTTATAAAACTTCCAGGAATGAAATACAACTCAAGTTCTAGAAAAATTTATTCTAAAAGTGTTTTGTTTACAAATACAAAATACATTACAAATACATTACAATGGTAAAAAAAGTTATATGTTTGATATAACAGCACTCAATACATAATATTTTGTCACAACATTTTCTGGAAATATTTGTTTGTTAATAAAATGTATATTATAAAATATATAGTGATTTATTTTGGTATAGGAGATAAATATATAAATAAATTGTTGGTATATTCCATGAGCAAGAAATTTTGTAGCTATTCAAGACTGCCACAAAGAGCAGTTTGTTAAAAACTAAGGTTTTTCATACCATGAATCTGAAACCAGATCTGTGTATCTTTTATGTGTGCTTATTTGCACATTTCAAGTACTTATTTAATAAGCACACACAAAAAAAAAAATTGTGTGCTTATTTGATTTCAGATCCATATAATTGTTATGTTCACTGTTTCAACTTATTTCTAAATGTTGAGAAGTTTTAAATTTAATTTGCATTTTTCAATATTCTTTATTGATATCTGTATGCTTGAACACTGAAAAAATGTCAACATGAATTTCATACATTGTGCTGTAACTTTCACACACATTTGTATATATATTTTAACAAAATACATTCTTGTAAGATACAAGTATGACTTGAAAAATGCAGTCAAAAGTGAGTAAATAACTGATATGTATCAGATGCATGGATAATTTTTGTTACTAATATCAGAGGGATGCAGGAAGTTTTTGCTCCATTGCATTATAGTTTCCATAGAAATTCACTGCTGTTGACAAGCAGTATGTATATCTAGTGGCAGGTACTTAAGTATTTTTTCATAGTAGCACATCTTCTAGAGTCATTCATGGCCTGCAAATTCTCTCCTCTCCCTCAAGTTTTTTAGGCATTTTAATGTTTTTAACACCAGTTTTAGTTTTTCATTTCAACGTACATTTTTATTTCTGATTTTACACAGCACAAAAGTAAAAAAAAAAAAAGCACTTATGCTTTTTTTTTTTTAATGTCTTTATCTCAATCTAGGGACATTCGTTTTCTAGAAGTCACACGGGGAAAAATAGTGTCCTATCAAATATGTATGACCATACTTCCCTCTGTTCAATTTACTCTTAACTACCATAAATATATGTTGTTGTAATGCTTTCCTATTTTAATAAGGTGAAAGAGCATTTTTTAAAGGCAGAGATAAGCCTGTGTAGTGTATTCTATATATTACTTTGTAATTGGTTGGCATGTGTGTGCTTTCATTTGTCTTCAAATTTCTGATTGTAGGGTATAGATTAAAAAGATTCATGGATATGATAGATGTAAGCATGAACAAAATTTAATAGTATTTTGAAGTATTTCTGTGATCTCAGTTTTTCTGGTAGGTGCCATAAATGCATACATTTATTCATTAGGGATCATGCAGAGTGATGTATCCCAAAGTATGGTATGCATACCATGAGATATGCATGAAAAACAAAGATGCACAGTACTTTTTGGTGTAGTGCTGTTATTTCTCTATAATCATGTAGTATTTTCAGAAAATTTGAATGATACACATCCCTGGATCAGGAACTGAATACACGTCTACCGATTTCCATTCTCTGAACACCTAGCATAACTAATTTCCAAGTAACTGGAGCATAGAAATTTATGGGAATAAAAAACAACAACATTATTTTTAGCAGTAAGATTGTAATACTGAATTGCTTTCAGTTTGCTGTTTTACTATCTCATCAGAAAACTTTAAAATTACATTTCCTGCAGCTCCCGATTTCTGTCCAAGCACGCTACCATTATTCCATCCCATACAGTGAAGTTCCATGAAGCTAAGTTAATATAGCTTAAGAATCTAAACTTCAGATTTGCCCTAATAAAAGCAATTCTATGCTTCATCAAAGATAACCCTTTCAAATCCAGGAATGGATATAGTTTACGTCAGATATTATCACAGAAAGTAAAGAAGAAATATTCTTCATAAATACATTATTTTCAAGTTTTCTGAGGCGATATACATAGAGAAACAGTGAACTAAAAGCAATCCAGTACTACAAGCCGATTGCTGAAAAAATAAACCTCAGATCTGCGTTAGTTGAAGCCTCCACCAACTCCTCGTAACAATATTCTGAAGTTTATTCCTTGGAGAGAGATTCCTTGTCCTGGATGGTGTAGTGGTAGCATTCTTCAACAAAAATCAAAGGATGTGGCATTAATTCCCAATCCAAGGGGATGCAGTTTGAAAGTTTATTCCTTGTCCTAGGTGGTGTAATGATTGCATTCTTGAACAAAAATCAATGGGGATGCAATTCGTAAGTATATTTCTTGGAGAAAGATTCCTTGTCCTGGGTGGTGTAATGATTGCATTCTTGAACAAAAATCAAAGGATGTGGCATTAATTCCCAATCCAAGGGGATGCAATTTGTAAATTTATTCCTTGTCCTAGGTGGTGTAATGATTGCATTCTTGAACAAAAATCAAAGGATGTGGCATTAATTCCCCATCCAAGGGGATGCAGTTTTCTGAAGAGACATCTACATTGTTACACTGAAATGTGGCACTACTACTTTGTAAAATAATATTGTCGACACTACGCAAAAACCATGAATCTGTATTTTATGCCAAAGGCAGAAACACAAACTTTAATGCAGAAGTGGGCAAAAACTTAGGCATGATTTTGCATAACTGCAGAATTTTCAATTTTTCATCTAGCTGCGAGTCTTAATACACAATTTTCTCCAAACTCGTGATTTGTAGTTTTGGTGTAATGCTGACAATATGTATATATGAAAAGGTTTCAGGATGGTATGTGACAAAATAAATTACTAGGGTCTAGGAGATAATACCAGGATGAAAACTTACATAAATATGAAAGTTTTAACATGTCTTGAATCTCCATGCAAAAAATTCCTTTGGTTTCTAGGCAAACAAGTCTTAAAAGTCTTGGACCCCCAAGTTCAACATATTGGAAGTGTTTCCCACATAGGAAATACCCTCCAGTTCCTGTATTATTTTTTTTTCTTAGTTGGCCAGGCACAATGAGCAGGAGCATTATCCTGTTGGAGGATAACTCATTTAAGATTCATCAGAGCAGGGTACTTTTGGCTTAAAGCAGCACACATCCACTCCAACTGGCCACAGTACAGCTGCACATTAATGCCTCAGCCATCTAGAACCAATTCCCAATTAATGAAGCCCTCAAAGTTCCACCATATTCATAGCATAACTTTGTGATCAAATCGCCCTCCCCCCCCCTTTTTTTGTCTAACCACTGTTTCTCATGTCAGTATTCTGGAAAGATATTCACTTTTCATCACGTCACAATTCATCTACGGAAATGGTTGTCTAGGGGATTTTCCAGCAATTGGCGACAAAAGTGCAAACGCCACTGAACTTGAGCAGCAGTCAGTTCACTGGGTACTTGTCAACTGCTTCTGTGTGTCTTGCCAAGCTTGTGCAGTTCATGAACAATTGTGGGTTGTTTGACAGTTGTCTAGTGTTGTGCATGGATTTGACTCTATGGCTTGGTGTACAGCTGCAGAATTCACCATTTAATGTCTTCTCGCACATGCTTTGTCTTCAACACTGCAGTCCCAGAATCTTGCCATTCTTTCAGACACTGCTCCTTCCACAGCACAAATTTCTCTCACTGCAGTGGTTTTTAAAGGAAAACGAACAGCACTCAGGTGTATTTCTCATCCATAGCTTTTGACATCACAAAATTTTCCAGTAAATCATGGCAGCGTATGCTGTTATTTATACCAACTAGACGATACCGATTTTTCAGTCGTGCATTCTTTTTATCTACATAACGCATGTGCACAGAGTACTTGCCTGACACAGGACAACTCTTCAAAATGGCAATGAATTTTGAATCATCGTATTAATGATGTAGAAACTCACATATACCAGAATACCTGCAATCACTCTGAATATGACATTTCAGTAGTATGGAAGATCCTTGGGTTGATAGTTGGAGATGAGTTATGGAAGTGGACTGGGGTCAGGAATCTGCCAATAAATAGCCCAGTTAATCTCCAAAGCTAACAGAATATGACAGGAGAGCTCTGCAAAGGACTGTCTGCTCAGAATGTAATTCAACATTGGCTCAAACCTCATGTGAGGCTATTGGGACCAATGTTAGCGCCAGGACACTACAATCTGTGGTTTACGAAGTCAAGCTGCTAATCACTTTGACTAATGCCACACATTGATTAGTGTGGTGTAAGGGATGTTGATCTTGGACTGTTGACAGATGAGTCGTGGTGCACTGTCTACCAGTCTGGTGGTTGTTCTTTGGTGGTGTGGATGCTGAAAGAAAGGTGCCTTCTGGTCTTTTGTGCTGATAATAAAGTTTGGTGAAGGTAGTGGGATGGCATAAAGCTGGTTTCCATGGTTCGACTTGGGGCCCATTAGTTGTTTTGAACATTAATTCTGAGCTCTACATATATGTCCTGGACAATTCTTCACTACCAACTTTCTAGCAGTATTTGGGAAGGGGCCATACCTCTGTTAACAGAACAATGCACCATGCCATACTACTTGCATTGTCATAGATCAATTTGAGGGCATGTACATTGAAAAGTGAGACTAGACCTCCCAAAGTTCTCGTCTCCTCTGAGACAAATTGGATTGTCAGATATTTGTAAGAAAAGACTGCCAAACAATAAAAGCTAAATCTGTAACTGCTTTGAAAACCAAATGATGGAACATACTGGCATACATATGCAAAAAAACTAGTAGAGAGTATTCCATAAAGACTAGAGGCAGTCAAAGGGCAAAAGGTTTTGGCACACAATATAAAATTTTTTGTAAATAATGATTATTTATAGACATGCAGGTGTTCACATATTAATGGTAGGGCAGTGTATGTAGCAGCTGGAAAAATGCATTAAATAGCAAATATATTCTTTGTCTGCTGAATGACCTAATCAGAAGACATACTGAGAACATGTTTTTAGCAGTTAACTCTAAGTCAAGACAAATCTACATATTTCTTAATGACAGTTTAGGGCACTAAAGAAGAAAAATCAAACCAGTTATGACAAAAACAATAGTCTTGATACAGATATTCAAACACTAAAAATGGCAATCTTTCTTTTAACCAACTTAGTGGCTGCAGTATATTTTTGCATACTGGCCAGACCATTTCTCTCCATGTTCGTCACATTATATGAAATAATTCACTGTGAAGTCACCTCCTGAATTATTGATATTAAAATAACAAGTGAATACAGTTTTTTAGGAATAAGAGTTCATAAATTTCTGTGGCAAATAGTAAAAAATGATGTGAGGCCTGTCATGTGATGCAAAGAACAAAAGGAACAAGTCAACTGTTATTTTATGCCCTTGCACTTCAAAATCTGTAATCAAATACAAAGTGAAGTGTACAGTTGTTTAGGAATAAACAAACATCTGCTGGGAAATATTTGGGATATACTAAAATTTTTCTTTCTGCAGTAAACATTTTGTACTTTTTTAAAATAAGAGAACAGAAGTATAAAAATATGAATTTAAATGGTGAAAATTTTATAAAACTGAGCTATTTTTAATATACCTATGTATTACAGATGCTTTTTATTTTTAGCCTTTGTTTTTTTTTTCCATTAAAAAGTTTTTATGTATACCAGGGGGTAAAAGAGTTCTGCCAAAAGGCAGAACTCCGCCTCTTTGGAAGTCTTCTGGAGAATTCCTGAGATTGAGAAAAATAATAGCTGTTTATAAAAAAAAAAAAAATAGCTCATATGTTATATATATGTCCATAGGTATCAGACATCCAGAACTTGTGCCTACATCATGTAAACTTTTGTGTCAGTAAACTATCTAATTACTCAAATCTTAAAAGGAAAACAAATTAAATCAATATAAATATGGGATTGACATTATTGGTTTGGTGTAAGCATATTGACTAAAATAAAATTCTTATTCGTTCCTAAAGAAATGTTAGACAATTTTGTCACTTATTTATGCATATATGGTGTTTAGGGTAGTTAATAAATGCGGAAAGGTTCATTATTTTTGCATATTCCTATGTGGGAAAAAGTTCAGCGTTTTTCTGCCATAACCACTTTCATGCTTGGTATACTCAAATATGTTCTGTCATATTTCACCTGTAACATTTATACATAAAAAAAAAAAAAAAAGAAAAGAAATTTGAGCACTGTAACTCTGCTTTTGCTCAAGTATGAACTTGTCAACCTGCTGCTCAATAAAAAAATTTAAGTGTGCCATGATCCAGCCTTTGTCCATGACTCCCAACTACTCTATAAATTTTAGCATTAGTCTGTAAAAGTCTATATTTTTAATAACTCAGTCTCTGAAGTCTATATTTTAACACCTTTCATGCGATTTTACAACATTCAAGCACTAAAAACCACTAGAAGCTTAGTAGTGACTTAGGATTACATCAAATACACATAAATAAGACTTGTTCCAACTAGTTCTTCAAGTGAAGTTAAAAGAGTTGACCAAATAGTGGTTACTGACAATAATATGCCATCTACTATCCAAATATGTACTTTAAAAGGCTAAGATAGTGTTCGAGAAGTCATGTGGGTATTGATGTCTGTTAGGTGTAATTATTCTTTTTCATCTAGTGAGTGTCTACCAGAAGTATTAAAGTTTCCTTGTAAAGAGTGATAACTGTATGATGAGTCCAACCAAGCTAGCACTACTAAACTGATGCTATTGGTCCTTATTTTAAGACTGAAATACTTGAGGAAACTTGTTATCAGTATTACTCTCTTGTGTTTGATAAGACAACTAATGAAAAAGGTAAACAGAAACCTCAGGTAACTGTAAGCTTTTGATCTGATAGAAAAAGAGAAGTTTCGTGGCACTTGAAAACTTCTTTTCTGAGTAAAGCTGATGGTGATACTCTTCATTCTACAGTTCAGGAGATGATGACAGAAGCAAATTTATCATTGCAGAAACTAGTCATGTTAAAATCTGATAGCCCAAATGTCAACGAAAAGGTTTGGAGACTTTAATGAGAATGTCCTGTCAGTATGATCTAAAGAGTTTAACATCGGCACACGTAGTATTCACACAGCACACAACGACTTTCTTTAAGGCCTTAGAATGTTTAGGGTAAGATATTTCAGAACTAGCAACTACTGTCTTCAAGTATTTTCATGGTAGACCAGAAAGAATTGGAGATTATGACACAATTCAGGAAGAGCTCAAACTCCCAACAAAGTCTTTTATGAAACATACAATAACACAATGGTTGACTTTGTTGAGTACTGCCGAGAAACTAATTGAACAGTGGAATGGCATTCAAGAGTATTTTTTGAAGTTATTACCAACAAAAGTAAAACCATCGTTCTTCAGTCACTTTCAGTCGAGAAAATCACGTCCCTGCTGAAAAAGCCAGGAATTAAAGCTGAAGCATTTTTTTGTTGTGCCCTCAGCGAAGATGTTCTCAAGATTCACAGAACTATTTCGAAAAGAGGAACTAATTATCAAGTTTTGTATTCAGAACTGGAATCAATAATTAAGCTTATTGGAAAGGTTTACAAACTATCTATGATTAAAAAAATTCATTTTCTTCAGGAGATTTTGATGAGCTTTTAAATGATTCAAATCTTCTACCTCTGAAAGACTGAACATTCAGTGAGGAAATTAGTCTGAACTGTAGAAACTAAAATTGATTAATAGGATGAATCTGCAACCACAGAGGGTCACTTGTGAGAAACACCTTAAAGATATTGTTCATGTTGCAAAGTCTCTCTGTGTGTCTGTTTTATCTGACCAGTTGATAGATGCATGGATACTCTTGAGCTTTGAAACCGATTTGCTGAGGGGGGAAAAAGCTAGTACATTTTGGAACAAGATTTTCAGTCTGAAGACTCTTGTCAGGAAACCAGAAATACCCTGCAGTGTCAAAAGTTGTCGGAGTGGCTTTAGTTTTGCACCATGGTAATGCAGATACAGAGAGAAAATTTTCTGCTTCTGGCTTTGTTCTCACTGAAAGTAAAACCACTATGATTGAAAGGATTTTAGATGCAGTGATGATGGTTAAAGATCAGTTGAGGTTCTATCAAAATATTCTTGAGGTTCCAGGCCCTCAGAAACTGATTGCTAGTGCTCAGCTGGCATAAAAAAAGGTGATGCTGGATCTTCACTTCTGTGTGAAACCAACAAAAAACTTACAGTTGCCACAGAAACAAGATTTATAAGTCTTGTGAAGTGGCTGTAAGTGTATAGCATCTTCAAGAAGAGGCTAATGAAAAAGCGAGTTCATAGTAAAAAAAACATCACTTTTTTTTTTTCAAAAAATTAAATCAATCCACGCTTTTCAAAATATTTTCAATACATTTTTTACTTTTGTTGTTATATATATAATAATAATAATTTTGTATTCATTTCATAATTTTGTTTTGTTACAATTATTCCATTGTAAATACAAATTAAGACAATTTTTTAACCAGTCAGAAAAACTTTATACTGTATCTTTGTATTTAAAAATATTTTTCTTATTGTTAATTGATATATTAAAAATAAAAAAATCAATAAATAAAAAGAAAGAAATGCAAGAGGGAGGTTGTGAGGAGGGCATTTCTCTTATTTATGTATTTAAAAAATCTAATTTTTCTTCTGTATGACAGTCTGGTTTTAAAATCCTATTCGACCTAGGGCAAAAGGGCTATAATAGTTATGAACGAATTAAGTATAAATTTCGTATTTTAGTCTATAAAATCTATTAAAATAAACCAAGGATTTGTTGTGAGCCACGTTTGTCTCATTAATTCTGCACAAATCTCCTCCAATTTTTATAAATATTGTAATTGCAATATTACTCTTTTCAAACTTTAACCTTGTTCATCAAAAGATTTCTATCCAATCTGCTAGCTGTGCTATATTGTTTTACTTATTTAGTACAATATTTTTTTATTGTATAAGCTCTCCTCTCTTTCATGAACATTAAGCATATTTTACTACAGGGCTGGAAAAATCCATGTAGTAAGATATGTAAGAAAAATTAGGTGCTAGTGCCTAATTTAAATTTTGTAATTTGCATTAAATCCATAAATTATTTGTTAAGTCATAAATTTAGGTTCTTAAAAAACTTTTTGTAGCACTTTGAATTTTTAAAAAATCTGCATAATGTCAAGAGTGCTAGTGGTATTTAGAATGTATTGAAAAAGCACTAACAACTTAAAAATGTATGGAAATATATATATATTTTTTGCTTATGAGTAATTTTACGGACCACATTGAAATTTTATTAGCAGTGGTGGTTTGGGTAAGAAAAAAAATTGCAGCAAATGCATAATATTACTTTTTGTTCCAGCATCATTACCACACATGTTGTATTATTTGAAATTGTTTCACCTGGCTCCTAGATCTGGAACATATTTTTTGCCACCCTGATTTACTGCAAGTAAATAACTTACTGGGGAAAAATGGGAAACTGATGTCACATTGCTTTGTTGTTTTAATCATGTTTCCTTATTTTTAAGTGCAAGTAAATATGTACAGCAATATGTTCTTTCATAACAGCAAGTTCAGTTTGTCTCTTGTTTTTGTTGTTTCATTTTGCACTTTTTGGCTTTCATTTTATTCCTTAAAAACTCTATAATAATGCAATCAGCTGAAATATCTTTAACTTTTCTCTCTGGTTAATACTTCACATCTGATATAAATGCACCTCCTAAAGATTAAAAGATCAAGAATTATCCATTTCTTATATAATGTATACTATAAAATAACTACATTTCTTAAAATATAACACACACTATAAAATAACCTTACACCATATTAGAACAGAAATTCAGGCACACACACGTGTGTATACAATTAACAATGCAGGCCTGATTTATTTCTAAAACACATCATCATCAAGCAGTATACCTATAAAGTTTAAAATATTAATTCATATGAAAGGTACATGTAGTAGTGTTTGTACAAGTTTGGGTGTAATTTTGTACTCATAAAATCAATATCAAAATTAAATATTTGAATTTTATATTTAAATATAACTTGTAGCTCTATTTTGAACACATTCAGTGGCTTCACATTTATGGAACTGTGACAATTCACAAACAAAATTTTTGTACTTTAGCAGAGTTGTTGGGTGCATGCATCACAATCATCGGTCTTGCAGTATGACTGATACTGGGTCTGTAGGAACCACAATGAATACTTGTTTGCACTTGATATTCTGGCCGGTACTTACCATTTTAAAGTTGTACACCAGCTAGAAATGAAGTAATAGATATATAAGTTTGGCTATATGCATTACACAATAATATATCCAAAAAGTCATTTTGAACTCTTTTTTTTTTTTTTTTTTTTTTTAAATGGGCAATATTTTTGTTATTTTGAACATTTCAAAATATGCAAATGAAAGGGTGAATCTAAGGTGTGTATTTATAATTTCCTTTTCTGGCAAGTGGCAACATCACGCTTGCTCTTATGGCATGCTAAATGTGGCATCTAGGAGTCTTAAGTTCGTAGCAGAGGACTACTGAAGTGTGAGATTTTTCATGATCTTACATACATCATTCAAAAAGTAACGAGACTGACATCATAGTGCCAAAACATGTATTAAATCACTTGCTCAAGGCTTTACCCAGATATATTCATAGTTCCAGTTGAAGAAATTTTCATTTAATCTTCCTTCCCTCAGAGTTCTTTTGGATATTTACAGACGTTGGACCTTTCCTGTTATCTGCCCGCCACTGTTTGCTTTTGTTCATTGTTATGTAAAATCACACTATTTGACTTCTGAATAAGAATGCTTTCAAGGTGTTCACGATTTTGAGTGTATCGTTCCACTTTGTTTGCATGAAACCTGATCACACTCAACATGAGAGGAAGTAGTTCACGATAAATGTTATGGGAATTTTTTAATTGGTATATAAAATGACACTATAAATATCAGAAACCTACTTATTTATTTTTTAATAAAATTTTAACTGTTTAAGAAATATATAAAAGAAAAAATTATACAGTATAAGAAAAAAATTAAAACCAGTAGGTACAAAATTAGGTCCCAATATCACTCCGAGGGGGGGGGGGCAATACGCTATGATATATTTCATAATTTCTAAAAATGAATAGTCATTAGTTTTCAATCTTTTTGCCACCTAAATTATTTACATAATTCCAAAGCGCAGACAAACGGTTAAAAGAACATTCCATCTGACTGACCACACATAATTCCAAAGCTCAGACAAACAGTCAAAAGAATGTGATCACTGTGCATCTGCTGCCAAAGGCTCTGTGTTCTACTTTCGAAATCAGGAACTAAACTTGAATGCGTTCTTATTCGGAAGTCAAATAGTGGCGGGCGGATAACAGGAAAGGTCCCGAGGCCTGTTCTCAATGTATAGAAAAATTAACAAAAGTTTTGTTTACTTCTGAAGAATTTAAATGTTGTTGCCAGGTTCCTCATACTGTATGATGAACCTGGGAACAACATTTAAATTCTGTATGAGGAACCTGGCAACAATATTTAAATTCTTCAGAAGTAAAACTTTTGTTAATCCTTCTATACATTGAAAACAGGCCTTGACTAAAATCAAAAGGCCAGAAACATCTGTAAATATCCAAAAGAACTCAGAGGGAAGGAAGATTAAATGAAAATTTCCTCAACTAGAACCAAATAGTGCCAAAACAAACCCATGCAGAAAAATGCAGCTGCCTGTGTTGGAACACCTGCAAGGTCAGTCACATGATGATGCGTCATTACAATGCTCTGCTAGTTCATTTTTATTGTAGATAGTCTAGAAGAGTTCAGACGTGTTTCTGTAACCTAGTATGTATTTAACACTGGAGCAAAGAGCAGCTACAAAATTTTGCATGCATTTCAATAAAACCACCACAGAAATGCATGAAATGGTTAAAACAGGCTATAATGAAGATGCTTTGTCGCATGCAAGAAATTTTGAGTGGCACAAGAACTTTGTGAATGGTGAAGAATGTCTGGAAGATGTGCCACACTCCAGTAGGCCTTCGAGATCGACTACAGAGGTTAATATGTCAATACCACTGAGGCACTCCTGCGGAAAGACCGTCGAATAACCATCAAGAAGGTTGCTAATGTGATGCAGATGTCCGTTGTTTCCATTGATGACATTGTGAGAAACTGGTTGTGGTACTAAAAAGTTGCTGCAAAGTGAATTCCCCACTTGCTCACAGATGAACACAAGGCAAATCACTTGTCGCCAATAGAAGTGCCGGCTACGATGTGAGCCACACTTTTTGGATCGAGTCTGCACATGTAATGAAACATTTTCTCACCATTTTGATCCAAAAACAAAACAACAGAGCACCCAATAGAGTCTCCGATCAAACAAAGCAAAAGCAAGGTCATGCTCCTTGTTTTCTTCGATAAAAAGATAATTGTGTACAACCATGTTGTTCCACAAGGAAAAACTGTTACCGGTACCTATTATTCTGATATTTTGCATCAAGATAATGCCCCAGCTCATTGTGCATTTGCTTACCCAGGAGGTTATTTATCCAAGATCTAGGCATCAAAATGGTGGTGCACCCTCTGTATTCACCGCATCTGGCACCATGTGACTTCCACTTGTTCCCTGAAGTGAAAAAACAACTTCATGGGCATCGGCTTGCATCAAATACTGAACTGAATAATGCTGTGATGGGTATCCTGAACCACATGTCGAGGAAGGGCTTCGGACACACCTTCCAAAAATGGATAGCAAGGTGGGATTGGTGCATTCGGGCAGGAGGAGAATACTTCAAAAGTATGTAAGTATGTTTACTGCACTACACTTCTGGCCCATGTAAAATCAGTCTTGTTACTTTTTGAACGACCCTCGTAGAATGTCTCCTCAAGTGACAGCTACTAACTAGAGAGGTGGTAATCCTAGCATCACACCAAATGAATTTTTGGTTCTTATGGCATGCTAAATGTGGCATCTATCATGTCTAAGTTCACAGCAGAAGACTACTGAAGTGTGTGATTTTCCATGATGTTAGAATGTCATATCAAGTGATAGCTGCTAAATAAAAGAGGACCATTAGAGGAGTGGTAATCCTAGCATCACACCAAATGAATTTTTGGAATTGCAAAAACTGCATAGCATAGCTTTTTTTTTTTTTTTTTTTTTCCTGTAGTGGAAAAATAATAAACAACATGTAAAGAGATTCAGCTTTCATTTGTGTATTCGTGAATGCTTGTGATCAAATAATATTTCAAATAAAAAGTGTTGGCCAATTATTTACTCTTGTAAACAAAAATATTATTAAGACAACTTTAAGAACTTTGTTGTTTTGATAACATTTAGTTGAATATGAAAGACTTTCGTATAACATTTCAATTATATGTGCTGGGACACCAGAAATTTAAAATATTTCACAACTTGAACCAAAAAGCAGACCACAGTAACTCTTACTAGATAATTTGGAAAGTTGTTGAGTTGAAAGTATTTTTAAAACCTAATAACTGGGGGGGGAGGCAGATATTGGAAAAAGGTCCTCACTTAGCATCATACCCTGTCATTTCTTTAAGGAATCATCAATGTTAAAAATGCTTGTGGTTCACATACCGTTATGCAGTTGCACCTCCCTCTCTAATTATTGGGAGAATTTACACAGTGCATATTGTACACTGTGTTCCCCAACAATAGGGGTCGAATTTATTTATTTTTTCGCACAATTAGCCCTGGACTAACTATTAGAATGAGAATTCAGCAGTCTCAACTAACTTTCATCTAGTCCAAAACAAATTAAGATACATAAAACACTCTTTAATGATATACTACAGAGCTTAATGTTGATTTATTGCTAGTTACCATTCAATTACACACACACACAAAAAAAGAGATTAATTTTATTATTACAAATCAATGTGTTATTTTTACTTTATTGATATTTATTTATTATATACAAGGATTGTACCAAGAATAATGCAAAAGTGTGCAGAACTTTTTTTTTTTTAACTGACAGATGTCATTCAAATTGCACATGGTGGTAGAGTAACTCTTTCTCTATAGTTACCCTTCTTCATTGCAGGTAAATAATGGATTCCAAGCAGAAGCAATGTTGCGGGCCTGAAAGTTTTAATGTCTTCCATATGAATTTAATAATTATATTCATCACAATAAATAATCTAAACAGTCAAATGTGTTTATTTGATTCTGTTTTTAGAATAATGATCGTGTAAAGACGGCGGAAATCAACACAGAAATTCAACATAAACACGAAATCAACATTACTTTGTATTTACTTAGCAATGTGCCGTCATTGAGTTCTTGATGAAGGAAGGGTGCAGGCTGTCCGACATCCACAGAAGGCTACAGAATGTTTATGGAGATGACACCATTAACAAGAGCAATGTGCACAGCTGGATAAAGAAGTTTAAAGAAGGGGAAACCGGCATTGAAGACAAATCACACAGTGGGAGACCATCATCCGCAACCACTGACACGAATTGTCAGCTAGTGGATGAATTGTATATATATAAATTATTATATAAGTTTGGCTATAACCAGTTGTTGCACAACTAGACTGTGGTCGCAATGCCATACAGAAGATGGTAGAAGAAAGTGTATGCAAAGTGGATATCTCAGCAGTTGTCACCCGATTTGAAGGAGAGAAGGGTATAAGTCTGCTAGGAGCATTTGAAGCCAATGAAGACACATTTTTTCTGATCTGGTGAAGGGATGAAACGTGGGCATATCTTTATGATCCGGAAATGAAGAATCAATACATGGAATGGTGTCACACTTCTTCACCACTGCCTAAGAAGTTCAAGAGCCAGCGATCAGCACAGAAAGTCAGGGAGACTGTTTTTTGGGGATGACAGGGGTGTCATTCTGCTTGATTTTCTGGAACGTGGCCATACTGTGACCAGCGAGCGGTATATTGAGACACTCAAAGTGTAGAGAAGCCATTAGGAGGAAGAGATCAAACAAGAATCTGAAAAGGATTCACATTCACCATGACAATGAGAGACCACACACATCTTTGGAAACAAATCAGGTGATCAGCAAATTAGGCTGGTCAGTGGTCCCCATTACTTTCGGTGTACAACCCTTATATAAACAATTCTTTATGTAATTAAGAAAGTGTCTTATGTTCTATAATGTATGCATTTCTTGTACATAATGAATTACGTGATTACTGATTTACATTCTTCATGGAAGAAGAAGTTATTTCTGTGAAAGAATGTTGTCAAAGGTAAGTGAACTTGTCCAATAAAATGAGAAATAAATGAGGAAAGCAGGAAAAGAATGCGGGCCGCCGAGGAGAGAAAAAGGCAGCAGTTCCTGTCTTAGCTTTGTGTGGCAGGACTGTGCTTAAAAAAATATGAAAACCCTGAAATTTTCATGAAGCTAGCTAAAATTTAACATACATCATAATTAGCTAATTCATCCACAAAAAAATTGCATGAATAGGATACTCTTTAAGTTAGATATGAAAATTTTAATTATAAGACTGTTCATGACAACCACACAGAAATCCTTAATAAAAAATTTCATGGCTAGTTTAAAATGTTTTTGAACTATTCATGCAAAATTTGGGGGTGTGGGACTGTTTCTATTAGCACTTTATGGTGTTCATAAAAAATTTGCAAAGATGCATTTTTTCCTTATATATATTTTTTTGTTTTGTCTTATCAAATGTCAGCCAGCCACTCTGACATTGGACTTCAGGGAACAAAGAAATTGCAGGGAGTGAGAAATAGTGGATAGGAAATTGCTTGTTGCACAATTTGAGTGTGTTCAGCTGTGGCATTGTCTTGATGGAGCAAATAACCGGCACACTTAAATCTGGTTGCTTTGTCAGTATTTTGTTTCAGGTTATCCTTGAAGACATTGTCATAGTAGGAACCAGTGATAGTTTGTCCTTGTAAAATGTAGTAGTCATGGATCACACCTGCTTTATATAAAAAAAAAAAAAAGTGCATCACCTTTCCAACACTGGGCTGCTCTTTGGTTTTTCTTGAATCAAGAACTAAAATGCTAGCTTCTGAGTATTGGTCAGAGATGGGTTCAGGTTCAAATTCTGGTGAGGAATGGATGTTGTGTTTTTCTTACAACACCGGCTCTCTCTCCCTTTTGTGGAACCAGTGGCCCTAAATTATGAACAGGCGACTGCTTATAGCCCATAGAGTTGCTCATGGTGGTCCCCCCCCCCCAAGAGCATTTTAGTTTTCATTGCAATAACTCTCCCCCTTTGTCTCAGGAGCATAATGGTGAAGCCAAATCTCATTGTGTATGATTACCCTATCCAAGAAAACAGGATCATTTCTTGACTTGCTTTTCCACTGCTGACAGGTCATGATGAAATGACTTTGCTACCCTTCTGGCAGCTGTTTTGGCATCAACTTTCTTATAGTGTCATGAATAATCTTGTGGGCATGTGCCAGACAGATTAGCATATACTGGGCTATAGCATGGACTAAAGTTGCGATCTTCTTTCGTTGTGGTGTCAATCGTCAGGTGTTTGAGGACAAGTAACATTGAATATTCTACGGAAATCCAAAATCTCAGTGAAAAATTTATATATTTTCAAGTTCTAACATTTATTAAACTATTTTGGAATTGTTTATTGGATGTTTTTAATATCATGACATTTCTTCAATTTAAAAAAATTTTTTTTTTACATCTTCATGTTGCCCACTGGCTAAAAATGCTTGGAACTGCCAGAAATTGTTCTAGCATAGGTGAGAGCGTTTCAGGATTTTCAGATCAAGCTGCCCTCCCAGATTATATTCTTGTTTTTTTTTTTGTTTTTTTTTTTCATTGTTTTTAATAACTTTGGTAATAGTAAGAAAAGAACATCCTAATTTTTTAAAGAATTGTTTTCTAATGAAATACGTTTTCTTATTTCTAACTGTCTTTTCAAAACCAATTAGTAGAGCTAGCATCGCCCCCTCCCTTTCTGAAAGTAAAATTGTAGGTTGCAAATTTTTAATTGACGCTGCCGTCGTATAAAGGCTTTGATGCATGACACGGTTTTTATCACTTGCGAGATGTAATCTGAGTCAGGTTGAACAACCGCCAGTAGGATCATGGCAAGCTGACATGAATCATTAGAGTTTGAACAAGGCATGGTAGTGGGAGCCAGAGGATGAGACATTCAATTTCTGAAGTTGTGCGAACATTCAATATTCCTCGATCCACGGTGTCACGTGTGTACCGAGAATACTTCATAGAAGGCATTACCACCCACCATGGATAGCGCAGTGGCCGACCATGGGTGCTGAATGATTGTGACCAGCAGTGTCTTGACCAGGATTGTCCATGCTAACAGACAAGCAACACTGGCTCAAATAACATCCACATTCAATGCAGGAAGTACCAGAGACATATCCATCAGGTCAATGCAGCGTAATTTAGTGTCTGTGGGGTATGGGAGCAGAAGACCCACCAGAGTGCCTTTGTTAACACCATGACATCAGATACAGATCCTCACCTGGACTGGGGAAGACTGGCAACATATGGCGTGGTCTGATGAGTCATGCTACCAGTTGTTACGAGCTGATGGTAGAGTTTGTGTGGCGCAGATACCATGAGGTAATGGACCCAAGCTGTCAACAAAACACTGTGCAAGCTGCTAGTGGTTTCATACATGTGTGGCAGGTCTTTACTGGCATGGTATGGGTCCTCTGGTTCTCTTAAACATGTCATTAACCGGTAATCGCTTTGTTGCTCCACTGGGTGATCATTTGGAGCCCTTCATGGACATCCTGGACTCCAACAAGATGGGATTTTCCAGGTGGACAATGCACCTTGTCATCGGAGTCCAATTTTTCCAGAACTAGTTCGAGGAGCATTCTGGACAGTCCCGACAGATGGTGTGGCCACCACGTTCGCCCGACAGGAACCCAATAGAGCACTTGTGGGACTCAGGGCTCGACTTAGGTCAGTCGAGGCCCTTTGCACATCCTATGTCGGGGGCCCCCTTGATTAAAATTTTCAGTCAAACAGTCGAAAGGAATATTTATTGGTAAATATTTTTTATTTGCAAGCAGTTTTTCTAGCAGTAAAAACATTAAAACATATCCCACATGCTAGTCAACTTTATAGCCAATGTGTCTTGTAATACACGAGCATTCACACAGCTTGTACTTCCAGCACTCGCAGAGCTTACAGCTGCAACATTAATTACTTGGGAATTCTTTTTTTGTTTTATAGTGTCATTTACAGAAATAACTATCCTTCCAGAAATATAATTTAAAACACCTGGTTTACTATAAATTTAATGAAAATGATGAACCAATGATAGTTTAAGCTGTAAAAAGTAATCCCTCACAAAGTCTTGCAGCTGACCACACACGTTGTGGGATAAATTATTGCAACACTCCACGTAAATTATTACAACAGACTTTAAAGTAGCGTCAATTGAACTTTTTTTGTATTTTTATTGATGTAAAAATAAACCCTACATAATTACGAATATTAATTCACAATTTTTGTTCTCACATGACTAAAATTAATAATAAAAATGCTTTTTAGTAAATTCTACATGTTTGCTGAAATGCTTTTCATGTATAATATACCGTATGGCTCCGAATATAGGCTGTTCCCATCGCATTTTGATTGTTACAAATAAGGGCGAGATTAAGATGTTGCACTGGCCGATCGCAGCTCAGCGCAATGCTTGAACTTTATTATACAAAATAATAACTTGGTTTCCAAAATCTCATCCTAAATTTTGAAATCGAACCGTATAATAATTTCTTGCTATAACGGAAAACATATTTTAATTCTGAAAATTTATATTATTTTATTAAGTTAGTTTAAAGCCCCCTCCAAATTCTCAGGCCTTGAGCATGAAATCAGGCCCTGGTGTGGGACGTGGTGGAAAGGTCCATTCGTACCCAAGATCCTGCACCTACAAATACCAGGGAACTGTGGGCAGCTGTTCAGACAGCATGGCTCAACATCTCTCCAGAAATCTTCCAGCCATTTGTGGAATCAATGCCACGTCAAGTTGCTGCACTTAGCTGGGCTAGAAGAAGTCTTACATGATACTAGGTACGTATCTCATGACTGTTGGCATTTCAGTGTGTATATGAAACAAGGTACACAGCGTTCGTATTGCAAATTGGCAGAAACGTGCTGAAAATAATAGTGTTCCTGTAAAGAATATAGGGTAAGAGTGTATGTTTATTCACACTATCTTATGCTTACAAATATTAAATCCTTTAAGCATGTTAAATTTGCCTGGAAAATGTTTTTAAGTGTCTTTGACTCTTTGTCATTGAGTCAAAACAACAGTAACAATTCTTAAAAGAACTTCAAAAAATCAGATACTGCATCCAGAAGTGCATAATGGCATATTCAGATCCCAATAATTAAACTGTTTTTAAAGTTCAGAATATTTCTAAAAATCATCTGTTTAAAAAATATCACCAATACAGGGTAGTTATAATTTGTTCAATGTTAACAGAATGACCATATTTTTCATCATATAATCCACAGATTGTCTGTTAAAATAGTAATAAATTTAGGTGCTAGGGATTACACACCAACGTGGATAACACAGCACTTTAAAAATATGTTTTTGCAGCACTTCAATTTTTAAGACAATTAGTGTCGGATTGTTAGGAGAGGTCATATATCTGGAAAATTAACAGAAATGCATTAATGACAGGAAAACATAATGTAGCATGAAGAAGTTTTTGTTCTTTTACTTCATCATCATCATCATCATCATTGTCAACCATTATCAATCTACTGCTGGACGAAGGTCTCCCCAAGTTTCCTCCACAATGGTCTGTCTTGTGCCAGTCTCCTCCATGTCACCCCTGCATACTTTCGAATTTCATCCACCCATCTCCCATGCGGTCTTCTTCTGGGTCTTTTCCTGTCCCTTGGAATCCAATCTAAAATTTCGGCTGTCCATCAATGATCTGTCCTTCTGGCAGTATGTCCGGCCCATTGCCATTTCAGGGATTTAACTCTGATCATGATGTCTTCCACTCTTGTCATTTTTCGGATCCACGAGTTCCTCTTCTTATCTCTCCTGGTTACACCAAGCATGCACCTCTCCATGCTTTCTTTGAGTTGTCTGCAGCCTTTGTATGTCTCTTTTAGTTAAGGTCCACGTCTCTGCACCATACGTAAGCACTGGAAGGATGCATTGATCAAACACTTTTCTTTTAAGACATAATGGCATATTGCTCTTGAAAATTATGCTGTTTCTTCCAAAAGCTCTCCAGGCAAGTTTTGTACGCCGATTAATTTCTTCATCAATGTGACCCTCACTTGATATCTGCTGTCCAAGATAAACGTACGTGTCTGTTATCTCCAGCTTTTCTCCATCAATCGATAAATCTTCATTTCTTGTAAAAGCATTGAACATCACTTTTGTCTTCTGAAAGTTCATTTTTAATCCCACTTCTTTACTCTTGTCAGCAAGTTCCTGGATTCTACTCTGCAGCTCTGATCCCTCGCTCTTTCAATTAGTTCTCTCAGCACGTGGATATGATCTATTGTGCTGTAGCCACTCCTGAATCCAGCTTGTTCTCTCGGTTGAGCCATGTCCAGTGTTACCTTCAAGCGGTGTGAAAGAACTTTAGTGAAGGTTTTATAAACCACTGATAGGAGGCTGATAGGTCTGTAGTTCCTGAGATCCTCAATGTCACCTTTTTTATGTAGCAGGATCATTGTAGCATTGTTCCAATCCTCAGGAATCTTCCCTTCATTAAGGCATCGAGTGAAAATTTGGGCGAGTACTGTTTCAATTTCTCCACTTGCTTCTTGTATGATGTCTATAGTAATTCCATCTTCTCCTGGAGCTTTCCCCCGCTTCATGTTCTTGATTGCATGAGCAACTTCTGCTGGGAGGACTGGAAGAACTCTGGTACCTTTCATGATGTCTGGAGTACATGTATCATCCCTTTCATCTAATTTGGAGTAGAAATCTTTCACTCTTGTCAAAATTTCGCCTCTATTTCTTGTTATAGAACCATCTTCTTTTCTCAGAGCCATAATCTGTTTTCTTCCCTTACTGAGATGTCCCTTTGCTATCTTTAGGCTTTGGTTGTTTTCAATTGCTTTCCTCACTAGCTCACAGTTGAATTTCCTTACGTCTTCAGTGATACTTTTTCGTGCTGTCTTGCATAGCTCTATATATTCCACTTTGGAAGTCACATCTTCTTTAGTTGTCCTCACCTCTCTTCTTTTTTGCATCAACATTTTGGTTTTTCCTGATAATTTGTTTACATGCAACTTGTTCTTAGACCCAGCTAATTTTGTTGCTGTTTCCATAAGAGCTTTGGTTACTTTTCTGTTAACTTCCGAAATATCCACTTCTTCCGGTGTTAGGCCTTCTAAAGCAGAGAATCTGTTCTTCAGTTCCAACTTGAAAGTATTATGGTGTTTTTTAAGGTTGGTTATGTCAATACATTTTGTTTGTCTTATGAGCTTGCCACGTTCCAGTTTAGTGTTGAGGTGCATCGTACATCTCACCAATCTATGGTCACTACCTGTGTTGAACTTGTTTAGCACACTGCAGTCTTCGATGACGAATTTTTTGTTACACATAATAAAATCAATTTCACTTGTCGTCCCAATTGGATGTCTCCATGTCCATTTCCTGTGTGGCTTTTTCTTGAAAAAGGAATTCAAGATGAAAAATCCTTCTGCCTCTGCAAACTCAACGAGAGTATTTCCACGCTGGTTTCTGTTGCCGTGACCGAATTTACCTACTGAAGTTTCATTCTGTTGCCGGTGCCCTATTTTTGCATTGAAATCTCCCATAATTATCTTCAAGTGCTGCTTACCTTTATTATTTAGATGACGAATTTCCTCATAAAATTCTTCAATTTCTTCTTCAGGATGACTTGTGGTGGGTGCATAAGTTTGAATAATCTGAGCCTGGTATCTTCTCGATAGTTGGATAACGAGTCGTGCAGCTCTGTCAGAGGAACTTTCAACTTCTACCACTTTATCCTTCAGTTTCTTGTTTATTATAAATCCAACACCACTAGTTCTGCCAGTATCTGTCCCACGATAATAGAAGAGATGTCCACTTTTCAGTTCAATGAGATCTTCTCCTTTTCTCCTTACCTCACTCAGCCCGACGATGTCCCACTTGATCCTTTGTAGTTCCTCTTCCAATTCAAGAAGCCTTGAATCAGAAGATAGGGAGCGTCCGTTGTAGGTAGCCAAGGTCAGCATCAAATGGCAGCCTAGTCCGGTCCTCCGGGGATTCTTAGCACCCTCTGCCTTCATGTCGCACTGGCCGCTGCCTTGGCCAGGTACATTCCAGCTGCCGGAGACTGAGGGCCAAGATTTAAGTTGTAGAGTCTAATGAAATACGTTTTCTTATTTCTAACTGTCTTTTCAAAACCAATTAGTAGAGCTAGCATCGCCCCCTCCCTTTCTGAAAGTAAAATTGCAGGTTGCAAATTTTTAATTGACGCTGCCGTCATATAAAGGCTTTGATGCATGACACAGTTTTTATCACTTGCGAGATGTAATCTGAGTCAGGTTGAACAACCGCCAGTAGGATCATGGCAAGCTGACATGAATCATTAGAGTTTGAACAAGGCATGGTAGTGGGAGCCAGAGGATGAGACATTCAATTTCTGAAGTTGTGCGAACATTCAATATTCCTCGATCCACGGTGTCACGTGTGTACCGAGAATACTTCATAGAAGGCATTACCACCCACCATGGATAGCGCAGTGGCCAACCATGGGTGCTGAATGATTGTGACCAGCAGTGTCTTGACCAGGATTGTCCATGCTAACAGACAAGCAACACTGGCTCAAATAACATCCACATTCAATGCAGGAAGTACCAGAGACATATCCATCAGGTCAATGCAGCGTAATTTAGTGTCTGTGGGGTATGGGAGCAGAAGACCCACCAGAGTGCCTTTGTTAACACCATGACATCAGATACAGATCCTCACCTGGACTGGGGAAGACTGGCAACATATGGCGTGGTCTGATGAGTCATGCTACCAGTTGTTACGAGCTGATGGTAGAGTTTGTGTGGCGCAGATACCATGAGGTAATGGACCCAAGCTGTCAACAAAACACTGTGCAAGCTGCTAGTGGTTTCATACACGTGTGGCAGGTCTTTACTGGCATGGTATGGGTCCTCTGGTTCTCTTAAACATGTCATTAACCGGTAATCGCTTTGTTGCTCCACTGGGTGATCATTTGGAGCCCTTCATGGACATCCTGGACTCCAACAAGATGGGATTTTCCAGGTGGACAATGCACCTTGTCATCGGAGTCCAGGTTGTCCAGAACTAGTTCGAGGAGCATTCTGGACAGTCCCGACAGATGGTGTGGCCACCACGTTCGCCCGACAGGAACCCAATAGAGCACTTGTGGGACTCGGGGCTCGACTTAGGTCAGTCGAGGCCCTTTGCACATCCTATGTCGGGGGCCCCCTTGATTAAAATTTTCAGTCAAACAGTCGAAAGGAATATTTATTGGTAAATATTTTTTATTTGCAAGCAGTTTTTCTAGCAGTAAAAACATTAAAACATATCCCACATGCTAGTCAACTTTATAGCCAATGTGTCTTGTAATACACGAGCATTCACACAGCTTGTACTTCCAGCACTCGCAGAGCTTACAGCTGCAACATTAATTACTTGGGAATTCTTTTTTTGTTTTATAATGTCATTTACAGAAATAACTATCCTTCCAGAAATATAATTTAAAACACCTGGTTTACCATAAATTTAATGAAAATGATGAACCAATGATAGTTTAAGCTGTAAAAAGTAATCCCTCACAAAGTCTTGCAGCTGACCACACACGTTGTGGGATAAATTATTGCAACACTCCACGTAAATTATTACAACAGACTTTAAAGAGCGTCAATTGAACTTTTTTTGTATTTTTATTGATGTAAAAATAAACCCTACATAATTACGAATATTAATTCACAATTTTTGTTCTCACATGACTAAAATTAATAATAAAAATGCTTTTTAGTAAATTCTACATATTTGCTGAAATGCTTTTCATGTATAATATACCGTATGGCTCCGAATATAGGCTGTTCCCATCGCATTTTGATTGTTACAAATAAGGGCGAGATTAAGATGTTGCACTGGCCGATCGCAGCTCAGCGCAATGCTTGAGCTTTATTATACAAAATAATAACTTGGTTTCCAAAATCTCATCCTAAATTTTGAAATCGAACCGTATAATAATTTCTTGCTATAACGGAAAACATATTTTAATTCTGAAAATTTATATTATTTTATTAAGTTAGTTTAAAGCCCTCCAAATTCTCAGGCCCTGAGCATGAAATCAGGCCCTGGTTTGGGACGTGGTGGAAAGGTCCATTTGTACCCAAGATCCTGCACCTACAAATACCAGGGAACTGTGGGTAGCTGTTCAGACAGCATGGCTCAACATCTCTCCAGAAATCTTCCAGCCATTTGTGGAATCAATGCCACGTGAAGTTGCTGCACTTAGCTGGGCTAGAAGAAGTCTTACATAATACTAGGTACGTATCTCATGACTGTTGGCATTTCAGTGTGTATATGAAACAAGGTACACAGCGTTCGTATTGCAAATTGGCAGAAACGTGCTGAAAATAATACTGTTCCTGTAAAGAATATAGGGTAAGAGTGTATGTTTATTCACACTATCTTATGCTTACAAATATTAAATCCTTTAAGCATGTTAAATTTGCCTGGAAAATGTTTTTAAGTGTCTTTGACTCTTTGTCATTGAGTCAAAACAACAGTAACAATTCTTAAAAGAACTTCAAAAAATCAGATACTGCATCCAGAAGTGCATAATGGCATATTCAGATCCCAATAATTAAACTGTTTTTAAAGTTCAGAATATTTCTAAAAATCATCTGTTTAAAAATTATCACCAACACAGGGTAGTTATAATTTGTTCAATGTTAACAGAATGACCATATTTTTCATCATATAATCCACAGATTGTCTGTTAAAATAGTAATAAATTTAGGTGCTAGGGATTACACACCAACGTGGATAACACAGCACTTTAAAAATGTTTTTGCAGCACTTCAATTTTTAAGACAATTAGTGTCGGATTGTTAGGAGAGGTCATATATCTGGAAAATTAACAGAAATGCATTAATGACAGGAAAACATAATGTAGCATGAAGAAGTTTTTGTTCTTTTACTTCATCATCATCATCATCATTGTCAACCATTATCAATCCACTGCTGGACGAAGGTCTCCCCAAGTTTCCTCCACAACGGTCTGTCTTGTGCCAGTCTCCTCCATGTCACCCCTGCATACTTTCGAATTTCATCCACCCATCTCCCATGCGGTCTTCTTCTGGGTCTTTTCCTGTCCCTTGGAATCAAATCTAAAATTTCGGCTGTCCATCGATGATCTGTCCTTCTGGCAGTATGTCCAGCCCATTGCCATTTCAGGGATTTAACTCTGATCATGATGTCTTCCACTCTTGTCATTTTTCGGATCCACGAGTTCCTCTTCTTATCTCTCCTGGTTACACCAAGCATGCACCTCTCCGTGCTTTCTTTGAGTTGTCTGCAGCCTTTGTATGTCTCTTTTAGTTAAGGTCCACGTCTCTGCACCATACGTAAGCACTGGAAGGATGCATTGATCAAACACTTTTCTTTTAAGACATAATGGCATATTGCTCTTGAAAATTATGCTGTTTCTTCCAAAAGCTCTCCAGGCAAGTTTTGTACACCGATTAATTTCTTCATCAATGTGACCCTCACTTGATATCTGCTGTCCAAGATAAACGTACGTGTCTGTTATCTCCAGCTTTTCTCCATCAATCAATAAATCTTCATTTCTTGTAAAAGCATTGAACATCACTTTTGTCTTCTGAAAGTTCATTTTTAATCCCACTTCTTTACTCTTGTCAGCAAGTTCCTGGATTCTACTCTGCAGCTCTGATGGGGTAGTTGCAAAAATGACTACGTCATCAGCAAAACGAAGGTGGGTTAGATAATCTCCATTAATCTTTATCCCCTTGTTTTCCCAGCTCAGCGACTGAAAAACACCCTCCAATGTGGCATTAAAGAGCTTCGGAGATATGGTGTCACCTTGTCTCACTCCCTTTCCAATTTTTACGTGTGTTGTATTTTCAAACAGCCTAATCTTTGCACTTGCATTTTCATAGATGTTATTAATAATATTAATGTATGCATCTTCAATACCGCAAGTTTTCAGAGCCATTGTAACTGCTGATGGTTTCACTGAATCAAAGGCTTTTTCATAATCGATAAAAGCCATGCACAATGGAAGTTCATATTCCCTCGCTCTTTCAATTAGTTCTCTCAGCACGTGGATATGATCTATTGTGCTGTAGCCACTCCTGAATCCAGCTTGTTCTCTCGGTTGAGCCATGTCCAGTGTTACCTTCAAGCGGTGTGAAAGAACTTTAGTGAAGATTTTATAAACTACTGATAGGAGGCTGATAGGTCTATAGTTTCAGATATCCTCAATGTCACCTTTCTTATGTAGCAGGATCATTGTAGTGGTGTTCCAATCCTCAGGAATCTTTCCTTCATTAAGGCATCGAGTGAAAATTTGGGCGAGTACTGTTTCGATTTCTCCACTTGCTTCTTGTATGATGTCTACAGTAATTCCATCTTCTCCGGGAGCTTTTCCTCGCTTCATGTTCTTGATTGCATGTGCAACTTCTGCTGGAAGGACTGGAGGAACTCTGGTACTGGTATCTTTCATGATGTCTGGAGTGCATATATCATCCCTTTCATATAATTTGGAGTAGAAATCTTTCACTCTTGTCAAAATTTCGCCTCTATTTCTTGTTACAGAACCATCTTTTCTCAGTGCCATAATCTGTTTTCTTCCCTTACTGAGATGTCCCTTTGCTATCTTTAGGCTTTGGTTGTTTTCAATTGCTTTCCTCACTAGTTCACAGTTGAATTTCCTTACGTCTTCAGTGATACTTTTTCTTACTGTCTTGCATAGCTCTATATATTCCACTTTGGAAGTCACATCTTCTTTAGTTGTCCTCATCTCTCTTCTTTTTTGCATCAACATTTTGGTTTTTCCTGATAATTTGTTCACATGCAACTTGTTCTTAGACCCAGCTAGTTTTGTTGCTGTTTCCATAAGAGCTTTGGTTACTTTTCTGTTAACTTCAGAGATGTCCACTTCTTCCGATGTTAGGCCTTCTAAAGCAGAGAACCTGTTCTTCAGTTCTAACTTGAAGGTATTATGGTGCTTTTTAAGGTTGGTTATGTCAATAGATTTTGTTTGTCTTATGAGCTTGCCACGTTCAAGTTTAGTGTTGAGGTGCATCTTACATCTCACCAATCTATGGTCACTACCTGTGTTGAACTTGTTTAGCACACTGCAGTCTTCTATGACGAATTTTTTGTTACACATAATAAAATCAATTTCACTTGTCGTCCCATTTGGATGTCTCCATGTCCATTTCCTGTGTGGCTTTTTCTTGAAGAAGGAGTTCAAGATGAAAAACCCTTCTGCCTCTGCAAACTCAACGAGAGTATTTCCACGCTGGTTTCTGTTGCCATGACCGAATTTACCTACTGAAGTTTCATTCTGTTGCCGTTGCCCTATTTTTGCATTGAAATCTCCCATAATTATTTTCAAGTGCTGCTTACCTTTATTATTTAGATGACAAATTTCCTCATAAAATTCTTCAATTTCTTCTTCAGGATGACTTGTGGTGGGTGCATAAGTTTGAATAATCTCAGCCCGGTATCTTTTCGAGAGTTGGATAACAAGTCGTGCAGCTCTGTCAGAGGAACTTTCGACTTCTACAACTTTATCCTTCAGTTTCTTGTTTATTATAAATCCAACACCACTAGATCTGCCAGTATCTGTCCCACGATAGTAGAAGAGATGTCCACTTTTCAGTTCGATGAGATCTTCTCCTTTTCTCCTTACCTCACTTAGCCCCACGATGTCCCACTTGATCCTTTGTAGTTCCTCTTCCAATTCAAGAAGCCTTGAATCAGAAGATAGGGAGCGTCCATTGTAAGTAGCCAAGGTCAGCATCAGATGGCAGCCTAGTCCGGTCCTCCGGGGATTCTTAGCAGCCTCTGCCTTCATGTCGCACTGGCCGCTGCCTTGGCCAGGTACATTCCAGCTGCCGGAGACTGAGGGCCAAGATTTAAGTTGTGGAATCATTTTGGAGGGGTTTGGCCATAACTCACCACGCTGGCCAAGCGGGTTGGTGAGTGTGGGATAGAATTTCCTCTAATCCCGATGGTATAGTTATACCGCTATGGGCGGTTGTCAGAGCCCCTTTAGTGGGAACAGGATGCACCACGAGAAGGCGGGGTTGACATTTGTCAAGGAGAGGCTGTGATGTTACGCATCACCTGACCTTACATCCCGTTCTTTTACTTATGAGCATTTTTACTGAAAATATGATGCAGTGAAGGTGATATTATTTGCTTGTGCGGACAATCACGTGCTGTAGGAATCGCATTACGAAATTGTGGTTCAAGATCAACATCAGGTGTATGGATTTATATGGTGATTTTCACCCCTGAAATCATGGTCTGAGGATTATACAAACGATTTTTTTTCTTTTCCTGAATTTCACAGTGTGTGGATTATGTGAAGAAAATTATAGTAATAGGAAAGTTTTTCTTCTTTTGAAAAACATGTTAAGAATTTTTTTATTTTTTTCCATAAAAAAACTACCCTTTGCACTTCATTTATAATAGTGGTCACAACAGAAAGTACTCTTCTAAAAAACATACATACATCATACATATCACTAAGCTGTTCTCTGAGATTCAGAGGTTAGCTCCACAAAGGAATACAAACCACCAGATAAATTGTTAGAAATTACCAATTATTTACTTACTGTTGCCATACCAAACTTCTCCATTTACAATGATCTTGACATACCACTTGGGCTTCACTGACATCAGTCACACGCCGTACACAAGCCCTTCTATACTTCATACTCATAATTTTTTTCTCATGTAGACACTCCTGAATCTGATCCTTCCATGACTTCTTTGGCCTTCCTCTGCCTTTCTTTCCTGCCACTTGGGCTGAAAATTTTTTCTTGGTATGCATATCATCACTCATTCTTTCAACATGGCCAAACCACCTAAGAATATTAGTCTCCATCTAACTAACAACATTCTGCCTCACATTACACAACTGGAGCGCATCTTCATTCCTCACACGATCAGAGAGTGTCTTGCCGCAAACTCCCCGTAAGTAACACATCTCTCCTGCACACAAATGACTCCTTTGTCTCTTCTGCAATACCCAGGTGTTTCACTGCCATACATCAAAGTCGGAACAATTACACTTTCATACACAGCCATTTGGGACTCTCTTGAGAACCCATCATTCCTGAAGCAGCTATAAACTCAATGAAGAATTCACTGCTACTAATTTCACCATCTAATTTGTTCTCTTCATTAAACATGCTTCCTAAATACACAAACTCATTCACAAGGTCAATCACTGTTCATTTAGAATTATCTTGCATTCAGTACCAACAGTTCCTCACTCAAAAACAATAAACATGCCTGAATAAATTGATTATATACGCCTGAAAAAAGTTTACGCATAAAATTTTAGGGTGAAAAAAAAAAAAATCTTACCTTTGCCATGGCTGTACACATTTCCATTTCTGCAAATCTTTTCCCCACACACATACGCGATCCAAACCCAAAGGGCATCAGAACAAAGCTTCGTTTCTTTTTTGTCGTTTCCAGCCATCTGTCAGGTACAAAGGAATCAGGATCAGGGAACCTATCTGGCTGTTTGCAGGCTATACTGAAGTGGCAAAACAGTGGTGTCTGTAAAAAGGTACATAAAAGTTGTGAATAAAGGTTTTGACTGCCAAACCACCAATTTGTAACATTTGTTTTTAACATAATTTTTTGAAAGCAGAAAAAAATTGTTAAAGCAATTCATGATTATGTTCAACATCAGTAATTTAATGTTAATAATTTGTGATATATTGTACAATTGGTTCAAGTTTTCTGAAGGAAGTGGTTACATGGTATGCAGTGAAAATATGCCAATTATAGCATTATAATAATGTGTTTGCAATATATAGCTGAATTTTTTTTTAATTTCTTCATGTTGTGATGCCTGTCAAAGTATTCCTCAGGACATATTGCTGATTAATCAAGTATGTTGCACAGTCAAAATGGATTTCTTATTGTGATCACTAAAATATGTGCAGTCATTAGATTTCATACTTACTCAGTGGGTGAAGAAATATGTTTTCACCATATTTCAAAACCTTTTCACTGCATTTCATTATCATCCACAGGGTGTCTGAATAATGACTGTGCACTGAATGTACGAATTGCAGTAATGTAAAGAAATTTTGAATGGAATTACAGTAGAAGTGACTCGCCACGTGGAAGTGCTCTGTGTCTGGTAACCTTCATGTATCCCCACCCCGAGGCGCTCACAGCTGTCAGGGATTCAACATATGAATGATAAAAACAGTGGTGCAGTCCATAGGTGTATGAACTGCAGTAATGTAATAATAACGAAATTTTGAATGGAATTACAGTAGAAGTGACCCGCCATGTGGAAGTGCTCTGTGTCTGGTAACCTTCACGTCTCCCAGACACAGAGCACTTCCACATGCGCAGCTGTTAGTCCGAGCACTTGGTCTACACAGGCAGACGTGTCGATTGATCACCCGTCTCGGCACAAGGATAATGGTGTTGACAGTTGAACAGAGTGTTTTTTGTGGAACATGTCTTTTTCCATGATGACAAGTACACAGACTAAGTGCAAAAACATTTCGCTAGGAAATTTCGTGATGCAGACGTCCCCCACCATAATGCAGTACATCAGCTCATAGCGAAGTTTTGGGAAACTGGCAGTGTTCTGGATGCCCGCCTCAGTAGGCCATCCATGGCAGACGAGACCATACAGGATACAGAGGAGTCCACACAAGTCCGTGAGGTGGCTGTCACAATAAGCTAATGTGCCAAAGAGTACAGAGTGTCCAACAAGCTAATGTGCCAAAGAGTACAGAGTGTCCAACAAGCTAATGTGCCAAAGAGTACAGAGTGTCCAACAAGCTAATGTGCCAAAGAGTACAGAGTGTCCAACAAGCTACTGTGCCAAAGAGTACAGAGTGTCCAACAAGCTAATGTGCCAAAGAGTACAGAGTGTCCAACAAGCTAATGTGCCAAAGAGTATAGAGTGTCCAACAAGCTAATGTGCCAGAGTACAGTGTGTCCAAGAAGCTAATGTGCCAAAGAGTACAGTGTGTCCAAGAAGCTAATGTGCCAAAGAGTACAGTGTGTCCAAGAAGCTAATGTGCCAAAGAGTACAGAGTGTCCAACAAGCTAATGTGCCAAAGAGTACAGAGTGTCCAACAAGCTAATGTGCCAAAGAGTACAGAGTGTCCAACAAGCTAATGTGCCAAAGAGTACAACACACGGTATTCTGAAAAGGAAGTTGCGTTTCCACCCGTACAAAGTGTCTGTCGTGCATCAGCTGAAAGAAACAGACCACGAGGCCTGTAGGTGGTACTGCAGGCGATTCCAAGAGTTTCATCTGTAAAGAAAGAACATTCTGGACGTGTCTTTCTTTACAGATGGTGCATGGTTCCACCTGTCTGGGTACATCAACAGCCAAAAACACTCATCTGTGGGGGTACTGAAAATCCCCACGAATGTAAGGAAGTGCCTCTCCACAACCAGAAGGTCAGTGTTTGGAGTGCCATGACTTGTATGCACATTATTGAGCCCATTTTAGTCAGTGAAACCATTAACTCAGAATGATATCCAACCATTTATATCTGAACTCATGGAACAGAAAACCAACAAAGGATGGTCCCAGCAAGACAGTGCAACTGCTCACACCGCTGGAACATCAATACAGCTTCTGGAGGAATTCTTCGGAAATTGCATAATCTCCTAAGGACTGTGGTGGCCTGCCCAGTCACTGAATTTGACACAGCCTGACATTTTTCTGTGGAAAGCACTGAAGGGGAAGTTGTATGCAGGTAATCCGCATACACTTAAAGAGTTACAGACTGCAATAACGACTCGCATCCAGCAAATCACACGTCTTTACTAACATGCAACAGCGGGTGCATACATGTCTGGGCATCAGTAGGGCTCATTTCCAACACCTTCTGTAGGAACCAATTCGACATGATAAGTGTTACTTTCAGTGCACAGTTATTTTTTAGACACCCTGTAGAATCTGTTCAGTCCAGTGGCATTGGCTACGTATGGGTGGTATTTGCGACCAATAATTTTATGATTAGCAATGCCCATCCAAAATTTTTGTAGTGTTTAAATAAATTAAGTTTTGCATGTGTGCTTCATTTTTGAAGCACTTTAATTGAATTGTTTTTGCTGTTAAGACTATTATGTGCTATTCCTTTTTTTAAATTATTTCCAGTTACACCTTAGATGACCAATACACATGCACACTCAATACCCATCCAATACTCCCCCAAATTTCTTCAACACCCCTCCATTTGAAAGTGCGTAGCTCACAGACACACACCTATGTATAATATAATATATTGATGCATAATTTTGGGGGAATTTAAATCAATTAGCCTAGAGGTGGAGATGAAAACTGTGTATATGGATAGGTGTAAATAAAATAAAGTAAATGCTGGAATTAATAGGGCAACTTACATGTTTGTATATAGTGGAAAATAATTGTGAAGTTAATTGTGGGCATTGGGAATCATAAAGAATGTTAGTGGGGGGAGAAAGAGATTTAGATAAGCCGTCCCCATTGTGCCAGGCCACTTGAAGGGAGAGAATTCGAAGAGCACCCAGACACAGCAGAAACGGGAGAAAGAAGGGGAAAAGGGGGGGGGGCTCCTCAATGTCTTTTGAACTCTTGTAAGGTTAGGAAAGAGTGCCAACATTCTGTCTAGAAGTTTCTCTCTTTGATGAGGAAATAAGAAATGCTGCACAGATGTTGTAAACAAGATCATTCTGAGAGGACATTAATCGAGGCAATAAAATGCTTGAGTATGGCAAGATGATGGAGTCAGAGTAAAATCCACAGACATTTCACTTAAAAGAGTCAAGCACCCAAGAAGCTAAAATCAGCAGAGGCACGCTAATGGGTTGCCCGTGACAGTAAAAGCCTTTTGCCATAAATTTTGCATGTGTGAAAATATGTGGTGCACCCAAAACAGGATCAGAGAAACTAAGGCAGTTCTGATCTAGGAGCGAGGAGAAAAGACCTGTCTAGATAGAAGCTGAGTGTCACGTGGTTCAGTCATCTGAATTTGAATAGCTGAGTGGTCTTTGCACTGGCGAGGTATTGGAAGGATCCGGTATATCTAATTGAGACCAGGAAAGATCTACAGCTTGGGTTCTAATGAAACAAGGACATACTTAGCTAAAGGGGGAGGGGGAGCTATTGTGCCCCTCTGTGTGGAACGAAAGAAAGTACATATTGCAGCAAAGCAGAGGTTGAAAGCTATTCTTCTGCATATCAGCCTAGGTACGATTACTGGATCCCCAAAGCTAAAGCCTGCCAGAATGATGATGAATTGAAACCTAAAATGGAGTTCTAAAGAAGAGAGAGACTCTTCCCCTTCTCCATTGGCAAAGGAGGAGATGACAGTCTTGCTTAGAGCAAGGGTCAGAAATTCAAGGAATGCACCCATCTTAGTGAAACAGCTACGTCCATAGTGTGTGTCTTTCCTCGTGTAATGGAAAGTCGCCCACCATTGTGTCTTCTGCTGAAGTGTTGTGTGCGTGTATGTGCTCACAGTGAGAGCAGCAGTGAATTAGTGCCTGCACTCAAACTGGGATATACAGTAACAGGGCTTGAAAAAATGCCATGCCCGAAATGCCCAGGGCATGTACATTATTGACCTGTGCAGGCAAAAAAGCAATCTTGTTGCCCAGACTGGGGAACTAAGTTTAAAAATGAAAAAGTCTGGAATAAAATTTCTTACTACTAGAAAAAGACAGTCATCGCATGTCGCGTTTCATTTCACACCGGAAGTTGTAGTATTATGAAGGGCCAAGGACAGAAAAATATCACTTCTTTAATTATATTAGGCTCTAGGTTCAGATATTGTAAGCAATTTTGCTCTAAATATTGTTTATGGTCAGCGTCAGGATGCATGCCTCTGATGGAACTAGCCTCCAGTGTTTAGTGACAAAGGGTGAAAACTTCAATGAAGAAAACTTTGACTCACTAAATTTCTAAATACCTATTTCATCATCATGTCATTTGATACCAATTTCCACATCATCTTAAAACTTGAGTAATAAGCTTTTGTGCATTGAACATTTTCAATACAGACCCTTAAAACAGAAATGAAAAACATGTAAAAAATTGTAGAATAACTTTTTTACGGGTCTTATGGAGGTTATTTTTCATGAAAGTTGTTGTCAAATTTTCGAACTAAAGCCTAGTTTGTCATCAGGACTACATCACTGGAGTAGTTGCTGCCACTCAGTTGGAAGAGTCCAACCGCAATTATCGTTAATTGTGGTACTTCTTGCTATTTTGATCCCTTCTAGTTTCCTCTTTACTAAGTTTGACTGGTGGGCGATTATTTTCACTGAGTTCCAATTTATAGAGTGTCCATTTGCTTGTATATGTCTGTCTAGCCCTGTTTTGTTACTAATGTTCCTAATAGCTGCTTGGTGTTCTTTCATTCGAACCTTAATACTTTTCCCTGTTTCTCCTATATAGCTGAGTCCGCAGTTACAGTCGATGCAATAAATTACTCCTTCTTGCAATTGGATGTCCAATTCTTTCTGCTTTAAAGCTGGCAGGAATTTCTTTATTTTGTTATTAAGATCTGGAACATAATATCAGGCTAGCTCCAGATCTTAATAACAAAATAAAGAAATTCCTGCCAGCTTTAAAGCAGAAAGAATTGGACATCCAATTGCAAGAAGGAGTAATTTATTGCATCGACTGTAACTGCGGACTCAGCTATATAGGAGAAACAGGGAGAAGTATTAAGGTCCGAATGAAAGAACACCAAGCAGCTATTAGGAACATTAGTAACAAAACAGGGCTAGACAGACATATACAAGCAAGTGGACACTCCATAAATTGGAACTCAGTGAAAATAATCGCCCACCAGTCAAACTCAGTAAAGAGGAAACTAGAAGAAGGGATCGAAATAGCAAGAAGAAGAAGTACCACAATTAACGATAATTGTGGTTGGACTCTTCCAACTGAGTGGCAGCAACTACTCCAGTGACATAGTCCTGATGACGAACTAGGCTTTAGTTCGAAAATTTGACAACTTTCATGAAAAATAACCTCTATAAGACCCGTAAAAAAGTTATTCCACAATCACTATGAATAGAGGTGCCATAAATTCATTTACAACTAGATGTAAAAAATGTTCATATTTTTTTTAGCTTAGGGTTCTGATTTGTTATCTTAAAAGACAAATTTTCCTGAGCATCCAGCTTTTACTACCAGGGCAGGTAAATAACTTTTGCACATGCCCAGCTGGACATGTAACTTTTCAGATAGTTTTCAAGCTCTGAGTGATCATACCAACAAAACCTGGAAGTAATGTACTTATATTAATTGAAATCTTTTGCTGTAATATTCAAAGCAAACAGATTATAAATTCTGAATTTGCTTGTAACACTTACTTGGCCATCCATGTAACACCTCTCAGAAAACTTGAAAATTCCATCGCCCTGGAGCGGGAATCGGACCTGTATCTCCCGATTCGAGTATGCTAACAGTTACACCACCCAGGACAATTAGCTTAGGAATCTGAACATCCTTCAGATTTGTGCTAGTCGAAGCATCGTTAAGGAATATTAGCTCAAAATGCAGTTGGACACAAGCCTATGCAGTTTACTGACTAAACTATATCTAAAAAAATTCCTTTACACAATCAGACAGTAGCTTGTATCTATAATCTGGCATAAATTGGGACTTAGAGGTTGCAGCGGAAATCAAGGTTGCTCAATAGATAAGTGTGTATTCCATTTACAAGTGGTGCCTTTACATTACCTTATATATATATTTTTTTTTCTTAGTTTAAATTAAATATGCCTGTCTTGTGTCCACCCCTGTAGTAGATTGAGCTATTCTGTGTGTCCATGCAATTTGTCTTCTTTGTTTGGTCAATAAGTTTCAGCTAAGAAAGTTCTCTCGCCCCAATAAGGCTTTGGCAAAAAAGAATCCCAGTATTAATTAATAATTTGTGAATTCTAAAATTTTAATGTTCACCCTAAGGTGTGACTATGGCCTGGTGAGCTACCCTACTAAATTCTTTAGATGTGATTTGATTTTTGATTCAGCCACCCCCAGAGTGTAACAATATTATATATTTCATCATGTAGTACAGTTGTCATTAACAGTTTGCATTGAAATGAATTCCTCAGTTCTACCTTGAAGTATCTTCTGTCATAATGGCATTTTTTTTTTCAATATGAACTGTACATACACTCAGACAGAAGTCATCATCACTCTTTCCACATTTTTAAGTGAGTCACGGAAAAATTCTCATCGGCTGTCACCAGGAATCGAACCCAGGGTCTTCCGATGAGAATTTTTCTGTGACTCACTTAAAAACATGGAAACAGCGATGACTTCTGTTTGATGTTCCTAATCCATGTCCATTGTGTGTATTAATTATTCATTCACCTCTTAGTTGTTTGTTCAGTTGCTGCTTACCATCATTGGTGAATCCCTATCATTGTGCGGAGCTCCAAGAAGCAACCTGCCATGTGGTTTGGCAGTTAGTCGTATGTGTGTCTGGGGAATTCAAGGCCGCGGTGGTGCAGTAGTAGCATGTCCAGCACATAACTGGAAGACCCTGGGTTCAATTCCCGGTGGCAGATGATGAGAATTTTTTAGTGACTCACTTAAAAACATGGAAAGAGCGATGACTTCTGTTTAATGTTCCTAATGCACGTCCATTGTGTGTGTTAATGGTACATACACTGTCGTATCAGAATAACATGACCAGTTGACCACCTACCTAATAATGGGAATAACCATGCTTGACCCAGATGACAGTGGTGAGACAGCGTGGCATGGACGCATTGAGGCCCTGGAATGTTGTCTGAGGCACAACTGCCCATCTGGACTGCAACAGAGCACGGAGGTCCTGGAGATGGTGTGGTTGTGGGTTGGCATGCCGAACCTGTTGATCAAAATAGTCCCACAAGTGTTCTATTGGATTGAGTTCAGGTGATTTTGCCGGCCAAGGGAGAATGGAGACATCATTGTCATGTTCCTGGGAACTAGTCATGCACCCCCTTAGCGACATGGCATGGTGCATTGTCCTGTTGGTAGACACCATCACCAATGATGGACAGGTAGCCATTGGTGCTCAGGACACCATCCAGTGGTACCAGCTGTCAGACATGCACACTGTGACCGCCAGCATGTAATTGACAGACAAGCGTGTCCGGGTTTTGGTTCTAGTGTGTCTGACGCCATATCTCCCACTGCCCATCAGTTCTGTGGAATAGAAACCTCGATTCGTCGGGGAAGAAACCTTTTTCCACTCGTCCACTGTTCGATAATGGTAGTCCCATGTGAACTGCAGGCATCGTTGCCGATGGACCTGGGTTAACATGGGCGCCCTGATGCAGCGTCAACTCCGGAGACCCATGTGTAACAGGGTTCACTCTACTGTTATCAGGGACACGTACCGGTTTGGGTGCCTCAGCATTCATTTGCATGGTGAATTGCTGTACTATTGCGTGTCTATTGCCCTTTACCAGTCGATGGAGGTGATATTCTCCTCTGAGGTCAGTGGCCTTTGGGGCTCCACAGTTACAGCATTGGAAGGTACTCGGTGGGCCAGCAGTTCATCCTTAATACATCCTTACTGCAGCACCTCGCAAACAGCCCACAGAGTCTGCTGTTTCCGAGATGTTTCCACCCTTGGCGCTGTAGCCAATGATCATTCCTTTTTGAACGTCCGTCAAATCACTACTTCTGTCCATTGTGCTCACGTAGCGTACTATGGCTCATCTGTCCTGGCTGTCCACTTATATCTCTCTGTGGTCAACCTTGTCACACGGACTCTGTGAGGTGCGTGGGCCGGTACACTGCAATTCCGGGGGTGGTCATATTATTTTGATACGACTGCATATGTAAAAGTCTTAATGTTTCATTTTTAGTTTTCTTTTGTAAAGCATGTGTTTAAAATTAGTCATTGCATCACAAAACATATGTGCATATCTCTTCACTTTACCCTGCTACATTTTGCAAATATTTCTGAATCACTTCAGCATGCAAAAGATTTGTGAAAATATCACTATCTACTGTTTCAGAAGCCCATGTTAACCTTTTAATCGGCTGATGTACCTGAATCAAAATGGCGCTCAAAATTTTCTGTGCTAACCAAACATGAATGCCATATAGTCGCCAGATTTTACGAAAGTCATGACAAAAGAATTCCTTTGCTCCCTCTCATCTCAGCAGTACCAACCATAGCCAGTTAGTGGTGATAAGCTAACCATTCCAGTTCTTTATTTTCTGTTCTGTGACACAAGCATGATGGGAAAATGCTACTCCCCCTGACGCCGACACCATGCCACTGTGTAGAAACAAGTGGTTTAAACAACATCTCACTCCTTTCTTAGGCTCCATGCCATTGTTGTAGCCAGGATTAGTGTCAGTCATCCCTCTAAATTATCACTTTGAATAACATAGCTGAAGGGAAAGCAAGGCTTTCTAATATGCAGGTCTACTCATTCCATCCTCATTCAAGCTATTTCTTTGACAGTGAATATATTCGTTCAAGCAGATTTGAGTACATTTTGCTAACTCTGAGTTAATTTTTTCCAGTCAATTAGTAAAGGATTAATACTTAGTTGCTTTTGCTGTGTTTAGGGAAGCAGTTACACTTGAGAGATAATAAAAACAGCACAAGAACAAAATAATTCTGTTAATTTTGGTAAAAAAGAAAATCCTGATTTTAATCATTCTTAAAAATAAAAAATTGAACAATTTTCCATTTTTAAAGTTTTCTCCATATATATATAAAAATCCTAAATATTTCAGTATAATAAAATTTAGCATTTGAAAAGTTTGCTTTCAAAATAAAAAAAAACAAACAAGATTTGCCTTTCCCCATTTGAAATTCCTAAATAAATCCCTGCATCAGAGTTTTGGCCAATAGGAATTCCCTTCAAGCCTAAGAAAGGCAATCCAAGACAACTTGATTGGCAGCTCCATAATGTGTTTCATATGTTTTTGTGAAATATGTTAAATGCTTAAAAGCAGCTACAAAAAATATCAATAAATAAAGATATGGAAATGTATTGGGTTGTTGGAAAAGTCACGACATATTTTAGCCATGTTTTGCAAAGGTCATTTATTGATAGAAAGAACAAAGATCAATCAATGATATAATACCCATTTTGTTTGATGACCTTTTGCCATCTGTCAGCAGTGAGCTGCAGAATGCCTCGTTCATAGAAGGACCTGTCTTTCGTGGCGAAAAACTGTACAAGGTGCTGATTTACAGCCTCATCTGAATTGAACGTTATACCAACCAAGAACTGTTGAAAAGAGCAAAACAAGTGGAAGTCTGACGGCGCAAGGTCAGACGAGTATGCTGGGTGTGGCAACACATCCCACCCAAACTCCAATAATTTTTGGTGGGTGATCAAACTTGTGTGTGGTCTCGCATTGTCGTGATGGAACACACCACCTTTACGATGAACGAGCTCTGGACGTTTCTGGATGATGGATTTGTTCAAACTGTCCAATTGCCGACAGTACACATTTGAATTGATTGTTTGGTTCCGTGGTATGAGCTCGAAAAACACGACACCTTTAAAATCCTACCACACTGAGACCAGAACCTTCCGCTGATGAATGTCTGGTTTGGATGTCGTTTGAGGCAAAGCAGCACGTCGGGACCCAGACTGTTTGTGCAGCACATTGTTGTACACAATCCACGTTTCGTCACCAGTTATCAGTTGCTTCAAAAAAGGATAGTTTTCCTCACATTTAATGAGCATATCACAGATGTTTATACGTGCCATCAGTTGAGCTTCTTTGAGTTCATGAGGAACCCATACATCAAGCTTGCTTACGTATCACAGCTTCTTCAGGTGGTCATGAACGCTTGAATGATGGATGTGCAATGTGTCTGCAATCTCTCGTGTCGTGTAACATGGGTTTGACTTGATCAATGCGTTGATTTGGTCATCATCAACCTCAGATGGCCTCCCGGACCGAGGAGCATTGTTGAGGTCAAAATCACCAGCACGGAATTTTGCGAACCACCGCTGGCACAGACGTTCTTGTAGAGCATTATAACCATACACTTTACGCAACTTTTCACAAGCTTGATGCACATTCTTCCCTTTACGGAAGTAAAACAGTAAAATATGGTGAAAATGCACAGTTTGGTCTTCCATCTTCAACCTGATGTCAAATCTCCGCAAATCAACCAAATCACTCACTGTTCCTTTTAGACTGCAGCTAGAAATGACACCTGTCGAATGTCATAGCGATAACAAAGCTGCACCTGCCTCAGCACTTCCAAAACCGCCCAACCGCCATCGGGTGCCAAAATATGTCATGATTTTTCCGACAACCCAATATCTTGCTACTTTATTAATTTCCCTCATTGATTGGTGTTAATTTCCATATTTTCTATGAATATTTGGAATTCAAATATCACTAAGTATTTTCATAAAATCATGCGATGAACATAGAAATCGAGCGAAAACACACAAAGTCACATATGGGGACTCCCGTATTGTTGCATCATCGGAGAAAGACTGATATGCCTATTGTACGGTATGTACTTAGAATTTTTCTGTGGTTCACGGGGACGTGACGATTGTCGGCGCTATGTTGTAAGCAAAAAACATGTGGAATTCGTGAAAAGTTAAGCCTCAAACCACAGCGTTTCATTATTTTGTACTAAAGATGATGATTTTAGTACTGTGCGATCCAAAAGTCTTTTTGCAAGATTTCCAATTGAACATAATATTCCGATTTCGGTTGCAGATCATGCAGGCCCATTGTTCACAAAAATGTTTCCGGATTCTATTATTGCTAAGAAATACAGCAGTGGGCGCACAAAAACAGGTGCCATCATTCGCACAATGGCGGATTCCAGCAAATCTAAGATTTGTGATATAATTAAAAATAATTCATTTGCATTGGCGACTGATGGCAGCAATGACATCGAGGCCAAAAAGCTATATCCCCTAGTTGTTAGCTATTATGCTCGTGAAAAGGGCCAAATCGTAACCACTTTGCTTTCATCATTAAATTCTTCTGATAATACTGGAGAAGGAATATTTAAATGAATTGATTCTGAATTAACAAGACTGGTCATAGGGTGGAATAATTGCGTATCCTTTTGTTGTGACTATGACTGGCCGTTTCAAAGGTGTAGCAGATTATATTAAAAGCAAAGAGCCAGATATTAAAGTTGTTGATTGTCCATGCCACTTGATATATCTTGCTGCTCCGAAAGCAGTAAAAGTGCTAACAGTTGATGTAGAAATGTTAGTGGTCCCAGGGATCGCATTCCTCCTAAAATTCCTAAAATTCCTAATATTTTGTGACCCTCCTTAAATTCCTAAAATTAGACCTAAAATTTGCTATTCATCCTAAAATTTTCGTAAGCTGATTTTTATTAAAAACACAACCGTTATTAACGCCAATAAATTTACCATTACGGTAAGGTAAAAAGACCTGTTATTGTAGAAACACAGCCTATATGCTGTGCTGCTGAAGGGAGGGAAAAATGACGCCATCGAGATGCACTTGCTTCGGGGCGGGCGTTCCATTTTTTTGCTTTCGAACAGTTTTCGAGAGTAACAAGAGATCTAAGGGAAAAGGGGAGGGGTCATTTTCACCCCTGGTTTGCGCTTTGCAGACGAACTCCGTGGCACGCAGAAGATCGTACTTTATTTTTGTACATGCCTTGTGGAACCTCCTCTTTCTGCTGATGTTTTGTTATTGTAAACCGCAGGTGGGTGGAAGCAAAGAGGAAACATGTGGTCTCCTTCCGTAACCTCCGGTAATGACGATGGGATGGTAGCTGAGTATTATCTTGGCAGGCAGTAGAGCACGTGATCATTGACCTTCGATCATGCGTCGGCGACAGCGACCTTCGATGCGCAATATATCTCGGCTCCGACTCGCTTTGACTGAACTTGCGTGAGATGCGTATGATAGTTTTTGGTTTTACGTCTTTTATGGTGTTCTCTGTGCTGTGTGCAGGTTCAGTTCTCTAGTGGTGACCTGCTTTTTTTTTTTTTTTTTTTTTTTTTCATATCTTCTGACATCCTCGCAGCCAAATTTCGGGAAGTTGTCTGGTTTTGCAATATTGGAACGTGTTTTTGTACTTCCCTTTCATTTTCTGGTTAGTAATACAAGTGTTTAAGATGCCTAAATCCAAAACGAAATTTCAAGATGCGTGGCTCGCCAAAGAATTGGACGGAGTGAAGTTGAAAGAATGGTGTTCTGCAACTGAAACAATATTTTCTGCTAAGTGTATATTGTGTTCAGAAATTTTCAACATTTCTAATAGTGGCTTTTCACAAGTAAAAGCGCATCATAAAGGAAAAAAACATTTGCAGAAATTTCAAAGTAAATTTCAAAATAAGTCCATCCTGAAAGCCTTTGGAGGACGGGATCTTCAGCCCAAAACAAATATTAGTGAAGTACTGAGTCATGATTTACAGTTGGCTAAAGCCGAAGCATTATGGGCCATGAAAGTTGCTAAGGACAATATGTCTTTTGTTTCATGCACTGAAACAGTTGAACTTTTCAAAGAAATGTTTCCTGATTCTGCTATTGCAGCCAAAATGCAACTTAAAGAAAAAAAGTTGCTTATGTGATATCACATGGATTGTCAAAATATTTTGAAGAGGATTTGAAAAAAGACATTGCATCTAGTAGCCCAGGAAAGGTTACTATAGCATTTGATGAAACTACAAATACACAAGTGAAACGGCAGTTGGATGTGTATCTCAGGTACTGGTCTTCAGAAATAAATTCAGTTTCTTGCCGATACCTAACAAGCGTTTTTCTGGGTCATGCAACAGCAGATATTTTGCTAAAAGAAATTCTTGATGTGTTATCATCCTTCAATATTTCGTTGAACAGAATTATTTGTGTATCCATGGACAGCCCAAATGTAAATAAGTGCTTTTTACGCAAATTCAATGAAGTTGTAAAACAAGAAACAGGCCAGAAATCTTTGGAACTAGGTTTTTGCAACCTGCATGTTGTTAGTAATGCATTTAAAATTTTTTTGACAAGCTTAAATATAGATTTTGACGAATTTGCTACTGATATGCATTACTTTTTAAAGAGTAGTGCTGCAAGACGAGAGGATTATAAATCTGTCGAGGATATAACATTGGTCACTGCCAAATTTCTTTTGCGTCATGTCAGCAACAGATGGTTAACCGTTGGTTCTGTAGCCCAGAGGCTCTTGGATCAATGGCTAAATATTACAGAATATTTTTTAAACTTCTTGCCATCTCAAAAAATATTTGAAAAACAACTGCGCAATTCGGCAAGGTATAAAAGAATTCACTGTTTCCTGAAAAATGAGCTTACTCCTTGCTATTTAGCATTAATTTCATTTTCACACCAAAATTTTGAAAAGTTTTCATTATGTTATCAGAGTGAAGAACCAAAAATACACCAGTTATATTCTGATTTAAATACTTTAATGAGGAATGTTATGGCTCAGTTTATCCAAGATGATGTTATAGCAGGGAAATTTGGAGAAGACCTAAAGAATGTAGATTTTGAAAACAAAAATTCATGGAAAAAACTAGGGGAGTTAGAAGTTGGTATGAAGACAAAAAATCTCCTCAGGAATGTTCAGGAGACCAGGCAGAAATTATTTCTCTTAGATGTAAGATCATCACTAATTGCAACCACAAAATATTTAAAGTCAAATTTGCCATTCTGCAATCAAAAGCTAAGAGACATAGAAGTTTTAAAGGTAAAAGAACCAAAGAAAGAGTCAACTCAACTTTCAGTCACTGAAGGACTTTCGGAAATAACCAGAATTTCAAGTGTTTTGCATCTTTCTGAGGAACAAATTGATAGAGTAAGAGAAGAGTGGAAACTTTTAAATTGCGATAAGCCAACTCTAGATGAACTAGTGAAATTTTCAGAGGAAGGGCATATTCCAGTGCGGATTGATCATTACTGGCGTAATATATTTAGTATTAAAGACTCTAGGGGAAAAGAAAAATACTCAAATCTTGCTAAACTCATAAAGTCAATTTTAGTTTTACCTCATGGTAATGCTGATGCAGAAAGGGGATTTTCGGTTAACACTGCTCTGTTAAGGAAGGACAAGGCTAACTTAAAAGACTCAACTATAACATCATTAAGAATAGTTAAAGGGGCCATTAAACACTATGGATGTGTAAGTAAAGTTCCCATAACAAGAAATTTGTTAAATAGTGTTTGTGATTCACATAAATTTTATAAAGAGTATGTTGATAAGCTGAAGGAAGAAGAATCAAAAAAGGTAAAAGAAAGGAAGCAGAAAGAGAGGGAAAATAAGGAAAAGCAGCTAGAGAAAAAAGAAAAGCTGAGTTTGATGACAAAATAAAAGAAAATGATGCAGAAATAAATAGACTTAAAAACGATAAAGAAGCCTCCCTAGCAATAATTCAAGAGGGAACAGAAAGAATGAGAAAAGCTGTAGAAAAACAAAATACTGTTGAAATAGCAGTTGCCTCTAACTTGATCATACAAGGTTCAGCTGAAATAAAGAAAACTGAAAGTAAATTAGTTGTGGTAGAAGCAGAAAAAGATAGGCTAATCAGGAAAAGGTTAAAACAATAATATGAAAAAAGTAATTCAGTGAACAATTGTACATAGTTCTTGGTTTTCAATTACCTTTTTAGGATATTATAATTTAATGTGAAACCTGAAAACTTTACTGTGAAAATCGTGAATTGCTTCTGGTTCAACAGCATATTAATGTTCAAAGTGAAACTTGAATGTGGTAAATATACTTGAATATGATAATAACACGTGAAAAGATAAGAACTGAACATTAGAAGTAAATCATACTTAAACTTTAGACATTAGACGTTATGCAAAAAATTTGGGTGTTAACTTCGACCATATATACTAATGGACTGCACATTGGCAATAGCTGCATCAAAGCCGCCATGGCTCAAACATTGGGCACGTCATCATCAGACTCCAAATTTCGTGTAAAAATGCTGTTATGATTACTAATTTACGCTGCAGAACTTCAGTGTTTTCGGTGTATTATGTGAATGCGCCTCATATATAATGAAAACTCTTCAGGTAAGTTTACTTATGAGCTATATACATGCATGATCGTGTTGTTTACATTTTGTGATTTATAATGTGATGAACATTTGCGAAGAATTTGGAACATGCATTCCATTTTTTTTTCTTAAGTTACTATATTTTTATATCAATAGCTGCAAGTTTCTGGTTAAGTAATTGAACTTTATTGACTTAGGTATTTAATTCGTTTCTTACCCATGAAAAATCATAGAACTTTCTTTACTATATCGCTCAGAGCAACCATAAGCACAGCAGGTGTAACCCATCTTTTTGACTGTTGTCATGTGATTTTATGTTGGAGCCAGAAATTTTGATGTCATGCGCAGTCTATCAGTATATATGGTTGAAGGGTGTGAAGCAAACTCTTTACAATGTATACAAAGTTGTTTTACTAGATGTATACAAATATACATCTAGTTTTTATTGAAATACACTCCTAAAATTTTCCTAAAATTTTTCTAAAAATTCCTAAAATTCCTAAAATTCCTACCTAAAATTTTCCAGAAGTATGCTATGATCCCTGTGGTCCAAATATATTATTACTTGGAAAAAAGTAGCAAAAGAAAAAATTAAAAGTATGCCAAAGTCTGTGTGGTGAAAAAGCTCACAAGATATTGAAGCATGTGTCTACTCGTTGGCTTTCTCTTGAAAGTGCTCTGAATAGTATTGTGGAACAATGAGAACCTTTGCAGGGTTTTTTTTTTTACTTGTGATATATGGAAGTTTTAGAAAAGAAAAGTCCTCAGTTTTGCACAATTAAAAAGTTACTTGAATCACCTGAGACACAACTGTACCATCTTTTTGTGAAAACTGTCATAATAACATTTACCAAAGTGAATGTTACCCTTCAAAAAGAACAGCCTTGTGTTCATATTTTAAAGGATGAATTGTCTAAACTGTTTTTTGAACTACTTGTTTGAATTCATAACACCTTCAGCCATTTTAAAGTCTGAATCTGTGTTTAATGTTGATTTTATGAAGCTTAAAAACCAAAAAGATGATGATGAACTTGTTATTGGAGCATCGACAAGAGCATTTATAAAAGATGCAAAATTTTCAAGCAGTGAAATAAAGTTTTTTTCATCTGTTCGAAATTTTTTTGTGCAGCATTCAACTATGTTCTGAAAAAATGCTTTTACAGGATGAATTTTATAACCATGCAGCTGTGGCAAATGTAAATTCATGTCATTCTGCAAACTACCAGTCTGCTAAGTATTTTGCAGATCTGTTTCAGTGTTGTCAAGATAGTGATGAGTTGGAACTTTAATTTGCACGTTACCAGAGTGATAAATTTCCTCCAGATATAACAGAATGTGAAAGGATGGACGTTGCCTGGCATAAAATTAGTGAACTCAGAAATGGAGATGGGACTTACAAATACTCCCTTTTACCTAAATTAATGCTGCCTGTGCTTGTGGTGCCACATAGTAATTTTCAAACTGAAAGAGTATTCAGCATGGTGCAGAAAAATCACAGAATTTAGATCAAGTTTGGGTACTAAAACATTGGAATCACTTAATTGAAAAATTAAACATGGACTATTGCTACAATAAAAATGTTACTCTTGATGAACTGAAAAAAGCAAAAAGTGCATGTTATATAAGGATCTTAGCTCAAGGTGCTGAACTTCATTGTATTTTTTTTTTTTTTACTTCAGATGCAATGTGCCTTAAGTCTAGCTCATAGCCATATATTTGAATTTCAGAAACAATATGATACTTAAGGTAGTATTAATGTATATTATAACTGAAGGAATAAAGTTTTCAAGAAGAGTTTTTTTTATGCTGATATTTATTATTGCTAAAGGGAGGCAATTTTTTTGGAAGTGCTGGTATTAATTCAACAAATATAGCAAAATAATGTATCTTTATCTGTTGGATATTCTGATAGTTCTTTCCAAACAAAGCCATAAAAAAAATGAGTGAAATGGGAATGTTAAGAAATGTTCAGAAAGAGGTATGACTGAACAGCACAGTGCATTTTTTACATCAACGCTGTATGACAAACATCCATATTGCTTTAGTTTTGAAAAAGGAAACTTATTTTGGCAGAGTACAACAGAAAAAAATAAGGCAAGTTCCTTTAATTTAATTTTATGCACTGAAGTTTGCTATTTTCATTGTTTAAAAAAATCCAGTAGTTCACTAGATAAAAAGTTGCACTGGCCATTTGAGCATAGTACTATATATAATGAACCATTATAAATTCCATGAAATATAAACCCCTCACCCAGCTGAGAAAGCAGCAGTAAATTAAATTATAACTCAAAAGCAATAGTAAATTAAGTTATATTTAAAAAAAAAACTGTGAAATTAAGCCATTTAGAAGAATGTAAGGAGTTACTTTATCACTGTCAAAAGTAGTTGTTACGTACGCCACGTAACAGTACGAGTTACTACTGACAGTGCCCTGGTCAATGTTGGCAGGTATGCATTTATTTCTAAGCTAGTCTGGGGATTCACTTCCCATTCATTTCTATGGTATTCTGGGGATTTGCTTCCCATTTATTTCTATGATATTCTGGGGATTTGCTTTCCATTCATTTCTATGATCTGAAATACTGGAGAGATACTAACCTTTTACTGTATCTGGACGAGAAACGGTTATGTACACTAGGATGAAACAAAAATTGTCTTGTCTAGCACACTGACACATATGAAAAGTTTAGATTGTTAAGCTACATCTGCTTAGCTTTAGTTGCATGGAACCTTGTGGCGTAAGGTATCATGCTATTTTTCAGGTTTGTTTACGTAAAAGCAAAATGAGTTCATAAATCTCATGCATGTAAAATATTATTGCAATTCCTTTCAAAATGCTGAGTAAAACTTATATTTTAAATAAGGAGCATATTTCACTGCAAACTACCGTATGCATATTATATTGAAGATAGCTAATATATACAGCACAAAAACGTATGCTATTTCTTTTAGTGTTTGCCTGCTTTACTGGCATCAACTGTTATAGCTAATGAGTTGTCAAGCACAGATGCAGAAAAAAATAGTTTGCATCACCATTAATAGTATCCCAAGCTTCACATTCGGGAACAATGCTTCTGTTGTTTCAACTAGAGTACATCAACTGATTCTTTTTTTTTCATACAGAGAAGTCCTTGCCAAATTCTGACCTTCTCTAGCCATAGATTGAAATTGGCGATGTCATCTTTTGCGAGACATTTAGGGCACTTTCTTACAATGATGGACTGACCCAGGAATGAATGTTCCTTGACTGACAATTAGCAAATTATTGTAAAGTTTTATAAATGCCCTCACTTCCAGTTTTCAGTCATTTAGTTTTGCTTTCGGAATTTTTGCATCTCACTGAGCTTTAATTTTTTTTCTTTAATAAATCATTCATTTTTGTCTTTCCATAGCCATAAAGTTTTATCAAGCAGTGAACACTTCTCTTTTCATTTTCTCTATGTTAACTTTCACCTCTGCTGCTAACATTAAGAACTTTTGCTTTTGTTTCTGATTTTTAAAGGAGTGCAAAGACTTACTGTAGAAAAGATTGCTTTCTGAGATTGCTGAAAAGTTTTTCTGGGGATTTGTTGGAGATTTCACACTTATGTGGGCATGAAACAAGCTTGTGGGAAAATGGGATGATGACATACAGCCCATGGGAAAATGATATTGTATGCCAGATAATTCATCTGAAAGAAATAAGTGGGGTTGAGAAAATCATGGAAGACAATGCAAAATAGGATATAGACTCTGTCAGTGCCTACCAGTAGTGTGAGATTAGGATGCTGATTTGCTAATGTTTTTTTTTTTAGAAAATTGAACTTAATTCCAGATTGGAGAATTTGGAATTCAGAACAGTAAACAAGTCGGATTGAAAGTATTTGTTGCTGCATATTTGAGGCAGTAAAATGAATAACAAGCCTGATTCTAGCAATTTAAATCATGCCTTTTATTTTACCCTATTAGTCACAAAAGTTGGATGACCTGCATCCGAAATTCTAACCCCTTTCATGTTATTTAAGCACAAGGGTGCATTTAGTTGGAATCCAGGTTGTCTTGCCCCCCAATAGTGTCATTTTTTAAAAAGTTTTTGGTTAAAATGCAACTTATGTTAGAAATAAATGCCTTAATTGAATAAAAATAATGATGCATTTTTAATTGAATAAAAATGCATCATTAGGAAAATATGCTTTAATTTTTTTCTTCTATTTTTCATTAACTTTAATCTTGTTCTGGTAGATTTCAAGAACTTCCATTTTTTGTTGCCCCCCCAAATACTATATACACCCCTGCTTAAAAGCATATCATTCTGTTTCTCTTGTACTGCAGCCTAACCTCCCTAAGGCAGGGTTTCTTTAGGAACACTTTGTCCCTGACATCCCCTACCACCAATACAAAGCATAACAGGAGGTGGTATCTTTATCATGTGGACAAACTATGTAAAATTACATGTTTGCTTACAAGGTTGACATTGAACATCCTTTGAGGCTAATTGGGGTGTCTGTTGCTCATTGTTAAGACATTCCATTTCTCAGAGGTTATTATTAACATTATTTTAACTGTAGCTGTTCTGTACCAAAGGGCACTTACACTATTTGGAGGTTTCACTGTGTATATATAATACAGTTGATATTAAAATGGATCTTTATGTCTAATGAATAAAAAAATTCTTAGTCAGGTAAGGATGACTTTTAATAGTTTAGCTATATTTTAAAAAAGTCATACTTGCCAAGTTAGATCTCGGCAATAACAGAATTCATGGCATCTGTATAATTTAAATTCGAATTTTAGTTATTTTTGATGTGATTGCATAGAGGTGAAATTCATGCAGTCAGATTTCCAGGCTAAAATCTTGCCTATTATCTGGATTGAAGTTTCTGGCAATCTTGATGTGATGATCAACATTTGCAGTTATTGATTGTGGCTTCATCACCCTTCTCCATCTCCAATCCTTATTTTTCTTTTGAAGAAAAGTTGTTGATGATCTATCATTTGAAAGAGGTATAGGTTGTAAACAGCACTTCTTCAAATAAAAATACAAGGCATCATTAACATTACAAACATGCCATCTAACTTACAGAAATCAAGGTTGATTACAATGCTTTTACAAGAACTGAAGGCTTCGAAGTTGATGGGGCAAATCTAGAAGAAACTGATGCATATATTTACTTTGGGCAGTGGATACCGAATAAGAATGTGTATAAAACTTGGCTGGAGAGCTTTTAGAAGAGATAGTACAGTTTTCAAGAGCAGTATGCCATTATGTCAAAAGAAAAGCATTTAATCAATACATCCTTTTTCAGTTCTTACTTATGGATCCAGAGACATGGACTTGAACTAAGAAAGATGTTCAGAGGCTGCAAACAACTCAAAAAAGCATGGAAGATGTATGCTTGGTATAACCAGGAGAGATAGGAAAAGCAAGATTAGGAAGTTGATGACATCATGATCAAAGTAAACATCCTCAAGTGGCAACGGGCTGGACATATTGCTAAAAAAACTGACTACCATTGGGCAACTGAAATAATAAACTGTATATATATCAAGGTGAGCTAGTGAGGAAAGCAATTGAAAACAACCAAAGCCTAAAGATAGCAAAGGGACATCTCAGTAAGGGAAGAAAACAGATTATGGCTCTGAGAAAAGAAGATGGTTCTATAACAAGAAATAGAGGCGAAATTTTGACAAGAGTGAAAGATTTCTACTCCAAATTATATGAAAGGGATGATACATGTACTCCAGACATCATGAAAGGTACCAGAGTTCTTCCAGTCCTCCCAGCAGAAGTTGCTCATGCAATCAAGAACATGAAGCGGGGGAAAGCTCCAGGAGAAGATGGAATTACTATAGACATCATACAAGAAGCAAGTGGAGAAATTGAAACAGTACTCGCCCAAATTTTCACTCGATGCCTTAATGAAGGGAAGATTCCTGAGGATTGGAACAATGCTACAATGATCCTGCTACATAAAAAAGGTGACATTGAGGATCTCAGGAACTACAGACCTATCAGCCTCCTATCAGTGGTTTATAAAATCTTCACTAAAGTTCTTTCACACCGCTTGAAGGTAACACTGGACATGGCTCAACTGAGAGAACAAGCTGGATTCAGGAGTGGCTACAGCACAATAGATCATATCCACGTACTGAGAGAACTAATTGAAAGAGCGAGGGAATATGAACTTCCATTGTGCATGGCTTTTATCGATTATGAAAAAGCCTTTGATTCGGTGAAACCATCAGCAGTTACCACGGCTCTGAAATCCTGCGGTATTGAAGATGCATACATTAATATTATTAATAACATCTATGAAAATGCAAGTGCAAAGATTCGGCTGTTTGAAAATACAACACACATAAAAATTGGAAAGGGAGTGAGACAAGGTGACACCATATCTCCGAAGCTCTTTAATGCCACATTGGAAAATGTCTTTCAATCGCTGAGCTGGGAAAACAAAGGGGATAAAGATTAATGGAGATTATCTAACCCACCTTCGTTTTGCTGATGACGTAGTCATTTTTGCAACTACCCCATCAGAGCTGCAGAGTATGATCCAGGAACTTGCTGACAAGAGTAAAGAAGTGGGATTAAAAATGAACTTTCAGAAGACAAAAGTGATGTTCAATGCTTTTACAAGAAATGAAGATTTATCGATTGATGGAGAAAAACTGGAGATAACAGATACGTATGTTTATCTTGGACAGCAGATATCAAGTGAGGGTCACATTGATGAAGAAATTCATCGGCGTACAAAACTTGCCTGGAGAGCTTTTGGAAGAAACAGCATAATTTTCAAGAGCAATATGCCATTATGTCTTAAAAGAAAAGTGTTTGATCAATGCATCCTTCCAGTGCTTACGTATGGTGCAGAGACGTAGACCTTAACTAAAAGAGACATACAAAGGCTGCAGACAACTCAAAGAAGCATGGAGAGGTGCATGCTTGGTATAACAAGGAGAGATAAGAAGAGGAACTCGTGGATCCGAAAAATGACGAGAGTGGAAGACATCATGATCAGAGTTAAATCCCTGAAATGGCAATGGGCTGGACATACTGCCAGAAGGACAGACCATAAATGATGGACAGCCGGAAATTTTAGATTGGATTCCAAGGGACAGGAAAAGACCCAGAAAAAGACCACATGGGAGATGGGTGGATGAAATTCGTAAATATGCAGGGAGTGACATGGAGGAGACTGGCACAAGACAGACCGTTGTGGAGGAAACTTGGGGAGACCTTCGTCCAGCAGTGGATTGATAATGGTTGACAATGATGATGATGATGATATATATCAAGGGATGCAAGGTCAGGTGATGCACAAACATATAGCCTCTCCGTGACAAATGCCAACACCGCCTTCTCACAGTGCATCCTGTTCCCACTAAAGGGACTCTGATGACCGACAAATAGTGCCATAGCTATACCACCGGCATTAGAGGAAATGCTATCCCACACTCACCAACATGCTTGGCCAGCATGGTGAGTTAATGTCTTTCAATCATTGAACTGGGAAAACAAAGGGATAAAGATCAGTGGAGATTATTTAACTCACCATTTTGCTGAGGACATAGTTATTTTTGCAACTGCCCCTTCAGAACAGCAGAGTATGATCCAGGAGCTTGCTGACAAAAGTAAAGAAGTGGGACTAAAAATGAACTTCCAGAAGACAAAAATGAAGTACAATGCTTTTACAAGAAATGAAGATTTATTAATGGGGGAAAGCTGGAGATAACTGATACCATACCTACATTTAACTTGGACAGCAGATATCAGCAAAGGTCACCTTGATGAAGAAATTAATCAACATATAAAACTTGGTTGGAGAGCTTTTGGAAAAAAACAGTAAAATTTTTAAGAGCACTATGCCATTATGTCTTAAAAAAAAAAAAAAAAAAAAAAAAAAAAGGCTTAATCAATGCATCACTTCCAGTGCTTACATTCAGAGCAGAGACATGGACCTTACTTAAAAAGACATACAAATACTGCAGACAACTGAAAGAAGCCTGCAGAGATGCACGCTTTGTGTAACCAAGAAAGATAAGAAGAAGAACTTGTGCATAAGGAAAAAGATAAGAAGAAGAACTTGTGCATAAGGAAAATGACATGAGTGGAAGACATCATGATCAGAGCAAAATCCCTGAAATGGCAGTGGGCTGGAAATGTTGCCAGAGGAACAGACCACTGATGAACAACTGAAATTCTAGACTGGATTCCATGGAAGAGGAAAAGGCCTAGAAGAAGACCACATGGGAGATAGGTGGAAGAAATTCGAAAGCATGCAGGAGTGACATGAAGGAGACTGTCACAAAACAGACTGTTGTGGAAGAAACTTTGGGAGACCTTCATCCAGCAGTGGATTGATCATGGTTGACAATGAGATTAAGATATACAGACCACTGATGGACAACTGAAATTCTAGACTGGATTCCATGGAACAGGAAAAGACCTTGAAGACCACCACATGGGAGATAGGTGGATGAAATTCGAAAGCATGCAGGAGCGACATGGAGACTGGCACAAGACAGACCATTGTGAAAGAAACTTTGGGAGACCTTTATCCAGCATGGTTGATGATGATATTGAGGGATATACTGTGTATACATTATATAAAGCATAAATGAGAGAGAAGCCACAATACCTTATGCCATTTATGTCTTAAAAGAAAAGAAAAGATGAAGGGCGAAAAATAAATCCATTGTTTAACATCACACAGTTTTTTTTTCGTTTTTTTTTTTTTCAAAATTTTAATCACTAAATGAAAAGAATTTTTTGAAGGAATAAAAAATATTTAGTAAGTTCATGAGAAGACTTAAAGTTTAGACATACTGAACAGAGATATGACAAACAGTCTGTTTATGTAGAATGCTCTCGTACTGTTAGTATCAAAAACCAATTTATCTACTGCATTGCACGTATTGAATGCAAAATAGGTTTTTTTTTAATTCATCAAATGTTTTGCTTATTTTCAGTGTAATAATATTAATTAAATGCTAATAATTAAGGGTAAATTATTAGCATTTTCTGTACTCTTTTGTTGTATTGCATAGTAGTGTTGGACAGATTTTGTAGTTAGTACTGTACTACCTTGTTGCTGAAAGTTTTTTTAGCCTTTTTCTTCTCATGGAATCTACTATAAATTATATTTATTCAATGGTTGATTATGTTAGTGATATCTCTTTAAAATGTGTCTTTTCCTGTCATAAGGTCAGTCATCCTTGGCTGTGCTAATAAAATATATGTCACACTATTTGAACTAGTACTTACTCCTGCTGGTATAGGATATCCAGATGCTTCTATGTCAAGAGGTAGGATTCTTGTTATGCATGGTATGGTGGGGGTTAACCTAGTTATTTTGAATATATAAGAACAAATTCCAGTTAAACATTCTTATTGCATTTTTAGCTTTTATATCACTTGAACTGATAAAGTAAAATACTGAAGCAATTTTATATTATTGATGAAATTTTTAGGGAAGACACTGTTGTAAAGATATTAAGTACTAGAAAATTAAAAAAAAGCATGCAAAAATCAGTCTTTTCCAAAAAAAAAAAAAAAAAAAATGAATTTTAGATAATTTTCACATTTATAATAATATATTTTATTTTCAGCTTCTTAGAATCAAAAGGGAAGCTAAGAAAGATATTTCTATGTGCAGTTAATGTTCAGAAGCAACAGTTGCCTTGTAAGAAGAAAACATTACCACTTACATACATGCATAGAAGTAACTTTGTGTTTGGTGTGTGTGTGCAATAGTTCTACCTGCATTTCATGATGCTGATTCCAAGTAAAAAATGTAAGTAACAAGTGCAATAACACATGGCATGTATGATGGCCAAAATACTTTGAGGAGTAGGCTATGAAATAGCACCAAGTATACAAGTGTATTTCATTCATAAACAAGTCACACAAGGGTTAACGTGTCAACTAGTAAGGATCACATTTGATTAGGCATTGGTTGTTTTATGAGTTCAACAGTACAGCTGAAGCATGCCACAACATTTGTGAGGTGTATGGCGAGGATGCTGTTGACAAAAGCACTTCACCATTGGTTCCAGAAATTCCATGAAGAAGACAGAAGCTGCAAAGATCAACAGCTGTCCATCAGAGGTCTTTGAAGAGGATCTGAGCCACCCCAGTGGCTCAGTAGTCTAAGCGATAGCTTCTGATCATTCATCTGAGATGGGTCTGGGTTCGAATCCCAGTGAGGCATGGATGTTGTGTTTGTCTTTTGGTCCTGTGTAATAGTAAACAAAACTTTAGTCAACGACAGATTGTCCATTTTGTTCGATGACCTTTGGCCATCTCACAGGCAGGTTCACGATTCCACGCTCATACACCAACTTCCATTCCATGTACATACACCAACTTTCTCGGACTGCAGAGGTATTTCATCAACCACATGTGCGTTTTCAGCAGTTCATGTATCTACTGATATGAAATCACACCTCTTTGCTGATAAACAGTAGATCTAACACCATTCCATGGTGTTCCACAAATGAACAAAGCCATGCACAGTATTCATAGTGCTTTCGAACATCTGGTTGTTTCAGGTCCTGGACACATTGAACACTATATGCATGAAGGCATACTTTCCTTGTAGCCCTCTGAGTAGTGCAAGATTTCACATTGTCTCATTGCTGGTCCTATTTTTTTTCGACATGACATTAAATTAAATAGTGAACGGTACCAGGTTATTGCCCTACTTGAGGTTGAAGAACATGACTGCTGGTTCCAAAAGATGGTGCCACATGTCACACATCTAACACAACCATGACCTTCGTATGGGGATTTTTCAGGGACTGTAGCTTCCAAGGTCTCCTGGTTTGTCTCCAGCAGATTTCTTTTGATGGGGTACTTGAAAGGTGTGGTGTACAAAAATAAACCACACTCTCTGCAAGAGTTGCAGAACAACATTACGACTGCCATTGCCAGTATCACGCACATCTTCTATGCAAGGTGTTGTCTACACCTATATTCAAGTTAAAGGTGGACACTTCCAGCACCTGTTTTAGGTATTCTAGTAGTTGTGTTGTGATACTTCATTCACAACAACAATAACTTTACCATGTTTGCGAAAAGTACTTCAAACATTAATGAGCTGAATGTTTTAGTACAAAATCCGGTCTCATATATTGTACATGAGATTTTGGCTACATTTCTACCATTCAACTACTTTAGTAAATGCCAAAAATGGTTTGGTTTTTAGTACTTTAAAAATGAAATTTGGTATTAGTAACTTTGTGCATGCAAATTTAAATCTCTGAATTCTTATTGAGAAATTGTTCACAATTTCTGTTCTCTTAATACTTGGAAGTGTGTCAGAATTATTAACTTAGCAATCAGATATGCCTTAATTTCTGGTATTTACTGTTCAACAAGTAGCATCAATCACATAAAAAGAACTTGAAAATTATGGGACCCTGGAATGAGAATCGAACTTGCAACTCCTGATTTCCGGTCAAGCATGCTATTGTTATACCACTCAGAACAACGAAGTCCTGAGTATCTCTGCTTGGGGCTTTGTCATTCTGACACTCAGGTACTATTTCTCTGATATTTTGGACTTTGCCATCCTTAGTGGTGTAATGGAAAAACATACTCAAATGGAAATCAGGAGATGTGGGTAACATTCCTGCTGCAGGGTGATGCGATTTTCCAAGTTTTCTGAAAACATGCTCAAATGGAAATCGGGAGATGTGGGTAACATTCCTGCTGCAGGGTGATGCAATTTTCCAAGTTTTCTGATTCAATTGATGTTATGTGTTGAACAGTAGATACCGGTGTTTTTATCACTCATTGTAATGTATTTAAAAGTCTAATGACATTTTCATTAAAGCATCTTAGAATGGAAGACAAAATTAAATTAACAAAAATGGCAAACACTTTTTACTTAAGGTTTGCACATTTTTAATTTTAAAAAGTTTTTGTAAAGTACATCATTTTTACTTTCGCTTTTTAAATAATCATTGAACGCAATCACATTATTTCATTTATTAAGATATGTTATCATAGCACAGTGTGATGAAGCAGTGTGTTTAGCATAGATATGGTAGAAGATGTAGGTTTGAAAACTCATTAGCACATGTCCTAGCCATTAGTGATAGACCATTCATGAACAGTTCATTCACAATGAAAGACTCTTCATCATGAAGCGTTCCATCTCACATCTGTGAATGAGCATTCAATCTGCCATCACAACGACACACACTGAAGCCGCAGCCCTTTTAACTTTCTTCGAGCTTCATAAGTTGAGAACCAAATTCTCAATAAGAAAAGTAATCTTGAGAATTAATAAATGTCAACCGTCATGTGAGTCAGCTGGGAAATATGGTGAAACTTAAGAATGGGAACAAAATGTGAATGCTGTTCCTTTGAATGGTGTATTCCTGATGAGTAGAGATTAATCGAGAATGGCCAATGAAAAACTAAGAAGCTCCTGTTCTTTTGGGAAGTTTGCCAATTTTTGCTCTTGCCTTGAAGGTGCTATGGGGCAAAGAATGATTTGCTGAGTGAGTGTAGTGAATGACCATTCATTTGAAGGATCATTCTCCTGCTCTTTTGGGCAGTTTGCCAATTTTTGCTCTTGCCTGAAAGGTGATATGGAGCAAAGAATGATTTGCTCATTGGGTGTAGTGAAACAACTGGAAGTGGAAAGTGAATGACAATTTGTTTGAAAGATCATTCTCCTGCTCTTTTAAGCAGTTTACCAATTTTTGCTCTTGTCTCAAAGATGCTATGGGCAAAGAATGATTTGTTCAGTGAGTGTAGTGAATGACCATTCGTTTGAAAGATCATTCTTCTGCTCTTTTGGGCAGTTTGCCAATTTTTCCTCTTGCCTCAGAGGTGCTGTAGGGCAAAGAATGATTAGCTCAGTGAGTGTAGTGAAACAACTGGGAGTGGAAAGTGAATGGCCATTTGTTTGAAGGATCATTCTCCTGCTCTTTGGGCAGTTTGCCAATTTCTGCTCTTGTCTCAAAGATGATATGGGGCAAAGAATGATTTGCTCAGTGAATGTAGTGAAACAACTGGGAGTGGAAAGTGAATGACCATTCATTTGAAGGATGATTCTTGAATGTTTGAAGGATCATTCTCTTGCTGTTTTGGGTAGTTTTCACCTTTTTGCTCTTGCCTCAAAGGTGCTACGAGGCAAAGAATGATTTGCTGAGTGAATGTAGTGAAACAACTGGGAGTGGAAAGTGAATGACCATTCGTTTGAAGGATCATTCGTGAATGACTTGTGTAAATGATGAACTTCCAAGAAGGAATTACTTATGTCATCTCTACTAGCCATGCTTTTTTCCAGAATATTCCACAGGTGATAGTCTAAAAACGTAAAATCCTCATAAAGATATAGTGGATTCTCTGAGCTAGAGCTAGTCCTCCTGACCATGTTGGACATTTAATTTGGACCATTTGTCAAATATGGATTGTATCTGGTTGCAGCATAAATTGGCTAACTGGATTAATGCATTTTATGAATTCTCTTCAAGGTTTTTAATAGTTACTGGCAGTGAAATGCTGATCTGATGTATTTGGCACTCACTTTGAGTTACCAATTTAATTTGAACTTGAACGAAATTATTTCATTTATGCAACATTACAATAAAAAAGATCATACTTAGTGGGAATTTATATGAAGTTTAAATTTCCATGTACATAGAATGTTGGTAGGAAAAATTCAAAAGATTCTGTACAGATTTTGAAAAATATACAAAATTATTGGGGCTTTTTTTTCTTAGAAAGTGTTTAAATTTCTTTGGAGATAACACATTTCTTTCATGGCTTTCTCCATTGTACACCACTGTTATTTTGGTTATTGTTACTTTTTCCTATACAGTTATATATGATTAATGTCAAACAGACTGGACTGTATGATTAGTAGGGAAAAGCCATATAATTCAGTCTGATTGATGTTAACCACAAAGAAAATAGTAATGATAATCATAAATATAGTGGTGTATAGCAAAGAAAGTGTAATATATGTAGAAAGTTATTAATCTCCAAAAAGAACTTAAGAAAACATAGAAAAAGTGCTTTATTTAATTTTATGAGTTTGATACACATGCTAAATGCTTGCTTACCTGAAGGACTCTCGTAAACAGGCTCTGAGGTAATTTAGTTGTTGAAGCCTTTCAGTAGTGATAATACCATCTGGTGCAACCCTCTTCACCTCCTGATACACTTTCTCCTGAACATCCGGGTTTCGTGACAAGTTGTACAGAAGAAAAGTGAAAGCATTGGTCACCTTAAATAATAAAGATCTACAATGAAAAAGCTGCTAAAATAACATACAGCAATGATTCAGTTTCGATTGAAGCTAAAAATGCATGGAAAATAAGCATGGCCAACCACGGTCCTACACACACACCAGCCACTGAATTCCTTTATTCAATACCGGGTTGGACTTCTTTAGCTTGAATTACAATACTTATGCAATTTTGCATAAATTCCACAAAGTGTTGAGAGCGCATCTACTTCTACAACATATGAGGACTTTGCTCCTGGATCTGCTTTTTTAACATATCCCATACATTCTCAATGGGGTTGAAATCAAGGATTTATGGTGGCCAGGGAAGATGGTACAAGTCGTTGTCATGCTCACTGAACAAATCGTGCATGATGGAAAAGTAGCATTGTCGTCCATTAAACAGCAATCGCCTACCGGATAAAAAGTCAACGTTGCGGGATGGACTTGTTGGCGACAATGTTCAGGTAATCCTTGGAGGACACCCGACCTTCCAGAAATATCAGGGGACCTGTTCTGTACCAACAGAATGTGCCCCACACCATTACTCCACCTCCAGAATCTTGATTTGTGCTTACAAGGCAATATATTGGGTTGGCCAAAAAGTAATTGCGTTTTTTTTCCTGTGTAAATGCAAGACGAATTTTGAATGGGAAACAAAAACTTTAGTCAACAACATATTGTCCATTTTGTTCGATGACCTTCTTTTGGCCATCTCGCAGGCAAGTTCACGATTCCATGCTGAAAAGCTTTTTGTTTTGCTTTTTTGGCAAAAAGCAGTTCCAAGAATGATTTGATAGCCTCATCAGCAGTGAAGATTTTACCATTCAAGGCGTTTTGCAATGAACAAATAAATGGTACTCTGATGGTGCCAGATCTGCAAATATGGTGGAATCCCATCCAAGCTGCAACAATTTTTGGCGAGTGACCAAACGTGTATGTGGTCTTGCATTATCATGGTAAAACACAACACCTTTGTGATTCACCAATTCTGGACGTTTCTGTTTGATTGTATCACTTAATTTACCCAACTGACAACAGTAAACGTCCAAATTAATAGTTTGGTTCCTTGGAAGCAATTCAAAATACACAATACCTTTGAAATCCCGCCAGACTGACAGCATAACCTTCCTTTGCTGCATATCTGCTTTTGAAGTGCTTTGAGCAGGATCATCAAGCTTGCTCCACGATCTTTTTCATTCGACGTTGTTGTAGACGATCCATTTTTCATTACCTGTTATCATACATTTAAAAAATGGATAGTTTTCTTCACGTTTCAAGAGCGAATCGCAGATGTCAACGAGCTTAGTGAGCTCATGTGGTACCCACATATCGAGCTTACCAATGTATCCCAGTTGCTTTAAATAGTTTTCAACACTCGATTTTGATATGTTCAGATTCTCAGCAGCCCCTCGTGTCGTTAAATGCCGATTGGATTTTATCAATGCCTTTATTTTGTAGTCCTCAACTTCGATTGGCCTTCCTGAGCATGGTGCATGTTTCACTTCAAAATCTCCAGACTGAAATTTCATGAACCAATTCTGTCACTGTCGTAGTTTTAAGGCATCTTTACTATACACATCACATAACTTTTTATGAGCTTGCACAGCATTTTTTCCTTTTTGGAAGTAATATAACAAAACATGACGCAAATGTTCCTTTTGATTGTCTATTTTGAAATCGATGCCAAACAAACTCTTGTTAATGAAATCCTGCACATTCTGTTCCTATAACAAACTTAAACTCTGAGCTGTCAGGTTACGTAATGAACTTGCAGTTTCAAATGATGCTAGTTACTATTCAAGACATGTTTTGCCATCTATGTGTAAAAAACCCTATGACTTTTTGGCCAACCCAATAGGTCTATGACTTCATTGGCCACCCACCAAACTCTCTGCCTACTATTGGTACAGAACAAGGTGTGTCGTGATTCTTCAGACCATGTAAGTTTTTACAATGTTCAGAGACTGTGTTCTTGGCACCACTGTGAATGAACTTTCCAGTTCTTCGCAGAAATCAGGGGTTTACATATAGGCATGCGACAGCTAATAACAATCCTCTTTAATTCCCTGCACATAGTTCATTGAGATATGGGTTGGGAACGGCTTTCATGGAATGGTTCAGTCAATTGCTGCACACAGAAAGTCCTGTTTCTCTGTACAAGCTTTCTAAGACAATGGCAATCTCGTTCCTTGCAGATTGTCATCGCGCCAAAATTACACCTATTATTAGACAAGCCATGTGGGTTATTTTTCCACTGATTAAAGATCCGGCATATCTCACCTTTCGAGAAACCAGTCAGCTCTGCTGTTTTCATAATCGTTGCTCCAGCCAGACGGGCACCTACAATAAATCCTTTATCATACTCTGAAAGATTCTTTGCTTTTCTCATTGTGAACATGACTGACAATTACTGATGAGCAGCAGTCTTAAGTAGTTGCCTAGATCACTTGGTGACACACGTGACCACATAATTTGCATATATGCTGCATAAGTGACGTTTACATACATTTGCATGAAGGTTTCCGACTCAGTGACTGGCACATGTATTATCCAGATTGTGCCTGCTATACCATTCTTTCTAGCTCAATGACTATAGAAACAATCGGCAAATTTCCAGGTTGACGATATTAAAAGTGAAAGTGGCAGAGTGATTAGTTTTAAAGAACTGAATCTATAATTGTGAATATTATGTGGTAATAAGATGCCGAATGAATGTTAATTATGAACGAAATGTGAGCACTATGTAGTGATACCTTGATCAAAGCTAGTGTAGATAAAAAATGCCAGAGATTTATCCCAGATTTTTCTACACTGAAGTGCCAAAACTCATGGGATAGTAGTGTATGCAAACTTTTAACTGGCGCTGCCGTCATATGAAGGTTTCGACACGACACAATTTTTATCAGTTGTGAGGTGCAATCTCACGAGTCAGGTTGAACAACCACCAGTAGGATTATTGGCAGGTCAACATGAATTATCGGAGTTGGAATGAGGCATGGTAGTGGGACCCAAATACACTGGCGGAAAGTGAAAAAAGAACATTGGCAGACAATCGTGAAATTTACATATGTTAATGGGGTCGAGTTTACGTAGGTGTGATGCTGATTTCGGGACCAACCGGTGAGCGCTTACGCCACAGCACGGCGTAATATGCAAATTGTCGTCAGTGGTATTTAAGGAGTACGGAGAAGTGAATGTAATCAGTCGACGGCGTACGGATACGTGCGAAAACCCTGAAAAAGCTGCAATGCCTGAACATGGGAGACTTGTACGATTTCAGCAGTTATCGGACTTTGAGCGAGGTCGTCTAGTCGGACTACGCGAGGCCGGGTGGTCGTATCGTCGTATTGCGGGGCGAATTGGACGGGAAGTATCGGTGGTGGTACAATGGTGGCGTAGATGGTCCGAGGAACATTCCCACACGAGAAGACGTGGAACCGGGAGTCACAGACGGACTGATGAGCGGACCGATCGATGCATAAGAAGAGTGGAGTTGTCAAGCAGAACATCCACTACGACGCAAATCAGAGCTGCCGTTGCACCCGAGGTGACTGTGCGAACAATCTGCAACCGTCTACTAGATGCAGGACTACGTGCACGTGTGCCTCTGGCATGTATACCTCTGACTCCAGCCCACCGTCAGGAACGGCTGCAGTGGTGTCGCCAACGTCTGCACTGGAGAACGCAATGGCGATCTGTCGTGTTCAGCGATGAAAGCAGATTCTGCTTGGGAGCCTCCGATGGCCATGTGCATGTTCGCAGACGCACAGGAGAGAGTCTCCATCCTTCTTGCATCCTCCAGCGTCACACAGGGCCTACACCTGGTCTCCTGGTGTGGGGAGCGATCAGTTATCACTCCCGTACACAACTAGTGTTTGTACCGGGTACAATAAACAGCACCTCCTACATCAACAACATCATTCAGCCCGTTGTTGTACCATTTGTAAGGTCGGTCCATCGTGGTGTTTTCCAGCAAGATAACGCACGCCCACACACAGCACGTGCAACGCAACATGCACTTCAGGGTGTGAGACAACTTCCATGGCCTGCACGTTCACCTGATTTGTCCCCCATTGAGCACGTGTGGGATTTTATGGGACAATGACATCCGGTCTCTACCGCCAGCCACGACCATCCTTGATTTACGCGTCCAGGTTGAGGATGCTTGGAACTAATTACCCCAAACTTACATCCAACATCTGTACGACAGACTCCATGCCAGAATTTCACAGTGTGACGCAGTTCATGGCGGTTCAACCTCATACTAACCATGTTACATGGGAATGTTATTTTTCAGTTTACCAGCAAATACAGCTGTATTTTGCCATAATGTTTTGATCAAGTTATCCTCTGTATTCCGTTATTATGCTGTAGAAATTTCGTTGGTATCAGAAGTCTCCTTCTTGGTGTTCTTTTTTCACTTTCCGCCAGTGTAGATGGGACATTCAATTTTCAAAGTTCTACGAACATTCAACATTTCTGGATCCATGGTGTCACGCATGTACTGAGAATACCTCGTGGAAGACATTACCACCCACAGTGGACAGGACAGTTACCGACCATAGGTGCTGAAAGATGTGACCAGTGGCATCTAACTAGGATCGTCCATGCTAACAGACAAGCGACACTGGCTCAAGGAACATCCACATTCAATGCAAAAGGCACCAACGACATATTCATCAGGTAACTGCAGCGTAATTTAGTGCCCATGGGAGCAGAAGACCCCCCCCCCCGAGTGCCTTTGTTAACACCACAACATCAGATGCAGTGCCTCACTTGGGCTCACGAATGCGGTAATTGGACCCTGAGAGACTGGCAACATGTGGCGGAGTCCGATGAGTCATGCTACCAGTTGTTATGAGCTGATGGTAGGGTTCAGGTGTGGCCCCATGAGGCCATGGACCCAAGCTGTTAACAAGGCACTGTGCAAGCTGGTGGTAGTTCCATACATGTGTGGGGTGTCTGGTCCTTGTAAACATGCCATTAACCGGTAGTTACTTCATTGCTCTGCTGGGTTACCACGTACAGTCTTTCATGGACTTTATATACCCCAACAGTGATGAGATTTTCCAGGCGGACAGTGCACCATGTCATCGGGCCCAAGTTGTCCAAAAGTGGTTCAAGGAGTATATTCTGGACAGTTGCAACGGATGGTGTGGCCACCATGTTTGCCCGACATGAACCAAATGGAGCACTTGTAGGGCGTGGTGCATAGTTCCATTCGCACCCAAGATCCTGCACCTACAAATACCAGGGAACTGTGGGCTGCTGTTCAGATGGCATGGCTCAATGTCTCTCCAGAAGTCTTCTGGCCACTTGTGGAACCAATGCCACGCCAAGTTGCTGCATTTCGCCGGGCTAGAGGAGGTCCTACACATTGCTAGGTACGTATCCCATGACTTCTGGCATTTCAGTGTAGTCATCAGATTTCTCCAACAATAAAAACTGGAGGGTCTAGGATTTCATTTTGTTTCTATCCCTCTCTAATGAACAGTGGGCTTGCTCTACCACAAGTATTAAAAAGTTACGTAAGGTTCTTCCTTTTTTCTAGTGTCCAGTTGCAATTTTATCATCAGATTAGGTATACTACTGTGGTTGATGCATTTCTACAGAACAATGCAAAATTTTTGAAACTAGTGATTTTTTAGGATCTCCAACATTGTATTGTACACCCCATTTTAGGGGGAAAACAGGCTTATTATATTATTTAGTAGAGTGTGCTTGAAGCATTACAAGGGAAAGTTCCCCATGTAGTTTAATCTCCATCTTTCTTCATTGGGTGAGACACAAAACAAAACATTAACATAAACCAAGGAAAACAGATATTAAAAATAGACAGTTTGGTCAAAAAGTAAAGCACAATAAGCTATAACTGCATTATTTTTTCAGACAATGCAAGCATACTACATAAACGTAAATTACAGTCCTCCGCCTATGAGGAAGTGGCACTCAATGTAATATCTCCATTGCACTCACTGCATTTTTTTTATTGTAATGCTCTTTCCATGCAGTAAATACGCTTCAGTAAAAAAATCAGGTTTACCTGGACACACCGGTTTCCTGCATGAAATAAATTTTGTTGTTACTAACAAACACCTTACCTTGTGAATAAAATGAAATTGGAAAAGGCAAGGTCTGGGGTGTAAGGTACACTGCTGGACAATTGCTAAGGACGGATCATAAACGGCTGTTATAGCGCATAAAAAAGTAAGTGTGGTTGGATGCCAAGTGAAATAAAATAATGTCAGAATGCCAGGACATTACAAGAAAGACAATTTATTGTGCTCTGAAATCCAGAAGGCTTTGGAACATGTTCAAGGGACAAACAGGCCATTTTGTGAAGAATACGTAAGCGTGAAAAAAATGCAATTACCGTCCGCAGGCGTTCCGGCGTAAGATGTAAATATGGGATACAGCCACCATGGAGGGCGATGTAAGATTCCACACGTCGTGTCATGCTTTGCACAACATTACCAAGCAGCTGTTGGGGTAATTTATCCCATTCCTCTGTCAGTGCACGGATGAGGGTATCCTTGTTTATTGGAGGGCATTGGCGACCAGCAAGACTCCTCCCCAAAGCATCCCACACATTTTCAATGGGATTCAGATCTGGAGAACGTGCTGGCCATACGAGGCGTTGAATATCCTCGCTCTCAAGACACTCCTGGACAGCGACTGTTCGATGACATGTTGCGTTGTCCATGAAAATGAATCTATCACCAACAGCACCACGGAACATGCGAACATGAGGTAGCAGAACATCATTAATGTATCGTTGGCCAGTCATAGTCCCAGTTGGAAGCACATAGAGGGACGTACGGCCATTGATCATGATGCCAGCCCATACCATGACACTACATGTCTGATATCGGTCCCTTTCCTGTATGTTTGCTGGACAATATGCAGTACCACTATCACACCAGATCAGTTGTCGTCGACAATCGGACGATAGACTGTATCTACTCTCATCTGAGAAGAGGACAGCAGACCAGTCGTTATCAGTCCAATTGCGATGTTGATGGCACCATTGCAAACGGGCGGTACGGTGACGTCTGGACGATGGGATGCACACAACAGGACGGCGGGCGTATAGTCCTTCATGCAAACATCTGGCGACAGTTTTTCGGGAGATCCACTTGCCAGTAGCAGCCATAAACTGATTTGCTACCTCACTAGCTGTGCTGCACCGGTGTCCTTTTGTTGATAGCACTATGTACCGATCTTCTGCAGGTGTCGTACTGCGAACACGACCTCCCCTGTGACGTTTGCTACGCTCTCCATTTGTTTGAAATGATTTCCAAAGCCTTGAAACAACACTGTGGCTGACGTCGAACTCCCTGGCAACATCTGTTATTTTTCGCCCTTCTTCAGTGTTGCCAATAATACGGCCACGCGTAAAATCATCTAGGTGATGTCGGGAAGACATACTGAAAATTGCAAGTTCGTCAATTGGTTCTTTCCCTTTCAACTTTGCGTTTGAACAACAACGGTCAATACGCGTCAAATCCTTTATATCTCTTATCAGCGCTATGACGTCACGAACAAGTTCGGCAATCCAAAATTTGCATACGCACAACACGTCTTACTGTATCCCGCACTTATGCTAATTTCCACATTTTCCTGCCTTCCATTTTATGGTTGCTATCATTGCTATTGTCATCCGTCCTTAGCAATTGTCCGGCAGTGTAGATGAAGCATTATGGTTTGACATTTGGTTTATGGAATCGTAATGAAAAAGCCGTGTTTCATTCATTACATGTGATGATCCTGTTAAAGCACTCATGACCACAAAACTAAATACTTATGCCAAAAGTACCACTATTTCATTGCAAGGTAGAATTTTTTTTTTTTTTTTTTGAGATTTACATTTTTAATGATTGAGTTGTATTGGAAAAAATTATATTGGGGGTGGGGAGAGTTTAGAGATTATCAACCCTTGCATTATGATGGAATAACATTGTTTCCTTCCTCAGCAGTAAACTTGAAACAACCATTTCAAAAACACTGACTCGCTCAAAATTTTATCTGCAATGTGACAATATATCACTTTAAAATTCATTAAAAGTTACAGAGGCAAATAACATAACACCTACAGTTGATTGGAATATCAAAGGAGCAGATGGTTATGTTTGATCTCAGTAAAGAACTAAGAATCCTATAAGTTGTTTTGTGCTGAGTATTTAATAAATATAAACTGTGTTGGAGCTTTTGCATGAATATTATGTAAATAAAACAGATATTTTAATCATAACTTTGACTTTTTCACTGTGGAGTCAATAAAGTTTTCCTCTTATCTATTATTTGAATAGCAAAAGAAGAGATCAAATTCTGGTGATAAGACTGCACATGGGGGAGGGGTGTTATTTTAAAGAAAATATTTTTGAAGTACACTGAAATTTTTAAGGCATTATATTTGACATATCACTGCCTTAATTGTAAACAAAGACATCGCTCTTTCCACGTTTATGAACACATAGCAACCAAAAATTGTTATCCAGCTACTGCTGGGATCGTACCCCAGATCTCTCTATAACTAGCCGAGTGCGTTTCCCTTAACCTACAATGGGCAACAGTCAACAGTGCTATGTGCATTTATCTGTCAGCTTCTGACATCACATATCCGTAGGATGGGCTCAGCAACTGACACCACATATTTAAAGGATTTTCACTATTGTTCTCGCCCTTTCGATTTATTTGCTGTAATTAATATGTAGCTTGTGCCGTTAATGCCCACCAGATGGAGACGTCTCAGTTGCTGAGCCCATCCTACGGATATGTGATGTCAGAAGCTGACAGATAAACTCACATAGCGCCGTTGATTGTTGGCCATTGTAGTGTAAGGTGAACTCACTCGGCTAAATATCGAGAGATCTGGGGTATGATCCTAGCATTGGCCGGATAAAACATTTTCGGTTGCTATGTGTTGATAACCGTTGAAAGAGCAATGTCTTTGTTTATTCACTGACACCACGTATTTAGAGGATTTTTCACTGCCTTAATTGACTTCTTTAGTACACTAGACTCTCTCTCTTGCTAATCCGGCCATTCCTTGCACAGAAGAGTGCCAAATTAGTGAGAGTGCAAAAATTTAGTTTAATTCTTCATTAAAATTTAATGTTACAAGTTTAGTGTATGTAGTACATGTGTATTGAAAAAATAAATAAGAGACAAGCATATGATAATGGTAAAAGAACATGATCAGTGCCTACTATACTGTCACATTTACAACAATGAAATTATCTTTTCATATCAGTTACAGCAGTGTTTCTCAACCTTTTTTGTATTTGTGACCCTCTTTTCCATATCAGTTTTTATTGCGCCCCTCTTCCAATTATTTTATCAGGACGCTGCTAAAACACCATACTTGTTACTTGGGTTAGTTTGCTATTGCTATCTGAACACTGTAATTGCAGAATAATTTTTACACTACACAACTTCTTTGGTATTGATATGTTTAAAATATTTATTCAAATCTATTGTATGCATAGATCGTCATCCATGTCATAAAATATGCATCGTTGCAAATTTCTGATGATCATCAGCCGCTACCGTATCGTGAATTCTTGCAAGTCCAACTGAGCAGCGTCTGATGTGAGCTGGGTGCACATAGATTTATTGCCTCTGAGTTTGGGGAGCAGCAATGCTTCCAGCCATATTTTGAGATGCCTGTTACAATTTTTGTACTGATTTTTGTTGTAAGCCATAGCTCAAGTTGAGTACTTTGTTTATTAAACAGGATTTCTTACAAACGTGAGCGAGTCCACTTTTCTTACCGTTTATAACAACCACACTTGGGGTGCTTGCACATTTATTGCCATAGGGAAGGTATTATTTTATTTTCAGAATGTATTTTACATTTTTTGTTGTTGTTTTTATAAATAGTTTTTGCTTCGATTTCCAGTTTTCTTCGCGCCCCTTTAAATAGATATTTTGTTTCCCCTTAGGGGGCCACGCCCCACAGGTTGAGAATCACTGAGTTACAGTAAAATATAATATGTATGTGCATGTAGTTAAGGAAATGTACAATTGTAATACAGCACAGATGAAATCTTGCATTTTCTACTAAGTACGGTCTCTTCAAAACATGTCATGGAATTTTTCTTTACTAACATTACGTCTGAACTGCACACATCTGGTTGTTGCATTATGTATTGCAGAAGATGTCGGCAGCTTCTGCATCAGCAGTGTGAGAGATCTAAACTAAAACCTTTCACACCCTGCTGGCCAGCGTGCCATCACAGCGCCAACAAGTGGTCTAAAAAACCCATGCTCATGACTACAAGGACGCACAACCCCACCTTTTTTTACATCACAGCTGGAGGTGGATTAAGGGCCAGATTTGCAAGAGTACTGTAAATGGAGGTTTAACGACCACCGTGAGCAACTCAATGGGATATAAGCAGTACTGTAAATGCAACACATGTTCAGAAGTAGTGAGTAAACTTTAATATTTTAATTGTTTTGTTGAAGGACTTGAACCTGTATCTTTTCATTTCTGCCTGGGGATATGCAAAACAGTGTTCACTTGTTGAACTTAAACTATCCTTTAATGAAAATTGGAACTTCACCATGCATTCCTACAAGATGTTCTTTTTACTTTTGTTTTTCAAATTTTCTAGTTTTTTTTTTTTTTTTAAGGAAAGCTGATATTTAGTAATAATTGAAGTCATGGCCATTCCTAGATAATCATGTGATAGATAAAACACACAGATTATGGGATTTACTTAGGAATAAATGGATGTTATTTATTAATGTCAAATTTTTGGGTGGTCACCATATCTTTCATCAAGACTACACTATAGTAAGTGTTGCCAACCTTGGGTAAAACTCCATCCTTTAAAATCATTTAATGTAGTTCCTCTTTTCTCTGAATTTCAAGACCTTTCAGCAGTTTTCTGTTGAAGAATTGTTGAATTTCTACTTAGTAGAAATTCTGACCCACCTACAACATTTTTGGAGAAAACTGCTGAAGGGTCTTGAAATTGAGAGACCTTTCAGCAGTTTTTTGAAATATTGGAAACTTATAAGATATATTTCTATTGTTGTTGGTGGGTCAGAATTTCTCCTCAGTAGAAATTCTGACCCACTAACAACAATTGTTCAAGAGGATTTCTACTGAGTAGAAATTCTGACCCATCAACAATAGAAATTCTGGCCCTCCAACAACAATTCTTCAAGAGAAAACTGCTGAAAGATCTTGAAATTGAGAGAAGAGGAACTACATTAAACGATTTTAAAGGATGGAGTTTTACCCAAGGTTGGCAACACTTACTATAGTGTAGTCCTGATAAAGGTTAGGGTTACTACCTGAAAATTTGACATTAATAAATAAAATCCATTTTTTCCTAAGTAAATCCCATAATCTGTGTGTTTTATCTATCAAGCTGATATTGTTTACAGTTACTGAGAGAAGTACCATGCCACCACAGGGCTTTTTTAAATTATATATGCATGGTTGGTACATTATGTTTATAACAGAATATCGAAGATAAAATAATTTAAATTGATAGGAGCATTAAATTTATTTTAATGAAAGAGTTGTGAGCCACCAACTTACTGTGAATATTCCACCTGAGATGAAATCAATGATTGTCACCCTTATTTCTTTATCTGTGAGTGCTTTGGTCTCCAGAAGTGTATCAAGGATGCTTGGTTTCTTCGTGTCATTCCTTAAAGATCCTTCATCCCTCAACTTTTGTATTGCGTCTTGAACTCTGTCATTTGTTGCCCTATATCATAAGGAAATGAGATATAATTTCATAGACAATATGTATATATTAACATAATATCAGGTTCAAGAATATTTTGTACATTTGATAAAAATGTTATGAGTGCTAATGATACATCAGCTATAATCGAAGTCATTTAATGTTATGCGTGGAATCACGATTGAAAGACAAATACACAAAGTTGATAAAGGCATATACTGGTAGCAAAAAATTGGGTGCAGTTTGTGTTGTATACTGTTAGAACATGTTGCATCACCACATATACTATTCTGAATTGGCCAGCAGGTCTGATATCATAATGTCAAAAAAAAAAAAAAAAAGCTGGGTAACTTTCACATAAGGATCTTGAGCTAGATTGTCCTATAACTCTTATCACTTTCTATCAGTTTTTAGGCCATATAACTAAAATTTGGCATTTGAACTTTGAACGCTCAACTAGAATTTATTTTAAATTCTAGAAAAACCACTTCCTGCAGTAAAGTGATTTTTCTGAAAATGAATATGATGAAAACTAGGGAGTACCAAGTTCCATGAAATCACACAGTTTTTTTTTTTTTTGCCTTGGAGATTAATTACTACTATGAGCAACTCGATGGACTATAAGCAGTCACTCATCCCTAATGTAGGACCACTGGTTCCAGGGAAGAGAGCCAGTGCTGTAAACAAACACAACATATCAATGCCTCACTGAGATTTAGACCCATCTTGGACAAATAGTCAGAAGCCAGCATTTAGACCACTGCACCATTGGGGCAGCATGAAAATTATCTCTAACCATATACAGGGTGTCCCGTAAGTCCGGACCTATAGGAGTTTCTAACATTTGTGTTTCTTCTTTTACAGTTAAACCATGTTGCTGGGTACGGAGGAACGTATTGATGTTATTTTGTTAGTTGGGACCTGAAGTCACAGGGAAGTGGCCGAAGAATTCAACAAGCTGCAACCAGACCACGCACCAATCACACACAGATGAGTTGGCAAGCTGATATCTAATTTAAGGAAACTGGGTTCATACACGACAGGCCTCGCAGTGGACCGCCAAGTACTGTTACGGACGACAAAACCAGTACCAATGTGATGGCTCTCTTCGTTTCCAGCCCCAAGAAGTCACTTTGATGCACGTCCACTAAAACTGGGATCTCCAAGAGCAGCATCCACCGCATCTTGAAACTTAATCACTGGAATTCATACAAAGTGCAACTCCATCAGCGTTTAAGTGAAGATGATCCTGATAGACAAATTAAGTTTTGCTAATGGGCAGAAGAGCAGTGCATGGATGATAGAACATTTCCATTACAAATTCTGTTCTTTGATGAAGCAAACTTTTATGTTTCCGGAGAAATCAACTGTCGGAACACTCGATACTGGTCAGTACAAAATCCTTTTTGGTTCAATCCTTCCAAGGAACAAGGCGGTGTGCGCGTCATGGTGCGGTGCACGATATAGAAAGACAGAATCGTTGGTCCCTTCTTCTTTGGCAAGATGGTAACCGCTGAAACGTACCTGAACATGTTGCAGGAGGAAGCATTTCCAAGCCTGTGTTGAATCCAGCAGGCAGATTGCCGAAATGATTTCAGCAGATGGCGCCCTCCACATTATGCGCTGAGAGTGTGACATTTACTTTAACACAGTTTCCCGAACATTGGATTGGATGCCGAGGACATGTGGAGTGGCCTCCAGGAAGTCGAGATCTCATTCCACTTGATTTTTATTTGTGAGGTCACCTGAAATCCATGGTGGAAGAGGTCAAAATTCAAAGCATTCTCCATCTTAAACACATTGTGCGGGCATGTCAGCAAATTCCTGCGAGTGTGATCCATAAAGTGCTGCAAGATTGGAGATAGCGTCTTCATCTGTGTGTGCAACACAACGGCGGACACTTTGAGCATTTTCTGCAATTGTATGTGCTTTTCTCCTACGGGTCTTGACTCACAGGATACCCAGAAAGTGACACAAATTAAATACCATTGAATTTGTGTCACTTTCTGTAAAAATCAGACTTTGGAGTTTTTATGGATCATATTCCAGTTTGTATAAAGAAACTATTCAGATCGTTCTTCTGGGCTTGAAATACAAAGCCAGTTAAATGCTTGATTTGAAAAAAAGTAATTTAAAATGCAAGAAATATAAATTTTGCTAGGAAAGATTTGCCATTACTCATTCAAATATATTTCAGTCCAAACATTGATTTTAAATAAAATTACTGTTTACATCAAATCAATATCCATCTAATGATGGTACAAAACTAAAAATAAATAAGTAAATAAATTGTTTAAATATCTGTAAATCAAACTCATCTTTGTTATGTGGCTTTCTAGATTATTATATTCAAACTAGTTAACTTTTTTATGGGATTTATGTAGGTAAACTCTTAAAATTTCTGCATATTTTTCGGAGAGAACTCCTCTCCTTCGTCGGGCAGTCGTTCGTTCAATTTCAGTCACAATTTTTGGCGACGGTTACGGCGATTCGGCAAAAATTTGCAGAAATTTTAAGAATTTACAGAGATAAATCCCATAAAAATGGTAACTAGTTTGCTTAAATATTTTTGGAAATAAATTAAGTATAATAAAGATTATTAGTTATTTCAACTCTCTTCTGTCTTGATTATGCTTGTGAGCAAATACAAGCATCATATAATTTAGAAATAAAATTATATAATGCCAAATGAGTGTGACTTACCTGGATTGCATCAGCTGAAGATATATGTGTCCATTATTGCTTTTATGTTTTAATAATTCAGCTTTTTAACTGAGACTAACATGCAGCAACTAAAATCTGTTGCCTGGAAGCTGTTAATGTTGGTAATATGTGTAAAGTTCCCTGGGATTTAAAAGAAGGCATAATAGTCGTATGGGAACCAATTATTATGCTATGGTGTTTCCTTTTTACACCAGTTTGTTCAGTGATGATCTAGTATTACTGCTTCTGTGAGACTGCGTATTATGTATTATCGTACAACAGCAATGCCTACTTACCTTATTTTTTCTTTGCTGGCACTGTTGCTGTTTCGTAAGTCTTGTCTAATTTTCCAAGTATTTGTGATGTACCTTCGATTCTGATTATTGCTTCTTACTTTGTCGCACACATACATCACTGTTTGCGTGATCCTCTGACTGATCAACCAATGGGATCTGTGGTACCCGCTGGGTGCGCATGCTGACTAACTACCTGGGTCAACCATATAATACCACAGCAGTTACCATTGTGCTTAAAGATATCTGATTAACTTTGACAAAACATTTTTTTTTTTTACATGTTCACATTTAGGTCTAAAAAGTAAAACCCATGATACTTTCCAAGCTTGTTTCCAATACAAAGTTCATAATTATTTAATTTAGTACCTTTCAACTAAAGGCAAAATAACTGTTAACATTAAGTCATTTCGCCACGTTTTAAATGAGATTACAAACGATACACATTTAAAATACAGTAACAGCAAGTACATACTACACTCAGGACGTGGATTTGTATGACAACAAGATAAAACTGTGCGATTAAAGCGAAACTCTGTGAATACCTACGGGCAGGTCAGACATTCAAATGATTAAAGTTTCGTGCAATTCCGCATGCCAGTGCGTCCAGGACCAGCGCTGCATCGCAATACTTGAGGCTTATAAGGCGCATGCAGGGGACTCCACATTCGTGCCGAAGTGCACGACAAGAATCAGGTGAGACCCGTGAGCGATAGACATGCCGAGGAGCCGCCATAGATGTCTGTATGGGCAACTGACAGAATCTGAATGAGGCCGTGTCGGTATGAAGAGGCAGGGTGGGCGGCACGCGGAATCGGTCACCATTCGGGCCAGTAGAACAGTATGGTGTGATCGTGTTGGGAGCAATGGGCATGACGGACTGACTCTGGATGACCCAAACACACCACCAGCAGATAGGATCATGAGAGCGGCACGCACAAATGCAACGACATCCTTGTCCAATATCCAGAGACGTGGTAGCTGTACATGGGACTGTGTCCGCCAGAACCATTTCCAGATGCTTGGCGGAGGCAAATCTGCACTCTCGATGGCTCTTATGTTTTCCGCCATTAACACCTAACCATTATTGGTGTCAGTGGTGAGCAACGTGGAATGCTACGGACTGTAGACGTATAATCAGCGACGAATCCCACTTCTGTATGGGAACGGATTACCACCGTGGCCTAGTGTGGAGGACCGCAGGTGAGCGCTACAATCCCAACCTCACTGTAAAATGGCACACATCCTGAATAGCCGGCGTGATGGTCCAAGAAGCCATCGCGTATGACAGCCGGATTTCCTTCGCAGTGATCCGAGGGACGTTGACAGCCCAACACTACACACAGGAGATCCTGTGGCTCCATGTGATGCCTTTCCTGGTGGGGCTGCCTGGAGTCATTTTCCAATAAGATAATGCCCGTCCGCACATGGCTGAGGTTTCCCAGGACTGTGTACGTCATGCTTCGACCGATGCTTCCGTGGCCTGCCAGATCGCCTGATCCCTCGCCCATCGAGCACGTGTGGGACCAAATGGGACACCAGTTTCCTCCATGTCTCAGTGTTCATGATTTAGAGTGTCAGTTGCAAGAAGTGTGGGCCAATCTGTCCCAGGATAACATACAGCATCTCTTTGACTCCATGCCGGATCATATCACTGCATGTATCCGAGCAAGAGGCGATCCAACATGGTACTAACACTGACCGGAATGTCTACCGTATGTCCGCGGGAAATCGTCCTGCTGCTGTGATATTGTAATCGCTTCTGCCCTTCTTTATCATCTTGCTACTTGAATCTCATTTCACTCCAACGCCACCTTCTTAATGCGCAGATTTTTATGACAATGAGTGTATTTTTCAAATAAGCAAAAGGCATAACATTATGCTCACAAATTTTGGTAAACAATACACTTTATTTTCGACTTTATGAAAAGCTATAGAATTGAGGAAGAAATATTCCTCAGAAATACATGGGAATGCATCAAAATATTCAAAGCAATCAGAATTATGTTCTGAATTGCCTGTGGTTTACTGGTCTTCCATGTAACAACTCAAGAAACTTTAAAATTATATCGCCCTGGAGCAGGAATCAAATCCATATCTCCCGATTTCTATTTGAGTATGCTAACTGTTACACCACCCAGGACATTGAAATTCCAATCAACTAGGTCTAAGCAATTATAGCTTAGGAACCCGTAACCGCCACCCCAGTGGCGCAGTGGTCTAAGCGATGGCCTCTGATCATTCGTCCAAAAAGGGTCCGGGTTCGAATCTCGGTGAGGCATGGATGTTGTGTTTGTCTTACGGCACTGGCTCTTTCCCTTCCCTGGAACCAATGACCCTAAATTAGGGACAGGATACTGCTTATAGCCCATTGAGTTGCTCACGGTGGTCGTTAAACCTTCAATAAAAAAAAAGTCAGTAACCTCGGGTGTTTTTCGATAGTTGAAGTGATCAGCCTCATCGTAGTGTCGAGGTTTTAGTTTCCTAAGCTACAATTGCTTAGTCCTAGTTGGTTAGAACTTCCTTGTCTTAGGTGGTGTAATGAATAGCATGCTCGAACAGAAATCAGGAGATGCGGGTTTGATTCTTTCTCTAGGGCGATGTACTTTTCAACTGAGGAATTGTTACGTGGAAGACCAGTAAATCATAAGCTATTCAGTACATAATTCTGATTGCTTTGAATATTTATGAAAAGCTTTTGGTGTAGTGTTATAATGCAAAAGCCTGGGAAATTACAAACTGGGTACTGGTATTTCTGTTGAAATCTGAAAGTAAATTTGTTTTTGCGATTACAATACTTTGTATACGTTAGTGGAAGAGAGTAAAAATGCATGGATTTTATTTTGAGGATGTCCAGCAAAGTGAGGGGCTCCCCAAACCGACGTTGTGCGCAGGGCTCCTGTAACTCTAAATCTGCTGCTGGGGAGCACCTTCAGTACTTACATAGGATATTACATAGATGAACTGAAGTGTGAATCAAAGATCTCTCTGATACTGTGAGGGAGAAACAAATGTAGTCTGAAATTATGTTGTAAGGTAGAAGTAGATGTCTAGTTTGAGGGGAAAAACCACACCCATTTTTTAATGTAGTATATTCATTTTATAATACTTGTTTTATTCTTAACATCTTATGTTGAGAGATGCTAAAGTGGTTATATTGTTTACATAGGGTTTAGGGAGGATGGTGGGGCACATATGCTCTCCAATTTCGGATTTAAATGTGAAGGCAAGGCTATGATGAGGTGGCAAATATGAGTGGTAGGCTTAATAGACTCTCTATGAAGGTTAAGGAGAAAAAAAAAACAAGCGTTTAATAAACATGCACTGTTATATCACCTTTTTTACATAGGGTTTAGGGAGGATGGTGGGGCACATGATGGGGCATAAAAATGTAAACTTGGCTGTGTGTGATTCATTTTTGCAAGGAAGTAAAACCATGGTAAAATGCTGTCAATGTAGATAACTCATTATATAACATTATCCATACATTATCAAACAGATTTGTGATATTTAAATTGTTTAAGAGAGTACTATTTTCAGGAAACTTATCTTGCCAGAAATACACTATACTGTTCATGATCAGCAGTGATTGAAGAGCAATGCATAACAAAAAAAGTTTATGTGCTTAAAAGATCCAAATTTGTGACATTTAAGGAGAAACTGTTTCCCAGAATTATCTGCCTCCAAAAGGAAAGCATCAGTTTACATTTTTATGCTCCCTCAAGCAAAACATCAGTGTACACTTATTTCTGCCTCCCAATATTTTGAGTCACTTTACACCTGTGGTTGTTTACTTCTTCATTTCGCAGATCACTACATAATAAAATTACTAAATAAAACCTTAAGGTTAAGTCTCAGATTTCTAGGAACATAATTTTTTTTTATATACAATCAAATCAATTATATAGAAAGAATTTTTACATACTTGTACATGGTGCTTTCAGCTTTATCGAGCTTTTGATAAGAAGGAGTTTCAAAGTATTTCCAAAGAGGCAGTTTATAGAACAGTTCCTGAAAAGCCTCAAAAAGGAGCTTCACTGAGAAAATCATGTCAAATGCTGCTGTATTTGGCTTAAGGTCAGGTTCTAGGCATCCCAATCTGGAATCTAAGGTCATCATGTAAACAGCTGAAAAAAAATTAAAATGCCATTATTGAAATGATTTTTCATTTAGTGTACATATGAAAATATAAAAAGAAGCGTAACACATGCATATATGAACATGCGCATCCTTTAATTGTTAACATGAGTGTTAAAGAGCAGAATTTATATTTCATTTTAGAGGGCAAAGAGTTCTTATTAGTTCATGTAGCCCCCTCTAATTTTAACTTTAAAGCTCTTAATCATGTGAAGCTTAAGTAACAGAAAAGAGTGTTGCTGGACTAAGACCATTTTGGGGGAAGGGTCATTTCACTTCCTCGCTCATACTCACCCCCATCCTCCTCTTCCATAATTAAAAAAATATAAAACTGCATTTTAAATTTAAAATAAATTAATTTCACTTACAACTAATGCAGCCCTGAGAACTTCAGTTTTAAAGATTAATAATACTGCAGTATTAATATTATTTAAATGTTGATATTTCCCCCCTTTTCAGTGGGTTTTTGAGACCCTGGAGATGGACCCCATTGCTTTGCTGCAGTAAACTCACCTTCTTTCTGTTTAGAATTTTTATTTGTGACCTTTGTTAGGGTGAGCAGTAGGTCCCACATGCAGACAATATGGACGCCAAGTTTTTTGGTTTTATATCCCCCACAATTTAAAGAAGGGCAGCGTGAATAGTGGATCTTATGTGTTCTGTATGCACTGGCTAGGGAGGGAAGGGGTTTCTAGTTTATTGGGGTGGCAATCCCACAGAATGCCAGGCTTCAGAGACAGGCTATTTTAAGGTAAGGACAATTTAAAGTAATAATATGCCCAACAGAGGGCAAGAAAACTACATTCCCTAGGGTGCATATACTGTTGCCTACTCTAGAAAAGGGCCTATGGCTAAAACATTAAAAGGGTGATTACCATTAAAGGACCCCTATTCAACTCTATCTAGAGATATTTAGCAGTCCAGATGCAGCCAAATTTGGTACAGTGACATTCCAGCACATGAGAGAGACATTTCCATAAAAAAAAAATCCGCCAGGGGGCAGCACCAGCAGGTGCCCCGGAATGAAGCAGGGCCAAACTAGATTCTGACGGGCCTGAACATTCAGCAAAGTTTGCGTTATGACGTCAGCAGAGGAGTCCATACGAGAGTCCTGAGTGAGGCTGGCTGACGCCTGCCTGATGAGAGTAGAGCGGTCGCTTTGATTGCACATTTCAGTAGTGAATGATTGAGACTGTGTAGTAATCAGTGTTGTTTCTCAGACCTCAGTGTGTTCTTGGGTATACAAAAACTTCGACATTAAAGGTAAGTTAATTGAGTCGTATTATTGTGTTGCTAACGATAAACAGACTAATCTGATTGCTTATCGTTTATTTATGTTGAAGCATGTGGTTAGGCTTACCGTGGGGGAACGCTACTCGCTAGTGAATGTCTCGTATTATCTCGGTGGTTACAGAAAATCAGGAATGAATATTTCTTTCCCTTGGCTCAAAGCTCTCTAACTTTTTTTTAAACTATCATGAATAACCTGAAATTGGATTATCGTGAGACTAACATACGAATGACCACTGTAAAATAGCTTTCTTAGCAACATGAAACAACAAAATGTTTCATCAAAACCCAATCGGATTGAAAGTAATGCCTTGATAAACTTCTGTCTTAAAATGGTTTTACAGGTATGTTTTTATGAGCATTAATAGGATTTTCTTCCCTAAAATAGCACACAAGAATGGTAAATTTGCTAGGAAGCTATGGTATTACTCTTCTCTAAATATGCTTAGTAATATTAATGACCAAATTCGATGTAACTGTTTCGTTAATGAATTTTCTAATACAAAGGGAAGACTTCAAGTTAATTTATATTAAATGCATTCTGTAGCTGCCCCAGTGATGCACTGGTCTAAGCACTGCTTTCTGATCAGTCATCCAAGATAGGTTTGGAATATGTTATGATGCATGCATTAATTCATGCATCATAACATATTGTGTTCAAATCCTGATGAAGTGTGGATGTGTTTTTCTTATGGCATTGGCCCGTCCCCTTCCCTGGGACCAGTGGCCCGAAATTCGAGATGAACGACTGCCCATCAAGTTACTCATGGTTGTTGTTAAGCTAGGCCTCAAACAAACAGGAAAGAGCCAGCTGAGATGTGTGAAAAAAATTTCTGCCTCAATTTTAAGAATAATTTTAAGATGTAGACTTGATATCATATAATTTCAAATGAAACCCCATGCAATTGCAATAATTTTATTTTAGTGTTCTCCCTAGAGCCTTTTTACTGGGTGGCCCTGCCACTTAATTTTGCTTGCTGCCCGGCTATATTTTCTTTAACGAATGTTTTCACATTGTACATAATAGTAAGAATGGAAAACATTCTCCCACGTACACCATAAGTGTTGAAAACTGGCTGAAATCTGTGTTAGTGCCCTGGTAGCACAGTGGTCTAAGCGCTGGCTTATGACAATTCTTTTGAGAAATGTCCAAGTTCGAATCCCGGTGAGGCATGGATGTTGTGTTGGCCTTATGGCACTTGTTCTCTCCCTTCCCTAGAACCAGTGGCCCTAAATTAGGGACAAGTGACTGCTTATAGCCCATTGAGTTGCTCACTGTGGTCGTTAAACCTCCAATAAACCTCTCCCTTCCCTGGAACCAGTGCCCTAAATTAGGGATGGGTGACTGCTTATAGCCCATTGAGTTGCTCATAGTGGTCAAACTTCCAATAAAAAAAAAATGTGTGTCGAATATAATTTGTCAGTAAATACTCATTTTTTAAACCATTTTTGTACAATTTTTTAACTGTTTATCATATTATGTTGCATTAATGCCTATCACACCACTAAAGATGTTTAATAAGTATAATAATGTTAAGGAAAACTTTTTTTTCGATTGGAGTCGTTAAAAGTACCACCCAGCTAAAATTTCTTGCCACCTGGCTGTAAAAACAAATCTAGGGAGAACACTAATGTTCATCAGTTTTATGCATTAATAAATTTATTTCTTGATATTTGTTTTAATATGTAGATGCCTAGGAGATGCTGTGTCCCTGGATGAAAATCCAACTACACCTACCCGGGGAAAGCAAACCCTTATGTTTCATCTTTTCGTTTTCCAAATGGCCCTGAACTTTGAGCTCAGTGGATCTGCCAGATCATCCGGAAGGATTTTCAACCCAATGACAATGCTGTTGTGTGCATTGAGCACTTCAGTGAGCAGTTTGTGATTAGGGAAGATTGTATAAACCAGGGGTGACGGGAGTTTAATGGTTGTGCCACGTACATACCTGGCAGTAGCCAAAGATGCTCATCCAACAATCTTCCCTAACCAGCCCTCATATTTATCATATGAGCCACCCCAAAAAAAGAAAAACACCAGAAACACACATACTTGAAATGCAACAGTGTGATGAACACAATTTCTACTACAGTTCTACTACACATGCCTACATGTGTAGTAGAACTTGTGTAACAGTAATTAAAGAGCAATTAGTGAAATTGCAATACATTTAAAATGTGAGCATTGTTTTTTCTTTATGGCTGTACCCTTTTCAGTTTTTTTTTTTTTTTTTTTTGTTAACACTTATGAAGAACTTCCATTTTTGGTTTCAGTAAATTAGTAAATAAATTGAAAACTCAAACTTTGGAGGATTGCATATATTTGAATTCATTAAGAGCCATATGCTCTTAATGAATTCAAATATATGCAATCCTCCAAAGTTTGACTGGTGCAGTCGCATAGCCAGAAATTTCTTAAGGGGGGGGGCATGGATTTGGTTCATTGGTGTAAGCCTCTATATGCATATATATTGCTCTAAATTCATACCCAATCCACCCTTAAAAGGAGGGGGCTCCGGACCCGAGGATATTCCTGGCTACGCACCTGAACTAGTGTGACCAAGAACATATGTGTCAGTGGTGAAGGAGAAATTAGGAAGAAAACAGATGTGTGTGTGAAAACTGTTCGTTTTGACCAAAGCTACTGTATCTCAAGATTTCTAAATTAACAGTACTGTTCCTTCTGTTGCAACATGGTTGTGAAATTTCAGTTTTTCATGACGACCACTGGAAATATTACAATTACTCTTTAAAGCCATGGATCTGATGTTCTGTTCCACGGCATCCCAGAGATCTTCGACAGGGATTCAATCCGGGGACCTTGTGGGCCACTGGATGGGCCCGAACTCAGAAGAATGTTCTTTGGCCCATGCCTGGGTGGTTATGCCCCGGTGGGAAAGCGCATTGTCTTGCTGGAACAGACCATCGGCAGCAGACTACGCCAAGGCTATAAAAGCATGTAAGTGAACAACCAGAACATGCTGGCGGTTAAAGACCCCTCCAGACTAGAGGTCTGTACAAACCCGGCCCTTTGCTTATTTCTAAGTTGGGAAAACGGGCCGGGCCTTCAATATTTAATATAAAACAGACATGGGCCGAGCAGGGTTTTTTTTTAATGAGCAAAACAATCGCTGTACGGTGCCTTTCTCGTTTGGAAAACCAGCAACATACAGCAGCAGGATAAGTATGAATAATTTCCGCTGGTGGAAAAAATAGAAGTTTTACGACATCCTCTCCTCCTACAAAACAATTGGAGTGGGTCAGCTCCCATAGTTTTTCAATGTGAATGCGTTCCCTTCTCTCTCTCTAACTTTCACCCTCCTCTCATGCTTCAGGGCAGGCTATTAACTGCAGCATTTCTAAACCGAGCCACCCGCTCGCAGACAATCTTTTTATTGTTCTGGTCGGCGGCACTTTGTTCTCTAGATGGGTGAAAAGCTTTTAAGTTGTCTTAAAATGTCATGGGAGAAATGGGCTGGGAGAAACTTCTGTATATAAATCTGTGCCGTATTTTCCCCATTTGTGGAGGTGCATTGTCCTGTTTGAATATGCCCAACCCATCAGCATGAATGCAGGACATGAACGGGTGTACCTCGTCGGAAAGCATACGCACATAGCGTTGACCGGTCACAGATGTTTGTAGACATACCAGGTGTCCCAGTGAAGTCCAGCTAAACACACCCCATACCATTACGGACCCCCCACCAGCCGATACAGTTGACAGGCGGGATCCATGGCTTCATCGGGTTTGCGCCCCACACGAATCCTTCCATCTGCCCGATACAGTTGAAAACGTGACTCGTCAGACCAGGCTACTTGTTTCCAGTCGTCCAGTGGCGGTGTTGCAGTGCCCAAGCGAAGCGCATATCTCTGTGTCGTGCACCCATCAAGGGGACTCGAGTTGGGCGTCGGCTCCCAAAGCTCATATCGTGCAGGGTACGTTGCACAGTCCGGACGCTGATGCTTGTTGAGGCTCCACCATTGAATTCCGATGATACCTGTGAGAGTGTCTCACGCCTATCGCGTGAAACGATTCTTGACAGCCGTCGATGGTCACGTTCACCCAATGTCTTTTTACGGCCACACTGGTATCGTAGGTTGGAGCTTTTGCCGGAATTCTTGTAGTCACGATACACCCTTGTAATGGTCGTCCGTGAAAATCCGAACTTCGTTTCTACCTCCGAAATACTATGGCCCACCTCACGAGCGCCAACTATGACACCGCGTTGAAAATCGCTTAAATCGTTATTACTTGTCATTCTGATGCCGAAAACAGCTCTGACAGCTGGCAAGGATGTCTATCGCTTTATATACGCACTGGCGGACGCAACAGAGTGCGCGCATAGGTGACGTTGCTATGTATTTTGCATAAGCTCGTCTGTACCAGTTTTTTTGGCACTTCAGTGTATGTGCTTGTAGACAATGTAAAGGCGAAAAGCGATATTTGGAAATATCTTAAATTACTGTCCCGTTTTTAAACTAGTCGGCCGGTAAACGTTGTGCAGTGCACTAAATGCAAAAACTTTGAGTTATGATAGCACAAAGTCTGGAACATCGCATCTGAAGCGGCACAAATGTGCTCCCCACACACCACACGAGGGACATATCGGGTTCCAGCGATATGATATGCCAGTAGAGATAGGTGCAGTTTATAAAGCCATAAATAATCTCCCAGTAAAACGATCGGACTCATAAACTCACAATTCATAATTCTGGATATTTTGTACTTTTCGAATTACCCCCTCCCCAAGGATATTTCCGGGTCTGGTGGTAGGAAATGATAATTTAAAAACCCAGAAAATTTGAAAGGCATGGAAATTGTCTTTTTTATGCAATGTTTTTGAGTATACAAGCCCCCTCGGACGTCACGTGACTTATACAGTCTCAGAAATATTCTTAATTAACGTTTATTGTAATAGAATACGTGTAGCAATTAAGAAAACGAGAACTCTTCAGGAGTCGAAAGACCGAGTGCACCGGGTGCCAAATTCGTGTTTTGGCAATTGTTGAAATTTTACGGGCCGGCCTGGGCCTTGGAAACAAGAGAAATATACGGGCCGGGCCTTGGACGTGCGGGCTTGGGCCGGGCCGAGCTTTCCGATTTAAGGCCCGTGCAGACCTCTACTCCAGACACCCTAAAGGAACAAATTTGTCCCATGAGAAGGTCCCCCAAACCATCACAGAGCCACCCCTCCTTCAACAGAACTGACCTGGCCTCATGCTGTCGATCCCACACCTACACCCTCCCGCCAGCTCAGTAACGCTGAAAACAGGAACTGCAGAAGTCCCGTTTTGATGTTCCCGGCACCAGGCGAGGCGTAATGTTCCGATGATGAGCAGTCAACAGTGGTACACGAGTAAGGCGTCCGCTCCCGCAGCCCAGGGTATGCGTCGTATCGTTTGCTGGCTGACGGTGTTGGGCTTGCGACATTTAGGCTCGCTTCACACAGAAAAAAAAAACGCAGAAGCAATAAACCTTCCGGCTGTCCTACCGCTTGTTTTAAAGCGGACTATAGAGTTATACTGAGACTTTCAGACGAGCGTAAGTGGTAGAAATTCCAACGCGGTAGCCTCTGAACTTCCGCGTGGTCCGCTACAAACTGGACGACGAAAATACCGTCCAAATTTAGAAAAACGAGGATCATCCGCTATAGCAATAAAACAATCACTCCTGTGAGAAGGGTGGTGGTGGTGTTCGGGGGGGGGGAGTGCTGTTGCATTGAGAGCCACCGATTTTGTTCCCGCACATCTGTCGGGCGAATTTTTCTTCGCTCTAGCGATAGAACCGCTTAGGTCCCTGATCATCACAAAGTAAAGAAATGATAAATCCTCATTGTAAAGTGAGTGACTGACTTCTTTATACATGTATATACTTCATGACAGGACCTGAACCTTCTGGAATATTCTTGATTTACATAAAGCTATCCAACTTCCCACTGCGCGATCATTCTGGAACATTCTACAAACGTCTAACCTATTCTTGCCGCTTCTAGAACATTCTACACGACACTTCGGTCTCTGTCTGCTATGTTACGTGGCCGACTTTTCTAGACATAGCTTTTGGCACACGTACATTTCTATAAACTATTAGTATGTAATTAGTATTTGCAAATTGTGTAATTTCATTACCAAATAATTCCATTGAGTTGGAATGGCATTATTAAATAATTGAATTATATCCTCTTCATTGTAATGCATTACAGATTAATTCTATTAATGTTTGTGCAAAGCATACTTGGGATTACCTTGCAATACATTACACGTTAATTGTAATCTGTACTTTCCTTACTTTGTAATGCATTGCTGCCCAACTGTGATCAACAGGTAGGTGGCTTAAGTCAGTGGCAATTAGCCGTCAGAAGGCAAGGAGTGTAAACGCCAGCCAACATGAAAGTGAACAAAGAGCACATCCACCATTGTATGTTGTACGAGCTTCATAGCAGCAGCCCCGCAATTGCTGTAAGGAACATTACCATTGTGTACCCCAATGCCGTACCACATCGTCAGTGTTGTCGTTGGTTCGAACGGTTTCGAGAGGGAAATGTTTACCAGTCAGACCGTCCCAAAGCCGGATGATCCACAATAGTGGGTATGGACATGCTGAAGACCTAAGCAGCCAACATGTGATCACGCGGGAGTTGTCAGAACAGCTGGGGACTACCCGCACGAGCATTACCATGCGTCTGCATCAACTTGGAAAGGTGCACAAGAGGGGAGTTCGGGTACTCCAACTCACAGTTAAGCAGAAAGCAACTCGTATGAGTGTGCGTTTCCCTGCTTGCACGTGATCAAGTTGAACCGTTCGTGGACCGCATTGTGACAGGTGACGAGAAATAAGTCCTGTATGACAATGTCAGGCCCGGAAACAGTGGTTGGACCTAAAACAGAAGCCCATGTCGAACCCCAAAGCCGGCTTACAGCCATGTAACGTTCTGATGATTGTTTGGCGGGATACGCGGAGTTTCGTGTTCTTTGAGCTGCTGCTGCTGGACAACACCACTATCACCGCTAATGTGTACTGGCGTCAGCTCTACTATCTGCGCGCATCACTCACGTTGAAACAACCAGCACTGCTGAACTACTAGGGCGTCCTCTTACAGCAAGACTTCAGACAGCACGGGTGACATTACCAGGTCAGGGACCTAGGCTGGGAGCTGCTGCTGCTACCGCTGCAGCACCCAGCCTATTTCTTGGACATTGCCCCAAGCTACTACCAGCTTTTCCAGTTGTTGCAGCATTTCTTTGACATACAGCGGTTCACCAACCGGGATGATGTCAAACGCTCACTTACTCACTTCTTGCGTTCAAGTTCCCACAATTTTAAGGGACGTTATCCAACAGGTGCCTAGACGATGGGAGCAGGTCATGGCAAACGATGGCGACAATATATTTTGGACTGATTTGTACTAGATTCAGAACTAGTAGAAACAGATACATTGTTATAACACCTAGCATGAAACTTTACATCAGGAAAAGTGTAAAGCCTTGACGTCATATAATAAATTTGATGTAAAAATTTTCTATCACTGCTTTTAAAAGTGGAGTAGTTTCTCTGCAGACAAAACTAACATAAGCATGCCATTAGTTTTTTTTTAAATATATTCTCAGCATTATTATTATCATTCAAACGATCGTGAGTTAGTAAGGGGTACCACACGGCTGTAGCGCCTCTCTGTATCCCTTGTCTGGGAATGGAAGAAAAGTATGATAGCCAAGTTGTCCCCCAAGAAGATCAGATCTTCTCAACATCTGCATGGTTTTTCTGTAAGTAGTCTTTCAATGAGCTTTCGTTTAAGTTTCTATCAAAGAGGTCTGTTGTCTTGCATACATTTCATGTGTTTCAGTTTGCGTGATTTAATTTTCCTTAATGATAACAGAAATTCGTAAATAGGAAAGCTTTTAATTATTTGCAGGATGTTTGGAAAAGATCTATATACCGTATTTACTCAAATCTAACGCACACCTTTTTCTTCCAAAATCGAACCTGTTAATCCTGGTGCGCGTTAGAATCGGTGACAAACACCTACATAGGGAGTCTCGCAAATGCCCGACTGTCTAGGATGTCGTCGTTGCGGCGCGCCAGAGGATGGAATTTCCTCTAAGCGTCTGTTGCTATGGCCACCGACAATCTCCAACTTTCCCCATTCTTTTACATTCGTTTAGAAGCTTCGACCAAAGATATAAAATACAGACAGTCGCTTGCCTCACAGTATTGTTCTCTGATAGAAACACTGCATTTTGTTACTTGAACGTGGAGTATACTGTCCAGAGATGTGTTCTAAACGGCAGCACTATCCAGCAAAGTTTAAACTGCAGGTGGTTGCCTTTGCAGAGAAAAATGGCAATCGCGCTTGTTTTAGAGTTTCAGAAGTGAAGGTAAGGCTTTGGGAGAAGCAAAAGAAAAGCTGAATTAGTGCTCCAAAACAAGAAAGACGTTCTCGGGACCTAAGACGGCTAGATTTCCCGAAATTGACGATCGTCTAGATCATTTCTTGCAGCAGCAGCGTGCATCTGGTTTTCCTGTTACTGTAGAAATTCTTCAGGCAAAAGCACCAGAAATTTATCGTGAACTTGGATCCAGTGTAAGGTTTACTGCTTCAAGAGGATGGATTTGCCATTTTATGAAAAGAAAATGATTTTCTCTGAAGCGGCGTACTTCAATATGTCAGAGAATGCCAACTGACATTGAAGAAAAGCTATACAGTTTTCTCAAGTACGTCACATCAGTAAGAAAGCAAAGGCACCATGTTTTACGCCAGATTGGGAATGCTGACCAAACACCGTTGTATTTTGATATGCAATCAAATTACACTGTAGAAAGTATTAGTGCAAAAGAAATTAAAGTGCAAACAACAGGAAGCCAGAAGCTCCGAATGACGGTCATGCTTTCCATTACCGCCGATGGGAACAAGCTACCACCGTATGTTATTTTCAAAAGAAAAACATTTCCGAATAAAGAGACTTTTCCTCAGAAAATTCATGTCAGAGTTTAAGAAAATGGCTGGATGACCGAAGAACTGGTAAAGGACTGGCTTCAAAAAGTGTGGTTTCGACGACCAGGTGCGGGGCGACTGCGGTCCATGCTTGTATTGGATTCATTCAAGGGGCGTGTTACCAACTCGGTGAAAACCAGGATTGTTGAGAACAGAACTGATCTAGTTGTTGTGTCTGGAGGAATGACTTCCCAACTTCAGCCCCTTGATGTCTGCATAAATAGGCCGTTTAAAGCAGCAATTCGATCACGCTATAATGCGTGGCTTACATCGGGAGACACAGAACTGACAAAAACTGGATGTGTTAAAAAAAACTTCACTCTCTGTAGTAGCACAGTGGATTGTAGATGCCTGGGAGTTCATTCCTAATGACTTAGTTAAGCGGTCTTTTCTGAAGTGTGGCATTTCCAATGCGATGGATGGCACTGAAGACGACGCTATCTTCGAACAATCCAGCAGTGAAACCCCAGCCGACAGCAGCAATGAAGATTCGTGCAGTGAAATATCTGAGGATGTAGATGGAGAGATGTCTGTGAGCAATGCATAGTTTTGAATAATGTGGAATTTAAATAAATTCAAGAATTGCCATATTTCGTAAGTTTCATAAGTTTGTATTTCTTTCAAGTTTTTCTTGCTTCTTAGTATACGAGTATTAAGAAAAAATACGGATTTTCGTAGCTGAGAAGTAAGGTGCGCGTTAGATTCGAGTAAATACGGTAATTTCAAAATTCTATGACAATTGAACTCACTAGCAGTTTTTTTTATTAACTAGCAGTTTTTTTACTAACTAGCAGTTTTCAAGACAGTGAACTCACAAAGCTTTGTTTCAGAATTATTTGTGTATTTCAGTATGTGCGCTTTAAGTTGCAGGGAGGGCATTCGATCAATATTCGATTTCATGTACATTGGTAGGAATTACTTGGGGTGTTTGGGTTACCGGAACAGCACACGTGCACCACTTTCGGTTCTGGTGTCATTATGGAAGACATGCTGTCGGGCTATCGCTCCCGATCTATCTAGGAATGTTTCATCCAAGACAGACTTCACTGTTATGGAGCACCACCGAGTGTTTCATCCAAGACAGACTTTACTCTTATGGAGCACCACCGAGTTTTTCATCCAAGACAGACTTCACTGTTATGGAGCACCACCGAGTGTTTCATCCAAGACAGACTTTACTCTTATGGAGCACCACCGAGTTTTTCATCCAAGACAGACTTCACTGTTATGGAGCACCACCGAGTGTTTCATCCAAGACAGACTTTACTCTTATGGAGCACCACCGAGTTTTTCATCCAAGGCAGACTTCACTGTTATGGAGCACGACAGAGTTTTTCATCCAAGACAGACTTCACTGTTACGGAGCACCAGCGAGTTTTTCATCCAAGACAGACTTCACTGTTATGGAGCACCAGCGAGTTTTTCATCCAAGGCAGACTTCACTGTTATGGAGCACCAGCGAGTTTTTCATCCAAGACAGACTTCACTGTTATGGAGCACCACCGAGTTTTTCATCCCAGGCAGACTTCACTGTTATGGAGCACCACCGAGTTTTTCATCCAAGACAGACCACTGTTATGGAGCACCACCGAGTTTTTCATCCAAGACAGACTTCACTGTTGTGGCGCACCACCGAGTTTTTAATCCAAGACAGACTTCACTGTTATGGAGCACCACCAAGACGAAACAGATTGTCAGGTTGATGACGATTCCGTTGGAGTATCACAAAACGGTAGCTGTGATGACAATCGGTTTCTGTCTCTGCGAACTTTCTTCCACTAATACTAATAAATACTGCCCTTATTTGGAGGAGGGAGAGGAGTTTTCCATATGTGGTGCGGTAATTCTGTTGAATTTGATTCAAGTTTGCCGCCTCGGTGGCGCAGTGGTCTAAGGCGCTGGTCTCTGATCATTCGTCCGTAAGGGGTCCGGGTTCGAATCCCGGTCAGGCATGGATGTTGTGTTTGTCTTACGGCACTGGCTCTCTCCCTTCCCTGGAACCAGTGACCCTAAATTAGGGACGGGCGACTGCTTATAGCCCGTTGAGTTGCTCACGGTGGTCGTTAAACCTCCAATTAAAAAAAAAAAAAAAAAAAAAAGATTCAAGTTTTTGTCTTTGCTCACCACAACACACACCGAGTCCCCTGTGTTGTTACCATTGCTATGAGGTGTAAGCACTACAAGTAGTGCCATCTGCTGGCCACGAATGGCTTCTAAAAAGCTGCCGTCCTTTTTCGCAGGGATTATATGATACTATAACCCCACACAACTAATATTTTTTTGGAATAGTGTAGATCATTTTCCTGCATCCTGTATATTTTGGGCTCAGATATTTATTATAAGTTTTGGCTCCAGTTATTGTTCTTCGAATCCTGTTTTCAAAATTCTGCATGATTTTTTTTCTATTATGTACTGTTGTAACTCTAAATTTCTCTTAAAGTAGTATAACGATGCTAGTAATCCGAATTTCTTGGCGTAGAATAGAAATCATAGTTTCCAAGCTTCCGCGCATTAACCAGATGGCTTTTTCAAGGAAGGTAGACAGCTAACTGCAATAACAATTCCCTAACAATTAGCAGTTTGCTGGTTACCTTGTGACGTGCCTGTGGCGCAGGACGCAGATGAGATAAAGGCAGATAGCAATTAGAGCACATGTCCGCGTACCTCAGTTGGGACAGCGACTTACTCCGGAGTAAGGGGACCCGGATTCGATGCCTGGCGTGGACAAACCTGCGTTTTCACATTGGCGCCCGAACTTCTAGGACGACCCGGCTGTTAAGTTTCTCGCAATGATGTGTTGTTCTTTCCACACGGCGAGACAGGAAAAAATGAGAATCTCTTCTTCAGTGCTACGAAAAAATTAATCAAAAAGTGTGATGTTACGTTCCACATACCAAATTGTCTGGGATTTCTCAAGTGCACGTTCTTCATGGGATGACTGCCTACAGCGACACATGGACCCGGCTGACCCGTGGACCATGCCCCCGGCCCTCTTTCGGGGAGGGGTGTAACGTGCCTGCCCCGCAGGACGCACATGAGATAAAGGCAGATAGCAGTGGGAGCACATGTCCGCGTAGCTCAGTTGGGAGAGCGACTTACTCCGGAGTGAGGGGATCCAGATTCGATGCCCGGCGTGGACAAACCTGTGTTTTCACAACCTTTCTTGAAAAGGCCATCTGGTTAATCCGCGAAAGCTTGGAAATTTTGATTTCTGTTCGACGCCAAGAAATTCGGATTACTAGTATCGTTATACTATTTTGAGTGGAGTTGGTGTATAGTTCCTTACTATTCTAAATTTCAGCTGTGCTCTTGCTCTGTACATCACGTTGGGTCTGATCCGTTTCAGTGGCCGAGTGGTACATGCAGTGATGCAGTTCTAAATAAAAAAGTACCTTAGCGGTGAACGGACCTGAAAAGTTACCCTCGAAATTTTGTAAATCTGATTCATTGTTTTTATTATTTATTATTTTTTAAATTTCATTACAAATGACCAATATCAATTTATATTAAAACTGCGTAATCTGAGCAGTTTAAAAGAACAAGAAGAATGTAACGTGAGAGACGTGCTAAGATTATAATTTTTTTTATTTAAATACGGCTCTGTGTCGTTCTATACGATTTTAAATATTTGCAAATATTTGCGAACTAACAGAGTAACATCAATTCAATATGACTAATGCGCCGTTTTTACTAAGATTATAATATTTGGGAATATTTGTGAACTAACAGAGTAACATCAATTCAATGTGACTAATGCGCCGTTTTTACTAAGATTATAATATTTGGGAATATTTGCGAACTAACAGAGTAACATCAATTCAATATGACTAATGCGCCGTTTTTACTAAGATTATAATATTTGGGAATATTTGCGAACTAACAGAGTAACATCAATTCAATATGACTAATGCGCCGTTTTTACTAAGATTATAATATTTGGGAATATTTGCGAACTAACAGAGTAACATCAATTCAATATGACTAATGCGCCGTTTTTACTAAGATTATAATATTTGGGAATATTTGCGAACTAACAGAGTAACATCAATTCAATATGACTAATGCGCCGTTTTTACTAAGATTATAATATTTGGGAATATTTGCGAACTAACAGAGTAACATCAATTCAATATGACTAATGCGCCGTTTTTACTAAGATTATAATATTTGGGAATATTTGCGAACTAACAGAGTAACATCAATTCAATATGACTAATGCGCCGTTTTTACTAAGATTATAATATTTGGGAATATTTGCGAACTAACAGAGTAACATCAATTCAATATGACTAATGCACCGTTTTTACTAAGATTATAATATTTGGGACTGTTTGTGAACTAACAGAGTAACATCAATTCAATATGACTAATGCGCCGTTTTTACTAAGATTATAATATTTGGGAATATTTGCGACCTAACAGAGTAACATCAATTCAATATGACTAATGCGCCGTTTTTACTAAGATTATAATATTTGGGAATATTTGCGAACTAACAGAGTAACATCAATTCAATATGACTAATGCACCGTTTTTACTAAGATTATAATATTTGGGAATATTTGCGAACTAACAGAGTAACATCAATTCAATATGACTAATGCGCCGTTTTTACTAAGATTATAATATTTGGGAATATTTGCGAACTAACAGAGTAACATCAATTCAATATGACTAATGCGCCGTTTTTACTAAGATTATAATATTTGGGAATATTTGCGAACTAACAGAGTAACATCAATTCAATATGACTAATGCGCCGTTTTTACTAAGATTATAATATTTGGGAATATTTGCGAACTAACAGAGTAACATCAATTCAATATGACTAATGCGCCGTTTTTACTAAGATTATAATATTTGGGAATATTTGCGAACTAACAGAGTAACATCAATTCAATATGACTAATGCGCCGTTTTTACTAAGATTATAATATTTGGGAATATTTGCGAACTAACAGAGTAACATCAATTCAATATGACTAATGCGCCGTTTTTACTAAGATTATAATATTTGGGAATATTTGCGAACTAACAGAGTAACATCAATTCAATATGACTAATGCGCCGTTTTTACTAAGATTATAATATTTGGGAATATTTGCGAACTAACAGAGTAACATCAATTCAATATGACTAATGCGCCGTTTTTACTAAGATTATAATATTTGGGAATATTTGCGAACTAACAGAGTAACATCAATTCAATATGACTAATGCGCCGTTTTTACTAAGATTATAATATTTGGGAATATTTGCGAACTAACAGAGTAACATCAATTCAATATGACTAATGCACCGTTTTTACTAAGATTATAATATTTGGGAATATTTGCGAACTAACAGAGTAACATCAATTCAATATGACTAATGCGCCGTTTTTACTAAGATTATAATATTTGGGAATATTTGCGAACTAACAGAGTAACATCAATTCAATATGACTAATGCGCCGTTTTTACTAAGATTATAATATTTGGGAATATTTGCGAACTAACAGAGTAACATCAATTCAATATGACTAATGCGCCGTTTTTACTAAGATTATAATATTTGGGAATATTTGCGAACTAACAGAGTAACATCAATTCAATATGACTAATGCGCCGTTTTTACTAAGATTATAATATTTGGGAATATTTGCGAACTAACAGAGTAACATCAATTCAATATGACTAATGCGCCGTTTTTACTAAGATTATAATATTTGGGAATATTTGCGAACTAACAGAGTAACATCAATTCAATATGACTAATGCGCCGTTTTTACTAAGATTATAATATTTGGGAATATTTGCGAACTAACAGAGTAACATCAATTCAATATGACTAATGCGCCGTTTTTACTAAGATTATAATATTTGGGAATATTTGCGAACTAACAGAGTAACATCAATTCAATATGACTAATGCGCCGTTTTTACTAAGATTATAATATTTGGGAATATTTGCGAACTAACAGAGTAACATCAATTCAATATGACTAATGCGCCGTTTTTACTAAGATTATAATATTTGGGAATATTTGCGAACTAACAGAGTAACATCAATTCAATATGACTAATGCGCCGTTTTTACTAAGATTATAATATTTGGGAATATTTGCGAACTAACAGAGTAACATCAATTCAATATGACTAATGCGCCGTTTTTACTAAGATTATAATATTTGGGAATATTTGCGAACTAACAGAGTAACATCAATTCAATATGACTAATGCGTCGTTTTTACTAAGATTTTAATATTTGGGAATATTTGCGACCTAACAGAGTAACATCAATTCAATATGACTAATGCGCCGTTTTTACTAAGATTATAATATTTGCAAATATTTGCGAACTAACAGAGTAACATCAATTCAATATGACTAATGCGCCGTTTTTACTAAGATTATAATATTTGCAAATATTTGCGAACTAACAGAGTAACATCAATTCAATATGACTAATGCGCCGTTTTTACTAAGATTATAATATTTGCAAATATTTGCGAACTAACAGAGTAACATCAATTCAATATGACTAATGCGCCGTTTTTACTAAGATTATAATATTTGCAAATATTTGCGAACTAACAGAGTAACATCAATTCAATATGACTAATGCGTCGTTTTTACTAAGATTATAATATTTGGGAATGTTTGGGAACTAACAGAGTAACATCAATTCAATATGACTAATGCGCCGTGTTTACTAAGATTATAATATTTGCAAATATTTGCGAACTAACAGAGTAACATCAATTCAATATGACTAATGCGCCGTTTTTACTAAGATTATAATATTTGCAAATATTTGCGAACTAACAGAGTAACATCAATTCAATATGACTAATGCGCCGTTTTTACTAAGATTATAATATTTGCAAATATTTGCGAACTAACAGAGTAACATCAATTCAATATGACTAATGCGCCGTTTTTACTAAGATTATAATATTTGCAAATATTTGCGAACTAACAGAGTAACATCAATTCAATATGACTAATGCGCCGTTTTTACTAAGATTATAATATTTGCAAATATTTGCGAACTAACAGAGTAACATCAATTCAATATGACTAATGCGCCGTTTTTACTAAGATTATAATATTTGCAAATATTTGCGAACTAACAGAGTAACATCAATTCAATATGACTAATGCGCCGTTTTTACTAAGATTATAATATTTGCAAATATTTGCGAACTAACAGAGTAACATCAATTCAATATGACTAATGCGCCGTTTTTACTAAGATTATAATATTTGCAAATATTTGCGAACTAACAGAGTAACATCAATTCAATATGACTAATGCGCCGTTTTTACTAAGATTATAATATTTGGGAATATTTGCGAACTAACAGAGTAACATCAATTCAATATGACTAATGCGCCGTTTTTACTAAGATTATAATATTTGCAAATATTTGCGAACTAACAGAGTAACATCAATTCAATATGACTAATGCGCCGTTTTTACTAAGATTATAATATTTGGGAATATTTGCGAACTAACAGAGTAACATAAATTCAATATGACTAATGCGCCGTTTTTACTAAGATTATAATATTTGGGAATATTTGCGAACTAACAGAGTAACATCAATTCAATATGACTAATGCGCCGTTTTTACCAAGATTATAATATTTGCAAATATTTGCGAACTAACAGAGTAACATCAATTCAATATGACTAATGCGCCGTTTTTACTAAGATTATAATATTTGGGAATATTTGCGAACTAACAGAGTAACATCAATTCAATATGACTAATGCGCCGTTTTTACTAAGATTATAATATTTGGGAATATTTGCGAACTAACAGAGTAACATCAATTCAATATGACTAATGCGCCGTTTTTACTAAGATTATAATATTTGGGAATATTTGCGAACTAACAGAGTAACATCAATTCAATATGACTAATGCGCCGTTTTTACTAAGATTATAATATTTGGGAATATTTGCGAACTAACAGAGTAACATCAATTCAATATGACTAATGCGCCGTTTTTACTAAGATTATAATATTTGGGAATATTTGCGAACTAACAGAGTAACATCAATTCAATATGACTAATGCGCCGTTTTTACTAAGATTATAATATTTGGGAATATTTGCGAACTAACAGAGTAACATCACTTCAATATGACTAATGCGCCGTTTTTACTAAGATTATAATATTTGCGAACTAACAGAGTAACATCAATTCAATATGACTAATGCGCCGTTTTTACTAAGATTATAATATTTGAGAATATTTGCGAACTAACAGAGTAACATCAATTCAATATGACTAATGCGCCGTTTTTACTAAGATTATAATATTTGGGAATATTTGCGAACTAACAGAGTAACATCAATTCAATATGACTAATGCGCCGTTTTTACTAAGATTATAATATTTGGGAATATTTGCGAACTAACAGAGTAACATCAATTCAATATGACTAATGCGCCGTTTTTACTAAGATTATAATATTTGGGAATATTTGCGAACTAACAGAGTAACATCAATTCAATATGACTAATGCGCCGTTTTTACTAAGATTATAATATTTGGGAATGTTTGTGAACTAACAGGGTAACATCAATTCAATATGACTAATGCGCCGTTTTTACTAAGATTATGGGGTGCCTGTGCAAGATTTTTGTGTTGCTCGTAAGGAGGCAGAGAATGAGCTCAGGGAATTACTTTTATTGGAACCGATATCAGTGGCGAATTGTATAATATCAATCTCCATCAGCACCGTTTTCTCTCCGAGCACTGCAATCTTAACAACACCGAGTGGCCATCTCCTACAAATTTATTTTGACTGCAGTCTGGACAAAGGAGTTCTCCTCCTCTTTGTGATATAATCTTATAATTTGTGAGACACCCTACTGCGTGATCCAACTGTGTAGATCAATCTGCACAGTATTTTTTGTTTGTTTATTTTTGGGTTTAACAACTACCATGGACAATTCGTATACCTATACTAGCCAGTCCCTAAGTTCTGGTCACTTATTCCAGGAAAGAGACAGATCCAGCACCTTTGGTTATGCACACCACCCAGGACTTATCCGGGGTTGGGACTCGGTTCGAAAAAATTGTCAGACTTCAGACCACTGTACCACCAGGGCGGCCATTTCTGTAGTGTGAGCATTCGGCTAAGATACAGGTATGTTTACATACAGGACACAGTTTTTCCTATTTTTACATACATGATCATTTTAAAAGTTCCTTTGCCGAGATTCTCTTGCCACGTAACCACAAAAAGTGACTTAGCGGCGCTATCCCTAGAAAAATAGTGCCTTAGCGCCGCTAAGCCCCTTCCACATCACTGGGTACATGGCGTCAGCCTCTAATCATTACCCCGGGTTCGAATCACGCGTGAGACGTGGATGGTGCGCTTGCCTTACGGCACTGATTCTATCCCGTCCTTGGAGCTATAGTAGCACCAAGTTAAGGACAGCCCACCGCTTATAGTTTTTGTAATTATAGTCTGTAAACCCTGAAACAAACAAACCAAAATAGCATAGAACATTGATCCCTGCAGCAAGAGACTGACTTCGACTATTTGCGCCCCAACGCTGTGTTATATGTATTTATGAGGTACTTAAAACTCCAAAATAATAATAAAAAGTTTTCTGACTGAGTCGGTAAGAGTACTACTATCGAGATCCTCAAGAAAGTATTGATGTACCAAATGCTTCACTGTAACTGTGGTAAATTTGTGGCACTGGTTTTTCGACGTCAAGTTATTGAAGCTTTAAGACAAAGTATTCCGCAACTAATATCTACGAAGTTTTTGTTAGAAAAGCAAACTCACATTCTAGCGCTAGTCTGTAGGCCACTTCCTGAGTGTTGTTGATCATGTGAGTTTCGGAATGTCGTACAGAACGTAGTAGCTTCAAAAAATCGTCAGCGATGCGGTTCATGTCATTCACAAGTCCATCCAAGGAGTTGAGCTGTAGAAGAACGGGCGCTAAGATGTTTCTCAGCCTCAGCCATTCATCACCTACCCTGGAATGGTGAAGAAAAAGAAAAAAACATTAGTCTACATTTTGCAAATTTGACAGAAAGTACACTCATTTGTTCACGATCTGCATGATTAAATTTATTTAAAATTACTTAGAGAAGTGATTTCCAATCTATTGTCTTGCGAAACACTTACCAATGGCGAAAGCCGCCCCTGGGGCGCTATGTTCTAAGCCAGAGGTGGGGAACCTTTTCATGTTGAAAGCAGTGACACGTAACTACCCCCCCCCCCCGAAGCTGCGGGGTGGGAGCGCAGGTAACGGAGGTGCGTACTGCAGCTGCCAGTTACAGTTTTATGAAAAAATTCGAACTCGCACAATAATTAACCCAAAGATTCATATTTTGTTTTAAGATATATTTAGCTTTGCCTAAATAAATGCCTAGTTTCACTTTAAAAACACTGAATGTCCTGCAGATTTAAAGTATTCGGCTTTTTTTTTTTTTTTTTTTTTTTGATTGGAGGTTTAACGACCACCGTGAGCAACTCAATGGGCTATAAGCAGTCGCCCGTCCCTAATTTAGGGTCACTGGTTCCAGGGAAGGGAGAGAGCCAGTGCCGCAAGACAAACACAACATCCATGCCTGAACGGGATTCGAACCCGGACCACTTACGGACGAATGATCAGAGGCCAGTGCCTTAGACCACTGCGCCACCGGGGCGGCTATTCGGCTCTTTGACTTCGGGTTGTAATACGATTGCTCTGCAATGGGTTGTAAATAATACGATCGCTCTCCAATCGCCCTCTCTCTCTCCGCTGCTGAGGAAAAGTGCGAGGCCACAGTGGGATTCACTGTGGAGGATGTGGGAAAACAGTCAGTTACCTAGGATTACGTGCGCGACAGGCGCCAACATTTAATCACATCAGCCGCAGATCTGCCATGTGTAAGAGGGTGATTTCTTCAAGTGATTTCTTTTAGTTTTGGACAAAGCAATTACACGTATTGTTAAATCTATTACATAAAAAGTTAAAACTACAGGGCTTTAGGTGCGGCACTTACTTTTGCAGACACTCTCCCTGACTTCTCCCCACCCCTCCGCGAAAAATGCATCCTCCCACGTGTTCGAAATCCTGGTAAAATTACTGTGCTTAGGAGTGCTGAAGAAAACCTTGGGGGGGGGGAGGCACTGGTTGAAAGGCCGCATTAAGTTAGCTGTAATCTAACAAGGCCGCATTTAAGAAACTTCAATTAAGATATACTTCAAAATGTACATTATTTCGAAAAATCTTACTACGTATTAACTTCAAAAAACGAAAAAAATATATATATTGTTAAGGGTTAACTTCAAAAAACGAAAAAATATATATATATTGTTAAGGGTGTCTTGATATATGTTCGGTAGGAGAATGGAGATTCGCAGCAACAGCAAGAAAGCATCTTTCGTGCATGTTGCCGAAAACATGGGTATTCTATTGCATTTTTCCATATTTACTGGATCTTTTCTAGCGTCAAATAAGGACTTTAAAATGTCATCTTCTGAGAGCTCAACAATTCCATCTGTAGTTCTTTAGGAGGCATAGAACGAAATCATGTCAAAATAGCCCTAATGACTTACTACTAATAATAATATTTTAATGTGGCCGTCAGTCGGGAAGCATTATTTGGTTGAATCTTCTTTTACTCTTATTTTAAATACCGTCATTTTATGATTAAAAATGTAAAATGACCGTATTTAAAATACTAAAGAGTAAAGAAGAACAAAACAACGAAAACATATTAACTTTATTTTCAATACACCAGACATGAATAATAATGAAACGCATATAGCGTATTAAATCAGTTTATTTTTGTGGTGCAGTCAGCAGAAAGATTCGTCAAGTTTTCGCACTCCACTGGGAGGCTTTTTCAAGGCAATGGTAGACATAAAAATTCAGGGAATTGGAACACGTAAAGAACGAAGATGATTTTTGAAAATAACGTGGGTGACATCGCGAGCATATTACATGAATTTTTATTAAGCAGGTATACGGTGCGGCATAATATATGCTTTCATCTTTTAGTAACGACCGCAGTACTGAACCTTGTCCCTCCTGATTCGCACTGTCCAAGAGTACAAACCCGACCACCTAAATAATAAAGAAATTGATAATATTTATAGCAAAGGTCTAAAGGTTGGATATAAGAAGAATGACATAGCCAGAATACCTAGGACTGTAAGAAATCGTATAGTGTCAGCAATAACAAAATCGCCTAGTAGGCCGATGAGATTACGCAGGATCCATCACATATATCCCAGGCTTTACATATTGGTTAAAGAATTTATTACGCAAATACAACATATCAATAGCAATGAAGTCCTCGATCCCGTTATCAGATATAATATCAAATTGCAAGGAGAGACAGTGTGAGAAAGAAAAGGCGGGTGTGTACGCTATACCGTTGGTGTATAATGACAGCACGGAAAAGATATATATCGGAATGACAAAGCGATCCTTGGACACTAGATGTAAAGAACACGTACGAAGTGTGAACCAGGACATGCAGAATACAGCCCTCGCCAGAGAAGTCATACATTCATCAGAAACTCCTGTATGGAATAATATTAGAATTCTATCCAGCAAACTGGCATGCAATGATATAGTCTCTGCTGAACTATCAATGGTTTGCCATGCGTTATCGAAAGATGAAAACATATCGTGGCGCACATTATAATTGCATGATAAAAATTCATGTAATATGCTCGCGATGTCACCCACGTTATTTTGAAAAATCGTTTTCGTAATTTACGTGTTCCAATTCCTTGCATTTGCCTTGAAAAAGCCTCCCAGTGGAGTGCGAAAGCTTGGCGAATCTTTGTGCTGACTACACCACAAAAATAAACAGATTTAATACGCTATATGCGTTTCATTAGCATATTAATAAAAATAAAAGGATTTGTTCTGCAAAATTTGGATTGGGTATCGTTCACTTGACCGAAAGGTCACTTGACCGAAAATCACTTCGCCGAAAATCACTTGATCGAAAGGTACATTTCACCGAAGGGTCACTTGACCGAAAAGTTCATTTCACCGAAAGATCACTTTACCTAAAAGTTCATTTCATCGAAAGGACACTTGATCGAAAAGTTCATTTCACCGAAAGATTACTTTACCTAAAAGTTCATTATATCGAAAGATCATTTCACCGAATGGTCAGTTTATCGAAAACTTAGAATTTTGTTGTTATAGATCTGTTGGAGTATGGTGCTGGTTTTTAAAAAACTGGTCACCTAAACATTATTGAATTGTATAAAAAATACACTTTTAATTTCTTTTAAACACCTCCCCATAAGTAGGTTTTTCGAAATATAACATTAATTATAAGTCATAGATAGACCTGTGCCTTTTTGCCAAATTTTAATCCCCCGAGCTCATATTCATGAAGTTTACATAACAACTCAAGTTAATGAGTTGTTATGTAAACACACTTATTCAGACAAAAAAAAAAAAAATCAGTTTTAGGGCCCTTGGCCTCGGTTTAGGCCTTTTTAGAACATTTTAATCGTGCGTGCTCATATTCATAAGGTTTACGTAAAATGTCCAGCTAATAATGTTGCACATTTATTCAGGCAAAAAAGAATCAATTTTTGGGCCCTAGGCCTCGGCTTAGGCCTTTTTAGAAAATATTAAACGTGCGTGCTCATGTTTATAAGGTTTACATAAAAACTAAAGTTAATGATGTTGTACTCTTATTCAGGCCAAAAGAATCAGTCTTAAAGCCCTTGGCCTCGTTTTAGGCCTTTTAGAAAATTTTAATCCTGCGTGCTCATATTTATAAGGTTTACATAAAATGTCAAGTTAATAATGTTACACAATTTTTCAGGCAAAAAAGAATCAATTTTAGGGCCCTAGGTCTCAGCTTAGGCCTTTTTAGAACATTTTAATTGTGCTTGCTCATGTTCATAAGCTTTACATAAATAGTAAAGTTAATAATGTTACACAATTTTTCAGGCAAAAAAGAATCAATTTTAGGGCCCTAGGTCTCAGCTTAGGCCTTTTTAGAACATTTTAATTGTGCTTGCTCATGTTCATAAGCTTTACATAAAAAGTCAAATTAATAATGTTGCAATTTTTTTCAGGCAAAAAGAATCAATTTTAAGGTCCTAGGCCTCAGCTTAGGCCTTTTTAGAAAATAATAACGGTACGTGCTCATGTTCATAGGTTAACCTAAAAACTCAAGTTAATGATGTTGCACACTTTTCAGGCTAAAAGAATCAAGTTTAGGGCTCTAGGCCTCGGCTTAGGCCTTTTTAGCAGATTTTAATCGTGCGTGCTCATATTCATAAGGTTTACATAACAACTCAAGTTAATGATGTTGTACACTTATTCAGGCCAAAAGAATCAGTCTTAAAGCCCTAGGTCTCGGCTTAGGCCTTTTAGAAAATTGTAATCGTGCGTGCTCATATTTATAAGGTTTACATAAAATGTCAAGTTAATAATGTCGCCCATTTATTCAGGCAAAAAAGAATCAATATTAGGGCCGTAGGCCTCGCTTAGGCCTTTTTAGCAAATTTTAATCGTGCTTGCTCATGTTCATAAGCTTTTTACATAAAAAAGTAAAGTTAATAATGTTACACATTTTTCTGGCAAAAATAATCAATTTTAGGGCCCTAGACCTCGGCTTAGGCCTTTATCGCAAATTTTAATCGTGCGTGCTCATATTCATAAGGTTTACGTAAAAGTCAAGTTAATAATGTTGCACATGTATTCAGGCAAAAAAGAATCAATTTTATTGCCCTTAGGCCTTTTTTTTTTTTTTTTTTTAGCTTAGGCGTTTTTAGAAAATTCTAATCTTGCTGGTTTATAAGTTTACATAAAATGTCAAGTTAATAAGTTAATAATGTTGCACATTTATTAAGGCAAAAAAAAAAAAAATTTATTGCCCTTAGGGCTTTTTTTTAGCTTAGGCGTTTTTAGAAAATTCTAATCTTGCTTGTTCATAAGTTTACATAAAATGTCAAGTTAAAAAAATCAAGAGGGGGGTTAAAGATTGCCGTTTCTGGGCATATATTGAGAACTGAATTGGGAACTTCAAACGCATTTCGCGAAAACGGTCCATGTAAGCCAAGCGAGGCGAGAATTGCACTTTAATTTGAAGAAAAAAATTGCCGAGGATCCGAGGTACACCTAGTTTTGGGAGGGTGTACCCCCAACTTCCGTAATATTATGTTCGGGGCCGCTGGAGTCTGTCAGTGTATCCAGGATGTTCCCCTTGAAGCGTCCGCGAGGTCCGTCATCTTGGGGGGGGGGGGGGTTGGCTTTCCCCCAAAATGTTAAAATGGACGTAGAGCTGTAAACATTGGACCCATGCTTTATATAATGATTCTGTACACGACCACGAATTTTCAGGAATGTGGAGTGAAACTGAACCCCCCCCCCCCTGTTTCCAAGAGCTCTTCAGGGGTAACATCGAGGATACACTGATGACCGACTCCAGAGGTCCAGAATATAAAATTACTGAAGTTGGGGGTAGAGCCCTCAAAACCAAGCACCTCGTATCCCTTTTACAGACTTCACCAAATTTCTGGGGGAGGGGGAAGGGCATACATAGTTTGGCACTAAACACAACATGAAGCATAGAAATTGCGAGCAAATCCCTTACCTTGAACACCTGTCTGCGCTCTTAGAAACTTGGGGGAGGGTGAATTCGTCCCACCCTCCTGAAAATTCGTGATCGTGTACAGAATCATTATATAAAGCAAGGTTCTAATGTTTACAGCTCTACGTCCATTTTAACATTTTGGGGAAAGCCCCCTCCCAAAGCTCACGGACTTCGCAGACACTTCAAGGGGAACATCCTGGATACACTGACAGACTCCAGCGGCACAGAATATAATACTACGGAAGTTCGGGGTACAGTTCCCTCAAACCAAGTGTACCTCGGATCATCGGCAATTAATTTCTTCAAATTAAAGCACAATTCTCGCTTGGCTTACATGGAACGTTTTCGTGAAATTCGTTTAGAGTTCCTAAAAAGGCCTAAGCCGAGGCTTAGGGCCTAAAATTGAATCTTTTTTGTCTCAATAAATGTGCAACATTATTAACTTGACTTTTTGCGTAAACCTTATAAATATGAGCACGCACGATTAAAATTTGCTAAAAAGGCCTATGCGGAGGCCTAGGGCCCTAAAATTTATTCTTTTTGCCTGAATAAATGTGCGACATTATTAAGTTGACATTTTATGTAAACCTTATAAATATGAGCAAGCAGGATTAAAATTTTCTAAAAAGGCCTAAGCCGAGGCCTAGGGCTTTAAAGACTGATTCTTTTGGCCTGAATAAGTGTACAACATCATTAACTTGAGTTGTTATGTAAACGTTATGAACATGAGCACGCACGGTTAAAATTTGCTAAAAAGGCCTATGCGGAGGCCTACGGCCCTAAAATTTATTCTTTTTGCCTGAATAAATGTGCGACATTATTAAGTTGACATTTTATGTAAACCTTATAAATATGAGCAAGCAGGATTAAAATTTTCAAAAAGGCCTAAGCCGAGGCCTATGGCTTTAAAGACTGATTCTTTTGGCCTGAATAAGTGTACAACATCATTAACTTGAGTTGTTATGTAAACGTTATGAACATGAGCACGCACGGTTAAAATTTGCAAAAAAGGCCTAAGCGAGGCCTACGGCCCTAATATTGATTCTTTTTTGCCTGAATAAATGTGCAACATTATTAACTTAACTTTTTGCGTAAACCTTATAAATATGAGCACGCACGATTAAAATTTGCTAAAAAGGCCTTAGCGGAGGCCTAGGGCTTTAAGACTGATTCTTTTTTGCCTGAATAAATGTGCAACATTATTAACTTGACTTTTTATGTAAACCTTATATGAACATGAGCACGCACGATTAAAATTTGCTAAAAAAGGTCTAAGCGGAGGCCTAGGGCCCTAAAATTGATTATTTTTGCCTGAAAAAATGTGTAACATCATTAACTTGATTTTTTATGTAAACCTTATGAACATGAGCACGCACGGTTAAAATTTGCTAAAAAAGCCTAAGCGAGGCCTACGTCTTTTGCCTGAAAAAATGTGTAACATCATTAACTTGATTTTTTATGTAAACCTTATGAACATGAGCACGCACCGTTAAAATTTGCTAAAAAGGTCTAAGCGAGGCCTACGGCACTAATATTGATTCTTTTTGCCTGAATAAATGTGCGACATTATTAACTTGACATTTTATGTAAACCTTATAAATATGAGCATGCAGGATTAAAATTTTCTAAAAGGGCCTAAGCCGAGGCCGTGGGCTTTATGACTGATTCTTTTGGCCTAAATAAGTGTACAACATCATTAACTTGAGTTGTTATGTAAACCTTATGAACATGAGCACGCACGGTTAAAATTTGCTAAAAGGCCTAAGCGAGGCCTACGGCACTAATATTGATTCTTTTTGCCTGAATAAATGTGCGACATTATTAACTTGACATTTTATGTAAACCTTATAAATATGAGCATGCAGGATTAAAATTTTCTAAAAGGGCCTAAGACGAGGCCGTGGGCTTTATGACTGATTCTTTTGGCCTAAATAAGTGTACAACATCATTAACTTGAGTTGTTATGTAAACCTTATGAACATGAGCACGCACGGTTAAAATTTGCTAAAAGGCCTAAGCGAGGCCTACAGGCCCTAATATTGATTCTTTTTGCCTGAATAAATGTGCAACGTTATTAACTTGACTTTTCATGTAAACTATTTATGAACATGAGCACTGAACATGATTTTTATGAAAAACGTATGAACATGATAAAACTTGCTAAAAAGGCCTAGGCCGAGGCATAGGGACTTAAAATTAATTATTTTTGCCTTAAAACTAAATCTTTGCGTTCTCTGTGACACGGAGAAATCAAAAGTGCAATTTGAGTATGATCCCCTAACGTTTCGGTGGTCTGTCTGTCAAACTTGCACCATGCTTCAACAGATCCTGTAATGAAATCTAGCGTTTTCGATAAACTGACCCTTCGGTGAAATGACCTTTCGATGAAATGAACTTTTAGGTAAAGAGACCTTTCGGTGAAATGAACTTTTCGATCAAGTGACCCTTCGGTGAAATGTACCTTTCGATCAAGTGACCCTTCGGTGAAATGAACGCTCCGATCAAGTGATCTTTCGGTGAAACAATTTTTTCGGTGAAGTGATTTTCGGTCAAGTGACCCTTCGGTGAAGTAAACGTCGGGCAAATGAACCAGACCCATTTGGATTCACTCAAAAGACCGTATTTAACAGCCTAGAAGGCCGCATGCCGCCTTAAGGCCGGAGGTTCTCCACCCCTGAACTAAGTGATGGCTTCTGACCATTCGTCTGAGATGGGTCCGGGTTCGAATCCCGGTGAGGCATGGATGTTGTGTTAGTTTTGCGTCACTAGATCTCTCCATCCCCTGGATTAGGGACAGACGACTGCTTACAGCCCATTGAGTTGCTCACGGTAATAGTTAAACCCCCAAACAAACACTGGCGTAGCCAGATATTCCTAAAGGGATTGGGCGTCCATGCATATTCGTCATCGGTCACTGAGAATAAGCGCAAAATCTTACGCTCCCCTAGGGGCGGCGGTTCAACCAGTAAAACGAAATCGGCAAACCTATTGGCTATGCATGCGTAATAGCTTTTACTAAAGGAAAACACTTTACATGCACATATAATTTTGAAAGTAGTGCACGTTTCCGAACATCGAAATGAGACGGTTCGCAATCGAGAACCCATCTTGGCCTCACTGCATCAATAATATACTGTGGTAAAAATAAAAATATAAAGATTGAATATTAAAAATTTAATATTTGATATTCAATCTTTATATTTTTACCACAGTATATTATTTTGTTCATCATTCCCATATTTATGGACTCTTTATATAGCCTTTACATTTTTGCAGATAAATATAGCTCACAAACGCACCCAGTGTAACCTTTATGAACCGTGGTTTCAAATAATTTACTCAGCTCAAGGAAATATGTGAAAAATCGATAGAGTATCGGTAGAGTAATATTGCAATAACAGTGCCTAAATAGGGGAACCTGTTTTGCTGCTCCCGATGCACATACATGACAGGAACATTCTAATGCCGGCACCCATCACAGCACATGCACGTCAGCTGCATTCTCAGCTGTCTCGTTCATAACTTCCTGATTCCTGTAAAAACTGCATGGCATGGCAAATATATATTTTTGCTTCAATCAGTACCCCTTTGGGAATTTCGACTTTCAAACCAGCCACTGCGACTCGAACAACAATTTACCGAATTTTAAAGTGTACAATATTTTTCTTGCAGGCAAAGCCCGATCACCTCTTTGTAGGGCCCAACTGGAGTTAAGGGACATTAGGGAGAGAAGGGCTATATCAGATCTTATGGTCTTTTCCCTCCTCTTCCTGGTTGCTACAGTAAATAGTAGAGTCACATTATTGCGACCCCTCCTACTTTTGACGTCAACAGCGCACAGCCAATGAAAGCAGGCATGTGTTGTGAGCTGGATTGGAGATTATATAAGGTGTGCTGTAGGCATTTTGAAAACATATCACTCGTTGTTGTCATGCATAAAAGGAACGATTTATCAGATTTGCAAAAAGGGATGATTATCGGCTTTCAGAACAAGGATTGCAGTATTTCCGAAACAGCGCAGTTTGTGAACTGTTCGCTTGCTGCTATGGTTAAAGTGTATCGTGATTCGAGAAATGGCATCATTACGAATAAGCGAAGTGTAAACTGCGGAGCACGACGTGCCATTCATGTGAGAAGTGAACGTCGGCTTTGAAGATGCGTGAGGGCTGATCGACAAGTTACAGTGGGGCAGCTCACTGGCCGAATGAACCAGGGGTTACCGGAAGTGTGTCTAAAATTATAGTTCAGTAAACCCTGCTGCGTATGGGGCTCCGATGCAGACGAAGGTGCATCGGTAATAAAGACTTGCATTTGCAAGGGTCTATCTGAATTGGACCTCCGCTGATTGGCAAAGGTCTGCCTTCTCCGATGAGTCACGTTTTCTGCTTCATCGAACGGATGCACTTTGACGTATAAGGCGAGAAACATCGGAGAACAAACACTCTTCAACCATTGCTGGAAGAACACAAGCTGGTGGGGGCAGCGTTACGGTCTGGGGAATGTTTTTGTGGCATTCCCTGTGTCCACTCATGCCTGTGGAATGCACTATGGACCGAATTCGTTATAACTCCACCCTTGCAGACCACGTACGGCGCCAGAGATGGAAACAGGTCACGGGTCAACGTGTCGACAATTTCTTGCGGTTCAAACGGGTCGGGTCAAGGTGTTCCTGAACCGATTTCGACCCGGTTCTATTTCAGTTTTATTTTTGAAAATAAAAATGCGTACTGTGGAATTTTGTGGTCCATGCGGGTGCCAGCGGAGTGAAAAATGACTTGTCATAGAAAAATATTGCAGGTTCTTTTTTAAAGCAAAGAAAATCTCCACCGATCTGCAGTACCATAGGGTAAAACGATACTTCCTTTGTTTTCAGTACGATTGTCCGGAGCAAGATACAGGCAAACTCTTGTCACCTGCTTCTCTGGTGATTCAATCGCTCACACCCCGCGTGTCACATTGTAAGACTGAGAGTTACTTTCCACATCGCATCTTTTGCATTGAGCATTCAGAGGTTTTCGTTTGACGTGCTAACATCCCGTTCCCATGTCATGTCATGTCATGTCAAAATTAACTCCTTATTTGTTGATATGGATGGATTTAATATTTTTTTTGATTGGAGGTTTAACGACCATCGTGAGCAATTCAATGGGCTATAAGCAGTCGCCCGTCCCTAATTTAGGGTCACTGGTTCCAGGGAAGGGAGAGAGCCAGTGCCGAAAGACAAACACAATACCCATGCCTCACCGGGATTCGAACCCGGACCCCTTCGGACGAATGATCAGAAGCCATCGCTTAGACCACTGCGCCACTGGGGCGGCAGGATTTAATATTAAGGAGGTTGAGAAAGGCGTAGAGACCAACAAATACGTTCTTGTTGAAAACAAAAAGGGGAAGAGTGAATGCTGGAAGTTGTTTTGTCTCATTAAGAAACCATAATATGTTTCACAGTAACACGAATTTTCACAAGCATGTGACGAGTTGAAAGTTTCCAAAATGTAAACAGGGGCGTAGCTAAGGGGGAGAGGGTTCTCGGATTCGGCCCTCCACCCTTTTGGGGGATTAAGTATGAATTTAAAGCGATATACACTATATTGACAAAAGTCACCGGACACCTAGAAGAAAAAAACAACATAGCATTTATTGACATACAGTAGTATGGTGTCGGTCCACCTTTGGCCTTAATGTATGCACTGACCCTTCGAGACATGCTTTCGACAAGGTTTTGGAACACAGCGATAGGTATGTGCTTCCATTCAGTACATAATGCTGCCGCTAACTGTTGCTTAGTAGTAGGCATTGGTTCCAAACTCGCTCTAATTCATCCTATAGGTGATCTATGGGATTAAGATCAGGGCTCTGTGCAGGCCAGTCCCCACACGATACGGAATTATCGTCAAACCACGCCGTAACAGTTCTTGCTTTACGGCTCGGTGCATTATGCTGTTGGTACCAACAAGGCTCGGTTCCATAGTATTGCCACAGCGTTGGTAGGGCATAATTGTCCAGGATATCGAGGTAGACGTGCTGGTTAACAGGTTTGTCCACGATAACCAATGGGCCGGGACCATACCACGAAAAACATCCCAACACGCGTACACTGCCAGCTTCAAACTTGAACGTAGAAACAGTATACTGTGGTAAATAGCGTTCCCTCGGCTGCCGCCATACCCACACACGGCCATCAGACTAATGGATTGTGTATCTGAATTCATTAGTCCATAAGACCCGTTTCCATTGATTTACGGTCAACAAATAAATGTTCTTTACACCATGCCATACCATGAGTAGCATTCCTAGTGGAGATGAAAAGCTTATGAGCAGCCGCACAGCTACGGTAACCCATGGAATGAAGTTCTCTGCGAATAGTACGTGTACATATCAATATTCCAGCATTTTTACTCTCCTGTACACTGAGGTCTTGTGCAGTATTCCGTCGATTAGCTGTAACGACTTTCCTGAGCCTTCGACGTCCTCTATTACTGATTTCCTTTGGGGTGCCTGTACGTTTTGCTGCTTCAGGCACGCCATGTGTCTTCCACGTATTCAGTACTCCCAAAACAGTGCACTTGGGTATGTTTAAACGCCTCTCGGTTTCTCTTTTAGACAACCCACTAATAAAACACCCAACAATCTTTCCTTTCTCAAAGACAGTTCTTTCCCGCCGCGACATTTTCACGCAACCTCACAGTGCGATATGATCGCGGTCAGCTGCAGGCTTGTTTTTATACCGTTTGCAGCTGTACCGCGCTGCTTAACAACGGAGCGGATCCGTTCATTTTTTTTAAGGGGCGTCTGGTGACTTTTGTCAACATAGTGTATAAAGGTATATATGATGCTTTCACAGATAAATCAAACCCATGAACCTCCCCCTCCTTAAGAAATTTCAAGTGTCTGGCTATGGCACTGAATGTGAATGTTGATTTCATGAGTGTTCCTTCCTTCAGAAGGGCAATGATGAAATCAACATCCACATTTTGGAAACTTTCAACTCATCAGAAGCTCCTGAAAATTGGTGTTTCCTGAAACGTGATATGTTATCAAGAAAACAACAAAAGGTGAATTAACATACAAGTTACTTAATTCAAAAATTTTGATCGTAGCACCATCAAAATTAAGCGGAACAGCCTTAACATTACTGCGGAGGGACTTTTTGATTCTCGCAGATGTGTCTGAAAACATATGTAAAAGAGTTGGGTTTTATGAAGAACGACAGCTTCAACGCTTTCTGTAAGTGATTAAATTATGCGTTTCCATAATACAGTTATAAGATTTTTATATAACTACGACCATATAACCTACGATACACATTGAGGAGAGACCTTTTGAACGCCCTATATACACACACACACAGTCAGTCACATTATTGTGTCGACCTACTTTTGACGTCAACAGCGTGTAGCCAATGTAAGAAGGCACGTGTCGTGAGCTGGCTTGTAGGGTATATAAGGTGTGCTGTAGGCAATCTGAAAGCATAGGCCGCGGGTGGCCTTGTGGGCAACGTTCGTGCCTACCACCGAAAGGACCTGAGGTTCGATGCCAGGCAGGTACGAACGCTCGATCCACTAAATATCCGCTGTGTGTCTGATGGGCACGTTAAGCCGTCGGACCCCGGGTACTGGCCCCTCGGTAATAAATAAGGGCTTCTTCCTCCCCTTTCTACTTCGCTTCCGTGTCACTTTCCTATCGGGCACTCTAGCCCAAATCTCTTAGCTTCCTATTCCTAAGGGTTGTTTAAGACCTGGGGGTCAGATACTCCCTTCCTAAAATTCCTCTACACATGATCATGATGATCTGAAAGCATATCTTTCGTTGCTGTCACGGATAAAAAGAGTGATTTATCAGATATGCAAAAAGGGATCATTATAGGCTTTCGGGCCAAGAGTAGCAGTATTTCTGAAACAGCTCAGTTTATTAACTGTTCGTATGCTGCTGTGGTTAAAGTGTATCGTGTTTGGGGAAATGACACCATTGCGAATTAGCGACGTGCAAACTGCGGAGCACCACGTGCCATTGATGTGAGAGGTGAACGTTGGCTTCGAAGGTGCGTGAGGGCCGATAGACACGCTGCAGTGGAGCAACTCACTCGAATGAACGAGGTGTGTGTGTGTGGGGGGGGGGGGGGCTACTGGAAGTGTGTCTAAAACGACAGTTAACTGAATCCTGCTGCTTATGGGGCTCCGATGCAGACGGATGATCACTGCACCTATGCTAACGAAGGTGCATCGGCAGATAAGGCTTACATTTGCACGTCAGTATCGGATTTGGACCTCCGCTGATTGGGAAAATAATTGCCTTCTCCGATGAGTCATGTTTTCTGCTTCATCGAACGGATGAACGTTGGCGTTATAAGGCGAGAAACATCGGAGATTAAATACTCTACAACCATTGCTGGAAGAACACAAGCTGGTGGGGGCAACGTTATGGTTTGGAGAATGTTTTCGTGGCGTTCCCTGTGTCCACTTATACCTGTGGAAGGCACTATGGACCGAATTAGTTATGAATCCATCCTTGCAGATCATGTACACCTGATTGTCATACATGCTGATTGTCTTCCCTGAGGCGGATGGAGAGTATTTGGAAGAGCACGATGGAGACTTCAAAGTACTTCCCTGCCACCTAATTCCCGAGACTTAAACCCAATTGAGCATCTGTGGAGCCACTTCGATCGTGTTGTTCGCTCTATGGATTCTCCTCCACGCACCCTCCAGCAGCTGTAAGATGCACTGCAATCAGCATGGCTTCACATAACTGTGAACACCTTTTTTTTTTTTTTTTTTTTTTTTTTTAATTGGAGGTTTAACGGCCACCGTCAGCAACTCAATGGGCTATAAGCAGTCGTCCGTCCCTAATTTAGGGCCACTGGTTCCAGGGAAGGGAGAGAGCCAGTGCCTAAAGACACACAACATCCATGCCTCACCGGGATTCGAACCCGGACCCCTTTGGAACGAATGATCAGAGGCCATCGCTTAGACGACTGCGCCATCGGGGCGGCTGAACACCTTCCAGGTTCCAGCACTTTAGTGAGTCACTCCCAGCCCGTGTAGCTGCGGTCGGCGCTGCACTCAGCGGTTACTTTGGATATTAGCTGTTGGTCACAATGTGACTCGACCGTGTATATATATAATTATGCATAATGATAAATTGAGTTTCGAATTTATAGTTCAAAGCAGATCTTTCCCGGTTCGGGTCAGATCCCGGTCCAGTTATGTGACGTCCTGGTCGGGTCTGGGTCAAAAATATTTGACCCGTTTCCAACTCTAGCAGCGATAAGCCAGCCGGCGTAGTTCAGTTGGAAGAATAGACGCCTCTGCAGTAGAAAGACGTGTGTTTAAATGCCATCACCGGCAAAAAGGTATAAGGCTATAAAATGTAACAATAAGAAATATTAAGAAACAGTTTACACGCATGCGCTGCCTAATAAAAAGACTGCGTTATTTAAAGTAAATAATGTTTATAATCTCTACCATAGCGAATGACGCACAATGCAATTACTCATTTCCAATCATCCACGGTGAAGTTTTGGTGCCTCCGAGTCCATTGGTAAAGTGCGACTTTGTAACTTGCTGTTAAAAGTGGCCTCTTCCTTTGTATTCTCTACTCCAGATGTCCATCACATGCAATTGTCGTCGCAATGTCCTTTCGGAAATTAGTTGTTTTGTTTGATTTTTTTGTTTTTTGATTGGAGGTTTAACGACCACCGTGAGCAACTTATTGGGCTATAAGCAGTCGTCCGTCCCTAATTTAGGGTCACTGTTTCCAGGGAAGGGAGAGAGTCAGCGCCGTAAGATAAACACAACATCCATGCCTCACCGGGATTCGAACCCGGACCCCTTTCGGACGAATGATCAGAGGCCATCGCTTAGACCACTGCGCCACCGGGGCGTCCGAGACAGAAATGATCCTGTAAACACGTCAGGGCTATTTATCTCGCAATAATGCTATCATGCACGGCGCCCTCTGTGCAACCGGTAACTTCTTACTGTCATTTCTGTTAGGGGTGACTAATTTTTTGTCCGGTGTGCTTATATAAAATGTTGCAAACATGAAGATGTCCTTCTTAGTTTATGAAACCTTCAAGTTCTTTTAATAATATTAGAACAGTTCAGATTTAAAATTTGAAAAAAAAAACAAAAACTTACGTTTATTTAGAATACTTGGACGATGAAACTCCATCATTAGTTGTCCATTTTGATGCTGGTCGTTGGAAATCGAAATAATCGTTCAAAGTCATTCATGCTGTTTCTGTTGTTTGACGTTATGCACGATATTTCACGCCATAAAATGCCATCTCGCATATGAAAGTACTTCCAAACACTGAGATAACCTTTAATCGCAAATCTCTTACGTTTGGGTATTTCTCACTGATAAAAAAAAAATCTAGAGAGTACCCTAGTACTCTTAGTAGATAATTTATGCTGTGCGTCTTTCGCATACCAAGATCTTTGGGGATGTGAAATAACACGAGTGATTCGAGAGTATACAGCATTTGATTGCTTCATTCGCAACCACACGGAACAACAATTCGGTACATACCAAGTGGAATTAAATAGTAAAGAAAAACCATAAGGTTTACTAATTCCTCACATTGAGCAGTACTTAAGTAGGTGAATTAATGATTGTTATTGTGAAATGAATGAAAGAAGATATGTGATTTATAAAAGTAAATGTTTACTAAAATATGGCGGCGGTAATAGTATTTCTACTGTTTAGTTTTTCAAAAACAATATTAATACACTGGCGTGCAAAAATTAAGGACGAGACGGTTTTCGAATGTAACGTCGTACAGAAGTGCTCCACATCGACTCAAACCATACCATAAGATCCCCAAGATGCAAGAATATGGGACAAGTGAGCAAAACCGTCCAAACAAGGAATCCAAAAGGATACAAAGGCACTCTATTGAAAAGGCAGCTTCGAGCACAACTGGACAGAAGACAGAAACGTCCATGTGACAGGTGGCTGCCAAGAAAAATCCAGTCTTTAGCAGGATATATGATCACCCCTGACTGCGTTGCAGGATTTACAACGTCTGTCCATGCTAAGGACGAGGTTGTCAAGGAGCTGTTGAGGCATCGCGGCCCATTCCTCTTGTAGCGCTAATCGCAGCTGCGGAATCGTTGCTGGAGGCTGGGGACGTGCTGCCAAGCGTCTCCCGAGAAGGTCCCACACGTGTTCGATTGGATTTAGGTCCGGAAACCTTGCGGGCCAATACATGCGCTGAATATCTTCACTCTCCAACAGCTGTGCGACAGCCACTGTACGATAAGGTGTAGCATTGTCGACCATGAAGAGGTACTCAGGACCCACAGCACCTCTAAACAGACACACGTGAGGCAGGAGAACCTCGGTACAATAGCGGACACCGGTGAATGAACCTCCTTGGAAGATGTGTAGGTCAGTACGGCTACCAAGCATGATACCGCCCCAAACGAGAACTCCGCCACCTCCAAACCGGTCCCTTTCGATGTTGTTGGAATTGTGATTGCGTGTTCCCTGTTCTCTCCAGATGTGTATACGTCCAGAATAGCTCGCCAGACTAAATCGGCTCTCATCTGTAAAGAGAAATCGACCCCATTGCTGATGTGTCCAGTTCTTGTGTTCCTGGCACCACAGCAACCGCCGTCTCCGATGAGCAGGCGTTAATGGCACACACCGTACTGGTCGTCGTGCAAATAGACCACCTTTGTGCAGCCTCCTGGCCGCGGTAAAACGCGATAACGGAAGTCTAGTTGTCTGTTGCATGTGCCTTGCAATTTTTTCCGCTGTCTGCCGACTGTCTTTTCTTGCCTGTAGGACAATATACCGGTCGCCCGCCGCCGTGGTTGCTCGTGGACGACCACTGCGTAAACTCTCGGACAGCTGTTCCTGTCGTTTGAAATGCTCTCCAAGCTCGTGAAACGATACTGTGAGAGATCCCGAACTCCTCGGCCACACTAGTGACACTTCGACCTTCTTCCAACTACCCAATGACGCGACCTCGGGTAAAGTCATCCAGATGTCGTCTACTGGATTGCCTGTTGGCCATATCACACGGTGGCAGCAACTCGACGTTGTTCAAACCGATGTAAACCGTGCAATAGCTTTCACCGAATTGCTGAGCGTACACCGACCGTGTGCTTTATACCCTTCCGACACTCCCCCACCCTTACGTCATGCTGCACATATGCGAAATGCTTAACCGTTCCCGGACCCTAGCCTATCTCCTGAGTGGTCTTTCGGTCCGTTCTTCCTGCTCGTTCCGCTGTTATGCTAATTTCGCCTCTTCGTCCTTAATTTTTGCACACCAGTGTATTATTATTATTATATTCAGATTTAGACGAAAGACCCTGTCACCGATGAAATAGCTACGGAAGTCATCATCCTCTCATAATCAAGTATGTAAATTTCTAGTTCTGCAAGCTAAGTTCGCCATTTGTATTTTCCACGTGAAAAGACCCAGCCACCGAAATCTTCATTCCTACACTTTTGCTCGAAAATTCATATTTTCGTTCATCCATATGTGCTGTTTTGAAAACGGAATACAATTGAGTTGTTAATAAACATACCACCCAAGATTGTTTTTCACAAATGGGCACCATGTGCCCCATGGTTCGAAATACGAGTCTGTTGTACTACTATAGATTCTACATGAAGCCTGAGTTAGACTATTAGTGGAAGAATGGCTCCGCGCCATCGCTTAAAAGTCTCTTTACGGTGAAGAGCTTTTCTTAGTCCAAGGAAGGGAGACAGCCAGTGTCGTAAGGCAAACACAACATCCATACCTCACTAGTATTCGAACCCGGACCCATCTCGGAAAAATGGTTAAAAGTCATCGCTTAAACCACCGGGGCGGCCTTTTCAAGGGAGCTGTTGACTTCCAGTTCCTTTTTTTATAGAAGATAATTCCCCTCCCGATAGGGCTTGGCTAGTCGACGAATACATGGAGATTAAAAATATTCACAGGATGGAATGGCCAAGAGATATCCGGACCTGAACCCTATAGAGCATATCTGGGATGTCCTAGGAAGAGCAGTTGCAAGCCGCTAGCTTCCTCCCGGGACTGTGACGGTGGAAGAATGAAACTTATTGCTCCAGGCTCTCATTCACAGCCTTGTAAATAGGACAAGGGCTTGTTAGGCGAGCAAGGACGTCGCCAAGGGGGTGAGAGCCCACCCTGCTTTACACCCAGTTCAAGATGTGCCATATTTCATTTTTTTTAACTTTAAAATATAATCAGGAATTTGCCAAGGGATAATAACTCCCGTGCTTTTCGTCATGTAGCCCTACGTATTTTCTCCTAGGAAGTGCGTTTGTCCTTCTCCGTAGAAAGGTTATCAATATAGCATCCGCAGGGCCATGAAAATTCAGCTTCTGTAGTCATCCAAATCCTAAATTTAAGTCTTTTTCAAGTTAGTATCATCAGGGGCGAATGAAGAGGGTGAATAGGAATTCACTGATAGAGATCATTAGTAAACGCTGGGCTATTTGTTCGTGCTACTAAAGAGGAGATTTCAACACGGAAAGTGGAGACTAAAGCTATCAAAAGTCTGCTCTGAGGGCAGCGCTCTTAAGCTTGCCCTCGGGTAATGAGGGAGCAGGTCGTAGCTGACGACTACTTTGCAGAAATGAGTGCAGGAAAAGGTTGCTGGCTTAAAGGAAAGGAGTTAGGGAGGGAAAGGTATTGTCTGCGTGTTGGAATCATACTAACTTGAACTGTTGAGGGGAAATGTGTAAGTTAATCGTGCTAACTTGAACTTTCCCCTCAACCTTAATCCACGAAATGATTTGCTTTAAGATCTTTCTCCTAGGCGTGGTATTTTCTTTTAATCAGGGCTTGTTACTGGTGCTAGTGGCAGTGTGTCATGTTTGTTATACCGGCATGTAACTCTTTAGGTTTGACTAATTTTATTAAAATCGGATGGACTGAATATTAGCAAAAAATGACTCCAAACGTCAGATTCTTTTTGTATTCCAAAAAGTGTAAACATTTCAAGACAGTTCCAAAATGAATGAGCATGTATCCAGGAGTACCTTTGCAACCTGTAGAAAAAGGAAAACAAATTCTTTCAGGTTTTTTGTAAATAAAGTTGCTATCAAACTTGCCCCATCAAAAATATTACTCGCTTACCCGTAGCCCATCCTGATTTCGAAGTCCAGCGACGTCCCTGGGCGAGAGCTGTGTCGCTGTAATCACACTATATTAGCCCCTCGATATCCGCGCCGCCTACTGCATTACTTTTAGACTGTCATGCGTATACCTTTTCTGTTGTGTAAATGCCGCGTTATCGAGGCGCCGACTTGAAAAATTATTGGGGATTCCGAAAATTTTTAATCGGATTACCCATGCATTTTTCAAAGTATTTAAATCTAATTTAAATTTCATTCAGTCAGATTATCTGACACAATAAGACGCCTGAAATGCTAAAATGAAGCAAATTATAGCTAATTACATAATTTTTTTCTCTTGATAATTATTTATTTCATTTATTTTGCTTTTGTAGGCGCGACATTATTATATACAATACACAGATGCTGTGTGAATTTCCAACTCAGCTGTCCTATAAAAGCAACAAAAACATGTAAAATTTATTTTAAGTTTTTTTTTTACCAATTTTAAAAATGCTAACATTTGTTTTCTTCAAATGATTTCTGAGTTAAAATAGGAGTTTAGAAGGGAGAGGGCATGGCATTAGCCGCACGCCCTGCGTGTTCCTTGGGCTCTACTTCGTATCAGCTGTGTATGTCCAGTATGCCCAACTTGGGCTGCTTCTGTACTTTTCTATGGGTGAATCGTTGACTTTGAAGAGGTTTTAGAGGCATTTGTGCAGCATGTACAGTCAAGGAAAAATGAGACCGAAATATACATGCACATAGCTAAAAATTTGCAAAAAGTTACAGAAATTTTGTTTAGTATTTTCCAAAAAATTAAACAAAATTATGCTTCGTCGAGAGGAAGTGCATATGGCGTATTAACCAATCACGGCCTTGCTAAAGCTGTGACAGCCTTGTTGACCTTCAGGGATTGCTGCAGAGAGTAAGAGACGGTCGCTATCAACCTGTTATCCAGCACAGGTCTTCAGTAAGTGACGTCACATCACTAAACCCTCCCCACCTAGAGGGCGCAGGAAACCAAATGATCAGATTTGGTTTCACCAGCGGCTGATGATGCCATCTTCTCTCTTCTAACCTCCTTGGTCCCCGACTGCCCGAAGATAAGGTGGGTCAACTGACTGTACAATATATTTCCGCCTTTATCATTATGACCTCGAATAGGTTCTCGTCTCCGAATGTTGAGCTAGACGTTTGTATTTTGTGGAAACCCAGACAAACCGAAGAATTTTCTTTTATAAAGGAAGCAGTTTTAAATGCTCTTAAACAACGGTATTGTCTGTCGCGTCAAATTTAATGAGCACGAACAAACACTAATTCTGTTTTGAGGCACAATAAACAGTCTAAAGGGTAAATTTCTATACACACTTTCTATATACAGTGAACGGGAAATGAATAATAAAAAAATTGAAGAATTGATAACGAAAAACAAAATTTATACACATATGCGTACGTGTATTTTTCCCACGAAATACGAACAAAAATATTAGGGGTTCGAAGAACCCACAACAAAATCATTGGGGGTTCAAAACGTGTCTCGAACCCACGAAGTCGGCTCCTATAGAAGAGAATGTATGTATATCCAATTGCCAAAGTTAGATGGATAACGGAGAGAGAAGAGAATGTATATCTGTACCGACTGTCATTAAACTCTATCGAGCGGATTTTGAGTTATTTGCGATTTTATGTTTGTCACGTTAATTTTGGACACCAGTGCATTTGCCGCATTGACAACTTTTGTTCCCCTATTTACTGTTGAACACAACACAACAGCAATTAAATTGCCTCTTTTCATACATTTTTTTTATTTTTATTTATTTATTTTTTTTTGATGTGGTTTACACAGGGTTGTGAATTCAATAATGGGAGGCAGCAGTTAGTGACCGTAAAAGGGATAGGAAATTTCAAGTAAATTACTTTTTGAACGAAAACACACTTTGTCGGTTTCACCGACCGCGAGAGGAGCAGGTGTATGTGTTGGTTTTCTTGGAAGCGTTTTGCGCTTTCAACTGGAATTTCTCAGAAAACCGGTACACAGTCTTCACAGATAAGTATACGAATTTATTTTATAAGGCTTCACAGTTTTCTCCTCCAGTTCAATCGCTTTTTGAAGCCAATAAGTAATTTTCCCATTATAAGGCTGTTTGTTGATCTTCATTCACAAAGAAATTAAATTAAATCGCATGTCCACGTTCTTTACGAAACAGATACTGGTGGGAAGAGTCATCGTATTCTTAAAAGGTGAATAATTGTGAAATTCAGACTTCAACGTTCTTTTAAGCTTATCACCGCTGTCATTAAAGTTATTTGTACTCTTTTAAACTAATTAAGTAAAAAGAAAAACGCAAATATTAGCGCAATTCAATCAATCAGTCAGCACCAGAATTTTCTGGAAAATAATTCCGTGGTGCTTAGAAACTACAAACATGTGTGAATAGAAATGATTTTCTTTTGGTGCGGGAGTCAGAGAAGGTTGTGTAATGTCACCATGCCTGTTCAGTATCTTTATGGATGCTTGTTTTTTTTTTTTTTTTTTTTTTTTGATTGGAGGTTTAACGACCACCGTGAGCTTCAACAATATTTATTTGGAGCAAACATGGACAGGAAGATACAGATGGCCTGTGCTTAACAGTTACCAAAAGATAAACAAGTAGATGACCTATTTACAATGACGATGAGATATTTACACTATGTGGATGCAATATATACAATGTAAGCAAATTCATAACACTGACAATACTGGACTGAAGGGTTGACTTATTCTATGTACATCATATGTTCGCAATGTGCATCAGCAGAGTGCTATCTCTAATAGGTGAACACCATTACAAGGTATAACTATAAATTTTACAGTGCAAAAACAAACATGTATATTTTGAGCAATCTTGAAAAAAAGAAGAAAAGAGCAGAAGGCTTATACTTTTCAGTGTCTGAAAGATAAGCGAATAAATAATCTAATTACAATGATGGTGTGAACTCTATACAAATTGAATGCAATATCTCTATTGTGAAACACTGTCAAATTACAAAAAAGAACTATTACTTAGGCTTAAACAAGTGCCTCAATCACAATACTATAGATTAACATGTAATGAACAACAACATATGTACACAAGGTGCAACGGCATAGGGAAGACACTAATAAAGAATTACAATTCCATGGTACAACTGTAAATTTCACAGTGCAAAGAGTAAAGTATATTAGTACAAACAGAACTTGCGTTTTACAGAAAATTTATACTTCGGGTACAATACAAATAATGAAAATATGAAACTGACTCTTTGTACAGCAAATGTGCAATACAGCGCAGAACATTATGTAAAAGACTGATTATTTCCTGGTAGGCACATGTGACATGAGAAAAACCACACTGTGTAACATTAACATATAATTGAAATACTATCAAAACGTTTGCTCCGCACCATGAGCATAAAACTTAAGACATCTAATCTTGACCCAACATGCGAAATGTGCCGAACATAAATTTTACAGTGCAATTACGAAAGTACATTAGTATATACAAAACTCAGCTTTTGACATAGCAACTATACTTCAGGTATAGTACAAATATCTGAACGAGGAACAATTATTCTTTGTACAACAAAAGTGCTAAACCTCGCTGAACATTGTGTATTTGACTGATCATATACCTTTATGTACATGTAACATGATCAAAAACCCCACTGTGCAAAATTAATAATTAAATTTAAACATTAACAAACATTTGCTCAGCACCGTGAGCATAAACCAGAAATTATAAAGCTCGGCAGACATAAGGAAAGCGTTGAACATAAAACTTTAAACTTTATCTAAGTGCCTGTGGTGTAACGGAAGAAAGAAGAAAAAAAAACCTTCACCTACAGGACCTTGTTGGTGAGAAACATGCAGACGCGCAGTAACATTGGGCAGCAATGATGAAGAGGGCACCTAAGAACACGTTAATCACAAAACTATACTTGAGTTAGTCTAAACAAATTCACAGAAGTCAGAACAATAGTCTAAGGTCTTCTGATGGACCAGAAAACCATTGACGAAAAGGTGACCACACTGACATAAAGTGTGGGATTCGATTCGCAGCCTTAGCAACAGTGAAAGCAAGCCTCAAGCGTGAAATCAGTCTGTTCCGGAACTGACTGCACATGGCAGCTCCCACCTGAAAGATGGTAGGCTGTATAGGGGTAGAACGAAGTTGTTGATAGTAGCAAAAAATCACATGTTTTGCTAATATGAAAACATAAGCACATGACTCTGATATAGGAATAGGCAGAGTACTGGAACTGAGTAGCGTGCTATAGGCTGAGAAAGAGAGATCAGTAGTACTAAGGCACTGTGCAGTAGTGAAGGTCAGATGTAACAAGGGAAGAAGCACTGTGCAATGTTGATATACATGATCTACATCCGCAATCGTAGAGCAAAACATGCAGTTAGGCGAATCAACAAGCGTCATCCTGAATAATTTGGTAGGAACTGGTAACCGCCGATGAAGAAACAACCATTGGATGTTTCTTTCTGCTGGAACAGATAGTGGCGAATTAGACATGGACCACACTTGTGAAAGGGCGACATTCGGAACATCTGGAATCATCAATGGTGTAGCATACAGTGGATCAATGAGACAACGGTAAAGAGACGAGATAGAAAAACTGGAGAGAGGAAGTGATGAGCCCCGAACGGAAAGGAAAAAGGGAAGAGGAAGAGAGGCAGAGGGAACAAGAGTTAACCCAGCTTGAGAGGCAAGGTTAGGGAAGAGGGTAATGATTGAAGAACGGAAGGAATCATACAGCGAAAGAGAGGAAGAGGTAGGGGGGAGGATGGGGGAAAGATCAGAGAAGGGTTTCCAAGAAAGATCTGGAGAAATTAGATCCTGAACAGATACTATTCCGGCGGGGAGCCAGGAAAGGTCAGTAAAGTAGGGAGCATTAGGGGGATGAAGGATGGAAGACAAACACAACATCCATGCCTCACCGGGACTCGAACCCGGACCCCGTTCGGACGAATGATCAGAGGCCATCGCTTAGACCACTGCGCCACCGGGGCGGCATGGATGCTTGTGCATGTGTGATGCCAGAACAAGGAGTATTCGTTTGTATCTTTGTAATTCCGGCATATGTGCACGTTACTATATGCTGATGACTCAATCTCGTTCGTTACCTAAGAGCAAAAGTGAGTTGCAGAGTATGTTGTATTGGATATAAGAAGTTTGTATGAATTTTAGACTTACAGTTAAGTATAAATAAGAGAAAAACCAAAGTTTTGGTTTTTGAGCGAGTAACTGTTAGTATTGAATGTAAGATCAGTCAAAATGGTATAGAGATAGACCAGGTGAATAAGTTCGAGTATCTAGGAAGCAAGTTTTACAGAGAAAACAGATTGTATGGCAAAATCTGTATTCAAGTATATTCATCTTGAAAGTCAACTCTTCATACACCGTCGATATAGTTGTCCCTGCATTGCCGAGAAGGTTTTCCGTATCAGAGATACTTGCACCTTGTACCGTGCTTCTTTCAAAGCATATATTAAATCAGGAGTTATTCTTATATTACCACAATCTACGCTTCGCTGCTTATAAACCCATCTCAACGTCATAGTTGCCTACGTGTGACTACCACTAGGTGTTCCTAATACACAGAATCCAATTGCCAACGTTAGATGGATAACGGAGAGAGAAGAGAATTACATAGGGATTTTACCTATACAGCAAAGCTTTTGACTGTGCAAGATTGTGGAATATTTTGTAGATTCCTAGGAGTTCCAGAGTACCAAATCATTCTTTCGAGGAATCTTTATAATGAGCAAGAAGCCACTGTGACAACTAAATTTGGTTGCATTCTGTATACATTCTGTTTAACTTGAAGATTGAATGAGTGAATATATTTTTACAATATCAGGGATGAATGAAACGACAGCTGGGGGTCAAACAATGAACGGTAATGTCTTAATACAAGCAACTTTGAAATCCACCGGGAGATGCACCTGAAGTCTCGCGGCGTAGATCGCAGGCAGAGCAGGCAACTTATTTCGCTAATGACCGTCGACTCTGCAACCGCTAAGGGGCTCGTCTGCAAATTGTGTTTGTAACAGTAACATAGGGAACACAGCCGGAATTGTTAAGGAGCGGAATGCAAATGGCTGACTTACTACACTGACAGGAAAACATGTCCACTCTAGTATAGTGTAATGACGTGTTTCGTAAATAACTTTGTACATATACTTCTCTTCGGAATCGACGGTTAGTTTTTTTTTTTTAAAGAATAAACTCATATGAAATAACAAATGTAAACATTATTAGATTGACCACTTCATTAGATTCAACCACTTCAGTAAAGACAATACTCCAGGTACGTGTTTTTTTTTTTTTTTTTTTTTGACTGAAGGTTTAACGACCGCCGTGAGCAATGGGCTATAAGCAGTCGCCCGTCCATAATTTAGGGTCACTGGTTCCAGGGAAGGGAGAGAGCCAGTGCCGTAAGTGAAACACAACTTCCATGCCTCACAGGATTCGAACCCGGACACTTCTCGAACGAATCATCATAAGCCAGCGTTTAGACCACTGCAACACCGTGGCGGCCAGGTTCGCGATGAGCATCATGACGGCACCCTTTTTTAGTCGTAAAATGGGAGGCGGAAGTCCACACATGTCGATCGTGTGCAAAAATTCAATTGGATAGCGCACTCTTTCACTCTCATCTTCTGTCACAACTGTGTTTGTAAATGTTGTTGGAATGAGATTCGCGTTGCGAGTACTCTTCACCCGTTAGAATCTACGTTTTTTTTTTTTTTTTTTTTTTTTTGTGGAAAGAATAAACTCCTATGAAACAACAAATGTAAATTTTATTTGATTGACAAGACAAATTTCTTCAACCACTTCAGTAAAAGTTCGTGATTTTTTTTTTTTTTTTGACTGAAGGTTTAAACGACTACCATGAGCAACTCAATGGGTTATAAGCAGTCGCCCGTAATATTTTCACTAACAATGATCAACGGAATGTTTATTTACATCTTTACATAATGAGAAACGTCTTACCTATATGAATAAACTGGATCGAATGAATGTTAAATTGTATATATACATCACACAGTCCAACGGCATAACGCAATCAGGTCTTCGAGAGTGTTCGCTGTTCCGATGAGTAGAACTTTGTTACCAATGCATGCTAGCATTGTTTTGCGCAACGGTTGGCTCAGAAAAGAGGCTTCGGACCATCTCAGTCTCTCCAGGCTGCCGCCTTCAACAGCGCGTGAGTCAACCGCAGGCGATCGAATGTCAATCGCAGGCTTCTCCCATAGATTTTGCATGGGAAATTTACCAACCCACAACACGCCTGAACCGTTGTCCCAATCTCATTTTTCTCTTCGACTGGCACATCTACATGGTAAGACCTTTATTTTGATACCTCAACCATATCTTTACGTTCAGCCGTTCTCTCAAAATAGGACTCACGGCAAAAAACCTTATAGAATTAATATATATACACCGCTGGCCACCCAAAATGCAACACCAAGAAAAACACGAGATAGCAAAGCCGGATTTACTGGACACATAACAACAGATACAAAGATGAAACGATTGAGCTTACAGGCCCGTGCGACTTGCGGAACACGCAGACATCAACAGTTCGTGTGGTCCCCATGGCTGCCAATAACGGCCGCTAAACGCCGCGGCATCGAACGAAAGAAGCTTTGGATGTAAGCTTGGGGTATGTCGGTGCAGGCTGCTTCCACGCGATGCCGCGGGTGGTGCTTGCCGAGCCACTCGGTTGCCGATCAGCTACCAGACGTGTTCGATAGGCGACATATCGAGAGAACAGGCGGGCGATGAAGAATTGTTACACGATGCGTGCCACGTGCGGGCGCGCATTTCCCTGTTGAAACGTGGCCGCTGGCAGGTCCTGCCGGTAAGGGAGGACTACAGGCTCAAAAACGTCGGAGATGGTGCGGTAGCTGTTGACTGTACCGGCGATGCGTACCAGAGGGGTACGGGTGTCATATCCAATTGCGCCCCAAACCATAACGACAGGCGACGGACCGGTATGGCGATGCATAATGCAGTCTCTCGCCGCGGTGCCGCCACACGCGGATCCGACCATCGTGGTGTTGCAGGCAGAAGCGGGATTCGTCGGAGAAGACAATGTCGTGCCATTCCGTAGTCCAGGTGCGGCGTTCAACGGCCCACTGCCGCCGCACTCGCCGATGGTAATCGGAGCAATAGATACCGTGCGACAAGTCCCCGCTCCTGCAGACGATGTCGAACGGTACGTGCTGACACAGGTTGTTGCGCAACATACCCTAATTCCTGCGCTAACGTTCGTGATATGGCGGTGCGAGCAGTCAATGCCCGCCGCACAACGTGCCGGTCCTCTCGTTTGGTGGTGTGCCGCGGCAATGCCAATCGGATGCTTCCTTCTTGGTGTTGCATTTTGGGTGGCCAGCAGTGTAGATTATTGGGCGTTTAACTACCGCCGTGAGCAACTCAATGGGCTATAAGCAGTCGCCGGTCCCTAATTTAGGGCCACTGGTTCCGGGGAAGGGTGAGAGTCAGTGCCGTTAGACAAACGGAGCATTCATGCCTTACCGGGATACGAACCCGGACCCAACTCGAACAAATGAGCAGAAGCCATCGCTTAGACCACTGCGTCACTGGGGCGGCAAACTTGTATTTTCTCATATTAATATGTTGTTCCCTTTACAACATGTGCTATTTTTAACAGGCGGGCGGGCACTCACCACTCACTCACTCACCACTCACTCACTCACTCACTCACCACTCACTCACCACTCACTCACTCACTCACTCACTCACTCACCACTCACTCACTCACTCACTCACTCACCACCACTCACCACCACTCACTCACTCACCACCACTCACTCACTCACTCACTCACCACCACTCACCACCACTCACTCACCACTCACCACCACTCACCACTCACTCACTCACCACCACCACCACTCACTCACCACCACCACTCACTCACTCACTCACTCACTCACTCACTCACTCACCACTCACTCACTCACTCACTCACTCACTCACCACCACTCACCACCACCACTCACTCACCACCACCACCACTCACTCACTCACCACCACTCACTCACCACCACTCACTCACTCACTCACCACCACCACCACCACCACCACTCACTCACTCACCACCACTCACTCACTCACCACCACCACCACTCACTCACTCACTCACTCACCACCACCACCACCACCACCACTCACTCACTCACCACCACCACCACCACCACTCACCACCACTCACCACCACTCACTCACCACTCACCACTCACTCACCACCACCACCACTCACTCACTCACTCACTCACCACCACCACCACCACCACCACCACCACCACCACTCACTCACTCACCACTCACCACCACTCACTCACTCACTCACTCACTCACTCACCACCACTCACCACCACTCACTCACCACCACTCACTCACTCACTCACCACCACCACCACCACCACCACCACCACCACCACCACCACCACCACCACCACCACTCACCACTCACCACCACCACCACCACCACCACCACCACCACCACTCACCACCACCACCACCACCACTCACTCACTCACTCACCACTCACCACTCACCACTCACTCACTCACTCACCACCACTCACCACTCACTCACCACTCACTCACTCACTCACTCACTCACCACCACCACCACCACCACCACTCACTCACCACCACCACCACCACCACCACCACCACCACCACCACCACCACTCACTCACTCACTCACTCTATATTGTTAGCCTGAAAGCAGGTAAAACAGCGAGGCAACTAGTGAAAATAAAGCTACTTCTGAAGTTTTTACACTGTTATGACATCCCTCAGACGGAAGGTCACAACACATAGGACACGGTAAAGTTCTAGGTTAAGCACGAGGGAACATTTTTAGTAATTTGTATTATATCCGTTTTCCTGAATTGCAAAGCAAATGAATCTGTACACTTTATGCGAGGAATTATGGAGTAGGTCATTTAAGACTCCAGCGGAAGGGGTGACCAAAAAAAAAAAAAAAAAAAAAAAAAGTAAGTGTACGTAGGTCATAAGCTCTTTCTTGTATATAGTGTAGGGCATAGTAGCAGGGCACCAGCCCAAAAGAATAATAGGGAAGGAGAGAAATGGAAAGGAGAAACTAAGGGCGACCCACCCAATTTTAAGTATGAACACCATGTGGTTAAAGAGGGCATCGTGCTAATATGAGAAGAGAGAAGTACGTGTATGAACGAAACACATCATCGCACTGTAATTTAGTTCTATTCAAATTTGTATGCCACCCCTTGAAAATCATGTCTGTGTTTTCTAGGTTACTGTTGGAAAGACAATATGCAGACGGGCTCCTTAAAGGTCCTAGAGTCGATGGTCGTTAGTGAAGAAAGCTGCTGGCTCTGCCCGCGATCTATGCCGCGAGACCGCTGCTTCTCCAGATGGATTTTAAAGTTGCTTATATTAGGACATTACTCAATCAACAATTTAAAATATGCAGATGACACCACTCTTTTGGCAGAATGTAAAGAAGACCAAGAAGACCTCACCAAGAACGTAAAAAAGAAGATTGCGAAATCAGGTTTAATGTTAAATATTAAGAAGACAATGGTCATGTCAAATTCTAACCTTACAGATTTTATAATTGACGAGGAGAAATTGTAGGTCTTAGGCAATTTTATTCTCTTGGGCTCTTGAATAGGTAATGAGGCGCAGTAAATTGGAGAAATAAGGAGGAGATTATCCTTAAGTTGAAAGGCAATGAGAAGTTTACAGAAGATTATGAACAATAAAGACATCTCAATGATAACAGATTATAATTTTTAGCAATATTCTTTCTTCTCTGTATTAATGAAAACTGAACGTTGAGGAAGAGTGAGTGTAAGAAGATAGATGCTTTTGAATTATGGACCTAGAGACGACCACTTGGAATTCCATGGACTGCGAGAAGAACTAATCAATCAGTATTTGACGAAATCAAGCCTAGCTGCTGCTTGGAGAAAATAATCTGCAAGCAAAAACTTGTGTATTGGACATGTCATGCGTGTTAATAATAGGTTTGAAAAAATAATTAGACATGACAAGGCTGGAGGAAGCGGAAGACAGAGAAAAAAAGTGGTTGGATGGAATCAAAGACGCTTGTAGATGGCCATAGAAGAGTTGCAAGATCTTGCCGAGAACGGATCTAGATGGCGAGCTTTTGTTCACATAGTCACCAAGAGTCGAATACGACTCGACAGAACCTAACAACAATAATTTGCTACTTTAATGTACAAGGTGTCCATAAAGTATTTCCCACATTACAAAACTTAACATAAAAAATGTATTACAGGTACAAGAAAAGGATTGCAGGACAATGATGGCGCACAAGTAGAGTTTCTTTTCCAGTGTCAGTGTACCTCCATATGGGCGCCATTTGTGGCTCGGAGGACGTTTAATTCAATTTCACGCCATGTTTTGTTTAACATTTCAGCACAGACAGAACCAGTGGCGTCCGTTATTCTGCTCTTCAACGTCTCAACATCCGGTAAACTTGGTCTTTCACATAACCTCACAGGAAGAAATCTAGAGGGGTTATGTCGGACGATCGAGGTGGCCATATTATGGGACCATCGCGGCCAATCCATCTGTCCGGAAATGAGGCATTCAGGAACTCACGAACCATTATTGACCAATGTGGTAGGGCACCGTCGTGTTGGAAAACAACCGAAGGTTGGAGTGCATACAACTGAGGCACTACAAAAAATTCCAGCATGTCCAGGTACACGTTAGATGCAGTCCGACTTAACACTTTTGGGGGTCCTGGGCCGTCACAGTTTTTTGGGGGCCCTGATTATATATATATGTACACTCATGGACAATGAAATTTGCGCACCTAGAAGAAAACATGCTACAACCGCGAAACTTTGCAAATAGCTAGAGTGCGTACTGATATGAAAATGATCCACGTTTGGTGCGAGTGCGCATGACCGCTCACTCTGTGGTGGCGCTGCAAACACGAATCGGCACCCTAATAAACCGGCGTGTAGTCGATGCCCCATGAAAGCTAAAATCACTTGCCTGTGCAAGCAAGAGTATAGAATGACAAGAATGCCGGTTAGACGCCAAAGACGTCGATTTACGCAACTTACGGACTTTGAGAGAGGCCTGATCATCGGGCTGAAATCCGCAGGGTGGTCGGCGCGCCATATAGCCCGCCGCGTGGATCATTCTGACCATACCGTCAGACTGTGTTGGGAGCAGCGGACACGTGATGGCACTGCCACACTGCGGAGCGGCTCCGAACGTACCAGGAGGACCACCGGTAGAGAAGATCGACGGATCGTGCACCAGGCGCGAATGGGTCCCACGGGGACCCTCTCCACTGTACAGGAAGATGTAGCGGCTCCTGTGTGCCCAAGAACCATTTCCCGAAGCCTCGCGGAAGCGAATCTGAGATCTCAGCGCCCCTCACATGTGCTACCATTAACACCGGAACATCGCCGGCATCGTGTGCAGGGGTGGCAGGACAGAGTGACGTAGAACGCCACAGACTGGCGACGTGTGCCGTATCATTTTGGGGATAGATGATCATCGTGTCCAGATGTGGAGGTCCCCGGGTCAACGCCACAATCCCAAACTCGCGCCACACCTCCCCCACTGCAGGCATTATGGTCTGGGGAGCCATTGCCTACGATAGCCGATCAGCTCTAGCAGTTGTACGTGGATCATTGACGAGCCAGCGGTATGTGGACGAGATCCTACGGTCACATGTGCTCCCATTCTTGGGCGGGCGCTCTAACAGCAAGATAATGCCCGCCTGCACACGGATCGGGTTACCCAGAAGTGCCTACGTCATGCCCAGACACTTCCATGGCCTTCCCGGATATGTCTCCTATCAAACATGTTTAGGACCAGTTGAAACGCCGGCTGCAGCCGGGCCGCACTATCCGGGATTTGGAGCACACCGTTCAAAACGTGTGATTCAATCTGCCAGAAGGACAACATCAGGCGTCTGTTCGCCTCCATGCCGGAATGTATTGCAGCATGTATCGCCGCACGAGGTGGTGCCACGCGCTATTGAAGATGACCGGACTGCATGCCACAGATCCCTCTGTAATTGTCCAGCAGCTCTGTTTTTGCCATCATGTGTAGCATTCCCCTGTATCATTACGTCCATGAAATTTCAGTTCTATCCGAAGCTTCGTTCTTGGTGCGCAAATTTCATTGTCCGTGAGTGTATATATTCAGGGTGATTGTAAACTCCTTCAACAAAACAAGAGGGGTGATTAATACACATCAAGACGAACAATATTTGCAATGGAACCTAGGGCTACATTCCACTCTTAGTACCAGAAAAGAGCACGTTCGAAAAACACGTCCAGCAGGCACACGGAGTTCCAACCAGTGCATGAGAAGCACAAGATGCAAATCAGGTGCGCTGAACTCGTGCGCAGACGATGAGGAGCAAACATTCAAAAACGCAGCTGAACTCGTTCAGCGATATTACCGTGCGAACATCACATGAGAATTGACGTATACGTCTGATCGGCGCAGCGTACCGTGTGTTCCTGGAGCAAGTGCTTCCCGGTCTGTTGCAGGATGATACGCTCACCACACGGAGGGACATGTGATTTATGCACGATAGGGTTTATGCATGAACACACTTTCCCACCGAGGTCCGATACTTTCTAAATGTGACATACCCCGGGCGGTGGCTTGGCCACCACGCTCCCCGGACCTTAATCCACTGGATTTCTTTTTCTGGGGGCACATGAAAACATTGATGTACGAGACACCTGTGGACTCCCTGGAAGATCTCATCGCGCGAATCGCTGTTGCTGCGGACAAGATCAACACTACACCTGGAATCTATGAGAGGGTGCGACAGTTCATTCGCCGGTGTGGGTTGTGCAACGACAGCCTTGGACGCCAGTTTGAGCAGCTCCTTTGTGTCTTTCTCTGATGCGATTGGAATTGTGGAACTCGTAAATTAGGTATGTGTCTTTCTTTTTACTGTTGAAGGCTCAACGTGGATATGTAACTTTACTCTTTTCCGGCACTAGGAGTCGAATGCGGCCCTAGGTTCCATTGCAAATATTGTTCATCTGCATGTGCACTATCACCCCTCTTGTTTTGCTGAAGGAGTTTACAATCACCCTGTGTGTGTGTGTGTGTGTGTACGTACGTGTATATATATATATATACAGAGAGAGAGATGCTTTTTTCGGGGGAAGTGACAGAAAACGGAAGTTTTTAAAACCAATCTAAACAAAATAAATTTAATAAAAATAGAAGAAAAAAATTACAACATTTTTTCTAATGTAAGTCGCATTTTAAGAAAAACACAAAAATGGACACTTATATGTATGTATTACTAATGATACATATTTTGAGGCAGAAATGCGAATTTTGAAGCTGCACTAACTACTGAAACTGGCGAAACATATAAGCAAATTCTATAAATGGACAAATGAAGTATGGAGCTAAAAAAATTGTACCAAAAGTTTCAGTTCCAGTTTTAATCAGATTGCAAGCAATGGTTTTTGCGCTTCCTCTAGAGCTGTGCCTGCCCCAACCTGATAGCTAGGAACAGTAAATTTTATATTTAGGTGTTGTGGAATGATTCTATAAAGTAGTACATTTCACCTTTTCTTAAAGCTAATTGAAAGGCATTATCAATTTAATAAGATCTTAAGTTGTAAACCATTTTGTTGCTTCGAAAAATCACGAAGAAAAAATATGTAATTTGTAATAAGTCGTCCTACAGAAAAGATAAAATGATTATAGAACTATTCAGAAAAAGTATAGGCTCCAAAATAAAATAAAGTGATTGATTCACCCACATTAACAACAAAAAGCTTTTCATCTTCGCACGATTGGAGTTCTACCTTATACGTGACTGTACGCTACGTGTCTTTCTGTTGAAACGGTGGCACGCGAAGTTTCCGTAGGAAAATTCACTAGTACCAAACCAACCAGGGGCAAAGAGTAAGGATTCATAAAAAAGCTGAGAATGTTAAAATAAATTAATTTTGCGAAATTTTTGCATAAATACAGAAAACCTTGAAAGAGACTTTCTGAAATAAACGGAATTACTGCCTACGGAAATTCTGTCACAGTACGGAAGTTAGAAGAAACGGAAACTTTTAAAAACGGAAATTTCGTTAAAAGACTGACACCCACCGGCAACTGTGCTGCACGTTATTCGGGAATTTTCCGTTAATTCCCACCACTTGTTTTTCATAGTGTTGCCTGCTGGCGCCTGGCTCTATTACTTCCTGGAACCAGTGACGGTACATTAAGGACTGGCAACCGCTTATAGCCATAACAGCTGCTCATGGGGGTCATTAACCCCTCTCCCCCCTCCAAAAGAACAATGTACTGCAAGAGAATTTTATAATATCACGCTTAATCAGTTTCATTAAACACTACTAATTAGGTACCGTTAAAACGCCGCCCCGGGGCACGGCCCGATTTACACAAAATGGGGCCCTAGGCACAGTCCACCCGTCCACATTCTTGAAAGATTAAGTACATTTGTCACCACTAAATATTTTCAATTAATTTAAAAGTTTATTTAATAAATGGGACACTGTGTGGGGAAAAATAGGAAATAATATCTAATTTTTTTTAACCTTATCATTAGCAAGGAAATTCGCACTTAAAAATATAGACGGGTAAGACAAAGCGCTCTTTCAAGGTAAGACTAGCGGAACACAAGAGAGACGTTGGAGCGGGAAGAATAAATTCAGCCTTAGTGAAAGAAGTCGCAACCCATTCAGCCACTCCGAAATGGGACAACATGAAGAAAGTCGCCTCCTACACAAATGCCAAGGCCACTGCTATAAGGGAATTCATTGAGATCTTAACCAACCCGATCACGTGCAATGAAGAACTTTCATTTGACTTACATTTTGCATGGCGCATGTTTCTACGTACAGCACGCACCTAACACATGTCCTTCACCCGCCTGCACGAGGCATGTTTCATCTTCTAGCATTGTACTTAGTTTTTTGTTTATACGTATTAATGTTATATTGCATTTAAATCTTGTATATTCTTTAGACGTTATTCCATTCTGAAAAAGCCACCTGTTGGTGGCGAAAGCTCGCACGTCTCTTTACTGTCTATTACGGTAAATAAACTGATTTTCACACGAATCGTTATCATCTGGTGTAACTACCCACCTTTTAATTAATAGTTTAGTATTGCTATTTTCGCATTTAATTATTTAATAATCCAGATAACCGCAGTTTTTAAGTAATCCATTCCCTTTTAATTTTATTTTTAACTGATGAACATTATTTAGACATGGTACAGACGGATGTTTTGGAGGCAAGGTGAACTTCCATGTAGCTGATTACCTGTAATGTGTTCAATATTATAGTAGGATAATTTTATTAGGTGTATGCAAAAGTTTCCACAGTTTTAAAGAGAAAGGAACAATCGGGAAACCAGTACACATTTATTCAACGAAATATTGGCCGTTAGCATCAATGAGCTTTTGCCATTTTTCAGGCAACAAATGAATGCCCCTCTGATAGAAGGATTCAGGTTTTGAGCTGAAGAACGCAGTGACGAAATTGTCCACCTCTGGAACTGTGGCGAACCGCTGTTGGGCTAGGGCAGGGTTTGTGAAACTTTTTTATCCCACAGCTCCCTTCACTCTATATTTTACTCTATATAAATTTGTGACGGTTCAAAAATATACAAAAATATATAAACCATGTTATAAATTCATATGTGCACGTTTTCATAGATAATTTTACATTTGTTGATCAAAAATGTGTAAAAATCTTGCTTTTAAATATAAATTATTTAAATTAAATATTAACTTAATTATTACTTATTATTATTACTATTAAACGAAATAGGAAGGTAGTCGTAAAATTTTAAAATGAAAACGATATTTTCTACAAAAAAAACAACTTAAATTTAATCAACTTACATTTCTGTATTAAATCAAGCAGTGTCAGTGGGAAGGATGAGCTTGTTTATTCTTCATTAGATGCTCAAATTTCGGGACAAGTTTAGAAACTGCAATTCTCATCTCCTTCTCGACGTTCACTGTGGACCTGTACTTGGGTTTAATGACAGCCACTGCAGAAAATCCCGTTTTACACAAATACGATGATGCAAAGGGAATCAAAATTCTTAAAGCCTTGTTATCTACTTCAGGGTAGGTACTCTTGCTTCATCGATAACCGATTCTGGTAGAAAAGATGACATAAACTTGGGTTTCAATGTGGAGTTTGATGAGATATCAATAAATTGTTCTTGTTTTGCAGTTGAGAACGTCAAGGGAAGATCAGCGCTGAAGGGATCTTTAATCCAATCGTGTTGTTGAACATCTTCTGGAAAATGTTCTTAAAATGATCAAGAGTTGTAACAAATGATCCAGGAACATTAACTTCTCGGCTTCATTCAATTTTAAATCATTTTCATTTAAAAGGGTGTGTAATGTAGGAAAGCAGTAATTTAAAACTCCCTCTTAATTTTTTCTTCCACAGGGATAATTTTCTTTCGAAGGCAGAAATTTTGTCCATTAGCAACAAAACGTGGATCTCATTAGCTTGCAGGGATACATTTATTGAATTTAGCTTTTCAAATATACAGGGTGATCCATTTAAACCAGTACCCTGAAAAAACTCACATTTTTGCAAGGGATCGCGCAAGGAACTTCTTTTTTTCAATAGAAGCAGCAACTCCTGGAGAATGTAAACCGCCACATTGAAGAAGATCGTTAACTGTTACTCAGCTCGTGATTTGTTTGTTGTTGCGTTGTCATTCAGTTGCGTGCATTCGGAAACATGCAGTACTCTGTTCCAGAGCGTGTTTTTTTAGTGAAATCTTATTGGGTAACCAATTCTGTCATCAAAACGCAACGAGCATTTCGAAGAGAGTTTGGAGTTCGAAAAGTGCCAAGCAAGTCAACAATTCTGCCGATGGCAAAAAAACTGGAGCAAACCGGTTCTCTTCTCAGCGGTAGCGGTAGACATCACCCTCCGATGCCCCAAACGCGTGTGGACGATGTTCGGCAACGTTTACTTCAATCTCCGACGAAATCGTTGCGCAGATTAAGCCAACAGACAGGATATTCATACGGAACTTGTCAAAGGGCAGCAAAAAAAGCGAATATTCGACCATTTAAAGTGCACGTAATCCATCAGCTGCAGGAACCGGACAAGGGAAAGAGAGTAAGTTACTGCAAATGGTTTCAAAATTTTCTTAATTTGCGATCTGATATTCTCTCCATCACATGGTTTACGGATGAAGCCTGGTTTCATCTGTCAGGCTACGTCAACTCGCAAAACAGCAGTAACTGAGCTGCCGAAAACCTACACGTTATGTGTGAAACACCGATGCATTCACAAAAGGTTGGTGTGCGGTTTCGTCTACGAAAATTATTGGCCCCATTTTTTTTTCTCTGAGACTGTCAACACTTACGTTTATTGTCGCATATTCAATGAATTTGTGGAAAAACTTGATGACATTGAATTGACAGAGGGCTACTTTCAGCAGGATGGCGCTACGTGTCATACATCTAAAGTCTCAATGGAACTCATAACCAGTTTCTTTGATGACAGATTAATTTCAAAAAACATATGGCCTCCCCGATCTCCGGACTTAACTTCCCCTGACTTTTTTTTTTTTTTTTTTTTTTTATGAGGCTACTTAAAGGATAGAGTTTACAAAACCCATCCAAAAACATTGGATGCATTGCGTGAAACAATCACGACTGAAATCGGCAATGTTACTGCTCATACTCTACATGAGACATCACTGAATATGGTGCGGCGTGTTCAACTGTGTTTACAAGAAAATGGAGGACAATTCCAACATTTGATTTGATAAAATGATTCTCCAATACCACATGTATAATTCTCAACTTACTGTATGATTTTGTTGTTATTTATAAAAAAGTTATAAGTAAATCACGTGGTTTATGGTTTAAATGGATCACCCTGTATCTCACAGGTATAATAGCTTTGAAAGAAAGACACTGTCTTCAAACTTCTTGGAATATTTCTGGTGAAGAAGATAAGAATGAAGTTCCCTTCAAATACTCTTGACAAGACATTTCCACATGAAAGCCTGCAAGATTTGCAGTAGTAAAGTGGAGAACTGTGCTCAGCCTCCATATCTGCACACATTTATTCAAAACATCTGGACTTAAGTGGTCGAGTTTTAATGAAGTTTACTACTTTCATTACTGACTGTAGAACTTCATGTAGAACAGGGCTGATGTTCTTAGAAGCAAGAACCTCCCTGTGAATGATGCAATGTGTCCACATATGGCGTGAGGAGCTTTTTTTTTTTTTTAATGAGCGCCTTCAGTCCCCCATAACTACCTGCCATAGAGCGAGCTCCGTCTGTACACACGGGGACACAATTTTCCCATTTTACACTATTTTCTACCATAAAAGAATCTATTATCTGAAACAAGTCTACTGCTTTTGTATGAGATGTAATACTTCTGCAGAAAAGAAAATATTCCTGAAATTTATTATCATCTGTAAATCTCACATAACAAATCAAATGCGCATCGTTATTGCTATCAGTGGCTTCATCCAACTGAATGAAAAAAAATCCTTGCCCTTTAGTTTTTCAATTAACTGGTCATTAATATCGTCAGCCATATCGAGATTTCAACGACTAACGGTATTACCTGATAATGGCACACTTAGCATTTGCTTGGCAGCGGATTCTCCTATACCGTAATGGAAACCATGTCCATAGCAGCTAGTAAAATTAGCTTTCAGCGATAGTGTGTGGTTTCTTGCTCTTTGCTACTCTATAAGCAACTTGGTAGAATGAAAGAAGAGCCTTTGTCGGGATTGTAGCTTGTTTAGTGAAAGTTGCTTTTTTCTCAGCCATTCCTTTCAACTTAGAAGAAAAATACTCACGTGCTTTTCTTACTAAACTTCCATGAACTGCTCCAAATGACATTTCATTTTATTGGGGAGCATGCCTTCAGTGGCTAATACTTTAAAACAGATAACACAATGTGGATGTTCTTCATTTCCCACAACAGTACACGTGAACCCGAAATCTAGGTAGCTTTCGTCATATTTCCGGTATTTTCACTTCTTGTGGTCTTTTAAACTGTGTGTTATTTCCAAAACGTCATGGTTTTTTTTACCAACATTTAAAAACTTGTCCATCTTGCCTGTTCTTAAAACGTAAAGGACATAAATACGAAAAGCTCACAAACCACTACACATCCGTTAAGAATTAGTTCGGTTTTCACGCGACGCTACAACAAAAGGGTGCCTCCTCTGCAAAGCTAACTAAATCATCAGAAACCAATCAAATCAATTTTGCCCACGTTGTTTTGATCCTTGGAAGAGGCCATGTAACACCCGGGGGACACAAAAATGCATCTCCAGGAATGTTTTCTTTTCTATTTGAAGGGAGAGGGCGGGAGTGATGTGTGGCTGCCATTAACCCCTCATTTTCAGCCAATTCCAACTGCGCGACGGCGACGCCCTTGACCCAAACCCGCGACGCCTCAAGGAACCGCGACGCACAGTTTGAAAAGCCCTGGGCTAGGACATGTTGCATAGAGCGAAACAGATGCAAGTCTGAGGGTGCAATGTCTGGGAAGTAACCCGGGTGCGGTAAAACCTTCCAGTGTAGCTGTTCAAGGGTTGATTTCGCGGTGAAACCGACATGTGGTCTGGTATTATCGTGTAACAGGATGACTGGGTGGCGCCCTTTACCTATCAATGGGCGTTTGCTCGATTGCGGTGTTCAGTTTCATCAACTGATCGGTATATCGTTGTGCAGTGATTGTTTCGCCCGGTTTCAACAGTTCGAAGTACAGCACTCCGTGCATATCCCACCACACGCACACAACAGCACCTTTTTCACCGTGGATATCCTGTTTTGCAGTGGATGTTGATGGCTGGCCTGGGTCGACCCATGATCGCTTGCGTACGTGGTTGTCGCAATAGACCCATTTTTTGAACCCCGGTGACAATTTTTCACAAGAAATTTTCCCCTTGAAACCTCTTCAGCAACGACATGCAGATGCCCAATCGTTGACCAATATTGAGCTCCGTTAAAGTATGCGGAACCCACTTACCAATCTTCTGGATATTCCCCAAGGCCTGTAGACGCTGAAGCCACTTTCAAACGTTTCGCCATTGGGGCTCCCTAAAATGTGGGGCCCTAAGCCCGGGCCTTGAGGACCTAAGCTTACATCAGGCCATGCCCTGGTGACGCAGAGGTCTAAGCGATGGATTCTGACTATTCGTCCAAGATTACAAATGGGTTCGTGTTCGAATCCCGATGAGTCATGGATGTTGTGTTTGTCTTATGGCACTGGCTCTCTCCCTTCCTTAAAACCAGTGGTCCTAAGTTAGGTACGGGCGACTGCTTTTTGCTTACGGTGGTCTTTAAACCCCCAATCCAATCCAAAAATAAGTAGTTAAAAATGTAACAAGTTTTAGTAATCAGATTCAATAAAGATTTAGAGTGACTTACGAATTGGCAAGTCCAGGCGAGTCGTACTTCTCTGGATTGTTCATCCTGTAATGTTTAACGAATTCACTGATGGGTCTTACTGGCTGAGGTCCTTGATACCTAAGCACTTTTTCGAAATCTGCTGGATCAAATAGATGTACGACTGGACGACGCCATTGGAACTCCTCCCGTACCACTGGCCCATATCGCTGGAACTTGTCTACGTATGAAGCATGGAGTTCTGCATAACTGTAACGACCAACTAGAATAAAAAAATAAATGTATCACACCATCAACAACACTCTTCTACAAGGTTTTCATAACATGAACAAATGTAGCTGCTTTTAACTAATTTTTGGGTGCTGATTTGAGATATGAACTTAAGAAATGCTCACCACGTCACTTTTTTTTTGTTATGGTGCATTAAATATGTACTATTGTTCCACATTAGCGTTTGTAGGCATGTAAAAAGACACTAGATCTTTTTATTGTCATATTTCTCCACCGGACATGTTATGGGTGGCAACACTGATTTTTTTACGGGTAGAGAATATGTAACCCCAACCGAACCGCCATTGCGGTTTTTTACATTGAAGGAGAAACACGTGCTGCATGTTTATGAGCAAAACTTAGTGAAATGGAGAAAAAGGATCGTCGCGGATGTATTAATGTTCCGGATAAGTTTTGCTGTTGTGCGGACAGTATATTATAAAACCGCAGAGTCGTCCATTGACAGAGACTGTGACGAAAGCATACTATTTGTACTTTAGATGTCATGTTGGAGATCAAAATAAATCGTGGGCTCCACATATCTGCTACATTTTCTGCTTTGTTGGCCTGAGTGAATGGTTGAAAGGTAAGCTGAAATCCATGCTTTCGCAGCTCCGACGATTTGGCGTCAGCCAACTGATCACGTAAATATTGTTATTTTTGTTTATCCAAAGTGAGTGGCTTTCCAAAGAAAAACAAAAGTAAAATACAGTATCCAAATTTGCCATCAGCCTTAAGGCCTGCCCGTATAGGGAAGAACTTCGTACACCAAATCCTCCATTGAACTGTGAAGAGATAGATTCAAATCCATCCAATGAAGATATGGACGCACATGAAAATCCGGATCCTACATACACTCCTAAACACTTAAACGAGCCCAACTTAATTGAGCAAAATGAACTGAATGATATCGTTCGAGACCTACATCTTCCCAAACAATAAACTGAACTTTTAGGTTCCCGACTGCAAGATTGGAACCTGCTAGCAAAAAGTAAACGTGTGTCTGTGTTCAGAAATAGAAATTTGGGTCTATGTTCTTCTATGAAATGCAGGATGGTAAGTGTTTTTGTTCAGATATTCCGTGGCTAATGACAGAATTTAAAATATCTCACGATCCTACGAAATGGCGTCTATTTATCGACTCATCCAAGGTTAGTTTAAAAGCTGTCCTTTTGTCCAACGGAAACCAGAAGCCTTTCATTCCAGTAACACATGCTGTAGGAATGAAGGAGACCTATGAAAGCATGGACAAAATTCTCACTGCAATACAATATGACCAGTTTAGGTGGTCAATGTGCGGTGATCTGAAAGTGATATCACTTTTGCTTGGGCTTCAAAGTGGCTTCACCAAATTTTGTTGTTTTCTTTGTATGTGAGACAGTAGGGCCACAGCAGAACACTACGAACGGACAGACAGGATGTTTTCATTCCTGGAGAAAGTAACGTTCGTCACAAGCGCCTGGTTAATCACTCTGATGTGCTGCTTCCACTTCCACCACTTCATATATCAGGCTGATGCAAAACTTTGTAAAGGCTATGGACAAATCTGGCCCAGGTTTCTTTCACTGAAAGCAAACATTTCCGCAGTTAAGTGATGCAAAACTCAAAGAAGGCATCGTCGTTGGTCCTCAGATTCTGTTTTTACCGAAAAGATAAACAGCACGGAGCTCACCGCATGACACTCTTTTAAGCCTGTAATCAAGGAATTTCTGGGTAACCACAAAGAGGACAACTGCAAACAGCTGATTCACAACCTTCTCAAGAACTATAAAAACCTTTGGTGCCGGATGTCCTTAAAAATACATTTCCTTCATTCGCATCTGGACTTCTTTCCTGACAACCTAGGAGTATTCAGCGATAAACAAGGAAAAAATTTTAACCGAGATATCCAAACGATGGAGGAGAGGTAACAAGGCAGTTGGATCCCTCAATAATGAGTGTTTACTGCTGGTTTTTGCAAAAGGAGGATAGCACAACAGAAAAAAAATAACTACTTGTACAGGTACACGAATATGTGTGCATTCATTTACATTCATGTTAATATTGTTTATTCTATTTCCTTTTGCTGTCTCATATGCATTGAGATGTGAATATGGTATTTATACTTTGTAACACTAATTCTATAGCTAACAAGACACATAAATGCTGTAATACATTGCAAAGCTTTAATACATTATAACGTGAAGCTGTAATGTGTATATCTTGCATTGTACTTAAGAGCAAAACTGAAGACTAAGGAAAAATTTTAGAATTTAAAATGAAGGGTGCAAAATAACCTGAAAATCAAAACGCGCAACGCAGCAGTTTTGAAAATTCAGAATTCACATACTATAAAGATACCTAAGCAAAAAAATACATATATAATTTTGACTCACACCTAGTACAACATAGAAAAGGTTATGTATCTACCTGTGTGAGTAAAAGGAGAAAAGAAAAAAAAAAAATAAAATAAAACAACTGAATGTAGAAGGTGTCGAGAATACTGAGCCTTGGCTTTATCAAGGACCAGCAAAAACTCTGCATTTTCTCACTTCCACAAAGACCTAGTTGGAAATGGGTTTCTGCAAGGCCATAGATGCAAGTAATATTCCCACCTAAAATAGTTTCAAAAATATATATATAAGTCATGTCCTCCGTAGAGTAGCATGACCTAGCACTAGTTAACAATTTCGCTTGCATCCATTAACCTTCATGGCCCGACCCATGCTCTTCATCTGTTACTATTAAACAGAGAGAAGAAGATTAAAGAGAACTCAAGCTGTGAGAGTGACATAATAAATAGAAATGATTTTCAGCTATAACGAAATTCCAAGTTCGTTTGAGAGAGAATTTAAACCTGAAAAACAAATTTTACATTGCAATTAAAAAAGGAAATGTTAATTTATAACGAACAGATTTTTGAAAGAAAACTTGAGTCTAAAACCCCCTACTCTACAACTTATGACAGCACGAAAACGAGAATAAATTAAAGATAATAATTAACTAAAGAAAACTTTGTGAAAGTTATATACCTTAAACAGTTAGTTGCAATATGTACAAAGTATTTCAGCAGTGCTTTAAGTGCATAATTAATTAGTTATTAAGAACTTAACTACTTTGAAAAAACAGCGCATAGACAGCGCATAGAAAAGGAACAAGCTTAGCCATCTTCTGTTCCTAGGTACCACAAAAGACGCTCAAAGTTACAAAGAAAAGTAAGAGTTAAAACCCGCATAAATGTTAACAGACAAACCAATGCTTAAAAGCTGAAAAGCTAAAAAACGACAGAGAAAAGGTACATGAAGTACAAACATTGAACTTATAAAACCTAGAACCCAAAAACAAGGAAGAGAGCTTACCTCTTGAGTTGCAAAAACTTTTCTCCTCACAAGAGGAGAACATGGCTGACCTCTTCCGCCACTCCCTAGATGCTGGGGGGCAGTGAGGGTGGGGCTGATGGCCTCCTCATACAGCAAGAAACCAATGCGCGGAGATTTTAACCAGAGAAAAAAATATATAAACTTAAGACTGTGGATCTGTATGATCAGAATGAGCAGAATTAACTCTCCAGAATACATGAGAAATATTATAAAATACACGAGCAGTTTATTTAATAATCTTTGCATGTATTAAATCACCTTAGTGAGCTTCTATAGATTAATCAGAATCTTATTAATTTTAATGTTGGTTTTACTATTTTTAGTATAGCTATCCTAGTGATGAATAACTAGTTTTCTTTTTTATTTGTTTTTATTTTCTTTTATAAACAGATTTTTAAGCTTTTTTTGTGATTTTGTTTATATTATTTAATTTTTTTGTTTTAATAGGACCGTCATATCCATAGCACTAAGGTTCCTTTAGGTAGTTAATAGGCATCCTCTAGCCAACTTCCTTACGGCTTTGATTGGTCAGAATCATATTATTAACTGTGTAGAAAATTAAAGCAGATCTGCCAACCTTACTCTATTATTCAGAATAATTTTTCTTAAAGTTCTTTTGATGAAAGAAGAAGGAATTTCGTTCTCTAGAAAACTTTCTAATAGTATATTAATGTGGTAATTGAAGTCCAAATTGTTGCTGCAAATTCTTAGGACCTGAGAAATTAGTACATTCTCAATTACTTTGGTTGAAATGTTATTATTCCAGTGTAGATATTTAATTACTTTGAAAGGAAAATTAACTCTTTTATCAAAGAGGCTAATAGATGGGTTACCTCTGTTGAGCTTAATGCTTAAGTCTAGGAACTCAAGTTCCTGATTACTGTGGTTGGTTTTACATAAGTTAAGAGAGCTAGGATAGATATTATCAAAATCACTCTCTATAACTTCGGAATTATTGATACACAGCAGATCATCAATATATCTAAAAGTGTAAAGGTAGTTATCTGAGCAGGTGGGGTGCTTTGTACATATATATGTATCTGGAAATATAGGAAATGTTCGTACACAAAAGAAAAACTGTACGTGATGGAAAGTTTTTACAGTAGTATTTGAATTCAGCAGCCCGAAATTAGTTAAAAAGACCTTATTGCACCCTTGTTAGGAAACCAAAGTTTAAAAATGTTGACTAGTGTCATCTTTGAAACACAAAGCGTTTATTGCAGCACTACATCTTTCAATTTACAAATAACAGAACATCTGGCATTCAATAAGATTTGCAACATATGCGTAAAAATGTGAAACAAAATAGAAAATCAATTTTAATGTCGCATTTTCAGAACACACTGACCATTATGGTTGAACTTCATTAGGAACTGTTTAATTCTTAGAACAAAGATCAAAGATGCTTAGCACTTTCCTTAGCAATCGATTAAATTTCCAATGCAGTTCAACAGCCCTTAAACAAACATTCAGTGATCAGCTAAGGTAGATCCATCTAAAATCTCTGCCCTATGTTTCCAATGATAAAACTTCTATAGAAGTTTTCTTCTCAATTAACTTGTTCCCAAGGATGAAATTATGCACATTGATAAAAAAATAACTTTATATTATAGCCTAGTATTCTTAATATATTTGCTAAACTTACCCATGATTAAATATCTCCAAGTGATGCACTCTGTAAGATACGACGATTTTATGAAGTCAGACATTCGATGAGATTGATTACTTACCGGTTTATGTTTATAGAATGAATATTTCTCCTTTGGTAGCGTTGAGATCTGCTAACACATGGGACTTGTTAAATGCAATCACTTCGCATTTTCTTTTTTCAATAATTTCATTAATTATTGAAAAAAAATGCGATATAATAAGTAGTAAGAGATTTGTATAGGTGGCGCCGTCTATTAGCAGATCTCAAATACTACCCAAGAAAAAATACTTGATTTTTAATATAATTATAGTTAAGTTTTAGTAAATATTAAGTATCACCATCATCATCATCATTGTCAACCATTATCAATCTACTGTTGGATGGAGGTCTCTCCAAGTTTCTTCTGTCCTGAGCCAGTCTCTTCCATGTCACTCACGCATGCTTTATAACACTCACCAACCCGCTTGGCCAGCGTGAGGAGTTATGCCCCCACCCTACACACACATGATTTCACAATATTAAGTATAATAGTCTATAACTTAAAGTTATTTTTATTGATGTACAAAATTTCATCTTTGGGAATATATTAATTGCACATAAAATGTCTCCAGGTGATTTTACCATTGGAAACGTAGGGCAGAGTTTTTAAGTGTATCCACCTAAAAACCATCACTACGATTTTGTGTCGGGCTTGATATACCTAAGAAAGTCTTCTTGTCATTTTTGTTTGTTTGTTTGTTTGGGAGTTTAACGACCACCTTTGAGTAACTCAGCTGGATATAAGCAGTCACTCGTACCTGATTGAAGGTCACTGGTTCCAGAGAAGGGAGAGAGAGCCAGTGCCGTAAGGCACACCAAACATCCATGCTCATTAGGATTCTGTTTTTTTTATTGGGGGTTGAACGACCACCGTGAGCAACTTGACGAGCCATAAGAAGTCACCCGCCCCTAATTTAGAGCCGCTGGTTCCAGGGAAAGGAGACAGGCAGTGCCGTAAGACAAAAACAACATCCATGCCTCCCCAGGATTCGAACCCATCTCGGACGAATGGTCACAAGCCAGGGATTAGGCCACTTGCCACCCGGGCGGCTCTCACCGGGATTCGAACCAGGACCCATCTCAAATAAACAGTCAGAAGTGCCTCTTCTGGTGCTATTTCGCGCAAAACTTAACAATTTAGAGCAGCAGCTATCAGTTCTTAGGACCCTTCAAATTTTTAAAAGAATAAGTGTAATTAATCGTTGAAAAATAAGTCTTTCGGAGATGTACTTGTTTAAGAATGTACAATGCTTCTGGAATACCTGTCCTCTGAATAAATTACTCAGGAAGCTACTTTGCGCTTGCCAGAAAACCTTTTCCACGGCACTTCTTTTTTGTTTGCTTATTTGCTTCACGGTTCATGAATCTCCATGAGCAACTCTGAGCTATAAAGCAGTCGCCCGTCCCTAATTTAGGGCCACTGAATCCAGGGAAGGAACTGAACCAGCGCCATTAGACAAACATCCCACCCATGCTTCATTTGGGACCCTAACCCCGGCCCATCTGGGATGACTGATACGAAGCCAGTGCCTTAAACCACTTGGCCATCAAACCAGCTCAGAGTGCTTTAAAAAAATCTCGCCACTTAGCATTTGGAATTATATCTTTGTAGCGACGAATAAAAGCGATTTACTTGAGCATGAACTCTGTAAAGATAATAAAGCATCGTAGCAATAACACTGCAAAATCCACAGTAGTAATAAATTTCCATTTCTTTTTGTAAAACCATAAAAACTATCATCAGCAGCATATACGTGGCCATTCCGCATAAAACTCTGAAAACGAGTCGCTCAAGAGCATTTTTTTTATACCCAATTCCTACCCGAGTGGGTAACCGTTACACCATCTAAGACAACACATTTCCGGCAAAAGTGTTCCAGAATGCACTCGTCTAGATATCCTGTAGTGGCTTTTTTAATTTTTTTGTGCCGTTTGACAACAGATGGCGCTACTTCAGATAGGTCGTCGGCATAGCAACGAAGACAACTTTGATACTAATGTTATTACTGGGACATTTAAGGTGTGGCTGTTTTTGCAAACATGACGTTGAATTTGTACTAATGTTATGTCACTTCTTTCATGTTTTTTTCATTAAAAGAAGTTGCTTCGATACTTGAAAATATCCCTAGCATTACTAACACTGTCTCGTCGTAGTGAATTGATTACACGATCAAGTCAGAAATCATTAGTTTTCTTTTGAAATCAGACATCAAAGAAACTAATTTTTCATGGTTTCAATTATATTCTTTCTTCTTTATTATGATGAACTTCAGCATGCGCAATCTCTTCCTCCATTTCTCACTATATAACACAATCACAGATTGCTCGTCTATAGTAACTTCTGACACATGTCTCGCTGTTAGGCAGTCTTCTCAGTCTGTCTTGTATTTAATACCTGGTTGGCTTTATTCTTCCAACATGTGCAAACAGTCTCGCTCTTGAAAACTTTGAACTTTCAATTGATCACCTTCTTGGTTGTGTTTTCTTTATTGTCCTGTTATAAAAATATTATGTGCGTGATCCCGTAGGTCTCCAGCCAAAAGAGACCCTTGTCTAATACCAGAGGTGGAGGAAAGAAAAGCAGAAGTTCGGTGCACCGGACACCGAACTTCTGCTATGATAGTCTGACCTATAAGTATGATCATCTGCCTATTAAGTACCGTCTCTTGTGGATGTTGGATGAAACTTCAATTCACTGAATTCTTTGCTAGTGTCATCAGCTATACGTCTATGATCATCGCGTAGCTTAAACGCAGAGATTAACACTACCCTGTTTGTATTACCTCATTTTTTCTTTCATACACCGCCTCAATCTGGAGTGGTGGTTGGATTGTTCCCAGTCCTTGTTAGCACTTTTATATGCTTGTACAAAACATGGGGAAATTTTTGCTTGTTTTGTTTATGGAATTTTTAAGATTCTATTGTTTTAAAATATTACTCTACTTTTCGACTGCTTCGCTGTTAATTTAGTATATAAGTACTGTAGTAGTAGCAATAATCTTTACCACTGAAGGTACATCAGTTTCCGTTCCGTCGCAAGTAGTTATTTATAAAATATAAAACTCTTGTAAGTAATCGTTTCTGCTGAAGAGCACATTTCTATACACTAGAGGCGCAGAGATCCGTCGAAGAGGCGTCAGAAGAATTGACAGGGATGTCTCTGTATGGTATTGCCTGAATTCTGGTCTTTTGATCAATTTGACGTAAGATATTTTGGGCAGAATTCGAAGAGTGGCTCGACGCTTTATTTTGGTGGATGCATATCCGAGTTTTGTCACTGTACCATACAGTACTGGCACTTCCTACTCGTAAATTGGTGTCAGACTCTGTCTGATGGTACTTTGAATTAAGTTTGGCATTGCTAGCCATCAGATGAATCTGAATCTTGACCCGGCACGAGAATTCTGCGATAAATCGTAAAGTCTTGCGAGAACGTTTCATTCCATTATCGATGCCATTTTGGAAAGATTTTGGTACCGCTGTGCTGAAGGTCAGGGCCGGATTAAGGGGGATTATGCAGGGGCAATATATAGCCTTGGGGCTCACTATGACCAAGGGCCCAGGAGACATGTCTAGAGAGAGAGAGAGATTTATAAAATAGTTTCTTTTGTTTCGTGTGATTTTCACTTAGTCAGAAACACAGGCTGGAAGGCAGACAGATTTCAAGGCAGTTACTCGCCAAGGGTGAAGGTTCCATGTTACTATGTACAGCGGGGTCGACGAGAGAGTATCATTTTCTTTACGTAATCTACCCACACCTCCCAATTTGCACTCGGAACCATTAATACACTATCTACCAACAAGTAATTGGACACCCCTGCAATCGACCATATCTGCGGCCCTGATACACGTCACGGCCGTAGCCGTTAAATATCGTGTGGGAAACAACAACGCAACCAGTCGCATGCAAGATGCAGTTCGGAGCTCTCTGATTTTGAGAAAGGTGTAATCGTCGGGTATCACAGAAATGGCCGATCCATACGTGAAATATCTAGCGAGTTGAAGTACCCAAAATCGACAGTGGCTTACGTGATTGACAAGTAGAAGATGAGAGGTGACTATCGGAATGTGCCCCAACCCGGCAGACCCACAAAACTGGGAGTTAGAGACCGACGGGTGCTAGCCAGATAAATTCGGAAGAACCGCACCAAATCGATGGGCCACATCCGAGAGGAGTTTCAACAGGCATCCGGGAGTGTTCTTTCGATGAATACCATCCGTAAGGAAGCCCATCTGCTTGGTTATCATGGACGTGCTGCCGCCCACAAGCCTTTGATCACCAAGTCCAATAGCGCGGCTCGGCTAACGTGGTGCAAAGAACGTCGACAGTGGACCGTTGAACAGTGGAAACAGGTTCTCTGGAGCGACGAATCAAGGTTTACCCTCTACCGTTCGGATGGCAGGGTCTGGGTATGGTGTCTGCTTGGAGAACGCCTCCTGCCGGAATGTATTGTGCCAACTGTGAAGTTCGGCGGCGGTGGAATTATGCTGTGGTTGTGTTTCTCCTGGTATGACCTACTGCACCATTTTGGCTGACCATGCGCTTCCTACGTTGTGGCAGTTTTACGGGGTGGACCCACGTTACTTTCAGGATGACAATGCCACCTGTCATGTTGCGAGGTCCACCATGGCTTGGTATGGTGACATTGGGGTTAATCGAATGGACTGGCCTGCGCAGAGCCCGGACCTCAACCCTATCGAGCACCTCTGGGACGAGTTGGAGCGTCGACTTAAGGGGTGCCCCACCGTCCGAAATCGGTGAAGGAACTGACCTGTCTTCTCCAAGCAGAGTGAAAGAAAATACCGCTAGCCGTCGTACAACACCTGGTTGAGAGTATGCCCCGGAGGGTCGCAGCTGTAATCGCCGCTCGTGGAGGCTCCACCAACTATTGAAGGTGAATAAACTTCGTTTTCCTTTGCTATCACAGGTGTCCAATTACTTGTTGGTAGATAGTGTAGTTGAAGTTTCCTGTGGCTCTTCCCATTGCATGACAATAAGATTCTTAGATTTTGTCTCGGATTTTCTAATGATTTAGCATTGTATACTAAGAAAAGTATACAATACAAAATCATTAGAAAATCAGAGACAAAATCTAAGAATCTTACGTTTTTAATTCACATTCTTATGAGAACAGTGAAAAACACAGTGACTTGTGAAAACTTTGCAGATGATTTATTAGTTTGAAAAATGCGCTACCTAATGATTATCACAAGCATATTGCTACAGTTTTGTGTTTTAACGGACTTCATAATGATTCCCCGTCATAATTCTTTGAGGGGCCCACTCAGATCTATCTTGGCCTTGGGGCCCACTAAAGCTTTTATCCGGCCCTGCTGATAGTACATTGCACGAGGTTTGTTGAAGTCTGATAGGTAAACGTAGGCTTCTTCCAACGAGACTACATACTCCAACCTTTCGCCGACCAGGTGTTTTTAATAGAGCTTTCTGCAGGCGGCTCTTCTCTCCGAAATGTGTGTTGAGAGTAGCTTCTGTACTCTACTCTTGTGATGTTTCTGTAGATTTAATGCTTGGTGGATTACGGTGTTAATTGTTCCTATGGACATTCCCGTCTTCACTTTGTCGCTGGGTTTGGTTCTGACACGAACGTCTCCCCTTTCTGGATGACAGCCTGAGAACTGTTTGTTCTGCGCCTTGGATCTAGCTGTTTTGTACCTAACCGGGAGGTTTACCTCACCCGTCGTTCAAATTCATCCCATAAGTGTTCAATGGGATTGTGGTCCGGGTTCTGAGCAGGCCAGTCCATCCGCGAGACTTGATTTTCCTAATACCACTCCATTGTAGCCCTTGAAACATGACAAGTGGCATTGTTGTCCTGGAAGAAACAATTGTCGTGTCCGTAGAACTGCCACAACATTGGGATCATTGAGTTATCCAGGATATCGTTCATGTTGCAATGAATAACAACCAGTGGACCCCACCGTGCCAGCTGAAACAGCTCCATGCTATAACTCCACCGCCTCCGTGCTTAACAGTGGACACTGTACACTCTGGAAGCAGACGTTCTCCGGGTAACCACCAAATTCAGACACGTCTATCCAGTGATGGACAGGGTCTAAAAATATTGGTTGCCAAGAGACAAAGAGGGGCCCACCCATAACTATGAGGCTAACATTGAATTTTTATAAGAAAAAAATAAAATTTTCAAAAAATACATAAGTGGGAAGAAGGTACAATTAAAATTTTTGCGAAATAAATTTATATTTTTTAATAATTACAGTGTTCATATATTGTACATATTACTGCCAGTAAAATGTACAATATAGTTAAGCTCCAATAGCATTGCATACAGTAATAATATTGGAACTTCTATTATATTTTCAAGCTATTAACATTTTGTGTATTTTGAATATAACAATTTTGAGTTTTAGTAATCTATGGCTGACGTTAACTGATAGGAAAAATATGTTCTATGTATTATTAAGAATATGTTCAACTCTTGATATATTTCTACAGTTCTCGTTCGCTCCTTGCTTTTCGTATCAACTACCAAATGGTGACCTCAAAGGAGCCACGATCGAGAAGAGTGTTTTGTAGGACCAAACTGGGTTAGAGAAGGCCAAGCAATTATTAATAATAATAATGAGGTTATTGCTGTGATTGAAACAGAACACCTGACTGAAGGGATTCTGGAAATTCGTCTCAGTGCAACGTCTTTCACATTCGCTAGAAGATACAGCAATGATTTGCACATATTGTCTAATATTCAAGAAGGCCCACTTCATCAGGGGCCCACTTGCCATCGGGCAAGCTGACACTCTGGCCAGTCCTCCACTGCGTTCATCCGATCGGAATAATGTGAAGCGGGACTCGTCGCTCCATAGCACCTGCCGCCAATTCTCCAATGTCCAATTTTTGTGTTGCTGACACTATCGTAGCCTCATGGCTTTATTGGTCTTTCTGATTAAAGGTTTATAATATTGGGCCATGATACCAGAGTGAGTGGAACCCTTTTCGAAGTTTCTCGGTGGAGACCATAACATCTGTGGCCATCTGGAGCTCGTGTGTTATGGCGTACATCGGTAGAGACCTGGTTTTCCGGATCTCTGTCTGCAGCACCCTCCGGTCCCTGGGTTGCAGTTTCGTGGGTCTTCCAGGGCGAGGTGAATTCTTGCAATGTCTCGTCTTCTTTCGCTTGTTGATGACAAACGCCATAGTCGATTTAGCGACATGTCTGACATCACCAATGTTTCGTATGCTCATACCTCCAATTGAGCAGCCTATTATAACGCCCTTTTCAAATTCGGAGAGCTCTCTCCTGCCAGCTATTTTATCAGCGATTGATCTGACCGTACTTCCGCTGCGGTTTTTATACCTTATCGACCACGTATCTGCTGCGGGTGCCCGCCGTAGCGCCTGAGTGGGGGTGTACAATCCCTTTGGTCCACATCTGAGCATCATTGCGGAACAAGTTCACCCATTAATGGCAACTGTGTTCCCCGTTGGTGACGGCCATTACCAAAAGTATAATGCGCCATGCCATACTGCCAGAATCGTCAAGGCGTGGTTAGAGGAAAATGCTGGTGACTTTTGTTAATGCCCTGGCCTCCAAATTCACCTGACATGAATCCAATCGAACCTTTGTGGTTCGACTTGGAAAAGCGGGTTAGCACCACCCCGAAATGTACGGGAACTGGAGAACCTGCTGTTGACATTACGGTACCAGATACCCCAGGATACCTATCGCTATCTCATCGAATCAATGCCTCGTCGAGTGGTCGCTGTTTTGGGGGCTAAAGGGGGTCCTACAGCTTATTAAGTAGATGGCCATAATGTAATGGCATATTGGTGTATGCTTTAGTACACTGTTTGGTACTTCTGTAAAGTAATGCTATAAAGCAATAAATTTCACCTTTTCTTAAAGGTAATTGAAAGTCATCATAAGAAGATCTAGAGTTCCAAAGCATTCTGTTGCTTCGAAAAATCACGATGAAAGAAAATACTTAATTCGTGATAAGTCCTCCTATAGAAAAATAAAGTTATTACAAACCTATTACGAAAAGTAATGACTGATTATCCCACATTTAAAACAAAAAAACATTTGATCATTGCGCGATTAGAGTTCTATCTTATACCGGACTCAGAGTTACGTGTCTTTTTGGCTCAATAGTAGCACACACGCCTGCTGTTCAAAAGTTGCTGGTTCGAAATCCACGATGACTTTTCCAGCCCTCTGGAAAAGTCATTCGCTCATAACTTTTCCAGAGGGCTGGAAAAGTCATCAGTGAAATTTCTGTATAAATACGGAAAAACGCGAAATGAACTTTTCTCAAATGAATAGAATTACCGACTAGAGAAATTCTGTCACAATTCTGAAGTTAGAAGAAACGGAAATTTCATTAAAAGACTGACACCTACTGGCAGAGTCCATTTAAGAGGGAGGTTAGGGAGCTGCAGCCCCGCATTTTCAAGAGGCCGCAGAATTATGCAGTATGCTTGAAGAACCGAGAGTTCTATAGTATTTGAAGATAGCAAAGATAAGAAACTGCCTTGTGATTTTTTTTATTTCCGCTTTTTTAGGAGCTCGCAAAAAGCATAGACACCTCCAGCAAATCCTCAAATCTTTCGAAAGCATTACAGATGTATTTTTTCAGAAGCGTAACTAGGGTGGAGCGCGGCTCAAGGGGGAAGGGGTGTAGAAATCACTACGTACAATCTGATTAAAATTGCAAATGAAACTTCAGCAGCAGTTTCTGGTACAGTTTTCCCACACCATGTTTTGTCCGGACCCCGTTCGGAGGGTCCCAGGGATTGTACTAACAAAGAGTCGTAGAGATCATCCTTGGACATATAAGAAAATTCCTCAAATAGGCAAATGACAAAATATGGCGCTGGAAAACTATACCAGGGACTGGTGCTAAAGTAGTTTTTTATGGTTTTCACAGTCATTTCAAAATAGTACTTTTTACGATGTAACTATACACAGTTTGTGCATTGTTTTTCTCCTTACATTTGTATAGTTAATCAGATTAACTGAAGTTATTTCAACTTTATTTGAATATACGTACATTGCGTTACACCTTCAACATTTTTTTCTCTGATCATTACATTTTTGTGTGCTGACTTCCCGCACTGTGTGTGTGTGTGTGTGTGTGTGTGTGTGTGTGTGTGTGTGTGTGTGTGTGAGAGAGAGAGAGAGAGAGAGAGAGAGAGAGAGAGAGAGAGATGAGAATGCAGAGATTTCTCTGCATTAGGGACTGTAAAGTATCTCCGGACAAAATTTACTATATCACTTACGGCCTTATTTTAAAAATTCGTTATGTGTAAAACAGTAAAGTCATATCCCATGTGGTGTGAGAAAAGGAAACGGAAACAGACTAAATAATTTATAGCCGCCCGATATTACTACAGCCTAGGGTTTGTGAACTTAGTGAGTTTGTGAACAAGAGGATCGCCCGATATTACTACAGCCCTTGCTCTGGGATCTTACTGTTCCTTCTGCATTTTTTTTCGTGCAATCCACGCTACCGTTGAATTGTGAATGCTAATGTCATCTCAGTGTATTTTCCTGCTTACTTGTGTACATTAATTACCTTCACCCCGCCTGTATTATGTTGCCCTCGTTAAATAACTTGCACAATTGTGCACGATGTGTTTTTATCTCATGTATGTAATGTTTTACCTTCACGGCGGTGTTTGTGCTGTTCTTTTTCTAATTGTGTACTATTGTTTCGCCTGTGTTATCCTGTAAACCATGCCCAGCCAATGTCATGTGAAACGATGTGTTTCTCTGTCACTTCTCCTGCAATTTTTATGCAATAAGCTTTGCTTGCAGCATTTGTTATTCATCCTCATCGTCATTGCAGTGTATATACCATCATGTTTTAACAGTTTGTATTATTTCCCAGTGAGACGCCCAACACTATACGTCTCCCTCTTACGTTTTCTTACGATGAATAATAATAAAGCGATTTTGAAACCTTGTCGTTTGGGTACCCAAGTATCTGGAAGCTATTGAAAGTTCTCGGTTAGCTTCCAGTCTCAACAACTAATAAATATTTTTCCTTTCTTGATGATGAAGAGGAGGGTTAAATTTAAGGAACAAAACTAAGCCGCAATGACTAAAAATATATACACGTATATCATCATAAGAAGGAACACAGGAAATGGACATGGAGACATCCAAATGGGACGACAAGTGAAATTGATTTTATTATGTGTAACAAAAAAATTCGTCATAGAAGACTGCAGTGTGCTAAACAAGTTCAACACAGGTAGTGACCATAGATTGGTGAGATGTAAGATGCACCTAAACACTAAACTTGAACGTGGAAAGCTCATAAGACAAACAAAATCTATTGACATAACCAACCTTAAAAAAACCATAATACCTTCAAGTTGGAACTGAAGAACAGGTTCTCTGCTTTAGAAGGCCTAACATCGGAAGAAGTGGACATCTCTGAAGTTAACAGAAAAGTAACCAAAGCTCTTATGGAAACAGCAACAAAATTAGCTGGGTCTAAGAACAAGTTGCATGTAAATAAATTATCAGGAAAAACGAAAATGTTGATGCAAAAAGAAGAGAGATGAGGACAACTAAAGAAGATGTGACTTCCAAAGTGGAATATATAGAGCTATGCAAGACAGTACGAAAAAGTATCACTGAAGACGTAAGAAAATTCAACTGTGAACTAGTGAGGAAAGCAATTGAAAACAACCAAAGCCTAAAGATAGCAAAGGGACATCTCAGTAAGGGAAGAAAACAGATTATGGCACTGAGAAAAGAAGATGGTTCTGTAACAAGAAATAGAGGCGAAATTTTGACAAGAGTGAAAGATTTCTACTCCAAATTATATGAAAGGGATGATACATGCACTCCAGACATCATGAACGATACCAGTGCCAGAGTTCCTCCAGTCCTTCCAGCAGAAGTTGCACATGCAATCAAGAACATGAAGCGGGGAAAAGCTCCAGGAGAAGATGGAATTACTGTAGACATCATACAAGAAGCAAGTGAAGAAATCGAAACAGTACTCGCCCAAATTTTCACTCGATGCCTTAATGAAGGAAAGATTCCTGAGGATTGGAACACCGCTACAATGATCCTGCTACATAAGAAAGGTGACATTGAGGATCTCGGAAACTACAGACCTATCAGCCTCCTATCAGTAGTTTATAAAATCTTCACTAAAGTTCTTTCACACCGCTTGAAGGTAACACTGGACATGGCTCAACCGAGAGAACAAGCTGGATTCAGGAGTGGCTACAACACAATAGATCATATCCATGTGCTGAGAGAACTAATTGAAAGAGCGAGGGAATATGAACTTCCATTGTGCATGGCTTTTATCGATTATGAAAAAGCCTTTGATTCGGTGAAACCATCAGCAGTTACAATGGCTCTGAAAACCTACGGTATTGAAGATGCATACATTAATATTATTAATAACATCTATGAAAAAATGCAAGTGCAAAGATTCGGCTGTTTGAAAATACAACACACATAAAAATTGGAAAGGGAGTGAGACAAGGTGACACCATATCTCCGAAGCTCTTTAATGCCACATTGGAGGGTGTTTTTCAGTCACTGAGCTGGGAAAACAAGGGGATAAAGATTAATGGAGATTATCTAACCCACCTTCGTTTTGCTGATGACGTAGTCATTTTTGCAACTAGCCCATCAGAGCTGCAGAGTATGATCCAGGAACTTGCTGACAAGAGTAAAGAAGTGGGATTAAAAATGAACTTTCAGAAGACAAAAGTGATGTTCAATGCTTTTACAAGAAATGAAGATTTATCGATTGATGGAGAAAAGCTGGAGATAACAGATACGTACGTTTATCTTGGACAGCAGATATCAAGTGAGGGTCACATTGATGAAGAAATTAATCGGCGTACAAAACTTGCCTGGAGAGCTTTTGGAAGAAACAGCATAATTTTCAAGAGCAATATGCCATTATGTCTTAAAAGAAAAGTGTTTGATCAATGCATCCTTCCAGTGCTTACGTATGGTGCAGAGACGTGGACCTTAGCTAAAAGAGACATACAAAGGCTGCAGACAACTCAAAGCAGCATGGAGAGGCGCATGCTTGGTGTAACCAGGAGAGATAAGATGAGGAACTCGTGGATCCGGAAAATGACAAGAGTGGAAGACATCATTATCAGAGTTAAATCCCTGAAATGGCAATGGGCTGGACATACTGCCAGAAGGACAGATCATCGATGGACAGCCGAAATTTTAGATTGGATTCCAAGGGACAGGAAAAAGACCCAGAAGAAGACCACATGGGAGATGGGTGGATGAAACCGAGTATGCGGGAGTGAAATGGAGGAGACCGGCACAAGACAGACCGTTGTGGAGGAAACTTGGGGGAGACCTTCGTCCAGCAGTGGATTGATAATGGTTGACAATGATGACGATGATATCATCATTGTCAACCATTATCAATCCACTGCTGGACGAAGATCTCCCCATGTTTCTTCCACAACGGTCTGTCTTGTGCCAGTCTCCTCCATGTTACTCCCGCATACTTTCGAATTTCATCCACCCATCTCACATGTGGTAGTCTTCTGGGTCTTTTCCTGTCCCTTGGAATCCAGTCTAAAATTTCGGCTGCCCATCGATGGTCCGTCCTTCTGGCAATTTGTCCAGCCCATTGCCATTTCAGGGACTTTACTCTGATCATGACGTCTTCCACTCTTGTCATTTTTCTGATCCACGAGTTCTTATCTCTCTTGGTTACACCAAGCATGCATCTCTCCAGGCTACTTTGAGTTGCCTGTAGTCTTAGTATGTCTACAGTAAATTAAATATGTAGTGTATATTTTAATTGAACTTAAATTTATATACGTGTGTGCGCTCGAAAGACAAAGATAAATAAGGGGCGCAATATTTTGAGGTTTGTACCGGGCGTAGAAATGCCTAGTTTCGTCCGTTTTTTGTGCATATCTGTAATTGGGGGGATTTTCATACATTAAGAATTCGTTTGAATCGTTATACTTGGATCATATTACGTATTTTGCCCACTACTTCGATGTAATTTTAAAAAGCTAAACCCTGGGGAAGGAAGGGGGGGGGGGGAGTTAAGGCAGAACTGGTATTCATTTTTCAAACATGCGTTTTTACATTTTCTTGCTACCACTGATTCCGTTCATGAATCATGGGATACACACTTCAATACGGAGGGGATATTTTTATGGCTTCCTCATATTTTGGGAATGTTTTCTCCTGGGTATTTTTATTCATCCACATACAGTGAAATCCTAAGATGTGCCACGAATAATGGGAGCCCCAAATACCGTCCAGCCCCCGGTCTCCTTAAATGTCGTCTGCCTACGGGCAACTTTACTGCACGTTACTTTCAGGAATTTTGCGTGAATTCTCACCCCTTATTTTTTATAATATGCCTGGGTTCATGGAGTAGAAAATAAACTAAAAGGAAGCGTTTATCACGAGTGACAGGTTTATGAACCGTACCGCGGAGATGAGAAAGGGAAAGGAAATGTTTTGCCGTGTCTTTCACAACACTACCGCTACATGAACATTTAAAGGGGAGAAAAAGTGTTTTGGGCACTATTTGGTTCAGGTACATCGAAGAGTTAATTAATCAAGGAAATAAACTATTCGGAAAGTGAAAATTTATTCCTATAAATAAGATAAAGTAATTTTCTCAGTATTTTTCCTTATTATTAACAAGCAGTGTACGAGATTCGGATACGCATAAAAGCAAAAAGCTTTTTACGTAATAACATTTATGCTTACTGTTTATGTAGAATTGGGAGAAAGAAACTTACCAACGGGAAAATATTGCCAGGCCGTACCAAGGAAAGGTATGGACGGAGATGGACCTGGAATATGCTTCAAGGATAAATCAGCGGAAAGCATTTTCTTTGTGTCTGCTGTGGTGTCGAGCGACAAATTCCCTGGCGCTCTGGAGGAAGCCTTCCGCATTGGGATGAGTAAAGGTTTGCTTACACAAACTCTTCGGGAAGCAATGATGCATGGTCTGCTGCAACATGGCATTCTAAAAGAAAACGAAAAAAAAAAAAAAAACATCAATAAATCACAAACTTCTTTTTTAAAATAAATTCTAAACGTCATCTCAGTCGTAACAGCTTTTAAGTTGTAACCCAAAGCAGTGGAATTCAGAAAATTTACGCTTTCCAAAGTAACGGCTTTTTCTTTTCTTTTTAAGTTGCTATGGCGAATAGAAGAGGATCAGCGGAATCTTTTTTTTACGCTTTCCAACCGTAGGTTGAAGAAGCGTATATGCTCCAGCTTTTTCCGTCCGTCAGTCCGTCCGTCCGTCTGTCGGCACGATAACTCACGTAAAAATGGTTTGATTTCGATTAAATTTTAGTATGTGGTAGGGGATCACCTGGGGACGAACCCTATTGAAAATGGGACAAATGGGGTTAAAGGTCACGACATAGGAGCTGGATCCATTCCATTGCCCTTATGCCTCATAACTTGCGTAAATATGGTTCGATTGCAATGAAATTTTAGTATGTGGTAGGAGACCGCCTGGAGACGAACCCTATTGAAAATGGCTGAAGTGGGGTCAAAGGTCAGGACATACGAGCGGGATGCATTCCATTGCCCTTATGCGTCATAACGTGCGTAAAAATGGTTCGATTTCGATGAAATTTTAGTATGTGGTAGGGGCTCACCTGGAGAGGAACCCTATTAAAAATGGGATAAATGGCGTCAAAGGTCAGGACATAGGATCGCGATCCATTCCATCACCCTTATCGCATACTATTAAGATGGACGTCAAGTAATTTTGCTTCCTATATTTCCAATGGAAAACCTTTTGCACACATTTCCTTCACAATTAGTGTGTTCCCAAGGATGGAAATTTGAACATCGATTAAAATAACTTCATGCTATAACTTGGAATACTTAACATTTTCTAAAACATAACCATAATTATATCGAAAAACAGTAACGTTTCCTTTGGTGGTGTTGAAACCAGAAAACACATGGCGCGACCTGTACTTTGATGACGTCAGTAGACAAATGTTGAATTGCATAATTATGGTTATGTTTTAGAAAATATTAAGTATTCCAAGTTATAAAATGAAGCTATTTTAATCGATGTTCAAATTTTCATCCTTGGGAACGCATTAATTGTGAAGAAAATGTGTACAGAAGTTTTTCCATTGGAAGTATAGCAAGCAAAATTACTTGACGTCCACCTTAAAGGAGTAATTCTTGTATGTATGCACATTTTATTTTGAAAAAGGCTCTAAAGATTTTGATGAAAGTCGTTAACCTACCGTTTTCTGGTACTAGAAATCGATTTAGCTTTGATCTCGACTTTAGGAAAATTCGTTTAGGAGGTTAAATAACTACCCCGAATTACCACGTTTTTAGTATCATTGCATCGTCCCATTAATGTTACCCATGCTTAGAAATCTTATGACGTCACAAGCTCGCGACAGATGTCGGCGCGCGGTCACGCCATCTGTCTCATTACGTCACGCGTTGTGTGTGGATCTATTAAAGTTTTATGACGTCACACTCTTTCGAGCAGATGGTCGCGATTCCCATTTGCCTCATACGTCACGCTTTGTGTACGTATGATCTTCCGCACGATAACTCGCGTAACAATCTTTCGATTTCGATGAAATTTTAGTATGTGGTAAGGGACCACCTGGGAAGGAACCCTATTGAAAGTGAACGAAATGGGGTCAAAGGTCAGGACATAGGAGCGGGATCCATTCCATTGCTCTAATGCGTCATAACTAAAGCAAAAAAGGTTCGATTTCGATGAAATTTTAGTATGCGGTAGGGGACCACCTGGGAACAAACCCCTGTTGAAAATGGGCGAAATGGGGTCAAAGGTTAGGACATAGGAGCGGAATCACTTCCATCGCCATTATGCGTCATAACATGTAAAAATGCTTCGATTTGGATGAAATGTTAGTATGTTGTAGGGGCCTGCCTGGGGACAAATCCTATTGAAAATGGGCGAAATGGGGTCAAAGGTTAGGACACAGGAGCGGGATCTATTCCATAGCCCTTATGCATCATAACTTACGTAAAAATGCTTCGATTGCGACAAAACTTTATCATGTTATTTCAGAGGTATACCAAACCGGTTCTGTTGAATATCACCGAAATGGGATCAAAGGTAATGGCACAGGACCGAGATTTATTCCACAGCCATTATTCTCATAACTTGAGTGATAACTTGAGTAATTATTTCTGGTATGTTGGAAAGCGTATTAAAATCAATGCATTGCATGGTTTTACTAACTTGTTTCTTCTTATGTTTCAAAGGCTTCATCTGGTCCTAAAGAGTTCTTTTTTTCAATCATCATGATTCCGTTTGCTGTCTTACGTCGGAATTTGTGACAAGCAGGTGGTGGTGGGGGAGGGGGGGGGGGGGTAAAATAATTTTTCGGGGAGGGGCAAAAATTGGAAATTTTTGAAATCCACCAGGACAAAAATAAAAGCTAATGAAAAATAGAAAAAAAAATTAAAGCATATTTTTCGAATGTGAGTTGATGCATTTTAATTAAATTACATTTTTTTCCTAATGTTAAGTTGCAATTTAACAAAAAAAAAAAAACATTGAAAAATTACATTTTACGGGTGGCCAAGACACTTGCCGCCCCCTCTCTCTAAATATGCCCTTTGGTGACAAGTGAAACAAGAAAGTTGGCGCTGAATTCTCGTATATAACGAACACGTCTTTTGAATCCTTTCCGACGTGAAAAACACAGGGTGTCTATAAACGAAGGAAGTATACAACTTCAGTATGCTATTTAAAAAAATACAATAGAAAAAAAAACTTACTTTAAACGTCAAAAGACGTGGCAAGTGTTAATGTTTGTTAAGTCAGATGATAGATAGCGCCAGGTGTATCGCGTAATGAAAAATCTCATCAAACATGGAATACAACAGACATGGCTTCCCCAGTGGAGAAAGCAGCGTGTGTGTGTGTGTGTTGGTTTGAAGAGTCAACATCTGTAGCTCACAACAGTTCATCGAAAGTTCAGAACGGAGTGCAAGAGACAGTCGCCCACACAAAAGCGCGTCGAACAATGGATAAATAAATTCAAAGCAACAGGAAGTATCTTGAAAGGCAAAGCACTGGGAGAAAGACAGAAGCCCTGGGGGAGAGGGCCCTTTTTCTTCGCTGAGCCAGCCGTTACTCGCATAATGTACCTGGGCATGTTAGAAAAATTCGCAATTCCACAACACCAGGATATTCAAGACATCATTTCCCAGCAAGATGGAGCGCCTCCGCACTGGTCTTTAGATGTACGCAGATCTTTAGACCACCATTTTCCAAGGCATTGGATTCGACGTGGGGTCTGACGGCATGGCCACCCCGTTATCCTGATATGCGATTTTTTTTTCTTTGGGGCTTTATTAAGGGCATTGTGTAGAAGAATAAGGTTACATCTATCACTGAGCTCATAGAACGCATTACTGCAGCCTTACTCTTTGTAACACCTGACATTCAGCAGCGTGCGTGTGTGAAATTGGACTATCATTTAGACATCCTGCGAGCAACCAACGGAGTGCAGGTAGAGACCTACTGACAAAAAAAAAAAAAAAAAAAAAAAAAACTCAGTTACCATGTGTTTTGAGATTAAAATTATATTGTTATTTATTGTAATTTCTTTTAATAGCACACTAAAGTTGTATATTTCATTTATAGATACACCCTGTATATTTCAAAGCAGATTTTTAGAAAATCAGAAAATCCAGAAAAAAGAAAACTCACTTACTCCATCTACTGGAAAACTGCGCATAATTTAAGACACAGTGTCAGCAGCACTTACTCCATCAAGGGGAAGACTGCACATAATTTAAAATACATAGTGTGAGCAGCACTTACTCCATCTAGGGGAAAATTGCGTTTAATTTGAAATACATAGTGTGAGCAGCATTTACTCCATCTAGGAGGAAACTGCGCATAATTTAAGACAGTGTGAGCAGCACTTACTCCATCTAGGCGAAAACTGCGCATAATTTAAGATACATAATGTGAGTAACACTTATTCTACTAGGGGGAAAACTGCGCATAATTTGAAATACATAGTGTGAGCAGCACTTACTCCATCTAGGGAAAAACTTCGCATAATTTGAAATACATAGTGTGAGCAGCACTTACTCCATCTAGGAGGAAATTGCGCATAATTTAAGACACAGTGTGAGCAGCACTTACTCCATTTAGGGGGAAATTGCACATAATTTAAGATACATAATTGTGAGTAACATTTACTCCACTTGGGGAAAACTGCGCATAATTTGAAATACATACATAGTGTGAGTAGCACTTATCCATCTAAGGGGAAATTGCGCATAATTTCAGACACAGTGTGAGCAGCACTTACTCCATCTAGGGGAAAACTGCGCATAATTTAAGATGCATAATGTGAGTAACATTTACTCCACTAGGTGAAAACTGCGCATAATTTAAAATACATAGTGTGAGCAGCACTTTTCCATCTAGGGGAAAACTGCGCATAATTTAAGATACATAATGTGAGTAACACTTACTTTATCTAGGGGAAAACTGCGTAAAATTTAAAATACATAGTGTGAGCAGCACGTTACTCCATCTAGGGGAAAACTGCGCATAATTTAAGAGAGTGTGAGCAGCACTAACTCCATCTAAGGGAAAACTGCGCATAATTTAAGATACATAATGTGAGTAACACTTTCTCCACTAGGGAAAGCTGCGCATAATTTAAAATACATAGTTTGAGCAGCACTTACTCCATCTAGGAGAAAATTGCGCATAATTTAAGACACATAGTGTGAGCAGCACTTACTCCATCTAGGGGAAAACTGCACATGTAGCGAATGGTATGCAGTATAAAAATATATATTTTTTCTTTTTGATTCGAGAGGTTTAACGACCACCGCGAGCAACTCAATGTGCTGTAAGCAGTCGCCCGTCCCTAATTTAGGGTCACATGTTCCAGGGAAGGGAGAGAGAGAGCCAGTGCCGTAAGACAAACACAACATCCATGCCTCACGGAATTCGAACCCGGACCCTTTTCGGACGAATGATCAGAAGCCATCGCTTAGACCACTGCGCCACCGGGGCTGCAAAGATTTTTCAAAAGGATTTTTACAAGTGGAGATAGCGGCTGCATACATAAATACCCACTAACACCCCACCTAACGGCAGAACTATGAACTACAAAAACCCAAGAGAACATGTAAAGTGTTCCAGAAATTAAATAATATCCGGTGTTGAAAGAATTTCAAATCGGACTTCTAGATGCTGGAGATACAGAGAAAAACATTAAAAATTTTCGCTCCCTAGAGGGGAGATTGTGAATTATTTTGGGCAGGAAATTTACCCAAAACGTTTTCGTAGTTAGCATTATCGAACTGGAAAATGGATTTTTTTAAATCGGGTGTTCAACCACGCAGATACTGCTGTAAATATGCTTCAAACGAAAATGTCAACTTATACCATTTAGTGGCGAACTAGTGCTTTGAGACAAATTTGAAATTATATGTAAAACATTTCGTACGTGAAACTCTTTGCGACAAAGAAAGAACTTTTCAAATCGGACTATTAGAAACAGAGATATCGAGAAAAATATGATATACAACTAAGCCGAGAAAAATATGGTATACAACTACGCCCCCCGGCGGAAGAACTATGCATTATTTTAAGCAGAAGGAATCCTCAAAAGGTTTCCCGTAATGAGTAGTGTCTGGTCTCAAGATAATTTTTTTAAATCGAATTATCAGAAGCGCAGATGTTGCTGCAACAGAAATAGAAATATACACTTACGCCCTTTACTGGAAAAACCATTGCAAAGAATTTGACAAAATTTAGGAATTACAAGCAGAAGATTTCCCATTTGGAACTCTATCCGTTGCAAAAAGAATTTTGCAAATCGGACTTTTATAAGCAGAGATATTGAGGAAATCGCAATTTAACATTACACTCCTACCGGAAAAACTGGGCACTACTCAAAAAAGAAATCGTCCCCAAAACGGTCTTCGTTATAAATGGTATCAAAGGGAAGAAATAATTTTTTTCCATCGGATATTTAGGAGAAATGACATGGAATAAAATGCATTTTGTATTCGATAGCATCTGCACTGGCGCCATCTAGCGGCGAAGTTATGTATCGGAAGGAAACTGGAAAGCAAGGATAATCGTTCCTACGTTTCAATCTTTCCAGTGCAAAAAGAATTTTCAAAATCGGACTAATAGGTGCAGAGATATGGTATACACAGACAGACGGATGGGCAAGGTGATAGCATTAGCACATACTTTTTTGTTGTTGTTCAAAAGACGTGCTAAAAAATAAAGATGACACCGAATATATGGTTGTAATGACTACGTCGTTTGAATTCTTTCAGAGACAAAAAAAAATAATAATTCAAAGCAGATTTTCAGAAAACCTAAAAATTCAGCTAAAAAAAAGGAATACGCCTGCACCACCAAGGCGGAAAAATATAATTTAAAATAAGCAGTGTGAGTAGGGTTATTCACAGTAAATGGAACTGGTTAAAAAAAATCTCATTTTTATAATTGATAAAACACACACAGCCGCAAATGGAAATAGCGCACTAGTAGCTAAAAAGTGTGTTACGAAAATTAGTAAATCGGACACAAAAATATTCTCATAGTAGAAAATATCAGAGCAAAAGGGATTTTCAAATTGAACAATTAGGAGAAGAGATACAGAGTATAACGTTATGCACTGGTGCCAAAAGTCATGGGATAGCAGTATGCAAATTTTTAACTGGCGCTACTGTCGTATAAAAACGTTGATGTTCGTCACGATTTTTATCAGTTGCGAGGTGTAATCTCGTGAGTCAGGTGAAACAACCGCCAGTAGCATTATGGCAAGCCGACGTGATCTATCGTAATTTGAACGAGGCATGGTAGTGGGAGCCAGACGGATGGCACATTCAATTTCTGAAGTTGTGCCAACATTCAATATTCCTCGATCCACGATGTCACGTGTGTACCGAGAATACCTCATGGAAGGCATTACCCCCACCGTGGACAGCGGAGTTTCCGACCACAGGTGCTGAATGATCGTGACTAGCGGAGTCTGACCAGGATTGTCCATGCTAACAGACGAACGACACTGGCTCAAATAGCATCTATATTCAGTGCAGGAGGTACCAGAGACATATCCATCAGGCCAGTGCAGCGTAATTTAGCCTTCATGGGTTTGAGAGCAGAAGACCCACCAGAGTGGGTTTGTTAACACCGCGACATCGGACACAGCGCCTCACCTGGGCTCGTGAGCACGGTAATTGGACCCTGGAAGACTTGCAACATGTGGCGTGGTTCGATGAGTCATAGTACCAGTTGTTACGAGCTGATGGTAGGGTTCGGGTGTGGTGCAGACCCCATGTGGCCATGGACCCAAGCTGTCAACAAGGCACTGTGCAAGCTGGTGTTTGTTCTACACATGTGTGAGGTGACTTAACGTGGCACGGTGTGGGTCCTCTGGTCCTCGTAAACATGTCCTTGACCGGTAATCGCTTTGTTGCTCTGCTGGGTGATCATTTGCAGCCTTTCATGGACATCATGTACCCCAACAACGATGGGGGTTTTGAAGACGGACAATGCACCATGTCATCGGGCCCAAGTTGTCCAAAATTGGTTTGAGGAGCATTCTGGACAGTTCCGACGGATGATGTGACCACCACGTCCGCCCGACATGAACCCCAATAGAGTACTTATGGGACATGAAGGAAAGGTCCATTCGCACCCAAGATCCTGTATTGTGGGCGGTTATTGAGACGTCATGGCTCAATATTTCTCCAGAAGTCTCCTGGCAACTTTTGGAATCGATGCCACGTCGAGTTGCTGCACTTCGCTATGCTAGAGGAGGTCCTACACGATACTAGGTACGTATTATATGACTTTTGGCAATTCTGTGCTTTACGAGCTCTAGCGTAAAGCCTTTGAGTTCTTGAAAGAAAAACAGAAGTGCAATATACTCTTCATGAGGAAAAGTATAACGAAGTATGAATTATACTCTTCATACTGAAAAGTATATTTAAAGATTCTTCATAATGAACAGTATCCTATCAAAAAAGGAATTTTCGTAGGGATTTTTAGTATTGAATAAGGTATTTCATATAGAAATACACGCTGACGTCTCCTGGCGGATGAATTTTGAATAGAAAATATTCGAAAATTATTCTTCCTAGCAAAAGCTATGTCAAGAAAAAATAATTTTTCAAATACGTCTTTTCGGAGCAGAGATCGAGAGAAAAAAGCTTTTACATTTACGCCCCTAGCGGGAAAACTACGCACATACATCAAAGTACACAACTAAAGTAAGGAAGGCCACAGCGAATGAGCGGATAAAAAGGCATAATGAAGAACTTGAACTATATGGGAGAAAAAGACATAACAGAAGCGACGAAAGCCAGGCGACTGTAGCGAGCCCACACGCGGCTGGAATGCCAACGGATACGTTTTTTAGGCTTATAAAGGACTACAGATGAAATTTAGGAAGACCAAGCATTAGATGGGAAGACTGTGTAACGGTAGGCGTGAAAATAATAACGGGAAGAACTGCAGGAGAGTACTGGCGGAAGATTGAGAAGACCGGTACGAAATTCGGCTTTAAACATTTTTTGCTTTGGAATATTTATATCTAGTCGATTCTAACGTCACGGTGTGAAAAATATAAAACTCGGCAAAAACGAAGCAAAGAACTACTGTCAAATTCTTCTAACTGAGCAAGCAGTTGTTGTATTGAATCGCCCACCGTATTCGCTTAATCTGGCACTGGCTGACTGCTTTTCGTTTCTCCGATTGAAATTAACGCTGAGAGAGAAGATATTTACGGACATTTTGGACATTTAAGCTCCCGTGACGACTCACCTTCAGACAAACACATAGGAAGGCTTCCAGCAGTTATACGAACTATGCCAAAAGTGTATTGTATGTGGGGAAGGTGGGGATCCAGAAGGCCAGTATAGTAAGCTTTCTTAAACAATACCTGTTCTTCATTTTTACCTTGTATCCGCCGAGCTTTATTTACACGTCTTGTATTGTTAAAGTACGGTACAAAACAGAGAAATTAAAAGAAAAAAAAATTAGAAATCCGACGTACAATAACACGGATAAAATGAATTCGAAAATCAACGCATCGTAACACGTACGAAATAAGTTGTAAAGCAGTTTTTCAGTAATACAGAAATGTGAGTTACAAAGCCGATGTACAGTAGCACAAATGAAATACGTAGTTTAGAAAATAGTGGAATTGAAACATAAGTAAATGCGTTGATGAGTAGTTTATGCAAAAGTAGTTTGGAAAGCAGAGATACAGCAATGCATATAAAAATAAGTACACTGGCGGAAAGTGAAAAAAGAACACCAAGAAGGAGACGTCTGATACCAACGAAATTTATACAGCATAATAACGGAATACAGAGGATAACGTGATCAAAACATTATGGCAAAATGCAGCTGTATTTGCTGGTAAACTGAAAAATAACATTTCCATGTAACATGGTTAGTACGAGGTTGAACCGCCATGAACTGCGTCACACTGTGCAATTTTGGCATGGAGTCTGTCGTACAGATGTTCGATGTAAGTTTGGGGTAATGAGTTCCAAGCATCCTCAACCTGGAAGCGTAAATCGGGGATGGTCGTCGCTGGCCGTGGAGACCGGATAAGTCGTCCCATAAAATCCTACACATGCTCAATGGGGGACAAATCCGGTAAACGTGCAGGCCATGGAAGTTGTCTCACACCCTGAAGTGCATGTTGCGTTGCATGTGCCGTGTGTGGGCGTGCTTTATCTTGCTGGAAAACACCACGATAGACCGACCTTACAAATGGCACAACAACGGGCTGAATGATGATGTTGATGTAGGAGGTGCTGTTTAACGTACCCGGTACAAACACTAGTTGTGTACGGGAGTGATAGCTGACCCCTTCCCACACCAGGAGACCAGGTGTAGGCCCTGTGTGTCGCTGGCGGATGCAAGAAGGGTGGAGACGCTTCCCTGTGCGTCTGCGAACACGCATACGGCCATCGGAGGCTCCCAAGCAGAATCTGCTTTCATCGCTGAACACGACAGATCGCCATTGCATTCTCCAGTGCAGACGTTGGCGACACCACTGCAGCCGTTCCTGAAGGTGGGCTGGAGTCAGAGGTACACATGCCAGAGGCACACGTGCACATAGTCCTGCATCCAGTAGACGGTTGCGGATTGTTCGTACAGTCACCTCAGGTGCAACGTCGCAGTGGATGTTCTGCTTGACAACGCCGCTCTTCTTATGCGTCGATCGGTTCGCTCATCAGTCAGTCTGTGACTCCCGGTTCCACGCTCGTATGGGAATGTTCCTCGGACCATCTACGCCACCATCGTACCACCACCGATACTTCCCGTCCAATTCGCTCCGCAATACGACGATACGACGACCGGCCTCGCGGAGTCCGACTAGACGACCTCGCTCAAAGTCCGATAACTGCTGAAATCGTACACGTCTTCCATGTCCAGGCATTGCAGCTTCTTCAGGGTCCTCGCACGTGTCCGTACGCCGGCGACTGATTACATTCCCTTCGCCGTATTCCTTAAATACCACCGACAATAATTTGCATATTATGATGCCGTGCTGTGGCGTAAGCGCTCACCGGTTGGTCCCGAAAGTAACATCACACCTCCTCGACCCCATCAACATATGTAAATTTCATGATCGTCCGCCAATTCCTTCTTGGTGTTCTTTTTCACTTTCCGCCAGTGTAGTAAAGCGCAGACTCAATATTGCAGTAAAATAACTTGGAAGGAAGAGGAGCCGCTCTGGTGGCGCAGTGGTCTAAGCGCTAGCTTCTGACCGTTCGTCCAAGTGGGCCTGGGCTCGAATCCCGGTGAGGCTTTAAAATAGCCCATAATACAGTCCCTACCATGCGATGGCATCATAAAATCAAAATCTCCACCAGCGATAAGTGCACTCATGATTGTAAAACGTTGACCCATATGTTTGTTGAGTTCTAAGAAACTCGTGAATTATAAAGATAGCTTGCATATTATCTTAAAACACCCAAAGGTCTTACTACAGATAATGTACTGTAAGACACCACAATACAAGAAAAGAAATACTTGTACTACAATGCACAAATTAGTGTCATTATTTTGAAATTTCAAATATGGAAGAGAAGTAGCACCAAACTTTGGTAAGGACATTATTGAAAGAGTACGAAGTCTTACATCAGAGAAAGTGTGGGATGTTCAGAGTGGTTTTATGCCTGTTAAAGGCTGCACTAACCAAATTTTTTAATTAGGCATGATGATTGAAAAGTATCTGGCTGTTTGTAAGAAAGTTTTTGCTGCCTTCATAGATTTCGAGACAGCTTACGACCCAGTAAATAGGACACTTTTGTGGAAGGTATTGAATAAATATGGTGTTACTGGAAATCTACTTCATAGTGTAAAAGTCATGTATGCTGGCAGTAGAGCTTGTGTACGAGTGAATGGTGTTTTATTAAAATGGTTCTCTATTAGTGCATGAGTCAGTCAAGGTTGTGTAATGTCACCATGGCTGTTTAATATATTTATTGATGCGTGCATGCCTGATGCCAAGATGGACAATACTGGTTTATGTCTTGGTAATATCCGTGCGGGAAGATTGCTATATGCTGATGACACAGTCCCGTTAGCAGAGACCAAAAGTGAGTTGCAGAATACGTTGTCCCGGATGTACGAAGTTTGCATGAAATTCAAACTGTGCATAAATAAGGGAAAACCCAAAGTTATGGTTTTTGAGAAAGGAACTGTTAGCACAGAATGTAATACACAATCAAGTCACATTATTGTGACCATCTCCTACTTTTGACGTCAACAGCGCGTAGCCAATGAAAGAAGGCCACGTGTCGTGAGCTGGCTTGGAGTGTATATAAGGTGTGCTGTAGTCAATCTGAAAACATATCACTCGTTGGTGTTATGGATAAAAGGAGCGATTTATCAGATTTGAAAAAGGGATGATTATCGGCTTTTGGGCCAAGCGAGGCAGTATTTCTGAAACAGCGCAGTTTGTGAACTGTTCGTGTGCTGCTGTGGTAAAGTGTATCGTGATTGGAGAAGTGAAACTATTGAGAATAAGCGACGTGGAAACTGCGGAGCACCATGTGCTATTAATGTGAGAGGTGAAAGTCAGCTTCGTAGGTTCGTGATGGCTGATCGACAAGCTACAGTGAAGCAACTCACTGGCCGAGTGAACCAGGGGGCTATCGGAAGTGTGTCTAAAACGACAGTTCAGCGAACCCTGCTGCGTATAGGGCTCCGATGCAAAAAAAATGGTCACTGCACCTATGCTAAAGAAGGTGCATCGATAGAAAAGGCTTACATTTGCACGACAGTATCGGAATTGGACTTCCGCTGATTGGCAAAAGGACATCCTTTTCCGATGAGTCACGTTTTCTGCTTCATCGAATGGATGGACGTTTGCGTATAAGACGAGAAACATCGGAGAACAAACACTCATCACAACCATTTCTGGAAGAACACAAGCTGGTCGGGGCAGCGTTATGGTCTGGGGAATGTTTTCGTGGCATTCCCCGGGTGTATTCGTACCTGTGGAAGGCACTATGGACCGAATTCGTTATGAATCCATCATTGCAGACCAAATACACCCATACATGTTGATTGTCTTTCCTGGGGCGGATGGGATCTTCCAGGACGACAATGCGACGTGTCACACAGCTAGAAATGTCCGAGAGTGGTTGGAAGAGCACGATGAAGGCTTCAAAGTACTTCCCTGGCCCCCTAATTCTCCAGATTTAAACCCAATTGAGCATCTGTGGAACCACCTCGATTGTGTTGTTCGCTCTATTGATCCTCCACCACGCACCCTCCAGCAGCTGTGAGATGCACTGCAATCAGCATGGCTCCACATACCTGTGAACACCTTCCAGCACATTATTGAGTCAATCCCAGCCCTTGTTGCTGCTATCCGCGCTGCACACGGAGGTTACTCTGGACATTAGCTGGCGGTCAAAAGAATGTGACTCGATCGATGTTGTGTAAGTCTGAATGGCACAGTGATTGGCCAGGTGAGTGAGTTTGTGTATTTAGGAAGCACGTTTGGTAGAGAGAATAAATTGGATGGTGAAATTAGTAGGCGAGTGAATTCTTCATTGAAAGACATAGCTGCTTTGGGAGGTTTTCACAGGAAAGATGGGTTCTCAAGAAAGTCTCGCATGGCTGTGTATGAAAGTGAAATTTTTCTTACTCTGGTGTATTGCAGTAAAACCTGGGTATTACAGAAGAAAAATAGAATCATTTGTGTGCTGGAGAAATGCGTTACTTTGTGGCATGACACGTTCTGATCGTGTGAGGAATGACGATGTGTTGCAGTTGTGTGATGTGAAACAAAATGTTGTTAGCAAGGTGAAGACTAATATGCTTTGGTGGTTTGGCCATGTTGAAAGAATGAGTGATGAGATGCTTACTAAGAATTTTTTTTTCAGCACAAGCGGCAGGATGGAAAGGCTGAGGAAGGCCAAAGAAGTCATGGGAGGACCAGATTCAGGATTGTCTGCATGAAAAAAAGATTATGTGTATGAGGTATAGAAGGTCTTGTGTATGTCATGTGATGGATGTCTGTGAAGCTCAAGTTGTGTGTCAAGATCATTGTAAATGGAGAAGTTTCATACGGCAATAGTAAGTAAATAATCAGTTAAGAAATTATCAGGTAGTTGTATTTCTTTGTGGAGCTAAGCTTTGAATTTCAGAGAACAGCTTGGTGATCTGTATGCGTGTAGGAGCACCAAACTTCACGAAGGAAAAGCCAAAACAATTGACAGAACAAAACTTTCAGTCCTATTTGAGCTACGTGAACTTATCAGGGAAAAATGGAGGAGACAGAGGAGAAAAACTTTTCAAAGAAAATGGCTAGTGTACAGGGACATATGCTACATAGACAAAACACACACACACACACACACACACACCAAACGTATTCATTAGGTTCTAAAAAAACGAGCTAAGGAAAAAACAAAAATCAAAAATTAAGAAAAAAAAATCTTAAAAAAAAAAAAATAGATATATAAAAAATCCCTCATTGATTTACAATGGGAAATTGCCCTCAAAAGAGTTCACAGAAATGAAAGACTATTTGTTACTGTTCTCTGCCTCAATGTAATTTGCACAGTCCCTGATTAGAATATGAGTTTGCTCATTATTTCACAAAGTACAATACAAATAAATAAAAAAAAAAGGATGAAACTCAAAATTGTTTTTTTGCTTAGACAGCAACGCATACACCTTTCCAGATAGGAAAGAAATTTAGAATAATAATGTATTATGTAGCAACTCTTAGTAAGTTTAGGCTTTTTCTTTTCTGTTTCTAAATATTGGCTTTCTGTTAAGACATCACGGAGACAAGCATGATAACACACAGTTAGCTTGAGCTCGCTCCCCTGTTGAAATGGGAAGGGCGGGAACTCGGAGAGGGACGGAAACGTCCAATTAAGTGAGGTACGGACCCCAGAGTTCCTTCCCATACCGTGAGACATCATCAGTACCCGGAGAGTTAGAGTGACTGAAGTGTGTCAAGTTATTTCTCCTCAGAATATATCTAATGGTGCAACTAGCCACAGAGGAACGGAAACTGTACAAGTACAGTAGAAGTGATTTCAGGTTTAAAGCAACTTGCAATTTAAGGATGTATGTCTGAAGTGTGTTTGCACATCCTTAGAAACCAGTGCTAAATTTTTTTAATTTAACCCTCCGGATCTGATCACATTTAACACCTGGACGAACCCTTTTCAGGGATGCCCCTGTCCGATAAGTGGTGGTCAGTGAAGGGAGATTAAGACAAATGTCGGAAGGAGACACAATTGTGTCACACCGAGGTTACAGTTCTTAATACATATTTAAATGGCATGGATGTTGGGTTTGTCTTACGAAACTGGCTCTCTCCCTTTTCTGGAACCAGTGGCCCTAAATTAGGGACGGGCGACTGCTTATAGCCAATCAAACTGCTCAAGGTGGGCGTTCACCCCCCCCCCCCTTAATGAGGAATAGTAACGTAAACAAAGCTAATGGTAAAACAAAGGTATGGATAAATAAAAGTTCGGCTCTCTACGAGTCTTGCTAGCTATTAAGGAATAATATTCATAGTGCACGATGACAAATAAAAAAAATTACGATATAGTTGCTGTTTTTCATCTACTTAAAAACGCATAATTTAAAAAACAAGGAATTTTTTTTCATTCTTCATTTAAGCAGTAAGGACGTTATGATTTTGCAATCGCTTTTGTATCACTTTATGTAGTTAATAAAAAGGCAACTATCAGAGCTTTATCCACAAATTTCAAACTCCCAGCCGAGGAGGGGAGGGGAGGGGGTAGGTGTTTAGAAAAAAATTGGGAGTGGATCAAACCAAATTTTTCGAATGATAAAATTTTTATAGTGAAATATTTAGGCTTTAAACTTAGGATTAAAAATGGTGAAAACTTCAAAAATAGAGAACTGTTCAATTTTGTATAGTTAAGAATGATGAAAACCTGTAGTCTTTTTAACAAAACCAGACAAGGTTGTTTCGATTTTGTGCTGTTCTTATTTTTTATCTCTCATGTTTAAGATCCTTCCGTAAAAAATACTAAAGCAAAGAAGTATTAACATGCGTTGCTGAAATAGTAAATATTGATATTTTTACAAATCTTATGTATTCTGAAATGATTCAGAATATATTTGCAAAATTGTAACGGACTAAAATAAAGAGATGCGTACATTCGTTTCGCAGTTGCAGTGACTGACTTTAAACAAGAAAAAACAAAAGAGACTCCAAATAAAATAAAAAAAATATATATATATTTTATTATGGTAGAAGATGCTGATACTTCAAGTTAGAGCTGAGGAATTCATATATATATATATACTTGTATGTATGTATGGCTTTGAAATCCTGCGCTATTGAAGCTGCATACATTAGCACTATTAATAACATCTATGAAAATGCAAGTGCAATGGTTCGGATATTTGAGGATACAGCACAAATAAAAATTGGAAAAAGAGTGAGACAAGGTGACATGACACCATATCTCCCAAGCTCTTTAATGCCACTTAGATTGCAAAATGTCTTTCAATAATTGAACTGGGAAAAAAAGGAATAAAGGTTAATGGAGGTTATTTAACTCATCTTCGTTTTGCTGATGGCAGTCATTTTTGCAACTACCCCTTCAGAACTGCAGACTATGATCTAGGAACTTGCTGACAAGAGTAAAGAAGGGGGATTAAAAATTAACTTTCAGAATACAAAAGTGATGTACAATGCTTTTACAAGAAACGAAGATTTATCGATTGACGGAGAAAAGCTTGAAACAACTGATACCTACATTTATCTTGGGCAGCAGATATCAAATGAGGGTTACATTGATGAAGAAATTAATCGGCCTATAAAACTTGAATGGAGAATTTTTGGAAGAAACAGTACAATTTTTAAGAGCAGTGTGCCATTACATCTTAAAAGAAAAGTGTTTAATCAATGCATTCTGCCAGTGCTTACGTGTGAAGCAGAGACATGGACTTTAACTAAAAAAGTCATACAAAGACTGCAGACAACTCAGAGTAAGCATGCAAAGACGCATGCTTGGTGTAACCAGAAAAGATAAGAAGAGGTACTTGTGGATAAGGAAAATGAGAAGAGTGGACAACATCACGACCAGAGTGAAATCAGTGAAATAGCAGTGGGCTGGGCATGTTGCCAAAAGAACAGACCGCCGATGGGCCACTGAGATTTTAGACTGGATTCCGAGGGACAGGAAAAGACCCCATGGGAGATGGATGGATGAAATTTGAAAGCCTGCGGGAGTGACATGGAAGAGACAGGCTCAAGAGAGACAATTGTGGAAGAAACTTGAGACCTTCATCCAGCAGTGGATTGATAATGGTTGATAATTATTGTGTGTGTGTTACACACCCTCAAAGGGAGAGGGAGATAATAAAAAGGACTAATACTTAAAATATGTGTGTGTGTGTGCGCGCGCGCGCACGTGTGTTACACACCCTCAAATGGAGGGAGATAATAAAAAGGACTAATACTTAAAATATATGTATGTACAAGTGTGTGTGCCTGCGTTACACACCCTTAAATGGAGGGGTGCTCATATTATTTATGGGGGGGGGGGGACTGAGGAAATTTGGGAGAGGTGAGGGAGTGGTGTGTAAGTCCCTGGATGCTATGGACGCAAATCTCAAAACTATAATTCCATTGTAAAGAAACAGCAGAGAATATGATCAATCGCTTCGACAGTTTTCCGTACAGGAAACGTTGTTACCGCAGGAGCACCTAGCTGTGTTGTAGAGTCCCAAAAGGTGAACAAAGAGGCCGAAAACAGTGTTTTATTTCTCACGACTAGATTTAAGAAATACTGACAGGCGAACAAATTTTGAAGTTTTCAAACATAATGCAATCCGCCGTCTTTCACTGTATCTTATTTTGAGCTTCTCAACATCAGCTTAACGTTCAATTTAAGTTCTACTCACAATAGAGATGTCATGATTCCAGAGAGAACTACTGCATTTCAGAGGCACCCCATCTAGTAATTTAATGGCATCCACAATGACAAAGTAAAAAAAAAAAAATCCATTTCCTCTTTTTCTTTTCTCCCTCTCCATTGGCCGCTAGTTAAGATGTTTTAGGGGAGTCAAGTTGACCTCATTTCGCTTCATACATTTCTCCTAGCCCCAGATTGTGCCTCTAAGAGACAAAACAAAGACCTCTGAATTCAAGATGGAACCAGATGCAGACTTCTTCTGCGAAGGCACCACACAAAATTGCTATGTCATCTCGATAGAATTTATGAGGGTAAATAATAAATATGAAATGTTTTAATATGTATTTTACAAGTTCCCTGTAAGGTGATGACACTGCACTTCTTGTCGGAACATTCCGAATAAGGTATGTATTCTGCCATTACTCAGCCAGAGGAAAAAAGAAGTACACAATAAAAAAATTCTGAAACTCACCAGCCATTTTCCGCGATTCCTTTGATGACTGAAGGAAGCATACATATTTCTGATACCTTTTCCGTGAAGTGATGGAGGAAAGCATGAATTTCACGGATATTTCGTATGCTCACGAAAATACTGAATTTTCAGAAACCTTTCTGCAATTTCTTTCGCATATTAATGATAAATCGCCATTTTGGAGAGGTATTTACGGAAAATTCTGAATTTTCAGAAACCTTTCTGCAATTTCTTTTGCGTATTAATGGTAAATTGCCATTTTGAAGAGGTGCTTACGGAAAATTCTGAATTTTCAAAAACCTTTCTGCAATTTCTTTCGCGTATTAATGGTAAATTGCCATTTTGAAGAGGTGTTTACGAAAAACACTGAATTTTCAGAAACCTTTCTGCAATTTATTTCGCATATTAACGGTAAATTGCCATTTTGAAGAGGTGTTTACGGAAAATTCTGAATTTTCAGAAACCTTTCTGCAATTTCTTTCGCATATTAATGGTAAATTGCCATTTTGAAGAGGTGGTTACGAAAAACCCTGAATTTTCAGAAACCTTTCTGCAATTTATTTCACATATTAACGGTAAATTGCCATTTTGAAGAGGTGCTTACGGAAAATTCTGAATTTTCAGAAACGTTTCTGCAATTTCTTTCGCGTATTAATGGTAAATTGCCATTTTGAAAAGATGTTTACGGAAAATTCTGAATTTTCAAAAGTCCTACAATTTCTTCACACATTAACGGAAAAGTTCTGAATTTTCAAAAGTCCTACAATTTTTTTACGCATTAACGGGAAAATTCTGTTTTTCCTTTTTCCGTATTCATATGATGGAAATTTTTCGGAGCTATTCGCGGAATACTTCATGTATGATTAACTATTAAATTTCAATCGTCTGTCCTTAATCTGAAGTTCTGTAGCGAGATCAACTATCGTGGATAGCATATCGCATTAAATTTTAATTATTGTAGCAACCGATATTCCTTCCCCTGTTCCACCATTTGGTGCCCCGCTACTGTATATTTGTTACCATTAGAAACCGGGTACTTATTATTGTACAGGTGATTCGCAGAGAGCAAAAGTGAGTTGCAGAAATAGGCGCCCACTATAGGGGGGGGGCAAGACGAATCTTGACCCCCTAATAATTTTACTAGGGAGGGAAGTGCCCACCCAATATTTTTCGTCCTGTTTAATTAAATAATTGGGGTCATAAAGAGGACTAAGCTCCACCTTATTTAGCCAAAGCGGTTTATTTCTAAAAAATTTATAAACAACAAAATAAGTAAATAAGTAAACTTTTTTCCCGTATAAAACATTGCGTATTTGATGAGAAACTTGATTGTCAGCCCCGTATTTTGTTCGACATGTTCTCGTGATGTTTAAAGCAATTATGAAAAATAAAATAAATAAAAATACAAAAACGTATAATCTCTAGCGCCGCCTTTATGTACCTATTTTTTTTCGCTTCCCGTTCTTTGAGTAACAGCGCTAATTTTTAATATTTTTGATAAACGTTTGGAAACAAAATTTCTCGGGATATTTTTATAAAGTCGCAGGCTGAATTTTATTTTTATAATAAAAATATTAATATTCAGCAAAAGAATATTTCTGTTTCCTTGTTCATTTGCTGATGAGCAGTTACAATTACGTTTCAAAATATAGTCGAATCTCGTAGTTTATCTTTTTGCTCCCCCCTACACTTTTAATTTTTATTTTCTCCCTAACAAAGGAACAGATGTGCTCCTCCCACGTCTGATCTGTTCACGCCTGCCCCTCAATAATTTGGTGAAGTCGGCGCTCCTGGTTGCAGAGTATGCTGTCCCGGATGTGCGAAGCTTGTATGAAATTCAAACAGAGTATAAATAAGGAAAAAAACAAAATTATGGCTTTTGAGCAAGGAACTGGTAGTACTGAATGCAAGATAAGTCTTAATGGCACAGAGATTGACCAGGTGAATGAGTTTGTACATTTAGGAAGTATGTTTGACAGAGAGAACAAATTAGATGGCCAAATTAGTAGGCGAGTGAATTCTTCATTGCTTTAGGAGGATTTCACAGGAATGATGGGTTCTCAAGGAAGTCCCGAATGGCTGTGTATGAAAGTGTAACTGTTCCTACTCTGATGTATGGCAGTGAAACCTGGGTACTGCAGAAAAGACAGTCGTTTGTGTGCAGGGGAGATGTGTTATTTATGAGGGGTTTGTGTGTTAAGACATGTACTGATCATGTGAGGAATGAAGATGTGTTGCAGATGTGTAATGTGACTCAAAATGTTGTTAGTAAAATGGAGACTAATATTCTTAGGTGGTTTGGACATGTTGAAAGAATAAGTGAAGAGGTGCTGACTATGAGAATTTTTCCAGCCCAAGTGGCAGCAGGAAAGAAAGGTAGAGGAAGGTTAAGAAAATCATGGGAGGACCAGAGTTAGGAATGTCTGCTTGAGAAAAAGATTATGAAGTACAAAAGGTCTTGTGTGCGGCGTGTGATGGATGTTAATGAAGCTCTGGTAGTGTGCCGAGATCGTTCTAAATGGAGACATTTGATACACCAACAGTAAGTAAATTCTAGTTCCATCAGCTAAATGCGTACTTGACACAGGGTCTTTCTCTGAATCTCTGAGAACAGCTTAATGGTGTGTATGTGATTGCACAATGTCTATATATGAGTCTCTGGACTCCTTAAGAGAAAAGCTGTATAGCTATCAAGAGTAAGTTTTATATTTAGGAGTTTTGTGAAATAACACTATAAAGCAGTGCATTTCACCTTTTCTCAAAGATAATTGAAAGTTAGTGTCAGTTTAAGAAGTTCGCGAGTTCCAAAGCATTCCGTTGCTTCGAAAAATCACGATGAAAAAATTATGTAATAAGTCCTCCTACACACACAAAAAAAATATTACAAACCTATTCGGAAGAACAACAAGCTCCAGCAGAAAATAAAATGACTAATTCACGCGCATTAATAGCGAAAAACGTTTGATCATACGCTATTGGAGTTCTGCTTTATACGTAGCTGTGAGTTATGTGCCTTTCTGCTCAATCGGTAGCACGCACAGTTGTTATTGAAAACGTACTAAGTTCGAACTTCGCCAGGGGCAAAAGGGAAAGGATTCGTAAATTTTGTACGTCAGGAAAAAAAAATCTCTCAAATGGCTGGAAAATAGTCAAAATCGAAGTTTTGGCAAAATTTCTGTATAAATACGAAAAAATCTGAAACTGCTTTCTGAAATAAATGGAAAAATCTGTCAAAATACTAAAGTTAGAAGAAAGGGAATTTTTTTTTTCGAATTGGAGGTTTAACGACCACCGTGAACAGTCACTCATCCCTCATTTAGGTCCACTGGTTCCAGGGAAGGGAGAGAGCCAGTGCTGTAAGACAAACACAACATCCATGCTTCACCGGAATTCGAACCCGGAACCAGTTCGAACGAATGATCAGGAGCCATCGCTTAGAACCACTACACCACCGGGGCTTCATAGAGTTACTTTCAAACTATTCGTAAATTTATAGCTAAACGTCTGTATTCACATTCTTCTCGAAAAAGAAAGGCTTCTCATATTGCATTGGCCTGACACTCCACACCAAATACAGACTTTTAAATGAAGGAGTGACTTCTGTTGGAACACGTGTGGGTTTTCAGCAGCCCAGTGTTGTGTGTTCTGCAAATTGTCATAGCCCGAAAGATGGTACCAAGCTTCATCTGTTGAAATGAAGAGAAATGGGTGGAGCAGTCCTTCAGAAACCATCTGTAAGAGCCACGCCACTGATAGTAACGGACAAGTTTCCCCGTCTCAAGTGCTCTTAATTTCTGCACAACACTCACACGATTAGGCTTAACGTTTAAAATCATGAAATATGCCCTGAATTGATCTACGAATAATGCCTCTCTGCAGGGATAAACGGCGTGTTGACTTGTTGGGGCTTTTTTCGATACGATTCGCTACGTCGGTGACATTTTCCGGTGTACGTACGTACAGTTCGTTGTTTCACTATGATTTCGCTATACATCGTGAATCAGTTTCTTCACTAAATTCTGGATCGTTGATTTCGCAGGAACATTGGCACCAGGATATTTTGCTTAAATAGTTCGCGAACCAAAACATGTGTGAACATACTCCTCCACAATAAAAGTCTTGAATCATTGATTTCGCAGGAACATTAGCACCAGGATATTTTCCTTAAGGTGGTTCTACCTAAAATCTCTGCCTTATGTTTCCAATGCTAAAACTTCTTTACATATTTTCTTCGCAATTAATGTATTCCCAAGGATGAAAACTTGCACATTATTAAAACTAACTTTAAGTCATAGCATGGGATACTTAATACTTGCCAAAACATAACCATAATTATATTAAAAATTAATCTTTCTTTCAGTAATGTTGAGACCTGTTAATAGATGGCGCAACCTGTACATTGATGTCAATAGACAAACAAATGTTGGGTTGTTTAATTATGGTTATGTTTTAGCAAGTATTAAGTATCCCATGCTATAACTTAGTTTTATCGATGTGCAAGTTTTCATCCTTGGGAATACAATAATTGCGAAGAAAATATGTAAAGAAGTTTTACCATTGGAAACATAAGGCAGAGATTTTAGGTTGAACCACTTTAAATCGTTCACGAACCGAAACATGTGCGAGCATACTCTTCCACAATAAAACTGCGGTGTTCAATTCAATACGGCATGACTCGCACGTAGACTGTTTCCCGGAGCGTGGAGAATAATTGAACTGACGCGCGACAGCGTCGAATAGTTTCCAGAGGCGAACTACGAACAATAACTTTACAAGTGGAACCCAAACCGTGTTTGGGTCCGGTTTTATTTGCGCCACTTAAATTACGTATGGTTTCGTATTTATAGCCGTTGAAACAGACGCTAACAGATAGTGTATTTCTTGAAATAACAGCTGTAGGTAAAAACGGCGTTTAAGGATCGTCGACCCAGGCAAGTTATATGCAAAACACTCGAACTTATCATTTATTTTCTGCATTCGAAGCATGTGAAACCAAAAGTGTGCAAAATGATTGCCTCACATATTTCCTAAATTTTAATGAAATGGAACTTATGAATTCAGTTCGTGTGGAAACTGCGTTGCGAGGGGGATACGTATCTCGGACAGCAGTGGTGCTCTTACAATTTAACAAATGACAGTGCCGACTCACCAGTGAAGTAAATGAAGTGCCACTTCACCTAAAATAAATAAAAAAAAAAAAATCTTCAAAGAATTTGTCGGAGCAAGTACAATCCCTTTTTCCATTCACAAGACTGATTTCTGAAAACTTCAGTGGCTCTGGCAACAGAATTCTCTTGTTTTTGGAAGCCAACAATCTTAGAAATCCGTTTAAAATAATGAAAACGCATGGAAGGTCTGCTTCTGAAGCGATAAATCTAGCCTGCTATTATAACCCTGTTTTGACACAAAAAGTTTCATTTTTGGGGATAAAGAACATTAGCAATGCTGTAGCCTTTGTTTAGGTGAAGTAATTTTCCTAAAGATTCATTAAAACTGCCAAAACTTTATAGAGGAAAAGTGTCTAATATGCGATAGTTCCTTAATATAAGATACCTCGATTCTGGCCACAGCAAGTGGTGAACTCTACTAGATACTATCCGAAATATGTCTTCAGCATTGTTAAGGACTATAGCGACAACAAATGAGCCATTACGAAGCTGGACAGCGTGCAGTGATATTGTGTTTAAAATATTTGGTATTTTTGCTAAGTGGAGTTTAATGTCTAAAGGCGAGTGGATGTAGCTATATTTAACTGTTCTTATTAGTTGTAAAATTAGCAATAATTTTCACGACAACTGATGTCATTTCAAATTGAACTTGGTAACTATGAGGTGAGATTTTTCACGCAAGATGGCTAACTCCTAATATGCGATACCATTGGGAACCAAGTATGAGACAGTATCACGCATTAGGTTACCCTATCATATATTGGGAACGACTTCTCTTATGGTTTATTATAAAGACTTTGTTCCAGTAGAATGACTTACCTTGCGAAAACGTGTGCTTTTTACATTATGGTGACAAAATAGATTTTTTTTTTTAAATGCATGATTTTACATCGCTTTATTTAAACTGTTTGAAATAACTAAATTTCGATCATATGTCTATTACATACCTTTCTTATGCTGTTAAAGCCCCGATAGAGTAGTCTAACAAATTACATACTGAGAAACGCATAGGAAAGTTAAAATGTAAACAATGGAAGCTTCTGTGAACACCTTCCGAAGAACAGAACTCGTCCCTTGCAATAGGAACATCGTTAGAAACCATGATTTCGCAACACATCGTGAAGTTGACTCTCGCGCTTCAAATAATAGTGAAACTGGAAGTGAGCGTTCTTCTCCTGGAACATCAAGTAGGCCTGGCCCAAGCAATAACAGCGATGTTGGGCAAGCCGCAAGTCCAGAAGATATGATGTATTTAGAAGACAAGCTAAGAGACGTCTTTAGAAGACAAGCTAAGAGACGTCTTTAGAAGACAAGCTAAGAGACGTCTTTAGAAGACAAGCTAAGAGACGTCTTTAGAAGACAAGCTAAGAGACGTCTTTAGAAGACAAGCTAAGAGACGTCTTTAGAAGACAAGCTAAGAGACGTCTTTAGAAGACAAGCTAAGAGACGTCTTTAGAAGACAAGCTAAGAGACGTCTTTAGAAGACAAGCTAAGAGACGTCTTTAGAAGACAAGCTAAGAAACGTCTTTAGAAGACAAGCTAAGAGACGTCTTTAGAAGACAAGCTAAGAGACGTCTTTAGAAGACAAGCTAAGAGACGTCTTTAGAAGACAAGCTAAGAGACGTCTTTAGAAGACAAGCTAAGAGACGTCTTTAGAAGACAAGCTAAGAGACGTCTTTAGAAGACAAGCTAAGAGACGTCTTTAGAAGACAAGCTAAGAGACGTCTTTAGAAGACAAGCTAAGAGACGTCTTTAGAAGACAAGCTAAGAGACGTCTTTAGAAGACAAGCTAAGAGATGTCTTTAGAAGACAAGCTAAGAGATGTCTTTAGAAGACAAGCTAAGAGATGTCTTCAGAAGACAAGCTAAGAGATGTCTTCAGAAGACAAGCTAAGAGATGTCTTCAGAAGACAAGCTGTGAGTCCAGAAGACAAGCTAAGACCAGACGTCTTCAGAACACAAGCTAAGACAAGATGTCTTCAGAACACAAGCTAAGACAAGATGTCTTCAGAAGACGAGCTAAGACAAGATGTTTTCAGAAGACGAGCTAAGACAAGATGTCTTCAGAAGATGAGCTAAGACAAGATGTCTTCAGAAGACGAGCTAAGACCAGATGTCTTCAGAAGTCAAGTTGGACAAGCTGCGAGTCCAGGAGACTGGATGTCTTCTGGACTCACAGCTTGTCCAACATCGCTGCTATTGCTTGGACTAGGCTTACTTGATGTTCCAGGAGAGAAAAGCTCACTTCAAGTTTCACTATTGTTTGCAAGGCGAGAGTCAACTTCACGATGTATTGCGAAATCATGGTCTCTAAAGATGTGCCTGTTGAAAAGAACGAGTCCTGTTTTTAGACCCATTTCTCAAATCAACAAGCCATCTCAGGATTCAGCAGGTCAAAGAAGACCTTCGCGTTTACGTTGTGCTGAGCTGATAGTAAAATCTCCTTACAGGAAACATTTTTAACAAGCCAAAGAGAAGAGAGCTGCAGTCGAGTCAAAGAAGAGAATGGTGTAAAAATTGTTCGTGAAGAAGACACGAAACCTTAACAGTGACTCGGACTCTGACATTCATTTTGCTGAGAGCGACGATTGAGATGTCGAAGACGCAGAATGCCTGTTCAGTACAAGTCGTTTTTCCGAAGATACACATGGAGAGAAATTGGCACAATGCACGAAATGTTATCACTGGGCTCACAAAGGTTGCGGTGATGAAGAAGAAAATTTGGTGTGTCGTGGTGAACTAAATTGAGCCGCAAATACTGGGAAATGTTGACTAGTAGAGAGAAATACTTAACAGTGTAGCAACCATTATTTTTAGTTCTCATATTAACCAATACTAGAAAAATTTTCTGACTGTCCCATGTTAGGACACTTTTTCTCATTTCATAAAGACTGACTTGTTTGTATTTCCGCACAAATGACTTCTGTTTTTTTAGTAATGCAAAGTCAATGAATGTATCGTGAAACGTAATGAAGACATACAGTACAGACATTTCAAAAATAAATTTGTTTCTCAATTTAGCTTTAAAATATCAACTTGCCTAAGGTACACCACCTTCCAGTGTAGAGGTACTGTGATTTTTTTTAGTGTTTTTTTTTTTTTTTTTTTGTGCGCGCGTGTGTTTTTTACGCTGGGTTATGTAATATGATGCAACGACACCGGCGTGGGTTACATAATATATTAAGTGTTTCATTGAGCATATGCATCATGAAGATCTATTAGACGTTGAAAGGAGCCTTGATTATCACGTCTTCTTATCACGTTTTTTCTACGTGATGTTAACATAACCCTTTGGCCAAACGTAACAGAAAAAGAAAAAAAAAACGCGAACGGAAGATGGATTCACTTCTCACCCAAAGTATAATGTCTTTATGTAAATCTGAGCATTAGTAGTTGCCCTAAAGGAATACAACCCAATCATGATTACATAATGAGTTGCTTTTTTCTGAACGGTAGATTGAAAGAGAAAATGTGGATAAATCACGTCTGCTCCAAAGAAGGAAACACGGGAGGATTTCTGAAAGAAACGAGCTAATAATATTGAAAAAAATGTTTTTGGAATAACAGACATATTGGAGCCACAGTATTTTCGGTTTTAGCGTGCACGTTTTCTCCCCAAAATGAAGAAAAACGTTATTGGAATTCATAGTTTTCTGCACTATGAAAAAATCACGCAAGGTTTTCTGCAAGTAATAGTGACACAGTGTCTTCAGATGTTAGCGTGCATTTTTTCTTTTAGTTGTTCGACTTTACTACAACTTAATAGTATAAATTCCGGAAAGAAAATTCTCGTGGCAAATAGAAATAGGATAACTTCTATTTGCACGTCTTTCTTCTTTTCCATAAATTTATGTCACGGGATCTTGGGAGAGAGATGTATGCACTTCAGATTAAAAAATGACCATTAAAATTCTTATGCATGCTTACATTTATGCGATAGAAAAGTTTATTTACCAGCACAACAGTCAAGTCTGTACACGAATGTCTTAGTTTCGACGTCTTCACTGACTGGCCAATTTATTAACTCTTTAAACGGCCGACGTACAGGGGTTGGACAGAATAATGTGAACATCAGGCTCAGAGACGTGACTTTTAATGCAGCTGCATACGTCGCAATACGCAAAGGTATTCACCACTTTTCGGTTGTAATAGCTTTGTTTAGAACCTCAAGGTCCTGTTTAAGCGTATTTAAATTAAAGTGTCTTGTTGCGAAATTTGTTTCAGGATGACGACGAAATGAGCGACCTTCTAACGGACTTTGACAGAGGGCTAATTGTTGGTGCATGGCTAGTTGGTGCCCCCATGACAACAGTCGCCAGGGTAGTGAGGATATCGAGAGCTACTGTGTCTAGTGTCATGACAGCATATCGTGTTCGTGGCGAAACCTCGTCTGCGGAACACAAGAGCGGCCGGAAAACGACCCTGTTTAATAAAGACACGAGAGAATTAACTAGGATTGTTACCCGTAATAAGACCACTGCCCCCAAAATTAGTGCAAAACTCAATCTGCATCTCCAAACCCCAGTATGAAAGAAAACAGTGCACAGGGAACTGCATAAACAAGATATTCATGGCAGAGCTGCTATTGCGAAACCTCTGGTGACCCAGGTTAATGCACAACGCCAACGGCAGTAGTGCCAGGAGCATACAACGTGGACTGCCAATACGTGTTGTGTGGTCGGATGAATCCATATTCACACTATTTCCCACCGCAGGACGCGTTTACAAGTGGAGATCTCCGTCAGAAGCGTACAACCCAGACTGTCTGCTCCCAATAGTGCAGCATGGTGGTGGTTCTGCCATGCTCTGGGCGGTCATATCGTGGTTTTCAGCAGGTCCCCTGATCACCTTGAAAGGACGGATGACTGGCAGGGAGTGTAAAACCAATGTGGCTGACAAAGTCCATCCAATGGCTCAGGCATTGTTTCCTGCAGGGGATACCATCCATCAAGATGATAACGCCCCAATTCACAGAGCTCGGAATGTCCTATCATGGTTTGAGGAACATGAGGACGAACTTTCATACCTACCTTAGCCTCCCCTATCGCGGAAATTAAACATAATTGAGCCACTGTGGTCTGTGTTGGAAAACAGAGTAAGATCCCGTTATCCTCCTCCTACATCGCTCAAGGACCTGGCGCAGTTTCTGTATGAAGATCGGTGTAACACCTCACTGACCGCCATCAAGGATTTGTATGCGTCCATTCCAAGATGGATTCATGTGGTTTTGAATGCCAAAAGGTGGTCCCACACCCTATTAGGTACGTAAAACCTTCTTTTCCTGGGTGTTCACAATATTCTGTCCAACTTCTGTCTTGACCCAAATAGTGCCCAAAATCAACCGCAGCTTGCAGAAGCAAATTTTCTGCGCTCTTCAAACAGGTGCGGTCACGTAGCAACCAGGTTTTATGAAGCCGTTCGTTTTCACAGCAAGGCAATTTGCCTCATCCCAGCAGTGCTAACCATAAACCTATTACAGTTGACACGCGCTACTTTCAAGTTCTTCATTCTGTGATCCCTGACCCAATGCATGAATGGGAATAGGTTAGTCTTCCTGACACGGACATCATGGCAATGAAATAGCTATCTCCTTTCTAAGGTTCGTCGCCATTACTGTAGCCGCTTTAGCAGCTAATCTCCTAAATAACCACTTTGAATAAAAAAGCAGAACGGGGCTGGAAACAACGATTTCTAGCACTCTGGTCTTTTATGTCACTTGTTTGAGCTGCGTTGTGACCACTAAACCTACCCCGAATGAATTCATTCCAGCCGGGTTTGGCCCACTTCTTAGGCAACGCATGTATTCGTTCCAGACGATTTCAGTTGATTTTGCTGACCCCGAGTTAATTCATTCGGGCAGGTTAAAGGGTGAAGACCACTTAAGGTATTTACTAAGACCTTTGGCCTTTGCAGAACAGCAGCAATTTACCTCAGCAATGACTCGATTGAGTTTTGGTAATAAACAGGCGACATATTGGTTCCCAGATATCGAATATTTACGCATTCTGAATGGCAATGGGTCCAGACGACTGTTCAATTTTATTCATGGGTTTGAGGTCTAGGGACTGGGGCAGCTAATAAAGCAGAAAAGAAGTCATCGTGTTCTTGAAACAACTTGGAAACAATGCATTAGGTCTTTTGCATTGTCCATCAGAAAGTATCCATTATTACGTATACAACGAGCTGGCTGATCAATAACGATGCCTACATATGCTCGGGCATTAAGACGTGGGTCCACTAGAATCAGAGGGCCTGAAGTCCTGCATGAAAACATGGCCTAAATAATAATACCTCATCCGGTTTGAAGATCCATGACCATACAAGATGGATCCATGTCATAACGATGCTTTCTCCAAATTCACAACCTCCATCTGCATGGTACAGGTGAAAACCGATACGTCAAACCACGTGACCCTTTCTCAATTACACTACTACATATAGAGTACCACACCAGGAAGTATTTGTCCGAGAGCCATACAAATTGGCGGGTGTGTGTCACCAGTTTGGTTATGTAAATGATTGTAGTTGCGAACCAATCATGCGATAGGTGAGGGAGATAAAATGACAAAAAGGCTCGGCGTAGCTAAGTTTGGCCATCCTTCAGCTGGACGAGTAAACCAGTGCATCGGAGTGATCTCAGCGGCGAAAACGAGTGTAAAGAGTGAAAATTTCTGGGCAACGTCATCCAGATACCATCATAAGGGTATCTTATCAGAGGCTTATTCATAGAGCTACGTACAGATCGTTGGTTCCTGCGTCGTATCGCATCGGAAAAGCACCGGGATCAGCCGTAAGCCTGCGCCGAAATCATGAAGCCGTAATCCTACCCCGAAATCACGAAGTAAGCCTGTCGCGAAATCAAAGCCGCACGCACGTCTCGAAATCATAAAGACGTAAGCCTGTCCGAAATCATAAGACCGCAAGCCTGCCTCGAAATCATGAAGTCGCAAGCCAGCCCCGAAATCATGAAGTCGCAAGCCTGCCCCGAAATCATGAAAGCGCAAGCCTGCCCCGAAATCATGAAAGCGCAAGCCTGCCCCGAAATCATGAAAGCGCAAGCCTGCCCCGAAATCATGAAAGCGCAAGCCTGCCCCGAAATCATGAAAGCGCAAACCTGCCCCGAAATCATGAAAGCGCAAAGCTGCCCCGAAATCATGAAGTCGCAAGCCTGCCCCGAAATCATGAAGTCGCAAGCCTGCCCCGAAATCATGAAGTCGCAAGCCTGCCCCGAAATCATGAAGTCGCAAGCCTGCCCCGAAATCATGAAGTTGCAAGCCTGCCCCGAAATCGAACGTAAATGGTTCACAAGAACCCAGTTATTTAAAGCAGCAAATGCTGTGGCCAATAAACGAAAAACGGTGCTATAGGATGCCACGGAGCCGCAAAATTTGCATATCCCACACATAAATGAATTCCGTATATAAGTGATTGGAATCTAATACATAGGCAATCTTGAGGTTTGCACTATCATGTGCAGTGATAAAATGTCATTGTGTACCAGAGTTCGTTTAAATGATTCGCTGCCTTGGAGAGCTATAGGAAAATAACAAGCAGGACGGCCTCAAGCTGAAGTGGCCAGATAATTAAATGTAGAGCGATTAGTTATTTGCCGCCTCTGAAGACAACTTCAGGACACTGAAAACATCTCTAGAAGACAAAGAACGTCGGAGGGTCACTTCTGCTAGACAAGACTGTTTATTGGTATTAACTGCTAGGCTCAGTCCAAGCATCACGGCACGTCAATCAGCCCAGACGTTCACTGTGGCAACTGGGAAGACTGTATCCCGACATTTTTATACCAAAGACTGTACAGCAATGGTCTGTATGCAGGGGAGCCCCTTATTTGTGTGTTATCTTGAGGGTATCCATGAGAAGAGCTATCTTAGAATGGTGTCGTCAGCATGTCCACTGGACTCACCTAGAATGCGCACGCGTACTCTTTACCGATGAGAGCAGATTCAGTTTGGGACTAGATTCTCGAACAAAATTAATATGGCGGGGAAGTGGAACGTTTTGAACGGGACTATTTCGGAGGCTGTGAAATAATGGTTTGGGCGGCAATATGTATCAACGGTCGTTCAACTCTCCACGTAATAACTTGGGAAAACCGTCGAAGTCTAACGGCTGGCTGATATAGCGACCAGATCTTGGATTCTTGTCTTAGTCTCTTTAGAGATGCAGTGGGTACAGGATTTTTTGTTAACGGAGGACAATGCCCAATCTTACAGGACTTTGCTGGTCAATGAATACTTTGCACGTATCGATTGGCCAACAGAGTCACCAGATCTTAGTCCGATCGAGCATGTTCAAAACATTTTAGTTCGCCGAATCGCTGCGCGCTTCCCCCTCCTGATATATATCTACAGGACTTACGGTGTGCTCTTTCGAAAGAAATGGGCTTAATCCAACAATCTCTTATAGGCACCCTTATTCAAAGCACGGTTCGGCGCTGTGATGCTTGCATGTATCTGTTAACACATTCTGTATTGAAGACCGTTGTACCATTTTTTTTGTTGTTGTAGTTGATTTATGTGATATCGTTTCATGCCTTATTTCACTGATTTTTTTTTTTTTTTTTACAAGCTCATAACTTGAGCATACATTTTAGTTTTTATATGTTCATAAGTGTTAAACACTGTACTACTCGGGATACGTAAGTTTCCCTTTCTTACGTCCATTACTTGATCAGTTATTGTCTGTTATATAGGTTTTGTGGTTGTTGCTTTAATTTTGAGAACCAGTGTAGGTTTACATCACTCAGCGTCTAATTTTCATATAAATGAAATCGGGAAACATGCAGAAAATCTTAGTTATAATCTACATTAGGCGGAAAAAAAATTTTCAATTTTATTTCCTCAAGTTGCGATATAAGGTTATACGAAGACGCGCTTACGTCACCAAAGTGGAGAAGATTATAAAGAAAAATTAAGAAACATGAGAGCAAATTTTGACATCCAACAAAAAGGAAGTTTTTCTAGTTAGTCCAGAAGAACTGTTTCTCGAAAAACGCAAGTATATTTATGCTACCTTACAGGAAGATTATGCATAACCTTGTTGATGCCACGAGTTTCAATCAGGAAGGAGATATTATTAACAATGAATCTTTGTGTCACATAACGAGAAAATTGTGCGAAAGAAAAAAATGAAAAGTAATAGAAAAAATGCGCATGGTTACAGCTGTCCAATGCAGCAATGATTTTTTTCAGTCCTATTTTTAAATACATTGTCGTAACAAATTCAAAAACCTTTGCAACGGGCTTATCATAAAATTACAATTTCCATAATTTAAGAAGTAAAAAACCAAACAAAAAACCAGAAAAATCGCGATTATTTTTTTATTATTTGAGGTTTAACGACCACCGTGAGCAACAACTCAATGAGCTACGAGCAGTCGCCCGTCCCTAATTTAGGACCACTGACTCCAGGGAAAGGGGGAGGGAGGGAGAGAGAGAGAGACAGTGCCGTAAGACAAACACAACATCCATGCCCGATTCGAACCCGGACCCCTTTCGGACGAATGATCAGAAGCCATCGCTTAGACCACTACGCCATCGGGGCGGCCGCGATTATTTGTGAAAGAAGAGTTGGAAATGTACCGAACTTGTGTATATGACATGAACTGTAAAGCGCAGAGTTGGAAGCGGGTCAAAAATTTTGGACCTGGACCCAGCAGCTTCATAATTGGGCCCGACCCGACCCGACCCGGATAAATCTGCTTTAAACCATGAATTCGAATATATAATCATCATCATTGTCAATCCACTGCTGTATGAAAGTCTCCCCATGTTTCTTCAATAACGAACTGTCTTGGACCAGTCTCCTCCATCCATCTCCAACGTGGTCGTCTGGGTCTTTTCCTGTCCCTTGGAATCCAGTCTAAAATTTCGGTTATTCATCGGTGGTCCGTTTTCTTGGAAATATGTCCAGCCCATTGCCATTTCAGGGATTGCACTCTACACTGTTAAAAAAAATTGTGGTAGGTTGCGCCAAAAAGTGGCGCTACACGAGCTGCACCATTTTCTGAGAAAAAGTACACCATCGTGTTTCGCAAACAAAACCCAACAACGTGGTTCAACTTTGCACCATGTTATGGTAAAAGACTGTGCCACATTATGGTGCAAGGTTGCACCATGTTGCTGGGTTTTGTTTGCAAAACCCAATGGTGTACCTTTTTCTCAAAAAATTGTGCAGCAAGTGTAGCACCACTTTTTGGTGTAACCTGCCATAAAAATTTTTAACAGTGTAATCATGTCTTCCACTCTTTTCATCTTCCTGTTCAACGAGTTCCTCCTTTTTATCTTTCTTGGTTACACCAAGCATGCATCTCTCCATGCTTCATTCAGTTGTCTGCGGTCTTTGTATGTCTTTTTTAGTTAAACTCCACGTCTCTGTCCCATAAGCACTGGAATGATGCATTGATTAACTCTTTTCTTTTAAGACATAATGGCATATTGCTCTTAAAAATTGTACTGTTTCATCAAATGCTCTCCAACCAAATTTTATACGTCGATTAATTACTTCACAAATGTGACCTTTGCTTGATATCTGCTGTCCAAGGTAAATGTGGGTATCTGTTATTTTTAGCTTTTTCCCCATCAATCAATAAATCTTCATTTCTTGTAAAAGCATTGTACTTCAATTGAGTTTTGTCTTCTGAAGTTCATTTTTAATCCCATTTCTTTACTCTTCACAGCAAGTTCCTGTCAGCTCTTAAATATTATTTCAAAGACCTCTGAAGGGTTCTTCATGGCTGTAGCCTAGCCCCCCCCCCTTACCAAGGGCCTACAAGGCATGCAGTTATACCGCAAATACCACGTAATACACAGCTTATATTTTTATATAGAGAGAGAAGTAAAACAGTTTTTATTTTTGTCTCGTATGATTTCCATTGATCACAAACAGTGGCTTGAAGACAAACAGATTTCAAGGCAGTGACTCACTAAGGGTTAACATTCCATGTCGCTGTCTCTGTATACAGCTGGTTCGGCGAGATTGTTTCAGCTGTTTCACAACCATCCCACACTTCCCAGATTGCACTTGGAACCTTTAATGAGCGAAATCCACTGTGAGTTCACGTTACATCACAAAAAGATGCACCAAGAAAAGTATACGATGCTACATTATTAAAAATTCCAAGACAAAATCTAGGAATCTTAAGCTTTTAACTCATGTTCTTGTGAGAATAATGGACAATACAGTGACTTTTCATGAAGACTCTGCAACTGGAGTTGGGTGTTTTAACGGACTTCAGTCATGATTGGCTGTCATAAGTCCTTTGGGGGCCCACTAAGGCCTTAATACGGTCCAGCCCTCCTATAATTTTACTGGGGGTCAGTGTCCACCCAAAGCTTTCGTCCTATTTAATTAAACATTTTTTTGTTTTTGTGTGTGTACATCATTTCCGAAATGCAGGAGTTGAAATATTTCTATAGAGAAAAAAAAGTTTTCCTGTGCTGTTCAGGCTACCGTGTGTGTTGTGCTCATTGCAAAAAAAAAAAAAAAAAAAAAAAAAATGCATTTCTTTTCTTCATAGAAATGTGTCATTCTTTATAAGATAGACCCAGCTCTACCTTATGAAGCCAAAGCGATTTATTTCCAAAAACATTTATAATTAAAAAAATAAGTAAAGGCTTTGTACTGATATTCAGCATTGCTCATTTGATAAAAAAACTTTATTACCAGCCCCGTATTGTGTTTGACATGCTCTCGTGATGTAGGATCAATGCTTAAAACAGTAATCAAAAATAAAATAAATAAAAATACAGAAACGTAAAATATTTATATCTATTTTTTGCGCTTCTCGTTCTTTGTTTCTGTAAGTGCGCTAATTTCTCATTTTTTTTAATAAACATTTGGAAATAAAATCTCAATATGTTTATAAAATCACAGGCTGAATTTTATTTTTAAAAATATTAATATTCATCAAAAGAATATTTCTGTTCCCTTGTTCCTTTGTGGATGAGCAGTTATAACTACGTTTTAAAATATAGCTTATCGTTTAGCCCCTTGTTTTACGCTTTTCAACCGTAGATTGAAGAAGCGTATATGTTTCAGCCTTGTCCGTCTGTCTTGTCCGCACAATAACTCGCGTAAAAATGGTTCAATTATGAAGAAATTTTAGTATGCGATAGGGAACAACCTGAGGACGAACCCTATTGAAAATGGGTGAAGTGGGGTCAAAGGTCAGGACATAGGAGCGGGATCCATTGCATCGCAGTTATGCGACATTACTTAGGTAAAAATGCTTTTTCTGCGACAAAACTTTAGTATGTTGTTCCGGAGGTACACTGAACCAATTCTGATTAATATAATCGAAATGGGGTTAAAAGTCAGAAGGTCAGGACACAGGAGCGAGATTTATTCCACAGCTATTATCCTCATAAATTGAGAAATGATTTCTGGTATGTTGGAAAGCGTATCATAATCAATGCATTGCATGATTTTACTAACTTGTTTTATTTTCCTCTTGACAATGGAAGAGAAGTGCTCTCTCACGTCTGATCCCTTCATTCACGCATCCCCCCCCAATAATATGGTGAAGTTGGCGCATCTGGGGAGAGGGGAAAGAATATCTGATTGTACAATAACCAAAATTTCATGCGATATGGTCTCCACAGTATCCGATCGCGTTACAAAACTTCAAAATCAGATTCTCCCAATGGCGTGCCCTAATTTGTTTTCGGGGGTGGGTACTGCTTTTTTATACAACTAAATGTGTTATGAGTGCATTTTTAAAATGTATGCGACATCCGCACAAAAATATTCAAATAAATATTGCTGAAAATTATTATTAATGTTATTTTTATCACCACATAATGGTTGACCACTTATATCATCATCATCATCATTGTCAACCATTATCAATCCACTGCTGGACGAAGGTCTCCCCAAGTTTCCTCCACAACGGTCTGTCTTGTGCCAGTCTCCTCCATGTCACCCCTGCATACTTTCGAATTTCATCCACCCATCTCCCATGTGGTCTTCTTCTGGGTCTTTTCCTGTCCCTTGGAATCCAATCTAAAATTTCGGCTGTCCATCGATGATCTGTCCTTCTGGCAGTATGTCCAGCCCATTGCCATTTCAGGGATTTAACTCTGATCATGATGTCTTCCACTCTTGTCATTTTTCGGATCCACGAGTTCCTCTTCTTATCTCTCCTGGTTATACCAAGTATGCACCTCTCCATGCTGTTTTGAGTTGTCTGCAGCCTTTGTATGTCTCTTTTAGTTAAGGTCCACGTCTCTGCACCATACGTAAGTACTGGAAGGATGCATTGATCAAACACTTTTCTTTTAAGACATAATGGCATATTGCTCTTGAAAATTATGCTGTTTCTTCCAAAAGCTCTCCAGGCAAGTTTTGTACGCCGATTAATTTCTTCATCAATGTGACCCTCACTTGATATCTGCTGTCCAAGATAAACGTACGTGTCTGTTATCTCCAGCTTTTCTCCATCAATCGATAAATCTTCATTTCTTGTAAAAGCATTGAACATCACTTTTGTCTTCTGAAAGTTCATTTTTAATCCCACTTCTTTACTCTTGTCAGCAAGTTCCTGGATCATACTCTGCAGCTCTGATGGGGTAGTTGCAAAAATGACTACGTCATCAGCAAAACGAAGGTGGGTTAGATAATCTCCATTAATCTTTATCCCCTTGTTTTCCCAGCTCAGCGACTGAAAAACACCCTCCAATGTGGCATTAAAGAGCTTCGGAGATATGGTGTCACCTTGTCTCCCTCCCTTTCCAATTTTTATGTGTGTTGTATTTTCAAACAGCCTAATCTTTGCACTTGCATTTTCATAGATGTTATTAATAATATTAATGTATGCAACTTCAATACCGCAGGTTTTCAGAGCCATTGTAACTGCTGATGGTTTCACCGAATCAAAGGCTTTTTCATAATCGATAAAAGCCATGCACAATGGAAGTTCATATTCCCTCGCTCTTTCAATTAGTTCTCTCAGCACGTGGATATGATCTATTGTGCTGTAGCCACTCCTGAATCCAGCTTGTTCTCTCGGTTGAGCCATGTCCAGTGTTACCTTCAAGCGGTGTGAAAGAACTTTACTGAAGATTTTATAAACTACTGATAGGAGGCTGATAGGTCTGTAGTTTCCTAGATCCTCAATGTCACCTTTCTTATGTAGCAGGATCATTGTAGCGGTGTTCCAATCCTCAGGAATCTTTCCTTCATTAAGGCATCGAGTGAAAATTTGGGCGAGTACTGTTTCGATTTCTCCACTTGCTTCTTGTATGATGTCTACAGTAATTCCATCTTCTCCTGGAGCTTTTCCTCGCTTCATGTTCTTGATTGCATGTGCAACTTCTGCTGGAAGGACTGGAGGAACTCTGGTACTGGTATCTTTCATGATGTCTGGAGTGCATATATCATCCTTTTCATATAATTTGGAGTAGAAATCTTTCACTCTTGTCAAAATTTCGCCTCTATTTCTTGTTACAGAACCATCTTCTTTTCTCAGTGCCATAATTGTTTTCTTCCCTTACTGAGATGTCCCTTTGCTATCTTTAGGCTTTGGTTGTTTTCAATTGCTTTCCTCACTAGTTCACAGTTGAATTTCCTTAAGTCTTCAGTGATACTTTTTCTTACTGTCTTGCATAGCTCTATATATTCCACTTTGGAAGTCACATCTTCTTTAGTTGTCCTCATCTCTCTTCTTTTTTGTATCAACATTTTGGTTTTTCCTGATAATTTGTTCACATGCAACTTGTTCTTAGACCCAGCTAATTTTGTTGCTGTTTCCATAAGAGCTTTGGTTACTTTTCTGTTAACTTCAGAGATGTCCACTTCTTCCGATGTTAGGCCTTCTAAAGCAGAGAACCTGTTCTTCAGTTCTAACTTGAAGGTATTATGGTGTTTTTTTAAGGTTGGTTATGTCAATAGATTTTGTTTGTCTTATGAGCTTGCCACGTTCAAGTTTAGTGTTGAGGTGCATCTTACATCTCACCAATCTATGGTCACTACCTGTGTTGAACTTGTTTAGCACACTGCAGTCTTCTATGACGAATTTTTTGTTACACATAATAAAATCAATTTCACTTGTCGTCCCATTTGGAAGTCTCCATGTCCATTTCCTGTGTGGCTTTTTCTTGAAGGAGTTCAAGATGAAAAACCCTTCTGCCTCTGCAAACTCAACGAGAGTATTTCCACGCTGGTTTCTGTTGCCATGACCGAATTTACCTACTGAAGTTTCATTCTGTTGCCGTTGCCCTATTTTTGCATTGAAATCTCCCATAATTATTTTCAAGTGCTGCTTACCTTTATTATTTAGATGACAAATTTCCTCATAAAATTCTTCAATTTCTTCTTCAGAATGACTTGTGGTGGGTGCATAAGTTTGAATAATCTGAGCCTGGTATCTTTTCGAGAGTTGGATAACAAGTCGTGCAGCTCTGTCAGAGGAACTTTCAACTTCTACAACTTTATCCTTCAGTTTCTTGTTTATTATAAATCCAACACCACTAGTTCTGCCAGTATCTGTCCCACGATAGTAGAAGAGATGTCCACTTTTCAGTTCGATGAGATCTTCTCCTTTTCTCCTTACCTCACTTAGCCCCACGATGTCCCACTTGATCCTTTGTAGTTCCTCTTCCAATTCAAGAAGCCTTGATTCAGAAGATAGGGAGCGTCCATTGTAAGTAGCCAAGGTCAGCATCAGATGGCAGCCTAGTCCGGTCCTCCGGGGATTCTTAGCACCCTCTGCCTTCATGTCGCACTGGCCGCTGCCTTGGCCAGGTACATTCCAGCTGCCGGAGACTGAGGGTCAAGATTTAAGTTGTGGAATCATTTTGGAGGGGTTTGGCCATAACTCACCACGCTGGCCAAGCGGGTTGGTGAGTGTGGGATAGAATTTCCTCTAATCCCGATGGTATAGTTATACCGCTATGGGCGGTCGTCAGAGCCCCTTTAGTGGGAACAGGATGCACCACGAGAAGGCGGGGTTGACATTTGTCAAGGAGAGGCTGTGATGTTACGCGTCACCTGACCTTACATCCTTATACATATTGACCACTTATATATATTGCTATTTATCTGTGCAGAAAACAAGAATACTACACTGCTTACAGTTAAATGGTTAAAAGATACAAGTAATTCTAGAACGAAATAAAAATTTCCCTTCTAGTGAAACATTCTTCATTTATATCATGACAATTTTTCATTGTACAGTAACATTAAGAATCCCTGACGGTGACGACACTCATTTCGACAAATATTTTTTGATTTGAAGCAACTCTTATGTTACTTCTACTTACTATTACTGGAGTCGTATTTCCAACCTTCTGGGCCTTTTTGCTAGTTCATCTAAAACTTCAGCATTCGGTGTGTATTCTCGATGAATGCGAAGTAAAGCTAATCGATTGAGTCTCAGTTCTGATATGATATTACGTAGATATGATTTTCAGAGACGCAGTGTTGCGACCGAACGCTCACTATAGCACAGTTTTAATTCGGCGATTAGTTCTTCTTGCAAGCCATTCAAGTCACCTGTATGAAATTCAATTAAAGTTTTAAAACCATCAATATCTTGATAAGGTGGTGGAACATTGTGATTTGTTGGGAAGAGTGACTGGAATCCTGATGTGACCGATCTGTGCCAGAAATCTATTTTCCAAAGCACTGATAAACATGTCTAAAAATGGTACATAAATTTAAATCGTGTAATAGTCTTCTGGATCATCTGTGTTTATGTTACAGCGTTAGTTTTGTTTTGATGTGATTCTTGGTATTTTAATAAAAACTCCTTGTTTTTCAGCGTGCTTTAGAGTAATTTCAAATAAGTCATGGAACTCAAATTTGGCATTGCCTCGTCGCTACAGAAACTTTCAGTATACACATTTATTGGCTTTTCGTTGCAATGGGGCATTCTGGTTCTTGGTTCCTTGTGGTTTCCTGTTCTTCATGGAGAAAACATGTTCAATTGTTGCCATGAGACGTAAAAACAATTTCAAACACTAACAAAACTTTGTCTTTTAAAATCGCGGTTTTGAAATATGGAAAGTTCCAAGTATTTTCTTGAGTCGTGCTCAAGGAGGCGGTTGGTGGGTTTAACTCTCCAACGGCCCACTTGGGCACGCCCCTGGATTCTCCGACAGATGATTAAAATTTAATAGTTAATCAAACCAAGTATTGCCGCAAATCGCTCCTATTACCGGATAAATTTTCGGTCATATGGATACGGTAAACGAATTTTTCTATTGATATACGAAAGGAGTTGCGGAAAGGTTTCCGAAAATTTAGAATTTTCCGTTAACACATCTTAAAAACGGCAATTTACTGTTAATATACGAAAAGAATTACGGAAAGGTTTCCGAAAATTCAGAGTTTTCCGTTAACACATCTTAAAAACGGCAATTTACTGTTAATATACGAAAAGAATTACGGAAAGGTTTCCGAAAATTCCGAATTTTCCGTTAACACATCTTAAAAACGGCAATTTACTGTTACTATACGAAAAAAATTACGGAAAGGTTTCCGAAAATTCCGAATTTTCCGTTAACACATCTTAAAAACGGCAATTTACTGTTAATATACGAAAAGAGTTACGGAAAGGTTTCCGAAAATTCAGAGTTTTCCGTTAACACATCTTAAAAACGGCAATTTACTGTTACTATACGAAAAAAATTACGGAAAGGTTTCCGAATTTTCCGTTAACACATCTTAAAAACGGCAATTTACTGTTAATATACGAAAAGAATTACGGAAAGGTTTCCGAAAATTTAAGATTTTCGTAACGTACGAAAAATCCGTGAAATTTAAGGTTTCTCCCGTCATTTCACGTAAAAGGTTGTGTCAGAAATATGCTTCGTTAATTCGCGAAAGGAATCACGTAAATTGCTCGTGAATTTCAGAAAAAAATTTACAGTGCATGGTCGCCCATGGGCCATATCCCTTTTGTTTAACGTACAAGCAGATTTTTATGTGCATATATGCGTGTGCTGAAGCCTCATCTGTCATCAACGCCCCGAAACAGGTGGTCGCAGCTCTGAGGAGTTTGAGAAAAGCTGGTGAATATTTTAACACACTAAAAGCAAAGCTGTTCATACACACTGAGGGTCAATGAAGTATAACTGACGTTACGTTCAGAGCAGTGGACTGCTGGACACACCTCCTTAGGAGTGCCTATTTACACCCCATCGAACCCATGGTATCCTACGCGAAAAGTAGAGGGCTGTAAAGGTGAAGGGGGAGAGTCAGACCTTTTCTCGCTTCAGCCAATGAGCACGACAGATTTCACTACGAGCCCTTCAACTTCCCCAAGAGGTAAGGCCAAGGTTAGTGACTCTTAGTAACTGCAGGTTACGACTCCAGCCTGCCCGGCATCTCACCCCTTCCCTGAGAGTTTTATTTTCATTCCTGAATCATCTTTTCCCCACGTTTCTCTTCTCCACCTCACTGCTTCGCATCCCCTTTACCCCACCCCGTTCTCCCTTGGTGCTTTTTTTTTTTTTTTTTTTTCTGGTTCACCATTTCCCAAAGGGTTTGTTACCCCTTTTTCTCACCCATCCTCTTCCGGATGAATCCCCAAGTGTTCGTCGTACACTGCCGTTCTGAATGGTTATCCCTGACCATAAACCATCCCACATACAGTAAAATGCAGCGCACAAACATCTTCAAAGGACTTTATCATCTGCCAAATCTTCTAGATCATCTAATACAATATTTGCAGGGAAAAATTACCGAAACACCCCGACCGGATGGAATCTATATGCATCTTGAAGAGCAAGACGCTCCCCTTCCTTCGAATATTTTTTTCAGAAGATCCGTGAGTAATTTATTCACGAAAGATGAGGCGTGTTTTGGGGGTCAGGAACCAGGTCATGCCAAAAACAAATTTTAAAATATAATTTTGGGGAGAATATAAAGCTTGTTCGGAAATTCTAAAGAACGTGATTTGAGCAGAAGGCTCATCTTCATTAAAGCATGCACACTATTTCCTCCGTTAAAAAGAACAGGAATAAAAATTAATTATACTCCACTGACGCATAAGTAGTCTCCCAACTGCGGATAAAAATGGAAGCCGTAATGCAAGTGAAAACTTTCTCCATTTTGAATGTATTTCTTAGCTAGATATTTATTTTGCTAACATCAACGATGGATTTACCGTAGTAAAACATCGAAACTTCACTAAGTTTTTTCGAATTACAATGCCGTGGATGTGTAACAGATGGATATCGAGATATGCGAGTTCGTTTCCAGTGAAATTTTCATTTCTGTAAAGTTGGCCCCACGAACGAAAGTTACTACTAGCGTATCTGAAAAAAAAAATAATTAGATTCACCAACGTGTGTTTGGAGGATAATTTTAAGCTTACCTAACTTCCGCAATAAAGTTTTATCACTGAAGTAATTTAATTTCAAAGAAAATGAAGAAGAGCAACACAGAACTCTTCGGACTCGTAGCAACACATACATACAGTATATTGGACTTCAGTAACAGTTTGTAACAATACTGCAGTTTTAAATGAAAAATTGCCTTAGTAACAGCACTGCAGTACTACGGATTGGTAAAACACAACCCGAAAAGAATTCCCTAATTTTTTTCAAAAGCCCTGTAAAAGCTTGCTTACTTTTTTTATTTAGCAATTTTATTAAATTTTCGTTATTTACTAATTTTATCAATTTATGTTGAAATTGCTGAATTTGATCAATTTAAAATGAGCGCAAGAAAGTTATACGCTGAAACAAAGTTTTTATTTTAATACCGCTCTCTCGTTCTATACGATTCCTCTACCAAAAATAATACATTAGTTACATGAAGCAGATACAAAGCCACATCAATATGGTGACTAGTACGCGGTTTTTACTAAAATTATGAGGTAGTTTTAGCGGATATTTTTTTTTTTTTTTTTGTTACTCGAAAGGAATCTGAGAGTGAGCTTAGGGTATCACTTTTACTAGAGCAGATAGTCAGTGGCAAGCAGTTTAGTAGGAATGCCCTTCACTTCTCTAAACGCTTATCACTTTACAGTCACGAAAACTTAATTTTTGTCTGGTTTTGAGTGTATGTGTGTGTGTGTGGGGGGGGGGGTGTTATTTTTTGGTTTGGAAGTATAACTACCACAGTGGGCAACTCGATTGCCTATAAGCAGTCGCTCGTCCCTAATTTAGGGCCACTGGTTCCAAGGAAGGGAAAGAGCCAGTACCGTAAGCCAAACAGAACCATGACTCATCGGGATTCGAACCCGGACTCATCTCGGAAGCCTGCGCCACCGAGGCAGTATTCGCTTATTTCTACGGAGTATCCACCGCCTATAACTTTATTTTTACTGTCATCAAGACAAAGGAGTTCGCATGCTGTCTTTGCACTAGAACCATTATGATCCGTGAAACGCTCTAGTGCGTGATCCGAGTGCATCGACTCATCTTTACACTATATTGACAAAAGTCATCGGATACCCCTTCAAAAGCAAATGAATGGATCCGCTGCGTTGTTAAGATGCGCGGTACAGCTGCAAACGGAACAAAAACAAGCCTGCAGCTGATCGCGATCACATCACACTGTGAGGTTGCGTGAAAATTTCGCGGCCGGAGAGAACTGACTTTGAGAAAGGAAAGATTGTTGGGTGTTATATTAGTGGGTTGTGCATAAGAGAAACCGAGAGGCGTTTAAGCATATCCAAGTCAACTGTTTTAGATGTACTGAATAAGTGGAAGACCCATGGCGTGCCTGAAGCAGCAAAACGTACCGGTAGAGTAAAGAAAATCAGTAATAGAGGTCGTCGAAGCCTCAGAAGAGTCGTTACAGCTAATCGGCGGAGTACTGCACAAGACCTCAGTGTACAGGTGAGTAAAAATGCTGGAACCTCGGTATGTACACGTACCATTCGCAGAGAATTTCATTCCATGGGTTACCGTAGTCGTGCGGCTGCTCATAAGCCTTTCATCTCCACTCGGAATGCTACTCGTCGTTTAGCATGGTGTAAAGAACATTTATTGTGGACCGTAGATAAATGGAAACGGGTCCTATGGATTGTTGAATCCAGATACACGACCCATCAGTCTGATGGCCGTGTGTGGGTATGGAGGCAGCCGGGGGAACGCAATATTTACCACCGTGTACTGTAGCTACGGTCAAGTTAGGAGCTTGCAGTGTACTCGTGTGGGGGTGTTTTTCGTGGTATGGTCCCGGCCCATTGGTTATCGTAGACAAGCAACCAGCAAGTCTACCTCGATATTCTGGTCAATTATGCCCTACCAACTCTGTGGCAATACTATGGAACCGAGCCTTGTTGGTACCAGCAGGTTAATACACAGAGCCATAAAAAGCAAGGACTGTTACGGCGTGGTTTGACGATAATTCCGTATCGTGTATGGACTTGCCAGCACAGAGCCCTGATCTTAATCCCATAGAGCACCTGTGGATGGGATGAATTAGAGCGCCGCATAAGAAGTTTTAATCCAGTGCCTACTACTAAGTAACAATTAGCGGCAGCATTATGTACTGAATGGAAGCGCATACCTATCGTTGTGTTCCAAAACCTTGTCGAAAGCATGTCTCGAAGGGTCAGTGCATGCATTAAGGCCAACGCTGGACCGACACAGTACTAATGTATGTCAATAAATGCTATGTTGTGTTTCTCTTCTAGGTGTCCGGTGACTTTTGTCAATATAGTGTATGTTCGTATAAATTTTGTTTCTGGATTTAACGACCATGCCATGAATAACTTGCCAGACTATAAGCAGCTGCCCGTCCCTAGTTTCGGGACAATGGTGCCAGGGAAGGTACAGTTCCTGCACTATCAGACAAACATACCACTCACACCTCAAGCCGGATAAAGGTCAGCGGCTCAGACTATTCGACCACCGGGGCGGCCACCTTTGCTGTACGAACATTCGGTTAAGATAGTGGTATGTTTGCATACAGGACACAGTTTTCTCTATTTTTGCATACATGATCATAAAAACAAGTAGTGCTTTTCCTTTCTAGGTACCCACCCAAAGTGCCTTAGCGCTGCTAAGCTTAGAAAATTAGTGCCTTAGCGCTGTCAAGCTCAGACAAATAGTGCCTTAGAGCTGCCAAACTCGGACAAATAGTGCCTTAGCGCTGCCAAGCTCAGACAAATAGTGCCTTAGCGCTGCCAAGCTCAGACAAATAGTGCCTTAGCGCTGCCAAGCTCAGACAAATAGTGCCTTAGCTCTGCCAAGCTCAGACAAATAGTGCCTTAGCGATGGCAAGCTCAGACAAATAGTGCCTTAGCGCTGCCAAGCTCAAACAAATAGTGCCTTAGCGCTGCCAAGCTCAGACAAATAGTGCCTTAGAGCTGCCAAGCTCAGACAAATAGTGCCTTAGCGCTGCTAAGCTCAGACAAATAGTGCCTTAGCTCTGCCAAGCTCAGACAAATAGTGCCTTAGCGATGGCAAGCTCAGACAAATAGTGCCTTAGCGCTGCCAAGCTCAGACAAATAGTGCCTTAGCGCTGCCAAGCTCAGACAAATAGTGCCTTAGCGCTGCCAAGCTCAGACAAATAGTGCCTTAGAGCTGCCAAGCTCAGACAAATAGTGCCATAGCGCTGCCAAGCTCAGACAAATAGTGCCTTAGCGCTGCCAAGCTCAGACAAATAGTGCCTTAGCGCTGCCAAGCTCAGACAAATAGTGCCTTAGCGCTGCCAAGCTCAGACAAATAGTGCCTTAGCGCTGCCAAGCTCAGACAAATAGTGCCTTAGCGCTGCCAAGCTCAGACAAATAGTGCCTTAGCGCTGCCAAGCTTAGAAAAATAGTGCCCTAGCGCTGCTAAGCTTAGAAAAATAGTGCCCTAGCGCTGCCAAGCTTAGAAAAATAGTGCCCTAGCGCTGCCAAGCTTAGAAAAATAGTGCCCTAGCGCTGCCAAGCTTAGAAAAATAGTGCCTTAGCGCTGCTAAGCTTAGAAAAATAGTGCCCTAGCGCTGCTAAGCTTAGAAAAATAGTGCCCTAGCGCTGCTAAGCTTAGAAAAATAGTGCCCTAGCGCTGCTAAGGCGCGCTAAGCCCCTTCTACATCACTGAGTACTGAGCTTTTGCAAAATTAAACAACTCCGAGCTTCCCTAACTTCAGTAACAAATTTATTGATCTCAGTAACACTTAACATTGTAAAGTCACAGAACTTGCAGCTTCCCTAACATCAGTAGCATATTTGCTGGATCTCAGTAACATTTAAGACTATTGAGCGACATTAATTGTGGGGCTTCTTTAACTTTAGTAACACATTTATTGGATCTCAGTAATACTTTACATTGCTAAGCCACATAATTTGGGGGTTCCCTAACTTCCGTAAGAAATTTATTGGATCTTAATAATGCTTAATATTGCTAAGTCACATAACTTGGAGTTTCCCTAACTTCCGTAACAAGATTATTGGATCTTAGAAACACTTAACTTTGCTATGTCACATAACTTACGGCTTCCCTAATTTCAGTAAAAAAAAAAAAAAAAAATTCCTCAGAAGTCAGCCTATTTTAATTGCCAACCAAGTTTTGAAAGAAAAGGCAAACCCAAACTTCTCGCAATGCTTTGGAGGACAGTGTTGAACTCAGATTTCAAGACATGTTTTCAAGATACTTTATGAAATGTTCTCCCCAACGACGTTGAACTGAAACTTCATGAAATGTTTTTAAACACAATACTGAACTCAAACTTTATGAAATAGTCTGAACAACGACGTTGAATTTAAATTTCAAGAAATGTTTCAAACGGCATGGATGAACCCAAACTTCAAGAAATATTCCGAAAGATAACGTTGAACTCAAATTTTAAGAATTTTCCTGAAGGACTACGCTGGATTTGAAGTTCGCGAAATGTTGTGAATAACTACGTTGAACTCGCAATGCAAAAAAGAATAAGAACAGCACTGAAATCCAACTACAAGCAATATTCCGAAGAACAACGCTGAACTCAAATTTCAAGAATTGGAGGTTTTGCCGGAATCCTTGTAGTCACGGTACACCCTTGCAATGGTAGTCCGTGAAACTCCGAACTTCGTTTCTACCTCCGAAATACTTTGGCCCATCTCACGAGCGCCAACTACGACACCGCGTTGAAAATCGCTTAAATCGTTATTACTTGTCATTCTCATGCCGAAAACAGCTCTGACAGCTGGCACAGTATTTGTCATTTCTTGTAGGACTTCCGTCCACAGTGAGTAGAGTTTAGGTCCCAGCCACCTACAGCGACATCGCCTTTTGGGCAGGACATAGAAACGGAAGGAATGAGAGCAAGTCTAGTGACTTTGACAGAACAGTTTGTAGTGAGATTAGAGTACAGTAGATGGCGCCACCGTACAAGTTTGCACATAGAGGGGTGAGAGAATTTCAGGGGGGGGGCATAGGAAAGGATACCCATTTAACCAGTGGGTCCAGCCTGGGGGCCGTCACTTAACGTGCTCGTCCGATGCACGGCGGATATTCAGCGATTGTTCACACCATTACACCATCTTGAAAGATCAGCCCAGGTTCGAACCTGAGGACCCTGCATCGTTAATCTGGCTCGCTAACCACTAAGCCATCCGCGGCCTGACAGCTGGCAAGGATGTCTATCGCTTTATATACGCACTGGCGGACGCAACCGAGTACGCGCATAGGTGACGTTGCTATGTATTTTGCATAAGCTCGCCTTTACCAGTTTTTCTGGCACTTCAGTGTATCATCATCATCATCATCATCATTGTCAACCATTATCAATCCACTGCTGGACGAAGGTCTCCCCAAGTTTCCTCCACAACGGTCTGTCTTGTGCCAGTCTCCTCCATGTCACTCCCGCATATTTACGAATTTCATCCACCCATCTCCCATGTGGTCTTTTTCTGGGTCTTTTCCTGTCCCTTGGAATCCAATCTAAAATTTCGGCTGTCCATCTATGGTCTGTCCTTCTGGCAGTATGTCCAGCCCATTGCCATTTCAGGGATTTAACTCTGATCATGATGTCTTCCACTCTCGTCATTTTTCGGATCCACGAGTTCCTCTTCTTATCTCTCCTGGTTATACCAAGTATGCACCTCTCCATGCTGTTTTGAGTTGTCTGCAGCCTTTGTATGTCTCTTTTAGTTAAGGTCCACGTCTCGGCACCGTACGTAAGCACTGGAAGGATGCATTGATCAAACACTTTTCTTTTAAGACATAATGGCATATTGCTCTTGAAAATTATGCTGTTTCTTCCAAAAGCTCTCCAGGCAAGTTTTGTACGCCGATTAATTTCTTCATCAATGTGACCCTCACTCGATATCTGCTGTCCAAGATAAACATACGTATCTGTTATCTCCAGTTTTTCTCCATCAATCGATAAATCTTCATTTCTTGTAAAAGCATTGAACATCACTTTTGTCTTCTGAAAGTTCATTTTTAATCCCACTTCTTTACTCTTGTCAGCAAGTTCCTGGATCATACTCTGCAGCTCTGATGGGGTAGTTGCAAAAATGACTACGTCATCAGCAAAACGAAGGTGGGTTAGATAATCTCCATTAATCTTTATCCCTTTGTTTTCCCAGTTCAGTGATTGAAAGACATTTTCCAATGTGGCATTAAAAAGCTTCGGAGATATGGTGTCACCTTGTCTCACTCCCTTTCCAATTTTTATGTGTGTTGTATTTTCAAACAGCCGAATCTTTGCACTTGCATTTTCATAGATGTTATTAATAATATTAATGTATGCATCTTCAATACCGCAGGATTTCAGAGCCGTGGTAACTGCTGATGGTTTCACCGAATCAAAGGCTTTTTCATAATCGATAAAAGCCATGCACAATGGAAGTTCATATTCCCTCGCTCTTTCAATTAGTTCTCTCAGTACGTGGATATGATCTATTGTGCTGTAGCCACTCCTGAATCCAGCTTGTTCTCTCGGTTGAGCCATGTCCAGTGTTACCTTCAAGCGGTGTGAAAGAACTTTAGTGAAGATTTTATAAACCACTGATAGGAGGCTGATAGGTCTGTAGTTCCTGAGATCCTCAATGTCACCTTTTTTATGTAGCAGGATCATTGTAGCATTGTTCCAATCCTCAGGAATCTTCCCATCATTAAGGCATCGAGTGAAAATTTGGGCGAGTACTGTTTCAATTTCTCCACTTGCTTCTTGTATGATGTCTATAGTAATTCCATCTTCTCCTGGAGCTTTCCCCCGCTTCATGTTCTTGATTGCATGAGCAACTTCTGCTGGGAGGACTGGAAGAACTCTGGTACCTTTCATGATGTCTGGAGTACATGTATCATCCCTTTCATATAATTTGGAGTAGAAATCTTTCACTCTTGTCAAAATTTCGCCTCCATTTCTTGTTATAGAACCATCTTCTTTTCTCAGAGCCATAATCTGTTTTCTTCCCTTACTGAGATGTCCCTTTGTTATCTTTAGGCTTTGGTTGTTTTCAATTGCTTTCCTCACTAGCTCACAGTTGAATTTCCTTACGTCTTCAGTGATACTTTTTCGTGCTGTCTTGCATAGCTCTATATATTCCACTTTGGAAGTCACATCTTCTTTAGTTGTCCTCATCTCTCTTCTCTTTTGCATCAACATTTTGGTTTTTCCTGATAATTTGTTCACATGCAACTTGTTCTTAGACCCAGCTAATTTTGTTGCTGTTTCCATAAGAGCTTTGGTTACTTTTCTGTTAACTTCCGAAATATCCACTTCTTCCGATGTTAGGCCTTCTAAAGCAGAGAATCTGTTCTTCAGTTCCAACTTGAAAGTATTATGGTGTTTTTTAAGGTTGGTTATGTCAATACATTTTGTTTGTCTTATGAGCTTGCCACGTTCCAGTTTAGTGTTGAGGTACATCTTACATCTCACCAATCTATGGTCACTACCTGTGTTGAACTTGTTCAGCACACTGCAGTCTTCGATGACGAATTTTTTGTTACACATAATAAAATCAATTTCACTTGTCGTCCCAATTGGATGTCTCCATGTCCATTTCCTGTGTGGCTTTTTCTGGATATGAAAATGTTTTTTTTAAAGATGAATGTTGAATCGAAAAAAAATTTTTTTAGCAAAGTTTCCTATGAAGTCAGCACGTTTTCTTTTACAATAGTATGATAAATTTAACGAAATGATAAAATACTTTTTTCTCCGACATCTTTCCCCTGCTGTCAAAAAAGAATCCGACGACGCGAACGCTACTGCTTAAAAGTGTAAAAACTGCAGCAATTTTCAGGCAAAATGCATGAAGCTCTTAAAGCAGGGCAAGGGCAAGCAAAACTTCAGAGCAACACTGTAAGTTACTATAGTCGGGATAAATTACGATAAATCTTTTAAATCTAACAGAGGAAGCTGATTAAGGTGAAAAAAGTTTCAACAACTCATATACACAGAGGTGAAAGTGCTACCTATGGAAAAGGGTTAGAAGATCGATAAGTGTGTAAAACTTAATTACCGAGATCTGAAAAAAAATTTTTTTCTTGGATCGTAATGGTTGAAACACATTTCAGTTCAGATTACAGTAAAAGCAACTTTCAAAAGTAGATAAAAATTTGTTCCTAACACTTGTTTCATTAGAACTTCCCAAATGAAAGATTAATCTTTAAATGCGTGATAACTTTTTACTTTGAGTGATTGCTGCGTTTCATTTGCTATTACGGCATTGAAATTAAGGCATCTGTACTGCCTTTGTCAGTTCTGGAGGAAAACCGAAACGCCGCGTCGAGCAGCTTTTGTGGGTTTCGACTGATTCTCATTTACGTATTCTGAAATATTCACAACAACGTAATATGTCGCAAGAGTGAATGCTCACAAAGACTGATTAATCGTCGTGCATCACATTTAGCAATATACTGTTCACTCAGTAGCTCGCCTTAGTGTGCGTGCAGACAGGTGAACAAATACTTAAAAGTTAACAGATGTATTCTTGTATAAGAGTGTTCAAAAGAGATTGCATTTTTTTTCTCTCAAGAATGGCAGCTTTTAAATAAAGGCGTGAAAGATGGCTTTGAAAGGGCGCACATTTGGGTTTGAAAAGCTCCAGGAAAGCTCGAACCTTCTTTTCCTAAAGGCAGGTGCGCAAATAAGCCATCCCAAAAGCACATTCAAAAATAGTACGTATAGAGGGGTTTTTTTTTCTGTACCATCTTTTTCCCCCTTTCCGAGCTTTTTTTAATCTGGAATTGCAGTACACAGGTTTCATATTACTTTTCCCCCCATCCAGTGACATCTTCGCGACCGCAAACCTGGGATCTTGTTAGAATTGTCTTTAAAAATCCCCTACCCTCTTTTTCGTTTTTTTCCCCCCTTTTTTTTTCATGCCCTAGCAATCCGACGGAGATGAGCCCATAACAGAGGACTTTGATCTCTCGGAAAGGAAATTAATGTTTGTGCGCATTTGGGGGTAAGCTGACATCCTGTGCACAAGAGAATTTGCCTCTTCAACAGCTGGAGGAGTCCTCACGGCACGAAATTAATCAGGGTTTTTATAGATTCTATTCAGCGAGAATATGCGTTATCTACTTAACGCAGGTGTATGCGTATCAAGCTAAATAATTCAAAAAGGTCCTGGTCTACAATTTTTTACAAGGCAAATATTATTGTCAAATGCACTTCAAAATACACAAATAAAAGGCGAATCTTCGGTGTATTTGAGATATCCCCCCCCCTGAGGTTGGCAATACCAATTTTATAGCTGTGTCAGCGTCATAAGAAGAAATAAAAGAATGTCATGTGATTAGGGATAATAGAATGTCGCACTGAGCGATGTTATTCCTCACATAGCCTCGAAATTAAATATTCTATTTTCTCAAGTTCGGCCTAACTGTAGAAAAAAGTAACTTATTTCATCGTATAAAAATGAAGATATACACAGTGTGGCAAAGAATTTTTAAGACTGGGTCTGTAAAATGAAATAGAAACAAGAAATTATAATTTGTTTTGGTTTGTTATTCAAAATAAGTCCCTCCGGCTTCAATACACTTGTTACAGCGATTTAATAATGATTCAAATGCCTGTTCCAGCTCACTTTGCAGAATTGCCTCCAAAGCACGCGTCGAAGCTGTTTGTATGGTCGAAATATCATCAAAATAACACCCTTTTAACGTCATTTTAGGTTTTGGGAATAAAGAAAAGTTGCAGGGTGCTAAATCAGACGAATACGGTGGATGATTCAACACGCACATGTTATTTTTCGCCAAAAATCTACGAACAAGAAGTGAGGTGTGACTGGGTGCATTATCGTGCAACAAACACCAACTGTTTTCATCCCGATATTCTGGACAAATGAGACAAATTTTGCCCATCAAACGCCTCAAAACATTTAAATAAAACTCACCAGTAATTGTTTGTCCACTTGGAACAAATTCTTTGTGGACTTACTTACTTGGAACAAATTCTTTGTGGACCTTACTATCGAAGAATGTAATGAGCATTGTTTTGATTTTCGATGGAACTTTTCTTGTTTTTTTATTACTTCCATTCCGCACTTTGTCGCTTTGTTTTAGGATCATATTGAAAACACCATGTTTCATCACCTGTAACAATCTATTTTAAGAAGTTTGGATCATTTTCAGCGGCTGAAATGTTTCTGCAATGTGCACTTCTCCTTTATTTTTGTTCATTGGTTAACGTGTGTGGAACAAATTAAGCACAGACTTTTGTTTTGCCCAAATCTTCATGCAGGATGGTTCGAGTCGTTTCTTTGTTGATGTTTAAAGACTCTTCTATCATTCTTAATAACGCACATCGATTGTTTGCCACGAAATCACGCACTTTTTCAATAATCTCAGGTGTCCTAGATGAACTTGGTCTTCCGGTATGCTTATCATCTTCTAGCGTATCTCTTCCGTCCAAAAAACGTTTGTGCCACAGGAAAACTTTGATCTACTTAAACAAAACGCACCATAAACTTGTTTCATCATTTGGTACGTTTCCGAGGCACTTTTACCAAGTTTTGCGTTAAATTTAATAACAATCCTTTGTTTCATCTTAATGATTAAACATGAAAAAATTTTTACTTCTCTAATGAACGGCCGTTTCGTTTGAGTTACTTTAACAACTGCGCAGTACTTTTGGCAGAAAACAAGCAGATGGTCACGGTTTATAACACATTCGCGATTACACTGGTGGCGCCACCGTAGGCTGAAATATAGCGCCAGTCTTAAAAATTCGTTGACACACTGTGTATTTCAGATAGTTTCCTAAAAGTATCACCTTGGAATACAGAATCAGATTTGCGAAATAAATTTGGCAGCACCAGAATAGGGGAATCTAAGCCATAACTTATGTATTCTTAGTAAAATAATACAAAATAATAAAGAAGGAATGATATACATAAATATACATATTTATATATACTCGGAAACTTGAGACTTGGTCGTTCTGGGTGGTGTAATTGGTTAGCATGCTCGGGCACAAACCAGGAGACGCGGGTTCGATTCCCGCTCCAGGACGATGAAATTTTCAATTTTTCGGATATATGACTTACCACCCTTGTCATAATTTACGCCAATAGACGGAATCACAACTTTAAATTTATATTATGCATATCAAGTTTCTTCCACAAATTGGTGCCGCGGATGGCATAGTGGTCACCGCTTCTGACTGCCGCGGAAAGGACTTCGGTTCGCTCCTGGCCATGTAGAAACGTTCGAACGATTGAATATTTTTGCCGTGCCTCGGACGAGCACGTTCAGTCGTCGGACTCAGGGTACTGCCCTCCCGGGTTAAAAACAAGGGAGTCTTTCTACCTCATTTCCGTGAGGTGACTTTCCTGTCGGGCACTCTAGCCCATATCTCCTAGCTTCCTACTTCTAAGGGTTGTTTAAGACCTAGGGTCAGACACTCCCTTCCTAAAATCCTCTACATAAATCTCTAAAATTTCTCCTCCACAATTTTTTCCCTTGACTCAGTCTCTTCCATGTTACGCTTTCGAATTTCATCCACCCATTTTCACGTTGTCTCCTTCTGGGTCTATTCCTGTTCCTTGGAATCCAGTCTATAGTATTTCAGTTGTCCAACGGTGATCAGTTCTTGTTGAAATATTGTCCCGCCCACTGCCACTTGGAGGTCTTCACTTTTGATGTCATCAGCTCTTGTCATCTTTTAAGTTTTTATTTGGGGGTTTAACGACCACCATGAGCAACTCGACGGGCTATAAGCAGACATCCATTCCAATTTAGAGCTACTTGTTACAGGGAAGGGAGAAAGCCATTGCGGTAAGACAAACACAACATTCATGCCTCGCCGAGATTCGAACCCGGACCCATCTCGGATTAATTGTCAGAATCCAGCGCTTAGGCCAGTGCGCCACCTGAGACTGCACTCTAGTCATTTTCTTAAACCATGTGTTCCTTTTCTTATCATCCGTGGTTATACAAGTCATGCATCTCTCCACATAAGCGTAACCACTGGAGGGGAGGGGAGCAGGTGGGTCAGGACCCCCAGATTTTCAAAGTCGAGAATCCTCAATGTAAAGGACCCCCAGATTTTCAAAGTCGAGAATCCCCAATGTAAAGGACCCCCCCCCCCCCTCAATTTTTCGGGAATATAATGCACACTTTATGATGTGAACCAACTAAATTTAATAATACACTGAGTGGCCACTTTATTATGATCACCCCCTCAGTACTTCGTTGGGCCATCTTTTGCCTTTAATACTGCGTCGATTCTTAGTGGCATGGACTCCACGAGATGTTGATAGGTGGTTTGTGGAATCTGAGACCATGCTGATGAACAGCACTTTCCAGGAGTGTGAGATTGCAGGGTTGTGAATCCAGCTGTCTGATGGCTCGTTCAACTTAAACCCACAAATTCTCAATGGGGATGAGATCTGAAGATTGTGGGGACCACCTAAGCAAAGTAAACTCCCCGGCATGTTCCTGAAACCAATCCTGTACAATACGAGCACTATCTTGTTGAAAGTAGCCATCGCCATTGGGATAAACCATCCACATTACAGGATGCACTTGATCCGCAACGATGTTTAGATATGATGTGCCAGTCAGACGTTGATAAACACGAATTAAAGGGCCCAAAGCATGCCAGGAAAACATTCCCCAAACCATAACGTTGCCTCCACCAGCTTGAAAGGTTGTAGCAATGCATTTGGGGTCCATGCTTTCGTGCTGTTTCTGCCAAATTCTCACTCTGCCATCGGCATGGTGCAACTGAAAACATGATTCATCGGACCACATAATTTGTTTCCAATTATCGACTTTCCAATCCTTGTGCTCCTGTGCGAACTGGAGACGTTTTCTCTTGTTAACTGCAGACAGCAAAGGTGTTCGAACAGGCCTTCGGCTGCCATATCCCATCCGATGCAGTGTACGGCGAACAGTGCGTGCACAGATCATTTGAGGGGATCCTTGATTAAGATGGTCTGTAATTTGCTGCACTGTTTCCCTTCTGTTGTCTGTTACAGTCTGGACACACTCCGTTCCGCCCGAGCAGTCACACGTTGCTCGTAGAGACCCAGTTTTTTGGCTGACAGTACAGTCTTTAAGCACTTTAATAACAGCTGCTCTGGAACATTTCACGAATGCGGCGGTTTCGGTGATACTCGCTCCATGGCTCCGAGCTCCTACAATCATCCCACGTTGAAAGTCCGTCAAATCGCATTTGTAACCAATCTCGTCACCCAAAAATCACTTTTACTACTGTCGCAAGCACTAAGCTTTCCCTTTTTATACTAGCCTTTCCCTCTGCGGCAGCAACGTGCAGCCATAGCTCATTTGCTTAAAACTGTCAGGTGGTCACAATAAAGTGGCCACTCAGTGTATAAGATTGTAATTTATCGTAGAATGCAAACATGTATATAATGTGTACTTAATAAAACAGCGATATCGATTCCTAATAAGCAAAGTCAGTTCTACAAATTTGTAAGTTACGTTTCTGCCCTGTCTATCATAGTTTTACGGTTGTGTTCGCTAAGTTCCACAATTCGCCAACAGAGGCGCCCGTTAGGTCGCACTTCAGCAACTGCTTTGCTCCTGCGTGTGCAGGGAAGCAGTACAGTATACATATTACATATGTGTGTATGTGTGATCGGACACCCCCCCCGGATTTTTTAACATGGTTACGCACTGTCTCTCCATGTTTCCTGGCGTTATTTGCAGCCTCTGAATATCTTTCTTAGTTAAGGTCCATGTTTCTGATCCACAAGTAAGATCTGGAACAATGCATTTATTAATCACTTTTAAGACATAATGGTAAATTGTACTTTTTTCTTCCAAATGCTCTCCACCCAAGTTTTATACGCCAATTTATTTCTTCTTCGATGTGATCCATATATATCGCTCAGTTTACAAAACATTAGAAATGATGGGCAGTTGGCATGGACATCCCCCGCACAGAGTTGAATAGACCCAAACCAAACGCAGGCAATAAATAGGCTGAGAGCAGAGGTTCCCAACAGTGTAATGCAATCGACGAATATGGGTAAACGTGGTGATCTGTGCGTAGTGGGTATCTGAAAAACGTACACACAAACTTGAAAAACTCGCTGAAAGTTGGTACCTGAAAAACTCGTTCCCGGTGAAGTTAAAATTAGTGCTCTAGTTTTATGCAAATACAAAGTACATATTACAAAACACTTCTGCAAAAGTTAAGCATATCTTGCAGATGTTATTTTTTTTAGAGAACTAGCCATCTCTTTAAAATGCATCACACACACACACACATACACACTCAACTGTCGTATGATAGCGTCTGGTGATATTTTTCAATTTTTAAAACACAGAACATACGTAAACAAATAAGTAACTATTCAGAATTGCTGTATAAAAACAGTAAAACTACTTAAATTATTAACTGTTGAATATAAAAACCGCACTTAACATAATTCCACAATGTTTTGAGCACAGTAAAAATTTTCTCTAGAATGTTATAAAAAAATCCCACAAGTCTCTATTCTTTCGTCCCAGCGAAGAACATGTTTTAGTTCACTACATTCTGAAGGATGCGTAGTTATGTATAAACAGCAGTATAATACATATGCAACACCTTATCCACATTGGTACGAAATTTCATTCATTGATCACATTCTCTGGCTAATATACGGTGCACTAATAGACAGGGATGTGGCTGTAAAGAGTGGCCTCAAGTCGTCTGGAAAAAAAAAAAAAACAAGGATGCTTTCCCGTCATCCAGTTTTTATAAATTAAAACCCAGAAAATGATTTTTTTTATTGGACGTTTAACGACCACCGTGAGCAACTCAATGGGCTATAAGCAGTCGCCCGTCCCTAATTTAAGGGTCACTGGTTCCAGGGAAGGGAGAGAGCCAGTGCCGTAACACAAACACAACATCCGTGCCTCACCGGGATTCGAACCCGGACCCCTTTCGGAAGAATGATCAGATGCCATCGCCTAAGTCACTGTGCCACCGGGGCGGCAGAAAATGATTCTAAATATTTATCTTATTTAATGGGGAGTGCCAAAAATTTTGTTTTCTTTACTTAACTCAAATCAGCCGTCACAAATTACTTGCTATTTTTTTAAGAAAAATTTTGTAAAATCTTTTTACCGAGGCAAGGGGCCCTCGAAGCCGCGAGCCCCCCCCCCCGCAGCAATGCGGGGATTGCGAAGGCTATCAGTATGCCCCTGTACTGTGCGACTTCGATCGTGGACGCATTGTCAGTACAATACAGATGGATTATTCTAACGCGTATGTGGTGACAACCCTAGGGTTCTCGAGGGCAACCGTATCAAGGGGGTACCGCAGATATACCATCAACGGACGTACAAGCGCCCAGAGAGCAAGCGGTGGACACGCCATTGATGACCGGGATCGACGTAGACTATCAAGGCTCGTACAGACAGACCGCTTGGCAACGGCGGCGCAAATCACATCCAGGTTAAATTTCGGAGGCGATGCGTCGTGTGGTCAGATGAATCCCGCTTCTAGCGGTACCGAGCTGACGGGAGGGTGCGGGTGTGGCGTCGATAGCATGAGGCCATGACCCCGTTTGTGCCAGGTCGGGTCTTTTCAAGGCAGGGCTCTTTCATGGTTTGAGGAGCCTTCTCATGGGGCACATTAGGTCCCTTAATGTTTCTGGAGAGGCCCGTAAACTCTGCGCGCTACCAGCATGTGCTGGCTGAGCACATGCGTAGTGCGATCAAAAAGTTCTAAGACTAGGTACGTAGCGCGCCAACAGATGGCAGTACGCGGATCATGACCTTCATGAGTCATTGTACCGAGTGTCGTCGTTCTGTGAACATCGAGAGCTGTGCTACACGATATTCGGTGACCACATGCAGAACACAGCTGCTATTTCGGTATGGACTGCAAACTAGAGCAGCGAGCGAACATCAAATTCTGCGTCAAATAGGGAACGGAGACGCATGAAATGTTTCTGTCGCGGATCATCACTGGGGACGGAACTTGGGTCCACGGTTACAACACGGAGACCAAACAACAGACGTCACAGTGGAAGATCCCGGTATCTCCACGACCGAAGAAGGCCCGTCAGGTCCGGAGCGCAACCAAAAGGATGCTCATCGTGTTCTTCGACATTCGTGGGTTGTGCACCGTGAATTCGGCCCCAAGGGCCAGACCGTCACCGCTCTTTTTTACTGCGATATTCTGCGGCGTCTTAGGAGGACATACGCCTCAAACGACCTGAAATGTGGCGCAGGGGCGATTTCTTGCTCCAACACGACAATGCAGCTGCTCACAGAGCAACCCACCAGTTTTGCAGCCGCAACAGCATGACTACCCTTTCTCACCCGCCGGATTTGGCCCCCTGTGACTTCTTTCTGTTCCCGAAGATGAAGCTGAAGCTCAAGGGTCGCCGGTTTAAAACAGTGAACGTGATCCAGCGCAAATCGCAAACGGTGTTTGACACGATTCGCGAACAGGACTTTCAGAGAGCGTTCCAACAGTGGCAAAAACGCTGGCAGCGGCGTATCGTTGCCCAAGGAGACTAATTTGTGGGAAATCATAGCCAGACTTAAGTAACGAAATTACTTAGTTGTACATTGAAGAGCAATTGAATTAGATATACCTGTCTAGTAACGTGTAGCACCACCTTTCACCCTGATGACGGCGGCGATTCGTCTCGGCATGGACTCGACAAGACACCGGAAGCGTTGGGAAGCCATACGGATCCACGACCCCTGAACAAGCTCCCACAGTTCACGAACATTTGATGGAGGGGGGTCAGAGCCTCTCTTGATGGCATCACAGATGTGCTCGATGGGATTGAGGTCAGGTGACCTAGCTGGCCAAGGAAACGAGGTCACGTCGGTGGAGTGTTCATCCAACCATTCGGATATAATTCGGGAGCTGCATTGTCTAGTTGCAGGAGGAGGTCCCCAGTGGGATGTTGAAGGTGCACAAACGGGAGCAAATTGTAGTCTAGGATATCCCGGTAACTCTGACCTGTGAGTGAAGATGTCACACGTACCAGGGGTCCCATTTCAGTCCACGTAAACAGACCCCATACGAGAATGCCACCCCCACCAGCTTGAAGAGTACCCTGCTGGCAAGAAGGATCCGTCGCTTCTTGATGGTTTGCGCCGTACTCGTATCCTGCCATCCGCATGTACCAACGTAAATATCGACTCATCAGTCCAGGCAACATTTTTCCACATGTGTAGGGTTTAGTGGCGATGTTCCCGCGCCCATGCTAATCTTTGCACCCTGCGATGTGCGGTTAGCAGCGGTACCCTCGTGGGACGATGGCTTCTGTACCATACAGCGAGGAGATGGTGCGGCTGCTTGCACGTTTTTGTGCAGCAGCGTTAAATTGCAGAGTGATTTCTTACAATGTGGTCCGTCTATCCGCTGTTACAATGCGAGCTAGCAGACAATGACACCGCTCGTCCACACGCTGTTGTCCACGGCAGTTGACCCCTGCAGGGATGGTTTTACCGGATTCGATGTACTCACGGTGCACCCGTGACACAGTGGCTCGTGAAAATCCCAGTGCCTGCACGACTTCCGAGATGGAGTGACCCATTCGTCGGTCTCCGACAATTTTCCCACGATTAAATTCGCTTAGATCCTTCAGTCTTACCCATACTGCGTAAGACTCTTACTGATTGTCGTCGCATCACTCCTCATATTGTCGGATCGCTGCATACGTCATGTCGTTTCCGTTTACATGGCCGCCCACAGCGCCACATTAGCATAACGCCAGGTGTCTCTAAGTTGCTCTTCAATGTACACCGGCCTAGTCTCGGAACTTTTTGATCGGACCTCTTACATCCTTTCATGGCTTTTGCGTAACCTGCGGCCGACGGGTTTTTTCAGCAGGACAATGCGCAACCCCACCGGACCGCAACCACCCAGACATGGTACGGCAGTATACCTGCTACATTTTTGTGTGCAACTATTTTTTTTTTCTTAATTTACATCGCAAGCGCTCTTGGGGAGTTCTGAAAAATAATCAAAGACTAACACATGAGGGGGGGGGGGCTCTCACAGAAAAAAATAAAAAGATTTTCATCAGTTGTTGCTTTCCGATGCCTTTTTCCAGAACCATGAGGCTTTGAGCTGGGTTTTTGGGAGAAATGAATACCGCGAGAATAGCGACTAGTAACAGGGTTTTTGAGCATAAGCCAAACTGCAATAATATGTACCAAGAATACACATTGAAGAGAAAGTAAAGAAGTTAAATGGATGAGTGGGATCCGTTGTGTGAATACATAAATGGATTATCAGTCGAGAAACTAGGAAGAATTGAGAAAGATAAAGTAATTGGCATGCTGATGAATCCAGTTCTTCGGAGCAGGACATCATTGAAAAAAATGGGAGGGGAGGTATAGTTTTAAATCTATTGTGAAGAGTTGTGATTTTTAGAGTGGAAAAATGGGAAATTAAGACGTGCCAACACAACACATTAAGTGTATAGGAAAGGACTTACGTCCACAAGAGACGAGAGAATCAAGGTCAGATGACGTACAAACGAGAATGTCAAAGCAATGATCGAAGCCCATAAACATTTAATTGAAATTATCAAGAGAAAAAAAAAAAAAGGATTGATAATGGGCATATTAAGCGTTTGGATGGAGAAAGATTGCTGAAAATGATTCCGAAACGGCTTCTTAAAAGCAAAAGGTGAAGGCCAAGGATTTTCTGAATGTTAGGAGTGTGAAGTCAGATCTGAAAGAACACAAACAAAAACGAATAAAGGAGAAAATTTTGACTAATTTGTAACTTAGTTTTGGGGTTTGCGAGATTTCTTTGGATCTCATCTTGAAGATGCAATCTAAAGAAATTTGTATGGAAGAAGTTAGGGCGGATTTGAAAAATAAAGGCTGTAAAGATAAGAACGAATTGAAGAAAAATATTTGACCTATACGGCATTTTTATTATTATTATTTTTATTTTGAGGCGGTTAGTTTTACGGATAGCTGAGTGCTTTGGAAAATTCAACCCCTTAAAAGTGAACGTCAAAATTGAAAAAAAAAAAAATCTGAACGGAAGTTGTAAGAAAAAATAAAGAATGGAGGAGAAAAATGTAACGTAGGTGTACGTTTTTTTTTGTTTTTTTTTGGGGGGGGGGGGTTGCGTAAAACTACGTGCTTTAATAAACTGAGCTGCTTAAAGATGAAGGTAAACATTCTGAACGGGAAGGAGAGAGAGAGAGAGAGAGAGCAGATTTGAAAGGTGAAGACTTAAAAAAAAAAAAAAATAGATGAACGGAGGAGAAAATTTGTGCCAATTTGCAACTTATTTTTCGAGAAGGATCTGGTGGGGAAAGGGGCCTTCCAAAAGCTACAAGATTCGGAAAATGAAATACTTTCCCTATTCCAAGAGATACGTACTAGCGGTGGGAGCCAAACAGGACCCTACAAGCAGGGGCGTTCTTAAACCATTGGGGGTGGGGGGGGATGAAGCTCCACAATAATTTCGAAATAACTTTCGTCATAGTGAAAATCTTATTAATACGTGAAGACAATATAAATGGACAAAGTCATCGCTCTTTTCTTAAATTAACACACAGCAACCGAAAAATTTTACTTCGACGTCGCTGGGATCGAACCCCAGAACTCTCGACAACTAGCCGAGTGCGTTCGCTTTACGCTAACTAGAAAGAGCGATGGCTTTGTCTATTTACATTGTCTTCAAGTATTCGGAAGATTTTCACAATTTCTCTCGGCATTTGGGTTTATTAGCTATAATTAAATAGCTTGTGCAGTTAAGCCCCACCAGATGAAGACGTCTCAGTTGCTGAGCCCATCCCTACGGATTTGTGAAGTTAGAGGCTGACAGATAAGCACAGATAGCGCCGTGGATTGTTGGCCACCGTAGCGTAAGGCGAACGCACTCTGCTAGTTATCGAGAGATCTGGGGTTCGATCCCAGCGGTGTCGAAATACAATTTTTCGTTTGCTGTGTTAAAGAAAAACGTGGAAAGAATCTACTTTCGTCATACATTTCAAAAATCATAAATTTCTAAACCTTTATTAAATTTGGAAATTATTTAAAAACAATGATCAACCATCAACAAATAAAGAAGACATAAATGACAAATTTTGGCATATTACATTGTGTCAGGATAAGACTAATAAATAAAGTGTTTATCATTTAATCAAAGGTAAATAATTTTTGTTAATTAAAACCTACTAATCGGAAATATGAGTCAATTGTTGCTTGTTTTGTGCTGTTATGATAGCAGCTATTATTTTTTTCTCAATATTTTCTAACTCGGTGGATAAGATATTTCTAGATACACTAAGATTTCCTAAACTTTCAAGTAGCAAGTCGGTTTAAAACTATTTCCTGTTCTATAGTGATTTATTAGTCATCGCTTAATTGGTGATCATTCTTGCCCTGAATGTGCTCCACTGTGTCCGCATCTGTGAATTCCCTTTCGAAAAACATACTTTCGAAACTGGACTAACCATCACTAAATTTTAGTTTTAATTCATCCCTGTTTTTTAAAAATGTAGAAAAGGGATTTGGTGGATTATCAAACTTTTTCGCAACTTCAAATTTTTCATTTTTTTTTTTTTTTTTACTACGAAACTTATTGCTTTCACTGAGTATTAAAGTTTTACGTTCGCAGAAAATCACGATTTTTCGCGTTTCGTAAGCACACTCCACATACTACGCGCAGTCGAAGTCCGATAAAATATGCCAAATGTGACCAACTTTTCTTTATTACCTAGGTGAGACAACTTGAGCGATGCCCAATGAAGAGTGGAGTGACATCCGCAAAAACGTAAAGAATCCCGGTCAGGAATCATATTTCTAGCATGACACTGAGCCAGTGTCCTGTCCCATACAAACAAGTTCGCGGCGTCCCCGAGCAAAGATTAAGTTACTGAAAAGTAGCGATGGGAGGAGGGCATAAAATACATTTTCCCGGGAGGTGTGTGTGAGGGGGGGGTTGAAAATGGGAGTAAATGGAGAAACAACTGAAACTTTGTCTTCATACAAACGGACCTGGCTGTAAGGGGAACCACGGGGTATTACAAACAGTCCATAGTTACTAGTTTTTCGGTGAAAGAGGAAGAGATAAAACCTTGGTTAATATAATTTATTTTGTTCATGCTGAATTTCGATATTACGGAAGAACAAGTTTTCCGCAGGGCGCAGCTACTGATTGCTAAATTTAACCAAGGTCAGAATAAGCCCATTTCGACCCGAACCATGCGTAGGGAGTGTCATGGAAATCGTCTGTACATTCAAAAGTCACAGCAAAAAAAAATCGCTTAAAGTAATACTGAAAACACCGTAAACAGAAATCAAAGAAATGTAAGAAAGTTTTGTGGTCAGATGAATCGCCCTATACATTGTTCTGCACTTATATAGGCGGCAGAGAGTGTGGCGAGAATGTTATTGTTGCATCTAGGAAATTTCAGAGGATTTTAGAATTAAGTTCTATTCCAAGCAATATTCTAGCGGTGAGTTCGAAAGGAGCTACTACGGCGGCAATCAGTAATTAGAAGTTGTAAAACAGTGTTCACAGGCAGTCTTTCTTTGTATTGAAGAGCCAGTTCGAAAGCCTTAAGTGCTTTTATCGTCCTATGGTGCGATCATGTGTATTGTAATTTGTAAACTGCATTCGAGACAGCTTAATTGATTTACTGCCGAGGAGGCATCTGACGCTCCCTCTCACCTTTAAGCTAGGAACACATAGGAGGTCAAGCTAAGTAGTCGAAGAAGAGATCACAGAAGTCTGCGAGAAGTCGCGAGACTATGCTTTCAGAAGGAATCACGTTCGGGCCTCAGGGCCGGACAGCGAAACGGAATGAAACGTTATGTAGAATCGTAGAAGGATATTAAAGAGTAAATGATTAGGAAACATAATAAGTGACAAACTGGCAGATTCAAGTACTAATTTAGTAAGATAATTCCAGGACAAACCAATAACGAGATTTAGATAATAATAATAAAGAACAGATTTAATACCGCAACTGCTTTTAATACTTTCTGCGAGAGCTAATTCTTTCGTAACATCCGCAACGACTTGTAATTAAGCTCATCGAACTCTAAAGGGTTACATATAACCCGACTATTTTACATTATGAAGGATGGACTTTGTGCCATGTGAACACAATCTAATCATCTTACATTATGAAAGGGTGGACTATGTTCCATGTGAACACAATCTAATCATCTGCAGGCGACACCATGCTATGCAGAACGTTCTATTTGTACGTGTGACTCAGTTGATACCAGTGGAAGGTAAGATGACGTCCAGGAAATGCCTGAGTGTTGTAGTTGACCAAGGGCAACCTTGAATATTGCACTTCCTTCCTGCACGCGATGGCATCTTTATGGATGACAATGCAAAAGCACATCGAACAAGAATGGTTTGATGAGCACAGGAGGACTTGCATTATCTCTCTTGGCTTCCACAGTTCCCTAATCTGAACCCTATTGAAAATGCGGGGGGGCATGTTGGAAAGAGCTGTTCAACGTCGACGCCCTCTTTCGTTAACACTGACAAAGTTGCGTGATAGTTTGCTGCACGAATGGCCATCTTTGGACGAAAAGGAACTAAGCACCTCAGAGAATTCATGCGGCGTGGCATACTTGGTTACTGACAGTTACAACAAGTGTAGCCTACAAGATACCAAATAAAGTTTCTTATTTATACTTTTTGAACAGTTTGTGTGTGTTTAATGTAAAAAGTACTTTCGCAGTTCCTTTTTAATATTCTCGCTCTGTGTTAGTTAATACACTATCTACCAACAAGTAATTGGACACCTGTGACAGCAAAGGAAAACTAAGTTTATTCACCTTCAATAGTTGGTGGAGCCTCCACGAGCGGCGATTACAGCTGCGACACTCCGGGGCATACTCTCAACCAGGCGTTGCACGACGGCTAGCGGTATTTTTTTCCACTCGGCTTGGAGAAAACAGGTCAGTTCCTTCACCGATTTCGGACGGTGAGGGCACCCCTTAAGTCGACACTCCAACTCGTTCCAGAGGTGCTCGATAGGGTTAAGGTCCGGGCTCTGCGCAGGCCAGTTCATTCGATTAACCCCATTGTCACCATACCAAGCCATGGTGGACCTCGCAAAATGACAGGTGGCATTGTCATCCTGAAAGTAATGTGGGCCCACCCCGTAAAACTGCCACAACGTAGGAAGCGCATGGTCATCCAAAATGGTGCAGTAGGTCTCGGCGTTGAGTCTACCAAGAATTGCGACCAAGGGTCTCGTGCCATACCAGGAGAAACACCCCCATAGCATAATTCCACCGCCGCCGAACTTCACAGTTGGCACAATACATTCCGGCAGGAGGCGTTCTCCAGGCAGACCCCGAACCCACACCCTGCCATCCGAACGGTAGAGGGTGAACCTTGATTCGTCGCTCCAGAGAACCTGTTTCCACTGTTCAACGGTCCACTGTCGACGTTCTTTGCACCACGTTAGCCGAGCAGCGCTATTGGACTTGGTGATCAAAGGCTTGTGGGCGGCAGCACGTCCATGATAACCGAGCAGATGGGCTTCCTTACGGATGGTATTCATCGAAAGAACACTCCCGAATGCCTGTTGAAACTCCTCGCGGATATGGCCCATCGATTTGATGCGGTTCTTCAGAATTTCTCTGGCCAGCACCCGTCGGTCTCTAACTCCTAATTTTGTGGGTCTGCCGGGTCGGGGCACAATTCCGACAGTCACCTCTCATCTTCCACTTGCCAATCACGTAGGCCACTGTCGATTTTGGGTATTTCAACTGAGAGCTCCGAACTGCGTGGCATCTTGCATGCGACTGGTTGCGTTGTTGTTTCCCACACGATATTTAAAGGCGGCGGCCGTGACGTGTATCAGGACCGCAGATATCGTCGATTGCAGGGGTGTCCAATTACTTGTTGGTAGATAGTGTATATATTTCGATAACGCGTTTTCAGCCAAAGCAAACAAAAAAGCGCCTTCTGTTCTGCATCTTTTAGTAATTAATATATTTGTGAATTTTGATTAATGTAAGTGTTATAATACATCGCAATGTTTCGCTCAGGATTTTTCAGATTTACGGGAGCTCATTTTGTTTTAATTCCTGAGTAAGCACCATATCGATTTTGCGTGATAGTTGTCATAAACACCATTTCGGTATAAGAATAATAGTGAATAAATAGACGTTAAAATATGTGAACATTTTTAACCGCATAGAGAGCAGCAAATACCACTTAAACGCCACTGGCTGGGTGTTAACAAAATGTCACCAAATGAAAAATGAAATATGAAACTAATGTAGCAATTTTTTTTTTTTTTTTTTTTTGTCCTGTGGTGTTTTCGTATCAGTGGTGTATGACACCATGAGTTTACTACGCAGACTAACAGATGGCGCTGTATTCTCGAGCAAGCCAAAACGTTAATTTGGAAATTGGTCAGTCTGTAGCGGAGGATTATGTGCCTGAAATAGTTTACTCTGACCAAGAGCGGATTGAGTCTGAAACCTGGCTGGGAATTTTTGTCTTGTGGCCCGCTACAGAAACGCACGCACGCACACACAGGCAGTGGCGTAGGAACGCTTTTGATTTAGGGGGTACAAGCTCATGAACCTTACATCTCAAGGATTAAGCCATCTATGGATGACCCCCTCCGAATTATTTTGGGGGCGGGGAAGGGGGTGTAGTATATTAGAGTTTTTATAAAATACGTATACTGATCAAGAATTCATCCGAATGAACATTGTTGTTATTATTATTATTAATTATTACCATTATTTTTATTGCTGACAAAAAGTTCACATTATTAATTTCTTATCAGAAAATGAATGAAGAAGTTTTTTTTTTGTGTGTGTTCTCTCTTGTTAATTTTTGTACTTTTTTTTTCCATTAAAATATTGAGTAGGGACAAGTCAACATTAGGATGAATTTCTGTCAGCAGGGTTTGGAAAAGAGGGATTTCTCAGGAAATGTTATATAACTCCTTTACAAAAACGAATTAAATTTCTTATCATTTTTGTTTACGTTAATAAAGTAAAACCGCAGTAAGATAAAAACTGCTCTACCCGCGAAGATAGTACCATTGAAGCATTATGAAGACTATATTAAAAACTTTGAACGATACAAAGGCTGACAATTGATGTAAAAAGCCCATTGGTCTGGTGCAAAGCTAAATGATGGTGGAGATATCGAGGAATTGGAGTTCCATGAATGGAATGTGAAATCCGTAATGCACTTGTATTGCTACAGATCTTAAGACCGCCCCGGTGGCGCAGTGGTCTAAGGCGTTGGCCTCTGATCATTCGTCCAAAAGGGGTCCGGGTTCGAATCCCGGTGAGGCATGGATGTTGTGTTTGTCTTACCGGCACTGGCTCTCTCCTTCCCTGGAACCAGTGACCCTAAATTAGGGACGGGCGACTGCTTATAGCCCATTGAGTTGCTCACGGAGGTCGTTAAACCTCCAATCAAAAAAAAAAAAACAGATCTTAAGACAGAAAACAATTTTAGTGCCGGGGCTGCGGGCGCTGAAATGTCCACTTGTGCATTAATTTTTTTTTTAAAAGTGCAGAAAGGACGACCTGATCAAGATGCATGGAATTTTAAGAGAAAAGAAACACTGATCACAAGTATGTTATCAAGCCCTAGCCCTACCATATGCTGTTTGAAGTTATTAACAAAAACCTCGCACTCGTAGTTTCCCTGCAGAACTAATTTGCTGGAGTTTCCCAGATGGTTGGCCAGTTTTTGGTGGATGAAAAGCCTCCCACTACAAGCTTCGGAAATTAAAAAAAAAACCAGATGACCCGTGATATTTCTTTGAAAAAAAAAGAGAATAAAAAAAAACAGTAGCATATAAATTTTTCAGTTCACTCTTTATGAATGATTGGTTTGTGTTTGCTCATATCTGGGGGTACAGTAGATATTAATGTACCCCTCTCCAAAAATCTGGGGGTACATTGTACCCCTGTACCACCACCCCCCGTTCCTACGCCACTGCACACAGGGGAACATTTCATAAATTGCTTCATGAACAAGGGCATCGGAACTAGTTTATGACAACGGGGGCAAAATATCTGCATATGGCAGTTTTTGGTCAGATCAAAAAACTTATTGCCCTTTTGTAAAACAGAATGTGCTGACGTCATTTGAACATGCTACAAATAAAACGATTGGTATCGTTGAAATCTAAATTAATATAAATCTCTAATTTTACATGGTTTTTCGATATAAGACGTTTTGCTGATGTCATAAAGGATGTTAAAATGTATTGAAACCACCACATTGGTATGAATTCCATAGGAATCGTAGCCTTTATGTTATTACATCAAACAACGTTAGAATAAAAATACATTTCATTCCCTTCTTCCTCTTGCTCTTCCATTTTCTTTCTTAAACAAAGACTGGTTTTATCATAAAATAAAAAACGCTCTTCTTATAAAAACAATAATTTTTAGGATAACGGTATTTTTTTTAATTAGACTGATACTTCGTAAATTTTTTCGTTCGCATACCGGACAAGCGAGGAAAGTTTAAACCGCGTCTAATAATAAATAAGCAAAGAGTGAATAAACAAAGACATCGCTCTTTCTACCTTTTAGCAACACACAGCAACCGAAAAATTATTATTCGGTCACCGCCGGGGAAATGAATCCCTGATCTCTCGATGTCTGCCTAACGCGCTAGGCTAGATATCGAGAGATCCGGGATTCAATTCCCGGCGGAGACCGAATAACAATTTTTCGGTTGCTGTGTGTTGCTAAAAAGTAGAAAGAGCGATGTCTTTGTTTATGTATTTGGAGGATTTTCACTTTAAGCAAAGAATGCTTAACCCGCGTCTCAGAAATCATGCAAGACAAGTGAGGAGAGTTTAACTCGCGGTCTAGCGTTTCAGGAGTTGATTAGCAATTAGAGTAGTAAACACTATTTTGTTTTATCAGAAGGAATTTTAAATGGCAGGAAATGAAAACAAGAATTATTCCGATTTCTAATTACGGACATAATTTAAAAAGGAAGAAAAGTAAGGAGGCAAAGGTGATGTTTCGCTCCTGCACGCAGATGAGTGCGGGGGCTGTTTTTCCCTCTACCCCAACGGTTCCGACGTCGCCGATCATGAAAAAAATTCTGTTAACTGAAATAGAACTATTGAAATATGCATGGTAAAACTAATTCAGTTGCAAATAAAATTCTACAGAAGTTTAAGGGTGAAAAACTTTTAAAAATAGACTCACGATTGAATGTTACGTATCAAACCATGCTCAACGAGGTGTTGAAGCAGATAATGATATTTACTTGGCCACTGGTCGTCAACTGAGCAACGTTGTCACCACCTGCTTGAATAGACGACATTTATTTGGATTCATGAACTGCAAATTTGATCCATGAGCCAGTGCCGGTAAATTGTTGTTTCTTTTGAGATAAATGTAGGTAGGACATGGATTTTGAAAATATCTCTGCCAAACAATGGCGTTGTGCTTGCTCTACGTCTGTACGTGGATAAGGGTGTGGAAATGAATCCATCTCAAAACTACTGTATTACTAGTGCTTCCTTCAAGATTACAAAAGGAAAAGTAGGGGCGTAGGTCCTACCAATGTCCTTTTGGTTCCAAGTCCAACAGCCTATGCTTAACCGTATTAGCTTAATTTACTTATAACAGCGTTCTTGACCCGGAGGCAATTTTTTCACTGAAATAGAATTTTTCTTTGTAATATTAGAACAAATGTCCAACATATATATGGATACTCGTAGAAGGAAACACCATTTTTTTTTTTTTATATAGTCCAGAGCCAGTCATCCCGTGTCCATTGCTCCCAAATAAAAGAGGGGAGAGAGAGAGAGAGAGAGAGAGAGAGCTGCAGAGTATGATTCATGAACCTCCATGGTGGATGAAATGCGAAAGCATTACCTCCGGCATGCTTTCGAATTTCATCCACCCACCTCCCATGTGGTTCTTCTTGTTTTTTTTTCTGTCCCTTGGAATCCAGTCTAAAATTTCGGTTGTCCATCCTTCTTACGGCAACATGTCCAATCCATTGCCACTTCAGTGATTTTACTCTGCTCATGAAATCTTCCACACTTGTCGTTTTCCTTACCCACTACTATCTCTTCTCATCTTTCCTGGTTAAACCAAGTATGCATCTCTCCATGCTTCTTTCAGTTGTCTGCAGCCTTTGTATGTCTTTTTTAGTTAAGGTACTGGAAGGATGCATTGATTAAACGGTTTTAAGACCTAAAGACATATTATTCTTGGAAATTGTACTGTTTCATCCAAAAGCTTTCCAGCCAAATGTTATACACCGATTAATTTCCTCATCAAAATGGCCATCTGTTTTCCAAGGTAAGTGTAGGTATCGGTTACCTCAAGCTATTCCCCATCAATCGCAAAATCTTCATTTCTTGAAAAAAGCATTGTACATCAGTTTTGTCTTGCTGAAAGTTCATTTTTAATCTTACTTCTTTACTCTTCATAGCAAGTTCCTGGATCACACTCTATAGCTCTGAAGGGATAGTTGCAAAAATGATTACATCATCCCACGTTCCAGCTCCAGGGCGGCTGTTTTCCCAACTGAACTACGCCAGCAGGCTTATCACTGCAACATTGCTGGTTTGGTTCATACGCTACCGCTGTAGTATCTCATCTACGTCATGTTACATACTACGTTGCACACGGAAGAGCATTTCTGAAATTTGATATAATTTTGTTGAACTTATTGGGCTACACAAACCCTTGTACCGTTCGACCTTCGCTATTGCTCAACCAGAATTGCCAATATCACAAACCTACACCATTCACTACGTGGAACGCACGCAAACAATACGCTGGAACAGGTTGGGCCGATGGCGTCCTAATTGCAAATTTGTAGAGGTGTTGGCACTGGAAGAAAAAATTATCGTATATTGCATCATTACAACTTTTCAGAGTGCCCGCGAATGAGTGGAAGATTAAACTTAAATGCTCTTTTAACATGCTTTATTCGAATAAGTGGCAACACCGTTTCTTGTGAGCCTTCATTAAACGACTGTTTATGCCACACTAATGGAGGATTCTCAGTGCAATTCACATTTTTCACGCATTCCTGATCTGGAGTCTCTTCCATCTATCTCCATGACAAAGGAAAAACGAAGTGCTGCGCGATTTCCGTGGCTTGTCAAACAATTTATTTTCTTCCGATATCATCATCATCATCATCATTGTCAACCATTATCAATCCACTGCTGGACGAAGGTCTCCCCAAGTTTCCTCCACAACGGTCTGTCTTGTGCCAGTCTCCTCCATGTCACCCCTGCATACTTTCGGATTTCATCCACCCATCTCCCATGTGGTCTTCTTCTGGGTCTTTTCCTGTCCCTTGGAATCCAATCTAAAATTTCGGCTGTCCATCGATGATCTGTCCTTCTGGCAGTATGTCCAGCCCATTGCCATTTCAGGGATTTAACTCTGATCATGATGTCTTCCACTCTTGTCATTTTTCGGATCCACGAGTTCCTCTTCTTATCTCTCCTGGTTACACCAAGCATGCACCTCTCCATGCTGCTTTGAGTTGTCTGCAGCCTTTGTATGTCTCTTTTAGTTAAGGTCCACGTCTCTGCACCATACGTAAGCACTGGAAGGATGCATTGATCAAACACTTTTCTTTTAAGACATAATGGCATATTGCTCTTGAAAATTATGCTATTCCTTCCAAAAGCTCTCCAGGCAACCCGCTTGGCCAGCGTGGTGAGTTATGGCCAAACCCCTCCAAAATGACTCCACAACTTAATCTTCCGATATACACTGCACGATATAAGAAATGCCACACATGAAGGAATGCACGAAATGAGACAAAACTATCCACTCTTATAAACGAGTACGTAGGAACGAAGTGATTTAATTTCTCAGGAATTACATGAATGCGATGTGGCAGGAGACAGTGTGACGTGATCTGAGCTAGTAGGTCGTATAACCGCCATGTTGGGCTATGCATTCCGCAACACGGTGTGGGATGGAGTGAAAAAGTCCCCGGATGCAATGGGCGAGGAGGCAGTATAATATGACCTGAGTCACATGACCACCATGTTGGGCTACACATTAGGCAGTACGGTGTGGGATGGAGTGAAAAATTCCCCAGATGGTGTGGGATCGAATGAAAAAGTCGCTGGATGCCATGGGCGAGGAGACAGTATAACATGGCCTGGCTCAATGAGTCACATGACCACCATGCTGGGCTATTCATTCGGCAACATGGTGTGGGATGGAGTGAAAAAGTCCTCGGATGCAATGGGCGAGGAAGCAGTATAATGTGACATGAGTCAATGGGTCACATGACCACCATGCTGGGCTACACATTGGACAGTATGGTGTGAGATGGAGTGAAGAAATCCCCAGATGTTGTGGGATCGAGTGAAAAAGTCCCCGGATGCAATGGGCGAAGATGCAGTATAATATGACCTGAGTCAATTGGTCACATGGCCACCGTGCTGGACTATACATTCGGCAACACTGTGTGGGATGGAGTGAAAAAGTCCTTGGATGGTGTGAGATGAGTGAAAAAGTACCTGGATGGTGCGGGATGAGTTAAAAAGTCCCTGGATGCAGGGACGTAGCCAGGGAGGGCCAGGCCGGGCTGAGCCCGACCTGTGTTTCCTTTTGCCCGTCCTAGGGACTCACACAACAGTATAGTGCCCGACCTCTTTCACATCTTTTGCCCGACCACTTTGTACGTATCTTTTGCCAGACCACTTTATATCCTTCGCCAGATCTGAATCATCAGCCGCCCCTCCCAACTTGCTTGTCTGGCTACGGGCCTGCCTGGATGGTGTGGGATCGAGTGAAAAATTCCCCGTATGGTGTCCCGAGGTATCGCTCAGCATTCGCTGTTTATCGGTGTCCACAATTCATCGTCATTACGAGGGGGATCGTGCTGGCTAGAGCAGCACCTGGACATCTTGTAAGCGTGGTCTGCTGATGTTGGCAATGTGCGGACGAGCGTTATCTTGTTGAAACTGAGCGTCAGAAATACTCTGTAGATACGGCAACAAAACGAACTGTAGTACCTCCTCGACGTACAGTCCTGCGGCCATGTGTACGAACGGTGAACAGCTGCTGAAACTGATAGCGCCCAAAACCATGACACCAGTCTGGAGAGCCGTATGACGCACACGAATGGCAGCAAGATTAGCACGGTGAAAACGTCGCGCGTCTTCTCCAGTTTCAATCGGCTAGTTTACGCACACGAATGGCAGCAAGATTAGCACGGTGAAAACGTCGCGCGTCTTCTCCAGTTTCAATCGGCTAGTTTACGCACACGAATGGCAGCAAGATTAGCACGGTGAAAACGTCGCGCGTCTTCTCCAGTTTCAATCGGCTATCGTCGGCACCGAGACAGAAGCGAGACTCGTCCCTGAATACAACATGATTCCATTCTTCCCGCGACGCATGTCTGGTACGGCACCAATGCAATCTTGCACAACGATGTACTGCTGTGAGTGACAGTCTTCGCAATGACTGGCGAAAGCGCGAACCTGACTCAGCCAATCTGCAATTCACAGTCCGTGTCGATACGGGGATGTCCTTAGATGTCTGTACACCTCATCGAATGTCATGCGCTATGGATTGTAGTGCTGCTACGGCTTGCTTTGAATGTGGGGATTGAGGCTTTCGAACGTTCGCGTTTGAGCACCAGCCCCACTACGGCGACGCAAGCTACCTTTCTCTGAAAACTGCCGCCACATTCGTTCTACAGTTGTTGCATTCCGAAGCGTTTGCGCTGCGATGCGACCCAGCAACCAGCCTTACGCAGTCGTATGATGAAGCCTCTGGTAAAGGTATCCGTGTGATGATAGGATTCCTGATGACGTCACCTAGACATTTTCACACGTGCTTTCTCCACAGAGATCATTCCGATGCAGAGCAGAGGTCTACACTCCCAAGTGAGGTAAATCAAACTCAATTACGCCAAGTCACACACACATTTTCCCCTTTTATTTCTCTCACTATCACGCGATTGGCAGGAAACTAAAATCACTTTTATAACTTAACTGTCGGCACATATCCACCAATTCATATGGCGCTCCGGCAAATACTTCCTAGCGTGGCATTTTTAATGTCACACAGTGTATGTTTTCCATTTCCTTGGGAAGAAAGAAGTAATACGGAACAGGCAAACCGACGCTAGCAGATCTAGAAATTTTTATCAGAAAGAGGCCCAGGTTTTGACAGATTTATTTGCAGGCGCGGACACGTAGGTGGAACCGGCAACTCTGCCCCCCCCTCCTCCATCCCAGTCATTTTTATACATGTTTAGATTGGGTATCGTTCACTTGATCGAAAGGTCACTTTACCGAAAATCACTTGATCGAAAGATACATTTCTCCGAAAGGTCACTTCACCTAAAAGTTCATTTCATCGAAAGGACATTTGATCTAAAAGTTCATTTCACCGAAGGATTACTTTATCTAAAAGTTCATTATATCGAAAGATCATTTCACCGAATGGTCAGTTTATCGAATAAAACTTAGAATTTTGTTGTTAGAGATGTGTTGGAGTGTGGTGCGCGTTTTTGAAAAACTGGCAACCTAAACATTATCTGATTGTATAAAAAATGCACTTTTCTTTCAATGAAGCACCTCCTCATGAGTAGGTTTTTTGAAATATAACATTAATTATACGGCCTTGATCTGTGCCTTTTTGTCAAATTTTAAACCTCCGAGCTCATATTCATAAGGGTTACATAGTAAATCTAGTAAATAATGTTCCACTTTTACTCAACCACAAAACATTAATTTTTTTGACCGACCATACGCCTAGATACAGGCCATTTTAACAGATTTTTAACCCTACCCATGTTCATAAGCATTAGATAAAATGTAAAGTAATTTTTTATGTAAACCTTATGAACATGAGCACGCACGGTTAAAATTTGCTAAAAAGGCCTAAGCCTCTAGAGCCTTAAACTTGATTCTTTTTGCCTGAAAAAATGTGCAACATTATTAACTTAACTTTTTATGTAAAACTTTATGAACATGAGTTCGTACGTTTAAAATTGGGTAAAAAGGCCTAAGGTAAGGCCTAGGGACCTAAAATTGATTCTTTTTGCCTGAAAACATATACAATATTATTAATTTTACTTTTTTATGTAAACCTTATGAACATGATTAAAATTTGCTAAAAAGGCCTAAGGACTTAAAAAATTAATAATTTTGTCTTAAAACTAAAATATTTGCGTTCTCTGTGACACGGAGAAATCAAAAGTGCAATTTCAGTATGATCCCTTAACGTTTCGGTGGTCTATCTGCCGAACTTGTACCATGCTTCAACAGATCCTGTAATGAAATCTAAAGTTTTCGATAAACTGACCCTTCGATGAAATGAAGTTTTGGGTAAAGAGGCCTTTTCGGTGAAATGAACTTTTCGATCAAGTGATCTTTCGGTGAAACAATCTTTCCGGTGAAGTGATTTTCGTTCAAGTGACCCTTTGGTGAAGTTAACGTTGGGCAAATGAACCAGACCCGTTTAGATTTTGTGCCAATTATTCTTAGAAAAGAAAAATTCCCCTTCCCAATAAAAAAGCAACTAAAAAAAAAAAAAAGTTGAATGTTTTTCTGGTATACTGTTGATACGTAATATTTATTTGATTACAAGTTTGGTCTGAAGCAGACTCTCTCAAAAGGTTGCACAGACTTTCTACACAATACAAAATTAAAAAATGTCAAAAACAGATATATAAGCATCCTAGGTTGCTGCTCTAGTGTTTAGCAAGATTTTTGGTTTATACACAGCGATGTGCCATTCCATTATGACCACCTCCAGCCCAGAAAATATAGCGCATCTGGAGACTAAACGGTGGCGCAGGTGAAGTTCACAGAGCAGTATATATACAACCCGAGGACCGGCTTTCGGTTAGTAGAGTGTTCGGAGTCAGAATGGGAAAAGCTGCCGATTTATCGGAGTTTGATAAAGGACAAATTGTGACTGAACAGCGCCTCGGAACTACGATTTCGTGAACGGCGCGGCTTGTGGGTTCTTCACGTGCCGCTGTAGTGAGTGCGTGCCAAAAGTGGTGCACAGATGGCCAAACGACGAACCGTTGTCCAGCAGTGTGTCGTCCGCAGCTCACTGATGCCAGAGGGGAGCGGAGACTGTCCTGCATTGTTCACAGCGACCGCAGGGCTACAGTGAGACAAATCACCAGCAGCTACAACAGTGGTGATCAGGGCAATGTGTCACAGCATACAGTTCATTGCAGCCTTCTGCACGTGGGTCTGCGTAAACGAAAACCCAGCCGGGTCCGCATGCTGACTCCAAATCTTCGCCAACAACGCGTGAAATGGGTCCAAGATCATCGAGATTGGACCCTGGATGGTTGGAAGATAGTGGCCTGGTGTGACGAATCAAGATTCTTGGTGCATCCCGTAGACGGCAGAGCACATATACGCCGATTACCAACGGGGACTATAGCACCTGAAAGCACTGTTGGGTGGAAACAGGCCGGCGGCTGTGGTGTTATGCTGTGGGCGATGTTTTCTTGGGACACTAGGCCCCATTATCCCAATAGCACAATCCCTGACAGCTGTCAGGTATCTGAACATCGTTGCGGGCCAAGTTCACCCATTCACGACAACTGTGTTCCTTGCTGGTGATGGTCATTACCAACAGGATAATGCGCCATGCCACACTGCTAGAATCGTCAAGGAGTGGTTCGAGGAACATGTTGGTGACTTTCTGTTAATGCCCTGACCTCTATATTCACCTGACGCGAACCCAATCGAACATTTGTGGTTAGACTTGGAAAAACGGGTTCGCGCTAAATCACCACACCACCCCGAAATGTACGGGAACTGGAGGACCTGCTGTTGACATTATGGTACCAGATGCTCCAGGATACCTATCGCCACCTCATCGAATCTATGCCTCGCCAAGTGGCTGATGTTTTGCAGGCTAAAGGGCTCCTACAGCGTATTAGGTAGGTGGTTATCATGTAATAGCTCATTGGTGTATAAAAATGACAGGGGGCCTGCCTCCCTCGTACCCACGTCTGCCACCAGACATCCTCCCTGATTTTTCCAAGCCGCAGGAAAGGGAGGAAGGGAAAATTATTTTTTTTTTGGCACAGCTGTTACGGCATTTGCAACACCAGTACGCCACAAGTATTTCGTTTCCACACGACAGCCAAACAGCTAAAAACACATTAAAGATGAATTTTCGATTAGAGTATTTTGAAATGTTTATAACAATGCAATATATCAAAAGTATTTTTTGATTTACTTAAACGCATTATTTTTTATTTTACGTAGGCCTATACTGGTTTGTGTTAAAAGTAACTCTTTAAAATGCACGTGCCACCTTCCGAAGAAATCAAGTTTGAGAGCTGCAGACTAAAACAAGAAATCTTAAATTCTTAAAGTTTTGTGCCCTATTATTACAGGTTTCATAATATCAATCATGGCAGACACTGCTCTCGAGCAGAAAAACAAGACCGGAATGATTCAGAGTTGAGTTGTGTAACGTGAACAACTGGCGACGCCACATAAAAAGAAAACATGTTCATTCTTTTCCTTCAGATCATCTGAAATACGTTGTAGCGTTTCGTAAAAAAGAATAAATAAGGAAAAAATGTTACACTAATCATGTTTTATTCTGGGAAGTTGCCGGGTAATGTTAGCAACGGAAAACAACGCCAGGTAAATGCTGCAATTAAATACAGTTACTTAGTTTGTTTTCCAGCCAACCGCGTTTCAACGGAATATGTCATCTGTTATGAGCGCAATATTATTTTAATAGTTTCGTAACAAGAAACAGAAAAAAAAATATGCCTACCTGAAAGAGAACAAGCACAAAAACTGCTTTGTTACAATACAAACATCCAGCGGAAAAATAGCGCGATCGCAACGTTGTTTGGATACATAGAAAACTGTTACATTTCGATTATTTCAATTTAACGACATTGATGTGATACACTGGTAAACGAAACCTGTTGAAAATTATTAGATTTTAACAAAATCAAACTAAGTTATTGTGATATACAAAGCCTGTAGAGGAAATTGTTCCATTTTGACATTTTATTGCTTTATTCTGATATGTTAGAAGAAGTTTGTGGAAAATGCTGCAATTAGTAAGAGGAAAAGTCAGTACATATGTCACAATTATTTAAAGAATACTAAGTGAGATAGGAACTTGAAAAACATTTATTACCTTTACATTTCCTCTTATTTCTCAAGATAATTTCCACCAGTTCTGATACACTTATACAGGGCCGGGTGCAGCTTTTGCCGGGCCCGGGGCGAAATTTCATTGCGCGGCCCCGGAGCAAAATTTCATTGCTAGCACTAGGAAAGAAATCTCATAGTTTAATAAAGTTGTTACGTTAAAAATTTCCGTAAAGAACACACACGATGTGAAATCCACAAATTTGCCGGTGTGACGACGAATCCCTCTAATCCAAAACGGAATTTTTTCCCAATTAAGCTACACCGATGGAATTTATCGCTGTAACTTTTCCGTTTAGACATGTGCTTCACCTTAATCAGAGCTGGCGTAGCATTGTTGTCAAGCTGGGTCATAAGGACTCGCGATTTTTAAAAAGTGGGTACTTTGTGAGATATTCTGGGTCCTTTTTAAAAATCAAAAGAATAAAGAGGTAATTGAGCGAAGCAAGGCCGAGCGGAGCTCTCTATAAGAGACTCGAGACAATTCGTTGTTCGGGCATAGGAACGAGATGACACATCCGATCACCGTGATCTTTTGCATGCGATTGGACATCGTCCATGGTCAGGTTTTGACGCCTTCTGATTCCCGAAATTTCCGCGTCATTGAGTAATAATCGTCCAAAAACTTGCATTTTTAGGGGTTTTCCGAGTTTTGAGAAGGGGTCGTTTGTTACCTATCTCCTCCGAAGATCTTCAGCCGATCGCGGTGGCATTTGCCGCAGAGAAAGGAAAGGACATGGTGAGTGACATGGGGTTGGTATCATGGCGATTGGTCGTGGCGTATAAAAATAATGACCATTGAAAAACTGACCAATTTCAATAATAATTGAAAAAATCTGCTTCTGTACGAGACGCGGGACAATTAGTTGTTCGGGTATAGGTACGACATGACACATCCGATCACCGTGATTTTTGGCATGCGATTGGACATCGTCCATGATCAGGTTTTGACGCCATCCGATTTCTCAAATCCCGTGTCATTGAGGAATTTCAATTAAAACCAGATGGCCTTTTACTTGAACCGTTTCACGAAAGTCGGCTCGCTAACAATTAAAAAAAAACCCCGATTGAATTGAAAAACGAAGAAATGGAAAGACTCCGTCTATTAGCTCAACACTTGCTTAATCAATAATAATAAAAGGAAGTTTGTGTATGTCTCTCGCGATACAGAATGAAAAACGTGGTTCCCGATCAGAGTGTTTTTTTCCCTTTGTCTGCATGCAACCTGATCACAACCAGCGTGAAGGAAAGTAGTTCTGTAATACGTCATAACGAAAACTATTATAAAGACAAAATGATTATCTCAAAGAAGTATTTGCTTTAAGCTTAAGAAAAAGACCATAATCCTAATATATAATTTGCCAGAGCCCTCCTCTAAATTGTCATAGCAACAACCGAGAAACAAATGTTTGTGACGTCACGCTTAGCTTTTCGTGTAGGTTACGTCATCACCTACACGCGCACAGTCCACGCGTATATCGCTTTGTTCTGTTGTCGTAGCAACAAAGAACGCAGCTGATGGTGTTAGTCATCTAATCCAAATCATTCTCACATGAAGTCAGAGATGCGTTACGTCGCACGGTCAACTCTTTAGAGATATGAAAACTTTACATCAGGAATTTTAGTTCGCTACCTGAACCGGTGTTTAGCTATCTGTAGGTGGCAACGTCAAGAGTACGACTATCTGACGACGTCAAGATAAAAATAGCTCACGGAGAAGAACAGGGGAAATTGATACAGGGTTCACAGTCAGTGTATACGAAAAAATGTTGTGTACAAGGAAGTGATGACGAAATAAGGACTAAAGGTTTTACAAAACACATAACAAACAGACAGCCCGTCGTATAAAATTCCATAACAGACTGCTCGGGAAATTTTCAGAAAGTTGTGAGCCAACGTCGCGATCTATTGACGTGGAACTCAAAAACTTCTGTATCATAAATTTTATTTTCCCCAGTCATTACTGACGGGCTTTCATCTAGTATGGATAGAAAATTCAGAGAGAGAGAGAGCGGGGGAGCGAGGGAGGAAGAGGGAGAGAACGGGGGAGAGAGAGGGGGAGAGAGCAGAAGAGAGGGAGGGAGCGGGGGAGATAGGGGGAGGGAGGAAGAGAGCGAGGGAGGAAGAGGGAGAGAACAGGGGGGAGAGCGTGGGGATAGAGCAGAAAAGAGGGAGAGAGCGAGGGAGGAAGAGAACAGGGGGAGGGAGCGAGGGAGGGAGAAAGTGGGAAAGAACGGGGGGAGAGCAGAAGAGAGGGAGAGAGCGAGGGAGGAAGAGGGTGAGAACAGGGGGAGGGAGCGGGGGTGAGAGAGCGTTAAAAGCTACGATTTTCTTTCCGACCGAGAAAAGGATTGAGGTTGTATTTTGACTCTTATAAAAACTTCCTCACAAAATGATAAAAACATATGGGTGTGCTAAATATTTTTGCATTGCGCATATTTTTGTGTAAGAAATAATAAGGATCCCTCTAAAACAATTCGTATAGGTAGTTTTTTTCGCCTGATACATGTTTAGTAATTAATGTTTAATGAAAAGTCGTTTAACTGACAAATTACTGACTTTTAAAACATTTATATGCGCTCATATATGATATTTTTTCAATTTCTAGTAATGTTTTTAAAGCCACTGAATAAATGGCTTCCATATGTAGCTCGGAAACAACTTGATATTGTTCTTTTAATTTCTTTAAATTTAAGTATCTGGTTAGCACGCAAATTGTTAAGTATATAAAAAGTAAGGGCCACAAAATGATAAAATTTAATTTGCTATTTCATGAATGAGGAAAATATTAAGGTAGTTACAATAATCACTTGAAATGTGGAAATCTCAGTATTTGTACAGGGAAGGGCGATAACCTATTGGAAAATGGTAGGGGATTGAAAAAAAAAAAACACTTAAAAAAAAACATCTTTTTAAAGGCCTCACACCCCAAAACCTACACACAAAAAATTATAATTGTCAAAAAAACTGTAGCGAAAACGATTTCTTTTTCCTAAATTGTGGGGGCCCCTTGAAGAGCCCCGGTCGCCCCTGTGACCCAGCAAGCCCTGCACTTATCCCATTGCTATTTCAGTGCGTCGAAACCTGCAGCATAGAAGTCTTGAGTCTGTTGTCTCAGCCACATTGGCACTTCACGTTCAACCCCTTCGTCATCCGCCAAACTTTTGCCGCCAAGTCGAGTTTTAAGCGGACCAAACAGGTGAAAATCGCTCGGAGCCAAGTTGGGGCTGTAAGGCAGTTGTTCAAGAAATTCCTAACCTAGTTTTCAATTTCCTTCGGGGATTGAGCCCTATGAGGTCTGGATTATCGTGATGGAGCAGTAGTCCTCTAATCAGTAGGGGGCCGCGGGTGGCCTAGTAGTCAGCGTTCGTGACTACCACGGAAATGACCTGAGGTTTGATCCTGGGCGAAACCACTAAAAACCCGCCCTGCGTCGAATGTTCGATCCTCGAACCACTAAATACCCGCCGTGCGTCGGATGGGCACGTTAAGCCGTCGGACCAGGGTACTGGTCCACCGGTAAGGGAGTCTTCCTCCTCCTTTCTACCTCGCTTCCGTGTCACTTTCCTATCGGGCACTCTAGCCCAAATCTCCTAGCTTCCTATTTTTAAGGGTTGTTTGATACCTGGAGTCAGACACTCCTTTCCTAAAATCCTCTGCATATGATCTGATCTCTCTAACCAGTAGGCCTGCGCAAGGCCGTAGCTTGGGGCCGCCACGGGAGACTCAGTCTCCCCTAAAAAGTTTTGAGCCTCCCCAATGAAAGATTCATCAAACGTAATAAAAATTAGCACATTCCATGAATGAAATACACATTTACACCATTGTACAATACACATTTTTTTTAATTCTAGGTTTTCTAAACCTCTAGATTCGCTATATATGGAATGCCGGTTGCTTCGACTAGCAAATTCTGTGATGGTTATATTCAAATTAACTGGAAACTTTAAACTTGGTCGTTCTGGGTGGTGTAGTGGTTAGCATACTCAGGCGCTATCCGGGAGACGCGGGTTCGATTCCCGCTCCAGGACGACGAAATTTTGAAGAGTTTCGGATATTATCTGACTTAACATCCATGTCATATTTACACCAATAAACGGATTCACATCTTCCAAATTTGTATAGAACATTCAATATTGGGAGGGGTGGGATGGGGGAGGTACGAATGAAAAGATTTCAATATCAACTGAGAAGAAAAGCTCATAAAACAGCTGATTCAAGATCATGTCCGTCGATCTATCAATATGGAAATTGGAAGCTTTAAAGCACTGAAATGTTCTCACAGAAAATTCGCAGATCATTTTGTCGCTCCGTCGTCTTCCATGACAAATTTCTGCAATCGTGCACCGTATGCCCGTCCATTTCCCCGTACTCATTACAATCACTCATTTTTGAAATGCTTTGCATTCAGTGAAGTTCGCCGCGAAAGTTTAGGCACAAAAAAATTAAATAAATAAATATTGACGCTGAAACGTAAAAATAAGAAGGAAAGGAGCGCAAACAATGAAAAGCAAGTGAAGCACTTCAAGCTGTGACACACGGAAAACCAATTCATGCAGTATACATCATGATACAGAAGTCATACATGTATAAAATATTACGGAAACGTATAATTTACTCACTTACAGAAAGTGTTTGAACTGTCGTCCTTCATATAACTTAACTGTTTTACACATGTTTTCCTTTTTTTTTTTTTTTTTTTTTTTTTTTTTGATTGGAGGTTTAACGACCACCGTGAGCAACTCAATGGGCTATAAGCAGTCGCCCATCCTTAATTTAGGGTCACTGGTTCCAGGGAAGGGAGAGAGCCAGTGCCATAAGACAAACACAACATCCATGCCTCACTGGGATTCGAACCCGGACCCCATTCGGACGAATGATCAGAGGCCATCGCTTAGACCACTGCGCCACCGGGGCGGCCCCCCACACCCATTTTTTCAAACACATCTGCGAGAGTCAAAAAAAGTCCCTGCGCAGTAATGTTAAGGCTGTTTCACTTAATTTTGATGCTGCTGCAGTCAACATTTTTGAATAAAGTAACTTGTTCTATGTTTAGTTTCAGTTCTTGCTGTTTTCTTAATAACATATCAAGTTTCAGAATATGTGAAAGTTGGTGTTGCTGTGAAACGTATTCTGGTTTCGTAATGAGACGAAACAACTTCCAGCATTCACTCTTCTCTTTTTTATTTTCAACAAAAAAGTATTTGTTGGCCTCGACGCCTTTTTCCATTTCCTTAATACTAAATTCATCCATTTTAACAAATAAGGTATTAATTCCGACACGACATACAATAGGACGGAATGTCAGCACGCCAAACGAAAACCTCTGAATGCTCAATGCAAAAGGTGCGATGTGTAAAGTAACTCGGTCTTACAATGTGATACTCTGAGTGACAATGAATCACCAGAGAAGCAGGCAGGGCCGGATTAAGGCCTCAGTAGGCCCCTAGGCTAAGACATTTGAGTGAGGCAACCCAAAGAACTTATAACGGGGAATCATTATGAAGTCCGTTAAAACACGAAACTGTAACTACTAAATTGTCTGAAGAGTTTTCATAGTAAGTCGCTGTATTTTTTTATTTTTCTCATAAGGCCCCCAAAGAACTTATGACGAAGAATCATTATGGAGACCATTGAAACACGAAATGGTAGCAATATGTTGATGATAATTAATACGTAGTGCATTCTTCAAACTAATAAATTACCTGCAGAGTTTTTAACTAATTTAAACTAATACATTACCTGCAGAGTTTTCATTAAAAAAATCATATTTTCCACTGTTCTGACAAAAACATGAATTTAAAAGCTTGAGATTAATAGATTTTGTCTTTGATTTTCTAATGATTTAGCATTGTATACTTTTCTTAGTGCATCTCTTTGTTGTGCAATGTGAAGCCACAGCGGACTTCGATCATTAACGGTTCTAAGTGCAGATTGAGAGTGTGGGTGGAAGGTAGTAAAAGAGATTAAACTGTCTCACCAACCCCACTGTACACAGCGACATGAAACCTTTACCCTTGATGAGTCCACTGCCTTGAAACTGTTCGTCTTCCACCCTGTTTCTGACCAAGTGAAAATCATATGAGACAAAAGTAAAACTATTTTATACACTGAATAGCAATTGAATTAGAGACAGCTGGCGTTATGCAAATATGGCGCTGTGGGCGGCCCTGTAAACGGAAACGACATGACGTATGCAGCGATCCGACAATATAAGGAGTGATGCGACGGGAATCAGTAAGAGTCGGACGCAGTATGGGTAAGACGAAGGATCTAAGCGCATTTGATCGTGGGCAAATTGTCGGGGCCCGAAGAATGAGTCACTATCTCGGAAGTCGTGCTGGCACTGGGATTTTCACGAGCCACTGTGCCACGGGTGCACCGTGAGTACATCGAATCCGGTAAAACCATCCCTGCAAGGGCCAACAGCCGTGGACAACAGCGTGTGGATGAGCGGGGTCATCGTCGGCTAGCTCGCATTTTAACAGCGGATAGACGGGCCACTGTGCAAGAAATCACTCTGCAATTTAACGCTGGTGCACAAAAACGTGCAAGCAGCCACACCATCTCCTCGCTATGGGGTACAGAAGCCATCGTCCCACGAGGGTACCGCTGCTGACCGCACATCACAGGTTGCAAAGGTTAGCATGGGCGCGGGAACATCGCCACTGGACCTTAGACAAGTGGGAAAATGTTGCTTGGACTGATGAGTCGAGATTCACGTTAGTACATGCGGATGGCAGGAGACTAGGACGGCACAAACCGCACATGAAGCGATGAATCCTCCTCGCCAGCAGGGTACTCTTCAAGCTGGTGGGGGTGGTATTCTCGTCTGGGGACTATTTACGTGGACTGAAATGGGACCCCTGGTACGTGTGACATCGTCCCTCACAGGTCAACATTACCGGGATATCCTGGACGACCATTTGCTCCCCTTTGTGAGTCTTCAACATCCCACTGGGGACCTCATCCTGCAACAAGACAATGCAGCTGCCGAATTGTATCCGAATGGTTGGATGAACAATCCACCAACATGACCTCTCTTCCTAGGCCAGCTAGGTCACCTGACCTCAATCCCTTCGAGCACATCTGTGATGCCATCGAGAGAGATGTTCGAGGCTCTGACCCCCCTCCATCAAATCTTCGTGAACTGTGGGAGCTTGTTCAGAGGTCGTGGATCCGTATGGTTTTCCAACGCTTCCGGTGTCTTGTCGTGTCCATGCCGAGACGAATCGCTCCCGTCATCAGGGCGAAAGGTGGTGCTACACGTTACTAGACAGGTATCTCGAATTCAATTGCTCTTCAGTGTAAATCTCTCTCTCTACCTACTTAACAATTATTTGCCCAAGCATGACTCGTGGACCCTTTGTCATGGTGGGCCCCGCAAGGCTATAGTCCCTATAGTCCCCCCTCCCCTAAATCCAGCCTTGGAAGCAGTAGACAGATATTTGCCTGTGTCTTGCTCCTGAAAATCACACTGGAAATAAAAGCAAAGAAAGTATTGTTTTACGATATGGTGTCTGTGAGTCTAATGTCTGCGTCTTATCGTTGATCGGTGGAAATATTCGTTGCTTTTAGAAAGAGACGCAATATTTTTTTTTTTTTTTATGACAAATCATTTTTCACTCCGCCGGTACCAGCATCGAGCCATTTTTTTTTCTTTTAAAAAATAAAACTGAAATAAAAGCGGGTCGAAACCGGGTCAATAACAACTTGACCCGTTTGACCCGCAAGAAATTGTCAACCCGTTGACCAATTTCCATCTCTGGCTAACAGCACTCCTTGAATATCCCAAAATACTGTAAGCATAACTGCAGATGGTGAAATTCGGAATTTCTTAGTTGAAGATGCAGTGATCAGGGGCGTACTGATAGCCCCTGATCATTTTTTAACCTTGCTCCTGGGTCATGGCTAAAAAGGCCTCTAAAAGCCCTAGCAGAAAAATTTTACAATTTTTTTTGTGGAAACTCCGTACAAAACTGTTTAAAGAAGTAGCCGAGAATTATGGCAGCTTTGAATGAAGTACAGGGTGTCCCACTCGTTACCGAACCCGGCATTTCTTTAATAATATTAACACCAATGAAGATATTGCAACGGAATTTGAAGTGGACTTACCTCATTTCGTGCGAAATGTGATGACATCACAACATGTGCTGGAAGTGGCCACCATTTGCGTGCAGACAGCATTGAACCCGGAGTGCTTTTTAGTGGCAGACACATTCCTAAGTGTGGCGAAACTGAGGAGCAGTCCCCCAACCAGCCGGACGCGCCTCTCTGCTGCTTTGTTATGCCATTTCGCTGAGCGTGTCTACACAATACGGTTGTTGATAGTGAGTACTCGTGGCTGTTCGCGTACGTGTGGAAATGTATCGGTATACTCTCGAGGAGAGAGTGTTTATTGTTCGCACTTATTGGAAAACAGAATCGATAAAGTCTTGTCAACGGCAATTCATGGAGAGGTTTGCAGGCAGACATCCCCCGAGCAAGACCACCATTTGGTCATTGTCGAAGAAATTGGAAACCAAGGGGACTTTATTAGACGACCATGCAGGAGGTCGTCCACAAATGTCTGAGGAAACGATCCAGAATGTAAAGGGCCGACTAGAGTCTCCCAGGAAGTCACTTCGCCGACTGACACAGGGTTGTCCAAAAGCACTTGTCAACGTGCTGTGAAAAAAGCGAAGCTTCATGCGTACCATATCTCCGTGGTCAACGAACTGGAAGAACCTGACCACGTGAAACGAGTGACATCCGACAGTTTGTCACTCGTTTCACTTGGTCCGGCTCTTCCAGTTGTTTTCAGACTTATGGTTTCAGACAGTTCTTCAGGAAAATCCGAGCATTCTGGACTACATGTGGTTCTGGGAGGAGGTGTGGTTTCACCTTTACGGATACGTTAATTCTCAAAATTCCCGTATTTGGGCCAGTGAATATCCCAACGCAATACATAAAGAATCCCTTCATTCACAGAAAATTAGTGTTTGGTGTGGGATGACCCGAGGTCATATAATCGGTCCCATCTTCTTCGATGCAACCATCACAACAGCTGCATGTGTGGAAATCTTTAGCACCTTTGTAAATCAAATGGACGACGAAGAACTCTCCATCGGATATTACCAGCATGATGGAGCGACAACACTCACTTCAAACACCAATATGGCCAAAATTCAGTCCTTTTTCGGCGACCGCGTCATTTCGAAGTCCAATTTAGTCCATTTTAGTATGGCCAAAATTCAGTCCTTTTTCGGCGACCGCGTCATTTCGAAGTCCAATTTAGTCCATTTTAGTATGGCCGAAATTCAGTCCTTTTTCGGCGACCGCGTCATTTCGAAGTCCAATTTAGTCCATTTTAGTATGGCCGAAATTCAGTCCTTTTCCGGCGACCGCGTCATTTCGAAGGATCTATGGCAACCGCGATCGCCCAATTTGGCGCCTCCTTATTACTTTTCATGGGGATATCTAAAAGGGAGAGTTTACCAAAAGAAACCGCGAACCATAGATGCCTTTAAAGCAAACATCACCGAAGAAATTCAGGCAGTGACAGTGGACGTACTGGTAAGGACTTTCCACAATATGGTGCGCCGGGTTAAATGCTGTCTGGACGCAAATGGTGGCCACTTCCAGCACATGTTGTGATGTCATCACATTTCGCACAAAATGAGGTAAGTCCACTTCAAATTTCGTTGCAATATCTTCATTTTTTTTTTTTTTTTTTTGATTGAAGGTTTAATGACTACCGTGAGCAACTCAATGGGCTATAAGCAGTCGCCCGTCCCTAATTTAGGGTCACTGGTTCCAGGGAAGGGAGCGAGCCAGTGCCGTAAGACAAACACAACATCCATGCCTGACCGGGATTCGAACCCGGACCCCTTACGGACGAATGATCAGAGGCCAGCGCCTTAGACCACTGCGGCACCGGGGCGGCTTATATCTTCATTGGTGTTAATATTATTAAAGAAATGCCGGGTTCGAGTGGAACAACCCTGTGTTAAGAAGAAAAGCATTTTTTTCTGCGTAAAATCTTTAAAAACCATTTTCGTTGCTTTGTTCATAAAAGCTGGATGACGGAAAAGCCGCTGTTCAAAAGAACTGGAGGCCTCGCTGTTACAAGGGGAGCAAGCTCTTGGAATAGTTTTTATGAAGATATGTTAACAAGAAAATGTAAAAAAAAAAATAGTTCAATGAGTATAAGGCGTTATGTATTACAGTTGCTTGCACATAACTATGCATTCTTCCGAATATAATGAACTAAAAGGTGTTCTTCGCGGGAGCGAAAAATCAGAGACCTGTGTCATTTTTTTCAGAACAGGGTCAAAAAGATTTTTTTTCTAGTATGTGCAAAATGTTGTGGCATAATGCTAAGTGTGTTTATATTCCAGAGTATATAATTTAAGTAGTTTTACGTGTTTTGTGCTACAGTTCTTAATCGTTATACTTAGTTATTTGCTTACTTATGTTGTGACAGAGTCGTAGCCAATGGGATGCGAGGGTGTGCTTGAGCCCACCCTGAAATTTGTCTTTCCCTTCCCTACAGCCCCCCCAGTTCAAAATGTGCCATTTTTCAATATATTTAACTTTAAAGTATAATCTGGACTCGCCAAGTAATAATAAGTCTTGTGTACATCAAATAGAAGTAATCGCTCCTTCCACGTTTATAAGTGAGTTACGGAAAAATTTTCATCGGCCACCACCGGGAATCGAACCCAATCTTCCAGTTCCTTAGTTTAGGCCTCATTTGCATGTTTATATAACATGGGAGGGAATGAGGAGGGTGGACAGGAATTCACTGAGGAAGGTAATCATTACTAATTGCTCTGCTGGTTTTTTTCTTTACAAAATTAGGAATTTCAACACGGAAAATGCAGTCTAAAGCTACACTAGCGCTCTTAAGGCTGCCCCGGAACAGTGAGAGTGCGGGAAGTGACTGACGACTGCCTTTATAGGGGAGGAGTGCAAGGCAAAGTCGCTGGCTTGAAGGAAAGGAATTGAGGAAGGGGGAGGACTGTGTCTGCGTGGCACGACGCTAAAATGTGATTTAGATGAACAAAAACTACCTTTTCCTTTAAATAAATTGTCCAAGTACAGTACTACTTTCTTAAGCAAAAATGTAAAATTTTGAAAAGCAATAAAGACAATGCATTCTCAGCAAACAAAAGCTTGAAGGCGATATTCTAGTAACACTTGTATTTTACACCAGTGGGGTAATTAGTTAGATCCGTGTGTGTGTGGGGGGGGGGGGATAGCTCAAATTCCTTTGTAGCCAGTAGGGAAAAGCATTAGAAATCCTTTCAGTGTTTTGTAAATATAGTTGCTATCAAATTCGCCCACCCAGATTTTTTTTTTTTTTTTGATTGGAGGTTTAACAACCACTGTAAGCATCTCAATGGGCTATAAGCAGTCTCCCATCCCTAATTTAGGACCACTGGTTCAAGGGAAGGGAAAGAGCCAGTGCCGTGAGACAAACACAACATCCATGCCTGAACGGGATCCGAACCCGGACCATCTCGGACGAATGATCAGAAGCCATCGCTTAGACCACTGAGCCACCGGGACGGCCATCCTGATTTCGAAGTCTAGCAACGTCCCTGTGCTATGACATTTCGAACAAATTGGAAAAGTCATTAGTCACTGCACACACGGTAGTGTGTGCAGTGGTGAGGCATTTCAAAACGCAGGCTTTAATTCTTTAAAATAATAAATTTTGCATTATATTATTAACTTTGACGTAAGAATTTTGCAGTAATTTGCATCGGTAACCAGGGCAATCATTTTAATTATAACGTACACATTTGTGTTTCACACAATAAAGTGAAATAACTTTGATTTTACGAAAAATACTTGTAGGTTCCAAAGAATTTGTTTATTAAAACGCCCGTAAAGCGTAGTTAATAATATGGAAGTTAAAATTTTGAGTAATTGAAAGCTAATAGATTTTTGCAAAAGGGTCTTCAAAACATTTTTTTGCCTGGGGTCTAGAGTTTTTCCGGTACGCCACTGGTAGTAATGCACCCACGATTCGTCCCCAGTGACAATCCTGCGCGTCTTCTCCGTCACATGCGTACCGAGAGAGATATTGCAAAAACAGGTCCATTCGGTTAATTTTATGTTCGTGAGTCAGTTCTCTGGGCACCCAACGTGAGCACACTTTCCGGAAATTCAAACGATCATGATGTAGGATAAACTATGAGAACACCCTATTGCAGTTGCTAAACTCTTTACCTTTACTCGCCCATTAGCTCGAATTATCTCCTCCACTCGCCTCACATCTGCTTTTGTCGCACTATGAACAGGACGCCAAGTCGGTCCTTATTATTATTGGTGTTTTAACGACCACCGTGAGCAACTCAATGGGCTATAAGCAGTCGCCCGTCCCTAATTTAGGGCCACTGGTTTCAGGGAAGGGAGAGAGCCAGTGCCGTAAGACAAACAACATCCATGCCTCAGTGGGATTCAAACCCGGACCCCGTTCGGACGAATGATCAGAAGCCATCGCTTAGACCATTGCGCCACAAGGGCGGCCCCAGTCTGTCTCCATCAGCAACTTTTGAGCGTCCTTGAGAGATTTTATCAACCCAGTTGTGTACCGCTTTATGTGATAAATATATCGCACCATAAACACTTCCTTATGAATATCCTTTGCAGGAAGTCTTCCCCCCCCCCCCAAAAAAAAAAAAACACACAACAGCACGCTGCTCTTCGTTCGTATACTCTTCGAGCACGATCGCCATTTGCAATCTGAGCTGGGAATGCGCATGCGGTACCTACGATGAACTACAAGTAAGCTCGATTGTACTGCCACCTAATGACACCTTTAGAAACTAATAACTACCATTTTCAGCTATCCCATAACTGCTTGTGACTTATTTACTACTTCCCCTCGCATCTAACCAAGTTATTCTGATGCATCGAGAAACGAGGCCCAGAGGAGTTTACTGGATTTCAATGATATTTAAATCCGCTATTTTGGCACACCAGAAGCAGAAACCCATGGAAAAACTCATATTCCTGACTTAACAGTGCATACTACAGTGTAAAAAATAAGTTCACGGAAAATTCCTGAAAGAAAACTGCAGCAAAGTTTCTGCAATTTAATCCGGGAATATGTGCGTCAATACCAGTTTTAGTAATTAGTACGGCTTAAAGGAAAAAGACGGTCCGGAGAATGAAAACAAAATAATTATTAAAATTTCTTGGAAGCGACTGATTCTCCAAGGAAACGCTGAACGTGAATGACGATGTTGTTACGCTTCTGCCTTTTAAACAGAAGTGCCAAAAGCCATGGGATAGCAGCATGCAAATTTTTAACTGGCGTTGCCGTCGTATAAAGGCTACGACGCACGTCACGATTTTTATCAGTGTGATCTCGTGAGTCAGGTTGAACAACCGCCAGTAGGATTATGAAAAGCCGACGTGAATTATCGGAGTTTAAAGGAGACATGGTAGTGGGAGCTTGGCGGATGGGACATTCAATTCCCGAAGTTGTACGAACATTCCTTGATCCACGGTACCACGTGTGTGCCGAGAATACCTCATGGAAGACATTACCACCCACCGTGGACAGCGCAGTTTCCGACAACAGGTGCTGAATGATCGTCTGACCAGGATTGTCCATGCTAACAGACGAACGACACTGGCTCAAATAACATCTATATTCAGTGAAGGAGGTACCAGAGACATATCCATCAGGTCAGTGTAGCGTAATTTAGCATCCATGGGTTTGAGAGCAGAAGACCCACCAGACTGCCTTTGTTAACACCACGACACCGGACACAGCGCCTCACCTGGGCTCGTGAACACGGTAATTGGATCCTGGATGACCGGCAACATGTGATGTGGTCCGATGAGTCACGCTTCCAGTTACGAGCTGATGGTATGGTTCGGGTGTGGCGCAGACCCCCCATGAGGTCATGGACCTAAGCTGTCAACAAGGAGCTGTACAAGCTGGTAGTGGTTCCATACATGTGCGGGGGTGTTTTTACGTGGTATTGTTTGGGTCCTCTGGTCCTCGCAAACACGTCATTGATCGGTAATGGCTTTGTTACTCCGCTGGGTGACCATTTGCAGCCCTTCATGGATTTCATGTACCCCAACAACAATGGGATTTTTCAGGCGGACACTGCACCATGTCATCAGGCCCAAGTTGCCCTAAATTGGTTCGAGGAGCATTCTGGACAGTTCCGACGGATGGTGTAGCCACCACGTTTGCCGGACATGAACCCAATAAAGCAGTTATGGGATGGGGCGGAGAGGTCCATTCACACTCAAGATCCAGCACCTACAAATACTAGGGAACTGTGGGCGGTTATTAAGACGGCATGTCTCAACATTTCTCCAGAAGTCTTCCTGCCACTTGTGGAATCGATGCCACGTCGAGTTGCTGCACTTTGCCGGGCTAGAGGAGGTCTTCGCACAAGATACTAGGTACGTATGCTATGACTTTTGGCACTTCAGTGTAACTTGGAGTGGCAGTGAATTATGCACTTACTTGCTTTGATAGGCGCTGGAAATGAAAACCAACTTCCTTCTTTTTCGGTAAATCATTTGCATACTTCATAATAAATGAGCAGATGACTAGCGTGAAAGCAAGAAATGCTACTTAATTCGAACATGAGCATGATTTCGAAATTTCATTCGCAGAGCATTTTCTGCGTCTTCTTCCTCTTACTTTTTCTTATCTCGCATTTTCTTTTTTTTTTTTTTCTGAAGATTTGTTTACCCCGAGGGAGAGATATCTTGATAACAGCTTAATTACCGAAGCCATCTAATCGATCTCTTTTTTTATCAGGAGGCTGCGTAGAAAATAGTACATTCAGTTGGCAGTGACCTAGAAGTCATACGCTGTTCAGTTCGATGAGTGTTGATACAGCTTTTATGGCCAAACATTTTTTCTCACGGGCACTTATTTCGTTGGAGGTTATTTTAGGCTATCGTTATCAAGCAAACACGCTCCACTAATCTCCGTAGATTTTAGTCTCTTAACAAGTTAACACAATTTCATAGGAGACGAGTAAGAAATGATTAACGAACGAGATCTGTATTTATTCCTGTATTGAACATATATTTAAATTCTTTGATGACTTCAAATTACTGTGATAAGCACACGAATATTTGACACTACTCTTAACTCTCACCAGGGCCGGATTAAGGGGTGGGTTTTTTTTTTTGATTGGAGGTTTAACGACCACCGTGAGCAACTCAATGGGCTATAAGCAGTCGCCCGTCCCTAATTTAGGGCCACTGGTTCCAGGGAAGGGAGAGAGCCAGTGCCGTAAGACAAACAACATCCATGCCTCACCGGGATTCGAACCTGGACCCCTTTCGGACGAATGATCAGAGGCCAACGACTTAGACCACTGCGCCACCGGGGCGGCAAGGGGTGGGGGTCTAAAGGGGATATAGCCTTTGGGCCCATCATGACCTAGGGCCCAGGAGGGCATGCCTGGGAAAGTAATATATAGATAGATAGGTAGAGAGAGTTTATAATATAATTTTACTTTTGTTTCGCATGAATTCCACTTGGTCAGAAACAGAGGCTGGAAGACGAACAGATTTCAAGACAGTGACTTACCAAGAGTAAATATTTCATGTCGCTGTATTCAGCGGGGTCAGGCGAGACAGTTTCAGCTTTGTCACTACCACCCACCTACATTTCCTAATTTACGCTTGGAGCCGTTAATGGTCGCAGTCCCCTATGGCTTCACATTTCTTAGTGCATCTCTTTTTTATGCAAAGTATACAATGCTAAATCATTAGAAAATCCAAGATAAAATCCAGGAATCTTAAGCCTTTAACTCATGTTCTTGTGAGAACAATGCAAAATAGAATGAGTTATTATGAAAACTGTGCAGATAATTTAGTAGTTACAGTTTCATGTTTTAAAGGACTTCAGAATCATTCCCCATCATAAGTCCTTTGGGGGCCCGCTCAGATGTCTTAGTCTTGGGGCCCATTCAAACGTCTTAGTCTTGGGGCCCATTCAAACGTCTTAGTCTTGGGGCCCATTCAAACGTCTTAGTCTTGGGGCCCACTCAAACGTCTTAGTCTTGGGGCCCACTCAAACGTCTTAGTCTTGGGGCCCACTCAAACGTCTTAGTCTTGGGGCCCACTCAAACGTCTTAGTCTTGGGGCCCACTCAAACGTCTTAGTCTTGGGGCCCACTCAAACGTCTTAGTCTTGGGGCCCACTCAAATGTCTTAGTCTTGGGGCCCACTCAAATGTCTTAGTCATGGGGCCCACTGAAGCCTTAATCCAGCCCAGACTCCCTACTACAGGATCATGCTCCGAGCAAACTTTTCTTATATGAGAGGGCAAGACCTGAAATGATGCCCCTTCAAGTTCAAAAATTTCCTACTTCCACTGAAGTTGTCCACAGTTTTTACTATCTCAAACCTCCGTTATAAGAAACTATTATGATCCTTCAAAAACCTCACCCGATTTTCGACATAACTTTACAAAAAAAAAAAAAAAAAAAGAAAATGTACGTAAATATTCCAGAGCAAACGGTTGGGAATATCAAGCAAAATGTCTAACTTATGTAAACTCAGACGACACCGAAGAAATGCAGAATGAAAACCAAACCAGCACAGAGCGAATGATGAGTATCAAATAGAAAATGCAACATCAGGAAGATGCTTCTTTTGTTTATTTTTTATTGGAGGTTTAATGAACACTGTGAGCAACTCAATGTGTTATAAGCAGTCGTCCGTCCCTAATTTAAGACAACTGACTCCAGGGAAGGGAGAGAGACAGTGCCGTAAGACAAACACTACATCCATGCCTCACCGGGATTCGAACCCGGACCCTTCTGGGGCGAAGGGGCATAAAAAGCCAGAGGTTAGACCAGTGCGCCACCGGGGAAAAGATGCTTCCGAGGTAGGACTTGGAAAAATTCAGTTCAAGTTTAAATGATCTGAGGTGCTTCCTGCGCCAGAGCACAAATGGCAGATTAGCTTTTCATTCCTGCGGCATGTTCGGAAAGGTCACGGAGATTAGGCATATCTTCTCCATCAGCTGTCTTGGACAAATCCTTTCTGCATATCAAGGGTTCACGATGCACAGTGTAGGTTACCCTGTACTCTGGATAGCTGCGTGGAGCACTGTTTGCGGCAAATTAGTCTTTAAAAAAGATAATACTGCAGAGGGTAGAACTTTCTTTTCCAGCTACAAGGTTCAGTGAATTTATTCACACGTTCTGCATTTCTATTCTCTACGCCCCTCAGAGCATGAATTTACACCGGAGCACGATTTCACGAATGCTCATGCCCGTAGCATGAGTATGCCCTCCCGGAAGAAAGATCATGCGAATTCTCGGGTTGCCACGAGCACGTCTTTTAAATCCTTTCCGATACGAAGAAATATTTCAGAGTCGATTTTCGATGAAAGATCAGAGAGAAAGATAACGTATTTACGTCTAGTGGAGTAACTGCGTATACTGCTTAAATTTTAAACGAGCCGAGCGGTATTTTTCATAGCGAAAGTAACCAGTAAAAAAAACAAAAAAACAACAACAATTAACCGGATTTCTAGGAACAAAAATAAGATGGCGTAGTGGTTAGCGATTCAGACTATCATTGTAAGGTCCGCGGGTTCGAACCTGGGCTGATCTTTCAGAGATGGTGTGATTTACTAACAATCGCTGAATATCCGCCGTGCATCGGACGAGCACGTTAAGTGACGGCCCCCAGGCTGGACCCACTGGTTAAATGGGTATCCTTTCCTATACTCCCCCCCCTTGAAATTCTCTCACCCCTCTGTGTGCAACATCGTACTTGTACGGTGGCGCCATTTATTGTACTCTTATCTCACTACAAATTGTTCTGTCCAAGTCGCTAGACTTGCTCTCATTCCTTCCGTTTCTGTGTCCTGCCCAAAAGGGGATCTCGCTGTAGGTGGCTGGGACCTAAACTCTACTCACTGTGGACGGAAGTCCTACAAGAAAATGACAAATACTTTCACTATCCACAGAAATAGCTACTAATGTCCCCTAGCGGCGGAATGTGCATGACGAAAATCATTGTGCACAAAATGTTCCTGATAGCGGAAGATACTCGAGAAGGGAAATTGTTTCAGATCCAGCAATTAGAACAGAAGGTATGGAAAGAAAAACGTGACAGCTTATGCCCCTAGCGGGAAACCTGTAAGTTATTTGCAGAAAATGTTAGCAAAATATATTTCATAGGGAATGGCATCCTAGGAAGTAAGAATCTTTTCCACGGGATTTTTAAAATCTGGATACTTCTTCAAATATAAATAATACGCTAACGCCCACTGGGGGCAGAACTGTGCATTATGAAAAATTAGAAAATGTGCCCGAAACTTTTTTTTATATCAAAAGCTATACGACAGAAAAATAATCTTTCAAGTGCAACTTCTATACGCAGTGATAGCAAAATATATATATATTTCTACATATACGCCCCTAACGGGAAAACTTGATTATTTAAAGTGAATGATGTTGCCAATCTTTGTCATTGTGAATGGTGAAGCTTCAACACGATATTTTGCAATATAGTAAGTTTTAGACAAATTTTGTTTTTTGGAGCATAGATACAGGGCAAGTAAAAATTCACTCAGACTCCACCTAGTGACAGAACTATACATTATGAAACATTAGAAAATATTCCCGAAATATTTTTATGGCAAAAGTTATGTGACAAAAAGAATCTTTCAAGTGCAACTTCTAGACGCAATGATAGCAAGAAAATTTCTTTCTACATATACGCTACCCTAAAGGGAATTTTTTTTTTTTTTAAGGTTTAACGACCACCGTGAGCAACTCAATGGGCTATAAGCAGTCGTCCGTCCCTAATTTAGGGTCACTGGTTCCAGGGAAGGGAGAGAGCCAGTGCCGTAAGACAAACACAACATCCATGCCTCACCGGGATTCGAACCTGGACCCCGTTCGGACGAATGATTCAGAGGCCATTGCTTAGACCACTGCGCCACCGCGGCGGCCTAAAGGGAAATCTTGATTATTTAAAGTGAATGATGTTGCCAATCTTCGCCATAGTGAATAGTGAAGCTTCACACGATATCGTCTCATAGTGTATCAAATTCAAATGAAAACACTGATAAATAAATGCACTCGCCGCCCCGGTGGCGCAGTGGTCTAAGCGATGGCCTCTGATCATTCGTCCATTAGGGGTCCGGGTTCGAATCCCGGTGAGGCATGGATGTTGTGTTTGTCTTACGGCACTGGCTCTTTCCCTTCCCTGGAACCAGTGGCCCTAAATTAGGGACGGGCGACTGCTTATAGCCCATTGAGTTGCTCACGGTGGTCGTTAAACCTCCAATTAAAAAAAAAAAAAAAATGCACTCACACACACTGTGCTAGTTAAAATAATATGGTGTTGTAAAGTACGCAGACCTAAGAGCCGTCCAATTTTTGAAAACTACAGTTATCTATTCAGCTTCCAGTCACCTTTGAAGCTTGAGTACTATGTGTATTTAATTCTGCATTGGCATACTAACGATTAAGAGATTTTGTGGGATTAAAGAGTTTGGAGATCCATCAAAGAGATGAGTTTTGCCAAAAATTTATATTGGAATCTTCATTATCCTGATTTTAAGGTAAGAAATCTATGAGAAAGATGCAAACAGAAAACAAACCGTATACTCAGGGCCTGATTTATGCCTAGGCCTACAAGGCGTGGACCTAGGGCCCAGCATTTTAGGGGCCCCCAGAAACCCAATGCACACAAAAAAATTATCTTAATCTTGCGGATGAAATAACCTAATAACTTAACTTTGAGGATGTAATTTCACAGTTTGCTGCAATAAAGGTCAGAAAAAAAGCCTTTAAATTAATCAGATATGATATTTTCTTTTTTGATTTCTGAAACTTCTACTTTGGCCGTCTGATATAGATGTAGAACTGCATTAAACTTTGGGAATCGGGGTGATTTCCAGGGAAAATTTGCAATATTGTTGAGCTTAGAGCACCCAACACTCTTATTTGCACATTTCTGTAGTGTAAAAATATTCTTTTTTTGTTTTTGTTTATTGATGCTGCAATGGCTTTAATTTGTGCGCGGGCAGACAAAGATGTGGAGTGTCAAAAAAAGGGGGTGGGGTGGGAAAGCAACACTGTGGTAAGCGTATGAATAACTTTATCTTAGCCACTTAACTCTGATGATTGTTCCTTTTTTTTATATATATAATATGTGTGTACATGTACACACACCATCACACAACTTACTTTTGTTCCGCAAAATCACAAACATATTGATTGCTTGGAAAAATCAGAACCTAAGGAATTTGTAAAACCTGATTTATATGGAGTCCATTTAATTTCAAATGTGAGTAATATACAAGGCAGAAAAATCGCAGTGCTTTTCATCTGAAACTTCCAGATGAAATATAAATGTTCTACATTCCTATACATACTATACACCTCTTGAAAGAGGTTTTGCATGCTACGACACTTTGTAGAAGCTTTGAGTATTTCATATGGTAAAGTATCAGATTTTAAAATTGCTTGTGTATGAGTTGAATAATGTGCTTCTATGAGTGTGATAATTATCCAGTTATGCACGTTTGCTCAAATCTAAGTATCGTTCCTCTGTTAATGGAATATTTCTACTATAATAATGAACACATCACAGGTGATTAATCAGATAAATGACAAGTTCACTTTGCCCCCAAAATATCAGTCTGTACCAAGTCTAAATAATGTTGCTCGGTTAAAAATAAAATTAAAAGGGGATGAATAACTTAACATCTGTAGATTTTTGAATTATTACATAATTAAATGTGAAAATAGCAACACTAAACTATTAAATTGTGTTTTACTTACCCGTGTACATATTTAAATGCGAATTTCCTTGCTAATATTAAGATTTAGCGAAAGTAGATAGTATTTCCCCTCAGAGCGTCCCATTTATAACATGAACTTTTAAATTAATTGACATTTAGTGGTAACAAATGTACTTAGTCTTTCAAGAATGTGGATTGGGGGGGGGGGGGGGGCTCATCTTGTGCTGAGCCTAGGGCACGATTCTGTGTAAATAGGGTCCTGCGTATACTATAAAAGAAATTCATGATTGAGAATATCTATATTTTGAAAAAAAAATAATTGAGAACAGAATTTTGAAACTTAACAAAAACAAAGCCACGGTTTATCTTTTCTGTTTAAACACATATAACGAATATAATTTCTCCGTCATTTCTATCCGCGCCAGGATTCGAACCGGGTTCCCCTCATTCCGGAATAAGTTGCTCTACCAATTGAGCTACGCGGACGTTTTATTCTGCTTCCTATCTGCCTTTATGTCGTGTGCGTCCTTCTGGCAGGTACGTCACATCTCCTAGTACGTTACATCATCTCCCCATCATTTTTTTTTTTTTTCGAAGTGCTGGAGAAGGGATTCTCTTATTTTTCCTATCTCGCGGTGTGGAAATAACATCACACCATTGCGAGATTTTGAACGGTCGGGTCATCCGGATAGTTCGGGCGCCATTATAACGAATATAATTTCTCCGTCATTTCTATCCGCGCCAGGATTCGAACCCGGGTCCCCTCATTCCGGAATAAGTCACTCTACCAATTGAGCTACGCGGACGTTTTATTCTGCTTCCTATCTGCCTTTATGTCGTGTGCGTCCTTCTGGCAGGTACGTCACATCTCCTAGTACGTTACATCATCTCCCCATCATTTTTTTTTTTTTTTTTTCGAAGTGCTGGAGAAGGGATTCTCTTATTTTTCCTATCTCGCGGTGTGGAAATAACATCACACCATTGCGAGATTTTGAACGGTCGGGTCATCCGGATAGTTCGGGCACCATTATAACGAATATAATTTCTCCGTCATTTCTATCAGCGCCAGGATTCGAACCCGGGTCCCCTCATTCCGGAATAAGTCACTCTACCAATTGAGCTACGCGGACGTTTTATTCTGATTCCTATCTGCCTTTATGTCGTGTGCGTCCTTCTGGCAGGTACGTCACATCTCCTAGTACGTTACACACAGTCCTGGCTAGTTTTAAAATACTTCCCATATACTTTAAAAGTTTTGTCTTTCATGAGGAGTCAGGAAAAAAATAGCATGCACATGTGGCCCGAATATTTCAGAAACATATTAATACAAAAAGCAAGCTGTAATCTAAAATTAAATTTGTCTCCTGCACAAGGAACACCCGCGAGTGAAAACTGAAGTACAGTAAAAAAAAAAAAAGTCTAAAGCGAGCCAAGGTGGACAAGACTGGGGAGAAAGTGGGTGATTGCCATTCTCTTCTTCCCTCCTCCAAACCGTCAAGGTGTCTCACCCCTGTAACGTTTTGACCTTGAACATGCATGAGGGGTCATAAAGAAGTTCTTTTTGCGGGCTCTTTCTTAGTTGTGTTCAAAGTAGAGGTTCCATATCTCCGTCTGAAGCAATGCATCTCCCACTGATGCTCTGTTAACAGTGTGAAGCAGTAATGCACAAAGAAAAAGCACAAGGCTAGTAGGGCACGATCATGTGAGGGGTGAAACCCACGGAGATGTCCCCCTTGTGAACGTTTTGCGCCTTGTTGGAGGAGGCCCGTGCTCAAGTATTTTTATTGCTTTATTTTTTTCCTTTCATATATGGCGTAATTTAAAGCTACGCGTGAGTTTCATGATCTCCTGAAGAAAGTTCCAGCAATATCACCGCTGTGTTGGGTACGAGTAAACAAGATAACGAGGATAAAAGCCGCTAATGCCATCGAAAAAAAAAAATGGTTGAGATACAACACACAATTTAGCCCATCTAGCTTTTAAGTTAGGAAAAGCATTCAGTGAAAGGGCATTCTTGAAGGTTTTCCAGAAAAACAGAAATTCTAATATTTTTTTTTTTTTTAAATTTATGACAGCAAGGCAAAACTGAGTCTGCAAAATGTGTTCCTGAAATAAGTTTTTCAAGAACATGAGGAATTTCGATATTTTCATGACAAATCAGCAAGACAAAACAAAATATTCGAAATTTTGTGTTATTTACATGACAATATATCCAGCACCCAAACAGTGGCGACGCCGACAGCTCAGAACTGGGGGGGGGGGGGGCAAAAGTTCTGAAGTGCTTGGCAGAAATTTGGACAAAAAATTCAGTTCATGCAGATTTTACCTGATTCTGATGATTTATCCTCAGTAAAATAAAAACGTTTTTTTAAGTACATATTTGTACGTAGTAATTATTCAGTGTACATAGTACAGGGAACCGTGGATACGAACCTCCGTGGGCTTTAACAATTTGCTATTTCTTCGTAATTTTAGCTCACTTACATCACTTTTGTTTTCGTCTTTCTTCAATATTTATTGTCATAAGGCAGTTTTTGAATCTTGGTTTGTAACCTGACTAGAAATATCTCTCTTTCTCTCATCTTTTGAAACTAAAATGACGGAAATTGTCTCTCTTGTACTTTTTTAGATATCGCTCAAAGGATTCACTCCATTTCACAGAACAGTACAAGACAAAATTTAACAAAAAATCATTTTATATAACAAAAATTCTCTGAATTCCAAAAATTCCCATACATTTGTCCAAGTTTCCGAAAACCTTAGATGGATGCATTCGCCATGTGTTTTAACTGCTTAAATATTTTTGGGTGGGGAGGGGGCGTTAAGGGAGGGGGTTTTAAAGAAAGTTGGGTAGGCTGAAGCACACCCTAGCCCACCCGTAGCGTCGCGCCTGCCTCCAAATATCAATTTACAGAGCACAGTACAAGAACATGAACATACAAGCTCATGAATTCTCCATCTTGAAATGTCAATAGCACCCTGTTTATAAATAAATAAATATATATATATATATATATATTTGAAATCCTGCGGTATTGAAGATGCATACATTATTATTAATAACATCTATAAAAATGCAAAGATTCGGCTATTTGAGAATACAGCATCCATAAAAACTGGAAAAGGAGTGAGACAAGGTGACAATACTTCCCAAACTCTTTAATGCCAATTGGAAAACGTCTTTCAATCACTGAACTGGGAAAACAAAGGGAAAAAGATTAATGGAGATTATTTAACTCACCTTCGTTTTGCTGATGCTGTAGTCATTTTTGCAACTACCCCATCAGAGCTGCAGAGTATGATCCAGGAACTTGCTGACAAGAGTACATAAGTAGGATTAAAAATGAACTTTCAGAAGACAAAAGTGATGTACAATGCTTTTACAAGAAATGAAGATTTATCGTTTGATGGGGAAAAGCTGGAGATAACCAATACCTACATTTATCTTGGACAGCAGATATCAAATGAGGGTCACATTGATAAAGAAATCAATCGGCGTATAAAACTTGCCTGGAAAGCATTTGGAAGAAACAGTATTGATTTTCAAGAGCAATATGCCATTATGTCTTAAAAGAAAAGTGTTTGATCAATGCATCCTTCCAGTGCTTACATATGGTGCAGAGACGAGGACCTTAACTAAAAGAAATATACAAATACAGCAGACAACTCAAAAAAGCATGGAGAGGTGCATGCTTGGTGTAACCAGGAGAGATAAGAAGAGGAACTCGTGGATCTGAGAAATGACAAGAGTGGAAGACATTATTGATCAGAGTAAAATCCCTGAAATGGCAATGGGATGGACATATTGCCAGAAGGACAGACCATCGATGGACAGCCGAAATTTTAGACTGGAATCCAAGGGACAGGAAAAGACTCAGAAGAAGACCACATGGTAGATGGGTGGATGAAATTCGAAAGTATTCAGGATTAACATGGAGACTGGCACAAGACAGACCGTTGTGGAAGAAACTTGGGAGACCTTCGTCCAGCAGTGGATTGACAATGGTTGATAATGATGATTATATATATATATATATATATCATTGTCAACCATTATCAATCCACTGCTGGACGAAGGTCTCCCCAAGTTTCCTCCACAACGGTCTGTCTTGCGCCAGTCTCCTACATGTCACTCCCGCATACTTTCGAATTTCATCCACCCATCTCCCACGTGGTCTTCTTCTGGGTCTTTTCCTGTCCCTTGGAATCCAATCTAAAATTTCGGCTGTCCATCGATGGTCTGTCCTTCTGGCAATATGTCCAGCCCATTGCCATTTCAGGGATTTAACTCTGATCATGATGTCTTCCACTCTTGTCATTTCTCGGATCCACGAGTTCCTCTTCTTATCTCTCCTTGTTACACCAAGCATGCACCTCTCCATGCTTTTTTGAGTTGTCTGCAGTATTTGCATATCTCTTTTAGTTAAGGTCCTCGTCTCTGCACCATATGTAAGCATTGGAAGGATGCATTGATCAAACACTTTTCTTTTAAGACATAATGGCATATTGCTCTTGAAAATAATGAACGGAAGAAATGCAAGAGGACTCCCTCACTGTTTGTGGGCTGACCATATTAAAGACTGGTGTGGCAGAACTATTCAAGAACTGGGCCACTCTAATGCACAGGCTTTATTTAATGTGACAATATAGTTAAAATGACAACAAACACCTACGGGAATTGTCTATGAGACGCCATAGCTTCATGCACACGAATGACTGGACCCAGGGTTTCTCAGCAGAACATTGCCCGGAACATTACACTTGCTCCACCAGCTTATTTTTGTCCCATGGTGCATCTAGTGCCAACACTTTTCCAAGTAAACCACGCACACGTACTTGGCCGTCCACTTGGTGCAATAGGAAAGCAGATTCATTGGAGACCAGACAACCTTCTTCCAATCATTCAAGGTCCAGTTTTGATGTTCGTGTGTTCATTGTAGGCGCTTTCGACTGTGAACCCCGGATAGCATGGCAACTTGGAGTTGCCCGAGGCTACGCAGCCTCATTTTAAATAGGTTTCGATGTATTCATATGAAGAATGTGTGTTGTGACACATTACTCTCGTCACCAGCAATTCAAATTATCGGAGATCTGCTCAAGATAGCCTTTCCACAACTCTAACATTGATGAGCAGTAGTCGGCCCACACCTTGCCGGAGGAGGTTTGTGGTTTTTCCCTTCTCGAACCTCCTTTTTTAAAGTACTAACCACGGCTGAAAGTCAGCTCCTCAAAAGTCTTGCAGTCTCGTAAATGCTCAAACCCAGTCGTCTGTCCATTACAATTTGGCCTTTATCAAACTCGCTTAACACGTTCACTGCGGCAACGTTTTTCGGCGATTTTTTTGTAGTGCTTTACGATCTACCGGTGGAGTCGTAACTGTTTCAATACAGTGCTGTACCACACACCGGTGGGTCGTTTAAAGATATATACATACATAAAAGTGTGATATCCACAACAGATTTATGTATATAAACTTTTTGTTTCCTCCTCTGAAAAATGTAGAAGTTAACGCTCGACCCACGTAGAAGTTAACGCAGCGAACGTGTTAAGCGAACACCTAAAATCTTTGCCTTGTATTTTTTTTTTTTTTATTGGAGGTTTAACGACCACCGTGAGCAACTCAATGGGCTATAAGCAGTCGCCCGTCCCTAATTTAGGGTCACTGGTTCCAGGGAAGGGAGAGAGCCAGTGCCGAAAGACAAACACAACATCCATGCCTCACCAGGATTCGAACCCGGACCCCGTTCGGACGAATGATCAGAGGCCATCGCTTAGACCACTGCGCCGTGGCGGCGCCTTGTATTTCCAATGGGCAAACTTCTGTAGCCATTTTCTTCACAATTAATGCGTTCCCAAGGATAAAAATTTGAACATCGATAAAAAAAAACTTCATATTATAGCCTAGTATACTTACTATTTCTAAAACTTAACCATAATTATATTAAAAATCAATAACTTTTCCTTTGGTGGTGTTGAGACCAGAAAATAGATGGCGCGACCTGTACATTGATAACGTCAGTAGACAAACAAATGTTGGATTGCTTAATTATGGTTAAATTTTAGGAAATATTAAGTATACTAGGCTATAATATGAAGTCATTTTTATCGACGTTCAAATTTTCATCCTTTTAGGAACGCATTAATTACGAAGAAAATAGCTACTGAAGTTTTCCCATTGGAAATACAAGGCAAAGATTTTAGGTGGATCCATCCCGTTGCCTTTCTCTTCTGAAGAACAAGAATGACACTGATTAACAGAGCATAGTCTCAGATGTTATTTATATTGTTTCATGACCTTTACACTCAGTCGTTTTTCTGCAGTTGCTTCGATCTGCATAAAGACGTCCTGGTCATATTGTTTTGGCTCTTCGGTGTGCATACATACATGAATACTTTGCGTACTGACTTAACCCTATGTCTATTTTAACTTTTGTATTACTTTTTAGCACGTCTTTTGTAAAAAAATATCGTGCTCATGTTATCGGTTTATCTGTCCGTCCGTCTGTGGACACCATATCTCTGCAACTATTAGTCCGATTTGAAAAATTCGTTTTGCATTGGGAAGCCTGAAAAGTGCGAATGATGATCCTTCAATTCGTTTTTCTTTATGATACACAATTTTCCCGCTAGAGGGCGTAAGCGCAGGTAACTAACTCAAAATACATTTTATTCCATCATATACTTGCTTTTAAGCATCCGACTGAAAAAAATTATTTTACCTTCCGATTCCATTTATGTCGAAGAGTATTTAAGGCATTGTCACTTTTTCACGTTACGCATGGATTTTCAGCTAGGAGGCGTAAAAGTAAAGTGCGTTTTACCCGATGTCTCTACTTCTAAAACTCCGATTTGAAAAGTTTTCCTTCAGAGGATACAGCTCCTGATGGAAAATCTTTTGCATATATTTCTAATTTTTGGTGAAGAATGGTTTGGCCACCAGGAGGCGTAAGTGCTCATTACACCCGAAAATTAGGCGCCAATTTTTATTATATTTTTAATTCTAATTTCATTGCAAAAACTAGGTTAAGAAATTCTGCACGATTTCGTGTTTTCATTATGTGGAAAAACCAAACTTATCTTTTAAAACTACGTAGTAAATCCGAATATGATTTTGCTTTATTTTCAACATCCCTATTTACACATCCTTTACTTATTAGCATTGCTCTTTTCAAAGCAGTTTGTCTACTAATTGATTTAGCATTTGTACCAAGTAAAATATTTACTGATCTTTGCTTGTTTTAAATTTCTTGAATTCAGAAAAAAGGACATCTCTGAATGCTATTTAGTATATTTTTAGCTGCATCATTAAAATTTCGTGGCTAAAACCCCCACCGCTATCTGCATTCTTTAAAAGTTGTACCGTACCACCACGTTAAGTGTAAAAGAATCAAGGGACCTTGTATTTTTAATAATCTGCAATTCAAAATTTAACGTATGATCACAAAAAGCGTAAAAATGAAGTAAATACAACCGAATTTAAAAAGCTATTGGAACTACAGAGGGCGAGTAAAAGTTTTGCAATATTTGGATCACTTTATGTTTTCATACGTTCCTTTACGACGAAAGCTGACTAGCATTAAAAGTATAGGCCATCGTGTTGCACCTTTTTTAGCCATCAGTCTGCCAGTTATTCGCTTCCGCGGCAGTACCAGTTCTTGTCCTTCAAGACGAAGAACTCCTTCACCCCAGCTGCTACCTCCTCCTGGTTGTTGAAGATTTAGATTCTTTTTTTTTTTTTTTTTTTTTTTTTTATGGGAGGTTTACGACCACCGTGAGCAACTCAATGGGCTATAAGCAGTCGCCCGTCCCTAATTTTGGGTCACTGGTTCCAGGGAAGGGAGAGAGTCAGTGCCGTAAGACAAACACAACATCCATGCCTCACCGGGATTCGAATCCGTACCCCTTACGGACGAATGATCAGAGGCCATCGCTTAGACCACTGCGCCACCGGGGCGGCAGATTTAGATTCATCGTATATTATTGAAAAACTTTATTACCATTACAATCCAGTGTTATATCGCGATGTGAACAAAAATACGTACTACAGTTTTGTAACGATAGCTCAGCATTAAGGAGCGCTGACATTGTCACAAGAAAGCTCTCAACCTCGCAATACTTTCCAGCTTTTATTAGAACGCTTAAAAGCCTGTATTACGACATATGATATCATCTCCTCCAGAAATGACTGTGCAGAACTACATGCTATAAAAAGAAACTGGGCTTCAACTTCCGATGAAAATTAAAGCAAACATTTCAAGTCCGGGAAAGCTCACGGAATGTACCCAATCAGAGCCTATTCCTGCCTGAATCAGTTCCTGACAGCAAAAGGAATGGTTTACTTTTAGATATTAAGAATCTCTCGTTCGAAATCAACTAGACCTTTTTTTTTTTTTTTTTTCTTTCAGTCTTGCAAGAAATTCATCGCTTCTTTAGAGCTCTTTACTTTATATCCATGTAGAATGTACACATGCTATAAAACGTAGTTGTTTTGGCACATTTCGTCGCCCGTTTATGGACACATTATCTCAGCTTCTGGACGTCAGACTAAGTAACTGTTTCTATTGATAGCTACGAGAAAGATCAAGATTTCCAATTACCTCTTTTTTTTTTTTTGCTAATAACTTCAAATTTTCAATTAGGTATGACAAATATGAATTTACGCTTTCCACAGTATTTATTTAAAGACTGCAGTTCGGAAACGTAGTTTAAAGTAGATAGATATGATAATGGCAATAAAAGAAAAACAACTTTCTATAAATTTTCCAGTTTTCCTAATATAAAAGTTCTATGTTAAGAGGCACCAGGTTACCCAGATGTTTTTTCAATCCGGTTTACAAGTTTTAATGGTTTACCATTTTTTCGCTAGGTAGAGAAAGTTTGCGCTTACAGTATCTGCAGAAACCGAACAGAAAAATATATTCTTCGGACACGCAGTGTGTGTGTACAGAGGGCGAATCGAAAGTTTTGCAACATTTTCATAAACGCATGTGCTGCGGCGGGTATGTCACGTGTTTAAACTAGTTCATCTTAATCACATAGAGCACAAATGGGATAAATTAGAGCGCCGCATAGGAAGTTTGGAAGCAAGGCCTACTACTAAGCAACAGTTAGCGGCAGCATTATGTACTGAATGGAAGCGCATATAACTATCGCTGTATTCCAAAACCTTGTCGAAAGCATGTCTCGAAGGGTCAGTGCGTGCTTTAAGGCCAAAGGTGGACCGACACCGTACTAATGTATGTCAATATATGCTATGTTGTGTTTCTCTTCTAGGTGTCCCGTGACTTTTCAATATAGTGTATATACCCAGGAGTAAAAAAAATGCTGCTGAAGCTTGCTAGAGACTTATTCTGACACAGAGAAATTCATTGAGACTCGAAATCTCCTAAGACATCATTTAAAAACAAAATGCCCGTTGTTAAGAGGCACTTTTGTTGGGGTATTTTGACGTAGTACTACGTCTAACTCCGCGGATAGTATGGGGAGACCTACGGCCGATCGTCTGTGAAAAAATAGGTCCCAATTGAAATCATTATAGCGTTAAAAATGCGTCCCGCACGCTAATAGTGTTAGCATATTCGTAAACAGCATGGAGTCCAATGCTGTTTACGAATGTGCTAAGACGATTAGTGTGCGGCACGTATTTTTAACGCTATAATGATTTCAATTGGGGCCTATTTTGAAATCATCAATTGGGGCCCATAGAGCGAGGGGAGATGATGCAATATTTCTGGCTTTGCCGCCACATTTGACTCAGTGTATCTCGGCAACCGTAAGCGCAACACGACTGTGCGTGGTATCGTTTTAAAGCTCTCGACGAGATCTATTCAAATATATAAAGAACATATCGCAGTAGTTTAAACTGAACATTTTAAAAATTATTTTCTTGTGAACCGGTGCACACTTTTAACAATATCTGGACAACGGTGAGTGCAAAACGACTGTGCGTGGTATCGTTTTAAAGCTCTCGACGAGATCTATTCAAATATATAAAGAACATATCGCAGTAGTTTAAACTGAACATTTTAAAAATTATTTTCTTGTGAACCGGTGCACACTTTTAACAATATCTGGACAACGGTGAGTGCAAAACGACTGTGCGTGGTATCGTTTTAAAGCTCTCGACGAGATCTATTCAAATATATAAAGAACATATCGCAGTAGTTTAAACTGAACATTTTAAAAATTATTTTCTTGTGAACCGGTGCACACTTTTAACAATATCTGGACAACGGTGAGTGCAAAACGACTGTGCGTGGTATCGTTTTAAAGCTCTCGACGAGATCTATTCAAATATATAAAGAACATATCGCAGTAGTTTAAACTGAACATTTTAAAAATTATTTTTTTGTGAACCGGTGCACACTTTTAACAATATCTGGACAACGGTGAGTGCAAAACGACTGTGCGTGGTATCGTTTTAAAGCTCTCGACGAGATCTATTCAAATATATAAAGAACATATCGCAGTAGTTTAAACTGAACATTTTAAAAATTATTTTCTTGTGAACCGGTGCACACTTCTAACAATATCTGGACAACGGTGAGTGCAAAACGACTGTGCGTGCTATCGTTTTAAAGCTCTCGACGAGATCTATTCAAATATATAAAGAACATATCGCAGTAGTTTAAACTGAACATTTTAAAAATTATTTTCTTGTGAACCGGTGCACACTTTTAACAATATCTGGACAACGGTGAGTGCAAAACGACTGTGCGTGGTATCGTTTTAAAGCTCTCGACGAGATCTATTCAAATATATAAAGAACATATCGCAGTAGTTTAAACTGAACATTTTAAAAATTATTTTTTTGTGAACCGGTGCACACTTTTAACAATATCTGGACAACGGTGAGTGCAAAACGACTGTGCGTGCTATCGTTTTAAAGCTCTCGACGAGATCTATTCAAATATATAAAGAACATATCGCAGTAGTTTAAACTGAACATTTTAAAAATTATTTTCTTGTGAACCGGTGCACACTTTTAACAATATCTGGACAACGGTGAGTGCAAAACGACTGTGCGTGCTATCGTTTTAAAGCTCTCGACGAGATCTATTCAAATATATAAAGAACATATCGCAGTAGTTTAAACTGAACATTTTAAAAATTCTTTTCTTGTGAACCGGTGCACACTTTTAACAATATCTGGACAACGGTGAGTGCAAAACGACTGTGCGTGGTATCGTTTTAAAGCTCTCGACGAGATCTATTCAAATATATAAAGAACATATCGCAGTAGTTTAAACTGAACATTTTAAAAATTATTTTCTTGTGAACCGGTGCACACTTTTAACAATATCTGGACAACGGTGAGTGCAAAACGACTGTGCGTGCTATCGTTTTAAAGCTCTCGACGAGATCTATTCAAATATATAAAGAACATATCGCAGTAGTTTAAACTGAACATTTTAAAAATTATTTTCTTGTGAACCGGTGCACACTTTTAACAATATCTGGACAACGGTGAGTGCAAAACGACTGTGCGTGCTATCGTTTTAAAGCTCTCGACGAGATCTATTCAAATATATAAAGAACATATCGCAGTAGTTTAAACTGAACATTTTAAAAATTATTTTCTTGTGAACCGGTGCACACTTTTAACAATATCTGGACAACGGTGAGTGCAAAACGACTGTGCGTGCTATCGTTTTAAAGCTCTCGACGAGATCTATTCAAATATATAAAGAACATATCGCAGTAGTTTAAACTGAACATTTTAAAAATTCTTTTCTTGTGAACCGGTGCACACTTTTAACAATATCTGGACAACGGTGAGTGCAAAACGACTGTGCGTGGTATCGTTTTAAAGCTCTCGACGAGATCTATTCAAATATATAAAGAACATATCGCAGTAGTTTAAACTGAACATTTTAAAAATTATTTTTTTGTGAACCGGTGCACACTTTTAACAATATCTGGACAACGGTGAGTGCAAAACGACTGTGCGTGCTATCGTTTTAAAGCTCTCCACAAGATCTGTTCAAATATACCGCAGTGGTTTGAGCTAAATTTTTTTAAAATTGATTTCGTGTGAACGGGTTGACATTTTCGACAATGCCGTGGAATTCGCAGAATGAACGCAAGCAAAAGTGGAGAAAATCAAAACGAGAGGCAAGAGTTAATGACGTGGAATGTAAGAAGACAGAGCACCACGTTGGGTAATTCGTGCATCGATCTGCTTTGTGTTCGCAATGTATCCAGCATTATTTGTAAAAATTATGTGAGCTACTTTTCGTTTCATAGACCTGTGTTGGCTCTAACAAATTAAACGCTTTGAAACCATACTCGACTAGCTCATTTCAACTCTCCGATCTGCAAGTCGTAGTCCTACGTTTCAAACTCACGGCTTAATCAGAACTGAGCCTAGCTGTATTTTTTTTTTTTTTTTACTGCGTGGGATGTCAGTCCAGTTCTGTAATCCGTAGCCACAGGAAAATGGGATTAGATTGTGTGGTGACCTTAAGCAAACAGTGTATGGACCCCATTGGCCGTTAATTGCATCTGCTACTGACGGAAGTTAACGAAGTTCAATTATTCTGGGAGAAGTGACTGAAATATATTTAGTTGTTAATACTGGAATGTTAAAAGTTGTTTTCTTCACTGATTCTGTTTGGCGTCGAAAGGGTAGAAAACAAAACTTTAACATCTGGTCATTTACGCTTACCAACCACAGGTTGAAGAAGCGTATTGCTCAAGTTTTGTCCGTCCGTCCGTCTGTCTGTCTGTCGGCGCGATAACTCGCGTAAAAACGCTTCGATTTCGATGAAATTTTAGTATGTGGTAAGGGATCACCTGGGGACGAACCCTATTGAAAATGGACGAAATGGGGTCAAAGGTCACGACATAGGAGCGGGATCCATTCCATTGCCCTTATGCGTCATAACTTGCGTAAATGTTTCGATGTCGATGAAATTTTAGTATATTGTAGGGGATCACCTGGGAATGAACCCTATTGAAAATGGGTAAAGTGGGGTCAAAGGTAAGGACATAAGAGCGGGAAGCATTCCATTGCCCTTATGCGTCATAACGTGCGTATAAATGATTCGATCTCGATGAAATTTTAGTATGTAATAGGGGACCACCTGGGGACGAACCCTCTTGAAAATGGACGAAATGGGGTCGAAGGTCAGGACATAGGATCGGGATCCATTCCATCGCCCTTATCCCATACTATTAAAGGAGCAATTCTTGTATGTATGTAAATTTTATTTTGAAAACGGCTCTAAGGATTTTGATAAAAGTCGTTAACCTACCGTTTTCTGGTACTAGAAATCGATTTAGCTTGATCTCGACTTTAGGAAAATTCGTTTAGTGCGTTAAATAACCACCCCGAATCACCACGTTTTTAGTGTCATGAAGTCGTCCCATTAATGTTACCCATGCTTAGAAATCTTATGACGTTACAATCTCGAGTTTGAGATGTAGGCACGCTGTCACGCCGTCTGTCTCATTACGTCACGCGTTGTGTGTGGATCCTATTAAAGTTTTATGACGTCACACTCTTTCGAGCAGATGGTCGTGATTCCCATCTGCCTCATTACGTCACGCGTTGTGTGCGTATGCCCGTCTGCACGATAACTCGCGTAAAAATCGTTCAATTTCGATGAACTTTTAGTATGTGGAAGGGGAACACCTGGAAAGGAGCCCTATTGAAAGTGAACGAAATTGGGTCAAGGGTCAGGACATAGGAGCAGGATCCATTCCACTGCTCTTATGTGTCATAACTAAGGTAAAAAAGGTTTGATTTCGATTAAATTATAGTATGTGGTAAGGGACCACCTAGGGACAAACCCTATTGAAAATGGGCGAAATGGTGTGAAAGGTTAAGACACAGGAGCGGGATCTTTCCATAGCCCTTATGCATCACAACTTACGTAAAAATTCTTCCATTGCGACAAAACTTCATGTTATTTTGGAGGTATACTGAACTGGTTCTGTTGAATATCATCGAAATGGGATCAAAGGCACAGGAGCCAGATTTATTCCACAGCCATTATCCTTATAACTTGAGTAATGATTTCTGGTATGTTGGAAAGCGTATCATAATCAATGCATTGCATGATTTTGTTAACTTCTTTTATACTTGATCATGAGTTTTGAGATAAAGGCGCATAGCTAGAGAGAGTGAGGTCAGTATTTATGCAACACTCACCCTCAATTACTCCACTGTAGATGTCTACCAGCAATTACTAAAGAAAATCAAAGAAATAGAAACCCGGATTGCCCCTGACCGTGCCTTGTTCGGTTTAAGAAATAATTACCCGAGCCAGACCCTCATTAACTCGTAGCTCATAGCTAGATGGACCGTGAGACAGAGGTGTTAGTGTCTAGACTCGCGCAGACGTCTACTATGAAATGGCCATTAAGATGGAGCAATGGTCTTGCAAGGAGATCCGAGGTGTTACTCGATTTTTGTGGGTGAAGTTTCGATAGTTTATTGAAGTGCATGTGTAATGTCGCGTGCACATTGAATTGTGTTGAAAGTTTAAGAATGGTAGGGTAGGGACACTGCAATCGACGAAAATCAGTAGAGTTCCAAGCAGCTCCCCAACGGAGGTCGACATAGCACGAACTGAAATATTGGGAAGGACGATTTTTTACTTATGCCTTCCCTTCCGAATTATCCGAAGAGACGTCGCTTCACCGCAGATGGAGAAGTGAAAAACTGCTGCGCGCCAGTAACAAAGATTAAAATTTAGTGCTGATGGAATGAACAAGCTTATAACACGCATCAAAAAATTACTGCCTGAATATTTTCGGTGACCAAGTTCAAAAAATAATAATAGGTTGGGCAAATAGGACTTATAATTTTTAAATAGAACAAAAACATTGATGCATTGTCCGAAACTGAAATTGCTACGTTTCAACATAATCCTCCTGGTTTGCGATGTAGCAGTCCGGAAGCTTGCGGATGACGCTCAGGAAGAAGTCTTTTAGTTGTCGGTGTAGTCACTCCCGAATAGCCTGTATCATATCCTCATTACTGCCAAATTTAGAGGTCCAAAGAGGTGATAGTTCGCGGGTGCAAGGTCGGGACTGTATGCAGGATGTGGTAGAACGTTACATTTCAGCTTCTAGATAGTTTCCATGGTCCGAGCAGCCACGTGTGGACGGGCGTTATCCTGGAGAAATGACGCAGATGTTTGCGCCCTTTTTCGCTTGTCTCGGATGGCTGTCTTTACTGGGCCTTCGAGAAGTATCGAGTGATATTCAGCGTTTATTGTGCAACGATCTGTAAGGAAATCCTCGCACAGTACACCTTTAGAGTCCCAGAAGACGGTGGCCATAATCTTCCCAGCAGAGAACGTGGCGCTCATGAAGTTCATTATCCACCATTTCCCTTCCATTTTTGAACGCACTGCTCCACTTATAGCAACTCGCATTGGACAGTGTATTCTCATCGTACTGTCTGCTGAACTGTGAACAGATTTCCGACGGTATACAACCTTCTTTCGTCAGGAAATTTATTATAATGCGCTTTTTCACGCTAAAGTGTACCTTAGGGGGCCGCGGGTGGCCTAGTGGTCAACGTTCGTGACTGCAACGGAGGAGACCTCGGGTTCGATCCCAGCCGGTAAGAACGTTCGAACCACTAAATATCCGCCGTGCGTCAGATGGGCACGTTAAGCCGTCGGGCCCCGGGTATTGGCCCCCAGGTAATAAATAAGGGCGTCTTCCTCCCCTTTTTACTTCACTTCCGTGTCACTTTCCTATCGGGCACTCTAGCCCAAATCTCCTAGCTTCCTATTTCTAAGGGTTGTTTAAGACCTGGGGTCAGACCCTCCCTTCCTAAAATCCTCTAAATATGATCTGATCTAACGTGTACCTTCGTTCCACTCATCTTCCTCCCAACTGACCAACGGCGTCGTAGCACACACGAGGTGGGTGAAAGACCTTGGAACAGTGCTGCCACCTGCCACGTATTACGGCTTTCAACGCACTGCGCTGCATTGTTGAACTACGAACAAATTATAATTCATGTTTGCCCGCACCTTGTATTTAAATGAAAATTTACCTCCAACTGCAATTCATTGAGACAATAAAATTTTCAAGCAACTTATCTAGAGGCCAAATGCTCGCTGATGAGAGTTCCATTGTACTTTCTTTTCTACTGTGTACAATGTTTAGTCACGTTCTATTTTTTTGTACTTACTTTACTATGCTTACATGCCAAAGTCTGTCCACTGCCTTACCAATTAGTCTTCTCACTCTGTGTCTGTCCATATACAGTAAGCTCCAATGTCAATTTTAGCCTCATCCAGATCTCATTCTATTCATCCAATCATCTCAATTTTGGTATTCTACATGGTCTTTTTCTTAAGACTCTTCCCTCCATGATGCCTTTAATTACCTCATACTTCGTTCTGATCACATGGCCTTACCAGAACAATCTTATTCCCTTCACCACTGCTGTCATTTCAGACTCTGTAAATAATTTTCTCTATTCTTTATTTCCCCTTCATTTTTTCTCGCAGGGCCCCCAAATATTACCTCAATGCACAATTTCCGAAGATGGAAAGCTAGTTTATTTTCAGTCTTCTTTGTCAATTTCCATAATGCAGCATCACACAACCACTGATTGGATTATCGTTTTGTATTGGTTTTAAAAATTTTTGACAACAGTTTTAAGTCCTGATTTTTTTCAAAGCAGTAATACATGTGAAAACACAAATTTGTCCGTGAGGAAGATCGAAGCCGCTCCCCTCACTCCGGTGTAAGTTGCTCTCCCAACTAAGCTACACGGACGGAACGTATCGCTGCAGATTTGTTGTCTTAACACGTGCTTTACCTATGTACTACGTCACCTGTCTGTATATCCCAGATCGAGGATTTTTTTGTCTCCATATTATTTTCTTCCTGTTCCAGACTTCCAAGATATTTGAATTCTCTAACTCTTTCAAAGTACATTTCATCCACTTTCAAGGAATCAACTATACACATGAGACTTATCCTGCGGACTAATAGATGCAGTGAAAAACCTCGGTTATACGTTTTTTTAGGGGATGGCCCAAAACTTATAAATGTAAAAACCGGATAAAAAAATTTAAGTAAAATTTTTGAAAACGGATAAAAAAAATTCAATACATTGCAAAATTTTGAATGTATCTAGAAAGAAAATAAAAACAGAACCACATAAAAGCTAAATAATAGGCTACGCCTGTCCCTAACGCTCTGACGTCATTCAGCACTTGCAGCGCCATCTGCTTTTATTCGGTGGCCGAAATCGGAACTACGCTCACGGCTATCGCACGATACGTAAAAATCAAGGAGAAATTTCGGAAAATAAAATAAAGTTAGTCAGACAGATGACTTCATCTGTGGCAACACACACGTACTCCAACAACTGTCTGCGACGTTTGTTCTGTTACGTGGGTGTTATGTCGTGTTTTATTTCATTTTCTTCGCATTGCAGAGTACGATTCGTGTTTTTAAAATTTCAGCCACATCTTTTTCACTTGTGCATGGCACAGGCTATAGTAATTTTAAATTAAGCTGAATTAAAAAGGTTAGGCATGCATACATGAATACTGTTATTAATTTTTATTCTAATATGGCTAAGAAATTCTATACGATTTCATATTTTCAATAAATGAAATTTTTTTTTAAATACAGGTAGTGAATACGAATATGATTTTGTATTGCATTCAACGTCCTAATTACACATCCTTTACTTATTGCTATTTCAAAGCAGTTTGTCCGCGAATTCATTTAGCGTCAGTACCGAGTAAAATATTCACTAACCTTTTTATTGTTTCAAATTTCTTGAATTCTGAGAAAAAAGAGAATTGTGAACGTTATTTAATGAATTTTTAGTTACTTTATTTAATGGCTGAAAAAAAAAAAAAAAAAAAACGCTATCTCGATTCTCTCAAAGTTGTAACCTACCAGGTTGCGCATAGAAAGAAATCCAAGAAGCGTGCATTTTTTATAATCTAAAATACAAAATTTAACGTATGATCACAAGACGTTCATAAATGAATTATGTATAACCGAATTGAAAAGAGCGACAGAAACCACAGTAAAATATCGGGACTAGCGCAGAATTACGTATAAAAGTGAAAAATGTATAACCGAGGTTCCAATCTGGATTAATTTTTATAGTCTTACTTCCACAGAGTCTTGCCAATATATATAAAAATGAACAACAGCTGAAAAGACATACAGGGGTTGTACACAATAATGTCAACACCTAGGAAAAGAAGGTTTTACGTACCTCATAGGGTGTGGGATCACTTTTGGCATTCAAAACTGCCTGAATACTCCTTGGAATGGACGCGTACAAATTCTGGATGCGGGTTGGTGGGATGTTACACCATTCTTCATGCAGAAATTGCTTCAGGTGCTTGAGAAATGCAGGAGGAGGATAACGGGATCTTACTGTTTTCCAACACATACCACAGTGGCTCGATGATGTTTAAGTCTGGTGATTGGGGAGGCCAAGGAAGGTGTGAAAGTTCGCCCTCATGTTCCTCAAACCACGATTGGACATTCAGAGCTCTGTAAATTGGGGAGTTATTTTGGGTGGCATCCCTTGCAAGAAACAATGCCTGAGCCATTGGATGGTCATACGACCTGCCAGTCATCCGTCCTTTCAAGGTGATCAGAGGACCTGCTGAAAACCACGATATCACTGCCCAGAGCATGACAGAACCACCACAATGCTGCACTGTTGGGAACAAACAGTCTGGGTTGTACGCTTCTGACGGTTTTATCCACACGTCAACACGTCCTGCCGTAGGGAACAGTGTGAATACGAATTCATCTGACCACATTTCCATGCATCGACAGTCCGCGTTTTATGCTCCTGGCACCACTGCCGTCGCGCATTCGCCTGGGTCACCAGAGGTTTTGCGATAGCAGCTCTGCCATGAATATTTTGTTTATGCAGTTTCCTGCGCAGTGTTTTTGTTGATACTGTTGGGAGATGCCGCGCGTATGTGCCGATACATCAAAGTAACAAGTAACTCCAGAAAAATAAACAAAACGCTTTCCCACGACTTTTTCACTCCTTGTAGAACTAACGCGTGCGCGCAAAAAACATCTGTGAATTACACTGCTGGCCACCCAGAATGCAACACCAAGAAGGACACGAGATAGCAAAGCCAGATTTACTGGACACAAAGATGAAACGATTGAGCTTACAGGCCCGTGCTATTTGCGGAACATGTAGACATCAATAGCTCGTGTGGCCAGTATGGCTGGCAATAACAGCCGCTACACGCCGTGGCATCGAACGAAAGAGGCTTTGGATGTGGGCTTGAGGTATGTCGGTCCAGGCTGCTTCCACACGTTGCCACAGTTCATCAGGCGTAGCCGCCGGTAGTGTTTGCCGGGCCACTCGGTTGCCGATCAGCGACCAGACATGTTCGATGGGCGACAGAGCGGGAGAACAGGCTGGCCACGGCAGCAGTGACACCTGGTGGGCCGTGAAGAATTGTTGAACGATGCGTGACACGTGCGGGCGCGCATTGTCCTGTTGAAACGTGGCCGCTGGCAGGTCCTGCAGCTAAGGGAGGACTACAGGCTCCAAAACGTCGGAGATGTAGCGGTGGCTGTTGAGTGTACCGGCGATGCGTACCAGAGGGGTGCGGGTGTCATATCCAATTGCGCCCCAAACCATAACGACAGGCGACGGACCGGTATGGCGATACATAATGCAGGCGTCATACAGTCTCTCGCCGCGGTGCCGCTACACGCGGATCCGACCATTGTGGTGTTGCAGGCAGAAGAGGGATTCGTCAGAGAAGACAATGTCGAGCCATTCCGTAGTACAGGTGCGGCGTTCAACGGCCCACTGCCGCCGGCACTCGCCAGTGGTGTAACGTCAATGGTAATCGGAGCAATGGGCGCGGTGCGACAAGTCCCCGCTTCTGCAGACGACGTCGAACGGTACGTGCTGACACAGGCTGTTGCGCAACACACCCTAATTCCTGCGCTAACGTTCGTGATGAGGCTGTGCAAGCCGTCAATGCCCGCCGCACAACATGCCAGTCCTCTCGTTCGGTGGTGTGCCGTGGCTGCGGCAATCGCTCACGTCGGTCCATCCGTCCCTCCTGCAGCCACCAAATACATACTCGCCTCACTGTAGCTGGATGTCGTTCCACACGGGTGCCGATGTCTCGGTACGATAAACCGCTGTCGCGATAAGCCACTATTCGTCCTCTGTCGAACTCCGAAACGTGCTGGAATGACTGCCGTATTCTGCGACGAGGCATCAGAAAGCTTTCCACGCACAGGTCCGGCAGCACAACACACTTTCACTACTTACACCCCGCCTTCTGTGCACCCTTCTTATAGTGCTTCTCGGTGGCGTGCCGGGCGCGCGTGCTTTGCATATGCCCTGCAATGCTAATCGTTTGTATTTCCTCTCGCGGGCGACGCATGCTGCGAATTTCAGGCCAATCGGATGCTTCCTTCTTGGTGTAGCATTTTGGGTGGCCAGCAGTGTACTTTTGTATCATATTGTTAGCACTTTTCTGTACTTCTCCATGTGAGGGAAAGTTCTTCGTATTTGAAGTGAACAGAACGAAAAATATCGTCTCAACAAGCCCAGAAAAATGGAGCTTAGTTTCTCACACCATATCATCATCATCATCATTGTCAACCATTATCAATCCACTGCTGGACGAAGGTCTCCCCAAGTTTCCTCCACAACGGTCTGTCTTGTGCCAGTCTCCTCCATGTCACCCCTGCATACTTTCGAATTTCATCCACCCATCTCCTATGTGGTCTTCTTCTGGGTCTTTTCCTGTCCCTTGGAATCCAATCTAAAATTTCGGCTGTCCATCGATGATCTGTCCTTCTGGCAGTATGTCCAGCCCATTGCCATTTCAGGGATTTAACTTTGATCATGATGTCTTCCACTCTTGTCATTTTTCGGATCCACGAGTTCCTCTTCTTATCTCTCCTGGTTACACCAAGCATGCACCTCTCCATGCTTCTTTGAGTTGTCTGCAGCCTTTGTATGTCTCTTTTAGTTAAGGTCCACGTCTCTGCACCATACGTAAGCACTGGAAGGATGCATTGATCAAACACTTTTCTTTTAAGACATAATGGCATATTGCTCTTGAAAATTATGCTGTTTCTTCCAAAAGCTCTCCAGGCAAGTTTTGTACGCCGATTAATTTCTTCATCAATGTGACCCTCACTTGATATCTGCTGTCAAGATAAACGTACGTGTCTGTTATCTCCAGCTTTTCTCCATCAATCGATAAATCTTCATTTCTTGTAAAAGCATTGAACATCACTTTTGTCTTCTGAAAGTTCATTTTTAATCCCACTTCTTTACTCTTGTCAGCAAGTTCCTGGATCATACTCTGCAGCTCTGATGAGGTAGTTGCAAAAATGACTACGTCATCAGCAAAACGAAGGTGGGTTAGATAATCTCCATTAATCTTTATCCCCTTGTTTTCCCAGCTCAGCGACTGAAAAACACCCTCCAATGTGGCATTAAAGAGCTTCGGAGATATGGTGTCACCTTGTCTCACTCCCTTTCCAATTTTTACGTGTGTTGTATTTTCAAACAGCCTAATCTTTGCACTTGCATTTTCATAGATGTTATTAATAATATTAATGTATGCATCTTCAATACCGCAGGTTTTCAGAGCCATTGTAACTGCTGATGGTTTCACCGAATCAAAGGCTTTTTCATAATCGATAAAAGCCATGCACAATGGAAGTTCATATTCCCTCGCTCTTTCAATTAGTTCTCTCAGCACGTGGATATGATCTATTGTGCTGTAGCCACTCCTGAATCCAGCTTGTTCTCTCGGTTGAGCCATGTCCAGTGCTACCTTCAAGCGGTGTGAAAGAACTTTAGTGAAGATTTTATAAACTACTGATAGGAGGCTGATAGGTCTGTAGTTTCCGAGATCCTCAATGTCACCTTTCTTATGTAGCAGGATCATTGTAGCGGTGTTCCAATCCTCAGGAATCTTTCCTTCATTAAGGCATCGAGTGAAAATTTGGGCGAGTACTGTTTCGATTTCTCCACTTGCTTCTTGTATGATGTCTACAGTAATTCCATCTTCTCCTGGAGCTTTTCCTCGCTTCATGTTCTTGATTGCATGTGCAACTTCTGCTGGAAGGACTGGAGGAACTCTGGTACTGGTATCTTTCATGATGTCTGGAGTGCATATATCATCCCTTTCATATAATTTGGAGTAGAAATCTTTCACTCTTGTCAAAATTTCGCCTCTATTTCTTGTTACAGAACCATCTTCTTTTCTCAGTGCCATAATCTGTTTTCTTCCCTTACTGAGATGTCCCTTTGCTATCTTTAGGCTTTGGTTGCTTTCAATTGCTTTCCTCACTAGTTCACAGTTGAATTTCCTTACGTCTTCAATGATACTTTTTCTTACTGTCTTGCATAGCTCTATATATTCCACTTTGGAAGTCACATCTTCTTTAGTTGTCCTCATCTCTCTTCTTTTTTGCATCAACATTTTGGTTTTTCCTGATAATTTGTTCACATGCAACTTGTTCTTAGACCCAGCTAATTTTGTTGCTGTTTCCATAAGAGCTTTGGTTACTTTTCTGTTAACTTCAGAGATGTCCACTTCTTCCGATGTTAGGCCTTCTAAAGCAGAGAACCTGTTCTTCAGTTCTAACTTGAAGGTATTATGGTGTTTTTTAAGGTTGGTTATGTCAATAGATTTTGTTTGTCTTATGAGCTTGCCACGTTCAAGTTTAGTGTTGAGGTGCATCTTACATCTCACCAATCTATGGTCACTACCTGTGTTGAACTTGTTTAGCACACTGCAGTCTTCTATGACGAATTTTTTTGTTACACATAATAAAATCAATTTCACTTGTTGTCCCATTTGGATGTCTCCATGTCCATTTCCTGTGTGGCTTTTTCTTGAAGAAGGAGTTCAAGATGAAAAACCCTTCTGCCTCTGCAAACTCAACGAGAGTATTTCCACGCTGGTTTCTGTTGCCATGACCGAATTTACCTACTGAAGTTTCATTCTGTTGCCGTTGCCCTATTTTTGCATTGAAATCTCCCATAATTATTTTCAAGTGCTGCTTACCTTTATTATTTAGATGACAAATTTCCTCATAAAATTCTTCAATTTCTTCTTCAGGATGACTTGTGGTGGGTGCATAAGTTTGAATAATCTGAGCCTGGTATCTTCTCGAGAGTTGGATAACGAGTCGTGCAGCTCTGTCAGAGGAACTTTCAACTTCTACAACTTTATCCTTCAGTTTCTTGTTTATTATAAATCCAACACCACTAGTTCTGCCAGTATCTGTCCCACGATAGTAGAAGAGATGTCCACTTTTCAGTTCGATGAGATCTTCTCCTTTTCTCCTTACCTCACTTAGCCCCACGATGTCCCACTTGATCCTTTGTAGTTCCTCTTCCAATTCAAGAAGCCTTGAATCAGAAGATAGGGAGCGTCCATTGTAAGTAGCCAAGGTCAGCATCAGATGGCAGCCTAGTCCGGTCCTCCGGGGATTCTTAGCACCCTCTGCCTTCATGTCGCACTGGCCGCTGCCTTGGCCAGGTACATTCCAGCTGCCGGAGACTGAGGGCCAAGATTTAAGTTGTGGAATCATTTTGGAGGGGTTTGGCCATAACTCATCACGCTGGCCAAGCGGGTTGGTGAGTGTGGGATAGAATTTCCTCTGATCCCGATGGTATAGTTATACCGCTATGGGCGGTCGTCAGAGCCCCTTTAGTGGGAACAGGATGCACCACGAGAAGGCGGGGTTGACATTTGTCAAGGAGAGGCTGTGATGTTACGCATCACCTGACCTTGCATCCCTCACACCATATACGATGTGTTAAATACAATCATACTGAGTCATCAGTCCTGTATATTATTACTACTATCACTTATCCTTCAACCATTAATACAGTGTCATCTTATGTGTATCTATAAAACGGATTATCCTTTTTATCAGGCGAGTTCTTATTTGTATATTGTATTTGCTGAATCATTCCGCTAAAGAAAGTGCATTTTTCTTTTCATCTAATCGAGACTATGCTTGTTTTTCCCTATTGCACTATTGAGGATGACTGGAACGCTCAATCGCGTTTTTTTTTTTTTGATTGAAGGTTTAACACGACCACCGTGAGCAACTCAATGGGCTATAAGCAGTCGCCCGTCCCTAATTTAGGGTCACTGGTTCCACGGAAAGGAGAGAGCCAGTGCCGTAAGACAAACACAACATCCATGCCTTCCGGGATTCAAACCCGAACCGTTCTCGGACGAACGGTCATAAGCCATCGCTTATAGACCACTGCGCCACCGGGGCGGCTCAATCGCATTGACTCCCGCTTACAGATACTGGAGATGCAGATTGATCTCCGCACTAATTTTCGGCGGCATGGTCTTATTGCGCCTAACAATCCTCTTTAGTGCTCTCTTGTCTCTTTTTTTTTTTTTTTTTTTTGATTGGAGGTTTAACGACCACCGTGAGCAACTCAATGGGCTATGAGCAGTCGCCCGTCCCTAATTTAGGGTCACTGGTTCCAGGGAAGGGAGAGAGCCAGTGCCGTAAGACAAACACAACATCCATGCCTGACCGGGATTCGAACCCGGACCCCTTACGGACGAATGATCAGAGGCCAACGCCTTAGACCACTGCGCCACCGGGGCGGCACTCTCTTGTCTCTACCAGTCAGGGGCGCTTTCCGGCCACTCTTGTGTTTCGCAGACGATGTTTCGCTACGAACACGGTATGCTGTCATGACGCTAGACACAGTAGATCTCAATATGCCCACTACCATGGCGACTGTTATGGAGGCACCAACTAGCCAACCACCAACAATTAGCCCACTTTCGAAGTCCATTAGGTCTCTCGTTTCGCCGTCACCGTGAAGGAAATTTTGAAACAATACACTTTAAATGCACTTAAACAGGACCTTGAGGTTCTAAACATTGCTTTTACAACCAAAAAGTGGTGGATACGTTTGCGTATTGCGACGTGTGCAGCTGCACTAAAAGCCACGTCTCTGAGCATGGTGTTCACTTTATTCTGTCAAACCCCATGCCTTTCGGCTCTTGTTCATTCTTACCTATCAGTATGATATCTGCATAAGCTCGGGTATTAACCTCCCTGTGTTGAAGCCTGGATCCGTTGCTGCTACTTTCCTTGAGGTTTATTTTTTGAAGTAACTTAGAGTAAACAGTGGAAACGACAGGCAGTCGTAGGCACCCATTAAAAGGGGGACAAAAGGAGGCACTTGCCCTCCACTGGAAATCCCCCGACGAAACTATTTCAGTTTCTCGGGGGTATTTCAATGATTTTCGGGATAACAAATTCCGATCGCAAATTTTTTGGTTGATCTAAATGCGTCCAATAAAAATCGTGAAAAGAACGCTAAGTTACAGTAAAAAGTGAGCACTTACAGTAGAAGGAAATAACATCGAAGTTTTCTTTTGCATATCGGAACACAGCGTATGCGTACATACTGTACGTACAGCATGAAAAGGTATGAAAAGCAGCAAAGGAATGAAAAATGTAGCTTCTGTAGTTAGTTACATCGAAGTTTTCTATTGCATATCGGAACACAGCGTACATGTTTGCGTACAGTATGAAAAGGTATGAAATGCAAAGGAATGAAAAATGTATCTTCTGTAATAGTTACTCACTGCAGGACAAGCATGCCCTGATATTTCACCTGGATCCGATAATATGTCTTTCAACCATTGAACTGGGGAAACAAAGGGATAAAGATTAATGGAGATTATTTAACTCACCTTCGTTTTGCTGGTGATGTGGTTATTTTTGCAACTAGAGCTGCAGAGTATGATCCAAAAACTTGCTAACAAGAGTAAGAGTTAACATTAAAAATGAACTTTCAGAAGACAAAAGTGATGTACAATACTTTTACAAGAAATGAAGATTTATCGATTGATGGAAAAAAGCTAGAGATAAACGATAGCTACATTTATCTTGGGCAGCAGATATCAAGTGAAGGTCACATTGATGAAGTACAATTTTTAAGAGCAGTATGCCATTATGTCTTAAAAGAAAAGTGTTTAATCAATGCATTCTGCCAGTGCTTACGTATGGAGCAGAGACATGGACCTTAACTAAAAAAGACATACAAAGACTGCAGACAACACAAAGAGCATGGAGAGGTGCATGCTTGGTGTAACCAGGAGAGGTAAGAAGAGAAACTCATGGATAAAGAAAATGACAGGAGTGGGCGACATCATGACCAGAGTGAAATCACTGAAATGGCAATGGGCTGGACATGTTGCCAGAAGAACGGACCACCGATGGACAGCCGAAATTTTAGACTGGATTCCAAGGGACACGAAAAGACCCAGAAGAAGACCACATGGGAGATGGAAACATGCCGGAGTGACATGGAGGAGGCAGGCTCAAGACAGACAATGGTGGAAGAAATTTGGGGAGACCTTCATCCAGCAGTGGATTGATAATGGTTGACAATGATATATGTTCGGAAAGGTCATGGAGACGAGACATATCAGCATATTGTATTCTATGCTTGCACTCAGTGGTTTGGAAAATTCTCTTCACTGATGTGAGATGTTCACACCTCAAAGTGTATGTCACTTTAGTTTACTGCGTAATATTATATGAGACTAACCAAAGTCTTTAAAAATAAAAAAACACCGAAGGCTGTAACTTTCTTTGGTTAAAATTTATATCTTTTACATCCCCCGGATCACGAATTTACGCCTCTGGAATGATCAATCTGGGAGGGCAACCGCCCTCCCTACCTTCCAGGTAGCTACGGCCCTGGATTTAGAGTCTTTTGGTTTTTAATTAAATTTATCTATTGTGTGGTAAAAACGGTTAGACAGCACAAAAAACACTGAAAATTTAATGTAGTGTTTGTGTGTTACTTGCATTTAACATGTTTCCTTTTGCCGCCTCATGAAAGCTGAGATACAGGCGCCCAAACAGGCAGTTCCCCCTGTTTAACCCTTTAACGACCATAACGCCCAAAACTGTGTTGTTTCACTTCTTTGTTTAGTAAAAATAATGATTGAATGTGACCCCTGATGATCCCTCATAGGTCGTGCAAATTTAAAGAAAACTTAAAGGTAGGAAATCTGACTCACTCTAGATAGGCGTTTCGGACGACTATGGTCGTTTGCATTTACGGGCGTTATGGTCGTTATGGTCGCTAAAGTGTTAATACCAGTCTTCACTACAGAATTGTCAGATAACCGTTCGTTTATTCTAATTTTGCATTTTGAGTCCTCGATACAAATTTGTTAATTTTATTAGTTTTTCGTGGATTCCCAGGTCTCTTTTCTAGCAACGCTGTCACACGTTTCTTTAAAATCTACAAATAAACAGTACGTTCCCCAGCATTTCCCTGTTGTCCAAGGAAAGTGAGGCTGTGTAGCAATCCTACGGAGAACAAATTCGAAATATTAATTACACTGGAACGATATACCCTGAAGAGCAATGGAATTAGAGATACCTGTCTAGTAACGCGTAGCACCACCTTTCGCCCTGTTGACGGCGGCGAATCGTCTCGGCATGGAATCCACAAGACACTGGAAGCGTTGGGAAGCCATACGGATCCACGACCCCTGAACAAGCTCCCACAGTTCACGAAGATTTGATGGAGGGGGGTCAGAGCCTCGAACATCTCTCTCGATGGCATCCCAGATGTGTTCGATGGGATTGAGGTCAGGTAACCTAGCTGCCCAAGGAAGCGAGGTCACGTCGGTGGAGTGTTCATCCAACCTCTCGGATACAATTCGGGAGCTTCATTGTCTTGTTGCAGGATGAGGTTCCCAGTGGGATGTTGAAGACGCAAAAACGGGAGCAAATGGTCGTCCAGGATATCCCGGTGACGTTGATCTGTGAGGGACGATGCCACACGTACCAGGGGTCCCATTTCAGTCCACGTAAATAGTCCCCAGACGAGAATGCCACCCCCACCAGCTTGAAGAGTACCCTGCTGGCAAGAAGGATCCATCGCTTCATGTGGTTTGCGCCGTACTCGTATCCTGCCATTCGCATGTACCAACGTGAATATCGACTCATCAGTCCAGGCAACATTTTCCCACATGTGTAGGGTTTAGTGGCGATGTTCCCGCGCCCATGCTAATCTTTGCACCCTGCGATGTGCGGTTAGCAGCGGTACCCTCGTGGGACGATGGCTTCTGTACCCCCACAGCGAGGAGATGGTGTCGCTGCTTGCACGTTTTTGTGCACCAGCGTTAAATTGCCGAGTGATTTCTTGCACTGTGGCCCGTCTATCCGCTGTTACAATGCGAGCTGGTCGACGATGACCCCGCTCATCCACACGCTGTTGTCCACGGCTGTTGGCCCTTGCAGGGATGGTTTTACCGGATTCGATGTACTCACGGTGCATCCGTGACACAGTGGCTCGAGAAAATCCCAGTGCCTGCACGACTTCCGAGATGGAGTGACCCATTCGTCGGGCCCCGACAATTTGCCCACGATCAAATGCGTTTAGATCCTTCGTCTTACCCATACTGCGTCCGACTCTTACTGATTCCCGTCGCATTACTCCTTATATTGTCGGACCGCTGCATACGTCATGTCGTTTCTGTTTACAGGGCTGCCCACAGAGCCACATTTGCATAACGCCAGCTGTCTCTAATTCAATTGCTCTTCAGTGTAGAGACCTTTTAAATCTTACTTTCTGATCATGTGTAATTCATTTTTGCCTCGTGAGAAATTCAAATGCATTTCAGTGTATCTTTAACGACATTTTTCCCCACAAAGGCAAGTGGAGGACATGTAAGCAATTTCTGCCACATTTAGTATTCGATACAAAAGGATTTTATTTTCAGAAGCGAAGATATGGTGCCTATAGATATACATATAAATCTTCGACATAAATGAGCACGTCATATCTGAAATGCGTATGTATTTTTTTTATATCAAAAGATCTTCTAAAAATACATTAACTTAAAAATATATATATGCCCTTAATATGCATGCTTCATCGGGTTTCACTGCAATGCACTTGACCAGCAAATGTTTTGTAAATCTTGTTCATTCAGCTGACGTGAATCAGCACCATTCATGCATTTCAGGTATTTGTGTTAGAGACAGTAAAGGAAACACCGTAAATGTAGGATGTAGTGACAAACACAGCCGGCGGAGGAAGCAATATGTGACACCAGCTAATGATCTGGGAATTCAGTAAAAAGAATGCCGTTCTTGTTTTGTTCAATTTCAGCCCTGTTTTGCTTTGGTAACGCGGGACAAAACCTCAAGGAACTAACCTCGTAAAAATGGTGTTAATCAGCCTTTTCAAAAAATTTTAATTAAATGAAGCCAAATTTGGAGGCCTATGTCTAAAACAGATAATCTTTATACAGAGGATAGAGCTAATATATATGGGTGTGTACAATCTACTGTAGAACTCAATGTAATTCTTAATTTTGTAAATTAAATGAAGTAAAATTTAGCTTAAATGCAAGCTCACTAAATATCGTTTTGAAAGTAATATTACTTAATACTACACTACAACTGAGCATAGAAACTGGGGTGTTTTTTCTAGTCAATGTTCTTAGAATGTAATGAACATTTAGCTCTCTAGTTCGGTGTTTTATATGACCCCCCATTTTCTCCTTTAAAATTCCTCCTTCTCACCCATTCAGTTTAGTTTAAGAGGTAATCACAATCACCAAGCTCCACCTTATGAGGCCAAAGCGATTTATTTCCAAAAAATTAATAAATAAAATAAAAACTTTCCCCCCATATTCAGCATTGCTCATTCGATTAGAAAGTGGATTGCCAGCCCTGTATTGTGTTTGACATATTATCGTGGTATGTGGTAAATGTTTAAAACAATTATAAAAAAAAAAAAAGAAAATCTCTACAATCTCTAGTGCCTTTATTTTTTGCGCCTCTTGCTCTTTCTGTTTACCAGCTTTTTTTTTTTTTTATAAACGTTTGGAAATAAAATCTTTCTGCACGTTTTTTTACCCTTTCCAACCATAATTTGAAGAAGAGTATAGCTATGTGAAGAAGCGTATAGCTTTGTCCGTCTGCACGATAACTCTCGTAAAAATGGTTCGATTTTCATGAAATTTCAGTATGTGGTAGGGGACCACTGGGGATGAACCCTATTGAAAATGGACGAAATGGAGTCAAAGGTTATAGGGCATAGGAGCGGGATCCATTCAATTGCCCTTATGCATCATAACTTACGTAAAAATGCTTCGATTGCGACAAAACTTTAGTATGTTGTTCCGGAGGTATACCGAACCAATTCTGTTTAATATCATCGAAATGGAATCAAAGGTCAGGACACAGGAGCGAGATTTATTCCACAGTTATTATCCTCATAACTTGAGTAATGATTTCTGGTATGTTGGAAAGCGTATCATAATCAATGTATTGCATGATTTCACTAACTTGTTTATAAAATCACAGGCTGAATTTTATTTTTTATAAATATTTCTAAAAAGAATATTTCAGTTTCCTTGTTCATTTGCTGATGAGCAATTACAATTGCGTTTTAAAATATACGTTGAATTCCGTAGTCTATCCCCCCTCTTTTTTACGCTTTCCAACCGTAGGTTGAAGAAGCGTATATGCTCTAGCTTTGTCCGTCTGTCTGTCTTTCCGCACGATTACTCGCGTAAAAATGGCTCGATTTCGATGAAAGTTTGGTATGTGGTAGGGGATAACCTGGGAAAGGAACCCTATTGAAAATGGGCGAAATGCGGTCAAAGATCAGGACATAGGAGCGGGATCCATTCTGTTCATAACTTATGTAAAAATCCTTCGATTGCGACAAAACTTCATGTTGTTCCAGAGATGTACTGAACCGGTTCTGTTTAATATCATCGAAATGGGGGCAAAGGGCAGGACACAGGAGTGAGATTTATTCCACAGCCGTTATCCTCATAACGTGACTAAAGATGCTTCGATTGCGACAAAACTTCACGTTGTTCCGGAGGTATAGTGAACCAATTCTGTTTAATATCATTGAAATGAGGTCAAAGGTCAGAGCACAGGAGCGAGATTTATTCCACAGCCATTATCTTCCTAACTTGAGTAATGATTTCTGGTACGTTGGAAAGCGTATCATAATCAATGCATTGCATGATTTTACTAACTTGTTTAATTTCCCTCCTGACAATGGAAGAGACACGCCCCTCCCATGTCTGATGGCCCCTCAATAATTTGAAGTCGGCGCACCTGGTAATGAGTACATCAGAAATCACGTTATGGCATGTCACTTTAAATCTTTCTTTTTCAGACACATCAGCCTCAGTAACAGATTCATCTAATGGTTTACCTTTAGGAGCACATTTCTTCCTCCGGGTGGTGTATTCAACATTTTTGCGTACAAGCTTCCTCTTCATACGCTTCAAAATGATCCCTAACAAATTGTACGAAATGCATTAAAGAATCATACAGTGAACTAATACCGAAATTCACCTGTACTGCACTAAAGATTTTTACTCACTTTGTCCACACGTTGCAAAAGAGTATCCCAAATTACTGTCATTAGAGCAGTTTCAAACTCTTCCACTTTGGAATGCATATTTTTTGCTTCGTGACGAGAGTATGATGTTTCATTATTATTAGTTGAAATATCATGTAAGGATTGACGTATTAACCTATATCCTTTGTGTAAACCTATATCCTATGGTATTTGCTTCTACTGACCACCTTGTCACTGACAACGACTTAACGAAGTGTTCATCATCGGCCTTCACGTTTAAAAGATGCTGACGCAGAACTTCCCAACTATGTGTGGATGCAGAAAAAAGTTGTAGATGTTTTGTACTATACCAAAATAGGGGCACTGCTGGTGGCAACATTCAACAGCACTCATTCCCATACAGAGCATGGCACATACTCTGCTAAAGGACAAATTGCCTTGATTCGTGCTTGCAATCCCGAATACTTACCAGTCATGTTACTGGCATTGTCGTACGATTGTTTCATGCAATTCAATATGTCAAGTTCCAAATTTTCAAGTAAGGAAACAACTGAAGTCGACAAGGAACTGGAATCATGGATGTGTATGGGTATGAATTTAACGAAGCGCTCTAGTGGCTCACCGTTCTCATTCACATATCTTAAAACTACTGCCAGTTGATCAGTACGACTAATATCTGGGGTTGAGTCAATAATTAATCAAAAATATTTCGCTGCTTTTACCTCAGACAGTAATTCATCTTAGACATAATTTCTTAAATTTCAGTAACAGTTGTTGATGAGAGGTAATTTGTATACCCACTGCCAGCATTGCCATTCTTTGCAAGATGATCCGCAATAAAGGAATCGAATTTGCTTACTAATTCCAAACATCCCAAAAAATTTCCGTTTTGAGAAGGACCTATCTTTCATTATCTCCAAATACTGAAAGTCCCGCTCAGCCAAAAACTTTATAATGGCAACAACCTTTATAAGAACACTACGCCAATAACTGCATTGCTTTTGGTAGTTTTCAACTAACAGAGTCTACACGAGCGTGAGACAATGTGCGCAGGGACAGAGTGCAGACTGCTTTTCTATGAGTCCGAGAAATTTCATGATTCTGTAATCTTTCGGACACATTTTTCCAATTCCGAATATCCTTCTTCACACAGTGCTTGGTGACAGCATTGCATTCATTTCTCCGGGTGGTACAAATTTTGAGGGGGGGGGGGAGCTGAAACGTGTCGACTGATAATCTGATAATATACATATAATCACAATTTTGTTATATATACAGTAATACATATAACAGAATTTTAAATACAGTATAATATTTTTTTTATCCTCGTATATTGCAAACACAAATTCTAAAAGACCTACACATACAAGTGATTAAAAATGTTATACCTTTACTTTAATTCAGTAATGCACCATGGATTTCACCCTGAATTGGTGTAAAATATTGAGGAAACTAGTAAGATAACGCTGTGCTGGGGAAAAATTCCTGAGGATTGGAACAACGCTACAATGATCCTGCTACATAAGAAAGGTGGACATTGAGGATCTCAGGAACTACAGACCTATCAGCCTCCTATCAGTGGTTTATAAAATCTTCACTAAAGTTCTTTCACACCGCTTGAAGGTGACACTGGACATGTCTCAACCTAGAGAACAAGCTGGATTCAGGAGTGGCTACAGCACAATAGATCATATCCACGTACTGAGGGAACTAATTGAAAGAGCGAGGGAATATGAACTTAAATTGTGCATGGCTTTTATCGATTATGAAAAAGCCTTTGATCTGGTGAAACCATCAGCAGTTACAATGGCTCTGAAATCCTGCGGTATTGAAGATGCATACATTAATATTATTAATAACATCTATAAAAATGCAAGTGCAAAGATTCGGCTGTTTGAAAATACAACACGTAAAAATTGGAAAGGGAGTGAGACAAGGTGACACCATATCTCCGAAGCTCTTTAACGCCACATTGGAAAATGTTTTTCAATCACTGAACTGGGAAAACAATGGGATAAAGATTAATGGAGATTATCTAACCCACCTTCGTTTTGCTGATAACGTAGTCATTTTTGCAACTACCCCATCAGAGCTACAGAGTATGATCCAGGAACTTGCTGACAAGAGTAAAGAAGTGGGATTAAAAATGAACTTTCAGAAGACAAAAGTGATGTCCAATGCTTTTACAAGAAATGAAGATTTATCGATTAATGGAGAAAAGCTGGAGAAAAGACACGTACGTTTATCTTGGACAGCAGATATCAAGTAAGGGTCACATTGATGAAGAAATTAATCGGCGTACAAAACTTGCCTGGAGAGCTTTTGGAAGAAACAGCATAATTTTCAAGAGCAATACGCCATTATGTCTTAAAAAAAAGTGATCAATGCATCTTTCCAGTGCTTACGTATGGTGCAGAGACGTGGACCTTAACTAAAAGAGACATACAAAGGTTGCAGACAACTCAAAGCAGCATAGAGAGATGTATGCTTGGTGTAACCAGGAGAGATAAGAAGAGGAACTCGTGGATCAGAAAAATGACGAGAGTGGAAGACATCATGATCAGAGTAAAATCCCTGAAATGGCAATGGGCTGGACATACTGCCAGAAGGACAGACCATCGATGGACAGCCGAAATTTTAGATTGGATTCCAAGGGACAGGAAAAGACCCAGAAGAAGACCACATGGGGATGGGTGGATGAAATTCGAAAGTATGCGGGAGTGACACGGAGTAGACTGGCACAAGACAGACCGTTGTGGAGGAAACTTGGGGAGACCTTCGTCCAGCAGTGGATTGATAATGGTTGACAATGATTATGATATATAATCAGGAAAGTAAAACTTGTGAGATATATTTGCAGTGTTAACACTTGCACATACATCTAGCTTTTACGAATTTTTGCAGAAGAAAAAATAAAATGTTATGGAGCCTGTTCATGTAACACCCGAAGTAGATTTTTTTATTGGGATTTTAACGACCACTGTGAGCATCTTAATTGGGCTATAAGCAGTCGCCCGTCCCTAATTTAGAGCCATTGGTTTTCAGGCAAGGGAGAGAGCCAGTGCTGTAAGACAAACACAACATCATGCCTCATCGGGATTCGAACCCGGACCCATCTCGGACGAATGGTCAGAAGCCATTGCTTAGACCACTGCACCGCCGGGGCGACAAGTGGATTTCCATTACGGCCGCTGAATTCATGTGTTATCGCTATAAGATTAAACCTTACGGTTGGCCAATTTTTAAATTTTAACGTCTTAACGTTAAAATATGCCAACGAATTAACAGAACTACAGGGCGGAGAAGGAGAAATCAATTTCTTAAAAGAACAAATCAAAGTTGCAAAATATACAGAGACAATTTTGTGTTTGATACTTATTTCCAAATGATGCAGGATAACATCTTCATTAGTAATGGTGAAATTTTTAATGAAACATTATCTAACACACGGTATATTAAATTTATATGCTCTTACTGTCTGTAACATTGGTGAAACAAATCTGGGAATTCTTTTTGCAAAACGAAATATTTAGAAGCCCAGACGAATACGTAATAAACAAAGTAGTTAAAAAGAAAAAAAACTACAAACTTTCCACTATCGCACGCTAGGCAGTCTACTTAAAAATAAAGTGAATAAACTATTAAAATAAATGAATAAAATGAATGCGTAACGTTAAATAAAAGAAAAATTATTCGTTCTTTGGGAAAAGAACAGAGCATAATTCGCAACTTACCGAACCAAATATGCATGAGTTTTATCCTTCTCCCATTTTTTTTAAATTAAAATTCTGAGGAACACTACCAGGTGTTAGCTGTCTTCAATTCGTAATGTCATAATATTCAAAATCCTAGACTGCACTCCCAGAAAAAAAAAAACCCGTAAATTGAGAAGAATCTTAATAAACGGATTTCCAACGAAAGTATACATAAATCCCTAGAATTTTGTCTGTTTTCCTTAATTCCCTAAAATATCGTGAAATTCCTTAAACCTAGGGAATTTTCCCTAGGGTTGGGGCCACTGCTCTGCTTACTACTTCAAGAATCAAGCCTAAACAAACCACGCTGAAAGTCAAACCACGCTATCGATACGACGGTCACGGATAATACTGAGCAAGAAAAGCATGTGATCACATCTCCGAGTTGCATCAATGACGTATGATGATGTCATATCGATAGCTCCCGCAATACTTGCCAACGTGCTGCGTGTCCCATCCAGTAGTTAGTTTAGAAGTGCCTTGATATTCAGCAAAACATGATGAAAGTATGTTTTGATATCCTGAAACAAATTTTTAATGCGTGGAGTTTGTATGACAAGTCGGGAGTAAACCTCAGCTGCAATTTTGCTATTACTTTTAAGACTTAAAGAAAAAAGTGCTTGTTGAAGTTGAAAAGAATTTCTTTTGGAGAATTTTGGAGGCCGCTAAAAAAATGGGAGCCCAGGGCCTGGGCCCTGGATGCCTAGCCTCCCTCTAATCCCCCCCCCCCAGTTTTTTTTTTTTTTTTTTTTTTATTGGAGGTTTAACGACCACCGTGAGCAACTCAATGGGCTATAAGCAGTCGCCCGTCCCTAATTTGGGTCACTGGTTCCAGGGAAGGGAGAGAGCCAGTGCCGTAAGACAAACACAACATCCATGCCTGACCGGGATTCGAACCCGGACCCCTTACGGATGAATGATCAGAGGCCACCCCCCCAGTTCTGAACTGCTGGCGTCGCCGTTGCACTTAGCATGGTTATATGGGTTGTTAAATCCTACTACAATTTTTTTAATATTCAGCCCTTTTTTCTTCTCCGTATTAGCACGTGTTGTGTTTTATAACGAAACGTAATACCGTTTGGTTTTTTCTTTCAAGCTCTCGTGAAAATGTACGATTAAGAAGCATAACACATTTTTAATTCAGGTTATCTCCTAACAAAAAGTAATAGCAGATCAAACACGACACATTATTTTTTTTTTTTTTTTTTTTTTTTTTTTTAGGTTTAACGACCACCGTGAGCAACTCAATGGGCTATAAGCAGTCGCCCGTCCCTAATTTAGGGTCACTGGTTCCAGGGAAGGGAGAGAGCCAGTGCCGTAAGACAAACACAACATCCATGCCTCACCGGGATTCGAACCCGGACCCCTTCGGACGAATGATCAGAGGCCAACGCCTTAGACCACTGCGCCACCGGGGCGGCACGACACATTCGAACCTACGGGAAAAGATGACAGTGTCCTAACTAGGCGGCCTATGTTTTTCTCCCTATTTCTGTTTATGGCAATTACTAATAAGTATACAAAAGAAAAATACGTAAGTCATAACTGATCACTACACTATTATTATTGTCATACTGAAAAGAGACCAACATGAAAATTACTGTGGGAAATAAACTCCTCACCTACAGCGGGAAAAACTGAAGCTGGCGTGCGACTGATAAATATTTGCGCAATTCTGTAAGAAACTTGGAAAATACGCAGATCTTGGTCAGATTTGATCTGATCCGTGAAGGGGAGGGGGGGGGGGGAGCGAATTTTTCAAAGACTGTTTCTACTCAACGGAGATAGGTCCATAGAAAGATTAATGGATACGCCATTTTTAATCCACAGTAGTGATATAAATATTTTACCCATATGTTTCGTTTGAAATGTATGGTCACTTTGAATATACAAATGAATGATGAATCGCTAATGCGTAATTTACATTTTCCATCACATGGGCTTCTGTTCTTGTCCACGCAAGTGGAACAACGAAGCCCTTCTATGCGATTTTTGTGTGGTGTCAGAATGGCATTCCATACAACATTCATCTGCAGATGACCTTTGTGTACGAGAAGTTATGTTTCTCGTGAACAGGTTTTGCGAGTAGTTCAAAACGCATGGACCGAAGTCAGCGATGTGGAAAGATCTTATCAGCAGGGGCCAACTACCACTCAGGGCACCCGTTGTTGCTAGGTGGAGTTGCCATTCGCAGTAACAGCATGTGAGGTCAAGGATAGCACCGATAATCTTCAAATTTCGTGCGGAACCGCTTACGAAATCATCCACGAGCTCCGATGATCCCATTGGCTACGCAACCATCTGTCATAAAAGAATCGTTAAGTCTTCAGTCGTTTTTTTTTTTTTTTTTTTTTTTGCGGGGGGGATTATTATAACCACCTTTTTCTGGAAAAATATCTAAAAACTTCATTGGTAAACATCAAGCGCTCAAGGTTTTTCTGAAAATGCCGTCTACACAGTTTTTCCAACATGCCGGTTAAAGGCTAATTCTTAGCAGAAGGTGGGTTCCAATGGGAGCAATTCATTACCTTGCAAAATTCTGCGATCTACTTAATATGAAGGTCGTTTTGAAGCACTTTAAATCTGACCCGCAAACAAACAAAAAAAAAAAAAGTGGAAAGCGGCTGTTCACTACTGAGGGCAACAGAAACTTCGCTGCCGACATTTTCTAAAGATGTGCTATGGTTGTGAAATGGAACGGGAGATATTAAACAAGAACATTTTAATTGAGCTCATGGTTCATTGTCATGGTACCCTGCCTCAAACAATGTCTTAGAGAACAGTGTCACAACCAGAGGCGTAAGTATAGGGCGGGACAGACTGGGCGACTGCCCCGGGCGCAGCTTAAGAGAGCGCAGAAGTCACTGCTTACAATCTGATTAAAATTGAAACTTTTGTTCCAGCGTCTGATAGAGTAGGTTTTTCGTTCCATACTTTGCTATTTCTCCACTTACAGACTTTGCTTATACATAATATGCTTCGCTGATTAGGCCTACATGTCAAAATAATCCGGAAAGAATAACCCGCATCAAAATATCCCAGTCAAAATAACTCAAGGTCAATAATCCGTTAGAAAAATAACCCGATGTCAAAATAACCCATAGTTAAAATCTGGAAAAACTCTGTTTTTTGAGTTCCTAACAGCAACGAAAAGCAAAATGATTTTGTTTTCCACTTGAGGCGTTCGTAACGTAGGTTACACGTCAAAATATTTTCGAGGCACTTAAAAATAACCAAGATTATAATTGTCACGAATTGTTATCACATGCTCTGACAGTCTATAAACGGATGCAAACAAACGTCATTTCCCTCCATAAGTGCGTCTTGGATTAACTCTTGAAAAACTGGTTTGCACTGCGCGTCGCTAATGGACCTCTCCTCATTCCATTTGTCTGTTATTATTTATGTTATTCGTAATTAAGTTGGCAACGAGCATGGTATCCGGCAAAAGCAAAATAAGAGAAGTTTATCTGAAATACTAAACAATTATTTCATATTTGCCACAAAATTTCGTAGCGTAACTCCAGTTCGAGCTACCGATACCAGTGAGACACACAGTCACACGTTTTTGCAGTTTCTTTCTCCACCTTCTATCTGTTTATATGGGGGAGAGGAAAAAGTTAAATTATAAATTTCATCAGTTTAAGTAAGCATATAAATTTGGGGCCGGATATTCCCATCATACCAGAAAATTCTGGACCAGAATAGAATACTGCATGCAGTCTTAATCCTGAGGGGACTACGACATGATACAAACAAATGGTGTCAAGAAATTTTAAATTTTCCCTAGGGGAAGTGGGGGTACTCTCGTTTCACCAGCATCCCAAACTATATTTTTCTTTTAAATAATTTGATAACTAAGGGGGTTCAAACAAAAATATTTTCGATCATTCGGTTACATGTCAAAATAACCCGGAAAAGTAACCCTACCTACTTCGATTTTGGAGAGACCTACTAAAATCTACTCAGTACGACATACTTCGATTTTGGAGAGATGACCTGTTCCCCGCCCCTTTCCGACTCGGGAAGGGAGATTGCTAAGCTTTTTTGACGCTGGATGTTAGGGCGTGGGTTATTATGATTAGGCCTCGATTTCCTTTTTTTTTTTTTTTAACAGTACCAACACTTGCTAGTGGCCTTATTTTTTACTAGCAAATTGCATTATCTACTAGCGAAAGTTTATTAACATTATACAAAAGAAACTTTAACATGTCCTTCTCCATTAGTCAATCATGACAAATTTTGATTTCACCCCTCTAACTGTCACATTGTAATGCTGAAAAGATTACACATATTTAGATATAACTCACCTTTTCATGCCCTGACATTAATTCTAACAATTTGATTAAACTGCAAATATTAAAAAAAAAATTATTTAACTTTATTCACAAAATTCAAGAACACTATTCAAAATCTTAAGTTATTTCTCATGTGGTTTACGATCTGGGTTTCGGGTCTTTTCATCATACCACTTTAAAACAGCAGACCTGGGGTCAAACTTGTCTTCGGAAGGACCTTCAACCTCAATACTCATGAGAGCATTCAATGTTTGTAAGTTTAAACTGCCCTTCCAATCAACCTGGATTCTCTTCATGAAACTGAACCTAACCTCATGTGCTGAAGTACATAAGGGAAATATACTGGATATTTCTACTAGTGCCAAAATGTTTTTATAATGTTTGTACTTTCTAAAAAAACATTAGTTCCCAGAAAGCAGTTGTTCCTTTTTGTATGTGACCAAAATATTCCACACGCGTAATGCGGTGGCGCTTTACAGTTCACACTAAAACATTCAATATTTTTCCACTAGCAACTTTTGCTAGAACCTCTTTTATTACTAGCAAAATGCATTTGATTGCTAGCGATTTGCTACTACCAGTCGAAATCTAGCCCTGATTATGACGCGGGTTATTTTGACGTACCATAACTGTGACCCTGGGGTTATAATGACTCAGGGTTATTTTTACCGGGTCATTGTGACGCTCGGTTATTTTGACTACGGGTTCCTTTCACCGGGTTATTACGATGCGGGTTATTTTGACGGTACGCCTGCTTCGCTAGTTTCTATAATTGTAGCAGCTTAAAAGTTCTGGGGATGTTAGCTGCTCACATTCAGAAATGAAGGCGCAATTATAAGTACGTTGCAAGATAAGTATGTCACTCACATAGTTGAAGATTCTCTGAGGACTATGCGATCATTACTAGGACTACAAGCCACGACTGCCAGGTGCATTCGGTCCGTTAGATGTGGTACCGTATGTCCAAATTCCGAAGCAGTTGAAAAAAGCTGTACAAACAGTCCCACAGTCTGATTGTGCCTCACACACAGATATATGTATACCATTGGGATGTGACGTTATGGGTGGTGGTGGTGGGGGGGGGGGGGGGGGGGGGGGTTAACGACCACCATGAGAAACTCGATGGGTTACAGGCAGTCGCCTCTCCCTAATTTAGGGCCACTGGTTCCAGGGAATGGAGAGAGCCAGTGCCACAAGGCAAACACAACATCCATGCCTCCTCAGATGAATGGTCAGAAGTCAGCGCTTAAACCACTGCACCGACAATTTTATTTTGCCGAGCAGTGTATATACACACATGAAATACAAAGATACATGAGGGCACAGAAATGCCTAGTTACGCCTCTGGTCACTACAGCGTGTTGGTGGAACTTGGCACATTCATAATAAATTACTCTTGATAAATTAGTATCTTGACACTTCTAATGTTGAAACACACTCAAGGGGAATGTCCACAGTGTTTGGACCCTACGGTTACACTGGACCATCCTTATAATTTCATATTAATTTCCTACAGTACCAAAAGCCACGGTGACCGAGTGGTCTTCAGCGCTGGCTTCTGGCTATTCATCCAAAATGGGCCGGAGCCAGAGTCCCGGATGAGGCATGGGTGGTGCGACGTGAATGAATTTGACCACATAATACGTGCGACGAAAACCGGTTGTTCAATTATCACAACTGCTGAACTGTGGTGCGTCTGTTCAGTGTCCCCAAATTAAGGGCGGAAGACAATCCATAGCCATCAGAGTTCCTCATGATAATCGTTAGCCCCCACCCACCCAATGGGTGTGGTCAAGTCTTAGTGAACCCACATGGGCTATCTTTTGATATATAGCAAGCAGGATTTAAAATTGAGATACAGAGACAGTCAACCGTCTTCAGCTTTCGGGTTTAATGACCACCATGAACAACTGTAAAGGATATACACCGATGTGCCATTACATTATGACCACCTACTTAGTCAGCTGGAGGACCCCCTATAGCCCGCAAAACAGCGGCCACTCGGCGAGGCATCGATTCGGTGAGGTGGCGATAGGTATCCTGGGGTATCTGATACCCATAATGTCAACAGCAGGTCCTCTAGTTCCCGCACATTTCGGATGGTGGTGATTTAGCGTAACCCCCCCCCTCTAAGTCGAACCACAAATATTCGATTGGGTTCATATCAGGTGAATTTGGAGGCCAGGACATAGACAGAAAGTCACCATGTTCCTCGAGCCACTTCTTGACGATTCTGGCATGGCGCATTATCCTGTTGGTAATAGCCATCACCAGCAGGGAAAACAGTTGCCATGAATGGGTGAACTTGGTCCGCAACGATGTTCAGATACCCGAGAGCTGCCAGGGGTTTGTGCTATTTTTTCAGATACCCGAGAGCTGTCGGGTTTTTTTTGTGTGCTATTGGAATAATGGGGCCTAAAGTGTGCCAAGAAACATCGCCCACAACATAACGTCGCCGCCGTGTTTCCGCCCAGTAGTACATCCAGGTGTCATACCTTCCATTGGTAATCGGCGTATCCACGCTCGGCTGTCCACGTGACGCACTAGGAATCTTGATTCGTCAGACCAGGCCACCAATCACCCACGGTCCAATCTCGATGATCTTGGGCCTATTTCATGCGTTGTTGGCGATAACGTGCAGTGAGCATGGGGACCCGGTTGGGTCTTCGGCTACGCATGCCCATGCGCAGAAGGCTGCGATGAACTGTATACTGTGACATATTGCCCTGATCACCACTGTTGCAGCTGCGGGTGATTTGTCGTACTGTGGCCCTGGGGTCCCTGTTGGGTCTTCGGCCACGCATGCCCATGCGCAGAAGGCTGCGATGAACCGTGTACTGTGACATATTGCCCTGATCACCACTGTTGCAGCTGCGGGTGATTTGTCGCACTGTGGCCCTGCGGTCGCCGTGAACAATGCGCGGACAGTCTCCGCTCCCCCTCTGGCTTCAATCAGCATCAGATGACACACGGATGGACGAAGGTTCGTCGTCAGGCCATCTGTGCACCACTTTTGATACGTACTCACTACAGCGACACGTGAACAACCCACAAGCCGCGCCGTTTCCGAGATCGTAGTTCCGAGGTACCGTGCCATCACAATTTGTCTTTTATCAAACTCCGATAAATCGGCAGCATTTCCCATTCTGACACCGAACACTCTACTAACCGAAAGCTGGGCCTCGGATTGTATAAATAATACTCTGATCTTCACCTGCGCCACCGTTCGGTCTCCAGACGCGCTCGTTTATCTAGGCTGGGGTTGGTTATAATGGAATGACTTATTGGTGAAAGCAGTCGCCCGTCCCTAATTAGGGGTCACTGATTCCAGAGAAGGGAAGGGTCCAGCGCCTTAGTACAAACAGGTATTCATGCGTCAACTGTGACTCGAACCCGGACCCAACTTTTTTTATTATTGGAGGTTTAACGACCACCGTGAGCAACTCAATGGGCTATAAGCAGTCGCCCGTCCCTAATTTAGGGTCACTGGTTCCAGGGAAGGGAGAGAGCCAGTGCCGTAAGACAAACACAACATCCATGCCTCACCGGGATTCGAACCCGGACCCCGTTCGGACGAATGATCAGAGGCCATCGCTTAGACTAAGCGGCCCGGACCCAACTTAGACGACTAGCCAGAAATCTAAGTTTCTGACCATTTCGGCCACCGGCAAACAAACTATTTCACGACATAGTTAAACCACCAGTGCAATATTTTCTGCTTTATTTTGTAAGCCGTGCTTTTATAAATTATTTAAATATTCATTATATTACACTCTCAGCATCATTTTTACAGATGACTGCAATTTCTACTTGTGTGCTGTGTTTCCCTATCCTGTCTCTTTATGACAAAACACTACGTGTGCAGGTGGCAAAGGTATGGTGTAGAGCAGAGGTAACGAACATTTGAGAGTACGAGTCCAAATTGGCTGTAATTTAAAATATTCACTCGCGTGCCCATGGGAATGTTTTCAGCGATAGATCATAATTTATTTTATTTGTGTTTTACAATTTTTTTTAAGAAGACAAAAAATGCTAGAAACCAACCATTCTTAAAGAAATCTGTTCAGGTAAACATTCTGCATAGTTTAAAATAAAACAGCTCCAGAAAAATTGTTATTAATAACTAGTAATTCACAAGTCAATGAATTAGTAAGAATAATAATGGACCTTTTTTTAAAGGAATAAAAAAAGAGTTCTGTTGTTTATTTACGTGTATTCATTGTTCTACTGTGTAACGTACCAGGAGATGTGACGTACCTGCCAGAAGGACGCACACGACATAAAGGCAGATAGCAATCAGAATAAAAGTCCGCGTAGCTCAATTGGTAGAGTGACTTGTTCCGGAATGAGGGGATCCGGGTTCGAATCCTGCTGGCGTGGACAGAAATGACGGAGAAATTTACTTCGTTATAATGGCGCCCGAACTATCCGGATGACCCGACCGTTCAAAATCTCGCATTTATGTGATGTTCTTTAAACACCGCGAGATAGGTAAAATAAGAGAATCCCTTCTCCAGCACTTCGGAAAAAAAAAAAAAAAAAAAGTAAGGGGGAGATGATGTAACGTACCAGGAGATGTGACGTACCTGCCAGAAGGACGCACACGACATAAAGGCAGATAGGAATCAGAATAAAACGTCTGCGTAGCTCAGTTGATAGAGCGACCTGTTCCGGAACAAGCGGCCTCGGGTTCGAATTCTGGCGCGGATAAAAATGACGGAGAAATTCACTTCGTTATAACTGTTAGAAGTATAACAGGGACAGTGATCGAAATAAAAACATTTTAGAAAGCCTACACAAAAAATATCAATATTTTTAAAAAGACAACTGAAAATTATTTATTTATAAAGAGTATTATACCTAACAAGCTAAGTAAGAAAAGAGAACGCGGGAAAGGCTCTGGTCTATATCCTAAAACGAAAAAACCCAAGGAAAGAAACAAGCAGGTTCTGTGAAGAACCGGGGGTAAAACAGCAGATTCCCATTCCTCCTGGTACGGAGAGAGGTGATCGGGAGTGCTACCGTGGTCAATGAATCCTCAGTTCTTCTCTAGTCAACTAATGTGCCTTCAAGTTACGGCCAGGAAAAATCCTTTTGCGCTCTTTTTTAAACGTACACAGCGGATTTTCACCTTTTTGATGTCTGTCTGGAGGCTTTATTATTGAGGCACTACCCTCCGATGACTTATTAAGTTGAAACAAATCCTCATCCTCAGTCCATAATGAAATTCCCTAAGCTATTCCCAACATTCAAAACGAAAATATCCCTTAGTGACAGCTACCTCCATTGGCTCCAGTGATAACATTATATATTTGCGTATATTTTATTTTAATTTTTTTTTTTATTGGAGGTTTAACGACCACCGTGAGCAACTCAATGGGCTATAAGCAGTCGGCCGTCCCTAATTTAGGGGTTTTTTTTGTTTTTTTTTTTTGATTGGAGGTTTAACGACCACTGTGAGCAACTCAATGGGCTATAAGCAGTCGCCCGTCCCTAATTTAGGGTCACTGGTTCCAGGGAAGGGAGAGACCCAGTGCCGTAAGACAAACACAACATCCATGCCTGACCGGGATTCGAACCCGGACCCCTTACGGACGAATGATCAGAGGCCAGCGCCTTAGACCACTGCGCCACCGGGGCGGCGTGTATATTTTATCGTTGTAGTTTAAAGAATCCAGAGGAAGAACTGCGTCTACATACCGCGGGCCAACAAAATTGTTGCGCGTGGCACTTTGGTAGGCGTGCCATAGCGCCATCCTTGACTGAGGGGCTTCCCGCTGCCTCGTCTTAGGCAACGGAAAGCCTCTCAGTCAGGGATGCTATTTGTCTTTGATAAATAAATGTGTGATAGAAAAAAACGAGATAAAAAAAAAATTGTGCTACTAGAAGAAACACCCTCTTCTCAACTTCACCGACCAACCAGGGAGAATCCAACTTTGTTTTCACTGGAAATGAAAGATGCCATGAATGAAACTTTCAAGCTGTCAAGGAAGGAAACGCATCATTTCGCATCTGAATATCATGGTGTCATGTACCTAGCAGAGATGGAAAAGGGTCACTGGTCACCAGGTCAATAATTTCTTGCGGGTCGAACGAACGGGTCTGGTCAAGGTATTCTTGCCCCGATTTCGACCCTGTTTTATTTCAGTTTTATTTTTGAATAAATATTTTCAAATAACTCTTCAGGTTTTTGAAATAATACTTCAGAGCTGCGGTGTATGATCTAGGAACTTGATGAGAAGAGTAAAGAAATGGGATTCAAAAATTAACTTTCAGAAGACAAAACTGAGGTACAATGCTTTTACAAGGAATGAAGATCAATTGACGGGGGAAATGCTGGAGATAACCAATTTCTACATTTGCCTTGGGCGGCAAATATCAAGCAGAGGTCACAGTGGTGAAATTAATCGCCGTATAAAACTTGGCTGGAGAGCTTTTGGAAGAAACAGTATAATTTTTAAGAGCAATATGCCATTATGTCTTAAAAGAATAGTGTTTAGTCAATGTATCCTTGCAGTGCTTGCGTACGGAGCAGAGGCGTTTTAACTAAAAAGGATATCCAAAGACTGCAGACAACTGAAAGGAGCATGGAAAACCAGGAAAGACGAGAAAGAAGAACTCGTGCATAAGGAAAATGACAAGAGTGGAAGGCATTGTGATCAGAGTAAAATCCCTGAGACGGCAATGGGCTGGATATACAGGGTGATTTATAAGGAATTATACAGCTTCAACGCACTGAAAAACGAGAAAAATGTAAGATATTTTGTTACCTGTAACAGAATTGTAGGGGAATGTTTCAAGTTTTTTTAGAGACAGTCACAGATGTTCTATGGGTGCACCCTTAGTCACACGACAAACATCGAGCCGGTAATCCATTTCCGTCCAAACGCGAGGTAAGATATCTGAATCAAGTGCAGTGATAGTGGCTGTGATACGCTGTTTCAGCTCCGCTAGATCAACAGGAAAGGTAGGGGCGAATACCTTGTCCTTTACCTGAAATGTAGCTTCATCGGTGAAAACTAAGGGATCGGCAAAATAGCCATTTTCAAAATGGTGCTGCATTTCGGCATAAAATTCAAAGCGCTTTGTCTTGTCAAGGTCAGTGAGATTTTGCAACATCTGCACTTTGTATGGAATCATTTTCAGCTTCTTTCTCAAAATTCTCCAGACAGTGGGCTGTGAAATCTGAGCTTCACGACTCACCCTCTGCATTGATTTTCCCGGGCTTCGTTGAATGGCGGTGCAAACACTATCGACGACTTCTTCTGATACACGCTGTCGTCCAGGACTTAAGTTTGCACAAACAGCCCGTAGTTTCAAATTTTTTATGCCAATCGTAGATAGATTTTCTGGTTGGGGGTTCTTTTCAGAATCGTGATCGAAAACGCCGTTGCACAACAGCTGCAGATTCCGTTTTGCTCAATTCAAGAACACAAAACGCCTTCTCCACTGCAGGACCAACCATTTTGACTCACTAGTCACGTGCGCTGTTGCCTACGTCACTTCCCTCAGTAGTGGGACACAAACTTTATGAGTACATCTACCTAACGGTTCGCAGATGTGGTCCAGTCTGTAACTGTTACTGTTTTACAGCATCTGGAAACTGTATACTTCTTTATGAATCACCCCGTATTTCCAGGAGAACGGACCACCGATGAACAACCAAAATTTTAGACTGGATTCCAAAAGACAGGAAAAGACCCAGAAAAAAAAAAAAAAAAAAAGACAACGTGGGAGATGGGTGGATGGAAGAGACTGGTCCAAAACAGTCCGTTGAAAAAACTTGGCGAGACCTTCATTCAGCAGTGGATTGATTATGACTGACAATGATGCTATATTCGAATTTATAGTTCAAAGCAAATTTCCTTGGGTCAAGTCTGGGTCGAGTCCAAAATTTTTGACTCGTTTCCAACTCTGGTACTCAGAAGTCCAAGACCGTAGCAAGCTTTTCTTTTCTGGGAGGGGCGAGACTTGAAATAACGCCCCTTCGAGTTCCACTCAAATAATACGTGGTTTTCACTTTCTCACACACTGCCATTACAGAAAAGTATTTAGCCGCCAGGTGGCGCAGTGGTCTAAGCGATGGCCTCTGATCATTCGTCCGAACGGGGTCCGGGTTCGAATCCCGGTGAGGCATGGATGTTGTGTTTGTCTTACGGCACTGGCTCTCTCCCTTCCCTGGAACCAGTGACCCTAAATTAGGGACGGGCGACTGCTTATAGCCCATCGAGTTGCTCACGGTGGTCGTTAAACCTCCAATAAATAAAAAAAGTATTTTAATCGTTCAAAAATCGCACTTCAGGTTTTTGACATAATTTTATTAAAAAACAAACAAACTAGATAAATGCCCAAGAACCACAGGTTGTAAATACCAAGGGAAGGGTAAATGTTATGTGAACGCCGACAACATAACACTCCACAGAAATGCAGAACGAATGAGTATCGATTAAAAACGCAACAATAGGAAGAAGCTTTAGGGGTAGGGCTTGGAAAAATTCCATTCAAGGTTACATGCTCAGAGTACTTTCTGCGGTAGACCACAAATGATTAATTAGCTCTTCATCCCAACGACATGTTCATAAAGGTCATGGAGGTTAGGCATATCAGCATATTGTTTTCTACGCCTCCATTCACTTTTTGGAAAATTCCCTTCATGGATATGAGATATTCACACCTCAGAGTGTACATTACTCTATACCCTGGCATGGAATACTGTATGAGACAAACTAAAGTCTTTAAAAAGAAATTACTGAAGGGTGTAACTTTATTTTTTTATTTACAACTTCTATTGTTTTTACATTCCCCAAAGCATGAATTTACGACCCTGGAATGACCATTCTGGGAGGGCAACAGCCCTCCCTGCCCTCCTTGTAACTATTGCCCTGCAGAAGTCAGCTATTAATTGAATTCTTTTCATAATCAGTTTTAGCTCAGTATATTAACACACAGTACGAAAACTGCATCTGCAACAATCTCTTCACCGAACCTCTAGTTTCTCCTTGTAAGTACCGCGTAAAAGTGTACATCTAACTAAAAACTACTAATGTTTCTGCTCGGCGAATAGGTTTTCTTTGAGAGGGGTGGGGGGTGGGGGAAGGAACAATTAGGGAAGGTGATTATACAAGTATCCCCTCAGAGAGCTGCAGGAACTTACCAACATGAGTAAAGAAGTCAGAGGAAAGAATAATTTAGGAAAAACAGAACTGATTACTTTTACAAGAATTAGATTTAGAGTTTGATATGGCAAATTACTGCTTTAATCTTGAACAACAAATCAAGCAAAGACCACTTCCAAGAAGAAATTAATAGGCGTATAAAACTTGGCTGCTGTGCATTTGGGAGAAACACTAATTTTCAAGAGTAATTTATTATTGTCTTTCGTGGGCGAGTGATACGAAGTGTTGACTTCTAATCATTCATACGAAATAAATCCGGGTCCGAATACCAGGTGATGCATAGTGGTGTATTTGTCTCACGGCATTGGCTCTCTTCCTTCTCAGGAGCCAGTGGCCCCAAATTAAGGAAGGGAAAATTCTTTTAGCATATAATGAGTTGCTCACGACGGTCGTTAAACTCTCAAACAAAAATGCCTTTAAAAAAGCGTTTAATCAATGCGTCCTTCCAGTTCTTACTTACGGATCGGAGACATGGACTTTACCTGAAAATGACAGAGGCTGCGGACAACTCGAAGAAGCACAGAGACGCATGCGTAGTTTAACCAAGAAAGATAGGAAAGGAGTTCATGAATCACAAAATTGACATGACTAAAGTAAAGATAATCAAACAGCAATGAACTGCACATATTGCTAGAAGAACCGATCGCTGTTGAACAATTGAAATACTAAACTGAATACCAAGGAACGGTAAGACCCAGAAGAAGACTGCGTGGGAGCTGGGCTGATAAAATTCGAAAGTAGGCCGAAGTGACGTGGAAGGGAATTGGGGAGGCCTTCATCCGACAGTGGATTGAGAATGGTTGATGATTACAGTTTGGAAGGCACCAGTAGCTAGGAAACGTGCTTTTGTTTGCTCCCAGGAAAGAAGAAAAAGATGATCATGTGACGTACTCTCAAACTTTTGTGTTTTTGAACATTTTAGTACTGAAAAGAGGTGCGTGTGGCCCTAGACATTATATTTATGTATAATGTACACCGAAGAGCCAAAACATTATGACCACCTGACTAATATGGTGTTGGTCAGGGCCGGATTAAGGAAAGGGGGTCTATAGGGGCTGTAGCTTTGGGGCACACCATGACCAAGGGCCCAGGACGCATGCCTGGGCAAATAATAGATAGATTTACTTTTGTTCCGTATGATTGCCACTTGGTCAGAAACAGAGGCTGGACGGTGAATAGATTTCAGGACAGTGAGTCACCAAGGGTAAGTCTCTATACAGCAGGGTCGGAGAGAGAGAGAGACAGTTCCAGCTTTTTCAGTACCTTCTCCACCCACACCTGATTTGCACTTGGAATCGTTAATGGTAGAAGTCCCCTGTGGCTTACACTACTGCACAACAAAAAAAGATGCACTAAGAAAAGTACTGTATATAATGCTAAGTCATTAGAAAATCCCAGACAAAATCCAGGAATCTTGAGCTTTTAACCCGTTCTTGTGAGAACAATGAAAATTACAGTGATTTATTATGAAAACTCTGCAGGTAATTTAGTACTTACAGCAGAGTTTCTATTTTTCAGTGGGCCCCCAGGCTAAGACATTTCGTGTTTTAACGGACTTCATAATAATTCCACGTCGTAAGTTCTTCGGGGCCCACTCAAATGTCTTAGCCTAGGGAACCACTCAAAAGTCCTAGCCTAGAGAACCACTCAAAAGTCTTAAGCCAAAGGACCCACTCAAAAGTCTTAAGCCAAAGGACCCACACAAAAGTCTTAAGCCAAAGGACCCACACAAAAGTCTTAAGCCAAAGGACCCACACAAAAGTCTTAAGCCAAAGGACCCACTCAAAAGTCTTAAGCCAAAGGACCCACACAGAAGTCTTAAGCCAAAGGACCCACACAAAAGTCTTAAGCCAAAGGACCCACACAAAAGTCTTAAGCCAAAGGACCCACACAAAAGTCGTAAGCCAAAGGACCCACACAAAAGTCTTAAGCCAAAGGACCCACACAAAAGTCTTAAGCCAAAGGACCCACACAAAAGTCTTAAGCCAAAGGACTCACACAAAAGTCTTAAGCCAAAGGACCCACACAAAAGTCTTAAGCCAAAGGACCCACTCAAAAGTCTTAAGCCAAAGGACCCACTCAAAAGTCTTAGCCTAGGGAACCACTCAAATGTCTTAGCCTAGAGAACCACTCAAAAGTCTTAGCCTAGAGAAACGCTCAAAAGTCTTAGCCTAGAGAAACGCTCAAAAGTCTTAGCCTAGAGAAACACTCAAAAGTCTTAAGCCTAGAGAACCACTCAAATGTCTTAGCCTAGAGAACCACTCAAATGTCTTAGCCTAGGAAACCACTCAAAAGTCTTAGCCTAGAGAAACGCTCAAAAGTCTTAGCCTAGAGAAACGCTCAAAAGTCTTAGCCTAGAGAACCACTCAAAAGTCTTAGCCTAGAGAACCACTCAAAAGTCTTAGCCTAGAGAACCACTCAAAAGTCTTAAGCCTAGGGAACCACTCAAAAGTCTTAAGCCTAGGGAACCACTCAAAAGTCTTAGCCTAGGGAACCACTCAAAAGTCTTAGCCTAGGGAACCACTCAAAAGTCTTAGCCTAGGGAACCACTCAAAAGTCTTAGCCTAGGGAACCACTCAAAAGTCTTAGCCTAGGGAACCACTCAAAAGTCTTAGCCTAGGGAACCACTCAAAAGTCAGCCTAGGGAACCACTCAAAAGTCAGCCTAGGGAACCACTCAAAAGTCAGCCTAGGGAACCACTCAAAAGTCAGCCTAGGGAACCACTCAAATGTCTACCAGTACCAAAGTTCCTCCCGTCATGTCGGGAGGACGGGCGTAACTTTGGTACTGGTACCTTTCTGAACGACTGGAAAGGGTGTATCATCTCTTTCATATAATTTTGTGTGGAAATCTTTCACTTTTGTGAAAATCTTACCTCTATTTCTTGTTACAAAGCTATCTTCTTTTCTCAGTGCCATAATCTATTTTCTTCCCTTACTGAGATGTCCCTTTGCTTTCTTCAGGCTTTGATTATTTTCAGTTGCTTTTCTCACTAGTTCGCTATTGAATTTCCTTATGTCTTCAGTGATATTTCCCCCGAATTGTCTTGCATAACTCTGTATATTCTACTTGGAAAGTTAAATTTTCTTTCAATCGTTGAACTGGGAAAACAAAGGGAAAAGGATTAATGGAGATAATTTAACTCACCTTCGTTTTGCTGATGACAGTAATTTTTGCAACTACCCCCTCAGAGCTGCAGAATATGGTCCAGGAACTGGCTGACAAGAGTAAAGAAGTGGGATTAAAAATGAACTTTCAGAAGACAAAAGTGATGTACAATGCTTTTACAAGAAAGGAAGGTTTATCAATAAATGGGGAAAAGCTGGAGATAACAGATACCTACGTTTACCTTGGACAGCAGATATCAAGCGAGGGCCACGTTGATGAGGAAATTAATCGGCGTATAAAACTTGATTGGAGAGCTTTTGGAAGAAACAGTACAATTTTCAAGAGCAATATGCCTTTATGTCTTATAAGAAGAGTTTAATCAACGCATCCTTCCAGTTCTTACGTATGGAGCAGAGATATGGACTTTAACTAAAAAATACATACATACATAATCGGCGTATAAAACTTGATTGGAGAGCTTTTGGAAGAAACAGTACAATTTTCAAGAGCAATATGCCTTTATGTCTTATAAGAAGAGTTTAATCAACGCATCCTTCCAGTTCTTACGTATGGAGCAGAGATATGGACTTTAACTAAAAAATACATACAAAGGCTGCAGACAACTGAAAGCAGCATGGGAAAATGCATACTTGGCGTAACCAGGAAAGATAAGAAGAGGAACTCGTGGATAAGGAAAATGAGAAAAGTGGAAGACATCATGACGAGAGTAAAATCCCTGAAATGACAATAGGCTGGACATGTTTTCAGAAGAATGGACAACAGTTGGGCTAGTGAAATGTTTGACTGGATTCCAAGGGACAGAAAAAGACCCAGAAGAAGACCGCCCGGGAGATGGATGGATGAAATTTAACTTGGTCAGAAACAGAGGCTGGAAAACGAATAGATTTTAAGGCAGTGACTCACCAAGGGTAATGATTTCATGCCACGGGGTCGGTGAGACAGTTTCAGCTTTTTTACTACCATCCACCCACACCACCTAGTTTGCACTTGGAACCGTTAATAGTTGAAGTCCCCTGTGGCTTCACATTGCATAACAAAACAGATGCACCAAGAACAGTATACAATGCTAAGTTATTAGAAAATCCAAGACAAAATCTAGGAATCTTAAGCTACTTTGTTCTCATGAGAAATAATGTTCTTATACGGACAATGGAAAATACAGTGACTTATTATAAAACTCTGCAGATAGTTTATTAGTTTGAAGCATGCATTACGAATTAATTATCACAAGCATCTTGCTACAGTTTCGTGTGTGAACGGACTTCATAATGATTCCCAGTCATGAGTTCTGTCGGGCCCCACTCAGATGTCTTAGCCTAAGGACCCACTAGAATCCGGTCCTATCAACTATCCAACAGTAGTGAGTTCTGGCAGAATGTCTAACCCAGTGCCACTTGAGGGTATTTTTTTTCGATCAAGATGTCATCTCTTGCCACTTTTCTGATACACGAGTTTCTTTTCTTGCTTACACTGAGCATGCATCTGCCCATGCTTCTTACAGTTATCCACAGCCTTTGTATGTCTTTTATAATTAACATCCATATCTGTGAACCATAAGTAAACACTTTTTTTCAAGATGCAATGGTAAAGCACTCTTGAAAATTGTACGGTTTCTTCCAAATGCCCTCCAGCCAAATTTCGTACGCCAATTATTTTCTACTTCGGGTGGCCGTAGTTTGATATCTACTGTCCAAGGTAGATCTGAGCATCAAGTTACTTCTAAATTTGCCACATCCAAATAAATACCTTGTATGAGAACGTATGCATACGTGTGTGCATCAGTGCATACAGATCTCTCCATGTATAAATAACCACAGTAAAGACCCTCAAGAGGCAGTTGTTTGAACATATTGCTAGAAGAACTGAACACCGTTGGACAACATCTGAAATACTATACTTGACTGGATACCAATGACCAAAAGATAGAAGATCACGTGGGAGATGAGTGAATGAAATTCGAAAACATTTTGTTGTTGGGAGGTTTAACGACCACCGTGAGCAACTTAATGGGCGACAAGCAGTCTCCCGTCCCTAATTTAGAACAATTGACTCCAGGAAAGAGCCGTAAGACAAACCAACATCCATGCCTCACCGGGATTCGAACCCGGACCCACTAAGACGAATGGTCAAAAGCCAGCCTTAGACAACTGCGGCACCGGGGCGACTGCAAGCATTCTGAAATAACTTGGAATACTGGCTCGAGAAAGTTCTGGAGAGTGACCTTCATCCAGCAGTGGATTGATGGTTGTCGGCGATAAATGTATTATCGATCACCTGTAATAAGAGAAAGAGCTGCGTGCGCGCGTGTGACAACGGTAATTAATCGGGAAATAGTGTAAGGCACTTCACAATTTGGCAGATTGCTTTTCATTGTCTGGCCGGCTTCAAGTCAAAATATCGGGGGAAGGGGGATATTTACCAAACTACTGAAAGTGCGTGCACTACCATTGGAGCAGGCATGAAAGTGATCTTGTTACCTGTGCACCACGAGAAGCAAAACAACTTTTTAAATTCGGGTATTGTTATTCCACCGGTGGCCGGAATTTTTTCTGGAGACGAAGGCACGTCATTCTCGCAATTCCTACGGTGTTTTACTACAGGTCTCGACTTCAGTAAATTATTTTACCTACAGTTCATAAAGGATTACACAAGACATCTTTGTATAACTAGTCTTCATTACATTCCGAGCTTTTTAGCTCCTTTTTCTAATGTAAATTTTACTCCTTAGTTGCACTATGAACTGCACATCGGAACCTCAAAGTTTCTCGTATGTTTTAGTAACAACTGGCAACTAGTCAGATTATAAATATAGGGTTGATATCCTTAGAAAAAGGGAGCCAAGATGAGATAATCTGAAACCAGTCAGTCTCTAAAACATGTGAGCTGCAGCCCCGGGCCCTGCATTTTTAAGGGGCCTCAGAATATGCAGGATGCTTTAAGAATTGACAGAGTTCTGCAGTTTTTTTTTTTTTTCAGATAGCAGAGCAAAAACTGCCTGGTAGAACAAAATTTGCTTCTTTCCGCTTTTTTAGGAGGAGTCCGCAAAAAATATAATCGCTCCCAGTCCATCCTCAAATCTTTCGAAAGCATTACAGATGTTTTTTTGTAGACATCTGTACTTGGGGGAAATGTTCATACATTAAGAAATCGTTTGAATCATGGTATGTGGATCATGTTATTTTGCCCACAATTTCAACAAGTTGAACCCATCCCTTGAGGGAGGAGGTTAAAGAAGAACTGAACTGGCATCTATTTTTCAACCATGCATTTTTACATTTTCTTGTTACCACTGATTCTTTTTTTTTTTTTTTTTTTTTTTTTTTTTTTGGTTGGAGGTTTAACGACCACCGTGAGCAACTCAATGGGCTATAAGCAGTCGCCCGTCCCTAATTTAGGGTCACTGGTTCCAGGGAAGGGAGAGAGCCAGTACCGTAAGACAAACACAACATCCATGCCTGACCGGGATTCGAACCCGGACCCCTTACGGACGAATGATCAGAGGCCAGCGCCTTAGACCACTGCGCCACCGGGGCGGCTACCACTGATTCGTCCATGAATCATGGGATACATACTTCAATACGACGGAGATGTTTTTATGACTTCCTTATCATTTTGGGAATGTTTTCTCCTGGGTATTTTTATACATGCACCCATAGTGAAATCCTAGATGTGACTTTTATACTGGGCCCCAAAATACTGTCCAGCACCTTTGCCCCCCTGTCTCGTTTAATGTGCTCTGCCTTTTTGAGTTGTTATTCGACGAGCGATTTTCAAGTGAAGTATGTTTCACGATTGATTTATTCACAACGCAAAAAGTTTTATTTCTAGGGAGGAAGTTAATGGCAAAAACTTACTTCCTCGCAAAAACGAATCGCAGCCAAATCTAAAAAGTGAGCATAATAGTGTACGTACAAAGCTCTTGGTTCTTCCTCTTTAAACTTCGTCGCAATTCCATTAAACCTCCTATTTAAATTTGCTGCCCCCAGAGGCGTAACTAGGGTGCGGCTGCCCCGGGCGCAGCTCAAGATAGGGCGCAAAAATCACTGCGTACAATCTCATTAAAATCGGAATCTAAACTTTTGCACATGCAAGTCATAAAAAGCTGTCTACGTATGATTAAAAATTATCCCCGCTGATACTATAAACTAGTTTAATAAAAACTTTATTCACACGTAAAAGCAAGTTAAAAGCGAGATCTTTCAGGATCCCTAGGTCCCATCTTCAGGCTTAAGGAAATAAAGAGCAACAAGTGGTCCACTTATATACAATCAGGTTTGACCCATGATGCAATGCAGTAGGCGTTGACATCGGTCAACATAGCAAATCAAAAACGATCAAAAGTTCGAAGATATGAAAGGTTATACAAAATTGTCCGTAGTGGTGCCAGGCATATCGATGGGGATTAGTTTTTTCCATATATGAGGAATGAATGACGAAAGTTCTGAGTTACAACATAAAAGCCCATTTGAATGGATATATAGGCTCTCGGAGAGGAAAACATTTCCCCTTGTTACTTTAGAGTTCAAAACCACGGCGTTCTTCCAGTCGGGTATTTTCCCCTCCTGGTCCACAGTTTCAGTTAGTGCTGTGTTGGTGGAGCCTGACCTCAAGTAATATTGTTGTTCCGATAATCGGACTTTTAAGGTCCTGAGTGTCGAACCTATATAATATTTCAAATCCTCTGGATTATTAGGGTTGACTAAAGGTATGCGATATACACCGGGTCTAGATAGATCGGGAATCACGTCACGATCAGTTCTGTTAATAGAAAAGATGTTACGAGTAGAGACTCCAAAACCAAGACCATATTTCTTACATGTCTTTCTAAGGATTGTCACAAGTGGTTGAGAAAACTCAGTCTTGTCAATATACCGTAAATTTGTTTTTGGGGTAGTTAGGGTAGTGGGTCGAGTTTGTTGAACTATATTCATGAAGCGTCCGAAGTACGAATCCGGGTACCCCAAAGGATCGGGCCATAGTCCGAATGTACTTAAGTTCATTGTCCAGGGCCCCGGGTGACGACGAATGAGAATAAGCTCGTTTAATATGGAAGTAGATTTATGGCAAATAGGGTTAAAGGACGAAAACGGAATCATACAGGTCACAGCGGTTGGTTTACGATATACAGAAAAACTGATAAGATTGGTATTTAAGTCTCGGGTGAGTAGTATGTCTAAAAAGGGGAGCTTGCCCTCAATTTCCAGTTCCAAAGTAAACTTAATCGTGGGGAACGGTGAGGAGAAGCATTCGGTAAAATCCTCAAGTAGAGACATTGAATGTGGCCAAAAGACTAACATGTCGTCTACATTCCTGATCAATAAAATAGGTTGAGCAGGAAAAATTGATATAACTAATTCCTCAAGAGACTGGAGGAAAATTTCCGCCAAAACCGGGGAAATAGGGGAGCCCATAGATGCAATCTCCTTTTGAGGATAAATTGTGTCACCAAATTTGAAATAAGATCTCTTTGCTACCAACTGGGGTCAGATTTAATGGCTTCAATCTCATGGGGGGATATAGTTAAGTTGGCCTGTAATTTGCTGGTAATGATGGAATGAACAATATCAAGGGGAACACTCGAGAACAGAGAGACCACGTCTAATAAAGCCATGATGAAGTTCGTTCCCGTAGTGTTAGCCGCAGTTATACGATAAATGGCTTGGGTAGAGCTTTTAATAGAAAAAGAAGAGTTACTAGTAAGTGGTTGAAGGTATTTAGCGAGAGCTGTCTCAAGGGGGCGAGTAGGACTAGCAAAGTCAGACTAAACGTCTTAGTGTGCGATCAGGTTTGTGAGTCTCCATTTTCCCGAAAGGTCCCGGGATCCTGGGCCCAATGAGGGGAAGGGGGTTAAACATTGCAGAGATAACTGTTGGTAAAGAGCCTTTATTTTTCAATTTGCTCAAATCTGAGATGGTAGCAGGGGTGGGATCGGAATTAATGATTTCATGAAGAATTTTTTTATTTTATTGGAGGTTTAACGACCACCGTGAGCAACTCAATGGGCTATAAGCAGTCGCGCGTCCCTAATTTAGAGTCACTGGTTCCAGGGAAGGGAGAGAGCCAGAGCCGTAAGACAAACAACATATCCATGCCTCACCGGGATTCGAACCCGGACCCCGTTCGGACGGATGATCAGAGGCCATCGCTTAGACGACTGCGCCACCGGGGCGGCTACATGAGGAATTCATTCAATGGCTTGTTGCATTTTTGTTTCATAATCACCTCGATCTAAAAATGGCCATTTGTAAAGATTTATCTGCACCGATTATGGAAATGTTAGGGTTATTGGACAGGGCAATCAATTGAGAGCGTTCTGATGCACCCTTTTACCGCCATACTTTGTCCATTTACAGAATTTGCTTATAATATATCTTTTGCTAGTTTCGGTAGCTTTGCAGCCTAAAATTCGAATTGCTTCGTCAAAATGTGCAGGGATGTAAATTTGTTCACATTCAGAAATGAAGCGCAGTTACTCGTACGTTGCAAGATAAGGATGTTCACGTTGCTGAAATTTCTCTGGGGGGCAATTCGATCATTACGACTCTACAACAAGCTGCATTTAATATGATACCAAAGGTCCGAACTCCAAAGCAGTTCGGAACTTCACTTTTTTCACCTTTTGTATTTTGTAGCCCATTTAGGGCTGCGAAATACAAAAAGGTGGCGTGAGTTAGGAAAATCTACGAAACCCTTTTACTGAGTCCTGATAAGAAATGACACCTAGTTCGATAATGCCCTATTTACTGTGTTTAACCAATGCATCCTGCCATTGCTTACGTATGGAGCAGAGACATGAACCTTAAGTAAAAAAGATATACAAAGACTGCAGACAACTCAAAGAGGCATGCATGCAAGCATGGAAAGATAGGAAGAAGAACTTGTGGATCAGGAAAATGAAAAGAGTGGATGACATCATGACCAGAAGGAAATCACGGAAATGGCAATGGGCTGGACATGTTGCCAAAAGAACGGACCACCGATGGACAACCGAAATTTTAGTCTGGATTCCAAGGGACGGAAAGAGACCCATGCGAGATGGATGGATGAAATTCGAAAGCATGCCGGAGTGACATGGAGGAGACAGACTCAAGACAGACAATTGTGGAAGAACTTGGGGAGACCATCATCCAGCAGTGGATTGATAATGGTTGACAATGATGATGACCCCAATAAAAATATTTAAATGTTAGATTGTTAAACTACAATGAAAATGGCAGTGAGGGCTGCGGTAACTTGGCAAAGTTTTTCGTCTGGTCCGCCGAAAAACCATCCTATTCTTAAGATCTATTGCTTAACCGTTAATGATTATTAGTTAACAATTAACTGCAAGAGAATGTGATAAAGAAAAGATAGCATAAATTTCGGTATGAAGCGAAACGTCAGAAGCTTGTACCGGTGGCCAGTGTTAGTTACTTTGAAAAATTGCAACTGCATATGCGTCTGGATACTACTGTAATTGCATACGTCATCATTGTCAACCATTATCAATCCACTGCTGGACGAAGGTCTCTCCAAGCCTCTTCCACAACGGTCTGTCTTGTGTTAGTCTCCTCCATGTTACTTCCACATACTTTCGAATTTCATCCACCCATCTCACATGTGGTCTTCTTCTGGGTCTTTTCCTGTCCCTTGGAATCCAATCCGAAATTTCGGCTGTCCATCGATGGTATGTCCTTCTGGCACATATGTATGTCCAGGCAATTGCCATTTCAGGGATTTAACTCTGATCATGATGTCTTCCACTCTTGTCATTTTTCGGATCCACGAGTTCCTCTTCTTATCTCTCCTGGTTACACCAAGCATGCACCTCTCCATGCTGCTTTGAGTTTTCTGCAGCCTTTGTATGTCTCGTATACGTCTATAAATCTGTGCGTAATCAACACACAAGACCAGTGTTTCTGTTCCTATAAACTTATTCAGCAAGCATGGTTATAATATTTCAAGAACCAAGCGCCAAAGGTTTTACCGAAGTCAGGGGCGCAATATTTCATGGGGCGCAACAAATTTTGCGCCCCACTCTGACTTCGGAAGGGGGCGCAATATTTGTTGCTTGCCCCGGGAGCAGAAATCCTTAGTTACACCTCTGGTTGCTCCACTGTAGTTTTGCCGTCGCATTTAAGTTTTTTAAAGTCCTCACCCTCCTCACGCTACACTTTTTTTTTTTTTTTTTTTTATTGGAGGTTTAACGACCACCGTGAGCAACTCAAATGGGCTATAAGCAGTCGCCCGTCCCTAATTTAGGGTCACTGGTTCCAGGGAAGGGAGAGAGCCAGTGCCGTAAGACAAACATAACATCCATGCCTGACCGGGATTCGAACCCAGACCCCGTACGGACGAATGATCAGAGGCCAACGCCTCAGACCACTGCGCCACCGGGGCGGCACGCTACACTGACGATCGGAAAAGCCTTCCTATTGTTACATTCACTGCCCAACACTTCTTCGTTCTGGGTCAATTAGTTTTTGTATTCTGCATCACGCTGTGTTGTTGGCATTCACATAATTTTTACGTTTTACTTGACTCTTGGGCATTTACCTAGTTTTCACATTTTTAGTAAAATTATACCAAAAACAGGAATTGAAATTATTGAACTTTTGAACGATCATAATACACACGGGGGGGGGGAGGATTTCAAGTCTTATCCTCCCAGGAAAAACCTTCTCCAGTCCTGTATGCAAGTGCAGGTTTAATATTTATGTGACTGTTTAAACACAACCACGAAAAAGTTTAAAACATTATGACGCTTCTGTGGTACTCGCAATGCAGTCATTCATAGCAGTAATAAATAATAAGCAGTGTTAGAATTACAAAAAAAAAAAAAAAAAAAAAAAAATATGCCGCCCCGGTAGCGCAGTGGTCTAAGGCGCTGGCCTCTGATCATTCGTCCGTAAGGGGTCCGGGTTCGAATCCCGGTGAGGCATGGATGTTGTGTTTGTCTTACGGCACTGGCTCTCTCCCTTCCCTGGAACCAGTGACCCAAAATTAGGGACGGGCGACTGCTTATAGCCCATTGAGTTGCTCACGGTGGTCGTTAAACCTCCAATCAAAAAAAAAAAAATTACAAAAAAATCTACTGGCCCTAGAATTTGCAAACCACTAGTCCACCAAAATGCCCACTGACCCGTAAAAAATAGAAACATTTACAATATATGTGGGAAAATAATGTGTCATTTTAAAGGAATTATCCCCAATATTTCTTTTTAAAACATCGAATTTGAAAGTGCAACTGACAGGACAAAGAATTTTCCAGAATAAGATCCCGGTGGATTGGTGATATAACAGAGTAAGTGAGCATTCCTGATCTGTTTTTAAGTAAGAAAAAAGGAGACTTCAAGGGTACAAAAAATTCTTATACGTTTGTAGCCTTTTTTATATGTTTTATTGTTTAGGATTTAGCTGGCTTTAACTATTTTTAGTTTTATTGCTTATGCCTGCTACTTTCCCATGCAGTTAGTTTGAGTCCCCTATTTAAAATTGTTTCACGTGAATTGCTCTTTTACAAAAATTACCTTCACGCATCCAATTGATCTTCTGTGTTTTCTTGGGCCAGTAACAAAAGCTGGCTTGTGTCTGATATCAGTATCTGCTACATTCACTACGGTAGGTGAAGGTAACAATAAATGGCTGCAGCCATTATAAGACAAAGAATGGGAAACTGCCTTTCTGTATTAGCCGTTTCTTAATCGTGAGGGATAAAAAAAAATGGCTTTTCAATAGCATTTCATGTAACTATCACTAGTTTGCAGCCTGAAAAGAAAACCGTACAGCGAGGTAAAAAAAATACAAATTTATTTTTTAACTTGTGAGAACTTAGAAAAAAAAACTTTCTAGCCATCTGGGCCAGCAAAATCAATAACTCAGTGGTCAGACAGGAGATTTACTGGCCAACGGCCCACTGGGTAATTCCAACGCTGATAACAGTATACGGATCGCATCTTAAACGTTATGCCCAGGCAAGGCAGGATTTAGATCGCAGTACAAGGGGCATTTCAGATTAGACGTGCCCCTTGAACTCAAATTGAAATACACAGCAAAAAAAAAGGCAATTCGCCAAATTTACGTATTACAGCCATTTTACTGCAAGTAAGTGGAACTGATAATAGTGTCTCACAACTGTTATAACGTAAACAATGTGTTCGTAAAGAAATGGATGGTGCTAGTTGCGCATCCACGAGGCGGGACGATGGGGCTCTCCCCCCCCCCCTGGGCTGACAGAGCGGAAAAATTACGTCGAAGTTTGAAACAAAAAATCACGGTAAGCGATCTACATATACTTCTTGATCATGTACCGTATAATCATAACATACAGTAATTATAAGGGAGTAATTCTGTTAACCCGGTGAGGCATAAATGTTGTGTTTGTCTTATGGCACTGGCTCTCTCCCTTCCCTGGAACCAGTGACCCTAAATTAGGGACGAGCGACTGCTTATAGCCACTGAGTTGCTCACGGTGGTTGTTAAACCTCCAATTAAAAACAAGTTATGTTAAGTAAATGTGGAAGAATATAACCAAAAAAAATATTTCATCGACTGCTACTTCTAATCATTTAACTTTCTTGTACTTTTTTTATTGGAAGTTTAACGACCACCGTGAGCAACTCAATGGGCTATAAGCAGTCACCCGTCCCTAATTTAGGGTCACTGGTTCCAGGGAAGGGGGAGAGCCAGTGTCATAAGACAAACACAACATCCATGCCCCACAGGATTCGAACCCGGATTCCTTTCGGACGAATGATCAGAGGCCATCGCTTAGACCACTGCGACACCGGGGCGGCAACTTTCTTGTACTGTAACATTGCTAGTAACTGCATACAAATAAATGTACAGAAATAAACCTCCTTAATTGTTATGACACCTGATTACTTCTCCCCGTAAATTTTAGGGAGGGGGGGGTTCACCCTCACCTTGGGAAAATTCATTACGCCACGGGCCTCCTCGCCCTGGAAAATTTCTGGGTGCGCTACTGGATGACGCATTATATATATATATTTTTTTTTTTTTTTTTTGATTGGAGGTTTAACGACCACCGTGAGCAACTCAATGGGCTATAAGCAGTCGCCCGTCCCTAATTTAGGGTCTCTGGTTCCAGGGAAGGGAGAGAGCCAGTGCCGTAAGACAAACACAACATCCATGCCTGACCGGGATTCGAACCCGGACCATTTACGGACATTATATTTTTGGAAGCCTTTCTCTTCTGAGACCCAGACAGCCGAATTTTCCGTGACTTACTGCAATCTGAAAAGAAGCCAAAAACAAGAAAATATAGTCGTAACTATATTTTATTCGCGCAGGGTACGGTGACGTAACTGGTAATAATACACTGGGGAGGAGGGTACGGTGACCAGTTACGGTGACGTAAGTGGTCACCGTGCACGGCACGTCGTCGATAACAGAAACCCCCGAAAATTCAAATATAACAGCAAGATTAGTAACGAAAATTAAAAGGTAAGTCATTGTTAAAAATTGTCACTTTTTTTTTTTTATTTTAGTAAAATAAAGTTATATTATTATATTTTTGTGTAAAGGGGGTCCCCTTTGGCTGGGGGCCCGGAACAATTGTCCCCTTATAAATCCGGACCTGTGCCAAGGTAGCGCGTGTACAGTTCGTAAATACATATGTAGATGTATTTGTTCACAACGTAAGGAGTTTTATTTCTGTGGAGGAAATTAAGGGCAAAATCCGAAAATTTCTTTTCGTGGTCAAAAAAATCAAGATCTGCTATTTAAAACACTTTTTCATTGAAAGGAAAGAAATTATCAAAATTTCAATAACTGATTCTTCGGCTGACTGGTGTACGTACCGAAACACTTGCCGATTTTTAAATATTTCCCGTACCGTGGTGAACTTTATATCAGAAATTAAACCGTTCAAGATTTCTTTGCTGTTCTACACAAATTTTGACAAACGTTTTCGGGAGCAATTTCGTGTACTTGAGCTTTTTTTTTTTTAAATTATTTAAAACACAGTGTTGCTTAATTTAGGATACATATATTGAGTTTATATTTTGGTAGTTTTGGTGCAATAAATCAGAGCTCTCGGTTTCGTTAATACAGCGAAAGTATCGATTTTGCTCCAAATAAATGTTTGCTCAATGAGAGAAATTTTAAATCTCATTATCGGGCTGTGAAATTCTTATACATATAAAAAATACAGTAAACAAATTTACCTGAAAGTTTTACGGGGACAGTCGCGACTGAAGAGCTTCCTGTTGCTGTAAGGTCCAGTTTTTGAACTCAAATGGATTTATTTCCCGTTGATTAGGTATCTGTTTTTCTTGGAGATGGTGTCAAAGTCCAGCGCATCGAACCTAGAGAGGGAAAGAGGAGGGAGCGAACGTGTGGCGCGGGCGACTGAAGATAGTGGTTTTTTGAGTGAATTTCGGCACTACAGTGTACCAAACTGTTCTCTGAGCGGAGAGCAGGCCATCGACATGGGCACTGCCCCCTTCGAGTTCGACTTCGGCGCCGAGAAACTTTACCAGCGCCACCTCACGTCAAAAATGTCAACTAACGGAACGCTATCGTTTTCCTCGCGCAGGAAGGAAACATCGGTATGATATGAAAATATAACTTATTCCCCTTCCTCCCCATTCAACACACACGCTCAAACAATGCTAAAGGATACAGATTTAATTTTTTTTAATTTTTTTTTTTTTTTTTTATCTCTCGTCGAGCAAGCGAAGCGTGCTGTTGCCGTTTTACCGTCCAGTCAAGAGCGAGTTATACAAACAAATACAAGCACACGGGACGCTGAACTTGGCCGCGTTTCCTCAAATCTTTCAGAAAGTTGCAAAGCAATAAAAATCGAGCAGTTATGTTGCGTCGTGTTTTCAATCGAAGTCATTCATCTTCGAGAGCCGCAACCAACGGAAATTTTTCTATTTTGAATGGGTTCCGTTAAAGGCGACGACTCAGGACAGTGATTCACCCACCTAGATTCTTCTTTTTTTTTTTTTTTTTTTGATTGGAAGTTTAACGACCACCGTGAGCAACTCAATGGGCTATAAGCAGTCGCCCGTCCCTAATTTAGGGTCACTGGTTCCAGGGAAGGGAGAGAGCCAGTGCCGTAACACAAACACAACATCCATGCCTCACCGCGGGATTCGAACCCGGACCCCTTCGGACGAATGATCAGAGGCCAACGCCTTAGACCACTGCGCCACCGGGGCCGGCCCTGGATTCTTCGTCAGGAATGGGGAAGAAGAATCAAAATAAACATTTATTAAAAATTTGAAGATCTTTATTAAATCATATATTTTACATAAATCTTTTGTGTGAAACAATACGTAAAGCTTACATTCCAGATTTAGGAAAACACCAGAGCCCATTTAAGAGCGGGGGGGCTGCAGCCTCGGGGCCCCGCAATTTCAAGGGCCCAAAAAATTATGCAGGATGCTTGAAGAATTGACAGAGACCTAAAGTTGTTGTTTTTTTTTCTCAGATAGCACAGCAAAAACGATAAGAAACTGCCTTGTGGATTTTTTTTTATTTCCTTCCGCTTCTTTAGGAGCATTCCGCAAAAAATATAGTCTCCCGAAGTCTATCCTCAAATGTTTCGAAGCCGCCTCCGGTGGCGCAGTGGTCTAAGCGATGGTTTCTGATCATGGGTCCGGGTTCGAATGCCCGGTGAGGCAGGGATGTTGTGTTTGTCTTACGGCACTGGCTCTCCTCCTTCCCTGGAACCAGTGGCCCGAAATTAGGGACGGGCGACCTCTTATAGCCCACTGAGTTGCTCACGGCGGTCGTTAAACCTCCAACCAAAAAATAAAAAAATCCCATTCCTTTATCCTGCTCAGCAAGTTCCTGCATCATACTGGGCAGCTCTGAAGTATTATTTCAAAGACCTCTGAAGGATTCTTTGAAATATTTAGCCGCCACGGTGGCGCTGCTGTCTAGGTGATAGCTTCTGATCCTTCGCAAAGCGGAGGTGTATGGGTTCGAATTCCTGGTAAGGCGTGGATGTCTGTTTATCGTTCGGCAGTGGCTCTCTCTGTTATTTGCAAATCTGGCGTACTGTATCACATGTTCGACCTATACTTTGATGATTTCAATGTATTGCATAATATTCGTACCCTGTGACGCACAATACTGTATTTGTCTGAATTCAAGTTGTATGTCCTACCTGCGACTAATAAATAATTTAAAAAAACATCAACAAAAAAAAATCTTTCGAAAGCATTACAGTAGTTTTTTTTTGTACACATCTGCAATTGGGGGAAATTTTCATACATTAAGAACTCATTTGGATCATGTTATTTTGCACGCTACTTCAATATAATTTCAACAAGCTGAACCCATCCCTTGGGAGGGAGAGGGGAGGGGGGGTTAAAGAAGAACTGAACTGGTATCTATTTTTCAACCATACATTTTTATATTTCTTTGCTACCACTGATTCATCCATGTACACTGAAGAGCAGTTGAATTAGAGACAGCTGGATTATGCAAATGTGGCCCTGTGAGCGGCCCTGTAAACGGAAACGACATGACGTATGCAGCGATCCGACAATATAAGGAGTGATGCGACTGGAATCAGTAAGAGTCGGACGCAGTATGGGTAAGACGAAGGATCTAAGCGCATTTGATCGTGGGCAAATTGTCGAGGCCCAACGAATGGGTCACTCCATCTCGAAAGTCGTGCAGGCACCGGAATTTTCACGAGCCACTGTGTCACGGGTGCACAGTGAGTACATCGAATCCGGTAAAACCATCCCTGCAAGGGCCAACTGCCGTGGACAACAGCGTGTGGATGAGCGGGGTCATCGTCCGCTAGCTCGCATTGTAACAGCGGATAGACGGACCACAGTGCAAGAAATCACTCTGCAATTTAACGCTGGTGCACAAAAACGTGTAAGCAGCCGCACCATCCAGAACCATCTCCTCGCTATGGAGTACAGACGCCATCGTCCCACGAGGGTAACGCTGCTGACCGCACATCACAGGGTGCAAAGATTAGCATGGGCCCGGGAACATCGCCCCTGTACGCTAGACATGTGGGAAAATGTTGCCTGGACTGATGAGTTGAGATTCACGTTGGTAAATGCGGATGGCAGGATAAGAATACGGCGCAAACCACATGAAGCGATGGATCCTTCTTGCCAGCAGGGTACTCTTCAAGCTGGTGGGGGTGGCATTCTCGTGTGGGGACTGTTTACGTGGACTGAAATGGGACCCCTGGCACTTGTGATATTGTCCCTCACAGGTCAACATTACCGGGATATCCTGGAAGACTATTTGCTCCCGTTTGTGCGTCTTCAACATCCCACTGGGGACCTCATGCTGCAACAAGACAGTGTACCGTGCCATCGCTCTCGAATTGTATCCGAATGGTTGGATGAACACTCCACCGACGTGACCTCGCTTCCTTGGCCAGCTAGGTCACCTGACCTCAATCCCATCGAGAACGTCTGGGATGCCATCGAGAGAGATGTTCAAGGCTCTGTCTCCCCTCCATCAAATCTTCGTGAACTGTGGGAGCTTGTTCAGAAGTCGTGGATCCGTATGTCTTCCCAACGCTTCCGGTGTCTTGTCGAGTCCATGCCGAGACGAATCGCCTCCGTCATCAGGGCGAAAGGTGGTTCTACACGTTACTAGACAGGTATCTCTAATTTAATTGCTCTTCAGTGTATATGGGTATGTATCTCCTTAGGTTTTACAATTTTATTTTTTTTAAATGGATGGACCGAACGTTTACAAAAAATGACTCCAAACTTTCGATTCTTTTGTATTCCAAAAAGTGCAAAAGCATCAAAAGAGTTCCAAAGTTAATGGATCCAGTAGGGGAAAGGACATTGCGAATACCTTTGCAACCTGAAGAAAAAGGAAAACAAATTCTTTCTTTTAACGTTTCGTAAATAAAGTTGGTATCAAACTTGCCCCAGCAAAAATAATATTCGTCCACCCGTCGCCGGTCCTGATTTCGAATTCTAGCGACGTTCCAACCACTGCGCCATCGGGGCTGCAAGGGATAACATTCGAAATTCAAATTTCAACAATGGTTTTGACTACTTCCGTCACCCATTTTCTTTACATCGACATTTTTTACATGGGATTTACTTTACCACTCTCGGGAAAAATGCATAGCATGAAAAAAAAAAAACAAAAAACATACAGGGGTTGCACAGAATAATGTGAACACCTAGGAAAAGAAGGTTTTACGTAGCTAGTAGTACGTACCAAGTAGGGTATGGGATCACCTTTGGCATTCAAAACCCCCTGAATCCTCCTTGGAATGGACGAATACAAAGCCTGGATGTAGTTAGTGAGACATTACACCATTCTTCATGCAGAAACTGCTGCAAGTCTTTGTGAGATGCAGGAGGAGGATAACGGGATCTTACTCTGTTTTCCAACGCAGACCACCAGTGGCTCGATGATGTTTAAGTGCGGTGATTGGGGAGGCCAAAGAAGGCGTGAAAGTTCGTCCTCATGTTCCTCAAACCATGATTGGACATTCCGAGCTCTGTGAATCGGGGCGTTGTCATCTTTATAAATGGCATCCGCTGCCGGAAACAATGCCTGAGCCATTGGATGGACTTGATCGGCCATAATGGTTTCATACGCCCTGCCAGTCATCCGTCCTTTCAAGATGATCAGGGGACCTGCTGAAAACCACGATATGACTGCCCAGAGCATGACAGAACCACCACCATGATGTACTGTTGGAAGGAGACAGTGCGCTTCTGACGATGTTCTCCACAAGCATGCACGGCGGATTGGGACGACAAAACCGAGCCGGGTATTTTTGGTTGGCGGGTCACTATAAAAACACACGGATTTACAGGATTACTACCAAAATACACGTGTCTGTCTATCTATAAAAACACGTGGAAACACTTATCAATTTTTAACACATGTCTCCAGGGACGCTTTAAGCAACGGGCGGAGTCGGGTCCAGGGTGCCAGATTTAGGGGGGCGCCAAGCTGGAATTTTTTTTTATTAATGTTTTAGCACCACCACACAAGAAAATTTTTACTTAAGTAATTTTACAAGATTTATTAATTTTTTAAACTTCTATTATTATTTGTAGCCCTCACTCCATATGCGTGGACGGAGAGCATTAACTGAGCAAGAGTAAACACAGTTTTTAAGATTATGGATTCTTTAACCAGTAATTTAGCAAACAGGAGGATATCATGCGAAGTTGTTCTGGAAAGGTTTGAACTTTTCAGGAATTTAAAAGCAACCAGTGCTCGGGACAAAGAGACTAAATCAAATAAACTTGTTCATAGGTACCAAGGAGACTTAGAAAACTTTCTCAGCAACAAATTTCTGTATTTCCAGTCATACACTGGCGAGCAAAAATTAAGGACAAGACGGTTTTTTGAATGTAACGTCGTGCAGAAGTGCTCCACATCGACTCAAATCATACCATAAGATCCCCAAGATGTAAGAACATGGGACAAGTGAGCAAAACCGTCCAAACAAGGAATCCAAAGGATACAAAGGCACTTTATTGAAAAGGTAGCTTCGAGCACAACTGGACAGAAGACAGAAACGTCCATGTGACAGGCGGCTGGTAAGAAAAATTCAGTCTTTAGTAGGGGATATGATCACCCCTGACTGCGTTGCAGGATTTACAACATCTGTCCATGTTGAGGACGAGGTAGTCAAGGAGCTGTTGAGGCATTGCGGCCCATTCCTCTTGTAGCGCCAATCGCAGCTGCGGAATCGTTGCTGGCTGCTGGTGACGTGCTGCCAAGCGTCTCCAGAGAAGGTTCCACACGTGTTCAATTGGATTTAGGTCCGGGGATCTTGCGGACCAAATCATACGTTGAATATCTTCACTCTCCAACAGCTCTGCGACAGCCACTATATGATGAGGTATAGCGTTGTCGTCCATGAAGAGGAACTCGGGACTCACAGCACCAGTAAACAGACGCACGTGAGGCAGGAGAAGCTCGGTACAATAGCGGACACCAGTGACTGAACCTCCTTAGAAGATGTGGAGGTCAGTACAGCTACCAAGCATAATACCGCCCCACGCGAGAATCCCGCCACCTCCAAACCGGTCCCTTTCGATGATGTTGGAGGTGTGATTGCGTGTTCCCTGCTCTCTCCAGATGTGTATACGTCCAGAATCGCTCGTCAGACTAAATCGGCTCTCATCCGTAAAGAGAACTCGACCCCATTGCTGATGTGTCCAGTTGTTGTGTTCCTGGCACCACAGAAACCGCCGTCTCCGATGAGCAGGCGTTAATGGCACACACCGTACTGGTCGTCATGCAAATAGACCACCTTTGTGCAGCCTCCTGGCCACGGTAAAACGCGATAACGGACGTCCAGTTGTCTGTTGCATGTGCCTGGCGATTTCTCCCGCTGTCTGCCGTCTGTCTCTTCTCGCCTGTAGGACAATATACCGGTCGTCCACTGCTGAACTCTCTGACAGCCGTTCCTGTCGTTTAAAATGCTCTCCAAGCTCGTGAAACGATGCTGTGTGCGATCCCGAAGTCTTCGGCCACACTAGTCACACATCGACCTTCTTCCAACTTCCCAATGACGCAACCTCGGGTTAAGTCATCCAGATGTCGTCAACGGGATTGCCTGTTGGCCATATCACACGGTGGCAGCAACTCGACGTCGTTCAAACCGATGTACACCGTGTAATAGCTTTCACCGAATTGCTGAGCGTACACCGCCCGTGTGCTTTATACCCTTCTGGGACACTCTCCCCTCCCCCTACGTCATGCTGCATATATGCGCATGCCCTACCGTACCGGACCCTAGTCTATCTCCTGAGTGGTCTTTCGGTCCGTTCTGCCTGCTCGTTCCGCTGTTATGCTAATTTCTCCTCTTCGTCCTTAATTTTTGCACACCAGTGTATATGAATGCCGAAGACTTGAACACACCACGGGATATGTACACTTTCATCATTGAAAACGATCTTCAGTGTACATTTCCAAGCTTAGAAATAGCTTTGAGAATGTTTATAACCTTACCAGTCACGAATTGTTCTGCTGAAAGATCATTTTCAGCAGTCTCAATAATAAAAAAAAAAAAAAAGAAAAAAAAAGACGTTATTGGGAGAAAAAATGTTTAACTCACTCGTGATAATGTGTGTAGAAATGGACATAACTCTGGGTACAGACTACTCTTCAGTAATTGACGATTTTGTCCATACAAAAGGCCCGTAAAAAACCCATGATCATGCCATAATTATGGTGCAGTTAAGACATTGGGTGGAAAAGGGTGAAATTACGTAAGTGTTAATCAAATGTTCCTTTGCATCGTGAGTGTTCATAAAGATCGTTTTAATATTTGCTCCTTTTCCCACATTATGTTTTTTCTGGTGCATTATACACGGTCGAGTCACATTATTGTGACCACCAGCTAATATCCAGAGTAACCACTGTGTGCAGCGCGGACAACAGTTAGACGGGCTGGGAGTGACTCAGTAAGGTGCTGGAAGGTGTTCACAGGCATGTGGAGCCATGCCGACTACAGTGCATCTGACAGCTGCTGGAGGGTGCGTGGTGGAGGATCCATAGAGCAAACAACACGATCGAGATGGTTCCACAGATGCTCAATTGAGTTTAAGTCTGGGGAATTAGGGAGCCAGGAAAGTACTTTGAAGTCTTCATTGTGCTCTTTCAACCACTATCGGACATTTCTGGCTGTGTGACACTTCGCATTGTCGTGTTGGAAGATCCCATCCGCCCCAAGAAAGGCAATCAGCATGTATGGGTGTACATGATCTGCAAGGATGGATTCATAACGAATTCGGTCAAGGGTGGACACAGGGAATGCCACGAAAACATTTCCCAGACCATAACGCTGCCTCCATCAGCTTGTGTTCTTCCAGCAATGGTTGCAGAATGTTTGTTCTCCGATGTTTCTCGCCTTATACGCCAAAGTCCATCCGTTCGATGAAGCAGAAAACGTGACTCATCGGAGAAGGCAATCCTTTGTCAATCAGCAGAGATCCAATTCTGATACTGCCGTGCAAATGTACGCCTTTTCTCCCGATGCATCTTCGTTAGCATAGGTGCAGTGACCATCAGTCTGCATCGGAGCCCATACGCAGCAGTGCTCGCTGAACTGTCGTTTTAGACACACTTCCGGTGGCCACCTGGTTCATTCGGCCAGTGAGTTGCTCCAGTGTAGGGTGTCGATCGGCCCTCACGCAACTTCGCAGCCGACGTTCACCTCTCACATCAATGGCACGTGGTGCTCCGCAGTTTTCACGTCGCTTATTCGCAATGGTGCCATTTCTCCAATCACGATACACAACAGCATGCGAACAGTTCGCAAACTGCGCTGTTTCAGAACTACGACCCTTGGCCCGAAAGCCGATAATCATCCCTTTTTGCAAATCTGATAAATCGCTCCTTTTATCCATAACAGCAACGAGTGATATGTTTTCAGAATGCATACAGCACACCTTATATACCCTCCAAGCCAGCTCACAACACGTGCCTTCTTTCATTGGCTACGCGCTGTTGACGTCAAAAGTAGGAGGTGGTCAGAATAATGTGACTCGATTGTGTATTATTTTTTAATAAATGTTATTATCACAATGTATTTATTTGCCACAAAATCCTGAAGGTCAATAATTTGAAACGTACACTGGTACAGTATGAAATAGACGTACTATACATTTTATTAATAATAATAAATATCATTGCAAAATTGCTTAACGTAACGCAATAAAACACACTCGAGACCAACAGACACATACACGTTATAGCAAAAGAAAAAATTTGGTGGTGGTGGCAGGGGGCGCCATCTTGTCTTGTGCCCATGTCGTCAAAGACAGTAGTTACTTTGTCCCTGCACGTATCCATCTATGAAAGCAGTTATCGAACTTTAGAAACACACGTATCAATCTATAAAAACACGTATCTGTACCTCAAAATTCCCTCTCGAAAAAAAAATACTGTGAGATCCTCAATGAAAGAGAACTGTGTTAAAAATGCGTTGTAAAGCGAATTCAGTTGCGATTTTATTTTTTTAAATTTAACAATGAAATAATTTTAGAAATCCCCTCATGATTAGCACCAAACCGGCACTCAAGACGAGGTGCTGAAGCAGATAATTGTTTTCCTGCAAAAAAAAATTTAGTTTTGAAAAAAAAAGTATTTCCAGGGTCTTGACTAAATTACCATAACATTCATTCATTTCCAATTAAATCATAACATTCCGTTCTGCGCACATGCCGCGGCACTTTTCCTAGGAAATAAATTTTTGTACTTATTTTGCCACTGATCGACTACTGATTAATGTAATAAAACACATTTACTGCCGTCTTGCACGACATTAAACTTGAAGCAATGAACTTCATATTAAGTTATATGTTTAATCCACTATAAGCTAAATTAAAAAATGCACGAGGTCTTTTGGCCCTATGCAGGCCCGAAAGATCATGTATTTTTTAAATTAGTTTTTAGTGGATTAAACTTTTAACTTGATATAAAGTGTATTGCTTCAAATTTAATATCGTGCAAGACGGCAGTAAATGTGCTTTATTACAATATTAGCACGACGTAAACTACCTATTTACTGCTTAATAGTATTGCTATTTCCTCCTTGAATAGACACTTTTTTTACGTCTACCTATTATTCTGACCCGTGAATTAGTACTGATAAGACAAAGTGTGTGGGACATAGATTTTCGGAATATCTCTGTGGGATAATCGCATTCCTCTCCCCTTTATCCAGAGTGTCATTCTGTGTAAAATAAAATAATTTTTATAGGGTTTTAAGGTATTTTAGGGTAATTTGAATCTTTTCCAAAACGTGGTTTTTTGGTTTTTGCAAGTACCCTTAACCAAACAGTTGCACAAAGTGAAAATTTGAGTTTGCACGTGACAAAAATTTTTACTGCGTCAACCACTAGCACATCCCCATGACTGTCACACACGGTTTGGTACCTGACCTGATTAAGGCCAAGACTGTGGTGAGAGTAGTAAAACGTGTCAACTGTTTTTTGCTTCCAACGGCAAGTTTCATACAGTTTATTATTCAGTATTATAGCATTAGTAAGCTCTGCGATTGTTTTTAACTAAAGATAATTAAAGCTGACGATTTTTAGTATGAATGAAGTGCACTCCAACATGTTGATGAGTAAATGTTGAGAGAGAAACAGTGGCTGATTTGATTATTCTGAATATGAATGTGAAAGAGGTGTGAACATCCACGCAACTCCACCCAACGAGAAATGTCTAGGTATTGCCAATGACCAGCACTCGCAACAATTTAGGAGCAGCTGGTTGCAAGAAGCAAAATTGAAACTGTGGTTACAGAAATCTAGTAAGCGCCAATCTGAGCATTTAAAAAAAAAGATCTGGCTTATTGTAAAATCTGTGAACTACCTGCGGCTTATATTTTTTTTATTTGAAAACAGCTTCAAAATAGAGTAGGCCTCATGAAAGAAATACGGGATTACGCCATATAACACAAATTTTGAAGATGACAATCCGATTTTTGACGTAAACGTGACAAGGATGGTAAGTCAGTTAATATCCGAAAACTTGAAAATTTTCATCGTCCTGGAGCGGGACTCAAGCCCGCGTCTCCCAGAAAACGCCCGGGTATGATAACCACTACACCACCCAGAACGACCAAGTTTCAAGTTTCCAGATTCGCTAAACATGAATGCCGGTTGCTTCGACTAGCGAATTCTGTGATGGTTATATTCAAATTGATCGGAAACTTGAAACTTGGTCGTTCTGGGTGGTGTAGTGGTTAGCATACCCGGGCGTTTTCTGGGAGACGCGGGTTCGAGTCCCGCTCCAGGACGATGAAAATTTTCAAGTTTTCGGATATTAAGTTACTTACCATCCTCTGCACATTTACGCCAAAAATCGGATTGTCATCTTCAAAATTTGTAGAGTAGGCCTATTTTGTTATTCGAGTTTAGGGTAATTTGACTACATTTAGGGTAATCTGAGACGAAATCTAGGGTACCGAATTTTTATGATGTGGAAGCACGCAATTGGTACTAGATTATCCTTCAAGATTGCAAAAGAGGTATAAGGAAGACCTTGGGCCCAGTCCAACGACCTGCGTCTAACTGTAGTTTGTTTTAGCTCAGTTAATATATAAAAACGTGCTTGGTCAGACGACACTTTTCTCACAGAAGTGCACAGAACTATATTTCATTTCAGAAACAACGCACAACATAAATAGAAGGAAAAAGTTTCTTATTATTTTTTTTAATGAGGAAATAACTTTTAATACCGAATTAAACCTCAAACGAAATGAACGGTTATTATTCATAACAATCAAAATAGTTATTTGTTCGTTCCAAAAAATCAAAATAAAAAGAATACGAGAAAGTGGGCTATTTCTCGAGTGGGTTCACAAGGAAATGTCTCGGCGTCCTGGTGGAGTGGTGGGTCAATTCGCCCCTGGCACCAACTACAAAAAACAACAAGTGTCACGAACTGTGACCTCGCTCTTTGACCTGCTGCCGGACTATACTCGGGGCAAGCTTAACCTGTCATTGGAAGGAAGGCTACAGAGTGTATACTTCCACTGCATAAAATAGTTCCGGTCTAAAGCTCGTACTCCAGCTTCAACTGGCACTTAGAAATGACACAGATGTTCAATACGTTGTGTGTGTGTGCATTTAAAAAATTCAGATCTCAGTTTCAGCGGCATTTCTAAAAAATACATATATTCGTGCTTTGGTGACGTCACTGATGGTTCTCTGTCACAGCATTCTTGTTTGGGTCAGAGTTAAGCTGTCAACCCAGGGGATATTTATTGCTGTGGGGGTGGGGGGTCATTAGTGGAAGGATGAGGGCGAAAAAAGTGTTTCCGAGGGCATTTCGCGTTTCTCCTTCTTGATTGTTGTTTTAAAACACTCTTCTGTCTTTTCGGTTTTTTCGAATGGCATCTGCCGGTCACTCGAGTGTATTTCAGCCGCATAAACGTGGGAAATCACTACGAAGCTCTGCTAAGGTGATTGTTATGAATGTTTTCACTAAATTGATGGAAAAACATTCGCCGAATAAATCAAATGAATTAACAGTTCTTACGGCAGAACTCACTGGCGTTTCAAGTCGCACCATTGCGAGAATGAAGGTTGAATTTAGTACTGAAGTACCTCAGATCCATTGGCAATTTATTTCTTCAAATTAAAATACAATTCTCGCTTGGCTTACATAGAACGTTTTCTCGAAATTAGTTTGGAGTTCCCAATTCAGTTCTCAATATAGGCCAAGAAACGGCCATCTTTTCCTTTTGAACTTTTGTGCGCAGTTGCCTTAAACGCGCATGAACCGGCATGAAAATTCAGACAAATGAAAGAGTTCCTTCCCCAGCCACACATAATTCGGAAACTTGGAAAACTGCCACACATTCAAAGTGTTCCTCGGAGGAACAGCAATTTGTGCCCGGCCCATCAATGAAAAACATGTGGCAATTTTCCAATGTGTGGCAATTTTCCAAGTTGCTGAAAGATGTGTGGCAGTTTACAGTGAACCCTAAAATATCATTTACCACAGAGACGGGCTCTTGTCCAGTACTTATGGCAACACGGGGTAGTTAAAAATGCATACACATTTAACGGATGTCTGTTATAAAAAAAAAATCTAATCAAGGCAAAATTTTTGAAAGAACGAAATTTTACGCATAACTGATGACATGGTAAAATTACTTTTAATTAAATCTCGCAGTTGGTAATCTTCAAGCAATAAGTATAAATATATGAAATATATAAACAAAAAATGGAAAAATATGTGAAAACAAAATTAGGCCACTTAAGACTGCTTCCCGTGTTTAGCAAAGATAATTTCATTTTAAAAGTAAGAAAGAAAGAAACGTTACACGTTCTGTAACATCTCCAAAAAAAAAAAAAAAAAGATAAGAGAGGGAGAAATAAACTGCTTGTCTACCGGTCTGCAAAGCGCGCGGCGGTGATGAGGGGGTTAAAATAGAGGGGTTTGGTAAGGGATCACGGTGACAGACAGCCAGCCCTGAGGGCTTGTGGGAGAAGTTTTCCGAGTGAAGGTTAATTACACACCATTAGTGCGGAGTAATACTGGGAGTGAAAAGGTCACCGTAGCTTTGGCCCCATTGCCAGGATAGCTTTGCCCCGAGTATAGTTTGGGCAGTTGCCAGTTGGTGATATGCTTCCGTTCTCTTTCCCCTTGTGTCCAGGCTTTCTCCCTGTTAGATGGCTTTATCTCTACCCTGCTTTTATCATTTTGAAGGAGGCACAAGTAATAACTTGGATGGTAATTCATCCCCACTCCCTTATCCACGTAAATACAGACATGGAGCCAGGAACGTAGCAAGCTTTTCTTATCTGGGAGACGGAGCATAGGCGCCGACTTCTGAAAATTTCGAGGGGTGCTCAAATTCAAAAGACAGGTACCATTTCCAATGTTGAAATTTTAGATGTTTTAAATGGATCTTGTCTTCAGTGCTAACGCAAACCAACCGATACACAATTCCATGGAAAAGATTTTTCATTTACAAATTTTGAAAATGACAATCCGATTTTTGGCGTAAATGTGACAAGGATGGTAAGTCAGTTAATATCCGAAAACTTGAAAATTTTCATCGTCCTAGAGCGGGACTCGAAACCGCGTCTCCCAGAAAACGCCTAGGTATGCTAACCACTACACCACCCAGAACGACCAAGTTTCAAGTTTCCGATCAATTTGAATTTAACCATCATAGGATTCGCTAGTCGAAGCAACCGGCATTCATGTTTAGCGAATCTGGAGGTTAATAATCCTATCCCGTGATTGCCCGGAGAAGCAGATAAATCATGAAAGATATACGGGATTACGCCATATAATACAAATTTTGAAGATGACAATCCGATTTTTTGGCGTAAATGTGACAAGGATGGTAAGTCAGATAATATTTGAAAACTTGAAAATTTTCATCGTCCTGGAGCGGGACTCGAACCCGCGTCTCCCAGAAAACGCCTAGGTATGCTAACCACTACACCACCCAGAACGACCAAGTTTCAAGTTTCCGATCAATTTGAATTTAACCATCACAGGATTCGCTAGTCGAAGCAACCGGCATTCATGTTTAGCGAATCTGGAGGTTAATAATCTTATCCCGTGTTTGCCCGGTGAAGCAGATAAATCATGAAAGAAATACGGGATTACGCCATATAATAAAAATTTCGAAGATGACAATCCGATTTTTGGCGTAAATGTGACAAGGATGGATATTATTACGCCAAAAATCGGATTGTCATCTTCAAAATTTGTATTACATAGCGTAATCCCGTATTTCTTTCATGATTTTTCATTTTTTGTAACAACTAAATTCTTGAACCCCGTTTTAATTCTTCCGATTTAATTTTCGGTAATGTGCGCACAAGAGCTCCTATGGTTTCTTTTCTTTTGGACAAAATTTGTGCATTTTGTTGGGAACTACTACCAGAAAACCAACCCTGTTGAAAACAGCTGAGATTAGCAGTATATAGTCATTAGTCAAAACAGACAGTAGGCTAATAGTGATACCTTTGAGGAGCTCGCTCTAGCAGTAGCAAACAAACGGGCGTGTTCAACGTTGGAATGGAACGCGTTTCAAAATCATTGCACTGTATTATTTTCTTTACTTGTTATTGTTAGCATTTAGCGTATAACGCAGCATATATATCACAGTGAAATTTGTGCTTTGATCAACAAGTGTAACTTGGAAATCTCCACCCCCACCCTATCATCTTGCAGTCCATGTGAACCGGTTGTTATCAATTTGGCATATCACCCCTGCGTGGATTGATTGGTGTTACTATTGGTGACTGCTTATATGTTTTATAAAGCTAGGGAGAAAAAATCCTCAACAGAATTATGTCAAACAAACAATAACAACAAAAGAAAACCCTGCAAAATTATCCTTTGAGGCAGAAAAGACCTTCCCAGTAACGCTTTCGACGAAAGCGGAGGGGAGGGGATACCTAATATAAAATGCCGAGTGCTTATAAAAAAAAATTCCGGAGTTTTATGAGAATGCACACTATGCTGCCAAAAGTATTGGACCATCCTCGTGTTTTATCAATGGGGAAGCGTTTTTTAAATGCAATAACTTCTGAAATAATGTTTTCATGAAAAAGTGGACTCACGGACGCTAAAGAAAAAAACATATCTGGTCTCCATCACGTAATTTTTTTTGCCGAAATGCGGGTGAAATGGGAACGAAACGAGTCCTTGCCAAGTGGACTCTTTCGATGTTTAAGCATGCGTGTTCAACGATTGCTTGTGTCATAAGTAAATTCACATGACAGATCATTCTGCTGGAGAAAATTGTCCCCAACTTTCATACATCCACATAATCTTGTACTTGCATAAGAAACTATTGTTAAATTTTTGTGCCTCAGACAGATTTTGTCGAGTTTTCTAACTTTTTCTCAGTCCACTTTTTTCATGAAAGCATTATTTCGGAAATTATTGTACTTGGAATACGCTTCCCCATTCACGAAACACGAGAATGTCCCAATATTTTTTTTTTTGGCAACATAGTTTACTTCTCCAAATACATATTATAGAAATACGATTTCTTTGGCAGTACAAAAGGGATACGATTTCTTCGACGAGGTACAAAAATTCGGTCATGGCACTACATGCCTACAAAGTTTCGTGGTTCTGTTGCTGTTAGTGTGTCCGGAACGCGACCTGATAGCACTTTTTTGCTTACCTTAACTTTGAAATACAATAGCTCTTGAAGTATCACCAGAATCGAAAAACGGTTTATTTCAGCGTGTTCTTCAAACAATTCTCTACAAACGATGTAAATTTCATATTTTTGTGTTCAATACATTTTGCACTGAGGAAAACAAGAGTGTCGCGAAATTTCTAAAACAGCGGCAGTTACTTTTTTTTTAGAATAGAGGGCTACACTAGACTTGATTAATCATGAAACGCATATAGCGTATTAAATCCACTTATTTTTGTGGTGTGATATGCACAAAGATTCGCCAAGCTTTTACACCCCCACTGGGAGGCTTTTTCAAGGCAATGGTAGACATGAAATTCAGGGAATTGGAACACAGAAAGAACGAAGATGATTTTTGAAAATAACGTGGGTGACATCACGAGCATATCACATGAATTTTATTTTATTTTACTTTTTTTACGCTTTCCAAACCGTAGGTTGAAGAAGCGTATATGCTCCAGCTTTGTCCGTCTGTCCGTCCGCACGACAACCCGCGTAAAAATGCTTCGATTTCAATGAAATTTTAGTATGTGGTAGGGGACCACCCGAGGACGAACCTTATTGAAAATGGACGAAATAGGGTCAAAGGTCAGTACATAGGAGCGGGATCCATTCCATTGCCCTTATGCTTCATAACTTACGTAAAAATGCTTCGATTGCGACAAAGCTTTAGTATGCTATTCCGCAGGTATACTGAACCGGTTCTGTTGACTATCAACGAAATGGGGTCAAAGGTCATGGCACAGAAGCAAGATCTATTCCGCAGCCATTCTCATAACTTACGTAAAAATGCTTCTGTTGCGACAAAACTTTAGTATGTTATTCCGCAAGTATACTGAACCGGTTCTGTTGAATATCATCGAAATGGGATCAAAGGTCAGGTCATAGGAGAGAGATTTATTCCACAGCCATTATCCTCAATAACTTGAGTAATAACTTGAGTTATGATTTCTGGTATGTTGGAATGGGTATCATCATAATCAATGCATTGCATGATTTTACTAACTTGTTTTTTTTTATCAAGCAATTATACGGTGCGCCACGATGTGTTTCCATCTTTTAATTATTTATTATTCATGTAATATGCTCGTGATGTCATCCACGTTATTTTCAAAAACCTTGAACCAGAGATGGAAACGGGTCACCAATTTCTAGTGGGTCAAACAGGTTGGGTCAAGGTGTTTCTGACCCGATTTCGACCCCGTTTTATTTCAGTCTTATTGTTGAAAATAAAACAAAAAATCGAAGGAAAATGCGTACTGAGGAATTATGTGCTTGCTACTAGTGACGGCAGACTGAAACATACGAAGGAAGAGTGTCCTCAAAAGGAAAAGTGTCCCTTCCTTCTGAGGGGCAATGATGAAAACATCCACATTTCAGAAACTTTTCAACTCATCATAAACTAGTGAAAATTGATGTTGCTGTGGAACATATCCTGAAATTTGTTGTGTTATCAAGAAAACAGCAAAAACTGAAATTAAACATAAGTTACTTAATTCAAATATTTTGACTGTAGCGCTATTAAAATTAGATGGAACAGCCTTAACAATACTGCGGAGGGACTTTTTGACTCTCGCAGATGATGAGTTGGAAACATGTGTAAAACAGATGTCTTGCAAATGAAGGACGGCAGTTTCAATACTTCCTGTAAGAGAGTAAATTATGCGTTCCTATATAATACATTTGTTTGATTTCCATGTAACGTAGGATACCCACTGCCGAGAGACTTTTTGTACGCCCTTGTATTAGGTGGGCAACTAAATTCTCGGCCACAGGCACCACACGTTGACAGCAAATTATAGCAAATCGAATACGTACCTAATCAGGGAAATAATCCACGTCGTGTTGGATACATTTGAGCCATCGGTCAGGGAGCTGCCGAATGCCACTGTGGAAAAAAAAGGGCTGTTTCGAGTTGATAAATTCATCAATACTTGTACTCGACAGAAGTGAAGTGCGTATCACTCAGGTGATGTTGCAGGGAGCGAAAGAGGTGATAATCCAACGGGGCGAAGTCAGGAGAATACGCCGGGTGGAACAAAATCTCCCATCCCAGGTCAGTGATCGTGTTTAAAGTCGTTTTCTCGGTGTGAGGACGCACGTTATCCTGAAGCAACGAGACCGACCTTCTGCCCTTGTCGGTGTATGGCCTTTTTGCCTCCAGTGCGTCACTCACACGAATGTGTTGCTGACAATAAAGCCAGCATTGACCGTTTCACCAGATTTAAGCAACTCATAGTGTACGACACAGAGCTGATCCCACCATATACACAGCAACTACTTCTTGGCATGGATATTCGGTTTGGCGGTACTGGTGGTAGGCTGACCTGGATAAACCCACGATTTGCGCCGCTTAGGGTTATCCTAGAGGATCCACTTCTCATCACGAGTCAAAATCTTGTGGAGGAAATCACTCTTCTTGAATCTGGAGAGCAAGGACACAGCAACATCGTAGCGCCTAGACTTTTTCGCAGCTGTGAGTTGGTGTGGCACCCAACGGCCCTCCTTGTGAACCCGTCCGAGCTTGTGCAGGCTCTTTGCAATGGCTTCCCGTGTTACTCCGAGTTCTTGGGCGAGCTCTGACTGTGTGCAACAGGGATCCGCGTCCAACAGTTGTTCCAGTTCCTCATCGTCAACTTTCTGTGGCTGTCCCGGACGTTCTGCATCACAGAGATCGAAATTTCCCTGCTTAAACCGCTGGAGCCACTTCTTACACGTACTGTAGGACACAGCAGTTTCACCCAAATGAGCACAGATCATTTTCTGGGCTTCCGCGGCACTTCTTTTCAGCTGAAACGCGAACAGGAGGCAGTGCCTCAAATGTTGCTTTTCGAACGACATTGCTTTTACCGTCAACTTTTGTCCCTTCTGTCACTACCGCTGTGAGCGGTTACGGTTGCCTGGAAAGCTGTTGGATGGCGCTGCAATCAGCCATTATCGCACACACCTATTTGCATTTGCCGACATTCTATGATCGCTTGCGGTTAGGGGCCGAGAATTAAGTTGCACACTTAATAGTTCAAAGCAGATTTGTCCGCGGGTGGCCTAGCGGTCAACGTTCGTGACAGCCACGGAGAATTCCTCGGGTTCGATCCCAGGCAGGTACAAACGCTCGAACCACTAAATATCCGCCGTGTGTCGGATGGGCACGTTAAGCCGTCGGACCTCGGGTACTGGTCCTCCGGTAATAAATAAGGGCGTCTTCCTCCCCCTTTCTACCTCGCTTCTGTGTCACTTTCGTATCGAACACTCTAGCCCAAATCTCCTATCTTCCTATTTCTAAGGGTTGTTTAAGACCTGGTGTCAGACACTTCCTTCCTGAAATCCTCTACATATGATCTGATCTGATCTTTTGTCAATATAGTGTATATATGTATATCATCATCATCATCATCATTGTCAACCATTATCAATCCACTGCTGGACGAAGGTCTCCCCAAGTTTCCTCCACAACGGTCTGTCTTGTGCCAGTCTCCTCCATGTCACCCCTGCATACTTTCGAATTTCATCCACTCATCTCCCATGTGGTCTTCTTCTGGGTCTTTTCCTGCCCCTTGGAATCCAATCTAAAATTTCGGCTGTCCATCGATGATCTGTCCTTCTGGCAGTATGTCCAGCCCATTGCCATTTCAGGGATTTAACTCTGATCATGATGTCTTCCACTCTTGTCATTTTTCGGATCCACGAGTTCCTCTTCTTATCTCTCCTGGTTACACCAAGTATGCACCTCTCCATGCAGCTTTGAGTTGTCTGCAGCCTTTGTATGTCTCTTTTAGTTAAGGTTTACGTCTCTGCACCATACGTAAGCACTGGAAGGATGCATTGATCAAACACTTTTCTTTTAAGACATAATGGCATATTGCTCTTGAAAATTATGCTGTTTCTTCCAAAAGCTCTCCAGGCAAGTTTTGTACGCTGATTAATTTCTTCATCAATGTGACCCTCACTTGATATCTGCTGTCCAAGATAAACGTACGTGTCTGTTATCTCCAGCTTTTCTCCATCAATCGATAAATCTTCATTTCTTGTAAAAGCATTGAACATCACCTTTGTCTTCTGAAAGTTCATTTTTAATACCACTTCTTTACTCTTGTCAGCAAGTTCCTGGATCATACTCTGCAGCTCTGATGGGCTAGTTGCAAAAATGACTACGTCATCAGCAAAACGAAGGTGGGTTAGATAATCTCCATTAATCTTTATCCCCTTGTTTTCCCAGCTCAGTGGCTGAAAAACACCCTCCAATGTGGCATTAAAGAGCTTCGGAGATATGGTGTCACCTTGTCTCACTCCCTTTCCAATTTTTATGTGTGTTGTATTTTCAAACAGCCTAATCTTTGCACTTGCATTTTCATAGATGTTATTAATAATATTAATGTATGCATCTTCAATACCGCAGGTTTTCAGAGCCATTGTAACTGCTGATGGTTTCACCGAATCAAAGGCTTTTTCATAATCGATAAAAGCCATGCACAATGGAAGTTCATATTCCCTCGCTCTTTCAATTAGTTCTCTCAGCACATGGATATGATCTATTGTGCTGTAGCCACTCCTGAATCCAGCTTGTTCTCTCGGTTGAGCCATGTCCAGTGTTACCTTCAAGCAATGTGAAAGAACTTTAGTGAAGATTTTATAAACTACTGATAGGAGGCTGAGAGGTCTGTAGTTTCCGAGATCCTCAATGTCACCTTTCTTATGTAGCAGGATCATTGTAGCGGTGTTCCAATCCTCAGGAATCTTTCCTTCATTAAGGCATCGAGTGAAAATTTGGGCGAGTACTGTTTTGATTTCTCCACTTGCTTCTTGTATGATGTCTACAGTAATTCCATCTTCTCTTGGAGCTTTTCCCCACGCTTCATGTTCTTGATTGCATGTGCAACTTCTGCTGGAAGGACTGGAGGAACTCTGGTACTGGTATCTTTCATGATGTCTGGAGTGCATGTATCATCCCTTTCATATAATTTGGAGTAGAAATCTTTCACTCTTGTCAAAATTTCGGCTCTATTTCTTGTTACAGAACCATCTTCTTTTCTCAGTGCCATAATCTGTTTTCTTCCCTTACTGAGATGTCCCTTTGCTATCTTTAGGCTTTGGTTGTTTTCAATTGCTTTCCTCACTAGTTCACGGTTGAATTTTCTAACGTCTTCAGTGATACTTTTTCGTACTGTCTTGCATAGCTCTATATATTCCACTTTGGAAGTCACATCTTCTTTAGTTGTCCTCATCTCTCTTCTTTTTTGCATCAACATTTTGGTTTTTCCTGATAATTTGTTCACATGCAACTTGTTCTTAGACCCAGCTAATTTTGTTGCTGTTTCCATAAGAGCTTTGGTTACTTTTCTGTTAACTTCAGAGATGTCCACTTCTTCCGATGTTAGGCCTTCTAAAGCAGAGAATCTGTTCTTCAGTTCCAACTTGAAGGTATTATGGTGTTTTTTAAGGTTGGTTATGTCAATAGATTTTGTTTGTCTTATGAGCTTGCCACGTTCAAGTTTAGTGTTGAGGTGCATATTACATCTCACCAATCTATGGTCACTACCTGTGCTGAACTTGTTTAGCACACTGCAGTCTTCTATGACGAATTTTTTGTTACACATAATAAAATCAATTTCACTTGTCGTCCCATTTGGATGTCTCCATGTCCATTTCCTGTGTGGCTTTTTCTTGAAGAAGGAGTTCAAGATGAAAAACCCTTCTGCCTCTGCAAACTCAACGAGTGTATTCTCTCGCTGGTTTCTGTTGCCGTGACCGAATTTACCTACTGAAGTTTCATTCTGTTGCCGTTGCCCTATTTTTGCATTGAAATCTCCCATAATTATTTTCAAGTGCTGCTTACCTTTATTATTTAGATGACAAATTTCCTCATAAAATTCTTCAATTTCTTCTTCAGGATGACTTGTGGTGGGTGCATAAGTTTGAATAATTTGAGCCTGGTATCTTTTCGAGAGTTGGATAACAAGTCGTGCAGCTCTGTCAGAGGAGCTTTCAACTTCTACCACTTTATCCTTCAGTTTATATATATATATGCATTCGATTTGAAAGGTTTGGTGGCTCCCCCAACAAACCAGCTCCATGGGTGCCCATATGAGGGGGGCAAGACGGGGCATTTTCCCTCCCCTGGAAACATAGGTGTAGCGTGCCCCCAAAAAATGGGGGGGGCACAAATAAAAACTATTTTTTTTTCTTTGGGAAGGAGATTCTCGGAAATAGTTTCTCGAAAATGCTTCTGTTCCGTTGCCATTAGTTCCATACATTAGGTGTTTTACATGCCTAATACAAAGCATAGGCAAAACTATGAGGTGTGCGAGGCTTGCGTTGATTCACCCTAATAAGGATGAAAAAAAAAATGTGCTTTTCAATGCACCTCATGGAGTCATCTGATGATGAAAACCATCATCAGATGACTGCATGCTATTGTGCATGAACTGACTGCTGGAAAGTAGTCATAACAATGCTCGCAATTACGTAGCGTTGTTTCCTTGGCTGTATGTCACACTTTATGACATTTAAAAGGCGAGCGAATCGTTATTACTTTTTCGACTTTTTAGTTGGGGAGGGTGCCCCCTCTCCCCGACGCTACACCTGGAAATAGGATCATGCGCTTCCTGTTCTTGGAAGGAATTAGAGATTTTCGCGACAACACTAATTCTGATTGCTAATTTTCCTGTCCTTCAACACTAATTCTGATTGCTAATTTTCCTGTCCTTCAACACTAATTCTGATTGCTAATTTTCCTGTCCTTCAACATTAATTCTGATTGCTAATTTTCCTGTCCTTCAACACTATTTCAGATTGCTAATTTTCCTGTCCTTCAACACTAATTATGATTGCTAATTTTCCTGTCCTTCAACACTATTTCAGATTGCTAATTTTCCTGTCCTTCAACACCATTTCAGATTGCTAATTTTCCTGTCCTTCAACACTAATTATGATTGCTAATTTTCCTGTCCTTCAACACTAATTCTGATTGCTAATTTTTCTGTAGAAGTTCTGGATACGCGTTTATGCAGGAAAAAATTAGAAAAACGTTGAAAATTCCCAGTAGAAAGTGATAATAAAACTTCCCATTGCATGTTGTAGAGCAGCGTACAACATACATAATGGAAAAGTATGTAGATCGAAGAAATGAAAAATATATTATCGTCTGCAGCAGCTATTCATTACTAGAGAGACAGATCTTTCCCCTTTTTCCCCAGAAATTTGTTTTGAGGATATTTTTTCATTCTTTATGACCAATTTAGTTTCTGGAGTTTCGTGGCGCATGTGAAACACGTGGCCAAAGGGTTCAAAAGAACGACAAAGAAATTTCTTTATTGCCCAACATTTTAATTTCATTTATCCACCTTTTTTTCATGTAGGTTTTCAGGTCTCCAATTAAATTTTCGTGTTGAGAGAGTGGCAAAAACAGTTAGATAACAAGAAGGCACAGAGAAATTTTTACGTGGAGATTGTAGGGCCAGACATATAAATTCTTACATAAAACCTTTTGTTTCCCGCCGTACAGCGAGCTACCGCCTCGCCTTTACTATACGATCTGGCTAACAAGGCTGCTGAAGGCGTCCTTGTGTAGAAAAATAATTACCTCGACAAACTCAGTCCAGTACACGGAAATAAAAACAACAGCAAGACTTTATTATTCCGATAACATTTGCTTCACGGGCTTCCGATGACTTTCCCCGCACGGGGATAACTGGTTTTCCAGTTATTTGGGGAGCGGCGCCCCCATGGCCCGAGCTGACCTTGTGACTGGTCAACATCTGATGTCATGCCACCGCTTGTTTTTTATTTTGGTGTTTGCAGGGACGGCTGTTCATCCAGCTGTTGGGGAGTTGCGGCCCCACGATCCCTAGCTGGTCTTGTGTCTCGCTTTTTCGTTTTTATTTATTTTCTCCACTGGCTAGTTGCCCGTGTTGTATCCTCTACCTAATCGCTACCACGTTATGTACTAACACCCCGGTCTTGTGGTTTTGTTACCCTCCACCACTAACTGTTTTATATTAACGGCTCAGTTCGTAGGTTGCTGAGATTCCGTTTAGGTTCCCTTCCAGGATTTGTCTTCTTTGGATTTCTTTTTTTCCTTTTAGCTGGTTTGGGTGCTAGACCTACCTGCATGTTTGCCGCGTGCGGAGACCCGTGAGGCGGAAATGGGATGTCTGGCGGCTGAGGTCGCAGGAGACCGGTTAAGTGCCTCCTGTGTACCAACACTCCTCTTCGACCCCGGCTTCGCTGTAAACGGGAGGCTAGAGACTAACCCACCTCTAGTCAGAAGTCTTGTACCAAGTTGTGTGCAGGGCTTTAGCGGCTTTTTTGTCGTATAGCACGGCAGGGTGAGCCCGGGGGCTGTGGGATCATGCCAAAGGCGTTGGCATGACGGTACCCGGAGGCCGAAGTGTCCGCCGAGTGCGTGTGATCACAGCCAACGGACTATATCTGCAACGTATAAGCTCCAGAACTGTGTCCAGCGTCATTTTCTTGGCTTGCAGACCTCCAGTTCTCCCTTGTAGGGCTCGGTGGTGGGTGGAGTAGTCTGCAGATGAATCTTCCTTCTTTTTTTCGATGGGTAAACCCAAACACAAAAACTCCAAATTTAAGTCACCTGAGAAAATGATTGTTGACAACGACTCTCCTTCGTCTTCTCAACCTACCAAGTCTCATACATTTAAACGATCTTTAGACCATGACCTGGACCAAGAATGTGAAACCTCTTCTTCGGCAGCTGTAGCAGTCGCTCCGAAGCGTCGTCTCCCCTCGATTGCTGTGAATACGCATGCTACACACTTAGTAGTAGAATCCATCGATCCTAATGAGAGACTGTCCACCAGATCTCCCTTTTTCATTTCTAAAGCTTTGGACGCTGCGGTTGGCCCCTTGAAGTATGTGAGGAAGCTTCGCTCTGGGGACCTGCTTGTCCAAACTTGCAGTGTTTCTCAGAGTAACACTCTTATGCACCTCACTAGTCTTCAAGGCATTCCTGTCAAAGTGGCACCTCACCCGTTTCTTAACACCTCTCGGGGTGTTATTTCGGAGTTTGATCTCTTGCCATGCAGTGAGGACGAATTGGTGACTGAACTTGCAGATCAGGGTGTTATTGCTGCACGTCGTATGATGTTCCGGCGCGATGGTTCCTTGATTAAGTCTAAAAATGTAATCTTGACTTTTAACTCCCCGAAAGTTCCGACCGAAATCAAGGCTGGCTACTTGGTCTGTGGAGTTCGCCCGTACATTCCCAGTCCTCTGCGCTGTTTCAGGTGCCAGAGGTACGGGCATTCACAACGTTTCTGTAAGAGCTCCGCTCGTTGCGCAAATTGTGGCTCCAGTGCACATGACGGGGAGGGTTGCACTTCTGCGGCCTGCTGTGTTAACTGCGGTGAGGCCCATGCAGCTTACTCTCGCAACTGTATGAAATGGAAGGACGAGATGGCGATCCAGCGCCTCAAGACCCTGGAAGGCCTCTCGTACCCTGCTGCCAAGGCCAAGTTGGGTATTCCCAACAACCGACAGCGTACTTTTGCCGCAGTAGTTCAGTCTCTGCCACAACCCGTGCAGCCCTTTGTTCCGCGCCCTGTAGCTCTCGACGCACTTGCCAAGCGATCTACAGCTGAACAAGCGACACAGGTGAATTTCCCCGAGCTCCAGCTTTTTCGAATAGCTGAGTCTGCGCCTTCTCTTTTGAAGACGACCGACTCTTCCAGTTCCCAGCAGAAAGCCTGCACGTGCGGAAGACCCGGCCCTCAATCCGCAAAGGTGTGCAGTGTCCATCCAACTGTCGCGGTCCACCTGACCAACATTGCAACTGTCTCGGACTCAGCGAGGTCCCCACCCTCAACCAACATTATAGAGGAACGTCGGGGGGAGGAGAGTGACAGTTCGTCCCCGCCCTCGGCCAGCATTGCATTGGAGTGTGTGGGGGAGGAGAGTGACAGTTCGGCCCCCTCCTGGTGACTCATCCTATGTGTAGTTGTGTTCGATTTCGTAATGTGTTTTCTCATTCTCATTCCTCAGTTTTACTTAATCGGCTTGTTTCTCAAAATTGTACCATGTTTTTCATACTGTTTGTTTCATTGTCTTTTTTGGCCCTTCCTTCGTACTCATGGTTCGGTTTTACTTGGTCAGCCAGATTTTGCGATTTATGCCCCGCTTTTTAATTTTGTCTGTTTGTCTTGTGTCTGGCGCTCTTTGGCCAACCATGGCCCTTGCGCCAATAAAATCTAATAACCAACCAACCAACCGATGACTTTCCGCTCAGTTTCCCCTGCTGACCGCGTGCTACCTTTCCACAATTCTTTCCGCGATACTCGGTGGAAGAAGCAATCCTCCTTCCCGTTCACCACGTTGCACTTCTGCGATACCCGCAGCCCTTCTGTCAAAAACCGGTGTCCAAACCAGGACCCTCTCTCCTTGACGACCGAAGCTCAACTGTCCCTCTATTCTCCTGGCCCCTTTTGTCCTCTACCACGCATGCGCAAGAAAAACTGGTTTATCCCGGTCAGCACGTGAAATACCTGAACTCAGGAATGCCGTCGGATACCCGCAGGCCTTTACTATACAACCTTGCACGTATACAAAAGCGGTATGACAACTTGTTTAACAGAAGCACTCGAGCAGCTGACTCTTCATGGTCAGCTAGGTGCCCCAGGTGTTCACGCACTCCTCTCTTAATCCCACATAGGATTAAAATTGTACCACGTGGGTGGTAAAAAATATCAGTTCTTATCGAAACAACAAAATAGCGGAATGAAACGTCCGTCCGCACGTGTTCATCACAATATTAAAATTAAATAAATTCATAATTGACAGTTTGATTGCGGGCGACCCTTACAGTGATTGCACAGGGTGTCCAAAAAATAACTGTGCACTGAAAGTAACACAATCAGAGCTTGATTTATGCAAGGGCACACGGGCCCCGTGCCCCCAATTTAAGCACTAACATTTAATTTTTATTATTATGGGCAGCAAGAATGGCAACGGCGGCGTGCAGCAATTAATTTTCATCGAGCGCAAATCTGCATCGATATGTTGCTTCGAAAAAATCGATTATTAATATCGATTTGCAAGATGGCAATTCGGAATTCAGAAAATTTGGATGGCAATTTTTTTTTTTTTGAGCATTTATTGTTTCTTGCATTTATTAAAGTAGATAGATAGTACGTGTGTATGGAGGCAGCACTTCTGCTTTACACAATTATACGCACAATTATAGAATAATTGTGCGAAGCACCAGGGGTTCTGCCTTAATACTCAAATACCATTGTTAATTTATTAAGAGTACAAGTACAATTCATGCCCGGGGCTGCGGGGCCCCCAACTTGTTTGTGCCTAGGGCCCCACTAGTCTTAAGTCGGGCTCTGTTTACCATGTTGAATTGGTACCTACAGGAGGTGTTGGAAATGGGCCCCACCGACGTCCAGACATGTCTGCACACGCTTCTGCATGTTGAAGACCTTTCTCAGGGTATGTGGAGATTTTCAGTACTCCACGGACCAGTGGCCGTTGATGCACTCGGAGAGGTGGAACCATGCCTCATCTGTAAAGAAAGTCACGTCCAGAAGGTCCTCACATTCTTCCTACAGGAACTTTTGGAATCGCCTGCAGTACCGAACACGGGTCACGTGGTCTGTTTCTTTCAGCTGATGCACGACAGACACTTTGTACGGGTGGAAACGCGACTTTCTTTTTAGAATATCGTAGGCTGTACTCTTTATTAGCTTGTTGTGATAGCCGCCTCACGAACTTGTGTGGATTCCTCTGTATCTTGTCCTGGATATCCTGTATCCTGTATCCTGTCCTGGATATCCTGTACGGTCTCGTTTGCCGTGGATGACCTACCGGGGCCGGGGGCATCTAGAACACTGCCAGTTTCCAGAAACTTTGCTATGGGCTGACGTACCGCATTACGGTGGGAGACGTCTGCATCGCAAAATTTTCCAGCCAACTGTTTTTGCACTTCGTCCGCGTATACTTGTTGTCATGGCGAAAGACATGTTCCACCAAAAATACTCTGTTCAACCGTCAACACCATTGTTCTTGTGCCGAGACGAGTGATCAATCGACATGCCGGCCTCCGTCGACCAAGCGCTCGGGAATGACCTTCGCTTGGAATGACAGCTACGCACGCGACTCGCGGTGGGGAGACATGAAGGTTACCAGACACAGAGCACTTCCACGTGGCGGGTCACTTCTACTGTAATTCCATTCAAAATTTCGTTATTATTACATTACTGCAGTTCATACACCTATGGACTGCACCACTGTTTTTATCATTCATATGTTGAATCCCTGACAGCTGTGAGCGCATCGGGGTGGGGATACATGATGGTTACCAGACACAGAGCACTTCCACGTGGCGGGTCACTTCTATATAATTCCATTCAAAATTTCCTTATTATTACATTACTGCAGTTCATACACCTATGGACTGCACCACTGTTTTCATCATTCATACGTTGAATCCCTGTAGTCCCGACAAACTACGATATGCTCTAACGTTAATTTACTTTAGTTGTACGAGGGTTGTACCGAAAGTAATACAAAAGTGAGCATAACTTTTTTATTAACTGACAGAGGTGGTTCAAATTGCACATGTTGGTAGAGTAACTCTTTCTCTATACAAAAGCACTACTCAACATAGTCTCCATCACAAGCGATGCATTTGCGCCATCGTTGAAGCCAACTGTCGAATCGTCTTTGAAAGAATTTAAGTGCGGACTGTTGCACCAATTTCTTCACAGCCACTTTCACCTAGAATCGTTGTCCCCGGAGACGGTCCTTCATTGGACCTAACAGGTGGAAGTCAGAGGGTGCCAGCTCTGGGCTGAACAGTATATGGGGGACCACTTACCAGCCTAATTTTCTGTTCGCCTGATTTGTTGCCAAAGATGTGTGAGGTCTCGCATTGTCATGGTGAATGGGGATCCTTTTCAGATTCTTGTTCGGTCTCTTGCTCCTTATGGCTTCTCTAAGTTTCTTTAATATCTCAATGTACCGCTCGCTGGTCACGGAAAGGCCGCGTTCCAGAAAATCAAGAAGAATGATAGCCCTGTCGTCCCCCAAAACAGTCCCCATGACTTTCTGGGCTGATCGCTGGCGCTTGAATTTCTTAGGCCTTGGTAAAGAGGTGTGACGCCATTTCATGGATTGATTCTTCGTTTCTAAATCGTAAGTAAAGATACGCCCACGTTTCATCCCCTGTCACCAGATCGGAAAACAACTTGTCTTCATTGGCTTCAAACGCTTCTAGCAGATCAGAGCAGACTTCCACCCTTCTATCCTTCCAATCGGGTGTCAACTGCGGAGGTACCCACTTTGCAGACACTTTCCGATACCCTAAGTCTTCCACCATCTTCTGTATGGCATTGTGACCACAGTCCAGTTGTGCAACAAGCTCTCGGATTGTGACTCGTCTCTCCGCACGAATCAATTCATTCACTCGCTGACGATTGGTGTCAGTGGTCTCAGATTAGGGTCTCCCACCGCGTGGTTTGTCTTCAATGCTGGTTTCACATTCTTTAAATTTCTTCATCCATCTGTACACATTGCTTTTGTCAATGGTGTCATTTCTGTAAACATCTGTAGCCTTCTGTGGATGTCGGACAGCCTCAACCCTTCCTTCGTCAAGAACTCAATAACGGCGCGTTGCTTCTGCTTGGATTTCACTATTTACCTGCAATGAAGAAGAAGGATTACTATAGAGGAAGAGTTATTCTACCAACATGTGCAATTTGAACGACCTCTGTCAGTTAATAAAAACGTTATGCCCACTTTTGCATTACTTTCGGCACAACTCTCATTATTCTTCAGACTGAGTTTCGTTTGTATGTTTTCATTTTTTTTCTAGCCAAAAGAAAAAGGAGTCCCCCTTTTTGAGCCTTTCGAGAGCAAGGAGAATCAACTATCTGCTTTATCTTTATTGTAAATCCCCAAATTCCCCCCCCCTCTCCCGACCCCGTTAATCACTGCCACGGTACCTAGTGAGAAGGGCAGAGATCTGTCGTGAACTACTTTGAACAGGGTGAATTGCTGAAAACGAAAATTGGGAGTTTGAAAGCTATGAACTTTGTAAGCATGGCTTGGTGAAAGGTTTTACCGTGGTGGTGAAAAACTGTTTGATCATGCTGGATTCCATTGAAACGGAGGTCTCTCGCAACTGGAAAATTGGGAACCAGTGATAAAACCAGTCGAAATTTCGTCGAATTTAAGCATAGGAACTTCTGAGAATTATGCCAGCTGTGATTCAAAACTTGAAACGTCATCACTTTTGACTACTGATTGAAATAAAAGATTATGAGAACAGCACTGACAATAATGACGAAGAAAGTGTTATCACTCTGCCAACACCAAACTTTGCTCACGCTCTCTATGGTGTGATGAAAACATTTTTCATTAGCTATGGTATAAACGAGAGTACACAAGATGCTCTCACTACAGTGTATAATGCACTTTTTACATTACGTTAAAAAACTTCATCTCAGGATCAAGTGACACACTGTTTTAAAACTAATTGAAAAACAAGAAAGATGACACCGAATTTTCGGGTGTAATAAACACATCTTTTGAATCCGTTCTGACGCAAATTAAATTTATCAAAGCTATTCAAAGTCAATGGAACCGGTATGGAAAACAATAGATCTGACCAAAGAAAGAAGATTTTCAATCGGGTTTTTAATCCCTCAGATATTGCTGTAAACGGAATCGTGAGCTTACGAACTCTTAGAAACAGAGATATCGACAAAAATAAGATGTGACTTTACGTCCCCTGGTGGGAAAACCATGCATTATTTTAGGAAGAAAGTATTCTTAAAAGGTTTATCCATATAACCGGTATCGGTCCAAGAAAAAAAAAATAGTCGGATTTTCAGGAGCCCAGATTTTGCAACAAATACTTCAGAAGCAGAAATTAACACTGATGACCCCTGGTGTCTAAACCATTCTTTACCAAACATTAGAAATTATGTGAAAAATATTTTCCATCAGGTCTTGTATGCGATACAAGAATTTTTCAAATCAGAGCTTTAGGAGCAGAAATAACGCAGAAAACGCAATTTTCCTTTGTGCACCCTAGCGGAAAGTCGATGATATACTTGAAAATTTTGAATTTATAGGAAAAACATTTCGCACCGGAAACACTATCCAACAAAGAAGGAATTTTTCAAATCGTACTCTTAGAAGTAGAGATATTGACAAAAATAAGATATACATCTACGTCCCCTGGTGTAGAAACCATGCATTTTTTCATGAAAAAAATTTTCCTAGAAGGTTTGTCGACATGAGTAGTATCGGTCAGCAAAGGACTTTTCCTTCAATCGAGATTTTAGAAGCTCGTATTTTGCTGCAAATACAATAGAAGCGAAAATTAAGACTTACGCCACCTGGTGGCCAAACCATTTCTTACAAAAATTAGAAATTATGTGCAAAAGATTTACCATCAGGAGATGTATGCGATGCAGAAAGAATTTTTCAAATCGAGAAGCAGAGATATAGGGGGAAACGCAATTTACAGTTACGCCCCCTAGCGGAAAGTCTATGAATTACTTGAAAATTTTGAAATTATATGAACCACATGTCACACTAGAAACACTATCCAACAAAGAAGGAATTTTTCAAATTGGACTCCTACAAGTAGAGATATTGACAAAAATACGATATACATCTACGCCCAATGGCGTAGAAACCATGCACTATTTTAAGAAGAAAATGTTTCTAAAAGGTTTGTCGACATGACTAGTATCGGTCAACAAAAGACGTTTTTTCAATCTAGAATTTAGAAGCTCATATTATGTTGCAAATACAACAGAAGCGGAAATTAAGATTTACGCCCCCTGGTGGCCAAACTATTTTTTTACAAAAATTAGAAATTATGTGCAAACGATTTCCTATCAGGACCTGTATCCGGTGCAGAAAGTAGTTTTCAAATCGGAGATTTAGAAGCAGAGATATAGGGCGAAACGCAATTTACCTTTACGCCCCCTAGCGGAAAGTCTATGAATTACTTGAAAATTTTGAAATTATATAAAAAACATGTCACACGGAAAACACTATCCAACAAAGAAGGAATTTTTCAAATCGGACTCCTAGAAGTAGAGATATTGACAAAAATAAGATATACATCTACGCCCCCTGGCGGAGAAACTGTGCAATATTTTAAGAAGAAAATATTCCGAAAAGTTTTATCGATGTGAGTGGCATCAGTCCACGAAAGAATTTCTTCAATCGATATTTTAGAAGCTCAGATTTTATGGCAAATACATCAGAAGCAAAAATTAACACTTACGCCCCTTGGTGGCCAAAGTATTCTTTACCAAGAATTTGTAATTATATGCAAAAGATTTTCCATCAGAAGTTGTATCCGCCGAAGAAAAAAATTTCAAATCGGAGTTTTAGAAAAAGAGTTATCGGGAAAAATGTAATTTACTCTTACGCCCCCTAGCGGAAAATCTATGCGTAATATGAAAAAGTAACTATATCTAAAATACTCTTCGACATAAATGGAATTGAAAGATATAAATTTTTTTTCAATCGGATGTTTAGAAGCAAATATGTGGAATAAAACGTATTTTTGAATTCGACATCATCTGCATTTACGCCCTCTAGCGGCTAAATTGTACATCGTAAAAACAAAACAAAATGAAGGATAAACATTTGCATATTTCAAGCTTCCGAATGCAAAAATAATTTTTTAAATCGGACTAATAGTTGCAGAGATATCGAGGGTACAGACGGACGGACAAACCGATAACAGAAGCACGATCTTTTCTTCAAAAGACGTGCTAAAAACGCCCAAGGGCCTGCTATTAATCAGAGTTTGACTACGTATCGATAAAAATACGGTTCAGCACATATCGATTCCAGAAAATGTTTGTGCCGCCCCGGTGGCGCAGTGGTCTTTGGTCTTTGGCCTCTGATCATTCGTCCGTAAGGGGTCCGGGTTCGAATCCCGGTGAGGTATGGATGTTGTGTTTGTCTTACGGCACTGGCTCTCTCCCTTCCCTGGAACCAGTGACCCTAAATTAGGGACGGGCGACTGCTTATAGCCCATTGAGTTGCTCACGGTGGTCGTTAAACCTCCATTCAAAAAAAAAAAAAAAAAAAAAAAATGTTTGCATGAAAATGAAAGTCTGTTAAATTATGGAATAATGTTACAATAGTGGTAAGTGAATCAAACATTTACTTTCTATTGGGTTGGAAAGTAATGTTTTCGGTCCAGACGCCTTTTCACATTTATAACGCCTATGGGGCACCAGTATAACTAAAAGTATTACAAAGGCTGTTATGAATTGCGCAGAAGCACATGGAACGTATTTTACTGCATATTATACTAACATGAATAGCAACACATAAATTAGGCCACTACTGACCAGTGGAGGGAGTACGCTAAAGTATCAAGCATTTAACCTCTTGAAAGGTATACATCGTGTGTGCCTTACTTCAACGATAACCGAAAAAAAAAAAAACCGCCTAATAATTTTGACATAAAACATACCGACTGGGGTACGACTGGTAAATCAAGCTGTGATTCCATTATATGGTGTTTTTTAGAATGCCCACTTTCGATGACGTGTACTATAAATTAACTTTCATTTTTAGCTGTCGTTCTCTTTCAGAGTTTCAACCTTAACGTTATATTTTCTCACTCATTGAATGTTCGGTTGGCAGCAATCTTGAAGTCAAGAATAAATGACGTGTACATGTTTGACAAGCGAAGAACGAGATACAATGTCTGGAGCTAGCAAACAAAGTGTGATGTGGTTTGATTTTGGGACGTGCTGTTGATAGATTACTATAGCCATTTGTTGTACAGGATGACCCTTTGGGTAGGAATATTTTTAAAAGGCTGCGGTTTGGCTTGTAATAGATATAAGTCAACATTTGGCAGAAATTCCCTTTATGAATAGGAATTTGCCTAGGCCACTACATGACTCCCTTTGCGGACACGGCATAGTTCATACCGGGTGCTCAGTTCTTACCAAGTGTTTTGTAACACCTGCGGAGTGATTTGTCCGAACGCTGCACTACGAAGGTCAAATTCTGTCAGAAGGGCGAGGAAATATGGGAGTTCGATGCGCTGTAGTCAGTACGCACGCACCAGAACGGCGAGGAAAACGGGGAGTTTGATGCGCTGTAGTCAGTGCTCACGCGCCTTCGCAGCATTGTGGTGAAAGTGAAACTGGCAGTAGCCGTTCAACAGCGCGCAAAGTGTGTCCTGTGGTATGCAAAGTGTGAGAGTATTACGGCTGTTTAAGGAGAGTTTCGTTGTATTTATTACTCCCTCCGATTCGGATCTCACTCCCCGCGATTTCTTCGTGTGGTGGTTTGTGAAGAACATTGTCTATGCACAACGACCTCAAAGCCTGGATGAAATGAAGGCGAAAATGTCTGCAGTGTTCGCACAAATCACTCCGCAGATGTTAGAAAACACGTGGCAAGAACTGAGCACCCGGTATGAACTCTAACAAGTCCGCAAAGGAATTCATGCCTAAACAAACTCCCATTTATAAAGGTAATTTCTGCCAAATATTGACTTATTACATTTGTTACAAGCCATACCACAGCATTTTTAAATTATCTCTATCCAATCACTCTGTATCAGATGTAAACACGTTGAACCTAATTTTGTAGAGGTTCAGTATTCTGAATTAGGCGGATGTGATCATTTGTGATACGTTATGAATATGAAGTGCTGTGATTTTTCCACAAACAAGACCATTTGCTCGTAAGTGTGTTCAAGATTTCTTAGGTCACCTAATTTAGCTAAATGTGTAATATTAAGTACTGTCTATGAACTAGCTGTCCCAGGTTGAACAGTACATAATTCCAGTAACACGAGAATATCCGACTGATGGTACGAAGCTAACATTTAAGTAGTGACCTGCTTAATCGACAAACATTACACTTCGAATTGGTAACAGGTGATAAAGCGAAGAGAAATTTTTTTCTGCTGTTCTGGTTAATGTGTGGGCGTCTGGCTCTCCGTCCGAGTTGGCCAGAAGCTAGAAGAACCAGAGATCACAGATGGTCTAGCGTTGGCCCTTCGTTTATTTTTTTTTTTTTTTTTTTTTTTTTTTTTTTGATTGGAGGTTTAACGACCACCGTGAGCAACTCAATGGGCTATAAGCAGTCGCCCGTCCCTAATTTAGGGTCACTGGTTCCAGGGAAGGGAGAGAGCCAGTGCCGTAAGACAAACACAACATCCATGCCTGACCGGGATTCGAACCCGGACCCCTTACGGACGAATGATCAGAGGTCAACGCCTTAGACCACTGCGCCACCGGGGCGGCGGCCCTTCGTTTAGACGCACAGGCGTAGCGTGACCAAAACATTAGGGGGGGGGGGCACGATTCAGTGGAAACCGATGTTTTCCGGGGGGGGGGGTCATTCTTCGAAACAGTGTCTCCGTAAAGGTCACAAATTATGGGTATTTTAAGTGCATACAAATTTTTTTTGTTATGCATTGCTCTTCAACCACTTTTGATTATGAACGATGACGAAAAGTCCAGCGTATTTTTGACAAGATTCTAAAGTTCTCTAGAAGTAAAGTCCTCTGTGCCTCCCAGCGGTCTAAGCGCTGGCTTATGACCATTCGTCCGTGAAGGGTCCGGGTTCGAATCCTGGTTTTTGTCTTACGGTACTGGTTCTCCCTTCCCCGGAACCAGTGGCCCTAAATTAGGGAAGGGCAACTGTTTATAGCCTATTGAGTTGCTCACGGTGGTCTTAAACCTTAAACCAAAAAAAAAAAAAGTCCTTTCTTTTAAATTTTTTTTTAAGTATAACAAAATATTTTTGCTGATACATGAATAACATTACGTAATGAATTCTCTACATTGATAGCATTTTTCAGTGGTTTTACTTCACAAAAACGAATCACAGCCAAATCTAAGAGTCGAGCATAGCACACACACACACACACACACACACAGTGTCTGTGCATATAGCTCTTGGTTCTTCCTCTTTGAACTTCGTAGCAACTTCGTTAAACTCCCATTCATACTGTATTTCCTACCCCATTGTAAAAAAAGCCCTCACATTTAAATCCTTTAAGTTGGGGAGGGGGCACGAGCTCTTCCGTGTTCCCCGATATTACGCCTATGCTCAGAGCAGTAGTCCAAATTTAGGGATGAATATGATTCTTTGCAGCCATAGATGCTCATGGGGTCTGTAATGTTTTAAAATCATTTACTGGTCATTTTGCTCTTTCCATTTAGTGCCTAGATACCTAACACTTAAATAAGAACAACAACGCTACCTAACGATCACACAGATATAGTAACTGTAAGAAATAGCGCTGAGCCGCCACGGTGGCGCAGTGGTCTAAGCGATGGCCTCTGATCATTCGTCTGAACGGGGTCCGGGTTCGAATCTCGGTGAGGCATGGATGTTGTGCTTGTCTTACGGCACTGGTTCTCTCCCTTCCCTGGAACCGGTGACCCTAAATTAGGGACGGGTGACTGCTTATAGCCCACTGAGTTGCTCACGGTGGTCGTTAAACCTCCAATCAAAAAAAAAAAAAAAAAAAAAAAAAAAGGTAGCACTGCACTTACTGAAAATACAATGTTCCTTTATCCAAAGATTACATCTGTACAACTCCACTTAAAGAACCACAATTTCGTATTGCCAATACAACTTCCTACACGTCGTAACGTATAACAACAGACCAACTGTAACTCACGGAGTATCACAAATCCTTGAGTCCCAGATAACATTCGTTTGACAAGTTCGTTTGTCTTCTCACTACACCGAACTTGTTTTATTTACTCACTCACTAACCATTGCCAAAACGCCAGAGAAACTTAGCAGTTGCGACATGGCGATTTTTTTGATTGGATTTTTGAATCCCGTCAGGCATGGATGTTGTGTTTGTCTTACGGCACTGGCTCTCTCCCTTCCCTGGAACCAGTGACCCAAAATTAGGGACGGGCGACTGCTTATAGCCCATTGAGTTGCTCACGGTGGTCGTTAAACCTTCAATGAAAAAATAAACATGCAGATTTTTTGTTTTGTTTGAGACCAACTCGATGAGCTATAAGCAGTCGCCGTCACTAATTTAGAGCCACTTGTTCCAGAGAATGGAGAGAGCCAGACAAACACAACATCCACGCCTCACCGAGATTCGAACTAGGACCCATCTCGGACGAGCAGTCAGAAGCCAGCGCTTAGAATACTGCGCCACCGGGGCGACGAACACCCAGATATGTTTGCCAGATACTTCATTCCGTTAGGCTGCATCTGATGCAGTACGAGATTCAAGTCGGATTTGGAAACAGGTGAAACATTTTTTTTGGAGGTTTAACGACCACCGTGAGCAACTCAATGGGCTATAAGCAGTCGCCCGTCCCTAATTTAGGGTCACTGGTTCCAGCCAGTGTCGTAAGACAAACACAGCATCCATGCCTCACCGGGATTCGAACACGGACCTCTTTCGGACGAATGATCAGAGGCCATCGCTTAGACCACTGCGCCACCGGGGCGGCTGAAACATTTTGGACCAGGACCCAACCCGGACCAGGACGTCACATAATTTACCCCGACCCGGAAAAATGTGCTTTGAATTATAAATTTGAAACTCAATTTATAATTATACGTAATCATATACATACGCGCACGCACACGCACACAGATAGTTCAAAAAAGTCTCTCGGCAGTGGGTATCGTAGGTTATATGAAAATAATGCAAATGTATTACGGGAACGTATAATTTCCTCACTTACAGAAAGTGGTGAAACTGTCTTCCTTCACATAACTGTTTTACACATGTTTTCAAACACATCTGCGAGAGTCAAAAAGTCCCTACGCAGTAATTTAAGGCTGTTCCCCTTAATTTTGATGTTTGATGGTGTTAACAGTCAAATTTTTTGAATTAAGTAACATGTTGCATGTTTAATTTCAGTTTTTGCTGTTTTCTTGTTAATATATCAGGTACTTCAGAATATGTTACACAGCAACACCAATTTTCAAGAGCTTCTGATGAGTTGAAAGTTTTCAAAATGTGCATGTTGATTTTATCATTGCCCCTCAGAAGGAAGGAACACTCATGAAATCAATATCCACATTTTGGAAACTTTCGATTCATCATAAACTTGTGAAATTTGGTGTTGCTGTGAAACATATTCTGGTTTCTTAATAAGACGGAAAAAAAAAAAAAAAAAAAACTTCCAGCATTCACTCTTCCCCTTTTTGTTTTCAACAAGCACGTATTTGTTGGCCTCGACGCCTTTTATAATTTCCTTAATATTACATTCATCCATATTACAAAGAGTGAGTCGAAAGTTTTGCAATATTTGGGTCACTTTATGCCTTCATACGTACCTTCACGACGAAAACTGACTAGAATTCAAAGTATAGGCCATCTGTCTGCCATTTCTTCGATTACGCGGCGGTACCAGTTCTTATCCTTTGAGGCGAACTCCTTCACCCCAGCTGCTGCCACCTCCTGGTTGTTGAAGTGCCGCCCGCAAAGGACATGGGCCATGGACCGGAACAAGTAATAATCCGACGGGGCAAGGTTCGGACTATATGCTGGGTGTAGTATCAGTTGGACACCCTCAAGTTCCTGGAGTTTCCGCGGGCCGTTCGCACGTTATGAGGCCGAGCATTGTCCTGCTGTACGAGAGCGCGCTTTCTGTTCACTAGTGCCGGGCACTTCTCCTCCCAAAACGGCATACATTCGCTCCAGTTGTTTACAGCAGAGGTAGGCGTTGATGGTCCCACCTTCTGGAACAAATTCGTAATGGATTATCCCCCTCGAAATTCCACCAGACGCAGAACATCACCTTGTGCTCGAAGCGCCCACGTTTGGCAACAGGTTCTGGAAGATGGCCCGGGCTCAACCACTGCCGCTGTGTGTTAGGATTACGGAAATAGACCCACTTTTCATCGCACGTAACAATTATCTTGATCAAACGTACATCGCGCGGGTTTTCTAAGAGTTTCGTGCACACTTCCACTCGGCGGTTTGCTTCAGCTGGCGTCAGTTCGTGAAGGACAATGCGGAAGGTACTTTGCCGAGGTCCTCAAGGTGACGAACCACGGTGGTCTCTGATACTCCGAGTATTGGTTGTCGGATTTGCCTCTACGGTCTGGTGCACGGCCTCCGAATCCACGGTTAGCGGCCTACCTGACCTTGGCTGATCGTCGGGGTTTCTGTCACCGGAGCGAAATTTCTTGAACCATCTGGTTGTGGCGCTGTTGTCCACGGAGCCTTCCCCTTTTGCATGACAAATGTTTCGCTTTGCTTGAGCAGCGTTATGGCAGAGTTCAAACTCGTAAAGCAAAAGTACCCTAATTAGCTGGTTGTGGCTGTTCATCTTTTATGCGTCCTAACCGCAGACAGAACGACGACATGCAATGCTGTTCACAGCAACGGCTACCACTTTATACACGCCACAGCATATACGTTTATGCAAATATTGCAAAACTTTCGACTCATCCTCTGTAACAAATAAGGAATTAATTCCGACACGACATGCAATGGAACGGGATGTTAGCAGTTAGCACGTCAAACGAAAACCTCTGAATGCTCAATGCAAAAAGATATGATGTAAAAAGTAACTCTCAGTCTTACAATGTGACACGCGAGGTGTCAGAGAGTGAATCACCAGCGAAGCAGGAGGCAGGCGTTTGCTTGTATCTTGCTCCGGACAATCGCACTGATAACAAACGGAAAGGAAATATCGTTTTACGATATGGTGTCGGTGAGTCTAGCGTTTGAGTCTTATCGTCGTGTCGGTGGAAATCTTCGTTGCTTTAAGAAAGAGACAATATTTTTGTACGGCAAATTATTTTTCTCTCCGCTAGCACCAGTATCCAGCACAAAATTCCACAGTACGCATTTTTCTTCTTTTCAAATATAAAACGTATATAAAACCGGGTGTTCATTTGCCCCGCACGAAATTGTCGACCCGTGAACCGTTTCCATCTTTGATTAAAATTCTGTAGGATTTCTCCTTTTAAATGAAAACATGTTCTATGGTGGTGAAACGCATATTCGACTGCCGTCCAGGTGGCACAGTGGTCTAAGCGATGGCTTATGACAATCGTCAGACACGGGTCTGGGTTCGAATCCCGTGAGGCATGGATGTTGTGTTTTTGTCCAACGGCATTGGCTCTCCCTCCCCCTTTTTTTGATTGGAGGTTTAACGACCACCGTAAGCAACTCAATGGGCTATAAGCAGTCGCCCGTCCCTAATTTAGGGTCACTGGTTCCAGGGAAGGGAGAGAGCCAGTGCCGTAAGACAAACACACCATCCATGCCTCACCGGGATTCGAACCCGGACCCCGTTCGGATGAATGATCAGAGGCCATCGCTTAGACCACTGCGCCACCGGGGCGGCCACCTTTTCCTGGAACCAGTGGCCTTAAATTAGGGACGGATGACTGCTTATAGCCCACTGACTTCCTCACAGTAGTCCAGAGCATATTTAAAGTGACCGGGAGGTGGGTGGACAGTATTTTGGGGCCCCAGTATAATGGCACATCCAGAATTTCAGTATGGGTGGCTGAATAGAAATACCCATAAGAAAACATTCCCAAAACATGAGGAAGTCGGAAGTCATAAAAATATACTCGCCATATTGAAGCGTGTATCCCAAGATTCATGGACGAATCAGTATTAGCAAGAAAATTAAAAAAATGCATGGTTGAAAAATGGACATCATTTCAGTTCTGTCTTAACCCCCCCCCCTGTCATCCCAGAGTTTAGCTTGTTGAAATTATATCAAAGTACTGGACAAAATAATATGATACAAATATCATGATGAAAATTTTCCCCAATCACAGATGTGTACAAGAAAACATCTGCAATGCTTTCGAAAATTTTGAGAATGGATTAAGGGCGGCTATACTTTTTGCAGAACTAAAAAAATGAAAAGAAATATACTTTTTTTTTCACAAGGCAGTTTCTTATAGTTTTTGCCCTGCTATTGACAAAAAAAAAACAACAACTAGAACTCTGTCAATTCTGTAAGCATCCTGAATAATTCGGGGGTCCCTTGAAAACACGGAGCACTGGACTGCACCCCCCCCCCTTTAAGGTCCGCAGTAGTCGTTAAATCCCCAAACAAACAACAACAAAATAACCGGATGGGTAGAGACGAATTTTATTTCGGGGTTTAACAACTGCGGTGAGCTACTCTAAGGGCTAGAGTCGCCAGACGCTGATTTAGGACAGCTGATTCCAGGGACGGGAGAGAATCGGAGCCGTAAAACAAAGACTCCCAGATTATGCATTAGCTTTGCTGGCTTCTGACCGTTCGTTCCCGGGCCCACTGGAACGGTCAGAAGCCAGCGCCTCATCACGGAGGCGAGTCGAAACGATATCGTAGGAAGACAGACAAGGATATTTTTCTCTAGCGAGCCATTTTGTGACGAGAGGGTTAGAAGGAGACAGAACATAGATATTGGGAGTTAAGTATTCCCGCACGCGCGTGAAATAATTTTCATTGCTTCAGAGTGCGCATGGGAAAAAAAAAAAAAAAAAACCACCCGCCAAAGATCACTGAATGCACAGAAATCATGGGATACCCACCTGGTAACGGGCAGGCCGACCTTTGTCCCGGATAAGGGTGTGAGGCATTGAGTCTACTGAGTCACGAAAGCGTTCCACAGGTATCTGCACCGCTGTCCATTATTCCGTCGCATTCGTGAAAGCAGGATTCAAAGCTCGAAATTAATCCAGCGGAAAATCTAAAGATTTTTTTTTTGATTGGAGGTTTAATGACCACCGTGAGCAACTCAATAGGCTATAAGCAGTCGCCCGTTCCTAATTTAGGGCTACTGGTCCCAGGGAAGGAGAGAGCCAGCGCCATAAGACAAACACAACATCCATGCCTCCATGCCTCACCGGGATTCGAACCCAGACCCATCTCGGACGAATGATCAGAAGCCATCGCTTAGACCACCGGAATGCTCTTGTAACCATGTTCTAGTCCCCACGGCTCTGTGGGAAGGTGCATTGTGCCGCCCCGGTGGCGCAGTGGTCTAAGCGATGGCCTCTGATCATTCGTCCGTAAGGGGTCCGGGTTCGAATCCCGGTGAGGCATGGATGTTGTGTTTGTCTTATGGCACTGGTTCTCTCCCTTCCCTGGAACCAGTGACCCTAAATTAGGGACGGGCGACTGCTTATAGCCCATTGAGTTGCTCACGGTGGTCGTTAAACCTCCAATTCAAAAAAAAAAAAAAAAAAAAGGTGCATTGTGCTGGTGGAAGAGTCCATTGCACTGTGGATGCACGATGACCATGAATCGATGCAGATGGTCTGCAAGGATGGACATGTTTCTTGGGCCGTTCTGAGATGCATCTAGACGTACCAGAGGTCTCAACGTGTGCCAGTTGAACATGACCCAGACCATAACTAAGCTTCCACCAGGCTGAACAATTCCTTGTTCACCTGCCGCGCCGATCGCTTTGTGCAATTCCTGCCCGATCCGCACCCTCTTGTTCACGTGAAATAACTAAAGACGGGACTCACCGGTCCAGGAGACCCGTCTCCAATCATCCAAGGTCCGGTGCTGATGTTTACGTTTTCTTGCTCATCAATCTGTTTTTCATATAAAACACTTGTATGAAAACTGTGTGTGCCAACCACAACCGTAACATCACCTCGTTGTACACTATATCTGAAGGAGCTCCATATAGCATATTTTCTTTTTCGAGGGAGGGCGATGAAAAATGGAAATTTTTGAAATTCACCAGAACATAATAGTTAATGAAAAACAGAAGAAAACATTAAAGCATTTCTTTTCTAACGAAAGTCATATTTAACCCCCCCCCCCAAAAAAAAACGACATTGGGGCACCTTGGGCCCCACTCTAAATACGCATTTGATTATCTGGGTTCCCATTCCAAAGTAAAGGGGGAAAACCCTTGAGTTTTCAGGAGGTTTTGACAGTTTTTCCAAAGAATCACTTGAATCACATTGCGATGAATTATTACATTTCCTCTTGCATTTTCTCACTGAAGCACATATTTGTAAATTCTTTAAATAACCGATCGGTTTTTATACAATTACCTGCTTTTCATTAATAACAACTAAATGCAATGCCTGAGGCAAATTAGTTTTGGTACTATAAGTCCATGATCTTGTATGAACCTAAGTGGTCTACTGGTCAATGCAGAATTTGTTAATACATTCCCATAGAAAGGGTTCATATGTGAGAACAAATCTGTCAGTTGATTAGTTTCAGATTTTCTTTTTTATACAACACAGTGGAGCTAAGCTTAATGGGCTCCTGTTCAGAGAAACATGTCGCAAAAACAACAACAAAAAGGCTGTGATCCATTGGTTGGTTGGTTCTCTTGTTTCTCCAAGCAGGAGTGTACTAGGCCATTGTGCTGAATTGTTCAATGTTATGAGATATGAAGCAACATCTCTTGGCAGAAACTGAATAAAAACTTGCAATTTCTAAAATTCGTTTTGATGATTTTTTATGGAATTAAGGAACCATATAATGTATTTAAAGTAAAATCTATCAAATCTAGAAATGCAGTAATTGCAAATATATAATTGCTTATTTGGAATTTGTATGAATAAGTAATGTTATGAAGAAAATCCTAATTTTACATGTGTATCAATTCACCGTAAAAAATGCAAACATTTCTTCAGATTAGAAGTTATTTACCTAAAAAAATTTTTTTTTAGATAAATGCAGATAAAAATATTATTTAAAATACGTAGAAAAAATATTTTTTATTTTTTAAGTATGTAGAAAAATATTTTTTGAATATGTAGGCAAATACTCTTTAAAATATGTAGACACATAGGGGTCCATTACATTTTTTACAAAAAATTTGTTCAATATTTTTTTGTCTCACATACGAAAGAAAACTAAAAAGAACACTATGTAATGAGCATCCAGGTTTTACAGTCCATAATTAAAAACCCACCGTAAAAGTTTCAGTCAGTCATTAAAGAAATTAAGAGGAATTTTTTTCTTACTTTTCCTCCCAGCATCTAGGAAGGCAGCCAACAACAGAGCATGCGAAGCATCCTGTGGCTCATGCCACATTCAGTCATAATTTGATAGGTGGAAACACACACACACACACATATATACACAAGATGTGCATTTATTGCAGAATTTGGTGCCTTTCTCTGCACAGCTGTAATAGTTTTGTTATGCAAGCAATCTGCAGAAATGGCAAACCAAGCATCCAGCTATGTCGCACGATAACATCATCATCAAAACTATGGATTATTTTAAAACTTAGTAATACATAGATATAATATTGAAAAATCTGAAAAAAAAGTTTTTTGGCAAAATGGAAAATTTTCTAAAATCAAAGAAAAAATGATATTTTCTCAAAAAAAAAAATAAAAAAAATTTTTTTTTTGGAACCACTTTTGAATTACTTGTTTTTCAGATTGTGTGGGATATCGAATCATATGTTTTACATATTGCTGCTTTCATATTTATGCACAGAGTTTGCATGCAAACAGTTCAAAACAATTCCATATATTTTGAAGAACAAGAGAAGTCAAAGTTTCTCTAGTTCCTTAGCAATTATGCTTTACCCCCACATTGCAAATGAATTAAATTTCACATATGAAAATTGTGAGCATTTTTTACTTAAAGCATAAAAAGTGGAGAACACACAAAAAGTGACATTTTCTATATTTCATATTATGAAAATACAGGGTGTCCTTAAAAGTGTTACCAATTTCAAATAATCAAAACAGTTTTAATATAAATGATTTCAATACACAACTTGTGTTAACTGACAGAATAGATCATGAGGTTTTATAGACATTCGACATGGGCACCATTTGTCACCCGAACAATGTTAAACGGTATTCCAGTTCCAATCATGTTTGTTCGAGAATGTCCATATTAACTTTCTGCAGTGTGTGTGTGTGCAATTCTCCTCTTTAAGTCAGCAATGTCTGCAACAGAGGTGCTGTAAACCTCACTCTTGATGAATCTCCATAAAAAAAGTCACAGGGTATTAAGTCCGGCGAACGTGGGGGCCATGCAATGGTACCACCACGCCCAATCCATTGATTGGAAAATTTGGTATCCAGAAACGACCTCACAATCAAAGCCCAATGAGGTGGCACCCCATCTTGTTGGAAAATGGACAGAGTTTCAAGTTCATCCAACTGGGGTTACACAAACTGCTCAATCATGTCCAGGTAATTATCAGCTCTCGTGGTCACTTCCTGAAAGAGAAAGGGTCCAATAACATGGTCGACCATTATGCCACACCAAACATTCACTTTTGGGCTAGCATGTTCACGTTCCATTGTGCAATGCGGGAGTTCAATTTCCCAAATTCTCACATTCTGTTTATTAACCTTTCTAGAAACACGGAAAGCCCACTAGTGCGAGAAAAATATTTGTCTCAGGAAAGATTCAGCACTTGCAATGTTCTCCAACATCTCCTCAGCAAACTGTTTACATTTCACATGATCATCTGGGGTTATTTGATGGGTTACCTGCCGTTTATACAGGTGCATTTCCAATCTATGATGTTACACTCTATGCACTGACGACTTGGGGATGACCAACTGTCATGCTGCTTGTCTGATTGGCTTTCGAGGGCTACGACGGGATGTTTGTCTCACAACCTCCTCCCTTTCTGGAACCAGTGATGGTCGTCCAGGGCTTTTCTTTGTAAGGACACTACAAGTTTCCTTGAATGACTTGTACCACTTTCTATGCAGTTACGCATGGACAGTTTGCTCATATATTTTGTTCTGAAATTCATCTGAACCTGGCGTTTTGGATCAGGTTTCAATAACCACTCCAAAATCTTTACTTTCATTGCAGGATCCATTGGATACACTTCTAGAAAACTTGAGGGTATTCCTTACCACCTGCAACAAACAGAATGCTGATATTAGTTTTATCCAAAGTTATCATTTGAAATTGGTTACACCTTTTTGGGACACCCTGTGTAAGGGACTGAAAAGAAGAAAATCCCTTTTGTTTTGAGAAATTCAAAATAGTGAGCAATGATTTTTGTTATTAAACATACCTAACGCATTTTGCAAGCACAACATATACAATAAAACCCGCTCATAACTAGCCCATATTTAGTGATATCTCAGATTTAACGAACAAAACAGGAACTTTTGTTCGACAATGTTAATTCAAAGCTAATTTGGTCATTTTAACAATCAAAATTTAATGCAGTCCCTGGTTTAGGCAAGGGAGAGAAAAGTTAAGATGATCACTTTTAACAAGCAAAGTAACAAAATTTAATGACATTCCATATTTAACGAGGTAGAGAAAATCTACCGCACACTGCTCTGGATTGGAATGGCAACAGAACAAAACTGTAACAGTGCAGGGGAATCTTTGTGTGCTGGTAAGGAAAATATTCAGAAAAGAAATAAGAAAGGAGAGTACATCAAATGCTCAACAAGCAATTAGTACAGGACCCTCTCTGCCACTAACTCCAAGGGACAATGCCTTGGGTGTATCGGGGGAGGGGGCACACACACATATTAAAGTAGATTTCTAGAGACTACTACAGAGAGGAATGAGAGTAATAAAATGGTTGTCACCTAAGGGGGAAACAGAAGATAATAATTCCTGGAATCAGGGGCATATTTAGAGGAGGGCAAGGGGCCTTGTCCCACCATTAACGTGTTTCACGTTTTTGGTTAAAATGTGACCTAAATTTGAAAAAAAAAAAAAACTTTTACTTAATAAAAATGCATCAACTTACATTAGAAAACAATGCTTTTTTCTTCTATCTTTTATTAACTTTTATTTTGTTCAGGTGGATTTCAAAGACTTCCACTTTTTGTTGGCCCCCCTCCCCAAAAATATTTTTTTTATATATGCCCTTACCTGGAATTGTGCTCATTTCTCTTTGCACCCTGCAAGTGAGTGCTGCATTGAGAGGATCGGTGGTGCTTTTGCTTCGTGTGTGTCATGTAGTTAAACTGCGATCAGTCTCACATGGCAGTTAAGTAGATTATACTTGAAAGATTTAATTAACTATAATACTAATATAGTTAATTCAATATTTCAAGTATATATAATTATTATGGACATATACACACATCATTACGTATGAATATTTTTGCATGGTGGGAATTTTCACCTAAAGATGGATTTAGCGAGGGTTTCCATTGGTCCTCAGCCACTCAGTGAGCTCTACTGTACTTGAGAGGGTGTTTCATAAGAAACTTGAAGAATTAATTTGAAAAATCTGCAACAGTGACACATATTCACAACATATTTACTAGTCTTTTTATTTAAAAAAAAGTTCACAGCGAATTACATGTATAAGTAAACAAATATCATAAAAATGTACAACCTATTTTACACATCATTACCTTTTAATTATTAAAGAATTACACTACTTGTAGCACAAAAATACATCACTTCTATCAATCCCTACATTAGTAGAAGCTAGCTACTTAAAAATGCTTTCTGCAATACAAAAAATTTGGGTAGAAATATACCTTAGATGATATGCATAAAAATATTTTTAACAAAATACTTTCCTAATAGAATACTAAACTTATTTTTACCAATTAAAATACTGTAAAACCCCCAAAAGCATGACTGCCATTTCATGGGACAAGTACTGGTGTTTCAGGAATCAACTCTTTCTCAAGTACATTTTTGGCCATAATGAAAATGATCAAGCATTATAAAGATTAGATATTTATGTATATCTCACCATTTGCTCATTAATTATCACAGATAAACAACAAAAGTTAGAAAGGTTACTGAAAGTGATATCATATAAATAATAGTATTAAAAACATTACTTTTTGCATTAATGAAAATGCTAATTGTGAAGTTACTTATCTTACAACAAGTGATATTAAAAATTTCTTTGTTTTGTTTTTTCCATGTGCATATTACATATAATATACATCAATGAAGGTTTTCATTTCAAAATTTGAACATGGAAATTTTCACAGATGTGTTAACCACAGAAACGGTCAGGCCAATTCTACAAAAATGAATAAAATTTCAATTATTTGTATATGACATGCAAAACAAACTTGCTATATGATGAAAAATAATAAAAAAGGACAGAAGAGAAAATTAAAATGTTTTCATGGGGCACGAGGAGGAATACAGAGCAGGGAAAGAAAGTCAGTATAAACTAAATATTTATTCATCTTAATTATTTACTGTATAAAATACTAATACTTGCTTTATTAAAAAAATTCCATGATAACATTTCCTTCACCAAATGTGGGCATAATCAAAAACTATTATTATTTATAAAATATATATGATCATTTTATTAAATGGTGTGTTGATAATGAAAATTTTTCTTCCCTTCCATGAACTACAAAGCTTCAGTATCAAACAGAAAACTATCAGTAAAATTTAATATTTTTTTTTTTTTTTTACTTTCTACAACTGATTATGTTGGTCCATACATAAAATTAAACATCTATATCACCTTTCACAAATGACTTCTCAGATTTCACTGACTTTTGACTACACCATAGAATATTTAAACAGCCTGTTAACTGACATACCTTTTTTTTATTTCCTTATAGCAAATCTAAAACAATATAATTTCCTTTGCTTAAACATCTGTCCAACTGTTGTGGCACAGCGGAAAGTCATCACCAAAGCAACAACTGAGAAAGAAATATTTGTGACGCCACGCTCAGTTTTTCGTGTTTTCATGCAGGTGACATCTCATCAAAACCATTCTGACATGATGTCAGAGGTGCATTACATACACGATCAACTCTTTAGAAACAGGAAAACGTTATGTCAGGAATTTTGGTTCTACTTTGTTGTTCATAAACGACATACAGAATCTTTCATTTAAAATCCTATTGTATGAAATTTAATTTTAAGATTCCCCTTGCGAACCAAAAATGATTATTTTAGATTGTCAAACCAGTTTCTTTTCTCATTTAAGTAAAAAAATTTAGAGTTCCAATACTGTAGGTAACAGTGTGTTGTCATTACTTCATGCATTTGCTGAAAAAAAATACGATTTCGGAACTTTCTTTTTCCTTAAACCATGAAATTCTAAGATAACAATTTTTTCTGCAAAATATAACCAGGTATTTTTTTATTTATACTTGTAAAAAAAATGGAAAAAAAAAAAAGAAAAGAAAAAATACTGTTTGTGCTTTCACGTGTGAACTACCACAACATTTGCGCCTGAGTAATTCTAAGTTCTTGAAAATGCTTTTACTATTTTAATAACACTTTTTGCTATCTGGAAACAGCAGGAACAAGTGAATGTAGTTGCTTGCTGTCAACATGATTTTTATGAAACAATGTACTTTAGGGCCGCTATGAATTTTTGAGGGGTTTTGAAGGATGGAAGCCACAGACAAGGCTTGCTTTCTAATGATTTCATAAAAAAAAAAAAAATCCTGAGTACTGCAACTGGCTGCTATTATTTGTTTTTAATATTTCATCAGCTGCCTATAGAAATATCTGATGTGTGGCAAACGAACACTGGGAAAATGTGAGCACTTGCCTGTTTTAATTGTAGAATCTCTGTCTGAACCAATATTCTTTTTTTTATTGTTGTAATGTCCACTGTTCTAATCACGAAACATACTTTCACATTTGGGCATCACAACCCCCCCCCAAAAAAACCTGGTTATTAAAAAATTATTCATCCCTGTCGTTATTTATTGACGGGCTTTCACCTAGTCTTTTTATTAACTCAGCATGTTTAAGACTTATCCTGGCTTTCTGTTTAAGGAATTAATGATGAATGACACACTGTTCTCATGATGGATCTCTAGAAAATGCTGCTATTTTATAACTTACATCAATTTACCAATGAAAAAAAATACTGACAAAACAAAAAACTGCAATTTACATTACAATATTTTTGTTTTACTTATTATTACTTTGCAACAAGCCATTTATAACTTGCACAATGGAATAGATCAAAGAAGTTCTGTGATTATTATTATTCAGCATCTTTTCCTGAAATATAAATTCATTTCCAACTGGGAAGATATATGCCACTGAAAACCGACCCTGAATTCTGCATTGAAAATCTCTTATCACCACTAACTGAAAATATGATATACCGAAGAGTTAGTGGCATGGCTGTGCTTATTGAGAGTGAAGTGCTTTCTGACACAACTAACAGACTTTTTGGTTTAAGCCTGGATCTACATTTCAGCATATCATTTACCAACAAGGTATTTTCACAGCAGGGCTTGAAAACCAAATTGTCGGACATGCCTTGGATCATGTAATTTTTTCATTACATGCATTTCAGGAATGTAAAAATCTTTTTCATTGCCAAAGGTTCTTTAAAAAGTAATGTTTTTTTTATATTTTCCAGTCAATTTCTTTACTACGCAGAGCCCCTCTTCTGCTTTATGTAAAAAAATTAATGGTGTGTGTTTTGAGCAATTGAAAGCCAAAACAGATGACCTTGAAAATTAAATTGCCAACAATATAATTGTCTGATATCTCAAAAGAAAGTTTATGTGTATAGACAGCTTAGATAGCTTTCAAATGGGATATTTTCTATTGACCAATTAGGTCTACAGTTATAGTCATTTGTTTGTGATAGGCATGGTAGACATAAAAATGCCTCTTTTTTCTTTTTTTTTTTCTGAAAATTTCAAAGTCCTATAACTGTACAAGTATTGAATGCAGGAAGCTGAAATTTTGCACTGATTAGTTTCTCTATAAAGCCCGCAAGTTCACCAAGTTTCATGAAAATCGAATGGGTTCTGATCAAGCAGCTATTAGGAACATTGGGAACAAAACAGGGCTAGACAGACATATACAAGCAAGTGGATACTCCATAAATTGGGACTTAGTGAAAATAATCGCCCACCAGTCAAACTTAGTAAAGAGGAAACTTGAAGAAGGGATCGAAATAGCAAGAAGAAGAAGTACCACAATTAACGATAATTGTGGATGGACTCTTCCAATTGAGTGGCAGCAACTACTCCAGTGACATAGTCCTGATGACGAACTAGGCTTTAGTTCGAAAATTTGACAACCAACTTTCATGAAAAATAACCTCTATAAGACCCGTAAAAAAGTTATTCCACAATCACTATGAATAGAGGTGCCATAAATGCATTTACAACTAGTTTTTTTTTTTTTTGCTCATTTGACATGTCCACAGGTGAGTTCATATCTCACTGCTGGGTGCAATTTATGAAATCAATAAATGTACTTTGTTTCTGAAATGTTTTTTTTTAAATAGTACATGGTGTGTGTGTGTATTTAGGCATGTAATTTTTTGGGCAACAGGCCCAATTGGGCATGTTAGAATTTTAAAAATTTCAAAATGTTTCTGGTCTTGTCTCACAGCATTCATATAATATCATATTTTATATTAGCATTTAGGAAATACATCTAAGTTCCGTGCTGCATAATTTTTCACTGTATGCACTTCTTTGCTAAAAAAAATAACAGAAAATATGCTTTTACAGCATACAGGAGCATACATATATATTCAAAATTCCTTACAACATATGTACATATCTTCAAAATTCTGACAAAATGTCTAGAAATTGCTGGTAAAATAAACTGCAGAGGGCATCCTGAAAGTAAAGCCTCGTCCCTCATGACATTTTTTATTTGTAGCAGCAAAAATGTGAAACTTTGTGGCAAAATACTTGAACATATTATTATTAATGCTAGCCTATTCAAAGTATTGTCCATCACTTTCTATACATTTCCACCATCATTGAACCCATTGGTACAATCTATTTTGGAAAAACTACTGAGGCTGTCATTTCACGCACGAGTTCACATCCAGTTTAACATCTGTCACATCGGCGAAACGTTCCCCACGAACGGTGTTTTTCAAAGGGGGCAAACAAGAAAAAATCTGGGGGAGCCAAACCCGGACTATAGGGGAGTTGATGCATCACCATCCACCCCATTTCGACAATAGCTTGTGAAGTCTTCATTGAGATGTGGGGACGAGCGTTATCATGGTGTAAAACAACACTATCAAGTGGAATGTCACATCTTTTCCTTCTGATAGCTTCCTTTAGCTTCTTCAATGTCTGCACATAGTGAGCACTATTTATTGTTGCACCCCTTCAAGGAAATCAGTCAAAATAACATCACGTTTGTCCCAGAAAATTGTCACCATCACTTTCCCTGTGAAACAAGTTGTTTTCACCACTTTCTGTCGAGGTGAAGATGTGGGATGCCATTCCATTGATGCACATTTTGTTTCTGAGTGATGAAAGAACACTCAGGTTTCATTCCCCATCACAGCATTAAAGAAAAACACTTCACTCCCATCTCATAATTAGTCCAAGATGTTGTGGCACATGTACACCCTTTGTCAACATTGTGTTCACAGGTTAGCTTTCTTGGGATGCACTTTGAACAAATTTTTCTGTTGCCCAGATCACTAATTAATGTTTCCATAGCACTATGTCCACAATGAATTGCATCACACAATTCCTGGATGGTGACACGACGATCAGCTGTGATGAGGTCTTTCACTCGTTGCCTGTTGGCATCTGTCACTGCAGTTGCGGGTCTTCCACTCCGTTGTTTGTCCAACACTGAACTTTCTTTCTCTCGAAACCTCTTCAGCCATTACTGATTTTGATTGTGGCAGCTCCATACACTGCCAGGAGTCCTCTGTGGATTTCTGGAATCTCACATCTCTCTTTTTCTAGGAATTCATATACAGCTTGTTGCCTTTCTCTGTCATTCATGACCTTTATTTCCAATTCTGAAAAATATTTGTTCCCACGTTGGTAACATAGTGCATGTCAGTGCAGTTTTATTAAAATCACTTCAAAATTTCAAAAGTGTTTGAAGCATTACTTTCAGGATGCCCCTAGTTTTAAGTTGTGTGTCTATTATTTTAGGATATTTCAGAAATTGCCAACACCATCTTATAAATAGTTCATCTGGAACACCATTTTTAAGGTGGACAGTTCATCACTGGAGCTTTCAAACACATCTAAAACCCAAAACATCTGCAAGGAAGAGCATAAAAAAATCATTCTTTAATTGGATGTTTGAACACAGTTCACTGAGTAATACCAAAGCATGCAATTTAAATTATTCAATCCTCTGCTGAAACAAAATGTGCTCTGGGTAGCATTAACAATGATGCCTGATGAATTCCCGGCAAACAACCAACATACACACTGTGATGACTAAATGGTCCCTTGCTTAGACCTGCATATGAGTTTTTCCTGTAATTAGCTTTATATGAACACTAGCTCTAATATTTTTAAGTTAGAGAAGAAAAATATACACTAATAGCAAACCTGCCAACTTTCAAGAATCAAAATCCGTAAAACACTTTCAGTGAAGGTGTGATCGATATGGTCAACTAATGTATCAAATGTCTTAAATTAATCAAATACAGTAAAACCTCGAAAATCCGGCATCGACGGGACTGGATGAGCGCCGGATTTATGAAAATTTCGGATTTCTGAAGCTATTCAAAAATTGCGTAACGGGCGTTATGTAGAGCACGTACTTACACACAAACAGGTCACTTTAACGAAAATGTGCGCATCTATGCCACATAAAATATGCAGCGGTCGCGCTGCCGATCACATTCTTTGCAACTTGCGAAACAATGGTTTGCCGATGGAAAAAAGTTTTTGCGAAAATATTGGCGATTATCTTTTTGTACTATTTATTATAAAACTGTCGAAAAAATTGAATTTGGCGAATGGCTAGGCAGAAACTTGAAAAAGCCAGAGCAGCTACTACGGCTGGGCGACGTATTGATACATCGCGAAAACCTGATGTGAATTTAACACTGACGTTGTGGTTTTTTGACTGACGAAACTATGATACACCGGGAATGTGATTACCGTGATGCACCAGGAAGGCCGATGTAGACGTCATTCACTACACGACTGAATTTACGTACCGATGCACAGATCATCATCACACGCTATACACGCATTTCAAACGTACACGCTGATCCGTTACCACATTGGTCCGCGTCACTACGGCGTGGCTCAATGACATGACGAATTTGAGAAACTTCTCGATGTTACACGTAGGCGTCTATCGACAATTCGCACACTGAGATCGGATGATCTCGCGATGTGTTGTTGAGACGGTACATCGGGAGATTTCCATGATTATTGGTGAAACATCGGATGTTCTTACGAAAACCAAATCAGAAAAGTGCCAGATTTCTGGATGTCGGATTTTTGAGGTTTTACTGTATATGGATTGAAAGCCAATTTATTATACAAGTGATATCTCGATTTTATCAATTTCATATGCTTTTATTCAGATGTTTGCCTTTATTTCATGATTACAGTGATTAAAATGTAATTGATACATAATTATCTCATAAAAGGTACCAGGCCTTACATCAGAGAAAGTGTGGGATGTTCTGAGTGGTTTTATGCCTGGTAAAGGCTGCACTAACCATAATTTTAGCATTATGCATGAAGATTGAAAAGTGTCTGGCTGTTGGTAAGAAAGTATTTGCTACCTTCATAAATTTAGAGAAAGCTTACGACTGAATAACTAGGACACTTTTGTGGAAGGTATTAAATGAATATGGTGTTACTGGAAACCTACTTAATAGTGTAAAAGCCATGTATGCTGGCAGTAGAGCTTGTGTACGAGTGAACGGTGTTCTATCAAAATGGTTTTCTATTAACAAATAAAGGTAACTTGATCACGCTAGTTACGTTAAATGAAAACTTTTACAAAAAGTTCGTAAGTTGGAAGCTTTCGACCTTATCTTAGGTCTTCATCACGCCAATGGAGGACTAAGATTGTTGCCAGATTCTACATTTGAATTTTTCCTATTTTTGTTGCCAAGTTGGTTGCCCAGTCATCATTGGTAAAGAAACACTAAACCAAAGAGTGCATTCATTTCTCACATCTGCTAACTGCATTCCTTTGCAGTCAGACACCACCAACTCTCTCAAAAACTCAGTTGACAGATTAGCTAAGAAAGAAACTCTCCAATCCTTCCTTGGTGATATATCACCCCCTCCTTACTTTAGAACTCCCAGGCTTTTCCTGCAAGTGAAACTGCATAAAGCTGGTAACCCCATCAGGCCTTTAGTGGAATATTCTTTTTCTCCAGCAGTAAACCTTGAAAAGAGATTGGTCCTCAAATGCAAATCCCAGGCAGCCAACCATCCTCATACTGTTGTCTCTACTTCAAACTTCATCCACAAACTTCCTAATTCCTTTTCTCCTAGTGTTAATCTGTATACTCTTGATGTAGAATCTTTGTTTCCCTCTGATGTAGAATCTTTGTTTCCCTCTGTACCATATTTTGATTCCTACATGCTCCTCATGAAGAAATTGATTCTTCATTTTGAACCCCCCGGTACTCTTATCAAAGATCTTTATGATTGTTTCCACACTATTCATCAACATAGTTGTTTTGTTTTCAACAAAATTGTGTATAGGCAACAATCTGGTCTCCCCATGGGCTCACCTCTTTTCCCTCTGCTTGCAGAAATCTACATGCAACATATTGAAGTTTCCATCATTCCTCAACACCCTTTTTAACCTTCCCTATGGTTAAGATATGTAGACGACATTTTCATTAGCTGGCCACATTCAGAGTCTGAACTACAGACACTGATCAACTCCATTACGGAAAAATTTCCTTCCATTAATCTCACTATATCTAAGGAAATAAACCACAAAATTGATTTCCTGGGTGTATCTATCTGCAGAAACGCTGATCTCTCCATTACTCGTTCCGTCTATCGTAAACCTTCTGCGGCCACTAACATCATTCCCTACAAATCTTTCACCCTGCATCTCTACAAGCTTGCAGCATTGAAGTCCTACACTCACAGGGCTCATATCATTTGCAACAACCGACTCTCTCTTCAAGAAGAACTCTCCAAAATTTCTACAATAGCTCTCTCCCATGGTTTCCCTGCTGTTACAGTCAACTCCCTCATAAAAAAATATGAAAACCATTCGAAAATCGAATGCCTCCTCCTTCATAAGAAAGAAGACCTGAAATTCTGTGGTTCTGTTCCTTACCATCCTTCCTATGCTTATAAGTTACAGATTCTTTTTAGAAGTTTTGGTTACCATCTTGCCATTAAATCTACCCCAAACATCTTGAAACTTCTACAGAGGGAGAGGGACAAAGTTGAAAGCCTGAACCTCCCAGGAGTTTACTGCATTCCTATCTCTTCTTCTACTGGGGATAACTTATACATTGGAAGCACATACAGGAGCATTAGCCATAGAATTTTAGAACATAAAAAAGATGTTTCGAAAGCCAATCCTAATACTGCCTTGTCTATTTTGACAATGGAAGACTCTTCTGCAGTTCCCCACTGGAACGAAGCAAAACGAATTGCTTCTTTTGACAATCGTTTTGCCCTCCGTTACCGTGAAAGCCTGGAAATTATTGTCAACTCAATGACTTGCAATTCCGAATCTCCTCTCTACATTCCGACGATCTGGAGATCAATTCTAAGTTTTGGCAACAAAAATAGGAAAAATTCAAATGTAGAATCTGGCAACAATCTTAGTCCTCCATTGGCATGATGAAGACCTAAGATAAGGTCGAAAGCTTCCAACTTACGAACTTTTTGTAAAAGTTTTCATTTAACGTAACTAGCGTGATCAAGTTACCTTTATTTGTTAATATTGTTACGTGTTTTGCCCATCATCGTCATGGTTTTCTATTGGTGCAGGAGTCAAACAAGGTTGTGTAATGTCATCATGGCTGTTTAATATATTTATCGATGCATGCATGCATGATGCCAAAATAGATAACACTGGTTTATGTACTGATAACATCCATGTGTGCAGATTGCTGTATGCTGATGACACTGTCTTGTTGGCAGAGAGCAAAAGTGAGTTGCAGAGTATGTTGTCCCGAATGTACGAAGTTTGCATGAAATTCAAACTGAGTACAAATAAGGGAAAAACCAAAGTTATGGTTTTTGAGAGAGGAACTGGTAGCACTGAATGTAATATATGTCTAAATGACACAGTGATTGACCAGGTGAATGAGTTTGTGTATTTAGGAAGCATGTTTGACAGAGAGAACAAATTGGATGGTGAAATCAATAAGCGAGTGAATTCTTCATTGAAAGTCATGGCTGCTGTGGGAGGTTTTCACAGGAATGATGACATGCGGGACTCAAGAGAGTCCCGCATGGCTGTGTATGAAAGTGTAATTGTTCCTACTCTGATGTACGGCTGTCAAACCTGGGTAGTACATAAGAAACATAGGAGTCGTTTGTGTGCTGGTGAAATGTGTTACTTACAGGGGTTTGTGGTAAGACATGTTCTGATTGTGTGAGGAATGAAGATGTGTTGCAGTTGTGTAATGTGAAGCAAAATGTTGTTAGCAAGGTGGAGACTAATATGCTGCAGTGGTTTAGCCATGTTATAGTGCCTAGAAGAGATAGTGTGTCGTGCGCTTCTGCAGACGGGTTCTTAAAATCATGTAATCAGAGAGGGCGCTGATGACAGCTTTGATGCTGTTGCTGTAAACTATGCTCATAGATGTGCACGCTTCTTGTTCCGTGCAGTATAGTAATTTCACTAAAATTTTACCAAAAAATCTTTGTTTTATCCTGTTGTTATACTAAAAGTAATTAATGTCATGCATGGATAGGAATAAGTGAATATTCTTCCAAATGATGTGTTTTGGGGAAGCTTTCTCAACTTTATTCGGGAAATGCATCATTTCGCATTGAATCTACGCGTCACAAGGCTAGTTAGTACAAATTCATTACTGGACGCAAATTTTCTCCGTAATTATTGAGATTTTTACCTAATCATCGTACTGAATTCTGCTCTGATCCTGTTGCAAATCTTTGCTCTGTCTCTACAGGACACAAAATGTTTAATTGGGTATCACATGATACCGTAGTGTATCTTCCCATGATAAAGTTTACACAACTTTAGACAAAAAAACAAAAACAAAAAAAAACAAAAAAACAAAAACAAAAAAAAACAAAAAAAAACCACACCTAATTTCAATAATTTTAGACAAAGTGCGATAATATGTAAAAGACAAAAAAATAAGTGGCATATTTAACTAAATAATTACTCAGTGGCTGCCAACTTGATTTCGGACAAGTAAAAAAAATTCCATTCGATCCGCCTTGCCTCATCTTTCGGCACGGGAAATAAGTTGCCTTTTGTTTACAGGACCTGCAACCACTGTTGCATCCAGGTACGAAACACGTTCTTAACGTTACTCTTATTGCTACTACATTTCATGATCGATCTAACAAATAAATCGCCTTTTCAATCGCTATCCATCAAACACGCGATAGAAAAGCGTGCTAATGTTTACAAATCATAGCATCAAAACTCGCAGGAGCACCCTCTCACGGTTTCATGAAAGAGGGAACTAAAATTTAAACAGCGAGGTACTACCACACGACACACTATCTCTTCTAACCACTATAGCCATGTTGAAAGAAAGAGTGATGAGATGCTTACTAAGAAATTTTTTTAGTTCAAGTGGCAGGAAGGAAAGGCACAGGAAGGCCAAGGAAGTCATGGGAGGTTCAGATTCAGGAGTGTCTGCATGAAAAAACGATTATGAGTATGAAGTATAGAAGATCTTGGGTACAGCGTGTGAAGGATGTCAGTGAAACCCGAGTTGTATGTCAAGATCGCTGTAAATGGAGAAATTTGATGAGGCAACAGTAAGTAAAAATTATCTGGTAGTTTGTATTTCGTTGTGGAGCTAACCTCTGAATCTCAGGGAACAGCTTAGTGATATGTATGTATTGATTAACAGTTTCATTCTCTTTCAACCTTAAGCAAGGACAGATGATGGCAAGTGGTTCCCAGATTTGTAATATTGTATCCTGATACACTGCTTTTCTTTGGAAATCGATTTCTATATTAATTTCCTGCAAAGGCGAAAACCAAAATTACAGTTCAGTGGTAAAAGCAAAATTTCTACACTTTCACAATAATGAAGTGTAAAATGCTTGAGAAGTGTCACAATTCATTGGATGTCATTCAGTAGGGGTTCAGCGGCAGTGTCTTACAAAGTGAAGGTAGCCAATGAAATGTCAGAATTTCCTTTATGGACATCATTCAGTGCTCCAACAAATTGTTGTTGATAATTTGCAATACATGCTCCCAGAGTAACACATTCTATCAGAAGCTGCAAAAATTAGAAAGAGGTGACATCTGAGAAGACTGGAGAAATCTGTTTAACTTCTATCATTCATTATTAATTTGATGTTAGAAGAGTTGGATTTGATGAATGAATGATAACCAAACTTTTTGAAAATTGAGCTTTTGGGTGTAAGATGGATGGTAAGGATTCCACAGAAATGTGGATTTTCAACATGGTTTTTTTTATTGGAGATTGATTTAGGGTCATAACTGATAGAAAACTAAATCTTAAAGATAGGTCCAAAATAAATTATTCACCCCAATAATTAAAAAAAGACAATGATGTCTCGTCTCACAAATTCACAAGTGGTGTAGTTAGAAAGATATTTTGTTGCACTGAGCTTTCACCTGCCAACAGGAGACTTTATCAGAGAAAGTAACAACAGACCACATTTTGAGTTTAAAAGTAAAAATTGAAGAACAGAATTATTTTGAAATTGTATAAATAAAATTGAAACACACGAATTTACTATAGTTTTTACATAGATCTAATGTTCATGTAGTATGAAATGGCAAAAATATCATGTCATGGTTCTCGTTCGTCTCGATGTCAGTGTCTGTGGATAATGGAATTCCTACGTGATGGCAGGTCGGCCAACATACCATCATTGCCCTAGCCATTGGTATAGCCAAATTTTTGATAAATTTAAAACACTAAAATAGACGAAACCTTCTTTTAAAGCATTTTTTAAAATAATACGATATTAATGATTGATTGTATCAATTATTTTTGTTGTATTTTTGTATGTTGTACATTTACTAAAATGTTTAGACAGCCTGGAAAGGAGGTAAGAGCACCACTGCATCCATGGGGATTGAAGTGAAAAGCTTTCTAAAATGTCAGTGCCAGTTAGCTATATGACCTCGATCCTATCAACAAAGTCCTGGTTTGACTGTAGGGTGTGCACTGACCCATTGAATAACATCATCCTGAATGTGGCCCCAGTTTTTTCCAAATAATAAGTCAAAGATTGGTTTCAGATACTATAAATCTCACGTGCAACCTGGTTTATGGTATTTTAGCTGTGCAAAAAAAAAATGGTGAGACACACAGGTGCCAGGGGTACTCTGTTTCTTTAAGAATCGCTAGGATATTTTCCATCTGAGCAATAGCTTTTGTATTTCTAATTAAGGCATCAGCTGTGTTCTTTAAGATGGTTATGGACTCCTACTCATGGATGAGCATCAACAATAGTATGATGGAGCACAAAAAATGACACACATAATGGAAATTCTGACATTTCATTGTTCACCAACACTTTGTAGAGCACTTCTGCAGAACCCTGATGAAATGATACCAAATGAACTGCATTGCTCATCAATCAGTATGCAGTTCATTATTGTGAAAGTGTGGAAATTTGTCTTTCATCCCACAACTGTAATTTTGATTTTCTTTTTGCACTCCATTAATCCAGAAATTAATTTCAAAGCAAAAGCAGTGAACATACAACTACAGATTTGGTAGCCACTTGACCATCATCTCTGCTTACTAAATTTGGAACTGTCAGTCAAAAGTTCCCTTAATGAATGATATTCTATGTAATATAAGCATGTTGTTTCTGGAAGTTTAACAATTCAAATTCAGCATTTTGTTAAACTTTCAAGGATATTCAGTAGTCAGAAAAGTTAATTCAAATGAGAATGTAAGGATAAATAGTGACAAACACTTACATAACTGAACTGTTATGTAATTATTTGCAGATATGTAACAGTAAAAATACTGTTATGTAACTGAACATAATTTTAGAGCAATGCCAAGACTAGATTTCTTTTTAATACTGATTTACATTCATAGTCAGCTGAATTAGAGTACAGCGTTTCATAAAGGAGTGCATGATAGATATATAGTCTTTTTTTAAGTTTGATACATATTTAGGGGTTATAATAGCCTAATCAATTCACATTTCTCTTCTTAACAAGCAGTTTCTTTTATCAGGGAAACCAGATTTAACAACACACATCATTTGAAACTCAATAAGAAACCCTTATGCAGAAGTAAGTAAGTGTCAATTATGCAGCGTGTATATGCAAAAGATGTGTTCACATGCATCACCATGTGATCTAGGCTATTTAAGACTGCTGTTCATCAGTAGTGTTGATTCTTCTGGTGTTCAATAAAGGGCTTATTGTGGGCAACTGTCCGGCTGGAGCGATGATTTTGAAAACAGCAGAGTTGACTGGTTTCTCAAAAGGCGAGATATCCCGTGTCTTTAATCAGTGAAAAAATAACCCATGTTGTTTATCTAAGAGGCACAAGTGTGGTGTGATGACAAACTGTCAGGAACAAGATTCCTGTCATTTGAGAAGGCTTGTATGGAGAAACAGGACTTCCTGTGTGCAGCAACTAACCAAAGCATCCACAGCTGCTCCTGACCTATATCCTAGGAAACTATGTGCAGGGAATTGAAGAGGATTGGTATTGGCTATCACATGCCTATATGGAAACAACTGATTTCTAGGAAGAACCGTAAAGTTTGTCAACAGTGGTGTCAGGAACACCATGACTGGACACTGGAAAAAAGTCATGTGATCCAACAAGTTGTGGTACACCTTGTTCTGTACCAATGGTAGGCAGAGAGTTTGGCGGAAGCTCGATGAAGCAATGGACCCAGAGTGCCTTGTAAACACAACTCAAGGTTCTGGAGGTGGTGTCATGATATGGAGCACATTCTGTTGGTACAGAACAAGTCTCTTGATATGGCTGGAAGATCAAATGTCCTCCAAGAATTATATGAACACCATTGCCGATCAAGTCCATCCAGCAATACTGATTTTTTATCCAGCAGATGATGGCAGTTACATGGACAACAACACTACTCTCTAATTGTGCAAGATGTGTTCAGCAAGCATGACAGCAACTTCCACCATCTTCCCTGGCCACCACAAAGCCCAGATCTGAATCTTGTTGAGAATGCAAGGGACACATTAGAAAAACAGATACAAGAGTAAATTCTTCACACCTGGTATGCTGTAAGCGTAGATGCACTCTTAACACCTTGTAGAATCTATGCCAAACCACATATGTGCTGTAATTCGGGTCTAAATGAGGCCCATCTTAGTATTGAATAAAAATTTCTAATTCAGTGGCTGGCATGTGTATTTCTCTGTATGTTAATTCCCAAATTCATTTTATGGTGGTATTTTATTTCAAATGACCATTAAGTGTTTATTTACTATATACAATATGGTAGTTATTTCATTTTATTTCAGATGCTCATCTCATGTTCAGGTTAGGCTAATTTTTAAATTCAAGTAGCATTTCTTTTTTAAATATCATTTTTGTGTTAAATCAGCAAAGGCAAGATGTCGGAGAAAAAGTATTTTATCATACTATTGTAAAAGAAAACGTGCTGACTTCATAGGAAACTTTGCTAAAAATTGTTTTTTTTAATTAAACATTCATCTCTAAAAAACACATTTTCATATCCATATACACTGAAGTGCCAGAAAAACTGGTACAGACGAGCTTATGCAAAATACATAGCAACGTCGGCTATGCGCATACTCGGTTGCATCTGCCAATGCGTATATAAAGCGATAGACATCCTTGCCAGCTGTCAGAGCTGTTTTCGGCATGTGAATGACAAGTAATTACGATTTAAGCGATCTTCAACGCAGTGTCATAGTTGGCGCTCGTGAGATGGGCCAAAGTATTTCGTAGGTAGAAACGAAGTTCAGAGTTTCGACCATTGCAAGGGTGTACCGTGACTACAAGAATTCTGGCAAAACCTCCAATTTACGATACCAGTGTGGCCGTAAAAATACATTGGGTGAACGTGACCATCGTCGGCTGTCAAGAATCGTTTCACGCGATTGGCGTAATGGTGGAGCCTCAACAAGCATCAGCGTCCAGACTGTGCAACATACCCTTCACGATATGGGCTTTGGGAGCCGACGCCCAACTCGAGTCTCCTTGATGGGTGCACGACACAGAGCTATGCGCCTCGCTTGGGCACGGCAAAACCGCCACTGGATGCTTGATGACTGGAAGCAAGTAGCCTGGTCTGACGAGTCGCATTTCCAACTGTATTGGGCAGATGGAAAGATTCGTGTGTGGCGCAAACCCCATGAAGCCATGGATCTCACCTGTCAACAGGGAACTGTACCGGCTGGTGGGGGGGTTCATAATGGTATGGGGTGTGTTTAGCTGGACTTCACTGGGACCCCTGGTACATCTATAAACGTCTGTGATCAGCCAACGCTATCTGAGCATCCTTTCTGACGAGGTACACCCGTTCATGTCCTGCATTCATGCTGATGGGTTGGGCCTGTTCCAACAGGACAATGCACCTCCAAACAAGTGTCGGGATGCCACATTATGGCTAGAGGAGCATTCATCTGAGTTTGGGGTGTTGCCATTCCCACCCAAGTCCCCAGATCTGAACACAGGAATCAGAGACCTCGGAATACACCCGAATCGTGGAACGCTCTGGAGGAAGTATGGTGTGCATTGCCTACAGCATATTTCCAGAAGCCAGTGGAGTCCATGCCCCATCTTATTTCTGCAGTCCTGAGCTTCTGTGGGGGTCCTACTAAGTATTAGACTGGTGTACCAGTTTTTCTGGCACTTCAGTGTACATAGGTACACTGTTTTTTGTGACAGGTGAAGAGTATGAGTTGGGCCAGGAAAGTAATAGATGCATGCAAAAACCTTTGCTAAATTATTTTTTTCAGCACCATTGAGGGCGATTATGTTAATTAAAAAAATCTTGCGGGATTCATACTTGCATCTATGGCTTTGCAGAAACCCATTTTCAACTAGGTCTTTGTGGAAGTGAGAAAATGCAGAGTTTTGCTGGTCCTTGATAAAGCCAAGGCTCGGCATTCTCGACACTTTCTGCTTTCTGGTTTTGCTATATATATATATATATATAATGCATAAGACAGACAGATATACATTAGGTAGATAGATAAAAGAGTTGACGTACGGGACTCTGGGCTTAGCCCTACACTCCTCCCCCCATGGGTGCGCCGGTGCTGCCTGTTTTAGTAAGATTAAGTAGTTTACCACACTACAAGGTACGTGCAGGCCTAGTTTGACGAGCAGGATGTCCAAGTCTTGAATTGGCTAGCCCAGAATCCAAATTTAAATCCAACAGGACATCTATGGACAAGCAGGAATGCCAAATCTGATCTTGGGTAGTATAATCTTTCTCTATGTCAGCTCTGGCAGAAGCTTTGCAGGAGGAAAATACCAGTACATACCTACTGGTATCTTGTGGAAAGAATGCCTGAAAGGGTGACTGCAGTCACAGCAATCAAGGTGGGATGACAATGTGCTGATTTCAGTTAATAAATGATCTGTTTCGGTTCGACCTAAGTGTCTGAATAAGTTTGTGTATGACCTAAGTGTCTGAATAAATTTGTGTGCTCAGTGAATGTTTGACATTTGTTTACTATCACAAAGCAATTATTTTAAAATACTTCATTTGGTTGGTGTTTTTTGTACTTACGGAAATAGAGACTAAACTTCTTGCTGTGTGCCTGAACTTGTTAATCGATCGCGGCACACTGCAGATTTAAACTACTCATTTATTCTTGAAAGAATGCTGCAACCTATAATTTCTGTTAAGACAGAATGTTATTTATAACTTGTTTCCAAGATTTTGCCAACTACTTGTAATAAAAAGTAAGGGTGGGAAGAGAAAGACAAAGTTTCTAATTCATAACACAAATATCGATGTTTATAGAAAATAAAATATGCTGGCCTGTTTGAAAATCCAAGGTACTAACACTGCCTGCCTATGGCCCAATGCTCCAGAAAGCAAGGAACTAAAATACAGCACTGAATAGAAATGAATTCAGCTGCACTGCCAAATCCTTAGAATACAACTATTTATGCATTGACTATACATTGCTAAGGACTCCCACGTTAAAATTTTCATTGTGACATTCAAAAGCAATTTCACTTCATGTTTGCATACATGCAACTACACATCTTACATATACTTATTTACATGCCACTTCAGTAATTTTTCCATTAATTATGAATTATCTTTAAGTAATTAAAATATAAATGCAGTTTGCTACACTAATAGCAGAAATATTTTTTTTTTACAAAATAAATAGACATGTATAAACCATCACTATTCAAAAGTGGGGCACAACACTCCCTCAACCATTAAAAAATATTGGTCAGATCTATCTATAAGGGCACACCTTTTTCCACCGACGACAGTTCATCAGGACATTCTGATGATTCCAGGGGTGGATGTTGATAGGATGGTGGTGGCTGCTCATTTGAGATTAGGCCAGCAGTTTCAGACGTGTCATCTATAACTACAAAAGAAAAACAATTACTATGCACAACATCCTATCAACATCCACTCCTCCAAACTTATGCAATAAAAAGAGTTCATAAGCACCAAATTTAAAAAGATCTTTATAACATCCTATAGATAAGCAGCAATTTGTGTATGTGTGTGGTGGTGGTGAGTCCAATATATTAGAATTGTTCCCTAAAGGACACAATCTTAAATCTCAGTTTTTCTGCAGTATGGTTTTAAGCACACCTGGCCCCTTATTTTAGTAAACTAATGGGGATGAGAACTACACCAACACATAAATTAGGTCAGATTTAAATGGTTAAACACAGTGCTGCAATTAAGTAACAAGACTGATTTTTTTTAAAATCCCAGTAAAACACACCGGTTGGGAAGGTATGATTTTTTGATAAGTCATTTATCAGCTATGCAGTGGCAACAGCATTTGCATGAGAATTATGTAGATGATTATTTATGCTGTGCATGATGTCATTCAGTGAAAGATCATCATTACAGCAGAGAGCAGATATCTACTTCTGTTTGAAAATTGGTAAAACTGCATCTGAGATAGTTGAATTGTTGAATGATGTGTGTGGAGCTAGTCGTCTATCTCCTACATCATGCACAAATATTCCGATGGTATGCATGTTTCAAGGATAGGTGGAAAGATTTGGAAAATGACGAAAGGCCCAGACACACGATTTCAGTGTGCATGGCTGAAATCATTGAGAAAGTTCATGAAGGAATAAAAGTGATTGTTGTATGAACTTGAGGATGGTTGAATGTGAGCTCAGTGTTAATAAGGAGACGATTCATCAAATTTTAGTGTAAACTGGGGGTGAGGTTGCTCGTTTTGTTCCACATGCTTTGTCAGACGACTAGAAACATGCACAAGTGGAGTACACAAAAGACATCCTGGAGACTGCAGAAACAATGCAAAATTTTCTCCAAAGCATTGTGGCAGGTGACGAGACATGGTGTTTTTGTTATGATTTTGAAACAAAGCATCGGAGTGCTCAGTGGAAGTCGCCAGGGTCATCCAAAGGAAAGATGATCAGGTTACAGAAGTCCAAAATCAAGACAATGCTTGTGAACATCACGAGTTCATTCCTGAAGGTATAACTTTCACTGGAAATGCTTACACATCCATTTTGGAATGATTGTGGCAGAGGATTGTTTACGTCAGGCCTGAGTACAAAAACAGGCATTGGTTCCTTCTTCACGACTATGTACCTGCACACTGAGCAGTCAATGTACAGCAATTTCTGGTACAAAAAGAAGTGTGTGTACACAAACATACCCCCTATTTTCCAGATTTGTCACCGTGTGACTACTTTCTATTCCCTAATTAAAGCTATCTTTAAAAGGAAAAGTTTTTCAGAACATACAAAGAACTGTGACATCAGCTCTTCACTCCATATCAAAAGATTACCTCTGCAAGTTCTTCCTTTCATTGGCTGATCATGTCACTTCTTGTATTAACACAGGAGGAATATACTTTGAATAAAATATGTTCACTTAAGTTTCCCTGCTCTGATTTAAAAAAAAAAAAAAATTCAGTCTCATTACTTAATTCCACACTGTGTGTAAACAAAGGCTTTAAATATATAACAGAACAACTAATTTAGTATTAAAATTAGAAAGTTCTACTCATTGGTTTTACATAAGCATCATTATTTTGTTGAAGAATTTACTTACTTCTTTTGCTGAGCTTTTTATTTTCTTTCAGTCATTTCTGGCCTTTTGATGACTACCAAGGACTGTGCTCTCAGTATTCCACTCCATGCAGGCCATTAAACATAGAATGCCTTTGAGAACAGGCCTTGATATTCATGTAAAGGCCTGAAAGATCTGCAAGAAAATAAAAAGCTAACACAAGAAGGTAAAGTAAATTCAATTCAATTAAGCAACATTTAAAAATAATTCAGTATGTCTAGAATACTGCCTAACAGCAATTAAGAACGGTGAATATACCAAACAAAAGAAACAAAATGATGCTTTATAGTAGCGTCACCTATCAGTTACATTTAAACTCACTTCCCTATACAGTGTGGAAGTGTGAAACAGTAATTACAGTCAATTCAGATGTCTGATAGCTGTGTTAATTATCATCACTTCCCTATGTTCAACAGTGGCACTTCAGAGTATCTTTTATTCTGCACGAGTATCTTTTATTCTGCACGAGTACCTTTTATTCTGCACGAGTATCTTTTATTCTGCACGAGTATCAGAGTATCTTTTATTCTGAGTGTCTTAATGCTCCTGCAGCTTCTTACCAGTACTGGTTGTAGCAAAGGAGACTTGAAAGAGGCAGAAATAGGTCTGAAGAGTATTTTCCATTTTAACTGAACCTTATGCTTTAACAATTTTTTTTAATGCACAAAACTTTTGCTCATAAAACTCAACTTCATGGTTAATTGATGAGCAATAGAATGATGTCATCAAAGGAATCTTGCAATAGTAAGCTTTGGTTTGATAACTGTTTGTGACCATTCTTTTTTTGCTTTTCAGAACAAGAACTTTTCTGCAGTATTTCCTTTAGACAACACCTGATGCACAGAATGTGGTTCTAACCACTGCTAAACTATGTCCCCAGTTACACCTTTTCCTAATGCTTTCAGAAAGATTCCCATCATAAAGCCCACAAAGGTAAAATCAGGATCATTAGTACATAAAAATTTCTTCTTGCCATAAACAAAGTATGACATTTTTACTGCCTTTCATTCAAAAGCTGAGTTGAAGATTTTACACTTCAAATTTTTTATGTTTTACTGAAAGTTCACCATCCTCTCTCCCTTTTTGTTTCATTCATTTTTCTATGGCAGCAGATAGGTTTTTCAGTGGCTATGTAGCTGTTGATCTCAGCATGCAGCATCTAATAACTAAGGTTTAACTGTATGATTTAATCACAGGTAACTTAATAACAGATCAAATGGTTAGTTAAATCTCATGAAAATTCCTGAAAATAATGCTACACAATAAAAAGTTATGCTAATAAAATTTCAGTTAGATGTTTCTAAAAAAATTCTCCCTTCTGTTATTTAAAACTTAAACAGCTTTCATCATCCTGGCAAGGCAAAAATCTTAGTGACTGGGAGAGTATGGAAGACAGAGAAGCATACCACCTTGATGATACATTCAGCTATTTCATAAAGACTGACAATGTTTTCCAACATATACAAACTGTCACATACTTTTCAATCTAATCCAGTGTTTCAGAATTATTTGGATGCTTGAAGTGTACGTCTTCTGCAACTTTTTAACCTTCACTTAATTTTTTGGGCTATATGATCATACTGCCGGTCATATAATAGCATCTCTATAAGCCTGTTGCAGTATACACAATGTTTGAATGAATAATTTACATAGCTCCTGACAGAACTTCATATTTATTCATATTATATAATAAAAAATACACAGAAGTTCCAGAGAATGACAGAAGCACAAACCAGGTAACACTATAATTCCATCTATAATAGCTTGCACTCCAGAAACAAGATATCACATGTTCCTGAAAGATACAGCTTCATAAAATAAAATAATTTGTTTTTGGTATTTCTAACCCCCAATACCACTATTAACTCTTAGAATCACATGTTGCAAAAAGTTGATTAACCATTGCAGAGTAAAGTCATCAGTCGAGCACTGAAAAACAAAGTTTTTTTTTTTTTTTTTTTATGTTGCGTTCCTTAATTTGTGACCTGCTCCACAGAAATCCACTACAAACTTTTTACCAGAACTGAAAATGAATGTCCAGAGCACTAGAAGAAAATGCAGAGGGGGGGGGGGATTGTGATATGCACAAATGCACTATAGACAAATATCTGAATGTTGCTGAACACAATCACAGGTGCAGGAAATTGGTTTCCTGAAGCAAAGGGTAGTTTGAGTTCGGAAAAAAGCACTCTGGCATTTAATTTTCATTTACACAATCTTTAATGTTAATTTCCAATACAGGTAGGGCATCCCATAACCAAAATACTTGGGATCAAAAGTATTTCAGATTCTGGAAATTTTTGGATTTTGGAACACCTGAAGTCCACACCTTACATTTATTTATTACCATAATTCACCAGTCTTTGTCTACAATTCTATGTTTTGATTAAAGATATGTTTAGTTAGGGAATGAAAACAAACAGAGCATCAGATTTAATTACAGTTGAATATAATGAAAAATAATTACAAAAAGTAGTCAAGGAAAATAAAAAAAATATCAGAATCTCTTAAGGGACGAGGAAGTGGATTCCCTATGGTTGAGGATGAACTGCACATTTCTAAATGTTTCTTTCAGAAACATCTACCTCATCAGCAGTGGGTTTTGTTGTAGCAGCCTCCCTTTGATTTTCCATGAATGCACACTGCACTTGTCCTTCAATAAATTTGTTGCACATCTTCATAATGTCATCACTTTTTTCTCCTGGTGTGCTAACAATGTTAACCTCATCTTCACTGTTATCACTGCAACTCCTTCATTCATCACTACTACCATCATTCGGAATCATTTCAGCTATTTTCACTGTCACTCCATGGAATTTTGCACATGATTCTCATGTGTTCACTGTTATCATCCTATTACTTCATTCAGAATCATTTCAGCTATTTTCACCATGTCTCTAAATGGAATTTTGCACATAATCTTTAGCTTCACTGTTATCACAATTACCTTCATTCCGAACCATTCCAGCTATTTTCATCATACCACTGAGTGAAATTTTCCACTTTTGGCATTGTGTCAAGACTTGAAAAAATGCACAGATTTCAGAGCTTTTTGAAATTTGGAATTTCAAATAAGGTATACCCAACCTGTACTGGGTTCCAAGTCTTTTTCGCCTTCCTTAAAAAAAAAGGGACTTTTACGCACACTTGAAATATTTTGAAGGACTTTACCAATTGCCTGCACAACAATGACATATGCAAAAATATGCAAGTTAATCACAAACTTGGGTAACAAATTTAAAAATTTACAGCTCATGCTAAACTTAATATTTAAAATTGAAACACATAATACACTGAAGTACATACTTAATTTCTTTTACATGCTTTCAATATTTGCGCCTTATGTAACATGGCAGATACATCTCAGCGATGATTCAGTTCCTACCAGGTCCTGTCCAGCAATACCTCGTCCACTAGCAACATCTTCAACTTAGCAATGCTGTTGGGCATCCAAGGCACATACACAGTATTCTTGACATAGCATAATCTTGCAGGTGGTTCCTTGTCAAGCTTTGTGTGAAATCAAATCTGCACTGAAATCCAGTTGCTGACTTTGTACCATTAAACCACAACACACACAGAGCCTTCAGCTCCCCACTACAATGTTAGTTTTCTTGCTCAACTAATGCGCTGCGATCTCATGGCCTAAACACAAAACTGCTATAACAAAAAAAAAAAAAAAAAAAACTTGACAATACAATACACACATTACTGTGAGTTTTCTACCTGTAGTTTAGCTCTATGCAGTGCAAAAAAGTGCTTAATTTGTTACCAAAGTTTGTAATTACCCTGTATTTTCTACATGACTTCAATATGCAAATAAAGTATGTCAATAAAGTCTGCAATATTTTCATATAATTTAAGTTTCTGGATTCTCATAAATTACCCATTGTGATTTGAAAGATAGTTCACGATGCCATTAAGGTGGACGTCAAGTAATTTTGCATCCTATACTTCCAATGGAAAAACTTCTGTACACATTTTCTTCACAATGAATGCGTTCCCAAAGATGAAAATTTGAACATCGATTAAAATAGCTTCATTTTATTATAACTTGGAATACTTAATATTTTCTAAAACATAACTATAATTATGCAATCCAACATTTGCTTGTCTACTGACGTCATCAAAGTACAGGTCGTGCCATCATTTTTCTGGTTTCAACACCATTAAAGGAAAAGTCATTGATTTTTAATATAATTCTGGTTATGTTTTAGAAAATATTAAGTATTCTAAGTTATAATATGAAGTTATTTTAATCAATGTTCAAATTTTCATCCTTAGGAACACACTAATTGTGAAGGAAATGTGTACAAAAGTTTTTTCATTGGAAGTACAGGAAGCAAAATTACTTGACGTCCACCTTAAGACATCATCAGGAACAAAGTTAATGAGCTTCAGAAGTGTTAGGCAATAAATTGTAACTAGTGAATTTTAGGCAGTCAGTTTGCGAGAAAATCAAGCCCTTTTAAATACTTTTTGGTACTTTTAAACAAAAATAAGGACCTCTATACACTTTTCAAAAAATAAATACTTTGTATGAATTTATGAGGAATGTCAGAACCTTGCATTATATGTTCACAATTTTGTGAGGTTCAATCCATGTGAATAAAATGCAGAAGAATTCTTGGCCTATGATTTTTGTATTTTTGCATCTGGTACCACCACCAAAACTGGAACTGAGATAGACAGTTAGAAAAAGCATGAGTTAAGATCTATTATTAGCAATAGTGATTCCCAGTTCCATTGCTGGGATTAGTAAAGATTAAGGAAAGTCAGAATAAACTGTCCCAGTACACAAAGATCATTAGTTGCTTCCTCTCCAAACACATTTCAAAAACTAAAATGTTAAGGGTGAACTCAGCAATAAATAACTTTGAAACTGCATTAAACCTTTGTGGTATTTGTAATTTAGACTGAGATCACATGACCACACTTGCATAATTTTATCTGATGTAATAATCTATATATATAAAATCTGATGTAATCTATTCTGGCCATTTGTGCACCAATGAGCACAAATGGCCAGAATAGATTACATCAGATTTTATAAAGGGATGTAAATATTCTGAACTAAAAATGTTTTAGAAACATTCAGCCAATTTTACTCAACTGCATATTATGGTTCCTATGAATCTTAGAAATATTAATGATAAGCTATCTGCACAACAAATTCTATCATATGAACATAGGAATATCCAAAAATCTAGAAAAGATAAGTCACAAGTATTGCAACTTGTCCAAATTTTTTAATTTCAACTTGAAAACAAAATGTACACACCAAAATTTGCCAAATCACATAACAGAAAGTTGTGATCTGAAACCCTTTGAAAACTTTAATTTTCACTCCTTCAAAGAGAAACTTACACAGAAATGATTCACCTTCTGCCCAGGGTGCCAAATATTTCAAGAAATGAAGTGCTGCATCAGGAAATGGAGTAAGTGAGCGGAAAATAGTTATATTATAAAACAACATGGAAGCTGAAAATTCTGTTTAAGAGTAAATGCAGATGTTGCCTCAGCAAAATGTACAAGACCAACACTGCATGTCTTTCACAGCAAAACTGAAAACTGTCACTTGTGTATTGCAACAGTTCAGCTAAGAATTCAATTAAACAATACCAATATACAATTACAGTACATTAGGAAGCATGTTAGAAAATGAAAGAAAACATCAAATGTGGGCAATTTCACAGAGTATTTTGAAACTCATACAATAGTTTTTGAAGAGTGCTTAAATCACTTCAACCTACTGACTGCAAATTACATCACTTATATCTAAATAGGTAAAAAGGCACAACTCTCACCAAAAACCTAATGAACTGCTGAAATAAATAAGACAACTTCAAATTGAACATACAGCCAGTTTGCTTCAAAAAGAAGTACATATTTCTTCCCAGAGTACAGGAATACATAAACAAGTTGCCACATGTTAAGATTTAGCAGCCCATCAAACAGTGAAATGACTTTTCATGAAGACAGATTTTCTAACATTCTTTTCTTTTGGATAAAAAAATAAATGCAGCTTTCATTTATTTTACTTTAAATTCATAAACTGTGAGAAATTCTGAGTTGTTATTTGCTAATAGCGTACCACTTACATCTACAAGTATGTGCCAACAGACAGACTAATTGTATGAGCTTTTTAAAGATACAGTCAACCAACTCATAATGAACAGTCTACAATCACCATGATATGAATTCATACTGCTGAACAATTCAGATGTGTTAAACAAAATAACTCACCATGTGTTGGAAAACATTTGACAGATGTCTTCCCCAAAGCACAATGTAAACACTAAGGTTTTCACAAATTTTATTCCAAAGAAGAATTTAAAGAAGATATAATTCTGTTTCCTTCACTCTGAATTACTTTACTATATAAATCAGATGTTTCAGACCTCAATGTTTTTTAAGTCATCAACACACAACCAATTTGAAAATGCACAGCAAACCACTAAAGTCTATAACAAGCTATCGCCAGATCCAGAAGCATAACTGTGGAATATGCAGATTTTTCATTGGATGGTGAGTTCTGAAAATACTGTTCTGAGAACATTTGTAAGTTAAATGGCCTATTCCATATATAGTATTGCACAAACATTTATTCACAATTGGACTGTCCTGACCTCTGATCAGTTGCTGTATGAGGCTAATTCTTGATTTCAGTTTCCGAGCTGTTTGTCCAAAATAGCATTTTACCATGCAAATGGTTTTATACATGTTCCTTTTTCTTCATTATATCTTCAAATTTTTTAACTTTAGTTTTTATTGGCCATTTGACCCACAGTACCTTTTTCTGGGTGGTGGCAATTTTATGTATTTGACTTCCTGAACTGCAAATTTTTTTTTATTTTCCATAAGATAACTAAATTTTTGTTTGTTTGTTTCTTATTTACCATTGAAATTCTGTTCTTTCAAATTTTTCAAAATCTTAACGATTCTTTATTTTTTTAAAATAACATTACCCAATTATTTTTTTAACCATTTTAAAGAATATTTATTTGTTTCATTCATGCATATTTTGTAACAAAACAACTCATAGTGAAGAAGAGATTATTTTTCTTAATTTTTTGATTTTGCAAAAAATTTTGTGAATACTGGTTTCTGAGTAAAGCCAGAGTAAGTATAATTGGTTTAAAATAATAATGTTTGTTACTTCACATAAAAACAAAAGATAATACTACCAGATGTTAAGTATAATAAACAAACAATTTTAAAGTATAGCAGATAACTGTGTGTATTTTTGTATGGATGTACACACTTATGTCCAAGAATCAAACAAAAGTGGGAAATAATTTCTTTTTAAGATTTTATTAGATAAAGGCTCAAAATAAACAAGCATAACAATTTAATGTTACAAAGGAAAAATAATACAGATCTATACAAGACTAACATGAATATATTTTGAATATATAGCATAACATAAGTGCCTGGAAAAAGGGGCACACAACAATACTGGAGCACAAACACTGTAAAATTTAGCATGCATACAAATTGAATAAATAAAAGTTAATTGGATTATTACAAACTTTTTCAAAAAATATGTCCCAATAAGTTATCTGTACAAATCACATTTAAAAAATTGCACACTTGATTCAACAACCACTTTAAGGGTAAAAAAAGTGGGTATTATGAAAAAACATCCCATTTTAAAAAATGTGTGCTAAAAAACTTCAGTCAAATTTTGTAAATAAATATAGACCTATGACAACATAAATAAATCACAAATATGAATCGTCAAAGCTTCAGCATAGAACTGATAATATGAGTATGTAAGAAGTACCTAAAGAAAAGGTACAGCAGGCACCAGTTAGCAAACAAACCCCAAAAATTATAAGTTTATATAATACTTAATAGTAAAAGTAAACTCATAATTAGATAACTTTTCAAAACATACAATTACACATAACATGAAGAATATATATCCACAATTGCACACTCAAAACTTTAAATGACCTTTCACTGATACTAGAGCACTGAAGTGTAAAATACTGATGGATCTTTGTTTTATTCAAGACAAAAATTATCTGCCTTAAAATCCAAAATCCTTCATCAAATTTTTATTTGCAACAATACTATCTCTGAAGGAATATAAGCATCCTAAAAATGGCTGCCAGAGACAGTTATCCTTTTGAAGTTATTCAAGAAATTGCAGAATTTAAAACAAAAAACAGGTTTTACCTTACTACCCCCTACCTTAACTTCAATGTTAATTCTACTTTTGTATGAGGTTTCTTACCATCCAGAAATTGCTTATAAATTTCATAAATCTTCAACATTTTGGTAATAAATTAACCAGACTGACTCAGCTGGTTATCTTGACTGTCACAGAATCTAGGAGAGTAAATCAAATAGCCTACTGACATTTCATTTCATATACAGCAGATATATGAAATGTTATATATACAAGTTAAAGATAAATCAAATTTTCATAATCTTTTTTCCCTCGAAGGTGATAACTCTTCACTTTGTCAGAGAATTACAAAATTACATTTCTCCAGCTTGTGTCTAGGAAAGTACTGCCAAATAAGGTAAAGTACTGCCAGATTTTTACAGTATCAATCAGTTCAGCCTTTAATGAGTTAAACATGAAAAAATGCAGCTGCCTTCTTCCACTGGTCTGTCCTAAATATAAGTAAAACAGAAACCAAACAGTCTGCACTGGGCATAGCTATGAAAGAGGCTTTTTTTTTTTTTTTTTTTAGCACTCCACACATTCCAACTACAGAGTTGGAACTTGTATGATAGCTGGGAATATTACAAAAAACATATATTCAAATGTCAATTTTGTATTCTGAAATTTAACAATTTATTTTTGAGTACGCTTTTGCCTACAGACAAAAACTAAGCAATATTTATGATTTACTGCCCCATACACTGAAAGCATAATTTATTATACATATCACAACCATCCACAAATCTGTCCTATTCCACCACAACAATACAGCCACCAAAAGCCCCTGAGGGCCATAAATAGGTTTGACATCTACCTGTACCCAAGACTGTGATGATGGGTAAATAAGGTAACCTGAGTGAGTTCATTCATGATCAAATAGTCAGAGAGAGGAAGATGGAGTGATCCATCTCTGCGCCTGAACGTCTAGAATTTCTTTGTGTGACCATCACATGTGGCTGCATCAAAACCGGCAGCCACCAGGCAAAATGTGGCATAAATGAGTTGTTGATTTTCAAGGTGAGCATTGTCTCTCCCATATTGTAACGCTGGTATAGAAAGCCACAGTGAAAAGAATAATGGCAGCATTAAAAACAGGGTACCTACGAAGGTTTGTGCAAAGACCATTTGATGTATACGATGGTACAAATGAGATACTGCAGTTTATACCCACAGAGCACCCTTATTAATAGTACATCACTGGCCTATGAGGGAAGGAATCAAATGGAAACTCTGTGGGGTGGGGTGGGGGTGTATGTCTGTTTCGTTTCTAGGTCTCACAAATCAAGGTTCCAACTACATGCTGATGGGAGAGTGCACGTGTGGTGTAGACCATACACAGCCATAGAATCCAACTGTTAAGTTCAGGTGCTACAAGCTGATGGAGGCAGTGTAATGTTCTGGAGTATGTTTATGTGGGCTATCGTGAGGCTGCTTGTACCCACTGAGATCACCATCGCTGCAAAAGCCTATGTTGACTTACTCACTAACTTCCTATACCCCTTTATGGCTATCCATTTCCCACATCAGGATGCCTTTTTAACAAGCCAATGCCCTGCCTCACTGCTCTTCTATGGCAAGGACCAAATTGCAGGAAAACTCCAATGAAGTGTGAAACACTTAAACGGCCCACTCACTCTCCAGATTTGAACCCAATTGAACATCTGTGGGACAGAGTGGAGTGATGCATTGAAGCCTACAACTGACAGCACTCACTGCTTTACAGACAGGAGTTCTGAAATAATGGGCTGCAACACCACCCAAACATTTCAACACCTACTAGAGTTCATGCCACAACATACTGTTACTGTTTGAGGGAGAAAGGTTGGCCCACACAATATCAGGCTAATGGGTAAAATAAATTACCCATCCAGTGTATATTTTAATGTTATAGCTATAAGTAATGCATGCTAATACATCATTAGAAGTATCAGCTGAATTCACTTTGAACAATATAAAAAGTATGACTGAAAAGGAATCCCACCTACCATTCTGTTTCTTGAAGAAACTTCTGCAGCACTCGATTGGGACAATATCAATTGTATTACTATTATCCACTAAAAGACCAGCATTTTGAGTTTATGAACCATTACAAACTGTAACTCACACACCTTTCAAAATATCCTGGTGATTTAGCAATGTTTTCTGGCAGCAGGTTTTAACATCAAGTCTACCATGAAAAGTTAGTAACACAACTTTTCCATTTCACATATGCATCAACATCAATTCCTAGTCAAAAGATTTTACTAAATATTTCAATCTTTGTAAACCATATAACTAAATAGACATGCCATCAGTATCTTAGCTTTGTATTGCATGAATATATTTTTTAATAATAATTATGATAAGCATTCTCTTACAGTTCAACATAACATAGAAATTTTGTTTTAAATATGAAGAAACATATCTAAGACATACAGTATTTACAGTGATGGATTTATGAAAATGAAATCTTTATTTTACCAAAATAGATTTTAATCTTCTGAATCAGGTTATTTGAAAAAGGATAAGGGCACAAGGCTGCCATATTGGTGGCACTTATTCTTGGAAATCTAACAGTGCTACCTCTGTGTTCCTTGGATGTAATACCAAGATTTTTGTGATAACACTAATGCTGTTTATTCTGTTGAACTTCCAGATTTGTCTGAATGCAGTATAAAGGTAGGAAAAATGTTGGGAATTTTAAGCAGAAAAAAACTGCAATTTACAGCATAAAATAATGATGTTAAAAGTTTTGTACTGACTACTATTTTCAAAGAATAAATACTATTCTTCTAAATCTTCTGTTTCACATATTATAATTCTAATGTTTTGACTGAGGAAGGCATTGTGTGATCTATCACTTCTATTAATCAGTATTATATTGTTTATAATGACAATTAAAATGCCAACTGACCATTTCTTTAGTTGAACATCTTGTTGGCTGCTGCTTGGGTTAAACACTTGGAATCTATATCATTTCATGTAATGCACTTATAAAAAAACTATTGATAAAACAGAATGAAGTAGAAACCTTTAAAATTGGAATAAAATCAGAATGAAGTAAAAACCTTTAAAATTCGAATAAAATAAAAGCAGAATAAAATTGAATAAAAAGGCATAAGGAATTGTTTAAACACCTGTAAGGCTATCATTGTTCATACTTGAATCCTCCTCAATCATTCCAAATGCATTTCAGCTGCATAAGTCACAGCCTTCATCTGTGGCGGATGATGTATTTGCTTCAACTGCCAAGTCATCAATGCCCCGTTGATCTTCTGCCAAGTCACGTTCTGCCTCAATGTCATAATCTTCATTGTGCATATCATGCTGAATGTCATCTGCTAATGATTGGTTGAATGAAATTTTCTTGATTATCTTTTTTATTCTTTGTTTTTCATTTTTTATTTTTCCTCTCGGTTAATCAGGTATTTCCATGTGTATGATAGGTCGTATGGAGTATTATTAGTGCAATTGAATTTCTTCGTTTTTTCGATCATTATAGCTTCAGAAGTGAGGATTTGCTTGTGAGTACTATGTGATGTAAGAAGTTTTAGGTTTGTCCAATCAGGATCAGCCTTATTTTCTATACAATACTGAATTAAAGATGTTTGAGCCTGTTTTCTATTTCAATTGTCCAAGTGCTCTTTTAATCTGATATTTAAACTTCTGTAAACACCAGCTTTATTCAGAATTGATATTGGATTTCTACTTTGAGTAAATATTATAAGTGCATTACATGAAAAGATATTAATTCCAAATGGCAGCCAATGGGATGTTTAACTAAAGAAATGGTGAGTTGACATTTTCATTACAATTGTAAACTGTGCAATACCAATTCCTAGAAGCGATAGATTGTACACTGCTCTCCTCTGTCAAAACATTAGAATTATAATGTGTGAAACAGAAGATTTAGAAGAACAATATTTATTCTTAAAAGATATTATTAACAATTACTGTGTAATGCAGCAGCAAGCTTAATTTGAGCTTGAGCTATATCTGAGTTTGTACTGAACGCTGGAACACAGCATATATAAACATACAGTATGAAAAAGTAGGAAAGGTGAAGGAGTGAAAAATACATCACCTGCACCAGTCATTCACAGCTGGACAAAGATTTCACAAAGTTTTTTCCCAGAACTATGTATTGAAGATATTTTCCCTTCTTGATGGCCGATTGAATCATCATTGTGATTTCTTGGCACATGTAATACAAGTGATCAAAAGATGCAAGTCTCAAAAGAATAACAAAGAAATTTCCTTATTGTCCCAACAAGCTGCACAATTTCATTTATCCATCTCCTTTTTTAGCATGTCTTTTGTGAAAAAGATCGTGCTTATATTACCGGTTTGTCCGTCCATCTGTGGACACCATATCTCTGCAACTATTGGTCCGATTTGAAAAATTCTTTTTGTATTGGGAAGCTTAAAATGTGCAAATGATGAACCTAAATTTCATTTTTTTTGTTTTGTTGTTGTTGTTTTTTACCTTGCACAATTTTTGCCGCTAGAGGACATAAATGCAGATGATATCAAATTCAAAATACATTTTATTCCATACATTTGCTTCTAAACATCCGAATTATTATTATTTTTTTAACCGTTCGATTCCACTTATGTCGTTTTGTCGAAGAATATTTTAGGTATAGTCGCTTTTTCAAGTTACGCATAGCCTTTCTGCAAGGGAGCGTAAAAATTAATTTTGTTTTCTCTAATATCTCTGCTTCTAAAACTCTTTTTCTTCAGCGGATATAGCTCTTGATCGGAAATCTTTTGTATATATTGTCTAATTTTAGGTAAAAAATGGTTTGGCCACCAGGGGAGTGTTAATTTCTGCTTCTGATGTATTTGTAGCAAAATCTAAGCTTGTAAAATCTCAACTGAAAAAAATTTGTTCGTGGCCCGATACCACTCGCATTGATAAACCTTTTTGAAATATTTTCTTCTTAAAATAATACATGGTTTTTCTGCCAGTGGGTGGAGATATATATCTTATTTATGTCAATATCTCTGCTTCTAATGGTCCACTTTGAAAAATTTCTTCTTTGTTGGATAAGGTTTCCGGTGTGACATGTTTACCATATAATTTCAAAATTTTCAAGTAGTTCCTAGACTTTCCGCTAGGGGTCATAAAGGTAAATTACGTTTCCCTTGATATCTCTGCTTCTAAAACTCTGATTTGAAGAATTCTTCCTGTATTGGATACAGCTCCTGATGGGGAATCTCTGGCATATAATTTCTAATTTTTGGTAAAGAATGGTTTAGCCACCAGGTGGCGTAAGTGTTAACTTCTGCTTCTGATGTATTTGCAGCAAAATCTGAGCACCTGAAAACTAGATTGAAAAAAATTCTTTCGTGGACCAATGCTGCTTATATCGAAAAATCTTTTGAGAATACTTTCTTTCTAAAATAATGCATGGCTTTCGCACCAGGAGCATAGATGCATTTCTTTTGTTGATATTTCTGCTTCCAAGAGTCTGATTTGAAAAATACTTTCTTTGTTGGAGAGCGTTTCTGCTGCGAAATGTTTCTCATATAACTTCAAAATTTTCTTTAATGCACAAGTCTTCCACCAGAGGGCGTAAGTTCACGCTTCCATTTACATCCATTTTTGCGGCAGTAAAAACCTGATTGTCAGATACTACTATTTTCCATACCAGTTCCATTGAGACTTTGAATAGCTTTCATAAATTTAATTTGCAACAGAGGGTCTTCAAGAGATGTGCTCATTACAACCGAAAATTCGATGTCACCTTTCTTGTAATTTTTGGGCCTTCTGGTTTTCAATTAAATTTGTGTTATCTGGTTGGTAATAATGGTTAGATAACAAGAAGGCACAGTGGAAATTTGCATATGGTTTCTGTATGTTTTTTAAATTTCTGTTTGTCCCCTCCTGAAAAAACTAAGCTATGGGTGGCCCATAGGGGAGGCATCTATGCACATCAAGTATGTTAAACAGCTAGCTAATAATGTTGCACAAGAAAGTAGAATCAATGATAGTGTATAATGAATAGACAGCAAATTTCTGAACTAAATTATAGAGAACTCAATTAAAAAAACAACAACTAGTATTTTTCTTTGGCACTCCACAATTTAAAAATCACATGAACTGATCCCTCGTAACAATCATTAAAAGATTTTCTAATTTTTTTCACATAAAACCACAAAATCATGCGTAATTATGATAAATCCATTTTTCCTTCTCTTGAAGTTTTAGGTTATCATTTACAAAAGGCTAATCCAGTAAACTGCACTCACCACACAACATTCACTGGGAGACAAAAGTGCAGGACACTAATTAGCTACACTATTTCACTAATTGTAGGCTACACCCATTGTGATGACTATAAGATTAAAAACAGTGTTTATGCAAAAATATTTTGTTTTTCTTATTGACCAACATTTCACAGTACTTTGCCCTCATGTGTAATTTGAATATTTACATGCCATTCTTCCTGACGAAGCTAGGCCAGAGCACAGCACAACCTTGGTCAACAGGAAAAATAAAATAATTGTACATAAATGTTCTTAATCTTACTGCTACACTAGACTGTTTTCCCATGATTTGCATCATGTATACAGTTCTACATATTTATGAAACTTTTTTAATCCTTTAAACAAGATGCCTATGACAATTTAGTGGAAAAACAGTGATTGAGGTTATTTCGTCCTTTTACAGAAAAACCCACAATTCACCTTCAACAAAATTTTCTTAACTTCTTTTAAGCAGTGAGGGGATGCTGCTTCAAAATACTGGCAACACTGTTCTCTTTAAAGCCTTTTGGTTAACTGGGACACCTGGTTCTTTTTCTTTGTCAGCTGCTGAGATTGCATAAATATTGTAGATTTTCTCTTTAATTGGGTTCATGAGTTAATTCTGTTATTTAGTTTCAGCGATTTAAAATATAAATGTGTCATACAAGAGAGGGAAGGAGCAAAAGACACATACACATGACCTGACTCACTCTTCCCCACAAAGGTGTGAAAACAGTATGCAACATCATTGATGTTACTTCTAAATGCTTATTTCTGTTTACATAAAAAATCATGTGAAACACCTCAAATTAAAAAAGTTATGTATTTATTTTATGTTGTTTTTTCTATCACATCCACATTATGTTTTACGAGCTAACACAATTCTCCAGAAACAATGCTAAATAGTTACTTATAGTACTAATTAGTTCACAAGGAACAACTTTCACACATAAAAAACCTCTGAAGTATTACAAACCTTCGTTTCAGATTTCAAAATGTATTTAAGCAGTATTCACTCTTGTGTTAACATGCAATTTAAATAATTTTTCACAAGATGCCAATGTTACTATACTCAAGTTAAAGTCTTTTCACATAAGTGAATATAAAGTATCAATTTTCATAACTGAGGCAAAAAATTAAAAGTGCAGCAAAAATATTTTACATGAATGAATTCTGCATGTCATATGCATGAACTTCAATTTATCATTTTTAACAGTAACCTCAGCCTCTACAAACAAATATGGTTGACGATTGCACATATATAAAAATTACTTATTTTTACATTGACTACACAGAAAAGACATTATTTAAATGTTTCATTGTATATAGACAGTTTAAAGCCAAAAATTACTGTACCCATAAAACATGGTGCAAAAATTACATAGCACTGTAAATGAATATCATTTCAAATAGAAAAATTAGCAATACATATTGATATTGGTATGTATCATTTTACGCATAAAGAGCTAGAAACACACACACAACAGAACAAAACACAACTACAATTCAGTCTGTAAGTTACTCAAGAAAGAAGGTGCTAGATGTTCTGAGGGAAGTTAGCCAGGTAACTACAATTCAGTCTGTAAGTTACTCAAAGGAGAGAAGGTACTAGATGTTCTGAGGGAAGTTAGCCAAGTAAGTGAAGTAAGGACGTACAAAATATAAGGCAAATCTTAAAGCACATGTATTTAGGTCACGGATTTCTAGGGAAAATGAACAAAAGGATTAAAACTATGTCTGAGAAATAATGTGCAGAAAACCAAAATATGAAATTAAATTTATTTTCCTAATACTTTAAAGAGGAGAAATGTCTTATCACAACTAAAGGCTGCAAATTTTAAGAACTTCCTGTTAAACAAGAAAATCAACAATACTTCCTAAGGTTCTGTACCAAATCCTTGGATAAATCCACTTTTGAATGAAGAGAAAGGCTATTCCAACTTATTCAAAGGTAGATTTAGCCATGGAGTTGGTTTGGAACCTAAGAAGTATTTTTGATTTTCTTATTACATACAGTTGAAAGTTACATAAATGCAGCTATAAACAACAATCAAATAAATTTAAAAAAATAGCAAATCAAGTATGCCTGCTGCAGGCATAGTCAAATCAGGCAACAAGCCTTGTATTTAGTGAAATCCCAGATTTAACAAGAAACACCAGAACTTTATAGTTTGGTATAATGTTAATTTAAAGCTAATTTGATCATTTTTAATGAATAAAATTTAATGAAATCCAGGATTTAACAAAGGAGAGAAGAGCTCAGATGATGCCTTTTAAACAAGCAAAGTAACAAAATTTAATAAAATTTCATATTTAATGAGGCAAAGAAAATCTGCTACACACTGTCCAAGTTGGAACATCAGAAATCACACCATACAGAACAAAACTGCCACAATGCAAGGGAATCTCTTTTTTTTTTTTTTTTTTTTTGGATTAGAGGTTTCGACGACCACTGTGAGCAATTCAATGAGCAGTCGCCCGACCCTAATTTAGGGCCACTGGTTCCAGGGAAGGGAGAGAGTCAGAGCCATAAGACAAACACAACATCCATGCCACACCGGGATTTGATCCTGGACCCATCTCAGACAGATGACCGGAAACCATCGCTTAGACCACCACCCACCGCGGTGGCGCGAGGGAATCTTGGTGTGCCAGTTGAACAATGCTGATAGAAAAGCAATGGAAGGGGTACATCAAATGCTAAACAAGGAAGTTGTGCAAGAGACTCCACCATCTACTCCAAGGACACACTGTCACTTTGGGAGTATAGCACCACCAGATTCTCTGTCGCCTTGGGAGTATTGCATCAGCAGACTCCCTGTCGTCTTGGGAATATCGGATCAGCAGACTCTCAGTTGCCCTAGGAGTATTGCATCAGCAGACTCTCTATCACCTTCTGAGCATCACATCAGCAGACTCTGCCATCTTGGGAGTATTGCAGCAGCAGACTCTGTCGCCTTGGGAGTATCACATCATCAAACATTCTGCTGCCTAGAAAGTATTGTGTCAGCAGAGTTGAAAACAGGTGACCTACTCCTAGGCAAAAAACACACAAATGAGGCTCACACATACAAGGGTTACTTCATAAGTCATGGCAACCTGGGGGGGGGCAGATGTGTTGCACTGAAGAAATTTCAAAATATACTTCACTGATTAATGTTATTCAAATCAGTTGTTTGTGAAGGGTTTTAAGCAAGGGAAGCAAGCAACAATATCTTTATTCTTCCACCTTACGAGTAGTAACGCTGAACACAGAATTCTACATACAGATTAAATCTAAGAACCTTAAAAGTATTCTCCAAGATGTCAATCACTTACTGCTAACGACGAGCAAGGCAGTTAATATGATCAGTTTCACCAATACTATCAGCCTGACCACTTTCAAGTAAGAGCATTATTCCAGCCGACTAACGTTCATTCTCAATGAAGACTGAAAATGCACTGCCTTTGTGCTTATCTCCCTTCAATGTCCTTGAACATCTGTGCCATCATTAAGTATCACAAGTGTCAGTTTCTCAACAAGATATTTTAAAATTCCAGTCAGAGCTTGGGATTAGGCAGGGGAAAAAATGTTTCCATGAATTATGAAGTAACCTTCATATGTCAGTGGAATTCTGGGTGATGACTGTGGGGAGAGGGGGGGGAGGGGGAGGGAGGGGGGAGAATAATGGAACAGGGATGTCACCTGAGGCAAAACAGGTAAAATGGTCTTCCACTGTCTGCCTGGTTGTGATGTTGCAATTGAACACATTTTGATGTTCCTGCAATTGATGACTTTGTTAATGTAGATGAAACTGTTGTGAAACATGGCATTCTGTCTGCAGACAATATTGCAAAGGCAGTTAAATTAGAAATTGCTGTGGCAAGTGAACGGGAGAATACTTGGGCACTGTTGTAGGCAACAGCCACTGACCGTGTGGAATATCATCTTTTTCGTTTGAAGCAACAGATTATAGCAATGTAAATGTAAAACAGAACAAACAGCATTAGATTCCTTTTTTAACAATGTAGATGCTTCCACATCATGTCTGCTTCAGGATTTGATACTATGTATTCATGTAAATATTTTATTTTAATTTGTACTAATATAGTTAATTAATTAAACCTTTCAAGTATATCCAATCATTATGTATACATAAAACAAATGTGCATGCACATTATCACATATTTGTATTTTTACATGGTGGGATTTTTTCACCCCAAAATGGATTAAGTGAGAATTTCTGTTGGTTCTGAGACTTCGTTATAACAGGATTTTGCTGTATATTTCCTAGATTTATACACTTCACATACATTTTATTTCTTTTTTTTTTTTTACAAATATTCATTCATTCATTACTTATACACACAGACTGGGAAACCGTGTGTCGGTGCCTACAATATGCACTCACTGTTCACTATGTGTTCTTTCCAGTTTGGCCTCCCTCTTTAAGCGTTTATAAACCCTCTCTACAGCCTGCGTACACTTAATAATTATCTATATTAAAGAGATATTTGGCAGTGATATAATGATTTGTTTTGTTTTTTTAGTTTCACAGTATATGTCATTTGGTGGTAACTGGTCAAAAATGAAACTGCGAAGCAGTTCTTAGTTTTCTGCTTGAATCACATGACATGTTTATTTGTCTTTGCTTAACACAATGGAAACTTTCAGCTTCCTGCTACTCAGTGGCTAAGGGAGGAACATCATGATTGATACAGGAATAAATACATTGCAAAATCTGCATCCTTTCTGTTAATAATTTGTAATTGAGTTCTATAACAGTGCTATGATCAACTTTTTTTGTAAAAAAGTTTATTCTCAAATATTTTTTTTTCATTGCAAATGAATAACAGGAAGACTATATGGAAAGACCAAAACATGAACTGTAGCCATAATTCACGAGCTTTGACTTAAAAGAATAATGGGAAACTAAGTGCTTTTATACCCACCAAGTATAACTCTATGTTGATACCCAAAAGAATTTGGAGGAAAGGAAAATAAATACATAAAGCAGTTCTCATTATAGAAAATTACAGGCAATTTTCCCAAAATACCTATTAGCTGGGTAGATAAAAAAAAAAAAAAGAAAAAGAAGCGATATTCAACTGCAGTAGCTTCATGATCTTAACGGTTTCCTGACATTCCTTTATTTACATGAAAGTTAAATACTGCTATCTTAATCTTATGTAAAACAGCAATGAATGAAAATATGAGTCTAATTTAGATAAATATAACTGACCCCCCTTAAACACGAAGCTTGAAACACCCCATCTTGTATTTCACAAAATTTGCTTTACACAATGAACACAAAAGCTGACAAACATGCAAGACCTTCTTTTATACAATGGTTATTTTTACTCATACAGCACCCCAGTTACAAAACAGTTTGTTACTGCATGGTTTAAGATTAAAAATGCAGATCTTGTACAAGCCCTTAATACAGTTCATTTTTAACTGAGATATAAAAACACCATACAACTGCTAGAACATTTTGGTGTAGCAATTAGGAAAGTAAAAATGAAGTTTTCCCCACATATATACTGTCAGGCCTTGAAATTCCTCTGTGTGCAACAGGAATTACAACTGTTGTTCTACAGGAGTCTGAAATTCCACTGCATGCAACAGGAACTACACCAATCATTCAACAGGAATCTGAAATTTCTCTGCCTGCAACAGGAATTACACCAGTCATTCTACAGGAGTCTAAAATTCCTCTGCCTGCAACAGGAATTTACACAAGTTTTTCCACAGAAGTCAGACAATCGTCTGCCTGCAACAAGAACTGTACAATTTGCTCGAGAGGAGTTTGAACTGAAAGTGGAAGATAAGTGGATTTCAACAAAAAAAAAAAAGTTTCATGCTTTAAAATATTAAATGGAACCAAAGAAATTACTAAAAAAATTGTAGATATTGTGATACCCTGGAAGCACAGAAGTCATACAAACAAAACATTGTGCTGTTTTTTTTTAAAATAACATTTTAAATGAACAAACAAAGCATATATTCAGCAAAATGTTAACTTATTCTTTTAAAATTTGCTTACCCCTAAATTCATTGCACTTTTAAAAATATTACAATTAAAAAAAATTCTAATTCACTGATTTTTCTTTTGTTAGGACCATATGTGGATTTAATCTGACACTTTCTAGTGAACATATTTAGTAAAACAAATATATTTTTATTTTCCTGCATTCTGATAACATTTTATCATTTGCATTGTTTAAATTCACTTTTGCTGCGAAGAAATGCAGCTAGAAAAAAATATTAAAAATATATGGCTGCTTATTAAATACATAAGTTACCTAAATATTCTAATATTATTTTGTCAGCCTAGAGAGAAAGTGGCAATAATCACTAGGCAGAAATTTCATAAATTAATTACAGCAAGTTTTCATTGTATACTCTGAACATTGGGTAAACATAAAAAGATTAGCACTTCCACTAATTGACTAATTCTTTGTTTCTTGTTGAATCATCAATTCAGTGATACAAAGATGATGCAAAGCTCTGAAGTTTGTATAAATATTTGCTTCAAGTTTTGTATAATTACCAGACCTTCCAAACTCTCAGAACTAAAAAAACGTAACACTCAGGTAGAAAAATCGTAACACGACACATGCTGATAATGTTTGAAGCCTATTTCAGCAATATAAATTCTTGATGATGAGAATGTAGGGATTTTTTCCCTACATCAAAATTTGATTGAGAAACTAATTAAATCTAAGCAGCAAACACTTTTATGTTGTTAATTATTAGAAAAAATTATGATTACAGGAGAAATCCTCACTCCGCCTAACTTCCGTTTTCAGAAATTTTGAGAGGCTTCAGTAAACTTTCATCTTAGGAGGTCTGCAAGATGTTTTAATCAGGTTCTGGGGTTATCGTTTTTGTCTGCAGCACCAAAATAAATCTGTGATGTGCATTGGCCGTCGCCGCAATTCTGCTACGAGGATTAGTAGAAAATAAATCTGCAACGTATGTCGGCCGTCACCATGATTCTTCTATGGGTGTGGGTGGGTACAAAATAAATCTGCGATGTACACTGGCCATCGCTGCGACTCTGCTACAGGGACGAGTGCAAAATAAATCTGCGATGTACGTCGGCCGTCGCCGCTATTCTGCTAAGGGGACGAGTACAAAATAAACCCGAGATGTACGTCGGCCGTCGCCGATATTCTTCTACGGGGATGAGTACAAAATAAACCTGCGATCTATGTAGGCTGTCGACGCAATTCTGCTACGAGGATGAGTACAAAAGAATTCTGCAACGTAAATCGTTTTTCACGAGAAAAAAAAATTACGATTACGGAAGAAATCCTCACTACACCTAACCTTCCATTTTCGTAAATTTTGAAAAGCAGAAAACTTGCATCTATGATAGGGAGTCTGCAAGATGGTTTAATAGGGTTCTGGGGATGTTGTTTTAGTCTGCAGGACCAAAATAAATCTGAGACGTACGTCGCCCATCGCCGCGACTCCACTACAAGCTTTCTGTCTGACAAAGGAAAAAATGGGGGAAAATAAGAATATTAAAAAACAACAACGTATTTTTGGCTGCAAAATCGTATTAGCATACACTGCAGCATGATTTATCGTACTAAATACGAAAAAATCATAAACAGTTGGCAGGTCTGAATTACGTATTTAAGTTGATAAGAAATGTGACTATCATTTGGTTTAACTTAATGCAATTAAGAAATATGTGCGGGTGGATGCTTTCAGCAATCTGAAGCATGAGTGTAATAGTTCAATAAGAATGGGTGATAAAAAGAATGTAACAATAAAACTAAGGCAGGAAATCTCAATCCTAAATAATATGTTAGTGATCAAAAGGTTACAAAATATTCAACAAACTTAGTGCAAATAAAGCTGCTGCACTTCATTTACTGTTTTGCTTTAATGTTGTCATGTGCAAGAAAAACAAGTTCCTATTTTATCTTTCTTATCATAATAACAAAAGCATCGAACATTTCTTGAGACATTCACTGGGACTACCTGGATGTCCAAGTTACACTTCAAAACACAGTGAAATAGCAAAGAGCTATTTGAATACAGAAAAAGTAAAAGCTACCTGCTGTACTAAATCGAACAGCAAACAACTTTTCCTGTCAGAAAAATGAACTACTTAAATTTTCATACAGAATATTTCAACATAGTTTATTAAACTATATGAATATACTACAGATGATTTACACTCTTCTCAGGTTTCAGTCCCTGGTTTGGCTTGCATCACAAACATAATATTTGTAAGAATGTTTAATGTATTGACATTCTGAACTGTTGAAATAATAAAATATACTTACTTGCATTTGTCTGTTCTTTTAGAAACTACATTAGTGAAACTTTATTAGAGGCGACAGGCAAAACTGCCCCAAGTGGATAAATACTTACCTCAGAAGGGCAACCAGGTAATGAATATGGTCCAGTCCAACCCTGAAGGCGAATAAAATAGATCAGCACAACCTCATGACAGCTTGAATTAGTGAAGCCACTATGATGTAAATGTGTTGTAACTATTCCTGTTTTTTTTATTTTTTTTTTTTTAGATTTTAACCAATGTTTACCTTTTTTATCTGTTGTACTTTAAATTTCATTTTTGAGCCTTTCAAATCTCTTTGCACTTCTAACTCCATCTCAAGTTTTATACAAGACATTGAGCAGACCATATGAAGGGGTGTAGTGTGACGAAAACTAGAAGCATTAAGCTTAACTTCAAACTCATAAAGAACTAAAACTTGAATCACTGGGCTTAATATCAGATTAAAAAGGACCACTGTCTCCTTAAAGCACAGAGTATCACCTTGTCAGGTTACACCTTTATTATACCTTTGGTATGTGGACGATGCCTTGGTCTTTTGGCCTTCGTCAGTTGAAAATTTGTTCTCTTTTGCAACCATGTTGTTGTCTCTTTATCCTTCTATATCCTTTACCATGGAGGTTGAATGTGACAATTCCCTTCCGTTTTTAGACTTCCAACTTCGTAGGAACCCCACCTCCCAGCACCCGAGTTATTCGGTTTACAAGAAGCCTTCTTCTATAACTATCTTGATACCACGAGTTTCCGTCCACCCAACTAGATATAAGGTTTCACCCTAATACTTTCTTATTCGTCGAGCATTTACCCACTCCTCTTCTGTAGCCTTCCGTGAGGAGGAACTTCAAAAGATATATACCATTGCTTATGAGCACGGATTTTCATATTCAGACGTCCATAGAATCTACTGTAAAATCCAGAATTCAACATTTATTACCCTGACACGTGAATGAAGGGATGTCAAATATGTTGGATCGATGACTTACGTCCCTCATGTGAATGGTAATTTATCGAACATCTGTCACAGTGTCGGTTTTGGGTTAAAAACATTGAACATTTATTCCCTGATTAAAAATGATCGGGACCGTGTTGAATTGTTGGACAAATGCAGCATCCATTCCATTACTGTGAAATCTGTCGATCCTCAAGACAAGGACCTTATATATATCGGCTCAACCCTACAGAGACTGCAAACAAGAATTAAGGAACACCAATATAGTGTAAAAAAAGGCTCGTCATCGACTGCTTTAGCCAGGCTTTCTTCAGCTGGTACACATTACCCATCTTGGACAGACGTCTTCATTCTATCTACCTCTACAACGAGGGAAACAGTGCTCTTTACAGAGAGTCTCCACATTTTGCATCGAGTAGACACTTGTTGCAATGATGAAGTACCCAGCTATATTTCCCAGGCCTGGAAAACTTTACTGTCCTCGACTCCGGTTCCTACTTCTAACATCGTAGACTCCGTCCATCATTAATGGAACTCTATAGGCCTCTATTTTCTCATATTACGTTAAAGCAAGTGAATGTTCTTGAATTTCTTTCCTCATTGAGAACGTTTGGCAACGACACCCATATATAAATGTGTTTCTGGAACTCCAACTTGGTCTTTCATCTGATGATGTGCTTGTAGCAAGCACGAAAGTACTCATGTTATTTTAACCATGTAAATATATTTTAACTTGTGTGTGTTTTTAGTTATTAAAGTTTGCCTATAACTGGAACCATTCAGCAAGTTTGAACATCGTGCATTAACAGCAAGTTTCTTACCCTGAGTAGTCACCAAAACAACACAGCAAACTGATGCTAGCCACTATATGAAATTTAACAACAAAAATCAACCACAGGTCTGTATTCACTGATGAACTTTTTACAAGAACAGATGAATACAAGGAAGTCTATATCTTACTATTGCATTTCAACAGTTTAAAATTGAAAATACATCAAAAAGCAACATTTTTACAAATTCTATGCTTATGAGACATACTGAACCGTGGATCAAAATGAGAAAAGTTTAAACTATCTTTCATATATTCATACATTAAGGATCTATCTCAAAGTATTCGCAATGAATATATTAAAATCACATTAACAAACAAAAATTCCATTGCTAATGGAAACTTGTGCATAAATTTTGTACATTTACTTGTTTGGAAAAAGTAACTTTATTATCGAACAAAAATAAATCCTGATAAATTTTGTACAGCAGTATAACTTTTCACATCTAACACATACAAAAAAGTATACAACGTACATGTAAGGTATAAAATATTTACATAAATAATATTAATTATTTAATACATGTTGCAGATTATATTAGTTATTTTGTACCATTAAGGTATGCAATTTTAAATACTTAGCTTTTTGAACACCTTATTTTTCTATAAAAAATAATTACTTAAAAATACAGTTTCATGTGATGTCAAAATCTGTGAGGATTGCAGTTTATTGTATGATGTCCTATTACATGACCTCAATGTTTAAAAACTTTCACTGTTAAGTCTACATAATATCCAAGAAATTGGTCCACATCGCCTTTTGTTGACTGCGTGTTCAAAATTTAATCTGCCTCAACTCTATGTAAAGAGGCTGACTTTATTAGTGAAAAGAGAGACAAACATACATATCTTCCTTTTCATACCTTACATGGTAAAACTGTCTCTTGAATACCCACATTATATCATGGATGCAATGCATGTATGTTTTCCATATAAAAAACTTTCTGAACCAATAAGCATGTATGTACTAAAGATGAGAAAGTTGATCTAAGTGCAGCTATATTCCAAAAGGTTAATGTCAACTAAATTCTGTTTTTGCATTTAGTTTTAAAATACTTTTGAATTGTTTTGTTCTTTTCCCAGATAGGAGTTCTAGAAAAAGTTTAATAAAATGTGTAAAAGGATTAATTTAGCAAATATTAATTTACATAAATATATGAAAGCAGAGCAGAAGATTTTAAAGATTAAACACACATGATTTTTAAAGCTCTTGCATGGTCCAATCTAAGTTTTATAAAATTTGCTGGAAATATTTTTTGTTGTTATAAATATTCAATAAGTCATATTTAGATAAAAATATTTTAAACTAAATTCTAATTATACTATGTTTACATGAGATTTCACCAAAATACATCATGTCAAGCATATATGAAGAAACTTTATGAATAGAAACATGAACATGATAATACTAATGCAGGGCTTGAGAAATATCTAAGATGTTACACACCCACCTGGGCATGTGCAGAAAAAATTAACCTGCCTAGGTAGTAAAAAAAGGATGTCCATACAAATTTATTTTTTGATGCAAAAATCAAGCTACATTTTTTTAGTCAGTATTCCCTCGTCAACCGTAAAAAAAAAAACTTTTGGAGCAAAACATCATATTGTCCCAATGTCTGTACATAGATCATAAGACAGTTACAGGAGTGATATTCCACTGACAGCAATAATAATACGAATTTCTTGGTTTGCAATGAAATAAAAAAATGATAGGAGAAAACCATCTTTCCTATTATAGAAGCAAATTCAGCATTCCAATTTCTTTTTCCAAATCTAGTAGTCAAAACTCATTCATCTTTACACCTGCCCAGGCCAATAATTTAAATATCTCAGACATAGTATTTTCCAAACCCTGCACAATAGGTATTTGCTGTTTGATCTAAAATAACTAATACAAAAGGTTAAGATACTTTCATTTTCTCCTCCTCCCTTCATATCGAGTTTTTCAAAATGTTATTTCGGTTTATAGCTTAGTTATTGCACTTATAAAGTTTGCTATCTTCACAATCAAGTCACATTATTGTGACCACGTCCTACTTTTGACGTCGGCAGCGGGTAGCCAATGAAAGAAGGCACGTGTCATGAGCTGGCTTGGAGGGTGTATAAAGCTGTGCTGTAGGCAAACTGAAAGCATATCATTCATTGCTGTCATGAAAAAATGGAGCGATTTATCAGATTTGAAAAAAGGGATGATTATCGGCTTTCAGGCCAAGGGTGGCAGCCTTTCTGAAACAGCGAAGCTTGTGCACTGTTCGCATGCTGCTATGGTTAAAGTGTATCGTGATTGGAAAAATGGCACCATTGTGAATGAGCGATGTGGAAACTTTTGAGCATCACGTGCCACTGATGTGAGAGGTGAATGTTGGCTTCGAAGGTACGTGAGGGCCAATCAACACGCTACAGTGGAGTAACGCACTGGCCGAATGAACCAGGGGACTACCGGAAGCGTGTTTAAAACGACAGTTCAGTGAACTCTGCTGCGTATGGGGCTCCGATGCAGACAGATGGTCACTGCACATATGCTAATGAAGGTGCATCAACAGAAAAGGCTTACATTTGCATGGCAGTATCAGAATTGGACCTCCGCTGATTGCCAAAGGATTTCCTTCTCCAACGAGTCACATTTTCTGCTTCATCGAACGGATGGACATTGGCATATAAGGCGAGAAACATCGGAGAACAAACACACTTCAACCATTGCTGAAAGAACACAAGTTGGTGGGGGCAGCATTATGGTCTGGGGAATGTTTATGTGGCATTCTTTAGGTTCACTCCTACCTATGGAAGGCACTACGGACCAAATTCATTATGAATCCATCCTTGCAGACCACATACACCCACACAAGCTGGTGGGGGCAGCGTTATGGTCTGGGGAATGTTTATGTGGCATTCTTTAGATTCACTCATACCTATGAAAGGCACTACGGACCAAATTCATTATGAATCCATCCTTGCAGACCACATACACCCATACATGCTGATTGTCTTCCCTGGGGCGGATGGGATCTTCCAGCACAACAATGTGATGTAACACACAGCTAGAAATGTCAGAGAGTGGTTGGAAGAGCAGAATGAAGATTTCAAAGTACTTCCCTGGCCCCCTAATTCCCCAGACTTAAACCCAATTGAGCATCTGTGGGACCACCTTGCTCATGTTGTTCGCTCTGTGGGTCCTCTATAACACACCCTCCAACAGCTGTCAGATGCACTGCAGTCAGCATGGCTCCACATACCTGTTAACACCTTCCAGCACCTTGTTGAGTCACTCCCAGACAGTCCAGCTACTGTTCAAGCTGCACACAGCGGTTACCCTGGATATTAGCTGGTAGTCACACTAATGTGGCTTGACCATGTAAAATTTGGCACATTTATTCTAACAAGTCTGATGCCTTATTTTTACAAATTAACTACTGGACTTTGACGAATTACAAGGCGATTGAGAAAAGAGGACATGAATCATACATGACAGACATCCATTCTGAATAATTTATGTTTTGATGTTTTGATGGGGGGGGGGGGGGGTATACCACCATGAAATATAAAAAATATTTGCTACGTTGAAGATAAGGCATAAGATTTTAGGTCAAAAATCAATGGTGCACAGTTCCTCAAAAAAAAAAAAATAAGTAAAAAATGAAATGTTCTTAAAACACCATATACTTAGAAATGAAATGTTCTATATACATCAGTTCTTTTATGCTATGTTCATCTTCACCATTGTTTCCTTCTGTGTTAGTTTCAAATTACACAATTTCTTCACTTCATGTTTCAAAAATAAGCTTCATTTTTTTAAGGTTCACACAGATGGGGGAAGTCTATTTTAACCATGGAATACATTTTCAACAATGAATTTATAAATTAATCAAGTACATAAATCATTTTTAGAAACCTGAACAATTATTCCTTTATGCTCATAAACTGTTTCTATTTATCCAATTCTGAAATATCTGGAAGAAAAAATATGTTAATGAGTTAGTTTTCTGGGAGTTCTTGAACACAATCTCATTTTTTTTTTCTTTTCGTTCGAACCATTTCTTTATGCACTTGAAAATTTCCACAACTTGCTTTGGAGACCTAAAAAATTATTGCTCACCAGAAACACCAATAAAATATTTTCAATAAACTGTAGTTCACTGATCCTAATGGCAGTTTTTATTAAAGAGCAATGAATTAATTTCTGAGTACATGGTTTACATAGAGTAACAGACAAACATGAGATGTTTTTTAAAAGTAAGTGAAAAAATCTTTTTCATAGATTTAATACATTGAATATTTTTGCTACTCACAGAAATGCTAGTAAAAATAAATGAAATAGCTAGGAAAATCAAACTGATGGAAGAAACAGTCTTAAAATTATGTTGTGAAAAACACAGTTTAATGTTATCCTTACTCCTCATAAATCATTCTTCAATTCTTTGTTTAAAAAGGTGAAGGCAAACAAATTGCTAAATTCAAAAAACATGCTAAAGATTTTTTTCTTTAATGGTTAACCTTCTGAACAATCAGTGTCATTTCATTTTATGACGCCTTTATTTAGACAAAAAAATCCACAATATATTTTTTTAAAAATGGGTACAAACAGTTTTTTCATCAGGAACTCACTTGTTTAATAACAGAACCAAAGGTTAGAAAAATGTTTTGACCAAGAAAAAATATACCACCTTTTGGTGCAATATGTTTGATATAAATAAAATACTTTAAGGAGATGATGGAAGTAAAAGCCTCTTTACTGTACTGATTCTGTTCTTTGAGTTCTTCATTAAGTTTTCTATAAACATAATGACCAGATGGCCTGTTTTGATAAGGGTTTTTCCCCTTTGTGTTTGTGAGTGCAATTTATTGCGGTTTTACCTCGGAGGGAAAATGGTAAATTTTTAACAACCTGCTAAATGGTAAAATATGTGTTGCAAAAAGATGGTAACAAAAAAATATTATATATAATCATCAGACTGGTGAGACATAGCACTACAGCCCTCCACAATCTGAACTCCCACGTTAAAGAATAAACAAACATTCCAGGAATTCTGAATGAATCAAATTTTGTGTCAAAGATTGTACAGAATCTACTTCATTCAAATGCAGAGGTTCATAGACTATAAAACATTTCAATGTATCTCAATGCAATAAAGAAATTGTCAAAATGAAAAACAATGGTAAAAATGGAAAGGTTCCTGTGGTTGTACTGGTAAAATGTCATAAGATCATTTTAAAAAAAATTGTAAAAAGTATGACAGAAATTTTTCAAACTTTTCTGATTTCTTATTCAACATAAGATAGAATTGAACATGGAGTTATTATATCATGAACAAGATTTACTTGAAATCACTTTATACAGCTTTTTCTTTTTGAAACTAACACAAAAGTAAAATATTTTGTCTCACTACAACAATAAAATTTAACTTACACATAGAAGTATAGTATGCTACGAGAGACAGATGTTTCTAAAAAAATATTCTTTGATGACTCAAGGACAAAATGTTCCCTTTACCTTTCCTGTTTCAACTACTGTTCAAATAATGCAGGGCGGCAAATTCCTTGTGTAATATTGCCAACACTAGTAAAAGCGTTTTGCTGGCATGCCCCAGAAATTTCCACATTATAAATGTGTCTTCTAAAACACTACGGAAATTTTTTCTTGACGACTGATAAAAGAGTTAATGTGTCAACATGCCTTGAAAACCCTTCGATGTTCATAAACTCAATTTTGATTGTCGTTATGATTACTACTGAGGTAGAGGGTGGCGAATGTCAAGTGTAAACTCATGGTGTGATAACATTAGCTGCTTAACCACTACCCCAGGAAAATTTCTATCAAGATAATCTCAAACAGTTTTAACAAAGAACTTTTGGGGCTTTCCAGTTAAATGGTACTCTTACATTTTAAAAGTATTTTTATTTATCTCTTTTATCGACTTATCCGATATATATTTTTGCCCACTCAACTGAGTATGACCAAGTATGCAAAGGAAAACAAGTCAAAACACGAGACTGCACATATACTACACCTAAAATAGTTATTTGATTAGCTTGAAAGTATTCATGTAGGTTTGACACTTGCTTTCCCTTGTTACTTTTTAAATGTAAAAAATACTTTTGAATTACCCAGGTACTAACTTCATAAATCACTACCTTACTTTCTACAAGTTGGAATACACAGCAAAGATTTTGAACCAAAATATAGCATCTACCAAAAGCTTAATCAATGATTCTTGCAGAAATATATTAATTACGTTGACTACTCCTAAAGCATCAATATTTTGTCCAAGCATCAGTCACCCATTAAAAAAAAAAAAAAAAAAAGAAACCCTGGCTATTGCCACAACAGAAACTTAACAACAAAAGCACCAGTATTTTGTCCAAGCAGAAACTTTTTCAGTGCTGCAATTAAAAAACCTCTACACACTGGTACAACAGAAACAAACTTAAAAAAACTTTGTAAAGAATCTGACTAGAAGTCTAAATGTAAACTGTAATGGAAGCAACACCAATATTATGATTGGGAAAGGGAAAATGTCCATGTTTTCTCAATAAGAAACAGCAAAGATTCTGAAAAAGTACCTACAAAGCCACTGAAGTCCCTCTCTTCCAAGGTTGCAAAGGGAAACAGAGGTTCTGACATGGCATTCCAGAATCATCACACAAACTCTAAGGAATGTCATTGATTAATAGGCTTAAGTAATTGTCACTAATAACCTTATTTAGTAAATTCTGTTCAAAATGTTTTTAAATAATGTGTTGAACAGAATTTACTAAATAAGGTTATTAATGATCATTATTTAAACCTATTAACTATATACTACATAAATTTGAGTACACTATAACTCCAGGTAAAATGCATCACATCTAATGTCATTGATATTTTAAAACTACCTTGACACTTTAGCAGCGACACACTAAAAAAAAAAAAAAAAAGAAAAAAATATATACCTGGACTGCATCATTTGTTCTACAACTGCTGATTTATTTTGTCCATGTCTGCTATTGGTTGGCAGTTGTCAAAAAATAAAGGTGTGCATTTACAATAAGAGAAAATCGTGGAAGTGACCTCACTGGGCTCAACAAAACCGTAATTCTGTCAGTAGCTCATGAAAAAACTAAGACAAAACAATAGCTATCACATGACTGCATGTTTAACTCCACACCTACCTTATCCTCCTAGAATAATTCCACAATTACACCATTCTTTATCACCATAAAAGTAAGCAACTTTGAATAGTTTGATGGATCTACTACTGTTTTCCTTAATAAAAATAACTTCACCTTCATGAAAATGTGGAAATCAAAATAATTACACAAAAGTGGTTGCTTTCCACATAAATGATTATTTTTCACAATGTTCTTTAACACTGTGATAGAGAAATCATTTTTCCTCCAACCAAAATTGTAAACATTTTGTAAAATTCAAGTGCCTTTTGTTTCCAGATTAACCAAAAATGCAATTCCACTAAATTTCAGAACAATCATCATCAGCATTCACAATAATGTCTACAAGTTATGGGAGGGGGGGGCACATGCTTTTGTTAAAAAGCACAGGTGTGTATAAAAAAAATCCTGATTTTTTTATTAATTACAAGAATTTTCTTAATAAGGAGTACACAATTTTAACTTTTCATGAGGCTTACACACCATATCATGAGGTGTGATATCCTCACAAAGAACCTACTTAAGACATTTTCATGATAGTAAAACCTCTTATAAAGTTAAAAAGCAGATGAATTATTAATTTACTAGCTTTGGAAAACTGTTTAACTTAGGAAAGTTATACATGCATGTAATTAGCATAGAATTATTCCAATTTTGCTAGTGTTCACAGGTTTTTAGTAACATGAATGCAATAAAAATAGAATACTGATAAGGTTTTATTTTTTAGTCTTCACAGTATGGCATATATAAAAATGCACTCATAGAACATATAAATATAGCATCAGAAATGCTTGAACACCACCTTTTACATACCTAACAGCAAAATTTCCACTTGAATACTTAGTTTGGTATTATTACAGCATTTCTAAAGTTTATACACACACATATAAAAGCATTATAAGCAAAATGTAGATAGAGCAAGACAATCTGGTTAGTCATAATTTTTGTGCCATAGTATGGCATAGTTTGTTTTGTAAGGGAATACTGTCTGATGTATTTACTTAATTCTAAACAGGTTTAAGTGATGTACAAATACATGTTGCTAACACAAAAATGTACACTTTTTATACATTTATTAAAATCTAATAGCAGTAGTTTGTAAAAGAAATGATAACAAAGATTACAGTACAAATGATTATTTTAAAAAGTTAAATATCATAAAACTAAAACTTGAATATTCCAGTCAGTGAAATGCCAGAAATAATTGCTTGAATAATTTTATCTGACACAAGTTTCCCTCCACTGATATTAGGCATCAAATGCATCAGTTCATAAAACTAATGTCATTATATTCATGATTAAAATGGTGACAACAGACAGAAGAATTATCATTTGCCAAAAGGTTGAATAATGCAGTTACACTATTTGCCTTGGGGATTAATTTAGCATTTTGAAAAAGGACACACTTAAAAAAGTTATACCCTACTTAGTATCGCATTATGAATACTTGAATGTACAAATATAATATATATTTGTACACAAGTCAGTACTGTGGAATTTGGTGGCTTGGTGTAATAATAATATGTATGATTATGTATAGCACCTTTCACTTCTGCACAGTCTACTAAATGGAGAAGCAAAACAAAGAGCGAAAAAAAAAAACTTTGAAGCATCAAAAAGTCATTTTATGTTCATGTTTTTCACTTTGCAGAAATTTTCACTAACACAAAAATGCATTTTGAAGGCCACAACCCTTCCCCCACCCCCCACCCACTTCCAACAAAACACTGTAGATGCAAATGAAACCATGGGAATTAGGGTTTGTATAATGGGACTGATTAACTGCTGAAGTTAATCCATTTCCTGAAAAGAAATGTGTTTGATACAGAAGCTATCTTGCCACAAAAAATATAAGGTACAACTTGTTTTAGTGCTTCATGGAAGGAATCAAATTCAACATTTATTCCAGTCTTACTATGATGCCTGCTTATGAAATTATAATGAATGTGTAGAGATGCAAGATAAATTGCCCAATAAAATCAATACAAAATTTCACAAGTTACCATTCATATTCTGAATCTCTCTCCAAGGAACATCAGTAAGTCTGCTCATTTTCTGAGAGTCACACTTACCTGAATGGCTTTTAAGAATAAAAGTGAATATATTCTAATGATGTAGTTTTAATGGGGGGGGGGGGGGGTGTACCATAAAAGAGCTATGTCTGAAGAGGGACAAAGTTTCCCAACATAATTAGTTTTCTTTCTACAAAGTGCCTCACAGGACATGCAAACTTTTCTAATGTGAAAATTTATAGTTAAATCCACCTAATGGTTCCTCTATGCTCATGTTCAACTAATCCAACATAGTATTTTGACATACAGGTACAATATGCATGAACCAGGAAAGGGTAATGTGGCAAAACATTAGTCATGAAAGTCTACTCTCTTTTAGAAATGTGAGGTTCTTTTCTCTTTTAGAAATGTGAGGTTTTTTTCTCTTTTAGAAATGTGAGGTTTTTTTCTCTTTTAGAAATGTGAGGTTTTTTTCTCTTTTAGAAATGTGAGGTTTTTTCTCTTTTAGAAATGTGAGGTTTTTCTCTTTTAGAAATGTGAGTAAATCTAAAAACACCTTGCTAATGTTTTATATTTGATACACTGCAGTGATATCAGCATTCCAAAATACACAAATCAGTGTTTAATGTGCTGTTTATAATTTTTGGCAAATGATAACACTGCACATGCTGTTCCATATCTTACAAGCATGGTACATATCACACCACGTTCGTCACACTAGAAAATCAACCAATCTTTGTATGGCTTTACAAAGTCTAACAGGGTCACACCAAGTTATACTTTCTGGGACTATAAAAAGTTATTATATACAGTTTCCAGAAGAAAGAAATCACGTACAGGAGCTGTCTACCAATAAATCATTTAAAGTGACATTCTGGGATTATTAATACTGCAAAAACTTCGTTCCCCATGCTTGAGCATACAGTATATTACAGCATAGGAACTTGGAAAGTTCTAATGACAAGTACAATGTTTCCATCTGCTTTGCACATCACCACAATGTATAAAGAAGCATGCCACAAAACAAACATTTTGCAACCAAAATTTCTGAATGGTAGAGTAAAAAATACATCATGACTGAGTGTTGACTTGCAGCATTCTTCAAGAAAAATTCCAGTAGTTCCATCTTCTCATATGCATGGGAAACTGAAAGTAAATACTTTGCAAGGAAACTTTAACAGGTTTTGTCAACCAAGTATTATATATTTCTCAGCATTTTGTTCACTGGTACTCTCTTTCAAGGACTTCATAATACTGGGTCTTAAAATAACTCCATTCAATAGCAGAGATATTCAAATCAGTAATACTGAAATATGAAATAAGTCATATTAAAAATTATAATAACAATCATGCACTTACATTTATTTTGTACATGAAGTAACTGTGGGTGAAAAATAGTTCATTTTGTAAAATTTAAAACAAGCTATCAGGAAAGTATGATTAAAAATTATTAACCTGATTTTTTTTTTAAGTGCATCACAGAGTAATAATGAGACTACTCTGAAATTTTTCTTCAGCAAGGGTGGTGTAGATGTAGTCCAATGTACAACTAAGAGATAGCATTACACTCAAATGAGATTGAGCTCTCTGAACTGCAGTTACAATCTCCCAAGCAAGAGATGTAATCCATATTCAGAGCAGTGGCGGCTTTTCAGGTGAAGTAGGTGAAGTGCCTCTTCACCTATTTTTCTCAAAATGAAGTTTTATTCAGTATTTTTTTATAATATATTCTTTTTTGCCTGTATTCAGTTCCAAAATACTCAAAATTTTGAATAGATATATTAATTCACATGGCGCGCTCAATACGGAAAACAAATTCTTATACGCAAAACAATGCAAGTGAAAAGCCGAAATGAAAATGCTTCCAGTCTGCAGTTTTCCGCCGAGTTGCCATGGTAACCATGACGTCACCCTCCCCAATCTGCTCGCTCAAGTGAAGTGTTTCAGCTTCACGCGCCTTACCTCTGCACCTTTTGAGCGTAAAATAGTGAGAGATCACAGTGGAGTGAGTGGGCGGACTACCATTCAATCTGCTAGGGCTTTTTTTCCCTTGTAATGCTGTGGTACATTATTTTCCGAAAGGAATTTGTTCTTTCGTGCTTTGTGATTATTTGTTGAAAGCTTTAACTGATATTTTAGGTTTGTGTACAATTTAACTGATAGTGATAGTTTTTCGTATGCAGCCTGTGGACGACATTGTTTGTAATTTATTGCAAACTCCATTTACTCTGAGGAAAGATGAAGATGAAAGAGACATTTTGCTTCAAGGACGACCAACGGATTCAATGACAATTGTTGCCAAGAACCAAATCAAGAAGAGCGGTAAATCCTACAATATTAATTTTGAAAAATTGTTAGTTTACTGAATATAAATGGATTTGCAGCACTTCTGTGTTAATTTTTTTGGGGGCCCTGCTTACTTTTTAGTAATAAACATTCAGCGTGGAATAAAGACAAATTCTCAGATTTATTAAGCGTAACACGGTCACTTCATAAACATCGTGATTCTAGCGAACACCTGAAATGCGGATTAATGTTAAGGAATTTTGAAAAAATTCAAAACACCATTGCCGATGTCCTGAGGAAGAATGCTAGGCTTTTGAAAATGCATTTTAACGAAAATGTTCTTTTAAATAGACTTTTCCTGCAGACAGTGATTGATGCAGTATTAGTCTATACTGTATTCGAGCAAACAAGAACTAGCATTCCATGGCCATGACGAAAGCATGGGCTCGATAAATTGTGGAAATTTCATTGAATTACTTTCATTGTTGATATGAAGAAGTTCTTTAGAAATTGAAAATCAATACGAAAGGATAAAAAACTATTCAAAATGAATTAGTTGAATGTATTTCTGAATATATAAACGATCACGTCAAAAATTAAATAATTTTTTATTGTTGATTCGGAAGGTGTATTGGTTGAGGGAGTTTTGGGTTTCCATGATGTGAATGAAGATAGAACGTCAGGAGCTTTATACAAAATGCTAGACAAAATTTTGGAACAGTTTGATTACCAACACAAATAAATATGACAAAGTTACGATGGGGCAAGTATAATGTCTGGACACTTAAATCGGCTACAGAAAAAAAAGTCAAGGATAAAGCTTCTCAAGTTGTTTTTGTTCAATGCTTAGTTCATCGTTTGAATCTTGTATTACACCAGAGTTTTTCTAAAATTTCTAAGTGTCGAATACATTTTGCAAGCCTCAGTGGAATTGCTTCGTTTGTTCACCATTCTATGAAGCGGTCTTATACACTTATATCAACAACCGCAAGATGCAGACCAACCATAACAAAAAAACTCGATGGTCCTCCACTTCGAAATTAGTAAGTGTAGTTGTTGAAGATTGGGATAAATTGAAGGAAGTGTTCAGATTTCTGACGAATAGCGAATAATCAGACAAAAAATCAATTCATCTTGCCAAGGGGTTTTTGAATGATACGAACACTTTCGAATTTACATTTTCGGCTCCACCGATCTATTATTCGAACTTTTGAAGAAAAAATAACTAAACATAAACTACTGTGTAACTCAAATTAAAAAAACAAAAAAAAAAAACTCGTGAAATTTTGAGCCATAAAAGGAACGATGAGTTATTTGAAACACAGTTTGGAAAAGCTAGCAAAATCACAGAAATAAGCACGGGAATATGCTGCTCTTACACAGGAAACAATTTTTCAAAATTATAAACAATTGTATTTCGAAATTTTGGGCCACATTCTTATGGAAATGGATATAAGATTTCAAGACTGTAAGAAACTTCAATTTGTTTGACTTGCTGACACAACCAAATTCGAATAATTTAATGCATGCTTTCCCACTCGCGCTCTTGAAAATCTGCATTTTTATGGAAACATATTTACTAAACACCAGCGCCTTAAAAATGAACTGAGTCTTGTATATGCCGATGAAAAATTAAGGAATATATTGACTCAAGAACTCCTTCGGGTGTTTCACGGAGACAAAGACATTTTTACAGAAGATTATAAATTGGTTTTCCTCTGTTTAACAATTCCATCTACAAGTGTGCCAGTGGAAAGAAGTTTTCTTAAAAGAATACAAACTAGCTCAAGAAACACTAGTTCCCAAGATAGACTTGCTTCTCTGGCAAATATTTCTATTCAGGAAGACATTTTATTGATGCTCACGAAGAAACAACCATCTAACCATCTTATGACGACATAATCGACAAATTTGCAGCTTTAAGAGGAAGAAAAATTGATTTAATATACAAAAAATAAGTAAGTCCTCATTAAGGGATTTTCATTGTAGACAGTATATATCTTTTCATACTGCTCTTGTACCTCTTCACCTATTTAATCACGAGCCACCACTGATTCAGAGACAATTTCAAAAGAACTGACACTACAGTTATCACTTCTGAGATATTCAGTTTCTTTTGTATGGGTTATTTAAAGGAATGAGTGTGTGCAAACAATTCTTTTTTACTAAAGGAAGTAATGTACAAACTGTGAATAATGCTGTATAGCAACTGCAGTGCAATTCTGAAAACAGGGTGTACATCTCAAAATAATAAAATGCCAAAGCCTGTTAACTTTTATGTTACATTCAGATTCACAAATGCAATCAATTCCATATCTGTAGGAGGGAAGAAATGGAACAAGGTGCAGAAGATTGGAATACCAACTTTAACATCACCTTGCACAAGTAGTAAAGAGGATAGGAAATAATATTTCCCACTGTTGCTTGCGTGGAACTCCACATCAAAGGCTAAAGAACAGAAAATAATGTAACAAGGGTGAAATTCGAGATAAGATTGACATTCAGTTAATGTAGGCAAGGAAACTTTACGCCACACACAACAGTAAAGGATGAATTCTACTTAAAAGATGCCAGTAACAGAAACAATTATGGTACATCAATATGGGCTACAAACTTTTACAATAATTCTAAGATGAGATTTTTCAAGTTTCACAATTATACACATCATAAATATACAAAATTACAAATGGAAGAACAGTTACAATACATTGCTGATAATTTTCTTTTCCCTTTATACAAGCTATCTTGCTGGCAAATGCATAAAAATTAAGCAATTTCAGGTTAATACTAAATTGCAGCAAGATATTATTCAGTAGTAAGTACACATCAAAAATTTTTTTTTACCGTGGCCTCAAATCATTGACAAAAATTATTTACACATACAGGCCAAAGTTTCACGGGTAACAAAAAGACCATCCACAATATTGGGAAAAATTTGAAATGATATACAATGCTCTTATGTACATATAGGGACACTGCATAATTTTTACAATTTGCTTATAATCTCCCTTAATTATATACATTATTTTGATCACACTAACATAGGGAGAACATGCACAACACACTTAAGTAACACAGCACAGAAATCAAGTAATTTACCAACGTTTGTGAAAAGTTGAATGAACCCAATCCATACCATTTGACACACTCTGAAGCAGGGTACTGTCAGCATGATGATTTTGGACAACATCTGAATCACTCTTGCCTCCAATAACTGGTGATATAGTGAAAAGGTGAATATGAAGATGAGAGCATATCTGATTACACACTATTATGCAATGGTGGAGGAGATCAGCTGTTGAGTATATCTGAAACAAAAGGATCATTTTCAGTTCACTTACATGAAAGTAAAAATCTTCAGCGAAACAAAATGTTTTTCGGAAATAACATTTTAAATTCAGATACTAAAAATGCAATAAGAGTGGCAAACTACCAATTAACTGAAACACAAGCAAAACTTTTAGCATTTTCAACACAATCTGTTATGCAGTTTCATATTAAAAACAAAAACAAATAAAACTAGTTGTAAATGAACAGTTTAACACATGAAGCTTGGAAGTGGTCAATCTCCATTGTCGTGATATGACTAACTCACCCAAGCATATTCTTTCAATCTAAAGGCTATGGTTTGTTATCTTCAGTAAAGCACAAACTGGCATGATACAAAACTTTGGGAGAAATTTCAGCTTTAGTTCAACCTCTCAAAGAGGAACGTCGCAAAAAAAAAAAAACATTTTGCAAGAAGTGGCTGGACTAACAGCATATGTGAAATATTACATAACATCTGACAGCATAGCAGCAGCTGGTTCTATTTACCAATGAATCAATTTTACAACATGAAATAAAAAAAAATGCAGTAAATTAAGTTTGGAGGCAACTTGGAATTGAAACATACATGGCTTTATAATAAATATTATACGGGTATGTATATTACATCAGTGTCAAAAATTAAAGCCCGAAAGGCACTTGCGGGCAAATAATCTAAAGCACCCAATGAAATGTTACGATGTTCACAGGACATATGAAAATGGATACAAGAAAATGCCTGCAGTGAAAGTTTGCATATCAGTGGGCAAAATGCTATCCAATATGTAAAGTGAGTTACATGCTTAACGCCAATGTTGAACAGCAGTGGAACTTTTCACTGACAGTGCACATAAGAAGCATTACGGTGGCTGCAAATGCTTTCTTCATACCTCACACACATGTTTTGACACTGCATGGTGACAAGTGACAGGATGACTAGAAGCAGGCCAGCTTGAGGCAGAGGTTACAAGGGATTTGAATATCCATCCCAGATTGGTTTCACGATTACGGCGGCAATTCAACAACACTGGTGAAGTGTCACAAAGGCCTGGCAAAGGTTGTCCAAGGCATACGACACCTCGTGAGGATTGTTATGTTGCTTGAATGGCACAGCATCATAGGTCCTATACAGCCCTTCATTGTTTTCGTAGCTCTTCGCTGCTACTGGGACTATGATATCAAGGCAAACGATATATCAAAGGCTTAATGGAATTGGCCTTTATGCCAGGAGACCCATAGTTTGTGTCCCACTAACCGCATCTCACAGGAGAGCTCGCTTGAACTGGTGCACACAATGTCATTACTGGTATCAAGGCAAATGATATATCAAAGGCTTAATGCAATTGGCCTTTATACCAGGAGACCCATGGTTTGTGTCCCGCTAACCACATCTCACAGGAAAGCTTGCTTGAGCTGGTGCAGCAACATCATTTCTGGAGCTCAGATGAATGGGCCAATGCTCTTTTTACAAACGAGTTCAGACTCAGCCTACAAATGGATTCTCATCAGCATTTCATCTGGAGGGAACAGGGAACCTCATAATTCTGCAAACATCCATGAACGAGAGTCCTTTGGAGGCGGTGGTCTGCTCATGTGAGGTGGAATTATGTTCAATGGTCTCACACCACTCCATGTGTTCACAGGAGGCAATATGAATGCTGAGCATTATAGAGACAAGATCCTACAGCCCTACATTAGACTTCTCTGGGGAGCTGTTGGGCTTCAGTTCCTTTTAATGGATGACAACACATGTCCCACACAGGGCTCAGCTTGTTGATTTCCTGTAGAGTAAGGCTATTCAGTGGATGAACTGGCCAGCCAGGTCTCTGTACCTGAACCCTATACAGCATGCCTGGGATACTCAGGGACAACACATAGCAGCTCATCCTCCCCTCCCAGAACCCTGCCCAAGCTACGCACTGTTCTTATCGAGGAATGGAATTCTTTGGCTCCCAAGTTCATCAACAACCAGGTGTTGAGTATATATCATCATCATCATGAGACCTGTCCATACAAGTGATCACATTCCTTATTAAGACATTTTTAGGTTACATTCTTACATCTTACCTTGGTAACATTTGCATATATATTACCTTGCATATGCAAAATGTGCACATATTTGTCTGTTATAAAACGCTTATTACCCTCATGATTGTGTCTCTTCGGATACCAAATGTCACCACCAGCTATTATGTGTTTTGCTTTTTATCCCTCTGAATACCTTTTGAATTTTAATTTTGGACACCAGTGTATATGCACAGGAGACTTACTGTGCTAAAGGCATTGAATTATCTCATGTATGGTTAGTCAAGTGTGGCCCATTGTGAATTCCTGAGACTATACCAAAAAAAGAATTTTGTGAAATTACAAAATGTTTGCAAATTGATCTACAATCAACAAGGTCCAAATTTTTAGAAGACAAATTTCCTCTATGCCTGAAGTGTGGAACAGTTTTATTGAAAACGGTATTAGATGCTGTAAACTTGGACAACACCCTACAGATGACGTACACCTGTTTCCAACAAAGGCTTGGTGCAGGTTCACACAGTCCGATGGTAATAAATCAAATAAATTTGGAATAAAAATTTGGCTTTTAGCTAGTTGTGATAAAAACAAGTATATGTACTGAGTGGATTTCGCTGCTGGGGAAAAGATTAGCATATAGATGCAAACAAGAGTCTCTCTAAAAAATACTGTGATGAAGCTTTTGATACTTTTCTGTAAAAAAATACAAGCTTTATAACTGAACCTCTATAGTTGAAAAGTTGTGAGCAAGGAAGAAATATAGTTGGAACAACAAATCACTTGACAAAGAAAAGTGCCCTAATCAGTAAAGTAACAGCTGCACAAAACTTTTTTGATGAATCACAGATAAATGACTGTTAATGAGGGTATGAAAAAAAAATGGTTTTCTAGTCATAATGAGACCGATCAAGAAAAAAAAAACTGAACTTTTTAACCGGAAGAATATCAGAACAAGCGATGAGCAAGTATGAATATAACGCAGCACAAGATGGAATTGTTCGCTGTAATTTATTAAGTAAATATTAAACTGGAGCACACACTGTATCATAATACAAAATTATTGAATTCAAAACAAAAAAACATAGTTTTAAAAGACACTGCTTTAAATACAGTATTTGTTTTGTTTTGTTGTTGTACTTGCTAGAACATCAGATCAAGTTTCCTCTTGTATTGTTTTCTTCCCAACAAGTTCCATTGCCACATTTGCCTTTTGTTGACTCTGCAGCTGCACAGCATTCATTGCTTAATTTTATTTTCTGTTGATATGATTTCCTTTTCATTTCTTCATTGTCACTTTCCTTTTTTTTTTTTTTTTTTTTTAAATTCCTTCAGATGACAATTTTATCCATCATGCTGAAAGCACTTTCAGACTGAGGACCATGAATACATAATATCAAAACTTTCACTATTTTAAATAATTTTGAAAATATGAATACTTTGAACAATATGCATCAATTTATACAAATTTCACCTTCCTTATCAAGATTAAATCCAAACATTTATGGGGGAAAGTTACATTTAACAACAACACAGGAGAGTGAAAACATCAGGGGAGGGGGGATTGCAATTACAGAAGAAATCTGAGTTTCATTTAACTTCCGTTTTCAGAAATCCCCCCCCCCCCCATTTTTAAACTTAGATACAAAAATTTAAGGAATAAAAGAATATTTAGTAACAAAACTGGGCAGAAAGTACATTGCATGAGAGAAAAGTTAAGATTATGGGAGAAATCTTTACCCCCGTCTAACTTCCGTTTTTAAAGGTTTGAAAGACAGAATTCTGTCCTCCAATGGAAAACGGATCCCTCACCACCTCCAATCCCCCCAAATTCCTGTTCAGTTGTGCATCGATCTCGAGGATGTCGCAAATGATAACGGAAATGGCGGAATTCCTCAAATGAATGGAAGAATCTCATGCCTAAAAACTACAGGGAAATTTTCGTGCCGCCTTTACTTCCGTTTTCGGAAATCGTTGCCCACAGTTTCATGCTGAAACACAAACATTTATGCAATAAAATCATACTTGACAACAATACTGGACAGAGGCAACATCGTGAGAAAAAAGAAATAACAATTACGGGAAAAATCTTTACTCCGTTTAACTTCATTTCCGAAAGTTTGGGAAGACAAAATACCGTTTCCAGATGGAAAACGACCCCCCCCCTCCAATTAATGCCAAAAGAATTTTTCTTCAGTTTTGCACCCAAATGACGATAGAAAAAGCGGAATTCCGTGAATCCGTGAAAAAATCTCATGTATGTCTAGTTCTAAACACACTTTATCCAAGTGTAAAAGTACAATTCCAAAGAGAACTTTCTGACACTATCATCTTCTATAACTCTATATAATACGGAGTACATGTTACAGACCAGACGAAAAAAAATATTATAAGATTTGCATTGTATGCTGTCCAGTGTAAGTCTTATATTACACCAGATTTAGTGCTTATAAATGCATTAGATCAGGTGCACTACAAAAAAAGCACAGATGCTGTCAGTGACATACATCAAAGCACAAACACAAAACAGTATACAAATGTAATTCTTATAAGAAACTGAACAACAACCAGAAACATACAGTGTGGCAATTAAGTAATGCGACCAATTTTTTTTTTAAATCACGGTAAAACACATGGGTCGGACAGGCATGGTTTTTTGACAAGTCATTTATCAGCTATGCAGTGGCAACAGCGTTTGTGTGAGAACTGTGCAGATGATTATTTATGCTGTGCATGATGTCATTCAGTGGAAGAACACTGTCATGGAACAGAGAAAAATATATGGTTGTGTTTGAAAATCAGGAAAACTGCATCTGAGACAGTTGAATTGTTGTGTCACATACATCATACATACATATCACTAAGCTGTTCTCTGAGATTCAGAGGTTAGCTCCAAAAAGAAATAAACTACCAGATATTTTTACTTACTGTTGTCGTATCAAATTTCTCCATTTACAGCGATCTTGGCATACAACTCAGGCTTCACTGATATCCATTACACACCGTACACAAGATCTTTTATACTTCACACTCATAATCTTTTCCTCATGCAGACACTTCTGAATCTGATCCACCCATATCTTCCTTGGCCTTCCTCTGCTTATCCTTCCTGCCACTTGGGCTAAAAAGATTTTCTTAGTAAGCATCTCATCACTCATTCTTTCAACCTGGCCAAACCATCGAAGCATATTGGTCTCCACCTTGCTAACAACATTTTGCTTCACATCACACACAACACATCTTCATTCCTCACACAATCAGACCGTGTCTTGCCACAAACCCCCCGTAAGTAACACATTTCTCCAGCACACAAACGACATCTATGTTTCTCCTGCAGTACCCAGGTTTCACTATCATACATTAGAGTAGGAACAATTACACTTTCATACACAGCCATGTGGGACTCTCTAGAGAACCCATCATTCCTGTGAAAACCTCCCAGAGCAGCTATGACTTTCAATGAAGAATTCACTCGCCTACTAATTTCACCATCCAATTTGTTCTCTCTCTCAAACATGCTTCCTAAATACACAAACTCACTCACCTGGTCAATCACAGTGCCGGTTATACTTACATTACATTGCTAATTGCCTATCTTGTGCACAAGTATTACAATGGTATGCACATTTCAAGTAGGGGGGGGGGGGGGTGAAAAATGATGAAAGCCCCAGATGACCGATTTCAGGGAGCACATCTGAACTCATTAAAAAGTTCATGAAAGGATAAAAAAGTGATGGTAGTGACCTTGAGGATGCTACAATGTGTGCTCGGTGTCAATAAGGAGACAATACATCAACTTTTAGTGCAAGATTTGTGGGGCAGGGATAATTTCTGGAATGAAAACAAGTGTGTGTACTCAACCATACCCAATATTCTCCAGATTGGTCACCGTGTGTCTCCTTTCTATTCTATAAATTAAAACTGCCTTTAAAGCGAAAAGTTTTTCAAGACACTGAAAGGCATACAAAGAACTGTGACATCAGCTCTTCACTCCATACCAAAAGATGACCTCTGAAAGTCCTTCCTTTAGTTGGCCGATTGTGCCACTTCTATTGGGTTGACGGAAAATTCATGACATATTTTAGCCATGTTTTGCAAAGGTCATTTTTTGACAGAAAGAACAAAGATCAATCAGTGATATAATGCCCGTTTTGTTCGATAACCTTTTGCCATCTTTCAGTGAGCTGCAGAATGCCTCATTCATAGAAGGACCTGTCTTTCGTGGCAAAAAACTGTACAAGGCACTGATTTACAGCCTTATCTGAATTGAACGTTATACCAAGCAAGGACTGTTGAAGAGAGCAAAACAAGTGGAAGTTTGACGGCTTAAGGTCAGGCGAGTATGCTGGGTGTGGCAACACATCCCACCCAAGCTCCAATAATTTTTGGCAGGTGATCAAACTTGTGTGTGGTATCACGTTGTCGTGATGGAACACAACACCTTTACGATGAACGAGCTCTGGACATTTCTGGATGATGGATTCGTTCAAACTGTCCAATTGTCGACAGTACACATTCAAATTGATTGTTTGGTTCCATGGTAGGAGCTCAAAAAACAAGACACCTTTAAAATCCCACCACGCTGAGACCAGAACCTTCTGCTGATGAATGTCATTTCAGGCGAAGCAGCACGCCGGGACCAAGACCATTTGCGCAGCACATTGTTGTACACAATCCACTTTTCGTCACCAGTTATCAGTCGCTTCAAAAAAGGATGGCTTTCCTCACGTTTAATGAGCATATCACAGATGTTTATATGCGCCGTCAATTGAGCTTCTTTGAGGTCATGAGGAACCCACACATCGAGCTTGTTTACATATCCCAGCTTCTTCAGGTGGTCGTAAACGTTTGAATGATGGATGTGCAATGTGTCTGCAATCTCTCGTGTCATGTAACGTGGCCGAGGAGCATCGTTGAGGTCAAAATCACCAGCACGGAACTTTGCGAACCATTGCTGGCACTGACATTCTTGTAGAGCATTATCACCGTACACTTTACGCAACATTTCACAAGCAGAAGCTTGACGCACGTTCTTCCCTTTACGGAAGTAAAACAGTAAAATATGGCGAAAATGCACGGTTTGGTCTTCCATCTTCAACTTGATGTCAAATCTCCGCAAATCAACCAAATCGCTCACTATTCCTTTTAGACTGCAGCTAGAACTGGCACCTGTCGAATGCCATAGCGATAACAGGGTTGTGCATGCCTCTAGTACTTCCAAAACCGCCCAACCGCCATTGGGTGCCAAAATACATCATGACTTTTCCGACAACCCAACATTAATGTAAGAGGAATGTATTTCAAATAAAATACATTCAAAAAAGTTTTCCTGCTTTACAATATTTTTTTTTTTTAATTCAATCTCATTGCTTAATTGCTGAGGAAAAGGAATAGGAAGAGGCCCAGGATGGAAAGAATATAGGTTGAAAGGCTCCCTGAAGATCATCAGCGTTATTCTGACGTACTCAGAGAATGACTCAAGGAGCTGAAGTCTTGTGAGAAGGATATAGAAATGAAGTGGGAATGTTTTAAGAACTGTGTTATCACTGCCGCTGAAGAGATCTGTGGCACCACAATAGTGGGTAACAATAGAGGTGATGCCTGGTGGAATAGTGAGATTGAAGAGGCAGTAAAGAGAAAGAAGGAAGCCTATTTGGGGATGTTGCACGGCAGAGTTTCTGTGGATGAATATAGCTGTAAGAAGCCTGAAGCCGCTAAGCTGGTTTGCCAGAGTAAAGCAAAAGATAGGTAGGAGAAGGTGGAAAGGCATGAATTGGGTTTTGGGAAAGATAGGAAAACTTTCTGGAAGTACATGAGGCTCAGGAAAAATAGGGGAAACAAAGTTGTAGTTGTGTGAAGAATAGAGTTGGGAAAATGATGTGGGAGCCCAATAAGTCAAGTGAAAGATGGGGTGAATACTTCTGTGAGTTATTAAATCAAGAAAGCAAAGATGATTCTGAGGCAGATGCAGATGTCACAGTGAAGGATGGAAGCACAGGAGGGATCTCAAGAGAAGAGGTGTGTAAAGCTCTAAAATCTCTTCAGAATGGTAAGGCTCCAGGAGCTGATGGCATAACTGCCGAGATGTTGAAATATGGTGGTGACTCTATAATTGACTGGTTAACTGAAATTTGCCAGTTGTGGTGGGAGTTAGGAATGGTCCCTTGGTATTGGAAGGATGCTACCATTGCTCCTTTGTATAAGGGAAAAGGTGATCAGACTGACTGCAAGAACTATTATGGTTTAGCCTACTGAATGTGCCAGGGAAAGTGTTTGGTAAGGTCGTTACTGAAAAAGTATGGGGTCTTACATCAGAGAAAGTGTGGGATGTTCAGAGTGGTTTTATGCCTGGTCAAGGCTGTGCTAACCAAATTTTTGCATTACGCATGATAATTGAAAAGTATCCGATTGTTCGTAAGAGAGTTTTTGCTGCCTTCATAGATTTAGAGAAAGCTTATGACAGAGTAAATAGGACACTTTTGTGGAAGGTATTGAATGAATATGGTGTTACTGGGAATCTAAATAGTGTAAAAGCCATGTATGCTGGCATGCAGTAGAGCTTGTGTACGAGTGAATGGTGTTTTATCAAAATGATTTTCTATTGGCGCAGGAGTCAGACAAGGTTGTGTAATGTCCCCATGGCTGTTTAATATATTTATGGATGCATGCATACGTGATGCCAAAATAGATAATACTGGTTTATGTCTTGGTGATATCTATGTGTGCAGATTGCTGTATGCAGGTGACACTATCCTGTTGGCAGAGAGCAAAATTGAGTTGCAGAGTACATTGTCCCAGATGTATGAAGTTTGCATGAAATTCAAACTGTGTATAAATAAGGGTAAACCAAAGTTATGATTTTTGAGAGAGGAACTGGTAGCACTGAATATAATGTAAGTCTAAATGGCACAGTGATTGACCAGGTGAGCAAGTTTGTGTATTTAGGAAGCGTGTTTGAGAGAGAGAACAAATTGAATGGTGAAATTAGTAGGGGAGTGAATTCTTCATTGAAAGACATGGCTGCTTTGGGAGGTTTTCACAGGAATGATGGGTTTTCAAGATAGTCCCGAATGGCTGTGCATGAAAGTGTAATTGTTCCTACTCTGATGTATGGCAGTGAAACCTAGATACTACAGAAGAAACATAAAATTTGTTTGTGTGCTGGAGAAATGCATTACTTAAGTGTGTGTGTGTGGGGGGGGGGGCAAGACATGTTCTGATTGTGTGAGGAATGAAGATGTGTTGCAGAATTTGGGTGATGTGAAGCACAATGTTGTTAGCAAGGTAGGCCCTAATATGCTTCGGTGGTTTGGCCATGTTGAAAGAATGAGTGATGAGATGCTTACTAAGAAAATCTTAGCCCAAGTGGCAGGAAGGCCAAGGAAGTCATGGGGGCATCAGATTCAGGAGTGTGTGCATGAGAAAAAGATGAGAGTGAAGTATAGAAGATCTTGTTATTTTTTCAGGCAGAATCATTTAATGGGGTTTTAACTGCTATAACTTTTTACATGTTATATTTCCTTTGAGTGAAAAGCAATTTCTCAGTTGGAAGTTATTAATATTCACTGCAAATATATATCGCGGTAATCAAATGTGATTCAAGGAAAAATCTTTCACGAACTTCTCAGTTGTAGGTGGTTGATGTTCAAATCTTTGCACCGTTGTTCTCACCAGGTTCTTGGGTGTAGGCTTTTTTTGACTAACTTCAAAAAGCCCGCATGTTTCTTGAGTAGTCCGGATTTTTTTTTTTTTTTTTTTATTAATGTCTGCATGTTTGCATTGTTTCTGTTTGCCTTCCCATTTTTTGTTCTCTTCTTCTATCAAAAAAATGGGAAGGCAAACAGAACAGACACAATGCAAACACGCAGACATAAAAAAAAAAAAACCCAAATCTTCAAATCACAGTAGTGGCAACGCAACACATCCGATGACGTATAACACACAGAGATTCCCAAACTGAGCACGTCACATATTCAACGTAAACTGCAGAGAGAACGGACGACCAGAGGTCCCAGAAGATGGCAGACAGATCTGCCGAAATGCATCGGACAAAACAACTATGAAGTCTGACGAAGTTTTTTGGCGATAGCAATTCCTCATGCGAATATTTTTACGAGTGATTCATTTTTCCAGTTTTCAAGTTTTCCAACGTAATTTTTACATCTTCCTTGTCTTCATGTGCCTCCCGCAGTTCAACTAAAAAAGTATATCCTACTCAAGAAATGTGCTGACTTTTTGAAGTTAGTCAAAAAAAGCCTACACCCAAGAACCTGATGAGAACAACAGTGCAAAGATTTGAACATCGACCACCTACAACCGAGAGGTATGTGAAAGATTTTTCCTTGAATCACATTCGATTACCGCAATATATATTCACAGCGAATATTTAATAACTTCTAACCGAGAAATTACTTTTCACTCAAAGGAAATATAACATGTAAAAAGTTACAGCAGTAAAAACCACCATTAAATAGTTCTACCTGAAAAAATAACGTATGGAAAACATGTTTTTTTAATTCTCGACACATCGAGAAATACGTGCGTATTAGAAGGTCTTGTGTACAGCATGTGATGGATGTGAGTGAAGCGCAAGTTGTATGTCAAGATCGCTGTAAATGGAGAAATTTGATACAGCCACAGTAAGTAAAAATTATCTGGTAGTTTGTATTTCTTTTTGGAGCTAACCTCTGAATCTCAGCAACAGTTTAGTGATATGAATGTGTGTATGTACTTAACTGCTGACTTTACACACAAAAAGCAGATTAACTTCCAAGCAACAATGAGTGCTAACATTACACAAACGATAGAAACCTTTTGAGTAGTAAATAGTAACACTATACTAGTGATCCGATTTATTGGCGTAGGAAGTAGACACATTAGCAATTCCAAGCTTTCGCACATCAACCAGATGGCCTTTTCAAAGAAGTTAGGCAGCAACTGCAGTTTCTGTCTAACTTCCTTGAAAAAGCCATCTGGTAGATGTGCGAAAGCTTGGAATTGCTAATGTGTCTACTTCCTACGCCAATAAATCGGATCACTAGTATAGTGTTACTATTTACCACTTAATTGGTGTACTATTCCTCGTTATCAACATTTTGAGGATCAGAAGAAATGTGCTTTCAGAGATTGTTGAAAAGTTGTCCTGGGGATTGCAGGAAATTTTTCTATTTACGTGAGTATGAATTAAGCCTTCAGTGAAATGTGGGACAAGACATGAAAAAATGGAGATATCTGTTGCCCGACAAACTATTTATCTCACAAAAATCAGTGGAACGAAGCAAATACTGAAAGTCAATTAAAAATAAGATGAGATCTGGTCAGTGTCCACTGGCATTGGGAAGGGAGGAGGAGGGGGGGGGTTTGCAAATATCAGGAAGAAGACTGCACAATGTGTTAACATATACAAAACTAAACTTTGTTCAAGACAGAAAAAACTTCAAGATTTAGAACAGCAAATATGTGACAATGGAAGATTTTGCTGCTGAATTTTGAGACAGTAAAATGGATAACAAGCATGGTTTCAGCAATTTGAATGCAAAAAAATATTATTTGTTATCATAACCTACTGCTTTCTAGAAGCTGGTTGAGCTGCACCTAAGCTATGCCTTTTATTTTGCTTCAGCTTGCCATTGCAATCCACTTGTATTCTCAAACTCATTGTGTCTGAGGCGGCATTCCTTTAGCAACATGGTTTGTCCACTTACTTGCACACGGTACCTTTTTGTCTTCTGCCCAAAAAAGTACCACATGCAAGTAGGTGGGTAAAATCCTCCTAAGATTGGGTCCAAGGTGACCACTGGTTCTCCTTTGGGATGGGGACTGGAGTTTTTCTTGACCACTGTTAAGATCTGTCATTTGGAGGTTATCATTAATTTCAGAGCAGTAAGTAAGGTATGGGGCAGTGTGGGCCCCCTGGCACGGGTACCAATCAGGGAAAAAGTGCTGCATGGGGTTCAAGAGGGTTAAATGAATAGCAACTGGTAACTGTAAGGTTTAAAACGTCAGCAGGAGCACAAACTTTCAATGCATTTGAATATTTTCAATATTTTTATATATGATTCAATTTTACATTTTAACGGTGACATGAGCTGTTATATTATTTCACCTGATGTTGACTGCAATCTTTAGGTCACAAGGCCACGGAATAAATACACTATCTACCAACAAGTAATTGGACACCTGTGATAGCAAAGGAAAACAAAGTTTATTCACCCTCAATAGTTGGTGGAGCCTCCATGAGCGGCGATTACAGCTGAGACCCTCCGGGGCATACTCTCCACCAGGCGTTGTACGACGGCTAGCAGTATTTTCTTCCACTCGGCTTGGAGAAGACAGATCAGTTCCTTCACCGATTTCGGACGGTGGGGGCACCCCTTAAGTCGACGCTCCAACTTGTCCCAGAGGTGCTCGATAGGGATAAGGTCCGGGCTCTGCGCAGGCCAGTCCATTCGATTAACCCCATTGTCACCATACCAAGCCATGGTGGACCTCGCAACATGGCAGGTGGCATTGTCATCCTGAAAGTAACATGGGTCCACCCCGTAAAACTGCCACAATGTAGGAAGCGCATGGTCATCCAAAATGGTGCAGTAGGTCTCGGAGTTGAGTCTACCAGGAATTGCGACCAAGGGTTCCGTGCAATACCAGGAGGAACACCCCCATAGCATAATTCCACCGCCGCCGAACTTCACAGTTGGCACAATACATTCCGGCAGGAGGCGTTCTCCAGGCAGACGCCAAACCCAGACCCTGTCATCCGAACGGTAGAGGGTGAACCTTGATTAATCGCTCCAGAGAACCTGTTTCCACTGCCAATGTTCTTTGCACCACGTTAGCCGAGCAGCGCTATTGGATTTGGTGATCAAAGGCCTGTGGGCGGCAGCACGTTCATGATAACGGAGCAGATGGGCTTCCTTACGGATGGTATTCATCGAAAGAACACTCCCGAATGCCTGTTGAAACTCCTCGCGGATGTGGCCCGTCGATTTGGTGCGGTTCTTCCGAATGTCTCTGGCCAGCACCCGTCGGTCTCTATCTCCAAGTTTTGTGGGTCTGCCGGGTCGGGGCACATTCCGACAGTCACCTTTTATCTTCCACTTGCCAATCACGTAGGCCACTGTCGATTTTGGGCACTTCAACTTGCTGGATATGTCACGTATGGATTGGCCATTTCTGTGATACCCGATGATTACACCTTTCTCGAAATCAGAGAGCTCCGAACTGCGTGGCATCTTGCATGCAACTGGTTGCGTTGTTGTTTCCCACACGATATTTAACGGCAGCGGCCGCAACGTGCATCAGGACCGCAGATATTGTCGATTGCAGGGGTGTCCAATTACTTGTTGGTAGATAGTATATATATATATTTTAATTATTTCTTGTCTGTCCAACTAAGCTGATGTAGCTGGGTTATGACAGCAGAGAAGCTTGTGTTTCATATTACTTGATGGGGGGGGGGGTTGTCTGATGGAAAATCAAGCTCTGAGGGAGAGCTAAATGATTGGTGGACAGGACATGAATTTGTATGTAACAGGGCTAGAAGAATGATTTTTGTATGGTATCCAAAACAAGATGTATAGAAACAAATTTTGACAATCTTATTGACGAATCTTTAAAAAACTGAAGGCATGAAAAGTCGAGTTAATTTTATTTGTATTTGTTATGCATACTGGAAATAGCAGTAAAGCGTTTTCTTCACCAAAGACTACATTTATATTGCTTGTAAGTGACCACTATGAGTATGGTTATAATTTTTCTGTATCATCTTTCATAGTTAAATATTTGTCATTATTCTATGAAAATTGCATTTTAAATTAATAGTTTTTTCATTAAATCACATTTTTAATGTATAGCTGTAAGTGTCCAAAATCCACCACAGCTGCCCTGTATCAACTGAAACTTGCTGGTGTTTAGAGGTTATGGATATTTGAAGGTGTCCATTAATGGAAGTCTTGCTGTAATTTTTTTTAACTTTGCAAGATAACACTTGCAACCATAGTAGAAAATTAAAAATACACCTCATTTTAAAGGACAAATATTTTATTAACAATGTTTTGCAACGTTTATATATAGCAACAATATGCTGGCAAAGTTTTTGTCGCATGAAGGAACCGGAGAAAAAGTTAGCATTGATCAGTTGAAGCATACAAATCAGTTTTGCAGTTTTAAATGTTATAGAAATCGAATAACTCTACTCTTCTTAATTCTATTAATATGTGATACACATTGTAAAAAAAAATATATGTATATCATCAAAGTCAAAAATAACAGAGCAGAAGCATGCATATATTGAATGGCTTTAAAAATGAACTTACCAAACACAGCCAAAGAACAATATACTCATTGATGAATGTATTAAAATACTGATTAAGAAATAGCATCCCAGGACCAATGAGTACAGAATCCAAATAATCAATTTCACTTTTTGTCATGTGTGCAATCTGAAAAATTCCACATTATTATGACAAAGCAGTTTACAAATTTTTCAACATTTGACAAATTAAAATCTGAATGTTCAGCATAACAAATGAACACACACACACACACACACACACACACACACATACACACAAATAATGTAAGAGCAATTCAGATCAATTAACTGTTGAAGAACATTCCAAGGAATACAATAGTAAGAATAGTTAAATTTTTGAAAAATATTTTTCTTTAATTTTCACCAACATTCAAAACATGCATACACAAGATTAATTTCTATAGCATTTGTGTAACATTTTAATAACAAACTTCCTAACCTACCATAAAAATCAAATTATTCTGTGAACAATTTATCTGCTTTAAAAAAATATGAATGGTGCAACAGTTTATAGCATCATGAATATATTGGGTTGTCCTGAAAACAAACAAACATGACGTTTTCGATACAACAGTTTCACTCACCCAGAACCTTTGAAGAATCCAAGCTAAATTTCAAAGTACATGCCACTATGTTCAATAGTTTGCAGCAGCTCAATTCCATGCAGTTCTTGAAATTTAACTTGGGTCCGGTTAGTGGTATGAGGTTTTATATTGACTAAGCCAAGATACTTCCATTGAAGTTTGTCATACATCCTGTCCAATTGCTGAGAATACAGTTCACCACTGATATACTGACCATTCAAAACGAGCTCAAAGTATTATGTGCGCAACTTAATTCTCGACCCCTAACCGCAAGCGATCATAGAACGTCGGAAAATGCAAATAGCTGTGTGCAATAATGGCTGAATGCAGTGCCATCCAACAGCTTTCCAGGCAACCGTAACCGCTCACAGCTGTAGTGACAGAAGGGACGAAAGTTGACGGTGAAAGCAATGTAGTTCGAGAAGCAACATTTGAGGCACTGCCCCCTGTTCGCGTTTCAGCCGAAAATAAGTGCTGCGGAAGCCCAGCAAATGATCTGTGGTGCTTTGGGTGAGGCTGCTGTGTCCTACAGTATGTGTAAGAAGTGGTTCCAGCGGTTTAAGCAGGGAAATTTTGATCTCTGTGATGCAGAACGTCCGAGACAGCCACAGAAAGTTGACGATGAGGAACTGGACCAACTGTTGGACGTGGATCCCTGTCGCACACAGTCAGAGTTTGTCCAGGAACTCAGAGTAACACGGTAAGCCATTGCAAAGCGCCTGCACAAGCTTGGAAGGATTCACAAGGAGGGTCGTTGGGTGCCCCACCAACTCACAGCTGCGAACAAGTCTAGGCACTACGATGTTGCTGTGTCCTTGCTCTCCAGATTCAAGAAGAAGGATTTCCTCCACAAGATTTTGACCCGTTATGAGAAGTGGATCCTCCACAATAATCCTAAGCGGCACAAATCGTGGGTTTATGCAGGCCAGCTTACCACCAGTACAGCCAAACCGAATATCCATGCCGGGAAGTTGTTGCTGTGCATATCGTGGGATCAGCACGGTGTCGTACACTATGAGTTGCTCAAACCTGGTGAAACGGTCAATGCTGAGCGTTATTGTCAGCAACTCATTCGTGTGAGTGACGCACTGGAGGCGAAAAGGCCATAACACTGACAAGGGCAGAAGGTCGGTCCTGTTGCTTCAGGATAACACGCGTCCTCACACAGCCAAAACGACTTTAAACAGGATCACCGACCTGGGATGGGAGATTCCACCCGGCGTGTTTTCCAGACTTTGCCCCGTCGGATTATCACCTCTTTCGCTCCCTGCAAGATCACCTGAGTGATACGCACTTCACTTCTCTCAAGGAGGTCCACACAAGTATTGATGACTTTATCAACTCGAAACAGACATTTTTTCCGCAAGTTGCATTCGGCAGCTCCCTGACCGATGGGTCAAATGTATCCAACACGACGTGGATTATTTCCCTGATTAGGCATGTATTCGATTTTCTGTAATTTGCTGTCAACGTGTCATGTCTGTGGCCGAGAATTAAGTTGCACACCTAATAGATTACACCTTTATAATTCCACCAGATACACAGGATGAAATTTTCTCAAATCGTATGTGTTTGAGGATAGGTAAAGTTGGCTCACCTCCATTCAACCACTGTTATGAAGAATCTGGCTTATGGAGATTTAGCCACTTTCCACCCCCAGTAACTATTTATTTGATAAATTGAGTATCACGTGGATATCTGAGCAGTTCCTTGCCTACCTGAGTTCGAGCTGGGGTGAGCTCATGAGGCACCACACAGCATCGTTGGTAAACCTTTCCGGTCGTGCGCAGAAGCTCAGCGATGGTAGATTTAGAAACTTCCAGTTTTTCTGACAATTTGTGAGTGCTTGTTCGTGGATTGCCTTCCACAGCCACATGCAGGGCATCTCAATCAACAGTAAAAGGCCTACCCAAGGTATATAGATTAGAGAGAGGTAGGCCCATCCGCAAGTCAACTGGTATTGGCTGACCTCCACGGCGCACCCGTGATGTCAACGGTGCGCTGGCTCGGAGCAGGACTGGTCCGACTCAAGGTAAGTAGATTATAGAAGGTAGGTCCGAGAGCAGGTTTTCGAAGCTAGTAGTTCTAAACCCTCAGGCGGGGTGAGTTTTGTGACGTCAAAGGTGCAAACGGAGTTAGCAATGGGTCAAAGTTGAGACTGACATCCTACCTAAGGTGTGCGTGCTTTTTAGAATTTATGCCAAGTTTCAGCGACTTTTGCCCAGTATTTTGCAAATGATATACATTTTTGCAGTGAGTTAAATAGTCAGTTTATAAATACTTTTTATTAATATATTTGGTCAAAGCGGCTTTTTTATGCGTTGTGCATTAATAGATATGATTGGATGCCCTGTTGCGTGTTGTAGCAACAGCAAAAGATCGAAAGATTCCAACTTAAATTTTCATTGGATTCCAAAAGGCAGTTTGAGAAAAGCCCAGATGAACTCATGTCGACGAAAAGATGCATTTAACGCTGACAACGCCAAAATATGCTATGCCCATTTTGATGAGGATTTTGAAAGAAATTTATAAAGTGAATTAATATGCTACAATTCTCGCCTCGCCTGAAAACAGATGTGATTCCTCACGTTAATATATTTGGTTGTTGTGCTTCAAGAACAAAGCAAGAAAGCTCAAAACGTGCTGAAAAAAATCTCAGCAGTTTTTGTTAGAAGTAATGCAACATTTTATATCAAAGAATGCCAGATTAAGTCCAGATTTGCAAGTTCAGTCTGTTGATGACTAGCTGAAAGTGTTTCTTTTCATTTAGCTTGAAAGTCGAAATAAAAGAATAAAGAAAGAAAATTGCGCCATTAAAAATATGTAGAAAAGCTCAATAAAATAAATTCTGAGTTACGATCGAAACTTCAGTATTGGAAAACCAAAGCTAAAATCAATTATTTGAAATCTAGAAATGTACAATCTGACAATCTGAAAATGCATTGCTGAAAAAAAAAAAAAAAAAAAAGATTTTCTGTTATTGCTGAGGAAAACGGTGAAAAAAAGCAAAAGAAACTTTGAGCAGACTTTTCTCAAAAAGCATATCAGCAGCGGTGATCATACGTATCTTGCAAGTTCTTGTAGGAAAATTCTTCGAAAATCTGAAAGTGTTTTCCTGAAAGTCCATGGAGAACAACTTGCGAAACATCATAGAGGTTGATGAAAAAAACGTACATCTTCACCCAAAATTGAGCGTTTTTATTAGGAATAAATTCCTTAATAACTGCATTACTGAGTTATGATCAAAACTTCAGTATTAATATGAAAATAAAAAATAAGCAGTGGGCAAAAAGTTATCAAAAGTAAAAGTGGGCAAAAGTTCTCAAATGTAAAACAAACTAGTCATGAGAGGTACTTCAAACTCAAAAAGGTATAGTCTTTGGTTTTCTTTACCTAAAATGCAGCAATTTTTTTCTGAAAATGTTTAGCGTTTTACAAGCTTTTTGAGAGAAGACTTTGGGTGTAAAACTGCAAGACTTTATGGAAAACGCTTAATAAAATATTTCAGAATATTTACACGCACAGTTGTTAAATGTTACAAATCATATCATACAGCAGCTTAATATAAATATCGTAATCTCTTTTTTATCCGGAATGTAGATATATTGCTTCTTGGTCTCTGTAAGCTATCTGCATGATAACACACCAGATTTGATCTTTTATTTATTGTAACTAGAATAACGCGTTTACGGAATGAATTTTTTTTTTGATATTCAACACCCAGTGCCCAGCTGAAAGTTTGAAAATAACTATAAATTCCATGTACACACCCGAAAATCAAACAAAATTTGTGAACTTTCATAGCTCTTAATCTTTAGTTAAAAAATGGCGAAGGCATTTGTATGGTTTTTAGTGAACGGCAGTATTTCTTTTTAAAGTACTAGCTACTCCGATAATTAATTTTATTGCGATTTAAGTTTTTACTTTAAAAAGCTTTTATGTGCAAATTTTAATTTTTTGACATTTTTTTCAATATATTTATACTTCTTTTGGAAATCGAAATACATTTTGTTGCCTTGTATTTGAAGATATTCTCCATAAATGCAGTGTAAAATATTCTGAAATATTTTATTTAAGCATTTTCCATAAAATCTTGAAGTTTTACACCCAAAGTCTTCTCTCAAAAGCTTGTAAAACGCTAAACAGAATACTTCGGTCCTTAACTGCTTTGCACCTTTGATGTCACAGGGGTGTGGTACCGAGTAGCCGATACCGCTCGACCGGCTTATGGACCTACCTCTAACTATCTACTTACCTGTTACTCTTTTTCAAGCTCAAGTCACCAGCTGCAAATACCTTGAACCATGTTTGAGAAGTCTGAGTAACTGCCAGGTTCTCACCTTCAACTTATTAATTTTTCATACTGCTTCAGCAGTCCTGTTTCCAGTAATATTGCACTAGAACCAATATTTCAAACTTTGTAGCCACTGCAACTGATAATGGTACAAGTTAAACGCATGGGTCGCAGCATGGGCTTCATATGCCTTGTTTGATCCCCCACAGTATGTTCTTTCAGTCATCTGCAGCACAGGAAAACTGTCCCACAGGAAATAGGCATATTTACGTTGTGGAACTGTCTTATGCAAAAATGCCATTCTTTTCTTGACACCCCAATAATAAAAATGAACCAACAAAGTTCATATTTTTGTTACATTTGTACTTAATACACATGATACAGAAGTGTGATTTACAGAGCTCAACTCAAGTGTTAAAGAGAGAAAAAAAAAATGCTGCTTTAAATTAAATGCACAAAACACAACATACAAGGTTCATACTCTTCCAAGCAAAATAAATTCCAGCACTTTTCAAGGACTTTTTAAATCTGAATCATCATATCTGTGTACTGTAGGTCAGTCAGTAAGTTGGTATTTTAGTAAGTTCAGACCATTACTCTTAGCTGGGTGGGCACATCTTCAATGACCTGCCTGTTATCCATTAACCCCATTGGTTTATTTTATAAACTTTGAATTGCCCCTGTGTTTTAATGTTTTTCTGAAATTTTGTGGAATATTTTGAAAGGGTACATTATTTTTGTATTCATCTGCTGGTATGACACTCATTGTTTGCTTTAACTTTTTATTTTTGATGCAGCCAGCAGACGATGGGTTCACGCAGGAAGCACAAGCAATTCCTGGAAGTTCCATCCTCCGGCAAGAACGTGTCCCTAACCCCAGTAAATAGAAGCCCATCATAATTTGCGAATACATCATTCCACTTATTTTACTTACATGGCTGATGCTTCACTCTGTTCTGTAGTGATATCATAACCAAGGCACCAGTTGTCCACACACTCACCTGGATTGAACCCAAGTTCTGCACTACTTGATCAGCTTGGTGTTTTTATCAGAACTACACAGAAATCTCCTGTACATCTTTTTAGCACAAACAATTATTTAACACATGCTCTTTCATATCATTACTTTAAAAAAAATAATTCAAGTACTGTTTCCAGAGCCTTTAAACTTTTTCGAGTACTTTCAAGGACTTGAAAATGAACTTTTTTTTATTAAAGGACATTTCAAGGTTTTCAAGGAGCATATGAACCATGATATAAACCTAAAACAACAAATATTTGAGTTTTAGCAGAAATACTGTAAAGCAGCAATTCTACCTGCTTTAAAAGCAAAATATTCAATCTGTAAATACATCTCTAAAAATGAAATTGTACTCTAACCCTACAGATTCAGTCATATTGACGGCTATTCAAAAATGAATGGAACCATTTGTTTTTGGTACTACATTATATGAACAAGATCAGTGTATGAACAAGATATTGTATATGAATGAGACACGTAGGTCAAGTCACACAAACAGCCCTATATACACAGTCGAGTCACATTAGTGCGACCACCAGCTAATATCCAGAGTAACCACAGTGTGCAGTGCTAACAGCAGCTAGATGGGCTGGGAGAGACTCAATAAGGTGCTGGAAGGTGTTCACAGGTATGTGGAGCCATGCTAACTGCAGTGCATATGACAGCTGCTGGAGGGTGCATGGTAGAGGGTCCATAGAGCAAACAACACAATCAAGGTGGTCCCACAGATGCTCAATCGGATTTAAGTCTGGGGAATTAGGGAGCCAGGGAAGTAGTTTGAAGTCTTCGTCATGTTCTTCCAACCACTCTCGGACATTTCTAGTTGTGCGACACGTCACATTGTTGTGCTGGAAAAACCCATTCGCCCCAGGGAAGACAATCGGCATGTATGGGTGTACGTGGTCTGCAAAGATGGATTCATTACGAATTCAGTCTCTAACCCTTCAGTGCCTTCCACAGATATGAATGGACCCATAGAATGCCATGAAAACATTCCCCAGACCATAACGCTGCCCCCCAGCAGCTTGTGTTCTTCCAGCAATGGTTGAAGAGTGTTCGTTCTCTGATGTTTCTTGCCTTATACACCAACATCCACAAATTCAATGAAGCAGAAAACGTGACTCACCGGAGAAGGCAATTCTTTGCCAATCAGCAGAGGTCCAATTCTGATACTACCATGCAAATGTAAGACTTCTCTGCCGATACACCTTCGTTAGCATAGGTGTAGTGCAGTGACCATCCGTCTGTATCGGAGCCCCATACGCAGCAGGGTTCGATGAACTGTTGTTTTAGACACACTTCTGGAAGCCCCTTGGTTCATTTGACCAGTGAGTTGCTCTACTGTAGCGTGTTGATTGGCCCTCACGCACTTCAACAGACGACGTTCACCTCTCACATCAATGGCACGTGGTGCTCTGCAGTTTCCACATCGCTTATTCACAATGGTGCTATTCCTCCAATTACGATACACTTTAACCACAGCAGCATGTGAACAGTTCACAAACTGCACAGTTTCAGAAATACTGCCACCTTTGGCTCGAAAGCTGATAATCACCCCTTTTTGCAAATCTGATAAATCGCTTCTTTTATCCATGACAGCATGGAGTGATATGTTTTCAGAATGCTCACGACACACTTTATATACCCTCCAAGCCAGCTCATGACATGTGCCTTCTTTCATTGGCTATGCACTTTTGACGTCAAAAGTAGGAGGTGGTCACAATAACGTGACTCGACTGTGTATTATTCAATACTCAGAACAACACATGACTGTTATACCCAGAGTTTTTTTTTTTTTTTCAATGTTATGGCCCATTATATTTAAATGCTAATCTAAGATGAATTGGAATGCAGCCAAAAATATCAAACAGAAATCCAAATGTCATGAAGAGGAAGACAGTACGAAGTTTCCAAATTGAGAAAAGGCAACGATCATCCACTAGTAATCAATCATCTTGGTCGGAACCTTCCTCGAGAAAAAATAAATAAATAACAATAATAAAAATGGGAGATTAGCCATAATAATAGTTGGCCTGAAGATAAAATAAGGCATATTCCAAAAAATCATTGCAAGTTTTTAAATATTATTCCACGTAAATAATAAAAAAACACACTAGTATATTCTTAAACTAGTAGAAAACAGCCATGCAGTGTATAGAACTCTACCCATACATGAGACTGACCAAGGAATAAAAAAGCTGAACTTTTTAATCGAGCGAAAAAAATCAGAACATGCGACAAGAAAGTCTGAATATAAAGCAGCACGAGCAAGATGGAATTGTTCACTATATTCACAATATAAAATTACTGAATTCAAAACAAAATAAAGTGATTTTAAAAGACACTGCTTCAAACTCATCTCTCCTTTTTTTTTTCTTCTTGCTAGAACATCAGCTTAATTTTCCTCTTGCGTTGCTTTCTTCTCAACAAGTTCCATGACCATACTTGTCTTTTGTTGACTCTGCAGCTGCACAGCAATCTTCGCTTAGTTTTTCTTTTTGTTAATATAATTCCCTTCCTATTTTTTCACCACTTTTCTTTCCTCCTCCCCTTTAATTCCTTCAGATGACAATAATGTATCCATCATGCTGAAAGAACTTTCAGCCTGAGAACCATGAACGCATGATATCAAAGCTTTCGCTACTTTGGATAAATGGTGTGACTTTCAGAATATGAATACTTTTGAACACAATGCATCAATTCTAACAAATTTTAAAACTCCGTCACTTCCGTTTTTGGAAAATTTTCCCTCCTTATGAAGCTTAAGTGCAGACATTTATGGGAGAAAGTAACACTTAACAACAACACAGGATAGTGAGAACATCACGCAAAGAAAAAAAAAAAATGACGCTTCGACCGACTTCCGTTTTTGGAAACTTCTTCATCCATTTTCAGGTTGAAATGCAGTACTTGTGGAATAAAAGGATATTTAAGAACAATACTGGGCAGAAGTGAGAAAAAAGAAAAAAAAAAGATTACGGGAGAAATTTTCGCTGCATCTAACTTCCATTTTCGAAAGACAGAATCCTGTCTTCAAACAAAAAATGAATCGCTCCCCCATTACCCTCCCAAAATTTCTGTTCAGTTGTGCGTTGATCTCTAAAATGCCCAAAATGATAACAGAAATGGAGGAATTCTTCAAATCCACGGAAGAATCTCATGCCTGAAGACTACAGAGAAATCTTCACGTAGTCTTAAGTTCCGTTTTTGGAAATCATTGCCCACAGCTTCATGCTGAAATACATACATCTATGCAATAAAATAAATTACATTTAATAACAATATTGGGAACAGGCAACATTGTGAGAAAAATAAATAACGATTACAGGAAAACTCGTCACTCTGTTTAACTTCCGTTTTCGAAATATTTGAAAGATGAAATACCATCCCCAGATGGAAAACGACCCCCGCCATTCCCCCACACAAGCAGGCACACATTTCTCTTCATTCAGTTCTGCATCGATCTCGAGAATGACCCAAATGTTGACCAAAAAAAAAAAAAAAAAAAAACGGAATTGCGCGAATTTGCGGAATTTCGTGCATGTCAATCACTTTTTTTTTCCAGCTACACACATCCAGCATTCAGTACAGATTCTGTGGAAGAAATATTCTTCGCTAATTACATAGAACAAGGTTAGGATTTTAGCAATCAGATATGTCTGAATTGCTAGTTTTACTGCTCAGTACATGACATCTTCACTTCAGAAAACTTAAAAATTATATTGCTCTGGAGTGGGAATCAAAATCACATATCCCGACTTCCATTCGAGCACTATCGGTTACACTACCCAGGACAATCGTGTTCCAAGTATTTGAGTTCGAAGAATTTAAACACGGTGTAACAGATAGCATGCTTGAACGGAAATCTAGAGATACAGGTTCAATTCTCGCTCCAGGGTGATGCAATTTTCAAGTTTTCTGATGTGATGACATTACATATAAAACAGTAAAAGCGGTGATTTTGGCATATCTGATTGCTAAAGTCCTCAGCACATTCAGTGTCGTAATCTTGACATTCTTATTGGATTTGTTCTATCAGTTTTACCTGCCCTTGCTGATATATTTATCATTATCTGTTTATAGCAGTCAATTAAAAAAGAAAATGTAAAAAAATGAAAGGTACAGCAACACAAAATAAAGAACAAAAACCCTGTACAACAAAATCTTGGCACCAGAGGGCAAGACACAGACATACCTTCACACTAAATTTCCACCTTTTTAAACCCCCCCCCCTTTGGCGTGAGCCACAGTGAATCAGTAACCTCATAAATCCCAATGAAAGAAACTGACTGAATGAATTGCATCATCAAATGTGTGTGCCCCCCCCGACAAAAAGGGGGGGGGTTAAAAGGTGGAAATTAGCCATTTCTTCTTCTTGAGTGTAAGAAGCAAGTGACACAATCTAATCAGAAATAGTTCCAACATCTTTCAAAATATGCTTCATAAAAAATGTTGTGGATTACCAGATCGTTCGGATGAAGAAAATATCCAATACAAATGATGAGTAAAAGGTATGTACTGATAATGCAACTTTAAAGGAAATGAACTTACAGGAACTCTTTGAAGATTTAGATAGTGAGCTGGACTCTGAAGGTTTTTTAAGCAGGTAATTTTATTTCAATAAAAATATTTTGCTGAATTCCTGAAATTTGAGATTGGCATATATTCAGGTCTCAGTTTTACACCGATTTTCAGCTGCTGAACTGGGGGAAGGTGCTTGTATGTGAATGGGTTTATATACAAGTACTGAGCATGAGAAAAAGATTATCAACAACATCAATCATGGCAAATCCTGTGGATTGATTCAGCTACCCCACTTACATAGGTTTTGCTGTGCATTTCATGAGATATATATAAAAATGGCACAATCTATGTTGAAGAAAGAATTTCAAATGATTATGACCACAGAGTTGTTCACAGCCAAACTTCAATGTTTCAATGTAACATTTCAATGAAAATGCTTTGCTTGAATCCATCAGCAGCAGCTTATTGTCATGCTTATCAGAACAATGTTAGCCCTCATCCTACTTACATTAAATTCAAGGAAAACCAGCCACTTTGGCCAGACATGCAATACCAGATTATCATTTATTCAAATGTGATATAAATGAGTTAAAGGCTTGGATACCATCAAAAATCTAGTGTTTTTGGGGTGTTTATTTTCTATTATTTAAAACTATAATGATTTTTCAAATGTGGTATGGAAATGAAAATCTTGTGAAAAGAAGTTATTTAAGAAGCTGGGTAAACAACTAATTCAGCATTTAGTGATGGAATTGTGTTTTTAAAATGGGAATAACTTATGTCCAGTAGCAGATTTCCTTTTTAAATGGACTATATCTAAATAATTAATGAATTCATTTTTGTAAATTTATAGTAACAAATCTACAGATTTCTGTAGAATTTTTCACAAGAACTAAAATTTGCTGTAAATTTAGAGATTAAGTGTTCTGTTCTAGTTTCAGCAGAAAAATAAAATAAAAAAAACCTCATGGAGGTTTAGAAACAGAGAAAGATGACAGCAGAATTGAAGAGAGATTTTAACTGATCATGAAAAGCATTGGATGAGCTTTGTTCTGTTTTCTTAGTATTGTCTGGCATCATCAGTAATTGGGAGCAGCGAAAGTCACCATATGGGGGTAGACCTTGATGTGTGTGTGTGTGTGTCATTTCTGGAAAGCCAGTCAAATACTTGAAATAGAAGTACAGAAACAGCTATTATTTTCAAGTATGCAAAATATCTTTCTGGGGCTTATTACAAGCTCTAGTCAGATGCTATCCCATCCTTCACTAAACTTAACAGATTACCTAAAATAACAAAACATCTGCATCTTTTCAGCCAAACTGAGCTGCTGAACCACCACATAATTTCTATTTACAGGATTCATATACATTTACTGAGAATAAATTCCAGGACTTTTCCAGAAATTAATCCAAAAATTCCAGGAGCTTAAATTTTTGCTAGAATCAGAGTGCTTTGTTTTATAGTTTACTGGGGTAAAATTTGCATTCATTTAGAATTCTTATGGGTTCTGCTGTTATAGTGTTTTTCAGTGTGTGTTGCATCTTCAATGAAGTAGCAAAATTTCCCTGCATAAAAGTTGCTCTGTATAAGAGATGAAAATTAGATCATTACCTTTCAGGAAGGTCTAAAATAAGGGGGTGATTGAATAACCCTGCTACCAAAGGTACAGTGATTTTCTTTTGAAGAGAAGAGAACTCCTTTTCAGTTAAGTAAAAGACAGATGAAAGCTTGATGTAAAGGAAATTAACTTTGGGACAAATAGAATATGTTTCTCTAATCCGTCTTTTCAGTGTAAGTTAAGTGCTGTAAAGCTTTTTATGTAAAGCTTTTATGTGCTGGAATCTGGAACTTAGCATAATGATATTATAATAAGAAAGGACTCAAGCAGGAAAGTGAAAAGATGGGTCTCCAACCCAACATAAAAAGACTGAGATCATGACAACAGCTGGTAATGGAGTGGTCAAAGTAGCCATCAATGATGAGGAGATTGAATGTGTTGGAGACTTCTGCTTCCTGGGATCCATGATTGACCATACAGGAGATTGTGGCCATGAGATCAAATGGTGAATTGCATTGGGCCATTGCAGAATGCTGAACTTACACCAAATATGGAAGAGCAGGGACATCAATCTCACCACCAAATTGTAGATTGGTTCAATCTATTGTCTTTCCCATAACAACATATGGGTGTGAAAGCTGGACACTGAAAAAAGCTGACCAGAGGAAGATTGTTGTATTTGAGCTTTGGTGCTGGAGAAGATTGTTAAATATACCATGGACAGCAAGGGTTATCATCAAAAAAATTCTACAGCATATCAAACTAGAGATGCCACTTCAGGGAAAGATTACCATACTACAGCTCACTTACTTTGGTCACATGATGTGATAGGATTCATTGGAGAAAGCTATGATGCTTGGAATGGTGAAGGGAACATGAAGATGAGGATGACAAAGAATGCATTGGCTGGATACAATCAAACCGAATGTTGGGCTGGATACGGAACAGCAGAGGGAGCGAGTCCAAAACTGTGAGGACGGAGGGTTGCAGCCTATAGAATCGCCAAGAGTTGGATTTGACTGAATGGATAACATCTCTCATCATCATTAATACAAAAGAATTTTGCTCTGGCACTGAAGATTTCTTGTTTCAGAGTCACCTATTCCCACACACATTAGCAGCAGGAATGCCAGATAACGACCTCCTCTAGTGAGGAAAACGCATGCTTGAAGAAACGGCCATCTTGGACCCATGGGAAGGTTACTACAAGTTGTTGTGACTCAACTGCACATGATTAGTATACTACAAACCAAGGTCACTGGAAATATAGCACGCAAATGACTTGCACTGCATCATATGAAATGAAAGAGATGACCTCATGTCCACACTCGATGTAAGGAGAAGTCATTGCAAGCAGATGCCATCACAAGGCAGCTAAAACAAACACTCAATCAACCCAAAAATTTTGACAAATCGTTTTTGCATTGCAAGAAAAAAAAAAAGTCTAGGACTATTCCAGGAGCTTTCACAAAAACATGAAAAATCAAGGACTTTCTAAGCCTGGAAAAACGAGAAATCAAATTCCAAGACTATTCCAGGATTCCGTGGGATGTGCAAATCCTGTATTTATGAAACCTATTCACCCAATGAACAAGTTTACAAACAGAAATAAAAAGAAGTAAATAAAAGTAAATCTAAAACAACAGCATTATTGCCACGTTTCATGATTTCTTGGGATGTGAAAGTCAGTGAAAGTTACATGTGTTTTTTGTATGTCATGGATTAGTGTCAAGTGGACGTTTTTAACTTTTCATTGATTTTAATTCTCATCAGTCACATTTTAGTTGCTTCAACGTGCACCAAATTGACCTGTTATGTGGAATGTTTGCAATGAACTTTTTCCTGTTTCCCATCTGGGCATGAACTATGTGATTTTCTACAACCGAGTTGGACTGTCATCTAAGGGGTGAGTGTTAGGACACGTTTCGTTAATTTTATTACAATTTCCGCGCATATGAGATGATTATGGGTATGAAAAATACCTCTTCATATAGTGGCAGTGTTGAACTACCACTATATGAAGAGGTATTTTTCATACCCATAATCATCTCATATGCGCGGAAATTGTAATAAAATTAACGAAACGTGTCCTAACACTCACCCCTTAGATGACAGTCCAACTCGGTTGTAGAAAATCACATAGTTCATGCCCAGGAAAAACCAAAATGTTGATGCAAAAAAGAAGAGTGATGAGGACAACTAAAGAAGATGCGACTTCCAAAGTGGAATATATAGAGCTATGCAAGACAGTACGAAAAAGTATCACTGAAGACGTAAGGAAATTCAACTGTGAACTAGTAAGGAAAGCAATTGAAAACAACCAACGCCTAAAGATAGCAAAGGGACATCTCAGTAAGGGAAAAAAACAGATTATGGCACTGAGAAAAGAAGATGGTTCTGTAACAAGAAATAGAGGCGAAATTTTGACAAGAGTGAAAGATTTCTACTCCAAATTATATGAAAGGGATGATACATGTACTCCAGACATCATGAAAGATACCAGTACCAGAGTTCTTCCAGTCCTCCCAGCAGAAGTTGCACATGCAATCAAGAACATGAAGCGAGGAAAAGCTCCAGGAGAAGATGGAATTACTGTAGACATCATACAAGAAGCAAGTGGAGAAATTGAAACAGTACTCGCCCAAATTTTCACTCGATGCCTTAATGAAGGGAAAATTCCTGAGGATTGGAACACCGCTACAATGATCCTGCTACATAAGAAAGGTGACATTGAGGATCTCAGGAACTACAGACCTATCAGCCTCCTATCAGTGGTTTATAAAATCTTCACTAAAGTTCTTTCACACCGCTTGAAGGGGACACTGGACATGGCTCAACCGAGAGAACAAGCTGGATTCAGGAGTGGCTACAGCACAATAGATCATATCCACGTACTGAGAGAACTAATTGAAAGAGCGAGGGAATATGAACTTCCATTGTGCATGGCTTTTATCGATTATGAAAAAGCCTTTGATTCGGTGAAACCATCAGCAGTTGCAATGGCTCTGAAATCCTGCGGTATTGAAGATGCATACATTAACATTATTAATAACATCTATGAAAATGCAAGTGCAAAGATTCGGCTGTTTGAAAATACAACACACATAAAAATTGGAAAAGGAGTGAGACAAGGTGACACCATATCTCCGAATCTCTTTAATGTCACATTGGAAAATGTCTTTCAATCACTGAACTGGGAAAACAAAGGGATAAAGATTAATGGAGATTATCTAACCCACCTTCGTTTTGCTGATGACATAGTCATTTTTGCAACTACCCCATCAGAGCTACAGAGTATGATCCAGGAACTTGCTGACAAGAGTAAAGAAGTGGGATTAAAAATGAACTTTCAGAAGACAAAAGTGATGTACAATGCTTTTACAAGAAATGAAGATTTATCGATTGATGGAGAAATGCTGGAGATAACAGACACGTACGTTTATCTTGGACAGCAGATATCAAGTGAGGGTCACATTGATGAAGAAATTAATCGGCGTACAAAACTTGCCTGGAGAGCTTTTGGAAGAAACAGCATAATTTTCAAGAGCAATATGCCATTATGTCTTAAAAGAAAAGTGTTTGATCAATGCATCCTTCCAGTGCTTACGTATGGTGCAGAGACGTGGACCTTAGCTAAAAGAGACAAAGGCTGCAGACAACTCAAAGCAGCATGGAGAGGTGCAAGCTTGGTGTAACCAGGAGAGATAAGAAGAGGAACACGTGGATCCGAAAAATGACAAGAGTGGAAGACATCATGATCAGAGTTAAATCCCTGAAATGGCAATGGGCTGGACATACTGCCAGAAGGACAGACCATCGATGGACAGCCGAAATTTTAGATTGGATTCCAAGAGACAGGAAAAGACCCAGAAGAAGACCACATGGAAGATGGGTGGATGAAATTCGAAAGTATGCGGGAGTGACATGGAGGAGACTGGCACAAGACAGACCGTTGTGGAGGAAACTTGGGGAGACCTTCGTCCAGCAGTGGATTGATAATGGTTGACAATGATGATGATGATGATAGTGGTAGTGACTTTTAACAGGCTCAGACAGTCGATTTTGTCTTCCTCCCATAACATAGGGAATGATTGTATGATATTCCATGTCAGAACCATGCTTATTATTTTCCGATGTATATATGTATTATAATGTAATGTTTAGTATTCATGAATAAACATTGGTATATATGTAAGATGGTGTTTCTCGTAAGATACATGTTATACAGGAGCGTTCCATGGTGTTTAAATATCTTTAAAACGCGTGAAACAGAAATTTGATGTTCATTAAGTCGTCACAGTTACAAGAAATAAAAAGTTTGTGCAAAAAGGTTCCTTCCCAGGTGGTAAAAAGTTTGTGCAAAAAGTGCTAATGACATTTAAGATGTATGGAAAACTTTTGGCTAAAATCAACGCTGATTTTATTTCAAATGAAATTCCAGGAAATAGTATTAACTAGTACCATTCAGCCACTTTGCCTACATCAGCTGTAAGTGCAAAATGATTTTCCTGGATATAAAAGAAGCTTAAAAGAAAGAATATTAAAATTAGCATCATGCAAGGTTCTTCAATTGCATTGGAAACAAAGAAGCAATAACCCAAAGAAACCAGGACGGCAAAATGGGTTACTGTATACCTTTTTCTTCCCCAGATGGTAGCACAAAGAAAAAATACATGCAAATTACTAAAAGCCCGTTGCCTTTGCAGTTTAAGGATCAAGCACAAATGCAATATTAAACAATTACAAAAACTACAGAATTGGTAAAAGCTGTTGTTGACAATGGAATTATGCCTGTTTGGAATGATGCTAAAATCATTTCTAAATACACATGATGGAAACATTCTTTCTTCCATGAAAGTTCCACTAATAATCAAGCTTGCTATATGGATCTCTCTTTCAAAGTTAATGATATCTGGGAGAACTTCCCCTCACCACATTGCCAAACTGAACCTAACCAAGCCAGCATTACCATAGTTTTGGAAGAATAAGAGAAGGACATAGCAGCACAAGAAAATTCCGGTTTGGCCGATTACATCATTTACGACTTACAGGCAGAAATGTTCAGCACTTTCGAATGGCTGATGAGAGCCCAAGTGGCTGAAACTACTCCCGAAAATTTTCCAAGTTTGTAACTGTTCACAAGGTTCATTTACGTCCAATAAGACAATAATGTCATCCATTTATTAGCAAAGATATGGCCATAATATACACTGAGGTGTCAGAAAAATTGGTACACCAGTCTAATACGTGGTAGGTCCCCCACGGGAGCGCAGGACTGCAGAAATACGACGGGGCATGGACTCCACTAGCTTCTGGAAAAATGCTGCAGGCAATGCACACCATACTTCCTGCAGAGTGTTCCCCAATTCGTGTGTATTCCGAGGTCTCGGATTCCTGTGTTCGATAGTGCTTTGCATGACATCCCAAATGTGTTCTATCACGATCAGATCTCGGAACTTGGGTGGGAATGGAAACACCCCAAACTCAGATGAATGCTCCTGTAACCATAATGTGGCGTCCCGACACTTGCGTGGAGGTGCATTGTCCTGTTGGAACAGGCCCAACCCATCAACATAATTGCAGGACATGAACGGGTGTACCTCGTCAGAAAGGATGCACACATAGCGTTGGCCTGTCACAGACGTTTGTAGATGTACCAGGGGTCTCAGTGAAATCCAGCTAAACACACCCCATACCATTATGGACCCCCCAGCAGCCGGTACAGTTCCCTGTTGACAGGCGGGATCCATGGCTTCATGGGGTTTGTGCCACACACGAATCCTTCCATCTGCCCGATACAGTTGGAAACACGACTCGTCAGACCAGGCAACTTGTTTCCAGTCATCAAGTGTCCAGTGGCGGTGTTGCCATGCCCAAGCAAGGTGCATAGCTCTGTGTTGTGCACCCATCAAGGGGACTCGAGTTGGGCGTTGGCTCCCAAAGCCCATATTGTGCAGGGTACGTTGCACAGTCCGGACACTGACGCTTGGCGAGGCTCCAGCATTGAATTCCGATGATACCTGCAAGAGTGTTGCACGCCTATCGCGTGAAACGATTCTTGACAGCCGACGATGGTCACGTTCACCCAAAGTCTTTTTACGGCCACACTGGTATTGTAGGTTGGAGGTTTTGCCGGATTTCTGGTAGTCACGGTACACCCTTGCAACGGTTGTCCATGAAAATCCGAACTTCGTTTCTACCTCCGAAATACTGTGGCCCATCTCACGAGCGCCAACTATAACACGGCGTTGAAATCGCTTAAATCGTTATTACTTGTCAATCTCATACCAAAAATAGCTCTGACAGCTGGCAAGGATGTCTATCGCTTTATATACGCACTGGCGGACGCAACAGAGTACGTGCATAGGTGACGTTGCTATGTATTTTGCATAAGCTCGTCTGTACCAGTTTTTCTGGCACTTCAGTGTACTTGCACACACAATATTAAAAATGTTAACAGGCTTGACAGTTTTACATGAAAAGCAGTACTCACCACAAGTCTGTTTGTTACTTTTGCTGCAACCATGCCAAAAGCCAGAATGTAAAGGCAAGGATGATCCTCATAGATACTCATTGTAGACTTCTGATATATTATGAAAGATGGAACAATTACAAGTCCCATTGGAATGAAGGGTGACAGTATACTAGTACCCTAGAAACACAGAAATTGTATTACCTACAGATCCTAGCTATAGCACCTACCATGGCAATAGTCCATATAACAAACTCTATCAAACAGTCATTAAAAAATAACACTGTGGTAGAATATTAAAAAAGTTAAAACAATGTCATACTTTAATAACTCATAAAACTAAGCTTGAAAGTCACAACATAAGGTGCATAAAACAAGTACCGTATTTACCAGAGTATATGTCGACTGGCGTATAAGTCAATGTGGACTTTTAGAGCAAAAATGTTGGATTTCAGCTATATCCGTAGTGTAAGTCGACCACCATCCTTCATCGTTTCGCCAAACATATCCCTTCACTAAAATCATGTGTACACTGCCGCGAACAAGATCCTCCTTGAAAAGATAGGGGGAAACGCATAGAAAGGTGTACAGGCACACCAAATGTGTTTTGAAGCTGGTAGGCGATTGGCCATGCCTAAAAAACTGGTCAAACTGCTTTCCAGTCCCCTCCGCTGCTGTTTCTCACGATACTGTGAGAAACAGCAGCGGAGTTACCCCTGGTGGCCAAAGTATTTTTTACCAAAAATTAGAAATTATATGCAAAAGATTTTCCAACAGGAGCCGTATCTGCTAAAGAAAACATTTTTCAAATTGGAGTTTTAGAAAATAAGAAGAGATATCGGAGAAAACGTCATTTACTTTTACGCCCCCTAGCGGAAAATCTGTGCGTAATTTGAAAAAGTAACTATACTTAAAATACTCTTCGACATAAATGGAGTCGAAAGATAAAGAATTTTTTCAATCGGCTGTTTAGAAACAAATATGTGGAATAAAACGTATTTTTAAATTCGACATCTGCATTTATGCCCTCTAGCGACGAAATTGTACATCGTGAAAAAAAAAAAAATGAAATAAAGGATCATCATTCCAACATTTCAAGCTCCCTAATACAAAAAAAAAAAACAACTTAAATCGGACTAACAGTAACAGAGATGTCGTGTCTACGGACGGGCGGACAAACCGATAACATAAGCATGATCTTTTTTTACAAAAGATTGTGCTAAAAAAAATTAAGCGGGAAAACAAATTCCTGTGTAAACTTCTGTTACTTGTGTCTTTTAATGCTAAGCAAAGAAATATAGCTTGGGGGTACAGTTTAAACTAATACCATACACGAACGTCGAGTACACTTAAACAGTACGGAAGTCCAATGCCAGGAGACAACTGACCAGCAAGATAACAAGGATGACTCATACCCAGGTTGATATGCACACATCCACATGAAATATTTAGCTCGAGGGGAAATTTGTGCTTTCGAGTATTTTTACTTTTTCAAAAATGTTTCAGTGTTTAACTTTTTATGTTATTGGTTTTAATTAGATCTTCATTTCAATTTTTAACTTTTAAACTATCATCTCCCTTGTTTAGCCAGTCAGTTCATCCAGCCTTTTGACTCCATATCAAATTCCACTTTAAGAATTATAAATCTCCCAACTAATAAAAAATGCCATTAAGCTCATGAACAAAAAGCATCACACCCAACCTCTGCCAGCAACTTTTGAACCCATATGTTTGAACTTTTCATCAACATAAACCAGAATTTCATTGTTATTTCTGAAGCAAGATTTTGAAACTGTACCCTCAAGCTATATTTCTTTGCTTGGCATTAGAAAACATGAGGAACAAAAATTTATGCAGGAAATTGTTTAACCATTTTACATGTTTTCAAGGTATCTGTCCATGCAATTTTATATGAAATGGAAGAAATACTTTAATGATCCTACAAATGGTGTATTTTTTTTTTTTTTAATGTGAGTAATGTTTTTACTCTTATTGGTCTCATTAGTTTTATGATAGATCTCACACCTTTTCAACAGCAGCTTTCAATATACTTGTCATACAAGGTATATGAAAAACTTGAAAGGATCATTGTCACTTTTGTACAACCACTTACATTACATGATGCCAGGATACAAGATCAAATCTCTTCACTAGATCAAATCAGCAGTAACTGAAAGACAGGATCTTTCATCATGTAGTGGCCTATTGCTGTGTACCCCTTGACATCTGCACAAAATGGGAGCAGACTTGAATTCACAGTGACATCTTTGCTAGATACAAATGCAGTGGGATACTTTGTGAATTACATTTTGGTCTTTATATTCTCACCACGAAATCATGTGAAAAAGGTATAAACCAGATTCCATCTCCATAATGTAGGAAAGAGAAAATTCTCACTATCTCTGCTAACTGTACGAACTGGATTAAGAAGAAGGAATGACTGCAGGCCATTGTTGGCAAAAGAACAACAGAACACAAAATAAATACATACAAAAAGAAGGCTCAGGTTGAGGGAACACTAATTTCCAATCAACAGTAAAGGCAGCCCTGGTAGCATAGTGGTCTAAGCGCTGGCTTCTGACCATTCGTCCAAGACAAGACCAGGTTCAAGTCCCAGTGAAGCATGAATGTTGTGTTTGTCTTACAGCACTGGCTCTCTCTCTTCTCTGGAACCAGTGGTCTGAAATTAGGGACAGGTGACTGCTTATAGCCCATTGAGTTGCATACTGTGGCCATTAAACCTCCAAACAAAGAAAAAAAAATCTTAAAAAGGTACAGTTAAAGCTGTTTCCATGTATTCACAGTCCTATTCCATAAAATAATTCTTTTTTTTTTTTTTTTTTTTTGATTGGAGGTTTAACAACCACTGTGAGCAACTCAGTGGGCTATAAGTAGTCACTAGTACCTAATTTAGGGCCACTGACTCCAGGGAAAGGAGAGAGCCAGTGCAGCAAGACAAACACAACACCCATGCCTCACCGGGATTCGAAACCAGACTCATCTCGGACAAATGGTCAGAAGCCATCGCTTAGACCACTGTGCCACCGGAACGGCTCACATAATTCTAGGACCTTCGAGTAAATTTTTCAGGATACCTTATCCAAATATTCCTACTTAAAATACAGTGAAACCACAGGTCTTTCAACCTGTAACCTACAAACAAACAAACAATCCTTACAGGCTTGAGCAAGCTTAATTATAGAATGCAGAATTTTGAAAAGGATGTTTTCTTCACATAAGAAATTTAGAATCGCAGATAAAAACTGAAATAACAAAACTGTCAATTGAAATGTAACCAAGTTCAATTTCTACAAAACTTTTACGTGTACTAAGCTACAATGATTTTGAATCAAAGTTGTTACTACTTTGGCTTTAATTCAATTATTGAAGAAATTGCAAAATATAAAAGTGTAGAACTTTAATATATATAGGTATGAAATCTATAGATATAGACCATAAATGTGTCATTAATCTTGAGTGTTTTCATAAACCACAATCAACATCTGAAATAAATATTGTTCATATTTTAATATTTTGAAATAATACATTAGAAATTTAAGGATAAGGAAAAGCTGAAATCTGGAGGAAGTATTTTTAAATTGAAAATCATTACTTCATTTGTCCTTGTTAGAAACTAGGCCATGTCCGTGGCCCATACAGTTGTTTTCAAGCCATAGTGAGGAGCAGCATTATCACTTTTCAAAATTCAATTTCTCAGAAAATGCATAGTTTGCTACTGCTTGGTATGTCAATGGACAAATGGAGTACACATCTTATGCTTTGTTTACAAAAAAAAAAAAAAAAAAAAAAAACATTAAAACTTCAACTCTCAGTTATAGTCCTTTGTTCTCTGTAAAGTTGCTTTCACTGTACAGATTGCATGCAATACCATTTTTGAATATAATTACATTTTGAACAGAAAGGAACAAACCTACAAAATTACAGAAAGAAAGCATGTTTGTCCACACATTTGAAGTGAAATTAAATACCAAAAATTAGTATTGCATTGTTCACTTTGCCATGAAAACAATTTTACAGGTCATGGAAATAATCAAATTTCATCGCAGACAGATTAAAGTACTAATTCTGAAATTTAATTTTGCTTCATAATGGAGATGGGGGGGGGGGGATATAAATGCTTGCTCTACTGTTTGGTTTTGAAGAAGAGACTGTTAGAAATAGGTCAGAAGAATTCAGAAAATTACAGAATATTTTTCATCCCTGCCAGAACAATCATTTCAGGTGGACATCATAAACACATCCAAAGAAATGCCACAATATTTAAAACATCCAATAAACAACTCTGAAAATGTTTAATAAATTACATTACAATCTTGAAAAGGTGAAAAACTTGACACAGATGTTGAATAAACACTACTTCACTAAGATTTTCCATTTCCATAACATATTTTGTGTTTCCCATAGTGACTGCAGAAAATCGTAGCACTTGAAAGGTCTGTAATGCTAGCAAACAGGAATAAAAAATTACAGTTTATTAAAAGTACTCAAAGACCGGACATTTTCTCAAAATTCCCAGATGTTGGGTTTTTTTTGCTTGTTTTGTTTTTTTAATTGGATATTTAACGACCACCATGACCAACTCAATGGGCTATAAGTAGTCACTCGTCCCTAATTTAGGGCCACTGGTTTCAGGGAAGGGAGAGAGCCAGTGCCGTAAGACAAACACAACATCCATGCCTCACCGGGATTCGAACCCGCACCCCTTCCAGACGAATGATCAGAAGCCATCGCTTAGACCACTGCGCCACCGGGGCGGCGATGTTGGGTTTGAACACTGGATATAATCCAATTGGGAACTATGCATAAGTACATATAACACTTGAGAAATTTCAAACAACAAAACATTACATAGGCACAAAAACTGGAAATGGATAAAAATACAAGACATTCAATAGAATTTTAGGATTATTGCCAGGACTTTTCTGGGCCAAAATGAAATTCCAAGAATTTTCAAGGATTTTTCAGGACAATTATGAACCATGTGTTCCTATTCCTCAGCTGTGCTCTATACATGGTGTCATGCATTCATTTCACAATTAATCCAGACACACAATACCACACTATATGCTTTTGGTGAACTAAATCAGCAGCAATAAGATGACTTAACCTGTGACTCAGTTGAAGAAAACATCCATGATGATGTTCATATTTATAACATAACTTGAACAGATATAGCATACCATGAACTACCTGAAAACTCTCAAAAAATATCAGACTTTGATAGTTTGTAAAACAAACATTAAAAATTTGAACAATTTTGTTCTAATTAAATGTCACATTTTCCAAACACTTAAAAATTCAAGGGTTAGCCTTCATTCATACTGTTTTATTTCTCCATTCCTATATTTCAAGGTGCTAAGTGCCAGTATACACACAGACAGGTCTATACATGAGAATTATAGTAACTAACAAAGGTAAGCTTACACAGTTACATTTCATTAACATAATTTATTTGTGTGTGTGTGGGTGGGTGGGTATGTACACAGCAATGCACAACAGAGTTAATACCAATACAAATGCCACATTTAACACAAATAACTTGGTAGTGGTTTGAAAGTACAAGGTTAGTATATGTCCACTTACGGCAACAGTAGAGCCATTTTTGCCAGCACCTCCAGAAAGAATGATGGTTGAATAGCTGTAGCACAACACCAAGGAAACCAGTAGTGCCACAACCATCGGGACAAGCCGCAGCTCAGCATGCAATACAGATAACTGACAGAAGAGCAGCATGAGGAGGAGAAGAGAAGAGACAGAACAAAAAGCAGACAGACTTTGTTAAACATGACAACACGGGGTTCAAAGGTCAATAGGAATTTATAAATACAAGTCAGTTAATTCTAACAATTTCAGCAGAGCATCTTAGGAAAGCATTTGAGCAACAACTCATTATTTCAGATAAATTAAAATTTGATCATGATCAAATAACAGATTTATTACAAAGCAACTACTGCTAGGAAAGCTAGTATTTTTAAAGTATATGAAAACTCTTTCTTTTAAAAGAACATTAGGAAAAAATTATCTAATAGTTCACTATCAACTCTATACTTCTACAATTGCAAAAATGGCAGAAAATGCTTTCCCCCCCCCCCATGTATTATTTTCTCTGAAAACAACAAAATCTAGCTGATACTGTATGGCTAAAAAAGTGGCCTTTACAACATAAAACCCAATGGCCAAACAATCAAACACTGGGAACAATTTAATATCACTGCAATAATTGTGATATTCTACAATGAGCCAATCTACAAGTAATTAATTTTAAAACTGCTCAATATCAAAACTTAGGTAACCAAGACTGCTAAAGACTTACAAGGAAAGCATGTGTACAAATGTTTAAGCTTTCAAATTTCTTTTAAAACTTTATAATTACTAAGCAAATAACTGAAAACCTTCACAGAAATCTAACTCACATTTTTAGTACAACACATTCTTGAGATCCCTGTATCTTTGCAAAAATTTAAATAAAAGTATCATAAATAAAAGTATCATTTTGAATAAATAAAAGTATAATAAAAGTATCATTTTGCTTAGATTGAACGACACCTTACTGAACTCTGTGAACAGCTTTAAGTACTTATCATTCCAGCTTTAATGGGATGGCTGCAGCAATGGATACTTACAAGGTATCAACAAGAAAAAAGTGTGTGGAGTGGCTTTATGTTACCTGTCATACATACATACATACATGGACAATTTATAGCAATTAATTTTTGCTTTTCCTATTTATTTTCATACAACTGTACAGATTAGATTATCAATAATTTTATTAATCAAACCATGTGTCATTTTTTATTTATTTTTTGAAGCTGAAGATTATTAAATTATGTTTTAGCTTGACACATTTAATAATAAAGTACTATCCATCTATTACAGACATCTGTGCCTACATATAAGCTGCACTGCAGGCCACCCTTCATATACAAGTAATTCAATTTTGTGCTGTCTATTAAAGAATAACTTGCATTTATACAGGATAAGGTACAAATGATGTGCAATTCTTTTCTTCAGCACCTTTTGTAACCATGATTGTACTCAAGGAAATTGAAAAGAATGACAGTAATTCAATTATTAATTGAAAAACTTTTGCTCAAAGTGAGCATGATTCTGACCACAAATTAGAATTTTAAGGTTGCAGTTCAACTCAGCAAAATTAATGTACAGGGTTGCTTGTCCAATTTCAAAGTAAACTACAGCTGATGATTAAAATACTACTCTTTGGTAGTAAGTTTCAAATGATCGGTCTGAAAATTTTAAGCCAACCCTATTAGAAAATATGGATAACAATTTCTGTCAGCATTACTATTCATTATATCCCTTTGCCATATATTTCAAGTCTGTCAGAGTTTGTTTCAAAATTTCATATTGATGTTTTGCATCTCTTTTGTAAAAAGAGAACTAAAATGCTAGTAAAAAAGTTCTACACACATTGATTCAGAACCAAACCATAGGTATTAATATTAAAAATGAAAGGGTAACTTGGTCTTTATGTCATGATCACCTGTGGAATAAGCTTAGTACCATAGTATGTAACTAAAACTTTTTCTGAATTTAGACATCAGTTTGATAATGGCAACTATACAGTAAAACACAATAGCTATATTCATGTAACTGTTTATGAAAACTATTAAAAGTGTATACTTCACACATGTAACTCATCCAATTCCAGAGTCTGCTTAGTCATTGATAATATTACAGAACTGAATGCTCTGAAATTTTTAGGTTTACATTCCTTTCCAGTTCACTTTCTGCAGTAAACATTTAATCTAAAACATGATGTAATTGAATATGTAAATGTATTTATTTTCTTGTTGCAGGTCTATTTTGTATGACACACATGAAAGCATGCTCAGGTTCTTTTGTAAGCTCACACATTTAGAAATATCAACAAAATTCACACATATATATATACACCTTATGCCACAGAAGTAGTTCTAATTCACCAATGATGAAGTTGTCAATGAAATATACTCATGCTTAAAATATCAAACCTCCTAACAAATGAACACTGATATAGGAGTTTGCAGGCAATACTCACATGGCAACTGTCGGACCAGCTGTTGTCACGGACTGCTAATTGTCATTATCTATTACAGTACCGCAACTACTTTAGCTCCACTTAAAAAGCATGATTTGAACATTTTTGGCATCCAAACAATGACATCCAAATTTTCAATTTGACTTAACACATACATATTGTAAATTCTACATACGTGTGATCCTACAGTTTGATGAATATTTAGGATAAAAGATCATCCAAGTGTACATAAATGAACAAGCCACAACTGCATTGATAAACACATGACCATATTATTAGTCTACCTGTGGGCACTCATGATTTCCACTTGTCTTACCTTTAATATCTGGACACCCTTCTAGTGACAAATGGACAGGTCCTACCAACATGCCAAATCTGAAAAAAAAAACATCTGTAAATATGCTCTTGGGGATTTGATGAGAGTGCAAGATGTATCAACCAACAGTGTCAGCATTTCCACTGCTCAATGATAGTAGGCTGCAAAATAAGCAATCAGTCTATTATGTGATATTTCAACAGCACTGCAGATCGCTTGGTCAATGAAGAATGATGTGACCTTCAAATGGCAGTAGATGGGTACTGGAACCACATGAAATGATGGAAAATCTCTGAAGCTGACAGAATATGTTATGTGAGCCCTGCAAGGGATCATCCACTTAGAATAATCTTTAATATTGCAATAGCACACATACAGGTTAGCATAGAAGTGAGTGGAATGGCCATCAGCACCAGAGTTGTGAGCAGCACAATATGGGTTTCCATTGTCGTGTAGTAACTTGCAAATCACTAATCACACTGACCAATGACAGATGCCATCTAGCTTGCTCTGATGACCAACATCCATGGACAGTAGACCTATGAAAAGCTGTGTTTTGGAATGAGACACATTTCATGGTGTCCAAAGTCTGATGGATGCTCAGATGCAGCAGATGTTCAGAGAATGCTTTCCACCACTCTGTACTGTCCCAACAGTGAGTTTGGTAGAAGCGATGTGGTGATCTAGGGTTGATTTTCACAATTTGGCTCAAGACCATTTATTGTTTTAGATAAAACCATGAATACCAAGGTTTACTGACACACCCTGTTCAATGGTCCACTACTCACACAGCCACAGCACTACTGGTCAAGCTCATACCAGTAACAACAGGACAACACTCATAGGTACACTACTTGCATTCTGACACACAGGTCTGAGGATATGATTGTCTACAACTTTGACTGGCCACCTCAGAAGCCCATATCTCAATCCTATCTAGAACCTTTGAGATTGTATGTGTATGTGTGTGACAGAGTCAGTGAGTGATTGAGAGAGAGAGAGAGATGCACAAAAAAATAGAGCTGAACTGGTAGAAAACACCACACAACATTTATGAAAAAAAAACAAAAAAAAAAAAACTGGTAAATGTTTTGTAGAGAGTGAAGGCTATGTGACACAGGCTAAAGGTTTTACTACACATTATTAGTTTCCTCACAAATGAAGATTATCTGTATGAGCCTGGACACTAATAGTAGAAGAGTTTACATGAATAATTTTTGCTGCCATTCTAAAACCATTAAAGCATCAAAAATATTTTCTGAAACGATGATAAAGGAAAATAATATTTGTTTAAATAAACCATCATGTTTTACTGTCCTTTACAGTCTTTCTTTTTTCATACTATAGCATTATTTGTTAGGTAACTACATTACACAACCAATGTGAATAACTGATATAAATCCCCATCTCTGTGGATGATTTACAATGTACTGGTTCAATGTTTAGCATGTAACAAGGTTTATAATGCATAAACTGCTATATAAACACAATATTTTGAGACCATCCGAACACACTGTGAAAGTATGAATGATGAAATATCTATTGCAACCATATAACTTATGTGAAGCAACATTCACAACTGTAACACAGATAAAATCAAAGGTAAGAAAATTGATTGGTGTCCAGCCATATCCCACATCTTGAAGTCGCACTTCAAACTCTAAGGTTAGAACAATGAGCTACTAAGAAAGAAAACAACTGCAGTCATTAACTTATCTATGCATTATATACTATTAGGCATGCACCTTTACATGACATTAATGTCTCTCTCTAAATGTAATGTTTAATGATGATTATTTTTAGTAGTAAAATAAACAAGTACAAAAATATTTGAATCATTTTTTAGAAATGAATATTCATCTAGGCTTATGCAATTTTAAAGATCCACAGTAAGAAATTTACATGTATTATGACTATATTTCAGACTGAGTTGAGAAAAAGATATTCCACACCCAAGCCTTAACAAAAGACAGAAATTTATTTACTTTTATTTGCTTACTTAGTTTGAGAAATGTATGATTATTTTTAACATGGGTATATTAGAATTTCAATTTTTACTTAATTTAGTAAGTGATATGAAAACATTTGGTACTTATGCATTAACGAGGAGCCAGTACAAATGTTGCAATTGTCGCTAGATAGCAGCACGAGTAGAGAAAAAACTAAAATAGTGCTCTAAATAATGCTTAATAATAATAATAATATCTTTATTGTAATAATAATAATAATAACAATAATATCTTTATTGTAATAATAATAATAATAATAATAATAACAAATATTTCACTATAATAAAATAACAATGTAAAGCAAAACGTTTAAGAAATACTGACTGAATGTATATCATCTTTCCAAAAATGCAAAAAAACCTACATATTAATTTTTGGTGGCCAATAAGTTTTAATAACTTCAAATGGATTCCTTTTATCTTGAAGAAATGAAACAGCACTTCTTTCCTCTGCAGATAATTCTCAAATTTTCATATTGTTCAACACCACAAAAACTGATAACCGACGGAAAGCAGTATATCATTGACACTAATGATAACAATGTGATGTTATGAGAAGCTATCTTCTCTATTCATGTGCTGCCATCTATTTTTTATTATTATTGTAATAAAGAAATAACTGTTATTAGCCAGTGTTTGATAGTCATTTAGAGCACTATTGTAGTTTTTTCTCTACTCGCGTGCTGCCATCTATTGAGAACTGTGACTTTTCCACTGTTGCCCCACTAATGCATAAGTACCAAACATTTTCCTTGTGGAATATTTATATCATAGCTTTTTTTTTTTTTTTATTTTAATGTACTTTCAAATTTCTGGCATTTCATACAAATAGCGAAATAACACTTTTTTGAAATTTTCCGAATCTCTTATAATAGAGCCTAATAAGATGTTGCTCACTCACATTAAGATTTAAAATCAAAGTTTTGTTACAGGAAAATGGAGTTAATAGGAGTTAATAAGAAAAAGAGAATGGGTTGGTGTTTAAAAAAAGTATGATGCCACCAAACAACTTACTGCAACTGTAGATCCATTCTTCCCCACACCACCAGTGAAAATAACGGTAAAGTGAGAATATAATGTAATCGATGCAGCCATTATCCCAACAAAGATGGGGATAAATTTTATTTCCAAATATATAGCAGGTATCTAAGAACAAAAAAATAGTGAAACAAAACAAAATAAAAACTTAGGATAAAACTGCAAGAAAATGAAAAAAAAAAAAATCAGCAAACTAAAGGACACACTGTTACAATGAAAAAAGTAAAATATTTTGCAGGTATCATTCAGCAGATTCAACATAAAGAGAAACAAACTGAAGCATAAAAGTAAATAAAATAAAACAAAACAAAGGAAAACAGTTTAATTTCATGCAAAATATAATTTTGGGTAATTTTATTCAAAACAAGAAAAGTGGCAAGGAACCTTATGAGTTGATTTGTACAATGCAATGAATAATTTTCACACAAGTGTGCACAAACAAGGAAGATAGCTGTCTAAGCACGAACACTTTAGATCAAACCAATTCCAACACTCAGATGAAGATAAGACGTATCACCGGTATCAAAAGTATACACAGTTAAAAAATTATGATGGCACGAAAAACTCATTCCACTGAGGTTTAAAAGGTTTAATGTTAAAAACTTGCGAGATCTTTTGAACCCACAACCTACAGGTTCATCATCAGGCACCAAAACTCGCAAGGTGCACATGAAACGCAGTGGTTATATACACGTGTGGTTATGGGCAGAGACCGCGCATGCGTACAAGTCGGAACAGGATGAGGTCATAAAATACATACATTTGAAATAACATGTAAGGTAAAAACACAATGGTGGTCATAAATATAAAAAATATATAATGAAGGTCAAAGTTCTTTCACCTGAGTTTTATATATGTACAATAAAATCAATTGTTGTCTAACCTTGTTTCTTGGTTTTTCAATAGGTATCTCCAAGGTGCTGATATATTGGATGGAGCTTCATCATTACAACATTGTTCATTCAAATGATAAATATACAAGCTCTCGAGAAACAACAGGCCATTTTTGGTTTTGGTCGTCAATAACAGTTTTATATTGTCCCAGTCAGGATAGTGCTCTCCTTTTAGTACCTTTCGTGCTAAAGAAGTTGTTGAGGCATGTGTACGAACACTGTATTTGTGTTCTGTAATTCTTGTCTTTAATGATCTACAAGTGGACCCCACGTAAAAAGTAGACTGTGAGGTAGTTGAAATAGAGTTCAATGGTATGGAGTAAACACCGTATTTATCTAGGGTTGATGTCCGGTCTCGGTCTGATTTGGTCAAATTAAACAAACATTCCGAAGAAGCACCAAAGGAATAATCGTATTTTTTGCATGAATTTTGTAAAATTGGTACAATGGTTGGGTGGTAGGGAATGGATGCCACGTAATTTTTGGTCACTTCACCACGTATTGGTTGTAACATTGTGGAGATCCATCGCTGACACCTGCGTAACAATTTTGTAAATAGATATCCGGGATAACCGGAAACCTTTGTTAGGTTTGAAATCCTGTGTAATTCCAGTTTTAAGGATGTTTTGGTGGAGGAATGACTATAAGAACTACAGATTAAAAATGAAATAGAACTATATTTATAGGGAAGTGGGGTGTATGAAATATATGGAATGAGAATAGGTAAGGCAAGTGGGTTTTAGGTAGACGGAAGTTTGAATGTCATTAGATGGGGTGCGTCGTAATAAAATATCTAAAAACGGAAGGGAGTAGGAGATTTCTAACTCTTGGGTGAAGGAAATAGTGGGAAAGAAGGCTGATAAAGAGGCAGCAAAAGTGTCTAACTCACTGAGTGAATATTGCCAAAAAATTAAAACATCTTCGACATATCGTATATAGAGTAATGGTTGGAATGTACTATTATGAAAAACGGTATGTTCGACATGTTGCAGTACTATTTTCGCCAGGAAGGGGGAAAGAGGTGACCCCCATCGGGGTGCCGAAATCCTGGCGGTAGGTGATGTTATTAAATTTGAAATAAGTCCGGTTCTTGATGAGATTCAGGGCTGAAACTATAGCAGTGGATTCAGTAGAAGAGAGGTTTAAGGATGGAAGTAGTGGGGTAATCAGGTCAATGGCAATATTCACGGGGACATTGGGAAATAGGGAAACTACATCGAGACTGGTCATTTTAAATGGAATACCCGATGTAGTGGAATGGATCCGTTCCGGGGCGGACTTGGAACACTTAATTGAGAAAGGTGATGATGTGGTTAAGGGGGAAAGGACTGAGGTAAGGGATTTTTCTAGATTTTGGGTGGGGTTTGTATAGCCTGTTACTAAAGGACTGATGGGGTGTTCCGGTTTATGAAGTTTAATTTTGCCAAACAAATCTGGGGTACGTGGACCAAAAGGAGGTTGCATATTATTTGAAATGGCTGGGGGTAGGGTATTACTATTTTTAAGTTTTGCAAGAGCAGTAATGGTAGCTGGGATAGGGTTACGAGATAATATATATTTTTATATTTATGACAACCATTGTGTTTTTACCTTACATATTATTTCAAATGTATGTATTTTATGACCTCATCCTGTTCCGACTTGTACGCATACGTGGTCTCTGCCCATAACCACACGTGTATATAACCACTGCATTTCATGTGCACCTTGCGAGTTTTGGTGCCTGATGATGAACCTATAAGGTTGTGGGTTCGAAAGATCTCGCAAGTTTTTAACATTAAACCTTTTAAACCTCAATGGAATGAGTTTTTCGTGTCATCATAATTTTTTAACTGTGCATACTTTTGATACAGGTGATACGTCTTATCTTCATCTGAGTGTTGCAATTGGTTTGATCTAAAGTGTTCGTGCTTAGACAGCTATCTTCCTTATTTGTGTATCAATTAGCACGATAGTGTCTTCATCATATTTACACACACAAGTGTGTGTGTGTGTGTGTGCTTGCGCCTGTTTACAAGGCATAAACCAAAATTATCACATTGATTTGATGAAGAGACAAAATTATTAATTATGAAATACCAGGGTGGAACAAAACACCTTGAAGTCCGAAACTCAGTACTTTTGCTAACTAGTCCCACAAATTCAAGACATACAATAATGTCATTTGTAGTAAAATGTTCAACTGCCCAATATTCACTTCAACATTTAATGGTGCAGCAATCCATGAAACTTCTCTACTTAAGTCTCTTTGATTAGTGACAGCAATGCCCCAAAAAAAAAAAAAAAAAAAAAAAAAAAAACTTAGCACTAAGGCCAGTAAAGATTCTGTGTTCCAGTCATGCCACTATTACTGAACTCAATGAACAGATTCTACAAGGAACATGTGCACAGTGGTGCACTGACATTTCTGTTATATGCTTCTGCACACAGTGTTTCTTCTATGCATCAGAAGTCTGTGTGAGTAATCTGACATGTCATAATCAACTGTATCCATTCAATACACCTTTTGATGTCATGATGATTATCACAGCAATCAGACAACTCTGAACTGACGGTATTAATTGTTTCTCACATAATATCCATCAACAGGGCAATGAAATTTTCAAGTTTTCTGAGAGATGTCACATGGATAAGTGGTACAAGCAAATTTCGAATTTATATTGTTTGCTTTGAATATTCTAAAGTAAACAAACACAAATTCCATAACAAATTACAAAATGTGGTTGCAATGTTCTTGTATTCACATTTTTTACAAGAAAGAAAGCTACAATTTCCTTTTTTTATACATCTCAACAAAGTACATATGTGATCAATAAAAAATCAAAAGTAAATATAAAATTTTAAACAAAGAACTTTCACAGTTGCAAACTGAATTTCTTATCTTTGGGGTTAGTGACAAAGCACTCTTATGCAAGACATACTCAACTAACTGACAATCCCTAGAAGTCAGCAACAGTGGCACTCTTTCTTTTCAATTTCCCAACTTTTTCTCCAATTTTTGTCTGGTAAAGTGTGGCTGACAGTAAATTTTATGACTCATTTCATTGGATGATTTGCTTTTTAAATAATCCAATTGCCTATATATGGTATGCCACAAAAATTTTAGCCACATTTTCCCCTCCATAACTGGAAGAGTAAATGGCCACTCTGTGACATAAATCATGTCTTTCAGCAGCGAATGTTTTTTTTTTTTCTCCTTCTTTGTTATCATTTATGGCTTGAAATCTTATCATAATTTAAAGAAATTCTTCTTAAAAATTATTAAGGCTTTGCTCCAGAATTACATACAGTAACAGTTGCAGTTTTAAGTGTTTAGGAGAGGGGATCCTGATGTTCCCCACAAAAAAAAAAAAAAAAAAAAAAAAAATGTTGCAGGCATCCATGCCTCCTCAAAATTTTTTAAGAAATAATAAAAAAATTCTCTGTATCTCCTTGAAAAATCACACGATAAATCAAGAAATTTTCCAGTTTTGCATTCCAGCATTCCTGGCATGATTAGTATATCAGGTTAGCTAATTGGCACAATAACTAAACCGAGAACAAACTGTGACATTAGACAAAATGATCAGCTCTAGTCCAGTGTTTTCAAACCATGGCCCAGAAGAGTTGAAAGTTAACTTTTTTGGAAAATCTTTTACAGAAAATAGTTTTAATCTAGAAGACTCCAAAAACAGTGTACATATACAAGGTGTGATCAAAATGTTTGGTGAATCTGGGAATATATATATTTTTTATACCTTAAAACTACATGATAAGTGCTTACAGCATTAATCACCTTCAAAGTTCTTTTCTCCTGAACACACACTCACTTGTTCCAGCACCCCCTGCAACTGTTTGAAACACTGCTGAAAGTCTTCTTTCTTTAATGATATAAGAACCTTCTACTATTGAATTTAATGCTCTCAATATGGTGACAAATCTTCTCCCTTTCGTCACTGATATTAGTTTGGGAAACAACCAGAAATACCACAGACCTAGATTGGATGAGGTGCAGGAGCAGTGCAATGGATATGCTCACCAGAAATTGCATGATGGTGAGTGCCAGAGTCGTAGAATATAGACGTACACGCGTACGCTGTACGCAGATAGTTTCCAAATTATTAGCAGATTTTGCAGATAGTTTTTGCTTGTAGATTAAAAAATTAAAATTGTTATTTACAGCAATTAAAACACTTACTCAAGGCTTCACTTAGATTGATATATATAATTCTATTTTAATGTGGGAATGTTCAACTTTTTTCACATCCTGCAATAGTGAGTTCTTAACATTTCTGGCCTCTTGATTTTATCAAGGCCTGTTCTCAATATATAGGAACTGTAACAAAAGTTTCGTTTACACAGAAAGACTAAATTTCATTGCCAGGTTCCTCTTGCGGTTGCCAGTTATTAAATTAAAATAATTTCCTTGTGTATTTTATGTCTATTTTTGAATTAAGTTATTGAAAATGCTATTTATAATTTTTGAAGGTTCATTAACGGAACTGCTTTTCTAGATATAAAAACTTTCTTTAATTAGTCTCTTGTTTTTATGAGGTTCATGGTCCAATATTTTAAAGTCTTGGCTTTAAGGTCCATTTTACACACATTTCTGCGCATTCAGTCGTAATGTACTTTTGTCCTCTCTGGAATATGTAATGTTCTAATAATTATTTATTGTTATATTAATTTTTCTTTAAATTATCTTATTCTATTGTTATTGTGATTCGCCGGTTTGCAGCAAGTTTTTTGTTTCAATGGTTGTGTACGCAGATGCATTTTATTTTTATACAACTCAGTGCCACATGGCATGATGGAGGACCCATCCATTATTTTATTTCTGTGGTCTTTTCCATTTCTCTGCTCCTCACAGAAATGTCAAAGAAATCTTGTGAAAAGTTGCACCAACAGCAGAACCTCTGGAAAGAATTTCTGTGTGAACAAGACTGCCCTTGATGAAGAATGCCAACCTTTACTTATGATCTTGACTTCTGCACTCTCTTTGGTCAGGGTGAGGTGGTAGTTTGCCACTGGAACCTCTGTGCCTTTGTTTCAGGAATACCCATAGACCCATGACTCATCACCAGTTAGCACCTTGGACAAGCATGTATCGATGTGTCTGTGATTCGTATGCCCCTTCATTTCATTGATCAAACAACTCTCAGGAAACAGACACAAATTTTCATTTACTCAGCAGTGAACAAAGGGTGGAAAAAAATCGACACTGACACATTTCCTTTTCAAATTTTCAGTTAAAATCAATTGAATAGTGATGAATAACAAACTTGTGTTTCCCACAAGTTCTCTAATTGTCAAATGATGGCTAGAACAGGTAAGAGTGGGGATTTCATTAATGCTGCCATCTTTCCAAGAACTTGACAAATAACACCCCCTCTCTCTCACACTCACACACACTCCTTTAATAATCTTAAAGTGAAAATGGTTACAACGATTTCCTTCACAGACCCTTTGGAACCTGTTTTCTGGATCACAGCATCATCTCCATACACTGCAGCTTTTCATGAATGTCTTCAGTTGACTGAGTTTGAAGCAAAATTCCATGTTTGCTCATTGCTTATAACTCTGATATTTTTTTTTTAAATTAGAAGAAAACCCAAAACACATCTTCCCTCCAAATTGTCTCCATGAAAACTGAAGTGCAAGAGACTTTGACTCAATTCCCTGCACTGAAGTCTGAACATCACACTAGCAGTGACTACTTTCACACAACTCCTGCTCTTCAGTATTTAGCTATGACACATCCATTCACCAAACTTTTTAATCAGACCTCATATATATCATAAATATTCTTCAAAGACTGAACCATATTAAAAATAATTTTAGGAGGTTTTTAAATGTTTTTTTTAATACTTCCAAATGAAATTAAACAAATAAAAGCTAAGATAAATTTAGCAGGATATATAAACATGCGGGATGTAAGGTCAGGTGATGCGTAACATCACAGCCTCTCCTTGACAAATGTCAACCCCGCCTTCTCGTGGTGCATCCTGTTCCCACCAAAGGGGCTCTGACGACCGCCCATAGCGGTATAACTATACCATCGGGATTAGAGGAAATTCTATCCCACACTCACCAACCCGCTTGGCCAGCGTGGTGAGTTATGGCCAAACCCCTCCAAAATGATTCCACAACTTAAATCTTGGCCCTCAGTCTCCGGCAGCTGGAATGTACCTGGCCAAGGCAGCGGCCAGTGCGACATGAAGGCAGAGGGTGCTAAGAATCCCCGGAGGACCGGACTAGGCTGCCATCTAATGCTGACCTTGGCTACTTACAATGGACGCTCCCTATCTTCTGAATCAAGGCTTCTTGAATTGGAAGAGGAACTACAAAGGATCAAGTGGGACATCGTGGGGCTAAGTGAGGTAAGGAGAAAAGGAGAAGATCTCATCGAACTGAAAAGTGGACATCTCTTCTACTATCGTGGGACAGATACTGGCAGAACTAGTGGGTGTTGGATTTATAATAAACAAGAAACTGAAGGATAAAGTTGTAGAAGTTGAAAGTTCCTCTGACAGAGCTGCACGACTTGTTATCCAACTCTCGAAAAGATACCAGGCTCAGATTATTCAAACTTATGCACCCACCACAAGTCATCCTGAAGAAGAAATTGAAGAATTTTATGAGGAAATTTGTCATCTAAATAATAAAGGTAAGCAGCACTTGAAAATAATTATGGGAGATTTCAATGCAAAAATAGGGCAACGGCAACAGAATGAAACTTCAGTAGGTAAATTCGGTCATGGCAACAGAAACCAGCGTGGAAATACTCTCGTTGAGTTTGCAGAGGCAGAAGGGTTTTTCATCTTGAACTCCTTCTTCAAGAAAAAGCCACACAGGAAATGGACATGGAGACATCCAAATGGGACGACAAGTGAAATTGATTTTATTATGTGTAACAAAAAATTCGTCATAGAAGACTGCAGTGTGCTAAACAAGTTCAACACAGGTAGTGACCATAGATTGGTGAGATGTAAGATGCACCTCAACACTAAACTTGAACGTGGCAAGCTCATAAGACAAACAAAATCTATTGACATAACCAACCTTAAAAAACACCATAATACCTTCAAGTTAGAACTGAAGAACAGGTTCTCTGCTTTAGAAGGCCTAACATCGGAAGAAGTGGACATCTCTGAAGTTAACAGAAAAGTAACCAAAGCTCTTATGGAAACAGCAACAAAATTAGCTGGGTCTAAGAACAAGTTGCATGTGAACAAATTATCAGGAAAAACCAAAATGTTGATGCAAAAAAGAAGAGAGATGAGGACAACTAAAGAAGATGTGACTTCCAAAGTGGAATATATAGAGCTATGCAAGACAGTAAGAAAAAGTATCACTGAAGGCGTAAGGAAATTCAACTGTGAACTAGTGAGGAAAGCAATTGAAAACAACCAAAGCCTAAAGATAGCAAAGGGACATCTCAGTAAGGGAAGAAAACAGATTATGGCACTGAGAAAAGAAGATGGTTCTGTAACAAGAAATAGAGGCGAAATTTTGACAAGAGTGAAAGATTTCTACTCCAAATTATATGAAAGGGATATTATATGCACTCCAGACATCATGAAAGATACCAGTACCAGAGTTCCTCCAGTCCTTCCAGCAGAAGTTGCACATGCAATCAAGAACATGAAGTGGGGAAAAGCTCCAGGAGAAGATGGAATTACTGTAGACATCATACAAGAAGAGAGTGGAGAAATCGAAACAGTACTCGCCCAAATTTTCACTCGATGCCTTAATGAAGGAAAGATTCCTGAGGATTGGAACACCGCTACAATGATCCTGCTACATAAGAAAGGTGACATTGAGGATCTCGGAAACTACAGACCTATCAGCCTCCTATCAGTAGTTTATAAAATCTTCACTAAAGTTCTTTCACACCGCTTGAAGGTAACACTGGACATGGCTCAACCGAGAGAACAAGCTGGATTCAGGAGTGGCTACAGCACAATAGATCATATCCACGTGCTGAGAGAACTAATTGAAAGAGCGAGGGAATATGAACTTCCATTGTGCATGGCTTTTATCGATTATGAAAAAGCCTTTGATTCGGTGAAACCATCAGCAGTTACAATGGCTCTGAAAACCTGCGGTATTGAAGATGCATACATTAATATTATTAATAACATCTATGAAAATGCAAGTGCAAAGATTAGGCTGTTTGAAAATACAACACACATAAAAATTGGAAAGGGAGTGAGACAAAGTGACACCATATCTCCGAAGCTCTTTAATGCAACATTGGAGGGTGTTTTTCAGTCGCTGAGCTGGGAAAACAAGGGGATAAAGATTAATGGAGATTATCTAACCCACCTTCGTTTTGCTGATGACGTAGTCATTTTTGCAACTACCCCATCAGAGCTGCAGAGTATGATCCAGGAACTTGCTGACAAGAGTAAAGAAGTGGGATTAAAAATGAACTTTCAGAAGACAAAAGTGATGTTCAATGCTTTTACAAGAAATGAAGATTTATCGATTGATGGAGAAAAGCTGGAGATGACAGACACGTACGTTTATCTTGGACAGCAGATATCAAGTGAGGGTCACATTGATGAAGAAATTAATCGGCGTACAAAACTTGCCTGGAGAGCTTTTGGAAGAAACAGCATAATTTTCAAGAGCGATATGCCATTATGTCTTAAAAGAAGTGTTTGATCAATGCATCCTTCCAGTGCTTACGTATGGTGCAGAGACGTGGACCTTAACTAAAAGAGACATACAAAGGCTGCAGACAACTCAAAGAAGCATGGAGAGGTGCATGCTTGGTGTAACCAGGAGAGATAAGAAGAGGAACTCGTGGATCCGAAAAATGACAAGAGTGGAAGACATCATGGTCAGAGTTAAATCCCTGAAATGGCAATGGGCTGGACATACTGCCAGAAGGACAGATCATCGATGGACAGCCGAAATTTTAGATTGGATTCCAAGGGACAGGAAAAGACCCAGAAGAAGACCACATGGGAGATGGGTGGATGAAATTCGAAAGTATGCAGGGGTGACATGGAGGAGACTGGCACAAGACAGACCGTTGTGGAGGAAACTTGGGGAGACCTTCGTCAGCAGTGGATTGATAATGGTTGACAATGATGATGATGATGATAAACATGCATATATAAACATGTGAAGAATAAGTACATTCAAGGGCTAAAAGAACATGAACACAAAAACCTTAGCTCCCCCTTATATTCCTTAATGAAGAGGTAAATCAAGTTTATTTCTGTAGAAGAAAAAGTAAATGGGAGAATGAATAAAATAGTTACATAAGCATGTTTAGTTTTTGCTTGTCTTTCAGAAAACCCAGTGAAATGCATTTCACTTTTTGAAGCAGTCAAAATGAATACACATGAAATTAAATCATTAATAAGACCCAATGAAATTATTACATGAAATAAGGAAGTCAATTTCATTTAGTATGTTATCACATCTACTTCTGCCACAATCAGATATGATTTAATTGCATATTTGGGGTAACAGACTTCAAACCCCCAAAAATATTAAAAATGAAATAATACATGAATATATTTATTGAAAATATTTTTTCTTTTGTGTTTTTAACAAGAGACTTCTTTAAAATCACTTCTAATCAGTAAACAATATTTAGACAAAATGTTTCATAAAAACAATATAACTGAATAAATCACGATTACTTACTCGTATAGACCATACTGTAGGACCAAATATAGCAGATATGAGATGTATTAAAATTACTGTGAACTGGGCTTCAGTAACATCAAACCTAAAATAAGGATTACAACCAAAAGAGCATTTACAAAAAATGCATTAAAATAACCAGTTTAAAAAAAAAACTTCATTGTATTCAACTATAAAATCTTGGAAAATCAGCTTCATGAATCAGAAAACTGGGTAGAGTATGACTAGGGCACATAAATAATATTTAATACCAACTCTTGCTTATAGGATTACTGAAACACTGTTTTGTTACTCATTACACAATATAATCACACAGAATGCGTACGTTTAAATTACCCCCATTAAATTATTGCAAGGTAAATAAATGCTTTGATTCCACAACTCTTCCATTATCAAAAAATGTGCACAAGAAAACTTTTGTTAAACACTCAATTAAACTTCTAATATGTTTTTTTTTTTCTAGGAATTACTTATTTTAAATTGCAGAATTTCAGAGAAAACTCTTCTTCATCAGGTAGTGTCATTCTTTCTCTGTCACCATTGCGATTATGGTTAACCTTGACTGTTACAGGTATTTTTCATCAAATCTTGCCAGATGTTAGGCAGGAACAATCCACTACAGTCATTGAGGACAGAATTCTTATTCTTCTCAATTTCCATTCCTTCTTTTAATTTTCTTTTTTGAAAGTTGCTTTGAAAATTAATGGCTATAAGGGAATTCCAGTCCATGTTGTGACCAATTTCTCTAACATGCTTATCTAAACCTGTCTTGTTGGAGCAATTTTTTATAGCTGCTTTATTTTCTACTATTTGAGTCTCTAGTCTGCAACCTGTCTCTCCAATGTAAGATAGTCCACAACTACATTTTACTTCACAGACTTCTCCTTGCATTTTAAAAATATCTTTTTCTCTTTGAGCTATCTTCAGGAAAAAAAAATTTAACTTTTTTTCTCTAAACTTGGAGCTAGTCTTTTATTATATTTCTTGCTAATTCTTTTGTGTCAAATGAATTTCCAAAATGAACTGGAACTTTGCTACCATATGTCTTTAACACAACTTCAGATATTATTACAAATTAAATTATGGAACATGATATAGCTCTAAATAACATGCAATTAATAGCACTATTGCAATTTTTAGAAGTGTTTTTTTTTTTTCCAGGGCTTTTTAACCACTACAACTCCATGCACTATAAGTAGTTACCCATCCCTAATTTTGGGCCACTGGTTCTAGGGAAGGGAGAAAGCTAGTGCCATAAGGCAAACACACTACAAATGTCTCGTCTGGGACTCAAACCCTGGCTCAACTCGGGCAAACAATTATGAGCCAGAGATTAGGCCACTGTGCCACCTGGGCGGCGTGTACGTGTTCCTGAATCAGAGGTTTTACCATGATTGAGTGCCTGCTCAACAGTCCATATATACTATAAGTATAGTCAACAAATCTTCAACCTACAAATGATGTGGAAGAGCACTTATTTTTCAATATCTGAATACTTATTAAAACAATGTACATAGAAAAATATTCTAACATTAAATTGTACATGACAACATCAACAATGTTTTATATCATAAAAGACAGGAATCCTGGGCTATACAGAAACATCCAGTAATATATTTTCAGCAGCTCTGACTGCACGTGAGAAGTTATTTACAGTCCGCTGCATTTTTTTTCCTGATATTTTGTACAAGTTTACTTGAACTATATACAGAGTGTACAATATCTAAAATTTATCATACTTAAGTGAAATTTTACTTCAAATTATTTTATGCTAATTAAAAAACAAAGCAATTGCAAGTGTTTACTAATCTATAGCAAAAACAAATAAATTGAATTGCTTACTTTCCAAACCTTAAAGTTCCTGAGACATATGTCTGCCAGTGGGCACAATAAAAAAGTGTGATTGCAGCAAAACACTGGAAGAACATCCACGAGGGAAAGGAGCCCAACTGAACAGCGATGCAAACTCCAAGGGCAACAAATACTGTGAGGAGCAAATAACACACCAACTTAATACTTTTACCATTAATACATTCAATACTTTTATTTCTTTTGAACAAAATGAACAATAAACAACCCTATGACAAGAAAATTAAACATAATTAAACATAAAAGAACAATAAACAACCCTATGACAAGAAAATTAAACATAATTAAACATAAAAGAACAATATATAATCTATGACTACTAAACTTGTGGTATTAATACAGAATAAAAATTACAACATTTCTCACAATAAAATGTTTATTATACATAGACTACAGTTTTGCAGAGCGTTTGGCTTAGCATCACCAGGACAAATGAAGCGTAAACATTTAAATCATTGTGACATCATCAGAGTTCTGATGGTCACGGATTTTGGAGGGTGGTTTCCATGCGCTTAAAAGAAATGGAGTCAATGTCAGGTCGCTGACAAGCTGTGAAGAGTTTTGGTATATGTAGAAAGTTTCTCTGACATATTAAGCTTGGTAGTTGGATCAGGTTTATCTACAAGCGTGGCATTGCCAAACTAAAATTTATGGTTATTTTCATGACAATGTTGGGCTATAGACGACTTTTTCAGTTCATCGTTATATACGTAGGTTTTGTGTTCCTTCACAAGGAAACTTAAAGCCCCGTGGGTCTGCCCTACATATGAAAATCCACATTCACAAGGTAGATAATCCCCACATGCAAAATCAAATCACCCATGGAAACAAAAGATCTCTGCCATCTACACATACATATATCGTGCAATACATATGCTCAACTGAGGATTCCTTACAGAAACAGCTTGATTTTCTTAAACGAATTGTAGTACGCAGAGCATACAGCCCTTCCATTATAGATAAAGCTTTCCAAAAATTTAGAAAACCGAAGACTGTCTGCTCACTCATGCCAATAGACCTGCCAATATGAAAGAATTAGGCAGTTATCCCATTAGCTCCTCAGATTTGCTTCGGAATTAAAACAATTCTTGAAAGTTTTAATATCAAAGTTATTTCCAAATATATAAACAAGATGAAGTGTTATGGATCAAAAGACTACATGAAAGATATATTATAAATTTCTGGGGAATTTATCATATACCTTGTGAATATGAATTTTCATATGTACGACAGACTCGCAGGGCTTTTAAGTTTTCATGTGAAGGAACACAAGACCTATGCATGGAACCATGAACTAAATAAGTCGTCTATAGCCTAACATTATCACAAAAATAACCATAAATTTTTGTTTGGAAATGCCACGCTTATTGATAAGCCATTGTATTCATTTCCAGGACATCACTTTTATTTTTTCACAGCTATTGTCGATAACACCAGCGAAAATATTCATCCTATCAGGCTTAATATGTTAGAAGCCACATATACCGGAACTCTTCACGGCTTGTCAATGACCTGGCATCGACACCATTTCTTTCAAGCATGTGGAAACCATACACCAAAATCTGTGACTGTCAGAACTCTGATGATGACACAAATATTTAAATGTTTATGCTTTATTCATCCTGATGATGCCATGCTAAATGCTCTGTGAAACTATAGGCGATGTATAATAAACATTTTATTGTGAGAAACATTGCTATTTTTATTCTATAAGAGAACAATTTTCTAAAATAATTGTTCATGTAATAATTACGCTCAGTTTCAGTGTCACTAACACTCTCAACATGCAATATACACGCATAATAAAAATACATATTTTTTAATATATTTAATGCATTCATTCATTCATTAGCATGTTATTTGTGTACAAAAACTGATGCTCATTCTGCAGTGACACAAAAAATTTAATCATTTTACTTTCTTTTCACACAGCTAACTTGATTTTTGCACTGTTCATAACAAAAATGGACAATCACCTGACCAATTTAGAATTTTGATGGAAATTTGGAAAGTACTTCCGCCGTGTTATATGTATATTTGCACAGCAGTTGCGAGTGGGTGTGTTTAAGTTTGAGAGTGCTGCTTTTTGTGTGCCATTACATATAATATAAATAGTTCCACAATGAAACAAAAAATGGGATCGGATTATTTTAAGAAAAAGTTAAAAAAAAAATGAAGAATCATAAATGAGACTGATGAAGAAGAAAAATGCTGAACTTTTTTACCGGGAAAAAAATCAAAACATGCCGAGAAAAAGTGTGAATATAATGCAGCATCACCAAGACAAAATAGTTCACTGAAGTTCATTTTTTTAATGTAAATATTAAACTGGAGCAGACCACTATATTCAAAATATAAAATTACTGACACTTAGCAAAAACAACACAGGACGGGGGGGGGGGGGGGGCAATGTGTGTGTGTGGAGAGATATGATCACAGGTGAAATATTCACCCCCTTCTAACTTCTGTTTTTGGAAATTTTCCCTTCATTTTTTAAGCTGAAATATAAATATTTATGGAATAAAATGACAACAATACTGGGAAGGAAAAACATTATGATTACGGGAGAAATCTTCACTCCATCTAACTTTCATTTTCGAAGGGTTTGAAAGTCAGAATTCTGTCCTCATATGGAAATACCCCTACCCCCAACCATCATCACTACCAATCCCTCAAAAATTTCTGTTCAGTTATGTATCTATCTTGAGAACCACAAAAATGCTGATTGCTGATGGAAAATACGGAATTCCTCGAATGTCGTGCTGTGAGATTACAAGGGAATTTTCATGCTGTCTAACTTCTGTTTTGGGAAAATTTTCCTCAATTTTTCAAGCTGAAATACAAATATTTATGGTATAAAATTATAACAATACTGGACAGGGTAGCATCGCAAGAAATAGAAATTACAATTACGAGAAAAATCTTCACTCCATTTAACTTGTGTTTTCAAAAGTTTTAAAAAGAGACCAAACACCGTACCCAAACGAAAAAAGGCACCCCCAACTAATACCCCCCCCCCCCATTTTTCTTCAGTTTTGCATCGATCTCGAGTATGGCACAAATCATGCCCGAAAAAGTGGCAAAATCTCCTATATGTTAGATTTTGAGGAAAAGAAATGGTCACAATAATTTTTGCAGGTCTTCAAAGAAGCGAAGGTTTTTTCTTTTTTCTTTTTTTGTTTTGTTGTCTGGGGTACCCCATGAGAACTCGATGTTCTGTAAGCAGTCGCTCGTCTCTAATTTAGGGCCATTGGTTCCAGGGAAGGGACAGAGCCAGGGCCATAAGATACACACAATATCCATGCCTTACTAGGATTTGAACCCAGACCCATCTTGGATGAATGGTTAGAAGCTTGTGCTTAAGCCACTACAAAACACACTGAACACCAAGAATGTCCATTAGCCATTTCCAGTTTAATGCTGGATGAAGTCATTTGCATGAATGCATGAAGGGTCCAAAACACATTGTCTTAATATCAAGCATGATTACAGAGTTCTCTTGCAAACAAGGTACCTTTAGTAGGCAAGACAAAGGAAACTGAATATTATAAAATAACTAAGTGAAATTCCATCAGCAATGACAGGGAAAAATAAGGTATGTAGAGTAATTTTTTAATTGCCATGTATTTTCTTTTTGTTTGTGAACTTAGAATTTTGAAGCTGCAAATGTTAAACTGTTATGGTAGTTCATGTGCAGAAGCACAAAGTGTTTTTTTAGATCTTTTTTTTTTTTCCTTTTTTACGCTTTCCAACCGTAGGTTGAAGTAGTGTAAATGCTCCAGCTTTTTCCGTCCGTCCGTCGGCACGATAACTCACGTAAAAATGGTTCAATTTCGATGAAATTTTAGTACGTCGTAGGGGACCAACAGGGGACGAACCCTATTGAAAATGGGTGAAGTGGGGTCAAAGCCGTCAAAGGTCACGCCATAAGAGCGGGATTCATTCAATTGCCCTTATGCATCATAACTTGCGCAAATATGGTTCAATTTCAATGAAATTTTAGTATGTGGTAGGGGACCACCGGGGACGAACCCTGTTGAAAATGGGTGAAGTGGAGTCAAAGGTCAGGACATAGGAGCGGGATGCATTCCATTGCCCTTATGCGTCACAACGTGCGTAAAAATGGTTCGATTTCGATGAAATTTTAGTATGTGGTAGGGGACCACCTGGAGAGGAACCCTATTGAAAATGGGACAAATAGAGTCAAAGGTCAGGACATAGAATCGGGATCCATTCCATCGCCCTTATCCCACACTATTAACGTGGACGTCAAGTAATTTTGCTTCCTATATTTCCAATGGAAAACCTTTTGTACACATTTCCTTCACAATTAGTGTGTTCCCAAGGATGGAAATTTGAACATCGATTAAAATAACTTCATACTATAACTTGGAATACTTAACATTTTCTAAAACATAAGCATAATTATATTAAAAAAACAATAGCGTTTCCTTTGGTGGTGTTGAAACCAGAAAAAAGATGGCACGACCTGTACTTTGATGACGTCAGTGGACAAATAAATGTTGGATTGCATAATTACGGCTATGGTTTAGAAAATATTATTACGGCTATGGTTTAGAAAATATTAAGTATTCCAAGTTATGAAATGAAGCTATTTTAATCGATGTTCAAATTTATATTCTTGGGAACGCATTAATTGTGAAGAAAATGTGTACAGAAGTTTTTCCATTGGAAGTATAGGAAGCAAAATGACTTGACGTCCCTTAAAGTAGCAATTCTCTTATATATGTATGTACATTTTATTTTGAAAACGACTAAGAATTTTGATGAAAGTCGTTAACCTACCATTTTCTGGTACTAGAAATCGATTTAGCTTGATCTCGACTTTAGGAGAACTCGTTTAGTGGGTTAAATAACCACCCCGAATTATAACGTTTTCAGTATCATGGCGTCGTTCCATTAATGCTTCCAATGCTTAGAAATCTTATGACGTCACGATCTCGCGTTTGAGAATGTTGGCGCGCGGTCACGCCATCTGTCTCATTACGTCCCGCTTTGTGTTTGGATCCTATTAAAGTTTTATGATGTCATAATCTTGCTAGCAGATGGTCGCGACTCCCATCTGCATCATTACGTCACGCGTTGTGTGCGTATGTCTGTCCTCACGATAACTCGCGTAAAAATCGTTCGATTTTGATGAAATTTTAGTATCTGGTAGGGTATCATCTGGGAAGGAACCTTATTTAAAGTGAACGAAATGGGTGAAAGGTCAGTACATAAGAGCGGGATTCACTCCACTGCTGTTATGCGTCATAACTAACGTAAAAAAAGGTTCGATTTCGATGAAATTTTAGTATGTGGTAGGCGACCACCTGGCCACAAACCCTATTGAAAATGGGCAAAATGGGGTCAAAGGTCAGGACATATGAGTGGAATCGCTTTCCATCGCCATTATGCGTCATAACTTACGTAAAAATGCTTTGATTTGGATAAAATGTTAGTATGTTGTAGGGGCCTGCCTGGGAACGAATTCTATAGAAAATGGGCAAAATGGGGTCAAAGGTTAGGACACAGGAGCGGGATCTATTCCATAGCCCTTATGCATCATAACTTACGTAAAAATGCTTCGATTGCGACAAAGCTTTATCATGTTATTTCGGAGGTATACCAACCGGTTCTGTTGAATATCATCGATATGGGATCAAGGGTCAGGGCACAGGACCGAGATTTATTCCACAGCCATTATTCTCATAACTTGAGTAATGATTTCTGGTATGTTGGAAAGCGTATTATAATCAATGCATTGCATGATTTTACAAACTTGTTTATGTCTTCTACAGACATAAATAAAATAATACCTGGTTATCTTCTGCAAAAAAAACAACAACAAAAAAACATTTAGTTATATTCTGAGAATTTTGTGATTTAAAGAAAAAGTTACCAAATCACTTTTCTTCAGCATATGCATGAAATGATAATTTATAACACACTGTTACCTACTATGTATATTGGAACTCTTAATTTTCAGACTTAAATGAGAAAAGAAACTGGTTTGACAATCTAAAATAATAACTTTAGGTTCGCAAGGGAATCTTAAAAATTAAATTTCATACGACAGGATTCTACACGAAAAATTCTGTATGTCATTTATGAACAATAAAGTAGAACCAAAATTCCTGATGTAACATTTTTCCCGTTTCTAAAGAGTTGCTGAAATGCTTTTAATCATGTGATGTAACACATCTCTGATATCATGTCAGAATGATTTGGATGAGATGTCACACCAGAAGTGGTGAAAAATCAGTTTTTGTTGCTATGACCACAAAGCAAAGTAGTACACAAGTGTAGTGTGTTGATTGGTTATATTTTTTATGGTTATAAGAATCTTACCATGATATGGAGTGTTACAAAAATACATGAAACAATGTTTCATCAAAGTGATACAGATCAGGGAACGATGAAGGTTTTTAAAGATCATTCCCATTTTTGTGAAATTCTGCCTATTTTTTGTGAAATTTACCCTATTTTTGTGAAATTTGGCTATTTTTTGTGTTCAGAGTAATTTTAATTATCTATAATTATTATTCTGACAGTAATTGTTTTAGTTTTTATTTATTTTAATTTATTCTTATTCTGCTGCTAATCATGGATCACGCTTTCTGAATTTGCAGCAAGTTTTCTGTTTTGATGATTGTGTATGCAGATAACTTTTGTTTTGTTTTGTTTTTTAAATACAACTCTGTGATTATGCTCCAGCTGAGATCTCGAAAAATAATAACAGTAATAATATGTTGTAGGTTGTCTTACACCAGGAAAGTCAAAGGTCAAAAGTTGCTGAAGGAAAAGAAATAACTAAAATAATATAAAAAAAAAAAGTCGCTCATATGTCACAACCCCTAATAAAGTGAACGGTCAGCACTAGGGATGGGCAAAAAAAATCTTGATGTTTTTGAATTTTTGAACATCCGAGGTTTTAACCTCGATGTTGCAGAAGCCGATACATAAAAAAACAAACAAAAAAAACATTGAGGTTTCATGACCGATGTTTGCAACTGGTAGAGAATATTTTCTATGAAAAGTAAATGCGTTTCTTTTTGTTACATTCTTATAAAGAGGAAAAAAATATCACCTTCCTATTGGCTGTTTTATAGTTGATTCGTTAGCAAAAACCGAGATCTTTTCCTCGAAGGCATGTGAGCCGATGCATCGAAAAAACATACAGTTTTCCACCGACACATCGAAAAACCACGGAAGTTGCCACCGATACATCGAGAAAACATTGAGGTTTCCACCGACACATACGGTGTTTTAACAAATATTACGTTACTAGATGTTACACTGAACACAGATTTTACAAATTGATTGCACATTCATTGCTGCAGATGGAAAAGTGAGGATTCTTAAGTTTATTAGCAAAACATCGAGGTTTTCCTAATGCATCAAGCGTTTTAACAAATATTTTGTTATTGGATGTATCACTGTTATATTAAAGAGAGGCCCATTCCATCTCAATTCAGGCAGAGAATACCAACATGTGTCAGTTGACCCCCTTAGATTTGTTCCAAAAAATTACAGTAGCTACTCCTACTACAGATATAAGATATTCCAAAGGGATTTTCTCCAAAAAAATTTATATCACTTGCTGCGCCATTTTGAAATTTGGTAAAAACGCGTTTTTTGAAAGGAATGTCAAAAACGGCATATTTTAAAAATGTTATTGCGTTTAAACTATTTGGGCAATTCAGTTCATTTTTGTTTTGTTTTGTAGCTAATGAATTGATTTTTAACTTGACATACTTTAAATATGCATGTTATAGTTATTAGTAATTAAAAAAATCCACTTTTTAGGTTCAAACTTTTGGTTTTTCTGACATTTAACGATTTTTTTTTCTTACACTAAGAAATTTTTTTTTAAATAAATAAAGATGGCAATTTGTAGTCCACCAATGGTAGTTTTACAGCAAATTTTATTTATTGCCTAACATATATACAGTCTATACAATTCAACTTCAAAATATGCAAAAGTACGAAAATGCATTATTTTCAAGTAGCAATAACTCAAAAACCTCATTTTTTAAAAATCTTAAAACTTGACCTTATGTTGTCCTATTAGTATATTATCAATTGGTGGGGGCAGAATTGTGTGTTTTTGCCTCGTAAATTTTGAACGTTTTTTGAAAATGACACTTCTCCAGCATTTGCGGGTCGCAAATAGAAACGATACAAAAACATATACAATTGTTCTTTACAATGAAATTTTAAAGCCACCCTGATTTTTAAGCTCCACTGAACACTTTTATAAGTAAACTTCAGTTACTCATTTAGAAAAAAATAATGAAAAAAGAACAAAAAGAAAAACATAGAAAATTTGGAAAACCGAGAACTCATTGAACTGTTTGTCTTTTTACAATTTTCTGATTTTTGTAACACTAAAACAAATAATCGTAAACAACTCCATGTTAGCTGAGATCTATAAACATTATACTAAAATAATTACAGAGTAAGTTTACATAAAGTTCAGACACTGCAGATCTGTTGGATCTGGTTCAGCTCCTTGGTATCGAAAATGTGGAGTCGAGCGGATTGTCCGCTGGGAGTGGGTTCCTTCACCTTTAGCACTACATTGTATAATGGCACTGCACATACATCCTCTTTCTTTCCTTTCCACATTCCTCTGGCCATTGGAACCCTTTAGCTGGGCCATGGGGATGCATAAACGACACAGTAATGTCTTCGAGCTCTAGAGATATGATCTTTATCTGTACCATCCACCAATAATCATTATATACACACCCAACAAATTGACCTACTATGAAATCACTCAAAGAGTACCTGTTTTTTTACTTGGCTTGTTATTTCTACTTTCTGCACATTATGTTTAATTGTTCTTGCCATATAGGCTTCATTATTTTGCACCAACCAATAATGCTGAGATTGTAATCCTACAACAGGTTTTACAGTGATACATTCTTTTTCTTTACAAGACCTGAATTTTTGAACAACTTCACTTTTGAGGTGTAGTATTTTCGTATTACATATAAGATTTGAAATTGTACAAACAAATGAAGCTGCATCTCTTATGGCTTCCACAGATTCTTTTTGTAGATTAAATCTTGTAGCATAGTGCTTGCATATGCCACCTATACCATCGCATGCACTCTTACCATGCCCAGTAGCTGAAAATATCCACTTTCTTTCTATAGTTGGATTACCCTTAGACAACTCATGAAGTTGATATCGATTTTTGAAATGTGTGGCAGCTCCATCTGAAACGTAAACTACTGAGGTCTTAGTTTCCAATGGATACAATTTTGAAATGTCATTTTTTATAAGACCTATGGCACAGAGAGCATGAGCTGTGTCATGGGTTATATCATCAGACACTACTGCAAAACTTTCTTTCATTGACCAATTTGTGCAACACATGTAAACAATGAGATTTGTACATTTTGCCAGTGATAGCTTTGTATCTCATCAGGCAATATAACTGACCAGTTCTCTGCAAAATCAAAATGTAAAACACACACAGAACTCCCTTTTGCAGAGATTTTAGCTTTGGCTATTCCTTCTCTCTGGATTTTTCGGATATAATTATGAGGAATTGCTTTATTAATCCAATGTCTAGCATCTTCGAGGAACCTTTCAGTAGGTACAGTTTTCTTTATGAGGTCATTACGTTCCCAAATAGCATATGTAACTTCTTCATTCAACAAGCCAAGAGTATCAGCTGTCAGTGCATCTGTACTGAGACAGTCACCACACATTTGGAGCCAACAATCTTCATTGTCTGTTTTGTTACACAAACACTTAAGTAAAAGAGCCTCTTCAGTATACTTTTCATTAGTTACATTTTGGAGAGCTATGCTTATTAGTGTAAGATTACTACAGTAAATGCAAGTACAAACTGCTTGTATAGGTTGAATTTTCACCCACTTTGGACATAGTGAATAAAATTTTGAAAGTCCAATTTTTATTCCTTCGTTTTCCTTTTTCAATATACTGTATGTCTCTTTGATTGATCTTGTCATAAATCTTTTTGCCTTTTTAACTTCCTCACCATTACCATCTTTAACACATATAACATCTTTTTTGTTTGGATTCTCTCTTGTGCAGTCTTTGCTGTCATCTAGGTAGTATGACAAAGCAATTGCCTTAGTATCTGCAGACAATGGATGTCCACTGTAGGGATCAGGTTTAGCATAAATTCCTTTTTCTTTTTTAACACTACGTGACTTATCTATGATGTACTTTGATACTGAAGGTAACTTTGCCTCCAGTTGCGTTTTAGTAAAAGTATGTGGTAACAGTGTCAACAATTGCACTTTTTCATTGTATTTAGAATTTTGAAGAGCTGTGTTAATGTTAAAAAACCACTGATTGCAAGTATAAGTCAGGTTTTTCAGCAGAAGGTTCACTTGAAATGTCATCATTGACACTATACACTTCTTCTAATTTCTTCACAGATGCAGTTACAAGTACTTCCTCTAATTTCAACTTTTTCTTTTTACATAACTTTGCCTCCTCTCAGGCCTAACTTGTGAAGGGGATTTCAATGGTGACATATTTACATCAAGAATGTTAATACTTTTGTTGACAGCATTTACAATCTCCTCACTTGCAATAAAAGGTTCATCAGATGAAATTTCTTGTCCAGGTTCATTTGTAAGTTCCCCAAATTTTTTTATAAAAAACAACACAATTACTACACAAACTGTCATTACTTTTTACAATAACAGACCTACCTACAATCCTTTGAATTGAATCAGCTAAATCACCAACACCACATAACCTCACACTCTTACTTTTGTATACAGTTTTTTTGTGTCTTCTAATATAATCCACACACTTAATTCGTTCAGAACTATGATAATCTGACATTATTAAATAGGCCTATTCAGCAAAAATGTAAAAAACATATCTGAGAAATCACAAACACATATCAAGTGTTACTCTTCCAAACAAAAGAACAGACTGCACAGTAGTTATAGCACAGGTGGGTGTGGCCATGGAGGGGAGGGGCTAGTTAGACAGTTGATTAGCTGTGCAGTGAGCAAACACTGGTCATGCTTGTGCATGTATGATCCTGTTGATTCAGCATTGCACAGGTGTAGAACAAGCTTATTTGTTGTTTAAGCATTAAGACTAGGTCAGTTCATTTAACAACTGTAACTTTATTACAGAATTTATTATATAATAATTAAAATTATTTTATATTTTTTATTTACTAGATTAATATTTTAAATATTTTAAGTATTATAATTAGTCTACTAGCCTATATTTTAACTTTCAGAGCTAATTTAAAACAAAACTTTGTAGTGTTTTTCTGTGACCTGCAAATGCTGGAGAAGTGTCATTTTCAAAAAAACGTTCAAAATTTACGAGGCAAAAACACACAATTCTGCCCCCACCAATTGATAATATACTAATAGGACAACATAAGGTCAAGTTTTAAGATTGAAAAAAAAATGGGAGTTTTTGAGTTATTGCTACTTGAAAATAGTGCATTTTTGTACTTTTGCATATTTTGAAGTTGAATTGTATAGACTGTATATATGTTAGGCAATAAATAAAATTTGCTGTAAAACTACCATTGGTGGACTACACATTGCCATCTTTATTTATTTAAAAAAACTTTTCTTAGTGTAAGAAAAAAAAATCGTTAAATGTCAAAAAAACCAAAATTTTGTACCTAAAAAGTGGATTTTTTTAATTACTAATAATTCTAACATGCATATTTAAAGTATGTCAAGTTAAAAATCAATTCATTAGCTACAAAACAAAACAAAAATGAACTGAATCACCCAAATAGTTTAAACGCAATAACATTTTTAAAAATATGCCGTTTTTGGCATTCCTTTCAAAAAACGCGTTTTTCACCAAATTTCAAAATGGCGCAGCAAGTGATATAAATTTTTTTGGAGCAAATCCATTTGGAATATCTTATATCTGTAGTAGGAGTAGCTACTGTAATTTTTTGGAACAAATTTAAGGGGGTCAACTGACATGCTCTGCCTGAATTGAGATGGAATGGGCAGAGAGATTTTACAAATCATTTGCCCATTTACTGGTGCAGGTGGAAAAGTGTGAATTCTTCAGTGTATTAGCAAAACATTGAGGTTTACACTGACACATCAAACAAATATGGAGGTTTCTACTAATACATCGAGCATTTTAATATTATTAGTTACCTGATGCTATTTGTGAGTAATCACTGTTATATTGAACAGATAGTTTTAACATCTATCGCATATTTACTGCTGCAGATTGAAGACAAATTTTTCGGCTTATTAGCAAAAACATCGAGGTTTTCACCGATATATCAAAAATTTCCCCCAATACTATCGAAGCATCAATGTTTTGGGAATGAGTAACCACCGATGTCAATCATCGATGTTACCCACCGATGTGCCCATCCCTAGGCAGCACCTCTCCTCATCAGGCTCCCTTTCCTTGATGTTATAGGAACCGATACGCTCCCCCACCCAAATTGAGGTTTCATCACCAACATTTTAAACTGCAAAAGTGCAATCCACTCAAGGAATATTGCATTTCTATGTCGTCAATTAGCGATTTTTGTTCCCCGTTTTTTCCACGTTTCATCGCCGATGCAACACAGTTAAGGAAACATCAAGAGTTTTAACAAATATCATGGTTACTTGATGTTGAATTAGTGAGCTATTACAGATATATTTAATGACGATTTATTCATCAATGTGCCCATAACTGCTGCAGATCGGAGAGATGCGAATTCTTCAGCTCTTTCGCAAAAACATCAAGGTTTTCGCTGATACATTGAAAATATCCACCAATACCGATGCGTAAATATTTCGGGAATCAATAGCCACTGATGTGCCCATCCCACCTTCTTACTTAGCCATAGAAAATGCGTGCGGGTGGGGGGGGGGATTAATATACAAAAAATCTATGTACAAGTTAAAATAAAATAAAATGGTTGGCCACATAATATAGCAGCTCTCATAAAGGTTTTTTTTTCTGTTCTTTAGGTGAGCGCTACTACTGAATAAGAGGGTCATTTCATCGACAATGGCTTTCATGCAAGAAAAAGCAGTGTGCGTGTTGTGGTTCCACGAGGCCAAGCTGGCGTTTTTTTTAAGCATGTTTTTAATTTTTTACCTTTTGCAACATGACGATGCCCCACCACATTGGTCAATAATGGTTCATGACAGAGTTGTATAAAAATAAAATGTATCTGCATACACAACCACTTAAACAGAAAATTTGCAGCAAACCCGCGGATTCACGATAACAAAAGATTAAGGTAATTTAAAGAAAAATTAATAAAACAATAAATAATTGTTAGAACATTACAGATTCCAGTGTAGGACAAAATAAGTACATTACAAATGAATGTTCAGCAATGTGTATGAAATGGACCTTTATGGTGAAATATTGGATTATGACTTCATAAAAACAAGACTAATTGAAGTTTTTATATTTAGAAACACATTTCTGTTAATGAATCTTCAAAAATTATAAATAGCATTTTCAACAACTTAATTCAAAATTAGAATACTTACAAAATACATAAGAAAAAGATTTTAATTTAATAACTGGCAACTGCAAGAGGAACCTGGCAATAAAATTTAAACTGGTTCTGCGTAAACAAAACTTTTGATACATTTCCTATGCATTGAAGAACAGTCCGTAATAAAATTTAGACGCCAGAAATGTTTTTAAAAACAAAAGAACTCAGAAGATGTGAAAAATAATTGAAAGTTCTTGAAGTTAAAATAGAATTAAATATATTAATCTCAGTAAAGCCTTGAGTAAGTGTTTTTACCTCCAGCAAATAAGATTTTTTTAATCTACAAACAAAAACTATCTGCGAGATCTGCTAATAATTTGGAAACTATCCGCGTACAGCGTACGCGTGTACGTCTACATTCTGCAACTCTGGTTCACGAGTTCCTGAATGCCACATTTTCGGACAGATGGATTGCCTGCCACGGACCCATGGCATGGCCACCTCGATTGCCCGACATCACTCCTCTAGACTTCTTCCTGTGGGGTTACGTGAAAGGCCAAGTTTAATCCAGCAGTGTTCCGGATAACAAGACGTTGAAGAGCAGAATGACGAACATCATTGGTTCCACCTCTGCTGAGATGTTAAACAAAACATGGCGTGAAATTGAATATCACTTTGATGTCCTCCAGGCCACCGATGACGCCGATGTGGAGGTGTACTGACACTGAAAAAAAAAAAAAAAACTACTTGTGCACCATTATTGTCAGTCACGCAATCCTTTTTTTTTTTGTTGTACCTGTAATACATTTTTTTATATTAATTTTTGTAATGTGGGAAAGACTTTATGGACACCCTGTATTATTCATTGAGCAAAATGAGAAAATTAGAGAAGTTTCCTTGACGTCAGGGGTACCAGAGATCACATTTCCGCAAATGAACAATTAAGATTTTAGTTATTGCCTCCTCCTTTGTTTTTGCTTGTTTCATCTTCAATAACAAAGAGTGGAGTAGGGGCTGGGTGAACTATTTGTCTCATCTCTTTCTTGGGGGTTAGGTCATAGAAGGGGAGGAATGAAGCATCACATGCATATTCTGAATGATACTTGCAATAATAAAAACCTCATGATGCTGATAAAACCTAGGAATAACTTACTAAACATTTTTTTTGTAAATAACATATGTAGCACACTTTTTCAGACAAATCAAAAAACTGATCAGCCATCAATAAGCATGCAACTTTTTTCTTGCACCGTGCGAACGTCCTGATTGATATTACCAATCACAACGACTCATTGGTGCTTATACAGATCTTGTGCAATTAATCATATATGATTTGGAAAAAGCTTTTTCATTTACTTATTTTGCAGCATTATCATTAAATTGTTCTCTTAGACACCGAAAGGAATATACTCTCCTAAACTTTGCCTACTGATTATATTAAAAGTAACTGAATGTTACCAGGGTCGTAAGTAGGGTGGTGCTGTTGGTGCCCCCTCCACTGGGCGCAAAAGATGAAATCATACTATGATTTTTTCTGTGACTATGTCTGGGGGTACGGGCAAGGGGCATAAAATGATTAACTTGCACCAGGCACAGCATAGTCTAGTTATGGCACAGAATTCTACACACCAAACAACTTTCTTTTACAGTGAGTTAATATGACACATAACTTGCACTTTTCTCTCTCCCTCTTCTCCCTCCCTCCCTCCCTCCCTCCCTCCCTCCCTCCCTCCCTCCATCCCCCTACTCTCTCTCTCTCTCTCTCTCTCTCTCTCTCTCTCTCTCACTCACTCACTCACACACAATATGTCTTACATATTATCTCTTATGTTTTTCCCACTCACAATCTTTTTGCCTTTCAGACATATCTAGTTACAATCCTGCTATAATTTCCTCAAGCATTCTTTAACTTTCTTTCATGTTATTGAGTTGAACAATGTCCTGGGCAAAAATTGTCCTATCTCTTGCACGCCATGTTCTTGGGCGTACAAAGATATTCCAGAACGAAAACAAGGTGCTCTGTGAGAATATTTTCTATGTGTAGTAAATGAATTTCTCTTTGCTGCATTCTTTTAAAGAGGAAGAGGACATAATCTTATGTCATGAATTAGTGATTATTCCGACGTTTTGTTCGATGTTTCCTCACCAAAAATTGAGTTCTTTTCCTCAATGTTATAGGAACTGATATGCTCCCCCACCCAAATCGTGGTTTCATAACCAACATTTTAAACTTCAAAAACGTATCCACTCAGGGAACATCACATTTCTATGTCGCGAATTAGCGATTTTGTTCCCCGTTTTTTTCGATGCTTCATCGCCGATACAACACAGTTAAGGATACATCAAGAGTTTTAACAAATATCATGGTTACTTGATGTTGATTTAGTGAGCTATCCCAGATATATATTGAATGATGATTTATTCATCAATGTGCCCATAACTGCTGCAGATGGGAGAGATGCGTATTTTTCAGCTCTTTAGCAAAAGCATTGAGGTTTTCACTGATGCATTGAAAATTTCCACCGATACTACCGATGCGTGAATATTTTGGGAATCAATATCCACCGATGTGCCCATCCCTACTTTTTAGTTAGCCATGGAAAAATGTGTATGGGAGGGGCAAGGGGGGGGGTGCTCCCATAATTAGCTTTGGGGTTCCTTTCAGTGAAGTCCACCTCAGTTGAGCATCCACCAGACAGTTTTACTGGAAACAGTTCATATTGATAGAAGAAAAAGAAAGCACAGTTAAAAACAACAATATTCAGGATGTCCCTCATGCTAAAATATTTTTCTTAAGATACGAAAAATTTCACTGAAAGTGAAGACACCATCACAGTTCAAAATATTTTTGTGAAGATATTTTTTGAGCTAAAAATTATTTTAGTGAAGATACAGTTTGAGCTAAAAATATTTCTGTGAATATACCGCCCAACGGTATCAAATACCACCTGGATCGACCCCTGGAGGAAAATATTTACAGCGTGTCCATACAGTCTTTCCTACATTAAAAAAATTAATATAAAAAATCTAGGTAAGTTAAAATAAAATAAAATAGTTGGCAACATAATGTAGCAGCTCTCATACAGTTCTTTTCAGTTCTTTAGGTGAGCACTACTGCTGAATAAGAGGGGCATTTCATCGATAATGGCATCCATGCAAGAAAAAGTTGTGTGCATGTTGTGGTTCCACGAGACCAAGTTGGGGGTTTTTTTTAGCATGTTTTTAATTTTTTTACTTTTTGCAGAACCTCAGTTACCTGTACTCCAACCTTTGGTTATTTTCCAACATGACGGTGTCCCACCACATTGGTCAATAATGGTTCACGTGTTCCTGAATGCCACATTTTCGGACAGATGGATTGGCTGTGACAGACCCATGGCATGACCACCTCGATCGCCCAACATCACCCCTCTAGACTTCTTCCTGTAGGGTTACGTGAAAGACCAAGTTTGATCCAGCAGTGTTCCGGATATCAAGACATTGAAGAGCAGAATGACGAACGTCATTGGTTCCACCTCTGCTGAGATGTTAAACACAACATGGCATGAAATCGAATATCGCTTAGATGTCCTCCAGGCCACAAATGGCGCCGATGTGGAGGTGTACTGACATTGAAAAAAAAAACTACTTGTGCACCATTATTGTCAGTCATGCAATCCTTTTTTTGTTGTACCTGTAATACATTTTTTTATATTAATTTTTGTAATGTGGGAAAGACTTTATGGACACCCTGTATTATTCATTGAGCAAAATTAGAGAAGTTTCCTTGATGTCAGGGGTACCAGAGATCACATTTCTGCAAATGAATAATTTAAGATTTTGGTTATTGCCTACTCCTTTGTTTTTGCTTGTTTCATCCTCAATAACGAAGAGTGGGGTAGGGGCTGAGTGAACTATTTATCTCATCTCTTTCTTGGGGGTTAGGTCACAGAAGGGGAGGAATGAAGCATCACATGCATATTCTGAATGATACTGGCAATTATAAAAACCTCATGATGCTGATAAAACCTAGGAATAACTTACTAAACATTTTTTGTAAATAACATATATAAGCACACTTTTTGAGGCAAATAAAAAAACTGATCAGCCATCAATAAGCATTCAACTTTTTTCTTGCACCGTGCGAACGTCCTGATTGATATTACCAATTACAACGACTCGTTGGTGCTTATTTACATCTTGTGCAATTAATCATATATGATTTGGAAAAAGCTTTTTCATTTACTTATTTTGCAGCATTATTATTAAATTGTTCTTTTAGATATCAAAAGGAATATATTCTCCTAAACTTTGCCTACTGATTATGTTAAAATTAACTGAATGTTACCAGGGCCATAACTAGGGCGGTGTTGTCAGTGTCCCCCACACTGTGCGCAAAAGATGAAATCATACCATGATTTTTTCTTAGACCATGTCTGGGGAGTGGGGTGCAAAAAATGGGTAACTCGCATCGGGCGCAGCAGAGTCTAGTTACGGCACTGAATGTTACATACCAAACAACTCCCTCTTACAGTGAGTAATTATGACACATACTTGCACTTCTCTCTCGGGAGCAAGCAAATTCATCGAAAACGAAATCATCAAATGAACAATTCACCGAAAGACGACTTTATAAAAAAGCGAAACGAATTCATCAAAAATGAATTAATCGAAAACAAATTTATCTAACCAGCAATTTACCGAAAGGAGACTTTTTCGAAAATAATGAAACGATATTGCAATATGTTAGTAGTCTAACATAACATCACTGTTTCACACGTTATACAGTTCGTAAATTTACCAGGCTACCCCTAAATAATGAAAACATGCGGTAAGTAACATCAATGGTACTTTAGTTAATATTATATATTATCGAATTTCATAACATAAAATACATTCTAACGACTTACAATGAATAGATGATTTTTTGTCATAATCTTCAGCATGGTTTATATTATTTGTTTAGCTTTGATTTTCACAATAGGCTGTAGGATTAATCTTTTAATGTGGTTCTTATTATTTGCAGTTGCAGGAATGAAATTATATAGATCAGACTGTAATTGAACATTAAGTAGTAGGCCTAATCATGTTTTGCAAAGTCTGTGTGATTCAGCTGTTATTCGAATAAAATATGCTGATGAGCTGCACTCAGATGAGTATAACACCTTGTCAACTTTTGAATAGACTATTTGAATTCATGGGTATAAGCAGTATCAATATTTTAGCACAGAGAAATATATGTTTCATTTTTAAAATTCAAGTTGAACAACATGCACTAGAAAGGAAATACACAGATGAACACTTCAGAAATGAACGAAATGCAATGCTAACATCCTGAATAAATTCGTTGCAGAACCTCCAAAAGCAGTAACTGCAACCTCTAGCAGAATAACCCAAGACTTAAAAAGGGGGTAAAATTGCAAATCAATATTCCACATGTAAAATCAATGATCCACATAATAAACGAAGATTTAAAAGCAAACATCAAAACGAAAAGCAAAAGGGACAAAACGAACGTAATTCTGGGGGGGGGGGGGGCAACCTCGGTCATTCCCCTAGCCAGACTGGTTTTGAAGTGCTTCACTGCACCTGCTGTTTACTCGATGGTTGAATTTTAAAAATGAAACATATTTCTCTGTGCTAAAATATTGGTACTGCTTATACCCATGAATTCAAATAGTCTATTCAAAAGTTGACAAGGTGTTATACTTATCCGAGTGCAGCTCATCAGCATATTTTATTCGAATAACAGCTGAATCACACGGACTTTGCAAAACATGATTAGGCCTACTACTTAATGTTCAATTACAGTCTGATCTATATAATTTCATTCCTGCAACTGCAAATAATAAGAACCTCATTAAAAGATTTATCCTACAGCCTATTGTGAAAATCAAGGCTAAACAAATAATATAAACCGTGCTGAAGATTATGAGAAAAAATCATCTATTCATTGTAAGTAGTTAAAATATATTTTGATTTATGAAATTCGATAAAATATAATATTAACTAAAGTACCATTGATGTTACTTACCGCATGTTTTCGTTATTTAGGGATAGCCCGGTAAATTCACGAACTGTATAACGTGTGAAACAGTGATGTTATGTTAGACGACTAACATATTGCAATATGAATAAGCCATGTAATACATGGTCTGAACAACCTTTAGCTTAATAATGAAATGAATTAATTGAAATAGAGTTTATGACAACTGTCCACTAAACTGTTGGCCAAACGCACAAGTGCAGACAACCACTTTAGGGGCTGTATAAAAATTACATTGCACGGCCTAGTAGTGATTAATATTTAATGCCTTAGTAAAAGTGGCAATAATACTATCTTTGTGTCTAAACCCTATGAATCTGAGATCGATACAATATATTCATAACATTTACATTATGTATCAAGCTAAATAATGCTGCACTTTTACTTAAGCATCAAATATTAATAAACAGGCCAAGGCCTTATTAACAATTTTTCTTCCATCGTGTTCATATTCATAACGTTTACTCTACCAAGTCTAGTTAGTATTATTGCACTTTTACTTAGGCATTACACATTAATGCCTAGGCCTTTTAAGTTTTTATTCCATCATGTTCATATTCATAAGGTTTAAACACCAAGTCAAGTTAGTATTATTGTGCTCTTGCTTTGACATTTAATATTAATGCATTAAATAGGCATTAAATATTAATGCCTAGGCCTTTTTAACAGTTTTTCTTCCATCGTGTTCATACAAGGTTTAGACACCAAGTAAAGTTAGTATTATTGCGCTTTTACTTAGGCATTAAATATGAATACCTTGGCCAAGGCCTAAGCTTTTTAAACAGTTTTTATTCGATTGTGCTCATGTTCTTAAGGTTTATGTACCAAGTCTAGTTGGTATCATTGTGCTTTTACTTAGGCATTAAATATGAACACCTTGGCCTAGGCTTAGGCCTTTTCAGAAGTTTTATTCTGTTGTGCTCATATTTATAAGGTTTGCATCAAGTTAGTAATATTGCCCTTTTACTTAAGAAAAAATATTTCATACAATTGAACAAAATCTGTCAGAAAGGCCTATTTGATTAATATTTAGTGCCTAAGTAAAAGTGCAATAATACTAACTTGACTTGGTATCCAAACCTTATGATACCAGAACAATGGAACAAGACTGTTAAAAGGGCCTAAGGCCTATTTTTGTTAATATTTACTGCCTAAGTAAAATCGCAGTATTACTTAAATGACTTGGTGTCTAAACCTTATGAATATGAACACCATGGAATAAAAACTGTTTAAAAGGCCTTAAGCCTATGTATTAATATTTAATGCCTAAATAAAAGTGCAATAAAGCTAACTTGATTTGGTGTCTAAACCTCGTGGGTATGAACACGATAGAAGAAAACTATTAAAACGGCCTAGGCGTATTACTATTTAATGCCTAAGTATAAGTGCAATAATACTGCCAGGGAATAGCAGACACAATGAAATCAAAAGTCTGATTCTTGTTACACCCCTAATGGTTTTGTGGTCATCCTACATGAAAATGTAATCTAAGAAATAAAAAAAATCAATTTTTATACGTTCCCCATAAACTTTTGCATTATTCTAATTATAGTCAAAGTTTTTGACAAAAGCTTACCCGACAATATTGTATCTTTCGGTGATTTCGCTTTAGAAGAATTCGTTTTCGATGAATTCGCCTGAAGCCCTAATTTTCGAAGAATTTGCTTTTTGACGAATTCTCCTTTCGATGAATCAGTTTTTGATTAATTCACCTAGAACCTCTCTCCCCCCACCCCACCCGTCTCTCTCTCACACGCGTAATCTTTTCCCCTTTCAGACATATCTAATTACAATCCTGCTATGATTTCCTCAACCATTCTTTAACTTTCTTTCCTGTTATTTGAGTTGAACAATGTCCTTGGGCAAAAATTATCCAATCTATTGCACCCAATGTTCTTGGGTGTGCAAAAATATTCAAGAATGAAAACAAGGTGCTCTGTGAGCCATTAACTTTGTTCATGGATAAATGTACTAAAATTTACGAAGTCAGCATGAAATTGCAAAATTTAATGCAATTTCCACTTTCAGAAAGAGTTCTTAATGCAGACCTGCCAACTTACAAGAACTATGAAATTTCACGAGACAACTCTAAATGATTGTCTTATGTTAAAAACATGCTTTAGATTAAACATAAATAATATCAAAAAGGTATTCTTTATCTATTATTGAAAAAAGTATTTCGCACGTTTGTTGCCCCGCGAGGTACGTGCTCCCATCCCGAGAGAGGTCAAAATGTGTTACACGTTTTTGTACGCTCGCCGTAATATCATAGAAGAGCTTTTATGTGAGTCGCGTGCCTCCAGACCAGATGAGTGAGTATAACCTTTCCTTATGCATGTTTTAGTTAAAAGAAGAAATTTTAAATGTTTGATTGTACTATTGAATGAATGTTTAACTGAAAATATTTAACTAATATGTTTTATTTATAAAATTTTTTAACAAAACCCCATAACACATTTCGACCTCTCTCGGGACGGGAGCACGTACCTTACGGAGCAACAAATGTGCGAAATACTTTTTTCAATAATAGGTAAAGAATACCTTTTGATATTATTTATGCTTCCAAGAACTGATATGTTTGAGTGACTGAGACTGATGTATCAAATGCATTGATTAAATGTATCAAACATATCAACTGAAAGCCAATTCATCATGCAAATGATTTGTCAATTTCAATGGATTTCATATGCCATTATTAAAATATTTGGTATTATTTGATGCTTGCAGTGATTAAAATGCAATCAACATATAATTATGTCATTAATACGCTATCATTAGGCTACACACACAGATATAATTTGTAACCTTGAAATTGTTGAGATATTGAAGGAACTTTTGTTTTAACTCAGGATTTGACCTCAAACTTTTGTGCCAACATGATGGAATGCCTTTAAAATGCAATCTTAAGTTTTATATGTGAAGCTGATATTTTTAATCTCTCTCTCTTTTTTAGAAGTTATCACCAATTTTAAAGCGGACATTAAATCACAGATTTGAGTCTTGTATCTTTTTGCCGGTGGCGAGTTTCAGGTCTGCTGACAAACCAAGCTTCAAAGAGCTCATTCTAGGGGAAAGAATTTTATTTAATTCCAGACGATATATGAAAGAATCATCACACATTTGTTCTTGTTCCCTTTTTAAAACCTCACACACGAGACAAAAAAAAAAAAAAAAAGCGGAACTTTTTAACTGGGTGAACTATCAGCAGCGAGAAAGTGTGAATATAACAGTACATCAGCAAAATGAAATTGTTTCCTGTAATTTATTTATGTAGATATTAAACTGGATCGCAGTACTGTATTCACAATATAAAATTGCTGAAAACGAAACGGCTTTAAAAGACACCGCTTGGTTTTTTTTCTTGTTTTGTTGTTATACTTGGACGAACATCAGCTCAAGCTAATTTCCTCTTGCAAGCAACCTTGCTTTCTTCTCAGCAAGTTTCACAGCCATATTTGTCTTACACTGACAGCATCCATTGCTTACATTTTCTTTCTGCTGATATCTTTCCCTCCCCATTTCTTTGTCACATTTTTATTCTCTCAGATGACAATAATTTCATCTATCGTGTTGAAAGAACTTTCAGCCTGAGGATAGTGTATTCTAATATCAAAGCTTTCACTATTTTAGGTAAATGGCATAACTTTGAGAATATGAATACCTTTGAACACCATGCATCAATCCTTACAAATTTTCCAACTTCATCACTTCTGTTTTCAGAAATTTCCTGCTCTCTTATCAGTCTTAAATCCACATATTTATGGGGGGAAATAATAGTTAACAACACAGAAGAGTTGGAAAATTGCTGGAAAAAAAAATTACGATTACAAGAGAAATTTTCGCTTTGTCTGACTTCAGTTTTTGGAAAATGTTTCAACATTTTCAAGCTGAAATACAAATTTTTATGGAATAAAATGATGTTTAGCAACAATACTGGCCAGAGGCAACATCTCCAGAAAAAAAATTATGATTACAAAAAAAATCTTCACCCCATTTAACTTCCATTTTTTAAAGTCTAAAAAGATGAAATAGCATCCCCAGATGGAAAACGACACCTCCCTCCCCCAAATAACCCCTCCAAAATTTCTCTTCAGTTTTGCATCGATCTCGAAATGATCCAAATGATGACAAAAAAAACAACAACGCAATTCCGCATATTTGCGGAAGAATCTTGAATCTCATTATGAAGAATACATATACAATGTCTCCTTCTGGGGTGCACATACTCTATTAGCTGAAGAAGTGACATTTTTCTACAATGTCTTGAGATTAAGAAAAAAAAAAGTCAGACATGCCAGTGATATCCTGATATCCTCAGCTGTGCCCCCTATTATTAGTTGGGGGGACACAGCAGAACATATAACTGACAAGATCAAAATTTTTTTAATAGTCATGGATCTATCATAGCAACCGTCTTGGGAACACTCGTAGGACACTGGATGGTGAACGGTGACAACAGAAACAGGGTCTAATGTAAATGTCAGCCAAGAACTGCACACTCCCCTCTCAGGGCTCATACTTGGTCCATGAACTTAAAGTCCCTAAAAGTCCCATTTTTTTATTCATATGCCCCTAAAAATTGGGTATATGTTGTTTTTTTAATAATTTATAAAATTTTTTTACGATTTTCAGTACAGTTTTTTAGGCAAGTTGCAGCAATTCAGGCCCAATGTCTTAAAAAATTGGCAAGTTTCAACCTTTTATACCGGGTAAGACATTAAACTGCTTGCCTCTTCAGGACCCTTTTCCCCTTGTTAATTTTTTTCCCCTGAAGTCTTTCCTCTTTGGTTGGCATTTCTTGTAGTAGCTGTACCTTTCTTCTTTCCTGCAGGTCTCCCTTGGCCACTTCTTGTGTTTTTTCCATCCTGAGACTGTAAGGTTACTGAAGGGCTAAGGTGGTCCTGTCTATAAATATGCTTAATATTTTGAAGGATACTAACCTGTTGTTGTTGTTATAGGTGCTTGGAGAAGACATGAAAAAAAAAGTCAAAAGTGTGAAAATGGGGAGGTGCCATTCTAGTAAAGATCGGTTGCTACAAAGGTCATCAAATCGGGACACGGGCAAAAATTATAAGTGACACTGAAGTGTTATGTATTGTTTGTGACTGTAAAATAAATGTTGCCAAAGGTTTTGAAAAAATTAGTCAACATGTTACCACACAAAAATATTCAAAAAACTGAAATAAAACTTGGACCCTTAAAGTTGAAATTAGCATTCCAGGAACCTGGTGTCTGTTCAACTGCTTCAATTTCAATCAGTAATGAAGACTGTAGGCCTGATTCAGGTCAGTCTACACAGTTGGAATTCTCAAGATAAATGAGAAGGATGCCTCCATTTCTGCAGAACTGATCCTACCCATGAAATGTGTTGTCACTAATCTTGTATATCTATCTTGCTCTGATTTCAAAAAAAACATTTCAAGCTATGTTCCCACAACTAGATCTCACTAGTTTTTCTTTTTCTGTAGCCAAAGTTGGATACCTTGTATCAGATGCATTTTGACCTTATTTTTGGAATGAACTAATGATGTGAGGAATTTCAGCTCATGCTTTGATGAGACAACAAATGATGGTGGACATAAAGAACTAACTGCAAATCAATATTCGATTCTGGTCTGACAAATCTCAAAAGGTGGAAAGTAGGGTGTCTCAGGATATATTATTATTATTATTATTATTATTATTATTATTATTTTTTGCTTTGCTTTCACTGTAGAGGACTCGAAGAAGAAATTAAGTGAAGCTCTTGTTGCCCTTGATGACAGAAATTTATCGTGATTTTGGTCTGACAAATCTCAAAAGGTGGAAAGCAGGCATCTCAGGATTTATTTTTTTTTTTTTTGGCTTCCACTGCAGAGGACTTAAAGAAGAAATTACGTGAAGCACTTGATGACGGAAACAGAAACTTATCGCGATTTTGGTCTGACAAATCTCAAAAGGTGGAAAGTAGGCATCTCAGGACATTGGGGGTTGCTCCACTGCAGAGGACTTGAAGAAGAAATTAAGTGAAGCCCTTGATGACAGAAATTTATTGCCATTCAAACTTGTGACACTTGGTAGTCATGGACCAAACGTAAATAAAAAGGTTCTTAGACTGATGAAGTTGAAACTTTGGGAGGTTTGGTTTGGTTTGATTTGTTAGTTTTTATGGCGCAAGGGCCATGTCTGGCCAAAGAGTGCCAAACACAAGACAAGACAAGACAAAACAAGACACAGGACAGCCAAACAGTATTAAAAATATGGTAAAAAACTTAAAACCTGGCTGATTAAGTAAAAATGAAAAATGAGAGTGATGGAAGGGCTAAAAGACAATGAAACAAACAGCATTAAAAACATGATACAATGTTTAAAATTCGGTTGATTCATTAAAACTGAAAAATGAGGATGATGGAAGAGCTAAAATCTAAATGCGTTTAAAAAAGTCAATCTCTTGTAAAAACGAAAACATAGCGACAGTATCGCAGTGGTCATCCAGGACCCGCTGCAGAGTAGCGGCGTCCTCGGTCAACAAATGAGAATGAAAATAATGGAAACGTACACCACGAAAACGAACACAGCTACACAAAAGATGAATGACAGTGAGTCGGCAATTGCACGTCTCACACATCGGCGCAGTGTCGCCACACAGCAAAAGCGGTGAGTGAAACGACAATGCCCAATGCGGAGACGCGCAAGCACCACTTCCTCCCTGCGGTTCCGACGAGATGAGGAGTTCCAGATTTCGAGAATAGGTTTTATACGATGCAGTTTATTTTCCACCTGTTGGTCCCACAGACCCTGCCACGTTCGTTTGATATGATCACGAACAAGAAATCGAAAATCGCGATGAAAGAGTGGCAAGGGTGTGACGACCAAAGAGGAAGCAGATCTAGCGGCCGCATCAGCACACTCGTTACCCGATATTCCAACATGCCCAGGAATCCAGAAGAATTGAATCTGGACTCCGGCCTCGAGAAAGGTACGAAGAAGCCCTTATACGTTCAAAAGAAAAGGATGATTACTATAGTCCAGCGATGACAAAGACTGCAGGACACTTAAGGAATCCGTATAGACCACAGCCCTATGATGAGAACTCGACTGAACATGAAGAAGTGCAAGATACACAGCATGCATCTCCGCCGAAAACACCGTGGCCTCAGCTGGGATCCGCGCTACTGACACGTCATCAACACAGACAGCTGCGGATCCAACGACTCCATGCATCTTGGAGCCATCAGTGAAAATGGGAGTGTATTCAGTTTTGAGGGCACGGTGCTCAGCGAAGAGCTGCTGGTACACTGACGCAGGGGTTGAGGATTTGTCGAAAGACGTAAAGGTGGTATCAACCATGACCCCAAGTGGGTGCCATGGAGGATCCCCAAAGCCCCTGGTCACTGCAACAAGCGACAAGTCAAGCCCTGCATCACGAGCTACGGCCGCCATACGAAGACCGAAGGTTGGAACGCACGAGGGCCGGTTCACAAATAAACGAGCATGCTGAGGATGGAAAACTGCACCGTACAAAGGATGGTCTGGAAGAGACCGAAGTTTTAAGTAAAGGTGGACAGACAGCTGCAGACGGCGTAATTCAAGCGATGGTTCGTTCGCATCAGCGTAAAGGCTGGGAATCGGAGATGTTCGAAATGCTCCCGTACAAAGACGCAGCGCCTGATGATGAACAGCGTCCAAAGGCCGGAGAACGGAAGGACGAGCCGAGCCATACACGATACAGCCGTAATCCAGTTTCGACCGAATTAAGGAAATGTTAATGCGAAACAAAGAGATCCTGTCTGCGCCCCACGAAACTCTCGAAAGGATTTTTAGAATAGAAAGAGCACGCAGACAGGAAATCTTGAGCCGCCGAACGTGCACACGGAACGTAAGCGCACGGTCGACGGTCAGTCCAAGGAACTTGGTCTCCGGCAAAACTGGAATGGCTGCACGGTCCAAATACAGCTCAGGGTCAGGATGGAGGCCACGCCTCCGGCAGAAATGAACACACGCTGTCTTGTCGGGAGAAAGAACGAAACCATTGCTATTCGCCGCTTTAAAAATCTGATTAATACTAGACTGCAACTGCCTTTCAATGAAACGCATGCTCGATGACGAGCAGAAGATGTGCAAGTCATCGACATACACAGTAGCCGAAACCGCAGGAGGAAGATTTGTGAGGAGACAATTAATGCGAAGGATGAACAATGTGACAGATAAAATGCAACCTTGAGGAACACCTTGTTCTTGATGGAATGTTGCAGATAGCGTCGTACCCAGGCGCACCTGGAACACCCGATTGCAAAGAAAATTTAAAATAAAGGTCGGAAGATTCCCTCGCAATCCGCATGCGTGGAGGTCACGGATAATCCCGTGACGCCACGCACGTTCATAGGCTTTCTCGATGTCAAAGAATACAGAAACCAGGTGCTGCCTACGCACGAACGCCTCGCGCACAGATGTCTCAAGGTGCAGGAGATGATCGTGAGGTGAACGATGACGCCGAAAACCGCTTTGTGATGGTGAAAGTAATTGATGTTCTAAAAAATGAATTAATCGTGAGTTAACCATGCGTTCGAGAACTTTACACAGACAGCTAGTGAGAGCAATTGGGCGATAACTAGAGGGAGACTTAGGATCCTTGCCAGGCTTTGGAAAAGGTAGAACAAAAGCCTTTCGCCAAGACTCCAGGAAACTGTGTTCTAACCAGATGCGGTTGTATAAGATTAAAAGGTTCTCGAGAGACGACTGGGAGAGATGACGGAGCATGTCGTAGTGGATGTCATCGGGACCGACAGAAGTAGCCCCGGACCGATGCAGAGCCACCCGAAGTTCACACATGCTGAAGGGGAGTTATAACCAGTGTCGGTATACGGTGCAAAAGAGATTCTCTGGCGTTCCGCGGAGGATTGAATCCCATGAAAGGAGGCCGGATACGCCAGATCACTCGAAACGGAGGCAAACGCCTCCCCCAAACAATCTGCAATCTCCCCGACGTCAGCATATGTGCAGCCGTTACTCTCGAGAATGGCAATCTGGTGTGAACTGTAGGTACCCCAGATCTTATGAATCCTTTCCCACACAGTTTTCGAATTGGCACGTGAGGTAAGAGATGATACATACTGGATCCAAGACTCCCTCTTGCTACGTCGACACACCAACCGAGCATAGGATTTAGCACGTTTAAAAGCAACGAGATTAGTCTCGGTTGGATAACGCCGAAAAGTAGACCAGGCCTTGTGTTGAGCTCTCCTAGCCGCTGCGCATTCAGGGTTCCACCAAGGTTTCGGAATTCTGGGGAGCTTCGTAGATGTTTTACGAATTGAAAGATCAGCTGCCTGAAGAATACAAGTTGTGACTTTAAGTACAGCTGCGTCGATTGACTCTTGGGTCACCATTTCAGAAGATATCACCGCGGACGATGTGAAGACCTCCCATCTGGCACAATCCATCCACCATCGAGGTGGGCGGGAGGCAGAATATGGCACGTTTGCATGGTGCCAGAGGACGATTGGGAAGTGGTCGCTCCCGTGGAGATCCTTACACACCGTCCACGACCAGTCAGCAATGATCGATGGTGAACCCAAGGTCAAATCGATCGCACTGAAAGATCTTGTCGGCTCATGGAAATAAGTGTCAGCACCGGTGTTTAAAAGGCACACAGAGGCCGAGCACAGAAGAGACTCTATGCGACAACCTCTAGCACTGGCGCTGACACTACCCCACAAAGGATGATGAGCATTAAAGTCACCCAAAAGAAGGAAGGGTGAGGGCAGCTGATCAATCAAGCTCTCCAGAACAGAGACGCTAACATCCTCATCCGGTGGTAGATAAACACTGCAAACAGTAAGAGGCACAGGCATAGAAATACGAACCGCCACGGCCTGCACAGTTGTGGAAACCGCGACGGAAGATACCGGAACCCTGTGAGGGACGAGAATAGCGACACCCCCACAGGCTATATTTCCAGACGAGTGGTCTGTCCGAAATGCACTGTAGCCTCGAACTGAAAGCAGGTCCGATGGTTTAAGCTTTGTCTCCTGAAGACAAAGGCACACCGGAGAGTACAAATAAAGCAGATGTTTCACGTCATCAAAACTGGTGCGAAAACCTCGGCAGTTCCACTGAATTATTGAACCCATGGGTAAAAATGAAATGAAAGGAAATGGTTAAACTTGGTCAGCCTCCATTTCCTCTGGTGAGCGTTCCCCCAGATTTGGTGGTGTGTGACCAGGGGCCAAGATTGGTGAATGCTTTGTCCCAAGTGTCTTGGCGGGATTTGCTCGCCGTTGATTGTTTGGCTGAGACTTTGAAGGAGAAGAAATGCTCTTCTTATCCTTGACCTTGGTGTTGGTGTTAGTGTTGGCGTTTTTGCCAGAAGAAGTGGCCTGAGTTCCCTTGCTGGTGTTGGAGTGAGTCTGCTTCGGTGAAGTGGCGGGTGCCGCTTTCAGACCCCTAGCTCGCGACTGGAGTGTCTCCAGTCCGGCTGCGATGATTTCCTCCATATTAAACGGACATTTAGGGGAGATCTGAACGTCGGTCTGAATGGCAACCGTAGATTTGGCAACCACCACTGAAGCGTATGATCGCCGATCAGATGTAACGGGAACCACTCTTCTTCTGGCCTCAGGATAGGAAATATTTTCCACCGTTTTGAGCCTTTGGATTTCCTTCTCCTCCTTCCACTTGGGACAATCTTTGGCTGATGCTGGGTGTGAACCCTTGCAGTTCACACAAAACTCGGCCTCGGCCACACATTCTGAGAGGAGATGATCTGTGGCACCACAGCATCCACACCTAGGAGAACTCCTACATGACTGCTGAGAGTGGCCGTACGACTGGCACCTAAAACATCTCAACGAGTTGGGAATGTACGGGCGTACCTCGAGGTGGAGATACCCTGCCTTGATGGATGTAGGCAGGGAAGGGCAGTTGAAAGTCAAGATAATGTTCCAGGATGGGACAAACTGCCCATTCCTCCTAAAAGAAATGCGTCGCACACCCGTAACATGTTGGCTCCTCAGTTCTTCGAGAAGCTCATCCTCAGAGCAATCAATAAGATCCCGAGAGGAGACAACACCTCGAGATGAATTTAGGTAACCGTGTGGTGTTATTTTGACAGGCGTCTCGAGCAGCATGCTGGTGTTGATAAGTGTGGAACTGTAGGCCACAGTAGACATCTCAACAAGAAGATCTCCAGACTGGAGCTTCTTGACGCTCTTAGGAGAGCTTGCAATTGATTGCAGTGCTTTATGGATCCAAAATGGACTTTTGGCACTCAAAGGCTTTGAAGGGTCCAATGACTGCACAAAAAAGAATCTAGCATTGGAAACATCTGCGACAAATTTTTTGGCGGAAGGACCTGAACCTTCCTCCATACCTCTTTTAGTTTTGGGTTCATGGGAAATTTCATTGAGAGCCATGAAACATTTAAAGGATTCATCCGCCAACTTCCCCACCCACAATCGAGCCCAACAAGGGAGAACCGGAGGTCCGCAAGCCCAAGTGGACGCAGGACACGGCTCTAGGGATAGCAAGCGTATATAGCAAGTTGATAGGGCAGACATGCGCTCGGCGAGCACCCAGACTTTCCCAAGCCTGGGGAACACCCCTTTGGCATGCCCACCCTATCCCCAGACTCACCCTGTCGTACGAGACGACAAGCCGTTAGAGATCTGGGCTCCACTCGGCCACAGACCTCATTGACTAGGAGTGGGTTAGTTCCCAGCCGCCCGTTTAGGGTGAAGCAGGGGGCAAAGAGGAGTGTTGGCAACTGGCGACAACAACACCCAGGCCTCCAGAAACCTCAGCCTCCAGCATCCCCTTTTCCACCTTACGGGTCACCGCACACGGCAAACGTGCAGGCAGGTCTAGCTAACCAGCTCGGAAAAACAAAGAAAGAAACATGAAATGGAGAAGACAGGAAAGAAAACGAGAAACTAAAATCCTGAGCTGGCGCATAATCACAACCTCAGCAACCTACAAATGAGGCGGGTTCGTGTAAAGTGAAAAAACATAAAAAATGTGAAATTCATCACATATAGTACATGTTGGCTCGGGCCGTGGGGACGCCATCCCCCATCAGCTAGATGAACAGCTGTCCCTTCGGTGATGGAATCGTTCAAGACGAAATGACAAAATGATCCGTCACAAGGTCAGCTCGGGCCGTGGGGGCGCCGCTCCCCAAATAACTGGAAAACCAGTTATCCCCGTGCAGGGAAACTTTGGGAGGCCATGGTTTGTGCAGATTGGAACTTGTAACCCTCATCTCCACAATGTGTTTCAAAAGGGCCTGGATGAATTTGGGGAATCTGTGCCTGAATTTGTTGTATTGGTTTACAATTTAAGGTGGTTCCACCTAAAATCTCTGCCTTATGTTTCCAATTACAAAACTTCTTTACATATTTTCTACGCAATTAATGTATTCTCAAGGATGAAAATTTGCACATCGATAAAACTAACTTTAAATTATAGCATGGGATGCTTAATACTTGCTAAAACATAACCATAATTATATTAAAAATTAATCATTTTTCTTTGAGTAATGTTCAGACCTGTTAATAGATGGCGCGACCTGTACATTGATGACGTCAGTAGACAAACAAATGTTGGATTGCTGAATTATGTTTATGATTTAGCAAGTATTACGTATCCCATGCTATAACTTAAAGTTAGTTTTATCGATGAGCAAATTTTCATCCTTGGGAATACATTAATTGCGGAGAAAATACACAAAGAAGTTTTACCACTGGAAACATAAGGCAGAGATTTTTCAGCATATCTAGTAAGTCTGCTGGATCCTGTGGAATATTTGTATGCCCAAATTCCTTTACATCTCGCACATTGAACATAAGCGATTTTTTCATTGGTTTTTGAATCTATTATTTCTTTGAAATATTTTTATACCTCTGACTTTCTGCGCTTGTTCGGCACGACGGCAAACTCCCCGGCATAAATTTTTCTCTTTATATCGTTTACACTCATCTCACTCATGCTCTTGATCTACTGAAAATGCTGCTTGTTGGACTTACAAAGTTAGAATACCCTTATGTAGCTCAGCTGTGGTTAACAAGGTAAATAAATAGAATGTTGACCCTGACAGGACTGTCACAACATCGCGTTACTTTAGGTTGTGGTTTCGATTTCGTTGGGCAGCTACTAACCGAAACCACAACCTAAAGTAATGTGATAGCCCTGCCAGGGCATCCTGTTTATTTACTGTGCTATCGACAGCTGACTGGTGGCTCATAAATCACAACAAAGTGGTTGTAGAATGCACCTGTATGGATGGGGAGAAGGGGGAGGGGGTGTCAGAAGGAAGAGCATGCTGTTCGCTGCTGAGCCTTTGACAGTTGAGAACTTGAGCATTAATGTGAACTCTGAACTGCCCGATTCAATACAGAGGACACTCCCGTGCATTTTATGTTTTGTCTCTCTATTCGTCAGTCAGCAACAATTCACTTTACATTCGCTTTTTGCCACCCCAAGTAATGACTCCTTATATCACTACACACATGAATGGTGTATTAACTAAGCATCAGTCAGTGGTGAAAGCATCCCTATTCTTTACAGCTTGGACATAACAAGTACACTGGTTTCCAAAAATTAGGGATTTTATGTCACTACAAGCTCTGTATCTCGAGAAATAGCAGTTTGATAAAAATTCAGGATAGAAGCAAAACTCTATGCATCAAAAGACCATCTAAATCACATAGTTTTTATGCAGCCTCTTCATTATATTACAGGAATATTGATTTAAAGATACGGAGGGTATTCCTTGAAATCAATACTTCTCTGTAAATGCTACTTCACCCTACAGTTTTGCTGCTTTGGAACCAGTTAACATAAAAATGTATCCAGTGAAACAAATTTTCACAGGAATTCGTTCTTCTTGATTGAGTCGTGCTCTCAACTTTGATTGCCAGGGAACCCATAATATGGCAAAGATGCTATAACAAGATTGTGTGCATTTGATAATCTTTTATTTCATAGGTTTTACTTCTACACACTGCATTTTTATCAAACTGTTATTTATCAAGCTACAGATCTAGTAGTGGCACCACCCGTGCACTTAACACAAGAAATTCTTTAATTTTTGGTAACCAGTTTATGACAATAACATTCAGGGAATTATTTTTTAATTACAGTTTTTCGTGAAGGTAACTTACAAACAATGAAATTAGATATACACTGAAGTGCCAGAAAAACTGGTACAGCCAAGCTTATGCAAAATACATAGCAACATCACCTATGCACGTACTCGGTTGCGTCTTCCAGTGCATATATAAAGTGATAAGACATCCTTGCCAGCTGTCAGAACTATTTTCGGAATGAGATTGACAAGTAATAATGATTTAAGCGATTTCAACGCGGTGTCATAGTTGGCGCTCGTGAGATGGGCCACAGTATTTCGGAGGTAGAAACGAAGTTCGGATTTTCACGGATGATCATTGCAAGGGTGTACCGTGACTACCAGAATTCCGGCAAAACCTCCAACCTACGATGCCAAAGTGGCCGTTAAAAGACATTGAGTGAACGTGACCATCGTCGGCTGTCAAGAATCGTTTCACGCGATAGGCGTGCAACACTCTCGCAGGTATCATCGGAATTCAATGCTGGAGCCTCACCAAGCATCAGTGTCCGGACTGTGCAACGTACCCTGCACGATATGGGCTTTGGGAGCCGATGCCTAACTCGAATCCCCTTGATGGGTGCACGACACTGAGCTATGCGCCTCGCTTGGGCACGGCAACACCGCCACTGGACACTTGATGACTGGAAGCAAGTAGCCTGGTCTGGCAAGTCGCGTTTTCAACTGTATCGGGCAGATGGAAGGATTTGTGTGTGGCGCAAACCCCATGAAGACATGGATCCCGTCTGTCAACAGGGAACTGGTGGTGGTGGTGGTGGTGGTGGTGGTGGTGGTGGTGGGGGTCCGTAATGCTATGGGGTGTGTTTAGCTGGATTTCACTGGGACCCCTGGTATATTTACAAACGTCTGTGACCGGCCAACACTATGTGCACATCCTTTCTGACAAGGTACACCCGTTCATGTCCTGCATTCGTGCTGATGGGTTGGGCCCGTTCCAACAGGACAATACACCTCCACACAAGTGTCGAGATGCCACATTATGGCTAGAGGAGCATTCATCTGAGTTTGGGTTGATGCCACTCCCACCCAAGTTCCCAGATCTGAACGTGATAGAACACATTTGGGATGCCATGCTATCGAACAGAGGAATCCGAGACCTCGAAATACACCCGAATTGTGGAACGCTCTGCAGGAAGTATGGTGTGCATTGCCTACAGCATACTTTCAGAAGCTAGTGGAGTCCATGACCAGTTGTATTTCTGCAGTCCTGCACTCCCGTGGGGGATCTACCAAGTATTAGACTGGTGCACCAGCTTTTCTGGCACTTCAAGAATTCAGTAATGAAATTCAACATGTGTAATACCAAGCCAGAGCTCGGGTTTTTCGGCTCTTAATGAATCAGGAGTTCGCCCGAGCCCGGTTTCAGTAGACAAGCCTGGGCCAGAGCTCATCTCTACTGCACTGCCCTGCACCTTTTAAACACTCAATGGACAAACCATTAGAGATACCAACCTAATAATAGCATGTCAGTCCTCCTCTAGTGTGAATAACAGCCTGTACACACTGAGGCATTGACTTCACCAGATGCTGGAGGGTTTCCGGAGGTAATGCCAGCCATGCCTCTAGCAGCAATGTCCACAAGTTCGCCCGAGACGTCAGTCCAGGATCCAGGAATCTGATGATCCCCTACACTGCATCCCAGAGTACTTCCACAGGGTTCAAATCCGGGGACCTTGGGGGCCACTGGATTGTTCCAAACTCAGATGAGTGTTCCTTGATCCATGCATGGGTGGTTACAGCACATTGTTCTTCTGGAACAAGACCATTAGCAACAGGATACACAAAGGCCATGAAAGCAAGTAGCTGATCAGCCAGCACATATACAGGGGTTAATGACCACTCCAGGCACACTTAGGGACCTAAAGTGTGATTGTCCAATGAGGAGGCTCCCCAAACTATCGCAGAACCACCACTGCCTTAAACAGAGCCGATCTGGCACGATGAGGCCATCGCCTCATGCTGTTGACCCCACACTCTCTCGTCAGCTCAGTACAGCTGAAAACAGGATACAGCTGGATAGACATATTCAAGGTGTCTAGTCACTATGGTGCCCTGAAATTTTTTACCTGCTGCGTGAGTTTTCAAATTCTATTTTGAAAAATTTACTTTCCAAAATTTAAATTTCTATTATGAAGCTTTCATCTCTTTAATAAAGCAACAAGAACAGTATATGGATTTTTTTGTTTGCATATTTTTTTAGACTGCTTACTCTAAAATAAAAATAATGAAGATGCTAACATCTATTATAATTTTCCACAACTATCACCAGCAGAGTTATGCATTCTGCAGCAATATTGGCAATAGTGATTCATGCCAAAGTTCTGCGGTGCATCCCAAACATGTGCACTCGTGCAGAGTAAGCATCAGAGATGTAAGTACCTATGGCATTAATTTCGCACCGAGTACCTATAAGCTTATATATTCATTAATGGTTTTATTAAACATCATAAAAACCAGAAGACAAAGCTGAAATTTCTGAAATGAAATCCTATTTTGAAATGCAACTATTAACATAGTATGTTCCCTAGTTTTAGTTGTGGATATTGTACTGAATCATTGAATACCTAAAAAATCATACATTACTGTCTTTCGTATGTTTGGTTTTTGTTTAGATTTACCCTCATTTGTTTTGTAAAAATGTATTGGCGCCTGAAGAAAACGGTGCCTGGAAATTTTGGGAGGTTGTCTCTCACCGGATTTTTATTTGCTCATTAACCACAGTTTCAGAGGGTAATGGCGCAGCTTTTGTCCTGATGAAGCTGGAAAACAGCAAGTGAAACTGGAGTAGACATGAAAATAAAGTAATTAAGACTAAATGTCAATCTTTTTTTATTCCTATAAATCCTTTAAATTACCAACTTCATATATTTACATATTGTAGGAGCTGATGAATTTCTAATGACCTGGCTCCTTCATCAGCATTAAAGGTTTGGAGGAACATACACTGGCAGAAAGTGAAAAAAGAACACCAAGAAGGAATTGGTGGACGATCATGAAATTTACATATGTTAATGGCGTCGAGTTTACGTAGGTGTGATGTTAATTTCGGGACCTACTGGTGAGCACTTACGCCACAGCATGGCATAATATGAAAATTATTGTTGGTGGTATTTAAGGAGTACGGCGAAGTGAATGTAATCAGTCGTCGGCGTACGGACACGTACGAAGACCCTGAAGAAGTTGCAATGCCTGGACATGGAAGACGTGCACGATTTCAGCAGTTATCGGACTTTGAGCGAGGTCGCCTAGTCGGACTCCGCGAGGCTGGATGGTCGTATCGTCGTATTGCGTAGTGAATTGGACGGGAAGTATCGGTGGTGGTACGATGGTGATGTAGATGGTCCGAGGAACATTCCCACACGAGAAGATGTGGAACCGGAAGTAACAGATGGACTGATGAGCGGACCGATCGACGCATAAGAAGAGTGATGTTGTCAAGCAGAACATCCACTGCGACGCAAATCCGAGCTGCCATTGCACCTGAGGTGACTGTGCGAACAATCCGCAACCGTCTATTGGATGCAGGACTTACGTGCACGTGTGCCTCTGGCATGTGTACCTGTGACTCCAGTCTACCGTCAGGAACGGCTGCAGTGATGTCGCCAACGTCTGCACTGGAGAACGCAATGGCGATCTGTCGTGTTCAGCGATGAAAGCAGATTCTGCTTGGGAGCCTCCGATGGCCGTATGCGTGTTCGCAGACGCACAGGGGAGTGTCTCCACCTTTCTTGCATCCGCCAGCGACACACAGGGCCTACACCTGGTCTCCTGGTGTGAGAGCGATCAGCTATTACTCCCGTACACAACTAGTGTTTGTACCGGATACGTTAAACAGCACCTCCTACATCAACATCATTCAACCCGTTGTTGTGCCATTTGTAAGGTCGGTCCATTGTGGTGTTTTCCAGCAAGATAATGCACGCCCACACACGGCACGTGCAACGCAACATGCACTTCAGGGTGAGAGACAACTTCCATGGCCTGCATGTTCATCGGATTTGTCCCCCATTGAGCACGTGTGGGATTTTATGGGACAACGACTTATCAGGTCTCCGCGGCCAGCCACGACCATCCCCGATTTATGCGTCCAGGTTGAGGATGCTTGGAACTCAATACCCCAAACTTATATCCAACATCTGTACGACAGACTCCATGCCAGAATTGCACAGTGTGATGCAGTTCATGGCGGTTCAACCTCGTACTAACCATGTTACATGGAAATGTTATTTTTCAGTTTACCAGCAAACACAGCTGTATTTTGCCATAATGTTTTGATCACGTTATCCTCTGTATTCCGTTATTATGCTGTATAAATTTCGTTGGTATCAGACGTCTCCTTCTTGGTGCTCTTTTTTCACTTTCTGCCAGTGTATTATTGTACCTAGCTATAAGGATAGAACAGGATCAGAAGCTTTGGCCAAAATGACACATTTATGTTACAACCAGGATCTCAGCATGCACACACACACAAATATCATGACTACCTAACCAAAAATCATCAATCATTCCTTTAATGCTAAGGAGTTATTCTAACACACAGACCTGTAGAAAGTGAATCACATCCATGATCAAACAGTTCTCCTAAAGGTGAACTTGTTCCTGTTCTCCGTGCCTGTTTACCATCACAGGCATCTAAAGTTTGGTAAACGAACAAACCAACAGCACATAGAAGAAACGTCCACCTTGGTGCCTAAAAGAGAGAGAAAAAAAATGCACAATGCAACAATAAATACAATGTTTGAGATATATGAATTTTCACATGTAAGCAATGCATTTCCTTTCCTCTAAATTGAGATAGCAAATATTATTGCACAATTTGCAATAGCACAGTAAAAATTATAGTATGCAAAAATAATATGCAATAAATACACTCAAGCAGTTGTGCACACTTACATTTTTTGGCATATACGTAGAGATTCCCCCCCCCCCCTCAGAAGTCTGGGCATCGACTTAATGCAATATCAACTTATCTACTGAAATTTCTCAATGATAAAAAAATATTGTGCATTAAATTCGGTCATTATCCAAGCAGCCTGAAAAGGAACATTACATTCTTAGGAAGCCATCCTAAAAATGTACAAAATGTAATATCGCGTTCACTAGTGGCGGCGGAACCGCCCGGGCCCGGTCAATAGTTTCAATAATTTTAGCAGAGCTTTTTATTTATTTTTTATTTGGCATATGTGCAATTTTTTGTTGTGATGTGCTTTAGAAAGTTTCTCTAGGTAAGTGGTCAGGTGGTCCAAATCCCTAACAAAGCTCCTTAGGCATTGTTTTTCTTCTGTTTGTGGGGTGAACCACGATTGGAAATTTCGGGCCCGGTCAACGAACTTCACTTTCCGCTGCCCCTGGCGTTCACGAAGAACTTTGGTTTAAAAGCATATATTTCTGTTTAACAAAAACATTAAAACTGCCATGACCAATTTGCAGTGGTAGCTGTAGTATGTTAATTGTTTCCACCTCATGATCACTCCACGACCACATAGGTAGCATTCACCTCTGTTTTTGCAAAGCCGTCAGAACTACAATGGGTGCATCTCACTTATCTCGCAATGATTGAACCTCTGAAACACATTGATTCGCTGATGACAATTACATCAACAGCCAGTGGCGCAAGCGCTTCAAGAATAGAAATGACCAGCTGCTAGCAAAGGCAGTCATTTTCACCCTGACAATCTCTCAATTGTACTTCTCAACTGAATTAAAATCAACTATTGCTTTCATTTATTATGCTTATCCCAATTCATTTCATGTTTCCAATTGAAATCAACAGCTCTTTCGGTTTTTGATTTCAGTCAGACCCTGTGAACAAGCAGCAAACCATAACTCACACTGCAAGCATCACTCCAGTTTGGCACATTGGTATGACCATCATACATAAGAGGGAAACAAATTTCCCTGAAGAAATAATTCATCACAAATACATGGAAGGTAATACAAATGTCATCATTGGCACAAATGTGTTGTATTTTCACTGTTTTAGTGTAACAATTCCTTCAGGAGAATATGCTCAACTAGAAATCAGAAAATGCAGGTTCAGTTCTTGCTCCAGGGCAATGTGATTTTCAAGTTTTCAGGAGTTGCTATATGGAAACAGTGAAAATATGGCACATTTGTTTTGTGCCAACAATTAATATATTTGTGTGACCATGTTGTTGTTTTTTCCCCACCTTTATGTGGCAGTTTATCTGACTGGTCAGTTGAAGGGAAGGAATAGAGTAATGTCAGTTTGTAAGGAAAAAATAAACTTATGAAATTAAACTTTTTGCTGAAAAGGAGAATGCAGAAATTAACTAAGTTTATCTTCCTTTTAATATTTGCTTTAACATTACAAATATATTGGGTATATAAATAAGTTTTGAGGGATTTGAGGTGAACAAAACACATTGTTGGAGAACAGAAACAATATTTTAATATTAATTGAAGTATGCTCCATCTGAAGCAATACAACTTTACCCCATCTTTCGGGCAGTGAACGTATGTCTCGAAGGAAGAATTCTGGTTCCTTGGAAGAGATCCAGTTGTCCAGCCAATTTTTGATGTCTTCATAAGAACTAAACCGTTCTCCAGAAAGTGCTGACTGCATCGAACGAAACAAATGGTAATCCGATGGCGCAATATCTGGAGAATATGGCGGGTGGGGTAGAACTTCCCAGTCGAATCCTTCTAAGTACCGTATATACTCGCGTATAAGTCGAGAAATTTGGGACAAAATGAGAGCTTCAAAGTAATGGGGTCGACTTATACGTGGGGTCTAAAAAAATCATAAGTCCAAAAGTTCTTCCCGTGAGGCAAAAGGCAATCCATCCCAAAAGAAATAAATATGCCGATGCGGTGTTAATTACGAAATCGCAACCCTCCGAAAGAAAAAAAAAAGAAAAGAAAGAAAGAAAAAACACTGATGTGGTAGAATTACGAAATTGCGACCCTTCGAATTTCTCTGCGCTTTGAAAAGTCTCCTCTCTCCTGACTTTGCGTATCCACAGCGCAGTCACAGCCGCGCATAGAAAGCTCCGCTCTTCCGACTACCAGTTGATAGCGCTGACCTTCGACGTAACGGAGCCATGCGACAGCCAGTGTTAGGTGTTGCTTGTTCTTAATTGCACGTGTTTTTCTTGTTCTTAATCGCACGTGTCTTGCTTCTCCTATTATGGGTGACACGGATTGTGTAAAGAAACGGATGTCCTATAACGCAGGATTTAAGTTGAAAGTGGTTTCTTTTGTAGAAAATACTAACAACTGTGCTGCTTCACGTCAATTTGGCATCAACGAAAAACTGATTCGAGATTGGCGTAAAAAAAACGGACTCGGTGAAAATCCCAAAATCGCAAAAGGCGCTGCGTCGTGGAACGAAATCTTTCTCAGAGCTGGAAAGTATCTTGAATGATTGGATTGTGGGCTGCAGACAAAATGGTTACATTGTAATGCGAACTGGTATACGTTTGCGAGCAATGAAGCTTGCAAAAGATGAAAAGTTTGCAGCCGCAAATAACACTTTTCGTGCCTCACCAGGTTGGTCACAAGGTTCATGAACCGCTATGGGTTGTGTCCAGGGCAAGATTTCATCTTTTTTGCTCACTAGCAAATTTTGCTAGTGACCAAATAGTTTGCTAGCAAAACATTTGCATGACTAGCAAGTAAAATTAAATCACATCGTAACTTATTTTCTAATAAAGTTACACAGAAATTTAAATATGTGTATAAATATTTTGACTTACCTTTTTGAATAATGAATAGAATCTTAGATAAGTTTAGTGACTATCTTTATTATTAATTTCTAACAAATTCTCATACCACATGAATAAACACTGATGGAAAAAAATCTCAACACCACGAAAAAATAGTTGTAGAGGAATGAAATGGTGGCAATACATTTGTATAGGTACCATATTTAATCGATTAAGGTTTCAAGATCACAGCTTAATGTAAGTGTGAGAAGAGCCAATTTAAATGTGAAATGCTGGTACATTAATAACCGGTGTAGCCACCAGAATGTTGAATGCAAGCACGCAAACGTTCATGCATTGTGTCGTACAAGTGCTGGATGTCAGTTTGTGGGATGGAGTTCCATGCCGGTTGCACTTGGTCGGTAAATACAGGGACGGTTAATGCTGGTTGGGGGTGACGCTGGAGTTATCGTCCAATGATGTCCCATACGTGCTCGATTGGTAAAAGATCTGGTGATCTAGCAGGCCACGGTAACATGTCGACGCTCTGTAGAGCATGTTGGGTTACAACAGCGGTATGCGGGCGAGCATTATCCTGTTGGAAAACACCCCTGGAATGCTGTCCATGAATAGCAGCACAACAGGTTGAATCACCAGACCGACGTACAACTGTGCCGTCAGGGTGCGTGGGATAACCACGAGAGTGCTCCTGCTGTCATAAGAAATTGCTCTCCAGACCATAACTCCAGGTGTAGGTCCAGTGTGTCTCGGCCACAGACGGGTAGGTTACAGGCGCTCACCTGGCCTCCTTCTAACCAACACACGGCCATCACTGGCACCCAGACAGAACCGGCTTTCATCAGAAAACACAACAGATCTCCACTCCATCCTCCAATGAGCTCTAGCTTGACACCACTGACGTCACAAACGGCAGTGGTTTGGAGTAAGTGGAATGCACGCTACAGGGCGTCTGGCTTGGAGCTGTCCTTCAAGAAACCGATTTGTAACAGTTCGTTGTGTCGCTGTGGTGGCAACTGCAGCTTGAATTGCTGCCGCAGACGCGGTACGATGCGCCACGGCTATACGCCGTACACGGCGGTCTTCCCTCTCAGTAGTGCCACGTGGCCGGCCGGAACCCGGTCTTCTTTAGGCAGTACCTTCCCTTAACCACCGCTGCCAACAATCATGCACAGTGGCTATATTCCTGCCAAGTCGTTCTGCAATATTGCAGAAAGAAAATCCACCTTCTCGTAGCCCTATTACACGACCTCGTTCAAACTCCGCGAGCTGTTGATAATGGCTTCTTCATCTTCTTAAAGGCATTCTTGACTAACATCAACACACTACGTCGAATCTCAATGATATCTAACGCTCACGAACGTTACAGCGCGTATTTACAGCAAACCTGCTTTGCATGTTCCAAGAGGCACTACTAGCGCCACATGTATGCGCTGAGTGCGACATTTGCATAGACGTCATCTTACTGATGTACTCTCACCGCCTACCAACTGTCGTTTATCTAACACAACCCCTTCTTGGTGTTGGGATTTTTTTTTTCCGTCAGTGTATTTCACTGACATTCTAATTCAGATTTCTTCCCATATGGTTTACGCTCAGGGTGTCCGACTTTGTCATCATACCACTTTATAACTGCTGACCGTGGATTAAAAATCTCTTCTTGTGGCTCTTCTATTTCAATTGTCATCAGAGCATTTAAAGTTTCAACAGACAAATTGTTCCTCCAATCCCCTTGCATTCTTTTTTAAAAACTGAATCCCACCTCACAACATGCAGTACTAAGTGGAAGTATCACACAAATTTCTGCTAAACTTCTACACACTTCATATCTGCACAATGCCGTAGTTTCTACGGAATTAGTTGTCTGACTACGGAACTCACTATCAAACCTACGGATTCTACAAATTTTCATTTTGTTTCAAATTTTTCCTTTGCTATTATTTTTATGATAAACACGAGATTCTTACATGGATTCGCGGAATTCTGCTTTTTTTTTTTTTTTTTGTCATCAGTTAGATCATTCTGAAGATCGATATTTGGGAGATGGGGGGTCGTTTTCCATCTGGAGACGAAATTTCCTGCTTCAAAACTTTCGAACACAGTAGTGAAACGGAGCAAGAAAATTTTGCCATAATCGCAAATTTTTCTCCCAATGTTGTCTCTGTGTCCGCTTTTCTTGTTAAATATCATTTTATTGCATAAATGTTTACATTTTAGCTTGAACCTGTGGAGAACAATTTGCAAAAATGGAAGTTGGCTGCTGCAAAATTTTTCTGTAATCTTCAGGCATGAGATTCTTCCGCGAATTCAAGGAATTCCGGCTTTTTCGTTATTATAGGAATTCCGTCTTTACGAAACTAGAAAACGAAAGGTCGACGGAATTCGGATTTTTTCCGTAATCATAATTTTTTTCTCACAATGTTGCCTCTGTCAAGTATTATTGCTCATTAACATTTTACTGGATAAATATTTGTATTTCAGCTTGAAAATACAAGGAAAATTTCCAAAACCAGAAGTCAGACGAAGCAAAAGTTTCTTCCGTAATCGTTTACCCCCTCCACGAACACGTTTCGTAAAAAACCGTCTATCTATGCCATGCAATAAGGCTAGTTACTATGGATAAGACTTTTGCCAGTGTTGGCAGGCTATTTTCCAGTAACATTTTGGTTTGCTTCTTTCGGTTTTGTCTACCATCCGATTAAGTGGAATTATTCTTGCTTATTCATCACTGATCATTAGAGCGCAGTATTTGATGTATGCACGACTATCAAGACTTGTGGAAGTAGGTGATCGCTTGGCTTAGGGTACGACAGGAGTTGAGGACAAAGTTCGTGGGCCAAAAGAAGGAAGGGTGGCAGAGCAGGTGGTCAAACAACCGATCCATCCCAGAGCTCTGGGTTGCCACAGCAACCATTGCCGACGTCACGTTCAGTTTCTGTAATAGACCAATGAGGGCATGATGGAGAGGAGTTTCAATGCGCTTCTATGACAGTTTCCACTGGAAGGGATGAAAGATATGGGGAGGATGGGTATTAAGTGTCGAAAGGAAATTGGCAAAAGAGAATCACTGATCGTCGCTGTTTTAACAAGTGATAATAGAAACTGTTATGTAAACTTCGTGGGTTAATAATGATTTTGGTTACTTTAAATAAAGAAATTACCTTACTAGCAATATTTGCTACTGCGATTTTTTTTCGAATAATAGAAACTGTTATGTAAACTTCGTGGGTTAATAATGATTTTTGGTTACTTTAAATAAAGAAATTACCTTACTAGCAATATTTGCTACTGCGATTTTTTCACCAGCAAATTTGATTTTTCACTAGCTATTTGCTAGTTGCTAATCGGTGAAATCGCGGCCTGGTTGTGTCTACGCCAGCGCACCAAAATTGCACAAAAGTTACCTCATGACCTCGAAGCAAAGATAATGGAATTTCAAAAGTATGTAATTCAAAAGAAAAAAGAGACTGCTTTTGAACTTTCTCAAATAGGGAACATGGATGAAACCGCCATGTGTTTTGACCTTCCTGGAAATAAGGTGGTGAACCAAAAGGGCGAAAAAATATCTTGATCAAAACGACTGGCCACGAAAAATCCAGTTTCACGGTTGTTCTTTCCTTGTTTGACCGACTGCAGTAAGCTACCTCCGGTAATTATTTTCAAACGCAAAACTCTGTCAAAAAGCGCTGTCTTTCCGTCTGGTGTGCTCATTCGTGCCCATGAAAAAGGATGGATGAACAAATCCGGAACAACTGACTGGTTAAAGAATGTGTGGAACAAAAGGCCAGGTGCACTTTTGAGGAAGCCTTCTCTTTTGGTGTGGGGTATGTTTGTTGCACACCGTTGCGCAGAAGTGAAAAAAACTGCAGAAAATTCAAAAACAACTCTTGCTGTCATCCCAGGTGGGTTGACATCTGTTCTTCAACCACCAGATGTCTGCCTTAATAAGCCCTTCAAGGACAATGTGCGGAGGTATTGGGCAGATTGGATAAGTTCCGATTTGCCGACTGAAACCAAGGACGGAAATCTAAAGAAGCAGGATATCGTTTTGATTGTGCGATGGGTCAAGGATGCTTCGGATGCGATACCTGCGGAAATGGTCGTGAAATCATTCAAGAAATGTTGCATTAGTAACAAACTTGATGGCACAGAGGATGATGATATTTTTATGAGTGATGATGACAGTTATTCTGATGACACAGGCATAGATGGTAATACTGATGTTTATGATGATGCGCCGATGACGGAGAAAGACTTTTTGAACTGTTTGGTAGCGTTGTCATGCTGTAAGCTGATTTTGTTGTGTCTTTGCGTGAGAGCTCATTTTAAACGCATTAATTGGGCTCGATACCGATCACCAGTAATAGTTTCTGACGGTTTCAGCAGTTCATAGTGGATCACACCCTTCTGGTCCCACCAGATACACAGCATTACCTTTGAACCACGGATATTGCATTTTGGCGTTTAAGGACCTGGTTCACCTGGCTTTTTTTTTTTTTTTTTTTTTTATTGATTGGAGGTTTAACGACCACCGTGAGCAACTCAATTGGCTATAAGCAGTCGCCTGTCTATAATTTAGGGTCACTGGTTCCAGGGAAGGGAGAGAGCCAGTACCGTAAGACAAACACAACATCCATGCCTCACCGGGATTCGAACCCGGACCCCGTTCGGACGAATGATCAGAGGCCATCACTTAGACCACTGCGCCACCGGGCGGCTCACCTGGCTTCACCCATGCGTTCTGCCATTTAGGGTTATCGTACCATATCCATTTCTTGTCAGCAGTAATAATACGATGCAAAAAATCCTTTCTTTTTTGCCTTTGAAGCAGCAATTCGCAAATGGGTTTTGACGTGTAAGGTCTCTTTCTCGCAAAGCATGTGGAACCCAATTCCCTTCTTTTCGCACCATTCCCACGGCAGCTAAACTTTGTGAAATGCATGGTTGACTAACATTTAATGCTGCTGCTAGTTCTTTTTGGGTCTGGCATGGATCCTCATCGAGTAAAGCTTCCAATTTGGCATCAGCAATTTTTTGGGGTGGTCCAGAACGTTCTTTATCACCAAAATCAAAATTGTTCCTTTTGAATCGTCTAAACCAATACTCACATGTTTTTATGGATGGGAAATGTTTACCATAGATTTCTGACATTAAGCGATAGCTGTTAGCAGCACTTTTCTTGACAATAAAGTAATGCACTAACACTTCCCGCAAATGCTGTTTTGTCGAGATGAAAGTAGCTATTTTCCATCGAGTAAAACAAATGCGTCTTTGCATCTCAATCGAACGTCGTATACTGACTATGACAGCTGGCATCTCGTACTGCGGTATCGGAGTGTTGCCACCTTAAAATACATGCGAGCAGTAATAAGTACGACATCGAACGGAAATCCCTCAAAACTTATTTATATATCCAATAGTTACAAAAGTTTGGAAAACTTTTTCGGTTAACAGAATTTGGGAGCAATGCATTTGTTTTAGACCTTTAAGATCAAATTATCTATGAATGAAAATAAAGAAATTGAGAAATTTAACCCATTCAACTTATATACCCAAAACTATGGTAATTTTGTATGCAAATTTATATGAAAATATTTAAATTTTATTGCAGTAATGCATATAATATGCAGAAAAAAACAATCTTTTCACCAACAGTATTTTTCATCAGACATACAGCACTGCTATTAGCATTTTAAAAATAAACACATGAAGAATAAATCTTTAGTAAATTTCATCCCCCCTTTATCTAAAAATATTTTGGTTATTTTGAATTTAGCCTGCATCAGGGTTGGCAAGTTTTTGCCACAGGTGGAAAAAAACAGTGGTAAAAACTGGAAAAAACCATCCCAGATTGGATTTTTCTAATTTGCCAAATTTGCCAAAGTGGCAAAAATAGAGATTTACTGTTTACTTACCGGGCATATAATCAAGTTATTTTTTTGTTTTCTACAAAAGATTTTAAAGGAAAACAAAATTATTTTTAATTTTTTAACCTTGATTTAAGGGTTAAGTATTACTTTTTGTCATAAAATACATTTTTACCACTTTGAAACTGATTTAAGGAAATTATGAGTACAAAATACAAATTGTGTTTATAAAGCTATAATTTTGTTTACCCAATTCATAGGGATGAAAATCATTCCCTCATTCAAAACAATAATCAAAATCAAAAGCTATTAACAAATTGCTCATGTTTATACTGAGAAATTAATTATTAACAATATTTCAAAACCCAAAAAATTTACACCCAATTTGATGAATATGACCTAACAAATCTTACAGCCCATGCACAAATATGAAATATAAATAATATTATATATATATATAATTGAAATAAAACAGATTCTACTTTTTAAATTCAAATTTCATTTTAAGTATACAAAGGCACATTTCATACTTCAGTACTGAAATCAGTTTTATCAACTAATTCAGCAATATCTACTACATCAAAGCCAAATTTTTGTTGTTTCAGCATTGCATAACAAAAAAACAAGTTTTGAAACATTTTCTGTTGAAAGGCTATTCCAGATTTTGGAGTGCACAAATGAAAAATTTGAAAATAGTTTTTCTACTGCAGCATGTCTGAAGGTGAGCGATTTGAAAATAGTTTTTCTACTGCATGGACATGTCTGACGGTGAGCGATTAACATACAACAGTCTTTAGAAATTTTGCATGAACTTGCCACGCTTTTCCACCACTTATGAGCATTGATTGTTGTTGTCACATGTTCTGTAAAATATGAACTAGGAAAAGGCTTTTCCTTAAACTCAAAGTTAATGGTGCATGATACATAGTCAGGATTAATTTTTTTCAACCATGCTTTTGCATCTTCCTTTTGTGCGAAATTTAGGTATTCACCTCTATATTTAGGGTGCAGCAAATATGCAACGAAATGACATGGCAAAATTGCTTGTGCAAACTGTTTTTTTACTGTAGAAAAATGTGGCTTCAAATTATCATTCTTCAATAAATTGCACCATGTATGGCAAGCATCTGCTAATGTTGTTGAATCACACTGAAGAATATCTAAGGCACTTGACACAGGTTTCAATTGTTTAATAAGATCCTTGACTTGCTGATAAAGATTAAAATCACATATACGAGCAAGGTTCCAGATAGCGTGCGCAGACGCGCGTTTCGTCCAAAGAAGTTTGAATTCGCGCAAAGAAAAATAAAGTGACGCGCGAAACGGGAGCGCACGCAGAAAGATTTCAATCGTGAGCTATTAGCATGGAAAATCTATACGAAGGCGATGCTGTTTCAGATCACGTGTGCTGATTTCACGACGTCAGGGTACAATCCTATTGTTCGTCACATGTGCCGATTTCATGTCGTCACGGTACAATCCCAGTATTTCCCTTCCGGTCGTACAATAAACGGATTACGTGATAATCAGCGTAGAGTGCAACGAGACGAAAGCCCATGCACTGCTAAGGGTGCCAACCATTGCGGTTTCGGCCACATGATTACCGAATTATGGACAGGCTGGAAGAATTGCGGATTTCAATGTATTTTCAATGTATTTCGTAAAAGTTCTGAATTTTGTGTCCTTTTTTGTTAAAATCACGGTTTAAACTGCGATCGCATTTTGCGAATATATTTATAGTTTTTTTCGCACAAATGCAAAAACTATTAATGGTCCCGTTTCTAAGTAAGTGCCTTTGAAATTCAGATATTGGATACATCGGCAAAGCCAATATCGGACGGATATGGGGTGAAGAACGGCAAGAAGATATTGGATGCATTGGCAAAGCCGATATCGGGTTCGGGTGAAGAACGGCAAGGTGATTTTACATAATATGTCGGAAAAGCCGATATCGGTGCAATGACGTCCGCATACTTGCCAAGTATTCCGGATTTCCCGAAAGTTTTACGGAGTTTTGGGTAGTTTTATGGTCGGAAGATAGTTTCTTCTGGATTTTCGCCAAAATGGCTCATAATTTTTTTGTTTTACTGATGGAACTTGATATCGTTGTTATTGTCGCTTAGTGTAAACTCCTGCTTTTGTTTTATTATGATCTTATAGCGATTGAACCTTAGGTTATCTCATGTTTCTAGCTGGGAGCGATCGCACACCCCCTCCCGCCAATCCTTCCAAACTTGCTCTCCCTTAGTGTTGGAATAGCTGCCCTAATTGCGCCAAAGTGCGAATTTTTTTAATTCTGCGCCATGCAGAGTTCGCCAAAATGCGTAATTACGCGTCTAGTACGCATCAAAAAGTGTGTGATCGTAATTTTACCGACGCGTAAAAATACGCATCGGGACGGTATTTCGTCTTTCAAAAACGGAAGTAAACGAAATAAAGATTTCCATAATCTTAATTTATTTTTCCTGCGATGTTGCCTCTATTTAGTATTGCTGTTATACATAACTTTATTCCAAAAATATTTGTATTTCAGTTGGAAAATGTAGGGAAAATTTCCGAAAACGGAAATTCGACGGCGCAAAAATTTCCCTGTAATCTTCAGGCATTAGCGTGCAAAAGCTTCGAGAAATTTCTCCCTTTCTGTCATAATTGGAGTTTTCCTCGAGATCGATGCATAACTGAACAGAAATTTCGGGGCAATTGTTAGTGGAGGAGAATGTTTTTCGCTAGAAACTTTCGAAAACGGAAGTTTCGTCTTTCAAAATTTTCGAAAACGGAAGTTAGACGCAGTGAAGATTTCTCTCATAATCGTAATTTTATTTTTCACGCGATGTTTCCTCTGCCTAGTATTGTTGTTAAATATCATTTTATTTTATAAATATTTGTATTTCAACTTTAAAATGGAGGGAAACTGTCCGAAAACGAAAATTGGACGTAGCAGCAAAGATTTCTCCCGTAATTGTATCCCCCTCCCCAATGATGTTCTGAACAGGTATCCTGCATTCTTAAATATCCCCCCCCCCCAAATAAGGTTTGCATTTCAGCTTGACAAAGAAAGGGTGGGGGAGGGGAATAAAGATTTTTCCCGTTATCGTAATTCCTTTTCCTGAAAACAAGTGAAGAAGCTGAAAATTTGTAAGAATTGATGCATGGTGTTCAAAAGTATTCATATTCTCAAAGTTACACTATTCATCCTTTATTTAAAATAGCGCTATCGTGCATTCATGATGGATAAAATTGCCATCCAAGGGCATTAAACAAACAGGTCATTGTCTTGTCATTGCTTAAACAAAATAAAGTTTTCTAAAATCATATCATTAAATTTTAAAAAACATTCAAAACCTTGAAAATCATCACAATTTCTGAACTAAATCTATGAGTGACTGATACAAAAAAATAATTGAATACAAGTATCATCAAACATGCTGCTAGCACATCCCATACATTACCGCTCTCCCCTAATAATAGATAATCATAAATTAACAGTTCTGGTACTGTCTCAACTCTTCTCGATTTTATAGTAAATCTTGATTTTTGCAAGCAATCTTCTTGATTTAGGAATTTTGAGGGGGGGGGGGGGGGCAATTGTGGTAACATACTTTGATAATCATTGCAAGCGAGTGAGATGCATGCTGCTCTCTTTGCCATGCCCAGAAACCAGTTCAACAGGTGAAAATATTGCCAAACTTGTGTATGAAGAATTTCAGTACCTTGGTATTCCGTGGATGAACTGTCTTGTCTTATGTGATAAGACTTCTGTTATGGTGGGGAGAAAAATTCGTGACTGAAAATAATAGTGTCTCACTCTCTAAAAATGAAACTCATTAACAAGGTTTGTTAATCTTATTTTATACTTAAATACTAATTTTTTTTGTAAATATTTCTTTATTTGTATTAAATAATTAACTGTAATTAAAAAAATAGAGAAACCTATAATATATAATTTTATTATTTATAAAGTCTAAATACGCGCTGCTGAACTTGCGTTGATGTCCCGGTTTTTGATAAGTTGGCAGCTCCGATATTTGTTCTTACTATAACAATGGAAAAGTTCCTCATTAGAAAGAGGAAGCATTTTACTGACGATTCTGCAAGTTCGGCATCGAGTGCTACGATTTTAAACAGTGAAATATTGCCTGAGAAATGTACTGAGGCTGTTCCTGCTGTACCTCCAACTAAATTTTAAAAAATCTTAACTTTCAAGAGAAATGGCGCAAAATATATGACTGGCTTGAAGACGAAACCGACGAAAATGATACAGTGTTAAAGTGTTAAATCATACAGTGTTAAAGTGATTTTTTGTTTTCGACATTGTAAAGGTCCCTATGTTTATGTTATTATTCATTGTTGTGAAAGGAGCCAATTTGCTCAAACGCTTTTGGGATGGGAAGTAAATATCCCCATCGGTGTCATGCAAATTTGTTTTGAAGTTGTTAGACCACTTCAAAGATTTGAAATGCCTGTAGAGTGAATATCCATATATATTTATTCTGCTAAAAAATAACTATGCTAGTTTTAAATTTGCAGATGTTGCAGAACTTTTTATCTGCAGGTATAAAGATGTGTATCCAAGCACAGTGTTGTTGTATGAAATTGCTTTGGTTGTGCCGATAAGTTCTGCATTAGTAGAGCATTCTTTTAGCACACAAAATCAAATAAAAAATAAATTTTGCAACAGACTGAAAGAATAAACTTTAAAAAAATTGATTCGAATATCAGCAGCAAATGCAACACTAGAAAGCTTTCCATTTCACAAAGCTGCTGAAATATTTAATAACAAAATTAGAAGACATGTATAAAATATTTATATTATTTTTGTGTTTGTTCGTTTTTTACCCCCATAATGTAGTATTTTTCTCTAAGTTTACGATTGTTTAAAATTCACCCCTGATTTTTCAAAATCACCCCCAGAAAAAAGCTTTTGGGGCATTTTCACCCCTGATTCTGGAACCCTGGCGAGAATCCTGACGAGTTACAATGCTTTGATCCATCTCTTGCTATTTTTATGTATGAGCTGTAGTTTTGCACAAAAGTTTTCTAGACAAGTCAATTGGCTGTTCCACCTAGATTTTCCAGGTAACTGAGGAGAAACATGACCACTACATTTTCGGAGCCATGATCCAGGAACATTATTATTTCAGAAATATTATGCCCCTACACTACATGCCTCCACTACATGCTTTAGCACACTACTAAGTGTTATATCTTCACCTAGAAGGTTCAACCAGTGAGCTCTGCATCCATATGATATCAATGTAGAATTTTCATCTTGTTTTTCAAGTTTAGATAAAATTTTTTCCATGTTCTTAGCATTATCAGTAACAATGCTTTTAATTTCACAGTCATACTTGGTTTTAACAGTCGAAATGACCTTATTGCATTTCTCAATCAAGACTTCTGCTGTCTTTTTAGTTGCGCCTATAGCTTCTACATCCACAATATATGGTGTTCTACAAGCTTGAAAACATGAAGCTGTTATCGGTTCATTATGAATGTTACTCCACCCATCAATCACAAGCGTTCCTTCTTTTCCTTTCAAATTTTTTAAGTGATTGTTCCATTTCATTATAAATAGCATCTAAAAGGCCATCTGCCAGTTCTTTACGTGAAGGTAATTTATAGCCTGGCCGCAAGATGTGAATTAAGTTTTTAAATGCTTCACTTTCCACAACAGCAAATGGAATATTGCAGGCATAGAATAGTTTAACAACCGTCAAATCAATTTTTACTTTATCACGAACTGATGTTTTTGAGACAAACTTGTTGATACTGCCTCATAAACACATTATCTTTGGAGGTGGATCATCAACTTCTTCCCTACACCATGTTGTTGAATTACTAAGGTAACCCTTGTTCTTGATCACATCTGTTGGCATGGATAAAGAAAGTACTTTCACACATTCACTTGAAGTCTTTTTCACACAGTTCTTAGAAATATATACTTTCATCCTGGCTGCTTGATTATTCTGTACATGTATGTCCACATCTTTTGCACTTTGCAGCAGTTTTTCCATTGATAGATGCTACATCAAAATATTCCCAAATAGGGTCTTTTCTCCAGCCTTCTTTGTACATTTGCTTAAAAATGTTTGTCTGTTTTTCTTTTCTTTTCAATTTATTAAGTTGAGAAGCCTTTGGTAAAATAAAATGCAGAAGTTGCTATCCAGGTTTGCTTATCTTGATTAATTTTTAAATATTACAGGCATTTTTTTATAATAAAATGCAGAACTGGTACTTACGTTTGTGGTGGTAACTTTTACAATAATTTAGAGGTAATAATGTTGCCAAATAATTAATAATACTGCCGCAATATTTTAGCAATAATACAATTCTCTTCCTGCAATGATGCGAACGAAACTGGGTGTAAATCGCTAACATGTGACATCAGTGATTCACACGCGCTTCGTAATGCACAAATCACAAGATCCCTGATGTTGCCCTCCCTTGTATGCTATACAGTGCTGAAGTGATCGGTAATTCAGACTAATTTTCGCTTCGTTCGAATGAGAAATCACGAGATCATCCGATGTTCTGCCATTTTGGCGATCTGTTCAACATAGCTCCACGGAACCTTGTGATGTAACATCTTGAACGAAACATCACAAGATCATTCGATATTTCGCCGCTGTAGGCAGCTATGAGCAGTCCGGATTGGCTGATGTGAGATCAAAGTTACAAATTGTCATGCGCATCCCTCACATCGCTGGCTGAATCAGCGATTCCCGGGGGTTGTACATTTCTTCACAGAACATTGTAACCCTCACATCGCTGGCAGAATCGCCGATTCCCAGTGTTTGTATGATTCTTCACGGAACATTATGGTTGAGATGTTCTCAGAGCTTAACATTGATGCTTCGATGTTAGAAGTCAGTCAGTTTTTTAGATGTGTCGCCCAGCGCTACTCTCCTCCATACAAAATCTTGAATTTCCCCATAGCAGAAAGTTCCTGGTCAGTCTGCGACAGATATCATTGTGCCACAAAATAATCTGCAGATGGTCACTGTGCAAGATAACTACTAAATGTGAAAAACAATAAAAATTGCACAGACTATGTATTTTTCTACCTACAAAAATGTCTAACCTAGATACTACAGCAATTGAAATGTTAATTAGAATCAAGAACATTCTGGTCCTCTGTATTTCTGGAATTTTACCAATATTTTCAAGCTGAAACACAAAGATTCAGGGAATAAAATTATTGTTAACAACAATACAGCGCAGAGCACTAGGAAAAATTGTCATAAGAGGAGAAATCTTTGCTCCATTCTACTTTCGTTTTCGGAACATTTTTCTCCATTTCCCATCTCAAGCGCAAACATTTATGTAATTAAATGATGATTAAACAATAATACAGAAGCACAGCAGGTGGAGGGTTATTAGATGGAGAAATTTTTGCTCCATACAACTTTGGTCTTCAGAAATTTTTTCTCCATTTTCAATCTTAAATACAAACATTTATCTAATAAAATGATATTTAATGACCATGTAGGGCTGAGGGAATTATCGCAAGAAAAAATAATTCAAGATTACTGGGTTCCGTCAAACTTTCGTTTTCGGAAATTGTTGGCCTCCATTTTCAAACCAAACCACAAATATTTATGCAATAAAATGATATTTAACAACAATATCGGATAATTCCCTCTTTGAGCGTCGAAGGAACGTCGGGAAAAAAAAAATTACGATTACGGGAGAAATCCTCACTCTAACTTCTGTTTACGGAAATTTTGAAAGGCAGAAAACTTGCATCTGCGATAGAGTCTGGAAGATGGTTTAATAGGGTTCTGGGGATATTGATTCTGTCTGCAGGGCCGAAATAAATCTGCGATGTGCGTCGGCCATCGCCGCAATTCTGCTATGAGGACGAGTACAAAATGAATCTACAATGTACGTCGGCCGTCGCCGCAATTCTGCTACGGAAGTCAGTTCCTAATTCATATAAACCCTTGTATCTCTTAAAAATTGATAACTGACAAAAATAAGCATTTTAAAAAATATTTTAATAAAATGGAAACCCCAGCATGAATTATAATTAATTCCCAAAATAATTAATTTTAATCAACTACTTATATGGTTCCTTATTAATTTCTAAGCAATCAGTTTCATCCACTGATGATACAGATTCTTAAAGCACAATATTTTTTTCAACATTCAAATCATTTTACATTGTATTTTAAATTATGTTTTTAATTAACAAAATTAATAAATTATACTGAGTGATATAAAAAACAATATTTCACTGTTGATATGACTATAAATCATTGCTATGTAAAGTGCATTTTTGTGTTTAGTCTAACGTATTTTCCATTTTTGCTTGGCTTTTACCACTGTCCCGGCAAAAATATCTTTTTGCCAGCAAAATGATCAACCCTGGCCTGCATGGTGGTGTTTCCAAATTGCCCAACAGATGGCAGTATGTCAGCTCTATATCGATCGTGATTCATTGTATTGTGGAGGAAGTGTAGGATTTGCGACTAACCCTAAAAGGGCCTTTAGCAAAGAAAATTGTCCCCTACTTAGATATATTTATTCACAGGGCTTGAAAAAATTACATGCCCAGCTGGGCATGTGCAGAAATCATTTTACCTGCCCAGGTAGTAAAAGCTGAATGAATGCCCACGAAAATTTATCTTTTAAGATAAAAAAATCAGAACTCTCATTTTTTTTTAAGTTCAAAAATATGATGTGCGTGTGAACTTTTTTTACATATTTTGCATTTCCATTTTAAGGGTCTGCATTCAAAATGTTCAACGTGCAAATGCATGTATCTGAAGTTTTAAGATTGGTATGAAATGGTACAATGATGAAACTGGTATTTGAGAAATTTAATGATTCTTCCATGTTCCTCTTGTTGAAGTTCATGCCCTTTGCCACTGCACGCTATAGCAGCTAGTTCCATCAGAGGCATGCATCTCATTGCTGATTATAAACAACATTTGGAGCAAACCTACAAATAGTTCCAATTTCTGGACCTAGAGTGTACGACAACTAAAGAAGTGATAGCCTATTCTTCTGTCCTTGGTACTCCATAACAATAATATAACTTCCAGTGACTAGTAGTGAAAAGAAACATGACATACAAGACCATCTTTTTTCTTGTGGTAGAAAATTCTATTCCAAACTCTATTTTTAAATTTAGTTCTCTGGACCAGGCAACTAGATTTTTTATTCACCTGCCCAGGCTAATAATTTACATGCTCCAGGCATGGTATTTTTTAAGCCCTGATAACAAAGCTTTCTTTCCTCATGAATGTGAAGCTGTCTGGTGTAGCAGAAAAAATCAACTAGATTAGCTGTCACGGAAGAACTGCCTAATGATACGAACTAACACCTCAAAATAGTGTTCTAAGGAAATACAAGTCTCGTCGGAATAAATATTCCAGAATGTGGTCTGCCATATAATGTTTTTAAGGTTTTGAAAATTCCTAATATTCTGGTTCTTCCCAAATCAGAGAGAAAAAAAAATGCTCCCAAATTTCAAATCTCAACACAGCAAAAAAAAAAAAAAAGTTGAAACAACTTAGATGTGTTTTGTAGGATTCCTACTACAAAACACACCAGCAGTAATTAGGAGTTAACTGGTACCATGTGAGAGGGAGCTCAAGATGAAACAATAGGGGAGGACTACTGATGTACTGCCTATCACTCCTACAAGAAGTTGAGCACGTTTAATTCAGAAGAAAAGCTCAAGTAATTTTCATGATTGCAGAAGACACCTAACAACACTTTATTGGCATATAATCCAGATGTCCTGGTTAACTCTCATCTAATCCAATATTTTAGATGGGTGAGAGGTTTGGGCACGTCACATCTATAACATTAAACAAGAAAGATGACACCGAATTTTCGGGTGTAATAAGCACGTCTTTTGAATCCGTTCTGACGCAAATTAAATTTATCAAAGCTATTCAAAGTCAATGGAACCAGTATGGGAAACAATAGTATCTGACGGAAAAAAGAAGTTTTTCAATCGGGTATTTAATCCCTCAGATATTGCTGTAAACAGAATCGTGAGCTTACGAACTCTTAGAAACAAAGTTATCGACAAAAATAAGATGTGACTTTACGTCCCTTGGTGGGAAAACCATGCATTGTTTTAGGAAAAAAGTGTTGTTCACAAAAGGTTTATCCATATGAGCGGTATCGGTCCAAGAAAAAAATTTTAGTCGAGTTTTCAGGAGCCCAGATTTTGCTACAAATACATCAGAAGTAGAAATTAACACTTATGACCCCTGGTGGCCGAACCATTCTTTACCAAACATTAGAAATTACGCGAAAAATATTTTCCGTCAGGTCTTGTATGCGATACAGGAAGAATTTTTCAAATCGGAGTTTTAGGAGCAGAAAACGCAATTTACCATTGTACGCCCTAGCGGAAAGTCTATGATTTACTTGAAAATTTTGAATTTACAGGAAAAACATTTCGCATCGGAAACACTATCCAACAAAGAAGGAATTTTTCAAATCTGACTTTTAGGAGTACAGATATTGACAAAAATAAGATATACATCTACGCCCCTGGCGTAGAAACCATGCATTGTTTCAAGAAGAAAATGTTCCTAAAATGTTTGTCGACATGAGTAGTATCGGTCCACAAAAGACTTTTTTCAACCAAGATTTTAGAAGCTCATATTTTGCTTCAAATACATCAGAAGCGGAAATTAAGGTTTACGCCCCCTGGTGGCCAAACCAATTTTTTTACAAAAATTAGAAATTATGTGCAAACAATTTCCCACCAGGAGTTGTATCCGGAGCAGAAAGAATTTTTCAGATCGGAGATTTAGAAGCAGAGATATAGAGGAAAACGCAATGTATCTTTACGCCCCCTAGCGGAAAGTCTATGAATTACGTGAAAAATTTTGAAATTATATGAAAAACATGTGACACGGAAAACACTATCCAACATAGAAGGAATTTTTCAAATCGGACTCCTAGAAGTCGAGATATTGACAAAAATAAGATATACATCTACACCCCTGGCGAAGAAACTGTGAAATATTTTAGGAAGAAAATATCCCGAAAAGGTTTATCGATGCGAGTGGCATCAGTCCACGAAATAATTTCTTCAATCGATATTTTAGAAGCTTAGATTTTATGGCAAATACATCAGAAGCGAAAATTAACACTTTCGCCCCCTGGTGGCCAAAGTATTCTTTACCAAAAATTCGAAATTATATGCAAAAGATTGTTCATCAGGAGATGTATCCGCTAAAAAAAAATTTCAAATCGGAGTTTTAGAAGAAGAGTTATCAGAAAAATGCAATTTACTTTTACGCCCCCTAGCGGAAAATCTATGCATAATTTGAAAAAGAAACTATATCCAAAATACTCTTCAACATAAATGGAATCGAAAGATAAAAGATTTTTTTCAATCGGATGTTTAGAAGCAAATATGTGGAATAAAACGTATTTTTGAAATCGACATCATCTGCATTTACGCCCTCTAGCGGCGAAATTGTACATTGTAAAAAAAAAAACGAAATGAAGGATCATCATTCGCATATTTCAAGCTTTCGAATGCAAAAAGAATTTTTCAAATCGGACTAATAGTTGCAGAGATACCGTGGGTACAGACAGACGGACAAACCAATAACATAAGCACGATCTTTTTTTACAAAAGACGTGCTAAAAACACCTGTATCTCTATCATGTACCAGAAGACCTACTGATCATACATATTTAAAGTTTGGCATAAATTTGTAAAAGCACTAGTGTGTGTGTGTGAGCAACATCATAGCTCTTTATTTTTTGGAAATTCAAATTTCTAAAATTTTAATTTCTTTATTTTTTGGAAATTCAAATTTCTAAAATTTTAATTAATTTGTATAGAACACTGAACAGCACGAGAGCAATCCCCCCACCCCTTTCAGACTACAGATCCCATGTTCTTTCCAGACACAATTTATTTCAACATCTCTAAATGAAAGTGACTTACGGAAAAACCATGAAATTTTTATTCCAACAAACAATATTTTTAATCTTCACCAGCAGCAACAGGCATTTTGTCATGCAGCAATTCTTCCTCAAAACAGATATCAAACACTTTGAAATAAATTCTTTAGAAGTTTTCCAAAGCAGTTGGGTTTAATTTACATGGACCACTCAACAAAAAAGGAAAAAAAAAAAAAAAAAAAAAAAACTAGACTTGAAAAAAGTGAAAAGAATGAAATATATCTCTTTACATACTTGATTTTTAAAATACATTTTTGTTCTTTACAATTTTTGGTTCTCGTTATGCTTGTATGACTTTGCAAAGCCTTTCATAAGCATTCTGTTCAAAAAAAAAAAAATTTTTCTTTTCAGGGCTGTACTTCTGAACCAGCACGCTTTCAAGTAGCTCCTGATTTCGAGTGTATCGTTCTGCTTTGTTTACTAGAACCTGATCACACCTAACGTGAATGAAAGTAGTTCACAATAAATTTTATGTGCATTTCTTTTTACAATTTTGTTATAATAGATGCCTTAATGACTATTTTTATTTGTAAATATATTTTATGGACATGTCGAATAATAGTACATTTCTTTTTTGTTTTCTTTTTCATCCGGAAAAATCTGAGAAGCCATACTTCCAAATCGAAAGAACTATTGGCCAATAGTCTAATGGAATATTTGCTCCAATGATTTTGCGAAAAACAGAATTCAGATCCATTTGTACAGTTCACTTAAGTACTTCGTTCTACCAAATGGTAAAATGAATATTAGAGACATTAATTTCATACTATTATATATACCACAAGAAAAATGGGTGTCGCATTAAATATGGAATTATGATGCATAAATCTCTGACACGAAATAAATGTATTATTATTTTCCATATAAAAATACCTATAATTGTTTCCATTACAAAAATATTTACTTTGACGAAAATAGTAAAAAAATTCTGTATCTATTGTGGACTATTTTCTTTTACATTGGGTGTAATCAGGTTCTTGTAAACAAAGCAGAATGATATACCTGAAATTGAAAACTACTTGAAAGCATTCTGATTTGGAAGTACAGCACCTTTTCAGAAAACACATGGGTCAGAAAAACAGCTAGTCCCATGCCTGGGTCTAGCTGTTTTTATGTTCGGACTAAAGCAAAATATTTTTTATTAGCTAGGACTAACATGTAAAAGTTTGCTTCTCAAGAGCTATGGCTTTAAATATCAGAGATAAGTATTATCTCTGATATTTTACATTTGTTTTTGTTGTCTAACATTTCTTTTTCAGGAACCACATCTGCTATAGTGTGAGAGGGTAAGGGGGTGGGGGCCCAGGAGGATAAAAAAAACCCTTGAGTTAGATATGTGTGGGCCCTAACAGTAGAACAGATAAAGTGTCCTGTTTGCATGGCATAGTTTGTAAAATTGACATTTCCAAAATTAAAGCTTTACTTAATCCTAACTTGCATGGGACTACATCAAAGTAAGTTAGGACTATTGAATTCTCATTCCAGCTAGTCCAGGATTAAATGGGCAAAAAAAAAAAAAAAAAAATTTTTTTTGACCCCTAAAATAGATACAGTGAACACCTGTAAATAGTACTATTAATACTTAAGAGCAAAACTGAAGACTAAGGAATATATATATTTTTTAAACTATTTTAGGTGGGAATGTTACTTGCATCTATGGCCTTGCAGAAACCCATTTCCAACTAGGTCTTTGTGGAAGTGAGAAAATGCAGAGTTTTTGCTGGTCCTTGATAAAGCCAAGGCTCAGTATTCTCGACACCTTCTACATTCAGTTGTTTTATTTTATTTTTTTATCTTTTCTCCTTTTACTCACACAGGTAGATACATAACCTTTTCTATGTTGTACTAGGTGTGAGTCAAAATTATATATGTATTTTTTTGCTTAGGTATCTTCTTTATAGATAGTACTATTAATACTTATATACCAGTGAATAGTGCACTACAAAATCTTATGACAACAAACTTTTCAAAAATGAGCATGGACAAAACAGTACTTTTTTATAGCAGTACACTTCTTTATAAACTGGAAAAAATCTTGTCACAGCATAAATCCCTTCCTCTTTCAGAAATTTAGCATTGTCTATTTTATAAATAGCCACCACATTTGTTAAGCTGAGTAAGCATCTTAAGTCTGTTTAGCACAATAGCCAATCATTTTAAAAGCATAAATTGCAAGTTCATCCATGGGTTCCCATAGGGAAGGACAAGACTCCCCTGGAAATCTGACTGTAATTTCAGTTCTGGAGATACAAATATTTTTTGCGATAACATTAATTCTGATTGCTAATTTTTATGGTGAACTTCTAGAGTTGAGTGTGCATTTTAGTAAAAACACTGGGAATTTGCAGTAGAAAGTAATAGTATTAAAATTTGGAAATGTGCATTGCATACCCATGTACAGTGTAGGGCAGTGTGGAAAACAAAGAAATAAAAAAACTTTTCGTCCTCTACAACGCCTATATATGCTTCTGGACAAAAATTCAACAAGTTTTTTTTCAGAAATTTGTCTTTTTTTTTTTTTATTATTCTTGATCAATTAAGTGACTTGGACTTTAGTGGTGCATGGGACACACTCGGAAGGGCATTGCGAAGGTGGAACATGAATTGTATGGATCTACATATTTGGTTAGCTAACAAATTAGCAGATTTTGATACTTTAGACAAAAACACTTCAATTCGTAGTATCAATATGTCATCGATCACAGAATTTCCCTCGAAAGAAAATTCCAAAAATTGATACCTGGTAATAAGAATAAGCAGGCTTATATCCATAGTAATAATAATGGAATAGTGTATCCAGATAATGAAGTGTTTGTCAACTTGTCCGGTCATAGTCTCACTGAAATTCAGAAGCGGACTTACGATACAACTCTAATTTTGGTATCTCAAGAAAGATACTGGTATCAGACATAGTGGCATCAGTTGAGGAATCTCTAATAAAAAGCAGTCTCAACTTTGAAGAAGAAATAGTTAGACATTGTATCAGTCAAGTGATAAATTTCCGCAAATCACGCTACATTACCTAGACCAAATTTAACCACCGAAGAAATTAATGCGCTTAAAGAATTGCACTCAAATTCCAATTTAATCATCACTAGAGCTGACAAAGGAGGTCAGGTGGTTGTTTCAGACAAAAAGCATTAGGCCTATGATAACAAAGTCAAAAATTTTATTTAGGGTGGACCTCACACAGAAATAAAGAATGATCCTTCAGATAAACAATTGAAAGAAATACAGAAATTGATCAAAAACTTAGAAACTCTGAGCCAAAACATAAAAAATTAACTTAAACCTTCACATGCCCGTTGTGCGAGATTCTACGCTCTCCTTAAAATACATAAATCTGGAATTCCTTTCCAGCCTACAGTAAGTAATATCGGCACAGCATCATATAAATTATCCAAGTTCTTATCTTCAAAATTATCTACCTTGGCCACTCCAAATGAAACATCTGTGAGAAATTCCACTGAGTTTACCAATCGACTCTAACTACACCCCTACGTAGATCAACTAATGCTATCCTTTGATGTGGTATCTATGTTCAACGTTCCAGTAAAAGGAGCTCTGGATTCCCTAAAATCAAGTCTTGTAGAGCATCATTACAGCCAACCTGAAGTAGAAGAAATAACAAGACTAGTGGACATTTGCATAAAACAGAACAGTTTTACTTTCCGTGGAACGTTTTATGAACAGATGAAAGGTCTAGCCACGAGCAGCCGGGCGCCCACTGTCACCTATATTATGTGAAATCTACATGCGTCAATTTGAAGAAAAACTTTTCAAACTCATGAAATTTAATTTATGGATGATGATATGTAGACGATACTTTCGTTCTATGGAAGGGAAAACATTCTGAAATTCCGGAATCAGTCAAACTTATAAATTCCATTGATCCTTACATTCAATTCAGCTACAAAACTGAAATAACTGATGCCTATCCTTCCTTGACGTACTGGTAACTCACTCGAATGGATCTCTCGCAACCACAATTTATCGGAAGCCTTTCGCTGTTTTCTCACCTCCACATGCAAAGTCCAATCACCCTTGGCTACAAAAACTCAGTGTCTTTTACAGTTCTCTATGTACAGTGATGCACATATGCTCAAATAAGAACAGTTTGGAAAAAGAACTTAATTTCCTTAAATGTGTTGCAGTACAGCGAAGTTACAGCCCATTCATTATAGAAAAGGCTCTAACAAAATTCCGAAAACCGAAACCTGTCTCCACGTTAACTCCTGTTGCGTGCCTATTGCGTGAGAATTTTGCCATTATTCCATTTTTCCTCGACATTACCTTCAAAATTTATAAAATTCTCAAAACCTTTAATTTTAAAGTGATTTTTAAACCCATAAACAAAATGAGCTTTTTAGGATCAAAGGACTATGTTGAAGGCAAAAACTCATGGGGAATTCATCAAATTCCATGTGAATGTGGCGCTTCGTATGTAGGACAGACCCGTAGTGCCTTGCATTTTCGATTGAAGGAGCACAAGACCTACATTCGGAATTGTAACCTAAAGAAGTCAATGGCTAAACACTTACAAAAAGGTCCATAAATTTCTCTTTGAAGGAGCAAAACTAATTGACAAGCCAGATTCAACCACCAAACTTGATATTTTGGAAGCTTTCCATATACACAGTGCGTCAAAGAATTTTTAAGACTGGCGCTAGATTTCAGCCTACGGTGGCGCAACCAGTGTAATCGCGAATGCGTTATAAACCGTGACCATCTGCTTGCTTTCTGCCAAAAGTATTGCGTAGTTGTTAAAGTAACTCAAACGAAACGGACGTTCATTAGAGAAGTAAAAATTTTTTCATGTTGAATTATTAAGATGGAACAAAGGGCTGTTATTAAATTTAGCGCAAAACTTGGTAAAAGTGCCTCGGAAACGTACCAAATGATGAAACAAGTTTACGGTGAGTTTTGTTTAAGTAGATCAAATGTTTTCCTGGGGCACAAAGTTTTTGGACAGAAGAGATACGCTAGAAGATGATAAGCATACCGGAAGACCAAGTTCATCTAGGACACCTGATGTTATTGAAAAAAGTGCGTGATTTCGTGGCAAACAATCGATTTGCATCACTAAGAATGATGGAAGAGTCTTTAAACATCAACAAAGAAATGATTCGAACCATCCTGCATGAAGATTTGGGCAAAACAAAAGTCTGTGCTACATTTTTTTTTTTTAGTTTGGAGGTTTAACGACCGACGTGAACAACTCGACGGACTATAAGCAGTCGCCCGTCCCTAATTTAGGGTCACTGGTTCCAGGGAAGGGAGAGAGCCAGTGCCGTAAGACAAACACAACATCTATGCCTCACCGGGATTCCAACCCGGACCCTGTTCGAACGAATGATCAGAGGCCATCGCTTAGACCACTGCGCCAAAATTTGTTCCACACATGTTAACCAATGAACAAAAATCAAGGAGACGTGCACATTGCAGAGACACCACTTCAGCCGCTGAAAATGATCCAAACTTTTTAAAATCGATTGTTACAGGTGATGAAACACAGTGTTTTCAATATGATCCTAAAACAAAGCGACAAAGTGCGGAATGGAAGTCAAAAAACTCACCACAAGCCAAAAAAACAAGAAAAGTTCCATCGAAAATCAAAACAATGCTCATTACATTCTTCGATAGTAAGGGTATTATCCACAAAGAATTTGTTCCAAGTAGACAAACAATTACTGGCGAGTTTTATTTAAATGTTTTGAGGCATTTGATGGGCAGAATTTTTCGCATTCGTCCAGAATATCGGGATGAAAACAGTTGGTGTTTGTTGCACGATAATGCACCCAGTCACCCCTCACTTCTTGTTCGTAGATTTTTAGCAAAAAATAACGTCTGTGTGTTGAATCATCCACCATATTTGCCTGATTTAGCACCCTGCAACTTTTCTTTATTCCCAAAATTTAAAATGACGTTAAAAGGGTGTTATTTTGATGATATTTCGACCATACAAACAGCCTCGACACTTGCTTTGGAGGCAATTCCGCAAAGTGAACTGAAACAGGCATTCGAATCATTATTGTAACAAGTGTATTGAAGCCGGAGGGACTTATTTTGAATAACAAACCAAAACAAATTACAATTTCTTGTTTCTATTTCATTTTACAGACCCAGTCTTAAAAATTCTTTGCCACACTGTGTATGTCAGAAGTCTTCGCAACTTGTTAATGACATGGCATCCACTCCATATCTATCAAGCGCGTGGAAACACCATTTATGATATCATATACAATTTGAATATTTACATGCCATTCGTCCTGATGATGTTGGCCAATACCCAGCGAAACCAGAAACCATGGTCGGCTTGAAAAAAATATATTTGTGACAAAATATGTTGTATTATCTTGATATATATACATAAAGTGCTTGTGTTAGCTTTAATAATATTTGTTTACATAAAGGAACTAAGACCACAAAAATGGACAATATATTAGGAAAACATTTGCCTGTGCATGCATAAGATGAATCCTTAAAGGTCAGAAACAGGAAAAAATTGTGTTTGTAACTGAAAATATTTATACTCATTACTCACTTAACTTCCCACAACTTGACTAATCTAAATTTAGGATGTCCTTATCAAATCATGAAGTTTGACTTCAAGTTCAAACTGGGTATTAATTTTACCAAACTTTTGTAGTCACTTTTCATCTAATTCACTTTCTGTGGAAGTCTGAACTAGCATATTTTACTAAATTACAAAAGCTGCGAATTTAAAATGATTTATTTACTGAGACGTACTTAATCTATTTTCTCTCATATGTGACCCTTTGGTGTTAAAACATGCATTCCTTTGCGTTAAAAATACCCACGAGTGCGATCACGATTACACGCTAAAATGTTCGCCCTTCCTTCACAGTATAACAAATACGTTCATATTTTGATTAAACAGCCCCACGTTTCTAACTGCGCACAATATCCAAATTAGCAAAAATTCCCCATTTTCTATTTATTTTCGGGACACCTGAATCAGATGTGAAAGTGATAACAATTAAAGATAAGGATTATCACCTCTTGAGCACCATCAGGACAGAAATAAATCAGCAGTAAAGATGTTAGTATATTAATGATAAGTCCTGCTACAGTCATTAAATTCGGGGCCAACCATATAGGCAATTTTTTCACAACCCAATTCCAGAAAGGTTGCATAAACGGGTCCAGCAACGTAGACCCCGATGAACTATATTTATGTTCACTTAAACGTTTCAGCTGCGCTGGGGTTAAAATGTCACTCGAACTGAAGATCATTTTCGCATCACAACTAAGAAATACACTTTCTAATAAAATGACAAATTTCAGATTGGATCTTCAGGTGTAAACTCATGAATCACTCACTATATTTACATCACAACACGGCGGAAACAGAGCCCTCGGGGATTTTTACATACAAGCTCTCGAAGTTGCCAGATCTTTTATTTTTTTATTTTTTTATATAGAAGACGATGAGGCCTATAGAATTGAGTTTGTGCCTCACAGCAACTAGTTGGCCATGCGGTAATAGCGAAAATGTCTTCTGATCACTAAGAATCTCGAAGATGCACTACCAGCCAAGGAGGTGAATCTCCTTGCGACCAGCACTTGAAGCCACGGCAGCATCACAAAAGTCCATCATAGGACACGCTCATGAGAAGGAAGGTTAGAAACGAAGCGTTCACAAGGAGAAGCGCCTTGAGAGAGTTATAAATTTCTCCAAGGCCCGAACTTTACGTTTTGCCACGGAAGCGTCGCAAAAGTCCAACAAGGTATACGTTTGAACAGAGACTGAAGTTGTGGAAGGAGGGGTTGTCACTCCAAAACAAACCCTCCGATATGCGCTGTACGCAAGGCAGGAGAGGAGGAAGTGTGGAACAGTCTCGGGCCCGGAGCCACAGAAGCATATCGGGAAAGAACGTTTCCGAATCAGAAAGAGGTAGCTGTTTAAAGGTGCCTTGTCCGTGCGTAATTTCTGAATTATGACCGCTGAGGAACTTCGATAACAATGTTCGCTAGGCCATCTGTGACGGAAGCTGGTGGACGGGTATCGCTCTGCCCACCCGGACGAAAGTCAGGCTGAATCAGAAGCGGAGATGATCATGTTACCACTGTGCCGAGCAGCGTCCGAAGCTGTAACTGGGGGTGACAAGCATGGCCCTCAGCATGGCCCCGTCGGGCGGCAGCGTCAGCGGCCTCATTTGCTTGAAGACCAACATGAGCCGGGTACCAAACGAGTACAATGTCCTCGTAGAAAAGAGCGGAGGCGTTGAAGAGAACCATGCAGAAGAACGATAATGTCTTGAGATTTGCGATTTAATGCCAACAAAGCCTGTAGAACAGAACGACTATCAGTAAGCAGCAAGAGGCCACCGCACGGGCCGGAAGCAAATTCAAGCGCTGCTATTAGGGCCCACGCTTCATCCGAGAACAATGAGGAAATAGTCGAGAAGGAGAACGAACGTCTGCAATTGTTCCGTGGAAAAAATGCCCGATCGCCACCGAGGAGTTAATCTTCGAAGCGTCAGTTGCAATGATGTGGTGCGACGCTAAGTACTGGGCCAAGAACACGCCAAAGCAATGTCTGAGAAGCATCGGATGCAGATATCGGTGCTGAAAAGGAAGACCCGAGCAGATAATCGAGTAGCAGGGTGCAGACGAAACAGGAGGGGCCGGCAGAGCCTGAAGAAGACCGCTGTTGACGAAAAGCGGCTCCTGTCGGAAGCGACTGCATGAGCACGATTCCAAGGGGAAAGCCATGGGATCTCCAAGCGTAGAATGACAAGGCGTCCTCTTCCAGAAGAAGATTAGCGATGGGCGAACGCTGACCCATTGACAGGTGGAAGTACAAAAATCAGACTGTCAGGAGGGTGATTCGAGAACAAACGCTAGCGATTCCACATTCAGCACGCAAGACCGCAACAGGCGTCGAACGAGGGAGGTGAATGGCTGCACGGAGTGCATGGTTGAGCAGAACTTCTAGAGCGTCGTAGAGATAGGTGGGGGATGCGAACAGGACCGGAGCCGCATATTCCAGAATTGGTCGAATCACAGCAACGACAAAGGCAAGAGCGTTGGGGAAGCCAAGACCCCACCGACGATGACAAACAACTTTAAGAGCAGACAGGGCTCGGAAGACTGACTTCTTGACGTGCGTGAGGTGGGAAGACCACGTCAGGGAGGAGTTAAACCCGACCCCTAAAATGTTGATGGAGGACTGCCAGGTCACTGAGTCGGAGCCCAGCCGGAAAGGAGGGGCCGGCAACCGGCGCTTACGAGAGAAGTCAACCGCGAAGCTTTTAGAAGGAGAGAGACGTAAATCCCAGGAAGATTCCCACTGAACAATGGAATCCAAAGTGGATTGCATATAACTAACAGCCGCCGCCCGGTTGGGACTGTAGGAAACAATAAAAATGTCGTCTGCAAATAAGAACATATGCGCATTCGGATTACAGCAATCAACCACATCATCAATGTATAAGTTAAAAAGGATAGGCGAAATGGAGCTACACTGAGGAACACCTCGATACTGCCGAAAGGAGGATGACACCGTTCCCCGCCAACGAACGCAAAATCTGCCCCGAGCAAGGTAGTCAGCCAGCCAACGGAGAAGACGTCCACGAACACCCAGAGACGCCAATTTACCCAGGAGAGCAGGATCACAGACCGAATCATATGCCACCTGAAGGTCCAAAGACACCAGAAAAACATAATTATGTCTAGCTCGAGCCACCAGAAGATGACGTTGGATCGACAGAAGGCACGTCAATGTGGAACATCCTGGCAAAAATGCGAACTGCAGCTTGCTGATCCGTTGATGAGAGAGAATGAAGTCTGTGAGGCGAGAGACGAGGACTTTCTCCAAGATCTTTGAAAAAACCAATGTGAGAGTGATCATTCGGTACGATGATAAGTCGAGAGAAGATTTGTTAAGCTTCTTTATTGGGATCACCCAGTAATCCTTCCAGCATGAAAGGGTGAACGCCGGCAAACCAAACGAGGTTAAGGAGGTCAACCAGTCATGACGAATTCCACCTCCATATACGTCTCACCAGTTCGTAAGTACATCCATCAGGACCGGGTGCACTACGTAGGGGCGATCCATTAATAGTCCTGGCAACTTCACCGGCTGTAAGTAACGCATCCATAACTAGCGAAGAGTCATCCTGTTCAATAGAAAAGGAGTGCACCAAACAGCCTGAGGCTGTGGAAAAGATATCACCAAACGCCGAAGCCTGCTCCACCGGATCAGCAACAAGGGAATCGTCAATCCGAAGAAGCAGGTGATCCGGACTCGATCCAAAATGAGATTTTAGACGACGCAACAGGGAGAAAACGAAGCCTGGCCTCAAGGTGAGGTTGCATTGTGTCTTCCAGTAGGCACGTCTCTTAAGTGTGAGGAGTTGGCGAAGATTCCGTTCTTCCTGCCGATATAACGTCCAAGCGAGGAGGCAGATGGACGACTTGGCATAGCGAAGGAGGCGGAGTTTCTTGCGAAGCCGCTGAGCACAATCAAAGTCCTACCAGGGAGATCAACGTCGACGCTGACCGCTGGGCGAACGAGAAGCATGGAGAATCTGGGAAATCCGGTCCAGAATCAGAGCGGCACCGTCAGGAGTGGAAGGAAGTTCACCTCGGATAATCTTCTGGATGGAAGGCCAAGCCACTGACCAAGCAACTGGCTGCAGACCCAGTGAAGGCGGGGAAGGGAAGCCAAACATCCCTGCCGCCAATATTGTAATGACAGGATGACGGGTGCTACCGTAGAGGTCACTATCCAGTGACCAGGAGCAGCACGGAACCAGCTGAAGAGAGCACATGGTGAGGTCCATGACAGAGCAACTTAGCCCCCTGCAAAAGGTAGAGGCCCCCGAGTTTAGGGGACAAAGATCCTGTGAACAAAGCCAGTCCACGAACTCAGTACCTCCACGGCTCGGAGAAGGAGAACCCCAGCTAGGGTGATGAATATTTAAATCCCCAACCACCATACAACAATGAGTGAGCAATTGTTCGATCCTTCCAAGCAAGAGCGCAGAGAGGGGAGGAGAGGGAATGTATAAATCAATAATCCTGATCGTGGTGTCGCCAGAGAAGATATACGTAGCAAGAAGCTGTTCGTTCGAATCGGAGCTGAAGATGTCCACCAATCTGGAAGAGATATCCAACCTGATTACAGTAAGGAGCCCCCCCCCCCCACCCGATTACTTCTATACACTGTATGTGCTGGGAGGGAAAAAGATATACCAGGAGATAGCCAGGATTCTTGGATAGTCAAGATCGTAGCTTTAGCAAAAATAGAACTGTCGGTGAAATTAGGTCATTTCGAGCGAAGGGACTGCGCATTTCATTGGAACAGCGACCAACTATTCATGAAGAGGAAAGTCATTCGCTAGGCCAGATGCCGTCTTGAACCGCATAGAACAGAGGGTACAAAGAAACTTACCGTCGCCATGATGAGCTTTCAGGTGAGACAGTAAGGCTGGACGAGAAGAGAAGGGCATGGCGCATGGAGGACACGAGAAGGTTCTGGAGTCAGAAAGTTTGACGGATTGCGCAGCAGACTCCACATACGGAACCACAGATTCTTCGCATGACAGGAATTCATCGCCCCTTTAGCCAGTGTCAGGAGGTTGCTCAGCAGGCACTGAAGAAGCTGGGCTCGCTGCAACTGTATTGGGAGGATTATGCAAAACTTCAGCCTATGGCACCTGTGCAGCGGTTGAGGTGGGACCGGCATGTAGGGAAGGAGGTGTAGCCGCCCCGGTGGCGCAGTGGTCTAAGCGATGGCCTCTGATCATTCGTCCGAAAGGGGTCCGGGTTAGAATCCCGGTGAGGCATGGATGTTGTGTTTGTCTTACGGCACTGGCTCTCTCCCTTCCCTGGAACCAGTGACCCTAAATTAGGGACGGGCGACTGCTTATAGCCCATTGAGTTGCTCACGGTGGTCGTAAAACCTCCAATTAAAAAAAAAAAAAAAAGGAGGAGGTGTAAGAAGATTCGTCAATGAGTCGAATCTACCGGTGAGTTTGGAGATGATGTCCAGGAGCTGAGGGAAGGCAGAGGAGCAAGCACACGGAGGTTGAGCCTGTGTCGCCGCCGCCGCCGCATATGAGGGCTGGTGGACTTGACGCACAGAGTCCCGAGTTTCTGGAAAGCTAAGATGTTTCGAAGCCAGAATATCTAGGATCCGCTTTTCATGGAGGTAAATTGGGCAGTTCGTGTCAGAAGCAGGATGAGAGCCCTTGCACAATACGTACTGGAAGCTCGACGCCGAGCATACCGAAGAGTCATGGCCTTCACCACAACGAGAACAGCGAGCGGCACTACGACAGGTTGACAGCAGATGTCCATAACGCTGAAAATTTTTACACTGCCTAGGCGAATCCAAGAAGGGTCTGACCGCACATCTGGAATACCACAGATAGATAGTGTCACGGTTAGTAAAGCTCAGTTCCTCCACTAGGACCGAAGAAGTAGGGACCCTCGAGGAATTTACTGAACGTCGGAACTGAACAACACGAAGACAGTTCACACCACGATCCAACAATTCCGTAGCAATCTCATCTACAGGGGCTTGAATGTCCACATCTCGAACTAAAAACTTCGTTGTCATAAGCTTAGTGAGGATATGAGTTTTGACAGGTATCTGAAGAAAATTAGAAAGTTGACAAATTTCCAGCAAGCAAATGAGATTCGTGGAACGCACCAATAAGTCACCCGAACGTAACAACTGGACGTCTGAAATCGAGTCATGCATTGAAATATTGTCCACGAAGAATCTTTTCAACAACATGGGACGGACTCTGGGTAGCTTCCCAGAAGTCGCGGAAAGAAGTATTTCACCACGAGTCACTCCGCTCGCAAATGCCCTACGCAGCAATTCCTGAGGAGGCCATTGAATCGAACAAACAAAATCGTTAACTGGTACTAGCAAACCACCCAGTTGAGGAAGCTCATCACCCGGCGAAGGACGTATCCTTTCAGCCGGAGTCGAGGAATCAGAGTCCCCCATCCCCGCCGGACCCACCGGCGGAAGCTAGGGGGCCCACCCCGAATCAACTGACCACAACAGACAAGTGCATGCAAAGAAAAATATCCTACCTTGGATATGGGAAGAACCAACCGCCAGCAAAACTTTAGCAGGCAAAGAAACGAAAATAAAAGAGGAAACAGCAAGTCGCTGTCTCAAAAATGCAACGAAACAAGAACGCTTTCGCCAACGACGACACACCCAAAACACACGGTATCCTACGGGATTCACCGATTAGCAACAGGAGAGCCAACTTCATACCAGCCAACCGTTGCAAATCAGCACCAAAATCCTAACCCAGTATTCTCTTCGTCAACTCAAAAGAGAAAAAAACTTCAAGGAGCCCGCGAAAACAGATTATGACGAAATATAGAGCCCAACGAGATAGCTAGAGCCTTTGCACGTGACGTCACAAAACTGTCTGCTAGACTTCCGGGTAGTTAGAAAGTACCCGAGTTGGTCTCTCTCCAATGCTTTGCAATGGCTGCTGCTACTGTAAACAGAGTTAAAAAACTGTTCTTTCTGACAAAGTTTGCCATCTTAATGTGGTGGAAAAGCAACGTTACGAAGAAAAGCTTAGAAATAATGGCATACAAGATCCACATGGCGTACCTGAAAGACATTTTTATCGTCTTAAAGTTTGTGTTACTATGGACCTCCCTGATCTGAACTATCACGATACTTATAACTATTTAACAGGCAATTTTTCGTGTTATACCGGAAAAGCTCTAAAAGCTTATGAAAACCTTGATGCATATAAATATTTTACCAATGGGTGGGTTAGAAATGTATTAGCCGCCCCGGTGGCGCAGTGGTCTAAGGCGTTGGCCTCTGATCATTCGTCCGTAAGGGGTCCGAGTTCGAATCCCGGTCAGGCATGGATGTTGTGTTTGTCTTACGGCACTGGTTCTCTCCCTTCCCTGGAACCAGTGACCCTAAATTAGGGACGGGCGACTTCTTATAGCCCATTGAGTTGCTCACGGTGGTCGTTAAACCTCCAATAAAAAAAATGTATTAATTCTGAAGACTGAAAAGGAAAATTTTCTTATCCGGTCTAAGGTCCGTTGTTACATTTCTGACTGGTTCCAGTGTGTATGGGTGGTTCCAGTGTGTATTGCAATTAAAAAAAAAGAAAATACCGACTTATCATATCCCGAAAAACAGATTATTTTTTCACCAAAAAAAGAAAAAGAAAAAAAAACAGATCCGGAAAAACGGACGACACAATAATGCATGAGAGCACCTTCTAATTCTATGTGGACGTATGTCCTTAAATTTCGGTTCGGGAAAAAGGCACCTGTTTCATTATTTAAAAATCAGCAACAGTACAAAATCTTGAAAGTTCACGAAAGCTTAGCAATTTCTGATTCGGCCGCCCCAGTGGCGCAGTGGTCTAAGAGATGGCCTCTGATCATTCGTCCGAAAGGGGTCCGGGTTGGAATCCCGGTGAGGCATGGATGTTGTGTTTGTCTTACGGCACTGGCTCTTTCCCTTCCCTGGAACCAGTGACCCTAAATTAGGGACGGGCGACTGCTCATAGCCCATTGAGTTGCTCACGGTGGTCGTTAAACCTTAAAAAAAAATTTGATTCGACAGCAATACATGCAATCCGTCATGCATTCAGAGCGTTTTAAAGTGAATAACAAGGATTTACGTAAAAACTTGATAATAATACATAAGAGTGAGCAACAAAATGTACCAATATAAATTCGACTATTAGTGTAGTAAAATATGCAGATTTACGATACCTGAAATAAAGCGTTTACTGCATATCCTGTCATACAGCCTGGGCGATCATGCCTTCCGATTTACGACTATTTTCCACATACTAAGGCGTTTTTCTGCCGTTGGAAAGCGGTAAAAGAAAATTCCACTACCTTACTCGTACTTTGAGAAGCACTCATACGCCACACAACTTTTAACCATTTCTAAAACTTCAAACAATCGAGTGACAGAGGGTCCAGGAATCGCTTCTCCATGTTAATCCTATGGGAATCTTAGCAACCGAACTTTCTCTTAACCACCCGGAAGTAACCGTGACGTCGGTGCAAATGGAATCCGAATTTTCATAGGAAATTATTGGGTATCAGTGGACTCTAACTTGGTAAATTTCTCCCTTACTCTGCTCCTTTATTTTGTGACAGAATCTTCCAAAAATGGCATAGATACAAACTTCAGATCGGAGGAACGAAGCATCGCCCAAAAAAAATTGAGATAGAAAGCTTCTTTACTTTTTTAGCGCTCCAAAGTAAACTCACTCGCAACGGCAGCGAACGCGAGCCACCATGTTAAGCCTAACTGCCTGCTCTCGTTAAGTTGCTTTCACGGCACAACCTGCTTAAGCAGCATCTGCTCGGGAAAAATATGACGAAACTTTCGGTGACGTCCGAACTCCGTGGCTGACGGTTCGTGACGAATATCGTTAGTCTTGTTATGCTGGTTCGAGCAAGGCTGAACTCGATCCTATCAGGCTGTAACATTAAGCAAAAACAGCGAGGACAGAAAAGATGAGTTGGGACGCAGCGCCCTCTATTGACGTTGTTCGCATTAACAAACTGATTCTGTATCATTATTTACATTTGAGATTTTATTTATATTCACTTTCACATTAACAGATGGATATTTGTATTCTGATTTCGTAGTACTTGGGCAAGAGAATTCTTCTGTAGGAACTGGTGTAATTCATGTGTAAATCTCATTCCTCCTTTATTCTTCAACAATCTAGGGCCAAAATTTTGGTAAATGTGTAGATTAACGTCTTAAATTATTTCGTCGACGTACAGATTTTAGAGTATGGAAATTAATGGCAAATGGTGCAGAAATCGTATTTTAAATGTCTTTTAAAGATTTTTATCGTAACATTTACCTGCAAGTTCGATGCTGTGAAGAAACGCTGCCCTAGGCCTAACGTATCGAAAGTACAGGTAAAAGTTCCGATAAAAATCTTTAAAAGACATTTGAAACAGAAAATTTCTGCACCATTTGCCATTAATTATCACAATCTAAAACCTGTACGTCGCACTTTTCCGAAGTACTATTATTTTTCCGACGAAATAATTTAAGACGCAAATCTACACATTTACCTACTATTTTACTTAATATGAGTTTATATAGCTGAGGTTTTTTTCTAAAATTGAATTAGGTACGCGAAGATCAGAATGAAAATGTTTACCACAAACAACAGTTGAAGGTAACTTGTCATTTGGAGCAAAATCCTGACGAGATATTTCTTTCAGCAACAGTTGCTTTAGGTTCTGATTTGAGGGAAACTCATGGAATGAAAATCCCGCGTTTTTCTTTTAGAAGATGTGCACATCGGCACACAGCAGTAAACCATTTTGAAAATGAGTTGGGTTTTGTTGTGAAAACAACAGTTTGGTTTTAAAACTAGAAGGTTTTTTTTAAAAAGAAACAAGAAACGAGTTAGTAAAATCATGCAATGCATTGATTATAATACGCTTTCCAACATACCAGAAATCATTACTCAAGTTATGAGGATAATGGCTGTGGAATAAATCTCGGTCCTGTGCCTAGACCTTTGATCCCATTTCGATGATATTCAACAGAACCGGTTTGGTATACCTCCGAAATAACATGATAAAATTTTGTCGCAATCAAAGCATTTTTACGTAAGTTATGATGCATAAGGGCTATGGAATAGATCCCGCTCCTGTGTCCTAACCTTTGACCCCATTTCGCCCATTTTTAATAGAATTCGTCCCCAGGCAACACCCTACAACATACTAACATTTCATCCAAATCGAAGCATTTTTACGTTAGTTATGACGCATAATGGCGATGGAAGTGATTCCGCTTCTATTCCTGACCTTTGACCCCATTTCTCCCATTTTCAATAAGGTTTGTCGCCAGATGGTCCCCTATCACATACTAAAAGTTCATCGAAATCGAACCTTTTTACGTTAGTTATGACGCATAACAGCAGTGGAATGAATCCCGCTCCTATGTACTGACCTTTGACCCCATTTCTTTCACTTTAAATAGGGTTCCTTCCCAGGTGATTTCCTACCAGATACTAAAATTTCATCGAAATCGAACGATTGTTACGCCAGTTATCCTGTGGACCGACATACGCACACAACGCGTGACGTAATGAGGCAGATGGGAATAGCGACCATCTGCTTGCCGCAAGTGTGACGTCATAAAGTTTTAACAGGATCCACACACAATGCGTGACGTAATGAGACAGATGGCGTGACCGCGCGCCAACATTCTCAAAGGCGAGATTATGACGTCATAAGATTTCTAAGCATTGGTAATATTAATGGAACAACGCCATCACTAAAAACGTTATAATTCGGGGTGGTTATTTAACCCACTAAACGAATTCTACTAAATTCGAGATCAAGCTAAATCGATTTCTAGTACCAGAAAACGGTAGGTTAACGACTTTCATCAAAATTCTTAGAGCCGTTTTCAAAATAAAATGTACATACATACATACAAGAATTGCTACTTTAAGGTGGACGTCAAGTAATTTTGCTTCCTATATTTCCAATAGAAAAACTTCTGTACACATTTTCTTCACAATTAATGCGTTCTCAAGGATGAAAATTTGAACATCGATTAAAATATCTTCATTTTATAACTTGCAATACTTAATATTTTCTAAAACATAACCATATTCTTCTAGGCACTGTACCATATTTATGCAATTCAACATTTGTTAATATAGGTCGCGACATCTTTTTTCTGGACAATTAATGCGTTCACAAGGATGAAAATTTGAACATCGATTAAAATAGCTTCATTTCATAACTTGGAATACTTAATATTTTCTAAACCATAACCGTAATTATGCAATCCAACATTTTTTTGTCCACTGACGTCATCAAAGTACAGGTCGCGCCATCTTTTCTCTGGTTTCAACACCACCAAAGGAAAAGTTATTGATTTTTAATATAATTGTGGTTATGTTTTTGAAAATATTAAGTTTTCCAAGTTATAATATGAAGTTATTTTAATCGATGTTCAAATTTTCATCCTTGGGAACACATTAATTGTAAAGGAAATGTGTACAAAAGTTTTTCCATTGGAAGTGTAGGAAGCAAAATTACTTGACGTCAACCTTAATAATATGGGATAAGGGCTATGGAATGGATCGCAATCCTATGTCCTGACCTTTGACCACATTTCGTCCATTTTCAATAGGGTTCGTCCTCAGGTGGTCCCCTACTACATACTGAAATTTCATCGAAATCGAACCATTTTTACGCACGTTATGACGCATAAGGGCAATGGAATGCATCCCGATCTTATATCCTGAACTTTGACCCCACTTCACCCATTTTGAATAGGGTTCGTCCCCAGGCGGTCTCCTACCACATAGTAAACTTTCATTGAAATCGAACCATATTTACGCAAGTTATGTCGCATAAGGGCAATGGAATGATCCCGCTCCTACGTCGTGACCTTTGACCCCATTTGTCCCATTTTCAATAGGGTTCGTCCCTAGGTGGTCCCCTACCACATAGTAAACTTTCATTGAAATCGAACCATATTTACGCAAGTTATGACATATAAGGGCAATGGAATCATTCCGCTCTAACGTCGTGACCTTTGACCCCATTAGTCCCATTTTCAATAGGGTTCGTCCCCCGGTGGTCCCCTACCACATACTAAAATTTCATCGAAATCGAACCGTTTTTACGCCAGTTATCGTGCGGACAGACGGACGGAGAAAGCTGGAACATATACGCTTCTTCAACCTACGGTTGGAAAGCGTAAAAAACGACGAACATACACAATCCCGCGATTCAAACAACGCAGAAACTGAGGTGTTTATACCTTGGGAAGCAGTGCCATCTAACGTCTGAAATCGTCCCTAACGCCCACTGGCCAATCACCAAAAGTCTATTGTCTTCAACGGTAATGTTACAGCCTGGTAGGATCCAGCTCAGACTTGGTAAGGTGATTCTATCAGCAGAACGAATTTCATTTTAAATTGTAACGTTATATGTACTTACGTGCCGTAAGACTGCGGAAGTTTTGCCCAAAAAGGTGAGTCACGTTTGATACGTTTCTTGAATTTAGGTGTAATTTAAAGATTGTCATTGAATGAAGGTCTTAAGAAACGGAATTTAAGCCGTTAGTTTGGGCGGAAATCATTACTTTGAAATGTAAACTTATCATTGTTTTTAGTCTAATCATTCGAACTAAGTGATGAAAAGTAGATTGCTTGTAAAATTAAGAAAAGTGCGTTGAAAAAAACTAAGAACGTAACATTATTTTATCCATCCAGTTCGAAAAAAATAGCGTTTTGGCAATTACAAATTTCCTACTCTGGAATGTTTTCATATGTTTTGAAGTTTGTCACCTGTTACCCCAAATAAAAATTACTGAATCCTTATGACTGAGTTAAAATTTTAAAACTGAAGCTGTATGGGTAGCTTCTCCTCTAAAAAAAGTTCATAATCTAGAACGAGACAAAAGCATTTTATCACCAAATGTTCTGAGTGGCTAATTACCCAAAAGTTAATGATATATTTTACTTTCTCAGAGCAGAATTGCCATTTCACAAGATATCTCTGATGGCAGGAAATTAGTAGAACATGGTTAATTCGAATCAAAAGGGAAGAAAAGAAAATTCCAATTTACCAAAAACCAAATATTCTTCGAGGATTTTTTAAACTTCGAATTATCCACAAATTCGATTTAGCCAATTTCGAATGACATAAGTTATAACTGTGTTTAAGTCTGGATTTGTCATTGAATTCAGGTCTTAAGATACGGAATTTAAGCCGTTAGTTTGGGCGAAAATCTTTACTTTAAAATGTAAAGTTATCATTGTTTTTAGTCTAATATTTCGAATTAAGTGATGAAAAGTAGATTGTAACATTAAGAAAAGTGCGTTGAAAAAAATAAGGAACGTAACATTAATTCAGTCATACAGTTCGAAAAAAACAGCGTTTTGGCAATTACAAACTTCCTTCTCTGGAATGTTTTCATATGTTTTGACGTTTGTCAACTGTTACCCCAAATAAAAATGACTGAATCTTTATAAATAAATTAAAATTTAAATTATTTGAGAAAAGTTCAGAATCTGAAATGAAACACAAAAAGCAGTATTATTAACACTTCTTGGTGGCTAACTAACTGAACTAAAAGATAATGATACATTTTGCTTTCGTAGCGGAGAATTGCCATTGCACAAGAATATCCTGATGGTACGAAATATTTCACTGAAAAAATTAAATGCCTGAAAGCATTCATTAAAAAGAAAAAAAAAGATAATTTATCACATTCTAGTTAAAATGTCTCTTAGTAATTGGAGCCTTATGCAGAATTAATTAGGTGCTTTAATTGAAATTGAAGCTCTTTGCATTAATTACTGTATAGTATAACGGCACAATTTCTTCTTTTTGCAACTGAAGTTCGATATTTTTGAAGCTCAGATTTTCTTCTGAAGTAGATAAGTATTTTTCTTTTAATCTTTCAAAGCGAACTCCACTTGAATATCTAGAACAGTTAATTCATTATCAACGTTGATTTAAATGCATTTACATTATTCAAAAAAATAGTTCCCATGAGAGTTTCGGGAAACTATTTCAGTCATTTATACTCAGTATGGTCATACTTTGCAATCATTCCGTAACGTCGCTTAAATTTTTCAGCCCCTGTGATTCGCCGTGTTTACATATACATTTGTGTTTGGGAAACAAACAGTTTTATTTAAGTAAACATGATTTAACATCCATTGAAATAGGTAGCTTAATCTGACCAGGCATTATTAAAATGAACTGTTCACTTTTTTTTTGGAAACATCCTTGCTGATGTAATGACTCTTATGGAAATCGAAAGACGCAACTCATTATCTCTTTCGGAAGATAAACATTTCACGAAATCTGTGCATCACGAATTACAGTGGAAGATAGTATTTTATTCGCGATGTAGTGTATCAAATATTTGCATGTAATGAATGACGGAAATTATATCCTTGAGCTATCGTATCAACTCCAACAAGCAATGTTAAGCCTTTTGAATCTTATTCCAAAATGTACGAAAACCACAGCGTTGAAGATGCCTTTTCATTTCGAGTTCAACGACTCTCAGAAGCATTAACTATTACGAAGTAAAATACTCCGTCATTTCTGTCCACGCCAGGATTCGAACCCGGATCCCATCATTCCGGAATAAGTCACTCTACCAACTGAGCTACGCGGACGTTTTATTCTGATTCCTATCTGCCTTTATGTCGTGTGCGTCCTTCTGGCCGGTACGTCACATCTCATGGCACGTTACATCATCTCCCCCTTATTTTTTTTTCGAAGTGCTGGAGAAGGGATTCTCTTATTTTTCCTATCTCGCGGTGTGGAAATAACATCACACCATTGCGAGATTTTGAACGGCCGGGCAATCCGGAAAGTTCGGGCGCCATTATAACAAAGTAAATTACTCCGTCATTTCTGTCCACGCCAAGATTCGAACCCGGATCCCCTCATTCCGGAACAAGTCACTCTACCAATTGAGCTATGCTGACGTTTTATTCTGATTCCTATCTGCCTTTATGTCGTGTGCGTCCTTCGGGCAGGTACGTCACATCTCCTGGTACGTTACATAACGTCTAGGATAAGTTTCTCGTTTTTTAAATTTAGGGCACTGAACGGAACAAAACTGATGCCGTGAAAATGACGACACAACATGAATGTCCCACGGGACTCGAACCAGGATGACCGTGCTCTGAACGAGATCAACTCATAAAGTTTAGTTGTGCGGAGATGTGTTGTTTTGTTTGGTGCACACAAACACAGTCTTTAGCACACTCAAACGGAAATCGGGTCACTAGAGTTCAATTGCTGCTCTTCTGAGCAAATAAAGTTCCATGAAATACATATTTACAAAATATAATAAATTAGAGTACAGCGATTAGAGAAAGCGTATTTAAAATAAGCCGTGTAGAAGTTATAGTGTTCTAAGAGTTTTGATGTAAACAGGAATTGAAATAACTTCGATGAACTTATGAATTTGAGCAAGAGATTTTCAAATCTGCGAAGATATCGGCAAGAGAAAGAAATCTGCTAAGAATGGGAGCTCATTCACAGGATAACATCAACAATACGTCATCTGTCTGAAAATGTGTTGTTTTAGGTACTGTAATGCATATCATACTAGAACGGAATGGGGAAGTGCAAGTCTAATTTTTTTCCAAGGAGATGCAAGTTCTTGTGAAGAATTCCAAATGTGGTTGTGGTTCTGAAGGAACAGTGCACTGTGGCCTTTTGAGAGTTTTTCACGTTATTCAAAATTTTATGCTTCTTTTCATACAATTTTGAAATTTAAATAAATTTGGTTTCCTGTAAATCTCACCACACTCATTTCAGACTGTGTAATCAAAAGTTATTGGAAGTGTTAAACGAATTAGAGAATAGTTGCTAATCCAGTTTTCGTATTGTTTGGACCCATATCTGTTACTGATATTGTGCAGGTCTCTTAGCCTAGTTTTCTTTTTTTTTTTTTTCAAGTTCATCTGAATTTCGTGCTGGTCAGTGTGCTTGAATTTCAAGCTCGAAGTCATCCATAAATTGGAAATTTTCAACGAGAAGTGAGTGTTCTGGGGTGGATTTCCTATCAGCACAAGTTTCAAGTGGTTTCCGACTTCGTGTGTACTGCTCCGCTTGTTTACATACAAATTGCTCACAACCAGCATGGAGCTGCAAAGAAAATAGCTCGCGATTTTTATTACGAAGTTTTTGTTAGAGAAATTATGGATTAGACGTTGTAATACGACACGTTTTTTAAAGGAACAAATTTAAAATTTATTTTGTCTGAACTTCCGAAGTGTTGCATATATCCTTATGTTGCGATTGCCGGCGGGTTTGTTTGCCTTTCCGGCCACTTCACACCACGCATCTCTATATCAGCTTTGTACCACAGGAGGTACACTATGGATAATAACAGGCACGAATGATTGTTCCGCTTCCGATGCATTACAGAGAAGCATCATTCCTTCAAATCAGTCAATCGCGTATGTGGAGATTAAAAATTACAATTTTAGCTATTTAATTCCGTTCTTTGTATTTTACTCGTGTTTCATTGAAATATATATACACTATCTACCAACAAGTAATTGGACATCCTTGCAATCGACGATATCTGCGGTCCTGATACACGTCACGGCCTCCGCCGTTAAATATCGTGCGGGAAACAACAACGCAACCAGTCGCATGCAAGATGCCACGCAGTTATTTTTTTTTTTTTTTTTTTTTTTTTTGATTGGAGGTTTAACGACCACCGTGAGCAACTCAATGGGCTATAAGCAGTCGCCCGTCCCTAATTTAGGGTCACTGGTTCCAGGGAAGGGAGAAAGCCAGTGCCGTAAGACAAACACAAACATCCATGCCTCACCGGGATTCGAACCGGGACCCCGTTCGGACGAATGATCAGAGGCCATCGCTTAGACCACTGCGCCACCGGGGCGGGCAGTTCGGAGCTCTCTGAATTTGAGAAAGGTGTAATCGTCGGGTATCACAGAAATGAGACAGAAATCGACTAAACCATTCCAAAATTGTGAGGTATACTTGATCACATTGCCATATTTTGCAAGCAATGCAGCATAGGCAGCAATTAATCCAGCAATAAGAATGGACGTGAATAAGTTGCAAAAGTCAAAAGTTTCAATAATATATAGGTCCTGATTTGTATTGATGTAATTCAAGACAACTACAATACTATCAATGATCTAGGAGTCGTGAAACTGACCATACAATATTTTTAAAGATTTTTTAAAATCACTGCTGGCCTTCCCATTGTAACAGCGGGGAGTACTGATGATATAACTAAGGGCTGTTGCGTTCTTATGAAACTCGGGCACCACATAGATGAAAGGAAATAAACTGAAACGACTAGGAAATTTCAAACGCTCATTTAAAGCCATAATTCTTTTAAGTATAATATGTGAAGTAGTTGATTCCTCTTGATAGGTTGTACCATCATTCAATTCCTTAGTCAAAGAATCCAGATAATATTTTTTACACCAGATGGCGAAACTATTATTTGCCTTGTCCGCTGGTGTAATGATGAAGTTTTGTTGCAAAGACTTAATTCGAGAAAGGATTTTTTAAAAATCCTAACGATTCCCGGTAGTAGGCTTTATGAGCACTGAACGTTTAAAATTCGAAAATACCTCATTAATCTACTGAAGAAAAAACTGATATGGCAAATAAATTGGAACGACAAGACAATTTCAAGGCGAATTGTATTAAGTCTGATCAAAATGTGGCAAGACATTTCGACTGGGTCTGACCTCTGGTTAATCTAAAACGTGTGCCTTTTTTTCATCTCAGTAGGCAGTTCTGGGTATGGCAGCACATCAAAGTTTCCTGCAATAATATGTCCATGATATTCATCAGCATAGCCCTTAAATTGGCCGCTATGACATAAGCACACCTCCTTTTGCACATTTAGCAGATGATCGAGTTCCGTTGCTGCTTGTCCGTAATTGTAAGTCAACCGACCGAGAGGCGAATCGCATTTGTAGTTAACTGCAACATTAACAGAATTTTTATAAGGGAAGCTCACCCTGTTTTTGTCAAGTATAGCCTTGAGATTGATGCTATGAAAAAATTGATCTGTAAAACCAACAGTACAGTAGCATTTAATTAATTACGTAGGTGTCCCACTTCCGCTGCTTGATGTCATTCTATAATTGATCAAGTCCGTATTAAGATGTCGCAAGTGTTGGCTACGATAGTTATACAGTAGTTATCGTGAAAGGTCTTGAATTTCTTGAGTTTACGAATGTTAATAGCAAAAATATTACCTCTGCAGCATTTAAGAGTGTCCTCGCGAGTGTTGTCCGAGATCGACAAGGGTAGCTCAAAATCATAAAATTGGTTAGAACAAGTTCCTCTACAGCATCGCCCACGGTTTTGTTTAAAGAGGACAACTGTGGTAATCGTGTGAACTTAAAATTTTGGTAAATATTGCAATTGCTATCCATGAAACTGAATTTGATACCATTGAAAAGATTATGTTACTCTCCTGATGAAGATAATTTATAGTTTACTTTTCTATGCTTTATTAGTTGTTCTTCGTTTATCCGCTAAGGCCTCTTTTATTGTTGTTATTTGTGTCAAACGAGATCACGTTGGTTGGGCACGTGGTACTATGGTAGAAAACGCAGCCTTATTTGAATAATTTATTCCAAATACGTGGCAACTCACGAGAGACGCTATCATTGCAAGCCTCGCAGCTGGTCAAGATTTCCAAGGTTTCGCAAAAGGCAGTAGATTTAGGTGTGGAGTACGAAGCTAATTTCTTTACATCACTCCATATAAGATCGGTGGACTTGAACTTGGCTTCTATTGATAGGGCAGTGGTTATTTTTTCGTCTCTTGTATCTCTTTTATATGTTGGCTGATTCTAATTCCAAACGAACGCTTGGCCATTCCGATGTAGTATCGCCTGGAGCCGTCCGAATATTTCAGTGGGATGGCATAAACACTTGCCTCATTGAGAAGAGGGGGCTTGTCAATACTTCTGTTAAGCATCGTATATAAAGATGCCGGAGACCTTATGTCGACATCGAAGTTCATCCTCCTGAGCGAGTTTTTGAGTTGATAGGAAGCATTTGGAATGTAGGGAATAGAGCCCAGTTAGCGAATTTGCGGCATAAAAATGAAAAAGTCATATGGCTTCCTTGAAAAAGCCATTTGGTTGATGTGCGAAAGCTTGGAAAACTTTATTTGTATTCTACGCCAAGAAATTTCGGATTTTTAGTAGAGTTATACTATTTTGAGAAAGATTTTCAGTTTAAATTTCATTTTAAATCATACGGGACACTGTTTTCTTAGTTTTTAGATATTATTTTCAAAATGTTCATGAAATATGTTGCATTTTTTACACTTTTGAAGAAGTATACGTTTTCTTACAGGGAATGAGCCTCGCCAAAACACGCTGGTGAAGATTTCATATCTACTGAAAACTAATTTTGGCCCATTATTTGATAGAATGTAATATGTATTAATTTTGGGGTTCATTGGCGGTTAATGAACCTTAACCTCCACCTCTGCGTGCTCCATTGTCTTCTATCATTCTCAGTCAGTGTTATACAAAAACTAGAAGTAGCAGAGGATGCCTGACTATGTGCTGATGAAACTAGAAACTGATTCATGTGACAGTCATAACAAACAAATCTAGGGGTAAAAATAAAACGGTTACCTCCTGATTACCTTGGTGGCCTAGTTGTCAGAGGCGTAGGCTTCTGTGTTGTCGTTCGAGTTGGACCTAGTTCGACTCCTGGTTGAGTCACGTGCGTACGCTGCCGCTGCTCCTTTCCCGGAACCAGTGGCCTTATCCTAAGGACGAATGTGTTCTGACAGCCGTTTGAGTTGTTCACGGTCGTCATTTACCCCCCCCCAACCCAACCCCTCAATAAAACCCTAAAAACACTCCCCGGCTTCAACCACCCCCATCTAAGCTCCCCAATAAAACCATTAAAACCTTTTTAATAGATTTAATGAGAGGGCAGCGTGATATGCAGAATTCAAGGATAGTGGCGGTAAAGTACTTTTTGTAGTTAGCGGGAGAGAAAAGCAGAATTCCTTTTTTTTTTTTAATGATGATGGCATATAATGCTTTTATGTCCAGTACTGAATTATAGATCATGTGTTTCATATTCATGCATACTCATATCTCAACCGAATGTTTCTACTTTCTGCAAGGATGAAACTAAACTGCCGGATCACGCAGTGAAACGATTCACGACCAGAACTGTTCTAGTGCAACGATAATGAAAGAAGCTTTTTTCTTCAACAAGACAGGAGTCCTCACAAAAGAAAAGTTACAGGAGGCAGCTCCTCCTTACGTCAAGACTGCGTTGCTAGGAGGGAAACACACACAGAAAAATTAAACAGGCATGTAGGCAGAATGACAACAGTTCTACGGTTGAGAAGCGCATTTCTACTAAACTTGGTAAAGACTCCAACAAACTGAGCCCATCCCTAATTCCTTATGGGAAACACTAAAGGATGCTCCAGCAGTGGAGTGCGCAAAGGAGTTGGCTTCTGCATAATCGCCTGAGATGTCTCCGGGACCTAGGCTCCCAATGAGGCTTGGGCGGTGACTCCTACCCACTGCCCGGAACCAATGGACCCAAGCCAGGGACGGAAAACTACTCACGACCCTAGAAACCCGCATTGGTCGTTAAGATCTACGAAACAACGAAAAAATACATAAAAGATATCTCTGCTTTCACTATAAAGTTTGCAAAAACAGAGAATGAGTCACACTAATTTAGTGCTACTGATTTGTATTATTCACACTGAATACATATTTGAAATCGTTTGGAATGGCAGAGCTCTATTTAAAGAAAACGTTAATATTATTAGCATCTGACGCCCACGGAACGTTCTTTCATTTATTTAAAACTGCCCAAATTAAAAAACAAGTGATGAAAGTTCATAAAAAATTTAGTAATGAAACTGAAAAAAAGTATGGGAATCCTACCATCTCCCGGACAACTTTACCAGAAGCCTCATCATAAGTCTACGTATGGTTAGTTGGTCCTTGCGTCTCAAAGCGGCTCCAATGCATCGAGGTGCAACAACTGTCGGCAAAATGTGGCGACAGTAGTTGGAGGAAGGTAACGTGCGTCGCCGTAGTGGGACAGGTGCAAGAAGGCGGACGGCCGAACATTTCAATCTTCGCATTCGACAACAAACCGTAGCAACCCCATAATCCACAGCGGACAACATTGGACGCAGTGTACCGGCAGCTGTGGACATCCCCTTTACCAGCACGGACTGTGAATCGTAGATTGGAGAATGCAGGTCTGTGCTCTCACCAGCCATTGCGACAACTGCCACTCACCGGAGCACATCGTCGTGCAAGTTTACACTGGGGCCGAACCAGACAGGTGTGGCGGGGTGAGTAAAACCTTGTCGTATTCAGCGACGAGTCTCGCTTCTGTTTCAATGCCGACGATAACTGACTGAGAGGTTAAAGGCGACGTGATCGCTAGTAAATGTTTGCTGCCATCCGTGAGCTCATACTGATCCTTAGCCTGGTATCATGGTTCGGGCAGATGTTCATCTCTCGCAGGCATAGTGGGAATAATGTCAGTACGACGATACATCGATGAGGTTCTGAACTCATTTTGTTGCGGCAACTCCATGGTGTCCCTGATGCATAATTTCAACAAGATAACGCGCGCCCACACGCTGTAAACATCAGCAGACAGTGGCAGCAAGATGTCCAGGTGCTGCCCTGGTCAGTGCGATCCCCATTCTTTTTCCAACAGAGAACGTGAAAGACATCACTGGAAGACGACCTCACACCTCTGCACGACCCCTCACGATGCCGATGAATTCTGGACACAGATCAACGACGAATGGTCACCTATATCTTAGAACATCATCCGTGTAGCCCAACATGGCGGTCATACCACCTATTGACTTAAGCCATACTATACTGTCTCCTTGCCCATCGCATTCATGTAAGCCATCAGAAATTTAATTGCCTAGATGTCTACATGTGTGGTATAGACAGCGTCGCCTCATTTCGTGCGTTCCTTCATGGTGCGGAATTTTCTATGTCAATCAGTGCAAAAGGTGAGGAATAAAGCCTACGCTAAGATTTCGGGAAAATTAATGTAAAATTTTTTGTTTTATTTCGGAGTTTAATGACCACCGGCTGCAGCTCTAAAGGACATAAGCAGTCTCCCGTCTCTAATTATCTTGGTTTCTGCAGAGGGAGCCGGCATAATTGGCCTCTAATGATACTGGTTCTGGGAAGGGAACTAGTATAATTAGAGGCCAATCACGCTAGTCCGAAATCAACGCGGACTAGTCAAAAACTAACGCCTCTGACCTCTCGGCCATCGGAGCAACAAGTAATGTTCTCGCGAGTTTTGTCTTCGAGAAGGCAAGCTCGCAGTACTTCTTAAATTCGCTATTATCCGAATAGAAGTCAGAAACTAGTAAACAGAAGCGGATAAAAGTGTTAAATGCGTTGTAAGATGGGCCCCGGAATTTCCGAGAAATCGAAGTTAAGAAGATTGTGCTATGCGTATAGTAATGACATAAAACAATGAAGGCCTCTATGAGGAACTACAGTCCGAGAGGACACTAAAATAAACAAGAATCACTTAAGTAAGTTACGGTTCAGCTTTCTCAGTCACGGATTTTATTTTGTGAGTTAAACAGAGGAAGACTTGATACAGCCACGTATAATCTCATACTTCACAGCATGTAATAACAACACTAACATGTTTGTAATATCAAATCAGGATCATGGCCACCGCTTTGGCTAGGACTACGCACAGTGGGACTCATTATCCCAATTGGAATGAGTCACGGATTATTTCAACACCCAAGAACTTGTAATCACTACTCTTTAAGGAGAGTTTGTTCATTTTTGCCAATGAACATACATGTTGCAACGACTACATCCCATGTGATGTACCGCTTCCATGGAAAACATTGTTTGACTACGAAAGACGTCGAAGGTAACCCAACGGTCAAAAATCTGGCTAATCGTGGCATATAGTCACCCACGTTTTAGTTTCAAGTCTTTCCTGTTGGCAACAATAGTGAAGCTCCGTATAAACCGTCACCGAGGACTTGTCACATGCATTTATTGGTTGAAAATTGACACTCTTCAACTAAGTGTTCTGAAGATGGCCTCAATGTGAGGCCGAAAGTTCTTACCTGTAAAGATTTTGGTAAATCTTTTAACCCGTATGTGTTTTTAAATCCTTGTGAGGGTGAATCGTGTTTTGAAGGTGAACTATTATCAAACTGGTGGTTCATATTGGCACGAAATAAATATAGCTTTTGACAACACTATATCGACAGTTTGATAGCATAGAATATAACACATTTGTAGATGCCCCGGTGGTCGAGTGGCCTGATGCGGTGGCTTCTGACCACTCGTCGAAGATGGGTCCAGGATTGAATCTTGTATGTAGGGCTGATTTCTTAAACCAGTGTCCTTAAATTAGAGATGGGAGACTGATTAGAGCCTTCTAAATTGATCAAGCTGGTCGCTAAACCCCTAACGGCTTATGCTTTTCTTCAAATGTCAGCTCCCTTTGCAAGTCGCTTCTAGTCCTTTATTTTCTGTTCCATGACCCGAATCATGATGTTTGGCTACTCCATGACACCTGCACCATGCCACGAGCTAAAAAAAGTGACTCAGAAATCTTCTGCTGCCTTTAGTAAATTCTTTGCCATTGCTGTAACTGTTTTAGCAATTTGATAGTTGGTCAGAAAGGATTAGTACCAATTGTCATTCTAAATGACCACTTTGAGTCAAGAAACTAAGGGGAAAGCAAAGATTTCTGATGCGCGATCAAGATACATTCAGGCCCGTTCCTAAATTAACTTCACTCGATCCAGTCACGTTCGGCGCACTTCTAAAACAACTTCACTCGATCCAATCACGTTCGGCCTACTTCTAAAACAACTTCACTCGATTCAGTTACGTTCGTTCCAGCTCTAAAACAGCCAAGAGATTCGTCCGTGCTGCTTTCAGCGCTTTTCGCGGACCCCGAGTTATTCATTCCAGTAGGTTAAAGGGTTAAGAAGCACCGAAGCAATATCACTCAAGGCAAGTAGCTGTACTAAAATTCGAGCAATTCACCCAAGATATCAGAGGCGTAACTAGAGAGTTGCAGGATGGGCGGCTGTCCCGGACGCAGCTCAAGAGAGGGCCCAAAAATCACTGCTTACACTCTGACTAAAACTGAAAGTTTTGCATCAGTTTTTGGTACAGTTTTATGCTTTATCATGTTATATTTTGTCATTTGTCCATTTACACCATTATTTTACAACATGTTTTGTCAGTTTCGGTAGCCTTTGCATCTCCCTAAAAATGTTCTGGGGATGTTAGTTACTCAAATTCAGAAATGAAGACACGGTTCTAAAGTTCGTCCAACTAAAGAAGAACCGTAATCTTTGTCGACAGCAATAAGGATTGTAGTTTTTCTTCACAGTCGGATGGTTGGTTGAAGATAAGGTCGTTGTTCACATTGTTGAATATTTTCTAGGGGCTATTCGATCATTACTGCAGCTACAAGCCACGACTGCCAGCTGCACTCGGTCCGGTTGACGTGGTACTGAAAGTATATGAATTTCGAAGCGTTGGGGAAAGCCAGTCGCAGTTTGGTTGTGCCTCCCCCATATAACATTGGGGTATGGCTATAATTTTAATTTGTCGAGCGGCGTATTAGAATGACGGGGGCACAATATATATATGTAAGACAGAAAGAAAGAAAAATGGGGGTGCAGTAATGCCTAATTACGCCTCTACTAGATATCCGTGTTTCAGATAAAAATAGAAGTAAAATCAAAAGTTTTGTCTTACACATTTTTTAATACTAAAGTGACATCACTTCAATGAAACTAAATTAAATATTTTTGTAATTTACAAAGTCAAGATTCAGCCAGAAGGCTGAAAATTATCCCTTGCCAAATTTAAGTAAGAATTTTCAAACTTTGGATGTGAATGATACCTTGTAATTACGAAAATCCGAAAAAAATAGTTAAGATTGATAATTTTTCGATATATGGAATTAAGCAGACAAAAATATAGGTGCATAGTTAAATATTTTTTGTTCGATTGTTTGTTGGCCGGGGGTGGGGGACGAGGGGGATAACGGGGGGAGTTAACGACCAACATCAGCAGCTTGTTGGGCTGTGGACGGTTACCCTTTCCTAATTTGGGGCTGCTGTAGGAAAGGGCGGCCCTTTGGAGAAGGTGCACCATCTGTGCCTCATCCCGGATGAAGCACGAATGGAACCAAGTCCTGGCCGAGCTCAGAGAAATGATCCAAAATCAACACCTTAAACTGATTGATCACTGAGGTCGCTTAGTCTTGACTGTCAGATGATAGTTTCATCAAAGATGGCTCTTTACATAGTAATAATAATTGAAATGAATTCGTAATTTAATAATTGAGCAGAATATGGTTGTTCTGCATCTACAAACTTTTGTTTTTCATTAGGGCCTGTCTTTAACGGATCGCGCCTGAGCGCTTAAATCCAGATCACAAGCAATTTCAAGCTGCAATAAAAAGTGCAGCGTGTTTTCCATTTCGAAAAGCTTTTATTTTCAGGTATGTACATACGCTTGTCCTGGAAGAGTTACACGTGTAACACTTTTATAACTTCTCTGCCTTTGCCTATTCACTGAGTCGTACCTTTGGGAAACTTAATTCAAACACTCGACATGGAACAGGAATATCAAACAGAAATCATCGCTCTTTCCACATTTAATAAGTGAGTCTCGGAAATGTGGAAAGAGCGATGATTTCTGTTTGAACTTTGGGAAACACCTGCGGATTATTACGTTCCTTAGCATGCATCCACGTGGGAAATTTTCCTTCCATCCCATGATGAATTTTTATTGGTTGCCTGAACACTCTAGTCTTTTGATACGTCAAAATCTCAATATGACTTTGATTTCTGATGAATGTCAGCACTCCATCGTCACTACTGTCTCAAAAGAATAACGTTATCAAATAAATATTGCAGACGTTGTGGAAATGAACGGAAATTACACCAATAGGGCGCTACATGCTTCCAAGATCTTTGAAATTTATGCGCCCGAATTTTCAACTGAAACAGTAAGGTATTCATCTTAACTGTCAACCGAAATATATATTCCAGCGATTGAAACTATACAATGATTTTCGCTTTCGAAGCGATATGTGATGCATTGCAATGAGATTCAACACAATTTATACGATGAGGGTGCGGATTGGCTCACCGGGAGACCAGGATATATCCCGGTGAACCACTCGAAAGATGGCCCACTATTTCTGGTATCCTCCTTCTCAGAACTGTTTGGAAAGAACGAATAATTATCTTAGCACTTGTGAATGAGAATCATCAACTTCATTTGAGCTTTATATTATCTGTCTAAAACGTTGTCTTAAAAAAAAATTATTGGCGTTTCATTCTATTTATACGTATGTTGGGCATTTGCTCTAAAATGACAATGAGAAATTCTCTCTACTTTAGTGAAAAATTTCGCCGGACCAAGCACGTTGCTATAAATAATTAACTACGGTTAAGTTAAGGTCGTTACACTTGGAGCTAAAAGGGAGATTGGTAGACCCAACCCTCCTTTTCGATCAAAAGGGATCGAAATGATAGTTCATCAGTTAAAACAATTTTGTCCTCTTAAAGGAGGCACTAATAACCATTTTGTTGGCCCTTCATCCCTACAACCTTATTTATGTAGAAACATGGTTCATGCATCAAAATGGTATTTCACGAGTCAAAATAATGGGTAAACTTAAAAATGGCGTCTACTGAAGAAGATGGTACGAATACTGTTGTGCAGTAGATGATCAATGATCAAATAACCATTATTTAATACAACACCGTTTTTTGAGAATGGTTTGATATGCTACATTAAATCACGAGTGGATTTTTAAAATTATTTCACCTTTAAACTGCTGCTAAAATTTATTCTTGACTACATTAGTTTTTCGATGCATGTTTCAACAGTTCCATTTCATCCTGGAGTCAGAATGTTTTTCATCTGGGAATTTAGCAGGTGTTCCCCTGTGGGTAGGTGCGTTTTTGTAGTGGACTACAAGACTAAAGTTCCCGACCTAGTTTCTTCCACCCAATCCGCCCCTGGCTGGCGTACAGAATGGTGAGGACATCTCACTGTACAGCGCATGTCTTTGGCGTTAAATAATGTAAACGTATTATGCGACCAGATCTTTTCAACAAGGTATTCAATCGTACCTGTGTTCTATTAAAAGCCGATTAAACAAGATTATCTTTCAATCGAAATTTTAATATCCCTTTACCACTAATGATGGATCTACGTAGTGCTAGTTGTCGAAGCCTTTCCAGTGAAGTCGTTTATTTAACTGGAAAGAAGATAAGTTAAAAGATTTATCGTACTTTGTGCAATAAATCGGCGGAAACAAATGAGCCTATTAATATTATGAGAAGTCGTATAGGAACTGTTCAAGGCGCGTTTTCTTATTAGTTACGAATCGTTAAGGTTTATATTTAGAAGCACTTCCTGCCCTTTGTACAGGGTGATTGATGCACCGAGCACAGAAAAAATTTCAGGCAAGGGACACTGAAACGGTCAAGAGGAATGACATGCTAACATACAGGAGAAAAACAGTGTCCGCCAACGTAAGCTACCAAATGAAGAATGTGCATTAATTATATCCAGATCCATCAGATTTCATACGTTTCCTTAGCAACAAGTTATGTGATAATTTTTTACTGATACAAAAATTCTCTGATTTTCTTGAATTAGCAGACTGCATCAAGATAGTTTTGGTCGTATTCTTAACAGCTGTTGAGCGACGTAGGAAAACTTGCAGCTAAGCTTTGTTCATAGTTAGCCATCTGCTGGTAAACAGGCCGTGGTCTACCGCAAATTAATCTCCACAAATACACAACAACTGGAAATATATATTTCGTCGAATTTGAAATTCATTTGTCGTTGTATGCTACGTGGTTAGCAGCTGAACGTTAACTTCACTTCGCTTGCAGAAGCATCGAATTGCAGTGCTGGAAGAATGACATTTCATCTCTTCACTACTAGGGTCTACCTACTCAGGTCCATGCGCTATCACTTTGTACTCCCTTCGGAAATGGCAAATATTTATACAAGCTGAAAATCGGTTGCACGAATAACATCAGTAAACTAATGGTTAGGATACAGCAGCCATGATTTGATAGTTCTGATGACACTATATAGTAAGAAATGTGGTCAAGCTGTGGGTTTTCACACACTTTTAAAGGGAATAACTGTGTGGCACTGGAAAGTATAGGGCTAGTTGCATGTGGGGTGGACTCTTCCTTGGATGGAGTAGTGAACTCTTTTTTCTTTTTTGTTCGGAGATTTAAAGCCCACCGTGATCAACTCGATGGGTTATAAGCAGTTGCCCATCCCGGGATTGGAACCCGAACCCATCTTGGATGAATGATCATAAGCCATCGCTTAGACCACTGAGCCACCGGGGCGGCCTAGTGAACTATACACCGATTAGCAGTGTATAATAGAATGAGTCAAAAGTTCGTCCCATTTACAGCTGAACTGTTTAATGATGCGAGAAATCCATACAATCCCACCTCATTTTGCAAAGTTCAGGCATTGCTTTCTATAGTCCTTTGTCAACGTTCCACAATGGCCACAATCCCACGGAGGTACTATTCGGCACGTCTCAAAGACAGATAGTTTCTTATGCCAGATTCCACATCCACCACTCATGCGAAATGCCATCCTTGTAGGAAATGGGCCATGGAGCGAAACAGGTGGTTGTAGAATGGGACAAGGTCCGTACTATATGGAGGTGGAGTTGGATATAATTCCATGTAATTCCTGTAGTTTAAGCGGACTACTCTGGAGGTGAAACTTGGTGCATTGTCCACTTGCAGCAGCGCCCAGTTCCTATTGATGGACGATTGGTACCGTTGATTAGAGCTTCATGGACCCGCTGCAGTTTGTAGGCATAGAGGTTCCTGCGCACGACTGATCATCTGGTACGAGTTCCCACTGCACAGAAGAATCACAATTGCGCCAAATTCACAGTATGACTTTCCTTCCGAGCAGCCCTCTTTGCACCAGTGGCTGTACTTCGTCGACCACTAATGTCCAGTGGTAGGATAAGGTGGGAATATCCATGTTTCATCACCTGTGACGATACGACGCCAAAACAGATCATCCTGTTTATTTGACAGCAATCTGCTACAGTGAAATGTTGTTCCATCTGCTGGGGTGTCAATTCATGGGGAACTATTCGATGATGCGTGGAGGAAAAACCGAGTGGTGCAGATGTCCCCAGTATTGAAACACCAGAACCAGTAGACAATGCCAGGAGGAGAAACCAAGCTGATGCAAGTGATGAACGATGTCGGATTGGGAAGAAATATTAGGAAGCTACATGCTTCCAAGATCTTCAGTTGCCAATCGTCGTGTACTGGTACCAGGATTCGCTGTCCTGACCTTGACTTGTTTTCGAGACTGGTATCCACAGTAGGGTGGAGCGAAAAACACTTTTTTTAATTTTGAAACGTTACCATGTGCAATAGTTGCGATTTTATTACTGAAATTACCCCCCAAAATATGGATGACATTGTTCGATATCTTAGGCTTCCCCAAGAACCTCGAAGTTTGAAAGTTATTGGGAAAAATGCTTTAAAAACACCCGCTTTCTGCATTTTGTAAATATAAAAATATACTGTGTCACCATGTTATTTAACATCACCTCTGAGTGTATAAACACCGATAAAAATTCAGCAAACGTGAGTTAATTTCTTAGGCTTTCCCAGATCCCTTAAAGTACGTAATTTTTCGCCCAAAATGGCATGATAAGTTGTATAAGCATCAAGTTCAACAGCAGCTTTACCGTTACCAATTTGGGCTTAACATTAATACTCCCCCTTCTCATACTTTCTGGAAACCTCGTGTTGATTTTCAGAAGCATAGCTTGAGGTCGTGCGCTCTCCTTTGTTTTTGTTACTTTCTTCACCTCACCCTACCCCCTCTCTCACAGTGCAGCTGTCTTTGCAAACTCGCTGAGTGATCTCATCACAGTAACACAGATCCTTTTGGGAGAAAGTGTTGGCGGGTTCTGCGTCATAATGATGCAAAAGTTTCTTTCACTCCTAGTGATGTTGGTTAAGAGCGTACAGGCATTTTTGTTTTGTCGTTCAACTACTTAAGATGGCTGAAACAAGAAATAAAGCTGATTGCCCTATACTCGGAAGTTATAAGAAGATGCATGAAAATCATCTTCTTATAACTTCTTCATAGGCAGGAAGGTGTAAATTATTATATATATCATAATTTACACCTTCCTGCCTATGTGTGAAGATGTAATGCGTCATTACTACATTGTGAGGAATACTCTTAGGCAGGAAGGTGTAAATTATGAGCCTGCTGCAGCAGAATGAGCAAGTATTGTCGCGGACAAATTGCTGAGTATATGGAAGAAAGCATATCTTCCAACATCGCTCCATAAATCAGTTGCAAAGCGTAATACAGCATACAACTCTGAAATCCAAAAGCTGAAAAAACACGTTCTTAGAATGGATGAAACCTACCGGAAGAAGGTTGAACGATTTTGTGCAGATTCAGAATGTATCTTTGACATATGCTTGTGCAAGTGCAAAATGTTTTAGAACCTGCAAATGCAGCTCTGTAAAAAAAGGCACCCATGAAAGAGCCAGACTTTCTAATGGATCAGAGAACTAAACAGAAGAATGATAGTAGGTGGGCTTGACGCAAAAACCACCAGTGTACTTGTAACGTACCAGGAGATGTGACGTAACTGCCAGCAGGACGCATACGACATAAAGGCAGATAGGAATCAGAATAAACGTCTGCGTAGCTCAGTTGGTAGAGCGACTTGTTCCGGAATAAGCGGTCTCGGGTTCGAATCCCGGCGTAGACCAAAAATGACGGAGGAAATTTACTTCGTTATATACTAAAGAAAAGATCAGCTCGAAAGAGTGACAGGGAAGAGCATGTCCGCAGGAAATTACAGAAAACTGCATCGCTGATATCGGCCCTGGGAGTCGAGGATGATACTTCAAAAGAGGATACAAATACGAATTATACAGCAAAACCAGACGAGCCGGGTCCTAGTCATTTGTTGGCCTCTGAGAAATATCATGATTTCATTCCACGTCGCTCTTCAAAACCTAGGCGTCAAATGACACTGTCTGCATTTTTTAGAAAGTGCGATAGGCGAGGCATAAGCGATCGAGCTTCAACTGGTCTTGCGTCGGCGTTGCTTCATGATGTAAGTGAACAGGTTGAGTCGAAAAAATGTAATGCAACTGTTATTGACCGGCATAAAGTACGACGAGAAAGGGAAAATTCCAGTCAAACAATTCAATATGAGGTAAACTCGACTGGTCGCAAGATTGTAGCTCTATTTTTGGACGGAAGAAGGGATGAGTCTCATCATCTGTCCGTGTTACGAATACACAGACAGATGATGGCAAGTGGCACAAGCGTAAAGAATGGGAGTAGCATATTACACTTGTTAAAGAATTGGGTTCGGTCTGTTTGGGACATTTTGCACCGAAGAGCAAGAGTGCACAGGACATTTCCTACGGTATCTTCAGCTTATTGGACCAGAAGGCCTTTGACTTTTCGGGGTTAGTCTTTATTGAAAGTGAATAATACCGGCACAAATGCAAGTATGTATAATTAGGCTCCTTGAAGGTAAGCTCAATTCTTCTGTGAACTGGATTATGTATCAACTTCATTTTAATGAACTGCCTTACGCCACCTCTCTGAAGCACTCGACAGGAAAACATCAGGTCCAAGAGGATTTAGTCGATTGATTGGAAAGTGCCCGAAGACGAGCGCAAACCTTCTTATCGTTAATATCCAGAAAATTAATTTTCGTTTCAGTCCAAAATTAACTTTAGAGATTTCACCTCGGATCAACTTTATTTGTGGGAAATTTGTAAGGCAGTCTCTGCAGGTGATTGTTTACAAGATCTGGCAAATCGGGATTCTGTAACACTTGCACATTCCCGTTGGCTGACCCTCGTAAATCGAATTGTGCGTTTGTATGTTGGAACTAGTGATCCAACACCACGACTTGTCTCATTAGCCACCTTCGTAATGAAAGTATATGCACCATCGTGGTTCACGATCAAATGTAACGGTGCCTGTAAAGATGGTCCAAGGAATTTGCAGCTTTTTATATCTTGGTTTCATTATCTTCCAGATAATTTAAAGAATTTTGTAAAAAGAGTAATCCAGGGCAACGCGTATTTTGCCCATGCAGAAAACTTGCTCACTGCCATGTCGTTTGAGGACAGAAGGTACGTCTGTGAGCTTGCTGTTCGACGCATCATGAAGGCCAGGAAATCTTCCTGGCCTTCATGATGCGCAAATTCCTTGGACCATCTTAACAGGCACCATTAACAACTGCCATTAGGAAGTTTCGGATTCCTAAGCTGAATTTCCAGAGCAATGTTTGCATCGACCTAATCGACTGGCAAGAGTGTATTGTGATTGAGCCTCCCATCACACGGAAATGGAAAGACGCCGGCACGGTGACTGATTGCACTGCCATCGAGAAAACGGATTGCATTTCCAATGGCAACGTTAACCAGTCCTGAAATGGTCAAAGTGAAATGAGTTTCTGGAATTACTACAGTTGGATAAATATTCTTGCCACGAATTTACAAAAATACCCTGTCATTCTCAGGCAGTAGAGAGGATGGTTAAGATTGTAACAGATTCTTCTATTCATGTGTGCAGCCTTCTTGCAAAAGATGGATTCTTCAGAGCAAAAATTTAGGATAGGAAGATGCTGCCAAGTTTTGGAAAAAAGTCTGATTTCCAAGTGAAATAAACTCACTCCTCAAGTTATGCTATTAGGTAAGGCTGGGATCTATCATATTTACATAACTTATGCCATTTTCGGAGAAATATGTCAAACTTTTAGCTCTTTGGGGAAGCCTAAGAAATTAACTCACGTCTGCTGAATTTTTACCTGTGTTTATACACTCAGAGATGATATTAAATAACATGGTGACACAGTATTTTTTTTATGTTTACAAAATGAAGAAAGCGGGTGTGTTTAAAGTATTTTTCCCTATAACTTTCGAACTTCGAGGCTCTTGGGAAGCCTAAGATATCGAATAATGTCATCCATATTTCGGGGGTAATTTCAGTAATAAAATCTCCACTATTGCACATGGTGACGTTTGAAATTTTAAAAAAAGAGTGTTTTTCGCTCCACCTTAAATTCCACAGCACTGCAAAACCGGAAACTACTTTCGTGCAGATCGTCCAAACCCCATTTTATTGTGTTATTGATGAAGTTTTCTCCGAACTTAAAGTGGCATGATTCACCTGCAAGCCAACAACACTTTGAAGGATAAATACGAAGAAGGGAAACTGATAGAGCTGTTCACTGAAAAACACTTTACTCGTGAGTCCGTCTCTGTCATTGGCGCTATTTGTTTGTGTGAAAAAAATAAACAATTTCGAAGATACGTACGTGATTTCTAGTTACGAACGGTCTTACCTGATGAGAACTTGTAATAACTTTTCATGATAGGAAGCACTAACGTTGAACCTCAACTAATTGAAATTTTGCCAGAAATGCTCCCACTAATGTTGAAAAAAAAAATGATTGTGCATCTTAAAAATGCTTAGTATATATTTTTTTTTTTATTGGAGGTTTAACGACCACCGTGAGCAACTCAATGGGGTATAAGCAGTCGCCCGTCCCTAATTTAGGGTCACTGGTTCCAGGGAAGGGAGAGAGCCAGTGCCGTAAGACAAACACAACACCCATGCCTGACCGGGATTCGAACCCGGACCCCTTACGGACGAATGATCAGAGGCCAGCGCCTTAGACCACTGCGCCACCGGGGCGGCCTTAGTATATAGTGTGGAAAATAAATTAGCGATGTTGTGTTATCATGTATACAGACCAAATTAATTTCAACTCATCCCAACCACCCCAACCCACCTCCGGCCCGCGAAGCTTAAAAAGATCTATCTCACAGCTCTTGCACAAATACGTTTGGAGACTCCTGTCCTATAATGTCACAATAAATGATACGTAATACCGATATGATATACACAGCGTTCAGTTGATAATAAATCCTCCCTTGATGTAATGTTCTGCACCACAAGACGTACAACATTTCATTCTTCCTCTGACATGGGCATCGGAAAGAAAGAGCCATGTTAGGAATCACCAAAGCAGCAGTTGCAATGTCGAACGAAAATTTCATAGAAATGAAACATTAGAAAACTTAAGACTGTCTTTGAATAAGTGTTAGGATTCATATTCTGCGATAGATGGTGCACAAATCACAGCCTGGGTGTGGCTTTAACGTCTTGATTGACTGTCCCAGAAGTTGGCGTCAGAGAATCACTACAATTCTCACCATATTCACAATGGAAGCAGTTTCTCGTTGACACCACGATGAAAAGACAAAACACGCGCTGTTACGTTGTAACGAATGACGTTACTCGGGGTGGAGCTCAATAAGTAGGCGGAGTTTCTGTAGCTCAAGTTCAGGGGTTCTCTGCTAATGTACACATTTTCTCTTTAAAACACGAATGTACAGTAGGATTTAAGATGATTTATGGAAAACATAAATCATGGAAGACGTAAGGAAATTCAACTGTGAGCTAGTGAGGAAAGCAATTGAAAACAACCAAAGCCTTAAGATAGCAAAGGGACATCTCAGTAAGGGAAGAAAACAGATTATGGCTCTGAGAAAAGAAGATGGTTCTATAACAAGAAATAGAGGCGAAATTTTGACAAGAGTGAAAGATTTCTACTCCAAATTATATGAAAGGGATGATACATGTACTCCAGATATCATGAAAGGTACCAGAGTTCTTCCAGTCCTCCCAGCAGAAGTTGCTCATGCAATCAAGAACATGAAGCGGGGGAAAGCTCCAGGAGAAGATGGAATTACTATAGACATCATACAAGAAGCAAGTGGAGAAATTGAAGCAGTACTCGCCCAAATTTTCACTCGATGCCTTAATGAAGGGAAGATTCCTGAGGATTGGAACAATGCTACAATGATCCTGCTACATAAAAAAGGTGACATTGAGGATCTCAGGAACTACAGACCTATCAGCCTCCTATCAGTGGTTTATAAAATCTTCACTAAAGTTCTTTCACACCGCTTGAAGGTAACACTGGACATGGCTCAACCGAGAGAACAAGCTGGATTCAGGAGTGGCTACAGCACAATAGATCATATCCACGTACTGAGAGAACTAATTGAAAGAGCGAGGGAATATGAACTTCCATTGTGCATGGCTTTTATCGATTATGAAAAAGCCTTTGATTCGGTGAAACCATCAGCAGTTACCACGGCTCTGAAATCCTGCGGTATTGAAGATGCATACATTAATATTATTAATAACATCTATGAAAATGCAAGTGCAAAGATTCGGCTGTTTGAAAATGCAACACACATAAAAATTGGAAAGGGAGTGAGACAAGGTGACACCATATCTCCGAAGCTCTTTAATGCCACATTGGAAAATGTCTTTCAATCACTGAACTGGGAAAACAAAGGGATAAAGATTAATGGAGATTATCTAACCCACCTTCGTTTTGCTGATGACGTAGTCATTTTTGCAACTACCCCATCAGAGCTGCAGAGTATGATCCAGGAACTTGCTGACAAGAGTAAAGAAGTGGGATTAAAAATGAACTTTCAGAAGACAAAAGTGATGTTCAATGCTTTTACAAGAAATGAAGATTTATCGATTGATGGAGAAAAACTGGAGATAACAGATACGTATGTTTATCTTGGACAGCAGATATCAAGTGAGGGTCACATTGATGAAGAAATTAATCGGCGTACAAAACTTGCCTGGAGAGCTTTTGGAAGAAACAGCATAATTTTCAAGAGCAATATGCCATTATGTCTTAAAAGAAAAGTGTTTGATCAATGCATCCTTCCAGTGCTTACGTATGGTGCAGAGACGTGGACCTTAACTAAAAGAGACATACAAAGGCTGCAGACAACTCAAAGCAGCATGGAGAGGTGCATGCTTGGTATAACCAGGAGAGATAAAAGAGGAACTCGTGGATCCGAAAAATGACGAGAGTGGAAGACATCATGATCAGAGTTAAATCCCTGAAATGGCAATGGGCTGGACATACTGCCAGAAGAACAGACCATAGATGGACAGCCGAAATTTTAGATTGGATTCCAAGGGACAGGAAGAGACCCAGAAAAAGACCACATGGGAGATGGGTGGATGAAATTCGTAAATATGCGGGAGTGACATGGAGGAGACTGGCACAAGACAGACTGCTGTGGAGGAAACTTGGGGAGACCTTCGTCCAGCAGTGGATTGATAATGGTTGACAATGATGATGATGATGATGGAAAACAAGATTATAATCTCATTTTTCGCTCTATTTGATGTTTTTTTATCTGGCCTAGATAATTAAAAAAAATCAGGTAGAAATGAGAGATTTCGTTTCTTCCAAACAAACACTGCTAAGCTAACTTATCGCGCCATCTAGCGCCAAATTGGAATACTTTCGAGTCAGATAAATTTAATTTTAGAAATAATTCTAACAAATGTTTTAGAATAATAACTGTGGCATATATTAGCTATTGGTCGTTTTTATTTGTGCTCAAAATTTCAAACACTACAAAGTAATAGTCTTCGAGAAAATGTGTACAAAAGAATTTACATTGCAGATAGAGGATAGAATTTCCCTTACACTCATTCAAAGACAGCCTTAAAGGAACATATTTCATATGTGTACTGGAAAATATAAGGTGTAATGAAAATAAAGTTGGTAAATATTTTCTTACTTCTGTTTATGTTAATACACATTTTTTCTGATTCAATCTCGCAGATCTTTTGTCAATAAAAGTCTTATGCGTAGCTCCTTTCTCTTTTAGGAGAACTGCCCCTATTAATTTCTTTTTTTTTTTTTTTTTTTTTTTTTTGATTGGAGGTTTAACGACCACCGTGAGCAACTCAATGGGCTATAAGTAGTCACCCGTCTCTAATTTAGGGTCACTGGTTCCAGGGAATGGAGAGAGCCAGTGCCTGTAAGAGAAACACAACATCCATGCCTGACGGGATTTGAACCCGGACCCCTTTCGGACGAATGATTAGAGGCCATCGCTTAGACCACTGCGTCACCGGGGCGGCTATTAGTTTGTGCAATATGGGGTGATGAATACCCACCCACAATTCAATGAGAAACGTCTTTCTGAAATAGAGAAAGCTACAGACTGGACTCGAACTGCCATGAGCAGGAGATTTCAAAAGAGCCGAAACGGTATGAGAATGCCATGCCTATCACGACCTCTACAGTTGAGTTAAAAGAGTAAAACACTGCTAAGCTAACTTGGCCGCCCCGGTGGCGCAGTGGTCTAAGCGATGGCCTCTGATCATTCGTCAGAATGGGGTCCGGGTTCGAATCCCGTGAGGCATAGATGTTGTGTTTGTCTTACGGCACTGGCTCTTTCCCTTCCCTGGAACCAGTGACCCTAAATTAGGGACGGGCGACTGCTTATAGCCCATTGAGTTGCTCACGGTGGTCGTTAAACCTCCAATCAAAAAAAAAAAAAAAAAAGCCACATGAAAATTGTATTAGCTGTCTGACAAGTGACTCAGTTAAGAATAATTTAATTTATATTAAATAAATGCATCACTTTCCACCATAAGAAGTATTGTTCGGCACTGATATAATCTTGGATAACTGAAACCTTGTGACATCATATAAGATTAAAAATGGTATTTGAAACATGTTTTTTTTTTTTTTTTTTTTTGATGAGGGGGTTTAACGACCACCGTGAGCAACTCGATAGGTTATAGCAGTCGCCAGTCCCTAATTTAAGGCCACTGGTTCCAGGGAAGCGAGAGAGCCAATGACGTAACACAAACACAACATCCATGCCTCACTGGGATTCAATCCCAGACCCACTCATACAAATGGTCAGAAGCCAGCGCTTAAAACACTGCGTCACTGGGGCGGATAAAAACAGTTACGTAAACTGTCGTATATCAGATTTCTGTATTTAAAAATATCGATCTGCTCTTTCTTTTTTTAATTATGGGATTTCGAAAGAATTTATTATTTAAATGACTGATGTATGCTACGTAAGTTAAGATATTCAGGCATATTTATAATTGGCACTTTTATTCAATCCATAAAAACAGAGACCTGTTTTTTTTTTCAGTAGTGATTGAGAGAGAGGAGGATAGCGGGAAGGAAGTCAGAGACCGACCACCAAAATTTTTTCACTTGAATTAGAACATCTTAAAACTGAGTTCAATGCCATTGAAACAAACGCATATTCGATCACCAATATTTGGTTACTTAATTAAGACACGACAGTGTACAAGGCTAAAAGAGGAAGAGAGAGAGAGCTCTCAATAATTGAACTAATAATGGTTGATACTACACCGAACATCTATGGGAGGCAATGGAACACAACCTTCGCCGGTTGACGCCAATACATCTCTCCACAACAAAATCCCTGATGTCATTCTGTTCTATAACGAAGTAAATTTCTCCGTCATTTCTGTCCATGCCAGGATTCGAACCCGGATCCCATCATTCCGGAATAAGTCACTCTACCAATTGAGCTACGCGGACGTTTTATTCTGATTCCTATCTGCCTTTATGTCGTGTGCGTCCTTCTGGCAGGTACGTCACATCTCCTGGTACGTTACATCATCTCCCCCCCCCCTTTTTTTTTGTTTTGTTTTGTTTTCGAAGTGCTGGAGAAGGGATTCTCTTATTTTTCCTATCTCGCGGTGTGGAAATAACATCACACCATTGCGAGATTTTGAACGGCCGGGTCATCCGGATAGTTCGGGCGCCATTATAACGAAGTAAATTTCTCCGTCATTTCTGTCCACGCCAGGATTCGAACCCGGATCCCCTCATTCCGGAATAAGTCACTCTACCAATTGAGCTACGCGGACGTTTTATTCTGATTCCTATCTGCCTTTATGTCGTGTGCGTCCTTCTGGCAGGTACGTCACATCTCCTGGTACGTTACATAATCTCCCCCTTATTTTTTTTTTTTTTTGTTTTTTTTTTGTTTTGTTTTGTTTTTGAAGTGCTGGAGAAGGGATTCTCTTATTTTTCCTATCTCGCGGTGTGGAAATAACATCACACCATTGCGAGATTTTGAACGGCCGGGTCATCCGGATAGTTCGGGCGCCATTATAACGAAGTGAATTTCTCCGTCATTTCTGTCCACGCCAGGATCCGAACCCGGATCCCCTCATTCCGGAATAAGTCACTCTACCAATTGAGCTACGCGGACGTTTTATTCTGATTCCTATCTGCCTTTATGTCGTGTGCGTCCTTCTGGCAGGTACGTCACATCTCCTGGTACGTTACAGTTCATCTGGTAAATAAGACCTGCGGCCATCTTTCCCGGGTTAGTGGAAGTGATGGCATGCCTGAAGCAAGGGGTTATCGCGACGAAAATAGGCCTAACACGTTATTAGGGAAATGGTCGTAATGTCATAGCTTATGAGTGTATTTCTTAAGAGCATTCCTGTGTATTAAATAAACTATTTTCTACGCATATAACGCGCTCGTTATAATTTTCTTGTGATAAGTAGCAGCACAACATGCAACATGCAAAACTGTTTTCTAATTGGGAAGAGTGCACTGACGCATTATATAAGTGCTTCAATTTAAATTATTTTGAATTCTAATGTATGTATTATACAACTTGAATTATTTAATCCGTTTTTTTACTGGTGTAACAATTTACAAAAACACACAATGACTAAGTGCCGAGCTTTCGCACTCCAAACGGGAGGCTTTCTCAGGGCTAGTGATCACTAGAATGTCTTTGGAAACGACAATAATTTAAAATCCCGTAGCGTGCGTCTAATGTGGGTGGAGGTGACATTGCGTCTCGCGAACTGCCTTTCAAACATTCTCCCTAGTTTTCAATATCCTATCTGAGTAGGATCTTCCACGTAGTCGAGAGTTCGAGGGAATGGCTCTCGTTGCAAGGGTTGGGGTGCGGGAATATTTCGTCTACAGTCAGGGTTCCTTTGTAGTCGGTGTATGTATGGAGCGATCCTCTTTATGCTTTTCCACACTGGTACGGCATCACATTGGGCTACTTCCTTGCATAGCGCCGTTTGGATGTTTCCTGCTTTAATGCCCCTTATGTGCTCTTTTCGCCCTAATTGTCAGGGATCTCTTGGTCATTCCGATGTATGATCGGGACGATCCGAATGGGTATTCCAATGGTATCTCATACACCATCATACACCCCAGCTCCAGAATACCATACATTCCAGCTCCTGAATACAATATACCCTGTGACGTATATTCTAAATTAACTTTCCTTTTTAGTTTCTTTCCCTATGTAAATCTTGAGTTTATTCTCAGATTATATTTCACTCTTAACGTGATATCTTTTCTCTCAAATGAATACGTTTGGCAACACAATTGAGGTTGAATGCGCGTGACGTATGCCTGAAATAAGATAAGAACAAGAGATAAAAACGACAACTAATCTGTTGCTTAAAGAGCGTTGGGTTGTAAACTGATTGTTGAAAGAGTGCGTTGTAAAGCGAGCGTTGTGTTAAGAGATGTGAAGCTGTGTGGTGTGTTTAAATATTGAGAGCATTGAAAGAGTGCGTTGTAAAGCGAGCGTTGTGTTAACAGCTGTGAAGCTGTGTGGTGTGTTTAAATATTGATATCGTTCTGTTATGGACGTGCCACAACCTTGAATAAAGCATCTTTTCCGTACGTTTGACTTCTGTTGTTTACATGTTTCGTCTGGCCGTTAAGGTTTCTTTCATTTAGGAACTATTTCTTAGTATGTTGATGTTTTAAATTAACTTAGAAGTACGAAAAGACTTCTACGTTATAATCCCATCTCCAGAATACCATACATTTCAGCTCCAGAATACCTGTCGGGATCCTTGTGCGTATTTGTTGTCGCGGTGGCAATGGACCTCGGCGATTTAATTCCAATGCGTAATCCATGGCTCTTCATCAGGTTTTTGAACGAAAACGAAAAATTCAGGATGTATGAGATGGATCCAGCATACTGTAAGTTGTCGGCTGTAGAATCTGGTGTCTTGCTGCTCCTGGTTATCGTCTTGTGTAAGATGGACCTCAGGGTCCGTTCCGAGCATCCAGCGGTAATACCTTTGTTGATAGTGCTAATTATCTCTCTGTCGCTCGTTTCTTTGGTGGAGCAAATCGTGATTGCTCTACTGAAGTGCGGGAGGGGGGGGGGTCAGCGTCATTTTCTTGTAGGACTTCCGTCCACAGGTAGTAGAGTTTAGGTCCCAGCCACCTACAGCGAGATCGCCTTTTGGGCAGGACACAGAAACGGAAGGAATGAGAGCAAATCTAGCGACTTTGACAGAACAGTTTGTAGTGAGATTAGAGTACAGTAGATGGCGCCACCATACAAGTACGATATTGCACATAGAGGGGTGAGAGAATTTCAGGTGGGGTATAGGAAAGGATACCCATTTAACCAGTGGGTCCAGCCTGGGGGCCGTTACAACGAAGTGAATTTCTCCGTCATTTTTATCCGCGCCGGGATTCGAACCCGGGTCCACTCATTCCGGAATAAGTTGCTCTACCAATTAAGCTACGCGGACGTTTTATTCTGATTCCTATCTGCCTTTATGTCGTGTGCGTCCTTCTGGCAGGTACGTCACATCTCCTGGTACGTTACATCATCTCCCCTTATTTTTTATTTATTTTTTTTTTTTTCGAAGTGCTGCTCTTATTTTTCCTATCTCGCGGTGTGGAAATAACATCACACCAATGCGAGATTTTGAACGGTCGGGTCATCCGGATAGTTCGGGCGCCATTACAACGAAGTAAATTTCTCCACCATTTTTGGTCTACGCCGGGATTCGAACCCGGATCCCCTCATTCCGGAATAAGTTGCTCTACCAATTGAGCTACGCGGACGTTTTATTCTGATTCCTATCTGCCTTTATGTCGTGTGCGTCCTTCTGGCAGGTACGTCACATCTCCTGGTACGTTACACCGTCACTTAACGTGCTCGTCCGATGCACGGCGGATATTCAGCGATTGTTAGTAAATCACACCATCTCTGAAAGATCAGCACAGGCTTGAACCTGGGGACCCAGCATCGATAGTCTGAAACACTAACCACTAAGCCATCCGCGGCTCTCTACTGAAGTGCGTTCGGAATACCTCCATTTTATATGAACTGGGGAATGCGGACTTAGGAGGGAGGAAATTTGTCGTTGTTGTTGGTTTCTAATATACCGTGGAGCATAAACGGCCACCTTGGGAACTGCTTAGCTCAGAGTCAAGAAACGGTAATAGAAAAAGACGAAAAGTCTTTTTCTATTTCACAAGTGAATTTAATGGAACGGTGGATGGTGCTGATTCGCTGTCGGAAATCCTTGAGATCTCTGTCAACATGTTGCCAAATTAAGAACACATGTCCACGTATCTAAGCCATAATTTCGGTTTCTTGCCGTCGCTCGAGAAGATCTTCTCCTCCAGTGGGCGTAGGATAGCTTCTGCGAGCACTCCTGATATTGGAGACCCCATGGGGCAGCTTTTTTCTGCTTGTAAGTTTCTCTATTGTATGTGTTTGAATGTAAATTATTTTATTATATGAATGTGAATTTTATTTAATTTGAATTTCAATGTGTGTTTGTGTTGAAATTATTTTTAATTTTAGTAAGTGTGTTTAAATTTAAATTATTTGGCGTTAATTTTATTTTTACCTTTGTGCTTCTTATTTGTCGACAATGCAGAGAAATTTTATCTTTGCCATATTTTTAAGGAGTTCAATTTTCGTTTCTTTTCAGTGCAGGCAATGTGAACTCTAGTATTGCTCAGCACCAGATGGTGGGCAGTGCTTTATTGCCATTGACGCTACGACCAATTGCTACACCTTAGTTCCCGTAGAAGGAGAAAAGAAGGTAGAAAGTGTTTACGGAGATGATAACGCCGATTCGAATGGTCTCAGCACGTAAGTAGACAGTAATTATTATTTTGTGAGAGCCACCGAGTTCACTACTTTGGTTAGTTCTATGAAGGCGGCACTTGTAATTTCTTCAGAAGCGTAATTTCAATCAGAGAGAAGTTTCCTCCACTACGTACTGATAGCGATGGGTTCAACTGAATCCCAGGCGCTTGCCACTTCATAGATAGAATCAAGAATTGAGTAGCCTTGCGAGAAAGTCTTTAAGTCCCATCCTTCTTCAATTCCTTATTGTAATACACTTGATTCATGACTTTTCAAGCATGATCCACAATCAACCAGAAGACTCGGCAAGGGACAAATAGCGGCTCAAAGTGGCTATCCGTAAAAGAGGCTCTGATGTAGACTTGGGTAATTGCTACCTATAACGAAGTAAATTTCTCTGTCATTTTTGTCCACGCCGGGCTCGAACCCGGGTCCCCTCATTCCGGAATAAGTCATTCTACCAATTGAGCTACGCGGACGTTCGTTCTTGCTGCAATCTGCCTTTAGGTCGTGTGCATCCTGCACGGCAGGCACGTCACATCTCCCCCCGAAAGAGGGCAGGGGGTATGGCCCACGGGTCAGCCGTGACCATGAATCGTTGCAGGCAGCCATCCGCTGTAGAACGTACTTGAGAACTCCCAGTCAATCTGGTGTGTGGAATGCAACATCACACATTTTTATTTTTCGAAGCACTGGAGAAGGGATTCTCTTATTTTTAATATCTCGCGGCGTGGAAATGACATCACACCTTTGCGAGATCTTGAACGGCCGGGTCATCCGGAAAGTTCGGGCGCCATTATAACGAAGTAAAATTCTCCGTCATTTTTGTCCACGCCGGGTCTCGAACCCGGGACTCCTCATTCCGGAATAAGTCACTCTAGCAATTGAGCTACGCGGACGTTCGTTCATGCTGCAATCTGCCTTAATGTCGTGTGCATCCTGCACGGCAGGCACGTCACATACCATCGATCACTTACATTACAGGTTACCGTAATAACTGAAATAATAACTTCATAGATATTTTATTTCGCATTCTCAAAATACTCTATAACTTGGAAAGTAAGCGTTTCCGGTTCGATGTCCATAACTTTTTTAGACGGTATGAACAAGAGAACGTATAATGTTTTAACGCACAGGGTTCACAAGAAGAAACGATGCGGCAATTGAAAGCATTTATAAGTTGTCTACGTCAAACTGTTTATTGACTTCCTGGTGGATCATGCACCAAACGAGAACCTGCAAATCATACACACACTCAAATATGAAGAGTGTACTCAAACACTAACATGGGTTAAAGAACAGCTAACGTAGAACTTCAATCAATCACATCAGCATTGTATTCAGACAGCAAGTTTCTGGTAAGGCTAACGTTGAAAATACCTATCTAATGTACACTGCTTATCTCGTAACTTATTTGTATGTTAGTCTGTTTGATTTAACTGACTGCCAGTGATGCCACATGGAATACAAATGTAATTCCAACATAACGTTAAGTACGGAAAGTATAACGACTGATAACCAAAATTTACACAATGAACGAAAATGGAAAGTAGTTAATATACTTTTCAAACTCGTTTTCAAAGTTTTATTAGGTCTTTCGAAAACACCGTGCGTGTTCCCATAATCGCTATTGCTCTGTGACTCTGTGACTGAGTGCTACAACGCCAGGAAAATTTTTTTCTTCGTGGTTTATAATATTTTATTTTGTTCTTTTTCGTTAAGTATGGAAAGTTTTGGCTTGCGTTATTCGAGTAAAAAGACATTCTTATTTGTGACCCAAACAAAGATAGCAGAATATCGTTATGTCTGTAGAAAATATGGGTTTAATCACTAACTGCAGTTGAAATTCAGAACTGCTGCTCCACCTGGGTGCTGATAGTAGTGCCGAGACAGTCAATTCTGTTACGTATGTATTGAGCAGTTTGCTGGTTTAATGAAATCTTTGGAGCAAGAACCGCATTTGGCCAAAGAACGCCGTAACTGTATCTTCACCTAGACTAATGATGTCATCAACAAATCAGCTGAAAAAACCAGCAGCCTTCGCTAGGTTACAAGAAGTAGCGGAGCAGAACATGAAAGGTGTTTAACTGAAAGTTTTAAAAAAGCATCGTGAAAGTGAGTGAAAACGCAGATTTCAAAGTGCATGAGCTTTTTCAATGTAAAAATATCGGCTGTAGGTGGCATGCACACGAAAAAGTGCCTGAAAACTGAGTAGAGCTGTAGTGGCAACCGAAGCTACATTTGTGATTATTTTTATAGACTTTTTTTCTTTTTTTGACTATAATGAGCCCAGCATCAGCATCTAGAATATAAGGAGTGATTCCTACTTACTTTATTTAGAGCTACTGATCTCAGGAAATGGACAAAACTATCGCCGCAAGACAATCACACTACTTGGACCCAGCCACAGAGTAGGACACCTAAAGGTTAACCTTCAACAGAGGCACATTCGCAACAATTTCACCCAGGACTGGCCCTTAAGATCTCAGTAGGAGAGCGACCCAATGGACAGACATGGAACTGAAGCGTCGAAACCATAACCGTGAAATGCTTTTTTCTTTATTAACAGTTTACAACTCTCTCCGCGCGCCCCGGTGGCACTGCGGTCTAAGCGATGGCTACTGATCATTCGCCCGAAAGTGGTCCGGGTTCGAATCCAGTTGAGGCATGGATGTTGTGTTTGTCTTACGGCACTGACTCTCCCCCTTCCCTGGAACCAGTGGCCCTAAATTAGGGACGGGCGAGTGCTTATAGCCCATTGAGGTGTTCACGCTGGTCGTTAAACCTCTAATAATAATAAAAAAAAACTCTCTCCGCGATGCTACTTATATAGCCACTGGTACCGTATCATATCACAGATCCTAACGTAGTTTCATGTTCGATCACTGGGGTGCTGTTAAAAAAGCCAGAGTTGAACCTCTGTATGTTCTCCTCTTCGGACCCAGACGTGGCCTCCGAGAAGTAAAACCCCATGAAAATCTTTCTATGACGTCTCTCTATCTGCCTAATCCTGACAGATTACTTGGTTGATGCATAAGTTCATGCCGTTTTACTTCACGAGTGTTTCCCAGGTCAGTAGTGATGATGCAGATGGCCAGTTGTATATCAAAATGTAGCCAATAATATCGTGTATCTAAATCATATTGCGTTGTGTGATTGTGGCTAATGGTTTTTTGGTTTTAAGGTCCGGAAGTATGAGGCGTCAAGTAGAGAGGAACGAACATTTCCGACATATGCTCCGCTACGAGTTTAACAAGGAATACACAGCCGCGAGGCTACTCGACAAATTTGTGCTGTGTATGGGGAGGGTGCTATTGCTCCGAGGACAGCCCGCAAATGGTTTGAGCGGTTCCGAGGTTTCAATTTTGGCCACAACGACTCTCCAAGCTCAGGTCGTCCATCTCACTCTGATAAGGATCGTTTGAACCATCTCATCCACTTGGATCAGGGTCAAATCACAGTCAAATTGGCCACTGAGATGGACTGTGATCAGGCCACATTGGTGCGACACATGGACCGTACGGGAAAGGTCCAGAAATTGGGGTCTTGGGTGCCTCACACTCTCACCGAGGACAACAGGAATCAGCGTGTTGCCATGTGTGGTTCCTTGCTCGCCCGTTATCGCGAATGTTCTCAGAAACACAAACCCTTTCTGTCACGTATTTTTACTGGAGACGAAAAGTGCACGTAAATTTCAGGCATCGGAGGGAGTGGTTAAGTCCAAACATGACGCCCCCACCACGTACAGAACATGACCTTCATCCTGCGATGGTCATGTTGTGTGTTTGGTGGGACACGGAAGGCATTGTTTACTGGGAAGTGCTGCCGAAGAATCGGACCATGAACATTATACTCAATTGTGAGCAACTCCGCAGAGTGGAGGGAGCAATTCAGCAAAAGCTGCCTCATCGGCAACATGATTTCATTCTCCAACATGATAATGCACGCTCTCACCTTGCAAACATGACCAAAATAGCCATTCAGGACATGAATGGGAGATCCTTCCACATCCGGCCTATTCCCCAGATGTCGACCCTTCAGACTATCACCTGTTCCGATCTCTGTCGAATGCACTCCGTGGCAGAATGTTCAACAATGATATTGATCTACAGAATTTTCTTGATTTCTTCGCAGCAAAACCTGCACGTTTTTTCAAGAATGGTGTTGCGGACCTATACCCAGAAGTTGGGACATCATCGTAAACAATGATGGGGGGGGGAATACATAGTTGATTTATTCCGTTTCTCCTTCTGGTGTAATACATTCCTGTAGTGCGGTGAAAGAAACAGCATGAACTTATGCATTAACGCATTAGCTTAAAATTTCGTTTCCAAAGAAAATGACGCTTACTTAAAATACATTAGATCTAGCTCGACTTTTTCGCTTCACATTAAAAGAGATTAGATGTAAAAGGAGAAGTTAATTTTACCTTTCTAATCCCTTTTATTTCAGAACAAAGAACAATCGCAAAGCATTTTGAAGTATCAGTTATTTAGTTTGAAGAAGAAAATTTAAAGGAAGTTTTGTGTGTCAGGTAAAGTGACGTCAGAAACGAATGGCATGCCTTTCTACTTCCCATGGGAAACCGCCCAACTCCGTCAATTACACCGAAGCCCTTATATTTCACTACTTTCCCACCCCTGTGCCGCTCTGGGTTTCCTTCGCACTATGTTACTATTGTACACTGGCGTGCAAAAATTAAGGACGAGACGGTGTTTCGAACGTAACGTCGCGTTTCCATTGTACACTAGCTTGTAAAAATTAAGGACGAGACGGTTTTTCGAATGTAACGTCCACATCGACTCAAATCATACCATAAGATTTCCAAGATGCAAGAATTTGGGACAAGTGAGCAAAACCACCCAAACAAGGAATCCAAAGGACACAAAGGCACTTTATTGAAAAGGTAGCTTCGAGCACAACTCGACAGAAGACATAAACGTCCACGTGACAGGCTGCTGCCAAGAAAAATCCAGTCTTTAGTAGGAGATATGATCACCCCTGACTGCGTTGCAGGATTTACAACGTCTGACCATGCTGAGGACGAGGTTGTCAAGGAGCTGGTAAGGCATCGCGGCCCATTCCTCTTGTAGCGCCAATCGCAGCTGCGGAATCGTTGCTGGCGGTTGGTAACGTGCTGCCAAGCGTCTCCCGAGAAGGTCCCACACGTGTTCGATTAGATTTAGGTCCGGTGACCTTGCGGGCCAATCCATGCGTTGAATACCTTCACTCTCCAACAGCTCTGCGACAGCCATTGTAGGATGAGGTGTAGCGTTGTCGTTCATGAAGAGGAACTCAGGACCCACAGCACCTCTAAACAAACGCACGTGAGGCAGGAGAACCTCGGTACAATAGCGGACACCAATGACTAAACCTCCTTGAAAGAAGTAGAGGTCAGTATGGCTACCAAGCATGATACCGCCCCAAACGAGAACTCCGCCACTTCCAAACCGGTCCCTTTCGATGATGTTGGAGTTGTGATTGCGTGTTACCTGCTCTCTCCAGATGTGTATACATCGAGAATCGCTCGTCAGATTAAATCGGCTCTCATCCGTAAAGAGAACTCGACCCCATTGCTGCTGTGTCCAGTTCTTGTGTTCCTGGCACCACAAAAACCGCTGTCTCAGATGAGCAGGCGTTAATGGCACACACCGTACTGGTCGTCGTGCAAATAGACTACTTTTGTGCAGCCTCCTGGCCCCGGTAAAACGCGATAACGGACGTCCAGTTGTCTGTTGCATGTGCCTTGCGATTTCTCCCGCTGTCTGCCGTCTGTCTCTTCTCGCCTGTAGCACAATATACTGATCGTTCGCCGCGGTGGTTGCTCGTGGACGACCACTGCTATACTCTCGGACAGCTGTTCCTGTCATTTAAAATGTTCTCCAAGCTCGTCAAACGATGCCGTGAGCGATCCCGAACTCCTCAGCCACACTAGTCACACTTCGACCTTCTTCCAACTTCCCAATGACGCGACTTCGGGTAAAGTCATCCAGATGTCGTCTACTGGATTGCCTGTTGGCCATATCACATGGTGGCAGCAACTCGACGTCGTTCAAACCGATGTACACCATGCAATAGCTTTCACCGAATTCTGAGCGTACACCGCCCGTGTGCTTTATACCCTTCCAACACTCCCCCCCCACGTCATGCTGCATATATGCGCATGCCCTACCGTACCGGACCCTAGTCTATCTCCTGAGTGGTTTTACGGTCCGTTCTGCCTGCTCGTTCCGCTGTTATGCTAATTTCTCCTCTTCGTCCTTAATTTTTGCAAACCAGTGTACCATACAGAAAAAGTCTTTCTTCAAGCAACTGAAGCAAACAAATTCCAACATTTATTCAAATGCGCGAGGCGTATCCCTTACCGACTCCCGATAACAGGGTGTTAACAGTTGCTTTGGAAATGTATTCTCCTGAGTAACCAACTCAGAAGATACGAGTATATTTTCCTCTCCACGACGAGTTAATTTTCAGAATAAATCTCACGGAGAACACAGCCTGACGTCATTTCTTTACCAAAACAATGACTGGGTTTTAATTTCTCTACGATACAATGTCGCAAATGAGCACCTTAGCTCTGAGACCTATGTGGTTACAGGCTTAGCTACAACGTACTTGAGGTTGTTCCTATCTATTGTTCTGAAATTGAAAATTAACCTCATAAAACCTATATAATAGGCTGTGTCTGTCCCTAACTCTTTTTCGTCAACGCTCTAATGTCATTCAGTACTTGCAGCGCCATCTGTTTTTATCCGGTGGCAGAAATCGGAACTTTGCTCACCGCTATCGCACGATACGTATAATCAAAGAGAAATGCCGGAAAATAAAATGAAGTTAAAAGGCAAACGACTTGATCTGTGGCAACACGCACGTTCTCGAACTATTGCCTTCGACGTTTGTTATGTTAAGTTGGTGTGTTTTATTGTTCTTTACGTAAGTGGTGTTTTATGGTCAACTGTATGTTGCGCTATCAAAATCAGGAAATCCACGGCACCTGAAAGTTTTTGTCAAACACAATGAACTGCAAGGAAACCTGTTGTACAATCGAATGGCAGTAACACAAAATATTGTATATCAAGAAGTCTTTCATGATGTTTAATTAACATCATTTATATTACCTAAATTTTTACATTAAATGATTTTTAATGTACTGTGACCGTCATATGACGGGTTAAAATCTATTAACCTATATAATAGGCTTCTATCATGGGAATATTACGAAACTTTTGTTGTTGGTGACCCATCTTATAGACTGCCCATTAATAATTCAACTGTTTATTATAGTTATGTATATGTATTTTACGATTTGTGTTTAAAAATACGGGCCATTCGTTAGTTAATAATATAAGCCCCCAGATCTCTCTGTCTGTCTGTCTGGAACGCTTGACGTCACAGCAACGTCTGCATTGTTGGCCATCACTTATCGATCAATTCGTGTGTGCTCTCGCGATGTCAAAATGATTGTCTGCTATATAATAGCGCGCGATCACTTTTCGATATCAAGATGATCTCGTGCTAATTTTAAATTGTTGGCTTCTACAAAATTCGAATTGAATTCTTAATAACACAGCAAGTTGAGTTTGCACGCGATCACATTGAGATGTCAAGGTGATCGCATGCTAATTTAAAAACATTGGATTATCAGTGACTCGTTCAATTTATCCGATCTACAAAATTAGAAATAAAATCTTAATATCACGGCAAGTTGCGTTTGTATATTTATTTAATTTAGCACAATTCGAATATTAATTTGTACGCTTTAATTATTTTTTACTTTTTTTAATTTAACTAAATTTTCGAGTTTAGTGCTGATTATATTATACATTTTGCAAAATATCGATCTATCTAAACGCTCTAATCAACAATAAAAACTGAAATCTTGAGATGTCAAAGTGAGCAAGATTGCATCTAATAGCAGATGTCGCAACAAAAGCACATTGTCAAGAATTTACATAGTTCCGATTTGTAATACCAGATGCCGCATTATTTTGTAGAAAAAAAGCTTCTGTATGAAGTTTTCAAACTAGCCATCCTATTAGCCATGAAAGGAATAATAAGTGTGCCGGAGAAAAAGTAATATAACGTGAAAAATCAAAGTTAAAGTTATCAAGGTAAGTTTGCACGAAAACAACTTTACGAGTTTAGTGCTGATTATATTACACATTTTGCAACATATCGATCTATCTAAACGCTGTAACTTACAATTGTTAAACAACAAATATTTTACACAGAATGTTATTTATCGCGAGGTCTTTTGAAAAACAGAAATAAATACAGGGTCGAGTTACATTATTGTGACCACCAGCTAATATTCAGAGTAACCGACATGTGAAACGCGGACAGCAGTTAGACGGGCTGGGAATGACTCAAAAAGGTGCTGGAAAGTGTTCACAGGTATGTGGAGCCATGCTGACTACAGTGCATCTGACAGCTGCTGGAGGGTGCGTGGTGGAGGATCCATAGAGCAAACAACACGATCGAGATGGTTCCACAGATGCTCAATTGAGTTTAAGTCTGGGGAATTAGGGAGCCAGGAAAGTACTTTGAAGTTTTCATTGTGCTCTTTCAACCACTATCGGACATTTCTGGCTGTGTGACACGTCACATTGTCGTGCTGGAAAATCCCATCCGCCCCATGGAAGACAATCAGTATGTATGGGTGTACGTGGTCTGCAAGGATGGATTCATAACGAATTCGGTCCATAGGGCCTTTCACAGGTATGAGTGGACCCAGGGAATGCCACGAAAACATTCCCCAGACCATAACACTGTCAACACCAGCTTGTGTTCTTCCAGCAATGTTTGTACTGAGTGTTTGTTCTTCGATGTTTCTCGCCTTATACGCCAACGTCCATCCGTTCGATGAAGCAAAAAAGTGACTCATTGGAAAAGGCAATCCTTTGCCAATCAGCGGGGGTATAATTCCGATACTGCCGTGTAAATGTAAGCCTTTTCTGCCGATGCACCTTTGTTAGCATGGGTGCAGTGACCATCCGTCTGCATCGCAGCCCCATACGCAGCAGGGTTTGCTGAACTATCGTTGTAGACACACTTCCGGTAGCCCACTGGTTCATTCGGCCAGTGAGTTGCTCCACTGTAGTGTGTCGATCGGCCCTCACGCACCTTCGAAGCCAACGTTCACCGCTCACATCAATGGCACGTGGTGCTCCGTAGTTTTCACTTCGCTTATTCGCTATGGTGCCATATCTCCAATCACGATACACTTTAATCATAGCAGCACGCGAACTGTTCGCCAACTGCGCTATTTCAGAAATACTGCTACCCTTGGCCCGAAAGCTGATAATCATCCCTTTCTGCAAATCTGATAAAATGCTCCTTTTATCCATGACAGCAACGAGTGATATGATTTCAGAATACCTACAGCATACCTTATGGACCACCCAAGCCAGCTCACGACACGTGCCTCCTTTCATTGGCTACACGCTGTTGACGTCCAAAGTAGGAGGTGGTCACAATAATGTGACTCGACTGTGTAGTATACAATTTTTAGTTCTAACATGAATGAGTTCTTACTATATAAGTTTTTACTATGTTTCCTTACAGAAATCCGGCATCTATTTGATTTGTTTTCAGTGTACTTCGATTAAAAATTCACTCCGTCATAGGATGGGCAAGCTTAAAAATAACCGTCATGGAACGGGCTATATGATTGTCTTAATTATAAGAGAATATCCGTGCGTTTATAGCACGCATAATTGACACGGAAATTGTAGAAGACATTTCAAAGAATTCCCATTGTTTACCGTGTTGCAGTGATGGATTTCAACAACAAATTTCAAAACGGGAATCCAAGAAAAGAGTAAAAAGGACCTTCCGTCGGATGGTTTAGACTTGAAATTCTTCTTGATTAAAGAAGACGTGTGCTGCCATTCTGAAGACTGCCTCTTGCTTTCGGGCTCATAGTGATGCACCCAGGTTTCGCCCCCTGTGACGATATGGGCCAGGAAGACGTCTCCTTCGTCGTTATACAGTACCAAAAAAGGCTGTGGAAGTCTGCACACGAATTATATTGCGCTCATCAGTCAGCATCCTAGACACCCACTGTGCACACAACATGTGATACTTGAGAACATCCGTGACAATGGTATGAGCGAATCCGATACTGATATCTAATTCCATGACCAGAACTTCTAAAGAAATGCACCTGTTTTCACGATAATGACGTCAGCGCGACCCACCTTCTCATCAGTGACGACCATGCTGGGACGACCGGAGCGTTGCTTATCACGGATAGACGTTCTAACATTTTTAAACGCATCTACCCACTCGTAACACTCTTCTTTTGCCAATGCAGGCATCCCCATACTGTTGCAGCATTCTTCTATGAATTTCACGAGGTTTCACACCCTCGGATCACAAAAACCTGATGATTGCCCTCTGATCATCTACGGTGCAAACTGCTAAGGGCGTCGCCATTTCGTTTATACTGCCCTTCAGCTTAAGCACGCCACGCCATCTATTGGGCAGTATCAACACCTTCTCTAAGAACGTATTCGTTTCATGAAATACTGTCATTTTCCTGCTACTTTTTGAACTCCCTGTGTATACACCGAGAGTCCATAACTGAAGTTCACATTTGCGAAGGAGCTACATGTCGAACTGTTCCTCGGAATTATTTCGAATTTCGTATGAGAACTCCTGAACGTCTTCAAAATTCTGGATCATTTTAATTAAACGATTTGCAGTAATTGACTCAGTTTTTAAGCGCCTTAACTGTTTGAACTTGCAAAGGGCTGTTACGCAGCTGTTTTTCTGGTAACAAAACTTTACGAGAAGTGTACAACCTTTTGGTGAAAGTGCTACTGCGCTTTAAAACATTGACAGTAGTGAATTGACAGTTTGCATATTTGGACCGTAGCAGAGCGAATAGCTACAGATCCTCGTTGTTACACGTGATTACGGTGCCACTTATTGCCCTGGAGACGAATTTTGGAATTAATTTTCGTTTTTCATTCAAACAAAATTCCATCGCCTCATGAGTGCTCGTATCAAATTCGAAGTCACCCTGAGCAATAGTTTCACCAGAAGCGCTCTTTGAAACGTGAACTTTAGTTATGGGAACCCGGTGCTTCGAAAAGAAACAAGTTTCAGGTACGTATTAATGTGTTTAGTTTCACTACTTTTCAAAACTACCTCATGAAATACAGTGTAACTGGATGCCACTGAGCTATGTATCAGCAACAGTGAAAGTTTTTTTTTTTTATGATTTTTAATTCATTTTTAACAGAGCTGTGATGTCAGCAATACTGAAGACAAGACATGCGCTGAAGAGAAATGCAGTCCGTACTCTCCAAACACGCTCACACCCATGGTTCCATCAACAGCAACGGCTGAAAATAATTCTCAGCGAGAGAAAGGTTGTCTGCTTCCAAGCAACTGCGAACAACAGTTCGATTGCCAAACATTTTCTGAGGAATATGAGGACATGGTGCATACTCCGCTGTTGACCAAGCTACAGAGTAAAACACGAACCTGGGGTAACTGAAATCCTTTTATTCTTTTACGATTCGTCATGGGCGCGCGCGCGCGTGTATTTGTGTGGGAGTGTGTGTGTGTGTATCACTGAGAATAGCGTTTTAAGGTAATCAATTTAAAGCCGTACTGAAGTCTATAAGCCTTCCAGGTAGCGCAGTGTTCTTAGCGCTGGCTTATGAACATTCGTCCGAGAAGGCTCCGGGTTCGAATCCCGTTGACGCATGGATATGGTGTTTGTCTTACGGCACTGGCTCTCTGCCTTCCCTGGAGCCAGTGGCCCTAAATTAGAGACGGGCGACTGCTTAGTTACTAACGGTGGTAGTTAAACCTTCAATTTAAAAAATATATAAACACTGCTCAACAAAATTAAGGGAGCACCCTGTTTAAACGATTTTATTCAAAACAGTTAGGTAAAATGTTATTGAACTGTCAAAAGATTCCCTCCGAATAATGAAAAGCAGCTATACAAAGCAGTTCGGCATGCAAATTAGCAACAATGACTTCAAAAGTGACGTCGATGCGACAATCACATAAAACGGGAGGTTCTTACAGAACTGTATTCTTCTACCACTGGTCGCGGGAGAAGCAGTTTGTTGCGTTATCCCATGTTAACATGCCGAATCAACACAATTTGCCAGAAAGCACCACGTGGCGAGCCATAAGGTTGGAAGCCGGTCAAAGTCGAAAGACAGTAGCGTCCGCCATTGGAGTGAGCCGAAGTGTAATTGCACGCTTGTGGAGTCGGTTACAAAAAACGGGAGGTGTTCGAAGACGTCCTGGTCAAGGTCGTCCTCGAGTTACCACCTCAAAGGATGACCGTTATTTCTCATTAAAAGTCTTTCGGAACAGGGGTCAAAATGCCACCCAGCTGCGAAGACAACTTTTAATGGAAACCAGAAGAAGCGTATCGACACAAACAATTCATATACGCCTTGAAGCACGTGGATTGTATGCGCGTAGGCCAGTTGTTTGTGTCCCACTGGCCTCCCGACGTCGTATGGCTCGAAGAAACTGGGCTAAAGAATACTGTGATTGGGGACCTGCCGAGTGGAGCCAAGTTCTCTTCTCCGACGAGTCCAGATTCAACCTACAGCAGGATAATCGACGACTTCTGATCTGTAGTGAACGTGGCACCCGATACAATTAGCGCATGTCCAAGAAAGATCGCGTTTTGGTGGAGGCGGTGTGCTTGTTTGGACAGGGTTAAGCTGAGATGGGCGTACTGACCTGTACGTCATTCGGAATGGATCTCTGACTGCTCAAAGGTATAGAGACGGAATTCTTAGACCCTTGGTCGTGCCGTATATTGCTGCCATCGGCGACTCAGCCATTTTTATCGATGACAACGCCCGACCTCATCGAGAGTGTCTTGTGAATCAGATGCTTGAAGAGGAAACAGTAGAGCATATGGAGTGGCCGGCATGCTAACCGGATTTGAATCCGATCGAACATGCTTGGGACACATTAGGCAGATGCATTGTTTCTAGACCATAACCTCCGTTGATTCGCTTTCATTTGACAAATGCCCTTCTTGAAGAGTGGGGAAGAATCCCCCAAAAGCTCCTCGACCACCTGATCAATTCAATGCCCCACAGGTGTGAAGCCGTCTTGCACATTCGAGGTGACCACACATCTTATTAGACAAATGACAAAGTTCGTCAATGCGTATTTGTTCTTCTCCAAAAGATATGAGTATTGATGATTTTTTATGGCGCCAGTTGTGTTTCCTGTAAAAGTGATCTTTGCTACAGTAAAGCATGCTTTTTCACCTGTTCAATCCTTTATTTTCTTGTCCCTTTCATAAATATACCTTTATATTTTGCTGCATATTTACCAGCAGTTGTCTGTTTTCACTTCCTCCCCTAATTTTGTAAAATCACTTCCTCCCCTAATTTTGTTGAGCAGTGTACATGAGGGTTGTCCCAGAAGTAAAGTACACTTCTCAAGAAAAATTCATAGGATTGATGTTTGGACAAAACTTTTTAATAACATGACTGCAAACTATGAGTCACTAAACATTTTCTGCAAGTTTTTGGCTGAACCCAAAGGTACTTAGTATGCTGATTTCAAACATGACTACTATTTTTTCTCTAAGAATTTTTCACAAAATGGGTGTAAAGGTATGGGAAAACTGTTTATTTTCATATACTCTAATGAAAAATTTATTTTATTGAGAAAAAGTTAAAAAATATTTTTAGGTACAAAAACGTTACAAAGGAACCATTTTAAAACGTTATTTATATTTGCAAGACCTTATATTTTACCTTTTTCTAATCTCTTAAAAGCTTCGTTTGGTACTTTCTCTTCTGCACACACACACCTTGCGAGACTTCTCTGTGCAGCATCCTACTGTGGCCTGCCATCATGTTGATATTCCATCTTCCCTGGTATCGCCGTTTTATCTCATTTAACGTCTTGGTAAAATATTTCTCCTTGTTCCTCATTGATGGGTCCAAGGTTTTCAGGAAAGTAGCCCAAATTAGCGTTCAGAGAGTGCACCTTCAAGCTCATCGAACAACCTAATGCTTTGAATTTTTGTAGCTTGTTTCCTACTAATTGCTTATACAGGGTGTGCCATATAAAAGAGGCCCGAGTATAATGAACGACAACAGTCAGGCAATGTTACTATACATGGTAAAGAATAGTTGAAATGAGAAAAAACAGGAGTAATTTACCTGCGTTTACAACAATTGCTGAAAGTGCTGTCCTCCGACATCAAGACACAGCTGCACACTATGGAACATGTTGTTCGTAACATGCCACAACTCATCGGCAGTAATCTGCGCTATGGCATCCATAATGTTCACTTTTAATTCATCAAGGGTGTGCGGATAAGTCGACACCCTTGATGATCGGCTTATAAGTCGGCACGGAGTATAAGTCGAATGGATGTTTTTTCAATTTTCTTATCTTTATCCACAGATAAGTTGATCTTGAGCATAAAACAATGGTAGAACGAATAGAGTTTCCGAAATTCTGTTAATATGGCTTTAATATTTCATAAAATATTACAAAAAAAAGAAAGTGAAGTAATTTCTACTTGTTTTTTCACAAAAAAGTTGAATTTTGTAAGTTTAATTTTTCGTTACGAACTGTCACTACCGAATTCCTTCCCTACGACAGAACAGTCAGAGTAGCAGCCACACAAGGTGAAAAAAAAAACAGAAAAACAAAAACAAGGTCTCACAATACGCGTGTTCGCTGCTTTATTACGGAAATCTGATAGAAATCAATCATTGATTTTATTTCAGTTGAGAGATACAATTAAGAGATTTGCAGAGAGAAAAAAAGACTGCCTTTGGTAACAGCTGGTCATTGTTATTCTCAAAGCGTGTGCTCCTCCGGCTGTCGACACAATTGTCAACAGCCAATCAACTGCATGACCGCGACGTGGCAGGATAAATGGGATGCACCCATTGAAGTTCATGTGGCGAGTGGTCAGAAGCGTAGATTTCTGGTCAAACCTTCTGAGCTGAGCCTGGGCTCGAGCCTCAGATGATACATGCTTGCTGCGCTTGTCCAATGGTGCTGGCTCTATCTTTTCCCTGGAACCAGTGTTCCTAAATTAGGGACAGGCCACTGCTCATATCCCTTACATTTGCTCATGGTAGTCGTTAAACCCCGAAACAAAAAAAATATTTTAAAAAAGCAGCCAATGATATGAATAGTTGATGTATAATGAATTAAAGTTGAATTCCGTTCATACAAAACTGAAAATTTTGAAAATAGATATAATGATTTGTGTAATTTTAAGCTAGTTGCTTTGCTGTATTTTAAACTTATGACAGTTGCACCTTAAACAAAGCTGTCTAGAAATTACAAAGTCATGATATTAGATAGATGAGTTCCCTCCGTTTGTGACGTCGCTCTCATGTTACACGGACTGATACGTCGGCGTCATGTTTGATGTCATACACGACAACGTTGGAAAAAAATCGGAAGCCTCGGTTTCCGCGTGATATCACTAAAAGAAGAAACTCGTCTCTCTAATGTCATGGCTTTGTATTTTCTAGACGTATTGCTTTAACTGAGTTCTTAGCTAAGGATTCTGAAAGAATTTTGTACAACATAAATTCAAAATGTTTGAATTATTAATTAACTGCTAACGACCAGAGATCGGAGAAAAGAATGTGCATAAGAGATAAGATACTTACAATATAAATCCAAGGCTTTATTCCTTCACTCACTGAAAGGTGAAATCCACTGATACAACGTGTCTCTCAGGTCTTCACAGAGAATTCAATACAATGACGGCAATAGTCGATGACATGTACGTACCTCAACAAGCTTTATTCCAATGTTGGACAATTACTCGTGAACTGTACCACTCCACGTACATACATTGATGTCGATAAATTAAGTGGCAGAGGAAATATGAAATTTTGCGGACGTTGAAGTAGGCCTTTATTGGCGGAAAATCGCTGACGGCAGCAACCGACGTAAGAAGCAGATACGACTGATTGGCTGCCCATAATTTACATATGTGGAAACATTTGAGAGCACGAGATTGCTAAACAGTGATAAAAGCTGAAGCGATAGAGTTATCTTTACGTGTGTTAAATACTTGTTGTTGGCTATTTGTTGTTCTGGCGAGTCGCACAAGATCACGAAGAACACATCTCGATGATTTTACCCGTGGAAGAATTGTGGGGAAATGGGAAGCAGGACATTCAACGCGAGATGTAGCCAATGAGTTTGGAGTTGGCAAAAGCATAGTCGCACAACTGTGGAAACAATTTTCCGAAAGTGGAACAGCTACCAGACGGTACAGCAGTGGTCGACCACGCAAAACAATCCCTGCTGATGCTCGTTATCTAACTGTAACAGCGAAAAGATGTCGCAGCATAACTGCTGGCAGGTTGGCACGAGAGCTTCAAGCAAGCATGGGAACCATAATATGGCGCCTGACTGTGTCAAGGCGATTGAATAGTATTGGTTTGTATGCCCGCAAACTAGTAGGATGTGTACCTTTGACCACATCACACAAAGTGCAGAGGTATCCATGATGTCGTGAATACGCCAACTGGACTGACGAGCAATGGTCCAATGTCCTGATTTCAGAAGAAAGTAGATTTTGTTTTTTCCGATTCGAGGTGCCAATATATCTGGCGTGAAATACGCACTGCCTATTCTTCTACCGACATCGTGGAACCATGAATGCTCAGCATTATTGTCCGGATGTTATCGTTCTTCATATTCGCAATTTTCGTGGCGCTGTTGGAAATTCCTTCATCTTTATGGATGATAATTAATGCCCGTTGTCATCGTTCGGCCTGTGTTGATGACCAGCTCAACAGCATAGGAATAGACCGCATGGAGTGGCCTGTATACTCCCTGACCTTAATCCCATAGAGTATGTATGGGATGCCCTTGGGAGGCGCATGGCGGAACGCAATACCCCACCGCGTATCAAAAATGACGTGGTTATGGCGATGAAACAGGAGTAGCGCAACCTACCTCAAGATCTGATGGACAATCTTGTCAAGAGCATTCGAAACCGATGTCATGCGTGTACTGCAGTCAGGGGTGGACATATCTCCTATTAAACTTTGACAGAGGACAATACTCTAAGTGTTATGGCCGTTTTGCTTCTGCTTTGCCAAGGACCAAAAATGGTACGTTTTGTTCATGTACCCTATATTACCTGTACATTTACATGAACAAACGTCTGCTTCTTTATGTGTATAAAGTTTGGTTAAGTCTGTCTGTATGTCATATTAACATATTTATCATCATCATCCTGTCAGAAATTATTTTACCTAAAAATATAACTGCCCCTTAACTTATGGCCATGACTGTACATCTCCACAACTATACCAACTACAATCAATGTTGTAATTTTATCTTGCTGTGACCCACTGTCGGTGTTGGCAAATTGTTAAAGCTGTTCGGCGAAGCATTGTGTCGTTCAGTGAGAAAATGTTTTAGCAAGCAGGCGAAAATCCGAAAGCTTACCTGGAGAGGTGGAGCGGTTTCTCTGGTCTGGTCTAATGGGAAAAAAGAAAAGATTACCACAGAAACTTTGTGTAAGGGTCACACACAGCACTCTCATACACTCACTCACTTACACACACAATATTCTCTCACACTCACTTACTCACTCTCTCTCTCTTCCTCTCTCAAACACACACACATACTGACAGAGCTGACCTTCCATGACAATACATGGCCCCCTAAAAGCTTTTCCTATAAAAAAAATTAAAACATTGTGCCCAACCTTTAAATCACAAAGTGGGAAAAACAACTGAAAAATTGGCATTATTTTCCTGGCCTTCAACTGCCCTTCTTCGCGAGGAAAAGAGCTCCGTGCTTTTTAAATATCTAGTCTGGATAGAATGTTTCAAAATGAATTTGAGCCCTTCCCTTCTATTTAGGAGGCTTAACTCGATAAAAAATCTCCAGCTTGAATCATCAAATCCTTCCTAAGCAATATGACCTGTAATTCCTCTTTAAAATATCCGTTCATTCTTTTGCAATGCATGATTCTCCCTTCTTTTAAGAGGAACTTACCTTTATTTCACTTCATCAAGTCATTTATCCTGCCATTCCTTGTCTCACTGGCGATTTTTTTCTCAGAATATTATGGAAATATTACATTAAACAACACACACCCATTGCTTTTCACGATCAGTCAAAATTTCATTCCCTTCCTCTGCTTTTGAAATTCTAGTTGTTGTTCTTTACCTTTTGTCCTCCCTTGTCGCTCTCTCTTAAACTAGAACAAAACATTTATTTAATCTCCAAAGTCACGGCAAATTTTAATCACTATTGTGAAAACATATATTTGTCCGTGACGGAATCAAAATCGCGCCCCCTCACTCCGGAGTAAGTTGCTCTCCCATGGCTCTCTGTGTGTCACTCCCTATAATCGAATTGAACACGCCGTACTGTCGTGAAACTAATGTAAAATGCCATCGAAGCTACCAGCATGACTGGCATGCTGCAGGAGACTATGTTTCTGTTCCACCCATTTCGATCGTCTCACCTGACCTTCCATTTTAGTTCAAACGCCTACAGTTTCCCATTCGTCTTCGTTTCCTTATGAGTATCAGCAAGCACGGGGTCATTAAAATTTGTCGATTTTTTTGACTCAATCTGCAAATTTACGATTTTTTCTGTTTTGGTTGTTTCAAGGTTAGCAAAATCTAAAATCTCTTCCTTTTGACTTTAAAGGGAAAAGCACTCTGTTGTTGACTCAGATGCACTTCAAGGATAAACTTCTGCTTCAGAAGAACTGTACAGAAAACTGATCACAACACAACAGAAATGTAAAAGTTTCAATTATTTCCAAATTCTTATTTTCACAAAGATTTTCATGCAAATGGGTTGGCACAAGTATAGATTTTATTCTTTTTTTTTAAATTCCTTTCTTTTCATTACCGTAATGTATTTCCATTAAATGTTTTTCTGCAATGTACCGTAATAATATTTAGGGAAAAGTTCACAAATCGATGTATGGTTTTGCTAGTGAATAATGCTTTGTTTTTAACATGTTTAACATTTAGAAACATTTTTTCAACATATTTTCATGGTTTTCAGGACTTAAATAAAAGGCCTCTACAAAACAAACTCCGATTCTCTCTCTCTCTAAAACAAGAGTCTCCGTTCTTCTGTTCCAAAACATGGATAATCTACAAAACGATATCTTTCAGCTTAAGGTAGAAGACACTTACTTTAATGTCAACAAAAGACTTTACGCTGCTAGGAGTTCTTATTTTCAAGAATTGTTCTACGGACCATTCCGAGAGTCATCGTCGACATTCATCAATTTGCCATACGTAAATCTGTCTGCGTTTAGAAAGATTAATGAATTTCTTACAGCCGGTAATGTAGATTTATCAAACTGCAAAGGGGAATTGACATTAGATGTCTGGACTCTTGCCATCTACTACAGCATTCCTCTACTTGAAAGTACAATATTAAACAGATTCAGGAATTTGCGTAGAGACAAAAACGTACTGAAGTTGCTGTGCATAGAATTTGACTCTGGGATGCAGGAAGCACAAAACTGCTGTATGAACTATATTGATAGTCATGGAGAGTCAATATTAAATGGCTATGAATTGGGGCTTTTATCTGACGAGCTAGCAAAAGCGATTGTCGAAAGGAATACTCTGCTTGTAAAAGAAAAAACTGTGTTGAACGTAGTAATTGAGTGGAGCACAACTAACTCAAGCATGGAGTTGTATGAGCATATAAAATACAACAGAATGAATAAAAAAGAACTGTTCATGGTTATAAAAAACAGTCCATATTCAGTGCCACAAATGGTTATTTCAAATGCTTTTGACGCTGCTGAAAATAGGGATTCTGGGGAACGGGGCCTGAGAATAGTACAAGACATCGTCGCTCATTTTGATTATGGAAGTACAAAATCAGTTATTTTTAAAATAATTCTAGATAGATCAAGGTGGAAATTTCAGAGGTTATAAATATTATGGCATTGAGGTCGAATTAGGTGATTATTATGAAATAAATGACGTGTCATTCTCACTGCCTGATAGGGAAGGTGTGAGTTTTGCATACGCTTTAGAAACTTCTACACATAAACTATCGTGGTGGACTGAAGTTAACTATGCCAACCATCACTGTCATGGTGTGCAAAAACTGGTGTTTGACAGCAGGATAATTAAATATATCCGAATAATTTTAAATGATGAAACCCAACATTTCAGAGTTAGACATCTGAGATGTGAATTCACAAATGATGCACCACAGGCATACAACTGTTACATCAGACCGGATTGTAACGTAGCCTTGCAGTCAGCTGGTGGTCGGGTATTATCAGGAATACAAAAAGAATTCATGTTAAATGGCGAGACAGCAGCGTATTCAAGAATCACCGGTTTTACGTACCACCTTATTTCCGAAGGCATGATTGTTGTTCAGTTTAGTCAGCCATTTCTCGTCGATACTCTCCAAATGCAGCTATATGAACTTGAAGGAGCTGCATATTCTTATTTAATAGAAAGTTCTCTGGATAACATTAATTGGTCTGTGATTGCAGACAACCGAAGTAAACTGTGCACTGGGTGGCAACGATTTAAATTTCCATTAAAGCTTATGTCGTATATAAGAATACAAGGAACATTTTGCAACGTTGGAGACACATTCAAAGTCGTACATTTAGACTGCAAGTAATCAGCATGGATTTGATTAAGGCCTTTCGAGTAACATTCAAAAGGAATGCCCATGTTGGATTTCTCAACAGGACAGCCAGAGACTGTACATTTGGGCAGCCAGAGCGACACAAAATGCTGTGCAGAACTACGTAAAAAGACACGGGTTTCCTTGTAGGGTTTTCTGAACATGGCTCCATTGTTATCACACTGCTGAAGTTTTGGTTGGTTCAGAACCTCCTATGAACGCCGTTTCTCCGTTTGTGCTTTGAAGTTTTGACATCACTCAATTCGTCCTGAAAGGAACTAATTGTCAGGATTAAAAGGTGGGCCCATGTTGTGGCTTCTCAACAGGACAGCCAGAGACTGTACATTTGGACAGCCAGAGACTGTACATTTGGACAGCCAGAGACTTTAAATTTGGACAGCCAGAGACTGTACATTTGGACAGCCAGAGACTGTACATTTGGACAGCCAGAGCGACACAAAATGCTGTGCAGAACTACGTAAAAAGACACGGGTTTCCTTGTAGGGTTTTCTGGACATGGCTCCATTGTTATCACACTGCTGAAGTTTTGGTTGGTACAGAACCTCCTATGAACGTGATTTCTCCGTTTGTGCTCCGAAGTTTGACATCACTCAATTCGTCCTGAAGAGAACTAATTGTCAGAACTGAAGGAGAGATATCTGGAAGCGCAACTTGAATCGACAACCGTGAGAAAACGTTTGTGATTATGAAGATTTTGTCTTTCAAGAAGACCTGGACTCAAGGACATACAAAATTTATCAATAAATATAAATGTATCTATGACTTTCAATTTACTTGTTTCTAGAAGTGCTTGAGTATTTATTTATTTATTTATTTATTTATTAAAACTCTTTTGCTGTACAATAACGCAATACAACACCCAAATGAACGAACAATATGTCACATAATCTAAGGTTAATAATAACAAGAATATACACTGCTGTCCCCCCCCGCCCAAATGCAACACCAAGAAGGACACGAGATAGCAAAGCCAGATTTACTGGACACATAACAACAGATACAAAGATGAAACGATTGAGTTTACAGGCCCGTGCGACTTGCGGAACACACAGACATCAATAGTTCGTGTGGCCCCCATGGCTGGCAATAACGGCCGCTACACGCCGCGGTATCCAACTAAAGAGGCTTTGGATGTGGGATTGGGGTATGTCGGTCCAGGCTGCTTCCACACGTTGCCACAGTTCATCAGGCGTAGCCGCGGGTGGTGCTTGCCGGGCCACTCGGTTGCCGATCAGCAACCAGTCGTGTTTGATTGGCGACATATCGGGAGAACAGGCGAGCCACGGCAGCAGTGACACCTGGTGGGCCGTGAAGAAGTGTTGCACGAGGCGTGCCACGTGCGGGCGTGCATTGTCCTGTTGAAACGTGGCCGTTGGCAGGTCCTGCAAGTAAGGCAGGACTACAGGCTCCAAACCGTCGGAGATGGTGCGGTGGCTGTTGAGTATACCGGCAATGCGTGCCAGAGGGTTGCGGGTGTCATATCCAATTGCACCGCAAACCATAACGCCAGCCGACTGACCAGTATGGCGATGCATAATGCAGGTGTAATACAGTCTCTCGCCGCGGTGCCGCCACACGCGGATCCTACTATCGTGGTGTTGCAGGCAGGAGCGGGATTCGTCGGAGAAAATGTCGTGCCATTCCGTAGTCCAGGTGCGGCGTTCAACAGCCCACTGCCACCGCACTCTCCGGTGGTGTAACGGCAATGGTAATCGGAGCAATGGGCGCCGTGCGACAAGTCCTCGCTCCTGCAGACGACGTCGAACGGTACGTGCTGACACAGGTTGTTGCGCAACACACCCTAATTCCTGCACTAACGTCCGTGATGTGGCGGTGCGAGCTGTCAATGCCCGCAGCACAACATGCCGGTCCTCTAGTTCGGTGGTGTGCCGCGGCTGCGGTAATCGCTCACGTCCGTCCGTCCGTCCCTCCTGTACCCACCGAATCCATACTCTCCTCACTGTGGCTGGATGTCGTCCCACACGGGTACCGATGTCTTGGTACGATTAACCGCTGTCGCGATAAGCCATTGTTCGTCCTCTGTCGAACTCCGAAACGTGCTAGAATGACTGCCGTATTCTGCGACGAGGCATCAGAAAGCTTCCCACGCACAGGTCCGGCAGCACAACACACTTCCACTACTTACACCCCACCTTCTGTGCACCCTTCTTATAGTGCTTCTCGGTGGCGTGCCGGGCGCACATGATTTGCATATACCCTGCAATGCTGATCGTTTGCATATCCTCTAGCCGGTGACGCATGCTGCGAATTTCAGGCCAATCGGATGCTTCCTTCTTGGTGTTGCATTTTGGGTGGCCAGCAGTGTATAATACACCAATGAAACCAACATAAGTAAGACAATTTTCCAGTTTTTAACAATATAATTCCTATGTTACGAAGATAAATACTTTACAATATGAAATACAGGAACAAATTCACACTCAAATGTTGTCAATATGCCTAAAACACCTTCAATATAAATTTAAAATGTACAGCAAGGAGCCAGGGAAAAAGGCTAAATTGTAAACCTGACAAGTCCCTGATCTCCTCTGAAATTTAAAAAACAACAACATTATTTTAAGTCCAGTCGAGACAACGAACATGATATTAAAGTATGCACTAAATAACATTTAGAAAGCCCAAGACAATAAAAATCTCTTTCCTTCCCTTTCCCCTCCCTTTTTTATACACAATTTTCAATAAAAAAAACTCCTCAACAGGGTTCTACGTCAATTCGTCGCGTGCGTCAATTCGTCGACTGCGTCAATTCGTCGCGCGTCAATTCGTCGACTGCGACGATTCGTCGCGCGTCAATTCGTCGCCTACGCCAATTCGTCGCGCGTCAATTCGTCGACTGCGTCAATTCGTCGACTACGACAATTCGTCGCCTGCGTCAATTCGTCGACTACGACAATTCGTCGCATGCGTCAATTCGTCGCGTTTTCAGATTTTGGTTCCATACAAAACGAATGCAGGAAAACGTACGATTTCGAACGTCTTGCTCCCTGATCAAATTTATAAAGTTTGGACACGCAGACAGGATAGGAATATTACGTTTTTCTTTGGCACTAAAAATATTAGACGGTAAACGGTTTTTGGAACGGGGCAGGGCCCGGTTGGTCAAAGCCCCCCATATACAAAATTTTCGTAAAATCTACAATTTTCAATTCAGAACCACCAAATCTGGTATACTATCTCGTGGTATTCTAACTTAGACTATAGACGGTTTTGGGAAGCGGTTGGAGAGGGGGTTTAGAGCCCCCCCTACAGAATTGCCGTACAGTTTTCAATTCAGAAACACCAAATCAGGTATCCTATCTCATAGTACTCTAACTTAGACGGTTGTCGGTTTTTGGAACGGGTCAAGGCCCGGGAGTCAGAGCCCCCCCCCTACATACAAAATTTTCGTAAAATCTAGTTTTCATTTCAGAACCATCAAATTTGATATCATGAAACTCTAACCTTGACGCTAGACGGTTTTTGGAAGGGGTCGGAGCCCCCCATAAAAAATTTCGTATTATCTACAGTTTTCATCTTAGAACCTCCAAATTTGGTATACTATCTTATGGTACTCTAACTTAGACGGCATACCGTTTTTGGAACGGGTCAAGGCCCGGGGGTCAGAGCCCCCCACATTCAAAATTTTCTTAAAAACTACAGTTTTCAATTCAGAACCACCTAATCTGGTATACTATCTCATGCTACTCTAACTTAGACGCTCGACGGTTTTTGGAAGGGGTTGGAGCCCGGGGGTCAGACCCCCCAATAAACACTTTTTCGTAAAATCTACAGTTTTCGATTTAGAACCACCAAATTTGGTATACTATCTCATGGTACTCTAACTTAGACGCTAGACGGTTTTTGGAAGGGGTTGCAGCCCGCGGGGTCGGAGCCCCCCCCTCTTAAAAATTTCGTAAAATCTACAGTTTTCATCGTAGAACCACCAAATTTGGTATACTATCTTATGGTACTCTAACATAGACGCTAGACGATTTTGGAAGGGGTTGCAGATTTTTTTGTGAAGGGGGTAAGGACCCCTTTTATAAAAAAATCGCAAAATCTAGCTTTCAATTTAGAACCACCAAATTTGGTATACTATCTCATGGTACTTTAAATTAGACGGTCGACGGTTTTTCGGAAGGGTCAAGGCCCTGGGGGTCAGAGCCCCCCCCCGCCCCGCACACACACAGACATACAACATTTTCTTAAAAACTACAGTTTTCAATTCAGAACCACCAAGTTTGGTATCATGAAACTCTAACTTAGACGCTAGACGGTTTTTGGAAGGGGTTGGAACCCCGGGGTGAGAGCCCCTCCCCTCCTCATAAAAATTTCGTAAAATCTACAGATTTCAATTTAGGACAACCAGATTTGGTATACTACTTATGGTTATCTAACTTAGACGGTAGACGGTTTTTGGAAGGGGTCGGGGCCCGGGTCAAGGTAGCCCCATGCAAGATTTTCGTAAAAAGTTCCGTTTTTTACTCTTAAGAATACACTATCTACGTTCTAAGGCGCTCTTTGGCCCTTTGAGGGCCTTGCACCATAAACCATCAACCAACCAACTAACCAACCTACGGTCTAAGTTAGGGACTGTAGATAACAATAAAGTGCAAAAATATGCGTTTAATGGTGTATTAAAAACACAAATTTATATAGTTTAGCTTTCACTACCAACGAGCGGCTTATCAGAAAGAAATATAATGTAATGTAAACAGAGAGTTCCAGACATTCAAAATTCAAAACGGTAAGAAAAAGATGATCAATGCCAATGTGAAGTCGTGTGCATGCGACATCACATAGGTACATTGCATTTCTGTGTCGCGGGATTCACAGAAGCACACGCCAGATGTACGGCAGTTCTACAGATGTCTCCTAGAAGGTAAGTATTCCCATTCCATTTTTCTTTCTTTTTGTTTCGCAAAATTAAATTAACTAAATCAAAAAATTTAAAATAAGTTTACTGGAAAATTGCAGGAATATCTTTTTCATTCATTAACTTTCACCCGCTGAACTTGGTGATTCCACAAATAGTAATATGTACCTGGAAAATAACTGGTATCCCTGCTAGTACAAATTATATTAGTGATTTATTTGCGTCCAGTTCAATCTAGTATGTCCACAAGAGCGTTTGGGGCCGTATGAAAAATACATTTCAACGTGTGCCGCTACGGCGGCGGAGTGATCTAGGCGCTGGCTTCTGACCACTTGTCGAGAAGGATCCTGGTTCAAATCCCGGTGAATCATGGACGTTGTGCTTGACTTCTGGCACTGGCTGTCACCCTTCCCAGGAACCAGTGGCCCAAAATTGGGAACGTCCGACTGCTTATAGCCCACTGAATTGATCACGGTGGTCGTTAACCCCCCCCCCCCAAAAAAAAAAGATTGCCACGTGTCCATTGCTATTTGTTGTGGACCGTACAAAAAGTATGTTTTTGATATCAACGTGTCCATTTCCATGTAGGCTGGCCATAAAATGTTAGGGGACCGTACAAAATTGCACTTTTGTTTTCACCTTGTCAGCGCTTCGGTATATGGTTGAAGTATACGTATATATAGTTGGGCCATTTCAGCACGTAGTTTGGTTTATATAGAAAATCAAGATAATGTTACATTTTTACTCAGCTACAACACATTAATCCCAAAGGCTATTTGTTGAAATCTTTAATCCGCCGTGCTCATATTCACAACGTTAACATAACATGTCAAGTTATTAATGTTGCAGTTTTACCCTGTCACAAAACTTTAGTTACAAGACCTTAGGCGTAAACTTTTTTTAGGAATTTTTAGTCCGACGTATTCATAAGGTTTCGATAACATGCCAAGGTTATGGTACTGCGTTTTGACTGAGGCACAAAAATTAATAAACAGGCCTTAAGCCTTTTTATCAGTTTTCAATCAACCGTGCTCATATACATAAAATTTTCAGAGAAAGTCAAGTTTACTGTGTTGCGCATTTACTCGAGTACAAAACTATAAACAGCCATTAACTTTCACCCGCTGAACTTGGTGATTCCTCAATTCATCCATTAACAAGTCTTTCAAGTTATTGTATGCTATGGTCATATTGATAATGTTTGATGACAAGTCAGGTTAATGATGTTGCACTTATTAAAGACTTAAAAAGGTGTAGAGGCTAGTAATTATTATTTGAAGTCTAAGTAAAAGCTCATTTTTAACTTGACTCGTCATAAAATCCTTATGAATATGGCATTTATTTTATTTTGTACATTTTACAAAGCGTATGCATTTTTTTTTGGCATTTGTTTTATTTTGTGTTGTACTTGTTACATAGCGTTTCGCATTTTTGTAATGCTTGTGACTTGTGATTGCATTTTGAATTTTTATTTGTTTCACATTTTGGATTGCATTTTGAATTTTTATTTGTTTCACATTTTGGATTACTTTTTGACATTTTATGTTTTGACTTGCTATTTTGAAAATTTTGTCTTTTTTAATTTTGCGTTGTGTTTTACATTCTTGCATCTTCGGCGGAATTACATTCTTGAAAAATTCAAATACAAGTTAGTAAAAGGTATAATTCAATTAGTGAGAAATACCAGCACATTTTAGTAAAGGGTAGAATTATATGAAATTCCTCTTAAAAAGTCCAGCATGTTAACATTGTCTCTGTGCACCAAAGAAGTTCGAATTCCTTTTTATCTTGCCAGCGTTTCTCTTCTGGGTGGATTTGTTGGAATCTGTGCTATCACTTTCGATTTTAGCCATAGTTGTTCTCTGCTCTTTCGCAATTTCACTGATTTTTTCGTACAGTCACAGTTTTTCTCTCCCAGAATTGTATTCCAGCGTCTGTCTAATCTTTCAAGTTCGTTTTGTGTTCTAGGAAAGCCAAATAAATTGTTTTCACTTACTGACCAAATTGTTGGCGGGAACAGCGGAGGGCTTCTGCTCGGATTGTTTCTTCTGCTTCCACGAAATTTTCCAAGAACATAATTTTCCTCAAACCACTGAACTACAGAATCTGCATATTCTAGTAAAATTGATTTCACTTCTTCAAAAGCAGCTGGAATTTCATCAGATGAAAAAAATGCGAGTGCTTGCAAATGTCTGACTTTGAGAGCAAACTCACTGTTTTCCCTATATTCCAAGGCTATGCCAGAGGATGGATATTCCTCAGCACATTTTTTCCGAGATGAAACCAACAACATTTGTGTGTGCTGCTTCCAAATTCCTTTTAAGCAGCATCATAACGGTAGCTATTTCAAAATCTATTATTATGCGTATATTGTGGTGCAAGCTGGATATCATAGTCTGATGCATAGTCTTGTAAATCCTACAAAAATACTGTATAATAGTATTATATTCTTTATACTTGCTGGAAAGTAACCCATAAACTAGTGGGACAAGTCTGTGCATCTCTGGATTCGTTTCAACCAAAAGCATGAATGGAACATAATTGCCTAAAAAGTGTAGGACAAGTTTCAAATGTCCCATCCATAATCCAGAGGGGTGCTTCTTTAAGCTTTCGTAAATTATTCTCTGTTAAAAATAAAATAATTCTTTGATGTCCAAATGCGCTATCTCTGCCAAGAAAATTTTCTCCATCTTCTCCTGTAAATTTATTGGGGCATCGATCCGTTCTGAAGTCGTAGGCTCCGCAGGCATGTCTTGGCACGTCTTCTCTTTTTTACAACTTGCCTTAGTGCATCCATATTAGGCATGTAAGCTGCATTTACTGTAGCCATTGACGTTGTCACGGTTTGAATAATTTGTGCAGGGGCTTCGTCCGTATTTCTCGCTCGTTCTTTTATTTGCGCTCTTGCAACATCACTTTTCTAAGCAACATCACTTTTCTCCGGTCTTGGAGCATGATTATGTGGTTTCTCATTGCGCATCCTGTGTTCATCTCCAATAAGAATAGTACTAGCAAAGCCAGTACAATTTCCATAATTTCTTTCAACACAGTGACAATACCGTAAATCACCTCGCACTCTGTTATGGCAAAATAAATACCCTTTCCATTTCAGCAAATCATTTTCTTTTTGTGAGTTAACTATTTATGTTGCATTCTTCATCTGCATAGTGCCGTCGGAAAACAATGCACTTTCTCTTTCCAAAATATTTAGAATGATATATTTCCACTATTAAAAGCCTTTGATTCGGTGAAACCATCAGCAGTTACCACGGCTCTGAAATCCTGCGGTATTGAAGATGCATACATTAATATTATTAATAACATCTATGAAAATGCAAGTGCAAAGATTCGGCTGTTTGAAAATACAACACACATAAAAATTGGAAAGGGAGTGAGACAAGGTGACACCATATCTCCGAAGCTCTTTAATGCCACATTGGAAAATGTCTTTCAATCACTGAACTGGGAAAACAAAGGGATAAAGATTAATGGAGATTATCTAACCCACCTTCGTTTTGCTGATGACGTAGTCATTTTTGCAACTACCCCATCAGAGCTGCAGAGTATGATCCAGGAACTTGCTGACAAGAGTAAAGAAGTGGGATTAAAAATGAACTTTCAGAAGACAAAAGTGATGTTCAATGCTTTTACAAGAAATGAAGATTTATCGATTGATGGAGAAAAGCTGGAGATAACAGATACGTATGTTTATCTTGGACAGCAGATATCAAGTGAGGGTCACATTGATGAAGAAATTAATCGGCGTACAAAACTTGCCTGGAGAGCTTTTGGAAGAAACAGCATAATTTTCAAGAGCAATATGCCATTATGTCTTAAAAGAAAAGTGTTTGATCAATGCATCCTTCCAGTGCTTACGTATGGTGCAGAGACGTGGACCTTAACTAAAAGAGACATACAAAGGCTGCAGACAACTCAAAGAAGCATGGAGAGGTGCATGCTTGGTATAACCAGGAGCGATAAGAAGAGGAACTCGTGGATCCGAAAAATGACGAGAGTGGAAGACATCATGATCAGAGTTAAATCCCTGAAATGGCAATGGGCTGGACATACTGCCAGAAGGACAGACCATAGATGGACAGCCGAAAATTTTAGATTGGATTCCAAGGGACAGGAAAAGACCCAGAAAAAGACCACATGGGAGATGGGTGGATGAAATTCGTAAATATGCGGGAGTGACATGGAGGAGACTGGCACAAGACAGACCGTTGTGGAGGAAACTTGGGGAGACCTTCGTCCAGCAGTGGATTGATAATGGTTGACAATGATGATGATGATGATCACTTGACAACGCACAACAATGGTTTCAACAAGCACGTTCTCTGTTCTCCAGTCAACTACGAACTAATGAGCAATCATTCAATAAAACACTCAGAATACAGACAATCATGTGAAGCTTGTTCCTCCAGTTAGGGTTTAAGCGATGCTCAAGATTTTCGTACCTGCGGTCACAAGAAGTGGTTAATTTTAAGGATCGGCATCTTATCTTTTGTTTTTCCAAAACGCAGAGGTACATGTATTTTACAGATGGGACGCTCCAGGCGGGGGATCAACAGATGCGAAGAACCCGGGAGCCAGGTTCCGGAGGCGGCAGCAGGCGCGGACTGGGCAGCTGTATTCTGGGCCGGTAGGCGTCATGCTAATTCTCAAAAATAAATTCAAATTTTTTGTGTTGCATATTGCGTATGAAATAAAATTGTTATACTGAAAAGACAATTTGTTTACCCCGTAACATATTAAACGAAACCTACGTCCCTACGTGCCAAATGACCTGTAAGCCAAACACAGTTTTTCATGCAACACCTTCCCCCGACTTTCAAAGTTCAGATCTGTCTCGTTCGACTTATTTCCTGTACCGCCCCTCTCTTTCGCTAATTGCAGTTAATTACCGAGAAATTGGTGTTTTACGTTGGGGTGTATTGCCGTCTGTCCTGAAGACTATAGTGAAAACGGTGAACCCCAGGGGAAAATTCCATCAAAAGCAACAGAAATCCAATGCGAGAGCAAAACTTTGTTCGTTGGCATTACATCCAAGCAATTTAGGCGAAATAAGAAGTGTGTTTTTCTACTACGACACCAGAAGATTGACGCGAATGCTCAGGCAATTACGATACAGATGTGTCCTTAAGACTTCTCTTTCAAGACGTCCAAAGGCCGGCACTAGGGGATGGGGAGGGATACAGTGCGGATGCTCTTTTTTGTTGCAGTTAGAAATTCTTAAGCTCATTCTTCCTTAAAACTTTGCCTGGTTGCCAGTAAGTACTACTGTCTCATGCCTCAACCATTGCACAGATTTGTTGTTTTTGTTTTCATTCTTTGAGTTAACAGCGGGAAAATATCTGAACTGCGTTGTTTCAGTTGGAAATATTTTATTTTACTTCAGCAACAGGGCTTCACGTATAATTGCAAAATACTTCGATAGAATAAACATACCTTACATAAAGAGTTTGCATGAGAAAATAGATTAATAATAAGGAAAATATTCTAAAACCAAAAAAAGAAATTGCGGAGCCGAAAAAGCTAGGTAGAGGAAACAAAAGGCTCTAAGAAAAAGTTCATATTTAAAGAAACCTGTAGTCGCTTAATGAGTAAGTGGTATAACTCAATACAAAATCATGTGCTGTATTTGAAAAAAAATTATAAGCAAGTAGGCATCGTGACTGTCCACAGTTTCCCCTTTTCATCCTGTCGACATTACAACCACCACAGAAAAGAAAATAACAAAAACATAACAAAAACACCCATACAAAGTAAAATGCCCAAAACATAAAAAGAAGTAACCACACAAAATGAAATGCCCAAAGCATTAAAAAAAACTGCAACCACACGAAACAAAATACCCAAAACATGGTAAGAAATTCTGTTGAAAGCACAATGAAGGTATACGATAGGAGAAATATATGTTTTTGAAACTTAATACAAGTGTCAAAACTGAAATAAAAAGAAAGAAAAAAGAAATATTCCAAATTTCATTGTTACTTTAGATATTTTGACCTGTTGACATTTCGTAAATTGTACTTGCACTCGGTCAAAAAATATTACTTATAAGGAATCTTTAGTAACTCTTAATCGCTGTGGTCGTATTTTTAAGGTTTGCATAACAAATCAAGTTAATAATGTTGCGCTTTCACTTAGGCACCAAATGCTAATTATTGACCGCTAGGCCTAGGCCTTTTCAATAATTTTTGATAAGCGTAACACTCTTAAATTGATTTGTCATGCAAACCTCATATAATCACAGCATTATAAAAATTACTATAAATGCATATGCCTAGGTCTCGGGCGTATCTATTAATGCTTTGTGCTCGAGTAACATTTAAACAGAATTCATTTTATTTTCTATGAAAACTACATAAATATCAGCTCGGAGGACTGAAAACTATTAAAAATCTCTAGGCCTAGGGTCTGCTTAATAGTTCCAACCTCAGAAAAGCGCATTGCTAAAATCTTGGACTTCTATGAAAACATTATGAAAATTAGCACGGCACACTGAAAATTGCTAAACAGGCCCAGTCCTAGGGCTTTCTAATTATTGTTTTGTACCTGACTAAAAGTGCAACATTATCTTTAGTTCTTACTAGCAGGGGTACCCGGTATTTCCCAGGTAAATATTACTATTTCTAAAATCACCAAGTTCAGCGGGTGAAAGTTAATGAATGAAAAAGCTATTTCCGTAAATTTCCAGGAAACTTATTTTAAATCTTTTGATTTAGTTAATTTAATTATACGAAGCAAAAAAGAATTTACATTATTTACATTACATTGTCTTTCTGCCTGATAAGGCAACCGTTGGTGGTGAAAGCTAACGTTTATTAATTTGTGTTTTTAATACACCATGAACCGGATATTTTTTCACTTTATTGTTATCTACGGCCTCTAACCTAGACCGTAGGTGCGGTAATGGAGTGCTATATTGGGATACAGTTCTTAAGAGTAAAAATTGTAATTTTTACGAAAATTTTGAATGAGCCCCCTTCACACCGGGCACCGACCCTTTCTGTTATGGTGAAAAAAAATCTCATTTATTTTGAGTATATTGAATTGATGCTATTTTATTAAAAGCATTACTATATTTATGCTGGTATTGAAATTGATATGGAAATTATAGAAAATTTTTATTATTTGGGAGATGGGTGGATGCATTTCGAAACAAAAATATTTTCTAAGTATTAGAAGGCCATGAACATCCTAAACAAAAATGCATCTGAAAATTTACATTCCACAAGAAGTTATTGGAAAGTTTGCGTTGTTTATGTTCAAGCAGAGTTGAGTCACCTGAAAGTGCAAAAATAAGTGAATATTGTTGCATGTGTATGAAAATGTGTCACTATAAGTCATAGGATAAAATGTACTCGTTCAATAACAACTTGTGGGGGCGGTGAAAGTCAATTTAAAAGGATAGGACAAAAATTGCAGTTATGAAATACCTTATAAAACCAGGATTCGGATCGATAGCCTTAGTCAAGCTAAGGTGGGGTACATGGGACCAACTCATGGAAGACAACAGCACACAAAAATTTTCACACTGCACTAATTTTGGACTTTTTTTGAAAGGCTACTGCCTGTATTTATTATTTTTCTTTAAAAACTTAATAAGGTCATTTAGTGGACAATCAGATGGCATTTCCTTTTTGTTGTTTGCTAAAACACAGCAGTATAAAAACAGAATCTCAATTTCTTTTCTACTTCTCTTTGGCCACTGGCCCTATGAACAGCACAACTTTACATATTTCAACACAGTTGGTCTGAACACTAGGCATGCATCCAAAATTATACCATGATTCACATAGCTTACACAAAAAAAGATACTGGATTATTTTTAATTCCACCAGGTGGACAAGTTTTGTTCTTTTGAAACGTACTCTCTTCTCTCTCACCTAGTTAGCTCAATGACAAATTTACAATTTTACACTTATTGATTTAAATTTACAGCACCTAAACAATCTTAGCAAACTCCGCAATCTCCCAGACCAGCTTCGAAGACTTCAATTTAAATTTACAGTTATTTTAAGAGCCACAAATTATACTTTAACAAATCTACTATCAGCAAGTAAACAAACCAAGTAAATTATCCTCAAAACAGAATTTACACTGAGCACAAGCATTAATTAACATTACATAACCTATAGAACTACCCTGAATGAACCCACTTCACTTATAAAGAAACCTCACTAACTAATCTTAAAAATTATCACTATTCATAACATCACCATAATTCAGAAATTCAAACAATCTTCTTGCACTAGCTTGCTCATAAAAATCACCTCACTCTGCACTTCACATAATAGCTCAAGATACTTAATAACTCTATACTGTAAACAAAAGCTCAAAATACCAATTAACTAAATTTCCAAACTAAATATCAAGTTCACTAACACCAACAACCAGAATTTAGAATTTACATCCCTAGCACTACAGCAAATCATAAACAAATAAATTTAGATACTTTAAATCACCAAACAAACTTAAATTTAACACCTGCAGTGAGTTACTGAGGTAGCGGTGAGGCGAATACTCTCAGTTCAGACACTACCCTGGGTTTTGAGAACCAACACAGGAAGAAAATACCAGTCAGGCTGAAGGCGTGAAATTGGGTCGTGAATCCACTTTCAGCCTATGAAAAAGGAAAGGGAAAAAATCTTCAAGTGCGACACATCATCATCAGGCACAGAATTTCCTCTAACATGATCTCACCACATTTCTTGAAGCAACGCTCGACCGACCCTCGCTGGCAGTACATATCTCCGTGAGCAGCGAAACTACTGGGGGTGGGGGGGGGTGTTGAAGACAAGTTTTCCCCCAAAAACCACGTCCTCAAGGATCTCCCTTTTCGAACCAATGCATGATCCCACCTTGATCAACCACGCCTGCAAGAGCCTGTCGTACTTCAACCCTAAATACTCCAGGCACATCTGGCCCAGAACCAACACAACTATATCCCAGGAAAAATTCACTTATCTCTCTATATATCCCAAGAAAAATTCACTTATCTCTCTATATATCCCAAGAAATCCTAAATCACAATATTCACATATATCCCAGGAAAATTCACTTATCTCTCTCCACATATATCCCAGGAAAATTCACTTATCTCTATATCCACATATATCCCAGGAAAATTCACTTATCTCTATATCCACATATATCCCAGGAAAATTCACTTATCTCTATATCCACATATATCCCAGGAAAAATCACTTATCTCTCTCCACATATATCCCAGGAAAATTCACTTATCTCTATATCCACATATATCCCAGGAAAATTCACTTATCTCTATATCCACATATATCCCAGGAAAATTCACTTGCAAGGAAATTCTTCTGCACCATGGCAATGCGCAGGTCCACTGCAGACAATAACACTGACCATTTACATAACCCACTAAATATTTTCACCTTATTGAAAATTAAAATTACATTTAGACTTTGAACCTTATAGTAAAAACAAGAAAAATTAGGCCAAAGAAAAGAACAATTAATACTGGAACTGGTGAGCAAAAGTGTGTCTTCTCAACCCATGATGTTCATTCTTTTTGTGAAATACTAAACTTGAGAACAAAAAATACTTTAACTTCTATACTGCACATCATATCGCATCCTGGTGAAAATTCCCTACTCAGAGCCCTCTGCCCTAGGACAAGTTCCCGGCTTGCCCTAAGATCACCCCTTTCCAATGGGAGATTAACACTCATCTGGAGCATGTAAAATACTGGTCCTCAAATAACACACCTCCATCTTAATTTCGACACTCAACACTCCAAGAATGTAAACAGCACTTTAGGTTTCCAATTTCATCACACTATAATATGTTCCCAAAATCCCAATATAAATCATCCCATAATTTATCTTCACTCAAAAAAAAAAATAACTCAACGCTGTAAAAGACTAGAGAGAAATGTTTACTATTATTTTATCACATACGGCATCACAATAACACTGCTTTTCAATTATCACATGCCCAACTAAACTATTATCGATGCACCAAAATTCACTGTGCCCAACTATTAAACTAAATTTTTTCGATACATTAAAATTTACTGGCCTGGGAAGTTGCTAAACTACCAGACATGACAACACACACAAAAAAAAACATAAATGAAAGCATTTTCAACTCCCCTCTCTTTTTTTCTTTCTTTCTTTTTTTCTGAATTCATACCTGAGTAACTAATAAATTTTAATTTTGAAAGCTGAACGACAACACAGCCATAATCAGAGGCAAAAAAAAACTTGCTCTTTTTCTTTTTTGTTTCTTATGCTCAGCTCGAAGTTTAGGTATCCTGCGTGGGATGTTATATATCAATACAGAAAGATATGGACTAAAACATTACCTTCGAGCTGGCGTTCTTTTTTTTTCTTTTTTTTTTTTTTCACCACAGCTTACAGTCCTGGCACAACCACAGTCTCGTTAGTATTTCTTTCCTTTCTTCCTCCCAGTTCCCTTCCTTAAACGGTTAATAGCCGAGGTAACCATTTTCGAAACTTCGGGATGAGATGGAACCTTTATTTATTTATTTTTTATTTTTTATTTTTTTTTTCTTCGGCCTTTGAAGCAGGCCTCCTTTTCGGAGTAGCAACCGAAGGGGAAGCTGTAGAGGCTGGGCCCACTCTTTCCGGGATTTCCATAAGGGAGAATGCATGTCCCCCTTCAGCCAAGAACTTTCCACTAACGACATTGTCCCAGCCTGCAGCCTTCCGCCATTTAGTTTTTCAGGGCGAGGTTCCCGGCCGGCGGAATGCCGCTTTAACTGCGTTCTACATCGTCAAAATTTTCAATAGGCAGCCCAGATCCAGAGTGTCCCCTTGTGGTGGACTGGTGGTCAGCAAAGGCAGTCAAGAAAATCCACTTTTTTCCTGTGGGTACTCTCCCACCAAAAGGCTAGGAGAAAAACTCCGCCGTCCTCTCTCTCTCTCTCTGCCGGCCAGCAAGAAGACCAGCACAAAAGTGACTTCTCTCAACGGATAAAACTCTGGGTGCTTGAAACCGCTGACCCCTCCCATTGGTCGAAACTTCAGCCTAGCAACTAACGACTCCCCAACGGAATTTCACTCCCTCGCAAGCCAGGGGTGACACACTGACCTTCACACGTAGGGACCCCGCTTTTGACCCTGAGGTCTAAAAATAGATTCTGTTGCTGAATTCCTTTACCCAAAAGACGAAAAGTTGTTACACTTTTGGGCGACTTTTTCACGACGTTTGGAAACAGGAACGCAAAAAATGGCGAATTCTTGCCTTGCAGAAAATCACTAATTTTAATTTTCTTTCTCTCTCGTTCCGTGATGTTAAACTAAAATTAATTTTGATTCTCTGAGCTGCACACCTACTCGCCTTTTCCTATCGCGATAAAAGAACAGATAAACTAATTATTTTCGAAAGCCCAAAGTCAGTTAAATCAAATATTATTCTTTTTTTTTTTTTTTTTTTTTTTCACCAACATGAAATTTTGTTTTCCTGGTTGTGATTAAGACAAGCGAATTTTGCGCACGAATACTCCTGCCTTTCAACCCGGAATTTTCTTCTAACGTATGTCATGGGAGAAAATTTTTGCATTAATTAATCTCCGATAAACCAACAGAAAGATTGATCAGGCCTCTCTGAAATTCACCAGAGGTTAAAATTTTCGCCATGACAACGGGCACCGACCCTTTCCGTCTGCGGTCTAAGTTACAATACAATGAGGTAGTGTACTAAATTTGGGCGTTCTAAATTCGAAACTGCAGGTTTTACAAAAATTGGCATTGGGGGGGGGGGGCTCTGAACCTCTGGTTCCAACCGTTTCCAAAAACCACCTGCATTCTCATTTAGAGTATCATGACATAGTATACCAAATTTGGTGGTTTTAAATTGAAAACTGTAGATTTTACGAAAAATTTTATGGGGAGGGCTCTGACCCCGTGCCTGACCCGTTCCCAAAACCGTCTACCATCCAAGTTAGAGTACCATGAGATAGTATACCAAATTTGGTTGTTCCAAATTGAAAACTGTAGATTTTACGAAAATTTTGTATGGGGGAAGGATCTAACCCCCGGGCCCCGAGCCGTTCCTAAAATCGTCTACGGTCTAAGTTAGAGAACCATGATATGGTATACCAAATTTGGTGGTTCTAATTGAAAACTGTAGATTTCAAGAAATTCTTTATGGGGGGGGGGGGGGGGGGGCTCTGAACCCCGGGCTCCGACCCTTCCCAAAAAACCATCTACCGCCTAAGTTAGAGTCCCATGAGATAGTATACCAAATTTGGTGGTTCTAAATTGAAAACTCTAGTTTTTACGAAACATTTTTATGGGGGGGGGCTCTTACCCCGTGCCTGACCCGTTCCAAAAACCGTCTACCGTCTAAGTTAGAGTACCATAAGATAGTATACCAAATTTGGTGGTTCTAAGTTGAAAACGGTATATTTTACGAAAATTCTTTGGGGGAGGGGGGGGGGTTGCTCTTACCGCCCAGGCCCCTATCCGTTCCAAAAACCGTCTCCCGTCTAAGTTACAGTTTCAAGATACCAAATTTGGTGGTTCTAATGTGAAAACTATAGATTTTACGAAAATTTTGTATGTGGGGGCTCTTACCCCCGCGCCTTGACTTATTCCAAAAACCGTCTACCGTCTACGTTAGAGTACCATAAGATAGTATACCAAATTTGGTGGTTCTAAATTGAAAACTCTAGATTTTACGAAAATTTTGTCGGGGAGGGCATTCTAACCCCCCGTGCCCCGACGTGTTCTGAAAACCGTCTACCGTCTAAGTTAGAGTACCATGTTATAGTATACCAAATTTGGTGGTTCTAAATTATAAACTGTAGATTTCACGAATTTTTTTATGGGGGGGGGGGGGGCTCTGAACCCGGGCTCCGACACTTTACAAAAAAACGTCTACAGCCTAAGTTAGAACACCATGAGATAGTATACCAAATTTGGTGGTTCTAAATTGAAAACGGTGTATTTTACAAAAATTTTGTACGGGGTGGGCTCTAAACCCCCGGGCCCCGACCCGTTCCAAAAACCGTCTACCGTCTAAGTTAGAGTGCCATGATATAGTATACCGAATTTGGTGGTTCTAAATTGAAAACTAGATTTTACGAAATTTCGTATAATGGGGGGAGGGGGGGGCTTTGAACCCCGGGCTCCGACCCTTTCAAAAAACCGTCTACAGTCTAAGTTAGAATACCATGTGATAGTATTCCAAATTTGGTGGTTCTAAATTGAAAACTGTAGATTTTACGAAAATTTAAAATTTTGTACGGCGGGGTAGGGGGGGGGGGGTGCTCCGACCCCCGAACCCCGACCCGTTCCAAAAACCGTCTTCCGCTAAGTTAGAGTTTCATGACACAAAATTTGGTGGTTCTGCATTGAAAAATAAAGATTTTAAGAAAATTTTATATGTGGGAGGGGGTCTTACCCCCAGGCCTTGATCCGTTCTAAAAACCTTCTACCGTCTAAGTTAGAGTACCATGAGATAGTATACAAAATTTGGTGGTTCTAAATTGAAAACTATAGATTTTACGAAAGTTAGTGTGTAGGGGAGGGGTAACCACCCTTGCCCCGACCCGTCCTGAAAACCGTCTACCGTTTAATTTACGACACCATTGTATAGTATACCAAATTTGGTAGCTCTAAATTGAAATCTTTAGTTTTAACGAAAAAGATTTATGGGCGGGTGGACTCTGACCCCGGACCCGACCCGTTCCAAAAACCGTCAACCGTCTAAGTTAGAGTACCATGAGAGAGTATGCCAAATTTGGTGGTTCTAAATTGAAAACTGTAGATTTTACGCGGCATTTTTATGGGGGGGGGGCTTTCCCTCCGGCTCCAACCCCTTCCAAAAACGGTCTACTGTGTAAGTTAGAGTACCATAAGATTGTGATGTGATGTGTGTTTTTTGAGCTCTGTCTTTTACGTGCTTTCGAGTAGTTAATCGAGTGGTGTACTTTTCTTTTCGAGTGCATCTTCAAGTTGAAGATAAGTGCTTTCGTTTCGTTTGTCTCACGAGGTGGTGAGTGAATTACTTTATTCTTTATCGTTAGTTATATTTTTCGAACGAGTTGGTCTTGTTCTTCGGTAAGCCTCGCCGTTGACATGGCGGCATTAGATAAGGGTGAAGCTCACGCCCTTATCTTGGAAGAGAAGCCATCTTCCTCCTCTTCTTCCAACCCAGCTGCTGACACAGCTTCGTTGGTCGCAGAGATCTCTAACTGCCTTACTGACGTCATGAGTTCCTCTGCCTTGCCTGCGCCTACGGCCTGCCTTCCCACTGAGGGTACTGCCGTTACAGGTCTACTCTCTGTCCCTGTCGCGGATGCTATGGAGGTGTCGGGTGACGTCGCTTCTACGGCCACCACTTCATCTCAACTGCCAGATTCCCCTATAACAGCTGGAGTTTCGCCCTCTACATCTAGTAAAAGTACTGTTCCACCATCATATGCGACTGCCATGTCTAGTGGCTCTACGTCACTCCTATCGTCTGATACTCTCCTTCCCGATTCGTATCTTCATGTCGTGGGATCCACAGCAACGATAGATATTCCCGAAGACTCACCAGCCGGCCGTCAACTGCAATCAACGATGGACCTCGGCGTATGTTTTGATGCGCTGCCGGATACAAAGCTTCAGCTCTATAGCCGAGCTCTTAAATCCATTTTACCGGCGGATGCAATAGATTATGTTGCCCGAAAACCACGATCAGTGCTGGTTTACTTCAAGAAAAAGGAACATGCTGACCTTGTCTTGACAGCAGGACTGACCATTAATGATGTACATCTACTACCACAACCAGTCGCGCACCGCCCCGTGCAGGTGACTTTCTACCCTGTCCCGCCAGAGGTATCTGATACAATTCTTTGCACGTTACTCAGTAAGTTCGGCCGAGTAGTCGGTCCCATAACAACCCTCTCGGCGGCACCCAGAGACCAGAAGACAAAGCCATTCGTGGCTTCCGTCGCACCGCTCGTGTGCTCTTTCCGTCTGATACTCATCTTCAGGCCTGTCCAACTGTCCTTCACGTGCGATGTGGGCAACAGCGACGTCGTATCGAGATCATCACTTCTCAGCATTGCACCCTTTGTCAAAGTGAGAGTCATGTGCGAGCCAATTGCACTCGTGCTGTTTCCATAACCGTGCCAAGTGCTGTGGCACCTTCTGTCCCTCCTGTTACTGCTGTGTCAACGTCTCCACACGAGTGGAAGGTTGCAGGACCCAGATCTTCCCGACGTCGGCCTGCAGACGTTGGTCGACAAACGTCTTTGGCAGACTCACTTTCAGTTACAGATCGGAATTTTCCCACGCTTCCTACGGCACCCCCGCAGCGTATACTTTCTGCTCCTACAGATTTACCTGCTGATATGTCGTCGGTGTTTACCGTTGGCGCTGCAGATCCAGCAGCCGAAACCCTTTCCAGCACAGAAACTTCTATACCAGCTGGTTCCTCCACGATTTTTGGCAAACGCAGTGTCTCCTCACGGAAGAAGTTGAAGAAGTCTAAAACGTCCTCATCCCCGCACTTGTTCACTAGGCGGTCTAATCGCCCGGTTACTCGCGCAATCTTCTCTCGACGTGGCATTTCGTCTTCTCAAGTACAAGCCTGGACTGAACCAGAGACGGAGGATGTTTCTCCCTCGTTAGAGGACTTCACTAATCTCCTTCAAGAGAATGCTTTTCCCGCTGAGCCGCTGCCTTACGTAGATCTTCTTGAATATTTAGTGAGTCCCACCAGCACGGCCACTGCCCGTGCTTTTTTACTAAAAGTATGAAGCTGCCCTACCTCGGGTTCTCAGTCAACTTGATTCTCTTTTGCACACTCTTCGGCGGAACGTCGATGACATTCCGTGGGGTCTGGGTTTTATCCAGCGCCTACATGTTCTCGCTACTGCAAGTCAACACATCTTACATCCGCCGACGGACCTAAAAGTTCAAGGTCACGTCACTTAATTGTCGCGGTTTTGCGACACCACTTGCGAACGCCTTAGCCTATGAGGACCTTTCCCCACTGAGTGCGGACGTGCTACTTTTACAAGAGACGAACTGTCCCCCTACAACTTTGTTTACTCGCTGGCGATCATGGAATTTTGCTTTCCACCACGCATTCAGCTGTTCATCATATGGTGGTATTGCCGTCGGGGTACGCTCGACTTTTCGCTCTACGATGACTCTCTTCTCTGTAAAAAACCTCTGTCGTGATCTCTTACAACAAGTCACGTTCACTATTCAAACGGAGAGGTTTCATATCTTTAACATCTACGTGCCAAACACCTCCACTTATGTGTCGGAGCTTTTTCTGTGCTTTCGCGGTGCTCTCTCTGGTATACCTGCCACCGACCGAGTTCTCGTTGGTGGCGACTTTAATTGTACTCTACACTCAACTTGATCGTTCCCCGCCTTCACGCGAACATCGTGCAGACCTTGTACAGCAGCTACAGTCCCTCGTTTTTGATTTCTCACTGATAGATGTCCATCGACACTTATATCCGACTACACCCTCCCATACCTGGCGTGCATCTGGTGCAATAAACCCGGCCACGGCCAGACTTGACAGGTTTTATACCACGCCCATACTTCTTCCAGCGATCTCTGCATCCTGTTGCCAGCCCACTGCGTCGTCCGACCATTGCGCCATCACTCTCACAGTGTTCCACACTCATGCACAGCACAGGACAACCCGGCCGTGGACATTTGATGCCGCTCTTTTGGATGACGCCGGTTTTTGCTCTTCAGTCCGCCATTTCCTCTCCGAATGGCGCACGCAACTGCAGTCTGCGCCGTGTGCCCTGACTTTCTGGCTGGAGGTAAAACATCGCCTCTTGCTTCATGTGCGAAATCAGGCTTTTACGATCACGACGCTACAGAGGATGCGGTTGGATCACATCCGTACGATGCTTTCCCTTATAAATATGGCTGACCCTCTTTTTGCTGTGTATAAGGCTGAACTGAATTCTCTCCTAGTCCCACTCGCGCAACAGGTCATTCGGCGGCTGAGATTACAGCATCTCGCGCCCGATGCCTGCACTTATGAGTTTCTTTCCAATCTTGAATCTAAGCGTCATGCCTCTGCTTCAATTCGCCATCTCCGCCTCTCTACTGGCGAGGTATCCTCTGACCCAGTTACTCTTTGCTCTGTTGCCCGCAGCTATTTTACAACGAAGTTTTGTGAGACTCCTCCTCCTTCCAGCACTGCCTTATCTGGTCTACACTCTGCTTTACCTCAAGTCCCCTCTTATTTTCTGATTCTCTCCTCCGGCCTCCCACGCTAACAGAGATTTCCGAGACGTTTTCTTCTCTAAACTCCAAGGCTGCACCTGGCCCAGATGGACTTCCCTTTCTGTTTCTACAAAGCTTTCCTCCCAGCCCTCCTTCCTTTTCTGCTTAGTGCTTTCTCCGCTGCTTTCCACCTATCCACCCTTCCGAGGAGTTTCACAACTGCCCATATAGTCCTCTTCCCAAAGAAGGGTGATCTCCTAGACTTGGGGAACTGGCGTCCCATCTCACTTCTGAATCTTGATTACAAGCTTTATTCTAAACTACTCTCGCGCCGTATTAATCCAATCCTCCCCCACATCCTGTCCTCTAACCAGACCTACACTGTCCCAGGGCGCTCCATCTCGCATAACATTCAACTTCTCAGTGACCTAATCCATCTCGCTCGATCTCGCTCTGAACCTCTTGCTCTGCTGTCTCTCGATCAACAATCCGCCTTTGATAATATTTCTCACGCTTACCTCTCGTCTACACTTTATAGTTTCGGGTTTCCACCTCCTTTTGTTTCTGTTCTCCTCTCCCTCTATCAGGACGCCACTTTCCACGTCAGGTTGCCCACCCTTCTCACAGCGCCAATTCCTTTCCGTCGCGGCGTCCGGCAAGGCTGCCCCTTGTCCGGACAGCTCTTTGCTCTTGCGATCGAACCTTTTTCTCCGCTCCGTTCACAGATCCTTCTATGCTTCTCTGCCTCCAGTGGTCGCCAGCACTCGCCATCATAGTGTCACCTATGTTGCCTATGCTGATGACGTGACTTTTTGTGTTCGACAAGATGCACAATTCTGCAAACTTCGCCACCTCTACGCTCGGTATGCCTCTTGTTCTAGTGCCACGCTAAACGAGTCAAAAAGCACTGGCTTGTGGTGTGGGTCGTGGGCTAGTCGAACCGACTCTCCATGGGGAGCCGAATGGTCCACATCCTCACAGCGTTTTCTAGGAGTGCACCTGGGCAAACCTCCTACAGCCTCGACGATAACGTGGAATGCACTGCACCCCCGCCTGCTGCGTACGGCTGCCAACTGGAGACAAGCACAGTTCTGCACTTCTCTGTACCAGCGTGCCCAGATCACTCGAACATATTTGTTATCCATGTGCACGTTCTCTTGGCTTGCGTCCAAACAACCTGTCTATCGTCTTCTTGCAATCACCCAGTGCCAAACCAATATCGTGTGGGCTGGTCATCATTGGGTTAACGCTTCACTTCTCAGCTTGTCTCCTCAGAATGGCGGTATTGGACTGCTTGACGTGCGGTTATACTATCAGGCATTCCGAGTGTCTGCATTTCTTCGCCTTCTTGCTTCACCTGTTCTGCCTGCGGAGACAACCCGGGACGTCACTGTCTCCCCGCGTAATCCCCACCTTACTTTTCTTTCCTATCTATTAATGGATCACTGCCCCCTCCTTTCCAACTTACCTCCTGTCTATCGGGAGGCTATCACCTTGCTTCGCTCTTTCCCTCTGTCTCGCTCTCCACCAGCTACAACCTCCGAACTACTCTCAGAACCTCTATTTTTCTCCTCCGTCATTCATCCTCCGCACCTCCCCTGTTTTGCTTTCCCCACCTGGCTCCGCGCCGGGTAGTCACAGTCCGAGACCTTGTCACCCCGGATTTTCTCTGGCGCTCCTTCTCCGACTTTCCTCCTGCTATTCGTGCTCTACCCCATGCTCTTCAGGTTCACACCTCCTTACTCTCATCCCTTGTTTCTCTCTTTCCCGATCTTGCTTCCCCCGCCGGTCTCGTTCCCGTTCTATCCGCGTCTCTCCCCCTCCCCTTTTTCTTGTCGGCTCACGGCATAGATCTTCCGATTTTCTCCTTCTCCACATCCGCTCTTTACAGATTTCTCTCTCTCTCCCGCTCTTCTACGCCTACACCTATCCCTGATATCCCGTCTTCCGCTCTCTCTGCTGTGTGGTCTGCCACCCTCTCTCCTCTATCTACACCCCCAGAGATCAACACACACTGGTTCTTCTTACATAACCGTCTTCCCGTACCCTCAATCTTGCACCGGATGACCCTTCTTTCCTCCCCACTCTGCCCTTTCTGCGGCGGGGAGGCAGATGTGAGTCATGTCTATCAATATTGCACTATACTGCTACCAATGCTGAATCTTGCCTTTTCGATTGCGCAAAGATCCTGTACAACTGATCTTTCCTTCAGTGCTTACCGAACGCTGTTGATCAACCTTGTGCCTCCAATCAGACTCCCTGTAGTCTGCACCTACATTTTTGTCCTAGTGAAACACGTTATATACGTCTATCATCAACAGTGTCGTGCTCGGGAGGTGCCTCCTACGGTACTTCACGCAAGTGCCGCGTTGCTCAGTTTTTTTCGGGAATGTCTCCTTTCTCGATTACGCCTTGAGTACCACACCGCCGTTGCTCGACAAAGTGAACCAAGCTTCTTCTCTACATGGTCCCCAGCGGCCCCATGGTTCGCTGGGACACCGACTACGTGCATCTTACAGTTGGTGCTTGTATGACTATTTAACAGTTAACTCAGTGACTCTTTATCCGAACCTTCGTCACACCTGCTCATCAAGGTATGTCTTATCTCCACGAGATTAATGAACATCTATTTCCATCTAAATGTCATGCAACTATAATGTCTCTTTGTTTCTACAGTCATCTGTACATATCCCATTTCTATGTCACAATTATCGGTCATTCTACTTTTGCTCGTCTCATGTACATGTACTTATCTTGTTTTCATAACGGTGCCGTTGCGTCTTCAAGTGAACCCAGCTTCTTCCCTCCATGGTCCCCAGAGGCCTTGGGGTTGTTGGGACTCCACCTTCGCTGCACAGTACAGTTTGTGCTCATAAGACTATATTATAACATTTTACTCTGTGCTGCTCTACCTGAACCCTTGCCATATCTACTCAACCTAGTGTGTACGATCTACTCAAGATTTGTTTACATCTCAATGTCATGTATATATTGTAAATAGGTTTCTACTGTCATCTGTAAATAGTGCATTCATGTGTCACTGTTTATTTTTGAGACGTTTTTCTCTTGCTCGTCTCATGTACATTCCTTGAATAAATACTTTGTGAACACCATAAGATAGTATACCAAATTTGGTGGTTCTAAATTGAAAACTGTAGATTTTACGAAAACGTTTTTATTCGGGGGGTTATTCTGACCCCCGGGCTCCAACCCGTTCCAAAACCCGTCTAGCGTCTAAGTTAGAGTACCATGAGATAGTTTACCAGATTTGGTGGTTCTGAATTGAAAACTGTAGTTTTTAAGAAAATTTTGTATGTGGGGCTCTGACCCCCCTGGCCTTCATCCGTTTCAAAAACGGTCTACTATCTAAGTTACAGTACCATGAGATAGTATACCAGATTAGGTGGTTCTGAATTGAAAACTGTATTTTGTAAGAAAATTTTGCATGTGGGGGGCTCTGACCCCCGGACCTTGACCCGTTCCAAAAACGGTCTGTCGACTAAATTAGAGTACCATTAGATAGTATACCAAATTTGGTGGTTCTAAGATGAAAACTGTAGATTGTACGAAATTTTTTATGAGGGGGGGCCCGTATCCGCGGGCTCCAACCCCTTCCAAAAACCGTCTAGCGTCTAAGTTAGAGTACCATGAGATATTATACCAAATTTGGTGGCTCTAAATTGAAAACTGTAGATTTTACGAAACAGTTTTTATTCGGGGGGGGTCTGACCCCCGGGCTCAAACCCCTTCCAAAAACCGTCTAGCGTCTAAGATAGAGTACCATGAGATACTTTACCAGATTAGGTGGTTCTGAATTGAAAACTGTAGTTTTTAAGAAAATTTTGTATGTGGGGGCTCTGACCCCCCTGGCCTTGATCCGTTTCAAAAACGGTCTACTGTCTAAGTTACAGTACCATGAGATAGTATACCAAATTTGGTGGTTCTAAATTGAAAACTGTAGATTTTACAAAAAAAATATTCGGGGGGGGGGTCTGACCCCCGGGCTCCAACCCCTTCCAAAAACCGTCTAGCGTCTAAGTTAGAGTACCATGAGATAGTATACCAGATTAGGTGGTTCTGAATTGAAAACTGTAGATTTTACGAAAATTTTGTATATGGGGGCTCTGACCAACCGGGCCCCTGACCCGTTCCAAAAACCGTCTACCGTCTAAGTTAGAGTACCATGAGATAATATACCAAATTTGGTAGTTCTGAATTGAAAACTATATTTTACGGCAATTCTGTAGGGGGGGGGCTCTAAACCCCCTCTCCAACCGCTTCCCAAAACCGTCTATAGTCTAAGTTAGAATACCACGAGATAGTATACCAGATTTGGTGGTTCTGAATTGAAAATTGTAGATTTTACGAAAATTTTGTATATGGGGGGCTTTGACCAACCGGGCCCTACCCCGTTCCAAAAACCGTTTACCGTCTAATATTTTTAGTGCCAAAGAAAAACGTAATATTCCTATCCTGTCTGCGTGTCCAAACTTTATAAATTTGATCAGGGAGCAAGACGTTCGAAATCGTACGTTTTCCTGCATTCGTTTTGTATGTAACCAAAATCTGAAAACGCGACGAATTGACGCATGCGACGAATTGTCGTAGTCGACGAATTGACGCAGGCGACGAATTGTCGTAGTCGACGAATTGACGCAGGCGACGAATTGTCGTAGTCGACGAATTGACGCAGGCGACGAATTGACGTAGTCGACGAATTGACGCAGCCGACGAATTGACGTAGTCGACGAAGGTTCTACGTCAATTCGTCGACTGCGTCAATTCGTCGCGCGTCAATTCGTCGCGGACAAATTCGTCGACTACGTCAATTCGTCGACTACGTCAATTCGTCGCGTTTACAGATTTTGGTTACATACAAAACGAATGCAGGAAAACGTACGATTTCGAACGTCTTGCTCCCTGATCAAATTTATAAAGTTTGGACACGCAGACAGGATAGGAATATTACGTTTTTCTTTGGCACTAAAAATATTAGACGGTAGACGGTTTTTGGAACGGGGTAGGGCCCGGTTGGTCAGAGCCCCTCATATACAAAACTTTCGTAAAATCTACATTTCAAAATTGCATTTATTCTTCAGTAAAATAACATTTCTATGTACATGACAATGGAATTCTGACAATAAATACAGCGGTATATACATCAGCTGGAAAGTTCCAGTGAAACGTAAAACAAAATATTGTTAAAATCATAAAAAATTATTTCGCCACGTAAAGCACGAGCGATACAAACGAAAATGTTTACCTACAGTATTGTAGACAGGGCAAGACATGATTCTATGCTATGCACCAATTCCAATTAAGCATTACTACCATACTAAAGATTAAACATTAGGCACTAATTCACAGAAATGCAACAGTGATGCTACATTCAAAATTTACAACATATGTACAGAAGTATTCAGTGACAAGGGGAAATAACGCTAAATGTACTCAGAAGGGCATCTTGTTACATTATATTATACACACAGTGACTAATATTTTAAAAATATATTCAACATAATGAAGAGGACATTGCGTGTGCAGTAAACTGTGCAGAAGGAAGAATTATATACAACAACATAAAACCCAACATTATCGAAGAGAACATGGGAAACATGGTGAGCTATCTTCAATGGCACATTAAAACAGAATAATCACAAATAGCGAAGCACCAAAATTAATACGTAAAAACATGATTTGTTACAGTGAACGTGGGCGACAACAAAAATCCCATTTTTAGGTTGAGATGTAACTGCAAATTGTGGATATGGAACCACCCAGCCGATTGGGCCCAAGTGGATTGAAAAACGCTATCGGTGTTTGTTGAGGCAGCACGAGAGTGCTCCATTTGGAGGCGAGTGGTTAACCGTGCTAGGAAGCGTCTCCGAATGATAGCACTTGCCTCCTGAGTAGGTGGAATAAGAGCAGGGAAGCGTTGTTGAAGATGGAAAGCATAGACAGTGAACTTCACAAGAAGAAAAATATAACGGCACACAGGAGGCAAGTGAGTAGGTGGATGCTTTGTTTGGAGTAGCCAAGCATATGCAAGAAATGGTAACGATCGAGCACAAATTCGATCAGCAAGACGAAATGCTGTGTTTAGGACTGGCAGGAGAACGGGGCAGAATAGGTATTGATGTTGGACGTCGCTGACTTCAGGGCAAAAAGAGCACTGCGGAGAGGTAAGAAGGGTCATGCGAAATAGTACTGATGGGACAGGGAGACGAAGGTGAAGAAATTGCCAATGGACATTGAGTTCAAGAGGGGAGGAAAGGGCAGGGGTAGACGCTGTCCAGACGGCGGGGAGAAGAGAAGGAGGAGCAGAATGAACAGAAAGTGGAAGTGCGGGAGGGGAAAGAAGAAGCCAATAAAGAGAAGAGGAGGAGAGAGAAGTAACTAGAACCGGGGAGCTACGAATGAGGAGAAAGAACGGTAGGGAAAGAGGAGCAGAGGGGACCGAGAAGAGACCATCAGGTGAAGCGAGGAGCGGAAAGAGGCTCCAAAGCGCTGTGCGAAGAAGAAGATATTCGTTAGCAAGAGTAATGGTTGGAGATAGAAACAGGGAAGAAAGAGGTCTCCAGGTTAGATCAGAAGTTACGAGAGAACGGACAGTTATCACACCAGAGCGGATCCAATGAGGAAAGTAAAAGTAAGGGAGGTTAGGAGGGTGAATAAGAGAAGAGAAGAAGAGAGGTTCATCTAGGAGATCAAGAGTTGAAGAAGGAAATGAACGGAGAAGAGGAAGCGAACGAAAGAGAGAAAGGCCCTCTCGCAGGACAGGAGGGAGGTGGGACGGGAGAAGAGAGTATGCATCCATCTTCAGAAACAGTAGGAAGGTGAACGATGGGTCACGGGAAGAAGCTAGAACATTCAAGGTAGTGGTAAGGGACGGAACAGTTGAAGTGGCAAGGCGAATGAAATGAAGAATGCGATGTGTTTTATAAAGGAAAGCTGGATCAGGAAGCTGGATGCCACCCAAAGAGGCTGGCAGATGAAGCGTGGCAGGTTTAACCCAGTGATGTGAAGACCAGATGACGGAAGTTGAGAGGCGAGTGATGGTCATCATTTGTGACACGGGCACAACCGTCGACATCCAAGATTATTCGCATAGAGAGATAAGTTGTCGACGAACAACGGCTGCTCGTTGACGGAACGATGTGAAAGGGCGGGCCTTACTCCAGTAGGCAGCAGTCCGTTGTATCCGGGGAAGAAGAGCAGTCCAGGTGGCAGATGCAGAAGCCAAGGGCAATCCGACATACGCACCGAGGATCTTCTGTGTAGTGGCTGTCCACTGCGCACCCCAAGGAGCATCGGTGCGGGCAGCCCATGCCCCGCACCATAAGCCAGTACTTTTAGTGGCATTCAGCGCTGCTCCAGATAATGCAACATACTGTTGATATACAGAATACAGGCGATCAAATTGAGATTCATCCCGGACGCAAAAGGTCACATGATCAGCATAGGCGGAGAAAATTATTCGATGATGACGAGTACTAGCCACTGACGGCGGTAGGACATCCAGGAGTGATCTTCGGGCTGCTAACAGGAAAGGCTCAAAAGCGAGAGCGAATAGCTGGCCGGAGAGCGGACATCCGTGCCGGATGCCTCGCTTAAACGGAATTGGAGCGGTTAGAAATGTGGCCGCTCGAACATGGAAACTGGCGCCCTGATAAAGGGCCAAGAGTGCGGAAGAAAAGGTAGGAGGAAAGCCAAATTGTGAAAGGACAGCAGAGAGATAAAAATGAGAAACGTTATCAAAAGCGGACTTTTGATCCAGATTGAGAAAGGCAAGAGGTTCAGAAAAAGAGTGAGCGAGGAAGTGAAGATGAAGGAGAAGAGAAACGTTAGTGGAAATAGTCCGACCAGGCACAGTGTATGTCTGGTCAGGAGAAATAACGAAAGAGAGAACAGAATTAAGGCGACGGGATAAGAGTTTTGTATAGAACTTATAGTCAGTGTTTAGGATGGAGATAGGGCGCCAGTTTCCAAGATCCAAGAGGTCACCCTTCTTAGCAAGGAGGATGATGTGTGCCAAAGCAAAGTCGGGCGGTAACGCAGGAGAGGAAAAAGCAGACGAGAAACACGCAGACAGAAAAGGCAGAAGGCACGGTAGAAAAGCACGATAAAAGGACAGAGGAAGGCCGTCAGGTCCAGGAGCGGCATGAGGATTGAGAGTAGCGAACGCCTCGCGGAGTTCGCGAAGAGAGAAAGGAGAGAGTAAAGAAGTAGATAAAGTAGAGGGGACCTGAGGAAGATAGGAGAGAAGAGGAGAAGCTAATGAGGATGAAGACTGCGTTACCGCACTGTACTTGGCGATGAAATACTGTCTGGTGAAAGTGCATAGCTTCGATGGGTTCGAAGTGATGGAACCATCCTGGAGGCGAAGATGACGCAAAGATGTAGCAGAACGATGTTGAGATTCCAAGGCGGTTAAGTAATCGTGAGAATCAGCTGTAGGGGAGAGATGCAAGAAATGCATTCTGCAGGCTGCATTGGATGCGCGAGGAAGAAGCAAAGCGTGGAGATCTGCCAGATAGCCGGGGTATTGCGGATCATCAAGAGAGAGCATCGACAATAGAGCACGTAGATTCGCAATTTTCATATCGCTCTCATTCCGAGAGGCATGGGAGTAGCGCCGTACAAAAAGGACCAAGTCATGTTTGACACTGAGCCACAGTTGCATCGCGTCGGACGTAGTATCAAGAAGGAGCTGACGACTTCGGAGGAACTCACGCACAGCAACACAAAATTGTTGATCATCCAGGAGCGAGTCCGGAAAAGTCCATACTCGTTGAGTCCTTGAAGGTGAAGGCGAAACACACACCGACAGACTGACAATACTGTGGTCTGAAGCGGCGGAAGGATGATGGGCAGCAGCTGCGATCGACGGGAGAAGAGCAGTCGAAACATAATATTTATCCAACCGTGCTGCCGTAGTGCTGCCATGGATGAAAGAGCGCCAGGTAAAAGAGAGTTCCGACGGGTGTAGATGCCGGAACGCATCAACCAATTGAAAATCATCAACTAGCTGGGAAATCTGTAATACACGTTGTCTGCGGTATTCTCCAACGGTTGAATTGCGGTCAAGGGCCGGCAACAACGTACAATTGAAATCTCCGCCGATGAGAATATATTCAGACGGTGGGATGCATGACAGCTCTGTACGGAGTGTGGAGAGAAGATCAGGTAACAGACGCTCATCACAGGGGACATATATGTTAAAAACATGATAGGTCACGTTTTCAATGCAAAAGACAACGACCTGGAGGTTGTCCACATGTAAGGCACGAATCACTGGCGTCGAAATCAGAGGGAGTAGGCGGTGATGGATCCCAAGTGCAAGGCCACCATTCCGTCCAACTCGATAAGCATGGTGGAAATCGTAGGGCCAAGCCCGCCAACGAGAGAACAAAGTGGTAGCAGAGCAATTGGTCTCTTGGAGCAAGAGAAGATCTGCGTGTAGAGGCGCCAAGTCCTCATACACTAGAGCATTTCTAGGAGAAGCAGAGAACCCTCTGCAGTTAAGTGTGACCACCTTGAATCGGTAGGTCCTTCCCAGGTCGACACGCATGTGCGCTGGAATCTGTTATTTTCTTCACTTGCTTCTTCATTCTGTCAACACTAAATTTGAGATCGGGATAGGAAAGCACAAGATTTCGAAACACAGATGTCACACTAGAAACTTGGGTTAGAACAGTAGGAAGATCAAGCAAATGACGTGCAACAAACTGATTAAAGAATCTAGGATGTTTATGAGAGCATAATACTTCATATATTTTATGAAGAGAAAGCCGACCTACCGGTATATCCGCCTTCGCTTCAGCTAGGTATCGGAGAAAAGAATCTAGGGAAAGCACTGGGGGTGGAGTCTTAGAACCTGGAATCACAGCAGGGTGTCGACTTGTTCGTGGCGAAGTACGACGTTGAGAGGAGGAGCAGGAAGATGAGTCAACAGAACGACCTCTTGCAGCACCGGTGCGAGGAGGGAGCGGAGTCTGCGGAGCACTCCAGGACTCCCGTCGAGCAGGCTTGCTGGTAGTTGTAGGGTCAGAGTGATTGCCAGAAGAGTCACTAGCAGTAGGGCAGTCCATGTCAGTAACTGTACTTGGAGTGTCTTCATCCGATGGAGGATGAAGGTCAGCAGTCAGGTCAGCTGGAGCTGCAAGGAACGTGGGCGGAGCTGTCAGTACCAGATGAGGAAAGTCCTCTGTCAACAATTGTGGGGCAGGACCCCGTGGAGGAAGACCCGATGGCAGAGCAGGTTGATGAAGTTCTGAAGACACCTCCTTAGAAACCGTAGGGGTGGACGACACAGGGCTGTCACGAGTGACTTTTGGTCCCGAAGACTGAGGTACAGCAGGGCGGCGGAAGCACTCACTACGTTGATGGCCATATGCCTTACAAGTCTGACAATGAAAGGAGGTTAAAACGTCGATGCGTCGGATTTGATCTCCGCATTTTACAGTGAAGAGAGTAGGAAAAGACTTGATATGTTCATCCGAAGAGAATACTACTCGCGCAACTCGTCGGGCACTTTCAATCGAACGATCATCCTCGTCCTTTGGAGCAGCGGAGTGTGTGGTAATGTTACCCACAACACGACCGGATTGCATAAGAAAAGCACAAAGCATAGCATCTGTGACTTCAGGATGCACTGGGTACATCGAGACCGTTACTGGTCTCTGGGCTACAGGCTCAGGAAATAATTGGTGATCACCAACAACCAGCCCAGTCTGTAAGACAGAGGTAGCATCTGCCGCATGAAAAAAATAAACAATGACACTCGGACCTCTGCGCGACATATGACGTATCGCTGACGGAGAGAACTTCTGTTTTAGAGCAGTTGAGTACATTTTGAGTGGTGTGTCTGGCAGCGCCTCAAAGCACACACCCAACTCAGTAGCCGTGGTGAAAGAAGTACCTGCTGGAGAATCCACTGGAATTTCGAGCACAACCTCATTACCAGAGCGACGGATATGAGGTTTTAAAGCTGAGGCTTCCGCTCGCATGGAATTAGACTTGGGCTGAAGCCTTTGGGAAGTTACCGCTGAAGAATAGGAACGAGGAGCAGTAGAAGTGGAGGTTGAAGGCAGAGGAGCACCGCAATCCATTGAAGGCAGAGGAGCATCGCCATCCATTGAAGGTAGAGGAGCACCGTCATCCATAGTGTCCATGACGTCATCTGCCACTATATGAGAAGCAGCAGGGGCAAGAGCTGTAATAGTGACGTCAGGGGAGGAAAACGATACGCCGTCAACGGTTGACGTCGACCCGGAGGGTAACGTGACAACGCCACCGCTGGGCAAAGTGCCGTGATCACCGGAAGTGATATCAGGGTTGACAACACCACCGGATGACGATATATTAATGGCGCCGAGATTTTTTTTTTTTTTTTTGATTTGAGGTTTAACGACCACCGTGAGCAACTCAATGGGCTATAAGCAGTCGCCCGTCCCTAATTTAGAGTCACTGGTTCCAGGGAAGGGAGAGAGCCAGTGCCGTAAGACAAACACAACATCCATGCCCGACCGGGATTCGAACCCGGAACCCTTACGGACGAATGATCAGAGGGCAGCGCCTTAGACCACTGCGCCACCGGGGCGGCATGGCGCCGAGATAACTAGACTTCTACCAGCTCGGTAGGAATTTTAAACACGACGATAAGAAACGAAAAAAGGCACTCACCTCTTCGGGAGATGTCCGAAACGAATCACCAAACCTTTATAGTGAAGGTAAGCACAAACCTAGTAATCCTAGTAGCCTAAATACTTGAAATACAAACAAAACTCACGGAGCACAATCTACAGTTTTCAATTCAGAACCACCAAATCTGGTATACTATCTCATAGTACTCTAACTTAGACGGTTGTCGGTTTTTGGAACGGGTCAAGGCCCGGGGAGTCATTGCCCCCCCCCCCCCTCCTCCACATACAAAATTTTCGTAAAATCTAGTTTTCATTTCAGAACCATCAAATTTGGTATCATGAAACTTTAACTTAGACGCTAGACGGTTTTTGGAAGGGGTTGGAGCCCGCGGGGTCGGAGCCCCCCTCATAAACAATTTCGTAAAATCTACAGTTTTCATCTTAGAACCTCCAAATTTGATATACTATCTTATGGTACTCTAACTTAGACGGCAGACCGTTTTTGGAACGGGTCAAGGCCCGGAGGGTCAGAGACCCCCACATACAAAATTTTCTTAAAAACTACAGTTTTCAATTCAGCCCCACCTAATCTGGTATACTATCTCATGGTACTCTAACTTAGACGCTAGACGGTTTTTGGAAGGGGTTGGAGCCCGGGGGGTCAGACCTCCCCGAATAAACACTTTTTCGTAAAATCTACAGTTTTCAATTTAGAACCACCAAATTTGGTATACTATCTCATGGTACTCTAACTTAGACGCTAGACAGGTTTTGGAAGGGGTTGGAGCCCGCGGGGTCGGACCCCCCCCCCCTCATAAAAAATTATGTAAAATCTACAGTTTTCATCTTAGAACCACCAAATTTGGTATACTATCTTATGGTACTCTAACTTAGACGGCCGACCGTTTTTGGAACGGGTCAAGGCCCGGGGGTCAGAGCCCCCACATAGAAAATTCTCTTAAAAACTACAGTTTTCAATTCAGAACCACCAAATCTGGTATACTATCTCATGGTACTCTAACTTAGACGCTAGACGGTTTTTGGAAGGGGTTGGAGCCCGGGGGTAAGAGCCCCCCATAAAAATGCCGCGTAAAATCTACAGTTTTCAATTTAGCACCACCAAATTTGGTATACTATCTCATGGTACTCTAACTTAGACGGTAGACCGTTTTTGGAACTGGTCAAGGCCCGGGGGTCAGCGCCCCCCCCCTTAATTTGTTTTGTAAAATCTACAGTTTTCAATTAAGAACCATTAAGTATGGTATCATGAAACTCAAACTTAGACGCTAGACGGTTTTTGGGAGGGGTTGGAGCCCGGGGGGTGAGAGCCCCCCCCCGTCACTAAAATTTCGTAAAATCTACAGTTTTCAATTTAGGACCACCAAATCTGGTATGCTATCTCATGGTACTTTAACTTAGACGGTCGACGGTTTTTGGGACGGGTCAAGGCCCTAGTGGTCGGAGCCCCTCCCCCCCGCCCAGCACACACACACACAGACATACAACATTTTCTTAAAAACTACAGTTTTCAATTCAGAACCACCAAATTTGGTATCATGAAACTCTAACTTAGACGCTAGACGGTTTTTGGAAGGGGTTGAAACCCCGGGGTGAGAGCCCCTCCCCCTCCTCATAAAAATTTCGTAAAATCTACAGTTCTCAATTTAGGACAACCAGATTTGGTATACTACTTATGGTTATCTAACTTAGACGGTAGACGATTTTTGGAAGGGGTCGGGGCCCGGGTCAAGGTAACCCCATGCAAAATTTTCGTAAAAAGTTCCGTTTTTTACTCTTAAGAATACCCTATCTATGTTCAAAGGCGCTCTTTGGCCCTTTGAGGGCCTTGCACCATAAACCATCAACCAACCAACTAACCAACCTACGGTCTAAGTTAGGGACTGTAGATAACAATAAAGTGCAAAAATATGCGTTTAATGGTGTATTAAAAACACAAATCTATATAGTTTAGCTTTCACTACGAACGAGCGGCTTATCAGAAAGAAATATAATGTAATGTAAACAGAGAGTTCCAGATATTCAAAATTCAAAACGGTAAGAAAAAGATGATCAATGCCAATGTGAAGTCGTGTGCATGCGACATCACATAGGTACATTGCATTTCTGTGTCGCGGGATTCACAGAAGCACACGCCAGATGTACGGCAGTTCTGTAGATGTCTCCTAGAAGGTAAGTATTCCCATTCCTTTTTCTTTCTTTTTTTGTTTCGCAAAATTAAATTAACTAAATCAAAAAATTTAAAATAAGTTTACTGGAAAATTGCAGGAATATCTTTTTCATTCATTAACTTTCACCCGCTGAACTTGGTGATTCCACAAATAGTAATATGTACCTGGCAAATAACTGGTATCCCTGCTAGTACAAATTATATTAATGATTTATTTGCGTCCAGTTCAATCTAGTATGTCCATAAGAGCGTTTGGGGCCGTATGAAAAATACATTTCAACGTGTGCCGCTACGGCGGCGCAGTGATCTAGGCGCTGGCTTCTGACCACTTGTCGAGAAGGATCCTGGTTCAAATCCCGGTGAATCATGGACGTTGTGCTTGACTTCTGGAACTGGCTGTCCCCCTTCCCAGGAACCAGTGGCCCAAAATTGGGAACGTCCGACTGCTTATAGCCCACAGAATTGATCACGGTGGTCGTTAACCCCCCCCCCCCCCAAAAAAAAAAAGATTGCCACGTGTCCATTGCTATTTGTTGTGGACCGTACAAAAAGTATGTTTTTGATATCAACGTGTCCACTTCCATGTAGGCTGGCCATAAAATGTTAGGGGACCGTACAAAATTGCACTTTTGTTTTCACCTTGTCAGCGCTTCGGTATATGGTTGAAGTATACGTATATATAGTTGGGCCATTTCAGCACGTAGTTTGGTTTATATAGAAAATCAAGATAATGTTACATTTTTACTCAGCTACAACACATTAATCCCAAAGGCTATTTGTTGAAATCTTTAATCCGCCGTGCTCATATTCACAACGTTAACATAACATGTCAAGTTATTAATGTTGCAGTTTTACCCTGTCACAAAACTTTAGTTACAAGACCTTAGGCGTAAACTTTTTTAGGAATTTTTAGTCCGACGTATTCATAAGGTTTCGATAACATGCCAAGGTTATGGTACTGCGTTTTGACTGAGGCACAAAAATTAATAAACAGGCCTTAAGCCTTTTTATCAGTTTTCAATCAACCGTGCTCATATACATAAAATTTTCAGAGAAAGTCAAGTTTACTGTGTTGCGCATTTACTCGAGTACAAAACTATAAACAGCCATTAACTTTCACCCGCTGAACTTGGTGATTCCTCAATTCATCCATTAACAAGTCTTTCAAGTTATTGTATGCTATGGTCATATTGATAATGTTTGATGACAAGTCAGGTTAATGATGTTGCACTTATTAAAGACTTAAAAAGGTGTAGAGGCTGGTAATTATTATTTGAAGTCTAAGTAAAAGCTCATTTTTAACTTGACTCGTCATGAAATCCTTATGAATATGGCATTTATTTTATTTTGTACATTTTACAAAGCGTATGCATTTTTTTGGCATTTGTTTTATTTTGTGTTGTACTTGTTACATAGCGTTTCGCATTTTTGTAATGCTTGTGACTTGTGATTGCATTTTGAATTTTTATTTGTTTCACATTTTGGATTGCATTTTGAATTTTTATTTGTTTCACATTTTGGATTACTTTTTGACATTTTATGTTTTTGACTTGCTATTTTGAAAATATTGTCTTTTTTAATTTTGCATTGTGTTTTACATTCTTGCATCTTCGGCGGAATTACATTCTTGAAAAATTCAAATACAAGTTAGTAAAAGGTATAATTCAATTAGTGAGAAATACCAGCACATTTTAGTAAAGGGTAGAATTATATGAAATTCCTCTTAAAAAGTCCAGCATGTTAACATTGTCTCTGTGCACCAAAGAAATTCGAATTCCTTTTTATCTTGCCAGCGTTTCTCTTCTGGGTGGATTTGTTGGAATCTGTGCTATCACTCTTTCGATTTTAGCCATAGTTGTTCTGTGCTCTTTCGCAATTTTACTGATTATTTCGTAAAGTCACAGTTTTTTCTCTCCCAGAATTGTATTCCAGCGTCTGTCTAATCTTTCAAGTTCGTTTTGTGTTCTGGGAAAGCCAAATAAATTGTTTTCACTTACTGACCAAATTGTTGGCGGGAACAGCGGAGGGCTTCTGCTCGGATTGTTTCTTCTGCTTCCACGAAATTTTCCAAGAACATAATTTTCCTCAAACCACTAAACTACAGAATCTGCATATTCTAGTAAAATTGATTTCACTTCTTCAAAAGCAGCTGGAATTTCATCAGATGAAAAAAATGCGAGTGCTTGCAAATGTCTGACTTTGAGAGCAAACTCACTGTTTTCCCTATATTCCAAGGCTATGCCAGAGGATGGATATTCCTCAGCACATTTTTTCCGAGATGAAACCAACAACATTTGTGTGTGCTGCTTCCAAATTCCTTTTTAGCAGCATTTTAACGGTAGCTATTTCAAAATCTATTATTATGCGTATATTGTGGTGCAAGCTGAATATCATAGTCTGATGCATAGTCTTGTAAATCCTACAAAAATACTGTATAATAGTATTATATTTTTTATACTTGCTGGAAAGTAACCCATAAACTAGTGGGACAAGTCTGTGCATCTCTGGATTCGTTTCAACCATCGCATGAATGGAACATAATTGCCTAAAAAGGGTTGGACAAGTTTCAAATGTCCCATCCATAATCCAGAGGGGTGCTTCTTTAAGCTTTCGTAAATTATTCTCTGTTAAAAAAAATAATTCTTTGATGTCCAAATGCGCTATCTCTGCCAAGAAATTTCGCACCATCTTCTCCTGTAACTTTATTGGGGCATCGATCCGTTCTGAAGTCGTAGGCTCCGCAGGCATGTCTTGGCACGTCTTCTCTTTTTTACAACTTGCCTTAGTGCATCCATATTAGGCATGTAAGCTGCATTTACTGTAGCCATTGACGTTGTCACGGTTTGAATAATTTGTGCAGGGGCTTCGTCCGTATTTCTCGCTCGTTCTTTTATTTGCGCTCTTGCAACAGCAACATCACTTTTCTCCGGTCTTGGAGCATGATTATGTGGTCTCTCATTGCGCATCCTGTGTTCATCTCCAATAAGAATAGTACTAGCAAAGCCAGTACAATTTCCATAATTTCTTTCAATACAGTGACAATACCGTAAATCACCTGGCACTCTGTTATGGCAAAATAAATAACCTTTCCATTTCTTGTAAATCATTTTCTTTTTGTGAGTTAACTATTTATGTTGCATTCTTCATCTGCATAGTGCCTTCGGAAAACAATGCACTTTCTCTTTCCAAAATATTTACAATGATATATTTCCACTATTATCACTTGACAACGCACAACAAAGGTTTCAACAAGCACGTTCTCTGTTCTCTAGTCAACTACGAACTAATGAGCAACCATTCAATAAAACACTCAGAATACAGACAATCACGTGAAGCTTGTTCCTCCAGTTAGGGTTTAAGCGAAGTTCAAGATTTTCGTACCTGCGGTCCCAAGAAGTGGTTAATATTAAGGATCGGCATCTTATCTTTTGTTTTTCCAAAACGCAGAGGTACATGTATTTTACAGATGGGACGCTCCAGGCGGGGGATCAACAGATGCGAAGAACCCGGGAGCCAGGTTCCGGAGGCGGCAGCAGGCGCGGACTGGGCAGCTGTATTCTGGGCCGGTAGGCGTCATGCTAATTCTCAAAAATAAATTCAAATTTTTTGTGTTGCATATTGCGTATGAAATAAAATTGTTATACTGAAAAGACAATTTGTTTACCCCGTAACATATTAAACGAAACCTACGTCCCTACTTGCCAAATGATCTGTAAGCCAAGCACAGTTTTTCATGCAACACCTTCCCCCGACTTTCTAAGTTCAGATCTGTCTCGTTCGACTTATTTCCTGTACCACCCCTCTCTTTCACTAATTGCAGTTAATTACCGTGAAATTGGTGTTTTACGTTGGGGTGTATTGCCGTCTGTCCTGAAGACTATAGTGAAAGCGGTGAACCCCAGGGGAAAAGTATTCCATCAAAAGCAACAGAAATCGAATGCGAGAGCAAAACTTTGTTCGTTGGCATTACATCCAAGCAATTTAGACGAAGTAGGAAGTGTGCTTTTCTACTACGACACCAGAAGATTGTCGCGAATGCTCAGGCAATTACGATACAGATGTGTCCTTAAGACTTCTCTTTCAAGACGTCTAAAGGCCGGCACTAGGGGATGGGGAGGGATACAGTGCGGATGCTCTTTTTTGTTGCAGTTAGAAATTCTTAAGCTCATTCTTCCTTAAAACTTTGCCTGGTTGCCAGTAAGTACTACTGTCTCATGCCTCAACCATTGCACAGATTTGTTGTTTTTGTTTTCATTCTTTGAGTTAACAGCGGGAAAATATCTGAACTGAGTTGTTTCAGTTGGAAATATTTTATTTTACTTCAGCAACAGGGCTTCACGTATAATTGCAAAATACTTCGATAGAATAAACATACCTTACATAAAGAGTTTGCATGAGAAAATAGATTAATAATAAGGAAAATATTCTAAAACCAAAAAAAGAAATTGCGGAGCCGAAAAAGCTAGGTAGAGGAAACAAAAGGCTCTAAGAAAAAGTTCATATTTAAAGAAACCTGTAATCGCTTAATGAGCAAGTGGTATAACTCAATACAAAATCATGTGCTGTATTTGAAAAAAAAATATAAGTAAGTAGGTATCGTGACTGTCCACAGTTTCCCTTTTTCATCCTGTCGACATTACAACCACCACAGAAAAGAAAATAACAAAAACTTAACAAAAACACCCATACAAAGTAAAATGCCCAAAACATAAAAAGAAGTAACCACACAAAATGAAATGCCCAAAACATTAAAAAAACTGCAACCACACGAAACAAAATACCCAAAACATGGTAAGAAATTCTGTTGAAAGCACAATGAAGGTATACGATAGGAGAAATATATGTTTTTAAAACTTAATACAAGTGTCAAAACTGAAATAAAAAGAAAGAAAAAAGAAATATTCCAAATTTCATTGTTACTTTAGATATTTTGACCTGTTGACATTTCGTAAATTGTACTTGCACTCGGTCAAAAAATATTACTTACAAGGACATTTTAGTAACTTTTAATCGCTGTGGTCGTATTTATAAGGTTTGCATAACAAATCAAGTTAATAATGTTGCGCTTTCACTTAGGCACCAAATGCTAATTATTGGCCGCTAGGCCTAGGCCTTTTAAATAATTTTTGATAAGCGTAACACTCTTAAATTGATTTTTCATGCAAACCTCATATAATCACAGCATTATAAAAATTACTATAAATGCATATGCCTAGGTCTCGGGCGTATCTATTAATGCTTTGTGCTCCAGTAACATTTAAACAGAATTCATTTTATTTTCTATGAAAACTACATAAATATCAGCTCGGAGGACTGAAAACTATTAAAAATCTCTAGGCCTAGGGTCTGCTTAATAGTTCCAACCTCAGAAAAGCGCATTGCTAAAATCTTGGACTTCTATGAAAACATGAAAATTAGCACGGCACACTGAAAATTGCTAAACAGGCCCAGTCCTAGGGCTTTCTAATTATTGTTTTGTACCTGACTAAAAGTGTAACATTATCTTTAGTTCTTACTAGCAGGGGTACCCGGTATTTCCCAGGTAAATATTACTATGTCTAAAATCACCAAGTTCAGCGGGTGAAAATTAATGAATGAAAAAGCTATTTCCGTAAATTTCCAGGAAACTTATTTTAAATCTTTTGATTTAGTTAATTTAATTATACGAAGCGAAAAATAATTTACATTATTTACATTACATTGTATTTCTGCCTGATAAGGCAACCGTTGGTGGTGAAAGCTAACGTTTATTTTTTGTGTTTTTAATACACCATGAACCGGATATTTTTTCACTTTATTGTTATCTACGTTCTCTAACCTAGACCGTAGGTATGGTAATGGAGTGCTGTATTGAGATACAGTTCTTAAGAGTAAAAATTGTAATTTTTACGAAAATTTTGAATGGGCCCCCTTCACACCGGGCACCGACCCTTTTCGTCTGCGGTCTAAGTTACAAAACAATGAGGTAGTGTACTAAATTTGGTCGTTCTAAATTCGAAACTGTAGGTTTTCCAAAAATTGGCATGGGGGGGGGCTCTGAACCCCTGGCTCTAACCGTTTCCAAAAACCGTCTGCATTCTCAGTTAGAGTACCATGACATAGTATACCAAATTTGGTGGTTTTAAATTGAAAACTGTAGATTTTACGAAAAATTTTTATGGGGAGGGCTCTGACCCCGTGCCTGAGTCGTTCCCCAAACCGTCTACCATCTAAGTTAGAGTACCATGAGATAGTATACCAATTTGGTTGTTCCAAATTGAGCACTGTAGATTTTACGAAAATTTTGTATGGGACGAAGGATCTAACCCCGGGCCCCGACCCGTTCCGAAAATCGTCTACGGTCTAAGTTAGAGTACCATGATATGGTATACCAAATTTGGTGGTTCTAAAAATTGAAAACTGTAGATTTAAAGAAATTCTTTAGGGAGGGGGGCTCTGAACCCCGGGCTCCGACCCTTTCCAAAAAACCATCTACCGTCTAAGTTAGAGTCCCATGAGATAGTATACCAAATTTGGTGGTTCTAAATTGAAAACTCTAGTTTTTACGAAAAAATTTTATGGGGAAGGGGCTCTTACCCCATGCCCGACCCGTTCCAAAAACCGTCTACCGTCTAAGTTAGAGTACCATAAGATAGTATACCAAATTTGGTGGTTCTAAGTTGAAAACGGTATATTTTATGAAAATTCTTTGGGGGAGGGGGCTGGGTACTCTTTCCGCCCGGGCCCCGATCCGTTCCAAAAACCGTCTCCCGTCTAAGTTACAGTTTCATGATACCAAATTTGGTGGTTCTAATGTGAAAACTGTAGATTTTACAAAAATTTTGTCGGGGAGGGCATTCTAACCCCCGTGCCCCGACGTGTTCTGAAAACCGTCTACCGTCTAAGTTACAGTACCATGTTATAGTATACCAAATTTGGTGGTTCTAAATTAAAAACTGTAGATTTCACGAATTTTTTTATGGAAGGGGGGGGCTCTGAAACCCGGGCTTCGACCCTTTACAAAAAACCGTCTACAGTCTAAGTTAGAATACCATGAGATATTATTCCAAATTTGGTGATTCTAAATTGAAAACTGTAGATTTTACGAAAATTTAAAATTTTGTACGGGGGGTGGGGGGTGGGGTTGCGCCTACCCCCGACCCCCGACCCCCGACCCCCGACCCCCGACCCGTTCCAAAAACCGTCTCCCGCTAAGTTAAAGCTTCATGACACAAAATTTGGTGGTTCTGAATTGAAAAATAAAGATTTTAAAAAAATTTTTGTATGTGGTAGGGGGGGTCTTACCCCCGGGCCTTGATCCGTTCCGAAAACCTTCTACCGTCTAAGTTAGAGTACCATGAGATAGTATACAAAATTTGGTGGTTCAAAATTGAAAACTATAGATTTTACGAAAGTTTGTGTGTAGGGGGGGGGGAAACCCTTGCCCCGTCCCGTTCTGAAAACCGTCTACCGTTTAATTTAGAACACCATTATATAGTATACCAAATTTGGTAGCTCTAAATTGAAAACTTTTGTTTTTACGAAAAAAAATTATGGGCGGGGGACATAGACCCCGTGCCCGACCCGTTCCAGAAACCGTCTACCGTCTAAGTTAGAGTACCACAAGAGAGTATGCCAAATTTGGTGGTTCTAAATTGAAAACTGTAGATTTTACGCGGTATTTTTATGGGGAGGGGGCCTTACCCCCGGGCTCCAACCCCTTCCAAAAACGGTCTACTGTCTAAGTTAGAGTACCATGAGATAGTATACGAAATTTGGTGGTTCTAAATTGAAAACTGTAGATTTTACGAAAAAGTTTTTATCCGGGGGCTGGTCTGACTACCCGGGCTCCAAATTCCTTCCAAAACCCGTCTAGCGTCTAAGTTAGAGTATCATGAGATAGTATACCAGATTTGGTGGTTCTGAATTGAAAACTGTAGTTTTTAAGAGAATTTTGTATGTGGGATGCTCTGATCCCCGGGCCTTTACCCGTTCCAAAAACGGTCTGTCGTCTAAGTTAGAGTACCATGAGATAGTATACCAAATTTGGTGGTTCTAAATTGAAAACTGTAGATTTTGCGAATTTTTATATGAGGGGGGCCCTTACCCCCGGGCTGCAACCCCTTCAAAAAATCGTCTAGCGTCTAAGTTAGAGTACCATGCGATAGTATACCAGATTTGGTGGTTCTGAATTGAAAAATTTTGTATGTGGGGGCTCTGACCCCCGGGCTTTGATCCGTTCCAAAAACGGTCTACTGTCTAAGTTAGAGTACCATGAGATAGTATACCAAATTTAGTGGTTCTAAATTGAAAACAGTAAATTTTACAAAAAAAAAAAAATTATTCGGAGGGGGTCTGACCCTCCGGGCTCCAACCCCTTCCAAAAACCGTCTTGCGTCTAAGTTAGAGTACCAGATTAGGTGGTTCTGAATTGAAAACTGTAATTTTTAAGAAAATTTTGTATGTGGGTGGCTCTGACCCCCGGGCCATGACCCGTTCCAAAAACGGTCTGTCGTCTAAGTTAGAGTACCATAAGATAGTATACCAAATTTGGTGGTTCTAAGATAAAAACTGTAGATTTTACGAAATTTTTTATGAGGGGAGGGCCGACCCCGCAGGCTCCAACCCCTTCCAAAGACCATCTAGCGTCTAAGTTAGAGTACCATGAGATAGTATACCAAATTTGGTGGTTCTAAATTGAAAACTGTAGATTTTACGAAAAAGTTTTTATTTGGGGGGTGGTCTGACCCCCGGGCTCCAACGCCTTCCAAAACCCTTCTAGCGTCTAAGTTAGAGTACCATGAGATAGTATACCAGATTTGGTGGTTCTGAATTGAAAACTGTAGTTTTTAAGAAAATTTTGTATGTGGGGGGCTCTGACCCCCGGGCCTTGATCCGTTCCAAAAACGGTCTACTGTCTAAGTTAGAGTGCCATGAGATAGTATACCAAATTTGGTGGTTCTAAATTGAAAACTGTAGATTTTACAAAAAAGTTTTTATTCGGGGGGGGGGGGGTGTCTGACCCGCGGGCTCCAACCCCTTCCAAAAACCGTCTAGCGTCTAAGTTAGAGTACCATGAGATAGTATACCAGATTAGGTGGTTCTTAATTGAAAACTGTAGTTTTTAAGAAAATTTTGTGTGTGGGGGATCTGACCCCCGGGCCTTGTCCCGTTCCAAAAACGGTCTGCCGATTAAGTTAGAGTACTATAAGATAGTATACCAAATTTGGTGGTTCTAAGATGAAAACTGTAGATTCTACGAAATTTTTTATGAGGGGGGGGGGCTCCGACCCCGCGGGCTCCAACCCCTACCAAAAACTGTCTAGCGTCTAAGTTAGAGTTTCATGATACCAAATTTGATGGTTCTGAAATGAAAACTAGATTTTACGAAAATTTTGTATGTAACTCTGACTTCCCGGGCCTTGACCCGTTCCAAAAACCGACAACCGCCTAAGTTGGAACACTATGAGATAGTATACCAGATTTGGTGGTTCTGAATTGAAAACTGCAGTACTATTTCGCATGACCCTTCTCACCTCTCCACATTGTTCCTTTTGCCCTGAAGTCAGCGACGTCCAACATCAATACCTCTTCTGCCCCGTACTCCTGCCAGTCCTAAACACAGCATTTCGTCTTGCTGATCGAATTTGTGCTCGATCGTTACCATTTCTTGCATATGCTTGGCTACTCCAAACTAAGCATCCACCTACTCACTTGCCTCCTGTGTGCCGTTACATTTTTCTTCTTGTGAAGTTCACTGTATATGCTTTCCATCTTGAACAACGCCTCCCTGCTCTTACTCCACCTCCTCAGGAGGCAAGTGCTATCATTTACCAAAATATGCAGTAGCGTGAAGGTAACGATTCTCTGGAATTTCCAGAACGGCGTGATTAACAGATTGAATCCTTTCCTCAGTTTCAATACTGGGACATTGTGATGAAACTAGGAATCCTCTTATTAGCCTACGTTCGCACTTTGCGATAACCTAACTTCACCCTGTATCTAGCAGTCTTCACAGAGCTGACACTCTGGTCTTTTGCGTTGGACGATACCAACTACGCTCATTGGACACCAGCGCATCTCAGAGACATGGCTGAACAAGTATCAATACATCACAACATTGACAAAGTGTTCAATGTTGGCAAGTTCACAGTGAAAAAGAGAAATCGGATCTTCTCCGCTATATCCTTTATCAAGCTCATGAGCAAAATAATTCTTACATTAAAGGGTATGGCGTATGGCGGAGTTGTTGGAATTACCGACAATCCAAGTGCCCTCAGGCGCTGGATGGAGGCAGTACTTGAAGCAATCAGGACCATTCACGAATCCCAAGATGAAATAGGACGTGACAGTTCTGCACCCCACTATGAACAAACCAAAAGTGTTCAGCCGTCATTTTTTAAAGATTTGAACTAGTCACTAGTTGAAACCATGGAAGAATTTTGGAGATCTCTTTTTGGAGGAAAGAAGCGATCTACTCGTTTAAGGTATAAAATATATTGTAGATCCTAAGGTCATGAAAACAGTTTCAAATGTGCAAAAGATTGGTAAAAAACAATTTGAAACATTTGTTGTTAAGGGCCGTCTTCTGGGAAGAAGTAAGCCACGTGATGACCCTATCAAACGCAAAAAATTGCGACTTTTCAGCACACCAGGAACAAAACGTTTTACAAAAGGGAAGCAACAGATTTCATCAATGAAAAACAACGTGAAACTTTTTCCTGCCTCTGCATTGCTTTCCGAGCAAGAGGTGGTGACTTGGATTCATTCTTTCAGCATGAGAGCCAGGACGTTCCTCCATTTTGATGGGGGAAAACTTCGTCTTGGTACCAAGAGTGATGCTTTTACATGCTTATATGAAGAGCAAAGCGAAGCTCGGTTTATAGTTCCTGACGTAACGTCTTTAATTTCTGCCGGAGTGCAAATGCTGCCACCTCACCAAAAGACCTTCAGTCACTATGCTAAAGAAGTATTCATTCCTTTCATAGATTCAAAGCTTTCAAATGTACCACGCATACATTTAGTTTGGCGCACCTACTTTGAAAGCTCTTTGAAAAGAACAGCAAGTCTGAAACGAGGAAGGTTGTGAGGAGACATATGGTTGCGAAAGCAACAATTCCTGGCAACTTAAAAACTTTCTCCATATCAACGACGATAAGAAAAGTACTTTTCTCATTCCTTTCCACAGAACTAGTGCGTCATCCATTAGGTGATACAAATAAACAGCTTGTTGTAACCAAGGAGGTTAGAATAAGACTTCTAGAGATGCCCTGGGTATCTTAACCGTGAAGCCGCAAAGTGTATTAATATTGATTTGTTTACATGATGCCAATGCAGTTTGAGTTGTGTGTAATTTTGAACTGCGTAGGTTTTGGTTGCAGAAATCGTGTTAATATCAAACTGCAATGAATTATACTTCACATACGAGTGAAGATTTCAATTTTAACTTCACGTTTGTTTTGAACTTGTTTCAAGAATTCTATTTTAAGATAGAAATGGGAGGATGCCTAAAAATAATTACCAATGTTATAAATTCAGCATTTTCTCATACATTGGAAGCAAAATTAGAAACATTTGAGAGGAGAAAATGCGATTCAGTCAACACAAAATGCGTTGCAGTAGCCTTGGAACCCACCAGATTTCCCACACTTTAATGACCGCCTCTCGCGGTTATAGACTTTACGCAAAGTATATATTCATGAGGAGGCTGACACACGTATGAGTTTTATTGGTGCTCATACGTTCGAGGATGGCCACCATCATACGTTCGAGGATGGCCACCATTAATGCGTACTCTGTACACTGACGTAATGATGCTGGCTGTATTTGTATCCCAGGAACTCCTCAAATCAGACTAGCTTTAGGTTGAATTCTGCTCGGTGCAAGAACATGCGATATTTGGAAACTTTAAATATAGCTCAGATTCTTGGACCATCAGAGAAATGTGCTCTTCCTAACATTTCATGCTCTAACAGGATGTGATACGATGTCTAGCTTCCTGGCCGTGGTCAGAAGTAGGCCAAGGCCATATGGAAGGTTTTTCCAGAACTGACTGGTGCTCTCATTGCAATGTCTCATGCACCTAAAGATATCCCAGAATAATTTTTGAAAACCATCAAGAGATATTTTATGTACTATAGAACCAGTACTAACATTTTGTTGTACTATAGAACCAGTACTAGCATTTTGTTGTACTGTAGACCAGTGCCAACGATGAAATCAAGAAAGTAAGGAAGAAGATGCTCACAAGGAACTGTAAAATAGAAAACATCCCTCCTACAAAAGCAGCTCTTACACAGCATGTAAAAAGAGCAGTGTTGGTCCAGGGAGGCCAAGTGTGGTGCCAGAGTGTCATTGCAGATTCTTCGCCATCCGCCAGGGGATGGAACAAAACGGATGATGGGAAGTATGAACAGCACTGGACACATCTACCAGGTGCACTTTGATCATTCTTTGAGATCATATCATACAAATGTACCAGGAACTGTGAGGGACATAGGTACAAATGTAATAAAGTCAAACTTCGGTACAATGAACTATGTGGCTGCGAAGAAGACTGTTAAATATTACTTGTAAAACTTTGAAGTATATTATTTTAAAACTTGTGTGTGTTAAAGAAGTATGATTTTTATCTGTATCAAGCATGGCTGCCATTGAAAATTAAATAAACACATTAAAAAACAATGATTTTTTTTATTCAAACTTTTTTCCAACTTTTTGAGTAATATAGACAACAAAACAAATTTGATTTTGACCTTAAAATGGCACTCAGTAGCTTAATATACACTATATTGACAAAAGTCACCGGGCACCTGGAAGAGAAACTCAACATAGCATTTACTGACATACATTAGTACGGTGTCGGTCCACCTTTGGACTTAATGCATGCACTGACCCTTCGAGACAGGCTTTCGACAAGGTTTTGGAACACAGCGATAGGTATGCGCTTTCATTCGGTACATAATGCTGCCGCTAACATTTGCTCAGTAGTAGGCCTTGGTTCCAAACTTCTTATGCGGATCTCTAATTCATCCCATAGGTGATCTATGGGATTAAAGTCAGGGCCCTGTGATGGCCAGTCTACACACGATACGGAATTATCGTCAAACCACGCCGTAACAGTCCTTGTTTTATGGCTCAGTGCATTATCCTGCTGGTACCAACAAGGCTCGTTTCCATAGTATTGCCACAGAGTTGGTAGGGCATAATTGTCCAGAATATCGAAATAGACGTCCTGGTTATCAGGTTTGTATACGATAGCCAATGGGCCGGGATCATATCACGAAAAACAGCCCCACACAAGTACACTGCCAGCTCCAAACCTGACCGTAGGAACAGTACACTGTGGTAAATAGCGTTCCCCTGGCTGCCGCCATACCCACACACGGCTATCAAACTGATGTATCGTGTATATGCATTCATCAGTCCATAGGACCCGTTTCCATTTATCTACGGTCCTTGATAAATGTTCTTTACACCATGCTAAACGACGAGTAGCATTCCGAGTGGAGATGAAAGGCTTATGAGCAACCACACGACCGAGGTAATCCATGGAATGAAGTCCTCTGCGAATGGTACGTGTACATACCGAGGTTCCAGCATTTTTACTCACCTGTACACTGAGGTCTTGTGCAGTACTCCGTCGATTAGCTGTAACGACTCTCCTGAGGCTTCGATGTCCTCTATCACTGATTTACTTTGGTCTGCCGGTACGTTTTCCTGCTTCAGGCACGCCATGTATCTTCCACTTATTCAGTAAATCCAAAAGAGTTGACTTGTATGTTTAAACTCCTCTCGGTTTCTCTTATGGACAACCCACTAATATAACACCCAACAATCTCTCCTTTCTCAAAGTCAGTTCTCTCCCGCCGCGATATTTTCACTCAACCTCACAGTGCGATACGATCGCGGGCAACTGCAGGCTTGTTTTTATACCGTTCGCAGCTGTACCGCGCATCTTAACAACGCAGAGAATACGTTCATTTCCTTTTGAAGGGGTGTCCGGTGACTTTTGTCAATATAGTGTATGTGTAGAAGCCGAAAATCCATCAAATCAGACAATAAATGACAAAATTGGAATTTTTGGCCTCCGTCTTAGTTTTTAAGGAGCTTCCGATTTTAAAATGTTAAATTTAACTTCGATTTCGTATTTATCATGCGAAAATACATGTCTAAACTGTAAATCAATAAAATTCGACTTTAATTAGGAAAAATTAAAATATTTGCCGCCATCGTGGCGTTTAAAGACTCCTGGATAAATTTTGAATGGCCTAATATCATAAAATGACCCTTAGGATGTGCCTGCTCATCATGTCGAATTTCATGCTTTTATACATAAGCGAACAATTACTTACTATGTCGCTGCACTAATTTATGCTTACATGATTATTTAAAAAATTCTTTACCCTGCTTTTCTTCGAAGCTCATCACAAAAAGTGACCTAGCGCTGTTGTGGCGCGTTAAGGCTACCTAGTGCTACCTATGTTAAATATTGTGCACTAAAGTAAGGTGAATTAGAGTAGTGCTACTCCCGGTGGCAGAGTGGTCAGAGACGGTGAGTTTGGATAGTCGTCTGAGCTGAGCTCAAGTCCCCGATGAGGCCTAGCTGCTGTGTTTGGCAATCTCCCGTCCTTGCAGCCAATGACCCTAAATTAGGGACAAATGACTGCTTAAAGCTCAACGGTTTTCGTTTCGGGGTTTAAGTGGACCATAAACCCCCAAACGCAGAGCATAATAAAAGATATTGGGTGGTCATGACCTTACCAGATGTATCACTTATTAAAAATCGGATCACTTATTTTAATATGCACCTGTCAAAATCCGACAGTAGTTATTTTATTGTTGTTGTTATTGGAATCTTAAGACCACCGTGAGCAACTCAATGGGCTATAAGTAGTTGCCCGTCCTTAATTTAGGGTCACTGGTTCCAGGGAAAGGAGACAGCCAGTGCCGTAAGACAAACACAACATCCGTGCCTCACAGGGATTCGAACCCGGACACCTTCCGGACGAATGATCAGAAGCCATTGCTTAGATCACTGCGCCACCGGGTTGGCGTAGTTATTCTATCACACTCACGGATCTGATCGCCAATTTCTTACATCTACGTCAAGTGCAAGATCAGTGAGATTGTACGAGAAATGTAGCATCAGTGATACATCTTGTACGAGAAATGTAGCATCAGTAATATTAGCATTGCCATTTAGACATGCCCCAGGTTGACAGCATATATATATATAGGGATGTAAGGTCAGGTGATGCGTAACATCACAGCCTCTCCTTGACAAATGTCAATTCCGCCTTCTCGTGGTACATCCTGTTCCCACTAAAGAGGCTCTGAAGACCGCCAATAGCGGTATAACTATACCATCGGGATTAGAGCAAATGCTATCTCACACTCACCAACCAACTTGGCCATCGTGGTGAGTTATGGCCAAACCCCTCCAAAATAACTCCACGACTTAAATCTTGGCCCTCAGTCTCCGGCAGCTGGAATGTGCCTGGCCAAGGCAGCGGCCAGTTCGACATGAAGGCAGAGGGTGCTAAGAATCTCCGGAGGACCGGACTAGGCTGCCATCTGATGCTGACCTTGGCTACGTATAACAGACGCTCCCTATCTTCTGAATCAAGGCTTCTTGAATTGGAAGAGGAACTACAAAGGATCAAGTGGGACATCGTCGGGCTAAGTGAGGTAAGGAGAAAAGGAGAAGATCTCATTGAACTGAAAAGTGGACATATCTTCTACTATCGTGGGACTGATACTGGCAGAACTAGTGGTGTTGGATTTATAATAAACAAGAAACTGAAGGATAAAGTTGTAGAAGTTGAAAGTTCCTCTGACAGAGCTGCACGACTCGTTATCCAACTCTCAAGAAGATACCAGGCTCAGATTATTCAAACTTATGCACCCACCACAATTCATCCTGAAGAAGAAATTGAAGAATTTCATGAGGAAATTCGTCATCGAAATAAAAAAGGTAAGCAGCACTTAAAGATAATTATGGGAGATTTCAATGCAAAAATAGGGCACCGGCAACAGAATGAAACTTCAGTAATTAAATTCGGTCACGACACCAGAAACCAGCGTGGAAATACTCTCGTAGAGTTTGCAGAGGCAGAAGGGTTTTTCATCGTGAACTCCTTTTTCAAGAAAAAACCACACAGGAAATGGACATGGAGACATCCAAATGGGACGACAAGTGAAATTGATTTTATTATGTGTAACAAAAAATTCGTCATAGAAGACTGTAATGTGCTAAACAAGTTCAACACAGGTAGTGACCATAGATTGGTGAGTGAGCAGCCCCGGTGGCGCAGTGGTCTAAGCGATGGCCTCTGATCATTCGTCCGAACGGGGTCCGGGTTCGAATCCCGGTGAGGCATGGATGTTATGTTTGTCTTACGGCACTGGCTCTCTCCCTTCCCTGGGACCAGTAACCCTAAATTAGGGACGGGTGACTGCTTATAGCCCATTGAGTTGCTCACGGTGGGTTAGTCGTGTTTATCTGTGCTCCTCAAATTTTCGTTGGTGTGTTATTTTTCTTCGTTGTCAGTGTTCTAATTCGTGTGTGTGTTGTTGTGTGTGAAGGTTCCGTGTTTCTTTTTATATGCCTGCCGAGCTGGTAAGTGCTTATTTTGATTAGTTTACCTTATTTTTCTGCCTTGGCCAAGCTGGCTAAGGGCTAAGCTTTTCCTCGCCATTGCAAATGGCGGCTTCCGGGGAGAATGACGTCCTAACCCTTGCTACCGGAAATGATGATCTCCCGATAACAGTTTCTCTAAATACTACTACCAATGACGAGTTTATCTCGATAAACCACTCCTCCTTGCAGCCTTCTGTTGCTGCCTTACCATCGGATATCGCCTCTTCTTCCAAGTCTCCCAGCGGCGATACGATGTCTTCTCTGAAAGCTAATGATGACGCCATGGATGTTTCGCACTCCATGCCGGAATCATCTCCAAAGCAACGTACAACTACCCTCTCATATGCTGACGTAACCGCATCTAAGTCGGGACCTTCCCAGTCTTCTTTTTCTCCTGGACAATATGAGATGACGCATAATGCTGAAATCATTGAGGTTGTCCTTAAAGAAGATACCCCTTCTGGGCTGAAATTCCTTCAAACTATGGAGAATGGTGTTGTATTTCCGAGCCTGAGAAATACAAAACTTACTGCATATACTGCTGCTCCTTCGAGAGATTGTTCCTGCATCCGCCATAACTCATGTGGGCAGGAAGCCTTACAAAGTAGTTGTTTACTTCTCTACTCCTGCCCATTCCCTACATGTACTGACCAAGGGCATCTCAATTGGTGATCGTCACATCCATGCCGAACCTGTTTCACAGAGTTCCGTTGTTGTAAGCTTCTCACCAGTTCCACCTGAGGTTTCAGATGATCTCTTGATTGCCGCTCTTCTTCCTTATGGCCGGATCATTGGAGGTGTAACTACCTACTCTTCGTTTTCAGAGGTGCCAGAAGATAGATACCTACTCGGGTTTCGCCGCAATGTTCGTGTGGTATTCCCTTCAGAGGAGCACATGCTGCGTATTCCACCAACTTTACGTGTACGCTGTTGCACGCACATTAGAGAGATATTCATCACAGTAGGCTCCGTCTGTCCAAATTGTAAAGGCACGGGACATCCCCGCGCTCTGTGCCCTCATAATGCGAACACTCTTTCCAAGTCAACAGCACGACCTTCTTCCTCTTTGTTACGTCAATCGGCACCGTCTTCTGGTGCTAAAGACCAGCAACACCAGACTTCCTCAAAATGTAGTGATGCAGCAGTTGGTCAACCGACGTCTACAAAAAGTAGTGAGACAGCCGTTGGTCTACCGACGTCTCCCATAAGTTGTGAGATAGCCGTTGGTCAACCGACGTCTACCAGAAGCAGTGAGACAGCCGTTGGTCAACCAACGTCTCTGGGTAAACCCTCGACCTCAGGTGATGCATTGGCGCCCCCATCATCTCTTCAGTCGAAAGAGGCATCAATTGTTAATCCAAAGTCTCCTATAGAGATGGTTGATGACGATTCTCCTCATACTGCTACACCGACCGTTGAGGTTGCTTTTTCAGTTCCTTTTAAATTGCCGGAAGTGCCAATTTTGGTTACAGCACAAAGTCGTGGACGGGCGAAGCGACGTAGAACTTCACGCGCTCAGAATAAGAAGGTTAGAATTACAACCACCCTTAGGGCAGGACGTGATCGTTCTAGTAGTCAGATGCTCACGTCTGAAGGCTCTATGGAATCTGATACAGATGATGGAATAATTATTCCGATCTCTTGTGAAAACTTTTTAAATATTCTAGAGGCATCCTCTCTTCCACAGACACCTGTGTCTGGGGAGAAGGTGTATGCGTTCCTAATAAGTCCCCGTAGAGACAAGCTGTCTCGCAATTTTTTGGAAGGTTACTCCCACTGTCTGTCTGACACAATGAATCAAATGTTGGCGATACATTCTCATTTACGTACCGTTCCGGGCAGAGATCTGGGTGGTCCCTACTGGGCAAAGAAGTTCCGTAGCCGTCTCGCCAAGTTACAGAACGCAGCCGACAACATCCTCCAACCATCATCAGACTATTCTGTTCAAGACAGTCTCACTGAATAGTAGGGGTATGTGTACCCCTTTGGCGAATGCTTTAGTGTATGAAGACGTCCACCACCTCAAAGCAGATATCCTACTTTTGCAAGAGACAAATTGTCTATCCACTTCACCCTTCCATCGCTGGAGGAGATGGGACTATCAGTTTCATCACGCGTATAGGCTCTCTCTTCGTGGAGGTTTAGCGATTGGTGTACATAATAGATTTCGCCAAGCACTCTCCTCTGTTAAAGTTCATAACCTGTGCCGAGATTTATTGCAGCGACTCACTTTCGTCCTAGATGGACAACGATATTTAGTTTTCAACATATATATTCCATGTTCATCTACTCATCTAACGTTGTTATTTTCGTCGCTCCGCACTGCACTTCAGTCAGCATTACCATCAGATCATGTGCTCATTGGAGGAGACTTTAACTGTACACTTCAACCAGAGCTCGATCGCGCTCCTTCGAGGATTGAACATCGTTCACGTCTTGTGGAGCAATTGCGATCATTAGTGTCCGATTTTGATTTACATGACGTGTTCCGACGATTGCATCCGACATCCATTTCACATACCTGGAGAGCTTCATCTGCATCCTCCTCTCTTTCTGCCAGGCTGGATCGATTTTACGCTTCTGCTCCGTTATTGCCCATTACAACGAATTGTATGCACTCTCCTACAGCTTCATCGGATCATTGTGCCATCACTATCTCCTGTAGCTCTTCATCTCGTCTGCATGTTAGGCCTCGGTTATGGACACTGGACACTTCTCTCCTAGCTGATGAGAATATGTGCACCGAGATTAGAGATCTTCTTGATCATATGCGAGAGGGCCTGTCCACAGCACCTTGTGCCATCAATTACTGGCTCGAGGTAAAATCTTACCTAATTTATCTTCTCAGACGTCATTCCTTCTCCGAAGGCACGAAGCGCTCCATGGAAGAGCAAAATCTCCGAAACATCCTGTTACAGCTTGGTGCGAGTCATCCCATGTATACAGCTTACCAAGCGGATCTTAGAGCACTTCTTGAGCCTCGTGCACGTCAGGTAATTCTTCGTCTCCGTCTGCAACATCTATCACCAGAGGACTGCTCCTTTGAGTTTCTATCCGCGTTAGAAGAAAAACGCCGCTCGTCGCATCAGCTTCGACTACTTCGGCGGCCTGATGGTGAAATCATCTCTGATCCGGATGCAGTTTGCTCTCAGGTTCGTCGATATTTTACTGTCAAATACAGTGAAACTCCTCAGCCTTCTGTTTCTGCTTCTGCTACTTTACTCTTTGCTCTTCCCCAAGTTCCTTCAAATCTCTCTGATTCCCTTTTACAACCTATTTCGCAGACTGAACTTCGGACCATTCTTGCCTCTCTAAATTCCCGTGCTGTCCCAGGTTCAGATGGCTTTCCGCTCCTTTTCTACCGTACTTTTCTCCCTTCGTTGCTTCCATTTCTTCTCGCCGCTTTCAATGCTGCTCTTTCTTCCTCTTCTCTTCCGAGGGGTTTCACAGAGGCTCATATGGTGTTATTCCCCAAGAAAGGCGATCTGCTTGACTTGGGAAACTGGCGTCCTACCTCGCTACTAAACATTGACTATAAACTGTTCACTGAACTCCTTTCCAGTCGACTCAACCAAGTTCTTCCATTTCTTCTTTCTCCCGACCAGACCTACACGGTTCCTGGTCGGTCCATCACTTCTAATCTCAATCTCCTTCGAGATCTCCTACATCTGGCTCGTACTAACTCTTGCCCTCTTGCCCTCTTGCCCTCTTTAATCTTGACCAAAGAGCTGCTTTCGACAATATCTCACATTCGTATCTTTCTGCTGTTCTTATTGCTTTCGGCTTTCCTTTTGCTTTTGTTACCTCTATTCTTGCCCTTTATCAGGACGCTGCTTTCCATGTCAAGACGGCCGCCTTCTTGACTGCACCTATTCCTTTTCGGCGAGGCATTCGGCAGGGTTGCCCACTTTCTGGGCAGCTCTTTGCCATTGCTTTTGAGCCGTTTCTTCGGTCTGTACATCGAGCCTTTATAGATGCACTGCCACCGCCTACTGCAAGCACTAGGCACTTTTCTGTGACATACTCTGCATATGCCGATGACGCGACCTTTTGTGTACGGACAGACGCTCAATTCGACATCTTGCTGCAGATTTACGATCAATATTCTTCATGTTCAGCGGCATCACTTAATACATCCAAGAGTGCAGGTCTATGGAGCGGAGCGTGGGCCTCTAGGACTGACACCCCGTGGGGCGCCTCATGGACTGCTTCATCCCAAAAATTCCTTGGGGTCTATCGTCCATCTCGAAGTCCGTCTTTCTGCTCAAAATGAAACATGGAATGCTCTCAGAACACGCCTTACTCTAACTGCTGCCTTCTGGCGAGGTTCCCAGTTTTGTACTTCTTACTTCTCAAGAGCTAGAATAGCTCAGACTTATATTCTTTCACCATGCCTGTATGCATGGTCAGCTGAACGTATGCCCATTTATCACCTCAATTAAATCACTCGAATCATCTCAACGATAATATGGAACAGGTACCATTGGATCCAGGTCTCCACTCTCTGTCGTCGAGTCACTGATGGAGGTATTTCACTGCTGGACGTTCGCACCTACTATAAAGCACATAAAGTGGTTTCTTTCCTGCGGCTACTAAGTGCACCAGAGTAGCCAGTTACGCTCGTTAGAGATGCCATGATATCGCCTAGGAATTCCCGAATCACTTTCATCATGTATCTTCTAATGGATCAATCTCCTTTTTTCCATTCTAAACTTTCCCCTTTCTTCAAAGAGGTCCTTTCCTTTCTCCGTTCTCTACCCCTCTTCCGTGCTCCACCGGCTTCCACCACTGAACTATTAGCTGAGCCCCTGTTCTTTTCTTCCATCCTTCATCCCCCAAATGCTCCGTACTTTACTGACCTTTCCTGGCTCCCAGCCGGAATAGTATCTGTTCAGGATCTAATTTCTCCAGATCTTTCTTGGAAACCCTTCTCTGATCTTTCCCCCCTTCTCCCCTACCTCTTCCTCTCTTTCGCTGTATGATTCCTTCCGTTCTTCAATCATTACCCTCTTCCCTAACCTTGCCTCTCAAGCTGGGTTAACTCTTGTTCCCTCTGCCTCTCTTCCTCTTCTCTTTTTCCTTTCCGTTCGGGGCTCATCACTTCCTCTCTCCAGTTTTTCTATCTCGTCTCTTTACCGTTGTCTCATTGATCCACTGTATGCTACACCATTGATGATTCCAGATGTTCCGAATGTCGCCCTTTCACAAGTGTGGTCCATGTCTAATTCGCCACTATCTGTTCCAGCAGAAAGAAACATCCAATGGTTGTTTCTTCATCGACGGTTACCAGTTCCTAATAAATTATTCAGGATGACGCTTGTTGATTCGCCTAACTGCATGTTTTGCTCTACGATTGCGGATGTAGATCATGTATATCAACATTGCACAGTGCTTCTTCCCTTGTTACATTTGACCTTCACTACTGCACAGTGCCTTAGTACTACTGATCTCTCTTTCTCAGCCTATAGCACGCTACTCAGTTCCAGTACTCTGCCTATTCCTATATCAGAGTCATGTGCTTATGTTTTCATATTAGCAAAACATGTGATTTTTTGCTACTATCAACAGCTTCGTTCTACTCCTATACAGCCTACCATCTTTCAGCTGCCATGTACAGTCAGTTCCGGAACAGACTGATTTCACACTTGAGGCTTGCTTTCACTGTTGTTAAGGCTGCGAATCGAATCCCACACTTTATGTCAGTGTGGTCACCTTTTCGTCAATGGTTTTCTGGTCCATCAGAAGACCTTAGACTGTTGTTCTGACTTCTGTGAATTTTTTTAGACTAACTAAAGTATAGTTTTGTGATTAACGTGTTCTTAGGTGCCCTCTTCATCATTGCTGCCCAATGTTACTGCGCGTCTGCATGTTTATCACCAACAAGGCCCTGTAGGTGAGGTTTTTTTTTTTTTTTTTTTTGTACACCTCAGGCACTTAGATAAAGTTTAAAGTTTTATGTTCAACGCTTTCCTTATGTCTGCCGGGCTTTATAATTTCTGGTTTATGCTCACGGTGCTGAGCAAATGTTTGTTAATGTTTAAATTTAATTATTAATTTTGCACAGTGGGGTTTTTGATCATGTTACATGTACATAAAGGTATATGATCAGTAAAATACACAATGTTCAGCGAGGTTTAGCACTTTTGTTGTACAAAGAGTAATTGTTCCTCGTTCAGATATTTGTACTATACCTGAAGTACAGTTGCTATGCCAAAAGCTCAGTTTTGTATATACTAATGTACTTTCCTAATTGCACTGTAAAATTTATGTTCGGCACATTTCGCATGTTGGGTCAAGATTAGATGTCTCAAGTTTTATGCTCATGGTGCGAAGCAAACGTTTTGATAGTATTTCAGTTATATATTAATGTTACACAGTGTGGTTTTTCTCATGTCACATGTGCCTACCAGGAAATAATCAGTCTATTACATAATGTTCTGCGCTGTATTGCACATTTGCTGTACAAAGAGTCAGTTTCATATTTTCATTATTTGTATTGTACCCGAAGTATAAATTTTCTGTAAAACGCAAGTTCTGTTTGTACTAATATACTTTACTCTTTGCACTGTGAAATTTACAGTTGTACCATGGAATTGTAATTCTTTATTAGTGTCTTCCCTATGCCGTTGCACCTTGTGTACATATGTTGTTGTTCATTACAAGTTAATCTATAGTATTGTGATTGAGGCACTTGTTTAAGCCTAAGTAATAGTTCTTTTTATAATTTGACAGTGTTTTACAATAGAGATATTGCATTCAATTTGTATAGAGTTCACACCATTATTGTAATTAGATTATTTATTCGCTTATCTTTCAGACACTGAAAAGTATAAGCCTTCTGCTCTTTTCTTCTTTTTTCAAGATTGCTCAAAATATACATGTTTGTTTTTGCACTGTAAAATCTATAGTTATACCTTGTACTGGTGTTCACCTATTAGAGATGGCACTCTGCTGATGCACATTGCGAACATATGTTGTACATAGAGTAAGTCAACCCTACAGTCCAGTATTGTCAGTGTTATGAATTTGCTTACATTGTATATATTGCATCCACATAGTGTAAATATCTCATCGTCATTGTAAATAGGTCATCTACTTGTTTATCTTTTGGTAACTGTTAAGCACAGGCCATCTGTATCTTCCTGTCCATGTTTGCTCCAAATAAATATTGTTGAAGCTCACGGTGGTCGTTAAACCTCTAACCAAAAAAAAACAAAACAAAAATAGATTGGTGAGACGTAAGATGCACCTCAACACTAAACTCGAACGGGGCAAGCTCATAAGACAAACAAAATGTATTGACATAAGCAACCTTAAAAAACACCATAATACCTTCAAGTTGGAACTAAAGAACAGATTCTCTGCTTTAGAAGGCCTAACATCGGAAGAAGTGAATATTTCTGAAGTTAACAGAAAAGTAACCAAAGCTCTTATGGAAACAGCAACAAAATTAGCTGGGTCTAAGAACAAGTTACATGTGAACAAAGTATCAGGGAAAACCAAAATGTTGATGCAAAAAAGAAGAGAGATGAGGACAACTAAAGAAGATGTGACTTCCAAAGTGGAATATATAGAGCTATGCATGACAGTACGAAAAAGTATCACTGAAGACTTAAGGAAATTCAACTGTGAACTAGTAAGGAAAGCAATTGAAAACAACCAAAGCCTAAAGATAGCAAAGGGACATCTCAGTGAGGGAAGAAAACAGATTATGGCACTGAGAAAAGAAGATGGTTCTGTAACAAGAAACAGAGACGAAACCTTGACAAGAGTGAAAGATTTCTACTCCAAATTATATGAAAGCGATGATACATGTACTCTAGACATCATGAAAGGTATCAGTACCAGAGTTCTTCCAGTCCTCCCAGCAGAAGTTGCACATGAAATCAAGAACATGAAGCTGGGAAAAGCTCCAGGAGAAGGTGGAATTACTGTAGACATCATACAAGAAGCAAGTGGAGAAATCGAAACAGTATTCGCCCAAATTTTCACTCGATGCCTTAATAAAGGGAAGATTCCTGAGGATTGGAACAACGCTACAATGATCTTGCTACATAAAAAAGGTGACATTGAGGATCTCAGGAACTACAGACCTATCAGCCTCCTATCAGTGGTTTATAAAATCTTCACTAAAGTTCTTTCACACCGCTTGAAGGTGACACTGGACATGGCTCAACCGAGAGAACAAGCTGGATTCAGGAGTGGCTACAGCACAATAGATCATTTCCACGTACTGAGAGAACTAATTGAAAGAGCAAGGGAATATGAACTTCCATTGTGCATGGCTTTTATCGATTAGGAAAAAGCCTTTGATTCGGTGAAACCATCAGCAGTTACAATGGCTCTGAAATCCTGCGGTATTGAAGATGCGTACATTAATATTATTAATAACATCTATGAAAATGCAAGTGCAAAGATTCGGCTGTTTGAAAATACAACACACATAAAAATTGGAAAAGGTGTGAGACAAGGTGACACCATATCTCCGAAGCTCTTTAATGCCAATTGGAAAATGTCTTTCAATCGCTGAACTGGGAAAACAAAGGGATACAGATTAATGGAGATTATCTAACCCACCTTCGTTTTGCTGATGACGTAGTCATTTTTGCAACTACCCCATCAGAGCTGCAGAGTATGATCCAGGAACTTGCTGACAAGAGTAGAGAAGTGGGATTAAAAATGAACTTTCAGAAGACAAAAGTGATGTTCAATGCTTTTACAAGAAATGAAGATTTATCGATTGATGGAGAAAAGCTGGAGATAACAGACACGTATGTTTATCTTGGACAGCAGATATCAAGTGAGGGTCACATTGATGAAGAAATTAATCGGCGCACAAAACTTGCCTGGAGAGCTTTTGGAAGAAACAGCATAATTTTCAAGAGCAATATGCCATTATGTCTTAAAAGAAAAGTGTTTGATCAATGCATCCTTCCAGTGCTTACGTATGGTGCAGAGACGTGGACCTTAACTAAAAGAGACATACAAAGCTGCAGACAACTCAAAGCAGCATGGAGAGGTGCATGCTTGGTGTAACCAGGAGAGATAAGAAGAGGAACTCGTGGATCCGAAAAATGACAAGAGTGGAAGACATCATGATCAGAATTAAATCCCTGAAATGGCAATGGGCTGGACATAGTGCCAGAAGGACAGACCATCGATGGACAGCCGAAATTTTAGATTGGATTCCAAGTGACAGGAAAAGACCCAGAAGAAGACCACATGGAAGATGGGTGGATGAAATTAGAAAGTATGCGGGAGTGACATGGAGGAGACTGGCACAAGACAGACCGTTGTGGAGGAAACTTGGGGAGACCTTCGTCCAGCAGTGGATTGATAATGGTTGACAATGATGATGATGATGATGATATATATATAATACGACAACCATGCCTGACCGGGATTCGAACCCAGATACATCTTGGACGAATGGTGCAGAGTCAGCGCTTAGATCACAGCGCCGCCTGGACGGCACGATGAAGTTATTCTTTCCTGTATGCTCTTTGCATCAGGCGTCCCCGATGGCGCTATAGTCTAAGCCTGGCTTCTGACCATTCGTACGAGACGGGTATGGATCCTAGTGAGTCATGGATGTTGTGTTTGTTTTATGACACCCTTCCCAGAAACCAGTGGCATTAAATTAGGGATAGGGGACTGCTTATACAGTAACTCATCGAGTTGCTCAACGGTGGCAAAAAAATAAAAAATAAGAAACTATGACGTCATGCCTTTGCATTTTCGTGTTATACCAAGCTAAACGAATCAGATAATTTTTCTCATGATTAGGAATGTAGCCCGTACAATGCAAACGAGCTGCTCCTCTAATCAGGTAATTTTCGAACTCACTGGTGTCGCAGTGGTTGAGCTGCATGCACTACTTCTAAACTGTTTCCCCCACCACAACATTTGACGTAACAAGTCGGGTAAATCTAGATCGGGAAACTATGAAAATGATTAAGAGGTTGAAAAAAGTTTTAAGATGGATAACTGGGTATCACACACACTAACCCCCACTCGCAAAAAAAAAAAAAACGTTATCTCCATCAATCATTGGGGCTCTAGTGTATAAAAAAACGGGTTATCAGAGAATCTGAAATCTGCTATTACATTGGACTGAGGGACTAAGGCCACGTGAGTCCAGGTTTGGACTCACGTGGAGGGATCAGACTTAGATTGATAGAACCAAATGTTGTACTAGGGGAACAGGGATCTGAGTCAATTTAGATAGGTTTTCGTAACGTTTTCCTCTTCGTAAAAGTTTTAATGGTTACAACCAAGGAGGTTAGAAGTAAGAGGAGGTGGCAACAGCCCCTCTCCCTGTGCTTTCTGGCGTGACGCCATTTTTTATCAGCTGACTACGCCAATGCGCCCAACCTAAAAATATCCTGTATATCTCTATGGGGAAATCGCGATTTTGAACGGGTTTTTCGGACCCTTCCTGTACCCATACAGGCATGAAAAAAAAATGAGGCTGAAATATTCATTCCCATAATAAAAAATTTCCAGAAAAAACAGAAAAATATGTGTTGGTATTTCTTTAAAAAATTGAACAAAATAATGATTTTTTGAGCGGAGTGCATAGTGCGCATGGTTACTTACTGTCCATGTGCAAGTAACCATGCATACTGCCCATGTGTAAGTAACCATGTTTAAAATATAACCAAAAGCCTAATGTTAAGAAATAAGAAGAACGAAATATTCCTTCTTTCCATCCTTGGTTTGCATGCGCTAAGCAAAACTGCTTAAGCCACAGGAAGTGACGTCACGTTCCCGAACTCTCGCAGCACAGACTCCCTCCGCCTCAGAAAGAGGACAGAAATAGCTGATCTGTTTTGACTTCACTCTAAACGGGTCCCTTCACCTCCTCTTCTTCTAACCTCCTTGGTTACAACACCACATAACACAGTTAGCGATTACGATATTAAAGGTTTTTTGTCATCATATACAATGTATCAGTTTTTGTGCCGTTGACATAGCAACATCACGTCATATACACGCGCTCTGAGACTAACTTCAGTTGGTGATACCTCATTTTATCACTCGATTCTATTACAGTTCAAAGTCGTGACCTGGTTAGTAAGGTGATTCTATCAGCATAACGGATTTCATTTTAAAGTGTAACGTTATATGTACTTACGCGCCGTAAGACTGCGGAAGTTTTGCCCAAAAAGGTGAGTCACGTTTGATACGTTTCTTGAATTTAGGTGTAATTTAAAGATTGTCATTGAATGAAGGTCTTAAGAAACGGAATTTAAGCCGTTAGTTTGGGCGGAAATCATTGCTTTGAAATGTAAACTTATCATTGTTTTTAGTCTAATCATTCGAACTAAGTGATGAAAAGTAGATTGCTTGTAAAATTAAGAAAAGTGCGTTGAAGAAAATCTAAGAACGTAACATTATTTTATCCATCCAGTTCGAAAAAATAGCATTTTGGAAATTACAAATTTCCTTCTCTGGAATGTTTTCATATGTTTTGACGTTTGTCACCTGTCACCCCAAATAAAAATTACTGAATCCTTAAAACAAAATTTAAATTTAAATTATTTGAGAAAAGTTCAGAATCTGAAACGAAACATAGAAAAGCAGTATTATTAACACTTCTTGGTGGCTAACTAATTGAACTAAAAGTTAATGATACATTTTGCTTTCGCAGCGGAGAATGGCCATTGCACAAGAACACCCTGATGGTACGAAATATTTAACTTAAAAAATTAAATGCCTGGAAGCATTCATTAAACGGAAAAAAAGAGATAATTGATCACATTCTAGTTAAAATGTCTCTTAGTAATTGGAGCCTTACGTAGCATTAATTAGGTGCTTTAATTGAAATTGAAGCTCTTTGCATTAATTATTGTATAGTATAAACGACACAATTTCTTCTTTTTGCAACTAAAGTTCGATAGTTTTGACGCTCAGGTTTTCTTCTGAAGTAGATATGCATTTTTCTTTTAATCTTTCAAAGCGAACTCCACTTTAATACTGGAACAAACAGTTAATTCATTACCAACGTTGATTTAAATGCATTGATATCATTAAAAAAAATTGTTCCCATGAGTGTTTCGGGAAACTATTTCAGTCATTGATGCTAAGTATAGTCATACTTTACTATCCTTCTGCGTCACCTAAATTATTGCAGCCCCTGTGATTCGCGTGTTTGCATATACATTTGTGTCTGGGAAACAAACAGTTTTATTTTAGTAAACATGATTAAACATCCTTTGAAATAGGTAGCTTAATCTGACCAGGCATTATTAAAACTTAAACATTTCACGTTTTTTTGGAAACATCCTTGCTGATGTAATGACTCTTACGGAAATCGAAAGATGCAGCTCATTATTTCTTTAGGATGACAAACCTTTCATGAAATCTGTGCAGCACGAATTACTGATATTGAAGAGAGTATTTTATTCGCGATGGAGTGTATCAAGTATTTCCATGTAATGAGTGACAGAAAGGATATCCTTGAGCTATCGTATCAACTCCAACGAGCCATGTTAAGCCTTTTAATCGTATCCCAGAATAAACGAAACCCACAGCGTTGAAGATGCTCCTCATTTTAAGTTCAACGACTCTCAGCAACATTAACGCCTAGGATAAGTTCTTCGTTTTATAAATTTAGGGCCACTGAAAGGGACAAAACCGATGCCGTGAAAATGACCACAACATTCATGTTTCACGGGACTCGAACCAGGATGACCAATAAGTGTCCAAGAAACCGTGCTCTGAACAAGATCAACTCATAAAGTTTTGTTGTGAGGAGATGTGTTGTTTTGTTTGGAGAACACTCAGTCTTTAGTACACTCAAACGGAAATCGGATCACTAAAGTTCGATTGCTGCTCTTCTGAGCTAATAAAGTTCCATGAATACTTATTTACAAATTACAATTAATTAGAGTACAGCGATTAGAGAAAGTGCATTTTAAATAAGCCGTGTAGGAAATATAGTGTTCCAAGAATTTCGATGTAAACAAGAATTGAAATAACTTCGATGAACTTATGAATTTGAGCAAGAGATTTTTCAAATCTGCGAAGATATCGGCAAGAGAAAGAAATATGCCAAGAATGGGAGCTCATTCACAGGATAACATCAGAAATACGTCATCTGTCTGAAAATGTGTTGTTTTAGGTAATGTAATGCATATCGTAGTGGAACGGAATGGGGAAGTGCAAGTCTAATTTTGTTCCAAGGAGATGCAAGTTCTTGTGAAGAATTCCAAATGTATTTGCAGTTTCTGAAGGAACAGTGTACTGTGGTCTTTTGAGAGTTTTTACGTTATTCAAAATTTACTGCTTCTTTAAAACAATTTTGAAATTTAAATAAATTTGGTTTCCTGTAAATCGCACCACACTCATTTCAGACTGTGTAGTCAAAAGTTATTGGAAGTGTTAAACGAATTACAGAATAGCTGCTAATCCAGTTTTCGTAATGTTTGGACCCATATCTGTTACTGATATTGTTCAGGTCTCTTAGCCTAGTTTTCTTTTTTTTTTTTTCAAGTTCATCTGAATTTCGTGCTGGTCAGTGTGCTTGAATTTCAAGCTCGAAGTCATCCATAAATTGGGAAATTTTAATGAGAAGTGAGTTTTCTAGGGTGGATTTCCGATTAGCACAGGTTTCAAGTGGTTTCTAACTTCGTGTGTATTGCTCCGCTTGTTTACATACAGACTGCTTGCAACCAGCATGAAGCCGCAAAGAAAATAGCTCGCAATTTTTAATACGAAATTTTTGTTGGAACAATTATAAATTAGACGCTGTAATACGATACGTTTTTTAAAGGAGCAAATTTAGAACTTATTTTGGCTGAACTTCCGAAGTGTTACACATATCTTTATGCTGCGATTGCAGGCGGCTTTGTTTACTACTCTGACCGCGGCACGCCACGTGTCTCTACGCGACAGTTTTCAGCCTTGGTTATATCATCAGCTTTGTACCACGAGAAGCACGCTATGGATAATAACAGGCACGCATGATCGTTCCGCTCCCGAGACATTGCAGAGAAGCGCCATTCCTTCAAAGGAGTCAGTCGCGTACGTGCACCTTCCGAGATTAAAAAATTGCAATTTCAGATATTTCTCACATTCCATTCTCTGTATTTCACTCGTGTTTCATTGAAATACACTGACGGAAAAAAATCCCAACACCAAGAAGGGGTTGTGTTAGATAAACGACAGTTGGTAGGCGGTGAGAGTACATCTGTAAGATGACGTCTATGTAAATTTCGCGCTCGGCGCATACGTGTGGCGCTAGTAGCGCCCCTCGGAACATGCAAACCAGGTTTGTTGTAAATACGCGCTGTAACGTTCGTGAGCATTAGTTGTCGTTGAGATTCGACGTATGGGTGTTGATGTTAGTCAAGAATGCCTTTAAGAAGACGAAGAAGCCATTATCAACAGCTCACGGAGTTTGAACGAGGTCGTGTAATAGGGCTACGAGAAGGTGGATTTTCTTTCCGCAATATTGCAGAACGACTTGGCAGGAATGTAGCCACTGTGCATGATTGTTGGCAGCGGTGGTCAAGGGAAGGTACTGCCTCAAGAAGACCGGGTTCCGGCCGGCCACGTGGCACTACTGAGAGGAAAGATCGCCGTGTACGGCGTATGGCCGTGGCGCATCGTACCGCGTCTGTGGCAGCAATTCGAGCTGCAGTTGCCACCACAGTGACACAACGAACTGTTGCAAATTGGTTACTTGAAGGACAGCTCCGAGTCAGACGCCCTGCAGCGTGCATTCCACTTACTCCAAACCACTGCCGTTTGCGACGTCAGTGGTGTCAAGCTAGAGCTCATTGGAGGACGGAGTGGAGATCTGTTGTGTTTTCTGATGAAAGCCGGTTCCGCCTGGGTGCCAGTGATGGCCGTGTGTTGGTTAGAAGGAGGCCAGTTGAGCGCCTGCAAAAAACCTGTCTGCGGCCGAGTTATGGTTTAAGGAGAAATTTCCTATGACAGCAGGAGCACTCTCGTGTTTATCCCACGCACCTTGACGGCACAGTTGTACGTCAGTCTGGTGATTCAACCGGTTGTGCTGCCATTCATGAACAGCATTCCAGGGGGTGTTTTTCAACAGGATAACACTCGCCCGCATACCGCTGTTGTAACCCAACATTCTCTACAGAGTGTCGACATGTTGCCGTGGCCTGCTAGATCACTAGATCTTTCACCAATCGAGCACGTATGAGACATCATTGGACGACAACTCCAGCGTCACCCACAACCAGCATTAACCGTCCATGTATTGACCGACCAAGTGCAACAGGCATGGAACTCAATCCCACAAACTGACATCCAGCACCTGTACAACACAACGCATGAACGTTTGCATGCTTGCATTCATTAATGTACCAGCATTTCACATTTGAAATGGCTCTTCTCGCGCTTACAATAAGCTGTGATCTTGAAACCTTAATCGATTAAATATGTTACCTATACAAATGTATTGCCGCCATTTCATTCCTCTACAACTATTTTTTCGTGGTGTTGGGATTTTTTTTCCGTCAGTGTATATATCACCAAGTCTATCCTGGTTTTGCGTTTTATTGCCGAGCTATTTATATCGCGTCTGTACACAGTGAGACTCGCGGTCACAAGTAAACAAACCCGCTGGTAACCTCGGCGGAAGGGTACAGGTAACACTTCGGAAGTGCAGCCTTTTAGGAAGGAAATATCAAATAATGTAGAACAGCGTTTTTTTTTATATACGAAGCCACTTTCATCTCCCTCCCCCACCGTAAATTATAGTGTTACAGTTTTACGATGGGTTTGTTTTTTGTTTGATTGGAGATTTAACGACCACCGTGAGCAACTCAATGGGCTATAAGTAGTCGCCCGTCCCTAATTAAGGGCCTCTGGTTCCAGGGAAGGGAGAGAGCCAGTGCCGTAAGACAAACACAACATCCATGCCTCACGGGATTCGAACCCGGACCCCTCTCGGACGAATGATCATAGGCCATCGCTTAGACCACTGCACCAGCTTTACGATGTTCAGTCAGTTATATCCTCAGTTGCGGGGAACATAACCATGGATAATAATAGACACCTATAATTAGTATTCGAAATAAAATTGCACTTACACAACGTAGTTCACTTATATATTTTAAATTGTTCTCGCTTTATTGTGCCCGAAGCTACTCTGTTCTTTGCGAAGTTAGCATAGTGAGCAGTTGTTTTTGCGCAATAGCTAGGAGCTATGGATCATGAATGTAAATGAAAAGTAGCAAACGATCGGGCAAATGAGCTGATGGAGAAAGCTTAGACAAAAAAAAAAAAATTCGTTTATTCATTTTTATGTTTTTTCACAGTATACTGTGAAACGGCATTTTTTGTGTATAAAAAAGCAAACACTCCTTTCCTAAAACCCTCTACATATGATTTGATCTGATCTGCTTTACTGTCTCATGCTGGATGTAAACAGGCGATATGTGAACAAGGGGAGCGGTACACGCAAAACCGAGAATTACTTCAAACCGGAAGTAACTGAAAATCAGTCCATTTTTGTTTTATTATTACATTATTACTACTATTATTTGTCCGTAAAATTCTTTAAAACGGCATCTCTTCCAATTTTAGTAAACGTAAGAGGTAATTTTTTTCTTTAGTCATATTTCCATTTGCGTAACTGTTTCTGCACGAGGATTGAATTCTTGTCCTGGGGGTGTGGAAGTATCCCTGCATTTTTGCTATCATTCACTTTTTCTCGGAAAATATTTCTTTATTGGGTCATTGCAGTTTGTTTGGTTTTCCCGTTGAAAATATGATTTTTTTTTTTTTTTTGGATAAACACAGAAAGTTTCTTACGCCAAACCTGTTTCCTCAAATTTGGGACGACCAACAGCTTACAACCAGTTGAGTTGCTCATGCTAGTCGTTAAACCAAAGCCACCTTGAAAACACAAACATTTGAGAGATGAGTTCCCTCCGTTTCTGAGGTCACTGTCGTATTACACTGCTTGATCCGACGGTGTCGTGTTTCACGTCATGCACGACAGCGTTGGAACTAATAGGAAGCCTTGGTTTCTGCATGACGACATCAAAAGAGGAAACTCATCTCTAATGCCATGCCCTTGTGTTTTCTAGACGGCCTTGGTTAAACCCATAAGCGAAAGCGAACACAGGTAGGTTTGATTGGGGGTTCAACGACCACCGTGATCAACTCAATGGGCTGTAAGCAGTCTCCCGTACCTAATGTAGGGCTACTGGTTCCAGGTAAGGGAGAGAATCAGTGCCGTAAACAAACAACATCCATGCCTCACCCAAGGAGGTTAGAATAAGATATCTGGAGATGCCCTTGTTAATCTAACAGTGCCACTTTCGGTGAAGAATATAACCGCGAGCAACGGCCGTTAAATTGTGGGAAAGCTGATGATTTTCAAGGCTATTGAAATGCATTTTGTGTTGGCCGAATCGTATTCTTTCGTCGCAAATGTTTCTAATTTTGCCTCGTAACTTGTTCCCCATGTGTGAAAAAATGCTAAATTTATACAATTCTTAATTATTTTGAGGCTCCTTTCCATTTTTATTTTAAATTTAAATACATGAACGCTTGTGCGAATTCAGAAGAAAACATAATGTTATAATTGAAAACTTCACTCCTGTATGAAGTATAATTTATTCCGGTTTGATGTTAACACGATTTCTGCAACTCCAAACCACGCAATTCCAAAATACAGCCAGGTGAAACTACATGAGTAAAGTTTTCAAATTTTGGAAACAAACTCAAATTCACACAGTTTGAGGCTTCACGGTTAGAGACTCAGGGCATCTCTAGAAGTATTATTCTAACCTCCTTGGCCTCACCGGGATTGGATGTTGTGTTCTCTACGAAAAGAGAACACAGGTTGGATTGGGAATTTTAACGAGCACCATGAGCAAATCAGTGGGCTATACGCAATCGCCCGTCGCTAATGTATGGCCACTGGCTCCAGGGAAGGGAGAGAACCAGTGTCTTAAGACAAAACCAACATCGACGCCTCACCGGGATTCGAACCCGGACCCCTCTTGGACGAATGATCAGAGGCCATCGCTTAGAACACTGCGCCATAGGGGCGGCTACGGGCCAGGGTATAGCTAATTTGGCTGTTCAAAATTTGTTTTACATTTAACATTCTGTGAATTTTGTTCTTTTAGCTAATTTGTAGCGATTTGTATAGCTAATTTGTATAGCTAATTTGTAGCGATTGGAAAAGTATTATTTATTTCTTTAAACCATTTGTATAGCTAATTTTGTAGCGATTGGAAAAGTATTTATTTATTTTCTTTAAACCATTTCGGAGTGCTGTAGAGAAATGTGCTTGCTTTAATTTTAAAAATCGATACTCGAACTTTTAAGGCTCTGTTCGCATCGGTTTTACTTTCTGTATTTTCTTGGTATTTCTCTCCAGCCCGTTTAAGACCTTATTGTCTGCCGCATTTAAGACTTTCAGTTTATTGTTCGGCCTGTTTAAAGAGTTTCAATCTGAAACAAAGCCGGGCCGCCCCGGTGGCGCAGTGGTCTAAGGCGCTGGCCTCTGATCATTCGTCCATAAGGGGTCCGGGTTTGAATCCCGGTCAGGCATGGATGTTGTGTTTGTCTTACGGCACTGGCTCTCTCCCTTCCCTGGAGCCAGTGACCCTAAATTAGGGACGGGCGACTGCTTATAGCCCATTGAGTTGCTCACGGTGGTCGTTAAACCTCAAAAAAAAAAAAAAAAAAAAAAAAAAAAAGCCCAAGCCGGTTGAGTTTATGTAAAATTAATAATATCTTTAGGTTTGTGTTGAACTTTCAAGTTTCCTGTTTTACTTGGCCTGCTTAAACGGTCTCGAAAGAAGTAAAAGCCAAGAGAAAAAGATCTCTCCGAGAAAATGAAATTCTATTTCAGTGTTTATTCCAAACTCCCGTTCTAAACAACGCCAGCTAGTCGAGAGAGTGTACTTACGTTAAGAGACAACGGTTGACATGTCATTTATCCGCCGCCAAGGCCATCTGAGGTTCTTTATTGAACAGCCTATGTATATAGTCAGGCCGACGTCAAGGTAATTTTTACAAACATAGGAAAAATTTAAACACTTTTAAATTTCAAATAAAAAGCAAACAAATAAAAAACAATTTAAAAATTATAAAAATAATTCAAAATTTTAAATTAATTTAAAAATGAAAATCAAACATTTGTAGAACACATTGAATGACAATTCTGTGTTCCATTTAGTAGACAACTAAATACACAAAGGTGTATTTATACATGCTTAGGCATCTGCCTAGAGTGGCAGAACTTTCAGACAATTTAAAGAAGCACAAAATCGTACATAAAAAACATGTTAATATGTAGCAAAAAATTCGTGTTATGCAAATTCCATCCCAATTTTAAATATTCTGCATCATAGATTGTGCATCCCTTATCTGATAAACCGAAAACCGAAAACCTCGGAAGTCTGATACTTTTTTCGAGCCCATTGTGATGTCAGAAATAGACAATTCCAGAAAGCATTGGAAAGGTTCCGAAGCGTTGCGGAGGTTTCTGCGCACCCCGACAGTTACGACACATGGCCTCCGGTCAGGGCAGTAGCTAGGTCTCAGAACCAGGGGGGCTGAAGATTCATCTGGGACGGGGTCTCTGTGTTCAACGGCAAACTACATTTACTTCAATAGCGAACACTTTCCCCATGCCAAAAAGTAAAAAAAAAGAAAAAAAATTAATTCAAGATATAAAAAGGCGGAAGAGGAGAGAAAGAAAACTGAACTCACTGGAAATATAAAATGCAAACTGCATCATCAGAATTGCTTTGACGGAGGCTCAGATGCAGGGTCATTATCGCCGGAGGGAAAATAACTCCAACTTTGCATGAATTTTTTTTTTTAGTTTACCATTCTGGTTTCTTTCATGGATTCGCGCAATGGCATCGAGAAGTTATCGATACCAAATGTCGGCTTTATTCTCCATCTTTAATCGCGCAATGGCATCGAGAAGTTATCGATACCAAATATTGGCTTTATTCTCCATCTTTAATCGCGCATTCCTCTTTGCTGGTGTTCGGAGGTAGGCTGTTCTTACCATGGTTAACGGGCAAACCTCCCTTCCTCACACCAAAACTAAAGCACTTAGATTTCCACCAATAAACACGGCCCCCACACATGCAACGCAAAACTACTACTACTGACCGCAAAACAATGAATAGGAAAAAGTTGAAAGCTTTCTCTCTCTCTCTCTCTCTCTCTCTCTTTCTCCCGCACAAATATTTCTCTTTTGAACTATATTACATCGTCTACAGAGATACAGATGTTCCCACATTTTTAGAACGTTTTTGATAAGAAATTACAGAAAATAAAAAAAACTTCAAAGAATTGAAATTGGCAACAGTCTGTTAGATGAACACGAAAGAAACATCTGCTGCAGTTAAATGTCGTCTGCTAAGAAAATGGTGTACGCAAACAAGCTGCAGATAGAAAGTTTTGTTTTTCCTCTTTACGAAGAGAAATATTCGTATTCTGTAATTAAAAAGCGATGCGAAAAATCATGGAATTAGCATTTCTAAATGTAAAATAAACAATACCATTAGCAATAGAAGAAAAAATCGTCAAGCAATGCTTTTAACAGGAAAAAGAACACCCAACAAATATCCAAAGAAGGTACGTACTTTCACGACTATTTGAAAAGTAAAAGTCTTTCTCTTTGAAGAAATCTACTGAACGAAAGAGCTTTAAGAAAATCCACCGAACCAAAGAGCTTTAAAGAAATCCACCGAACCAAAGAGCTTTAAAGAAATCCACCGAACCAAAGAGCTTTAAAGAAATCCACCGAACCAAAGAGCTATCGCTAAGTCGTTAAAAATGTCTCTATCAATTGTAAACAAGGTAATAAACAAAAATCTGAATCTGAACAAAAAACCAAAAAACAATGTTCACAGCCTTTTGCCTAGGAACGTGGCTGAGCGCAGAACACGGTGTAGACTTCTTTATAAAAATCACTTAGACGAAGACAGATGGAAATTTAATGTGACTATTGATTAAACATGAATCTACCTAAAATACTGCAACAAAAAAACAAACAAAAAAAAAACAGGAAAGATGACACCGAATTTTCGGGTGTAATGAGCACGTCTTTTGAATACGTTCTGAGGTAAATTAAATTTATCAAAGCTATTCAAAGTCAATGAATGGAACCGGTATGGAAAACAATAATATCTGAAGGAAGAAAGGTTTTTCAATCTGGTTTTTAATTAAACGGAATCGTGAGCTTACGCCCTCTGGTTGCAGACTTGTGCATTAAGAAAAACTTTGAATTTATATGAGAAACATTTCGCAGCGGAAACGCTCTCCAACAAAGAAATAATTTTTCAAATCGGACTCTTCGAAGCAGAGATATGGACAAATATAAGATATGCTCCTACGCTCCCTGGCGAGAAAGCCATGCATTATTTTAGGAAGAAAGTATTCTCAAAAGGTTTTCGATGTGAGCGGTACCGGTCCAAGAAAAAAACAAATTTATTCGAGTTTTCAAAAGCTCAGATTTTGCTGCAAATACATCAGAAACTGAAATTAACACTTATGCCCCCTGGTGGCCAAACCATTCTTTACCAAATATTAGAAATTGTATGAAAATCATTTTCCATCACGAGCTGTATGCGATACAGGAAGAAGTTTTCAAATCAGAGTTTTAGAAGCACAAATAACGCAGAAAACGCAATTTACCTTTACGCCTCCTAGCAGAAAGTCTACGATTTACTTGAAAATTTTATATTTATATGAAAAACATTTCGCATCGGTAACACTATCCAACAAAGAATGAATTTTTCAAATCGAACTCCTAGAAGTAGAGATATTTACAAAAATAAGATATATATCTACGCCCCCTGAAGTAGAAACCATGCACTATTTTAAGAAGAAAATATTCCTAAAAGGTTGTCGACGTGAGTAGTATCAGTACACAAACGAATTTTTTCAATCGAGATTTTAGAAGCTCAGATTATATGGCAAATACATCAGAAGCAAAGATTAACACTTACGCCCTGTGGTGGACAAAGTATTCTTTACCCAAGATTTTCCATCAGGAGCTGCATCCACTGAAGAAACAATGTTTCAAATCGGAGTTTTAGAAGAAGAGATATCGGGGAAAACGTAATTTTCTTTTACGTCCCCTAGCGAAAAATCAATGCGTAACTTGAAAAAGTAACTATACCTAAAATACTCTTCGACATAAATGGAATCGAAAGATGAAATATTTTTTTCAATCGGATGCTTAGAAGCAAATATATGGAATCAAATGTATTTTCGATTCGACATCATCTGCATTTACGCCCTCTAGCGACGAAATTACACATCGTAAAAAAACGAAATAACGGATCATCATTCGCATATTTGAAGCTTCCCAATACAAAAATAATTTTTCAAATCGGACAAATAGTTGTAGAGATATGGTGTCTACAGGCGGACGGACGGAAGGACAAACCGATAACATAAGCACGATCTTTTTTTTCAAAAGACGTGCTTAAAAGAAAAGGTCGATTTACTCTCGCAATACAGCAGAAAAATACTTACAAGCTTAGTTCTAAGATTCCAAAGAAAGTGTTCATTATTTTCGCTGGTTTATCGTACAATGGGAAATTAGAGGTAAGAAAAGTTGAAAATAATGCTAAAATCAATTCTACATATTACCAAAATAGTGTTTTAACTCCTGACGGGTGTTCGAATCCCGGTCCTACCGGCCATCTAGTCTGCTATTGTTCCGGGGTTTTCAGCAGACTACTAGAGTCTAAGGAGGCGAATGCGTAGATGGTTCCCTGTGAAGGCGGCCCCGGACGCACTTTGTCCCTGATTCCTATATGCAGCAGAGGAGATGCGAGCTGGCTGCATTAATACGCCGACATCCTCATTGATGGAATCTTCGTCTTTGAGGAGCTGAACCCGCCCTGAGCGGAAGAGGGTGATGAATGTTTTAACCCCCACGAGATATTTAAAGAGTAAATAACATTCCGTTATCCACAGAGCCTTCAAAGTGTAGATCTGTATCAGGATAATGCTACCAGCCATGTATCCAAATCTACCATTCTATTTCTTAAAACAAATGAAAAAAAAGAGAGAGAGACGGGAATCAAGTATATACCCTTTTGCTCATATTCCATCAAAGTTCCCTAATGTGCCACCAATGGACTATTCTGCCTTCGGACTGCTAAAAGGAGCGCTTTCTAAACGTAGACCTAAAACAATGATTGGACTATGGAAAGCACTGGAAAAGGAATGGAATGAAATACCACTACCAGTTTTAAGAAATGTAGTTACCTTGGAAATTTACACTGCTCAAAACAATTAGGGGTATCGTAATTTTGTTTGAAAACTGTGAGTGACGGAAAACTTCGGAAGGTGAAATAGGAACTACAGACATAGTACGCTATGTGAGAAGAAAAATATGGCCGAAACAATTAGTAATTTAAATTTAATAATTTTTCAGGAGACTAATGTAAAAATACATATTTATGAACATATCATAAAAATGATAATAAAGGTAAATTTTTTGCGAGAAAATTGGATTTAATAGGGGGGTATGGTTTCCCCTGACAGAAAGCAATGTTGCACACCTGTGCGGCATGGAGACAATCAGAGTATTAATGAGGGATTGGGGAACTCCATCCCACTCCTACAGAAGAGCACTTTCCAACTGCTGGACTGTTTGTGGAGGGGTTAATGGAGCAGCAGCCCTTCTCACCAGAACTTCCCAGACAGGCTCAATGGGGTTCATGTCTGGGGAACGCCGCCCCGGTGGCACAGTGGTCTAAGCGATGGTCTCTGATCATTCGTCCGAACAGGGTCCGGGTTCGAATCCCGGTGAGGCATGGATGTTGTGTTTGTCTAACGCCACTGGCTCTCTCCCTTCCCTGGAACCAGTGGTGACCCTAAATTAGGGACGGGCGACTGCTTATAGCCCATTGAGTTGCTCACGGTGGTCGTTAAACCTCCAATAAAAAAAATGTCTGGGGAACATGCTGGCCAGTCCATTCAGATGATTCCCTCTTCAAACAGGAAGTCGTCTACACATCGAGCGCGATGTGGCCTGCAATTATCTTCCACGAAAATGAATTCATTTCCGATTGCTGCAGCGTAAGGGATGACTAAGGGTCTGAGGATGCTACACCGCTGAGCAGTAAGTGTTCCATTTCTGATGATGTACAGGTAAGTTCGATCATTGATAGAGATAGCAGCCAACACCATCACTCCGCCTCCTCCAAATTGAACACTTTCTTGCACAAAGAACGGGTTATTACGTGGACCTCGTTCCCTCCAAATGATGAGTCGCCTATTGTCAGGATGTACAGTAAAGCGCGGCTCGTCTGAGAAGAAAACATTGCTCCATTCAGTTCTTCTCCAATCGGCATGGTCCTGTACCCAAAGTCTGCAGGCAGCACTGTGGCGTGCGGTTAAAGAAACGCATACCATAGGTCGTGGAGCATACAGATTAACACCGTGGAGTCGGTTCTGAATAGTTTGAGGTGAAACATTTGTGCGAGTAGCCGTACGGAGTTGGCGTTGCAGAAGAGTGGCGTTCATACTCCGGTTTCTCCTGGCAGTCAGTGTTAAAAACCGATCTCATTTCTTGATATTGCTCTCCTACGACCTTTCAGATATCAGAAATGTAAAGTTTACATTTCCGATATCCTACGGTTTTCAGATATCGGAAAATGTAAGGTCTTCGCCTTACATTTCCGATATCTGAAAACCGATTCCAAAGTCTGGAAATCACGCTTTGAGACACACCGATGGCTTCCGCTACTTGCGATTGGGTTTGACCAATTTCTGAACGACAGGTAGCTCTCCAGGCTACATATTCAGGTAAATCACGTTGTTCGGAACATCACATTCATCAGTTTCATCAATAACTCACGTTCAAACCATGTGAGTCGTTTTTATCGTGAGCTAAACCACCGTACGATACACGTCACTTTTCATTCGCTGAAGGAAACACGCCCTTTTTAACGTCACACAAAAATATTTGCATACTTAGGTGTTCGTAAGTGTGCAAAAGTTTCATTCTAATCACTTTCCTTCAATTTCTCTTAGCATACAAACAGCTGATGCCAGTAGTTCATATCAAAACCACGATATCCCCTAATTGTTTCGAGCAGTGTAGATGTAAGTTCATAGTCCAGAGAAAGGGCTATCAAATAGAACCTTTAAAATAAATAAATAATTTTCTCTCTATTCTAAAAAAAAGTAACTGCCGTCGCTGCTGCTGCTGCTGCTGCCGCTGTTTTAGAAATTTTGCGACACTCTTGCTTTCCTAGCTCGCAGCGCAAAACGTATTGAACACAAAAATATGAAATTTACATTGTTTGTAGAGAATTGTTTGGAAAACAAGCTGAAATACACTGAAGAGCAATTGAATTAGACAGTTGGCGTTATGCAAATGTGGCGCTGTGGGCGGCCCTGTAAACGGAAACGACATGACGTATGCAGCGATCCGACAATACAAGGAGTGATGCGACGGAAATCAGTAAGAGTCGGACGCAGTATGGGTATAAAACGAATGATCTAAGCGCATTTGATCGTGAGCAAATTGCCGGGGTCCGACGAGTTGGTCACTCCATCTCGGAAGTCGTGCATGGCACTGGGATTTTCACGAGCCACTGTGTCACGGGTGCACCGTGAGTACATCGAATCCGGTAAAACCATCCCTGCAAGGGCCAACTGCCGTAGACAACAGCGTGTGGATGAGCGGGTCATCATCGGCTAGCTCGCATTGTAACAGCGGATAGACGGGCCACAGTGCAAGCAATTTAACGCTGGTGCACAAACACGTGTAAACAGCCACACCTTCCAGAACCATCTCCTCGCTATGGGGTACAGAAGCCATCGTTCCACGAGGGTATCGCTGCTGACCTCACATAACCGGGGCAAAGATTAGTATGGGCGCGGGAACATCGCCACTGGACCCTAGACATGTGGGAAAATGTTGCCTGGACTGATGAGTCGAGATTCACGTTGGTACATGTGGATGGCAGGATACGAGTACGGCGCAAACCACATGAGGTGATGGATCCTTCTTGCCAGCAGGGTATTCTTCAAGCTGGTGGGGGTGGCATTCTCGTCTGGGGACTGTTTACGTGGACTGAAATGAGACCCCTGGTACGTGTGACATCGTACCTCAAATGTCCACGTTACCGGGATATCCTGGACGATCATTTGCTCCCGTTTGTGCATCTTTAACATCCCACTGGGGACCTCATCCTGCAACAAGACAATGCACCGTGCCATCGCTCCCGAATTGTATCCGAATGGCTGGATGAACACTGCACCGACGTGACCTCGCTTCCTTGGCCAGCTAGGTCACTTGACCTTAATCCCATCGAGCACATCTGGGATGCCATCGAGAGAGATGTTCGAGGCTCTGATCCCCCTCCATCAAATCTTCGTGAACTGTGGGAGCTTGTTCAGGGGTCGTGGATCAGTATGGCTTCCCAACGCTTCCGGTGTCTTGTCGAGTCCATGCCGAGACGAATCGCCGCCGTCATCAGGGCGAAAGGTCTACACGTTACTAGACAGGTATCTCTAATTCAATTACTTTTCAGTGTAAACCGTTTCTCGATTTTAGCGATACTTCAAGAGTTATTGTATTTCAAAGTTAAGGTAAACAAAAAAGTGCTATCAGGTCGCGTTCCGGACACACTAACAGCAACAGAACCACGAAACTTTGTAGGCATGTGGTGCCATGACCGAATTTTTGCACTTCGTCGCCCTTTTTTTTTTGAATTTCGATTTAGTTTACGAGAAATTAAATTTCTAAATTTCACAAAATTCTCTATTTCGCAATGGGATCCATTAAAAAAAAAGGATATATGGCAAACTATAAATCATAACGCATTGCAATTTTTACAGCATAAACTTACAACTATCGTCCTTTTTTTACAAAAAATGTTTTAAGAAAAAGTCATTTTCTGATTTTTAAGCATTTTTTAAAGACGCAAAGGAAAGAAACGAACGGCTTGTCTGTCTTCACGATAACCACAGAGGAACGTTCTGGTCCCGTGACCTGCTGCCATGGTAAAGCAGAGAATTTTTTTATGCATATGTTTTGTTGGTAAAGCTATCTCAGTTGTTTAAGGTGGACGTCGAGTGATTTTGCTTCCTATACTTCCAATGGAAAAACTTCTGTACAAATTTTCATCCTTGGGAACGAATTAATGCGTTCCCAAGGATGAAAATTTGAACATCGATTAAAATAGCTTCATTTTATAACTTGGTATACTTAATATTTTCTAAAACATAACCATAATTATGCAATCCAACATTTGTTTGTCTACTGACGTCATCAAAGTACAGGCCGCGCCATCTTTTTTCTGGATAATTAATGCTTTCCCAAGGATGAAAATTTGAACATCGATTAAAATAGTGATACCGCCGCTGGCACCAAAATGTTACGACAGTGGGTCATTATCCCACCGCTGTCAATCAATTTAACAACCGTAGCCGAGCAATTAGTATATTTCTTCTCTGAGATCCTTCGACGTAGTTCTTGGCGCGAAAACTGTATTATATGGGCATACACTTAAACAATTTGAACCAATCACATGCGAACACATAAATAATGTGTTCTGTGACTGCGCTGACTGGCTAAACAAGTATTTAATTGGCTATAAAAACATAACAATGGCACACATACGAATAAAATTTAGCCGTCTTCTGAACATAAATATTGGGTCAACTTTGACCTAAATCAATTCCCGCGAGATAGTTTTAATGAACTTAAATTCCACAGTTCAGTCTTACTATTTCTCAGTTCAGTTCTTGCAATATATTAGTTGTTCCTCAACTAACTGTGTAGCAGATGTAACAATAAAAACAAAATGTTTCTACTTACATGGATGCTGTCCAGAATAAATCCAAATTGTGATTGCACCAGTAAAGTAAAACAAGCCTTCCTTTTTACATGGAAGATTTCATTGCAGGAGCTGCGTCCCCTGGCGCTACCGTACTCACACTCACACTCACACTCACACACACACACACACACACACACACACACACACACACACACACACACACACACACATCCAGGCGTTTGTTGAGAGAGCCTCGCTTCGCCTCGTGGTAAGCGCGACTCTTCACTTCCTCCACAGTAGGGGATGAATGGGGATGATGATTCCACACTGCAGTGGTTGGCATTCGAACCCGACTTCGCTTGGCTTTGCTTCTCATTGGAATGACCACTGTCCACTCGCAGATTTCTTAATTCCTCTGTAACTTTGCTTTCATTGGGCCAACCAGTCGTTAATTTCCATTAGGCTCCAGCCTAGAAATTGCTGCTTTATCACGCGGATTTAGGCATTCCGCTGTCTTTATGGCAAACTGGAATCTCCAGCTGCCTCGAGTTGTCGTCTCCGTTTCTTACCAAATGCGGGAAGGTTCGCTGCTTCATTTATCCCAATTCATATAGCAGATCCAAGGCATCCAGCCTTTCTCATCGGAGAGCGTACAGACAACTGAACTTTCTTCCTTATTTTCACGCTAAGTGCGAAATCTTATTTTTCTGCACGGACCACACAGAGAGCAATTGTTCTCGAAAATGCCCCCAAACAATCGACGAATTTACGATTATTCGCTAAACCTTTTGTCCCCCATCTTCATTCATTTACTCAAGTGGCCCCTGTCCCTGTTCGAAATGTAACTCCTTCCCTGTATAGACTGGCCGTCAGCTGCGCCCTGATATTTATGACCTAACAGCGCGCAAGGAACTCTAGACCACCCAGCCAGAGGGAATTCTTCACTTCCTTTCTGTCCTATCCCCAGATAAAACTTTCTCTGCTGTTTACACTTTTAAACTCCAATCAAGCCTCGAACATAATTAATACTTAATTAATTTAATACATCCACCACGCCCATTAATTACTAAACTAATGGCGGGGGTGGGTCGTAACAATAGCTTCATTTTATAACTTGGAATACTTAATATTTTCTAAAACATAACCATAATTATGCAATCCAACATTTGTTTGTCTACTGACGTGATCAAAGCACAGGTCGCGCCATCTTTTTTCTGGTTCCAACACCACCAAAGGAAAAGTTATTGATTTTTTTATATAATTATGGTTATGTTTTAGAAAATATTAAGTATTCCAAGTTATAATATGAAGTTATTTTAATCGATGTTCAAATTTTCTTCCTTGGGAACACAATAATTGTGAAGGAAATGTGTACAAAAGTTTTTCCATTGGAAGTATAGGAAGCAAAATTACTTGACGTCCACCACGTCCACCTTAACGGTTTAGCATAACGGTTTACGGTTTACGGAAATGCTTTTTGGACCGCTTTTTTTTCCTTAGTGGTAAATTTAGTAAGTGCTATAAGTTCAAACGACAAAAGTCCGACCTTCCAAAAATTAACGACAGTAAAAAAACACTCTGAAATTTTGGAATAACAAGCCTTATTTGATTAGACATGCAATAAAAATTGAAATTCATATGAATTTTCAAGTTTTTATTTCATGTGATATACTTGGAGATCGAGCTGCAGAGCCCGAGCGCTACTCTGGAAACGAGTGTAGCGAGCCTAGAGGCGCAGCCCCTAGTATTTTAAACATTAATAATATTGCTGGAAAATCATTGTAAAAATGTGTGAACATCCTCTGTATATTTAATGAATTACAAATATCTCAAATTTTTTTTTACTAAGGAGTACAAGGATATTTATATGACATGTTTTCAGGTAGTATCTCTACCCTTCCTCAGGACTACAGCTATAGTAAGTAGGTGTTGCCATTCATGAGGAAAATTTCACCCTTTCAAATCATTTAATGTTGTGCCTCTTCTTCTCTCTACTTCCAGTCCTTTAAATGATTTGAAATATTGAAATTTTCCTCATGACGGCAACACCTACCATAGCTGGACTCTTGAGGAAGGTTAGGGGTACTACCCGAAAATCTGACACATAAATATCCTTTTTTTCCGTAGTAAAAACCCATAATTTTGAGATATTTGTAGTTCATTAAGCCTAGGATTAGCCATGCCATCAATTATTACCGATAAATATTTAGCTAAAACGTACCCACGACAACACCACTTCTTTGTAGGCAACTGGCCACCTGGAAATGACGAACAGTGGTTCATTTTTATCCGCAAATACGCTGGCACTTCCGCTTCTCACTGTCTGTTTTCTTTTCTTCTTCTTATAATTTTTTTTTTAGATTTTACATTTCTCTAAACAAAAATGGACTATAAAAAGGTTTCTCTCTTTCTTGACCCATATCAGGAGAGATGAAAACGGGTCACGGGTCAACGGGTCAAAGGGTCGATAATTTCTTGCGGGTCCAGCGGATCTGGTCAAGGTGTTCCAGACCCGATTTAGGCCCAGTCTTATTCCCGTTTTATTTTTTAAAAGAGAAAAATATATTTAAAAAAAAATGCGCGTTGATGAATTCTGTAATCGATACTGGTGCCCACGGTGTGAATAATGATTTGCCATACAAAAATACTATCGTCTCTTTCTTAAAGCAAAGAAGATTTCCACCGACCGACGTCAGACACCCCGACATTGTACCGTAAAAAGATTCTTCCTTTGCATTTTTTTACAGTGCGATTGTCCAGGGCAAGGTACAGGCAAACGTCATTCGCCTACTTCTAAGCTGATTCACTCTTTCCGTGAGAAGTTCACTGCATGACTAAGTGTTACTTTTCACATCGCATCTTTTACATTGAACATTCAAAGGTTTTCGATTGATGTACTAACATCCCGTTCCCATGACATGTCATGTCGAAATTAAATCCTTATTTGTTAATATGGATGGATTTAATATTAAGGAAGTGGAGAAAGGCGTCGAGGCCAACAAATACGTGCTTGTTGAAAACTACAACTGGAAGAGTGAATGCTGGAAATTATTTCGTCTCATTAAGGAACTGAGGAATAATTCTGTGTTGTTTGGTCTTGTTTGTTGTTCAAAATGTGGAAAGTGTATAATTACAAAGAAAGATGTCGACGGCGTAATAAAAGATTATGGAACCAAAAATCTAACGGACCATATGAAAGTATGCGTACCTTCATCAATGCGTGGAAAGAGTGAACAATCTAAATAAATTAAAAAAAATACATTTGTGCAATCGTAAATAATGATTCCCATTTGTAATATGCTCCATGGTCACGTCATACTCAGCCATTACTTCTGGATTGCGCAAAATAGTGGCACTGAAACTTAGCGAGTAACCAAATTTTATTATTTAAAAAGGATTTCAGATGTTAAATATCAAGCAGTTATTAGGATGAATATGTATATTACGTTAATATGTATATATATACATAAATTGAGTTTGCCGCCCCGGTGGCGCAGTGGTCTAAGCGATGACCTCTGATTATTCGTCCGAAAGGGGTCCGGGTTCGAATCCCGGTGAAGCATGGATGTTGTGTTTGTCTTACGGCATTGGCTCTCTCCCTTCCCTGGAACCAGTGACCCTAAATTAGGGACGGGCGACTGCTTATAGCTCATTGAGTTGCTCACGGTGGTCGTTAAACCTTCAATCAAAAAAAATAAATAAATAAATAAATTGAGTTTCGAATTTATAATTCAAAGCAGATTTGTCCGGGTCAGTTACGGGTCTAGATCGGGTCTAGTTATAGGCCGTCCGGGTCCGGGTCCGAGATTTTTGACCCGTTTCCAACTCTGCTTAGCAGCAACAAGTCCGGTGCTCATTTGGCAGGGCAGAGAATAATTAGCGCAGCTGATTATTTTCGAAGATGGTCTGAAGATGTCTGAATTGCGAAGAGATGATCTTAGATGTCTGAATTGCTTCAAATATGGTCTGAAGTGACTGATGTTACTGGTAGGAGGACGTTGCTTCCCTATGGCTTACGTGGCTGCAAAGAGAGGCGTAAACCACTGTTAACTTCAAATGAAAGACAGCATAGACTTCAGTGGTCAAAACAGCATGCCTCATGGACAATAAAGCAATGGGAAAATGTTATTTTCAGTGATGAACCAGAATTTCTTCTTAATGGAAATTAAGAGTAGTGCTTACGTGAGGAGATTCAAGCATGAAGAATTCCGTCCAAGCTGCTCAGTTACTACTGTTAAACATCCGGTGAAGATCATGGTGTGGAGCTACATGTGTGCATATGGCGTCGGAAACCTCCTTATTGTCAATGGTAGGGTAAATTCCCAGAAATATACCTGAATATTAGAAAACAAGATGCTATCATCATCTAGAAGACTTTATGACGACAATTTTGTTTTCCAAGATGACAATGCTCCCCGTCATCGTGCTAAAGTAGCGAAAAAGTGGTTTCAGGAGAAAAATGTTCAGCATCTTGATTGGCCACCACAGTCACCGGACTAAAATCCGATCAAAAATTTGTGGTTCAAAGTGTCGTAGGAACTGTCAAACAAGAAGCCAACAACCAAAATTCAACTCATTGAAGATGTAATTCAAATTTGGAATCGTATTGTTCAACCCAATCTTTTACAAAACCTTGTTCACAGTATGTTAGCAAGATGCGAAGCTGTGATTAAAGCTAAAGGCTTGGCAACAAAATATTAGCTACCTTTTATAATTTTGCTTCATTATATTTCTATATTTAAATGTTATTTCATTCCTTATGATTTACAAAAGCGATTTACTGCTGTAAACCTAAGTATCGGATAAATGATCCTTTTCATAATAATTTCGACTTGGTCATGATTTTTGTAATGTATCCTAAGAACAGGAGCAGCTACAGGAAAAACTAAGACATTTTTTAAATCTCCATTAAATTTCGCATCTAATAACATATAAATGATGAAAAAACTATGAATATAAGTAAGGTTTGGTGGTTCCACCTAAAATCTCTGCCTTATTTCGGAGGAAGAGAAGCTACTTGGATTTATTGAACCGCAAGGCATATAGTGCGTATGCACACCTGACGAGGCTTACCCATCATATCCTTTTAGGTAAGCGTTTGATGGGTTTTTTCACTACACTTCAAACTGAGCTGAACTATATTAACCAGAGACATATTCAAAAACTTTGTGGCTTGGTTTCTCGACGTCCTATCCGGATTCCACCTGAAGGTACACGTGTTGGTTCCATTAATAACTTGTCCCTTCCGGAACATTTTCTCAACTACAGCTCTGTTGAACTGTCAGATGTGCAACGCTCAGCTCTTGGCCGAGGGTTCAAATACTGTTAATCAGTCTCTTCATTTATCCCTCTTCATTCTGTTCCTCAAGTTGAAAACATCATTGGTGCATTACCGGAGGAAGAAAGAGATGTAATTCGATACACATTAGTTAAAAACCTTTCGACACGAAGCCAAGCTTCACCAGTGTTAAAATACGAAAGGGATCAATTATTGGTATTGGCTAATAACCCTAATCTGTCGATTATTGGGGCAGACAAACCCCAACAGATTATGATTCTCAACCGTGATTACTATATTGCTAGAATGTACCAGGCTATAGATTTGGTTCCTCACCGAGTTCTTAGATCCGACCCGACTTCAGCTACTATTGCGAAATTAGGGAAGATGAGAAACCATAGTTTTCTTCCCTCTTCCATTTCTTCTAAAATGAAACCTCCAGTTGGGCCTAGGGTCTCCGAAGTCTTCGGTAAGATGAAGACACATAAACCTGGTCAACCGCTTAGGTTACTAGTCTCTGCGTATGCTAATCCTATCCGCTCGCTTGAGACTGTTTTGGCTTCTTTTTTAAGCCTTTCATTTGAAACTCTTCTGTTTCCATTAAAAGCTCTACTCAGGCGGTGACACGAATCAAAGCCTTTAAGGTGGACGGCAAGTAATTTTGCTTCCTATACTTCCAATGGAAAAACTTTTGTACACATTTCCTTCACAATTATTGTGTTCCCAAGGATGAAAATTTGAACATCGATTAAAATAACTTTGTATTATAACTTGGAATACTTAATATTTTCTAAAACATAACCATAATTATATAAAAAATCAAATAACTTTTTCTTTGGTGGTGTTGTAACCAGAAAAAAGATGGCGCGACCTGTGCTTTGATGACGTCAGTAGACAAACAAATGTTGGATTACATAATTATGGTTATGTTTTAGAAAATATTAAATATTCCAAGTTATAAAATGAAGCTATTTTAATCGATGTTCAAATTTTCATCCTTGGGAACGCATTAATTGTGAAGAAAATGTGTACAGAAGTTTTTCCATTGGAAGTATAGGAAGCAAAATTACTTGACGTCCACCTTAACTCTCTTGGTTCTGGGTTTGTCACGGCATTGCTTGATGTCGTGTCCCTGTTCCCGAGTGTTCCTCTTGATACTGTTCATTCTATTATCGCTGGTAAATTGCATAATGACAGTTCTATTTCCCCTTTAGAAGCTGATACTATTGTTATAGCCCTTAAATTTGTAGCCAGACGTTCTTATTTCAAATTTGATGGTAAATTCTTCCAGCAAAGGGAAGGAGCACCAATAGGCTCCCCCCCCTCTCCCCTATTCTGGCTGAAATTCTCCTTCAGTCCCTTGAAGAAAGTGTTTTGTTGGAATTTTCCTACAAACCGTCTCTCATAACCAGGTATGTAGATGACTTTTTGGTATTTTGGCCCCATTCTCTGTCTCTACTAGACGAATTTACGGAATGTTTATCCACCCAGTTCCCATCCATCAAGTTCACGAGGGAACTGGAGAGTGAGGGGTAGTTACCTTTTCTGGATAGTCTTCTAACTCGGAACTTGGTCTCCCATCAAATTAAGTACTGTCTTATTCCATTTTCCTCTTCCAGCCCTACTGATCACAAGGCCTCTGCCTTCCGTTTTCTAATATAACGTTCATTTACGCAGTTCCTCCTCTTATAGGGCTCGACAAGAGGGATTAAAGAGAGTTTTAAATATGGCCAGAGCTTTTGGCTTTTCTGACCATTTCTTTCGGGGAATATTGTTGAGATTCCAGTGGTTGAGGTCTACTACTCTGTTGGCTGAGACTTCTCCAACTAAATTTGTTGGCAAAGTAGAATTTTTCCCTCCTCTTGTTTCTGTCCTTAAAAAAGTTTGTCACAAACCTAATTTAACTTTTGGAGTGACTACCAGAAATGTTTTTTCCCTGGTACGAAACGACCGAGATAAAGTCACAACCCAGAATAAATCTGGTGTATATTGCATCCCTCTGGTCCATGAGGACCCCGGTGTTGATGTTCGTTCCTACATTGGATCCACACTTATCCACACTTCGGACGTTTAACATACGGATGTCTGAACACAAATACTCTCTTCGCTCAGGATAAACTACTACGGCTCTAACTAATGCCGTTAACCAGGAGGGGTTCTCACCAGAGTGGATTAACTATAAAGTTCTTTATTCCAGCGTTAATAAACGTACCGTCTTCCTCTCAGAAAGTCTGTTTATTATCAAGTATGGGCCAACCTGTTGTAACACAGAACTTCCAACATTCGTCCCTCGACAGTGGAGGCAGCTAGTTACACCTAACACTCAACTTCCTGAAGATGGCGAATTTACATAAAATTTTGTTACTTACTTCTTTTGAACTTTAACTTATTATAATGGCATCATTTGTGCGAATGACAGAGTCCATTGTGGGTGACGTATGATGTATATAGTGGTTGCCTCTCGGTGTTTCTTGGCACTTAGCCTGAGGATGGGGCATCGGGGCCCTTAAAGATCTCGCATGTTTTAACTAGACTTTTTAGAGTGTAAATAAAGTGATTTTAATTTGCATTCCGAAGGGGTATAGTTTATTAACTTATCGTACGCAGACAGCCTTTTGGAAACTTATTGTAACATTCCGTACGAAAATTATTGCATTTATTATTATGTTTCAATGGTAAAACTTCTTTACATAATTTCTTCGCCAAGGATGAAAATTTGCACATCGATAAAACCAACTTTAAGTTATAGCATGGGATACTTAACACTTGCTGAAACATAACTATAATTATATTAAAAATCAATCATTTTTCTTTGAGTAATGTTAGGCCTGTTAACAGATGGCGCGACACACTGATGACTAGGTAGACAAACAAATGTTGGATTGCTTAATTATGATTTTGTTTTAGCAAGTATTAAGTATCCCATGCTATAACTTAAAGTTAGTTTTATCGATGTGCAAATTTTCATCCTTGGGAATACATTAATTATGAATAAAATGTGTAAAGAAGTTTCACCATTGAAAACATAAGGCAGAAATTTTAGGTGGAACTACCTTAAAGAAAAAGTTAAAATTAAAAATTCACGGTTTTTGCACGTGATGCAATACTTTTACACACTATTATAAAAAATATATCCGATTGAGGAATGAGGCATGGGCGGTGATATCTGCTCCTTCCCCGGAACCGGCGGCCCCAAATTAAAGGACGGAAAACTTCTTAACCACAGTACTTATTAAAACCTGCGAAACAAAGAAAATATATCATAAAAGGTATCTGTACTTTCACTGTAAAGTTTGCAACTCATACTCTCTGGAGGTTGGAGTATTCAAAATAGCAGTCTCCTCCCATAATGGATAATAAGATCCCTGGTTTACAGTCTTAATGAAAATAGGATGTTACAACTTTCAAAAATCGAATTGCATGGAAATAGTCATACTTTTGAAGTTTTGTATTAGCATCTGACGCCTACGTAACGTTCTTTCTTTCATTTAAAATTTCCCAAATAAAAAAAAATGACGAAAGCGCATAAATTTTTTTATTAATATTTTAAAAAAAAGTACTAAAACAACAAATAAAAGTTTAAATTGCTTTTAAAAATGCTAGTCTTCTTTCCCGTTTTTTTTTGTTTAATCCGTTCACTGCTAAGGCACTTAGAACGAGTGTTTCTTTCAGGAATCCCGGAAGCGACCATTCGCTCCCTCCCCCCGGAGACATTTTAGATTACCGAGCCAAATTTTAATAAAATCAGGCTATGATGAAAAAGGAAGTTTCGTTTCTTTTTATGCTACAAATATTTCTCCTATTGTATTTTTTTAAATGTTTGTTCAAATAGTACTAGTTATACACTGCTGGACAATTTCTAAGGACGGATCATAAACGGCTATATAGCGCATAAAAAAGTAAGTGTGGTTGGATGCCAAGTGAAATAAAATAGCGTCAAAATGCCAGGACATTACAAGAAAGACAATTTATTGTGCTCTGAAATCCAGAAGGCTTTGGAACGTGTTCAAGGGACAAACAGGCCATTTTGTGCAGAATACGTAAACGTGAAAAAATGCAATTACCGTCCGCAGGCGTTCCGGCGTAAGATGTCAATACGGGATATGGCCACCATGGAGGGCGATGCAAGATTCCACACGTCGTGTCATGCGTTGCACAACATTATCAAGCAGCTGTTGGGGTAATTTATCCCATTCCTCTGTCAGTGCACGGATGAGGGTGTCCTTGTTTATTGGAGGGCATTGGCGACCAGCAAGACTCCTCCCCAAAGCATCCCACACATTTTCAATGGGATTCAGATCTGGAGAACATGCTGGCCATACGAGGCGTTGAATATCCTCGCTCTCAAGACACTCCTGGACAGCGACTGTTCGATGACATGTTGCGATGTCGTCCATTAAAATGAATCTATCACCGACAGCACCACGGAACATGCGAACATGAGGTAGCAGAACATCATTAATGTATCGTTGGCCAGTCATAGTCCCAGTTGGAAGCACATAGAGGGCCGTACGGCCATTGATCATGATGCCAGCCCATACCATGACACTACATGTCGGATATCGGTCCCTTTCCTGTATGTTTGCTGGACAATATGCAGTACCACTATCACGCCAGTTCAGTTGTCGTCGACAATCAGACGATAGACTGTATCTACTCTCATCTGAGAAGAGGACAGCACACCAGTCGTTATCAGTCCAATTGCGATGTTGATGGCACCATTGCAAACGGGCAGTATGGTGACGTCTGGACAATGGGATGCACACAACAGGACGGCGGGCGTATAGTCCTCCTTCATGCAAACGTCTGGCGACAGTTTTTCGGGAGATTCGCTTGCTAGTAGCAGCCATAAACTGATTTGCTATCTCACTAGCTGTGCTGCGCCGGTGTCTTTTTGTTGATAGCACTATGTACCGATCTTCTGCATGTGTCGTACTGCGAACACGACCACCCCCGTGACGTTTGCTACACTCTCCATTTGTTTGAAATGATTTCCAAAGCCTTGAAACAACACTGTGGCGGACGTCGAACTCCCTGGCAACATCTGTTATTTTTCGCCCTTCTTCAATCTTGCCAATAATACGGCCACGCGTAAAATCATCTAGGTGATGTCGGGAAGACATACTGAAAATTGCAAGTTCGTCAATTGATTCTTTCCCTTTCAACTTTGCGTTTGAACAACAACGGTCAATACACGTCAAATCCTTTATATCTCTTATGCGCTATGAAGTCACGAACAAGTTCGGCAATCCAAAATTTGCATACGCACAACACGTCTTACTGTATCCCGCACTTATGCTAATTTCCACATTTTCCTGCCTTCCATTTTATGGTTGCTATCATTGCTATTGTCATCCGTCCTTAGCAATTGTCCGGCAGTGTAGTTTATTTTATTAAAAAGTGTATTACGACGCATGGTATATGCTTCAAAATATAATAAGTAGACTAATCATGCCTAAATGTCAGGGAATCGTGATTCAGGAGCAAGAGTGCGTTGAATGAATTTTAATAGATAAAAATTTCAAGCCTATAGAATTTTTCTTCAGGGGTAGGGGTGGGCGAAAAAATGGGAGGTTTTGAAATCCACCATCTGGAACTAAATTAAAGTTAGTGAAAATTGAAGAAAACTTTAAGTATTTTTTTTCTAATGTAAGTTGATACATTTTTATTAAATTAAGGCATTTTTTTCTAATCTAAGTCGCATTTTAGCCAAAAAACAAAACAACGAAACATTTTCTGGGAGGGGGGGGGAGTTCCCCTTTAAATGCGCCCTTGTGCTAGATATATAGTTTTACTTTTATATATATATATATATAGTAGTTAAAATTATATATTTATATATATAGCAATTGGAAAACTTGCCCCCTCTAAGGTTCCATTTGCCCCCCGGCCAAAAAGTCCTGAAAGAAGTACTGCTTAGAACTACATCACTGGCGCAAACATGTGTGTGTCATTGCACTTCAGATAATGCATTTTCGCATAATATCGATGTTGTAAAATTCATTTCATACACGTCCTGTTAAGTTTTATAAAATTATCAATAGTTTGAATCAGAAAGGCTTTGTCAGAATTTTTTGTTCGATGTAGTGAATTTTTACGAATACTGAAGAATATACAAATGAAAGACAAAGGCTCCCCATATAACTCTTTCAGCCAGAAGATGTCTACATTACGTTTTCTCCTACGGTATTTTGAACAAGATTTGTGGGTTCACAGCAGAGGAATTAGAAAGGGTTCTACAGTTTACAAGTTCCAGAATATCATATTGAACGATATTTTCTGGTAGTTGGTTGCAGTGCAGAATTTTTCGACTTGGGGTGGCGTTCTGAGGCGGTAAATATCTCATTATTATTTCTCTGAGAAGCCTAGGAGAGGAAAGGGAAGATTCCATGTGTGACATGTTGGACATACGTGAAACAAACGTTGTGCTGCCATCTACTGAGTAAAATAAGTACTAAAAGCGTATGAAATATTTAATTTGCATCTTCTGATTACGATGAGGTCAGTTGGTTAATTGAGAAGAATGCTTACAGAGAATGAATCTGTTCTTTAAGAGAGACTCGTTCCCTTAACGGAGCAAATAAGTTGTCTGAGCTGACAAACACTGCTTAAATTTCTTGTGAAAATGAAATTTATTTTTGTTCGTTCCTTTTTTTTTTATTGAGTTACGATGCACTTCGATGAGTTTCTACTAGCAGATCTTTATCTATTTATTTCAGCACAAAATTTAAAGGATGCAATGAACATGAAGATGTTCCTGCACACCAGTCGAAATTATCCTCATCACACATTGCATGTATGTATATTTATGTGCATGTGCGCACACGCGCATTTACTCATGTTTGTTCCATTTGTTATTTGTTATGGCTTTAGATTCTTGTCTTATTGTGTTTCGTGCATTTGTATGCATTTATATCTGATGTTATATATATTTATATGTCAGTTTCTTTGGCACACCAGCCCACGTTACGTGTAAATGAATGGCTCACACCAGCACAAAGCTTTGTGTGGTAACAAGCAGGTCGACCTCCCAGTCGAACATCAGTGACCGTTCGACTGAGGGTCAGAATGGGCAAAACAAGCGATCTGAGCTACGTTGAACGCGTCTTTATAGTTGGTGTCAGAGAACCTCCCAAACGGTCTTCCGCCAATCGGTGAACCGGCTGAACAATACAGCTGGTGGAGCAGGCGGATCAAAAGAGACTGGCGACTTGGTTGTGCGCTGTCGTAGAGACTAGCAATTGGTCACAGGCTTAGAACTACATAGCGTGGTGCGGAGACGATCTTCTGCACACCAATCAATGTTGAATTGTGCAGTGATTTATCGGAGTGATACGTGGTGCGAGACAATCCTCTGCACACCAATGCTGAAATGTGAAGTATTTTATAGGATTGTGACCCGTCTCTTCACTTGCACGATTCTCTCCAGACGCCTTTGACTCCGTGTGATCTACAAGACTCTTGATCTACAAGACTCTTTGACTCCGTGTGATCTACAAGACTCTTTGACGTTCGCAGGATCAATCCACGATAAACCCATGCTGCGCTTGAGAAGTCAAGAGAGAATGCTTTTGGGGAGATGCTCGAAACAGCATGCCTAGTTTGGTCGCGTGCTCCTAAATTTGGGCCTCTGGTTCCGGGGAGGGTAGAAAACCATCGTGGAAAGCAAACGCACCACTCAAGCCTCATTCAAAACTCATACCCAGGATTTACTCTAATTTAGATTAAATTATCAACGTTTATTCACAATTAAATGTTTTATTAACATCGACCATAGTTTCGAAGAGCGTTTGGATCGGCATCATGAGAACGAATCGAGGGTAAACATTCAAATCATTGTGACATCGTCAGTGTTCTGACGGTCACGGATTTTGATGAGTTGTTTCCACGCGCTTAAAAGAAATGGCGTAGACGTCGTGTCGTTGACAAGTAGTGAAGAATTCGGTATATGTGGAAAGCTTCTAATACATTAAGCTTGTTAGTCGAATCAGGTTTATCAATAAGCATAGGGTTTCCAAGTAAAAATTTATGGTTATTTTCGTGACAATGCTGGGCTATTGATAACTTTTTCAGTTCATAGTTCCGTACGTAAGTCTTGTGTTCCTTCACATTGAAACTTAAAGACCTGCGGGTCTGTCCTATATATGAAAGTCCACAATCACAAGGTACTGTATCTGATAAATTCCCCAGGAATTTATGTCTTGGACGTAGTCTTTTGATCCGTAAAAATTAATCTTGTTTATGGGTTTGAAAATAACTTTGAAATTAAAACTTTTGAGAATTTTTGAAATTCCTAAGCAAATCTGAGGATTAAATGGGATAACCGCCCAATTCGTTCGTACTGGGAGGTCTACTGGCGTGAGCGAGCAGACAGGCTTCGATTTGCTAAATTTGTGGACAGCTTTTTTATCACGGAAGGGCTATATCCTCTGTGTACTGCAATCCATTTAAGAAAATCAAGCTCTTTCTGTAACGAATCCTCAGTTGAGCATACAATGTATATGTACTGCACGATATACGTATGTGTAAAAAGGAGATTTTTTTGTTTTCGTGGTTTTCGATAAACTGGTTTTCGATAAACTGTTGTACTAAAGGATCCTTCAGAGCGTGACACAAGGACATCTAGGAATGGTAAGCAGCCATTATTTTCAGTCTCGCACGTGAACTGTATAAGAGGATCAATTGAGTTGATAAGTTCAACTAATTTAGGTAGTTCGGAATTCCTGCCTTTCTAGAGGACAAAGGTATCTTCTACATATATGAAATCCACAGGTCGAATGTAACGAGCTGAAAAAGTTTGTCCTCAAAGTGACGCATGTAGACTTCGCATGAAACAGGTGACAGTGGGCTACCCATTGCAAGGCCTTCCGTCTGTTGAAAAAATCTTCCACGAAATAGGAAACTGTTTTGTTTGATACAAATTTCCACTAATCTCAAAATTTCTTCAACTTCCGGTTGGCTGAAATGATGTTCAACGAGACTTGCTTTCAAAGATTCGAGGGCCACATTCACTGGAATACTTGTGAACATGGATTTCACATCGAAGGATAACTTGAACTGATCGTTGTATATATGTCGTTTAAGCACATCGACAAATTCAATGGAATTCTTTACAGCAGTTTTGTATGAAGAAGTCGTTATGGTGTATAGTTTCGAAGATAGAAATTGGCCAACTTATGAGTAGCTGAGCCGATATTACTGACAATGGGACAGAAAGGGACGCCAATCTTGTGTATCTTCGAAACTGCATAGAAACGCGGACAACGGGCAAACGAGGGTTTCAGATAATTTTTTTGAGTTTTGATTAAGAGCAACGCAACTTGTTACCACTTTCCGAACTTCTTTTAAATGACAAATACACTGCTGGCCACCCAAAATGCAACACCAAGAAGGTCACGAGATAGCAAAGCCAAATTTACTGGACACATAACAACAGATACAAAGATGAAACGATTGAGCTTACAGGCCCGTGCGACTTGCGGAACACGCAGACAGCAATAGTTCGTGTGGACCCCATGGCTGGCAATAACGGCCGCTACACGCCGCGGCATCGAACGAAAGAGGCTTTAAATGCGGGCTTGGGGTATGTCGGTCTAGGCTGCTTCCACACGTTGCCACAGTTCATCAGGCGTAGCCGCGGGTGGTGCTTGCCGGGCCACGCGGTTGCCGATCAGCGACCAGGCGTGTTCGATGGGCGACATATCGGGAGAATAGGCGGGCCACGGCAGCAGTGACCCTGGTGGGCCGTGAAGAATTGTTGCACGATGCGTGCCACGTGCGGGCGCGCATTGTCCTGTTGAAACGTGGCCGCTGACAGGTCCTGCAGGTAAGGGAGGACTACAGGCTCCAAAACGTTGGAGATGTTGTGGTGGCTGTTGAGTGTACCGGCGATACGTACCAGAGCGGTGCGGGGCGGGTGTCATATCTAATTGCGCCCCAAACCATAACGCCAGGCGTCGGACCGGTATAGCGATGCATAATACAGGCGTCATACAGTCTCTCGCCGCGGTGCCGCCACACGTGGATCCGACCATCGTGGTGTTGCAGGCAGAAGCGGGATTCGTCGGAGAAGACAATGTCGTGCCATTCCGTAGTACAGGTGCGACGTTCAACTGCTCACTGCCACCGCACTCGCCGGTGGTGTAACGTCAATGGTAATCAGAGCAATGGGCGCCGTGCTACAAGTCCCCGGGCCTGCAGACGACGTCGATCTGTACGTGCTGACACAGGTTGTTGCACAACACAACCTAATTCCTACGCTAACGTTCGTGATGTGGCGGTGCGAGCCGTCAATTCCCGCTGCACAACATGCCGGTCCCCTGGATCGGTGGTGTGCCGCGGCTGCGGCAATCGCTCACGTCGGTCCGTGCGTCCCTCCTGCACCCACCGAATCCATACTCGCCTCACTGTGGCTGGATGTCATCCCACACGGGCGCCGATGTCTCGGTACGATAAACCACTGTCGCGATAAGCCACTATTCGTCCTCCGTCGAACTCCGAAACGTGCTGGAATGACTGCCATATTCTGCGACGGGGCATCAGGAAGCTTCCCACGCACAGGTCCGGCAGCACAACACACTTCTACTACTTACACCTCGCCTTCTGTGCACCCTTCTTATAGTGTTTCTCGGTGGCGTGCTGGGCGCACATGCTTTGCATATGCCCTGCAATGCTAATCGTTTGCATGTCCTCTCGCGGGCGACGCATGCTGCGAATTTCAGGCCAATCCAATGCTTCCTTCTTGGTGTTGCATTTTGGGTGGCCAGCAGTGTATATGAACGATGAAGAAACGGGTTTCTGTACGCCCAATTAATGTGAAAGACGATAAGAAGTGAACTCCATTTATTACGCGTATAAAATAAAAGGATGAAGAGATGCTAGCTTTCACTACCTCCGGGTAGCTTAGTCAGGCATTTAGTAGCTAAAGATCGCAGAAGCAACTGGAAAAAATATTTCTAAGAATATAACTAAATTCAAAATAGGCAAAACACTTGCACGATGTCACGGGTTGTTTGATCCCAGGGCCGGGTGGTCACGTGTAACTTCAAGAAGCCGATGTCATATCAAAGGAAGGCTCGTGGTTACATCCTTTTTACACACATTCCGTCGCGTGATGAACGCGATGGTTTCGCGAAGCGCAGTAGCTCTTGCGCTGTCGTAAGGAGGTGCTAGTTTCTTAAAATCTCTCCATCTGGGAACTGCCTCTTCAGATGCAAAATCACGGGCTACGGCCGTCGTAAGCTTTCCGGCCTTAACGTCCCTTTGGTGTTCAGAAATACGGATCTGGAACGATCTTTTTGTCATCGCAATGTAGGATTTAACGGATGCGTCAGGGTAATCCAAAGGAATAGCATATACTTCTGCTTCAGTGAGCGTAGAAGGCGATGCGCGCTGGTCTGCTGCGAGGATATCTGACAAATGTCTAAGTGCCCTCACGCCGATATCATAACCTAATCTTCGGAGAGCATTCTTCAGGAAGTACGTTAGCCTAGGAATGTAAGGAATCGAACCCACGAACCTGGCGGGCTGTGCCGTGGGTTTGGCACGAGGCTGTGCGAGAGCAGTTGTTGCAGCCTTTCTGACTATTTGGTCGATTGTGATCATGTCGTACCCCGCTGTAGGTGCTAGGTTTCTAATGCTACGGATCTCCTTCTCGCATGTGGCCTTGTTCGATGAGAGTTCGAAAGCTCGCTTTGCTCTGTACTTAAAAAGCGGCGTGTGGCCGGGCCTGTTGAGTCAGGGAATATGGGGTTGTCCACGTGGATGGGTTTGTAGTAGACCTCTGTGCTAAGAGCACCGGAGGGTAATCTTCTTACTAGTACACCCAGAAAAGGCAATGCACCTCCGGATTCATAATCTGCTGTGAATTTAATATCTGGGTGCGCAGCGTTCATTCTGGCGAGAAAATCGCGTAGGTTGGCCTGTCCATGCTGCCAAATAAAGAAAATATCGTCAGCGTATCTCAACCATATTTTAGGAACTCTGGCCGACGATTGCAAGAGTTCATTTTCGAGAGGTCGGGGGACTTCTTCAGCAAGGACCGCTGACATCGAGGACCCCATTGGTACCCCTTTGCTTTGTAAATTCTGGATCGGAAGGTGTAAAAATTTGAGTCCGTGACTGCATCCAGTAGTTTTGAAATAGCTTCCACAGTTTCCGAAGGGAACAGGTTCGAGTCAGCGATTGAGCGCTTCAGGTTTTTGGTGGCTTCATACACCGGCACTTAGGGGTATAAAGATTCGATGTCAAAGCTTCCAATGATGTCACCTGGCGACACTGTCTTGGACCTCACTCTGGAAACGAAGTCAGCTGAAGAGAGTAAGACACTTTCCGCTATCGCAAGGAACGGCTGCAAGAAGGACAAGAATGATTTTTCCAAATTTGCTGTAGGGGCGCATTTCCTGCTGACAATAGGTCTGATTGGATTGCCGGGATTGTGATGTTTCAGTCGAGCAAAAAGGAAAGGAACCTTAGGTCCGGAGGGATCTTGGCCCCCTTTCTAAGTACTTCAGGTAGAGCCTTCATTCTTGCTATTCGCTTAATCTTCGCCACCCACTTGTTAAGCAGATTTACAGCTTGCAGAATGGAAGCAGACTGGGTGATGAACTCCTCCAGCTTCCGGTGGTATTCGGACTCGTCCATTACTGCAATTTGCCCGGACTTGTCTGTGAGGGTGAAGATGAGGGAGTGGTCTTTCTTGAGGTTGGTGACATATTTGGGTATTACCAGTGCTTTTCCGATTCGGCGTTGGATGCTAGCTTTCACTACCCGGTGGTAGTGAAAGCTAGCATCTCTTGACCCTTTTATTTTATACGCCTAATAAACGGAGTTCACTTTTTATCATCTTTCACATTCTTTTAAATGTTTTTCCGATGGATCATTTTTTATTACTTTATACGGTCCCTCGGAAATAAGTTTCTCGACCTCTGCCTCATAATGTTTTTTGTCCAGAATAACAATTTGTCCTCCTTTATTGGCTTTAGTAATGATATCAGAATTTGACTGTAATTCTTTTAGAGCTTTATATTCTCCCTTGTTGAGATTGGGTTTGAATGATGGAATAGGAATTTGACGTTATTACCTGGCTGACACAATGCCTAATCGTTTCTTTCTCATCAATGCTTAGATCATCGCTTTTTGTCAGGGACTCTTCAACTGACGCAACGACATTGGATACTGGTATCTTTTTTGAAATTGCGTAATTTGAATTGTAATGTAAAATTCGTTTTCGAATTTTGCTCGGGTTAAAAAAATTGATATTTGAATTGTAATGTAAAATTTGTTTTTGAATTTTGCTAGGGTTAAAAAAAGGAAGGTTAGATATTACTTCGTTATCCGTAAAGACTTCCTTACTTTGAGAAGTAGAATTTTCTTTATTGTTGCTATATTCGATATTTTTTCAAATTTTTGTTCTAATGTCATTTTATGAGTGAACCACATATTGTAACTCCTAGACCAAGTTTTGCGGTCCAGGTCCGAAAATGTTGGTAACATTTTAGCCAGCAATAGGTGTAGGTCATACATTTCGATCTGAACGTTTGCAATATTCCTTCTGGTATATTTAATAATAGCTCTTAATAGTGCAAACGAAGCATTAGATATCGCTTTGTTGACGCAATGGGAAGGTCTTAAGTTGCATTTCACGGAGATAAAATTTGGCAATACGTGGCATCTCTTGCATCGCAGTAAGAAGCTTAAATGGTTCTGTAATTTGAACTTCTTTATCCTCAGCTTCGAAAAACGGTTGATTGTCGCTGATAGAGATTTTTTCATAGTCAAGATTAGTAACTGGGATTTTAAGTTCCTGAAAATTAGAATTTATCAGATACCTTGTGAATGTGGACTGTCATATACAGGACAGACCAGCAGGGCTTTAAGTTTCCTCGTGAAGGAACACAAGACCTACGTACGGAACTATGAACTGAAAAAGTCATCAATATCCCAACATTGTCACGAAAATAACCATAAATTATTGTTTGGAAACACTACGCTTATTGATAAAATTGATTCGACTAACAAGCTTAATGTATTAGAAGCTTTCCACATATACCGGAATTCTTCACGACTTGTCAACGACATGACGTCTACGCCATTTCTTTCAAGCGCGTGGAAACAACTCATCAAAATCCGTGATCGCCAGAACTCTGATGATGTCACAATGATTTGAATGTTTACGGTCCATTCGTCCTGATGATGCCGAGCCAAACGCTCTGCAAAACTATGGCCGATAGAACATTTAATTCTGAATAAACGTTGATAATTTATTCTAAATCAACATCACAAGTGTGTAGTCTTGAATTATACAGGGAGTCTCAAAAATACACGGCAAAACTGCAAGAATGAGTTCTTCATAGGCAGATAAGAAAAAACGTTTATATCAACATAGGTCCGGAAATGCTTGGTTTCCGAGTTAAGAAGGTCTGTCTATGACACTTAACTGTTCACATGACCTAATAGTAACTGTACACATTCCCTTATAGTAATTGTTCAAAATGTCCACCTTCTGCCTCAATACAGACCTCACATCGATGTCTCATGGACTACCAGAATAACAACTTGTCCTCCTTTATCGGTTTTAGTAATGATGATATCAATTTGACTGTAATTCTTTTAGAGCTTTATATTCTTCCTTGTTGAGATTGGGTTTGAATGATGGAATAGGAATTTGACGTTATTACCTGGCATGTGCCGTATTGTTTTACAACCAGCCGCAATTCGATTGCAGGGAGTTTTCACATCTGCTACTGGAGTCGAGTACACCAATGATTTTAAATGGCCCCACAAGAAGAAATCTAGAGGGTTTAAATCTGGTGAACGAGGAGGCCAGGCAGCAGTTGGTCCACCTGTACCTATCCACCGACTAGGGAACTTTCGATTCAAGTAATTGCGAGCTAGGTGGCTAAAATGTGCGAGAGCGCCATCGTGCATAAAGTGTGCTTGTTGACGAATGATCAGTGGCGTGTCGTCCAAGAAACCAGGAATGTTGTTTTCCAGGAAGGTGTGGTATGCCGGCTCCGTGAGTTTGTTGGGAAGTACATGGGGCCCAAATAACTTATCACCAAAAACACCCGCCCAGATGTTTAGGCTGAACCGCTGTTGGCGCTGTTGGTGACGTGATAAGAGAATTGCATGTGGGTTTTCCTCTGCCCATGCATGCTGATTGTGAAAGTTTAGGATTCCGTTGCATGTGAACTGTGCTTCATCGGTGAATATCACTAAGGAAAGTTAGGAGTTGTACCACACTGCTGCAGAAACCACTGGAAGAACATTACTCGCGCAGAGTCACGCATTGTAATCTGCTGGTGACAAGGCCTGTACCAGTTGCAAATGGTACGTCAGGTGTTGTTCTCGCAACACTCTCCGAATAGTCAAACGATGAACAGCCATTTGCATTGCTAATCTGCGTGTGCTGATTCCAGGATTCGCATGCACAACATCCAAAATCTCCGCCTCTACTTCACGAGTCGTAGATCTTGGCCGTCCTCTGTCGGCAGCACGAGATGTAAAGGTCCCATGTTCACAAAGGCGGCGATGGGTACTTTCAAACGTTTTCCTGTATGGACATTTTCGTTCTGGGAACCGTGGTACAAACGACTAACCTCCAGAGCATTGCCATCTGCCTGACCGTACATAAGTTCATATCCGCTTTCTCCTAATTTGAGTAGATGGTCGGAAAGGAAAACCACCAGATTCTGTCAGTACCTTGTGATGAAAGAATTCACCTGCGGAAGATAAAACATTCCGGTGAATAACTGGGAAACCAAGACAGACCTGAGTCAGGTAATGTGATCAGTTAAGTGTCATAGATAGAACTTCATAATTCGCAAACCAAGCATTTCCGGACCTATATTCATATAAAGATAGGTCCGGACCTATATTCATTCTTATCTACCTATGAAGAACTCATTCCTGCAGTTTTGCCGTGTATTTTTGAGACACCTTGTATATAATATCTACTCGAATAACTAGCCACAATTCTTTGCCTCTGACCAGTCGGCCACCTGGGTACCTGGAGGGAACAGACAAGTGTTTGGAATTATCTTTTGTATCTGTTTTTTATTGAGGGAGGGGCAGTAAATTCTGTTCAGTCTGTTCTGTGCATGGAAATACACACTGGTCATTGAATTAGAAACGTGTATGCAGATGTACGTAAAAGCGTATATACAAAATACGTGGCACGTGCGTCACCACTTGATCTAGGCAACTACAGTATTTAAGACTGCTGCTTGTCAGTTATCGTATGTTGATCGCAAATGGGGAAACAAAGGATCTTCCGGAGTTCGAGAAAGGACTTATTGTGGGTGCCAGTGCCTAGCTGGAGCGGCGATTTTGAAAACAGTAGTGCAGACTGGTTTCTCAAAAGGTGAGATATTCCAGGTCTTTAATCAAATGGAAAAATAAATCCCCATTAGCCGCAACCACAACCGTCTTCCATATTTTTTTATTTTCCTCTTATCTTTCCATATCTTCAATTCCCAGTATTTCGAGGGTCCTGTCTTTTATAGTCCACCGCAGTTTTCTTGATTCCTAGCTCCTGTTCTATTCCAGAACTTCTGTTGCCAATGAAGAAGATTGCAGGGGTTCACACGGCCACACTACTGCAGTCTTCTTGATCTCAGCACACTTGTTATGAGTGGTTGCGTCGACAAAACATTTTAACCGGTAGGAACGAATTAACTCGGTGTTATCAAAATAGGCTGGAATCAGCTCGAACGAAAATATTCGCTTTCTAGGAAGTGAGCTGAACGTGGCTGAAACGAACGAACCTGCACATCAGAAAGCTTTCCTTTCCCCTTAGCTTTGTTATTCAAAGTGGTCGTTCAGGAAGATTATTGATACTAATCTTTTCTGGCGGATTACCGGCTTAAAGGACTTTAACAATGTCGAAGAACTTAGGAAAGTAGTCAGAGAGAGAGAGAGAGAGAAGATGTTTGTCCGTGTAAAGAAAACTAGGCCGTTTCTCGTCATTCCTTCGGTCATGGAATAGAGAATAGGATACTAGAAGCGTGTTACGTCACTAGTGACAGGTTTACCGGTTTTTTTAATTGGAGGTTTAACGACCACCGTGAGCAACTCAATGGGCTATAAGCAGTCACCAGTCTCTAATTTAGGGTCACTGGCTCCAGGGAAGGGAGAAAGCCAGTGCCGTAAGACAAACACAACATACATGCCTCACCGGGATTCGAACTCGGACCTCTTTCGGGCGAATGATCAGTGGCCATCGCTTAGACCACTGCGACACCGAAGCGGCGGTTTACCGTTGGTACTTCTGAGATGAGAGGGAAGAAAGGAATTGTTTTGCTATTGCTTTTGTGAAACCCGGCCGCTGGGTGTAACATTTCTGTTTGGAAAGTCCAGAAAACTTTGAGCACCATTTGGTTTAAGTACATCGGTAGCTGAAAGTGTTAATTCATATAGATGTGTCTTCCTATCCTCCTACCATCTTCTAAATCAACTAATGGGCCAAGAATTCTTTATAAGACGCTGTCTTCCAGTACCTTAAGACTATTTCCTATACGAGCTGCGAAAAAATAAATATACAACGTACATGAGGATATTAAACGTCCAGCACAGTTAAAGAAAATTTTATTTCTGACCTGAGGGTCTAAAGCTGAGAGGAGTCGCGCAATCATGCTTTGGCGCTGCTTACTGCAGCTAATGTTGAGAACCAGAACGAAGCATCTAAAGCAATGTAGATGCTTCACATTGGATTTTAACTCAGGCCATTGCAATGAGGAGATTTGCCACAGCCCTGAAAGCGAATGAATAAACCAACTCCAACAATGACGAGCAGAACAACAGCTTGGGTTCTCATATTTGCATATGCACAGATGGCCATGTTTGGGTGCAACGACACAAGCTGTCAAATGACTCAAAACTCTAATGTCATTAAAGTTTTGATTCATACAGTACTGTGATGCAATTTCCCCGTCAATTACGCCGTTACAGAGTATTACCATTAGGACGCTAACCTGAATACGCACATTTAGGTTTTCTTGTCATTATGTGCAGTCCATCTTTACTTTCAATAACCGGTGAAAAGAAAGTGCTGTACAACGGAATGAATAAATGAAAATAGATTCATCAAAAATATGTAATGGGTACTCTGTCTGAGTTCAAAGCCATAAAAATAAAACATTATTTTCAATTTACCAACATCTCTCGCGCTATTTGTGCGTGCGTGCGTGCATTCGTTCGTATGTGTGTGTTCGTGTGTCTCTGGCATTCGGTCTACAAGAAATATTAAAATAGCTTGTGCTCAAAACCCTGTTTTTAGAACTCACTACAATGATTTCCCTTTGTATTTTCATTCATTGTCTTTTTTTTCCAAACGAAATCAAATTTAATTGACGGCGAGAGTACGTCTCAGACTTTTGACCTCACAAAGACCACGACTACCATGAATAAATCTGTAAGCAGTCTCCAGTCCCAAATTTGCTATCACTGGTTGCAAGGAAGAGGTCATACAAGCACACCACACATGTCTCATGCGGGAATCAGATCCCGGCTTATCTAGGACGAGTTGCCAGAAGCCATCACCTCAGACCATCATCGGATTGGTATTTTAAACTTTAGATAGATGTGACAAGCTGAACTCATGAAAGTATGGTTTCTTCGTAGCGACTACCATGAGTATTACTGGTCAGATGATTTTGTTTTCTGTTTCTGGGTTTAACTTGAACGGCCACCATAAGTAACTGGTAGGTTAAAAGCAGTCGTCCATTCCTAATTTAGGGACACCAGTCCACAAAAGTGGAAACTCCATCAGACGGACACAGCACTTACGTATGCCGTATGTGGCACTGCTGGTTACTCCTACAGAGTAGAAGACCCAACGATAAACCTTCCATGGAGACCAACGGAAACAGATTTAAGGTTGGCTCCGAAGATCTCAATAGAAGGGCGGGCCTGTGGACGAACATAGAACTAACGGGCAATAACCGTAGACGTGAAAGTCTACCTTATTTTTCATTATTCTTTATTTTTTAACAGTTTACCACTGTCCCGGCGATACTACTTATACAGCCACTGGCACCGTATTACGTAAAACATAGTTTTGTCTGACAAATGGGAAGCTGGTAAAAAAACGTGAGCAGAACCTCTGTACCTTCTCCTCTGTGGAAAGGCCTTACTCTGAAGAATATTCTAAGTCAAGGGCATCAGATTACTTGACTATCGATTCGGCTTCTAATTTTCAGAAGTGACTTTGACGAACTAGAACTACAGTCTTTGTGAGGAAACGCCTTCCTTTTACATTTTTTCATTTATGTTAAAGAACAAATGATTTTACATTACGTTACGAAAAAGAGAAAATCATTTGATCGGAGCTGGTGCTCTGAAGTCAAGTTTTTGTCTAAGAAATCGCGAGAAACTACCTGCAAAGGAACCTAAGCGTTTCTGACTATAGTGCATACGAGAGGTTTTTCGCTATAGTGTATCATATCGCACAATACACTCAAAACATTAGAGAAACCTTCCTAATAGCGTGTTGGTCCTTTTCTAGGGGAAAAACAGCCTGTACACGACGAGGAATCAATTACACCAGATACCGGAGAGTTTCCGGAGGTAATGCCAGTCATGCCTGTTGCAGCCGCCCAAGACGTCGGTCCAGGATCCATGAATCTGATGTTCCCAGCCATGCCTGTTGCAGCATTGTCCACAATTCCATCCGAGACGTCGGTCCAGGATCCATGGATCTGATGTGCCTAGCCATGTCTGTTGCAGATTTGTCCACAACTCCACCCGAGACGTCGGTCCAGGACCCATGGATCTGATGTTCCCAGCCATGCCTCTTGCAGCATTGTCCACAATTCCACCCGAGACGTCAGTCCAGGATCCATGGATGTGATGTTCCCAGCCATGCCTGTTGCAGCATTGTCCACAACTCCACCCGAGACGTCGGTCCAGGATCCATGGATCTGATGTTCCCAGCCATGCATGTTGCAGCATTGTCTACAACTCCACCCAGGCATGGCTCAAGAAACAGATGAGTGTTTCTTGAGCCATCCCTGGGTGGTTGCGGCTCAGTGGGGCTGCACATTCTCCTGTAAAACAGATCATAGGCTGCAGGATGCGAGAAGGCCATGAAAGCGTATAGGTGATTAGTCAATACATGCTGATGGCGGGCAGCAATTAAGGACTTCTCCAGACACACTAAGGGACTTCATGTGTCCCATGAGAAGGCTCCCTGAGCCATCACAGAGCCGCCACCACCTTGAACAGAACCCACCAGGTACGACGGGGCCAGAGTCTTACGCTGAAGACGCCACACCCACACCTTCCTGTCATCTCGGTACACCACACGACGCGGCGCTACTCTGCAGAAGTCCAGTTTTTAGTTTCCGGAGGTGTAAAGTCCGATCACGAGCAGCCCACAGTGGCAGCGATGCGATATGAATGCGATGTGCAAGTCAACACGCGTAGAGTGTTGACTTGCACATCGCATTCATATAAGCCATCAGAAATTAAATCTCTTTTCCCCCACCTAGATGTCTACACGTGCGGTAGACAGCGTCGTCTCATTTTGTGCATTCCTTCGTGGTGTGGCATTTTTTATGTAAAGCAGTGTGAAAGGTGAGGAATAACGCCTATATTCCAAGTCACTCTGAAAGTGTACTGTTGTCAAAGGCGGGAGAGCCTTATCATGACTCGTTGTGGAACGCCAGAACGGTATCCATCCGCGTTATTATGCTCTTTAACTTTTTCCTTTCTGACCCCCCCACCAAACCACCCACACATCTCACAAGCACTGGAGATTGTCAGTGGGGCCAAACTGCTTCTTCTACTCTCAGTTTAGTAACCAACCCTTCGAGTTTCCTCGATTTTCAATTTATTGTCTCTGTGTTGTGAACGTTGGGGGTAGAGGTCTTCCACCACTGTCTGAGTTCTATCCCAAGTGCAGAAACAGCCGAAAGTGCGAAGCCCTTAATTGAGCAACTTCTCATAATAAATTTATTTCCAAACACGCAATTTCTGAGACTTTTTAGATGGCAGTTTTTCTGATTAACTGCTGAGCAAACAAAAATGGATTCTGAGCAATAATTCTACTGCTTTTAGCTTTAAACTCTAGGCACTACTTCTCGTAGTGGAAATAGCTGTTTCGTACCCACGTTAATATTTTTTGAAAATTAATGTAACTTCTTTGTTGTTGTTTTTTTCTTTCGGGGTTTAACGACCACCATGCGCAGCTCCAGTGGACATGAGCGGTCTCCCGTCTGTAATAGCCCTGGTTCCAGACAAGGTGCCAACATAATCGGCCTTCAATTTTACTGGTTCTGGAGAAGGATTCAACATATTACACACTCCAGTTACATTGTTGTGACCACCTCCTACTTTTGACGTCAACAGCGCGTAGCCAATGAAATAATGAATGTGTTGTGAGCTGGCTTCGAGGGTATATAAGGTGTGCTTTAGGCAATCAGAAAGCATATGACTCGTTGCTGTCATGGATAAAAGGAGCGATTTATCAGATTTGCAAAAACGGATGATTATCGGCTTTCGAGCCAAGGGTAGCAGCATTTCTGAAACAGCGCAGTTTGAGAACTGTTCGCGTCTTGCTGTTGTTAAAGTGCACCGTGATTGGAGAAATGGCTCCATTGCGAATAAGCGAAGTGGAAACTGCGGAGCACTATGTGCCATTGATGTGAGAGGTGTACGTCGGCTTCGAAGCTGCGTGAGGGCCGATCGACACGCTACAGTGGAACAACTCACTGGCCGAATGAACCGGGGGGCTACCAGAAGTGAATCCTGCTGCGTATGGGGCTCCGATGCAGACGTATGATCTCTGCACCTATGCTAACGAAGGTGCATCGACAGAAAAGGCTTACATTAGCACGGCAGTATAGGAATTGGATCTCCGCTGATTGGCAAAGGATTGACTTCTCCGATGAGTCACGTTTTCTGCTTCATCGAACGGATGGACGTTGGCGTATAAGGCGAGAAACATCGGAGAACAAACACTCTTCAATCATTGCTGGCAGAACACAAGCTGGTGGGCGCAGCGTTATGGTCTGGGGACTGTTTTCATGACATTCTCTGGGTCCACTCATACCTGTGGAAAGCATTATGTACCGAATTCGTTATGAATCCATCCTTGTAGACACGTACACCAATACATGCTGATTGCCATCCCTGGGGTGGATGGGATCTTCCAGAACGACAATGCGACGCGTCACACAGCTAGAAATGTCCGCGGGTAGTTGGAAGAGTACGATGAAGACTTCAAAGTACTTCCCTAGGCCCCTAATTCCTCAGACTTAAACCCATATGAGCATCTCTGGGACCACCTCGATCGTGTTGTTAGCTCTATGGATCCTCCACCACGCACCCTCCAGCAGCTGTCAGATGCACTGCAGTCAGCATGGCTCCACATACCTGTGAACACCTTCCAGCACCTTATTGAGTTACTCGCAGCCCGTCTAGCTGGTGTCAGCGCTGCACACGGCGCTTACTCTGGATATTAGCTGGTGGTCACAATAATGTGACTCGATCGTGTAGTATTGCCCTCCATGCTTCATCCGGAGCTCCATCCCGTGTCAATCTCGGACGAGTAGTCTGAAACCAACGTCTCTGACCGATCGGCCATCAAAGCGACAAGTAATGGTCTTGCTAGTTTTGTCTTCGAGTGGGCAAGCACGCATTATTTCGTGCCTTTAGGATTTAACGGCTTCCTAACAACGGCGGACTGCAGAGATGGAAGCGGGTCACATGTCAACGGGTCGACAATTCCTAGCTGCTCAAACGGGTCGGGTCTAGGTGTTCCTGACTCGATTTCAACCCAGTTTTATTTCCATTTTATTTTTGGAAAAAAAAAATTTCAAGGAAGAATGCGCAGTGTGGAATTTTGTGCTAGATACTGATGAACTCGAACTTAAAAATGATTTGTCATTCAATATGAAGGAAGAGTGTCCTCAGAAGGAAAAGTGTCCCTTCTGAGGGGCAATGATGAAAACAACATCCGCATTTTGCAAACTTTCAACTCATCATGAACTTGTGAAAATTGTTGTTGCCGTGAAACACATTCTGAAGCTTGAGCATTCTGCTGTTATCAAGAAAACAGCAAAAATGAAATTAAACATGCAGCAAGTTGCTTAATTCAAAAAATTTAACTGTATCGCCATCAAAATTAGGTGGAATAGCCTTATTATTAGGACTTTTGACTCTCGCAGATGCGTTTGAAAACATGTGTAAAACAGTTAGGTTACGTTTTTCAAAATGAATTACGACAGTTTCAATCCTTCCTCTAATTAAGTGAGTAAATTATACGTTCCTATGATGCATTTGTTTGATTTCCATATAACCTAAGGCACACACTACGGAGCGAAAGTTTCAACGCCCTGTATATTTATTATAGTTCAAAGCAGAATTGTCCGGGTCGGGTACGGGTCGAATCCAATTATATGACGTTCGGGTACGGGTCCAAAATATTTGACCCGTTTCCAAACCTGTTGGATTGGCGATCCATGAACTGCCCTGAAAATATTTTGTGAGGCCCACTTTTGGAAAAAACTGTCGAAGTACCCCATCCTTAAAAAAAAACAAAAGCAAAACACACACATACAAACCGGTAGGTCATCATCACCTTTACTTAACATCTTTTGCTCTCTCCCTTCCCTGGAACCAGTGACCCTAAATTAGGGACGGACGACTTCTTATAGCCCATTGAGTTGCTCACGGTGGTTGTTAAACATCCAATGAAAAAAACAACAAAAAAAACCAACACACAAATCTACGAATCATTATATTTTTAGCACGTCTTTCGTAAAATAAGATCGTGCTTATGTTACCGGTTTGTCCGTCCGTCCGTCCGTCTGTACCCACGATATCTCTGCAACTATTAGTCCGATTTGAAAAATTGTTTTTGCATTGAGAAGCTTGAAATATGCGAATGATGATCCTTCATTTCTTTTTTTCTTTTTTTCTTTTTTTACGATATACAATTTCTCCCCTATAGGGCGTAAACGCAGATGATGTCAAATTCAAAAATACTTTTTATTCCACATATGTGCTTCTAACATCCGATTGAAAAAAATCTTTTATCTGTCGATTTCATTTATGTCGGAGAGTATTTTAGATATAGTTACATTTTCCAATAAGGCATAGATTTTCCGCTAGGGGGCGTAAAAGTAAGTTACCCTTTTCCCGATAACTCTTCTTCTAAAACTCCGATTTGAAAACTTTTTTCTTCAGCGGATACATCTCCAGATGAAAACTCTTTTGCATATATTTTCTAATTTTTGGTAAAGAATACTTGGCCACCAGGGGGCGCAAGTATTAAATTTTGCTTCTGATGTATTTGCCATAAAATCTGAGCTTCTAAAATATCGATTTAAAAAATTATTTCGTGGACTGATGCCACTCACATAGATAAACCTTATCGGAATATTTTCTTCTTAAAATATTCCACAGTTTTTCCGCCAGGAGGCGTAGTTGTATATCTTATTTTTGTCAATATCTCTACTTCCAAGAGTTGTGACGTGCCTGCCCAGCAGGACACACACGATATAAAGGCAGATAGCAGTGATTCGAAAGTCCGCGTAGCTCAATTGGTAGAGCGACTTATTCCGGAATGAGGGGACCCGGGTTCGAGTCCCGGCGTGGACAAAAATGACGGAGAAATTTACTTCGTTATAGAGTCCGATTTGTAAAAATTCCTTCTTTGTTGGATAGTGTTTTCAGTGTGACATGTTTTTCATATAATTTCAAAATTTTCAAGTAATTCATAGACTTTTCGCTAGGGGGCGTAGAGATAAATTGCGTTTCCCCCTATATCTCTGCTTCTAAATCTCCGATCTGAAAACTTTCTGCACCGGATACAGCTCCTGATGAGAAACCGTTTACACATAATTTCTAATTTTTGTAAAAAATGGTGTGGCCAACAGGTGGCGTAAGTCTTAATTTCCGCTTCTGATGCACTTGCAGCAAAATATGAGCTTCTAAAATCTCGATTGCAAAAAAAGTCGCTTTGTTGACCGATACTACTCATGTCGAGAAACCTTTAGGAACATTTTCTTCTTGAAATAATGCATGGTTTCTACGCCAGGGGGCGTAGATGTATATCTCATTTTTGTCAATATCTGTACTTCTAGGAGTCCGATTTGAAAAATTCCTTCTTTGTTGGATAGTGTTTCCGATGTGAAATGCTTTTTCCGATAAATTCAAAATTTTCACGTAAATCATAGACTTTCCGTTAGGGAGCACAAAGGTAAATTGCGTTTTCTGCGTTATTTCTGCTTCTAAAACTCCGATTTCAAAAATTCTTCCTGTATCGCCTAATCACATACAAAACCTGGTGGAAAATATTTTTCACATAATTTCTAATGTTTGGTAAAGAATGCTTTGGCCACCAGAGGGCATAAGTGTTCATTTCTGCTTCTAATGTATTTGTAGCAAAATCTAGGCTCCTGAAAACTCAACTAATTTTTATTTTCTTGGACCGATACCGCTCATATGAAAAAACCTTTTGAGAATACTTTCTTCCTAAAATAATTCATGGTTTTCCCACCAGGGGACGTAAAGTCACATCTTATTTTTGTCGATATCTCTGTTTCTAAGAGTCCGATTTGAAAAATTCGTTAGGTGTTGGAGAGCGTTTTCGGTGCGAAATGTTTCTCATATAAATTCATGTTTTTCTTAACGCACAAGTCTGCAACCAGAGGGCGTAAGCTCACGATTCCGTTTACAGCAATATCTGAGGGGTTAAAAGCCCGATTGAAAAACTTCTTTCTTCCATCAGATACTATTGTTTTCCATACCGGTTTCATTGACTTTGAATAGCTTTGATAAATTTAATTTGCGTCAGAACAGATTCAAATGACGTGCTTATTACACCCGAAAATTCGGTGTCATCTTTCTTGTTTTTATATGGAGGCAATAATTAAAAACACCACTCATTTCGCTGTATTGCAGACCCAAGAAAAATTTATTGTAAGAAACAAAATTAGTTGCTGCGAGAAGTAACCGAAAAAGCACGTTCCCTGAGACTCTTTTATTTTTACATTTTTTATGTATTTTATTGAGGTAACTGTACTCAAAATTTGTAATAGTGTTTTCACTTTTTTTTTCTGTTAGATGATTTAACGACAATCGTGCGCAGGTTCGTAGGCTATAAAAAGTTACCGTCCCTAATTTAGGGTCACTGGTTCCACGGAACAGATTGAGACAGTGCCGTAAGACAAGTACAACACCCACGCCTTACCGGGATTCGAACCCGGGCCCACCTCGGACGAATAGTCAAAAGCCACCGCTTATACCTTATACCGCTGCACCACTGGGAAGGCCTTCGCTTTTAGTGATGGAGATCCAGATATGCCAACAATTAATTTCGTTTTTTAAGACATACTAACTCATTAACAAAATAATTACGAAAAATCTCTTAAAAAATGAAATTGTCCAGAATTACAAGAGTTTTAGTGCAAATTTGTCTTAAAGTGGGAGAATAAAAGTATGCGAAAATTCATTTTTATTTAATTACGTTTAAATGAGAAAAATTGTTTTTCCTGTAGATTGAAACAGATTTTCCAAAACAGCAGTTTAAGAATTCGTGCATCCGTAAATCCTACAATGTAGCAAATCAGATGCAGATCCCGTACAAAAGAAAAAGAAAAAGAAAGCATATACACCGATGAGCTATTACATTATGACCATCCCCAGCCTAGAGAAATGAGCGCGCCTGGACACCGAACGGCGGCACATGTAAAGCTTACAGAGCAGTATATATACAAACCGAGGACCGGCTTTCGGTTAGTAGAGTGTCCGGAGTCAGAATGGGAAAAAGCTGCCGATTTATCGGAGTTTGATGAAGGACGAATTGTGATGGCATGGCGCCTCAGAACTGCGATCTCGGAAACGGCACGGCTTGTGTGTTGTTCACGTGCCGCTGTAGTAGTACGTATCAAAAGTGGTGCACAGATGGTCAAACGACGAACCGTCGTCCAGCCGTGAGTCTTTCGCAGCTCATTGACGCCAGAGGGGAGCGAAGACTGCCACGCATTGTTCACAGCGACCGCAGGGCTACAGTGCGACAAATCACCCGCAGTTACAACAGTGGTGATCAGGGCAATGTGTCACAGCACACAGTTCATCGCAGTCTTCTGCGCATGGACCTGCGTAGCCGAAGACCCAGCTGAGACCGCATGCACACTGCACGTCATCGCCGACAACGCCTGAAATGGGTCCAAGACCGTCGAGATTGGGCCGTGGATGATCGGAAAAAGTGGGCTGGTCTGACGAATCAAGATTCCTGGTGCATCACGTAGACGGCCAAGCGCGGATACGACGATTACCAACGGAAGCTATGGCACCTGGATGCACTGTTGGGCGAAAATAGGCCACAGACGGCGGTGTTATGCTGTGGTCGATGTTTTCTTGGGACCCGTTATCCCAACAGCACAATCCCTGACAGCTGTCAGGTATCTGAACATCGTTGCGGACCAAATTCCCCCATTCATGGAAACTGTATTCACTGCTGGTGATGGCCATTACCAACAGGGTAATGCGCCATGCCACACTGCCAGAATCGTCAAGGAGTGGTTCGAGGAACATGCTGGCGACTTTCTGTTAATGCCCTGGCCTCCAAATTTACCTGACATGAACCCAATCGAACATTTGTGGTTCGACTTGGAAAAGAGGGTTCGCGCTAAATCACCACCAATTCGAAATGTACGGGAACGGGAAGACCTGCTGTTGCCATTATGGTACCAGATACCCCAGGATACCTATTGCCACCTGATCGAATCAATGCCTCGCCGAATGGCCGCTGTATTACGGACTGAATTGGGTCTTACAGCTTATTAAGTAGGTAGTCATAATGTAATAGCTCATCGATGTACATAAAAAAACGCTGCAACCTAAAACATTTTATGTAGGTGAAGCTCAATGTATTAGTTACACAGTGAATTTCGAGGTTCTATCCCAGATTATTGATGGCATATTTGATTAGAATGTGTTGATTATTTGACTACTTTTGTCAAAAGCGGACTGAGGTAGAGGATTTTAGTCCAAATGGACGAGGCTTAAGTTTGAAAGTTGAGAAGGGTTGTACAAAAAACTGTGTTTAGCTCAACAGTTTGAAAGTCGAGAAGGTGGTACAAAAAACAGTGTTTGGCTCAACAGAACATTTAAACATTTAATATGTAGGGTGTTTTTTCTTTTTGTTGTTGTTTGTTCTTCTGAAGTCGTCAAAGTGGTTAATACACTTTGCCGTTTTAGTATAACTTGGTTTTCCTCTAAAAGAATATTGAAGTACAAGTTCACATATACTTTTTTTTTTCTTCAGCTAGGAGAAGGCGTACCGCCCAAAACATGGTTACCCAACGGGTGTTCTCCCGGTATTCCGGCCGCCCAGTCCGCGCCTGCTTCTTGAATATTCTATTATCCAAAGAGAAATTAGCAATCTAGTAAACATAAGAAGGATCAAAGTGCTAAATGCGCTGAAAAAAGGGTCCCAGTATTTCTGAATAGTCCAAGAAGGCTTGCTACAAACTGATGAAGGGCCTCTATGAGGAACAACAGTTCGAAAGTAAAATAAGCTAGAATCACTGAAGTAAATTACGGCCAGGATTTATTTCGTGAGTAACACAGATGAAGATTTTACACAACCACGTATGATCGCACACTTGACTGCATGTAATAACACCACCATATCGACACTTCCATAGCATAGAATATTACGCATGCGTAGGCGCCTCGGTGGTCGAGTGGTCTGAGGCGTTGGCTTCTGACCACTCGTCGGAGATGGTCCAGGCTTGGTTCCTGTACGAAACATAGGTGGTGAACCTGCCCGATGGCTTTGTGGACCCAGTGACTCCAAATTCGGGTTGGGCGACAGCCTTTATAGCCCTCTGAGTTGATCATGGTTGTCGCTAAACCCCTAACTGCTTATATATTTTTAAAGTGTCATTCCTCTTCGCGAGACGGCTCTTTTTGAGTTTGGATCTGTATCACGTGACAGACGATCATATTGTTCCAGCTACCTATCGCTGAAGCGCCAGTTGAAATTATATGTTGTAACTCCGTATTTCCTTCTCTGTGAAGAAAATAAACTATCGGCTGCCATTAAGAAGGGTTAAGAAATATTAAATTCACATTATAAAGATTTACCATGTGTTCTGAAACTTTATGAAATGGTAACAAAAACCGTTTACAAAAATGTCTTGATTTTTCTTAGTTAATAATATAATTTTGCATTTGGATAACGAAATCACTTTTTGAAACCGAGCCGCTAAAATAGTAACTAGAACAAATCAAAAATTGCTTGCAAATGTTTTTAGATGGCATTCTTATGCGCATTTCAGCCTACAGAAGTGGAAGTTGGACTTTTAATGAGGTTTTGATGTCTCACTGAAGCGTATAAGATCTGCGTAAAGGAAATTTTGGTTATCGCAGCTGCTGTCAGATGTTTCTGAGGTCGAATGTCTATTTTGAAATTCGCTTCAGAAGGCGCACGTTCTAGTTGATCAATTAAAACACAAACTTTGTGCTGAATAAATTTCGTCAACGAGAAGCTTCCGTTTAAACAGAAAAAATCTCTAGTAAAAACGTTTATGTTATAATGCTTTGCTTTTCTGCCTGCTGATCTGCTTCCGCGCTTTGCAAATTTGTAGTAAAAGTGTGAACATCTTCCAGCATCGCGTGATCTTACTGTTTTTTAAACTTCCTACGAGAGCGTGTAGAAAATCGATCTTGTGCGAAAATGTGCTTTCACTTTTCTAACTTATTCTCCTCTTTTCATGCTTCATTTTACCAAATTCTTTTATTTTCTCATCTCCCTAAATTTACTAATTTTTTCTACTGTTGACACTTTGCTCAAAGTTACGGCACAGATAACACCTGAAAATCTAGTAAGGCACCCAAGCATATCATTCTAGGAAAGTGGCTTTGCAATAATTTGAAAAATTTACCTTAGATATACGTGTTTCAGATAAAAAATAGTAGTAAAAATCAAAAGCGTTATTTTACACATGTTTTTATACTGAAGTGACATCACTTGAATGAAGCTTTATTAAATATTTTTTTATAACTTACTAGGTAGAGATTTCGCTCAAAGGCAGAAAATTATATCTTGCAAATTTAAGTAAGAATTTTCAAACTTTGGATATGAATAATACTTTGTGTTTGCAAAAATTCGAAAAAAAAATAGTTAAAGTTGATAATTTTTCGATATATGGAATTAAGCCGACAAAATATTGGTGCATTTTTTGCGGGGGAGGGGGGGCGACCACCATGAGCAGCTCGTTGGACTATGGACGGTCACCCTTTCCTAATTTGGGGCTGCTGTATGAGGGGCGGCGCTGTGGGGAAGCTGCACCATCTGTACCTCATCTCGCACTTGGACCCGGCCCAGCTCGGACAAATGATTCAAAATCAACACCTCAGACTGCCGGATTGCTGAGGCCGCTTAGTTTTAAACACTACGGTGAATAAACTGTTGAAGTCCTGACTGGCAGATGATATCAGTTTCATCAAGGATGACTCTTAACATAGTAATAATAATTGAAATTAATTCGTAATTTTATAACTGATGTGGTTATTTTACGTATACAAAATTTTACTTTTCAGTAGGGCCTATCTATAACGAACCGCGCCTGACCGCTTAAATTCAGCTCACAAGCAAATTTCAAGGTGCCACAAAAAGTGCAACATATTGTTACGATTTTTGCCTCATTATTAATGATTTGATTAATTAATGCGTTGGTTCTGATTGGGTTTTGAACAAAGAAAAGAGAAGTTCCAAAGCGAAGCATGGACCACCCAACATTTTTGCTTCTGCATGCGGAATCCCGAAGGCGACGAAAACAGTCGTAATTCAGTCGATGTGTCGGGGATCTATACTAAACAAGGAGGTCGAGAACGCCATTAGCAGCACAGATTTATGGGAGAGGTTGCAGTTTGGGTCAAGAAATTGTCGTATTGGTGTAATACTGAGGGACCGACGAACGCATTTTTGAGTGCTCCTAATATTCTCGTGTCCAAGTGCGCATGTTGGGGGAACAGAAAAGCTGAAATTAACAGAAGAAAGAAATAAGCCGTTCTTTCTCAATTCACCAGAGAAAAAGTAGCTGCACGCTTGGCTCCGATAAAAGAGCGGATCAGAAGTTTGCCTGATACAACAACAAGGAAAAGTGGCGGATGGCAAACCTTGGCCTAACATCGCAAAAAGTGGCGAGTTAACAAGTACAAGCGATTTGCTAGTGTACATGTTGTAACGGAGCGACAAACGACCAGGAATCAAATATCGTTCCCCCGTTGCATCTCAAAGTTCCATGATTCGGTGAGCATCGCGCCGACGTTGACCGACGCTTCATTCCTTTCGAGGAGAACATCACACGGGGGTCTTAGTTATACCCCCACGCTTCAGCAGCTGGACCAGCGGAAGTGCATGTGCGTCTCTGTGTGTTTAAAGACGGCATAAAGCCGTTTCCTACTCCGTTTGATATCAAGTATGTGGTGTCAGCTATTAAACTAGCCGGCACGAAGGTGCTTTGGATTATTATCAGAAGAAGACTAGTTTGTTCTACCAAGATAGAAACAGATATTCAATAGATCCGAAACAAGACGTTTGAGTGACTGTCTCGAAATCGCTTGATGAACAGTGTAATCTATTGAACATTTGCCAAGCTTTGTCGTAGTGACCTGTCAATAGCCATGATTCGGCGTGATTCATCAGCATATATGAAATTATGTAAATATGACTGTCTAAATTAAAGTGTATTTATGTGCCGGCAATCCTAGCAGTTGTTTCGTGGATGCTCTTGTAATAGTAGGAATAAGTTTAAGTAAGTGCACGCTCTATTACAGCAGTCTGCGTGAGAAAACGTACTCAATCCTTTTATATTGAAGAATAACCGCTCGGAATTCATTAACGTATCATTTGATGGTCCGCGGAGGGATCGTGACCGCATCAATTGGTGTCAAACGGTGAAATCTTTAACCGATCGGCCCGAACGTATCAATTGGTAGTCCAGAACCACGGTTACAACAATATTTCCCACTTCGAAAGTGGGAAATATTGTTGTAACCTATTTCTAAGGTTTGTTTAAGACTTGGGGTCAGGCACTCCCTTCCTAAAATCATCTACATATGATCTGATCTGCTTTCGGTTAGTAGAGTGTTTAGAGTCAGAATAGGAAAAGCTGCCGATACATCGGATTTTGGTACTGGACAAATTGTGACCGCATGGTGCCTCGGAACTACGATCTCGGAAACGGCGCGGCTTGTGGGTTGCTCACCTGCCGCTGTAGTGAGTGTGTATCAAAAATGGAGCACAGATGGCCAAACGACGAACCATCGTCCCGCCGTGTGTCGTCCGCAGCTCATTGATGCGAGAGGGGAGCGGAGACTGTCGCGCATTGTTCACAGCGACCGCACGGCCACAGTGCGATAACTCACCCGCAGCTACAACAGTGGTGATCAGGGCAACGTGTCACAGCACACAGTTCTTCGCAGCCTTCTGCTTAGGCCATGCGTAGCCGAAGACCCAGCTGAGATCCCATGCACACTGCACGTCATCGCCGACAACGCATGAAATGGGCCCAAGATCATCGTGATTGGACCGTGGATGATTGGAAGAAGGTGGCCTGGTCTGACGAATCAAGATTCCTGGTGCATCACGTAGATGGCCGAGCGCGGATATGCCGACTACCAACGGAGGCTATGGCACCTGGATTCACTGTTGGGCGGAAACAGGCCACAGACGGCGGTGTTATGCTGTGGGCGATGTTTTCTTGGGGACACTTTTGGCTTCATATATTGCAATAGCACAATCCGTGATAGGTGCCAGGTATCTGAACAGTTCCCCCATTCATGGAAACTGTGTTCCATGCTGGTGATGGCCATTACCAACAGGATAATGCGCCATGCCACACTGCTAGAATCGTCAAGGAGTAGTTCGAGGAACATGCTGGTGACTTTCTGTTAATGCCCTGGCCTCCAAATTCAACTGACATGAACCCTATCGAGCATTTGTGCTTCGACTTGGAAAAGTGGATTCGCGCTAAATCACCACTATCCCGAAATGTACGGGAAGTGGAGGACCTGCTGTTGATATTACGGTTCCAGATACCCCAGAATAACTATCGCCACTTCACCGGATCGACACCTAGCCTAATGGCTGCTGTTTTGCGGGTTAAAGGGTAGGTGGCCATAATGAATTGGCTCATTGTTGCATGTTAAGCATGGGAAGTACGCTTAAGTACACCAAAGAAGCGTTCAAAATCTCAATGTCACTTTGATTTCTGATGAATGTGAGTTCTCTATTGTCACCACTGACTTAAAAGAATAACGTTATCAAATTAATATCGCAGACGGTTTGGAATGGAACTGGAATTGCACCAATACGACGCTACGTGCTTCCAAGATGTAGAAATTTAGGTGCCCGAATAAAAAAACAACAACGGTGGAGCCCCAATCTAAACTTTCAACCGAAATATATACAGTATATTACAGCAAGTGGAACTATGCAATGGTTTTCGCTTTCGAAGAGACATGTGATGTATTGCAATGAGATTCTCAACAAATTATATGATAAGGGCCGGCATACGGAATCGTGGCGACATCTCACTTTACAGCGCATGCGCAAATAACGCGAATGTGCTATGCGATAAAGTCTTGCAGCAAGCTATCCAATCGTCCGTGTGTCCAAATAAAGGTCGATTAAATGAGATTATCTTTCAATCGAAATTTTAACATTTCCTTACCCTTGATAATAGATCTACACAATGCCAGTCGTCGAAGCCTACCTCGTGAAGTCGTCTATTTGGTTGGGAAGAAGACAAGTTAAAATATTTATCGTACTTTGTGCAATAAATCGGCAGAATCAAATATGCCTATCGTTATGAAAAGTCCTATCGGTACTGTTGTAGGCTTGCTTTCTTACTAAGCATGAATCTTCATGGTTTATATATTTAGACGCAGTTCCTGCTCTTTGGATATGGTGTTTGAAGGACCATGAGCAGACAAAGAATTTCAGGAAAAAGGACACGGAAACGGTCAAGAGGATGGCTTGCTGACGTACAGGAGAAGAACAGTGTCCGGCAATCTGAGCTACACACGAAGAATGTGCATTAATTATACACTGGCGGAAAGTGTAAAAAGAACACCAAGAAGGAATTGGCGGACGATCATGAAATTTATATAAGTTAATGGGGTCAAGTTTACGTAGGTGTGATGTTAATTTAGGGACCAACCGGCGAGCGCTTACGCCACGTCACGGCATAATATGCAAATTATCGTCGGTGGTATTTAAGGAGTACGGCGAAGTGAATGTAATCAGTCGTCGGCGTACGGAAACGTGCGAAGACCCTGAAGAAGCTGCAATGCCTGGACATGGAACACGTGTACGATTTCAGCAATTATCGGACTTTGAGCGAGATCGTCTAGTCGGATTCCGCGAGGCCGGCTGGTTTTATCGTCGTATTGCGGAGCGAATTGGACGGGAAGTATCGGTGGTGGTACGATGGTGGCGTAGATGGTCCAAGGAACATTCCCACACGAGAAGACGTGGAACCGGGAGTCACAGACGGACTGATGAGCGGACCGATCGACGCATAAAAAGAGCGGCGTTTTCAAGCAGAACATCCACTGCGACGCAAATCCGAGCTGCCGTTGCACCTGAGGTGACTGTGCGAACAATCCGCAACCGTCTACTGGATGCAGGACTACGAGCACGTGTGCCTCTGGCATATGTACCTCTGACTCCAGCCCACCGTCAGGAACGGCTGCAGTGGTGTCGCCAACGTCTGCACTGGAGAACGCAATGGCGATCTGTCGTGTTCAGCGATGAAAGCAGATTTTGCTTGGGAGGCTCCGATGGCTGCATACGTGTTCGCAGACGCACAGGGGAGCGTCTCCACCCTTCTTGCATCCGCCAGCGACACACAGGGCCTACATCTGATCTCCTGGTGTGGGGAGCGATCAGCTATCCCTCCCGTACACAACTAGTGTTTGTACCGGGTACGTTAAACAGCACCTCCTACATCAACATCATTCAGCCCGTTGTTGTGCCATTTGTAAGGTCGGTCCATCGTGGTGTTTTCCAGCAAGATACGCGCCCCCACACACGGCACGTTCAACGCAACATGCACTTCAGGGTGTGAGACAACTTCCATGGCCTGCACGTTCACCGGATTTGTCCCCCATTGAGCACGTGTGTGATTTTATGGGACAACGACTTATCCGGTCTCCACGGCCAGCAACGACCATCCCCGATTTACGCGTCCAGGTTGAGGATGCTTGGAACTCAATATCCCAAAATTACATCCAACATCTGTACGACAGACTCCATGCCAGAATTGCGCAGTGTGATGCAGTTCATGGCGGTTCAACCTCGTACTAACCATGTTACATGGAAATGTTATTTTTCAGTTTACCAGCAAATACAGCTGTGTTTTGCCATAATGTTTTGATCACGTTATCCTCTGTATTCCGTTATTATGCTGTATAAATTTCGTTGGTATCAGACGTCTCCTTCTTGGTGTTGCTTTTTCAGTTTCCGCCAGTGTATTTAGATCCATCAGATTTAATACATTTTTTTTACCAGCAAGTTTTTTGATTATTTTTACTTTTACAAAAATGTTCTGATTTTGTGGAATTAGCAGACTATATCAAGCTGATTTCGATCGTATTCTCTTAACAATCAATATAGCTCTGTTCGTAGTTATGGGTATTGCTGGCGAACATGCCGAGATCTAGTCTTCTACACAAATACACAACAACTGGAAATATATATTTAGTCGAACTTGAAATTAAATTGTTGTTGTATACCACGTGGTTAGCAGCTGAACTTCACTTCGCTTGTGCAGAAGTATCGAATTGAAGTGTTGGGAGTGCAGAAGTATCGAATTGAAATCTTGGGATTGCAGAAGTATCGAATTGAAGTCTTGGGAGCTCATCTCTGCACTACTGGCGTCTATCAGCTCAGATCCTTGCGCTGTCACTTGTGCTCTCTCCAGAAATGGCAAAAATTTATACAAGTTGAAAACGGGTTGCACAAATAACAGTTATGATACATCAGCCATGATTCGATAGCTCTGCCGATACTATCTAGTGAAAAATTTGATAAGACTGCGCATTTTCACACACTTCTATGTGAAAGAGGAATTTGCCGGTGATAGGGATCGAACTCGCGACTCTTTGCCCCGGAGCGAGTTGTTCTAACCGACTAAACTACACCGACAGAACGTATCGCTACAGATTTGCTGTCTGTTGACCTCTGTAGTACGTCACATTCAATGTGGAATGATTAAGTGTGACTGGAAAGCAGGACTAGAAGAATGCGTGGTGGACTCTTTCTTGGATGGAGTTATGAACTCTACACCCATTGGAAGTGTATATACAGTATACCTCTGTGAATCAAAAGGTCGTCCCATTTACAGCGGAAATGTTTAATGGTGCAAGAAATCTATACAATCTCACCTCATTTTGAAAAGTACAGGCCGTTGCTTTCTATAGTCCTTTGCCAGAATTCCACCATATCCACGATCCCACGGTGGTACCACACGGCACATTTCGAGGACAGAAACTCTCTGATACCAGATTCCACATCCAACACTTAAGCGAAGTGCCGTCCTTGTAGGAAATGGACCATACAGAGGAATGGATGGTAGTCAGATGGGACAAGGTCCGCACTGTATGGAAGTGAGTTAGGAATCTCAACCCCTTCCAACTCCTGTAGTTTTCGGCGGACCACTTCGGAGGTGTAACTTGGAGCATTATCCGTTTGCAGCAGCACCCGTTTCCTATAGGTGAGCGCTGAATAGCGTTGACGTAGGACATAATGGACCTGCTGAAGTTGTTTGGTATAGCCCCCGACATCTGGCACGAGTTCTCAGAGCACAGGACTCTCACAATTCCACCAAATTCACAGTACGACTTTCCTCTCGCACCGCCCTCTTTCCACCGCTGGCTGTGCTTCCTGGCGTGGCCTCAGCCCCTGGTTCCAAAATATAGGATAACGGAAACATCCACGTTTCATCGCCAGTGACGATACGACGCCAAAACCTATCATGCTATGGATTTGATTGCAGTTTGCGAACGAGAGTGACACGCTGTTTCCCCTTGCTGGGGTGTTATGTTCATTGGGAACCATTAGATGGTGCCTGAAGGAAAAATCAAGCTTCTGCAGGTGTGCGCAACATTAAAGCATCCGAACCATTAGTCAATGCCAGGAGGAGAAACCAAGTGATGGACGATAGTGGATTGAAGCTGATTGTAGTGTACTGGTACCAGGGTTCGCTGCCCTGACCTCGGCTTGTCTTCGAGACTGGTGTTCCCAGCACTGGAACGCCGGAACTACTTTCACGCAGTGCTGAGGTCCGCCATTTCTTCACCTTGAATTTGCACATGTTTTTCTCGCTTCTTTTACGATGTTGAACCATTTTTTCCAGCACAGGTGTAGGAGCACCCGAACAGCACGTTTATCAACCTCCATTCTCTGCTCACTTGATAACGCAATGTGGCTTCGTGCTCAATGCGCGTCATTAACCTTGCGTGTTGTACGTCATCGCAGTCAACGCTGGCGCGTTTTTGGCACAGTAACGGAGGCCCAACATTACGCGTTGCTTAAAACGAGATTCACCATGTAAAATATAGCATACAATGTTTTGGTTGATGTCATGCTAAATTCAGACGCCCCAGGAAAACGGGTACATCGGTCTGATTTGTGAAGATTTCAAAGTTTCAAGAACGCGAATAGGTAAATAACGGTGTTGCCACGATGGAATACAAGGTGGCATTATCAAGATTCCACAGGCAGAAGGAAAACCTGACAGACATTCTGGAGGATATGGTATAACAAAAATCAACAACGCCGAGATTTTCGACTGGCGCAGCGACTCGTGTTGAGACATCAAAGCAGAAACTGAATGCTTGAGATTAGGAAGAGAATTGCTGGTCTGACAAGCCACACGTTTGGTCCAAGTGGAATCGTGAACCTTCAGAGATTTTAGTACGTACGGAACGTTGCGTGACCGCTCTCGCTTTGCGGTCGTGAACAGCTATCGAAGGACCGATTTTTCCTCATTGCTAACGATATATCCCAGTAGGATAATATACAATTCATCATTCTTTTCTATACTACAAATAATCCAGATTTGAATCCTATCCAGCGTCTCGGACAAGTTAGCTGCTCTATGGACTCACCATTATCCATCAGAGCACAACTGTGAGATGTTCTTAAGTCTAACTAACAAAAAACATCGCTTAGTATGAAGTCAGTTTCTGATTTCCGTGGAACACAGTTCTTAAATGATTATTTGGGACCATGACGACTCAGGTGATCATGCTTCAACAGCAGTTGAGAGTAGCAGAATATGAAACCTTCTTGCTGGTGGTGCGTTTCGAACTCACATCTTCCTACTCCGGAGAAGGGTATCCTCCCAACTGAACTACGCTGACAGGCTTATCGCTGCTTCACTGTTGTTGATTTGACTCATACGTCAACTAACTAGTACGTGATCTACATCATCTCATGTAATGCGTTACAGAGTGTATCACTTGTGTTAGTGTGCAAAAGGTCTCGTCACAAGATCCACCGAAATCGCGTATTTAGAGAGAATAAGTGGTAAAGTGGTTTTTAATGAATTTTTTTTTGGGGGTGGCTGGGAAACACTAAAAACTTTTTCCACGCGCTATATAACTCCCTGAAAGTTTCGCTTTAGGTAGGTACTTATATATACATCTGTGTAGTGAATAAGTTTTGGCACATGCAATCGCTTGTATTTCTGCCAGTTTTATGTAATAAATTTTGCACTGAAATGATGTTTTAGCGTTTAGTTGCGTGAAAAACAGTGGCGGATCTAGAGTTTTAAAGGCCATCTCAGCGTTGAAGAAGTCAGCATATCTATCTATCTATCTATCTATCTATCTATCTATCTATCTATCTATCTATCTATCCTATTCGATTCTATCTCATCTAGTGTCATACAATGTTATCGATTTGAAACTGTACTGAAATTATTATAAACCTTCTGTTTTGTGTTTAGGTAATCATGAGACGTAAAACGTCCAATCACACAATTCTCTGAGAATATGTTCTATTGTGAATGCATGAAATATTTTCTAAAGGCACATTGATACGTTGGACTATACTCGGGGCAAAACTAACCTGATTACACTATTAAGGTTGTGAAACCGATTCACAGACATGGAATCTCTTGTTTATCAGTAGTTATCCGCGCACTAATGGGGTGCCATGTGTCGCGGAACCTTCCCCCTAAGGGTGGCTGAAGGCGAGACAAAAGGAAACTTCCCGCGTTTCATCGCGATGTCTCCCTTCACCTCCCACGCCTTAGCAACCTTGCCGACCGCCAGACAAACGATTTCTGAGTCAGCAACCACGAAGAAAGGAGAAAGTTCATTACAATGACTGCCAAGCCATTATCTCTCCGCTTCCGGCTAACAATTATCTCCTCCCGGTTGCAGTAAATATCCTCGTGTTAACTGTATAGCCTCTCTGAAGCAAAACAGAAGTGACAATGACGCCACCAAAATGCGACTATTTGTAATTTTTAAAAACACGACCGAAACAGGGATCTTCATTTCTTTTAATGTGCGTACACACGACATTTAGAACATCTAAATATCCATGTGCTTCCTTAGGTCTCAGTTCAAGCTTCAACACGGTTTTTTCAACTGGAACTGTATCATGCAGCGAAAGTACACACTCCGTAACTTAAACTCCATAGTCAGGTTAGTCTTGCATCGAGTATAGTGGATTGTCTATTAATAAACACTTTTTCTGGTGTAGAGCCAAGCTTTGTTACACTACATCAGTTTAAATAGGAATCATTACTGCTCTGGTCGTTTATTCTGAAGTATTATCAATGAATTAAGCCACGTCGAGCTTTTTGACACACAGTCAGAGTATTCATTGGCCCCTGTCTATTCAGTAATCGTATTTGATTAGATTAAAAAAACCCAATGAAACTGGACACAGTTTTGATGGACAGTCTTGTACTTTTTTTCATGAGTTTCTTGTGATGGGGAACGATTGCAAGAGTCTTCTTCCTGCAGGTCACCCCGCCAATTCCATTGAGTGCCGCCGCTGGCCTAGTGGCCAATGTTCGTGACTGCCACGGAACGACCTCAGTTTCGATCCCAGGCAGGTACGAACGCTCGAACTACTGAATAGCCGCCGTGCGTCGGATGGGAACGTTAAGCCGTCGGACCCCAGGTACTGGCCCCTCGGTTATATATAAGAGTATTTTCATCTCCCTTTCTACCTCGGTTCCGTGTCGCTTTCCTATCGGGCACGCTGGTCCTAGTCTCCTAGCTTCCTATTTCTAAGGGTAGTTTAAGACCTATAGTCAGACACTCCCTTCCTGAAATCCTCTACATATAATCTGAGCTGATCTGATCATTTCCATTGAGAGTTTCGGAAAGAAAAGATATATCAATATAGCCAGCCTGCCCCTGGATACTGTTGTGTTGGAAAGAAAGTAATGTATGCAAATGCAAACAACAACAAAAAAGTGCTAATTATCGTACACGAATCAGTCCAAAATGTAGTCGCCATCTTTTGTCAGGCTCCCATCGTCTGGGCAGCTGTTGGATAGCGTCCCTGTAGAATCGTGTCGGCTTGGACGCAAAGTGCGCGTTGGACATCGTCCCAGCAGGTAAATCGCAGTCCATCCAGGAAACGCTGCAACGACGGGAAAAGGTGATAGTAACTTTTGGCAATGTCTGGGGAGCAGGCTGGGTGCGGCAGTAGCTGCCAGCTCAGGTCCCTGATCTCGTGACATGACACCCGTGCTGTGTGAGGTGTCGCTCCATCCTGATGTGAGAGGACTCCCTTGCGGTTCAGCAATGCTGGTCGTTTCAACGTGAGCGATTCGTGCAGATCGTTGAACTGACGGCAGTACACATCGGCGATGATATTGGTGTTGTCCAGCAGCAATTCAAAAATACGTCACCCGGCATATCCCACAAAACAGACAGCAGGTCCTTACATGGATATAAGCCGTCTTTTGGGATTCTGTTTTGAGTCCAACCACTGTTTCCGGGCGCTGACATTGACATATAGGACCCATCTCTTGTCACCTGTCACAGTGCGATCCAAGAACGGTTCAACTTGGTCACGTTCAAGCAGGGAAACGCATGTACTCACGCGATTTGCTTTCTGCTTAACTGTGAGTTGATGGGGTACCTAAACTCCTCTCTTGTGCACCTTCCCAAGTTGACGTAGGTGCGTGATAATGATCGTGTATTCCCAGCTGTTCGACCAACTCACGCATGGTCACACGTCGGTCGGTCTCCATTAAGATCTTCAGCAGGTCCATACCCACTGTTGCGGGTCTTCCGGCTTTGGGGTGGTGTTAGAGGTCAAAATTGTCCTCTCGAAACCGTTTGAACCAACGACAGCACTGACGATGTGATCTTACAGCATTGGCTGGGGGTGTTACAGCGATGAGACTCATACAGCATGCAATGGCGGATGCGCTTCTGTTCCACTTCCATGTTGCTGGCGCTTACACTCTTAGCCTTCTGATGGCTAACTGCCACTGACTTAAGCTACCTATCTGCTGATGTCATGCCGGTGTGCTGCGCAATCTCACTGGCCAATGTGCGCCGTCGGCTTCAACTTCGGGAATTTCGTCATCGGACATGACTTTCTTTCCTACACAATATAAACGTTTTATCTTTACTTGAGCTGAGCGTTTCAGTCGCGATTCTCAAGAAAATAATACGGCTACTCTGATGTCCAAAACGCAGTCCTGCTCTCACACTTCGACCATTTGGCTGCCTTCTCTTCATTGTTGTAGACAGTCTTGATCACGATTTTGAAATCAGGTATTATAACAAAAATCGGGCACCTTCTCACGTCGTATAAAAAGGTTGGCTGTTAACCTAGGAACTACGTATGCTATACAATAGACTAAACAGCTTAACCAAAACTTCTGTTTGTGTTTACGTAATCACGAGACATAAAATGTCTATATCCAATACAGGCTGACCAATGACGGTGTTTGGTGGCACCAAGATACGAACCGGGATTCTTCCGGCCCCAGTAGAGCGCGCTATATATGTACATTTGGGGTTGTTTTTATACGTACTGATACCTCATTTAACCCTCTTCAAACTAAGCCCTTTTTTTTACCGGTGGTGGATTCGAAGTCACGTTTTAGTGCTCCGGAGCCACTTATTCACCCGATTGAACTACACCGACCTTGGCTTACCCATCACACATTGCTATCGAATCTCACGGCCAGGTGATTCATTTTACGTTCGGGAGCCAATGTAAAAATTAAGTCATTTTTCTGCCAGTGGCGAGATTCGAACCTACGTCTCCTCGCTCCGGAGCTAGTTATTCTCCCCAACTGCACAACACCGACCCTGGCTTATCGCCGCAACCAGCCGTTTTGACTCTTGCGTCACCTCAACTGCTCGTCACAACCCTTTAATCAGATGGTACGAAATATTAATTACTCGGGGGGCAAGGAAAATGGGCTGAAATCAGTTCAAACAAATATATTCCTTGTCTAAGAAGTGAGCAGAACGCGGCTGGTACGAGTGAACCAGCGCATCAGCAAAGAGTTGCTATACCTCTTATCTTCATTATGCAAAGTTGTCATTTAAGGGAATGATTGACACTTATCCTTTCTGGATTATTATCTGCTAAAGGGGATATAACAATGGCGACGGGCCGAAGAAAGGAGGAGATGCTTAAGTCACTATTTTTACCCAGTGGCATGATGTCCGTGTCAAGAGAACTAGCACTTCCCCCATCATGCCTTGAATCAATTGGCAGCATGTTAACAACTTACAAGAAAAGATGAGAAATTTAGACTCCAGGAACAGACGAAACGAGAACAATACTACGGCGATAAATAGAAAGTATTCCTCAATTCTTCTTTTTTTTTTACATTCTATGTTAACATAAATTTCAGAATAAGTGAATGAAAGGTAAATCATGTAAGAATCTCTGATAAAAAAATTCCGCTAGGAGGCAGCATTGTCTCTTCTTCTTTTGCCCATTTTCACAAAACCACTTTTTCGCGGGTCACTAGTAATAATGTCTTTGACTTTCACTCGTTTACTGCTTTGAATCTTACACAGGAGGCAGAAAAAACTTAAGGTGGGAAATGATTTAACAGGAAATGCATCCTTGCCACTGCCTAAACTGCGGACAAGTGGTCAGAGGTGCGGATTTCTGGCAGATTTCAGAGTTGGGATTGGGTTCAAGTTCGGGATGAGGCATGGATGGTGTGTTTCTCTTCTGGATCTGGTTCTGATCCATCTCTGGAAGCAGTGACATTAAATCGGGAACGACCAACTCCTTATAGAATCAAATGCTTACGGGTGCGTGAAACTGCAGAACGACGGGGAAGAAAAAAATGCTTCCATTTACAAGGAGATTTTTTTTATTAAAAAACATACCTTAGAAATTCACCTATCATCTCCATACACCAACGAGCCATTAGATTATGACCACCTACCTAATAAGCTGTTGGACCCCCTATTTAGCCTGCAAAACAGCGGCCACTGGGCGACGCATCGATTCGATGAGTTGGCGATAGGTATCATGGGGTATCTAGTACCATAATGTCAACAGCAGGTCTTCCAGTTCCCTTACATTTCGGGGTAGTGGTGATTTAGCGCGAAACCGATTTTCCAAGTCGAACCACAAATGTTCGATTGGGTTCATGTCAGATGAATTCGGAGGCCAGGTCAACAATAGAAATTCACCAGCATGTTCCTCGAACCACTTATTGACGATTCTGGCAGTGTGGTACGGCGCATTATCCTATTGATAATTGCCATCTCTAGCAGGGAACACAGTTGCCCTGAATGGGTGAACTTGGTCCGCAACGATGTTCAGACATCTGACAGGTCAGGGATTATGTTAATGGGATAATGGGGCCTAATGTGCCCCAACAAAACATCGCCCACAGCATAACACTGCCATCGCCGGTCTGTTTCCGCCCAACAGTGCATCCAGGGGCCATAGCCTCCGTTGGTAATCGGCGTGTCGGCGCTCGGCCGTCTACGTGGTGCACCAGGAATCTTGATTCGTCAGACCAGACCACTTTTTTCCAATCATCCACGGTCCAATCTCGATGAACTTGGGCCCATTTCATGCGTTGTTGGCGATGACGTGCAGTGAGCATGGGGACCCGATTGGGTCTTCGGCTACGCAGGCTCATGCGCAGAAGGCTGCGGTGAACTGTGTGCGGTGACGCATTGCCCTGATCACGACTGTTGTAGTTGCGGGTGATTTGTCACACTGTTGCCCTGCGGCCACTGTGAACAATGCGCGATAGTCTCCGATCCCCTCTGAGATCAGTGAGCTGCTGACGTCACACAACAACTGCGCAGCACTTTTGACACGTACTCACTAGAGTGGCACATGAACAACCCAGAAGCTGCGCCGTTTCGGAAATCGTAGCTCCCAGGCGACGTGCCATCACAATTTGTCCTTTATCAAACTACGATGAATCGGCAGCTTTTTCCATTCTGACTCCGGACACTCTACTAACCGAAAGCCGGTCCTCGGGTTGTATATCGACTGCTCTGTGAACTTCACCTGCACCACCGTTTGGTCTTCAGGAGCGCTGATTTCTTTAGGCTGGGGGTGGTCATAATGGAATGGCTCATAGGTGTGTAAGATGCTAATTAATTCTTTAACGACCAGGATCTTAAAATCTTGTGTCTTTCGAAATTTCTGTCCTTCTTTTATAGTTTAACAAAAGAAGGATTAGTTCTGCGTCAACACACAAAACATCCGATCTGTAGTACGTAACTTATACGCCCTACATTACAAGGCTTGATATGCATTGACCTTCAGAGTGTTCCAGGGAGCAATGAATGCGTTCTTCTACGGAGAAGAGCTGCGATGCCATGAGAGCGAATGATACCTCCTCGGAAGAAACCAACTCCTGCTTCACTCATATGTTTAGTGACACCCATGGAAACTGAGGGAGACTTTGTTTCTCTCATTTGTTTAATGACAACCACGATAAATGAAGGAGACTTTGCTTCACTAATTTGTTTAATGACAACCATGGTAACTGATGGAGACTTTGCTTCACTCATTAGTTATCCCTTTAACCGGCTGGAACGAATTAACTCGGGGTTAGCAAAATAGTTTGAAATCAGCTCGAACGAATATATATAATCGCTGTCTAATAAATGGCCCGAACTCTACAAGAACGAGTGAACCTGCACAATAGAGAGCGTTGCGTTTCCTTTTGGTTTGTCACTCAAAACGGCCGTTTAAGGGGAATGATTTTCCTTAATCCTTCCTATCGTATTACCTATTCTTCTGAAAATACTACAGAAATGGCGAACAACCTAAGAAAGGAGAGAAACGATGTTTGAGTCACTTGTTTCTAACCAGTGGCATGATATCCGTGTCGGGGGACTAGCCCTTTCAAGTCATTCTTTGGGTCATGGAGCAGAGAATAAAGAACTATAAGCAAATCAGACTATAGACTATAAGAGTAAAGACCATAAGGAAGCTCTTACTACAAGAGAGGAATATATAGTTGATTCTGCTGAGATGAGGGAGGGAAAGAAATGGTTTTGCTGCAGATTTCGTATGACCCGGCCACTATATCAACAATTCTGTTTGAGGAGAGCAGAAAATTTTGGGTACAAATTGATTCAGATGCATCGGCCGCTTAAAGGGTTAATGACAACCATGGTAACTGATGGAGACTTCGCTTCACTTATTTCTTTAATGAAAACCATGGTAACTAAGGGAGACTTTGCTTCACTCATTTGTTTAATGACAACCATGGTAACTGATGGAGACTTTGCTTCACTCATTTGTTTGATGAAAACCATGGTAACTAAGGGAGAGTTTGCTTCACTCATTTGTTTAATGAAAACCATGGTAACTGATGGAGACTTTGCTTCACTCATTTGTTTAATGACAACCATGGTAACTGATGGAGACTTTGCTTCACTCATTTGTTTGATGAAAACCATGGTAACTAAGGGAGACTTTGCTTCATTCATTTGTTTAGTGACAACCATGGTAACTGACGGAGACTTTGGCTAATCCCGCAGATGCCGTACAAATTCAAAGAACGAGTGGAGGTAAAAAATCTACTCACTCTACACAGGTGGTCAGTACGGGTGTAGTCGTTTGGATGTATGGGCATTTTGAGCGTTATGTTCGTTAAAGGGTTACACAGCAGAATATGCCCAAGATAACGTGTTTGAAATAACTTTTTAATTTCTCTTCGTATTCGGCTACTCTTCAGTACAAAAATTAAAAATTCCGTACTCATCTCTGTGAGTTCATTTCAGATAAAATACACGAACATGCAGGCATTGCGAAAACACACATTTGTCCGTGACGGATATCGAAGCGCGCCTCCTCACTCCGGAGTAAGTTGCTCTCCCAACTAAGCTGCACGGACGAAATGTATCGCTACAGATTTGTCGTCTTGACACGTGTTTATCTCTCTACTACGTCACAGGATCTAAATTATAAGCCGAAAACCGGAAGTTCCTATAGTCTTAGAATATAAGGTAGAACCAGTCCTCCTTGCAGTCAAGAAGAACATTGAGGTAGGTTTAAAAAACTGCAAAGCTTAGCTGTTGCTCTGTGGAAGCAATCAAGTTTCTTTCCTGTATCCAAAAAAAAAAAAGGACTGCCAAAAGGATACTAGATATTGTCTTTCCTTTGAAATCGCTTTAGTGAAATATTTCTAGGGAATGCAGTGGAGTTTGTCTAATGCTACGGTTTCATCAAAGTGCTTGCTCAAAAATCTGATGCTCGTCCTTTGTCTCGGATGGAGCTTCAAGTACTGATGTAATCAAATGATTAGAGTGTGCTCAACACGACTTCTTATTTTTTAGGGATGGTTGATGACCAATACGAGCAACAAGTAAAACAGTCGCCTACCCCAAATTTGGGACCACTGGTTGCAGGGAACGGAGAAAGACAGGGTCACAAGACAAACACACCATCCACGCACTGGGATTCGAACCTGGACTCATTTCGGACGATTGATTAGGCGCCAGCGCTTCGTGCCATTAGGGCCGCCCACCACGTCTTCAGGGAAAGTATATTTTACGAACAATTTGAACTATGAAGCAAATTAAAATATTGTGCTCAACAATATGAAAAACGCAATGAACCAGTATGGACCAATGGACCCGGCTTGCCTTGTAAACACAACTCAAGGTTCTGGAGGTGGTGTCATGGTGTGAGGCATGTTCTATTGGTACGGATACGGGACGAGTCTCTTAGTTTTGCTGGAAGGTTGGGTGTCCTTCATGGAATATCTGAACATTGTTATCGATCAAGTCCATCCTACAATGTTGACTTCTGATCCAGAAGACGACTCAGCGAGCATTACAGTGACTTTCGCCATTTTTCTTGGTCATCACTAAGCCCGGAACTAAACATCATTGAGCATGTATGACACATGTTGAAAAAAAACAGATTCTGGTGCACCGTCAAATCTGAACCATTTGGAGTCTAATAAACGCCTGGTATACTGAAGATGTAGATGAATTCCAAGATCTTGTGGAATCTATGCCAAACAGCATGCGTGCTGTAATTCGAGCTAAAGAAGATACAACCCGGTATTGAATGAAAGTTTTTAATTAAGTGGTAGGTATGTGTTTCCTTATATTTTTCCATATGCCACGCTTATGCTGTTTTGGGCAGTAACTTTCGGGCATAAGAGAAGTCTACACCACTGGATTGTACTTTAACGTCGTGTGACGTCAGTCGTTCTTACGATGCATCCTAGTGGCTACATCTACTGTACGTCGTTATTTGTGCGGAATACTGTATGTGGCTAACTAATGTGTTCAAAAAGGAAAATACTGGTGTGACTTTCTCTTACAGTTTTCAGTAAATGTATTCATATGTTGTGAGTCTTTATTTTTTACGCCCCTCAGAGTATGGATTTACTACCCTAATGTCACCATTCTAGGAGGGCAACCATCCTCGTGCCACCCTAACCCGGTCACTACGGATATGGCGCGGTAACTTGAAAAACGCAATTAAGTGCCTAAGTGAAAATGCTCTTAACCATCGTGGAGCTGTGAGACAGGGTATCACAAGAAGAGAGAGAAAGAGAGAGAGAGAGAGAGAGAGAGTTGTAGCAGCCTGTTAACGAGGGAAAATGGAGCAAAGAAGCAATATTAGATTTTGTTCCAAATTAGACTGTTGTTGCTACGTCGAATCACTCACTGCGTTCCCCTGACTTGGCACCAGCTAACTAGATTTTGTTCCCCAACAACAACATCAACAACAAAAACCCCGCCCATTTTAAGAGCCGAGAGTAAAAATTTAGTTTTCCAGCAGTTAATTTAGTGGTGTTCTGCTTCATTTTCCCATTTAGTCTCCTTCCGTTTGTCCTTATCCTTTTCTGTCTTTCTGCGCCCTGTCCACCAATTGTAGTGACTACCAATTTTAGTCAGGTAAGTGTGTAGGGTAGATTGTAACTCAGTACTGAACGGCAAACCGCATATTTCTGAAAGAAACCTCTAATACTTCCTTGCTTTTTACTGTGATCTTTTCTATCAGGGAGCACTGTTCCCGCTTCTGGCTCCTATTCCTCCTATTTTTTCTCCCTTTCAAAAGACTCATCGAGTTGAAGTGCATAGGGACTAAACCTATTTTACTGTCTTTGTCATCATCATCACCAGTAACTGGCTTTACTCTAAAGCTTGCTGAAATATTCCGAATAATTTAACGTCGCGTTTCGGATAGCTTAGTTACCCAGGAAAGAGCTAATTAGTCACAGAATGAAAATGCCCAGTTCAATTCAAAAGAGTTACTATGTCCAATATTTCTTTATTGGTCCTTTGCAGGCATATATATATCTTTCGTCAACACACCCAGATTCAGTTGATGATTTTGATCACAGCAAATATCAGCTGCAGAACGTAACTCCAATTCCTAATAAATCAAGTATCATTTAAACATCAGAATAAAGCAGTGTTCGTGACACGGTGAAATCGTCAAATCTCGCTGACGCTAGATAACAAAATCAGACTACAGAAGAAGTACGCTTAAACATTCAGCGTGAGGGACTGACAACACCTGCAATATACACTATCTACCAACAAGTAATTGGACACCCCTGCAATCGACGATATCTGCGGTCCTGATACACGACACGGCCGCCGCCGTTAAATATCGTGTGGGAAACAACAACGCAACCACTCACATGCAAGATGCCACGCAGTTCGGAGCTCTCTGATTTCGAGAAAGGTGTAATCGTCGGGTATCACAGAAATGGCTGATCCATACGTGCCATATCCAGCGAGTTGAAGTACCCAAAATCGACAGTGGCCTACGTGATTGGCAAGTGGAAGATGAGAGGTGACTGTCGGAATGTGCCCCGACCCGACAGACCCACAAAACTGGGAGTTACAGACCGACGGGTGCTGGCCAGAGAAATTCGGAAGAACCGCACAACATCGACGGGCCACATCCACGAGGTGTTTCAAAAGGCATCCGGGAGTGTTCTTTCGATGAATACTATCCGTAAGGAAGCCCATCTGCTCGGTTATCATGGACGTGCTGCCGCCCACAAGCCTTAGATCACCAAGTCCAATAGCGCTGCTCGGCTAACGTGGTGCAAAGAACGTCGACAGTGGACCGTTGAACAGTGGAAACAGGTTCTCTGGAGCAACGAATCAAGGTTCACCCTCTACCGTTCGGATGGCAGGGCCTGGGTTTGGCGTCTGCCTGGAGAACGCCTCCTGCCGGAATGTATTGTGCCAACTGCGAAGTTCGGCGGCGGTGGAATTATGCTATGGGGGTGTTTCTCCTGTTATGGCAAGGGACCCTTGGTTGCAATTCCTGGTAGACTCAACTCCGAGACCTACTGCACCATTTTGGATGACCATTCGCTTCCTACATTGTGGCAGTTTTGCGGGGTGAACCCATGTTACTTTCAGGATGACAATGCCACCTGTCATGTTGCGAGGTCCACCATGGCTTGGTATGGTGACAATGGGGTTAATCGAATGAACTGGCCTGCGCAGAGCCCGGACCTTAACCCTATCGAGCACCTCTGGGACGAGTTGGAGCGTCGACTTAAGGGGTCCTCCCACCTTCCGAAATCGGCGAAGGAGCTGACCTGTCTTCTCCAAGCCGAGTGGAAGAAAATACCACTAGCCGTCGTACAACGCCTGGTTGAGAGCATGCCCCGGAGGGTCGCAGCTGTAATCGCCGCTCGTGGAGGCTCCACCAACTATTGAAGGTGAATAAATATCGTGTTCCTTTGCTATCACAGGTGCCCAATTACTTGTTGGTAGATAATGTATAAAAGCAACCCCCTTCGTGCAAATCAACTCACACCACTACAATTCAAAACAGCGCTCTTGTCATCCGTTTTCGCATGCTCAATTCTCTTGACCTGTCGTCAGGTTGCCACAACACAAATTCGGCTAGAGAGAAAACGTTGCCTTCAGAGTGAAAACTGCTTAACAAGAATAAACTAAAATTTATATAAGAAAACAGGAACTAAAAGCGAAGGATAAGTTAGAGTATACGTCACATAAGTTTTCTTAAATATTACCTGTTGTTCATTTTTATCGTGCATTTACCGAACATTATTGATACAACTTGTAGATATAGCATGCAACGTTCACTTAATAATTAATTCAGTTCTCCTTTTTGTGATGTTTTGCCAGCACGAAAAGTAGGATAACAATTCGTTGTTCCTTTGGCACGGACACTTAAAGGAGAGAATCTATGTTAAGAATCACCGTGACAACAGGTGCAGTGCTGAAAACTTCCGAAATAAGAAGAGTAAAAGAACGTGGAGAATAACTTCCATTTGTATACTATAAAACATTCATAAGATGCCGCTAAAATTATGTTGGAAAGGAATTTTCTTATTTGTGCGCATTCTTCCCGGAGCTTCAACGGCATGGAAGAAAAAACAGTCCAACAAATTTATTTCGGTTGTAGAATTTTTTGGTTTTCCTCAAATATCGAGTACAAAAATTATTATGGAAATTTCTTTTGTGAAATCTCGAACAAAGAAAAAGGTAACTGAATACGTTCCTCACGGTCCGCCACTGTTAATCCGCATTTTCTTCTGATCCGCCATTGTTAATCCGCATTTCTTCTGATGCAGTCTTGCAGATCTTTTGTCGGTGGCTATTTTTTGGCAAAGCTGTTTTGTTTTTCAGGGGAACTCATATCTAGATCACTTGTTTCCCTGAGAAGTAGTGAATACATTTTCAAATAAAAAACAAAAATAAAAATTAAATAAAGGTGATGAATACCCATCCGACGGTTACCGATATCCGATATCCGCCACTTGATGAGAAATGTCTTTCTGAAACGGAGAAGGCTACCGAGCAGATTTCAAGAACTGAGGATGACACGGACCTGGACTCGAACTACAATGAGCAGGAGATTTCAAAGGAGCCGAAATGCTATGAGAATGTCATGCCTATGGCGACCTCTACAGTTGAGTTAGAACAGTAAGTCAAACTTTAATGCACTTTTTTAAATCAACGATCGGAAGGCACATGAAGATTGAATTAGCTGTCTGACAAGTGATTCAATTGAGAATAATTGCATTTATGTTAAATAAAGGTATCGTTTTTTTACTATAAGAAGTATTGTTTGGCACTGAAATAATCTTGGGTAACTGAAACCTTGAATTAATAAGAGTCTTCATAGAAGATTAAAAATTGCATTTGAAAAATAGTTTTCTTTTTTTGACGATCATCGTATGCAACTCCATGGGTTATAAGAAGTTGTCCGTCCCTAATTTAGAGCCTCTAGTTCCATGCCTATAAGACAAATACATCATCCATGCCTCACCTGGATTCAAAGCCAGACCCACTCGAACAAATGGTCAGAAGACAGCTCTTAGACCACTGCACCACTGGGCCGGAGAAAAGTAGTGACGTAAACTTTGGTACATCACACACACAGATTTCTGTATTTAAAAACATCGATCTGCTCTTTTTTCTTTAATGTTGGGATTTTCAAAGAATTTATTATTTAAATGACTGATGCATGCCTACGTAAGTTAATAAGGCATTCAGGCGTATTCATAATTGGCACTTTTATTTATTCCATAAAAATTGAGACCCGTTTTTTTCCAGTAGTGATTGAAAGAGAAGGATATTTTTCCAAACGGAGAGAGAGACCAACTACTAAAATTTCCCCACTTAAATTAGAACAGCTTATAATTTAGTTCAATGCAACTGAAACAAACTTATATTTGATAACCAATATTTGGTTACCTAATTAAGACATGACAATGTACAAGGCTAAAATATATATATATATATATATATATATATATATATATATAGAGAGAGAGAGAGAGAGAGAGAGAGAGAGAGAGAGAGAACTAGGCCGAAGGAGTGAGATATGGGTAAGACAGCAAAACTCGGTGTATAGTTATTGTGTTGGTGGATATTTATGCCGCAAGGACCATGTGAGGCCGAAGAGCGCCGTATAGTTATTGGGTAGGGAGTAAAGAAGAAGAGTAACAAAAACGGAGAAATAAGCGAATGCTACAGGGAGCGAAATAATAAAGGGAGGGGGAATAAGAGCGAGAGAAAGGAGGGAAAAAGGTAAACGGGAGAGAGAAAACTAGGTCGAGAGAGACAGACGGAGGAGAACAACAGGAAAAGTGGTAGTGATGAAAAGCAGGGGAAGAGATGCACAGAAAGAAAGAAATGCGAACAAGAGAAAGGATGAAGACAAAGAGGAAGAAAGAGAAGACGGAGAGTGAGAGAAAGAGTCGAAGAGAGAGAGAGAGAGAGAGAGAAATAGAGAAAAGAAAAAAGGAGTGAAACCTGAGGGAGGAAAAGAGACGGAAAGAGATGGAGGGAGGGGAGCAAAAGAAAAAGAGGTGGTGGAAAAAGCAGGGAAAGAGGTGCAGAGAAAGAGAGAGACAGATGAAAAAGAGTAGGGATGAAGACAAAAGGTGCGAAAGGGAAGAAGAAGAGTTAGAGAAAGGGTGCCGGGAATAGTTGTAGACGGAAAAAGAGCGAGAGAGAGAGAAGGACAGAAAGAGAAAGCGCAGTGTAGAGGAAAGAGAAAGAAAGGGGAAAAGACAGAAATAGAGAGAACGCGAATATATTGAAATATCTTTCTATAATAATAGTGAAATATCTTTGCATCTTTCTATAATGACGAATCAGTTAAACGTTTGGGGTAAGGATTACTTTTTTCCCGGAAACTTAGTTATTTTTAAGGAATGAAAACTAACTTTCGAAGCTCTTTTGTTTAGGGTGTTTCTATTAATTTGGCAGAATTAAAAAGTACTCAGTGGAAAGGGATTCTGGGAGCTTTACTCGAATGTGTAGGAAATTATTTGTTGTAAGCGGGAATAATGAACTCTACCAGTTTTCGGGGTGTTGGATGTGCAGCTGAGACCGAAATGGGAAGGGTTATTTCAAAGGGTATACGCATACACTATATTGACAGAAGCCACCGGACACCCCTTCAAAAGTAAATGAACAGATCATCTGCGTTGTTAGGGTGCACGGTACAGCTGCAAACGATATAAAAACAAGCCTGCAGCTGACCGCGATCATATCGCACTGTGAGGTTGAGTGAAAATGTCCCGGCGGGAAAGAACTGACTTTGAGAAAGGAAAGATTGTTGGGTGTTATATTAGTGGGTTGTCCATAAGAGAAATCGACAGGTGTTTAAACGTACCGAAATAAACTGTTTTAGATGTACTGAATAAGTGGAAGACACATGGCGTGCCTGAAGCAGCAAAATGTACCGGCAGACCAAAGAAAATGAGTAATAGAGGACGTCGAAGCCTCAGGAGAGTCGTTACAGCTAATCGACGGAGTACTGCACAAGACCTCAGTGCACAGGTGAGTAAAAATGCTGGAACCTCGGTATGTAGAGGTACCATTCTCAGAGAACTTTATTCCATGGGTTACCGTGGTCGTGCGGCTGATCATAAGCCTTTCATCTCCATTCGGAATGCTAGTCGTCGTTTAGCATGGTGTAAAGAATATTTATTGTGGACCATAGATCAATGAGAGACAATGGAAACGGGTCCTATGAACTGATGAATCCAGATACACGATCCATCAGTCTGATGGTCGTATATGGGTATGGCGGCAGCCAGGGGAAAGCTGTTTACCACAGTGTACTGTTCCTACGGTCAAGATTGGAGCTCGTGTGGGGGAGTTTTTCGTGGTATGGTCCCGGCCCATTGGTTATCGTGGACAAACCTGTTAACCAGCACGTCTATCGCGATATTCTGGACAAAACCTACCAACTCTATGGCAATGCCATGGAACCGAGCCTTGTTGGCACCAGCAGAATAATGCACCGAGACACAAAAATCAAGGACTGTACACGGCGTGGTTTGGCGATATTTCTGTATCGTGTGTGGACTGGCCAGCTCAGAATCCTCCTCTTAATCCAATAGAGCACCTATGTGATGAATTAGTGCGCCGCATAAAATGTTTGGAACCAAGGCCTACTACTAAGCAATAGTTAGCGTCAGCATTATGTACTGAATGGAAGCGCATACCTATCGCTGTGTTCCAAAACCTTGTCGAAAGCACGTCTCGAAGGGTCAGTGCATGCATTAAGGCCAAAGGTAGACTGACACCGTACTAATGCATGTCAATAAATGCTATGCTGTGTTTCTCTTCTAGGTGTCCGGTGACTTTTGTCAATATAGTGTAGGTCCGTAGCCAGTCGGATAAGTTGGAAGGGGTGGCAGATGATTCAGGTCGTGCAAAAGATCAGAGGACATTTTATTGCTACATGCACATATTGTATAATCTCTAGGACGGGCAAAAGAGAAACGCACGTCGGTCTCCCCACCTCATCCGGATGCGGGCTTAATGGCATGTTCGCTTTGTCACCCTATGCTTGCTGAAAAATTCCATACAAGGAACTAAAAGAAGGCTGATTTACAACTACGGCTGGAAAAACACCACATTAATCTCACTCCTGACACGCTGAAAGGAGTATTGCTGCAACTTTGCCGCTCCAAACCCCGGGAAACCGTTTCTCGTTGATGAGACTGCATTAAAGTACAAGCATGAAAGGACATCCACCTTATCACTGTAATTTAAATTCCATTAAGTTGATCTGAGCACACGTAAAAATTATGTGGATAGTCGTAATGCTTTTTTCATAAAAGATAACACAAGAGCTTAACGAGAAGAACCATTACAAACCGTTACTGCATAAAAACGAGAGGCATGTATTAATCATGTACTAAGGCAGAAAAATGTTGGGTTTTCTGATGGCGTTTTAGATGGAACACCAGAATATGAAACTGAAAAATCTGTTATAAACATAAGAGGGGACAGGAGCGGATATAGAGGGGGCGATCTCGCTCCGACACTTTTACACATCCTTTTTCGTGCCAAAACAATGGTCCTAAGCAAAGAAAAAATGTTACCGCAACATAAAATAAAAATAAAAGTTAAATGTTTTACTTGTATTCAGTTTATGTAATATTTATTTAGTTACGAAACTTTAATCAGTACTATGCCCTCTAGCAGTGTCGCACTCAGTGGAGATGGCCCAGGGGCCCGGGCCTTAGCCCGTGAGGTATGTCCTTGTCATTGACCCCCTATTTTAAAATGTATCTGTATAAGTTTTTAAATACAACCAACCCTGGATTTATCACACCCTTGGATAACGTCACCCTTTGGGTCTGAACGAACGTGTTCTATACAGTGGCGTAGCCACCACCTCCGCATTCCCACAGCTTCGGGAGGGGACGCAGTTAACGAAGGGGCGTACTGCCGGTTATAGTTTTCTGAAAATATCCGAACACTCACAAAAACAAACAAACAAATAATTAACCTGTAACGTACCAGGAGATGTGACGTACCTGCCAGAAGGACGCACACGACATAAAGGCAGATAGGAACCAGAATAAAATGTCCGCGTAGCTTAATTGGTAGAGCAACTTATTCCGGAATGAGTGGACCCGGGTTCGAACCCCGGCGTCGATCAAAAATGACGGAGAAATTTACTTCGTTATAATGGCGCCCGAACTATCCGGATGACCCGACCGTTCAAAATCTCGCATTGGTGTGATGTTATTTCCACACCGCGAGATAGGAAAAATATGAGCAGCACTTCGAAAGAAAAAAGAAAAATAAGGGGGAGATGATGTAACGTACCAGGAGATGTGACGTACCTGCCAGAAGGACGCACACGACATAAAGACAGATAGGAATCAGAATACATGTCCGCGTAGCTTAATTGGTAGAGCAACTTATTCCGGAATGAGTGGACCCGGGTTCGAACCCCGGCGCGGATAAAAATGACGGAGAAATTCACTTCGTTATAATGGCGCCCGAACTATCCGGATGACCCGACCGTTCAAAATCTCGCATTGGTGTGATGTTATTTCCACACCGCGAGATAGGAAAAATGTGAGCAGCACTTCGAAAGAAAAATAAGGGGGAGATGATGTAACGTACCAGGAGATGTGACGTACCTGCCAGAAGGACGCACACGACATAAAGGCAGATAGCAATTAGAATCAATGTCCGCGTAGCTTAATTGGTAGAGCAACTTATTCCGGAATGAGTGGACCCGGCGCGGATAAAAATGACGGAGAAATTCACTTCGTTATAAACCTAAGGATTCACATTTCCCTTTAAGATATATTGAGCTCCTAAATAAATATTAAGTTTTACTTTTACTACAGTGGATGTTGAAGCTATTCGGTCATTTGTCTGTAATACGATCGCTTTCCAATCGCCCTCTCTCTGCGCTGCTGAGGAAAAGTGTGAGGCCACATGGTGATTCCTCGTGGAGGATGTGGGAAAACAAATTTAGGATTACTGCGCCAAAATTTATTCACAGCATCCGCAGATCTGCTATGTATAAGATAGTGATTTCTTTTAGTTTTGGGCAAAACAAATACACGTTGCTATTGCTCCCAGTTCTTCCTTATAGTAAGCATATCTATCTCATTCACTGGGATTAAACGAACCACATCCATTTGCAAAATGTCACAAAAGTCTCCAAGTGGAATACAGTATCGGGGAAATTAAAAAGAAGGATAGCGCGCGAAGAAACGTTCAAAACTCTTACCAGTTGGTTTTGCCACAGAATTAATTAAGCTCAAGTGCCGTTTCTGATGAAAAGAATGATGATTAGTTTAGCACGTCAACTGTTCAAAGTTTTTTCTTTTTGATTGGTGGTTTAACGACCACCGTGAGCAACTCAATGGGCTATAAGCAGTCGCCCGTCCCTAATTTAGGGTCATTGGTTCCAGGGAAGGGAGAGAGCCAGTGCCGTAAGACAAACACAACATCCATGCCTGACCGGGATTCGAACCCAGACCCCTTACTGACGAATGACCAGAGGCCAGCGCCTTAGACCACTGCGCCACCGGGGCGGCTGTTCAAAGTTTAGAAGCAAACATTTGCATTATGTACTTCTGTTACACAAATTACTTAAAAAATTAAAACTACAAGGCTGTAGATGCCCCCTTACTTTTCCAGACACTGTGTCTAACTTCCTGACCCTCCCACCACAACCACACACACACGCGCACTGTGAAAACACAAATTTTGTCCGTGATGAGATTCCGCGCCCCTCACTCTGGAGTAACTTGCTCTCCCAACTAAGCTACACGGACGGAATGCACCGCTGCAGATTTGTCGTCTTGACACGTGATTCACCTCTGCAATACGTCACAACACACACCGCGGAAAACACTGCGCTTAGGGGTGCTGAAGTTAATCTTGCAAGGGGGCTCACGTTGTGCTAGTTACTCCACTGGTTCTATATAAAACATCCCTTGAGCTCTTTATACTGTACACCACTTCACCCTTGGCATCCTCCAACCACCGTTGTACAGTACTGCGCCAACCTGCCTTTCTCAGCACAAGACATACCTGATATACCGCCACCTGCAAGCTGTGCGAGAATTCCCTTACTGTTTTTTTGGATCATGATTGAGTTGTTGACGAACATTGACCTTTAAGCACTGTTTCAATTCAAGATGCGAGTCAGTGCCTTTTAACCTTAAGAAGATTCTTTGAGACAAAACGCTGGACGATATTTCAAAAGCACTTCTTAACTTTTTAAGTTGTCGATATACGCCGATGAGCTATTACATTATGACCACCCCCATCCTAAAGAAATTAGCCCGCCTGGAGACCGAACGGTAGCGCAAGTGAAGTTTACAGGGCAGTATATGTACAACCCGAGGACCGGCTTTCGGTTAGTAGAGTGTTCGGAGTTCAGAATGGGAAAAGCTTCCTATTTATCGGAGATTGATAAAGGACAAATTATGACGGCACGGCTCCTCGGAACCATAATCTCGGAAACGGTGCGACTTGTGGGGGGTTTCACGTGCCGCTGGAGCGAGTACGTATCAAAAGTGGTGCAGAGCTGGCCAAACGACGATCCGTCGTCCAGCCTTGTGTGTTTTCCGCAGCTCACTGATGCCAGAGGGGAGCCGAGACTATCTTTATTGTTCACAGCGACCGCAGGGCCACAGTGCGACAAATTATCCGCAGCTACAACAGTGGTGATCAGGGCAATATGTCACAGCACGCAGTTCATCGCAGCCTTCTGCGCATGGGCCTGTGTAGCCGAAGACCCAGCCAGGTCTCCAGGCTCATTGCACGTCATCGCCAACAACGCACGAAATGGGCTAAAGGTAATCGAGATTGGACAGTGGATGATTGGAAGAAAGTGGTCTGGTCTGACGAACCAAGATTCCTGGTGCATCACATAGACGGCCGAGCGCCGACACGCCGATTACCAACGGAGGCTATGGCACCTGGATGCACTGTTGGGCGGAAACAGACCGGCGATGGCGGTGTTATGCTGTGGGCGATGTTTTGTTGGGGCACTTTAGGCCCCATTATCCCAATAACATAATCCCTGACAGCTGTCAGATATCTGAACATCGTTGCGGACCAAGTTCACCCATTCAGGACAACTGTGCTCCCTGCTGGTGATGGTTACTATCAACAGGATAATGCGCCATGCCATCAAAGAGTCAAAGAGTGGTTCAAGAATCATTCGACTGACTTTCTGTTAATGCCTTGGCAATCAAATTCACCTGCACCGAATCGAACATTTGCGGTTCGACTTGGAAAAGCGGGTTCGCGCTTAAAACACCACCACCCAGAAATGTACGGGAACTGGGAGACCTGCTGCTGACACTCTATTAAAAGATACTCCAGGATACCTATCACCACCTCGTCGAATCGATGACTCGCCGAGTGGCCGTTGTTTTGCGGGATAAAAGGGGTCCTACAGCTTCTTAAGTAGGCGGTCATAATGTAATGGCTTGTCGGTGTATGAGTAACAAATGTTGTCCCACATTTTCTGCGCTCCCAAAGAGAAATGTTCACATAGCGGCCGGGTTTTACGAAAGCGACCTACGACAAAACAATTGCTTTCCTCCCTCTCATCTCGGTAATAAAGACCACAAACCTATCACAACTACCCATCACCTGCGACCACCATAAACCTGGTGATACGTGCTCCCTTCTAGTCTTTTGTTCTATGATGCTCCATGATCCAAGGCATGATGGGGAAGGGCAAGTACCTCTGACAGGATCATCATGCCACTGGGTCGAAGCAAGTGACTCAAACATCTTCTCTCTCCTTTCTTAGGATTGATGCCATTATTACAGTGTAAATCATCGCCATACATGACCACTTAGAATAAGAAAGCTAAGGGATAAGCAACGCTTTCTGATGCGGAGGTTCACTCCCAACCACGTTCGGCCCATTTATTAGACAGCTAACGTAATCGTTCGACTGAATTCAGCTCATTTTGATAACCCCCAAGTTAGCACATTTCAACAGTTTCACCTTTTAACGACCATGACCCAAACATTTTGTATCACTCTAAATACCATAACGCCCGAAACTGCCTATTGGTTCACTTCTTTATTTGGTAACAGCAATAGTGACTGAGGGTGACACTTGCTGATCCTACATAGGCCGTGAAAATTTGAAGAACAGGTAGGGGTAGGAAATCTGACTCATTCTGGACAGGCGTTTAGAGCGGCTATGGTTGTTTGTATGTACGTGCGCTTTGGGCGATATGGTCGTTAAATGGTTAAAGGATTAAATTAGGTTGTGCTCTTAAAACAATTGGATTGAAATCTAAAACACAAATGAAAACAGATGTGGTTTTTGAAAGAAACTAAGGTATGTAAAAATATTTTCTGAAATGCTATTAATCTTCACTTGATGAAGTTTTAGTGACCTAACATGATTTATTATTCGTTCATGACTAAAATTCTAACTTTATCTTCCTACCATGCGAAGTAAATTTCCAAATTTCATTCATACCAGAAGCTTCGGAGAAGGAAACGGACACTTCGAACTACAGTGCGCACTAAGTACACAACGTACGAGGGTGAATTGAAAAGCAACGCACGCTATTTTTTTTCTTGCAACAGTTTAATAGATAGGCAAAACAAAACATATACACAAATTACATTTCTTAGGTAGTTTTCAACATAAGAACCGAGACGCTCGAGTCATTTATCCCGTCGTGGTACCAGTTTCAGTATGACTTGGCCATAAAAGTCCGTTTTCCAGGTGTATAGCCACCTGCGGGCAACCGATTTGACTTCATCAGCCGAATCGAAGTGTTGGCCGCCCAGGAATCTTTTCAAGGGACCAAACAGTCCCTTGAAAAGATTTCTGGGCGGCCAACGTCCGAAGGAGCCAGGTCCCGACTGTAAATTGGGTCCTGGAGCGCCTCCCAGCCAAATTGCGCAATCTTGTCACGAACGTGTTGTGCCACATGTGAGCGAAAGTTGTCACGAAGCAGTCTGACATTTGCAGCGTCTCTGTTGGGTCTTTTGTCACGAAGTGTAGGTTTTGGCATTCACAGTAGTCCCCGTTGGATGAAAGGAGAACGCCATATATGTCCCAGAACGCCGTCATGAGGACGTTTTGTGTAGATTGGGTTTCCCTGAATTTTGATGGCAGGTGATCGGAATGTTTCCACACCATACTGGCCTTTTTTGTTTCGGGAGTGTAGTGGTACGCCCAGGGACTCATCGCCTGTCAGTACACCTGCCAGACATTCGCGTCTTTCTACGTAACGCATCAAGTGGCCAAAAGGTGACATTATTCTCTGTCCCTTCTGGTCGTCTGTCAAGTTCTATGGCACCCATTGCGTACTGACCTTGCGAAATTGCAATGTGCCATGCACAATATCGTGCGCTATACCATACAAAACGTTGAACTTCTGTGCCAATGTGCGCAGATGGATCCGCCGGTTACTCAGAATTGCCTGTTCAATGCCTCTCACAGTGACAGAAGATGACGCAGTTATGGGTCTCGACTGGAAAGTTCCGAATCGGTAAGGTTGCCACGGCCCTCTGCAAAGAAACTGCACCATCTGGAGATGTTGCTGCGGTCCAGGCAATCACCACCATGCACTTCGACCATTCTTTTGCGTGTTTCCATAGAGGTTTTCCGTTTAGTCCACAAAATTTGGACAGCACCACGTTACCCTTCATTCGCAGACAACGCTAAGGAATGCGACATCTTTGTGCCGTCGTTCACACTGTCTTCCACCCCGGCGACACCTGATCCAGCCAAACCGGTCTGTGGCGTGATATTCAAACTCGTTGTCTGCCAAACTGCAACCTGCAGAGAGAAAATAATTGTTGTGCGTTACTTTTCGATCCTCCCTCGTATAACTGCATTTTTTTTTTCAAATTAATATGTTTCTAATTTAATGGAAATTATGATTTTCAGGTAATCATAATTAAACAAATTTTAGGTTACTTGAAAATCATTGGCAAATTTGATATAGCGCCACCCTTCATGTAACAAATGATGGCGGCACATCAAGGATTGGCTGCATATATTTCACGAATAACTGGAAACGCGCTAATATGACGAAGATATTTTTATCGTCTTTCAATAGTTCCGAAGAAGTTTCCCCCGGAGCATATTTATTCGCATCTACAATATTTTGCAGACGCGATAGGATTTCTTTATGGATGAAAGCACAAGTATGTCTTTGACGGAATCGCATTCGCGCCCCCTCACTCCGGAGTAAGTTGCTCTCCCAACTAAGCTACATGGACGGAATGTATGTTGCAGATTTGCGGTCTAGACATGTGCTTTGCCTCTGTAGTACTTCATATCATCTCCCTCTTAATTGTTTTTTTATTTGAAGCGAAGTAGGAATTTTTCATTAATTCCGGTCCATGTGTGGAGCAAGCATCACACATTTTTCGAAGAACCCAACGGCCAGTAGATCCATTTTTACGTTCGGGTGCCAATGTGAAAAAACAGTTGTCCATCACGACGATCGAATCCGCGGCCCCTGACTCCGGAGTAAGTTGCTCTCCCAACTAAGCTACATGGACGGAATGTATGGCTGCACATTTGTCGTCTTGACATGTGCTTTACCGCTGTAGTGCGTCATAGTGCAGTTTCTGAATTATCTGGCCTACAATGTGAGGTTTCGCGTTATCGTAGAGAAGTATGGACCCCCAACGATTGACTAATGCCGGCTGTTTAGCGGACAGTTTTCCATGAACAATGCCAAGCTCTTGGCAGTAGCTGTCTGCTATGATCGTTTATCCCGGCTGTAAGAAATGTTAGTGGATCACACCAACTGCGTACTCCGTCGGAGGAAGACGACGCGTCGTCTTCCTCCGACGGAGTACCAGTTTCGGCGTGTGTGTTTCGGGGTTTCACTGTAATCGAGCCATTGCGCCAACGTCAGTTATTGTCATACAGAATACATTTCTCATCACACATGACAAGGCGCCTCAAAATGTCATTCATTTCGTTGCGAATAAGCAGACAGGAGCAGACATCAAATTGTCGTGTTATGTGCTGTTTTGTCAGCTCATATGCAATCCATATATCTATCTTCTTCACTTTACCTATTGCCGTCAAATGTTCAGAAATTGTTGCATATTTTACTCTGAGTTTCTCGCCAAGTTCTCGTGCCGTTTGACATGAATCGGATTCTGTCAGTCGTCCAACAATGCATATCTTCTTCTGGTCTACCGCGTGATTAATTTTCGAGACTTATACCACCGGACCGGAATTTAGCAAACCATCGTTATGTCTTTCATTCACCAAAGGTGCCTTCCCCAAATTTTACATTGATGTTGCGAGCTGCCACCGCTTGTCTAAGTTTAAATTCATATATGAAAATACCGCGAACTTGGCAGTGATCTATAATTATCTTCTCTGTAGCAACAATTCCCTTGGAACTAATCCCATTGACGAAATGATCAGAGATTTTTAGGCAGCAGCCTTGATGTTATAAGTTTATATATATATATCACAAATCACATCACGTGATGTCTTATTTTCTACAATACCCACACTTACAGTAGTGACTACGGCTGTGATGAGACGGGAGTCCATAAAATATATTTCGTCTGCAAGAGCATAATATACCAGAAAAACATGCAACTTGTATTTTAATTTGCTGTTGTGGAGAGATATTTCTCCTCTGCTGAGTACGGTTGTTTCGGCACAAAATAAAAACATACAATAATGACAGGAGGAGGAGCTGTTCCGGACTCGTTCTCTGTGTCTGCACCAGCAAATAAACTTGCCAAAATCTGGACCTATCCCTAAAACTTTCTGAACCCGCCACTGAGAGACGATATCAATGGCAGTGATGAGACAGAAGGCTCGTTATCAGCTGATGAAGAATTTAACATGGAAGTAATGCGAGAGTTGTACCGAAAGTAATGCAAAAGTGGATAGCTTTTTTATTAACTAACAGAGGTCGTTCAAATTGCACATGTAGGTAGAATAACACTTTCTCTATACAAAGGTACTACTCACCATAACTCTCGAATTCCCTTTGAAAAAATTCAGGTGCGGACTGTTGTACCCACTTCTTCACTGCCACTTTCACCTCATCTGTATCATCAAATCGTTGTCCCCGGAAACTGTCCTTCATTGGGCTGAATAGGTGGACGTTGGAGGGCGCCCGATCTCGGATGTACGGTGGATAGGGGAACACCGCACCAGCCAAATTTGCTGATTGCCTGATTTGTTTTGTTACCAAAGATGTATGTGGTCTAGCATTGTCATCGTGAACATGGTTCCTTTTCAGATCCTTTTTCGGTCTTTTCCTCCTCATGGCTTCTCTATGCTTCTTGAGTGTCTCAATGTACCGCTCGCTGGTCACGGTACGGCCACATTCCAGAAAATCAAGGAATATGACACCCCTATCATTCCAAAAAACAGTCACCATGACTTTCTGTGCTGATCGCTGGCTCTTGAACTTCTTAGGCCTTAGTGAAGAAGTGTGACGCCATTCCATGGATTGATTTTTCGCTTCAATTTCGTAAAGATACGCCCATGTTTCATCCCTAGTCACTAGAGCAGAAACAAAACGTGTCTTCATCGGCTTCAAACTGTTCCAGCAGAGCAGAGCAGATTTTGATTCTTCTCTCCTTCAAATCGGGTGTCAACTTCCAAGTTATCCATCTTGCAGACACATTCCGATACCATAAGTCTTCCACCATCTTCTGTATGGCATTGTGACCACAGTCCAGTTGTGCAACAAGCTCTCAGATTGTGACTCGTCTCCCCGCGCGAATCAGTTCATCCACTCGCTGACCATTCGTGTCAGTGGTAGCAGATGATGGTCTCCCACTGTGTGGTTTGTCTTCAATGCTGGTTTCCTCCTGCTTTAAACTTCTTCATCCATCTTAACAATGGTGTCATCTCCGGAAACAATCTCTAGCCTTCTGTGGATGTCTGACAGCCTGCACCCTTCCTTCGTCAATAACTCAATGACGACACGTTGCTTCTGCTTGGAATCCACTATTTACCTGCAATGAAGAAGAAGGGTTACTGTAGAGAAAGAGTTACTCTACCGACATGTGCAATTTGAACGACTTCTGTCCGCTAATAAAAACGTTATGCCCATTTTTTAATTACTTTCTGTACAATTATCGTAGATTATTCATCTGATTTAAAACAAATTTTGCTGCTTCATTTCTGACTACGTACGTGACGATTGGAAATAACTCTTTTGCATGCGATGACAATGCTAACTACATTTGTTTTTCAATTTAAGACCTTTGATAAACCTGTCTATCTCCATTTTCTCCCCACCCTCTCGTTCTTTGTTTTAATAAGTCGTGTAACTTTATTTTACGATAAATTTCCACACGGAGCTTGAATCCAAGAGTGCCTTGCCTTATCTAGATGTCTCGCTGAGCAAATCGCCAGACACAGACACTTAAGACTATTATAAACCCACGTCCATCTCACTGTGTGCAAGACTTTTATAAACTCACGTCGGTCCGCAACCTGATGCTCCGCACCTCGTTCTACCCCGAAGAATACAAAACAGTTGTCTTTTGTTCTAAAATGAGAACTTCTCTATCACCTCTAATGTCCATTCTAGACAACGCAAACGAAAAAGTGTCATGGAAATGGACATTGAGGTAGGATACACCTCAAACTACATACACAAAATTATCGAGAAAGCCAAAATCAAAAGTTTTTAATTTTTCTACGTCACAACTACGCTACCTAGGCTCAATTCCCTACACACCAAATGTTTCCTACCAACTCAAAAACGCACTCAAGATGGTAGCATAAGTCCCTTGCATCTTTGCATACCATGCTTAAGAGAAATACTGACAATTTCTCTTAATTTTTAGTATTTGTCTTAAGCATGGGATACATGGCATAAGATCTCCAGACAATTTCGATTAATATTTCCAACGAGGCAAGTGTTTATGTAATCCCTCTACAATATCTGAACGGCTGCGTACGATACTACATCGGAAGGACTACGCATTTGTTTAGAATAAATATCAATGAACATAAAAGAGACACAAAGAACGGTAAAGTAACCATGGCTGTATCTAGAGAAGTCAAATTCAAGTCCGCTACTCCTATGTGTGATGTCATAAAGAAATTGCCATCCTATGACACCTCTAAACCTACAGCCATTAGAGAATCCTTACAGATCATTACCAACAGTTAAACTTGTAATGGTAGTGTCTCTCTAGAGTTGTCACGAATTTCGAACCAGTTTTTCAAATAAAGCCTTTTTCCTTCCAAGATACCGCGTGCCCAATCAACATGACGCCTCATATCTTTAAACGAAAATTGCCTTCACGTCTGTTTGTTTATTGTCTAGACAAGTCAGCGCGTTCAAATTTTTGAAGCGTTCTATAACATAATTCAGATTGCAGTTGTCTGTCTACCTTCCTTGAAAACCTATCCTGTTGATGAGCGAGAGCTAGGAAACGCTGACTTCTATTTTTACGTCAGCCAATCAAATTACTAGTATGTCATGTTCTCTCCCGTCCGCCTATAGCAGGTTGAGTTCCGCAAAGACGACTATGCGTCCTTGAGGATTACTCGCAAATTAATGTAGCCGGCTTGCCATTCCTCTACTGCATACGGGGAAGAGACAAAGTGCGTCCGGGGCCGACTTCACAAGAACCATCTACGCATCCGCGTCCCCAAACACAGGGAGTCTGCGGAAAACCCGGGAAAATTCGCACTGCATTCGAGTGTTCGAATCACGGCCAGCAGGACCGGGATTCGAACACTCGTCAGAAACGCCCGCCTTCCACACAGCGCATAGCAACTTAACCAGCTGCGCTATGCCGGTGGTTTACTAGTATAGTTTTACTATTTCATATAAAGTAATTGCTTCTCGGGCCGCATAAACGTGAACATTTACTCATGAACCTGATCATTATGACTACCTGTGGACGCGTCCCTTAGCCCGTACCAATGATTTCACCGATCGACCCAGAATTTATATAGATGGCAATAGGCAAAGGGAAGGACTTGCTGGAATTTAAACGAGGAAAGTTTGCCGGCACGAGGAAGGCAGGAACCGGCATCTGACAAACACAGGAATGATTGGCTGCTTGAGGGTCGCCGTAATGGAGGTGTGACGGGGAAGGTCCGAGGTGGACACATATGCACCCAACGTAGCAGAATGGGAAGACCATCACAGGTTGAGCAGCTGTGATGAACGGCGGTTATCACCCTGCAGTCCAAGACAACACAAGGTTCACGATCCCTCATTTAACGGCAGACTACGGCCAGGGCGTACAGAGAAAACTTTCCGAGAACACAGTCGAGGGGATGCTCCTGCGACTAAACCTAAGAAGTAGACGGCCCTCTGGTGTGCCCAACCTGACTGACCGGCATCGACACGTCTGCAGTGGACATGAGAGTACTGTGACTGGACATTGGGTAAATGAAAAATATTCACTGGTCAAATGAGTCCAGGGTGCAGTCGTCACATTCCGGTGCAAAATATTCATTGGTCGAATGACTCTAGTGTGCAGTCCTGACATTCCGATGGAAAATATTCACTGGCCGAATGAGTCCAGGGTCAGTTCTGACATTCCGATGGAAAACATTCACTAGTCGAATGAGTCCAGGGTGCAGTCCTGACATTCTGATGAACGGATCCGAATGACATGCCACGTGGGTGAACAGCCTCAATCGGACTGCAGTGTTGAGTGAAAATTTGTCTGTTACGGTTGTACCATGGTGTGGGGATTGTTGTTCTGGGGTGTAGCGACTATTGTGAGCGACTCTAAGGGCTCAAAGCAGTCAGTTGTCCCTAATTAAGGGCTTCTAGTTTCAGGAAGAGGGTGAAGTATTGCAACACACGGCGAATGCCACATCCGAAACACGAACTCGACATTGAACAACTGGAAAATATTCACAGGTCGAATGATTCCAGGGTGCAGTCCTGACATTCCGATGAACGGATCTGAGTGACTTGCCACATATGTGAACAGCCTCAACCGGACTGCAGTGTTGTGTGGAAATTTGTTCGTTACGGCGGTATCATGGTGTAGGGATTGTTGTTGTGGGGTTTAGCGACGATTGTGAGCAACTCAAAGGGCTGTAAGCAGTCGCTTTTCTCTAATTTAGGGTTGCTGACTTCAAGAAGGGGGTGAGGCATTACCATAAGACTAACTCGCAGCTTATGCCGCATCCGAAACTCGAACTCGGGCCCACTCTGACGAATGGTTAGAACCCAACGCTTCTGATCGTTCAGTGTGCCACAGGGGCGGCATTACTCTCATACTCGTTGCATACACCCTCAACGCCAGAATCTACCTGAGCATTGTTTAGGTCAAAGTGTTGCCATACATGGTGATCCAGATGGCAATGGACTCTTTCAGAAGAACAACACCCCGTGTCGCAAGTAATCGTTCGACGAATATGAATAAGCATTTTTCGTGGGCTCCCCTCTCAGCCAAATTTCCCCGACTTGAATTCCATTGAACATCTCTGGGATGCAACTGAACATAACCCTTCTCCGGTCCACGCTAATGCCTCTCTGCGCAAGAAAATTCCTGATGTCATTCTGTCCAGCTGGTAAAGAATACCTGCGGCAATTTTTTCCGGTCTAGTGGAAGTGATGCCATGTCGGGTGCAAAAGGGTTATCCCGACAAAAGGCAGCCTAATAAGGAAAAGGGTCATAATGTTATGGCTTATGAGTGTATTTCTTAAGAGCACTCCTGTGTATGATATAAATTATTTTCTACACATATAATGCACTTGTTATAATTCCGTCGTGATGATTAGTAGCACAACATGTAACATAAAAAGAAGTTTTTTCATTGGGAAGAGCACACCGAGCCACTATATAAGTGTTTCAATTTAAATTATTTTGAATTCTAATGTACTTTTTCGAATAAAAATTATATTGAATTTTAATATGTGTTTGGGTTTAAATTATGTGGTGTTAATTTTTATTTTACCTGTGTGTTTTTCATTTATCCACAATTAAGCGAAATTTAATCATTGCCATATTTTTAAGCAGTTCGGTGTTCTTTTCTTTTCAAACCAGGCAAAGTAGTTCCTGGCATTGCTCTGCACCAGATGGTGGACCGTTCTTTATAGCCATTGATGCTACGACCGTTGCCGCAATAAAAGGTGGTGCTCACTACACCTTAGTTCCCGTAGAAGGAGAAAAAGAAGGCAGAAAGTGTTTACGGAGATGAGAATGCCGATCCGAACAGGCCAAGCACGTAAGTAGACAGTAATAGCATTTAAACATTTAGGTTTGATAAGAAAAATAAAAAGGGAGATAGAAAATGAGTGAGAGAGAGAGAGAGAGAAAGAGAGAGACAGAGTGATAGAGAGAGAGAGAGAGAGAGAAAGTGAGAGAGAGAGAGAGAGAGAGAGAGAGACTTTGTGTGTGACAGAGAGAGAGAGTGTGTGTGTGTGAGAAAGAGAGAGAGAGAGAGAGAGTGTGTGTGTGTGTGAGAGAGAGAGAGAGTGTGTGAGAAAGAGAGAGAGAGAGAGAGTGTGTGTGTGAGAAAGAGAGTGAGAGTGTGTGTATGAGAAAGAGAGTGTGTGTGCGTGAGAGAATGTGTGCGTGAGAGAGAGAGAGAGTGTGAGAGAGAGAAAGAGAGTGTGTGTGTGTGTTAGAGAGAAAGAGAGTGTATGTGAGAGAGAGAGAAAGAGAGAGAGAAGAGGAAGTGTGTGTGTGAGATTGAAAGAGAGAGAGAGAAAATGTGTGTGTGAGAGTGAGAGAGAGAGAGAGAGAGAGAGAAAGTGTGTGTGTGAGAGTGAGAGAGAGAGAGAGAGAGAGAGAGAGAGAGAGAGTGTGTGTGTGATAGAGAGAGAAAGCAACAGAGGGAGAGAGTAAGAGCTCTCAATAACTTAACATATAATGGTTGACACTTATTTGTTTGAATCGAACGTTTCTCGTTGTTACTTGCCAACCCCTCTTAAGATTAACACTACATCATTTTGTTATTGGGTTTGTATGCGTATGTGTTAACTAATATAGTTCAAAGAAATGAAATTCTGCAAGTACTTTAAATTCTCTCGAATTACAAGGGTCAATCAACAGTTTTTGCAATAAGCAGTGACGTGCGATCGTTGTATGCAACGCATGCACTGCATGCCCTAATTACGCGCAAAAATTTACTCTGAAAAAAAAAGAAAAGAATTATACACGAAGAAAAGCTTTGTGCTTGGAGAAAGTGCGAAGTACAGATTTTAGAGTATGGAAATTAATGGCAAATGGTGCAGAAATTTCATATTTTAAATGTGTTTTAAAGATTTTTATCGTAATATTGACCTGTGAGTCAGACGTTGTGAAGACAAGCTGCGGTAAGTCTAACGCATCGCTCCGGCGAAGATGGCAAACTTTGGTCCGTTAAAAGAAAGGTTCGTTGCTGTGCCGAAATGACAGGTGGAAGAGTACAAGAGAAAGAGGTTACGTTGTTGGCAGGAGAGCGATAAATGTTGTAGTGATACGCTACAGAAAATAGTTCCACAGCTTCCACCCTTTATTTCAGTGGCGTAACCATGTTTCAAAATCTGGGGAGTCCGATCACACACACACACATTATATTATATACACATATACTAAATATGAGGATCCCCGACTCTGGAAATCTGGGGAGTCCTGACCCCGACTCCCAAGTGGTTACGCCTATGCTTTATTTTGTTGTGTCCTGTACGTTGTTGCCAGGAAAAACCGGATGAAACCTCTCAGATTTGCAAAAGATACGTATGTGTAAGACAGAAGCTGACCTGCGAACAAGCTATTAACAGCTGAAACAAAAGGGCAGTGTCACAGCAAATCAGCTACGAATGGAAGCTTTTCATACCAGAACCGAAAGTTATAGTTCCCCAGTTTTCTGTACAATATAGAAAAGCATATTAGTTATTTCTATTTCGAATCATGGAATAGTATGTGAAAGAACGAAAAATTTCTGAACATCTGCTTTAAAAACAATGACAAAACATGAACGAACTATATTCTGTAGCGTATGAGCACATGATGCTTCGCTCCCCTCGAAAGAACGTACGCCGCTGCACTTGTAGTCATCCGTGCGTGAATTACAGAGCGTCGTCGCGGTAGCGATGCGTTAAGCCTACCGCAGCGTCACTTCACAGTACCGCACTTACAAGTATATATTACGATAAAAAAATCTTTAAAACACATTTAAAATATGAAATTTCTGCACCATTTGCCATTAATTTCCATACTTTAAAATCTGCACGTTGCATTTTTCCCAGGTACCAGCATTTTCCCAACGAAATACATAATGTAGGACGCTAATCTACACATTTACCAAATCTTCCATAGAGGCTAATGGCAACAAATTCACCCAAGGCTGATTCCCAAGATCTCAATAGAACAGCGCCCGGGTGGAGAGACATGGAACTAAAGCGTCGAAACCATAAACGTGAAAGACTTTTTTATTTTTATTTTTTTTTCAAGAGTTTACCACAGATCAGGTTAGATCATATGTAGAAGGTTTTAGGAAGAGAGTGTCTGACCCCAGGTATTAAACAATCCTTAGAAACAGGAAGCTAGGAAATTTGGGCTAGAATGCCCAATAGGAAAGTGACACGGAGGCGAGGCAGGAATTGGAGGAAGACGCCTTTATTTATAACTGGGATGTCAGTAGCAGGGGTCTGACTGCTTAACCTGCCCATCCGACGCACGGCGGATATTTAGTGGTTCGAGCGTTCGTACCAGTCTGGGATCGAACCTGGGGTTTCTCCGTGGCAGTCACGAACGTTGACCTCTAGGCCACCCACGGCCTAGTGGTCAACGTTTGGATATTTAGTGGTTGATAACTCTCTACTAGGCCACCCGCGGCCTAGTAAAGAGTGTACAGCCCTCTACGTGGTGCTACCTATATACAGCCACTGGTACCGTATCACGTGACAGATGCTAACGTAGTTTCATGTCCGACCACTGGGGTGCTGTTAAAAAAGTGAGAGTTGAACCTATGTATCTACTATTCTTCGGGACCAGCCGTAGCCTCCGAGAAGTAAAATCCCTCGGCACTCTTTCTATGATGTCACTTTATTCGCCTGATCCAGAATATTTAGTTTAAAATACTTAAAATATATTACATTTAGCTAGATTTTTCTTTGTTTCACATTAAAAGAAATTAGATGTAAAAGAGGAGTTGATTTTATCTTTCTAATCTCTTTTAATTCAAGCAAAGAACAATCCTAAAACATTTCGAAGTATTCATTATTTATTCTGAAGAAGAAATTTTAAAGGTAGTTTTCTGCGTCAGGTAAAGTGACGTCACAAAAGAATGGCATGCCCCATTACTTCCCGTGGGCAACCGTCAAACTCCGTTAATTACACCGAAGCCCTCATATCTCACTACTTTGCCACCTATCCGTGCGGTGCCGGATTTCCATCCAACTATATTACCATTGTACCAGTCTTTTTTCGAGCAACTGAAGTAAATAAATCCCAACATTTATTCAAATGCGCGAGAAGTAGCCCTTACCGGCTCCTGATAATAGGGAACAGTTGCTTTGAAAATATATTCTCCTGAGTAACCAATTCAGAAGAGGCAAGTACGTTTCCCTCTCCACGACGAGTTAATTTTCAGAATAAATCTCACGGAGAACACTGCCTGACGTCATTTTTTTTAACAAAACAATGACCTGATGTTATAATTTTTCTGCGATACACCTCAGCTCTGAAACCTATGTGGTTGCAGGCTTAGCTACAGCATATTTAAGGTCGTTCCTGCCTATTGTTCTGGAATTGAAGATTTTACGTCTGTCCCTAACGCTCTGACGTCATTTAGTACTTGCTGCGCCATTTGCTTTTATCCGGACTGAGAAATCGGAACTTTGCTCACCGCTACCGCACGATACGTAAAATCAAGGAGAAATACTAGAGAATAAAATAAAGTTAGTAAGACAAACGACTTCATCTGTGGCAACACGCACGTGCTGGAACAACTGTCTGCGACGTTTGTTCTGTTACGTAGGTGTTATGTCGTGTTTTATTTCATTTTCTTTGCATTTCAGAGTAATTTCATAAAAAGGAATCACAGTTATTTTATTTCATAAAAAAGGGAAAAAAGGAACAAGTAAGACTGTAAGAAAGTAACTGCAGGCGTAGTTTTGGTTCACTGTGATGGAAATTAAAAAAAATATTGGTTCCGTGGATTTTTTTCTTTGTATTACAAGATTTTACATTATATGATTTTTAACGTATTGTGACCGTCATATGACGGTTTAAAATCTATTAATCTATATAATAGGCTTCTGTCATGGGAATATTGAATGGGAATATTACGAAAATTTTGTTGTTGATGACCTATCTTATAGACTGCTCATTAATAATTCAAATGTTTATTATAGTTATGTATATGTATTTTACGATTCGTGTTTTAAAATTTTCAGTCACAGCTTTTTCACCCGTGCATGCACGGGTTATGAGCTAGTCTTAATAATAAGAGAATATCCGTGCGTTTATAGCACGCATAATCGACACGGAATTTGTAGTAGACACTTCAAAAAGTTCCCATGTTCACCGAGTTCCAGTGATGGGTTTTCAACAACAAATTTCAAAAGGGGAGCTTAACAAAAATATTTACTATTTCTACTGGGATCAGGACGTTAATGAACCGAGGACGCCTGAAGTACGCGTGCGTTGCCATTGGCGCCGGCACTAAAATTTTGCAGTCACATGTATCACAAGAAACAAAACCACTTCCCTTATTTGGACATTGCTATTCCATCAGTGGTTGGAATTGTTCCTAGAGACGAAGAACATCGCTCTCGCAGTTCTGACAATGCTTCATTATCCATCTTGAGCTAGGAAAATTATTTTACCTACGATTTATAAAGGATTAATCAGAGCGTGCCTGCCAAACTCATTTTCATGGCCATAGGAGTAGAAGAAGCAAAACGGAAGGCTAAGAAACATTTCGGTTTCTAATGGAAAATCGATTAACGTAGTATATCAAAAGGTATTATAAACTTATAGCTGAGATTTTTTCCGTGTTGATAATTCTACCGATATTATTACTGCACAGGATATGCACACACACGAACAAAGTGCAGACCCCCCCCCAAACCCCGAATGCTGTCTGTGTTTAGAGGCTCAGAAGGTAATACCCCAAACACAGTCACTCACTGCAGTAAAAATGAGAATTGAAGTTGTATCTTAGACGTTATATCCTGAATTTCTACCCCAGTCTCAGCCAGCTTTGAATAAACTGAAAACATCGGAAGTAATCCTGTAAGTACAGAAAATTCTAAGTCCGGCAGAGACGCTGCTGAAACTTATGAACGGGTGCTATGGGCAAGGGGTCAGAACGCCGACGTAACCATATTAAGATATATTGGAGATAACTTCCTTTTTCTTTTTTTCTATTTTCACGGAACTAATCTGGTTTTACTACTTTTAGTCTTTGTATATAAACAAATCCGGAATCTTTTTTTTTTCTTTCAAATATCAAATTTCAGGAGAAAAATAACATTCGCGTTTCTTTCGCATTTTAGATCTGTGAATACTGAAATAAATAAAGCCGTACGTTTGCAAATACCAGGACCGACAATGCCAGTACAACTAACTTCGACATCCGGCTTCCAGCATTATGTGAAATCTGAATTTGATGATATCATCAAAAACGTCGAAGACCGAGCTGACCCTGAGGTAAGAAACAACTGTGTTTTCACCAGACGACAGGAAAAGTTTCATGATTTACATGTACACGTACTGTATACATGCTTTACTAAATGTATCTTTTATAAATAAGTGTAGGTGTTTATAATATCATTTTTTCCAGTACCTCTGCCCGTTGTGCAACTCTGCTAGCAAAAATTGAATTCGAAAAATTCATTTTCATGCTCAGCTTGAGGATTAGGCGCCAGCTTCGTGCCTTGAGCAGAGATGGAAACTGGTCACGGGTCATTGGGGCACCGGGTCGACAATTTCTTGCGGGTCAAGGTGTCCCTGACCCGATTTCGACCCGGTTTTCTTTCCGTTTTATTTTTGGAAAGAAATAAAATATTTCAAAGAATACTGCAGAGGTGTTTGAAATATTACTTCAGAGTTGTAGAGTATGATCCAGCAACTTGCTGAGAAGGGTAAAGAAATTGGATTAAAAACGAACTTTCAGAAGACAAAACTGAAGTACAATGCTTTTACAAGGAATGAAGATTTATCGATTGATGGGGAAAAGTTGGAGATAACCGATACCTACATTTACCTGGGACAGCTAATATCAAGCGCGGGTCACATTGATGAGGAAATTAATCGGCGTATAAAACTTGGTTGGAGAGCTTTTGGAAGAAACAGTGCAGTTTTTAAAAGAAATATGCCATTATGTTTTAAAAGAAAAGTGATTAACCAATTCAGCCTTCCAGTGCTCACGTACGGAGCATAGACGTGGACCTTAACTAAAAGAAGCATGCGGAAATGCATGCTTGGTGTAACCAAGGAAGATAAAAAGAGGAACTCGTGGATAACGAAAATAACAAGAGTGGAAGACATCACGATCAGAGTGAAATTCCTGAAGTGGCAATGGCCTGGACATATTGGCAGGAGAACGGACCACACGGACCACCGATGGACAACCGAAGTTTTAGATTGGATTCCAAGGGACAGGGAAAGACCCAGAAAAAGACCACATGGGAGATAGGTGGATGAAGGAGACTGACTCAAGACAGTCTGTTGTTGAAGAAACTTGGGGAGACCTTGAACCAGCAGTGGATTGATAATGACTGACAATGATGATGATGATATATTCGAATTTGTAGTTCAAAGAAGATTTGTCATAGTCAGATCCGGGTCGGGTCCAGGTCCAAAATGTTTGGCCCGTTTCCAACTCTGGCCCTGAGCAGAGCATTCTGCGGGCCCTCCACGATTCCATGTTATGTGAATTCCTGATTTAAGATAACCGCGGTGTCATCTCACAAGTCAAGGAACAAAAAACGTTTTCGGATTTTTCCATGGTTTTGACGGAAGTTTGTTTTATTTGCAAATTTACGGGGTGGAAGCCTGTGATCGCCCTTAATGGATTTGTAAATGGAAGAACAACTGAGAACTTAAAATGACATTACCTTGTCCAGCGTTGCAGGAGTTTCTTAATAACATCAGAAGAAAAGTTCTTTCTGTTGAGAGATGACCTACGCATGCGCCGATACATTCGCATTTTCGTCTGTAGCAATTGAGGAACATTAGTCATCTTTGAGTGGCACAAACAAGTGGGAATTCGAAGGTACATATTCAGAACTATAGGGAAGATTATCCGGTGCCTCAAGGTTCATTTTTCTGGAAGGTTTTGATACATTGGGCAGCAGTATGAGACCGGTCATTGTCATGCCACAACAAAAACTTTACCGACATCAGCTCTCGGCCTTTGCTAGTCGAGTTGCGCTCTTATAACGCAACTCATCCGTGTAACGAGCACTGTTCCTCATTGAGGACCCCTCTCCTGATAATCTTTCAGTATTGACCCCTGTGAGTCCCCGCCTGAAAAGGAGAGAGAGAGAGAAAGTGAACTGTAATCAACAATTTTCTAGCTGTCCGTTGAGTTTTGAATTTCATTCCAAACTCCGACATTTACTCTCCGGATCGTTTTTATGTTTTCTCCCCAGTGTATTTTTAAAACGTCTTCACCTTCGTTACCATAACGACCTGCAAGGAGTTGGCAGACGTTCAAACACACGGCGTGATATGTTACCCACATATCAGGCCGTGGAACATGAGAGTGACGTCACAAGCGTAGGGAACTCATCTCTCAAAAGTCATGACGTTGTCATTTCTAGATGGCCTGGATTTGACCACCCTGGTTGTTAGCCGCCATCTGGAAACTCATGGGCAAATCATTGTTGTTTTATCAATACAAGCTGTTTACATGAATTAATGAATTTCACTCTTTTAGCCTTTAACGTATTTTCGAGCGAAATGCAATCAATGGTATATCGTTTCGCCCTTAACTGCTGTAATTAAATTTAGTGCGCGACTTAAAGGCCCTGACTTCAAAAACGGTTTATTGGTTGGTTGTCAGCCCCTCACTGCCGCCCTGGTAGCGCAGTGGTCTAAGTGATGACCTCTGATCATTCGTCCGAAAGGGGTCCGGGTTCGAACCCCGGTGAAGCATGGATATTGTGTTTGTCTTACGGCACTGGCTCTCTCCCTTTTCCTGGAATAAGTGACCCTAAATTAGGGATGGGCGATTGCTTATAGACCATTGAGTTGCTCACGGTGGTCGTTAAACCTTAAAACAAAACAACAACAAAAAGCCCCTCACCTGGTGCTACTTACGCTAAACAATGGGTTAAAGAAAGCTGCAAGAGAAAATGAAGAAACGTGTTAATAATGAGGAGCCTCAAGACCAACGGCTAAACCTTGGTTTTGAACCACGATGAGTGCTTAGCGTCGCCGGGAGCCGTCTGGCTTCGTGACAGCAACTAGTTAACTGGCAGAACAAATGCATTTTTAGAAAGACGGAAACAACAGGATGGACTTACGAAGTACCTGAAGATTGGTAACATGTCAGTGCACATGCTCTAAACTTGCGTGTATTGTTTTTTGGGTTCGAAGTATTTGTTTAATTAATTAATGTGCTTCGAGATAAACACGTAACATAAACAACTGAATCTAACTATTTAAAAGTAACTGCCAGGGCTCAAAGGAATCAGCAAATTTACGTAACAATTCCACTGTCATTATTCTTATAAAAGGTAGTGGTCAGAATCACGAAGTACTAGTCCTCGTCATGCATAATCTTTGCGTAGCTCTAGTTGACAATCAATTCGTAATCGTTTAATTATAATAACAGCAAGCTCACGTACTTTTAAGAAGAATAGAAATCTTTGCTATATTAGAATCTCCGCTCTTTACACTCTCGTTTTAGCTTTTTTAACTATGTACGGCCGTGAAATAATGAAATAGCGCTTGTGGGGGATGAAACACGCAGTGCAGGTCGGAAGTCAGTGGTAGACCGTTGACCTTGAACTGTCCGTAACCGGAAATGAGAAGTTCACCTCACTCTCTGCATTAGTTCGGTGGCACGTGTCAATTAAAGTAGACGCACTGTTTGTCGCACGACGAGTACATGCTGAGTTCAAGAATTGAGCAACGGTTAAGTGTGGAATTTCTGGTGAAATTAAAGAAAACGTCTACCGAATCTTTTCGTATGTTAAGCAAGGCGTACGGGGAAGGATACATGTTACGTGTGCGTGACATTTTTGGGTGAATCAGGTACAACCAAGGCCGGGAGGATATTAATGACGGCAAACGTTCGAAACGGCCAAGCACTTAAGAAAAAAGGCAGTGTAAGACAATATGACTTCCACCATTCGTAACTCAAAATAATTAGTTTCCATGTCTTGTGGGAGATTTTACGGAGACAAGCCTTATCAATTTGTGTAAATGCAAAACGAACAGCGTCTTGAAACTGTTCGGTTGTCTGGTACCTTGGCTTGGACACACAGTTCTTAATAATACCCCATAGGGAATTGTCACAAGAGGAGAGATCTGGACTCCGGCCATTCGAGAGGCGCAGGCAGGTGAGCAGATCCTCTCCCAATCCACCTATCACAAAGCACTTCATCCAAATATTTCCGAACACGGATAGCATAATGAGCTGGAGCGCCGTCTTGTTGGAACCAGCTTTCTGCTAATGCTTACTGGACAGTGCAGCCTATGGGGTGGATTCTGCTCCAACTCCTCATAATGATGTGGGTTTTCTTTGCTCCAAAAATAAACATTCCTAGCACGGCTACTTCGGTAGATGGCACATTCACCACTGAAGAACACCGCCCCATGTTGAGGAAGCGTAACAAACGTCTCCAACAATCTTGCAGATGCGGCACTCCGTTTCTCCAAATCAGCATCAGTAAGGTCGTTGATAAACACAGGACGACAGGACTTCGTTTGCAGATCTGTTTTCATGTGAGTCAGCACGGTAACCTTTGGGATTCCAAATTCCGCCGATCGTTCCCTCGGAGACTTTTTAAGAGATCTCAGTACTGATGCCGCCACAGCTGCACATTTCTCTTGCCTCGAATGTGGCCTTCCAGTCCTCTTCTTATCAGTATTGATCCAGTTGTGAACTGCTTATGTTCCCATCCAAATAATGTCTGTTTCGGTGGGGCTTCTTTGTTAAATCTTGCAGCAAAGTCACGTTGCACTTCCCTTATTGTTTTACCAGTCTGTGGACGTTCATGTGTCCATATACTTACTAGTAACCGTTCTTCCACACTGCAGTTTTTTGTGTCAGCTATCTGAAAGCAGAGAACACTTTTAATTAGTTCCACTGTAATAAACATAGGGAGTTAACAAGGCATTCGGTCCTCCCTGTAGGCAGAACTTACGCAGTTGTTCAAAATGATCGACGACTGAGTAGTAGAACAACAGCAGAAACGATAAACATCGATAAAGAGACTGTTAAGCAAATTTTGCATGAAAATCTGAACATGACAGAAGTTTGTGCCAAGATGATTCCAAGGTTTCTCACGCCTGAATAAAAGGAAAACTGCAAGCGAATTTGTGCTGAATTTCTGGGGAAATTCAGGCAAATCCAAACCTTTTAGAAAGTGTTATCACTTTGTCATGAAACCTGGATCTTCCAATACAACCTGAAATGAAACAACAGTCGTTGCATTGGAAAACACCAACGTAACTAAGGATGAAGAAAGCACGGCCACGTCGACTGTTTTCTTTGACAATAAGGAAAATAAGGGCGTAATTTTGGCAGATGGAGCAAAAGTTAACAAACATTACTACAAACAAGTTCAGATGACTTTGAAAGAGTGAGTCGGAAGAAACATGCCAGAGTTAAGGAAAACTGACTTCATTCTTCACCAGAAAACGCGCCAGTTCATTCAGGGCTCTCAGTGAAGCAGATTTAAGACAAAAAATGCATCACAGTACTTGAACATTCTCCTTACTCGCCAAATTTGGCACCATGCGATTTTTTTCCTTTTTCCTAAACCCAAATCTGATTTGAATCAGTTACTGTGTTGAAAAAGACAATGGCCAATATTCTCAAAGGGATCACACAAGATGAGCAACATCTTCGCTTTGCCCAGTGGAAGATCAAATGCAGCGGTGTGTTGGTGAGGAAGGGGAGTGCATTGAAGGTGATAAGAGTTCAAAATGCGAGTTTATTATTTAACTAAAGTTACAGCTTCAGTCTTGTTATTTAACTGCTGTATCTAGCATATACCTTTGACTCACTGTCAACGTTGCGAAGAAGTACAAGTTGTTCGGGGAAGTAATAGATGCAACCAGGTTCTTAAAAAAATCCTTTACCTAGAAGTAATGGGATTTATGTAAGAGACAGAAACTCAAAAGGAAGGCTGGTTAGGTATACACGCATTCTTACATAATTCCAGTTTTTTGCTTACGTAGCCTACCCTGTAAAAAATAAGTGGTGTAAATTCACGGAAAATTTCTGAAAATAACTTGCAGCAAAGTTGCCGGCAAGTGACTGTCTTTTAAGAAGATTTCCGTTTTTAAAAGTTCCCGTTTTATTTTAACCCGTATTTTTACAGATTTTCTATATTCAGTAATTCAGTTTATTTCAGAAAAATTCGTTTCAAGTTTTTTCCGTATTTATACAGGAAATTCGCAGATGCTGAATTTTTCAGTCCTTACGCCAGAAAATCATTTCGTGCCGGTAGTAGGGATCGAACTGTGGTCGTTTCGATTAAAAACCGCGCGTCTTAACTACTGAGCCAAAATGTCTTCGGAACCGCACCGAGGTTCAAATTAAAACTAATTGCGCGATGATGAGTTTTTCTTTACACAATGTACGGCAGCGTGTATCTAGACATAATTGCGCTTCTTTTGTTTCCCCAAATCAAGGACGTATATGAACCTGGTCGCATCATATATCAACAGGATGGAGCAGCACTACACTTTGCAAAGATTGTGAAAGATGCGTCAAACGTTCGTTTTACAGGACGGTGTCATTGCTTTAGTCCCCACGAACCCGAACCTGATACCATTGGATTTCTTCTTTCGGGGTCATGTGGAAACACTGATTTACAATGAAAAGATTCAGAATCTTGTCCATCTGAAGGAAAGAATCACTGAAGCAGTTACGAGCATTACTCCGGACGTTCTTGCTTGAGTGCGGACAGGGATGAATATAATTTGGATGTATGCATACGTTGATCTGTTAATGAGGCACACATAGAAACATTGTATAAATAATAAATATCGTTTGGATGAAATATAATTTGAATATCGTTTGAATCTGTTAATGGCGCACACATAGAAACGTATACTTTGAGAATCTGTGTTAGGAATTAACTGCAATAAAAATATTTCAGAGCATACTGCGTAACGTTTACTACCACATAACAATAAACCTCATCATTATTTTTCGGACGCTCTGTATTTAAAGGTAAATGTGTTTGATTACACTGGCTCGCACAAGGACATTTATCACTGAACTGAATTAAAGGAGAACATCGTTAAAGGTATAGGTTATAAATTTGTGTCATCTCTTAAAGCGGAATTTGTTACGAGTCGAATGAGGGTGAGGTAGGTTTCTGATGTCTCGGTGATGATCAGAAAGGAAATCGTGTGGAAGTGTGTCAAATTATAAAAACAGCGAAAGAAATGTTACATTTGTCGAACAAGACTTCGACTTCTTATCGTATTTACAATGAGTTTTTGATAAGGTAAAATGTGACCCAAAGTTGAAACAGTTTTTTAACAAACAGTTGAAAGAAGCTATTGTCACTTTCTTACCCAAGATGTCGGGAAGTGGCTTACTGCACGTGTTCTTATAATGCGGATGCGTCGTAAAAAATGGAAAAAGTACTCGAAAAAATAGATAAATCGCAGGTTCTTAGTAATATGTAGAGTCTCACTTCTTTTCAAAAGTTTATAAGGTACGTCGTGAAAGAAAAAAATAATATATAGTGGGCGAGTCGAAAGTTTTGCAATAGTTGGAACACTTAATGTCTTCATACGTACCTTTACGACGAAAGCTATCTAGCATTCAGAGCATAGGCCATCGTGTTGCACCGTCTTTAGTCATGTGTCTGCCAGTTCTTCGATTCCACGGCGGTACCAGTTCTAGTCCTTCGAGGCGAAGAACTCCTTCACCGCAGTTGCCACCTCCTCCTAGTTGTTGAAGTGCCACCTGCGAAGAAAGTGGGCCATGGACCGGAACAAGTAATAATCAGACGGAGCAAGATCCGGACTATATGTTGGGTGTGGCATCAGTTCGATGTCCTCAAGTCCCTGGAGTTTTGCCCGGGTCGTTCGCGTGGTATGAGGCCGAGCGTTGTCCTGCTGTAGGAGAGCGCGCTTTCTTTTCACCAGTGCCGAGTACTTCTTCTCAAAAAGGGCATACATCCGCTTCAGCTGTTCAAAGTAGAGGTTAGTGTTGATGGTCCGACCGTCTGGAACAAATTCGTAATGGATTATCCCCTCGAAATTCCAACAGACACAGAGCATCACCTTGTGCTAGAAGCGCCCACGTTTGGCAACAGGTTCTGGAAGCTGGCCCGGGCTCAACCACTGCCATTGTGTGTTAGGATTACGAAAATAGACTACCTTTTCATCGCACGTAACAATTCTCTTGATGAAGCGTTCATCGCGAGGGTTTTCTAGGAGTTTCGCGCACACTTCCATTCGGCGGTTTGCTTCAATTGGCGTCAGTTCGTGAGGGACAATGCGGCAGCTCCTGTAGACCTTGCCGAGGTCCTGAAGGGGACAAACCTCGGTGGTCTGTGACATGCCCAGCTCGCTTGATAATTTCCGGGTGCTGGTTGTCGGATTTGCCTCTACGGTCTGGCGCACGGTCTCCGAATCCACGGTTCGCGGCCTACCTGAGCATGGCTGATCGTCGAGGTTTTTCTCACCTGAGCGAAATTTCTTGAACCATCTGGTTGCGGTGCTGTGGTCCACGGAACCTTCCCCTTTCGCATGACAGATGTTTCGTGTTGCTTGGCGTTATGTCCGAGTTCAAACTCGTAAAGCAAAAGTTCTCTAATTAGCCGGTTGTGGCTGTTCATCTTTTAGGCGTTCCAACCACAGACAGAACGATGACATGCAATGCTGTTCACAGCAACGACTACCACTTTATATATCTTTCGACTGACTGCAGTGCGCGACTTGAACTAATTTAAACACGTGACATACCCGCCGCAGCACATGCGTTTATGAAAATATTGCCAAACTTTCGACTCGCCCGCTGTATATACCGAGAGGCCATAACTGAAGTTCACACTTGCAAAAGGAGCTACAGGTGGAACTGTTGCTCGGAATGACTTCGAATTTGATATGAGGACTCCTGAATCTCTTCAAATTTCTGGATCATTTTCATGAAACTATTTGCAGTAAATGGCTCAGTTTTTAAGCCCCTTAACTTTTTGAACTTACGCAGTGCTGTTAAGGCGCAGCTGTTTTTCTGGTAACACAACTTTACGAGAAGTGTAAATTGTTTTGGTGAAAGTGCAACTGCGCTTTTTTTTTTTTTTTTTTTGATTGGAGGTTTAACGACCACCGTGAGCAACTCAATGGGCTATAAGCAGTCGCCCGTCCCTAATTTAGGGTCACTGGTTCCAGGGAAGGGAGAGAGCCAGTGCCGTAAGACAAACACAACATCCATGCCAGACCGGGATTCGAACCCGGACCCCTTACGGACGAATGATCAGAGGCCAGCGCCTTAGACCACTGCGCCAACGGGACGGCCAACTGCGCTTTAAAACATTGACTATACAACGGTAGTGAAATGACAGTTTGCATATTTGTACGGTAGCAGAGCGTGTAGATGCAGCTTCTTGTTGTTACACGTGATTACAGTGCCACTTGTCGCCCTGGAGGTGAGTTTTGGAACTAATTTTCGGTTTTCAGTCAAACAAAATTCCATTACCTCATGAGTGCTCGTATCAGATTTGGCCGCCCCGGTGGCGCAGTGGTCTAAGGCGCTGGCCTCTGATCGTTCGTCCGTAAGGGGTCCGGGTTCGAATCCCGGTCAGGCATGGATGTTGTGTTTGTCTTACGGCACTGGCTCTCTCCCTTCCCTGGAACCAGTGACCCTAAATTAGGGACGGGCGACTGCTTATAGCCCATTGAGTTGCTCACGGTGGTCGTTAAACCTCCAACCAACCAACCTTTCGTATCAGATTTGAAGTCATCCTGAGCAATAGAGCTCCTTGAAACGTGAACTCTAGTTATGGGCACCAAAAAAGAAACAAGTTTCAGGTACTTATTAGTGTGTTTAGTTTCACTACTTTTCAAAACAACCTCATGAAATGCAGGGTAACTGGATCCCACTGTGCTATGTATCAGCAACAGTGAAAGTTTTTTTTTTTATGATTTTTAATTTATTTTTAACAGAGCTGTGATGTCAGCAATACTGAAGACAAGACATGCGCTGAAGAGAAATGCAGTCCGTACTCTCCAGTCACGCTCACACCCATGGTTCCATCAACAGCAACGGCTGAAAATAATTCCCAGCGAGAGAAAGGTTGTCTGCTTTCACGTAACAGCGAACAAGTGGCCGATTACCAAACATTTTCTGAGGAATACAAGGACATGGTGCATACTCCGCTGATAACCAAGCTCCAGAGAGTTAAACATGAGCCTGGGGTAACTAAAATCATTTTATTCTGTTACTATTCACCACGTGTGTGTGTGTGTGTGTGTGTGTGTGTGTGTGGCTGAGTTGTTTCAAGGTAATCAATTTAAAGCCGTACTAAAGTCTATGATGGTTGTCCTAGAAGTAAAGTACACTTCTCAAGAAAAATTTGTAGAACTGATATTTTGACATGAAACTTGCTTAATTGCACAGGCCTGCAAAATATGAGTCACTAAAATTTGTCTGCAAGTTTTTGGCTGAATCTAAAGGTATTTGGTGCGCTGATTTGAAAACTGAATACGAATTTTTCTCTAAGAATTTTCCACAGAACGGCTGTAAAGGTATTGGAAAATGGTCAATTCTTATGAGAAGTTTATTTTGTTTCAAAAAGTTAAAAAATATTTTTATGTCCAAAACATATTACAAAGAAACCATTTTAAAATGTTATTTATATTTACAAGTCCTTATTTTATCTTTTTCTTCCCCCTTTTTTAGTACTTTTCTTTTACATTCGCTGTGCAGCATCTTACTGTGGTCTGGCGTCATGTTGACATTCCGTCTTCCCTGCTATCGTCGTTTTATCTCATTTAATGTCTTGGTAGAATATTTCTCCTTGTTCCTCACCAATGGGTCCAACGTGTTCAGGAAAGTAGCCCAAGTGAGCGTTCAGAAACTCATCGAACATGCTTTGAATTTCCCTAGCATGTTTTCTACTATTTGCTTGTGGTTGGAGTCTTTGTAGTTCCCGAAGAAATTCTTTTACAACTTCCTTAAAATCATTCCAAGCCTCTCTTTCAACAACTTCCATTTCTGTTTTCAACCCATTGTCTTTTAGGAGTTTTCAAATGTCTGACCCGACAAAAATGCCTTCTTTCAATTTGGCATCTACCAATTACCCAAAACCTTTTACTAAAAGGAACTTAAAACACTCTTCTTCCCTTCGCAAAAATTTTACAAGCTGTTTCATAAGTCAAGTTTGAAATAAAGAGGAGGTAACAGGACATTTTTGGGACCAGTTAAACTTTCTCGGACAACATTTTTGTTCCCCTGGTTTTTAAAACAGCCCTGCTTATCCAGTATTAGCCTTCATTTGGCTGTCCCATTACGGCAAAAAGAATGAATGTTTTGTGTGGATTCCTTGCTGTCCAAAGTACTTTAAGATCATCATATATCGTCCGTCTGTGATCGTTGCAGTTGAGAGTGAGAACTAAGGCCATATTTTCATAACTTTCTTTCAGTACCACAGAATTAATTATTGAGATTGAACTATACTTACTACTTTTGGGGGACAACACTGCTTTGAGACTTCTTTTCGACGAGTCAATAAAGAGTCTCCTCGAATCCACGTTGTGCTCAGTGTTGAACTTTTACATCAGTGATCACTAAGGAAACATATTGAGAGAAATATGGGATGAAATCTTTTCTCTATTTCTGTACCACAAAGAAATGGTCCTAGGACCCAATAAGTTCTTTTCCCTTAAGCTTAGAGCCTAACACTTGTGCGGAATCTTTAGGAAGACCTAATTCTCTGACTAAATTGTTCAATTCACTCTGTGAAAAGTCGATTTTATTCAGTTGCGTCGAACGATTTAAACTACCGTATTTTTCTGCTTATAAGTCGGCATGGAGTATAAGTCGAATGGGTGAAATTTTTCAATTTTCTTATCTTCATCCATAGATAAATCGATCCTGATCATAAGACGATGCTAGAACAAACAGAGTTAATGTTTCGAAATTCTGTAAATCTAACTTCAATATTTCAGTAAACATTAAAGAAAAAGAGGAAGTGAAATAATTTCCGCATTTTTTTCCCCATAAAAAGTTGAATTTCGTAAATTTATATTTTTCATTACGAACTAACGCTACCGAATTCCTTTCCGATGACCGACCAGTTGGAGAAGTCGCAGCACAAAGACGAAAAAACAAGGTCCCACATGTGTGTTAAATCAAAGTGATACTTGCAGCGTGAGTTACGCGTGTTTGCTGCTTCCTTTCAGAATCTGATCGAAATCAGAAGCCAAAAGAGCTTTTGATTTCATTCGGAAACATGAAATAAATTAAGATAAACATAATACATGGAAGTAATTAAGATAAACATAATACATGGATGGGTTGATTTTAATTCAGTTGAGAGATACAATTAAGAGATTGGCAGAGCGAAAAAGACTGTTTTCGGTAGCTGCTGGTCATTGCTATTCTCAAATCGTGTGCACCTCCGGCTGTCGACACAATTATGAACAGCCAATCAACTGCGTGTTTTTTAATTCGAGGTTTAATAACCACCGTGAGAAACTCAGTGGACTATAAGCAGTCGTCCGTCCTTAATGTAGGTCCACATGCTGCAGAGAAGGGAGACAGCCAGTGCTGTAAGGCAAACACAACAGCCGTGCTTCACCGGGATTCGAACCCGGACCCATCGCGGGCGAATGCCAGTAGACATCGCTTTGACTACTGCGCAAACGAGGCGGCACAGAAGTTTAATCATTGCAAGATAAATGAGATGCGCACGTTGTAGTTCAAGCAGCAAGTGGTTAGAGGCGTAGGTTGCTGGCCAGAAAGTCCGAGATGAGCCTGGGTTCAGGTCTGAAATGAAACATGCTTGCTTCATTTGTCCAATGGTGCTGGCCTTCTCTCTTCCCTGGAACCAGTGTCCTTAAATTGGGGACAGGCGACTGCTCATAGGCCTTAGATTTGCTCATGGTAGTCGTTAAACTCCGAAACAAAAAAACATATTTTAAAGAAAACAGCCAATGATATGAATAGTTAACGTAATGAATTAAAGTTGAATTCCGTTCATATAAAATTGAAATTTCGAAAATAGAAATAAAGATTTATCGAATTTTTAAGCTAGTTGTTTTGCTGTATTTTAAGCTTGTGGTAGTTGTACCTTAAATTACAAGGCCATGATATTAAAGAGATGAGTCCCCTCCGTTTGCGACGTCACTCTCATGCTATGTGGCCTGATACGTCTATGTCATGTTTCATGTCATACTCAATAGCGTTGGAAACCAATTGGAAGCATTGGTTTCCGCGTGACGTCACTAAAAGAGGAAACTGATCTCTCTAATGGCATGGCCTTGTATTTTCAAGACATCTTGCCTTAACTCAGTTCTTAGCTGACGATACTGAAAGAACTTTGTACAACATAAATTCATACTGTTTAAATTATTAATTAACTGCTAACAACCAGAGAATGAAGAAAAGAATGAATATAAGAGATAAGAAAGAGACTTACATAACAAATCCAACGCTTTGTTCCTTCACTTATTGAAAGGTGAAATCGACTGATACAACGTGACTGACTCTCAGGTCTTCACAGAGAATTCAATACAGTGACGCAAATATTCGATCACATATACAGTGGCTCCCGAAATTGAGTATACACCACTCATTCTCTTCTTTAAAGATCTAAACAAATATTATTAAATCGTTATTGAAAATTAATATCTATAGGAACGATAAAATACACATTAAGAAATATATTAGGCTAGAAAACAAATATGACATCTTTATAATATGGTAATTACATAATTTTTAAGTCCAAGTTACAAAATTCGAAGTCACAAAATGGAGTATACACTCTATAAAAAAACTGATTTGGCTACCACTATATTTTAAAAATGAATCTGTATAATAGTTTTATTGACTTAAGATACCAAACTATGGCCGCGGGTGGCCTAGTGGGCAACGTTCGTGACTGCCACGGAAAGGACCTCAGGTTCGATCCCAGGCAGGTACGAACGCTCGATCCACTAAATACCCGCAGTGCGTCGGATGGGCACGTTAAGCCGTCGGACTCCGGGTTCTTCCCCCCCCCGGTAATAAATAAGGGCGTCTTCATCCCCCTTTCTACTTCGCGTCCGTGTCACTTTTCTATCGCGCACTCTAGCCCAAATCTCCTAGCTTCCTCTTTCTAAGGGTTTTTTAAGTCCTGGGGTAAGACACTTCCTTCCTAAAATCCTCTGCATGTGATCTGATCTAATGATACTAAACTATAGGGTCGCGGGTGGCCTAGTGGTCAGCGTTCATGACTGCCATGGAGATAACCTCAGGTTCGATCCTGGGCAGGTACGAACGCTCGATTCACTAAATATCCGCCGTGCGTCGGATGGGCACGTTAAGCCGTCGGACCCGGGTACTGGTTCCCCAGGTAATAAATAAGGGCGTCTTTCTACCTCGCTTCCGTGTCACTTTTCTATCGGGCACTCTAGCCCAAATATCCTAGCTTCCTATTTCTAAGGGTTGTTAAAGACCACACTGCCTTCCTAAAATCCTCTACATATGATCATATGATACTAAACTATGATTTCCGAGTGAAAATGCAGTTTCCAATTATCAGAAATGAGCTCCAGAACGGAAATGAGTGTTGAAACTCAGCAACTTGTGATTCGAATGTCTGAAGAAGGTAAATCTCTGCGTGAAATTTCAAGACAGTTCATCGCAGTCACTGATGTATTAAAAAAATTATCCAGAAGTATAAAAAGTATGGACATATTGCAAATAAGCTCGGAAGAGGACAAAAAGGAATCCTCAACTCCACGACCAAGAGACGAATCATTCGAGAAATAAAATAAAATTTTAAGGTGAGTGCTCTAAAAATTGTTGCCTCCACTTCTACAACGATAGGAAAATCTGTTTCTGCAGAAACAATTCGAAGAGCATTTAGGAAAGCAGGTTTTAATGGTCGTATATATAAAAGAAAACCTTTCATTTCCAAAGTAAATCGATAGAAAAGGATTTCATTTGCCAGAAATCATATTTCGAAGCCTGAAGACTTCTAAAATCAATTAATATTCAGTGACGAGAGTAAGTTTAATGTTTTCGGGAGTGATGGTCGATGTTACGTTTGGCCAAAGCCTAATAGTGAACTGTTTCCTCAAAACACCATTTCCCACTATCAAGCATGGGGGTGCATGGTTCGGTGCTTGTATGGGGCTGTATGTCGGCAAAAGGCGTGGGATATTTAATTTTCATTGATGGAATCATGGATAAAGTGAAATACTTGGACATATTAAAAAATAATTTAAAACAAAGTACTCAAAAGTTGGGTTTAGGGTCAAATTTGCTGTTTCAGCAAGATAACGACCCGAAGCACACCGCTAAAATAGTTAAGCTGTGATTGCTGTATAACAGTAAAATACAATTGTACCCCCACCGCAAACTCCAGATCTGAACGTTATTGAAAATTTGTATTACCAGTTGGAAATATTGGTTCAAAAACACGATATTAGGAGCAAAAAGCATTTAAAAACGGTTTTACCAGAAGAAGGGGGGGGGGGGGAATATCCAGCAAAACAGCACAAACTCTTGTTAACTATATTTGTTCATGGTTTTTTTTCTTTTTGTTAACAAATTATACTATACTCCATTTTGTGACTTCGAATTTTGTAACTTCGACATAAAAAATTATACCATTGAAACATATAAAGACTTCATATTATTAGTTTTCTAGCCTAATACATTTCTTAATGTTTATTTCATCGTTCCTATACATAATAATTTTCAATAACGATTTAATAATATTTTTTAGACCATTAAAGAAGAGAGTGAGTGGTTTATACTCAATGTAGGGAGCCACTGTAAGCCCCTCAACAAGCTTTATTCCAGTGTCGGACAATTACTCGTAAGCTGTACCACTCCACGTACATAGATCTCTACAACTCCGCCAACTACAATCAATGTTATTTTATCTTGCAGTGAGCAGCTTGTGTTAAAGCTGTTTGGCAAAGCAATGTGTCGTTCAGTGAGAAAATGTTTCAGCAGAAGCTTACCTGGAGGGGTGGAGCGGTTTCTCTGGTCTGATCTAATGGGAAAAAAAAAATTAGTACAGAGATTTGTGGAAGAGACACACACAACACTCTCTCCTGGACCGTAGCAAGCTTTCTTATCTGGGAGAGCGAGGCTTGAAATTACGTCCCTTCGACACACCACCGTTATAGGAAAATAGTATGATCGTTAAAAAATCGCCCTTTAGGTTTATGACATAATTTTATTCAAAATGTAAAAACTAAATAAATACCCAAGAACCACACGTTGTAAATACCAAGTAAAGCGTAAACGTTATGTGAACGTCGACAACACAACACTCCACAGAAATGCAGAACGAAAACCAAACCGGCAGAGAACGAATGAATATCGGATAGTGAACGTAACAATAGGTAGAAGCTTTAGGGGTAGGGCTTGGAAAAATTCCGTTCAAGGTTAGATGCTCAGAGAACTTTCTGCGACAGAGCACAAATGATTAATTTTCTATATAATGTATGACTACTAAGCTTGCAGTGTTGATTTTCTTAAACGAATTGCAGTACACAGAGGATACAGCCCTTCCGCGATAGACAAAGCTGTCCAAAAATTTCAGAAACCGAAGCGTGTCTGAAATTTCAAAAATTCTCAAAAGTTTTAATTTCAAAGTTATTTTCAAACCCATAAACAAGATGAACTTTTACGGATCAAAAGACTACGTCGAAGACATAAACTCCTGGGAAATTTATCAGATATATTGTGAATGTGGACTTTCATATATGGGACAGACCGGCAGGGCTCTTTAAGTTTCCGTGTAAAGGAACACAAGACCTACGTATGGAACTGTGAACTGAAGAAGTCATCTGTAGCCCAACATTCTCACGAAAATAATAATAAATGTTTGTTTGGAAACGCTACGCTTATTGATAAACCGGACTCGACTGTCAAGCTTGATATATTAGAAGCTTTCCACATATACCGGAACTCGTCACGGCTTGTTAACGACGTGACGTCGACTGCATTTCTTTCAAGCGCGTGGAAACAACTCACCAAAATCCGTGACCGTCAAAATTCTGATGTCACAATGATTTGAATGTTAACGCTCCATTCGTCCTGAGGAAGCCGAGCCAAACGCTCTGCGAAACTGTAGTCGATGTATAATAAACATTTTATTGTGAGAAATGTTATTTTTATTCGATTTATTATCTCTTCATACCAACGACATTTTCGGAAAGGTCATGGAGGTTAGACATATTGTTCTCTATTCCTCCATTTACTGTTTTGGAAAATTCCCTTCATGGATATGAGATGTTCACACCTCAGAGTGCATGTTACTCTGTACTCTGGCGAGCTGCATAATTCTATATCAAGCTAACTAAAGTCTTTAAAAGGAAAATACCGAAGGCTGTAACTTCCTTTTTTAGTTACATTTTTATATTTAACATCCCCCAGAGCATAAATTTACGCCCCTGAAAAGACCATTCTGGGTAGGGCAATTGCCCTCCTTACCCTCCAGGTAGTTACGGTCCTGATTCGCACACACTCACTCACATACATACACTGGAAGATGTGCCCGTCTCTGGCAATATATATCCTCCTAAAAGCTTTTTCTATCAAAACCAAGTTAGTAAAATCATGCAATGCATTGATTATGATATGCTTTTCAACATACCAGAAATCATTACTCAAGTTATGAGGATAATGGCTATGAAATAAATCACTCTCCTGTGCCCTGACCTTTGCTCCCATTTCGATGATATTCAACAGAACCGGTTCAGTATACCTCCGGAACAACATACTAAAATTTTGTCGCAGTAGAAGCCTTTTTAGTCAAGTTATGAAGATAATGGCTGTGGAACAAATCTCGCTGTGAACCTTTGATTCCATTTCGATGATATTAAACAGAACCGGCTTAGTATATCTCCGGAACAACATACGAAAGTTTTGTCACAATAGAAGCATTTTTAGTCAAGTTATGAGGATAATGGCTGTAGAACAAATCTCACTCCTGTGCCCTGACCTTTCACCCCATTTCGATGATATTCAGCAGAACCGGTTCAGCATACCTTCGGAACAACATGATGAAGTTTTGTCGCAATCGCAGCATTTTAACGTAAGTTATGACGCATAAATGCGAAGGAGTGGATCTGGCTCCTATGTCCTGACCTTTGACTCCATTTCACCCATTTTCAATAGGGCTCCTTCCTAGGTTGTCCCCTACCACATATTAAAATTTCATCGAAATCGAACCGTTTTTACGCGAGTTATCGGGCGAACAGACAGACAGACGGACAAAACTGGAGCATATACGCTTCTTCAACCAACGGTTGGAAAGCGTAACAAATGAAAACATTGTGCCGAACTTTTCAATCTCAAAGTTGGAAACACAACTGAAAAATCAGCACTGTTTTCCTGGCGCAGCCCCGATGGCGATGACCATTAGCCGTGAAGGGGTCAGGGTTCAAATCCCGGTTAGGCATGGAAGTTGTGTTTGTTTTACGGCACTGGCTCTCTCCCTTCCCTGGAATCAGTGACACTAAATTAGGGACGGGCGACTGCTTACAGCCCATTAAGTTGCTCACGGTGGTCGTTAAACCTTCAATAAAAAGAATCCAGGAGTTTAATTGCCTACTTTGCGAGGAAAAGAGCTCCCTGCGTTTTAAATATCTAGTCTGGATAGGATCTTTCAAAATAAATTTCAGCCCTTGTATTCGGGAGGCTAAATTCAATAGAAAAAACTCCAGCTTGAATCATTGAGTCATTCCTAAGCAATATTACCTGTAATTCCTCTTTAAAATATCCGTTCATTCTTTTGCAACGTATGATTCTCACTTCTTTTGAGAGGAACTTATTTTTATTTCACTTTATTAAGTCATTTCACCGCCATTCATTGTCTCACTTGCGATCTTTTTCTCGGACTATTATGGAGATATCACGATAAACAAAGCACACCTATTGCTTTTCACGATCAGTCAAAATCTCATTTCCTTTCTTTGCTTTTAAAACTCTAGTTGCTGTTTTTTTTGCTTTTTGTACTCCCTGTCGCTCTCTCTGAAGCTAGAACAAAACATTTATTTAATCTCCAAATTCATGGCAAATTTTAATTGTTATAAAAACTTTTACGAAAATCTGCATTTATTACTTTAATTTAACGAACATAAAAACAATAATTGCACTGCCGGAGAGTGAAAAAAGAACGCCATTAAAAATTGCAGCTGCATCTATGAGATTTATGTCGGTGCAACAACTTGTTAAGAAAGGAAAGTGATCACACGTGTGAAGTGATTCAATGTTTATTTTACCTTTTAATGCGTATTGCAGTGTACAGAAGGCACTCTTTAGTAAGGTTTTGCACCTCCTCCAGCAGCAATACAAGCTTCCTATCTTTTTTTTTTTTTTTTTTTTTTTTTGGATTGGAGGTTTAAAACATTATTTATTGGAATTGGTTGATAGAATACATTGGCATATACACTATATTGACAAAGGTCACAGGACACCTAGAAGAGAAACACAACATAGCATTTATTGACATACATTAATACGGTGTCGGTCCACCTTTGGCCTTAATGCATGCACTGAAAGCACTGACCCTTCGGGACAGGCTTTCGATAAGGAATGGAAGCGCATACCTATTGCTCTGTTCCAAAACCTTATCGAAAGCCTGTATCGAAGGGCCAGTGCTTTCGATAAGGTTTTGGAACAGAGCGATAGGTATGCGCTTCCATTCAGTACATAATTCTGCCGCTAACTGTTGCTTAGTAGTAGGACACAGAGTTGGTAGGGCATAATTGTGCACAATATCGAAGTAGACGTGCTGGTTAACACCTATGTCCCCGATAACCAATGGGCCGGAACGATACCTCGAAAAACACTCCCACACGAGTACACTGCCAGCTCCGAACTTGACCGTAAAAACAATATACTGTGATGAATAGCGTTCCCCCGGTTGCCGCCATACCCGCACACGGCCATCAGACTTATGGATCGTTTATCTGGATTCATCAGTCCATAGGACCCGTTTACATTGATAAATGTTCTTTACACCATGCTAAACGATGAGTAGCATTCCGAGTGGAGATGAAAGGCTTGTGAGCAGCCGCACGACCACGGTAATCCATTCAATGAAGTTTCCTGCGAATGATTCGTGTTCATACTGATGTTCCAGCATTTTTACTCACCTGTACATCGTCGATTAGCTGTAACGACTCTCCCGAGGCGTCGACGTCTTCTATCACTGATTTTCTTTGGTCTGCCGGTACGTTTTGCTGCTTCAGGCACGCCATGTGTCTTCCATTTATTCAGTACATCCAAAACAGTTGACTTGGGTATGTTTAAACGCCTCTCGATTTTTCTTATGGACAACGCACTAATATAACACCCAGCAACCTTTCCTTTCTCAAAGTCAGTTCTCTCCCGCCGTAACTTTTTCAATCAACCTCACAGTGCGATATGATCGCGGTTAGCTGCAGGATTGTTTTTATGCAGTTTGCAGCTGTACCGTGCATCTTAACAACGCAGCGGATCCGTTCATTTGCTTTTAAAGGGTGTCCGGTGACCTTTGCCAACATAGAGTATATTGAACATAGATTGGACTTGGTTGACAGATACATATATACAGTATAGACATTTTGTTTCAACGTCAGCAATGTACACAGGTGAACAAGGAACTCAGCGAATAAACCCCCGAAGAGACAAAAACAAACAACCATGCCTTATCCGGGATTCAAAGCCTGACCCCTCCGTTGGGCGAATGATCAGAAGCCATCGCTTAGACCAATGCGCCACCGGGGCGGTTCGTTCTATCTGGTATGCAAGCTGTCGTACAAATGCTGGATATCACGCTGGGTGATAGCATTCCATGCGCTTTCAACTTGGACGCGTAATTTACAGATGGTCGCTGGCTGCCGGGGTCTGTGGAAGAGTCTTTGTTTGATCCAGTCCTGGGCATGTTCAATTGGAGACAAATCCGGAAAGCGTGCTGGCCAAGAAATTTGATGCATAGCCTGAAGAGCAAGTTGAGTTGCCCGGGCGGAGTGTGGGCTGGCGTTATCCTGATAGCATACCGCATCGGGGATCGCACTCAAAAATGGCAGGACGACAGGCTGTACGATTTCGCTGACGTACGTACTGCTATTCACTGTACTCCGTACAAACACCAGACTCGTACGAGAGTGATAGCTAATCCCTCCCCTCACCATGATGCCCGGCGTGGAGCCTGTGTGTCGTTGGCAGATGCACGATAATAGAAGCCGCTCACCTTGTCGCCTTCAAATGCGTTCACGACGTCAGACGCTCCCAAGTAGAATCGGCTTTCATCACTGAGGGCCATTGACCGCCATTCTTCCCTCCAATGAACTCGTTCTTGACACCACAGGAAACGTGCACGACGGCTGCCAGTGGTAACCATGCCAGGTGGCATGCGTGCCCGTAGTCCTGCTTTCAACAAACGTTTCCGCATCGTTCTGGTAGACATCCTTGGTATGGCAGAAGATCGAATTTGTGACAACGTAGCCTTCCGCTCTGCCAACGCCGCCATCCTAATACGCCGATCCTTTCGTGCGTCCGTCACTCAGTGTTTCCCGGAACCACGTCTTCGAGTGTGCGAATGTTCCTCTGACCACCGACGCCACCATCTTACCACGGCCGATACCTCTCGTCCCAGTCGGCCGGCAATTTGACGGAAGGACAAACCTGTTTCCCGCAGACCCACTATACTGCCTCGCTCGAACTCCGATAACCGAACAAATGTTGCGCGCATGCGCCGTCCAGGCATGGTAGCTTCTTCAACGAGAACTGAACAACACGGCACCAGACGAATGACTTCGTTCTGCACACCCTAGCCCTTTTAATACGTGCTGCGTACATTTCCATGTTGTCATTCGCAGTGACGTCATCATTTCATCCAATGATATTCCAACTTGGATCACAATTTCTACTGCTCTTAACAATTAACTTATCATAATATGACGTTCTTACAGGGTGTTCTTTTTCACTTTCCGGCAGTGTATTTTTACGATCTTGGCCATTTAAAAAGAAAAAAGTCTATTTTAGGGGGAAGCCCCAGTCCCCCCCGCTGGACCTGTTACTGTAACCGTATCTAAATTTATGTTAGAAAAACAACAGAGAACCAAAAGGAAGGTTATTTAGAGATGCGTGACACAGATTATAAAACACAGCAAGTTTTTGAATCTTTTACCGCAATTATGCGAAATTGTTTTGTATAATCAGATTACGCCCTTTTTGCAAACATTTTTAATGATAGTTTGATGATTATATGCTTTTATTTTTACACTTCCTCAATTTCACTTTTTAGCTACAAAGCTGTATCAACATGAATACTCCCCGAAGTGCTTTTATTCAGCAAGCCGGTGGTACTCCAATGCCGTTGCCCGTGGCACCTCTTACCAATCACTCTCGCCAATCAAGGATTCTTTACACCTCTGCTGGCGGGCTACGTCGATCTTTTCCGTATCAGACTGGAAAGCTAAACCACGGCCGAGGCTACCACGTTCGAACACCGTGGGGATCTGCTTGCATTCCAGTAAGTAACTCATTCGTAGCACACTGGAATTTAATTCCCTCAATCGATTTTGTTTTTGTCATAAATCGCTACTTTTTAAATTATGTTGATGATTCATGATCGAAATTTTGCCATTATCACAATTACAACCATTTTTTAGTTTTAGCTACGGTTTGTTTCTCGTATTAATTATCCTGACCTTGTAATTGTAATTCTTAACCATCTTTGCTTCTTTCGGGTAAACTACATGAAAACACAAATTTGCCGTGAATCCACACCTCCTTGCTCAGGAGCCAGTTGTTCTCCCAACTAAACAAGACCGACGAAGCTAAAGAGGTAAGCACATCTCTTGACATGTGCTTCACCGCTTTAGTACGTCACCACCATTAATACATATGTACATACATGCATGCATACACAGTCGTATCAGAATAATATGATCACCCCCGAAATCACAGTGTACTCGCCCAGGCGCGGCGCAGAGTACACTTAACAAGATCGACCACACGGAGATATAAGCGGCCGGCCAGGACAGATGAGACATAGTGCGTTACGTGAACACAATGTGCAGAGGTAGTGATTTGACGGACGTTCAAAAAGGAATGATCATCGGCTACCGCGCCAAAGGTGGAAGCATCGCACAAACAGCAGACTTCCTGGGCTGTTCGCGAGGTGCTGTAGGAAGGGTGTACCAAGAATGAACCCCTGTCACAACAGTGGAGCCCCAAAGGCCATCGACCCCAGAGGAGAACGTCGCCTCCGTCGACTGGTAAAGGGCAATCGACGCGCAACAGTGCAGCAATGGAACACGCAAATGAACGCTAGGGCACCCAGGTACGTGTCCCCGATAACAGTACAGTGAACCCTCTTACACATGGGTCTCCGGAGTACGCTGTGTCAAGACGCCCATGTTAACCCAGGTCCGTCTGCAACGACGCCTGCAATTTGCATGGAACTACTTTCATTGGAGAGTGGAAGAGTGGAAAAAGGTTGCCTTCTCCGATGAATCGAGGTTTCTATTCCACAGAAGTGACAATCGGTGGCGGATACGGCGTCAGACACACGATAACCAACACCCGGACACTTTTGTCGGTCAAACACAGGCCGGCTGTGGCAGTGTGCATGTCTGGGGGATGTTTTCCTGGTGTGACTCGGGACAGCTGGGCCTCTAGTTCCAGTGAGGGAGAGATCCATTTCGTAAGACAAATACACCATCTATGCCTCACACGGGCTTTGAACCCATTTCGGACGAAGCCAGAATGTCCATTTCGGACGAATGAGTGATTCGGACGAAACCAGAATGTCCCATTTCGGACGAATGGGTGATTCGGACGAAGCCAGTGATTCGTGTCACTTGGCCATCGAGGCAGCACGTTGTTCTGATAACAAGTGTTAGCAAAAGGAATCACCATTATCTGTGTGAAATGATGTAAGACGCCCTACTGTAGGGAGGGATTCTAGTAAGTACGGGTGCCATTTACGAGTTTGAGTCAATAATAATGATAAATGAATTAATTTTAACGTCAGGTATGGAGTTAGCATACATTATGTATACGCAGAGACACCGGGCGTCTAAAAAGTTAAGAACTCACGTGACCTGACTGTTTAATCTCATCCCTGGAATGTGAACATTCAGATAAGATACGAGCATGATTGCTCATAATGACACACAAGTGATTGCTGCTGTAAGTAAATAGAAAGGCAGTATTGTATTTACATCACAGGAGGGTAGGTTCTCCGTTCGCAGAGATTACAGCAGCCACCCGTCGAGGTGAACTGTCCTAAAGTCCATGGAGTATGGAGAGCACGATGTTCCTTCATTTCGCCTTGAGTACATCGACCAACTCTGTCAGTGAAGAAGGTCGTGTTGGTGAAAACCTCACCTGGCATTCAAATTAATCCCATAGCTGTTCAGCGGGATTGAGGTCCGGGCTCTGAGCAGGCCAGTCTATCAGCGAGACCTAATTTTCCTCATACCACTCCATTGTAGCCCTGGAAACATGACAAGCGGCACTTTGTCCTGGAAGAAACAATCGTCGTGTCCGTGGAACTGCCCCAACGTTGGGAGCATTGAGTTATCCAGGATATCTCTGTACAGCACAAGGTTTATGTTGCCATGAATAACAACCAGTGGACCCACACAGTACCAGCTTAAACAGCCCCATACCATAACTCCACAGCCTCCGTACTTCACAGTCGGCACCGTACACTTCGTGAAGCGGACATTCTCCAGGTAACCGGCTAACCCAGACACGTCCATCCGATCGGAATAATGTGAAGCGGGATTCGTCGCTCCATAGCACCTGCCACCATTGTTCCTATGTCCAAAATGGTGTTCGTGATGAAAATTTATGGGCGGCTGCTCGGCCATGACACCCGAGTTCATGGGCATCTATTCGAAGTGTCTTGGTGGAAACCATAACATCTTTGGCCATCTGGAACTCATGTGCTATGGCGTGCATTGGTCTTTTCCTGATCTCCCTTTGCAGCACCCCCGGTCACTGGGTTGCAGTTTCGTGGGTCTTTCAACGCAAGGTGAATTCCTGCGATGTCCTGTCTTCTTCCACTTGTTGATGACAAAGGCCACAGTCGATTTATCGACCTGTCTGACATCAACAATGATTCTTATGTTCATATCTCCGATTGAGCAGCCTATTATAACGCCCTTTTAAAACTCGGAGAGCTCTCTCCTGCTAGCAATTTTATCAGCGATTGATCTGAGCGTCGTACTCCCGTAGCCGTTTCTATACCTTATCGACCATGTGTCTACTGCAAGAGCTCACCATTGCACTTGCGTGGATGTGACCAATCACTTTTGTTTGTATGCTGTGCCTTCCAGACTACATCGTCCCATCAGTGAAGTTTGGTGGAGGCTGCGTGATGTTGGGGAGCTGTGTTTCGTGGTTCCGCTTGGGCCCATTAATCATTTTGGATAAAACAGTGGATGCTGAGCTCTACCCAGACATAAAACAGTGGATGCTGAGCTCTACCCAGACATAAATCAGTGGATGCTGAGCTCTACCCAGACATAAAACAGTGGATGCTGAGCTCTAACCTGACAAAAAAAAATTGGATGCTGAGCTCTACCCAGACATAAAACAGTGGATGCTGAGCTTTACCCAGACATAAAAAATTGGATGCTGAGCTCTACCCAGACATAAAACAGTGAATGCTGAGCTCTACCCAGACATAAAACAGTGGATGCTGAGCTCTACCCAGACATAAAACAGTGGATGCTGAGCTCTACCCAGACATAAAACAGTGGATACTGAGCTCTACCCAGACATAAATCAGTGGATGCTGAGCTCTAACCTGACAAAAAAAATTGGATGCTGAGCTCTACCCAGACATAAAACAGTGAATGCTGAGCTCTACCCAGACATAAAACAGTGGATGCTGAGCTCTACCCAGACATAAAACAGTGGATACTGAGCTCTACCCAGACAAAAAGATTGGATGCTGAGCTCTACCCAGACATAAAACAGTGGATGCTGAGCTCTACCCAGACAAAAAAAATGGATGCTGAGTTCTACCCAGACATAAAACAGTGAATGCTGAGCTCTACCCTGACAAAAAAATTGGATGCTGAGCTCTACCCAGACATAAAACAGTGGATACTGAGCTCTACCCAGACAAAAAAGATTGGATGCTGAGCTCTACCCAGACATAAAACAGTGGATGCTGAGCTCTACCCAGACAAAAAATTGGATGCTGAGTTCTACCCAGACATAAAACAGTGGATGCTGAGCTCTACCCAGACATAAAACAGTGGATACTGAGCTCTACCCAGACAAAAAAGATTGGATGCTGAGCTCTACCCAGACATAAAACAGTGGATGCTGAGCTCTACCCAGACATAAAACAGTGAATGCTGAGCTCTACCCAGACATAAAACAGTAGATGCTGAGCTCTACCCAGACGTAAAACAGTGGATACTGAGCTCTACCCAGACATAAAACAGTGGATGCTGATCTCTACCCTGACAAAAAAATTGGATGCTGAGCTCTACCCAGACATAAAACAGTGGATGCTGAGCTCTACCCAGACATAAAACAGTGGATGCTGAGCTCTACCCAGACATAAAACAGTGGATGCTGAGCTCTACACAGATATCTTGGACAATTATGCACCACAAACGCTGTGGCAGTACTTTTGGGAAGGCGTGTATCTCTATCATCTACACAATACAACATGTCATACTACTCGCGTCGTTACAGATTAGTGGGGATATAAGCGTCGAAAAGTTGGACTGCCCAACCCAGAGCCCTAACCTGAACCCCACAGAGAGTTTTTGCTTTATCGTCGGGTGCGTGACAGAAAAGATCGATCAACAAACAAACCTTAACTGGCCACTGAAGGTTGAATGGCGGAATACATCGGCCGACATTTACAAAAATCTGGTGGAGAGTAAGACTGCAAGCGGTCATGAGAATCACAAAAAGTTTTCAGGTACACAATATTAAATTTTCTGTAAATAAAGATTATGCGTAGTCATATAGGTTTGCGGATATTAATAGTAGGGCAGTGTATATGATCTTCCAAAAATATTTATTTTTTTAGATTTTCTTTCCATGTAACTATGAAGTCTTCCGTAGCACTGCTAAGGCCTTTCCACATGAACTTTTCTGTGTCAACTTCATTCTTTTTTCGCACAAAACCTTATACAAGTACGTCGCTACTTCGTATTTGCCCGAAAACCTGTGGCATGACAGGTAGTCAAAAATGAGGGCTTCTGGCTAATTGTCTGACAAAATGTCGTGTATTACTGCATTGGATGGGAGCTAATATGTTCAAACGTTTTTGCTTCCCACGGTTAAAAATTTTTTTAGTTGTTAAATAAAAAAAAACTAAACTGCCGGAATGTTATGCCTGTGCGTCAGTTTTCACAGTTCCTTCGGGTGGGAACCTCTTCCCACTTTTGAAATCTTTCCATGGCACGCAACCGTAGAACCATGCTGGAGTGATTCACTCCTAACTGTTGTATTGTTAGTTCTGTGGTAGACTGGGTGGTATCTTCGTTCAAAAGAGCTTGTAAATGTGCGCTCTGCATGTCCGTCGACCGCCTGCTACTTTTCTTGTCCTCCAGGTTGCAATCACCACTTACTTCTGAACCACCAACGACATAATGCTAGCCTACTCAAAGTCTTGTACATCACTTTCTATACATTTCCGCCATTTTTGAACCCATTGGTAAAATCCATTTTGGAAAAATTCTTGAGGCTGTCATTTCACCCATGAGTTCACAGCCAGTTTAACGTCTGCCACATCGTCAAAACATTCCCCACGAAGGGTGTTTTTCAAAGGGGCAAACAGGAAAAAGTCTGAATGGGCCAAATCAGGGCTGTAGGGTTGTTGGGGCATCACCGTCCACCCCATTTTGGTAATAGCCTATGAAGTCTCCATTGAGGTGTGGGGACGTGGGTTATCATGGTGTAAAACAACACTAGGAAGTGGAATGTCACGTCTTTTCCTTCTCATAGCTGTGTTTAGCTTCTTCAATGTCTGCACATAGTGAGCACAGTTTATTGTTTTGAATTTGACTGATTTCTGTTCAAGGAAATCAGTCAAATTCAAAATGACACCACGTTTGTCTCAGAAAATTGTCACTATCACCTCCCGTGCAGAACGAGTTGTTTTCACCTTTTTCTGTCGAGGTAAAGATGTGTGGAGCCATTCCATTGACGCACGTTTTGTTTCTGGGTCATGAAAGAACACCCAGGTTTAATCCCCCGTCACAACATTAGAGAAAAACATATCGCCCTGCCTCTCATAACAGTCTAAGAGGTTCCGGTACATGTCCACCCTTTGCTCACGTTGTTCACGGGTTAGGTTTGTTGGGATCCACTTTGAACAAATTTTTCTGTAGCCCAGATCCCCAATTAATATTTCATAGCACTATGACCACAAAGAATTGCATCACACAATTCCTGGATGGTGATACGACGATCAGCTGTGATGAGGTCTTTCACTCGTTGCCTGTTGGTATCTGTCACTGCAGTTACGGGTCTTCCACTCCGTTGCTTGTCCGACACTGAACTTTCGTCCTCTCGAAACCTCTTCATCCATTTTCGGACATAACTGATATCGATTGTGGCAGCTCCATACACCGTCAGGAGTCTTCTGTGAATTTCTGGAGCCTCACGTCCCTCTTTTTCCAGGAATTCAATTACGGCTCGTCACGTTTCCCTGTGATTCCGAAAAAAATGTGTTCCCACATTGGTAACATATCATAGTAGATGTCAGTGCAATTTCATTAAAATCACTTCAAAATTTCAAAAGTTATTAAGAAGAAGGCATTACTTTCAAGATATCCTATGTACCATGTACCCCCAGTAGAAATTTTCGGGTGGCATTACCAAATATAATAAAACAATTTCAGTAAATTTATGTGTTTGGTGCAACAAGAAATAAAGAATATCCCTCATGTACTTATTTTCTTTCTGTGTTTATCCTTTTTGCCGCAGACATCAGCAATTCAAAGTCCTCAGATGGTTCTGTCAACTCCGATAAACGTGACACCTTCCAGCAGCCCCAGCAATGGCAATGTTTCGAATGCCTCTGGAGTAACCCTCAACAGTAGTGGCGAAGAAGTGAGACAAGATTCTTCGCCTGAATTTCCAAGGTAACTGAAGTACTGTTTTATTTTTTAAAGAGTAATTTAGTTAATTTATAAATTGCTAAGTAAGCCCTATCATGCCACCTATTGGGATCAGCTTGAGATTGATGGAAATCCCCTGATTATCAGGTAACATTTCGAACAAGGCTGTCGAGAAAAAATGCTTTTAATAAAAATTAAATTTGTTACGTATAACCTACAGGAGTTGTTCAGAATAATGGAAACACCTTGAAACAATAGGTGCTGTGCACCTAATATGGTGTGGGAGCACCCTTGCCTTTCAAAACTGCTTGCATCCTCCTTGGAATGGACGCATACAAGTCCTGGATGGTGGTAAGTGGTATGTTGTACCATTCTTCCTGCAGAAGCTGCTACATTTCCTAGAGAGACGCCGGGGGAGGATAACAAGATCTCACTCTGTTTTCCAAAACAGACCACAGGGGTTCAATGATGTTTAAGTCCGGTGATTGTGCAGGCCAGAGAAGGTGTGCAACTTCATCCTCATGTTCCTCAAACCATGATTGAACAGTTCGACTTCTGTGAATCGGGGCATTATCATCTTGAAAGGTGCAATCCCCTGACGGAAACAGTGTCTGCGCCATTGAATGCACATGGTCGGCCAAAGGAGTGACATAGTCACCACTAGTGATCCGTCCGTATAAGGTGATAATGGGATCTGCAGCAAACCACGTGATCATGGCCCAAACCATTATGGAACCGCCCCCATGTTTCACTGTAGGAAGGAGACAGTCTGGGTTGTAGGCTTCTGCGGGGGTTCTCCACACGTAAACCCGTTATGTAATGGAGAATAGTGAGAAATTTGATTCATCGAAAAACAAGACATGTTTCCAGTGATCCGCAGTCCACGTTTTATGTTCCTGCCACCACGGAAGTCTCCGTTTCATATCCACCTGTGACACCAGGGCTTCTGCAATCGCAGCTCTACCGTACATATTGTGCTTATGCAACTCCCTTCGTACGGTATGGGTCAACACTGGGTTTTGGAGATGTGCATTAAGTTCAGCAGTCACTTTCGTCGTTGTGGCTTTCTCTTTGCGGTCACAATCCTCTTTAATGTCCTCCTGTCTCTCGCAGTGAGTTTGATTTTCCTTCCACAGTTGTGTCTCACAGATGATGTTGTGCCGTGAACATTGTAAGCTGTCATGACCTTCGACACAGTACCTCTCGATATCCACAATACCTGTGCCACTGTGGTTACCAACACACCAACCGGACGGGCTCCTACAATCTGCCCTCTTTGAAACTCCGACAGGTCACTCATTGTGCCTTCACCTGGAACGAAATTATGCAAACACCGATTTACAATGCAATCACACAGACCCTTGAGACTATAAGAAACACTTTTTTACAAAAGAAATTGTAACTACATGTTCGTTAAACTCAAAAAGCAGTGCATACCAAAGTCACTGTTTTCAGCGAGGTGTTTCCATTATTTTGGACAACCCCGGTATCTGCAGTTATCATCAGAAAATTATTAAAATGAGAATATGGAATCTCAAACCTTCGGGAGGTTTTTCTCCAAATTTTGAGCCCAAGTAAGCGATGCTCATCGCTCTTGTACGCTTGTATGTTCTTATAAATGACAATTGCTCTACCTTTTCCCTAAGTTAAAGGAATTTGGAAACTGAGTCTATGAAACAGATAATAAACGTAATGTATTGAAGTTCCATATTTTTGAAATGTGATATATACACACGGTCGTATCAGAATAATATGACCACCTACCTAATAATGGGGATAACCACCCTTGGCCCCCCGATGACAACGGCAAGGCTGTGTGGCATGAACGCAATGAGACCCTGAAAGGTTGCCCGAGGCACATGTGCCCATTCGGACCTCATTAGGGCACGGAGGTTTTGAAGATGACGTTGTTGTGGTCGGCACGTCGAACCTGTCAATCCAAATAGTCCCGCAAGTGCTCTATGGGATTGAGGTCGGGCAACTTCGACGGGCTAGAGAGAACGGAGGCATCACTTTTGTGTTTCTGGAACCAATCACGCACCCCCTTAGCGACATGGCGTAGCGCATTGTCCTGTTAGTAGACACCATCACCACCAGGGTAAGCGTCCAACATGAAGGGATGCATTTGGTCAGCGAGGATGAACAGGTAGCCATTGGCGTTTAGGGACTCATCCAGTGGTACTAGCGGTCCCGGGTCATACCAGGAAAACATTGCCCAGACATGCACACTGCCACCGCAGGCCTGTACTTGACCGACAAGCGTGTCCGGGTGTTGGCTCTCGTGTGTCTGACGTCATATCCGCCACCGCTCGTCACTTCTGTGGAGTAGAAACCTCAATTCGTCGGAGAAGTCAACCTTTTCTTACTCTTCCACTGTCCAATAACGTTAGTCCCCTACGAACTACAAGCGTCGCTGCCAGTGGACCTTGGTTAACATGGGCCCCTTTACGCAGCGTCGACTCCGGAGACCCATGCGTAACAGAGTTCGCTCTACTGTTATCGGGGACACGTACCTTAGTGTTCCAGCGTTCATTTGCGTGGTCAATTGCTGCACTGTAGCGCGTCGATTGCCCTTTACCAGTCGACGGAGGCAACGTTCTCCTCTGGGGTCGATGGCCTTTGGGGCTCCACAGTTATGACGTCATGAGGTACTCCATGTGTCAGCGGTCCATTCTTGGTACAGCCTTACTACAGCACCTTGAAAACAGCCCACGAAGTCTGCTGTTTCTGAGATGCTTTCACCGTTGGCGCGGTAGCTGCTGATCATACCTTTTTGAATATCCGTCAAATCACTACCTCTGCCCACTGTGCTCACGTAACGGACTATAGCTCATCTGTCCTGGCCAGTCGCTTATATCTACGTGTGGTCGACCTTGTCACGTGTATTCTGTGAAGCGCCTGGGCGGGTACACTGTGATTCCGGGGTTGATCATGTTATTCTGATACGACAGTGTAAATTATAATGCATTTGAGTTTTCTACTGCGGGTTATAGAAAGAGAGAGAGAGAGAGAGACAGAGAGAGAGAGAGAGAGAGAGGGAGAGAGAGAGAGAGAGAGAGAGAGAGAGAGAGAGCTAATGTGCTGCCGACATACGTGGTGCGTTTAACGTATCGCCCCCCCCCTCTCCGTAATTCATTTCCCATTGTGGTGATAATTTATTTTATTTTTTCCTGTGAGCTACTAATGTACATCATTTGTTTTTCAGCGCCAGTTTATTAAATAAAAGTGTGCTTACAGTATATGTAGTGCGATGAAAAAGTTCCGATACTGGGTACGTAGCGCACCAACACATGTCAGCACGCAGATGCGCGAGCAGCGGTTGAGGACAGTGACTTTCATGAGTCATTTTGCCGAGTGGCGTCGTTCTGTGAACATCGGAAGCTGTGCTACACGATATTTGGTGACCACTTGCAGAACACAGCTGCGATTTCTGTATGGACTGCAAACTAGAGCAGCAAGTGAACATCAAATTCTGCGTCAAACTCGGCAAATCGGGAACGGAGACGCACGAAATGTTGCGGCAGGCTTATGGCAATGAAGCAATGAGTCGTGCGAGGCGTTTTGTGCTGCAGAACGGCTCTGGAAGACGATGAGAGGTCACGAGCAAAACCTCCGAAAATGTGGACAAAATTAGGGAATTGGTTCATGAGGATCGTCGGAGAACCATTCAAGACATTGCTACCATCGTCAATGTGTCATACGGAACAGTACAAAAAATTCCGACGTCAGTTTTGAACGTGCACAGCGATGCTGCAAAGTTTGTGCCAAAGATTCTGAACCCCGAACAGAAGGCGCTCCGTGTCGAACTCTGTCAAGATCTTCGTCAGCAGGTGGTGAATGAACCAACGTTCCTGTCGCGGGTCATCACTGGGGACGAGACTTGGGTCAACGGTTACGACCCGGAGACCAAACAACAGTCATCGCAGTGGAAGAGCCCGGCATCTCCACGACCGAAGAAGGCCCGACAGGTCCGGAGCGCAACCCAAAACGTGCTCGTCGTGTTCTTCGACATTCGTGGGGTTGTGCACCGTGAATTCGTCCCCCAGGGGCAGACCGTCACCACCCTTTTTTATTGCAATGTTCTGCGGCGTCTTAGGGAGGACATTCGCCGCAAACGACCTGAAATGTGGCGCAAGGGCGATTTCCTACTCTATCACGACAATGCAGCAGCTCAGAGAGCGTTACCAACACGCCAGTTTTGCAGCCGCAACAGTATGATTACCCTTCCTCATTCGCCTTACCCGCCGGATTTGGCCCCCGTGCGACTTCTTTCTGTTCTCGAAGATAAAGCTGAAGCTCCAGGGTCATCATTTTGAAACCGTAGACGAGATCCAGCGCGAATCGCAGACGGTGTTTGACACGATTCGCGAACAGGACTTCCAGGGAGCGTTCCAACAGTGGCAAAAACGCTGGCAGCGGTGTATCTCTGCACAAGGAGACTACTTTGAGGGAGATCATAGCCAGACTTAAGTAACACGATTCGCGAATAGGACTTCCAGGGAGCGTTCCAACAGTGGCAAAAACGCTGGCAGCGGTGTATCGCTGCCCAAGGAGACTACTTTGAGGGAGATCATAGCCAGACTTAAGTAACACGATTCGCGAAGAGGACTTCCAAGGAGCGTTCCAACAGTGGCAAAAACGCTGGCAGCGGTGTATCTCTGCCCAAGGAGACTACTTTGAGGGAGATCATAGCCAGACTTAAGTAACACGATTCGCGAACAGGACTTACAAGGAGCGTTCCAACAGTGGCAAAAACGCTGGCAGCGGTGTATCTCTGCACAAGGAGACTACTTTGAGGGAGATCATAGCCAGACTTAAGTAACACGATTCGCGAATAGGACTTCCAGGGAGCGTTCCAACAGTGGCAAAAACGCTGGCAGCGGTGTATCGCTGCCCAAGGAGACTACTTTGAGGGAGATCATAGCCAGACTTAAGTAACACGATTTGCGAAGAGGACTTCCAAGGAGCGTTCCAACAGTGGCAAAAACGCTGGCAGCGGTGTATCTCTGCCCAAGGAGACTACTTTGAGGGAGATCATAGCCAGACTTAAGTAACACGATTCGCGAACAGGACTTCCAGGGAGCGTTCCAACAGTGGCAAAAACGCTGGCAGCGGTGTATCGCTGCCCAAGGAGACTACTTTGAGGGAGATCATAGCCAGACTTAAGTAACACGATTCGCGAAGAGGACTTCCAGGGAGCGTTCCAACAGTGGCAAAAACGCTGGCAGCGGTTTTTCGCTGCCCAAGGAGACTACTTTGAGGGAGATCATAGCCAGACTTAAGTAACACGATGCGCGAACAGGACTTCCAGGGAGCGTTCCAACAGTGGCAAAAACGCTGGCAGCGGTGTATCTCTGCCCAAGGAGACTACTTTGAGGGAGATCATAGCCAGACTTAAGTAACACGATTCGCGAACAGGACTTCCAGGGAGCGTTCCAACAGTGGCAAAAACGCTGGCAGCGGTGTATCGCTGCCCAAGGAGACTACTTTGAGGGAGATCATAGCCAGACTTAAGTAACACGATTCGCGAAGAGGACTTCCAGGGAGCGTTCCAACAGTGGCAAAAACGCTGGCAGCGGTTTTTCGCTGCCCAAGAAGACTACTTTGAGAGAGATCAGAGCCAGACTTAAGTAACGAAAGTACTTTGTTGTATATCGGCTTAGTCTCGGAACTTTTTGATCGGACCTCGTATTTTATATTCGTATTAAAAGAAACAACAGAAAGACATTTGCATTGTAATGTCTTAATGTAATTCAGGACGTTTTGTGTACTATTATATTAAAACACCATTCATATTAAACTAAGACGCTTGTATTATGACTTAACGATCTCAAAGATTAATAAATAAGAAATATCAAGAAATATAACTTACAACAATTTATTTGCTTCCTGATTGTCGAAGTTGTGACGTATGAGGCAAATCTTATAATTGAATTATGCCGGCAGGCTTATCGCTGTTTAGACAGTGAAACAGCGATAAGCCTGCCGGCATAATTCAATTATAAGAATAGCCGCTCTGGAGTAGGAATATTCGAATTCTATTAAGTAGGAATCACAATTCCCCTTTTCACCGAGATTCGTTGTTATCACACTATGACATTGAAAGATAAGACTACTTCAATATCTCGATCATCAAGGTAGCGTGCGTCAAAATGTACAATCAATAAAGCATCATTCGTTGTACTACCACCACACTCACTCTTTACTTTACTCTGGAGTGGCTTTTTCTATTTACCTTTAACTCTGCCAATTGTTGCCAAAACATATAAGGAAATTTGGGAAAGTGACGTGCTGTTAAGTAGGAAAATCTAGCGGAGAAGCACGTATGCGTCCATTTCAATGAGACTTCAGGCGGTTTTGAATGGTAAAGGTGGTCCCACACCCTATTAGGTATGTGCTGTTTAGGAGAAAAATCTAACGGAGATCTGCACCTCTATAGAAGGATGAAGATACATAAGTTCTTCTGCACCTGTACATAAGGATGAAAGGCGGCAGTTGGACTTATGGCTCTGAAGATGTGTAAATTTCGGGGTCTATAAAACTAACGGTTTGGTTTCCATACTATCTACATACGGAATCTGCAGCTTGGCCTAAGAAAAGCCACAAATAATCTTCCTTAACAGAAGAAGGGTCAGTTCATTCTAGCATTGCTGAATACTCCTCACAGCAGCAAAGCAACTAGGGAACCATCTCCATGTTCTCCAAAATCCATCAAAGATGAGGAAAAGATTAACTTTTAAGTAATATTAATACTGCGCTAAAATTACAGCCAACGTAACCTTGAGATCTATGTATATTTAAACTGAAGACCGCAGAGTTTTTTTGTTTGTTTTTTTTTTTGTTTGGAGGTTTAACAATTATCGTGAGCAATTCAATGGGATTACTATAAGACCATTACTAAGAAATACTTAGTAACAGACGGGCTCCTTACTAAGCTGTCACCTGTCCATAATTTAGGGTCACTGTTTCCAGGGAAGGGAGAGAGCCAGAGTTGTAAGACAAAACACAAGATCCTTGCCTCCCTGTTATTCGAACTCATCTCGGACGAATCGTCTGAATGACAACTATGGGCTTTTCTCTACTTGATATCCTAGTATTTCACACATGATGTGCCAAAGGTGCTGCATCGTTTTGAGAAAAAATCTTACGGGGTAGAATAAAAGTAAAATCCTGCTTCCAGTCATCACCGACATACGAGTATATAATCCTTTTAATGTGTGCATTTTCTAGACATGAGTAATTTGAAAACGTTTTACAATGAACTATCTCTTTTAACACAGAGCCTCTACATTTTCTCTTTGAAACAGGACTCCGTTTAACACTCCTAACTCCGCCGAAGTCGATGTTGGAAACGTACAGAGGGTGATCGCTCCTGACGGACATCAGTTAGCACAGTATGTTAGCCATATGGAGAATAATATGAGATATTACGTGCCTTTCAGTGTCAGAGAAGATCACAATCAAAAAGAACGTGAAAGGAGGTAAGCAGAAGTCTTCTCACCCAGACAGTCTATTCTCAGTTAAGTTATCATTCGTTTTAAACATTTAAATAGCATTTTAAGTCTTCGGTTGTTAAATTTCATGTGATATCTTACGAGCAGTGGCAAGACTAACACAACATCCCCCCCCCCCCCCCGTCCCCGCAAGATTTACTTTAGTACCCTTATACAAAGTAATTTTCCCAGGATTTCGAGCAAAAAGGAGGATGCATTTTTCGCGGTGCGGGTGCGTGTGTGAGTGGTGGTTGGGATGTGGGGGTGAGAGGTTAGGAAGTCAGGGAGAGTGTATGCAAAAGTAATGTTGGTACCTGTAGCCCTGTAGTTTTAACTTTTTAAGTAATATATTTGACAGTACGTGTAATTGCTTAGTCCAAAACTAAAATAAATCACTTGAAGAAATCACCCTCTTACACATGGCAGATCTGCGGCTGCTGTGAATAAATGTTGACGTCTATCGTGCACGTAATCCTAGGTAACTGACTGTTTTCCCACATCCTCCACGGGGAATCCCACTGTGGCCTCGCGCTTTTCCTCAGCAGCGCAGAGATAGGGCGATTGGAGAGCGATCGTATTACAACCCGGAATCAAAGAGCCGAACACTTTCAATCTGTAGGACATTCAGTGTTTTAAAAGTCAAACTAGGTATTTATTTAGGCAAAACTAAATATATCTTAAAGCAAAACATGCATCTTTAGGCTAATTATTGTGAGTGTTCGAATATTTTCATAAAACTATAACTGGCAGCTGCATTACGCCCCTCCGTCACCAGCGCCCCTCTCCCCGCAGCTTCGGGGGCTGCGGGAAAGGGGTAGTTACGCCACTGTTAACGAGGGAGTACGCAAAACAATTTCGTATAAGAGATAACCTAATCTTTAATGCATGGTAATATTTTTAAGGTATTCTCTTTGAGACTTCATACGAGATGTGGCTATGATACAGAAAGACTGATTTAATATTAAAAAAAAAACATCCATATATGTATATATACACTATCTACCAACAAGTAATTGGACACCCCTGCAATCGACGATATCTGCGGTCCTGACACACGTCACGGCCGCCACCGTTAAATATCGTGTGAGAAACAACAACGCAACCAGTCGCATGCAAGATGCCACGCAGTTCGGAGCTCTCTGATTAAGAGAAAGGCCTAATCGTCGGGTATCACAGAAATGGCCGATCCATACGTGGCATATCCAGCGAGTTGAAGTAGGCAAAATCGACAGTGGCCTACGTGATTGGCAAGTGGAAGGTGAGAGGTGACTGTCGGAATGTGCCCCTACCCGGCAGACCCACAAAACTGGGAGTTACAGACCGATGGGTGCTGGCCAGAGAAATTCGGAAGAACCACACAACATCGATGGGCCACATCCGCGAGGAGTTTCAACAGGCATCCCGGAGTGTTCTTTCGATGAATACCATCCCTAAGGAAGCCCATCTGCTTGGTTATCATGGACGTGCTGCCGCCCACAAGCCTTTGATCACTAAGTCCAATAGCGCTGCTCGGCTGACGTGGTGCAAAGAACGTCTACAGTGGACCGTTGAACAGTGGAAACAGGTTCTCTGGAGCGACGAATCAAGGTTCGCCCTCTACCGTTCGGAAGGAGGGTCTGGGTTTGGCGTCTACCTGGAGAACGCCTCCTTCCGGAATGTATTATGCCAACTGCGAAGTTCGGCGGCGGTGGAATTATGCTATGGGGGGGGGGTTCTCCTGGTATGGCCCGGGACCCTTGGTCACAATTCCTGGTAGACTCAACGCCGAGACCTACTGCACCATTTTGGATGACCATGCGCTTCCTACGTTGTGGCAGTTTTACGGGGTGGACTCCTGTTACTTTCAGGATGACAATGCCACCTGTCATGTTGCGAGGTCCACCATGGCTTGGTATGGTGACAATGGGGTTAATCGAATGAACTGGCCTGCGCACAGACCGGACCTTAACCCTATCGAGCTCCTCTGGGACGAGTTAGAGCGTCGACTTAATGGGTGCCCCCACCGTCCGAAATCGGTGAAGGAACTCACCTGTATTCTCCAAGCCGAGCGGAAGAAAATACCGCTAGCCGTCGTAGAACGCCTGCTTGAGAGTATGCCCCGGAGGGTCGCAGCTGTAATCGCCGCTCGTGGAGGCTCCACCAACTATTGAAGGTGAATAAATATCGTTTTCCTTTGCTATCACATGTGTCCAATTACTTGTTGGTAGATAGTGTATATATATGAGTGTTGGATTGTGTTTCTTATTTTATTTATCATGCTATTTCTTTGGATCAACAGCAATGCGCCTTCCTCGACTTTTAGCTAATTTTAGCCTTTTAATTATTTCCGTCTTTTAATATTTTGTCTTGGTTCGTTATGGGTTGGAGATGTTTTGACATGTACCTTTCGTTATTGGGAACAGTGGTTTTGCATTTATGATATGGATTGTCTATTTCGCAACTTTTTTTTTATTTATAATACCATTTGGCTTGCACCTTTTTTTGTCTGTCTTTCTTCATGTTTGTGCCTGCTTAGTAATTATATATCATCATCATCATCATCATCATCATCATCATCATCCATCATTATCAATCCACTGCTGGATGAAGGTCTCCCCAAATTTCTTCCACAATTGTCTGTCTTGGGTCGGTCTCCTCCACGTCGCTCCAGCATACTTTCGAATTTCATCCTTCCATCTCCCATGGGGTCTTCTGGGTCTTTTCCTGTCCCTCGGAATACAGTCTAAAATATCGGTTGTCCATCGGTTGTCCATTCTTCTGGCAACAAGTCCAGCCCATTGCCATTTCAGTGATTTCACTCTGGTCATGATGTCGTCCACTCCTGTCATTTTCCTTATCTACAAGTTCCTCTTCTTATCTTTCCTGGTTACACCAAGCATGCATCTCTCCGTGCTGCTTTGAGTTGTCTGCAGTCTTTGTATGCCTCTTCTAGTTAAGGTCCATGTCTTGGCTGTGTACGTAAGCACTGGCAGGATGCAATGATTAAACACTTTACTTTTAAGACATACTGGCATACTGCTCTTAAAAATTGTACTGTTTTTTCCAAAAGCTCTCCATCCAAGTTTTATACGTCGATTAATTTCTTCATCAGTGTGACCCTCACTCGATATCTGTTGCCCAAGATAAATGAATTGGTTGTCTGAAGCTTTTCTCCATCAATCGATAAATCTTTGTTTCGTGTAAAAGCATTGTACATTACTTTTGTTTTGTCTTCTGAAAGTTCATTTTTAATCCTACTTCTTTACTCTTGTCAGCAAGTTCTTGGGTCATACTCTGCAGCTCTGAAGGGTAAGTTGCAAAGATGAGTACGTCATCAGCAAAACGAAGGTGGGTTAAGTAATCTGCATTAATCTTTATATAACCCTTTGTTTTCCCAGTTCAATGACTGAAAGATATTTTGCAATGCGGCGTTAAAGAGCTTGGGAGATATGGTGTCACCTTGTCTCACTCCCTTGCCAATTCTTATTTGTGCTGTATCCTCAAATATCCGAACCTTTGCACTTGCATTTTCATAGATGTTATTAATAATGCTAATGTATGCATCTTCAATACCGCAGGATTTCAAAGCCATTGTTACTGCTGATGGTTTCACGGAATCGAAGGCCTTTTCATAGTCAATAAAAGCCATGCATAATGGGAGATCATATTTTCTTGTTCTTTCAATTAGTTCTCTCAGTACATGAATATGATCTAGCCGCCACGGTGGCGCAGTGGTCTAAGACGCTGGCCTATGATCATTCGTCCGTAAGGGGTCCGGGTTCGAATCCCGGTGAGGCATGGATGTTGCGTTTGTCTTACGGCACTGGCTCTCTCCCTTCCCTGGAACCAGTGACCCTAAATTAGGGACGGGCGACTGCTTAGACCATTGAGTTGCTCACGGTGGTCGTTAAACTTCCAATCCAAAAAAAAAAAAAAAAAAAGAATATCATCTATAGTGCTGTAGCCACTCCTGAATCCATCTTGTTTTCTTGGTTGGGCCATTTCCAGTGTTACCCTCAAGCGATGTGAAAGAACCTTAGTGAAGATTTTATAAACCACTGAAAGGAGGCTGATGGGCCTGTAGTTCCTGAGATCCTCAACGTCACCTTTTTTATGGAGCAAGATCATTGTAGCATTGTTCCAATTCTCAGAAATCTTCCCTTCATTAAGACATCTGGTGAAAACTTGGGCGAGTGTAGTTTCGATTTCTCCACTTATTTCTTGTATAATGTCCACGGTAATTCCATCTTCTCCTGGAGCTCTTTCCCGTTTCGTGATCTTAATTGCATATGTAACTTCTGCTGGGAGGATTGGAGGGACTTTGGCACTGGTACCTGTCGTAATGTCTGGAATAGATGTATCATCCCTTTCATATAGTTTTGAATAGAAATCTTTCACACTTGTCCAAATTTCACTTCTATTTCTTGTTACAGTACCATCTTCTTTTCTCAGAGCCATAATCTGTTTTATTCCTTTACTGAGATGTATTTTTGCTCTCTACAGGCTCTGGTTGTTTTCAATTGCTTTCCTCACTATTTCACAATTGAATTTCCTTATGTCTCCAGTAATACCTTTTCGAACTGTCTTGCATTGCTCTATATATTCCACGTTGGAAGTTACGTCTTTATTTGTCCTCATCTCCCTTCTCTTTTGCATCAACATTTTTGTTTTTCCTGAAATTTTCTTCATATGTAACTTGTTCTTAGTACCTCCTATTTTTGTTGCTGTTTCCATAAGAGCCTAGGTGAGTTCTCTGTTAACTTCAAAAATATCCAGTTTTTCCGATGTTAGGCCTTCTAAAGCAGAGAATTTGTTCCTCAGTTCAAACTTGAAGGTATTTTGATGTTTTTTAAGGTTGGTTATGTCAATACAATTTGTTTGTCTTATGAGCTTGCCACGTTCGAGTTTAGTGTTGAGGTGCATCTTACATCTCACCAATCTATGGTCACTACCTGTGTTGAACTTGTTTAGCACACTGCAGTCTTTGATGCCGAATTTTTTGTTGCACATAATAAAATCAATTTCACTTGTCGTCTTATTCAGGTGTCTCCATGTCCATTTCCTGTGTGGCTTTTCCTTGAAAACGCCACACAGGAAATGGACGTGGAGACATCCGAAACCTTTCTGCTTCTGCAATTCTACGAGAATATTTCCACGTTGATTTCTGTTCCCGTAACCGAATTAACCAATCGAAGTTTCATTCTGCTGCTGTTGCCCTACTTTTGCATTGAAATCACCCATAATGATCTTCGACTCATCAGAAATATGCTGCGATGGAAGCACACTTCGTTATATGAAATGTTATCGTCATTGCTACAAGCCGACGGAACTTGCTTGTACGTCTGCGTACAAGCAATATAGAGGGCAGAGCGATATACGTGGGGTTATTCTAAACGTTTTTGCAGTGCGCGTAGATAGTTCATTTGTATTGGTGAGTGTGTAGTCGCTACTCCAGTGAACTGCAGTGCAAATCTCAAGTTCAGAGTGCATTTCTTTCATTCTGTGCAAACTGTGTTGCAATTATGGAAAGATTAGGTGATATTTCACCACGAAAAGCTTCGCGAATGGTGACTTTAAGTGAATTTGGCAAAAGTAATGCAGAAATAAATTGCCCGTATAACTGGGGAGCACAAGAGTACAGTTGGGCGGCAGCTGGCGAAGATCTGTGATATGAGTGGACTCAAGAATGGCAGGCTGGTGACTGTGGCCCAAAAATGAAAACAACTCCTTGAAGTAACAACGCGTTGAAAAGGTTATGTTTGCGAAACAGGTTCGTCTCGTCAACAGTTCTTGCCAATGAATTGCGGCAGAGCTGTGGTACTGCTGTTTGTCCTCGAACAGTGAGGAACAAGTTACGTTCTATGGGTCTGACATCTCATAGGGAGGTAAAGAAGTCATTTCTAACCAACGTACAATACAAGAAACGTTTAGAATGGGCAAAGGAACGTAAGGAGTGGAACACTGATAGGTGGCGTCAAGTGTTATTTAGTGACGAGACAAAATTGAACATTGACGGTGACGACGCGGGGTGCCCAGTGTTTCGACGAAATAACGAGGCGAAATATCCCTCTTGCACACTTAAGACAAGAAAGTATCCATGCAGTCTTGTGATTTGGGAATGTTTTGCTGCTGCTGCTAGAGTGGGCATAATCCATGTGTGTGAGAGCACTGTTAATGCACAGGTGTACAAAAGTATCCACCAGGACAAGATGGTGCCTTCAGGACGTGATTTGTTCCAGGGTCAGCCATACATCTACCAGGACGATTCGGCCCCATGGCACCGTGCAAAAATCATTGAAGCTTATGTGACGTCTTTAGATAATGTTGTGCTTCTTTTTTATTTTATTTTTTTTTTTGATTGAAGGTTTAACGACCACCGTGAGCAACTCAATGGGCTATAAGCAGTCGCCCGTCCCTAATTTAGGGTCACTGGTTCCAGGGAAGGGAGAGAGCCAGTGCCGTAAGACAAACACAACACCCATGCCTCACCGGGATTCGAAACCGGACCCCTTTTGCACGAATGATCAGAGGCTATCGCTTAGACCACTGCGCCACTGGGGTGGGGCGCGGTGGTCGTTAAACTTGCAATCATAAAAAAAAAAAAAACTCAATGGGCTGTAATCAGTCGCCCGTTCCTAATTTGGGGTCATTGGTTCTAGGTAACTGAGAGAGCCAGTGCCATAAGACTAACACAACATCCATGCCTCACGGGGATTCGAGCCCGGACCCTTCTCGGACGAAAGATCAGAGGCCATCGCTTAGACGACTGCGCCACCGGGGCGGCGTTGTGCTTCTTCCTTGGCCTGGTAATTCGCCAGACTTGAACACGATTGGGAATTTGTGGCGCATTCTGAAAAGAAAAGTGCACGAACGTCACTCAATAAATAAAGTGCAACTGATTAACGCAATTACTGACGTTTGGCACAACTGTATTTCATCCGATATGCTGCGTAAGTTGGTTGACTCCATGCCCAACAGGAGTGCAGCCGCTGTTAAATCAAAAGGTCACCCAACAAAATATTAGGTACGTAATTGTATTTGAATTTGAACATGTTACTTTGCCATGATATCTATTTCGCAGTACACTTCTGTTCAAAACATGAGTTCTGTTAAAGATATTCCCATTCTGTAAACTGAATTCTCTTCTGCATGAAATGTGCTTTAAAATGATAGGTATATATAGTGTGAGTATTATCTGCATATTTACTTTTGTGGCAACACTGAAAACCCATAAACATTAGATATTTCCAGAGTTGCTATTAATTTTTCCGTAACTCTATATATCTTAGTTTCCAGTCAAGAGATGAATGACCACGCAAGGAAACTCTGGCTGTCAAAGGGAACGGTTCTACCGAAAGTAATGCAAAAGTGGGCATAACGTTTTTATTAACTGGCAGAGGTCGTTCAAACTGGGCATTTTGGTAGAGTTACTCTTTCTCTATACAAAGGTACTACTCGACATATAGTCTCCATCACAAGCGATGGATTTGTGCTATCGTTGAACCCAACTCTCGAATTCTCTTTGAAAAAATTCAGATGTGGACTGTTGTACCCATTTCTTCACAGCCGCTTTCACCTCGTGTGCGTCATCAAATTGCTGTCCCCGAAGACTGTCCTTCATTGGACCGAACACATGGAAGTCGGAAGGCGCCAGATCTGGGCTGTACGGTGAATGGGGGTCCTCCAACCAGCCTAATTTTCTGATAGCCTGATTTGTTGCCAAAGATGTGTGTGGTCTCGCAACGTCATGGTGAATGTGGATCCCTTTCAGATTCTTGTTCGGTCTCTTCCTTCTTATGGCTTCTCTAAGCTTCTTGAGTATTGCAAATATACCGCTCGCTGGCCACGGTAAGGCCACAGTCACCATGAGTTTCTCGCTGGCTCTTGAATTTCTTAGGCCTTTGTGAACAGGCGTGTCACCATTCCATGGATTGATTCTTCTTTTCCGGATAGTAAAAGCGTTCCCATGTTTCATCCCCTGCATTACTTGTTCACCTTATGTATGATTCTCATTTTTATGTATATATATATATATATCTTCGTTTTTTTATATACTGTATACGAGGTGTCACTTAAAAAGTATCCAGACTGGTTGCATAAGTTTGCTGGAATCGCGATGCACAGGAAGAAGCCGTTTGGCACACACGTCGACCTTGAAACCTACTACGCATGTGCCGTGAGTATTCTCGTCTCCCCGGCTCGTCCGTTTTTTTTTTTTTTTTTTTTTTTTTTACGGTAGTGCAATGTTCTAACCTGTATGAAGAAGCAGTTCGTTGCATTTGTCATGTCGGAAAAACATTATCAACGAATTTGCATCAAATTTTGTCAAAACTTTGGAGAAACTTGCAAAGACCAATGGCGTAGTGCAGCCGGAACGCCCCGAAACGGCGTTCCGGTACTTTTTCCAGCCGGCACGTGTACCGGTAAACCCTATACAGCATAATTTGTTTTCTTTTCAAAATACAAATGTCCTATAATTGTTTTCCGATAAAAAATGCAACAGGAAAACTGCACAGTTAGTGGAATTAACGTCCCATGTTTTTCTGAAGGTACAGTTAGTCTATAAATCTATTCTCACTTGGCAATCCCTTGAAACTTTTTTTTTTTACTCTTGTTAAGGACGGTGAAGTGGAGATATTGCAGTGCGAAATTATTGCAATTGAGGATATAATTAATCTGGTCATTATTAAGGAGTCTAAGTTTTAGTCTTAGTGAATTTAATTCAGTTACGAGTGCCTCTTAATTGCGTTGGAAGCAGAGGAAATAATTTTTTTCTCTGGAACTTTAGGCCCGTTTCACACAGGCGGAAAAATATCCGTCGTGGCAACGAACTCACGGTTGTTCTACCGCTGGTTCGCAGGCGGAGTATAGAATTGTATGTGCTGTACCCAAACTGCCCTTATCCAAATATTTCGAGAACTAAGACTCCGAGAGATAATTTTTTTTTTTTTTTGGTTGGAGGTTTAACGACAACCGTGAGCAACTCAATGGGCTATAAGCAGTCGCCCGTCCCTAATTTAGGGTCACTGGTTCCAGGGAAGGGAGAGAGCCAGTGCCGTAAGACAAACACAACATCCATGCCTGACCGGGATTCGAACCCGGACCCCTTACGGACGAATGATCAGAGGCCAGCGCCTTAGACCACTGCGCCACCGGGGCGGCGAGAGAGATAAATTGCAATTACCATTAGACTTTGAGTTACTTTCACTTCTAACGACATCTTACTAGATAAAAAAGAGCTGATTTTGGTATTTGCACTCCAAAACGGCCCCAATTTAGGCCTCAATATTTCAGTGTTTTGTTACAAAATGGTGAAATCTTGCTCCTTGAATGCCGAAACGTGTAAATCCAGAAGTCTAATTTCGACGGATCACAATACGTTTTTATACTAAAAATACAAGTTAGTAAAATCAAGTCCCAGTCTCCTCGAAACTAAGGCCCAGTCTTCACATTGATTATGATACGCTTTCCAACATACCAGGGATCATTACTCAACTTACAAGGATAATGGCTGTGGAATAAATCTCGCTCCTGTGCCCTGTCGTTTGACCCCATTTCGATGATATTCAACAGAACCGCTTCAGTATACCTCCGGAACAACATACTAAAGTTCTGTCGCAATAGAAGCATTTTTAGTAAAGTTATATGAGGATAATGGCTGTGGAATAAATCTCTTTCATATGCCGTGACCTTTGACCCCATTTCGATTATACTCAACAGGACCGGTTCAGTGTACCTCCCGAACAACATGATAACGTTTTGTCGCAATCGAAGCATTTTTACGTAAGTTATGACGCATAAAGTGAATCGAATGGATCCCGCTCCTACGTCCTGACCTTTGACCCCATTTCGTCCATTTTCAATAAGATTTGTCCCCAGGTGGTCCCCTACCACACACTAAAATTTCACCGAAATCGAATTATTTTTACGCGAGTTATCGTGCGGACGGACGGACGGACAGACGGACAAAGCTGGAGCATACACGCTTCTTCAACCTACGTTTGGAAAGCGTAAATTACATATGCAGTATAATTACTATGCGGGTATTGCATGAGTCATGTATGAGTGGCATTAACGTTTTAAAGATGGCCGTGAAAGTGTTGAGAGGGATAAACGGTGTAGGAGTCCCGCAACCAGCAAAAGTGAAAACAATGGCGAACTTGTGCGCACAGCTGTGCTGGAAAAATCGCCGAAACACTATTCGTGAGTTATCTGAAGACTTCAACATCAGTTTCGATTCGGTTCAGTCGATTCTTACGGACGAATTGGGTATGAGACGCGTCTCAGCCAAATTTGTGCCAAATTGCTCTCAGCTGAGCAAAAACAGGTCCGTGTTTCAGCTGCTAGTGACCTCCTCAACTGCGTCGAAAACGACGAAAATTTTCAAAAAACTATCATAACTGGTGATGAAACTTAGGTCTATGGGTATGACCCCGAAACTAAGGCCCAGTCTTCTCAGTGGAAGACACCAGACTCTTCCAGACCCAAAAGAGCACGACAGAAACGCAGCAATATCAAGACGATGCTGATTGTATGTTTTTAAATCACGAGGGAATTACGCACCACGAATACGTTCCATCGGGTCATACAACCAACAAGGTGTACTAATATCAAGTTTTATGGCGTTTGAGGGACACATTTCGTCGCAAAGGGCTGGCACTGCATGAGAGTGGTGAGTGGCAACTCCACCATGACATGCATCGGAACTTGTGCAGAAGTTTCTTGCTAAGCACCGCATTGCACAGGTCCGATAGCCACCCTATTCGCCAGACCTCGCTCCATGCTATCCCCCTCTCTTCCCAAAAATAAAATACCACTTGAAAAGAAAAAGATTTCAAGATATTGAGGTGATACAACAGAATACGGCGAAACTGCTGTTTCAGAAGATGGCTTTAAAAAATGCTTCGAGCAGTGGAAACAGCTCTGGGCGAAGTCCGTGGCTTCGAAAGTGGGCTACTTCAAAGGCGATTAAGTTTCAAATCTAGTAAGTCTTGTACTTTTTTATATATACATATTTTTGATAAATGCAGTCTCAATATTTGGTGATCACACCTTGTATATGCACTGAGAGGACAGGAATGATGTGATACCTGGTTCCTGGGCAACTCGACGCCATCCCTCTCGCTAGTAGACGAACCTACCACTTGGCAGGTATATAGGCAGGAAGACATTACTTTATTTATATAGATGGTAATTCGGTGTTAGTATGGATAAACACCGTGATTTAACAGAGTTTGAAAGAGGGATGGATTATAGTAAGTACCCAATGCATAAGTCACTCTATCGTGGATGTATTACTAGAATTGCATCATCCCCGTTCGAAAATTTCAAGAGTGCATCGGGAATACGTCATTTCCGGAGTAACATCGCATCGTGGACAGCGCTGTGGGCGGAGAAAGGTGGTGGATGACGTGCCGTAGATGTCTGTCTCACATAGTTGCAACCAATTGGAGAGCGCCAGTGGCACAAAGCTCGGCCCACTTCAACGAGGGAGGTGCCAGGAACATCTCCACTAAAACAATCAGGCTATCATTAGCGGCAATATGTTATGGGAACCATAGGCCCTCTAGAGTCCCATTGCTAACGCCACATCACTGGAATGTACGCCTGAAATGGGCGAAAGATCATCGGCACTGGACTTTAGATGATCAGAAACGGATCTCCTTCTACGACGAGTTCAGGTTCCAGTAACTTTGCGAAGACCTGGCTGAAACCTCTTGAAACGATGACCTCAATATGTTAACAAGGAACTGTTCAGGCTGGCGGTGGCTTGGTTATGGTCTGGGGTGTGTTAAACTGACCCACGCTGTGATCTCTGGCAGTTGTAGAAACATCTCTGAACGGTCCGCGCTACGTGTCCGTTATTGAAGACCAATCTGTCCCTATTTGCAGCTCTTTTTTTGTTGTTGAGGGTTTAACAACCACCACGAGAATATCATTGGGCTATAAGCAGTCTTCCGTCCCTAATGTAGGACTACTGGTTCCAGGGAAGGGAGAGAACCAGTGTTTGAAGACAAAAACAACATCTATACCTCACCGGGATTTGAACCCGTTCCCATCTCGGACGAATGATCAGAAGCCATCGCTTAGACCACTGCACCACTTAGACCGCTTGCATCTCTCAAAAGCCTTCACTAAAAAAGAGTAAACCTTCCATTTCCGTAAATAAATTGAATTAATATTTTCCGGTTATATGCGATTCAGTTTTGAACTAAACCTTTATTTTCTTATTTTACGTATGAGACCACCGATCATATTTGTTGCTCAGATTTTTTTTCCTGGTTTGTCTGGTATCATTAGCAATAAGATTTTCTGAATTCATGAACAGTTGATAGAAATGTAGCGCATATGTGTTTAGAAGACAAAAACACATTTGTGACTGTTTATTTTATTTTGGCTATTTTACTCTAGGGGAAGAATTAAAATATCCTGCCAGAAACTTCGTTCTTTGATCCCTGGTCTTAACGACAAGACTGATAAAGCAACTGTCTTCGAATATGCTGCCAGCTACTTAGATTTTCTGAAGATGAAAGTTGATTCGCGGTACGACAAGGTAGACTCCCAGTTATTTATTCGAAAAATATATTACCACTATCAATATTTGTGTTAATATTTTCTGTTTTTGCTGTTGATAATGCCAGTATCAGTATAAGAAGGATAGCACCGACAGCTCCGGTGCAATGAGCATGTCTTTTGGTTAGTACAGAATTCCAGAGTAATGAAGATATTGTGCGTACAGACAACTTTATCATGGAAAAAGAATTTCGTACTACGGAAACTGAAAAATTTTAACTACGTATATTTCAAACCGATACAGAAAAAAAAATCGAGGGATCATGCTGGTACTCTTTGTGGATATATCATGCTATGCAATTTTCGGATGCCAAGATCTTTGTGGGAGTGAAATACAATTAGTGATAAGAGAGTATGCATTCATTTATGTACAACACATTCCATTTATTCCCGTCACTCGCAACCGCATCGGGCCACTGTCCTGTACATACTAAGTGCAATTAAATCATGAAAACAAACAAAAAGGTTTACTAATTCCTGACATTGAGCGGCATTTAGGTAGGTGGATTAAATGAATGCTATTATCGTAAAACCAATGAAAGTGGATATGTGAGTCATAAAACTAAATATGCCGCCCCGGTGGCGCAGTGGTCTAAGCGATGGCCTCTGATCATTCGTCCGGAAGGGGTCCGGGTTCGAATCCCGGCGAGGCATGGATGTTGTGTTTGTCTTACGGCACTGGCTCTTTCCCTTCCCTGGAACCAGTGACCCTAAATTAAGGACGGGCGACTGCTTATAACCCATTGAGTTGCTCACGGTGGTCGTTAAACCTCCAATAAAAAAAAAACACCTAAATATTTACTAAATTATAGCCTACAATAGTATACACCGAGATAGGGAGAATATACGTACACACTTTCTCTGACTGATTTCAACACAAAAGCATTTGGCGATGTCGAGATATTATATCTCTAACATACAAATGACAACTGCACTATCATGTACATAAAGTTTCGGTGATGAATTTGGTATGAAAACATGCTATATAAGTTTCTTTATACACCAGAGGGTATCTACGCACTTTGATTGTAGTTTCTTAGAAAGTACGGGTGTAAGTCTTTCTTGGTACCCATCAAGCAGCCGCCATTTTGATATTTTGACTCATCTCACCACGAAAAAACTACTCTGTAGTGAGATATACAAAGTATATCTCATGATATAAGAGTATACTTCTAGTTATATACTGTATTGATGATATACAAGTACATCTTCTGGCGGCGACAGAATCGGAAAGTACGGAAGAGGTATTCGAACTGTCACTTTAAAAATTTTAGGTTCTGTATTATACACGGTCGAGTGACCACCAGCTAATAAGTCACATTGTTGTGACCACCAGATAATATCCAGAGTAACCGCCGTGTGCAGCGCGGACAGCAGCTAGACGGGCTGAGAGTGACTCAAAAAGTTGCTGGAAGGTGTTCACAGGTATGTGCAGCCATGCTGACTGCAGTGCAACTATCAACTGCTGGAGGGTGCGTGCTGGAGGATCCGTAGAGCGAACAATACGATCGAGGTGGTGCCACAGATGCTCAAATGAGTTAAAGTCTAAGGAATTAGAAGGTCAGGGAAGTACTTTGAAGTCGTCATCGTGCTCTTCCTGTGACTCGTTGCATTGTCGTGCTGGGAGATCCTATTGGCCCCAGGGAAGGCAATCAGCATGTATGGGTGTACGTGGTCTACAAGGATGGATTCATGACGAATTCGGTCCATATTGACTTCCACATGTATGAGTTGATCCAGAGAATGCCAAAAAACATTCCCCTAGACGCTGCCCCCACCTGCTTGTGTTCTTCCAGCAATGGTTGAAGAGTGTTTGTTCTCAGATGTTTCTCGCCTTATGCGCCAATGTCCATCCATTCGATGAAACATAAAACGTGATTCATCGGAGAAGGCAGTCCTTTGCCAATCAGCGGAAATCCAATTCCGATACTGCCGTGCAAATGTAAGCCTTTTCTGCCGATGCACCTTTGTTAGCATAGATGCAGTGACCATCCGTCTGCATCGGAGCCCCATACGCGGCTGGGTTCGCTGAACTGTCGTATCAGATACACTTCCAGTAGCCCCCTGGTTTATTTGGCAAGTGAGTTGCTCCGCTGTAGCGTGTCGATCGGCCCTCACGCACCTTCGAAGCCGACGTTCGCCTCTCACATCAATGGCACGTGGTGCTTCGCAGTTTTCACGTCGCTTATTCGCGATGGTGCCATTTCTCCATTCACGATACACTTTAACCACAGCATCACGCTGACAGTTCAAAAACTGCGCTGTTTCAGAAATACCGCCAGCCTTGACCCAAAAGCCGGTAATCATCCCTTTTTGCAAATCTGATAAAACGATCCTTTTATCCATGACAGCAACGAGTGATATGTTTTCAGAATGCATACAGCACACCTTATATACCCTCCCAGCCAGTTCGCTGTCACGTGCCTTCTTTCATTGGCTACGCGCTGTTGATGTCAAACCGTAGCATCTCTGATGCAACTCGGTATAAGGTAGAATCTTAGCAGGTACACTGTTAAAACTTTTGTGGTATGTTGCACAAAAAGGGGTGCTACACCAGCTGTGCCATTTTTGGGGGCAAAGGTAAACCATCGTATGTTCCACGAAACACAAAACACATGTTGAACTTACGTACCATGTTACATTATCCAACCTGATTTGTGCAAAGTTGCACTCATTGAACTCCACAAGGGTTCAAAAGAATGAAACATATGCCATGAGTACAGCGTCCCCTTTTGGTGAAACCTACAGGGATTATCAAAATAATGGAAACACCAACTGTAACTGGAATACACACAGTGCGCCGTATGCAAATCCCAAGGATGACGTCACCCGCGATATGAGGTATTAAATGGGTGTAGTACGTTGTGGACAATCACTTAGCAGTGCCACAGTCTCAGGTAAAACAGCTGTTGTGGAGTAATTGTCGACAATGAGGACGGTTCTAAGAGAAAAGGCATCATTGAGGACGGTTCTAAGAGAAAAGGCATCTTTTTCGTAGCAAGTGCATGCCGATGAAAAATGCAATAGGTAATGCTGGAGTTTTGGCCATCAGTTTGATTCGTGAAACGGCAGCGGCACATTTCCCAATCATTGCTGTCACGCCATCTGTGCAAATGTCAATACACCTGTCCCACGATAAACCAAGTTCCTTGAAAAAAATACTCAGGAGTTTGAAGACTTCAGCTCCTGTCGCTTTGGATGGCAATGGTTAACACAAAATAAAGCCATCCTCCAGTGAATGATGATACTCATATCGCACAAACACGAGAACAAAGCCAGGGAGAGGACGCGTCACGCCGGTTCACTGTTTCAGGCGCGGTATCGTTCTTCTGAGAACTAACCCGTTCGAGGCACGTCCTATTGCAACTTCGCAGCCGTACAGCCATTTCGATCATCGGGCCTGACAGCACGCAGGCGTGAGAGAAAGATATGGAGGCCGACCTCACACTTTGAACGTCGATGAGGATAGGCTGTGCTTTATTTTGCCTGTTTCGAAACTGCTGCCACAGCGTCCCGAGGATACAGGACAATTACGAACGGCTTCCAATGTGGGCTGCTATTACCGTTGGTACATGCTTTGTAGGAAGTATTATTATGTATATTCATTGTATAAAGAAATTGAGGAAGTACGGGAAAATTTCCAGTGCATTTTTGTTGTCAAACATGACAGTGTCACGACGAATGTTTCACGGAAAGCGTCGCAGAACCCTTGATGAGCCTTCGCGAAGCACACTTTAAGAACCGCTGTCCTAGTTAGATAGTTAACGCACCTGTCCTTCGTGCTGTTGATTAACACGTAGCGCAGCTTCTTGCTATCGTTCGTACTTTTACAGAAAGTATTTCTCGCCTCCTACGCCTTTTGTTTTTGAATGGCTTCGTGCGTTACCCGAATGCAGGAGATTCGCTATTATCTCGCAGAGAGCTGTTGCTCATCTTTCCATAGATCCCCGTCAGTGGATCGCTTCTCAACAACTGCCATCTTTCTTATTTCTCTGATCTCCGTCACGTGTCGTGTTTTCGTCCCCGGACCACCCCAAGAGCCTTGATACTTGACATTCCATTTAAAGGAGGACGAATTTATGATTATTTGCTAACTTTTGCTCCCTTTTCCATTGAACCCTGTAAATGGCGTTAATGGCTGTGGTTTGCGTTGTATTAGCACTTGACCCTGTTGTTTAGTATAGCAGCCACGTACGACACGGAATTATGGCGATTTATGATCCAAAAGCATTAGCAGATCCAACCAATCAAACTGCGCAAGATGTCTACTCATCTCTCCCTTTTCCCATGAATAGAACTTATTCTGCTCTTTACATTTTCGACTCAGACAAAGCCCCGTAATTAATTAATTGGTAATTAATTCGATCCTTTTATCACGCTTATTAATTCGAGAAAAAGGGGTCGTAGTTCATGACAATATTATTGAACATACGTATATTGGAATATCTGGAGCGAAAGGTCAGATTCAATGGCGTATCTTGGGTCCGAGACTTGGGCTATCACACCTTTTCCCGCGCCCCCCAGTATTTTTTTTTTTTTTTCAAATTACGAAACTTATTTTTCAGTTGTTATGTAATAAAACTTTCTTTTCTAAATTTTAGGTACATGCTAACATAATAGCAAATAATTATGAAGGTTGGGATTTCAACACTTTACGTTTTAAATACGTTATTTGTACATGAACTCTATTCTTCTTTCCTTTGGTGTAAACTTGACTGTCAGGTTTTCATAAAAAGTTTCTTCCCCGTACTTTTCCATATTTAAAAGTATGTTTTTCTCTATTGACAAAACAGCCAAGTTGCTCAAGTGTACATGTCCTTATGTGGCTCTGAGATCTGTCTTGATTCTTTCTAATGCAGAAAAACTTCTTTCAGCAGTTGCAGTTGTCAATGGAAACTTTAATATTAGGTATGCTAATTTGTACTCCTTACTAAACACAATGTCCTATTTATTCAACTTCATGTAACAAATAATGTCTCTAACTGATTTCTTTTGGTATTCATCAAACACCTTCAATTCATTTTTGAGTCAAACTGTATCAAAATTTGAAGTTCAGGTTCTTTATGTTTTGACAGATGTTCAGGAAAGCTTTAACAAAATTTATCAAAACAGTTCAAATTCGCCATGACTACAAGATATAATATTACTGATTATAATTCCCTGACACTTCACACAACTGAAACAACTCTCGCGAAACACGTGCTGTTACGGGCGGGAGCATGCAAGTGGTTAATGGTAGTCCCAAGTCTAAGTCTTCTCTTTTCTGAGCGAATTCTTGCCCAATGCAATAGCCCATTCACCCTTCACCCGCTCCTTCATGTTGTCATGGAAACGCTACACGGCTATTGTATTGAAAGTCTTCGAATCACACAGCGAAGACTGGTAGAATTGGTTGCGTCACAATTGGTTTTTGCTCGTAGACTCATTCCCTTAGTCAAAAGAAGAGAATCTGCACATGTGATTTTTTTGCAGCGAAAGCATCGACATGTCGTTGATAATTGATTCTTATTTGTGTATGTCTAATTGACTTTTATTTGTGCATTCTCCTCAGGAGTGGATTTACGGAAAAGCCTACGCAGCCCAAGCGCGGGGTCCCACGATTCTGGTGGGCCCCGAAAATGATGATATTCGTTTTGTTTTTTAAGTTTTGCTTCTCAAATAGAAAAAAGAAGCATGAAGTGAGGTACAAGTTTGCTGTTCTCGGTTTTGGGTGCACGTTTCAGCCCGAAGTCCAGGAATTTCATCACCAAGTATTTTTTTTCGAGCTTAAATTTAGGCTGACTAAAAATAAATTTTTGACAGTAATATTACATAATACTACATTACAACTGAGCTCAGGGACTGAGGTGTTATTTCTGGCAGATTTATTTAGAATGAAATGAATATTCTGCTCATTAATTCGGTATTTAATATGATAAGCCATTTTTTCCTTTTACCATACAAGTAAAATGGCATTGCCGCCCCGGTGGCGCAGTGGTCTAAGGCGTTGGCCTCTGATCATTCGTCCGTAAGGGGTCCGGGTTCGAATCCCGGTGAGGCATGGATGTTGTGTTTGTCTTACGGCACTGGTTCTCTCCCTTCCCTGGAACCAGTGGCCCTAAATTAGGGACGGGCGACTGCTTATAGCCCATTGAGTTGCTCACGGTGGTCGTTAAACCTCCAATCAAAAATAAATAAATAAATAAATAAATAAATAAAATGGCATTGGAAAAGCTGGTTTCATGAGACACTCTAATCGATTTCATCCATGTTCGGGACTTTTAGGGCGAACTGTGAGTGTGGTGCAATCTCTGTTGGTATGCGACAGCAGATCTCACACCGCATATAACATGATTTTCTGATTCAAGGTTTTTTTTTTTTTTTTATTGGAGGTTTAACGACCACCGTGAGCAACTCAATGGGCTATAAGCAGTCGCCCGTCCCTAATTTAGGGTCACTGGTTCCAGGGAAGGGAGAGAGCCAGTGCCGTAAGACAAACACAACATCCATGCCTCACCGGGATTCGAACCCGGACCCCTTTCGGACGAATGATCAGTAGCCAACGCTTAGACCACTGCGCCACCGGGGCGGCTTCAAGGTTTAACGACCGCCGTTAGCAACTCAATGGACGCCGCCCCGGTGGCGCCATTGAGTTGCTAACGGTGGTCGTTAAACCTTTAAGCGATGGCTTCTGATCATTCGTCAGAAAGGGGTCCGGGTACGAATCCAGTTGAGGCATGGGTGTTGTGTTTGTTTTACGGCACTGGCTCTCTCCCTTCCCTGGAACCAGTGACCCTAAATTAGGGACGGGCGAATGCTTATAGTCAATTGAGTTGCTCACGTCGTTTTTTTTTATTGGATGTTTAACAACCACTGTGAGCAACTCAATTGACTATAAGCATTCGCCCGTCCCTAATTTAGGGTCACTGGTTCCAGGGAAGGGAGAGAGCCAGTGCCGTAAAACTAACACAACATCCATGCCTCTCCGGTATTCGAACCCGTACCCTTCTCGAACGAATGGTCAGAAGCGATCGCTTTGACCACTGCACCACCGGGGCGGAACATATAACGTAAATGTAAGTGTTATGCGTTTACGTGACCACCCTTATAAATTTTCGACTCCTTTACCTTGACCACTTTAACTTACGATTTTCTTCCACATGAGGGTCACAAAAACCTATCAATATTAAATTTCATCTTGATTGATATAATATATTTTGAGTTACTGCGTCAACAAATCACACACCCGAACACCACCATGGATATAGTCATATTATGTTCGGAGGAGTCTAAAATGTGTGTTTCTGTAGAAATCTCGAAGTCGAATTTCTTTGCGATTACAATACTTTCTCACACATTAGTATCAAAGATTAAACATGGTGAAGGTAGTATATCGCAATAAAAAAAAAGTTTTTTTTTTATTGGAGATTTAATGACCATCGTGAGCAACTCATTGGGCTGTAAGCAGTCGCCCGTCCCTAATTTAGGGCCATTGTTTCCAGGAAAGGGCCATAAGACAAACATAACATCCATGCCTCAGTGGGACCCATCTCGGACGAATGATCAGAATTCAAATGGTATTTATTGAAAAACAAATATTTATAAGTATTTACAATCACCGGGTTATCGTCGCGCGTTGGCGATCCCATCATGCTTTTCACCTGACAAAGTAATTAACAGAAGTAACAGAAAAGTGACGCATATATAGGTCTGTTAGAATAAGTCAGTGAAAGTCAGTCGGGAATGTTCAAATTTCGGAGGAGCACAACACAAAGTGATCATTTGTTGAAGAAATGTAGGAAAATATTTGATGAAGAAGGGGGGGGGGAAGTCAGCTTGATGTTGGGTGCCGGCTTCGCAGAAAACGTCCGTCGTGGAAAGTCACTGTGAAGGAAGGAGCTCATCATAGGAAGACGCAAAAAGTTCAGCTATGACTACGCACAACACGATGCGACACTGTTAACACAACATGCGGCATTCTCATCACGAGAAAGAAACACTAATCACACTTCCTGGTGATGAAAAAAACAACAACACAATAAGCACATACTACAAAAAAGACGTTCTTAACAAAAAAAAAAAAACATTGGTTCCCCCCAAAAAGGAAAAAATTGGTGTGCCCGTCCATTTGTATGGACAAAAGAAGATCGTTGAAACGTTGACAGGCGTATGTTGCCTGTAGCAGCTAAACACAAAAAAAATTAACTGATTTGTATAAAACGGAGCATCATTGGGGTGGTTGAAGATGGTCTGCAAGTTTATGCATGAGAACCTTAAGCATATATTTTGTCCTTCTACCATATTGGATGGCCCAAGACGGCAGAGAGACATTACTAAAGACTTCCTCAAGCGCTGCGTGTTATTGAACCATTTCGGGCACTGTAAATTCCTCCGCGCACATGGTATTTGCATAATGTTGCTCTTTTTCGGACACCGATAGAGAGATATTAATTCAGGGAGAGTAAATGGCGAATTGGGGACAGTGCTGTCCTGGAAAACTTCTGGAAAGGCAAGAAGGGTGTGGGAGGGGGCATTCACTTTCTGAAGAAGCAGACTGCGATTCACTATCATGGGCAGTTTCCCTGCTTTCTTCTGCCGAATCGGTAAGGATGCCATAGGTGTTGGATGTGGAAACAGCGTATTGACTGTCCTGGCTAGGTGAAGCAGAAGAACGTTGAGAGTGCTGGGTTAAAGTGCGGTTTTTTTTTCGTAAATTGGAACGAGAAGACGCACGAGTACATCGTTGTGAAACTGGGGAAATGGAGCGTTTATTAGCTGTCTGAGACTGGGAGGCCTGTTGAGGTGGTAGCAGATGTGGAAAATTTGAAGTGTCCATATCAGGGGGATTATGTAAACCCACTACAGTAGAGGCCAAAGTCGAACATGGTCGAACATTATCAAATTGACGAGATCCAGGATCTGAAGCAACAGGGTTACCAGTAGAAGTAGAGTCTGTAGAAGGTATTACAGGTGGTTTTCCTGCAGTTCCTGGTTGAGCAGCGAATAAAGCCGATGAAGGTTCTTGTAGGCTGGAAATAGAAGTAGCAGCGGCAGCAGTACTGTCCTGTAGAACACGACGTGCCCTTCAGCCTTGCACTTAAAGCACTGGACACCCGCAAACACATTAAAAACGAACGTGCAGATGCCAATGATGAGTTCCATGGATGTGGGACGTTCAACAAAAGCTTCATCACTAGGGAATATGATACAGTACTGTCGACGCCCTCCTTGCACTGAATTGTAGTGCGAGACGCGACCTAAAGCTGGAAGAATTTTCGTTTTACCAATCACTCGTCCAAAAGACCCTAGTGCTTTATTTAGTATTGAATCCGGGATGGCTGCCGGCACCGGCGAGAGGGTAACAGTAATAGGCCTATGTGAAGCAGGAATAGGTTGTAAATGGAAATGTCTAATATCAATTCCTAACTGAAGAATTTTATCAACAGTAGTGGGGTCTGTAAATTGCCCTATAATTCCTCCTCCCATACGAATAACAGACACTATCTGTTTTTCGGGAACAACTTTATAAACAGCATCTAGATAAAGTGGGAAGGGAAACGATTGAAAAAAGACACTGAGAAGTAATGCAGAGTTATATTGCTTACCTTCATGAGATTCTTCAGGAACCAAAATCTTCAATACTTTATCCACTCTGGTTAGTTCAGTGTTATCACAAAATGAATTCGTAATCCGCTGAGATGAGCCACCAACAACAGTCGCAAACGCAAGCGAGGGTGGTGCTGGGCACATATCACTAGCCCTAACACTAAAGTTGGTTCCATCGGTATATGGGACGTTGCTTGTAGAAGACATAGTAGAGATATCAGAAAACACAGGTGAAGATGCAGGCACATTCAATGTTGATAAATACGATATTGTAGAAACTGAAGACGAAGAAGAAACATGTGAAGCGGTAGAGATGATAGCAGAGGTTGCGACCATCTCGGCCACGAACCCTAACGTGAGCGAGTGCTGCACCTCGCAACACTCAAAAAGATAAAACCACAAACCTGTGGCTGTCCCCAATCACTGCTTGTAAAGTGGAAAGGAGTGTAGAACACAACAAAACGATACCAGGAACACTTAAACAAACACGAAAATATCCAAGGTCAAGCAAGAATCGACTATCGCTCGGGAGCTCTACGAATATGCGACTTGTCCTTATCAGAAGCCATCTTTTATACCACTGCACCACCAGAGCGGCAAAGTTATTTTTCAAGGGCAAAGTTAGGAGGGGGGGGCAAAACTGATGCTGTGCGCAGGGCCCCGGGAACTCTAAATCCTCCACTGATTCTCTTGGCTTCGCAGCCAGCCTCGAATACACGCCACTGGTTAGATCACACCAACCAACAACATCATTGAAACAGCAGGAACGTACACTATATTGACAAAGGACACCTAGAAGAGAAACACAACATGACATTTATTGGTATACATTAGTACGGTGTCGGTCCACCTTTGTCCTTAATACATGCAATGACCCTTCGAGACATGCTTTCGACAAGATTTTGGAACATATTGATAGGCATGCGCTTCCATTCAGTACATAATGCTGCCGCTAACTGTTACTTAGTAGTAGGCTTTGGTTCCAAACTTCTTATGCTGCGCTCTGATTCATCCCATAAGTGCTCTATGGGATTAAGATTAGAGCTCTGTACTGGCCAGTCCACACACGATACGAAATTATCGTCAAACCACGCCGTAACCGTCCCTGCTTTATGGTTCGGTGCATTATCCTGCTGGAACCAACAAGGTTCGGTTCCATAGTATTGCCACAGAGTTGTTAGGGCATAATTGTCCAGAATATCGAGGTAGACGTGCTGGGTAACAGGTATGTCCACGATAACCAATGGGCCGGGACCATACCACGAAAAACACCCCCACGCAAGTACACTGCCAGCTCCAAACTTGACCGTAGGAACAGTACACTGTGTTAAATAGCGTTCCCCCGGATGCCGCCATACCCACACACGGCATTGAGACTGATGGATCGTGTATCTCGATTTATCAGTTCATAGGACCCGTTTCGATTGATCTACGGTCCACGATAAATGTTCTTTACACCATGCTAAACGACGAGTAGCATTCCGAATGGAGATGAAAGGCTTGTGAGCAACCACACGACCACGGTAACCCATGGAATGAAGTCTGCGAACGGTACGTGTACATACCGAGGTTCCAGCATTTTTACTCAGCTGTACACTGAGGTTTTGTGCAATACTCCGTTGATTAGCTGTAACGACTCTCCTGAGGCTTTGACGTCCTCTATCACTGATTTTCTTTGGTCTGCCGGTACGTTTTGCTGCTTCAGTCACGCCATGTGTCTTCCACTTATTCAGTACATCCAAAACTTGGGTATGTTTTAACTTGGGTATGTTTTAACGCCTCTCGGTTTCTGTTATGGACAACCCACTAATATAACACCCAACAATCTTTCCTTTCTCAAAGTCAGTTCCCTCCCGCCGCGACATTTTCACTCAACCTCACAGTGCGATATGATAGCAGTCTTGTTTTCATACCGTTTGCAGCTGTACCGCGCATCTTAACAACGCAGAGGATCCGTTCATTTGCTTTTGAAGGGGTGTCCAGTGACTTTTGTCATTATAGTGTATTTTACAGGAAGAATGATCCCAAATTCCATCATCGGATTTGCATGACTTGTAGAAGTCTATTCCAAGTCGAATTCTTTCTGTTATGAAAGCCCGAGGTGGGCCTACAGTTTATTAATAAAAAAGTTCTCTACAAACAGTGTTTCCATTATTATGATAAACCCCTGTACTACAAATTTTTAAGCAGTGTAACTCAATGTCCGATATCTTGTATTATACACCAATAAAGTTAAATGTCATAAGAACGACGAATCAAGGAAGCTGACGGCATTTTAACTCTTATCTGTCGGAAAAAGCTGTAACTACAGCGACAGAAGGAAAATATTGCAACAAAACACGTCTTCGTAAAACGATCAATTTCGTTTATCTGTTCTAACAATCAGACAAGAAAAAAAAGATTTATTTATTGCTTATCGTTTTCTTTTCCTTTCTTTTCGTTTTTCAGGAATTTTTGGAAAAGCATTTTCCATATCAGTGATTCTTAAGCCTGATGTTAAGAATATAGACAGTGGGACTTCTCCTCAGAGATTTGTGGCAGTACTCCTGCTTCTGACATGTTTAAGGTGAACAGCTAAAGCACTGTGAATACGTAAAATTACCGTTGTATTTACTATTGTACATTTTAATTTTACTAAGTATCATTTTGGTTTCAAGTGTAACCTGAAATTTAAAAGCATCGGTGTAACTTATGGTTAAAAAATTTGTTTTGAAATCACATTGTTTACTCCTTAAAAAATACGGAACATCCGCAGTATCAATAAATAACTTTAATATATATGCAGCGTATTGTGTCAGTTCATGAGGTAACTTAATAATTCTGCATTGGTTATCATCTTGTTAGAGTGTGCAAGTTTGAAATTACTTGTATTTATACATATACAAAAACTGTACTGATGTCAAGTGCTTATCAGATCATTTTAGTGACTCGTGTTTTCCGTTGTTTGCTTTACCTAGCCATCTTTAAAAAACGAGCATGAATTTCACAATTTTCTGCCCCCTCCCCTTTTTTCTGCGAGTTGTTTACACGCTAATTTGTTACAGGAAGTGGTCTCAAGGCGATAACATGCTTATTATTTTGTGCTAAATCAGTATCTACTATGACTTCGGTATTCAAAATGTCGTTAACCACAGAAAAACGTTGGGACAGGGGATGGAGTTGGGATAGAGGACAAAAATAGAAATAAAAATTAAACGAATACACTAAAATTTATCAGAATAAAGATGAACGGATATCCTGAAAATTACCTTAAAATGTTCTAGTGCACTCACAGAATAATGTATGTACCCAAAACTTACAGGTGTTCAGAATATTGAATATCGAAGTCCAGATACATACTGATTCGCACAAAATAATTTCTGGATTATATTCTCACTTACAGAAACTGGTTTTTTGTTCAAAAAATTCATTCATGGCTGCGGTATATATTTACCTCGGTACTCTGATGTAGATGTATGGGTGGACCTTAACCTGGAAAGGCCGGTACGGCCCGGTCTGGCCCTATCCGTTTCGGGCTTTCAATTTCCTCCACGTATTGAAAATAGAGCAAGGTTTCCTTTACAGCAAGGGTCTTCAACCCGTGGCTCACGGAACACTTTTTAATGGCCCGCAAACGTACACACACACACACATATATTCTTGTATAATGTCCACGGAATTACCGTGGACATTGTACAAGAAGCAAGTGGAGAAATTGAAAATACACTTGCCCAAGTATTCACCAGATGTCTCAATGAAGGGAAGATTCTTGAGGATTGAAACAATGCTATAATGATCCTGCTACATAAAAAAAGGTGACGTTGAGGATCTCAGAAATTACAGGCCCATTAGCCTCCTATGAGTGTTTTATAAAATCTTCACTAAGGTTCTTTCACATCGCTTGAAGATAACACTAGACATGGCCCAACCAAGAGAACAAGCTGGATTCAGGAGTGGCTACAGCACTATAGATCATATTCATGTACTGAGAGAACTAATTGAAAGAACAAGAGAATATGAATTCCCATTATACATTTATTTTATTGATTATGAAAAGGCCTTCGATTCCGTGAAACCATGAGCAGTAACAATGGCTTTGAAATCCTGTGGTATTGAAGATGCATGCATTAGCATTATTAATAACATCTATGAAAATGCAAAGGTTCGGATATTTGAGGATACAGCACAAATAAGAATTGGAAAGGGAGTGAGACAAGGTGACACCATATCTCCCAAGCTTTTTAATGACACATTGAAAAATGTCTTTCAATCATTGAACTGGGAAAACAAAGAGGTAAAGATTAATGGAGATTACCTAACTCACCTTCGTTTTGCTGATGACGTAGTCATCTTGCAACTACCCTTTCAGAGCTGCAGAGTGTGATCCAAGAACTTGCTGACAAGAGTAAAAAGTGGGATTAAAAATGAACTTTCAGAAGACAAAAGTGATGTAGAATCTTTTACAAGGAACGAAGATTTATCGATTGATGGAGAAAAGCTTGAGACAACCAAAACCTACATTTATCTTGGATAGCATATATCGAGTGAGGGTCACATTGATGAAGAAATTAATGGGCGTATAAAACTTGGATGGAGAGCTTGGAAGAAACAGTTCAATTTTTAAGAGCAGTATTGCATTATGTCTTAAAAGAAAAGTGTTTAATCAATGCATCCTGACAGTGCTTACACATGGAACAGAGACATGGACCTTAACTAAAAAAGACATACAAAGGCTGTAGACAACTCAAAGCACCACGGAGAGATGCATGCTTGGTGTAACCAGGAAAGATAAGAAGATGAACTTGTGGATAAGGAAAATGACAGGAGTGGACGACATCATGACCATAGTGAAATCACTGAAGTGGCAATGGGCTGGACATGTTGCCAGAAGAACGGACCACCGATGGACAACCGAAATTTCAGTCTGGATTCCGAGGGACAGGAAAAGATGCAAAAAGAAGACCCCCCATGGGAGATGGATGGATGAAATTCGAAAGTATGATGGAGTGACATGGAGGAGACAGGCTCAAGGCAGACAATTGTGGAAGAAACTTTGACACAATTGTCCGTCTTGAGCATGTCTCCTCCATGTCACTCCAGCATTAGACTTTCATCCAGCAGTTGATTGATAATCGTTAATGACGTGTGTGTGTGTGTGTGTGTGTGTGTGTGTGTGTGTGTGTGTGTGTGTGTGTGTGTGTGTGTGTGTGTGTTTTTCGAAACGAAAAAACGAACATACAGATACAGGTATCTTGGATACATGAACTTCGAAAAAGTGGTGCTACACAGCTGCCCTTTTTTCTGAGAAAAGATACACCACAGTGTGGTTTCAAACAGAACCCAAAAACAGGGTGCAACTTTACATTACGTTATGGTAAAGGGTTGCACCACATTATAGTACAAGATTGCACCATGTCGTTGTGTTTCGTTTGCACCACACAATGGTGTATCTTTTCTCAGAAAGTGGTGCAGCTGGTGTTGCACCACTTTTTGGTACAACCTACCACAAAATTTTTAACAGTGTAGAAGGTACATCAGGTACTCACTTCGGAATTTTTTGTAATATAGATATTTAAGTGTATCGTTTCTTTTTCCAAAAGTTAAGTTTTAGGATTCAAAACCTCTCTGAAATAATTGGTATTCTTATACATTTTTGCTCTTCTTTTTAATATGGTCCGCAAATCCTATTCCATTTTGTCATGTTGTCTGTGGTTCAGAAAAGTTTGGTGGCCCCTTGTGCTTGAGAAACAAAGGTGTTCTACTGAATTAAACTAAACGGAATGTAACATAGACATACGTGCCATTTCCGGTAGGAATTCTTCCCACAGATAAGGTTTAGATCTGACAGCGTAACTCTGTTACAAATGTAAAGGATTTTTCTCTTCTACACGTAAGTACATACCAGGTAGCACTCGATCCCCAAATATGTAAACAAATACTTCGAAATTCGTCATCTCCGTTGCAACAACGAATCGCGCCACAAGCTCGTTTGATTTTGATTTCGAGAAGCTGAAAACTATTTATGTAAACATTTCTCGGAAAAAAAGAGCCATTTGTTTTAGTCGCTAAAGTCAAAAAGTGGGAACGAAATTTGATTTCAACCTTTAAGACTGTTTTTGAAAGAATGTTAGGGTTCATCTTCTGCGATAGATGGCGCAAAAAATCACTCCTTGGGCGTGGCTTGTACGTCTTGAGTGACTGTCACAGAAGTTGGCGTCAGCGAATCACTGCAAACCTCACCATGTTCAGAATGCAAACAGTGTCTCAGTGGCTCCACAATGAAAAGGACAAAAAAACGCCCCGTTACGTTTTAACCAATGACGCTATTCAGATGTGGAGCTCGTAGTTCAAATTCAAGGGTTCTCTGCTAATGTACACATTTTCTCTTCAAAAAATGAACGTACAGTAAGATTTAAGATGATCTATAGAAGATCAATCGCACTTTTATAGATTCCAATCGCACTTTTGCCCCAATTCATTGATTTTTGTTTTGCTTATAATTAGAAAAATCAGGCAGAAATAAGAGATTTCGTTGCTTCCAGCAGAAACACTGCTATGCTAACTTATCGCGCCATCTAGCGCCAAACTGGAATGCGAGTCAGATAAATTGAATTAAAAAAATGTAATGATTTTTTCTGAATAATAACTGTAGCATATATTAGCTGTGTGTCGTTTTTATTTGTGCTTAAAATTTCAAACACTACAAAGTAATAGTCTTCTAGAAACTGTGTACAAAAGAATTTACATTGCAGATATAGGGTAAAAGATGAACCCTAACACTCCTTCAAAGACAGCTTTAAGGAAATAAAACGTTGCGTTTCAGGCTTTCATCTTACAGCCAAGCTTGTCGATTTCAGCAGTAATTAATCAATGCATAAGGTGGTGAACGGGGTTTTTCGTTTCCCTGTGTGAACATCGCTATCTGATTATTTATTTAACAAGTCATTCTTCGTTTTGTGAAACGAAAACATTTCTTTTTAAATTCAGGAGCAAAATTCTAAATCTTTCAGCACATGCCCGGTAGTTTTCCCTTAACTGATGGAAAAAAAGTCCAAACCGGCCGAAAAGCAGGGTCAGGCCAAGGTGTCTAGAAAACACAAGGCCATGATAGTAGAGAAAAGAGTTTCCTCTTTTAGTGACGGAAACCAAAGCTTCTGATTGGTTTCCAACGCAGTCGTGTATGACGTCAAACATGACACCGACGTACCAGGCCGTGTAACATGAGACTGACGCCACCAACTGAGGGAACTCGTCTCTCTAATCTTAATGTCTAGACGGCCTTGGTCAGGCTCGGGCTTTTGGGGCCCGGCCAAGTCCGGTGCTAACCTCTAATCTGATGTTCTGTCGAGTAGTATCTTGGAGTAACGTGTTAATTTGGAAACACTGACACTCTGTAAGTTTTAAGTATGTTCATCTCTATATACGTAAGTTCCGTGTGGTATATTATACGACATTTTCACTTAAAGAAATTGATGCTCTCTGGAGCAGTTTCAGGTATATTATACTACATCTTCACCCAAAGAAATTGATGATCTCTGGAGCAGTTCACCACTAAAGGCTGATGTTTTGTAAGACCAACTTATTACAACAATAAGTACATTTCGCGAAATGGGTGCTAGGCACAGCAGCACTGAGATGCCAGTGTGAATATTCAGTTTGATTTATATACTGTATAATTTAAGAATACGCACTTGTGATGTTGATTAAGAAAAAATTATCAACGTTTGTTCACAATTAAACACTTTATTAGCATCGACTATAGTTTCGCAGAGCGTTTGGCTCGGCATCATCAGGACGAATGGAGCGTAAACATTCAAATCATTGTGACATCATCAGAGTTCTGACGGTCATGGATTTTGATGAGTTGTTTCCACGCGCTCGAAAGAAATGGCGTAGACGTCATGTCGTTGACAAGTCGTGAAGAATCCTTAGCTCTTTTACAACTTTCTGTCAAATTTATGAGGTCCAAGTTCGGCGCATGAGTGCAACAATGAACGTGTATTAATAAATCAATATCCTTCTTAAGATGCACTTGGAGCCCATTGTCTTGGCCACTCATATTTGCAGCTTCATCAAACGAACATCCAACGCTTTGTTTCATGTTGATTTGAAACTTCTCAAGCTCTACCTTTATCTGAAGGTAGAATGCCTCGCCTGTTGTTTTATGTGCAATATCCAGCTCCAGTAATCTCACAGAGACCCTACCATTTAGCACATATCCTACACACAGCGCTAGCTGATCTGGAACTAAAACATCCTGTGTGGAATCCACTTCTATGCTGAAGATACCTGCTTGCTGAATTTCACTAGCAATGTCGAGTTGTATGTATATGAAGGGCTAAATATTTTATTATTTTGTCGATGAAAGACCTTGACAGGAATGTAATAAGGCCACCTCTTCCTTGTGATGTAGATTGTCTTTCCTTAGGCTTTGTGCTTTTTTGAACTGTGCATGGCCATATCTACCTGTTTCTTAAAGATTTGGTCATATGTAGAAACTAGCATAACTTGTTCTAAGAAGTTACCGTGGTTGATGCATCTGTTTTTCAGATCTGTAGCAAATTCAGTGGATTCCCTATAAGCTAGTCCTTGCGTGCCGGTGAGAAAGATTATGCCAACTAACCTGTGAATCACCTGCCTCCTGCTTTTGATGACACTTCAGCCTTTTTGTTGCCATATCCTTGTCGAGCAAAGTTTCAATATCCATACTTATGCAGATTTGCAGATAGGTTTTCAAAGCATTGTCATAGGCAACGGAATGGTCATGCGTTTCAATCTGTTTATAGTGATGTTTAATCTTAACTTTAACTCCATGGCCGAATGGGCTTTCTCCGTCTGAGGCAAATAGCATGCAGACACTGCAGTATATTTTCTTTGTTTTGAGGCAGTACGACAACCATACGAGGGACTGTACCGCCATCGGTCAGAGCGCGTTTGGACGTTTTGCTTGCCTTAAATGGAAGTTGTTTTCGATATCACTTGGCTGAACTGAATGATGCTTCATAAATGCAAGTTTTTCCTTAATTGATGCATGTAATCCAGGCGGAACAAATTTCCAAATTTCAGTGTACACTGCTTCAATGTCGTCGCTTTCTTTGTGTGAATCAATAATTTTGTCCGCTGATTTCTCACGTGTGGATTTCTCTTCATTTGATTCCTCAATGGGATCTTCAGCACATTCTGCAACTCCACGCTGATATTCAGCAGGATCTGACCAAACCATGAGTTTTATTTTTTAATTGGAGGTTGTTGTTGTTTTTTTGATTGGAGGTTTAACGACCACCGTGAGCAACTCAATGGGCTATAAGCAGTCGCCCGTCCCTAATTTAGGGTCACTGGTTCCAGGGAAGGGAGAGAGCCAGCACCGTAAGACAAACACAACATCCATGCCTCACCGGGATTCGAACCCGGACCGCTTTCGGACGAATAGCCAGAAGCCATCGCTTAGACCACTGCGCCATCGGGGTGGCTGTCTTTTTGATCGTAGGTTTAACGACCACCGTGAGCAACTGAATGGGCTATAAGCAGTCGCCCGTCCTTAATTTAGGGCCACTGGTTCCAGGGAAGGGAGAGAGCCAGTGCCGCAAGACAAACACAACATCCATGCCTCACCGGGATTCGAACCCGGACCCCTTTCGGACAAAAATGGCCAGAAGCCGTCGCTTAGACCACTGTGCCAACGGGGCTGCTTTCTTTTTGATCGTAGGTTTAACGACCACCGTGAGCAACTGAATGGGCTATAAACAGTCGCCCGTCCTTAATTTAGGGCCACTGGTTCCAGGAAAGGGAGAAAGACAGTGCCGTAAGACAAACACAACATCCATGCCTCACCGGGATTCGAACCCGGACCCCTTTCAGACAAAAATGGCCAGAACTTCAAAATATCTTTATTGCCATAAAACCATATAAACAATATTTACAGTAAGTTCACCGGGAACAGTTGTTGCCATTTTGGCATATTTTACACGGAAGACAAAAAGACTCAACAAACATACAGTATTGCGAATTTACAATGACAGAAAACAGAAACGAGATCAATTTAACATTCTCCGTCTACCACAAAAAGCCAAAAAAAAGAAAGCATCAGGTAATTCACAATAATGAACATTAAAATTAAACAAAATACAAAATCTGTAAAACTGAACATTGTCAAAGGCCGCACAAAGTTAAAAATATTTCAGCATGTCATTCATGAAAAAAAACATCAAGCCAGGAAAAAAAAACACCTTGCTCGTAACATGTACGCTACCACTAACAACATGATATACTGATTTTTTTCTGCCAGGCTGTAAAACTATATTTTACGACAGACATATTAATTCATTAAGAATCATGAAACAAAATAAGCGTAAACCTTAACTCTAAAAAAAACCTGCTTAAAGCGAGCGGGTACGCTGCTTCTAATACAAAAATAGGTTCTTCTGTCTGTCTGTAAGTACCTCAATATTCCATAAAAGAAAAAATATCGCTAAGTGAGACTATGAGCAACATAATTCGCAACAAAAAAAAAACATTATACATACAAATCAGTTTCACTTGAAAACAAAAATCATCTACTTCTCAATCTATAAACACAGACGTTTTTCATCAACAAGTTGCGGAAAAAAGTAGATGAGTAAAAATCTCGTAACATTAGATGCAACAAACAAACAAAAAGGACTCATCATTCAGATGTGATAAATACAAAAATTCAATGTACAGGATATATTGCAAATGTTGCTAAATTCAAAGGGAAGAATCGTAAATTAAAAGTACAGAAAACTGCATGATAATACAACAAATGAGCATTACATTATCTTAAAGAAACCGTCATTTTCATACAGAGAAAGTACTTATTGCTAGACAAAAACTAAATAGCTAAATTAGTCTGTCACTCTAACAATAGGCTTGCAAAGACAAATACTACAACTGAAAAAAACTTCAGACATAGTAAAATTCTTATTAACCACTATGGGGTTCGATGATGCAGAAAAAAGACCATTATGTTATCGCTAGACAGTGCAAGCAATTTCAAGCATTTCAGTTATAAACGCGAATGATTAGGAAAAACCGTAACAGCACATGACGGTACAACGTAATAACATAAAATACTCTCACGTGACACTCAATGAAGCAGAACAATTCATGAGACACTAACTTTATGAAATTGAACAGAGAAACGTAACTAGGTAGTCAAATAAAACGACAAATTACCCAACAGTAATTTATGGAAAAAGAGGTTATGCCGAACACTTCGTCGGGCAACTAACCTACGTAAATATACAAAAATACTCACAACATAGTGCAAAAAAAACCAAAAAACGCTCCAGTACAATACGAAGACAGAGATCTGACCACAACAAAATGTCGAGGAGAGGACGTTACACAGTTAGTGTTACAATATCATTATTCGTATTAAACCAGATATGACTTGGGGACCACTTAGCATGAAAACTGTCAAGACTGTTACTCGTCTTAGCAGTATCATACTCGACCTGCAATATCGCAGTCACAGACTGACGGTATCTGCGACAAAGAAAACGTCTTGCCACGTTATAACGTCGAAGGGTAGGACAATCGACACTAATATGATAGTACTGATAAATTGTATATTTTGCTTGCAATATGAGAAAAATGCATACAGAATTGTGTGATGAAGCAGATGGGTGATGTGAGCGAAGAACATTATAATGAAACATGGTATGTAAAGAAGCACAAACATTCTGAAGCAAAAGAAACATCAATGAAAACAAAGGCTGTAAAAACAAGCACATCGAGTAAGAGTGAAATACATCTCCCTCTGTATTGCAAAAATAACACAGTGACGATGTAAGATGCCGAAAACGATGAAGGGTGCGTGGGGTTAATAAGCGACTATGTAGATGTAACCAATGGATATCCCTTGCCTTCGGAGTAGCCAAGGCTGTTAGTGGATCACTCCATGTTGCTGGTACTTCTGCTTCTGGCACGGAGGGAATCGGCATTGGATCGGTAAAATATGTAATGAAATGCCTATAGATGAGTTTAGCAGATACTTGATGTGAAAGAAACGGCTGGTCATCTAGATAAATAATGAACGGGAGACTGAGTGAGGCTGATGCGTTCTGAATAAGTCCATTCTGATTGGCAAGTTGTGGGTAGAGTCTCTGAATGCAAATCTGGATATGTCGAAGTTGAGCACGATGAACAGGGGTATCTGCAAACAAGGGAGAAATGCGAGAAAGAGGTTTCCAACGGAGATCAATGTCAACGAGTTGAGAGACCTTCACAACTCCACTGGCGAACCATGAGGAGTAGTGAAGGTACGAAGAGGTAGAAGAGTAGATAGCAGAGGAGAAGAAGAGGGGTTCTGCAAGGAGGTCATTAGTAGTGGAAGGGGGAGTCGGACAGGATTCAGGGAGCGCCAAAGGGTAAGTGCAGACTTGTAAGTGTCAGGGAAATGATTGGGAATGAATGGGAACAGGTCCATTCGCAGAAAAGTTTGAACTGTAAGGTGGGGACTCCGGGGGAAGAACAGAGTATCGATAATGGTTTGCGTTGAAGAAAGAGGCGTTGAAAAAATCTTAAGAAAGTTATGAAGATGAAAGGCTTGAAATTTTCGAGTGATATCAGCAAGAGAGAGGCCACCATAGGAAATCGGAAGAGAAAGCGTGGAGCGATGCACCCAATGAATAATATTCCAAATGAAGTCCACAAAAGTTCTCTGCAGATGATTCAGCAAAAAAGGTGGCGGAAGGTGAGCAATCCAGCTGTGAAACAATTTCGGTTGCACAAACACATTTAGTAGCATTGCCCGACTAAAAAATGAAAGAAAGGGTTTGAGCTGACGGAGAGGCGCAAGTCTTCGATTAATTCGATGAACGAGGGGGTTCCATGCTGCAGCAGCAACCGCCTCCGGTTTTCCGAAGTGCACACCAAGAAATTTGACTACGCTTGAAGACCATCGGGCCCCCCACGGACGGTCACCACGGGTCGCCCACGCTCCCGTCCATAAACCTGAGCATTTATCAGTGTTTAAGGCTGATCCAGAAATTACGGCATATTCGTTATATGTTGATAATAAGATTCCAAACGAAGATTCTGTTCGTAAAAATAACGTCAAGTCATCGGCATATGCAGTCAAGACAGTATGATGGTGCCGGGTGCACACAACTCCACGGGGGACAGAAGAAAGAAGTCGGAAACGGAGACAGATTAGAAGAGGTTCAAAACAGAGTGCAAAAGTTGACCCGACAGGGGACAGCCCTGCCGGATACCGTTAGAATAAGGGATAGCAGAAGTAATAAAAGTCGAAGTACGAACCCGAAAAAAAGAGTTTGAATACAGATTAGAAAGAGCCTGGCAGAAGAAGGGAGGGAATCCAAAGCGTTGAAGGACAGTAAAGATATAAGTATGGCTAATGGAATCAAAAGCCTGTCGTTGATCAATATTAAAAATAGCAAGGGGTTCTGCTAGCTGGGATGCGAGAGTGTTAAGATCACGGATCGTGGTAATATTAGAAGCGATAGAGCGGGTGGGAACAGTGTAAGTTTGGTCAGGATGAATTAAATAGGATAGAACAGGATTCAGACGGAGTGCGAGTAGTTTAGCAAAGATTTTATAGTCGGTATTAAGTATTGAGATGGGTCGCCAGTTAGATAAAATACCAAGATAGCCAGATTTAGGAATAAGGCGAAGCAGAGCAAAGCTGAAAGCATGGGAAGAAGAACTTGAAGACGAAAAAAGGAAAGTATAACAACTGAGGAGAAGTGGCATGAGATAAGGAAGGAATGTTTTGTAGAATTTTAAGGAAAGCCCATCCTCTCCAGGTGAGGAACGATCATTTAAACTGTAAATCGAATTGCGGATTTCTTGAGGGGTGATCTGAGCATTTAGAGAGGACACATAGCATTCAGGAACTTGCGGAAGGTCTTGCAAAAGTGGTGCAGAAGAGGCTGGCTGTGTTAATGTACGTTGAAAACGTTGGCTATAATACGCATGAGTTTGATTACATATAACATATGGGTCAGTAGTTACTGAGCCATTAGAGAGGGTGAGTTGTACAATGGTATTATTTTTTTTTCTTCGTACCTCGAGGGAACGGAGACTGCGAAAAGGATCTTCTTCGAATCTGAGAAATGAGTATTTCAGACGGGTCAGTACATTTGAAACAGAGGCTTGAAGACATTCTCGTAATTTCGTTTCAAGGAGATCATAATCCGATGAGGTTCGTGGGATTCGCTGAAGCGCACGCCGGAGACTGTCCACAGTCATATTACGCCGGGTTCTGATAGTAAAAGAATATTTCTTCGCAAAAGCTACAATAGATTGTTTTGTCGAGATCCACAGAGCCGCTGGGTCGGAAACAAAAGACAATTGAGTAACAGCTTGAGTGATAATAAGAACAACTTCAGTATTAAAATCAGGATCTTGAAGACACGAATCATCTAAAGACCAAACACTCGGCCGTGGAATACCAATAGACTGAAAACACAGGGAAAGAATAACTGGCTTATGGTCTGAAGAAACAGAGGGTGCGTGATGGACTGAAATAATAGACGGACGAATAAAACGGGAGACATAAAATCGATCAAGTCTGGCTGCAGCACAATTTAAATGAATAGGGGGAACCAAGAAAACTCTCGTTCAGTTGGGTGTAGATATCTGAAGGCATCTTGGAGGTCAAAGTTGAAGACAATCTGAGAGAGCTGAGAAACTAAAGAATGACGGCTTTCATGTGAATTATCTCTATCAATGTAAGGTTGAAGTGTACAATTAAAATCACCAGCAAAAAGAATAAGGTCTGAGGGAGGAATATTCGCAAGAACGGCAGCAACATGAACCAGGAGATCAGTAGCTTCATTATTATTTTGAGGTACATGAATATTTAATAGATGAATTCGACTGGACTGAAGGCAAAACGAAATACATTGAAAAACTCCCAGGCGGCTCTGGGACTCGACAATATTCTGTAATATAGAGTGAAATCGGGAATGAAATGCTATTGCAGTTCCGGAACCAACATGTGTCCGGTAATTATGATAAAAAACATAAGGCCAGCGGCGCCAGCGAGCAAAATTGATTCCTGCCGAACAGTTAGTCTCTTGCAACATTAGAACATCCGCTTTTAAAGGTCGGACATCTTCAAAAACCAATGCATTTGCTGCTGACGCCGCTAAACCTCGGCAGTTAAAAGAAACAAATAGTACCTTAGAGTTCATTTTGGTGGCTGCAAAACCCCCTCAACTCGTTTATCAAGCATTGTTAACAAATAACGAATACGTCGACAAAATAAGTGCACTTGTGGTGTGGTGGTCGAGTGCTTGTGGAACAGTTCATGTAAAAAAGATAACTGTGAAACCAATTCCGGCACTCTAGACAGATTTTTCTGAATGCAAGGAATTTTCATGATGCTAGTTCTCTTAGGAACCGCATACAGAGAAACTAGTTCGAAGTAAGATAATGGCGTAACTGGCACTTCTATATCTTTAAGATATCTATCAAAATCTTCCGCACACTCTGGATATGGTTCAATATCAGAATGTGTCGACGTGGTGTCACTCAGATTATCAGGTATTTCCATTTCAACCTCCTGATAGCTCACACTGGTTTCAGGCTGTTTTAGGGTTGAAGTGGAAGAGTTGCTTCGTTCAAGACTCGGCGACTGAGAGGGTCCACCAGAACGTGTCGCTTTCGAGCTGGACCTGGTTTGTGGTCGACCTCTCTTTTTCTTAGGAGATGTCGGGGTCAAAGGTCTCTTACACGTAGTTGTAGAAACTCGTGTTCCTCCCGACGGTGGCAAGGCAGGGTAATCTTCTAATTGATAACCACTATCAGGTACTTTCACAGAAGGGGATTGCTGAGCTGCAGAGTTATGAATAATAAGACTCTGAAATGTGCTGCCTGTACTCAACATAGCATCATCTACTGATTCCAGGTTTGGTGTCTGGGCAACTGACAGCTCAGAACAGAATGATGACTCAACGGCTCCAGGATTTGAAGTAGAATTATTCTGCACATTTCTGTGAGGACACGAGGTCACCCGATGCCCTTCCCCTTTACAATAAAAGCACTGCATTCCTGCAAATAAGTCAAACGTGTATTTTCTTGAGTCTGTAATAACCTCAACGGAGGTAGGCCTGTCCTTCAGAGCCTGTTCCGTAGGGAAAATCACCCTATACTGACGACGTCCTCCTTGCACATAGGCATAGGGGGTGTTTAAGCCTGCAGCAGAGAGAAATTTTGTTGTACCTACTACTCTGCCGATGGAACTAAGCGCATCTACTAATAGTTCATCAGGAAGTCCCGAGGGAACGGGTGTCAGAGTGACGGTAACAGGGCGCTGAATAGAAGGTGTCGGTTGCAGATGCACAGTACCAATGTCTACACCACATTGAAGAATTTTTTCAACAGCAGATTTTAGGGTAAAGCGCACTTCGATTCCCCCACCAAAACGGATGGCTAATTTGATGGATTCTCTGGAAACAACCATTGAAATTGCATCCAGGTACCGAGGGATTGGGGTGTCCTTTAGGGCAGGAACATAAACAGTGAAAGATAAATTTTCTGAGAAACGCTTACCTAGAACAGAGTCATCCGGAAACTTTCAGTCGTAAAACTTTATCCACACGTGTAATCGTATATTGAGAGTCTATTGAAGCTGCAGAAGGTACATTCGCAGGACGGACAGCAGTCGCATAGGTGCTGAGAGGGGGTGGGGGTGGGCCCTCGGCTCTGACTCCTTCATGCACAATTTGTTCCACAACACTTAACACACTTTCCGAAGAATGACAGATCACAGTGGAGGTATCCATTACTGATATATCCTGTGAAGCAGACACACTGGTCGTTGATATAGAAGATTCGAGTAGAATAGGCACAGAAGCATCAGACGTCGACTTAGACGCTGAGGTCGTAATCATCTTGACTACTAACACAGAACTTAAACTAAAACCTAGTGTTGCGGCTTGCAACACTAAAAACAAAGGAACCCACCTTCAACAGTATGCTTGAAGGCATAGGTACTCTCCTTGAGTAACCTTGTAACACTGAAGTGAGTAACTGACCTAGTCACCCACGTCGGTGGAAAAAACACCAAAAAAATAAAAAATAATAAAGGCTGTCCCAACGAATTTTTAGGTTCAACTTAAGCATACAACATTCACAAAACGAAATAACATAAAATACCTAACAGGAAACTCCCAAAAACAACTAATATCACTCAAAGTGCAGGAGCGCAAGTAAACGTGACCGCCCGATCAGAAGCCATCGCTTAGACCACTGTGCCAACGGGGCTGCTTTCTTTTTGATCGTAGGTTTAACGACCACCGTGAGCAACTGAATGGGCTATAAGCAGTCGCCCGTCCCTAATTTAGGGCCACTGGTTCCAGGGAAAGGAGAGAGACAGCGCCGTAAGACAAACACAACATCCATGCCTCACCGGGATTCGACCCGGACCACTTTCGGACGAATGTTCAGGAGCCATCGCTTAGACCACTGCGCCACTGAGGCGGCAATCATGAGTTAAGTTAATCTGATAAAAAAACTTTGATCAAATAAATTAACTATTTTAAGTTTATTTTGTACAGTTATTTAAATGTTTCTAAGAAATTTAATTCTCAAACTTTTATCATTGAGAGAAAAATAAATCTGCGCTGTGAAGCACATATTAAAAGGATACCAATGTCAGGATGTAGTTCTTGAAATAGTGAACTTGTCGAATACCCTGCTGAAGACGCTGCAGCGAGACCCAAACCTATATCATCATAGCTAAAGAAGATTTCAGGTTTAATTTTATATTTATTGAAATTTGAAGATCAGATTGCCAACTGCTGTAATTTATTACTTGAACAAAAAAGGACACAGCTGACGTATTTCGTTTGTTTTGTGCTTGAAGATGCGATAGGTGATTAATGATCGGTTGATGTTGTTGGTCGGAGCCCAAATGCAAATAGAATCCTCTGCTCCTATTCCATCTAATTCAAGCTTCCTACTTTCACAGTGTTTTTCTGTTCCAGATTTACAAATTCGTTTCTTTCCACTAGGTTTTTCCATTTTCTATCAGCTTCATTCAGTCATCAAATGAAAAATAAATTCGTTAGAAAAGAAATGTCAGATACTGTTGAAGCGCAATGAATTTTTTACTATTCAAAACAACATGAACCAAATATTAAAAAAAATTCGCTGATTTTTATTATTAATTTATTTATTCTACTGCAGTAGCATTTCGCTTGATGTAGTTGTCATATAAATTCAGTGCTATGAATGTATGACCATTATAAAGTAGAATACGAAATAATTGTTATTGAATTGAATTAAATAATTACCTGCTCTCAGACTGAAGCTAGTGCAACTATGACTTGTCATTCGATTTGTCTGTAAAAGAAAATTACAGTTGAATCCCACAACGAATCACATCGCAAAAATTACAGTAAAATACTGAACGAATGTCCACTTACAACTAATTTTTCTCCACAAAACTAAGTATCACTCAGCGCTTTCTCGTTCTCGCCGAGGATCGAGCGTTCATTCCACCGCTGTACTACGTCTACACGCATTCACTCTACGCTATTCGGCATCAGGAACTTGTGATCTTCCCTCCCCAAGTAAGAGTTATAACGAAGTAAATTTCTCCGTCATTTTTGGTCTACGCCGGGATTCGAACCCGAGGCCGCTTATTCCGGAACAAGTCGCTCTACCAACTGAGCTACGCAGACGTTTGTTCTGATTCCTACCTGCTTTTATGTCGTGTGCGTCCTGCTGGCAGGTACGTCACAGAGTGCAACAGCCGGTTTTCGCTAAGTCACTGTGCTTACCAACAACCGCGCACACGCGGATTGGCCATGCACACCCTTTGTAACCCTCGCACTCGTTTTCAACGATTCTGAATGTTTTCCCATTTGTTTCCATTTGGCCCCCATTTGACCAGGGATCGCTGGTCAACCGCCCGGGCCAGTCCGGCCCTAAAGGTATTCCATAAGAAAATAGCCAGTAGCAATAAAACCTACGCAGAAAAATAGTCAACACGTTTTAAATTCAACTTAAAATCAACAAGTGGAACGTCTGGCTCAATAAGTGCAAGCCACTGCACACCAGCAGCATTTGAACAAGTGAAAGATAGGTTCTCTGCCTTACCAGAAACCACTGATTTCTGGATTAAACTAATCTTTAAAAGGTTCTCTGTAATTCTACAAAAAAAGTGTTTTTTTAAGTTCTGCGAAGCGATCTCCCTTCGTTTGGCAGATAAGCGAATCTTTTCGGTAATGCTTTTAGAGACAGCATGTAGCATCCTAAAAAAGGACTCTCTGTCTCGATTTGCTCTACTACTGCGATTAATAATGCCACAAAATCTAGGCATTTTGGTTTCAAATGTTTATAAACACCCGCCCGTACTGCAGGACAGCCAGCTTTGCTTGTCCTTCAGGAACTTGCAGGGAGTGGCGGAAGATTTCCAGGAACTAAAAAATTGCCTACGAGTTTGTGCTACTTTATTATTCTGAATCGTCATCATCATCATCATCATCATTATCGTCAACCATTATCAATCCACTGCTGGATAAAGGTCTCCCCAAGTTTCTTCCACAATTGACTGTTTTGAGCAAAGACCTTTAAGATACATAGACTGGAAGTTCTTGTGCAAATGAGTGGCAGCAGCTGGAGACATTTTGATCACAGAGCTTGTACGGATAAAACGGCGCGTGTCCTATGTAAGCAACGGTAATTAAGCTCTTTTACCTGCGCGAAAGAAGAAGTTTTACGTTGTTTTAATACTGCGTATCATTTTTTTTTCAATGGGGTATAAATTAGACATTGCGCCTTTTAACTTACGACTAAAGAAAACATCATTATCGTAATTTTGGGGGATATTAAATAACTGAAGCGAAATGTCGCTTGTCCTACGTGTAAAATATATTTCGGCTTCGGTTGCTTGCAAACTGCGTGATCTAGTTTCATGAAATTCGTATTTCACACTCTAAGTAATGTCAAAAAACATTTTAATGTGGCCATTTGTTTATTCTTAAAAGAGTTGCCGAGAACAAAATGTTTAATTTTGGAAGTTTTTCCCACAATATTATGAGGTCAAATATTTATTAAGAACCACGTTCGACATGGTACAGAGTAAAATCACGTAAACATATGAAAAACAATAATATACATGAAAATAAAATAGCCTGGAATCAATCCAGGGAGGCAGAAATACAATGTCTTACAGGAAAAGTCCGTATAGAGAAAGAGTCCGTCAGCACAATCATCCCTGAGAGAGCAAACAGGAAGCTGGAAGTCAGACTGCATGAGTCCCGGAATTAGAAACAGACATAACATGAGTGTGCACCTGACAAGAAATATAGTCACAACGTTCAAGGCAAGGTTCAAAGTCAGGGTTGGTCTGGACAAAATGTCGAAGCATAGACATAAGTCCAAGCAACTGGGAGTCAACATCACTTACTCTGCCACCCCGGTGGCGCAGTGGTCTCAGGCGTTGGCCTCTGATCATTCGTCCAAAAGGGGTCCGGGTTCGAATCCCGGTGAGGCATGGATGTTGTGTTTGTCTTACGGCACTGGTTCTCTCCCTTCCCTGGAACCAGTGACCCTAAATTAGGGACGGGCGACTGCTTATAGCCCATTGAGTTGCTCACGGTGGTCGTTAAACCTCCAATAAAAAAAAATCACTTACTCTATATGCACATTGAGAGAGATATGTAGGAAAGCAGAACGATTTATCGTGGGCTAACGCAAAGAGACGACACAATTGCCTTTGGGATAGAGGCGTAGTGCGCACAGCAGCAGTTGTACAAAATTGCTTAAACTTGACCTGTAATGCAGCTTCAGCAAGCTCCACGGGGTTATCAGTGAGGCCGCACCCACGCGGAGATGGCGGAGGTGAACGAGTGCCGGAGGAGGAACGGGAGCGGTAGACCCGTGGGCGGCCGCGTTTGGTCGGAGCACTAGGAGCCAGGAAAGCGATGCGTTTCTCACTCCGGGAGCGAGGATCACTCGCGGAGTTATCATCAGGAGGCGGGTCAGTTCCCCTGACCGACCACACTGACAGGCACCGACGAGGAAGCGGAAGTTGGCGCACTAGACGTGGGAGTTGAAGCAGGAGCAACAGGCGATGTCACAGGAACTTCCACAACCGAAGGAGTTTCAAACGAGGCATCAGAAGAAGATTCCGATTCAGAGGCAGATTCCGTGTCGTCCATGGACGCAGGCAAGTCAGTTGCAGCCGGATCCGAAGACGCCGGATGCAAAGAGAGAGGATTCACAGGAAGAAGCAAAGGCGATGAGGAAGGAACACCTTGTTCCACCTCACAGGCAGCCGTCGACGATGGATCATCCGTTGTGAAAGGCACAGTAGTCCGTCGAGGAGATGACTGAGGAGCAGTAACAGGAGGAGGACAGTCCGCCCTATGATGTCCGAAGGCCAGGCATTTATCACAGTGGTAGGAAGTGAGGAGTGTGATTCGACGAACGTGACCATCACACTTAACTGTAAGCTTGGTTGGGCAGCGAGCAATATATCCTTGAGAGGAAAACACCATCTGCACAGTGCGCCGAGCACTGAGGATGGGGCGATCATCTGCATCACGTGGAGCAGAGGAAAACGTGCTAAAACGGCCGATAACCCGGCCGACTATTGTAAGGGCAGCATAGAGCCTAAGATCGGTCACTTCAGGGGGCCGGGTACAAAGACACGGCAACAGTGCGCTGGGCAACGGGTTCGGGCATAAGAAGTCGATTCCGGATAAACAATCCAGTCTGTAGAACAGAATGAGCAATAGTTGCCTCTGTGAAATACACGGTGACAAATCGTGGTCGACGAGACATGTGAAGTATGGCTGTAGGGGAGAACTGGCGTTTCAGAGCAGTAGCATAGATTTTGAGAGACGTGTTAGGCAAAGCCTCAAAGCATACCCCTTGGGCTAAAATAGATGAGAAGGAGGTTCCGGGAGACGATTCCGCCGGGAGATCAAGAAGAAGCTCATCGCCCGCAAGGATAAAAAAAGGTAGAAGAGTACTTGCATCCTTGTACAGCGGAGGGAACGCACGAAATGCCCGGGAAGCTGTAACCGCAGAGTAGGATGGTTGTTGCCGAGGAAGAGCACTGTCCGACGTGTCCATGACGTCATCAGTCCTCACAGAGGACTGATGACGTGAGTAGATCAACACGCATGTTGAGGAGCTCCGGAAACACGTCGGGATGACGCACCCGAAGAGGGCAGCTGACCAACGCCATTCGGGGAAGATGACGTGGCAACGCTCTGGAGCAAGAGTAAAGGTACGGAAGAATCGGAAGTAGGCATAGTAATCTAGGCAACCCCACCGGATGGCGCCAGTACTAATGGCGGCACCCAGCAGCTCTTCTGGCCAGCTCGACCAAAATGTAAATAAAGCTATTTCGAATAAAACATCGTACTTACGATTCGGGAAACGAAACAAAACGATGCTCCAAACCTTTAGACGCACGAAATACACAAAATAATAAGTCGTAGGGCACTAAAATCGGTACTTTGGGCATGAAATATCGGAGCTCAGAAAATGCAGTAGTACGACGCAGTATTATGAGTTCGTAATAGCTACTAAACGGGATAAAAAATAAGTAAAATTAAATATGATAGAAAGAAATTTCCTTTTAATATAATTTAGAGTTTAGACAATTACAAATCTCGAGGATGAAAAGTCTCGGAAAAGAAACACGAGTTAGCAACCATCTCTAGGTTTAACCAGAAAACCTTGACTTTAGAGCCATACATACTCTGGTGAATGACACAAGGATCTAGTAAAAACTAAGTCCCTCAATTTAATATTTAGATATCAAATAAGTGAACAAGGTTACTAGCTAACTAACTTGCACTTAAAATACTAAAACAACTGTTAATTCCAAAGAAAGATTAGAAAAGGAGGTGAGAAGCCTAGATTAAAACTGCAAGTCACGGTAAATGTGACAAGGTTCTAGTAAGAACTGAGTCCCTCAACTTAATATTTAAAGATAAAGTAAGTGCAAAAGGTTACTAGCTAATTATCCTGCACTTAAAATACTAACTCTTATTTCAAGGGAAAGATTAGAAAAGGAGGTGTGATTTGTGATTGGGATTGGAGGTTTAACGACCACCGTGAGCAACTCAATGGGCTATAAGCAGTCGCCCGTCCCTAATGTAGGGTCACTGGTTCCAGGGAAGGGAGAGAGCCAGTGCCGTAAGACAAACACAACATCCATTTTTTTTTGGAGGTTTTTTTTTTTTTTTTGGTTGGAGGTTTAACGACCACCGTGAGCAACTCAATGGGCTATAAGCAGTCGCCCGTCCCTAATTTAGGGTCACTGGCTCCAGGGAATGGAAAGAGCCAGTGCCGTAAGACAAACACAACATCCATGCCTCACCGGGATTCGAACCCGGACCCCTTACGGACAAATGATCAGAGGCTAGCGCCTTAGACCTCTGCGCCACCGGGGCGGCAGAAAAGGAGGTAAGAAGCCTAGATTGAAACTGCAAGTCACGGTAAATTTGACAAGGTTTTAGAAAAAACTGAGTACCTTAACTTAATGCTTAGAGATAAAGTAAGTGCAAAATGTTACTAACTAACTATCCTGCACTTAAAATACTGAAACACCTCTATTATTTCAAGGGAAACATTAGAAAAAGTGGTGAAAAGCCTAGACGAAATGTGACAGATTCTTGACGTACAACACTGAACTTCAAATGTCGCCCAGTTAACTTACGGTTTTCCAGTCTATGTGCATTCAAGGTCTTTGGTTTTGAGCGTGTCTCCTCTATGTCACTCCGGCATACTTTCGAATTAATTATTCTGAATGAGAGCAAGAAAATAAACTTTCCAATAAACACAAGGACAACGCATGTATTTTACGCAAAAAATAAGCTCTCGCTAGTGTCGGAAGGAATCGCAAGCCATTATCGTTGATTACACCTTCATGATCAAAAATAGCAGTAGTAGTTTGAGTGCATATCCAAAAATTACCACTTGAAAAAGTTTTTCGAGCGAAATAAAAGGACAGCAATTAATTGCTGTAATTTTTGTAAAAAATACATTTAATTAAAAAAATGGAAAACGTATGTCATATGATCATCGGTTGACAGGAAGCAATAGTTGGGGAATGTGCTGTATCCAGTCCCTTCCAAAGATCTTGGAGGAGAATATACTGGCAAATATCTAGCTTCCGAAAATGGTCCGGGTTCGAATCCCGGTGATGCATGGATGTTGTGTTTGCATTACGGCACTGGCTCTCTCCCTTCCTTGGAACCAGTGACCCTAAATTAGGGACTGGCGACTGCTTATAGCCCGTTGAGTTGCTCACGGTGGTCGTTAAACCTCCAATAAAAAAATTTACTTACTTAATTCCGTCAGTGTTTGAAAACCGGATGTTCTGCCATTAGCGAGGATTGAAAACTGTTCATGAGTATCTGCCGGTTGCGTGCGTGTTGCAAATCGTGCTTTAAATAGTTGAAATAAATAGCTAATGTGGTCAGGTTTGGGTCAGGTACTGTGTTAGATATGGATGTAAAACTAAGGCGAATGCGGTTGACATAAAGGACGGATAAAAGTTCACAGGTAAGTTAAATATTTTGCTCATTGTTTATAATATCTTTGGCTGTAAATGCATAGATAATGCTTTTTACCAGCATTATGGAATTTATGAACATTAAATCATGTTCAAAAAATAATAATTATCTATAGAACAATGTTTTTTGGTTTTAAATATAGGACTGTTAACGATTTTTGAACACCCTCTCTTGTTCATTTCAGTTCTTTGTATTTCATGTTCAAAAAATCAAGCCTCGAAACACATGTTCGACATCCAAATAGTCATATTTGGGGCCTAAGGATTGTTTGCAATTGAGGTTTTCGAACATGGGATACTGAAAATATCAAAAACTGTGTGTTTCGAGACATCAGCATTTCAAAATTGTGCCTGGGAGCACTAGAAATGTAAATACAGTTCCTCGACAATCAGCCCCTAAGACCTTGGAGAGAATAGACTGGTCTTCGGAGGCAACGAGCAGCAATTGAGACAGTAGCGCCATCTGTAACCGTGAGGACTTTGTGAGAAAAACATAGCTATTAGAAAGGTACGTACCGTGCTTGATTAAACCCATAATATATCGTATAAATGGCGCACAAGAAAAAATCGGGTGCGAATGTGAACCAACAAATTTCTAGATCAAAATTTTATTAGCAAGTTCTCAATTTCGATGAAAATCAGCAATAAAATAAAAAATACGCCGCTATACATACAACAAACACCTGATACGTGAAGTTGCAGCAATGCAAAATTAAATATACCGCATTATCGTTCCTTCATATTACCCTTAATGACCCGATTTTTGTCCCTCAAATTGTTTTATTGAAAAATATTTTCATCCCATGAGCTCATGAAAAATGAATATAGCATAAAATAAAAATAGGTATCTACAGATATCATGCTTACAAAACTATCACGACTTTGCCTTCGATATGCGGAGCTCCAGAGCCGGATTGAACTTTTGCGGGGCCCAGGGCGAAATTTCATAAGAGGACCCTAGGAAATGAATCTCATAGTTTAATGAAATCATTGTATGAAAAATGAAAATAGATAAAAATTATTATTAAGGAAAATGATTATCTCAAATTATTGTGAGCTTAAGAAAAAGACCATCATATGGATTGAAAATTCAGAGAGAGAGAGAGAGAGTGAACAGTTTCTTTATGATAATTTTCGTGTATTTTCATTTTTCAGAGACGGACAGACAGACAGAGTGTGTGAGAGAGAGACAGACCGACAAACAGAGAGAGAGAGAGAGAGAGAGAGAGAGAGAGAGAGACAGACAGACAGACTCTTGCGGGGCCCAGAGCAAAATTTCATTGTGGGCACTAAAAAATAAATCTCATATTTTAGTAAAGTCGTTTCTGAAAATTTTCGTTCGTGAGGAAGACACACGAACACTACCGTAAAGACAAAACGATTATCTCAAAGAAGTATTTGCTTTAAGCTTAAGAAAAAGACCGCAATACGGACTACAAGTTCAAAGAGAGAGAGAGAGAAATAGAAAGTGGAGGGCAGAGAGAGAAAGATAGAGAAAAAGATAGGGATAGAGAAAGAGAGAAAGAGAGAGAGAGAGAGAGAGAGAGAGAGACAGGGGGAAGAGAGTTGGAGAAAGAAAGAGATAGATAAAAAGATTGGGATAGAGAAAGAGAGAGAGAGAGAGAGAGAGAGTAAAAAGTGTTAAAATCTACGATTTTCTTTTCCGGGAGAAGAGGTTTAGGTTGCATTGTGACTCTTATAACAGCTTATTCACAAAATGATAAAAAGATACCTGTTTAGCTAATATTTTTGTAAAGGAAATATAATAAGGATCCCTCTAAAATAAATCGGTATAAACAGTTTTTTCCCCTGATACATGTTTAGTGATTGATTTTTAATGCACAATGGAGTAACTGACAAATTAGTGACATTCTAAACTTTTATACGCGTTCATATATGAAAGTTGCCCCCCTTTTTTTTATTTCTTGTAATGTTGCAGAAGTGGCCTCCATGTGTAGTCCGAAAGTAACTTCGATATTGTTATTTTTATTTCCTTAAATTTAAGTATCAGGTTTTCACACAAATTGTTGGATATACAAAAGTAGGGACCACAAAATGATGAAATTTAATTTGCTATTTCATGAATACGGAAAATATTAAGGTGGTTACAGAAATCACTTCGAATCTGCAAATCTCAGTGTCCGTACGACGAACAGGGGGGAAAATGTATTCAAAAATGGGGAGATTGGAAACAAACAAAAAAAATATTTTTAAGGTCCTTGTGCCCCAAAAGTTACAAAAAAAAATGTAGTTACATTTTTTTTACTGAAAATTATTTTGTTTTCTAAACTGCGGGACCCCTGAAGGCGCGGGGCCCGGGGTGACCGCCCCGGTTGCCCCTATGGTCCAGCCGGCCCTGCAGTGAGACAGACAGACAGAGTGAGAGAGAGACAGACAGACATTGAGTGAGAGAGAGAAGACAGACATTGAGTGAGAGAGAGAAGACACACATTGAGTGAAAGAGAGACAGGCAGACAGACAAAGAGAGAGGAAGAGAATAAAAAGTGCTGAAATCTACGACTTTCTTTCTGGAGAGGAGGAAGTTTAGGTTGCTTTATTATCTTAATAAAAACTTTCCTACAAAATGATAAAAAAGATAGCTTTAACTAATCTGTGTAGCGAATATTTTCCCATAGCAAACATTTTTGCGTATTGAATAATAACGATCCCTCTTAAATAAATTCGTATATATATATTTTTTCCTGGTGCATGTTGTAGTGATGATGCCGAGCCAAACGCTCTGCGAAACTATAGTCGATGTTAATAAAACATTTAATTGTGAATAAACGTTGATAATTTATTCTAAATCAACATCACAAGTGTGTAGTCTTGAATTACATGTTTTAGTGATTGATTTTTGATGGAAACTGGAATAACTGGTAAATTAATGACTTTATTCATCTCTTATACGCGCTCATGTATAAAAATTGCCTTATTTATTTATTTTTTTATTTACTACACTGTTTTCAAAGTCACTGAACGATTGGCCTGCATATATAACCCAGATAAAACTTTGATACTGTTCTTTTTATTTTTTTTAAATTTCAGTACCAGGTTTACACACAAATTGTTGAGTATATAATAGGGAGTCACAAAATGTAATAAAATTTAATTTCTAATTTCATGAATATGGAAAAGTTTAAGGTTTAAATAAGTTGGGGCGGGGGATTATAAACTGAAAAAAAAAAGACAGCATTATAACAAGTTAGTAAAATCATGCAATGTATTGATTATGATACGTTTTCCAACATACCAGAAATCGGGCGCAGACAAACTCTCCTCCTAACCTTGACTATTGATTCGTTCAGTATACCTCCGGAACAACTACTAAAGTTTTGTCGCAATAGTAGCATTTTTACTCAAGTTATTACTCAAGCTGTGAGGATAATGGCTGTGAAATAAATCTCGCTCCTGTGCCATGACCTTTGATCCCATTTCGATGATTATGAAAATAATTGGTTCAGTATACCTCTGGACCAACATACTAAAGTTTTGTCACGATAGAAGAATTTTTACTCAAGTTATGAGGATAATGGCTGTGGAATAAATCTCGCTCCTGTGCCCTGACCTTTGATCCCATTTCGATGACATTCAGCATAACCTGTTCAGTTTACTTCCGGAACAACATGATAAAGTTTTGTCACAATCGAAGCATTTTTACGTACATTATGATGTATAAGGGCGATGGAATGGATCCCGCTCCTATGTCCTGATCTTTGACCCCATTTCACTTATTTTCAATTGGGTTCGTGCCCAGGTTTTCCCCTACCACATACTAAAATTTAATTGAAATTTAATAATTTTTACGCGAGTTATCGGGTGGACAGACGGACAAAGCTGGAGCATATACGCTTCTTCAACCTACGGTTGGAAAACATTAAAATATATTTTTGAGGGCCTTGCACCCCAAAACTTAAAAAACAACAACAATAAATATAGAGAATTCCAGGAAAAACAATTTTGTTTTTGTTTTGTAAAGTGCGGGGCCCCGTGAAGACGCGGGGCCCGGGGTGACCGTCCCGGTTACACCAATGGTCCAGCCGGCCCTGCGGAGCTCTTTATATCTATTATTAATTGCAGTGCCATATTCATACTCAATGAACTAATTTTAAAAGTTACTCCTCCATATAATTTGAAAGAAATAACACAGCACTTTATCTTATCTCATTTTCTGACCAAACACTTCTATGCCTCAGAAAACACTATATGTCCTTATAAAGCAAATGAACAATTGATACATCACTCCCTCTAACTGATACATGCATACAGAAGTCCTTTCTCGCCTTATTCTTTGACTAGTTTCTTACTTCATTCTTTGACTAGAGACCTGTGTGAACTGTTTTATTTTTTTGCTAAGAAATGTATGACTATAATATAAAAAAATTCAAATTATCTTGTAAGAGATCAAAAAGGAGAACATAGCATAGGATAGGCACTGAAATAGTGGTAAGCAAGGTTTGTTTTTCTTCCTGCAATTATGATTTAGTCAAATGCTAGCTTTAATATAAAGTCAATGTCAACAAACTGTTTTGTAATCAAGTGATGTTTTACTCACTCAGCACAGAATACGTCGATCTCCTTGAGTATAACTTTTACCCATGAGATTGTAGGATGTTTCTCTCAATAGCCAATCTACGAATGTGTTGAGTTATTTGCAATCGTACACATTGTATACAACGATTGTGTAGCAGCATTTGTGAAAATTCACTTCGCCAAGCTGTTACCCATTGATGCCTTGTATTCAACGATTGCATGCTGTAAGCAAGCACAGAATAGCTGTGTTTATCACAACCACAGCAAACTGAATGGGTGAAAATACAGAAAATTCACTTCACCCTGCTGTGATTGAATGAAATGAGAATTGTGTGACACTTTGACATGAACACATCTTCCTGGGTGAAGTGAATTTTGTATTGTATAACAACCAGAACAATTTCAAATGGAAGATGTATTCATGTCAAAGTGTCACACAATACTCATGATGTCATGACATCGACTGCAGCGCACCATCGACCTATAACAGAACTACCGTTGATTGGCATTGTGATTTGTATTCCATTGTCATCTGTTTCGATATCTAAGCGTTTGACTTCCATATCTATGGATATTTCCTTATTGTCATCTTTCCGATACCTCACTCGGCTTAGATTGGGACAGCAGTTGAGGACAAAGGTCATGTGCGTGCGCGCGCGCGTGTGTGTGTGGGAAGGGGGGGCAACGGAAGGGTGGGGGGCATTACAGCTGCTCCTCACCACCCAGCACAGGGTTGGGGTTGCCATAGGAACTATTGCCGACGGGATGGATTAACGTCACAATTTGGTTCTGTTGTAGGTCGATGAGGGTTCCACTTTCTATGGGAGGAGTTTTCACGGGTTCCTATGCCTCTTTCTACTCTATAAATCTTCCTTTATGCTTCACGTATCAGGTGTTCGTTGTATGTAGCCCTATTTTCTATTTCATAGCTGATTTTCATCGAAATTGAGAACCTGCTAATTAAATTTTGATCTAGAAATTTGTTGGTTCGCATTCACACCCGAATATTCCTTCTGCGCTATTTATACAATATATTATGCGTTGAATCAAACAATGTATGTACCTTTCCAATAATTATGTATTTCTCACCAAGTCCTCGCGGTTACAGTTGGCGCTGCTATCTCAATTGCTGCCCCTTTACCTCCGAAGGGGCAGCGATTGTTTGCCAGTCTATTCTCCTCCAAGGTCTTTATGCCCTTCTGTATCCTCAAAATACTACGTCATAGATAGTTAGGGCGATAACTGTGACCGCATATGATTTGTTTGTATTTTGTTCACTTCGTGCAGCTGTGTAATGAATTAGGAATTTATGCACTGTAGTTTAATTTTTCAAAATATGCCGACTTCCCCTTAGTATACGAGAGCACCACACAAAAGATTTTTCATGTATGTTGTTTTGTGTAATGAAAGGCATAAATTTTAGTTCTGTGTTGTATAATGCAAATCTGATTGTTCACCTTTGTTTACATACAGTAACTAGGAGTGTCTGTAGTTTGTTTACAACATTCTTAAAGAGTGTTGAGAAATTCCATTACGATTGATACTGCTGCGTAACTTCAGAACTTTGATAATATTTCGTAATCTCGTGTTCCAAGAAACATCACTGTTTTTTTTTGTTTGTTTTTGTTTCGAAACGCATACTAAGTTTAGTTCGCTTGGCTGTTGAGGTGAATTCTTTTCCAAACGTGGGAGCTTTACGGCGCGTGTTTGTTGACACACTTATTGGCTTTTTTTTAAATTATATAATTTAAAAAGTATGTAGGAGTTATTACCTATTGCTCTTTAATTTATTTTGAAAGTCTGGAAAAACTTTACCGTCGTGATAATATTTATGCTTGCTGGGTTTCTTTAAAAAGGTCGCAACATAGCTATGATATCAAGTGATCAAATTTTTTTATTTGGATAGTGATGGAAATTGTTTAAGCTTGTGCGTGATTTATTGGAGAACTGTATGCAGAAATCAAAAGTGCAGTAACAATTTTGAATCGGTTTTGAATATTTTTGCGTTTAGTGGTACTTAAAATTGTTTTAATGTACTATAATATATATTTTGAATTCACTTTTTAAACTTGGCGGTTGTTTATAGTAGATGAATTCAGTAAAGATTGTGGGAACATAAGTTTTTTTTATTAGGAATATATCTGTAATGCACATTGTATGTGGGAATGAAATGTTAGTTTTAGAATGCTTCCAAATCAGGAACATATAAATGGATGTCTTAGATACTAATGGGGAATAAAGTGCCTAAGAAGAAATTCTTCACAAATACATACAAGACAAATGTAATTATCAGCCCAAAGGTACAGTATTTTTACTGATTATCATGTCACCATCTCATCAGAAAACTTGAAAATTGCATTGATTTGTTTTCCATTAATATTAATATTTTATGAAACACTGGAACTTGTAGCCTATACCTGTAGTGTCAATTGCTCTACACTTCCTTGCCACTACAAGGAAGCATTGGTTGCTTCGACCAGTACAAATTTGAATGGTGTTCAGCAGGGCTGGAAAATGATATTGCCTGACATGCCTCGAGCATGTAAAAATTCTGTCCAGGCATGTTTTTTTCCCCTACAGGCTCTATCATGCATGTAAAAATATCTTACTCTTTAGAGGGTAAAAAGCTTCAAAATAAAGTAGTGTTTCTTATTTCCCAGCAGTGGCAGCTCTAATGTGTTTTAACAGGCAAGGATACAAAAGAAAAAAAAAAAAAAACAGGAAGAAATACACATAGTTTTAAGTACACTCAAATGGGTTTTTACTACAAGTTTTTATAAAAACTAGTTTTGACTACTTTTCCAGGATGTATGCGTGTGCTCTGTGAATCAGATAAATACTGTTTGATGCCATAAAGAAACATATTGCTCATCATATAAATTTGTTCTGATGATGGTAATAATAGTAATGATAATGTCCTGTAAATAGTCTTTTTAATCTTAAACCAATTATAATAATTACAGGTTCTATAAATTGTTTTAATAATAATAATTTCAGGTCCTATAAATTGTTTTTCATAATAATTGTTGATCCTATAAATTGTGTTTTAACTTGCATTTGCACTTTCAACTTGCCAATGCCAACTTGCATTTACATTTGTCATATTTGCCTTTACTGCTGACAAGAACACATTTTTCAGGTAGATGTGGTTCATGTATTGAATTTGCTTTTCAGTAAAACAATATACTTCATTCATTGTAAAAATGAAAGTTTAATATGTGACGATCATGTTTACGCTTCACTAAACACAACATGGTTATTTTTCAGAGCACATGCTTTACAACTTGAAGCAGCTACAAATAAATCATAGGGTAGGCATGATGACCACATCCTTCTTATCACTCGATTGATCACAGGGAAAAATAAGTGACACTTGTCTCCAAACCTCTAAATATCGAGCAAGTGGCTTCTACGTGTTTCTCCAAAACTTCTGAGGTTGTGAGACGTCTCAGATTATCCCCACTAAGGGATAACCTGTGCATGGGCACTCATTAAAACTTCTCTAGCATTAAGGAGCCTTGATTGGAAAGTACGACAATCAAAGCTGGTGATTACTCGCTGTTGTCTCTTTTAGTAAATCCCAAGGAAAGAGGACATGGCATGCTCGATTTGGGGAGAAATAATGAAATGATGCTGTGAGCCAGAGTGAAAGAATACTGGAAGTCAAAGCAGACTTGTAGAATGGTTAAATCTGTGTAAATCTTACATATTTCACTAAATATTACCGGACCTCACAATCTCCTTGATAAGAGTTGCCCCTGTATCCCAGTCAATTTTCTTACTACTGAGAGGCTCCTTTTTTCTACTTTAATTGATAAAATTAATGGTTTGTTTTGAGAGATGAAAGGTAAAAATGGGTGACATTGAAAACTAAATTGCTCGTAATATGATTGTGTGATGTCTCAAAAGAAAGCTTGTGTAGTAAGCTTTCAGATGGGTTGAATGTAAGCTGTGTTGTTCAATTAGGTCTAGAGTTATTGTCACTTGTGATATGCATGGTAGACATAAAAATGCTAGTTGTAAATGAATTTATGGCACCTCTATTCATAGTGTACTGTAGAATTAACTTTTTTATGGGTCTATAGAGGTTATTATTCAAAAAAGTTGGTGGTCAAATTTTTGAACTAAAGCCTAGTTCGCCATCAGGACTACGTTACTGGAGTAGAGTAGTAACTGAGTGGCAGCAACTACTCCAGTGACGTAGTCCTGATGACGAACTAGGCTTTAGTTCGAAAATTTGACCACCAACTATTTTGAATAATAACCTCTATAAGACTCGTAAAAAAAGTTAATTCTACAGTATAAAAATGCTTTTTTTTTTTTTTGTAAATTTGGAAGCCTATAGGTAGGCCAATAAAAACTTCCATGAATTCTTCCACAGAATTTATCAATGGATTTGGTTACGTTTTAGACAGGGGCTTTCCACGTGTTACTGCGCAATTGTTTTCTGACCTCAAAATTTCGCGCAGGGACATGATCATGTCCTCAATTGTGTCCACCACTTTAAATTTAAATTCGGCAGTGTAACTGAAATGTTTCCTTTTCAAAGACATCATGAATAGCAATGAAGGAAAATAGCAGCAACGATGTTGATCAAAACGGCGAAAGATGAACTAAACACAAGGCAGCACACACGAGATCTAAAAGGAAGAACACCTAAGTTCGTGCAGCAAGCACAGCGCATATGTTCAATGGCTGGTTTACAAAAACAGACGCTGCTCAGCAGTCGTAGTTGTCCTTCTCAACGATTCAAAATGACCCCCGCCGTTGCTCCCCACAACTTGCCCGATCTTACATTACGACATTCCCTCTTCCCCGCTCCGTACAAACTCCTCAACTGAGGAAAATTTTTCCAAGGGAGTTCCTTTTCCAATTATACCCCCCTCCCCTGCACAGTTACGCTGCAGATTTTTTAAAAATCGAAGGGCTGTAAAATTTTTTTTTAAGTCGGCGCATTACCAGGGTTGACAAGTTTCTGCCAAGGTGGTTAAAACCACTGGTTGTAACCGGTAAAAACCAGAATGGCAGAAACTAGTTTGTGCCATAAAAGTGGCAGAAACCCAGAAAATAATTATGTCTTGTAATAAAAACTTACTGAAGTACCACAAATAGCATATAATGAATTAATAAAGTACCACAAATGGCATCTTAATGAATCCATATAATGAATAGCATAGGGAAATGCATTTTAAAGTAAAACAAGTTCAGTTGCAATGTTTACAGTATTTATTCAAAGGTTACATCGTAGTAAATTCACCTTTCAAGTGCACTTTTCCCACGAAGTAGTCAATAGCAAAAGACCAAGTTTGCTGCTGTTTCCAAACCCAAACAATTTCTTAATTTATTGTGAATAAATGAAAAGCTTGAGAATATTCTTTCAAGCCCAGCAGAACTTGCAGGCAATATCATCATTGTGCAAGCAAGAGTTATGAAATCTTCATTTACAGTTGTTTTCTTTAAACTAGACCACCATGTAGAAGCTGAGACATTTTCTAAGACTTCATTGGAGTGATATGTTTCAGGAAAAGGAGCTGATTTTGCTTGAAAAGCTATGATGTTAGGCACAAAATTCGGGTTGATGTCATAAAGTAGTAATAATTTCCTAGCACTTTCTTCCTGCTCATGTGACAATTTAGATCCCATGTACTTTGTTTGGATGAAGCATATAAGCTAGCATATGATGTTGAGTTATTGCCTGACTAAATCTACTTTTGACCTTGCTTTCACTAGTTTTCATGAGATTATCATCATCCATTGGGGTTGACCAAATTTCACAAGCATCTGCAATAGAACAGTCGACTTTTTGGATCTTATCCAAGGCAACAGCAATAGGTTTTAAAAGTTGCAACAAGTGGTTTATTCTTTATTAATCATCCGATTATTAATGACTTGAACAACACCTTTGTTATCTATATCGTCTTCATGACCTTCAAGTATTTGTACATAATATAGATGATTCTTTATGAATGATTCTAAGCAATATACCTGACTGTTCCACCTTGTATTGCCGGGTAATTGTAGAAACAGAAGTCAACAAAGCAAACACATTCAAACTTTCTTTTTGACAAAATGGCTCCCCTTGCTTAAACATGGAACCACTTTGGAAATATGTAAGACAAGCTGTGATTGGTGGTTCAAAAATTGTGGTTCATTGGCTTTAATACAGCTTATCTGGTTGGTGTATTTAAGACAGAGCCATAAGCCAATGAGGTTCTTTCCTTACAACCAGTCTGCCAATCATGTTGCTTCTTATATTATAGCCAAGGATCGAGCATGTCTAAAAAATATATGTATATTTTAATTATTGAAATAATTAATTATTACAAATTACTATACTAAATTATTGTAATAAAAAATATTTGTCATCTCTGATTTACTGTAAATTTCATGTACTAATTGATACAAAAATGGTTTAAGCACTTTTTTTAGTTTCTGCCAGTTGTTGCCATTTTCTGCCGGTTTAAACCAATTTTATCCAGTTTCTGCAACCGGCATGGTAAAAACTAGTTTCCCCAGCAGAAACCCAACCCTGCGCATTATCTGCATCGGCGTATAATCTGCAGAACCTATACAGGGTGATTCATAAAGAAATATACAGTTTCCATGCCCTATAAAACAAGAACAATGTAAGATGTTTTATGTTACTTGTAACAGAATTGTAGGGGAATGTTTCAAGTTTGTTTAGAGACGGTCACAGGTGTTTTATGTGTGCACCCTTAGTCACACGACACACATTGAGCTGGTAATCCATTTCCGCCCAAACGCGAGGTAAGATATCTGGATCAAGTGCAGTGATAGTGGCTGTGATACACTGTTTCAGCTCTGCTAGATCCACAAGAATGGGAGGGGCAGCTTCTGAATGCCACATACCTGACCACTCACGTGAAATGTAGTTTCATCGGCAAAATCGTCACTTTCAAAACGGTGCTGTATTTCAGCACAAAATTCTAAGCGCTTTGTCTTGTCAAGGTCAGTGAGATTTTGCAACATCTGCACTTTGTATGGAATCATTTTCAGCTTCTTTCAAAATTCTCCAGACAGTGGGCTGTGAAATCTGCACTTCACGACTCACCCTCTGCATTGATTTTCCTGAGCTTCGTTGAATGGCGGTGCAAACTCTATCGACAACTTCTTCCTATACATGCGGTCGTCCAGGACTTTTAAGTTTGCACAAACAGCCCGTAGTTTCAAATTTTTTATGCCAATCGTAGATAGATTTTTTGGTTGGAGGTTCTTTTCTGAATCGTGATCGAAAATGCTTTTGCACAACAGATACAGATTCCGTTTTGCTCAATTCAAGAGCACAAAATGCCTTCTCCACTGCAGATGCTGCCATTTTGACTGACTAGTCACGTGACACGCGCACTGTCGCCTATGTCACTTCCCTCAGTAGTGGGACACAAACTTTATGAGTACATCTACCTAACGGTTCGCAGTTGTCCGTGTCTTCAACTGTTACTGTTTTACAGCATCTGGAAACTGTATACTTCTTTATGAATTACCCTGTATTTTAAACTTTTTTTAGCAGATAATCCACGGATTATACAACGAAAATTACGATACACTAAGTTCGCTTTGCATTAGGAACACCTTCCTAATAACGCGTTGGTCCACCTTTCTGTGCAATCATGGCTCACAGATGTCTAGGAACAGATTCTACAAGGTGTCGAACGTTGTCTATGCATTACTTTACCCATGTCTGCTACAGCAGCTCTTTCAGTTCACACTCATTCCATGAGGAGGATCAACAGTTCTCGTGCCCCATTCTATAATCCGTGGATTATACACCGAGTGGCCACTTTATTATGACCACCCCCTCAGTACTTCGTTGGGCCACCTTTTGCCTTTAATACTGCGTTGATTCTTCGTGACATGGACTCCACGAGATGTTGATAGGTGATTTGTGGAATCTGAGACCATGCTTGATGAATAGCACTTTTCAGGAGTGTGAGGTTGCAGGGTTGTGGGTCCAGCTGTTTGAAGGCTCGTTCAACTTCATCCCACAAATTCTCAATGGGGTTGAGATCTGGAGATTGTGGGGGGCCACCTAAGCAAAGTAAACTCACCGGCATGTTCCTGAAACCAATCCTGTACAATCCGAGCACTATGGCAGGACACATTATCAGAATCGCAGATTATAGATGTACACGCGTACGCTGTACGCGGATAGTTTCCAAATTATTGGCAGATTTTGCAGATAGTTTTGGCTTGTAGATTAAAAAAATAAAAATGTTATTTACAGCAATTAAAACACTTACTCAAGGCTTTACTCAGATTAATATATTTAATTCTGTCTTAACGGGAGAATGTTCAACTATTTTTCACATCTTCCGATAGTTAGTTCTTTTGTTTTTACAGACATTTCTGGCCTCTTGATTTTATCAAGGCCTGTTCTCAATATATAGGAACTCTAACAAATGTTTCACTTACACAGAAAGTAAATTTTATTGCCAGGTTTCTCTTGCAGTTGCCAGTTATAAAATTAAAATCTTTTTCCTTCTGTATTTTGTAAGTCAACTATTTTTGAATTAAGTTGTTGAAAATGCTATTTATAATTTTTGAAGATTCATTAACGGAACTGCTTTTCTAGATATAAAAACTTTCTTTAATTAGTATCTTGTTTTTTTGAGGTTCATAGTTCAATATTTTAAACTTTCGGCCTTGAGGTCCATTTTACAAACATTTCTACGCATTCAGTCGTAATGTACTTTTGTCCTCTCTGGAATCTGTAATGTTCTAATAATTATTTATTGTTATATTAATTTTTCTTTAAATTATCTTATTCTATTGTTATCGTGATTTGCGGGTTTGAAGCAAGTTTTCTGTTTTAATAGTTGTGTACGCAGATACATTTTATTTTTATACAACTCTCTGCATTATCTTGTTGAAAGTAGCCATCGCCATTAGGATAAACCATCCACATGACAGGATGCTCTTGGTCCGCACCAATGTTTAGATATGATGTGCCAGTCAGATGTTGATCAACACGAATTAAAGGGCCCAAAGCATGCCAGGAAAACATTTCCCAAACCATAACGTTGCCTCCACCAGCTTGAAGGGTTGTAGCAATGCATTTGGTGTCCATGCTTTCTTGCTGTTTCTGCCAAATTCTCACTCGGCCATCGGCATGATGCAACTGAAAACGTGATTCATCGGACCACATAATTTGTTTCCAATTATCGACTGTCCAATTCTTGTGTGAACTAGAGACGTTTTCTCTTGTTAACTGCAGACAACAAAGGTGTTCGAACAGGCCTTCAGCTGCCATATCCCATCCGATGCAGTGTACGGCAAACAGTGCGTGCAGAGATCATTTGAGGGGATCCTTGATTAAGATGGTCTGTAATTTGCTGCACTGTTGCCCTTCTGTTGTCAGTCTGGACACTCTCCGTTCCGCCCGAGCAGTCACTAGTCGATAACGACCACACATCGTACGTAGAAACCTAGTTTTTTGGCTGACAGTCCAGTTTTTAAACACTTTAACAACAGCTGCTCTGGAACATTTCACGAATGAGGCGGTTTCGGTGATACTCGCTCCATGGCTCCGAGCTCTACAATCATCTCACGTTGAAAGTCCGTCAAATCACATTTTTTACCCATCTCGTCACCCAAAAATCACTTCTACTACTGTCGCAAGCACCAAGCTTTCCCTTTTTATACTAGCCTCGCCCTCTGGCGGCAACAGCGTGCAGCCATAGCTCATTTGCTTAAAACTGTCAGGTGGTCATAATAAAGTGGCCACTCAGTGCACAACGAAAATTACGATACACCTACCTAATAGCGCGTTGGCCCACCTTTCTGTGCAATCATGGCTTACAGACACCTAGGAACAGATTCTACAATGTGTCGAACATTGTCCATGCACTTTACCCATGTCCGCTGCAGAAGCTCTGTCAGTTCACGCTCATTCCATGGAGGAGGATCAACAGTTCTCATGCATCATTCTGGTATATCCCACAAATGTTCAATTGGGTTACATTAAGGGATGTTTGGGGGCCAAGGCAATGTGGTGAATTCATTGTTGTGTTCCACCAACCACTCACTAGTTAGCATTAATGACATTCATAGAAATGAAAGTATAGATGGGTTCCATTTCAACTCGGGCAGGGTCGTACCATCACGGTCTCAGATTTCTCTAAAAAAATTAAGGGGTGTTCCTTGACTAAAGTAAGGAGACCCATATTTTTTCTTTCGGCAAGAAAAATTTTCCCTTCGAGATAGAGGGTTTCAAATCTTGCACCGTCAAACAAGCTCTCTAGAAAACGGTTATTTTTCCTAACTTCAGCGAGTCATTGCAGCAGAGTTAAAAAAGATATCGTGTTCTTGTATTTTTTTACATTGTGTGTATAACATATAATAATATATGGTGCTGATATTTGCTACACATCGTATGATTAAAATTTAAAAAAATCGTAAACTTTGTGATTTAAAAAAAAAATTGAATTTTTTAAGTTTTTTTAAACAGGTTTGGATGGAGTTTTTTCTATATGCGTTTTCTTCGTTAAAGACATACAAATGTGCACTTTATTTGTAATTTTTTGTGTGTCTGTGAAACTGCTAGTTTCCGCGTTTTGGCAGCGTTAAAAACAGCCAATTTTGAAAAATCTCTAATTTTGCCAACGATTTTCTCAAAAAGGCCATTTTTAAAATTCTGAAAATTAAATCCCTGTTTAATTATCAACAGGAGAATATCTGTGTAAATTTTCCCGGACCTAAAAACGCCCGTTTCCGAGTTAGACGCGTTTGAATTCGGTTTGAAAGCCTACGATTTCCCGTGTTCTAAAGGCGCCATTTTGGGAAAATCTCAGGCGCAAAGTACGTACGTTATCTCTTACCCGAATCAAAGCGTTAGATATTCTTTGCCTGAATGATGGAATGAGAGCATTGGGTCAGCTGGCCCTGGTTGGATACATCCACCTCACCCTTCCCCGAGTGATGACATGCCTATAAAACTGTCGGGGGGGGGTAACCAATACATAAAGAAAATTATTGCTGCTCCACTAACAAAGTTGAGTTGCGAAAGACAGCAGCAGTTGTTTGTTTGTTTACGTATATACTTAAACATCACATAAGAAAAGACTATGAAAGAGTAGAAAACTGTTGTGAAATAATTTTAAGAAAAAGAGTGCAGGCACATGTACTGTAAGTTAATTTTTGATGGCTAAACAACCTCGAGTTTTTCTGGGAGTTGCTAATGTACGCTACTGTCAGAAGAGCAGTTGCTGTTTTGTTATAGTTGCTAAAGTTAACCTCAGTTTTTCGTAATAGTAAAATATTCGCTCAGGAGAGTTTTGTCCTCTGCGAACGGGGGAGAAGGTGCAATGCTCTTGCCCTGGCTGCTGGGTTGATAGCGCTGGTCGCTACCAAAACTCTGCTTACCTCCTCTCCAAAACGTAATGGCAATTGTCTAATCTACTAAATAAATAACACATACGCGTGCATGCTTATTCCTAAAATGTAAGTTGAGTATATTTCCTGTTCAATCTACTGATTTTACAAGTACAACTTATGCACTTATAATGGTGTAAAGATTTTCATCTATTTAAAACATATCCATAGATTTCAATTTTTTAAAGATTAAAGAGGGGGCGGGGTGATTGTGTTCTTAGTGATTTCCATCTGGGCCACGATAAACCATGCACTGCCCATGGCTTCTGTTCCCTTAGAAGATAATCTTGGATCGATGGAAGACCAACAGAGTTTTGACCCCCCCCCCGCCTCATTTGGTGGTGAGGTGTCTCAAAGCTAGGTAGCTTTCAAAAATGTTTCAACTTAGTTGGCTGGTAATAAGAGAGGGATTCCATTTCAACTCTGGCAGGGTCGTACCATCACATTCTCAGATTTCTCTAAAAAAATTAAGGGGGTGCTCCTTGATTAAAATAAGGAGACCCATATATTTTCTTTCGGCAAGAAAAAATTTTCCTTTTGAGACAGAGGTTTTCAAATCTTCCACCGTCAAACAAGCTCTCTAAAAAACGGTTATTTTTCCTAACTTCAGCGAGTCATTGCAGCAGAATTAAAGATATTTTGTTCTGGTATTTTTTATTACATTGTGTGTATAACATATAATAATATTTGATGCTAATATTTTTACACATCATATGATTAAAATTTTAAAAAATCGTAAACTTCGATTTTTAAAAAAATTGAAATTTTTAAGATTTTTTTTAACTGGTTCAAATGGAGTTTTTTTTTCTATACTCGTTTTTTTGTTAAAGACATACAAATGTGCACTTTATTTGCAATTTTTTATGTGTCTGTGAAACTGCTAATTTCCGCATTTCGGCAGCGTTAAAAACAGCCGATTTTGAAAAATCTCCAACTTTGCCAACGATTTTCCCAAAAAAGCCCTTTTTAAAATTCTGAAAATTAAATCCCTGTTTTATTATCAACAGGAGAATATCTGTGTACATTTTCACAGACCTAAAAACGCCCTTTTCCGAGTTAGACGCGTTTGAATTTGGTTTGAAACCCTATGATTTCTCCCTGTTCTAAAGGCGCCATTTTGGAAAAATCTAAGGCGCAAAGTACGTATTCTCTTACTCTAATGAGAGTGTTGGATCCGTCCACCTCACCCTACCCTGGGCGATAACATGCCTAAAAAACGGTCTTGGAAAAAAAAATAACAAATCTATATAGAGAGAGAATTGAATGTATGTTAATTTAGAACCATCAAACTTGGTATACTATCTCATGGTACCCTAACTTAGACCGTAGATGGTTTTTGGAAGGGGGAGCCCGGGTCAAAGGGCCCCACGCAAAATTTCCGTAAAATCTAGTTTTCAATTTTGAACCATCAAATTTGGTATACTTTTTCTTGGCACCCTAACTTTGACTAGACGGTTTTGGGAAGGGGTCGGAACCCGAGGTCAAGCCCCCACCCCTACAAAATTTTCGTAAAATATTTTACAAAGTTAGGGTGCCAAGAAAAAGTATACCAAATTTGATGGTTCTAAATTGAAAACTAGATTTTACGGAAATTTTGCGTGGGGCCCTTTGACCACTGGCTCCTACCCACCGAGGGCTCTACCCCCTTCCAAAAACCATCTACGGTCTCAGTTAGGGCACTATAGTTTAAAAGTATATTTTACGGAAATTTTGTGTGGGGGCCCTTTGACAAATGGCTCCAACCCCTTCCAAAAACAGTCTGCAGTCTAAGTTAGGGTACCATGCTATAGTATTCCAAATTTGGTGGTTCTAAATTGAAAACTAGATTTTATAAAAAGTTTTGTGTAGAGCCCCTTGACCCCCGGCTCCGATCCCTTCCAAAAACCGTCTACGGTTTAAGTTAGGGTACCATGAGATAGTATACCAAGTTTGGTGGTTCTAAATTGAAAACTGTAAATTTGTTTAGCAGACCTACATTCAATTCTATATATATAGATTTGTTATTTTTTTTTCCAAGACCGTTTTTTAGGCATGTTATCGCCCAGGTGGATGGATCCAATGCTCTCATTCAGGTAAGAGAATACGTACTTTGCGCCTGAGATTTTTCCAAAATTGCGCTTTTAGAACACGGAGAAATCGTAGGTTTTCAAATCAAATTCAAACGTGTCTAACTCGGAAACGGACGTTTTTAGGTCCGTAAAAATTTACACAGATATTCTCCTGTTGATAATGAAACAGGGATTTAATTTTCAGAATTTTAAAAAAGGGCTTTTTTGAGAAAATCGTTGGCAAAGTTGGAGATTTTTCAAAATCGGCTGTTTTTAACGCTGCAGAAACTAGCAGTTTCACAGACACATAAAAAATTGGAAATAAAGTGCACGTTTGTATGTCTTTAACAAAAAATGAGTATAGAAAACAAAAACTCCATTTGAACCAGTTAAAAAAAAATCTTAAAAATTTCAATTTTTTTTTAAAATCAAAGTTTTTGATTTTTTTAAATTTTAATCATACGATGTGTAAAAAATATTAGCATCAAATATTATTATATGTTATACACACAATGTAATAAAAAATACCAGAACAAAAGATCTTTTTTAATTCTGCTGCAATGACTCGCTGAAGTTAGGAAAAATAACCGGTTTTTCAGAGAGCTTGTTTGACGTTGGAAGATTGGAAACCCTCCGTCTCGAAGGGAAAATTTTTTCTTGCCGAAAGAAAAGATATGGGGTCCCCTTATTTTAATCAAGGAACACCCCCTTAATTTTTTTAGAGAAATCTGAGACCGTGATGGTACGACCCTGCCAGAGTTGAAATGGAATCCCTCTCTTATTACCAGCCAACTAAGTTGAAACATTTTTGAAAGCTACCTGGCTTTGAGACACCTCACCACCACGTGAGAGGGGGTGTGTGTGTCAAAACTCCGCTGGTCTCCCATCAATCCAGGATTATCTTCTAAGGGAACAGAAGACATGGGCAGTGCATGGTTTATCGTGGCCCAGGTGGAGATCACTACGAACACAGTCCCCCCTCCCTCTTTAAAAAAATTTAAATCTTTGAATATGTTTTAAATAGATAAAAATCTTTACACCATTATAAGCACATAAGTTGTAGGTGAATTCTACTTGTAAAATCAGCTGAGTGAACAGGAAATATACTCAACTTACATTTTAGGAATAAGCATGCACGCGTATGTGTTATTTATTTAGTAGATTAGACAATTGCCATTACGTTTTGGAGAGGAGGTAAGCAGAGTTTCGGTAGCGACCAGCGCTATCAACCCAGCAGCCAGGGCAAGAGCATTGCACCTTCTCCCCCGTTCGCAGAGGACAAAACTCTCCTGAGCGAATATTTTACTATTACGAAAAACTGAGGTTAACTTTAGCAACTATAACAAAACAGCAACTGCTCTTCTGACAGTAGCGTACATTAGCAACTCCCAGAAAACTCGAGGTTGTTTAGCCATCGAAAATTAACTTACAGTACATGTGCCTGCACTCTTTTTCTTAAAATTATTTCACAACAGTTTTCTACTCTTTCATAGTCTTTTCTTATGCGATGTTTAATTATATGCGTAAACAAACAAACAACTGCTGCTGTCTTTCGCATCTCAACTTTGTTAGTGGAGCAGCAATAATTTTCTTTATGTATTGGTTATCCCCCCCCGACAGTTTTATAGGCATGTCATCACTCGGGGAAGGGTGAGGTGGATGTATCCAACCAGGGCCAGCTGACCCAATGCTCTCATTCCATCATTCGGGCAAAGAATATCTAACGCTTTGATTCGGGTAAGAGATAACGTACGTACTTTGCGCCTGAGATTTTTCCAAAATGGCGCCTTTAGAACACGGGAAATCGTAGGCTTTCAAACCGAATTCAAACGCGTCTAACTCGGAAACGGGCGTTTTTAGGTCCGTGAAAATTTACACAGATATTCTCCTGTTGATAATAAAACAGGGATGTAATTTTCAGAATTTTAAAAAATGGCCTTTTTGAGAAAATCGTTGGCAAAGTTGGAGATTTTTCAAAATCGGCTGTTTTTAATGCTGCCGAAACGCGGAAACTAGCAGTTTCACAGATACACAAAAAATTACAAATAAAGTGCACATTTGTATGTCTTTAACGAAAAAAAACGCATATAGAAAAAACTCCATCCAAACCTGTTTAAAAAACCTTAAAAAATTCAATTTTTTTTAAAAATCACAAAGTTTACGACTTTTTTAAATTTTAATCATACGATGTGTAGCAAATATTAGCACCATATATTATTATATGTTATACACACAATGTAAAAAATACAAGAACACGATATCTTTTTTAACTCTGCTGCAATGACTCGCTGAAGTTAGGAAAAATAACCGTTTTCTAGAGAGCTTGTTTGACGGTGCAAGATTTGAAACCCTCTATCTCGAAGGGAAAATTTTTTCTTGCCGAAAGAAAAAATATGGGTCTCCTTACTTTAGTCAAGGAACACCCCTTAATTTTTTTAGAGAAATCTGAGACCGTGATGGTACGACCCTGCCTGAGTTGAAATGGAACCCATCTATAGAATAAAAGTGTGGGATGGCACAACATTCTTAGTGAAAAGCTTTTTACGTGAAGAGCTGTTAGTTTGTTTATATTGTGAAGAATATGTTATATTCAGGAGCAGAGTTTGCCCAAATGCGATGTTATGTGTCTAGTATGTATCCAAAAGTGTGTTTACGCATCGAAATTTTACTGTGTAAAAATATGCATTGAAAATTTTTCTCGACACATAGAAAAATTCGTAAAATACACATCAAAACATAAAAATACGCATCGGGAAATGAGTGAAATAGATATCAAAGCGTAATACTATGCATCAAAGAATTTTACCAAGGAGTAAAAATATGCATTGGGACAAAATTTCGTATTTCAAAAATGGAAGTAAAAGAAATAAAGATTTTTTCCATAATCGTAATTTTGTTTTCCTGTGATGTTGCCTCTGTCCAGTATTGTTGCTACATATATTTTTATTCCATAAATATTTGTATTTCAGTTTGAAAATGGAGTTACAAATTTCCGTAAATTTATGGAAATTCGACGGCTCAAAAATTTCCCTGTAATCTTCAGGCATGATAGTGCCACGTCTTCGAGGAATTTCTCCTTATAATTTGGGTTATCCTTGAGAATAGATGCATAACTGAACAGAAATTTTGGAGCAATTAGTAGTGATGAGGATGCTTTCTGCCTGAAACTTTCTAAACTTTCAAAAACAGAAATTTCGCCTCTCAAAATTTTTGAAAACGGAAGTTAGAGGCAGTGAAGATTTTCCCGTAACAGCAATTTTATTTTCACAGAATGTTTCCTTTGCCTAGTGTTGTTGTTAAATATAATTTTATTTGATAAATACAAGTATTTGTATCTCATCTTGAAAATGGAGGGAAAATGTCGGAAAACGGAAATCGGACGTAGCAAAGATTTCTCCCGTAACAATTTTTTTCCCAACAAACATATGTCCTGTGTTCTAAAATATTCCCTCCCCAAGGTTTGCATTCATTTCAGCTTCATAAAACGGGGGGGGGGGGGGGGGTTGTCCGAAAACGAAAGTGACGAAGCTGGAAAATTTGTAAGAATTGATGCATGGTGTTCAAAAGTATTCATATTCTCAAAGTTACACAATTTATATTTTATCTAAAATAGTGAAAGCTATTATGCATTCATGGTCCTCACAGATTGAAAGTTCTTTCAGCATGATGGATAAAATTGCCATCCAAGGGCATCAAAAAAAAAAAAAAAAAAAAAAATGAATGGAAAGAGACAATAAAGAAATAGAAAGGGAAACAAAGAGATCTGCAAAATGAAAATTTAAGCACTGACTGTTGTACAGCTGCAGACTCTACAAAACACAAATGTGGCTGTGGAACTTACTGAGAAGTTTATTAAATATTTTTAGATGTCTATAAGAATCTCAAAAGTGCAATGCATTCGCTTCTTTAACACATTCCTGTTGCATGTTGTCATTACAAAACATGATAAATTTGATGTTATTGTTTTGAAACGCTAATATTATATTCATTACTAAAACAAGAAGCAAAACTGATCCAAATTCTAAATACATTGAGTGGTAGGGAAGTATTTTTCTATATGAAAAAAATGTGGTTTGATTTTTCATAATTGCCCAGCATTTTTGTAAGTTTTTTTATTTCATCTGTTAATTTTTCTAAAATACTCCCCACTTTAAAAAATTACTCCCTAATTTTTTTCAAATGAGTAAAAATATTTTTTTACATTTTTTCTCCCGATAAATTCTGTTCAGGAGTTGAAGACACAGACGTTGCTTACAGGCATGCTCGGTTGCTTCGGCATGCCCCGTAGAAATCAGTATGCCCTGATTTCTGCAGGTGCAATCAAAATTTAGTCTTTTTATAAAAAATTGCATATTGTAATTAGAATTTATGGAATAAGATGTTTCTATTAGTTAACATCAGTCATAGAATAATAAAATAAAAATTGATATCTTCAACACAGACTTTGAAATAGTGTATGTTGAATATATTATTTTTGTATGAAGAAATTCTGCAAGTTGTCAGTTATAATTTTATGCTAAATTCAATAAAACAATATTTTTGGATCTATATATTTGAAAAATGAAATAGCTATCAAAAGAAATATGAAAGAAAACAAAAATTCGCCTCAATGGCCGAGTAGTACTAGGCACTGGCCACCAGTTGTTTGCAACAGATGGGTCAGGGCCCAAATCCTGGGTAAGACATGTATGGTAAGCTTGTCTTACCACACTGGCTCTCTCCTTTCCCTGCAACCAGTGGCTTCAAATTAGAGACAGCAGAGGTGAAAGAGTTCCGCTAAAATGCGGAATTCTGCCTTTTTGGAAATCATCTAGGGAGTCCTGAGATCAATGCAGTAATTTCAATAAAACAAATTAGATCAGTATAAATATGGAATTGGCATTATTGGTTTAATATAAGCACATTGACTAAAATAAAATTCTTATTCATTCCTAAAGAAATGTTAGACAATTTTATGACTTTTATATATGTATATATGGTGCTTAGTGTAGTTAATAAATGCTGAAAAGTTAATTATTTTTGCATATTTCTCTTATGCTGAAAAAGTTCAGCCTTTTTTTTGCCATAACCGCCCCCCCAAGCAAAAAATAACAACATGGAAATTGAATGAAAAATGGGCACTATTTCAAAGTTGTTGAAAAGTTTACTGCAGGGTAATGATTAATAATAACACATTTTTATTTATTCTTTCATTTAAAGAAAAGTTCATAAACACCATTTTTTTTTTTTGGCTAGTCAAGCATGCCCTGAGATTTACAAAACTACGCTTATGCTAAGAGCATGATTAAAAGGTTTTGATGTGTTTATATGTTGATTGTTCATGAAAGATTTATGAACTAACAACATAGTCTGGTCATTAAAAATGGAAAAAATATCTAAATAAATATATGAACATACCTAGTCTTACTAAAAAAGCATTTCAATCACAGCTGCCATTTAGTCTTGTGCTAAAGAATGAGAATTCACTAGTCACAGCTTACTTTGATCAAGTCCCAAAGGAATTAGGATAAAGTAGAGCTCTAACTTTGAAAGCATTGATTATACAAACTATCATATGCAGACATGCAATCTTTATGATATATTACTGTGTTTCATATTAATTTATTACTGGTTACTGTTTGTTGCATGAAAAAGACATCCCTGAGTCTTTTGACAGCAATTTTCATAAAATCATCTTAGCCAATGAAGCATAACTCAGGAAAACAATTTTCACAAAAACCCAATCACTCAAAACTTACATGATGATGGGCAAAATACGTAACAATAATAACAAATAAAAGTAACTTGATCACACTAGTTACGTTACGTGGAAAAACTTTTACAAGAAAGTTCGTAGAATTGGGAGCTTTCGACCTTATCTTAGGTCTTCATCACGCCAATGGAGGACTAAGATTGTAGCCAGATTCTACATTTGAATTTTTCTATTTTTGTTGCCAAAACTTAGAATTGATCTCCAAATCATCAGAATGTAGAGAGGAGATTCGGATTTGCAAGTCATTGAGTTGAAAATAATTTCCAGGCTTTCACGGTAACGGAGGGCAAAACGATTGTCAAAAGAAGCAATTCGTTTTGCTTTGTTCCAGCAGGGAACTGCATATGTGTCTTCCATTGTCAAAATAGACAATGCTTTAATAGGGTTGGCTTTCAAAACATCTTTTTTATGTTCTAAAATTCTGTGGTTAATGCTCCTGTATGTGCTTCCAATGTATAAGACATCACCTGTTGAAGAAGAGATAGGAATGCAGTAAACTCCTGGGAGGTCCAGATTTTCAACTTTGGTCCAGATTTTCAACTTTGACCTCCCAGGAGTTTACTGCATTCCTATCTCTTCTTCAACAGGTGATGTCTTATACATTGGAAGCACATACAGGAGCTTTAACCACAGAATTTTAGAACATAAAAAAGATGTTTTGAAAGCCAACCCTAATACAGCTTGTCTATTTTGACAATGGAAGATGTATCTGCAGTTCCCTGCTGGAACAAAGCAAAACGAATTGCTTCTTTGACAATCATTTTGCCCTCCGTTACTATGAAAGCCTGGAAATTATTTTCAACCCAATGACTTGCAATTACGAATCTCCTCTCTACATCCTGATGATCTGGAGATCAATTCTAAGTTTTGGCAACAAAAATAGAGAAAATTCAAATGTAGAATCTGACAACAATCTTAGTCCTCCATTGGCGTGATGAAGACCTAAGATAAGGTTGAAAGCTCCCAACTTACGAACTTTCTTGTGAAAGTTTTTTTTCATGTAACGTAACTAGCGTGATCAAGTTACCTTTATTTGTTCAAAACTTGCATTAATAATTAATTTATCTGTCTACAGAAATTCACTCCAAACATTTTAGATTTCACTATAGTTACTTCAGAATGAAGACTGAAGTTCAATTTGCTGTTTCACACATTATTAACTGTTCATATTTTCCAGAGGTAGCTCAGCACTGTATCATTTCATTAAAATGAGCTACCTCTTAAAAATATGAACAATTAATAACATGTGAAACAGTAAATTGAACTTCAGAATCTTCATTCTGCAGTAACTAGAGTGAGTCTATTAGCCACATAATCGAACATCCTTTTGTTGTTAAATTAAATGCTGACGATTTAGATTTGTTATCCAGAACAGGTCTGCATCCTTTGCCATATCCCAAAAGTTTAACCAAGGTGTAGCATGAAATCCTTATGATCCAGATTATATGATCACCAAATGGTTAATTCGTAACTTGTTGTTTTGCGTGAGACATTGGTGTGTCATTAGCAAGTACATCTTAGAAAATTGTCTCTCACATGTTGCTGTTTGATGGCAAAACAGTTAACAAGTACTTTATTGATTTTAGAAACTCTGTAAAATCTCTAGATGTTAAAGTCAGTTCTGCTTGGAAAACTTGATGCAATGGTTGATTTATGATTTTTGTAAAGACTTTGAATGCAGCCTACTTCTTGCACACTTTTTCTCTTTTCTCATCAGTGATGAAATATCGTGACATGAAGTTGTAATGGAACTTTTTTATTTCACTAGCAAATTTTGGCAAAGTGATGCTGTCAGTTGGCCAAAACTGACAGTTCATAAATTGAGTAACTTTAATGACACCTCAAAGATATTCTTACACCTTTTCTTAAGATAAAGCTTTTTACAACAATCATTCCCACAGTGCTGCATTTCAACTTTCTACATGTTATACTTGGAGTATCTGGAATAGGTGACACATTTAAAAAGCCATTGCAAATCCAGAACAGAAATATTAAAAAGTATATAATTACCACAGAGATTAACAATTGCTGGGTCTCATCTATTCCTGTTAACAGTTCTTTCAAATGGCAAAAGTACTTAAAGTTTGGTAGTTGATAGAACACAACATGAAGACGTTCAACTGCAGCTGATAAATGTGTCACTTATCCCAGGTACTCAAAGTATAACATGGATAAAGTTGAAATACAGCTCTGTGGAAATGAGTGTTGTAAAAAGCTTTATTTTACATTTGACACATTAATTTAGCCTAAGTCATATGATATTGTCTAACCCTAACCTTTTCTTAAGATGTTTTAGAGTGCTTTTTAGCAGTTGTTGCATATCCTTATTGCTTGTGCAACTGATGATTGATGTTTAGCTATTAACAAATGTCTGCCATAAAAAATAGATACCTTGTGAATATATTTTTCAGTAAAATATTTGAAATTAAACCACAGTGTGATTTCAATGAACTGAAGAAGGCTACCACAGTTTCAGTGAACGATGAGAATTCAATTATGCAAATTTTCTCTTTGAAGTAGTTCTGAGTTTTCTCAGTTCTAAATAATTGTGCAAAAAATATATCATTTTAAGAAAATTTGCTGATTTTAGTTATTTTAGATAGACTTTTCATCTTGGTGTATCAGGATTATTTTTATTGGAATTGTTTTCCATGTACATAATTATGTTTCAGATTTTTCTCCAAAACCTTAATAGCACAGTGCTTACTTCCTAGCCAGCGTCCACTGAAATTTTCCATATCATTTCATTAATGTCAACAATTTCTTAAAGATCTCTTCTTTGCTTTATGGAATAAAGGTAAAAACCATAAATACCTTTTGGGAGTTTGTTGCACAATTTATAGTATCAAATGCTGCAAGTTTAACTCTTTGAACAATGCAGTGTAGTTCGATTATATCTTGATTTAGTTCTGTAAAAATTTTTTTCCATCATTACTGTGGTGCCATCAAAATGAGCACAAATCAGTCCTGGAAATTTATTTCTTTTTACAGATTTTGTGCATAATGAAGCAATACAGTGATCTACTATTGTGAGAGCATCAACTGTACTTCAGATGGTAAATGCCATCAAACTGGAGAAATATCACAATTAGAATTTTATTTTTAACTTACCTCACATAGTTTGTTTTGAAATGCTATTTTCTCTGCTGAAATATCCACTAAAACACTCGTCACTTTTCTTTATCACTCTTTTAAGCCTACATATATTTCGTGGGCTGTTGTATCAGTAAACATGTCACAACTTTTATCATAGAACTAGTTTTGACCAAATTCAAGACCATTTATCATTTGAACGTTGCGTGAAAAGCAATCAATGGCTTACCCAACCCATATAAACAATTCCATGTGGTGTATTAAATAGCATTAATCTGCTTTTCATTTAATGATTTTTTCAAAGATGTACCTGTTGCAGAAGTTGACACATTCGCATCCCCCCCAGTTGTTGATTTTCATGAAGAACATAGCTTTATGCCATTCATTCTTATTGGCCTAATTTTCAAATTAGTTGTACCAAGATAAAAGTTCTGATGTCTTGTCTATTGTATTGCAGAATTTTTGCAAACTTTACCTTAAATCCTCAATTATAATACAACCCAAGGCCATGTGGTGCATCAATGTGGGTGGAATTTTTGGCATCTTTTCATAGTTTCCCATGCTGCGTATCTTTTGCCTCCATTTCTTCCTCATGTTTGCTTGATTTTATTTTCAGAAAGATGTTAAAGTAAATCCAAAATTTCTTCAGGTTTATTTTAAAATGTAATCACAAATAAACAAAAAGCATCTGAAAATAAAGGATTTGCATAAGCATGTTTCAGTAGGGCATTTTGGATAAAATATTTCAATGTAAGCTTTTACTTCGAAACATGTAAAATCAAAAAGCTGTGTACCCTAAAAAAAATATAAACATAAATAAGACAATAACTTACCAAATAAGCTACTGTACTTATTTTTTCCCAGAATGGGATTCATAAAACATTTTTTAGGCATGTACAATATTCTGACTTCTTTAATTTTGTTTTATATATATTTTTAAATGCCTTGAACATATATAGTTTATAAGTTCAAGAATCTTGAGGAGACCAATAATGTTTTTAAATGTTTTTAAATTGATAATTAAATTAAGTAAGTTAGAATTTCAGAGTAAAAATACTATCAGGAAGAAGTCAGTAAGGAATATACAGACCTTACAGATGTTTTATGAATCCCATTCAGGAAAACAATAAGTATGGTGGAATGGTAAGTTCACTGTCTTATTGATGTTTATATATTTATATAGTTATATGTTTGTACATTTTCAAAAATAATCTTGTTATTCTTGTAATATAAAAAAATCATGTTTAATTTAAAAAAAAAGGATAAATAAAAAACACACCAATTTCTTCTCATTTTGGACCCACTATGAAATGAAAAAGATGTCATTAAAAGAAAAAAAGTCATAAAGAAAGTGAATCTGCAGGAATACTCGCAGTTCTTCATACATAAGAAGGAAATGAATTTTCCTGAAGAAATAATTTTTCACAAATACATGAAAGGTAATACAAATGTACCATTGGCACAAGTGTGCCATATTTTCATGCTACATGGAAATGGTGAAAATACGGCACATTTGCGCCAACGATTACAATCCCAATTCTAATTATTTTTACACTTTTCTCGGCTTTCATATGGCCGCACTTTTGGAATTGGGTAAATAAAACACATAGCTACTGTTTAAAAATCATCATTAAATGTTAAAATTATTTTTCAAATGATTATATAATTCAGGGCTGGATATCTGTTTTTCAGAGGAGCCAGGTGAAATGAAAAGTGTGATATGGTGATGTATTTGATGCTTCTTATTTTACTTTTTAAATTTTTTTTTGTATCATTTGAATTTGTTCCATAATTTTCTTTTCCTGTTCTTTCAATTTGCTTCTCTAAAAAATATCAATTTTTGATTTTATTAAAATACAATTTGCTGAAGTTAAATCTTGCACACATGAACGTATGACCATATTTTCGGTCGTTCAGTTTCCACAATGAAATTCAGACCCCCACCCCTTTCCTCAATCTGTAGTGGCATGTAATCCACATAGCCTAAAATTGAAAAAAGCAAAACACAAAAATGGGGGAAAAAAAAGAAAGAAAAAAGCTTGATGCATTATTCATGGCAAGGCATAATGCATATACCATGCAATTTAAAAATAATAATAATAAATCCTTTGTATAATCCACAGCAATGTATCTGCAGATCATGTATATATATATAAATCATCATGTGTAACATTGATTGTGAATTATATAATTTCTGAAAGAAAAGTTGCAATTCACAGAATGACCCAGAAGTCTAAAGCAGTAAGAAAGAAAGAATCTTATATATATAAAAAAAATAACTGTCGTTTTTTAAGTATTTTTATGTTACTTTCAAGTGAATGAAGACACAATTTCCTAGTTTTCTCAGCATTACTGTAGTTCATTTGTTAGTCCTAAAAATCTGAAGTATTTGGCATTTCTGAAAATGTTTCAACTAAAGATGAACAAAGGCCTTAATAAATGCACACAATGCAATTAGCTCAGCAAAACCTGTGATTCACCAAGCGATTATATACTGACAGCAACAATTACATGCTGTGGAATAACTCAGTTGGCTTCTCATAGCACATAGTCTTCCATGAGCACAAATAGTACCACCTTCAGTATATCATATTTTCTGTCAAAATGCTAGTAAGTAATTCTTTTTATCTCATTGCAGCTTTCTATCTTCATATTGTGCATACCTGCCAACATTGGGTAGAGCCTTGTCAGTAGTAAGTAGCATTATCGCGCGGCATACATAGACGTTTTTTTACGAAACGATCCATCTCTTTGTGAAAAATAAATACACACCACAACAAAACATTACAACAAACAAGGACAGCAATGAAACAAACTTAACATGTGGGAAGCACAAAGTTGATTCCCCTGGTGTGGGCATGATAGGTAACATTGTGAGATTCAATTTCAAAACTACCACCAGTAAAAATCAGTCAGGTGCATTCAGAATTTCACACTTGACAGATGGGAAATCCAAGCAAGTGAACCCGCAGTGCGCAAACCTCCACTTACCATATAATCATACTGCCTCTGACAATGCAGTTTATGACAAGATGAGACCGAAGAAGGAAAAAAAGCTGAGCATTTTAACTGGGTGAAAAATCAAAGTCAACAAATGACAAACTGATAGTAGTAAAATGCAGACTACTGTCAGTTTGTCTTTTGTTAACTTGTAGCTGCACAGCATCCATTGCTTAATTTTTCTTTCTGTTATTTTTTTCTCCCTATTTCTCCATTGTGGCTTTTCTAGCGGGAGCATCACGCAGGGGTGGGGGCGGGTGTTACGGAAGAACTCTTTGTTCTGTCCGACTTCCGGTTTTGGAAATTTCCCTATTTTCAAGCTGAAATATAAATATTTATGAAATAAAATGTTGTTTAACAATAATACTGGACTGAGGCAACATCGTGAGAAAAAAGAAATTATGATTACGAAAAAAATCTGAACTCCGTCGACCTTTCGTTTCCGAAAGAAGTTTTGTAAAAATGAATTCCGTCCCCCTAACGAACAACCTCTCCCCCGTCGCCACCAACTCCCCAAAAATTTCTGTTCACTTGTACATCAATCTCGCAAATGACCAAAATAATAGCGGAATTCCTCAAATTCGCGAAAGGTAACGAGGAAACTTTCGCGGCGTCTAACTTCTGTTTTCGCAAATTGTTGCCTAGTTTCAAGATGAAATACAAACATATATGCAATAAAATGATATTTAACAAGACTACTGAACACAAAGACAACATCCGGAGAAAAAAAGTTACAATTACGGCAAAAATGTTTACTCCGTTTAACTACCGTTTTCGGAAGTTTTGAAACACGAAATGCCGTCAGCTGATAGAAAACGATCCCTATCCCCAAATTCTCTTCAGTTTTACACCTTTTTGAAATGACATTTAACAAGAATATTGGACACAAACGCAGCATCGGGAGAAAAAATTACGGTTACAGCAAAATCTTTTACTCCGTTTAACTACGATTTTCGAAAGTTTTGAAACGCGAATTACTGTCCCCAGACGGTATTTCATGTTATTTTGTAATAGCAAAATTAAAAAAAAAAAAAAGAGAGAGAGAGAAAAAAGGAAATTAGTAGAATCCATAGTTTCGACTGAGTTCCGTAGTCAAACAACTGAATCCGTAGAAAATATAGACATTCCGTAGTAGTTGGCAGGTATATATTGTGGTACACTTCTTTTCTTTTAAACACATTTTTGATACTTTCCCAATACCAACTCTTCTGATAATCACCAAATAGATTTTTTTTTACATCAAAGTGCCACAAAAAAGCATAGTATTGTCCACTTAACCTAAATTTATAACTTTTTAACAGACGATACACAGATTGTATGAAGGATATTATGGTATTTACTGCAATTTATAAAATTTGAAGTAAAAAGAAATGGGTGACTGGGCACTTGGGATTTGCCCAGTCCTGAGATAACAGATGAAATGCTATGTAACTATATACTAACTATAACAAGTTAAAATATATAGCAAGTGTATGTGAGTCCTATTCCTTCCAATCTGCCTCTTTAGTCTGCATCAAAACCATCATTTTTAGCATATTTTTTGTGTATTCTTATTACAATTTTTTTCATCTGATATAATTATCTTTTGTACAGTTAATTACAGTAAATGTTAATGAACAGTATTGGTACTGCCAAGGTAAATGTAAATTGATTTTTGTAGCTTGAATTCACTTATGCATGCATGCTTTCAGCTATGTTTTTCTTAACCGCAGTTGTTCGGGCAAATTTTGTAACAACATTAATTTTTCTGATCCTCAGATTGAAAGAAATTACAGACTTGGAAGATGGCTGCTACAGAAGGAGAACAGATTCAGTTCAGTGGGCACACTTTAGATAAAGCAATTAAAGCTAAAGTTCACTTGGAAAATTATTATTCCAATTTGATTGCACAGCACATGGAGAGAAAAACAAGGTAAAATTAATACAGTTATTTGGTGTGTTATATGTGAACAATTTTATTTGCTTTCCTTAAAAAAAGTTGCATGTTTTGAATAACTGCTAAATGAACAGGGATTTTAAATTATTTTCTATGTTTCCTAAGACTTTCAGTGTGGGACAGATTTAGCTAAGTCAGTCAATGCAATATACGTAATTAACCAGGCCACCTGAAAATGAGATGTAGATTTTTTAAGCAATAAGCAGTTTATTTATTTATTTTTTGCTTTTATCCTTTCACAATGTGTTTATTTTCCAATTGGTTAATGAACTGTTGCCACTTTCATCATGGCTATAAAGCAAAAGGTTGTGTGTTGAATTATACTTCTGACCCTAGTGTTTGTATGTGTTGGAGAATGTTGACACGTCCACATGCATGCTGTTTCAGCCAATGAGGTTCTGCAATTGTTTGGTGCCTTGAGTGATTCATCAGCTGCTTTCTCTTCATTTCTTCTGGTGCCTGGTGAGGTGCGTCTACCGTGCAGAGTTTTAAAATATTTTATTGAGAGGCTGTGCAAACCTGTGTCCTGAAATTCTGGAAAAGTCCTGGAATTAGATTTTTTTCAAACTCCAGGACTTTCTTTTTTTCAGGCCTGGAAAGTCCTTGATTATTGAGAACTTTGTGCCAATGAAGCACAGAGTTGCACTGCTCTTGGGGACCTGGAAAAGTCCTGGAATATTTTCATGCAGTGAAAAATTGGTCGAGGTGTCTGGTTTGTTTGCTTCACTTTGTTTTAGCTCCCTGCAGTGTCTGCTCACGATGATATCACTTCCTTCCATGGAGTGAGGAGACGTGATGTCATTTAATGTGATGCTGCAGTGCAAAACATTTGAGTGCTATATTTCCAGTGACTTAAGTTTGTTGTGTAGCAGTTGTGTTGTTGTCCACAGTTACACATCTTTCCGTTAAGACCAAGATGATTTTTCCTACTAGCACACGTTTTTTCGACTGGAGATTGATATCTGGTCTCCATGCCACCAGTGTGATTGGGAATAAGTGATTCTGGAATTGAGAATCTTCAGTGCCATGACAAAATTGTTTTATTTTATTATCATTGTGCTAAGCTCCAGATTGCTTCATATAAGTTTTATACAGGGCAATTATGCCACCTTATTGAAAATGTAACACAATGAAGAATAACACACTGAAGTGCCAAAATTCGTGGGATATGCAAATTTTTAACTGGTGCTGCCATCGTATAAAGGCTTGAATGCATGTCACGCTTTTTATCAGTTGCGAGGTGTGATCTCGTGAGTCAGGTTGAACAACCGCCAGTAGGATTATGGCAAGCCAACGTGAATTGCCGGAGTTTGGATGAGGCATGTTAGTGGGAGCCAGATAGATGGGACATTCAATTTCCAAAGTTGTACGAACATTCCTTGTTCCACTGTGTCACGTGTATACCGAGAATATCTCATGGAAGGCATTACCACCCACCGTGGACAGCACAGTGGCTGACCACAGGTGCTGAATGACTGTGACCAGCAGCGTCTGACCAGGATTTTCCTTGCTAACAGACAAGAGACACTGGTTCAAATAATATCCTCATTCAATGCAGGAGGTACCAGATACATGCCCATCAGGTCAGTGCAGCATAGTTTAGCATCCATGGGGTATCAGAACTCAGAACAGAAGACACACCACAGTGCCTTTGTTAACACCATGGCATCGGACACAGTGCCTCACCTTGGCTCGTGAGTATGGTGATTGGATCCTGGAAGACTGGCAACATGTGGCGTGGTCTGATGAGTCACGCTATCAGTTGTTACAAGCTGAAGGTAGGGTTCGGGTGTGGGGCAAACCTCACGAGGCCATAGACCCAAGCTGTCAACAAGGCACTGTGCAAGCTGGTGATGGTTCCATACATGTGTGGGGGTGTCTTTACATGGCACGGTTTGGGTCATGCGGTCCTCGCAAGCATGTCATTAATCGGTAATCACTTTGTTGCTCTGCTGGGTTACCATTTGCAGCTCTTCTTAGACTCCAACACCGATGGGATTTTCCAGGCAGACAATGCACCAGGGATATCATTGGGCCCAAGTTGTCCAAAATTGGTTCAAGGAGCATTCTGGACAGTTCTAACGGATGGTGTGGCCACTGCATTTACGGACATGAACCCAATAGAGCACTTATGGGACACGGTGGAAAGGTCCATTTGCATACAAGATCCTGCACCTACAAATACCAGGGAACTGTGGGTGGCTATTCAGACGACACGGGTCAGCATCTCTCCAGAAGTCTTCGGGCCACTTGTGGAATCGATGCCACGTCTAGTTGCTATACTTCACCTGGCTAGAAATGGTCTTACACGATACTAATTACATATCCCATGACTTTTTGCACTTCAGTGTATTCTGTTACAGCGAAACCCATAGGACTTCATAGGAATTCTAAATGCATAGTAAATTTCACCCTAGTTTGCAAAATATAAATACAAAGCACTATGATTCTAGCAAAAATTTAAGCTCATGGAATTTTTTATGAACATCTGGAAAACCACTGGAAAAATCCTGGAATTTATTTTCAGTAAATGTGGAGAAACCCTGGAAGAAGCATCATGGATTACTTCTTGTAATGAGGAGATGTTGAACACGCCAGAGCTTTATAAAAACAAGAAAGATAACACCACATTCTTGGGTGTAATGAGCATGTCTTTTTAATCCTTTTCAATATGAACAAAATATTTCAAAGCTGACTTGTAGAAGAAAAATGGCGGCAAAAAGGAATTGCATTAATGTCTCCTAGAAGAAATCCGCACAATATAGGCAGTGTTCTTCATAGCGTGTTGAACCAGTTACTAAAAAAAAAATTCTACACAATCTGTAAAATGTCTACAAATGAAAATAGGTACTTTCAGCCACTAGCAGCTGAAATGTGTGCTACAAAAAATCACCAATTGTGTACGAAGCATTTCTTGTAATGGAAGGTATCCAAGGCAAAGGGGATTTTTCAAATCACATTTTTAGAAACAAAGATATGGTTTCAAGTATGGCCCAAACAAAAATGAACACTTACACCCCCTGATAACAAAATTGTGTGGTACAAAAATTTATGAAAAATATTCCTTGCCACTATCAATAGCAAAAAATATTTTTTTTAATCAGACTTTTAGAAGCAGAAATATCATCATTGCAGAGAGATTTGCAATAATGCCCCCTGTAGGGTCAAAACAAGGCATTTTGAGGAAAAAAAGTACACATATATGTTTTCTGTGGTAAGTGGCATCTGACTGAAAAATAATTTTTTCAGTGAGATTTTTAGAAGCAAAGATACGATTGCAAATATGTTAAAAACAGGAAGATGTACTTACAACCACAAGTGGCAAAGCATTCTGTCACAAACTATTGTAGAAGCATGCAATACATTGATTGTTATGACTTCTGTGTAACACAAAAATAAATTTAAAAGTCGGATTTTTAAAAACAGAGATTTCTGAAAAAATACAATATACGTTTATGACACCATGCATTATTTCAAATAGAAACTATGTAAATTGGCATTTGATTGAGGTAAAATGTGTCAAAAGATAAAAATAATTTTTTGGATCTGTTTTTCTGAACCAATTGTACAGAGTAAAAAATATATTTTGAGTTCTAGGTTATGCAGTGGAAAGAGACCAAGACATACGATAATTTTTCTCAGAGTTGTTCAAGCTTTTGACTGCAAAAAGAAATTTTCAGATCGAACTAATAGATGCAGAGATTTGCTGCCCAGAGACAGACGGATGAACTAACATAGTAATACTATAAGCACATATATATTTTTCAAAATATGCGCTAAAAAATCTCTCTCCATGCACAACCTTTGAAACAGAGAACTTTCTGCAAACCCATGAGCATGGTCCATGATAAATGATAGAATAAGGCAATTTAGAGAAAAAATTATGGAAATTGGAGTCTTAATTGGCAAAGCTTGACCAAGACTTGACTTTGCACATGCTTTGAAGCTCTGGAGTGAAGTCACAAAATAAATAACAGCAAAACCTTGAAAATGACAATCCGATTTTTTGGTGTAAATGTGACAAGGATGGTAAGTCAGATAATATCCGAAAACTTGAAAATTTCATCGTCCTGGGGCGGGACTCAAACCAGCGACTCCCAGATAGCGCCCGGGTATGCTAATCACTACACCACCCAAAGTGACCAAGTCTCAAGTTTCCGATTAATTTTCAAGTTTTCAGTTATTATCTGACTTTACCATCCTTGTCACATTTACACCAAAAATCAGATTATCATCTTCAAAATTTGCATTATATGGTGTGAAGCCGTATTTTTTTCATGATTTATCTGTTCTTCCAGGTAATCACAGGATAGAATTCTTAAGCTCCAGATTCACTAAACATGATGCAGGTTGATTCGACTAGCGAATCCTGTGATGGTTATATTCAAATGAATCGAAAACTTGAGACTTGGTCGTTCTGGGTGGTGTAGTGGTTAGCATACCCGGGCGCTATCTGGGAGACGCGGGTTCGAGTCTCGCTCCAGGACGATGAAATTTTCAAGTTTTCGGATATTATCTGACTTACCATCCTTGTCACATTTACACCAAAAATCAGATTGTCATCTTCAAAATTTTGATGTAATCCCGTATTTCTTTTGTGAAACCTTGGTTATATGTTTTTAACTTTTATTCATAATTCTGTGCCTGTTCTGAAATGTTACTGTAGTTTGGATTTCTTTTTCAATTTGGTTATACGAGGGTTGGAATGTTAATACAGAAACAAAAGGCATACCTGTTTAAAATTTTTACAGTCCTTCAGTGTAGTCACCAGCATTGTGTAACACCCATTGCCAGTGATGTGGAAGTCATAGGATGCCGTTGCCAGTGCCTGTTTGGTCGATCATTCTTATAGAGCGGTCTGCTGCATGAAGAATGTCTGGGATAATTCTGAATCGAATGCAGCAAAGTGGTTCTTTCACTTTAGGGATTAAGGCGAAGTCCCAGGGGCTTAAGTCAGGAGAGTTTGGTTGTTGGTATGGTGCTTCCCAGTGCCATCGAGTGAACAACTGATCCACAGCATATGCAAACATGACTTTGAGCATTGTCATGCAAAATGATGGGTGGGTTCTATATAAAGTGTATCCGCTTCTTCCTCAAAGCTGGTCGCAGATTGTTTTCCACAAATGTAGAGTAATACTGTGCAGTGACGGTCTAGCGCGGGGGTACAGCATGCCTCAGGACACCACCATCGCAGTCGTACACAATAATAACCATAGCCTTCACATCGCTGTGGTTCCGATAAAATTTCGATTTTTTCAATGACCCGTAATGACGCCACTCATTAGATTGCCATTTCATTTCTGGCTTACATGATCTAGCCCATGTCTCATCCAGCATGATGATACAGTGAAGGAAAGCTTCTTCTTCACACTCGTAGCATTCCAAGTGGATACGAGTAGGCTCCTATCATTACCATTTCTGGATCTCAATCAGAGCATGTGGAACCCATCGCGATGCAATTTTTCTCATTCCCAGGCATTTCTTCACAATGTGAAGCACATTTGTATGCGACAATCCTGTCTGATTGGCTGACTGATAGATCATAAAGTGCCAATCTGTCTCCAGTAACGCGGAAACAACACTCACTTGTTCTTCACTTGCAGTGGGACTACCTGACCGAGGCTATCTTTCACATTTTGGCATCCATCACTGAAGGATTTTACCCATCTTGCAACTGTTCTGTATGTTAATGCAGATTCCCCACAAACCTCGAAAAGTCCTCGATGACACTGTCGTGCAGTATGACCTCTGGCACTTTGAATTTTTATCCAACACCACTGCTCCAATTTCAAAAACATTGTGACTAGACTGAAAGGTAGGGACAGCTCATGCTCTTCTCATTACTATGCAGGTACATGCAGTTGGGAAGGCGAGTCCCTTTCACAATAAGGTGTGCAAGGTATCCAACCAACATGTGGCATAAGCATCACAAACTTGTTGCCTTCTGCTTCGATTTTACTGATGCATTGCCACTATATCAAAACTCCAACCTTTGTATGTAATTATGCATTTTATGACTATGTGTTAAATTTTGAATTTCAGATTATCAGAAAAATACAGTTCTTTGATTGTTTTATATGTAATCCAATATGTTACAACTTTGAAACAGAGGTTTTTACAACCATGAAATTGATGGTGCAACTAAAAATTACAAAATAGCATCAACAGTTCTCTTTTTCTCTGAATTAAAAAATCAAAACAAGTGAAGATTAGTGAATGTTTTACTTGGCATTGACATTAAATCAACTAATGGACAAACTGCTTTGAAAAGATTGATGTTCATAAGAAAAAAATGTGTAATAGGAGTATTGATTATAAAACAAAATCTTATTCGGATTTAGTGGGTAGTATTCCAAAGGTAATTTATATTTCTCCATGTGTTGAAAATATGAAATTGTGCAGAACTTCTTAACCTAGTTTTTATAATGAAATTATAATAAAAATGGGCAACAGGAGTATTGATTATAAAACAAAATCTTATTCGAATAAACTGGGTAATATTTCAAAATTAATGATTTTTTTGTGAGGATGCTGAAAATATGAAATCTTGCAGAATTTCTTAATTCTGTTTTTGTAATGAAATTGAAATAAAAAGTTAATACAGAAATCAAAATAGACACAGGCTTAAAATAGCAAACAAAGTACTCTGGCGTGCAAAAATTAAGGATGAGACGGTTTTTTCGAATGTAACATCGTGCAGAAGTGCTCCACATTGATTCAAATCCTACCATAAGATCCCCAAGATGTAAGAATATGGGACAAGTGAGCAAAACCGTCCAAACAAGGAATCCAAAGGATACAAAGGCATTTTATTGAAAAGGTAGCTTCAAGCACAACTGGACAGTAGACAGAAACGTCCATGTGACAGGCGGCTGCCAAGAAAAATCCAGTTTTTAGTAGGGGATATGATCACCCCTGACTGCGTTTCAGGATTTACAACATCTGTCCATGCCGAGGACGAGGTTGTTAAGGAGCTGTTGAGGCATTGTGGCCCATTCCTCTTGTAGCGCCAATCGCAGCTGCAGAATCGTTGCTGGCTGCTGGTGACGTGCTGCCAAGTGTCTCCCGAGAAGGTCCCACACGTGTTCGATTGGATTTAGGTCTGGAGACCTTGTGGGCCAATCCATGCATTGAATATCTTCACTCTCCAACAGCTGTGCGACAGCCACTGTACAATGAGGTGTAGTGTTGGCGTCCATGAAGAGGAACTCGGGACCCTCAGCACCTCTAAACAGACACACGTGAGGCAGGAGAACCTCGGTACAATAGCGGACACCAGCGACTGAACCTCCTTGGAAGATGTGGAGGTCAGTACTGCTACCAAGCATGATACCACCCCAAACGAGAACTCCGCCACCTCCAAACTGGTCCCTTTCGATGATGTTGGAGGTGTGATTGTGTGTTCCCTGCTCTCTCCAGATGTTTATACATCCAGAATCGTTCATCAGACTAAATCAGCTCTCATCTGTAAAGAGAACTCAACCCTAGTTCTTGTGTTCCTGGCGCCACAGAAACCGCCGTCTCCGATGAGCAGGTGTTAATGGCACACACCGTACTGGTCGTCGTGCAAATAAACCACCTTTGTGCAGCCTCCTGGCCACGGTAAAACGCAATAACGGACATCCAGTTGTCTGTTGCATGTGCCTTGCGATTTTTCCTGCTGTCTGTCTCTTCTCGCCTGTAGGACAATATACTGGTCATGCACCGCTGTGGTTGCTCGTGGACGACCACTGCTAAACTCTCGGACAGCTGTTCCTGTTGTTTGATGAAATGCTCTCCAAGCTCGTGAAACGATGCTGTGAGCGATCACGAACTCCTCGGCCACACTAGTCACACTTCGACCTTCTTCCAACTTCCCAGTGATGCGACCTTGGGTAAAGTCATCCAGATGTCATCTTTTGGATTGCCTGTTGACCATATCACACGGTGGCAGCAACTTGACGTCGTTCAAACCGATGTACACAGTGCAGTAGCTTTCACCGAATTGCTGAGCGTACACCGCCCGTGTGCTTTATACCCTTCCGACACTCCCCCCCCCACGTCATGCTGCATATATGAGCATGCCCTACTGTACCGGACCCTAGTCTATCTCCTAATTGGTCTTTCGGTCCGTTCTGCCTGCTCGTTCCGCCAGGGTTCGTACGGTCCTTAAAAACTCCTTAATTTCCATTTGCCTTTTTAAGGGCCCTTAAAAAGTCCTTAATAACTCCTTAATTTCCATTTACCTTTTTTAAGGGCCCTTAAGAACTCCTTAATTTCTGTTCTGTTTTTTAAGGGCTCTTAAAAAGTTCTTGAAAACACCGTAATTATATTATATTTGGTCGTTAAAAAGGTCGTAATTTTTTTAACCAAAGAAATGCGCGCGTTACGCAGGCCAGCTGGTTTCATTAGCGTACTGATGATGGTTTTACGTCACTAGATCGCATGTCGCAAAAGTTTACCCATGTTCTGTATTGCTTTTGGCAGTTTGCCAACCAGCTACCTTCAAATCCCTTTGGTTTAGATTAGATTTATTGCTGGCTTCTTGTTTTCTTTGCGCAGGGTCAGTGCAGTTCAGATCCTTATCTTCTGTTATTTATTAGAGAATGTGGTACTAAGTAAAGAGCTTCTGTCTTTTCAGCTAGACAGAAATATGTTCAATATTTAGATGCCGAAAAAAATAAATGTGCCAAGCAACATCTGGGAGGAAACGTAAATTGATTGAGGAGGAATTGCAAATGCTTAGTACGAAAAAAATATTGCCGAATTAGAGAAACGTGCAGATGACCTTGCCGCCTAAGGGTAATTGATGAGAGATATGAACTGCTTCCTTCAATCAAATAGTTTTTGAAAATTAATAAAAGAAAAAAATGAAGAATTGGCAGAAATTACCATGTCAGTAGTTGCAAAAAAGGAGCTGAAAAATTGATTTCATTGTAGGCCTACGTCCTTTGTTTGACCTCAAAAAATGAATATGTACATAATATAATTTCCTTGCAGTCATTGTTTAAATTGCATTACTGTTTTTTAAGTTTAAGAGCAAAACAAGATGTATAATAGAAGTAAAAATTCTGAAGGAAATTTTATAGGTGTCTTGTTGTTACTGCAGTTTGTTTTAGCTTTTACACCTATACACTATTGCAGGGCTGCCAGACCTGTGCCAATTGCTCCAGCCAGTGCCAAAACATTGTTCTTGCGCCATTCTGCTAAAAAATCGCCATTTTGATGAAATCTGCGGCAGTTTTGCGCCAAAAGTTAAAAAATTTACCGGTCATCGACATTTTAGCGTTATCTTACGACATTCGAAATCGGTTCAGCGGTTAATTCGTACGTGAGATTCTTCGGCGGATTCGCGGAGTCTCCTCCATTTTTTTTTTTTTGTCATTTTCAAGATCGATGCAATAGTGAAGAAATTTTCGGGATATTAGTTGGGGGGGGGGGGGTCGTATTCCTTCTGAGGACGTTGTTTTGTCTTTTTAAACGTTCGGAAACGGAAGTTAAACGAAGTGCAGATTTTTCCCGTAATCATATTTTTTTCTTTCGCGATGTTGCTTCTGTTCAGTATTGTTAAATATAATTTCATTGCATAATTTCAGCTTGAAATTGTAGGCAACGATTTCCGAAAACGGAAGTTAGGCCTCCCGAAAATTTTCCCGTAATCTTTGGCGACGAGATTCTCACGCTGATAAAAGGAATTCCGTCTTTTTTTGTTATCATTTGGACCATGTACGAAATCTATGCATAACTGAACTGAAGTTTTGGGAGGATTGGTGGTGGTGGTGGTGGTGGGGGGTGGGGGTCGTTTCCTCCGTCAGAGGACGGAATTTCATCCTTCTAAAACGGAAAGTAGACGGAGGTAAGATTTCTCTGGTAATCGTAAATTTTTTTTTCTCGCGATGTTTCCTCTATCCAGTATTATTAGATATCATTTTATTCCATAAATATTTGTATTTCAGCTTGAAAATGTGGGATAAATTTCCGAAAATTGAAGTCAGACGGAGCGAAGATTTCTTCCGTAATGTAATTGTTTCGACCCCCTTCCCCGCGATGTTTCCACTTCTATGTAGTTGTGTAGTTGTTAAATGTCATCACCCTCATAAATGTGTGTGTGCGTTTTAGCTTGATAAGGGTGGGGGGAACTTTCCAAAAACAGAAGTCACAAAGTTTGGAAATTTGTAAGAATTGATGCATGGTGTTAAAAAAAAAAAGTATTCATTCTCTGAAAATTACACCATTTATCTAAAATAGTTAAAGCTCTGATATCAGAATTCATGGTTCTCAGGCTGCAAGTTCTTTAAGCATATGGATAAAATTGTCATCTGAGGGAATAATTAAAAAAAAACAAACGAAAAAAGAGAGAAAAGTAACAAAGGAAAGTGGTAAATGGAAAACTATGAGCAGAAAAAAGAAATAAACAGTGGATGCTGTGCAGTGGCAGAGTCAACAAAAGACAAATATGGCCGTGGAACTTGCTAAGAAGAAAGTAGGGTTTGCTTGCAAGAGGAAACCAGAGCTAATGTTTTAGCAAGTACAAGAACAAAACCAGGAAAAAAAACTGTTTGAAGCTCTCTTTCAAAACCACCCTATTTTGTTTGGAATTCACTAATTTTATAATTGTGACAGTGGTGTGATCTAGTTAAATATTTTCATAAATAAATTACAGTAAACGATTCAGTTTTGTTCATGCTTTGTAATATTCACACTTTCTCACCGTGCAGTCTGATTTTTCACCAAATTAAAAAGTACAGCTTTGTTTTTTTTTCTTCATCAGTCTCATGTATGTTAATTAAAATCGCTCACGAGTGCTATGGATAAATGAAAGGATTGTTTATATCGCATAACTTGTAATCAATTATCAGGAATACTGATCTTTTGGTTCTTAAAGTCTGAATTTTGCCCCGTACATTCAGGGATCAGAATTTTTAGGAGGTTTTCTTTTTCTCATTTTGATCTACCTTGGGGAACATCTTCACCCTCACACTTTTTTTTTCCCAGATGGAAGGTGTGTTGAACCACTTACTAAATCGCAATCGTCTGCTTAATGTCCATGTCCATACATGCAGGATCCCATGTATGCAAGAACAGTGGCTGTTTCAGACAACAACAACAAAAAAGTCATACACTGATTCTGCTACTGAAGAAGAGGTGGGGGGGGGGGGAGGGATCTCATGCCAAAACGTCACTGTGCAAGCGTTAAGCGATAGAAGCAGCTTTTATCTAACCAACTTAACTAAATCTCACTATCATCTTATAGTTTTGGTTCCAGTTGTAATTGTTCACAGCAATAACGAAAGTTTGACATTGACAATTACTTCATAAAAAACATTGTATGAAGAGTATCATGGTGCAACTGCTTTAAGATGATGCATATAGTTTTCACTGTTATCTTATAGTTTTGGTTCCAATTTGATTTATTAAATGTTGGGTCATTCCACGTCACTTCATCCAGGCCATGTAACCCACCATCTCAGATTTTGATGAAATTTGGCATGGAGGCATACTTCACCAAGATATAGAAAATGACCAAATTTTAACTTCATACACCTCATAGTTTCTGGTAGAGCGGCGGAGTACTACTTTTCACAAAATACTGCATAACTGTAGTGCTATCTAGTTTAGAAGAAAGAAATTTTGTACCCTTATGCAAAAGAGCTTCCAGAATAAGAAATCATTTTAAATTTAATTGAAAACACTGATTAAATAAATTAAATATAGTGGTAAAGTGAAAATTTAAGAAAAACACTTGCTATTCTATGTTAAACTCTACAGCAAATAGCAGAGGTATGAGGGAGCTCCTTTTTAATGTATATTGGTCTTTGATATATCATCATCATCGTCAACCATTATCAATCCACTGCTGGACGAAGGTCTCCCCAAGTTTCCTCCACAACGGTCTGTCTTGTGCCAGTCTCCTCCATGTCACTCCCGCATACTTTCGAATTTCATCCACCCATCTTCCATGTGGTCTTCTTCTGGGTCTTTTCCTGTCCCTTGGAATCCAATCTAAAATTTCGGCTGTCCATCGATGGTCTGTTCTTCTGGCAGTATGTCCAGCCCATTGCCATTACAGGGATTTAACTCTGATCATGATGTCTTCCACTCTTGTCATTTTTCGGATCCACGTGTTCCTCTTCTTATCTCTCCTGGTTACACCAAGCATGCACCTCTCCATGCTACTTTGAGTTGTCTGCAGCCTTTGTATGTCTCTTTTAGCTAAGGTCCACGTCTCTGCACCATACGTAAGCACTGGAAGGATGCATTGATCAAACACTTTTCTTTTAAGACATAATGGCATATTGCTCTTGAAAATTATGCTGTTTCTTCCAAAAGCTCTCCAGGCAAGTTTTGTACGCCGATTAATTTCTTCATCAATGTGACCCTCACTTGATATTTGCTGTCCAAGATAAACGTACGTGTCTGTTATCTCCAGCTTTTCTCCATCAATCGATAAATCTTCATTTCTTGTAAAAGCATTGTACATCACTTTTGTCTTCTGAAAGTTCATTTTTAATCCCACTTCTTTACTCTTGTCAGCAAGTTCCTGGATCATACTCTGTAGCTCTGATGGGGTAGTTGCAAAAATGACTATGTCATCAGCAAAACGAAGGTGGGTTAGATAATCTCCATTAATCTTTATCCCTTTGTTTTCCCAGTTCAGTGATTGAAAGACATTTTCCAATGTGGCATTAAAGAGCTTCGGAGATATGGTGTCACCTTGTCTCACTCCCTTTCCAATTTTTATGTGTGTTGTATTTTCAAACAGCCTAATCTTTGCACTTGCATTTTCATAGATGTTATTAATAATATTAATGTATGCATCTTCAATACTGCAGGATTTCAGAGCCATTGCAACTGCTGATGGTTTCACCGAATCAAAGGCTTTTTCATAATCGATAAAAGCCATGCACAATGGAAGTTCATATTCCCTCGCTCTTTCAATTAGTTCTCTCAGTACGTGGATATGATCTATTGTGCTGTAGCCACTCCTGAATCCAGCTTGTTCTCTCGGTTGAGCCATGTCCAGTGTCACCTTCAAGCGGTGTGAAAGAACTTTAGTGAAGATTTTATAAACCACTGATAGGAGGCTGATAGGTCTGTAGTTTCTGAGATCCTCAATTTCACCTTTTTTATGTAGCAAGATCATTGTAGCATTGTTCCAATCCTCAGGAATTTTCCCTTCATTAAGGCATCGAGTAAAAATTTGGGCGAGTACTGTTTCGATTTCTCCACTTGCTTCTTGTATGATGTCTACAATAATTCCATCTTCTCCTGGAGCTTTTCCCCGCTTCATGTTCTTGATTGCATGTGCAACTTCTGCTGGAAGGACTGGAAGAACTCTGGTACTGGTACCTTTCATGATGTCTGGAGTACATGTATCATCCCTTTCATATAATTTGGAGTAGAAATCTTTCACTCTTGTCAAAATTTCACCTCTATTTCTTGTTACAGAACCATCTTCTTTTCTCAGTGCCATAATCTGTTTTTCCCCTTACTGAGATGTCCCTTTGCTATCTTTAGGCTTTGGTTGTTTTCAATTGCTTTCCTTACTAGTTCACAGTTGAATTTCCTTACGTCTTCAGTGATACTTTCTCGTACTGTCTTGCATAGCTCTATATATTCCACTTTGGAAGTCACATCTTCTTTAGTTGTCCTCATCACTCTTCTTTTTTGCATCAACATTTTGGTTTTTCCTGATAATGAAGGACAAAGTAAGTGTCTCTAGAAATGTTCATGCTCAGAAAAGACTTATTCTGTACAATATATACTTGATATATACTGTCACATAACAAGAAAAAAAAAATTGTGGCTTTCAGCTTGATTTTGAAGATATGTGCAAATATCTGAAATGCGTGTGGAGTTCCTGTTCGTCAATTCAACCACTTTTTTTTATCAATTATAACTCATCTCTTGACATTCAATAAATTTCACAAGGCGACAAAACTAACAAGGACACAACAATATTAAAAATTATATTTTCATACACCATATAGTTTCAGAAATACCATATTAACAAGTTTGACAAAATGGCTAGTTCAGCTGTACCCGACAACAAGTTAGGTGAGCATATGCAACAAACTGCTTAGTCGTACTTACCTACAGTGCATAGATCTATTTTTTCATAATTAGTTTTGACTTGAAAAAAATAAATGCAAGCAAGTAGTTTGTTTTGCACTGTTCACAAATATTTACATTGATGTTCTTAATATGCCATGATCAACTCCTGAGGATGGAGTCCTTATAATTCATCTAACTTGGAAAACACATATGTTCTTCCAGAACTTGTTGTCATGGGAGTGTCATTTAAACATAAAGTGTGTCCAAATGGAATATTGCACTCATCTTTAAATGAAGGCCAGTAAAATGAAACTGCAGGGCCATTTGGGTGCATAAATTTTACAGATGCATCACCTTCTTTATAATTGATTTTCTCTATTATTCCTAGAAACCAGTTAGAAACATATACACATACTACATAACAATGTGTATATAACTGCCTTTATTATTCCTAGATTTGCACAGCCAAAAATCAAAGAGTAATTTTCATCCAAGCTGTGGAAACTCTGTGTACCATGTATTGTTTGAGCATGAGAAAATCTTACTTGACACTCATTGCGCACAGCATTCATATCACTTTTAAAAATAAAATGGAACTCTTATTTTCATGATATTCTTATGACAGAAGCCAAACATCTCCTGTGGAATGGTTATTTGCTCTTTCAGTAGACGTTGGAGACTTGTTTTTGCAGTGATTCGTTTGACATTCCCACCTATGCCATCACAAGGAGATTTCCCATTGCTGCTGGTGGCAAAGAAAGACCACGAAGCTGTCACTGCAAAATCATTAATATGATGACATAGATTTATGAAGTTTTTATAGTTTTTGTACTGAGCACCACAACCATCAGTAAAATAATGTACTTCTTTTACTTGTTGGTAGTTCTTTTTTAAGAAAGTTATTATTTCACTCTGAATCTTGTACACCATTGCAACATCATGATCAAAATCATCAGAAATGAAACATTGACTTGATGCAGAGTTCAAAGATTCAGAATTTCTTTTACAGTAAATAACAACAGGGTGAACTGTGCATGCATGGCGGGTCCAATGATACCCTTGTGCTTCTTCCCGAACTACAAAGGCATAATTTTCACTGAAGTACATCAGTATAATGGCAGACTCTGGACCAATTGTTCCTTTTAAATTTACTGAAAAATGAAGACTGTGCTTTGGTAATGTATGAATGCGGAATGAGCTTCTCGATTTTTGACAAAAAATGATTCGATGAATTCCTCAACTGAAGAAGATAACTTTTGAAGCTCCATTCTGTCTGTAGACACCCACTGGTGATATTCAATTTCATCAGTGGGATCACAATCTTTCAATTTATGCAACTATAACTGATTCAGATTTGTACTTTTTGGACCCTGAACAACACCAAAGCATGCATTTTGAATTCTTACTGCTGCAGACAAGACTATTGATAAAGTCTGATGTGATTCTTTAAAGTGTGCTGCACTAATCAAAAGTTAGACATTTTGATGTATAGTGCACACACACATACAGAATGGGTTCCAGAGAAGCCCGCAAGAATGCACCATTTCAGACGAAGAGCACAAAATTTAGAAAATCCTACTTTTTCATTAGTATATCTTTGCTTAAATTGTTGATATAACTCTTTCAAATTGTACAGAATAAGTCTTTTCTGAGCATGAACATTTCTAGAGACACTTACTTTGTCCTTCATTCCTGGCATTTGCCTAAAATAGTTATCTTCATGAAATCCTACCCTATAATCTTTTTCATGGTATCTTGTGAAAGTTTCTTACCATGGCTGGGTTCAGGAACTGATATAATGCCTTTATCTTTTGCTAATTTTCTTGCCTGATGTACTGTGTATTCTGAAACTGTAAACTGTTGTGCTACTTTTTTTTGGACCATGATGGGGGAGCCATTGTTAATATCTGATTTTTTTTTGACAACAAACAGTAGGTATTTTTTTCTTTCATTAAAGCAACAAGTTTTTCCAAATCATGAGCTTTTAAAAGTTTTAATTCATCTATGGAATGTTCATCATCACTGTCCCTAGTAGAAGACAGCTGTAAAGCCATGCTCTAGAGCACAAGATATTTTACTCTGCATAGCTAACTTTGCTTGAAGAAGTTTTCTTTTCCCATATGCTGGTTTACTATGGGATGGCAATGAATGTAATTTTAACAGGGACAATCCGAAATCAGATAAACTTTCAAAACTTCTTTAGCAGCACATTCTTTAATAATAAAATCATCAGGGGCCATTTCACTATCATCAGTCTCACTTAAAACTTCATTTTCTACAGGTTGTCCTAATTTAGATGCTTTTCCACAACACTGAGGACATAATTTTTGACCTGGGCATACACTGATATTTTTAGATTACAGCTGTTGGGCTATTTGCATACTGACTTGATGCAAGGACCTCTTAACAGGTTTTTTCACATCATGGTCACCAAAAGGGTTGCAACGAGTTACTTGGTAGCTTTAATATTTCTTCAGATAATAACATGATGTAAACATACTGAGATTATATCATTATGTGGAATATTAGGTCTTAAAGAAATATGTTCCTTGTCAGCAACATAAAGTTCTTCACCACTGAGAAACCCTTTTGTCTTCACATAACTTGATTTATTGCATTCTGTATTAGCAAGTGATCCAACACTACACTGGTCCATTATTATTTTCCATGATTGAGGTTGACAAACTTGTCCCAAAGCCAGATTAACACAGAGCAGCCAATGCACATAAAAGAAAATACTGGAAGCAATATATTTCACAGCAAAGTTTAAGAGACTTCTGGATAGCCTGCCCACAGTGAAATCAGCATGAGCATCTGAACCATTGCTTCCTTAACTGGGAATGAGGGACTGAAACCTTCTCTTTAGCTGGAGGACATCCCTAGGAGGGTGAGGTGAGAAAAGAGAAATCTTTTTGACCTCCACCCTCATCTCAGCACTTGGGGAGTTTTACAATGTCATAAAACTTACCCCATTTGAACTTGTGGTCAGTTGAGCACAGGTTCTGGGATGAAGTCAAAACAAATTCTCATGACCTTAGGAATCATGCTGTATCCTTTTGCCCAATGCAACAAAGTGCTCTCTGACAAGTTGCAATTGTTCCCTAGTGCCCATCCATTGCAAGCTTACTTTAGTGTATTATCCAGTCATGCACATATAAAACCTGCTTATATCTTTTGTGGAAATATTTACATTTGGAGGGGGGGGGGGTAAATTTTCCAAAATTCTGTTTTAGGGAGATTTGTCAGAGTAAATTTTTTTTTTCTTTTTTTTCAGAAATTTTTGCAATCTGCAATAAGATAACAACATATTTTGAAATGACTTAAAAACTTTAAAACCTCACCATACTTGTTCTGGGGTGCAGCTGAACTAGCCATATCGTCAAACTTGTTAATATGGTATCTCTGAAACTATATGGTATAAGAAAACATAATTTTTTATATTTTTGTGTCCTTGTTAGTTTTATCTCCTTGTAAAATTTCTTGAATTTCAGAGATGAATTATAATTAATAAAAAAAAAAAGTGGTTGAATTGACGAAGTGGAACTCCACACGCATTTAAGATATTTGCACATATCTTCAAAAGCAAGCTGAAAGCCACTATTTTTTTCTTATGTGACAGTATGCGTCAAAGACCAATATACAATAAAAAAGAGCTCCCTCATACCTCTGCTATTTGCTGTAGAGCCTAACATAGAATAGCAAGTTTTTTTCTTAAATTTTCACTTTACCACTATATTTAATTTATTTATTCAGTGTTTTCAATTAAATTTAAAATGATTTCTTATTCTGGAAGCTCTTTTGCATAAGGGTACAAAATTTCTTTCTTCTAAACTAAATAGCACTACAGTTATGCAGCATTTTGTAAAAAGTGGTGCTCCATCACTCTACGTGTGCGATTGGTGTTCAGTGAAACTTTGGAGCACTGTATCTCAGAAACTATGTGGTGTAGGAAGTTAAAATCTGGTCATTTTCTATATCTTGGTGAAGTATACCTCCATGCCAAATTTCATCAAAATCTGAGATGGTGGGTTTACATTTCCCCCAAAAATTGGATGAATTGATGTGGAATGACTCTGTTACATTAGTTTTCCATTTATATCGAAGGTATGCTTTCCTTCAGAAAACCTTAGGAGTTTGTGATGCACACGCAAACCACGTATGCGTGGCTTGCCAGTTGGTTGGTTTCAGAAATAATGTATTTTAATCTGAATGCCATGAATCTCGAAAAATATGCTGCTAAAAACCAACCAAACAACAGACAGTAATTACTTATTATTTATTCTTCCTAAGTGTATATTCGCAAGCATTCAGTATCAAGAGCAGTAGTTCTTGGACGCGGCAGCATCCTATTTGTGTCACAGCGAAACAAATGCATTCAGAAGAAAATCCCTGATATTAATGTGTTAGGCTTAAAATATTGCAGGTCATGTAGTTTTCAATAAATCGTGGGTTGTATAATTGTTTTCCTATTTATCTCCCTGTAGGAATGACAGAAATGCTAATTAACAGTTGTAAGAGAAGCAGTAAAATGTCAACAAACCTGAAATATAACATTTTTTCATAGTTCATAAAATAATGGTAATTCAGTATATAAACATAACTTAAAGCACAGCATGGACTTAAAACAATTGAAAATACTATCATTAGCTGCTCCAAAATGCAAATTTTCTGTTCCAAATTGCATATTTCCGTGCTCCAAGAATTGCTCCAAAACATGGTAGGGGCACTAACACCCCTGCTATTGCCAAATGTTGAAAATCAACCTGCATTAAGTGTATGGAAGAAGTTACTACATGTGCTACAGCTGTAGAATTAAAAAATAAAATAAAAATAAAAATGCAACAGTTACCCAAGCAAAAATGTGTTATTCATCCAAATCTACGAAAACCAAATTTTTCTCCAGATTTAGGAATTCGGAAGCTGTGTAGTAAATAAAAAAAATAAATACTTAAAAGAAAGTGATGCTTCACTGTTCAGTTTTGATTCTTTGAATTCTGCCAATGTAGTTTTGAAATTTATTCAAACATGTTTATTGAACTTAAGGCTTTCAATTCCGATGATATGATTTAAGTTACGACGAACTTGTGTGTTTTGATTTGATTTAGATTGTGTGTTCACTTGCTTCATTAACCTAAAACAGGTCTAACAAGCTGTGCTGCATTTTTATAAAAGTGTTATTTTTCCAGCTGCAGCACTTGTAGTGATGCCACTCACAGAATTAATGCATTTAGTTTCTTAGCCTGTGTACGCACATATTTGTAAAAGTAATTCTAATGGAAGGAATTAAGTTATTGAATGGAAAGGTAAAGATACCAAAAATTTTAAAGACTGACAATCACAGCCATATGAAATTCTAAGCTGTATTTGTAATACTGTTTTTGGTAAAATGAATTTGTAAATTAATAAAAAAATATAAATTTGGATAAACTTTGAAGAAAAAACAAATGCAAATTTAAAAAGTTTCCGAAACTACAAAGATGGGCTTATAATCACAATTAATGGGTGAAAATTTGTTGAAAATTGAAATTCCAAAGTAAATAAATGTTATGCTTCATACCACAATACGAAGAAGCAGAGTGTTAGTTCTGTAGATGCAAAGATATGCTTCAGGACAAATAATGGATCCAGTATTACCAGTAAATAATGTATATAAGGAACTTTTAAGTTAGTTGGTTTTTCTGTTGGAGTATTTAGGTTTATTTTAGTAGAACTAATTTTAATTCATATACTCATATTTGCGCAATGGAATATTCATTAGTTTCAATAAAATTGAGTTATTGTGTTAAAATGACTTATGTTGTAATAGTTAACTCACATTTTGTATATTGTGTATATTTGCATGCAGCAATTATGAAGTCCTTAAAAATAGCCTAAAGGTCCTTAAGAACTCCTTAATTTCCATTTTCAAAAAGAGTATAAACCCTGTCCGCTGTTTTGCTAATTTCTCCTCTTCGTCCTTAATTTTTGCTCACCAGTGTATTTATGGATACATGTATGTCTTACATCGCAAATTAGTGTAATGCAAAATTACGAGTATACTCACCTTTTTTTTTTCTTTTTGGATGTATTCAAAATTGTGCAATAGTATTTAACATTTTGAAATTGCTTTTATACATTTTTTAAGACCATGCCCTAGGAATTGATAACCGAAGTTTCACTGTATGTTTTATTGAAACGGTAAGAGCCTTGCATGCAAATACATTTAATGACTATAATTTCTATCTATAAAATAACTTCTATATGAATATGAGTATAGCCATAGCCCTAATAACATATTTGTATTAATTTTTTCTACTTTCAAAATGTATTTTATTCTATTGAAACTCACCCGGTATCTTTCGGTAAATGAAAAAGATTTGTCTGTGTATTCATATGTGCTGTTAACACTGAATTTGTTGTCATTTAAATTTTTAAAACAAAACAATTGGCCACTGAAGAAAAAAGTGGCTGAAGAAAAAATGATAGGCTAAAAAGTTTCTAAAGGGGAAAAAAAAATCAAGAGCAAGGCCTGACTAGCAAAACTTTGTTGATATTGGAACATGTTCAGATAAATGTCTGATTGATGTACCCTTGACAACTGTTGTTATATTCTTTAGATATTTACTCTTGATTTTCATTATTTTGACTCCCACAATTTTTACTACTTGTCAGTTGCCTAGTGTGCCTGTATGGACTTTATAAGGAACAGTAATTGTAAGTAATGAATTAAAAGAGGCATATTTTAAGAATTTTCACCTATACTGTCTTAAAGTTTTCAGGTTAATAATTGAGGTGGAAGAGTTGGAGTGACATATTACACATTCTGGGCTCCATGCACAGGTAGTTCATCCTATTGCATGGGAAATTTGGTCCCTGTTGTATACTTTCATGCTTCACATCTCTTGTATTATTATTATCTTGCTGAATTCACCAATGCATAGTTTGTAATCTAGTTCAGTCAAAACAGTCTTCCTCACATGTGATTGAATGAATGGTTGGTTCTACAATTAATCTATGAAAGCCTAATAAAAAGCATTCTTATTTATTGCATCTTATGTAAGCATGATACTGACAAATATCTAAATATCTTAACAAGAATTGTTTTCCAGGCATGAGAAACTGGAAGAGACAATGAAAGAAGAAGGACTCAGTGAAGAACAGGTAGACACCATTTCCACTTTTTTTAATATTTTAATTTCTAGTTCCATCTGTACTGTTTGGAGTGATTACCAGGGTATTTGATTTTTCAATTTTGAAAGTCAATGGTTTTAAAATCACACATTAAGTATACACAGAAGGTCAGTAGAAATATCCAACATAAACTACTATATCTGCTCAATTCTGAACCATGTTGGTATATGTGGAATTAAATTGACTGATCTTGCTGTGAAGTCTGTTTCCTCTTTGGAAGGCAATTCCTTGCTGTTACATTACCAGAACTTCTAGGTATATAATATATCAAGAATTTGATGTAAGTTTTGTGAGACTGAAATTAACTCATTTGACTTTACTCAGAATATAAAAAAAAAAAAAAAAAAAAAAAAAAAAAAATACTACCAACTGTGAGATGAAGCAAATTTTTATCTGATAGGATCAACTGAGTAGGCCGCCCCGATGGCGCAGTGGTCTAAGCGATGGCCTCTGATCACTCGTCCGAAAGGGGTCCGGGTTCGAATCCCGGTGAGGCATGGATGTTGTGTTTGTCTTATGGCACTGGCTCTCTCCCTTCCCTGGAACCAGTGACCCTAAATTAGGGATGGGCGACTGCTTATAGCCCATTGAGTTGTTCACTGTGGTTGTTAAACCTCCAATCAAAAAAAACAAAAAAAAACTGAGTAGTTTTTTTTACAACTCACCTGATGTTTCTGACTGCTTGGTCACTATAAGGCAGGGTTCGCCAGGGTGGGCCCTGTTCGAAAAACCCCGGTGGTTTTTTCAGGCTAGGCCCAGTTGAAATCCACCCCCCCCCCCCCAAAAAAAAGAACAAAACAAACAAACCCACCTGGGTTTTCTCAAAATTAGATTCTATTTTTGCTTCTACAGTATTCTAACTTTAATCAGCACCCAATAAAATATTTTCTATTACAATTAATAACAATAGAAATAATGACTAGATTCACTTTCTTACATTCTTGTCAAAGGTGATGGTTTACCGATTTTTTTAATTAGCAACACAAAACAAACCTTTCAGATCAGCTGACAAAGCAACTGATCTGAAATAAGAAAATTAAAGAATATTCCAGAAAATAATAAATGGTTGCATATAAATAGCTTTCAGCCTATAAAGAAGAACTATAGAATAGACCAACATTATCATTATCTATTCATTACTATAGAAGAAAAATCGAGAAACAGAATATAACATACTTAGCTTCTAACTAAAATATCTTTAAATAAATTTTGCCTGAGATATTATTTGTGTGCAGCATGTAAATTACAATGGTTTTTGACTATTTACAAAGATTGCCTAAAAGTTAAACAATGGTACAGATAATAAAGTGTTTTTGCTTTGTATTTTACTAAAACCTCAAAAGCAGGTCTGAAATTATCATAGCTTCGTGACCCACACAATTTTCAAATATTTTTAAACCTTCGACTTTTTCTGCGAACAGCCATATTTAAAATAATTAACGTAATCTCCGGGGTTTTAGCCAGAAACAAAACTACCAATCTACAGGAAATTTTGATCCAGGCTGTGATCTTAGAAATGTATAAACTGAACAAGTTTTGTGGCTTTCTCTACCCCAAGTCTATTTCGTAACTTACACTGGTCAAAACAATAGTCACAACCAGAAGGAGTTGTCGGATTGTACTACTATTCGGGAGGAAGGTAAAGGTAACTAGGAACAATAAATTATTAAACATTGACACTGATATGGGCAATATTTATTGAGCTACACACCAATAAGCAGTGTCTCTCTGTATAGTGTTGGGCCACCGTGTTTGCTCACGCAGCATGCCAGACATCTCGGCATGAAGTTGTACAGGTTCTTAATGTTGTCCTGTGATAAGCCATCCCATCCAGCTTGAATCTTCTCACACAGTTCCTGCAGATTGTGCGGTAGGGGTGGAGTGGCGATAGCGTGTCCAATAGCATCCCACACATTTTCAATCGGCGATAGGTCTGGAGATGTGGCTGGCCATGGCAGAGTGTCGGTGCCTTAAAGGCAAGCTCTTGAGACAGTAGCAGTATGTGGACGAGCGTTGTCCTGTTAGAAAATCGCACCAGAGTGAGTGGTCAGAAAAGGTAGGGCCACTGGCTGCAGGACCTCATTAATGTAACGATGGGCTGTCAAAGTGCCTGTAATGAACACCAAAGGGGATCGGGCATCGCAGGCAATTGCACCCGCACCATGACATCAGGCCTTCTGGACGTGTGATGCTCTACAACAAACCGTTCATCTTGGTGCTGACCACGGTGCCACCACACATGGATTCATTGGATGTCTCCTCCAAGACAAAAGCTGGACTCGTCACTGAAGATCACTTGTTGCCATTCTGAGTGGCTCCAGGACAGTCTGGCATGACACCAGTGCAGTCTTTGGCGACAATGCAATGGAGTTAAGGGCAGACGTCGTAATGGTCTGCGTGTGTGTAGTCCTACGTTGTGCAGCCGTCTGCCAATGGAGACATCACTGTCATGTTCCTGGAACCAGTCATGCAGCCCCTTAGCGACATGACAGTGTGTGCATTGTCCTTTAGATGCCATCACCACCAGGGTAAACGTCCAACATGAAGAGATGCGTGTGGTCAGCTAGTATGGACACATAGCCACTAGTGTTCAGGGGCCCATCCAGCGGTCCCAGGGCATAACAGGAAAACATCCCGCAGACATGCACACTTCCACCACTGGCCTGTACTTGACCAACAAGCGTGTCCGAGTGTTGGTTCTTGTGTTTCTAACGCCATGTCCGCCACTGCCCGTCACTTTTGTGGAGTAGAAACCTCGATTTGTTGAAGGCAACCTCTTTCCACTCTTCCACTATCCAATGACAGTAGTCCCATGCGAACTGCAGGCGCCATTGCCGATGGACCTGGGTTCACATGGGTGCCTTGACGCAGCCTCGACTCCAGAGACCCATGCGTAACAGGGTTTGCTCTACTGTTATCGGGGACACATACCTGGGTGCCTCAGCATTCATTTGCGTGGTCAATTGCTGCACTGTTGCACATCGATTGCCCTTTACCAATAGATGGAGGCAACGCTCTCCTCTGTGGTCGATGGCCTTTTGGGCTCCACAGTTATGATGTCGGAAGGTACTCGGTGTGTCAGTGGTTCACTCTTGGTACACCCTCAATACAGCACCTCGTGAACAGCACATAAAGTCTGCTGTTTCTGAGATGCTTCCACCCTTGGCACGGTAACTGATAATCATTCCTTTTTGAAGGTCTGTCAAATCACTACCTCTGTCCATTGTGCTCACGTTACGCACTAAGGCTGATATGTCCTGGCCAGCCACTTATATCCGCATGGTTGACCTTGTCACTTGCATTCTGTGACACGCCTGGGCGAGTACACAGTGATTCTGGGGGTGGTCATATTATTTGACTGTGTAATCAGGGTGAAATTTGGATACCCACTCTTCTGCAATACTTTCCTGTTCTTGGTTAAGTTTCTGACCTCTGTATTTTGGATCCATGAGGTTTGCTAGAAAATGTGGTGCAAGAATTGCTTGTTCAAACCTTTTTTAAAATCTAGATGGTTGGGTGCAGGATTTCTTGTAGTAAATTCAGCCATATTTCAACAGCAACTGAAATAGACATTGTGTCTCTCTGAAGTGTGTCCAGGGTGCTAGTAACAATGAATAACTGCTTTTCCTGATTCATAGCTTAACGGTAAATGCCCATGTTATCCAAGTTTTTTAAATAGACTGATCAAATTCCTCAATATGCTCTAAAGATATTTCTCTGTATTTGTGATAATTGGCCACAAATGTTTTAACACAGTCAGGATGAGAGTTGCACCTTGTTTCGCTAGGTAGTTGTGGTATTAAGCCAGGCTTTTCTTTGAACCATCCATGTGGTTTATGTAGGCCTATGTTACAATTTAAATAATTTTGCACCTCTGCAATCTGCTTTAAAACATTTCTGCTGTCAGTTACAACAACAAAAACAGGTTTTCGAATTTTTCTTTTGCATTCCTTTATGGTCACCTCTAATTTAGAAGCACAATATTTTGCTTTTTCTTTTCTAATCCAGTATCATCAGCATACAGCAAAAAACTTTCTGTTCCGGTATGGACACTTAAAGCATGGACTGACTCATTCTTCACACTGCACCAGCCATCTATGGTTAGAGTCAAACTGCCTGATTTTATTTTTTCAGAAAGCTGAGATTCAATTTCTTCTGCTGCAATATCAAACAGTTTTCTCCTAATGGGTTTTGCTGAGGGTGGTTAATATCCAGGTCTCTCGGTGTTTTGATCATAATTTTAAACTGATTCTATTCTGCTAATGCATTGAATGGTATGTTAGCAGGATAAAAAAATCTGCCATTGTTTTATCAAGAGATTTCTTTTTCCCTTTTGTTGTTTTAGGACAGAATTTACTCATTGATTGTTGCTTCTTTGTTTTTGCAACAGTACTAGAAAAATCCCAAGTGGGCTGTTTTTTTTTTTTTTTCAAAAAAGCCCTGGTTTTTTCAAACCCTGCTACAAGGCTTATTATCAAAGGTCAACATATAACCACGTGTATTAAGGAGCCAACAGTTGCACCAAGAACATCTTGAAAGAGTTTTTCAGAATATTGAAATACACTGCCTGACAGAGAAAATGCCACACCATGAAGGAATGCTCAAAAACAGACCAAACTGCACACACAGATAGCCAAGTAGGTCCTGAACAAATGATTTAATTGTCACATACAGACTAGGCTCCAGTGGCCGAATGTACAGGATAATGAAAATGGAGTGTGGCTCCCATTTCGGGCGATGCAGCATTGAATCTGAAATGAAACTAAGACAATTAGAGTTCAAATAGAGTCCTGGGGTATCGTGGACCATGTGGTGTTGATCCGAGTCCACAGTTCGTCTTCATTTTGCGGGGGTGGGAGGGTACTCAACCGATGTCCAATCCTGTCCCACAGATTCTCGATGGGCGAGAGGTTGGGGGATCGTGCTGGCCACGGAAGCATCCGCACACTGTGTAAAGCCTTCAGGCTGATCCGAGTGGTATGTGGCTGGGCATTATCCTGTTGAAAAACGGCGTTTGGGATGCTCTGCAGCTATGGTAGTACCATGGGTTGCAGCATCTTGTCGATATAGCGGCGTGCCCATAATGTGTACCAGTGGTGAGTGGCTGTTGGCGCTGATAGCACCCTACACCATGATTCCATCATGCCGGGCCGTGTGGTGCTTTACAATGGTGCCTCCAGACCTTCCCACAGCGATCATCCGTGGTGAGACAGAACCGCGATTTGTTGCTGAACACCACACTTTTCTATTCAGCAGCCCACGCAGCTCTGGAGCAACACCACGCCAAGTGGTGACGACGATGGCTCACTGTTAAGGATAGCCTTCTTAACAGATGGCTGGACAGCAAACCAGACGCAGCCAATCGGCATGACACTGTCCATGTCAATATCAGTGTATCCAGGCCTCCCTGTACACTCCGTGAAATGTGGTCTTTGGGTCCGCTACAGCACGACTTTGAATGCAGCAATCAGTGCGGCCGTCCTGGTGGTGCAGTGGTCTTAAGAGATGGCTTCTGATCATTCGTGTGAGATGGGTCTGAGTTCGAATCCAATTGAGGCATGGATGTTGTGTTTGTCTTACGGCACTAACTCTCTCCCTTTCCTAGAGCCAGTGGCTACAAATTAGGGATGGGCAACTGCTCACGGTGGTTGTTAAACCTCCAAAAAACAACAACAACAACAAATAATCGGTGCGCTCGAACGTCCGTCTATGTACTCTGTTCCCCCTACGAAGTTGCACAGATCCTTCATTGGACCACTGCTTCCAAATGCGACCGACGGTTGTTGCATCACATTGCGTTTCTTCCTCAATATGACACAAGGACCATCTGGCAGTACGAAGGCCTACAATGACATCTCTTGTGAACCCATCCATTTGACGAAATCGCGTACGACGACATCTTAATGGCATTGGCAGCCCTTGTTCGTTCTCCAGACACGGTCACAGCAGAACCACTCACTTCTCATGACCGTGACGTCTCGACAGACGGCCTTACAGGCTGGTATTCCGCTTATATCCCGCGCACCATTCATGCAATTGGCGTGCAAATGCAGTCATTTGCATAACTTGTACGTGTGCACCCACCCTGTAATTTGCATGGCGCTGTGTTCACGTCTTCGTGGTGTGGCATTTTCTCTGTCTGGCAGTGTACGTTGAAAGTATTTTTCAGAATATTGAAATACGTTGAAAGAGTTTTTCAGAATACTGAAACCTACTGAGTTTTTCAGAATACTGAAACCTACTGAGTTTTTCAGAATGTTGGAATACAGGGTGCCCGAGAATTATTGGACACATTACAAAATTATGCAAAAAAAAAAAAAAAAAAAACCCTATGAGCATTGTTTGTTTTTCTATGTCACGTATTACTAACACGTTTTCTATATTTTTGTTTTGCAGGATTGTTATTCCCAGAATCCGATAAATGGTGCTAGGTGTTGCCTGATGAGGAATCTATGAGAAATGCGCAATCAGTAGTCATGTCATCTGTACTGCAGAAGGCGATATGTTTGTGTTACAGCTTGCAGAATGAAAGTCTGTCATTAAAGTTATACGACGCTACCGTTTAGAGTATGGTTGTAATCCTCTGTCAACAAATTCACTTAAGCGGTAGATGAAATAGTTTAAAGAAACTGGCAATGCAGAACATCGTGGAGGAGCTGGTAGGCCTAGCGTCAGCGGTGAGATGGTTGACCAAGTTTATGAAAGTTAAGAAGGTAGTGTTACACATAAAAGTTTAATGCAAATATATTTCAGCCATTGCTATGGCCTTCATCAGTGCGACTTCAATTGGTTTACGTTGCCAGATTGGAAAGGTAAGTTTTGTAATGGTAACTTCAGGGGACGTGATGCAATGAGGGATTTCCAGATGTAAGGAACGAAAATGGGGAGTTAAGAGTTGTAATTTTTGGAAAGTAAAATTTCTAAACTTTCTCTAAACCTCAGAGCATACCGATTTTGGAAGGGAGCCAACTTTTTAGTATCGGACCAATGTGGAATAGTGGAAGTGCCAGCCATGGTAAGAAGAGCAGGCAGATGAAGGTTTTCCCAATTTCACATCAGATTTGTGTTCCTGAAGTTTTGAGAAAATTTTCTGGAATAAACTTCCTATGTACGCGGTTAATCCAGCGTTAGTCTTGATTGGAATTTTATACACTCCAGGAGAAGAAAGCGGAGGTCTTGGGTCTTTGTCATTACGGAGTGTAACAGAAATTGCGTTTCCTGTCTGGGAATAGCATTCCATCCTTCAAAACTTAGAAATTTTCCCGTAATCATTATTTCTTCTTCTTGCAAAGTTGCCTCTGCCCTGTATTGTTGCTAATTACCAGTTTTTTGCATAAATGTTTGTATTTCAGCTTGAAACTGTAGGAACAATTTTCCAAAAATGTAAATTTGACGGAGTAAAAATTTCCCTGTAATTTTAGGGCATGAGTTTCTCCCACAGATTCGGGAAATTTTGCCTTTGTTGTCATCATTTGTGTCATTCTCAAAAGCAAAAAGAAGTGGGAAAAGGGGGGGGGCAGGGTGTTTTTCGGCTGTAAACAGAATTCCATGTTTAAAACATTCGAAAATGGAAGCTAGACATCCCGTAAACGTAATTTTTCTCATAACTCCCTCTGTTCAGTTAATGTAAAATATGATTTTGTTAAATAAATGATTGTGTTTCAGCTTCAGCAGAAATTCATTCATTGTTTAACGAAATCATGTTTACAATACATTAACTGAACAGAGGGAATCACGATAAAAAATTTCTCGTGATTCCCTTTGGAGGCGCAAAATTTCTGAAATGGAAATCGAGCTGAGTGAAGAGTTCGAAAAAACTACACTCCACTCACAATAACTCTGACATAGCTCTCTTATGTTGTGATATTCAGAAGACAACAGGCTACATAGCTCATTTATTAGAATAATACATAGTGAGAATAATTGGCAGTGAGACACGTAACACACAAAACATTAGAATAATTCTTGATGACGACATATCAAGCTTCAGTTACGTAAAAATTACAAGTGTTGGGATGATGTTTCGGTAGTGACTTCTACCTTCATCTGCCATGGAAAATACTGAAAGCTCCCCTAGTTTCAATATATGGACTATTCCATGGCTGATGAAGGTAGAAGTCACTACCGAAACGTCGTCCCAACACTTGTAATTTTTACGTAACTGAAGTGTGATATGTCATCAAAAATTATTCTAATGTAGAATAATACAGTGTATATTTCGAAAATCAGGAAATTGTTGACATAATTATAAGAGCAGGTGTATTTTATTGAACTTTGAATAATTAATATTTTCAAGAAGTCATGCCAGTAAGTAGTCTAGCCTTAAGTAGCCAATGAAAAGTGAGAATCGGCAAGATTGACAGCTGTGTCAGCTTAGCGTGTAGGCAAAGAAATCTCGCTGAGCGCTCTGATGAACTCGGCACATTCTGATATTCGCTCCCTCGTTTCACCCACTCTCAAGTGGGAGGGGGAATCAGGGGAGTTGCCTATGAGTCAACGTACACTTTCCTCCTCCTCGGTAACGACCGTTAGACGAGTGGAATGGGTCAGGACAACTTGCCCAGCGAAGTAGGACGATGAAATGACGCAATCGCCTCCCTCAGTCAGTGATCACTCATTTTCTGCTCCATTTTTATCACCGTTGGGTGCGAAAAAGAAAATATCTGCAAACTTTAGAAACATATACCTACAAAATATGCAGGTAATCACAATTGTTTTTCTTTGTTTTTGTTTTTGTTTTTTGGTGGCAAGCGAATTTACCCGAAACTGGCTACTAGTAAAGTTTGTTACTACTAAATTTCTTCACTAGCAAATATTTTTATCAGTAGCAATTTGCTACTCGCTATTCGAGGAAATCGTGCCCTGCGTCAGCCCACGCTGCAGCCAATACAGTTGATTTTTTGGCAACAGGAGGTGTGTCAGTGTTGCTTCATGCAGCCTATTCTCCTGACTTTGGCACCTTGCGAGTTCTTGTTTCCAAATGCTAAGGACCCGCATGGACGGCGATTTTCAACTGATGAGGCTCTAGCTGTGTATTTTTAGGCAATTGACTGTCTGCCAAAATAAACGTGGGAAGAGGCCTTTGCAAAATGGTTTTATCAAATGCAAAAACGTATAGATGTTCATGGAGATTATTCTGTAAAGTTGTAAGTAATTATTCGTAAATAAATATATATTTCTTTAAACAGCTAAAAACTTTTGGCATGCCCCTCATATATGTATATTGTCATGCATGCATATTTTTACATGGTGGGATTTCCCCTCCAAAACAGATTTAGTGAGAGCCTTGATTTATCAAGGATTTTCGTTGGTCCTGGGCTTCTCGTTATGAGCAGATTCTACTGTACTTAGGTATATTGTAAAAAGGATCGTTGTGTCTGTTCCAGCAGACAAAAAAGTGCATGTTGTTCATGTCATGTACTGTCTGTCTCCTTTGTTTAAAGGATTTTAACTAACATGTCAATTTTCTTTTGATATAAATGTGACGAATGTTTGTTATGTTTATACTGCTTTGGCTATCTTACTGCATGTGTTGTTTCCTTACTGGGGAGTGTGTCAATACTGAGAATAAACCTAGAGTTCCGTAGGTTGAAGAGCAGATATCACGAAAGGTATTTTTCGCAACAGCTGTTGAGTCAATCAATATGTGAACAAAGCTTTGCATAACTCAAAATTCCATCAAAATGATAACATTTTGTTTTGTATGATGTGAGTAAAAGTATGCTTTTCTCACTGACATCATGCGGTTTGGCACCATAACCAGCAGTTCAGAGAGAAATCCAAGTTGGTACTTCTTGTTAAGCACCGTATGGCATGAGATACCAATAAACACTAGTGTAAAATTTCTAAATAAAAATAAATAAATCACAGTACCTGATTTTCTTTTATTTGCATTGCATTTGATTTGGAGTTAAGTTTAAGTCGGTATCCTGAGTGAATTGTGAACTTCTTGCTTTGTTTATAATTTGTTGTAAAAGCAAATGTTCTGATGCATAATAACATTTAAAAAATCCTTTCAGAAACAAGAAAAGAGAACACAGCATGCAATGAAAGAAACAGAATTTCTCCGGCTTAAGCGATCTCGTCTGGGAGTGGAAGATTTTGAACCATTGAAAGTTATTGGGCGAGGTGCTTTTGGTGAGGTTCGTCTTGTACAAAAAAAGGATACTGGTCATGTATACGCAATGAAAATTCTTCGCAAAGCTGATATGCTAGAGAAAGAGCAGGTAAATTGCTTTTTCAGTATTTTGCATCAATAATATGAAGCGTTTGTTCATGTGCCTTTGTTTTTATGATATAAATTTTCAGTAGAGTTGAGGAATATAGTAAGCCCTTATTCAACGTAAGAGATACGTTCCATAATTGTTTAGTTCATAACATTTTTGTGTTTGGTAAGCTTATAACCTTATAGAATAAGGATGGGAGACACTGGCAGTGAAAATTGGTTCACAGAGATTACATATAATCATCATGAAAATCAGTTGACATAGACTACATATAAAGTAGACAGCCCCCAAAATGTTAAATTCCCAGAATCACCATATTTTTCATCATATAATCTACAGATTATCTGTTAGAAAAGTTATAAATTGAGGTTCTGTAGATTATACGTCAATGTGGATAATTTGCCACTTTAAAAAAGAAAATAACACTCCTGTGGCACTGATTTTTAAAAAATCGACATCTGAATCATCAGGAGGGGTCGTATACTTATGACATTACCAGAAATGTGTAAAATGTAACACAATATGAAGATGGAGGTCCACAAACAGTTGGAAAGGTTTAGTTTTTTTTCTTACGAGCATTTAGGCTGAAAATTTGCCTCAATGAAGATTATATTATTTGCTCTTGCAGACGATCATGTTCTGTCGGAAGCTTAATGTCACACACGCTCGTGAGTGCTGTGTGTCTAACTACAGAGCTGCTGAAAAAAAACCCTATTTTTGCTCTTTATTCACTTTAAAGTAAGAGAAAATCATTTAAAAATGATAAGTTATTCTTTTTAATTAGATACTTTTTTTCTATTTCTTTGCACTGCTGGGCCATCCTGTGAATTGCAACTTTTCTGTACAAAATTATGGTTCAGGATTAACATCGCAGGTGCTTCACAGCCTGCAGGTTATGCATCGCCGCAGATTATATGAAGGGATTTTATTTCTTTTCCTGAATTTTACTGTCTTCAGATTATACACAACTGCAGATTACATGAAAAAAAAAATTAATAATAATAATCAGTATATGTATCAAGCCTAAGACAGATGCTTGGCAGAAGCCTAATCAAAGCCTTTGGATGGAATTTTCCCATGAAAATCCATACACATACAGTACTTACGGGGTACAAACCTAGAAAAAATAAACAGGTTTAAGAAGTCTTTTTCACTGTACTTGATATACTGTTAAAGGTGAGTGTGCCAATTTGACTTTCTAATACAGTAATTTTAGTTTGTAACTTTGAAAACCACACAATATCACACATGTGCTTCTTTAGATTCCAGGTGATTACTGATAGACACTTCAAAAGGTAATGTCACAACATGTGGTGAAAGTGGCCTCCAATTTATATTCAAGCACATTTGAATTTTGTTTTCCATGTTGAAGATTTGACCTATCACATTACTTTCTGAATGCCCGTAGGAAAAAATTACGCAATGCTAAATCTGGCGACTATGGTGGTCCATGCCCCTTGGAAATGACTATCAACAAACAAGTTAGTAAAATCATGCAATGCATTTTTTATGATACGCTTTCCAACATACTAGAAATCATTACTCAAGTTATGAGGAAAATGGCTGTGGAATAAATCTCACTCCTGTGCCCTGACCTGTGATCCCATTTCGATGATATTCAACAGAAGTGGTTCAGTATACCTCCAAAATAACATGATAAAGTTTTGTCACAATCGAAGCAATTTTATGTAAGTTATGATGCATAAGAGCTATGGAATAGATCCCGCTTCTGTGTCCTAACCTTTGACCCCATTTCGCCCATTTTCAATAGTATTCGTTCCCAGGCAGGTCCCTACAACATGCTAACATTTCATCCAAATCGAAACATTTTTGCGTAAGTTATGACGCATAATGGCGATGGAAGTGATTCCGCTCCTAGGTGCTGACCTTTGACCCCCATTTCGCCAATTTTCAATAGGGTTTGTCCCCATGTGATCCCCTACCACATACTAAAATTTAATCGAAATCAAAGCTTTGTTACGTTAGTTATGACACATAAGAGCAGTGGAATGGATCCCGCTCCTATGTCCTGACCTTTGACCCCATTTCGTTCATTTTCAATAGGGTTCTTTCCCATATGTTCCTCTACCACATACTAAAATTTCATCAAAATCAAACGATTTTTACGTGAGTTATCGTGCAGACAGACCTACGCACGCAACACATGACGTAATGAGGCAGATGGGAATCGCAACCATCTGCTCGCAAGAATGTGACATCATAAAACTTTAATAGGATCCACACACAACGCGTGACGTAATGAGACAGATGGCGTGACAGTGCGCCAACGTCTAATGGGACGACGCCATGACACTACACTAAAAATGTGGCAATTCGGGATGGTTATTTTACCCACTAAATGGATTTTCCTAAAGTCGAGGTCAAGCTAAATCGACTTCTAGTACCAGAAATTGGTAGGTTAACGACTTTCATCAAAATTCTTAGAGCCGTTTTCAAAGTAAAATTTACATACATACAAGAATTGCTCCTTTAAGGTGAATGTCAAGTAATTTTGCTTCCTGTAATTCAAATGGAAAAATTTCTGTACACGTTTTCTTCCCAATTAATGCGTTCCCAAGGATGAAAATTTGAACATTGATTAAAATATCTTCATTTTATAACTTGCAATACTTAATATTTTCTAAAACATAACCATAATTATGCAATCCTACATTTATTTGTCTACTGATGTCATGAAAATACAGGTCGCACCATCTTTTTTCTGGACAAGTAGTGCGTTCACAAGGATGAACATTTGAACATCGATTAAAATAGCTTCATTTCATAACTTGGAATACCTAATATTTTCTAAAACATAACCATAATTATGCAATCCAACATTTTTTTGTCTGCTGACGTCATAAAAGTACAGGTCGCGCCATCCTTTTTCTGGTTTCAACACCACCAAAGGAAAAGTTATTGATTTTTAATATAATTGTGGTTATGTTTTAGAAAATATTAAGTATTCCAAGTTATAATATGAAGTTATTTTTAATCGATGTTAAAATTTTCATCCTTGGGAATACATTATTTGTGAAGGAAATGTGTACAAAAGTTTTTCCATTAGAAGTATAGGAAGCAAAATTACTTGACGTCCACCTTAATAATATGGGATAAGGGTGATGGAATGGATCACAATCCTATGTCCTGACCTTCGACCCCATTTGTCCCATTTTCAACAGGGTTCATCCCCAGGTGGTCCCCTACCAGATACTGAAATTTCATCGAAATCGAACCTTTTTTACGCATGTTATGACGCATAAGTGCAATGGAATGCATCCCGCTCTTATGTCCTGACCTTTGACCCCAATTCACACATTTTAAATAGGGTTCGTCCCCAGGCGATCCCCTACCACATAGTAAAATTTCATCGAAATCGAACCATATTTACGCAAGTTATGACGCATAAGTGCAATGGAATGGATCCTGCTCCTACGCTGTGACCTTTGACCCCATTTGTCCCATTTTCAACAGGGTTCGTCCCCAGGTGGTCCCCTACCACATACTAAAATTTCATCGAAATCGAACAAATTTTATGCCAGTTATCATGCGTACAGACGGACGGACAAAGCTGGAGCATATACGCTTCTTCAACCTACAGTTGGAAAGCGTAAAAAATGACTCAGTTTTGCCATGTTGGCAAATTGTGCCATCCTGTTTGAAGTATCTCTTAGTAAGCTTCTAATCATCCAATTGATTGAAAGATTTCCAAGTAAACTGTGGTTGTCCCTGTTTTATGTAAGAAGGTTGGACCAATTATGTGACATTGCACATCAAACAAATTTTTTGAGAATGAAGAGGTTCTTTGTGTAGTATGCAAGCTTTGCCACTTGCCCAAATACATGTACCATAATTTTCGTCGTATAATCCGCAGATTATCTGCTAAAAAAGTTTCAAATATAGGTCCTGCAGATTATACGCCGATGTGGATAATACGCCGATTTAATAAAAAAAGTTTTTACGGCCCTTTGATTTAAAAAAAAAATCTTCAGCATAATTGTGTACAGGGGAGGGTATAATTGGAAAAAGAACTCCCTCCGAAAATTTTTCCTCAGTTCACGAGTTTGCACAGAGCAAGGAGGTGGAGGAGGGGGAGGAATGTTGTAATGAAAGATCGGGCAAGTTGTCGGGAGAGAAGGTCATTTTGAATCGTTGAGAAGGACAACTTTGTCTCTTGTGCCGTCTCTGTTTTTGTCAGCCAGCCAATGAATGTACACACTGTGCTTGCTGCACGAACCTATGTGTTCCTCCTTTTGGATCTCATGTGTGCTGCCTTGTGTTTGCTGTTTTGACCGATGTTGTTGCTCCTGTTTTCCTTCATTGCTGTTCATGATGTCTTTGAAAAGGAAATGTTTCAGTTACACTGCTGAATTTAAACTTTAAAGAGATAGACACAATTGAAGATATGATCATATCATTGCGTGCTAGTTTTTAGAAGGTCAGGAAACAATCTCACAGTAACATGTGGAAAGCCGCTGTGCCACAGTCTAAAACGTAAGCAAATTCGTCGCTAAATTCCGTCGGAGAATTCACAGAAGTTTTTGATTGGCCCACGTATAAGCTGACCCCCAACTCTGAAAGCAGGAATTCCTTCCAAAACTTTCCACTTATACGTGAGTACATATGATATTTCTATGACCTGTTCTGTATGAGTCTTTTGTCATTGGCAAGGTGTAATGCAATGCTTCTGGAGCTGCATCGACATGATCTATGGATGCCACACCCTTTATCTGTCTGGAGATAAAAATATGAAAAAGTAACCTTTAAAATAAATTTCTTCATTTAATAAAATTGTTTTTCTTTTTTTCTTTTACTTCTTCGGACTTCTGGGCCATTATGTGACCAATTTTTCTGCCGGAAGTTCCACTTCAGTTCAACATTTATGATGTGCGGATTATACGGCGATTTTTTCCCTGAATGTCACAGTCTGTGGATAATATCAAGGGAAACATTTTTTTTTAATGTGAATTTTGCGGTCTGCGGATTATACGACAACAATTTAGGTATTTTGTGAATTTATCTACCCAGATAAGCAGAACTGCACTTCATCATTGTACCACACATGACAATCTGGAATCAGTGGCAGTACAAAAGTTTCTTTTGATGATCTGGATCTTTCAATTTGTGGACAACAGTGAAATGGCAGGCATAAAGGTTGGCTTTCTGTGCAGCTCTCTGACATGTGGTTTTAAAACTTCCCTATTTCCTGTGCAAGTCTGCAGGACTTTTACTTGGGGAAGCCAGAAGTCTTGCTTTCACGTTTTGCACCATTTCTTCTGACATTTACAGAATACCTCCTGTATGTACATCCAACAACATCCTGTACTTTCCAGTTTTTTATTTATTTATTTTTTGCTGATTTTTAAATTCTGTTTTTTAATAGTAGTTCTTAGAAATTCTCTCTGCCATTTCCTTATTCAGTTCTCCAAATTGTGGAAAGGTAGGTTCCCTGGAAACAGTGATCCTAAATTTGGGATGAGTGACTGCTTATAGCCCATTGATTTGCTCACAGTCATCGTTAAACCCCTAATAAAAAAAATATAATTTATTAAATATTTTTCCACCCAGAGTAAGAATTCCTATGGAAATAAATGCTGCTAATATGATAAATGAAAAACCTAATCCCTTTTCAAATTGAGACCATGAAATTTCTAGCTTCCGAACGTGGAATAGAATATCTCATTACTTCCCGTATGCAACTCGTAACACCATCTTTCGAACTGGACATGCAGTGTGTCAGACGCTGCGTAAATCGCTTAGCTGTTGGGGTGGGCCACAGCCAATCGGGCATCTCTCTCCAGTTTTAACACAAGCGTGGGTATGTGTGCCTTTCACTCTGAGCTGGCGAAAGCCAAAGTTGTATAAAAATAAAATGTATCTGCGTGCACAATCATCAAAACCGAAAACTTGCTGCAAACCCGCGAAGCACGAACCACGGTCACAATAGAATAAGATAATTTAAAGAAAAATTAATAAAACAATGAATAATTATTAGAACATTACAGATTCCAACAAGGACAAAATAAATGCATTACAATTGAATGTACAGCAATGTGTGTGGAATGTACCTTTATGGCAAAATATTAAAATATTGGGTTTTGAACCTCATAAAAACAAGAGACTAATTAAAGAAAGTTTTGATGTCCAGAAAAACAATTCCATTAATGAACCTTCAAAACTTATAAATAGCATTTTCAATTTAATTTAATAACTGGCAACTGCAAGAGGAACCTGGCAATAAAATTTAAATTCTTTCTGTGTAAACAACACTTTTGATACAGTTCGTATCAGTGGCGTAGCCATGTTTCAAAATCTGGGTGGGGGGGGGAGGTCCAATCACACATACAAACATTATATATATACGCCAACGATGTTGGTTACCATGCTTAATCGATATCACTGTTTTATTAAGTACACATTATACACATGTTTGCATTCTATGAAAAATTACAATCTTATATTATTAAATTCAGTTGATTCACATCATTAAAAAGTGTGCATTATATCATTTTATTCCCAAATTATTTGGGGGAGGGGGGTTTACATTGGGGATCCCCACCTGTGAAAATCTGGGGGTTCTGACCCCAGACTCCCCAGTGGTTACGCCTATGGCTCCTATGGGTCTTGATCAAATCAAGAGGCCAAAAACATTTGTAAAACCAAAAGAACTCGGAAGATACAAAAAATCATTGAAAGTTCTTCAAGTTAAAATAGAATTAAATATATTAATCTGAGTAAAGCCTTGAGTAAGTGTTTTAATTGCTGTAAATAACATTTTTCTTTTGCTTTAATCTACAAGCAAAAACTATCTGCAAGATCTTATAATAATTTGAAAACTCTCTGTGTACAGTGTACACTCATACGTCTACATTCTGCTACTCTGGTGAAAGCCATTCATGCTATTAAACATCAAAGACATAGTGCTTTTCAAAAGGTGGTAAAACTTGAAAAAAAAAAAACAAAAAAAAAAACGACTTGACCTTGTTACTTCTTGAGTTAAAGAACTATGGGATGTAATTTCACCAGAAATGGTTATAGTCTCTCAAAAATGCTGCATAAGTAATGCAATGGATGTTACTGAAGTTTTTTCAAAATTCTGATAGTGAATCATACTTCGAAGGTTTTACAGAAGGTAATCTCAGAAATTTTCATAGTTTATTTCAATAAATATTTCCAAACCTTTGAAATTTAACATCAGCTTATATACAGGTCAAGGTTTTTCACAAAATTTTAGCTCGTGAAGTAGGGGTCTGCTTATACACGAGTATATGTGGTATATGTATTGAAAATTTTTCAGGCTAGTGCAACATGGAAGTCTTGCTTTTCACAAGATATTGCTGCAAATACTCTGTTGCTATGTGATGCTGTTAGTGATAATAGAATGTATGACTTCTCTCTGTGCTACCTTTGCTTCTCCACTGCCCCTCTCTCCAGTTTTTAATTGTTTTTATTTAACAAAATATTTGATGTGTGCCAGGACGAACCTATTATCTGGGATGCGTGCTCTGTTAAAATGTCTACATAGGGTTATACAGTGTATTTATCTTGAAACTGCTTTTGGGTATCCATGATTAATGTGAAGCCACGATTTCTTCATGAAGATTCTTTTCTCACTAATTTCTGTAATTTTGAAGATGATATGTGAAACACTGGTGGTTAATGATCCAGAAATCTGTTCCTGAATTAGAAAGGATTGTTGATGCTATGAGAAAGCACGGGTTGCTTCGACTAGCGCAAATTTGAAGTTCAGATTTCTAAGCTACAGTTACATAGCTTCTCTTTTAGATTCACTGTTATGGGCAGGGGTCGGAGTTGTCCTGAAATTCCTGAGGTTCCTGATTTTTATTTTTTTGTCCTGAAATGTCCTTATTTTTGTTCTATATCCTGAAAATTTGAGTGTAATCCTGAAATTTTAAGAATAAATGGTAAACTCTGTATAGTGATTCATCATCTAGCATTTACAAGTACCGCATAAATAAAAAAAAATGGAATGAGAGAGAGAGAGAGAGAGAGAGAGAGAGAGTTGTGATTTCATTGCCAAGAACTCTCACTCTTCTAATTTGCGATGTACGTGAACATGTTCTCCCGTTTGTGAGATCATTCGAGAATTGAAGCTGCCGTGAAGCTGCTTCTTACGGAGAACGCACAGAGATGCCAACCATTACGGATTTCCCCGGGATTACGGAATTACAGATGACTAACGAAAAATTACGGATATTCAGATTTTCGTTGTTATTAAGAAAGTTTTACTGGTTTTGTAATTAATCAATGTAAAGGCCTCTGAACAAAATTCGTAACACAGCTCTTTGTTTCTTTTTTTTTTTTTTCTTAGGACGAGGAATTTGTTTTGCTTGTTTGAAAGAGAACAAAAAAGCATGGCGCTGGGCCAGGATTATGTAGGCCTGGCGTGCTTATTTCGCTGTGACCCGGGATTATGTCGGCCCGGCGTGCTTCTTTCACCGTGGCCTGGGATTACATTGCCCAAAGCCTCTGAATAAAGTTCGTGACGCAGCTCTTTTGTTTCTTTTCTTTCTTTTCCCCCTCCCCCTCCAAGGAGAAAGAATTTGTTGTTTTCTTCTTTGAAAGCTAAGTGGAAAGAAAGCATGGCTCCAGGCTCAGATTACGTTTTTCTTTTCTGAGGAGGAGGAATGTGTTTTGCTTGTGTGAAAACTAAGTGGAAAGAAAGCATGGCGCCGGGCCAGGATAACATCGGCCCGAAGCCTCTGAAAAAAGTTCGTGACACAGCTTTCTGTTTCTTTCGTTTTTTTAATGTTTTTTTCTTTCTGAGGAGGATGAATTTGTTTTGCTTGTTTGAAAGCTAAGTGGAAAGAATACACGGTGCTGGGCCTAGAGATTACGTCAGCCGTTATCGTTTGGGGCTTTCTCGTGATCAATGCACAAACTGAGCAGAAATCTTGGGGGGTATTTTAAGACAGAATTCCATCTTTCGGTAATGAAAGTTAGTTACAGTGAAGATTTCTCCCGTAATCTTAATATTTTCTCACGATGTTCTTTCTTCCCAGTATTTTTCTTAAATATCCATTTATTCTATAAATACTTACATTTCAGCTTAAAAATGGAGGAAAGAGTTTCCCAAAATGGAAGACGATCGAAGTGAAGATTTCTCCTGTAATCATAATCTCCCCCCCCCATGTTCTGACTATCCTGTGTTGTTGTTAAGTGTTACATGTAACTATACTTTGAAGAAATTCTGACTGAAAAGTGAATTTATTCTGCACGCAGAAGTTGCTGATATAGGAATTAGGATGGAAGAAGCTTCCTTTTCTTCAGTAATCTACTTGGCAAATATTTTCCGCCACCCGGTGGCGCAGTGGTCTAAGGCACTGGCCTCTGATCATTCGTCCGTAAGGGGTCCGGGTTCGAATCCCGGTCCCGCATGGATGTTGTGTTTGTCTTACGGCACTGGCTCTCTCCCTCCCTGGAACCAGTGACCCTAAATTAGGGACGGGCGACTGCTTATAGCCCATTGAGTTGCTCACGGTGGTCATTAAATCTCCAATAAAAAAAAAAAAATAATAATAATATTTTCCCAGCTGCTGTTGTTAGTGACAGTGATCTGGACAAGTTGGAATTGGAGTTTGCCTTATATCAAATTGATGAATTGGAAGAAGGTGTTTCGAATAGTCCTACAATTGATACCACAGGGTCAAACATTTTGAAAATGACTGGTGCTAAAAAGTATGAAGTTTTACCACACCTGATACATGCTATTCTTGTTGTGCCACACAGTAATACAACTGCAGAAAGAATTTTTAGCATTGTATGTAAGAGTCAAACAGAATGTAGGCCAAACCTAGCCACTGAAACTGTAGGGGTGTTGTTAGCCTTAAAAGTGAAAAAATTCCTGCTGAGCAATAATTTAGATAGCTTTTTAGTAAAAGAATAACATTTTTGCATTTGTTCCAATATTTGATTTAATTTACCTGCCAGGTCTGCCAAAATATGCCCTGAAATTGTCCTGAAGTTTAAGAAAAATTGTGTCCTGAATTTTTTTTTAATCGCTGCTACCCCTGTATGGGGAACATAATGGCGATATACTGAAGCTGAAAATGGAAGATGCAGGTGTAATTTTCAAGTTTTCAGAATAGATGGCTATGTGGAAAACAGTGAAAATACACTGCATTTGTTCTGAAAATGATATGTGTGCCTCTATGTAATGGGGATTCTGTACAGTGCTTCTGTGCTTAAAATATGATGTTTGCCTGCTATGTGCCAGAGGTGCAAAGAATCATTTCTTCATGAAGATATGGTTTACATTAATTTTTGAAATTTCTGTGATGATTTGTTTTTGGTACATACTATGTATATACTATGTGAAGTAATGTCTTTACTCAATTTGCAGGTGTAACTTTCTTTCTTTCTTCTTTTTTTTTTAACTATTTGAGTAATAATAATATTTCAGTAATGTCTATTTGAGCAATAATATTATTTGAGTAATAATGACTATTTTTCTTCCAATATGTAAACCCACCTACTGTCAACCTTTTTTTAATGTCTAGTTGAGTAATAATAATAATAATAATAATAATAATAATAATGGTTATTTGAGTTAATGACTGAGTAATAATAACAGTGATTATTTGAGTAATGACTATTTGAGTAATATCTTGACTCAATTTACAGGTGTAAATTTTTAAAACTATTTTTAGCCTTTACTCAATTTACAACTGTAATTTTCTTTTTTCACATTCAGGTCGCTCATGTCCGAGCAGAGAGGGATGTTCTTGTTGAAGCAGATCACCAGTGGGTTGTAAAAATGTATTATAGTTTTCAAGATGCCATGAATCTGTATCTGATAATGGAATTTCTGCCTGGAGGTACTGTATGTTGTATCTCACTTGGAAATACTTTCTCTGATTTTGTTTCTCATTGTAGTAATTCATCATTAGGAGGAATGTGAAGACATCAGTATGTAATTACATGTATTAAAAGCATGCAATTAAGTTTCCTGTTTCTGATGTGAATGAAAATTTGTGGTATAATAACGGGAAAAAAAGTTACTTTGAATGAAAAGATTGATGATGTTCTGTATGTAGGTGAAGTCTTCTCATTTTAAAGGAAACACTGTTAACCAATAATTACTTTCCATGATTTATGATCTACCAAAATTTTTTGGCTTCTGTATCATCAGTTCTGATACCTACCAAATGCAATGGGTATTTTCTATTTCTTTTGGTAATGATGCTAAATGGAAGTCTTGTGTTTGGCAACAAAGGTACTGCTTTAACACATTGCATGCCAAATGATATGAAAAAATATAACCTCCTGGGCCAACTTGTGATTTTCCATTATCTGGCTATTTTAACCATGGAAAAAATTTTGCATTCATGGTTTGGACATTTTTAAAATTTTGAATACTGTTATAAATTATTTTGCTGTCATTCATATATGAATGATATGGCCTCACACAAAATTTTTAGCCTTTTATGCGTGCGGACATGTCATTCAAATACACATGACACAGTTTTTATAGCTTCTTTCTATTTTGTTGCAGATTTTGCCGGGTAAACTTTGAAGTGAATAGTTTTTTTATAAGTTTCTAGTTTAAGTGAACTTTCAAGTGAACTTTTTACAAGTTTTTATGTACTTTCGTAAATATGTCAAAATGTCACCGCCGTTTGACACAAATCGAGCTGGAAAAGATTGCAGCAGAAATCGATTTGGAAAATTGCAGTACTTCAGACTATGATTCTGTGTGGGATCCTGGATGGGAACCACATTCTTCACGATTACCAGTCCCTTATGATGATGAAGGCGATATTGATAATGTTCTTCAGGATTTAGCTTTGGAAGAAATGGAGAATGCGGATGATCAGGATGAATTTCAATCACACGACGAAGCAATAACAATGGATTCCCTTTGGAGTGAATATATTGGATGGCACAAAGTATTTCTCTTCACTAGTGTCCATGGACTGGAGAGAGTTCTACTAGCAGAAATCTTTCCACTGCAGGCATTTTTCCTAATAGTAGATGACGAGGTTGCGGAACACATCGTTACCAAAACTAACAGATTTGCAGAACAGGCTATAGCATTAAGAGTGCCAAGAAAATATGCTCGCCTCAGTAAATGGCTACGAACTGATGTAACAGAAATACAGAAATTTCTAGGATTTAACACTGTGGTTGGGTTTGGTTAGACTACATATGCTGCCAGATTATTGGGCAACTCACAGCATTTACTGACTAGATATTCCACGTTCAGTTATGTCAAGAGATATATTTAAGTTATTGCTGAGTATGCTACACTTCAACAGCAATGAAACAATTGAAAGGGTTGAACGTCTTGAAAACTTTCAGCCTTTAGTGGATATCTTGCAAAAAAAATTATTTTACCCCGGTGAAGATATCGTGATAGACAAAACCCTAGTACCATGGAGTGGGCGCCTAATATTTTAAACAATATATATACCAAACAAAGCACACCGCTACGGCATTAAACTTTTCAAATTGTGCTCCATTGAAGGATACATATGGGCCTTGAAAGTATATTATGGGAAATCTGCAACTGGACAATGTGAAGTTGGATTGGCTAAAAATGTTTGTCTTTAACTATGTGGTGAACTTTTGAATGAAGGTAGGACCTTATATGTCGACAATTATTATACTAGCTATGAACTAGCTAGGTCTATACTTGATAAGCGAACACATCTGTTGGAACCCTCAGGGCAAATAAGAAGCATATACCTAAGGAGGTCCTCCTAGCAAAACTTAAAAAGGGAGAAATTATACCCCAGGAAAATCAAAATGGTATTGTAATTATGAAGTGGAAAGACAAGCGAGATGTTATAATACTGCCAACAAAATATGCGCCCATACAGGTACCACACACCGTGATCCAAAATACGGTTTCTGTACAACCTTCAACTAGCCACAATGAGCCAGCAGTAACAGCTAGAAAACGTAAACCTCAAAAGGCTGCAGAGAAATCTTTGTCCATCCAAGCTTACAAATAAGGGTATGGCAGGGATAGACCTTTCGGATCAAATGGCTTCTTACACTACAACCCTACGTAAAAAAGTAAAATGGTTTAGGAAACTCGGCATTGAACTCCTTTTAGGAACAGTGGCTGTTAATGCTTTGGTCCCATACAAACATGCAACCAAGAAGAAAATTCAAATTGTGCATGAAAGACCAAGAACTTCCGTAGGTTCCTATCACCATCTGTCTGATAAAGTTAATGCTAATGGTAAAAAGATTAGAAGAAAATGTAGTCTATGTTACTCAAAACTTCAAGGAGAAGCTGGTCGCAAAGAAGCCAGAAATCAAGTGAAAATGATGTACACCTTTTGTGATATGTGTCCCGGACAGCCACAAATCTGTTTGGAACGTTTTAATATTAAACATAAATAAGTTGAATTTTGGCAAGATATCACAGAAATACTGTCATTCTTCCTTTCATCACGCTTTTAAAAAGTTCGTTAAAAATCCCAATGTCCGGACTCCACAGCTCCTTATTTAACCAGTGGGTGTCATACTGAGAGTGAATGATATAAATAATAAAATATGAACCAAAAAACAATTAATTCTTAAAAATGAGGATAAAATAATAGCCTTGTTGCCTTTTATCGATCAGTAGCTTCTTCCGGCTAGTTGCTTTTGGTTTAAAACTCAGGCTTCACGCGACAATAACACATAAACATATAAAACGAGTGAAACACACAAAGTCACGTACGGTAAAAGTTTCGTTTAGCAGTAGTTTTCGGTCATCCTACAACCTTGATCACCCGCGATCCCACTCTAGAGTCGTTCGCGGTTTTCTAGCTGTTCCTGCTGGTTCATTGTGGCTAGTTAATCACCCGCAATCGACTCTAGAGTCGATCGGGGGTGATCAAGGTCGTAGGATGACCGAAAGCTACCGCTAAACGAACCTTTACCGTACGTGACTTTGTGTGTTTTGCTCGTTTTATATGTTTATAAGTTGCTTTTGGTATAATTTCTCATTACTCTTGACCTTCGATTGATCTATATTCTTCAAGAAGAAATTGAGTAGTCAAGAGGTTTCACAAACCAAAGTTTCATTCGAGCAATATGTAGGCAAAAGAAGGGTTTGTGGGTGGCAGACACTTCACAATGAAAACACAACAACTGACGATCAAAATATTTATGATAGCTAAAATCCACAATAAAACTCAAATTGAAAAACTTGCCTTCCGACAGAGATTTGAAAGAATTAATCTAATGAATAATAAAATTAAAATTAAAATCCTTTTGTCCAACTTCAACTTCAAATGAAAACGATATTCAAAATGCCAACGTTACCAAGGAATCCAGACATCGAGCCTCATACGCGTTTCGGCTCACATTTTTCGTGGCCATTCTCAAGGGCATACAAGGACGGACATCCAATGCGACCTTGTGTTTCAAAGAAAATTGCTCCAACCATTAACCTAGAACGAGCATTATTTCACTTTATAAAAAGATATTATGAAGACCACGCATACACAGTTAAAAATTCAACCAATGTTGTTAGAGCTATTGAGGCCTATTGTGGACCCAGAGAGATAAAGATGGGGAGCCTTGACATTGTTTCACTCTACCCAAGTACTCCTACTAATCAGGCTATTGATTTAATAGAAGAAAAGTTAATTGCAAACAAAACACCAACCACCCAAACACTGTGTCAGCATTAAACCTGATTAATGGCAATAACGTTTTTACATATAACAATTCGATTTATAAACAGCTATTGGGTGCACCTATGGGATCACCTTTGTCTGGACGGTTTGCCAAAATTATACTCCAGGACATTGAGAAAAAGATACTGACAAAAAATTTACAAATAAACATCCCGAACTATTCGTTCGATATGTTGATGATATTTTGATATTTTAGAAGTATACTGAAGGAGATCTGGAAGAATTTGTTAATACATACAGCAAGATATATACAAATAGCAATCTTACAACCGAATGGGAAAAAAATAAACAATTACCATTTTTAGATATTAATATCATCAAAAATAACTCAAGAATTGACTATGAAGTATACAGAAAGGCAACATTTGTCCCAAATATAATACCTAGTAACTTAAATCATCCATGGAAATTTAAAACAGCAGCATTCAGGTATTACTTAAAAAGAGCAATCATACTTTCGTCTGATAATACTGCAAGACAAAAAGAGTTGAAATGGATCAAAACTTTGGCTGGAGACTTCAGCTACAAGGAGAGATTGATTGACGACGATCTTTACAAACAAATTCAGAACAACCAAAATAGACCAAGGCAGAATCTGACTGATACATACAGATTCTGTGGAAAACTACCATATTGTCTACCTATATCTGCTCCTTGAAAAAAGGAATGCCACAGAGCAAGATTACTTATTGCAGACACTGCACTCGACAACAGCAGACTTTTGCAATCAAACAATGAAAAAAGTTCCATATTATGTAAAGTAGGTATATCACATACCAATTATTAATGTAAATGAGAACCCAGATAATAAAACAGTTTACATAGGTAGCACAAAAAGAAATGTTGATATCAGATTACGTGAACACTTAAATAACTGGAATAAGGGTGAAATTCGAACTTCACTTATACAGTATTGTCATAATAACGAGGCCATGCCCGACTGGAAAAATATTAGTTTGGTTACTTCTCATAACACATAAAAAATCCTGACAGCTGAGGCCATTATGATCGAAAAGGCCAAAGCATATAATTGCAATTTAAATGTCCCAGTCGAATTATCACCAGCATGGTTGAACACGATAAAACAAGAAAAACAACGAATTATTCAAACAAGAAGATCAAGTCGACAAGTGCAAAGAAGATTAAAAACCAGGACGACACTAGATGGCGCCAACAATGTTTTACGTGATGAGCACGAAGATGACGTGGACGATCGAGATGGCAGCAACGTCAACTTAGCTAGCAGTTAACGTGCATGGAACAGTACAGCACAAAATGCCCTTGAGATGGCCACGAAAAATGTGAGCTGAAACGCGTATGAGGCTTGATGTCTGGATTCCTTGGTAAAGTTGGCATTTTGAATATCGTTTTCATTTGAAGTTGGACAAAAGGATTTTAATTTAATTTTATTATTTCATTAGTTTAATTCTTTCAAATCTCTGTCGGAAGGCAAGTTTTTTCAATTTGAGTTTTATTGTGGATTTTAGCTATCATAAATATTTTGATCGTCAGTTGTTGTGTTTTCGTTGCGAAGTGTCTGCCACCCACAAACCCTTCTTTTGCCTACATATTGCTTGAACGAGTCTTTGGTTTGTGAAACCTCTTGACTACTCAATTTCTTCTTGAAGGATATAGATCAATCGAAGGTTAAGAGTAATGACCAAATTATACCAAAAGCTACTAGCCGGGAAGGAGCTACTGACCGATAAAAGGTAACAAGGCTATTATTTTATCCTCATTTTTTAAAGAATTAATTGTTTTTTGGTTCCTATTTTAATATTTATACCATTCACTCCCAGTATGACACGCACTGGTTAAATAAGGAACTGTGGAGTGCGGACAGCAGAATTTTTAACGGACTTTTTAAAAACGTGATGAACAGAAGAATGACAGGATTTCTGTGATATCTTGCCAAAATTCATTATAAGAAGCCACATAGTGACATTCAAGTGGTTAGACATAACGATTTGAACCGATATTATTATAAATAAGTTGTATTTTCTTAAAACCTTAATTTTCTAAGAAATAAATGTTTTCGTTTACCTACTAAAGAATAAATATGCTTTTTGCATTTTGTCTCCTCAGATTTTTATTTTTACGGGTCTTCTCAAACCATGTGTACCGAAATGTTCTTGGGAACCAACGCTTTCAGATTCCCATATAAATTATATTACCACGCCATTCATATATGACAGATAAGGCCGCAAACCGTTCCTAGTCCATCATTCCTATATGAATGATGCGGCCTGTTCGCATCAATTACTGTCATTCATAATGACTAATGTGGCACGCAATGTGTTAATTACAGTTAAATAAGTTTTTATTTAACTCAATGTAGATGGGTTACATTAATTTACATAATTTCACTGCAAAATGCAGGCAACATTCTTTGTTAGTTAATGTACTAAGTACAGTATGAAAATTATAACCTTTTTCGGGTGTTCAAAGCCTCATATTTTTAGCAAACGATTTTGTAAGTCCATCTGTAACAGTTGATTGATTTTTTGGTGGTGAATTCCTCCAATGGATGGCTGCCCAACCCAGTTTGTTTCAAAGACAGTATTTGTATTTATATAAGGCCTCTTCAAAATGGGATCAGAGAATGTAAGATTTGGGCTGTACATGAAAAATAAAAAGAAAACACACAAAATAAATTTGCTTTATAAGGTTTCTCTTCATAAGGGCAGCTGCTTTGGAAGATGTCACACTGTCAGCAAACATTTGGCATGTTGGTAAGTATTCATAACTGTGTGTAATAAAAATTTATTTATAAATAAATAATCTGTAGTAAAAAACATTGTGCGTACATATATGTATATTATTAAACTATTCTCTGAGATCTGATGTGTGGCAGTGAAACCTGGGCACTACGGGAGAAACATAGGAGTCGTTTGTGTGCTGGAGAAATGCATTACTTACTGGGGGGGGGGCAAGACTTGTTCTGATTGTGTGAAAAAAGAAGATGTGTTGCAGTTGTGTAATGTGAAGCAAAATGTTGTTATCAAGGTGGAGATAATTATGCTTTGGTGGTTTGGCCATGTTGGAAGAATGAGTGATGAGATGCTTACTAAGAAAATCTTTTTTAGCCCAAGTGGCAGGAAGGAAAGGCAGAGGAAGGACAAGGAAATCACGGGGGGATCAGATTCAGGAGTGTCTGCATGAGAAAAAGATTATGAAGTATAGAAGGTCTTGTGTATGGCGTGTGATGGATGTCAGTGAAGCCCGAGTTGTATGTCAAGATCGTTGTAAATGGAGAAGTTTGATACGGAAACAGTAAGTAAAAATTATCTAGTAATTCGTATTTCTTTGTGGAGCTAACCTCTGAATCTCAGAGAACAGCTTAGTGATATGTATGTAACAACTGCATGACAAATTAGATACTATCCAACAAAGAAGGAATTTTTCAAATCAGACTCCTAGAAGTAGAGATATTAACAAAAAATATATATACATCTATGCCTCCTGGCAAAGAAACCATGCATTATTTTAAGAAGAAAATGTTCCTCAAAGGTTTGTTGACATGAGTAGTATTGGTCTACAAATGACGTTTTTTTCAATTGAGAATTTAGAAGCTCATATTTTGCTGCAAACACATCAGAAGCAGAAATTAAGCCTTCCGCCACCTGGTGGCCAAACCACTTTTTACAGAAATTAGAAATTATGTGCAAACGATTTCCCATCAGGAGCTGTATCCGGTGCAGAAAGAATTTTTCAAATCGGAGATTTAGAAGCCGAGATATAGGGGAAAACACTTTTTATCTTTACGCCCCCTAGTGGAAAGTCTATGAATAACTCGAAAATTTTGAAATTATATGAAAAACATGCCACACTGAAAACACTACCCAACAATGAAGGAATTTTTTAAATTGTACTCCTAGGAGTAGAGATATTGACAAACATAAGATATTCATCTACGCCTCCTGGCGGAGAAACCATGGAATATTTTAAGAAGAAAATATTAAAAAAAGTTTATCGACGTGAGTGTCATCGGTCCACAAAATAATTTTTTGAATCAAGATTTTAGAAGCTCAGATTTTATGGCAAATACATCAGAAGCAAAAATTAACACTTACGCTCCCTGGTGGCCAAAGTACTCTTTACCAAAAATGAGAAATTATATGCAAAATATTTTCCATCAGGAGCTGTATCCGCTGAAGAAAATTTTTTTTCAAATCGGAATTTTAGAACAAGAATTATCGGGAAAACATAGTTTTCTTTTATGCCCCTAGCGGAAAATCTATGCGTAATTTCAAAAAGTAACTGCATCTAAAATACTCTTCGACATAAATGGAATCGAAAAATAAAAGAATTATTTCAATCAGATGTTTAGAAGCAAATATGTGGAATGAAAGGTATTTTTGAATTCAACATCATCTACATTTATAACCTCTAGCGGCGAAATTGTACATCGTAAAAAAAAACTAAATAAAGGATCATTCGCATATTTCAAGATTTCGAATGCAAAAAGAATTTTTTAAATCGAACTAATAGTGCAAAGATATCATGTCTACAGACAAACTGATAACATAAGCACGATCTTTTTTTACCAAAGACGTGCTAAAAAATGAAGCATTTAATTAAAAAATATATGTATATTTAATGATATATTGTACGTACTTGTTAATATGAAGTTTTTTATATTGTAAGCATGGGCTCAGAAAGCAGCCTCCCGAATATCGGACACCTATCAATAGTGGACAAATGTTGAGGTCCCAGGGCTCATTATTTGAAGGTTTTACTGTATGTTTATGCATATTTGCATAAATATACAGTAAAACTGCATGCATTACCTGTGGTAATGCATGCAGTTTTGGAAATGAAATAGAAGCAACAATAAATCTATAAAACTTTAAAAAAAAATAATTTTGAAGGTTCACAAGAAAAAGATTGCCCCTCCGCCAGGTATGTTCTGGTTTAAAAACTTTTCTGTGCAATATGTATTATTTCATATGTAAAGCATATAATGTTTCATACCTTAATGCAATTTAAGGCCATTCATGAAAATATCCAGATCTGTCCTCTGATTTGTGAGTGAGAATAGAAACATTTTAGAGATTTGGTGTTCAGTGCTTGTGTTGTTCAAGCATTGTTCAGCCCTTTAAAAAAAAAAAAAAAAAAAAAGTTAAGATCTTCGTTATTTTACCCTAAAATCTCCACTGACTTCAAGGCTGTGATGTTTTTTTTTTTGTTTTTTTTTAATGTGTGTTAAAACAAGAGTCCTTAAAATTAATGATAAAAGTTTGGAAAATATGTATGATCATCTACACGTTTTTTGTTTGTTTATATTGATAAGAACTTTTTTGAAATGTGGTGGCTTAAGATGACTGTCAAAATGTTATCTTATTAGTTGTTACAATAGAAAACTGAAAATTTTAGAAACGGAATATGTTCAGTATATATATATTAGTTTACAATTTTGGGTATCAATTATAAACAGTGTTTAAAACAAAATTTTGTGTCATAAGTGTAATTGCATTTTTATCTTTTCTTTGTTATAATTATATATGCCCAGCATGGGTTTATAAAATAAAAGTTAATAAGAAAATGGGTTGTAATGTCTGAAGTTCTTTAACTTGAGTTTTTGTATTTTTTCCAATAAGAGCTGGACTGTACTTAGCCTCTGTTGTTCCTTATTTCATAAAATGTAACATATTGAAAATATGCAATTACATTTGATGGGTGTGGCATAGCTATTTTAATTTTTATATTTTCCAACTTTGTACAGGTGTACAATGTATGAACTTTGAACATGAACAATACACTGCTGTTCTTCATGTTCCTTGTTGAATATTTTTGTGGTCTAGCTGCTTAAATTAACCTACAACTGTAACACATGTATGGAAACTACAATGAATGGGGATGGGGAGGCAGATACCACAATATCATGTAATGTTTAACTGAACTTTGGACAAATTAACTTCTTTCTCTGGAGTTACTGTGCAGTTTAGTTAGATCTGTTAAAAATTCTGTTACTGTTATGTAAAAGAAATTTATGGTTTCCTGTAAAAGCATTTTTGGTGACATTACACTGCACGCTTCTGTAGAATTAAGAATACAGTTTTATAAACAGATTAACTTAAACCTTAAAATTAGTACCTAATGGGAAAAAAAAATAAAAAAATGTTTGCTATTACTTTATAAGTATTCTAGTACTAGATGATGTGATCCTGTTTGTAAATTTATTAGTGTTATTACAGAGTCATGAAAATGTCAGAAACTTGAACAATTACATACTCAGTTCGTTTGACAGGAGACTTAGGATAAGGGATTAATGATTTAGAATCAATGTTAGTACAAAGCATCTACCATTATTAAGTCTTTATAAAAACATCTTTAAGATGTGGCAGTGTATATTTTTGAAGCAATAAGGGTGTCAGTTTTGTGGGATTTACTCACATTATTTCTTGTTTGGTTGTTATTAGGGGACATGATGACGTTACTGATGAAGAAGGACACACTTTCAGAAGATTGCACGCAGTTCTATATAGCAGAAACTGCTTTGGCCATTGATTCCATTCACAAACTAGGCTTCATTCACAGAGATATAAAGCCTGACAATTTACTTCTAGATGCCAAGGTATTTTTTAAATGTTTTGCAAATAGTTTGAGCATTTTAACTGTACTTAAGTGTAATTTTTATCTGTTATGTCATTATTTTTGTGCTAAATTATGTTTTGTATATTTTTTTATTGCAGTTTTGTTTATAATGGATAAGCGCTGTGAAGTGTAATGCCACTTGTTTTTGTGATGACAAAAATACAGGTGAAAAACCCTAATGTACCTGTCTATGTCACCCATATCATTGTAGAGGCCAAAACTCGCTGAATCCCAAGTACCTACCTCTGAAATTTCCACTATTATGAACGCACTTCATTTGGTCAAACAGCGTTCATACTTTAAATTTGGTAACCGAATTTATAAGCAAGTGGAGGGCTCCCCCATGGGTTCTCCACTTTCAGCAGTATTAGCAGAAATTCTGCTTCAACACTTTGAGAATGAAGTCCTCAATGAGTATCCCCTTGCACCCAGTTTGTACATTAGGTACGTCGACGACATCCTTGTGTTTTGGCCTCACACACAGGAGGATTTAGTTAAGTTCGCCGACGTGCTTTCATCTGTTTTCCCCACTATCGGGCTAATGATAGAAACTGAATCCAACTACTCATTGCCTTTCTTAGATTTCCAAATTTCTCGTAACCCTGAAACTTGCAACCTGTCTTATTCTGTTTATCGAAAACCTACCACCAGTAACAGTCTAATTCCATTTAACTCTTCCCACCCATTACCACACAAGCTATCAGCAATTAACTTCCTAATCAGAAGAGCATTTACACACTCGTCTACAGATCCTCTGTTCAAATTTGAGATAGATTGTATATTTGATTTAGCCGCTAAATTTGGATACCCTAGATACATAGATGACCGAACCTATCGAATAATTCTTATTCCATTTCCTTGAGTAAAGACCAAAAAACCACAAAACATTTTTTTGGTACACTAGAACAGTACCCAGTTATAATTAATGTACAGTATTACATGCTTTTGCACAAAGTATGATATTCAGTTTGGCATTAAATCAAGGAACCTTTTTCATTTGTCAAAAAAGACTGTGACAGAACAGATGATTTGTTTAAAATGGGGTGTATACAATATCCCCTTGATAGACATATCCAATGGTGAATGTGTTAGTAACTACATAGGCTCTACAAAACACTGTATTAGCACCCGAGTGCAGGAGCATAAATATGACATCCGTAACAACCGTAGCAATACAGCACTTACCAGAAACTTAGTTTGTGGTAATGTTCAACCAGACTGGAATGACATCAAGTTGTTGCACACCGCTGCGTCAATATACGTTTACATATTACTGAGAACCTATATATCGAAGCCTACTGGGACCGCTGCTGTAATGACAATAGCCCAGTTGAACTGTCCAGAATATGAAAACATCACATTGCATCTATGAACTTGAACAACATCTATAATTAATTTTTGAACTTTAGCGAATACATATACTCTGTATATTACACACCCGGCTTGATATGTTCTCTCTTAGGTCTAATTTATTTTGTAACTCAACTGAGTTGCGATGGCAACAGTGTGATACTCTTGCGCATAAGCTTCACCCTTTCATACGTCACTTTATTCTGATGTATATATTAGAGCACCAAAGCAGCTATTACTCTATTCCATCTGAAGATGGATGTGACTGTCATCCCAAAAGTACTTATGGGATTTTAATTTGTCAACATCTGTCATTTTTTAGCTTTAAAATCATCGTGCAAAGACGATTTATGAAGCAGTTAAATTTAATTGCATGCTGTGTTATACTTTGTTTATCAGATTTTGATGATGCACAGAATTCTGTAGAAGAAATGGTGAATGAAGTAGTTGTTTTGAAATGCATATTTGCTCTCTGATTTTTTCTCATGCATAAGCAACTAGTTTTGTGGAAAACTCGTATTACTTCATACAGAGCACTTTCCAGGCTTCAGAAGCAGATTGATTTCTTTGTTTCTTATCACTACTGGTTGTAAATGGTAGTGACCTTGTGTGATAGACATAGACAGTGTTTTACCAAAGGCTGCACTCCTCTCTCACAGCATGAAAAAATTGTGTGTGATATTTTATTATAGGAGATCTTGTAAGCAATGGATTCTGATTTTTCTAAAGATTTGTATTATGTAATAGCAGCATGACCAAGGTAATTATTGAAAACTTCATATGGTGTGCTGCAATTTTTTTCCTGGATTTAATGGCTGCTCATTTACTTGCTCATGTCATATCAATGCTGGGCTTAAACTACTATGCCTCCTTGAAACTTGAACATTAATATTTCACTTAAGGTGTGTACCTCCATTCAGTATGGTCTCCTAGTCTGAAAGCTAATAAATTCGATGCAGAAGGTAATTAAAACTAAAAAATGGGTATGAAGTGTGTACAGATATTTCTTTGATAATTCATTGTTAGATACACTGATTGCTTCTTAAGTTCATGTGTAAAATTTGCTCAAAACATGTAGGGGGCAACCTTACAGAGTGAGAATCTTTTTGTGTAACTGATTTATTTCTACTCATAGATTATTTAAAGACTACATGAAAATATATATATATGTAGAAAAAAAGAGACAGTACTTAGTGTGAAGTCATCTTGCCCATTTTATATTCTATGTATTTTTAACTTTTAAGATCATACAAGCTGTGGCTCTTAGTCAAAAGTTATAACTGGGCATTCAGGAGAAAAACAAATACAACTGTTCCAAGTAGCTGGAGTTTGGACAGTAAAGCAAATGAAGGAAGTATTTCCAAAATGCTGCAAGTATCCCTCTGCAGCATTTGCAGATGCGTTTCTTAACATTTGAGATAGTCCCTTTCCAAGTGACATTATGCGATATAAATACTTCTGCAATAATTCCTCCTTGGCAGTTGCCAGATGGTTTGTTTACAGTTTTATCCACTGGTTGTTTATTTTGAGGTGAGTTATGTCCTCATTGCTCTCAGTGCCTCTTATGTTTCAGTGCCCTCCACTGGTTGTTTATTTTGAGGTGAGTTATGTCCTCAGTGCCCTCTTATATCCTCAGCTGTCGGGAGGGGGCAGCACAGCTGAGGATATAACTAAAGAGCATCATCCAAAATGTAAAAGACTTACATGTGTTTTAAAAAGTAAAGAAATATATTTCAGTTAAATACAAATGAACATTACATATATTTGAAATAACAGTTACCTTTTTATTTCTTCTTCTCAGTTGTTTTAATTATATTTATTAATTCATTAAACTTTCTAGTAAAGATGATTCAAACCAATGAGGAATGCTAATGCTATTCACATTACGGAAGTATGATGTCGCTTTTGGATGGTTTTTAATAGACAGTCAGTTTAACTCTGTATTAAAGACTATCGAAAAAAATTACGAATGCTATTTGACTTTATAAAAGTCTCTTATTCTACTCACACACATTCTTTTGAATTTTCTTGTGGAACTATTTATATTCCCGGTGAATCATGATAGCAAACACAAACCCACCGACTCACAGCGCTTTGGAAATCCAGCCCAAATGGGTATGCTTCTTCGATGTTCTAGCTGAATATTCAGAATGACAAAAGGATTGCATTGCATTTTCTTGTGAGCAATCATTACTTTCTGAGTTGTTATAGCTGCTATGTTCTAGCTGAATATTTAGACTGACAAAAGGATTGCATTGCATTTTCTTGTGAGCAATCGTTACTTTCTCAGTTGTTATAGCTGCTATGTTCTAGCTGAATATTCAGACTGACAAAAGGATTGCATTGCATTTTCTTGTGAGCAATCGTTACTTTCTGAGTTGTTATAGCTGCTATGTTCTAGCTGAATATTCAGACTGACAAAAGGATTGCATTGCATTTTCTTGTGAGCAATTGTTACTTTCTCAGTTGTTATAGCTGCTATGTTCTAGCTGAATATTCAGACTGACAAAAGGATTGCATTGCATTTTCTTGTGAGCAATCGTTACTTTCTCAGTTGTTATAGCTGCTATGTTCTAGCTGAATATTCAGACTGACAAAAGGATTGCATTGCATTTTCTTGTGAGCAATAATTACTTTCTGAGTTGTTATAGCTGCTATGTTCTAGCTGAATATTCAGACTGACAAAAGGATTGCATTGCATTTTCTTGTGAGCAATAATTACTTTCTGAGTTGTTATAGCTGCTATGTTCTAGCTGAATATTCAGACTGACAAAAGGATTGCATTGCATTTTCTTGTGAGCAATCGTTACTTTCTCAGTTGTTATAGCTGCTATGAGGAGACCTCACTGTACAAGTTTGACATAATGAAAAGTCTTCAAGTGATGAAATGATGTTGAAATTGATTGCTGTCCTTATCTTTGACACAATCTTCAAATCCTTGCTGTACTTAACAGCAAGGATTTGAAGATTGTGTGCAATGCTGCCTCATTTTTTCCCTTACCTGTTTATCCTTTTATGCTTGCAAAAACTTTTAAGAATGTAATACTGTAAATTACCGTGGTCTTGCTTTTCTTTATATATTTAAAATATATGCTGTATTTTGGGTTATATATATATAATTGTTGCTTCATTTCTAGCCAAATTTTCTTTTATTTATAGGGTCATATTAAGTTGTCTGACTTCGGACTTTGCACAGGGCTTAAAAAATCGCACAGAACTGAATTTTACCGAGATTTATCCCAGGCCAAACCCAGTGACTTTAGTATGTAACTTGATTTATTTTTTATTTACCTTTTTTTTTTGTATTTTTCTGTTGACTAGACATTTTATTTAACTTTTATATAAGCCTCCAAATATTACATTGTAAAAGTAGCTCACTTCCAAAATTTATAGTTATTTGAGATTTACAATTATGTTTCTGTATGACTTTGTAAAGGGAACAGACAATTTACTTTTATGATATGCTTTCTAAATCAAAAGTCACCTTTAGATGAGAAAAGATGTATTACTTCCATTACATTTTACTAACATTCCTATGAGACTCTTGGCAAAGTTTTTTAAAATATAAACTGGATTTTTTCATTTGGTGTTGTGTAACCACCATTTTGTAGTGACTATATGTTTAAAGTTGAGGTTCAATTATGTATAGACTCACACATATCAAATTCGAAATTTGATGGCTGCCTTACCTTGTTTTGCTAACATTTTCTACAATGTTTATATTAATCTAGTGTGCTTGAGCAGTAACTCCTACAATCCTGGTTACCAAGTGATCAGAGGCAAGGAATGACTTCTGCTTGTCTCAAGTTGTGCGGTGGTTCAAGCCTTGGTGAAGCATGGGTTGTGTGGTGTGTTCATCCTGTGGTGGCAGTTTGTTTCTTTCTCTGAAACCAATGACCGTAAATTATAGTAGTTCATTGTAGCCTTAGATGCATGCTCATTTGGGAGTAATTGAACATAAAAAAAGCAAATCCTGAATGTGCTTACCATATAAAATTTACTAAACTAATTCAAAGAAAAAATGGTTTTTGAATTAAAGCAATAATAGGTTAGGCATACATTTTTTTCTATGAGGTATGCATAAAAAAATTGTAGCAAGAGGTTGAATTACATGGGAAAATAGATTAATGTAAGTTTCCAGCAAAATGCTTTTGATTTTTACTCATCACATTTTTTGTAGATAATGAGCTAAAGAATTACCCCAGAATAGGCCTCATACACCCATTACAGAGTATGTATAAAACGTATATGTACAATATAAAATGATTTTTGTAAAAAAAAAATCTTTGCTTACCCTCGTTTTTCAGAATATTTTACTGTATTTTCATAGCATTTTGTGTAACACAGGTGCAGTGCCAAAACATATTTTCTCATTTCCTCATGCATATCTGCTTTTGTCCATATCTGCATCCCCCTCTCAAATCACATGAAGTCAGGCCTTGGCTTGGTGGTGCTGACCATTTACAACTGGACCTTGTCATCCAAACCATCTTCCAGAACACCTTTTTTTATCTGACTTCTTTTGAATGAGTACTGCAAAGTGACAGTGAATGAGTACTGCAAAGTGACATGCATAAAAATTGTATTTGGCCACATGTAACTTCGTAACATATCAAGGTAACATATGTCATCCATTATACAGTATATCGTACAAGGGGTGTCCAATACGTATCCAGATTTTTATTCCTATCAATTACAGGAGAGAAATAAGAAATATAGGATGCATAAATATGATACTCTCATATGTAATACAGTGGTACGAACAGTCAAAGTCACTTTTCCACGTATTCTTCGTTCAGCACAATGCATTTCCTCCATCGATCAACTAGTCGATTCATTCTGGTAGCGAACAGATCATCAGGGGTGTTGCGAATCAATTGATGGACAGCCGCTCGCAGATCATCCATGCTCTCATAGTGGTGGCCATGAAGATTACCTTTCAAGGGACTGAAAACATGAAAATCAGAAGGCGCCAAGTCCGGACTGTAAGCAGGGTGCAAAAGAACAGTCCACCTCTGTTTTGCGATTTCTTCTTGCACTGGTTTAGCAATATGCAGGTGAGCATCATCATACTGAAGCAACACTTGATTGTTTTTCAATGTTGGCTGTTTGGTCCAGATATGCTGCGCAAATTTTCTCAGTGTCTTCACATAGGTCTTTGCATTTATTGTTTCATTTTTTGCCAAGTACTCAACCAGAAGGATACCGTGTTTGTTCCAGAAGACAGTAGCCATGACCTGAGATTTAGAAAGCAAAATAAGTACTTAATGAAGATGATGTATAACAAGATTAATTCTTGTAGTATTTTTATGCTGTTAAACTAGATATAGTGAATGATGGATAACAAGTGATGTAAATAACTGATAACACAATTGTGATTTTATATGTGCAGCATTGTTTCTGGGTTATGTACTCATATTTGAATCACTTTGTGTTTTGACATGTTTTTTTTTAATTCTATTATAGCTAGTAATCCTATGGACTCCAAAAGGAGGGCTGAAAGTTGGAAAAAGAACAGGAGGCAACTTGTGAGTATGATTGTAGGCACCACTGAAAAGGAAAAAGTAAAATTTTATCTTGTTTGAATGCAAAATACTTAATGCTAATTTTCAAGTTTCCAGTTTACACAAAACAGCAAAAGTTAATGTGTTTAATCCCCTCGTATGATAATTTCATTTGCTGGTAAAAACATACCATTTTTGCAAAACTGCATTTCAACCATTGATGTCTTCAATTAGATATTTACCTTAAGTGTCTTTTGTCGGTAATGAACAATTTCATGAAGTTAAATTTCAAAAAGCATGAATGACAGTTTTTGACTAATACTGATATATGAGCTTTTTTTTTTTTTTTTTTTGCTGTGAGTTTTAGAAATTTAGTGATACCTTGGCCAATACTGCTAGCACCACATTATATGGACTGAAAGTACAATTTATTTGCTGTACAGCGTACTTGTAAGTGTGATGATTGATAAACATGGCAACCTGATCAGATATTCACTGCAAGGAAGATTGGGTGCTCCATCGCAACTGCAGAATGGCTGGGATTTTCATGTGCAACCATTGCATGTGTTTACCAAGACAAAATCAAAACCAGCAGCCACTGGGCAAAATGTGACCATAAGCAAACCATTGATGTTCAAGGTGAGTATCACTTCTCCCACGTTGGAATTTACGGAACAGAGGGTCACAGTGGAGAGAATAAATCGGCATTCAATGATGGGGCACATACAAAGGTCAGTGTAAAGACTGTTCAACATCCAATGGCACAACTGGGCTATGGCAGCCAACATCTGCATCAACAGCATGTCAACAAGCTGTGAGGCTGCAGTGGGCAAAGAGATGCCCTATGACACCCCGGAAGACTGAAAAAAGGTAGCTTGGTCTGACAAATCAAGATTTCAGCTACAATATGCTGATGAGATGGTGCATGTATGGCGTAGATCACACAAGGCCATGGGCCCAAACTACCAAATTGGAGTTCTTTAGGCTAGTGTGGGGAGTGTAATATTCTGGGGCATGTTTATGTGAGCCACCTCTGGGCCCCTTTTACTTATTCAGTTCACCGCACAAGGCTATGTTGGCCCCTCCTAGTGCCGGCAACCACATTCTGGGGCATGTTTACGTGAGCCACCTCTGGGCCCCTTTTACTTATTCAGTTCACCGCACAAGGCTATTTTGACCCCTCCTAGTGCTGGCAACCATATTTAGGGGCATGTTTACGTGAGCCACCTCTGGGCCCCTTTTACTTATTCAGTTCACTGCACAAAGCTATGTTGACCCCTCCTAGTGCCGGCAACCACCTACATCTGTTCATCACTACCATTTCCCACAGCAGGATGCTTTTTTCAATAAGACAACATTACTCTTGAAAAAACCATTAGAAAGTACCACGTACTCACCAAAAAATTATGGTAACCTCCAATGACAACACACTTCCAACACGTCATTCATCGTGATGTAACTGGGCTTCCAAGTTAAGACTTCTTGCTTACGCTTCTTACTTCCGGGTGTGAAACATCGTTGTTTTTTTTTTTCCCTTAGCCTTATGAGATGTTACTCAAAAAGCTTGTCAATTCTATAAAAATCACACATACAACTCATTCATACCATTCAAATAAAAACTATGTACATAACCTTACATTCATAGGTGATTAAACCTTGGTCAACTGTAATTATCAAACTCCTCCTTCTGTTTCACAACCTCTGCTACTCCCACTGCAAGTGTCACACCCATTCAGCCCCTCACATCCAATCCTCTAGTACTTTCAACAGGCCTCTGTCATCTTCAGGAGGCAGGTGTGTCTCACCCGCCCACCACAGCTCAAGTGAGCAGAGCCATCGAGGCATGGGCCCCAGTCGCTATCGCTGAATCGTTGTGTCTCTGGCGCCATCTATTGTCCCTGCTGCTCTTTTTTCCCTCTTTCTTTTTACGCTGCTGTTCAATTTTTATTAGGGCTTTCCATTGTTCGTTTAGGTTACTTGGCTCATTAATGTTGCATAATCTTGATCTGTTTTTTTTGAGTAACATCTCATAAGGCTAAGGGGAAAAAAAAAAAAACGATGTTTCACACCCGGAAGTAAGAAGCGTAAGCAAGAAGTCTGTTAACTTGGAAGCCCAGTTACATCACGATGAATGACGTGTTGGAAGTGTGTTGTCATTGGAGGTTACCATAATTTTTTGGTGAGTACGTGGTACTTTCTAATGGTTTTTTCATTTATGAATTGCACGTAAACTATACGCACTTTGCAAGAGGTTAATACCTTAAAAGTGCAAATGTAATAACATTACTCTTGTTTGGCAAAGGACTGATTGGAGAAGCTTTCAAGGGAATTAACAACTCTTGAATAGCCCTCTCACTCTCCAGATTTGCATCCAATTTAGCATCTGTTGGACAAAGTTTAGTGATTAGAGTCTGAGAGCTACTACTGGCTACTCTCATCACTTTGTAGGTAGCTGCCTGGAATCATGGACCACAATACCACCAACATATTTCCAATACCTATAGGAGTTGATGCCAAGACAGGCTGCTGTTGTGTGTGTGTGTGTGTGTGGGGGGGGGGGTAAATGAGCCCACACATTATTAAGTAGGTGTGTATATTAAATTGTCCTTTAGTGTATAGTGATTAGCTTTGACATTCACAATACATGTTCGTATCAGAATAATACGATCACCCCAGGGATCACAGTGTACCCACCCAGGCGCGTCAAAGAGTGCATGTGACAAGGTTGACCACACAGAGATATAAGTGGCCGACCAGGACAGATGAGCCATAGTGTGTCACTTGAGCACAATGGGCAGAGGTAGTGATTTGACAGATGTTTAAAAAGTAATGATCATCGGCTACCATGCCAAGGGTGAAAGTATCTCAGAAACAGCAAACTTTGTGGGCTGTTTGTTAGGTGCTGTAGTAAGTGCGTGACACTAAGAATGGACCGCTGGCACACCGAGTACCTCCCGATGTCATAATTGTGAAGCCCTAAAGGCCAGAGGAGAACGTTGCCTCCATCAACTGGTAAAGGGCAATCGATGTGCAATAGTGCAGAAATTGACCACACAAATAAACGCTGTGGCACCTAGGTACATGTCCCTGATAACAGTAGAGTGAACCCTGTTACGCATGAGTATATGGAGTTGCTTGTGTTAATCCAGGTCCACCTGCAACGACGCCTGAAGTTCGCATGGGACTACCATCATTATTGGACAGTGGAAGAGCGTAAAAAGACGAATCACAATAAACGACGAATTGAGGTTTCTACTCCACAGAAGTGACAAGATGAATATGCTTGTCGGTAAAGTACAGGCTGGCAGTGGCAGTGTGCATGTCTAGGGGATGTTTTCCTAGTATGACCTGGGACCGCTGTTACCACCGGATGGATCCCTGAATGCCAGTGGTTACCTGTCTATCCTCGCTGACCACCTGACCTGTTCATCCTCGCTGACCTTCATGTTGGATGGTTACCCTGGTGGTGATGGTGTCTACCAACAGGACAGTGCGCCATGCTATATCGCTAAGAGGGTTGCATGACTAGTTCCAGGAACACAACATAAATGTCTCCGTTCTCCCTTGGGCAGCGAAATTGCCCGATCTATTTGGATTGAAAATAGTTTTACAAGTGCTCTATGGAATGTCTCCGTTCTCCCTTTGCCAACCATGCTCTGCTGCAGTCCAAATGGGCATGTATGCCTTGGGCAGCCATCCAGAGCGTCATTGCGTCCATACCACACCGTCTTGCCGCTGTCATCTTGGCCAAGGGTGGTTATTCCCATTATTAGGTTGGTGGTCATATTCTGATACAACTGTGTATGCTTTCCTTATGAATTGCTAGAAGTATTGTTAGATTTTTTTGGTCCTTAGGTTGTAAATACTTCATGATGTGGAGCTGAAAATAAGTGTAAAGTCACTGACAAGTGACATAATTTCCTTAGTAGGGCTTTGCCATCCGTGGAATTTAATAAGATAGCAGGTGTGGTGCAACCACTTGGCACCAGGTGTAATGCAATGAATGAAAGATTTATTTTTAAAATAAATAGTTAAAAACCTGTGATAACATTTTAAATAAAAGTAGCTTTATTGTAGTGAGATGGTTCCATACAAAAATGAATGAAATATTTTTATGAAATGCTAACAGTTTCATTGGCTAGTTTGCATCTTGTTGCACCACAAATGACACCTGTGGAAAACAAAATGCAATTTCATTGTCACTGACATCTCTTGCTGCGTGTTTAACTTCTCAGAGCAAAATTATATTTTGCTGTGACACTTGGCAGAGTACAGTAGTCACACGAAAAAATAAAAAAATGAAGTGTTTTCATGCATTCAGAAATGCTGAAGCCACAATCTGGTGATTCATCCAAACCATACTTCAATGTGCTCTTACTAATTTTTACTGGAGAAGCACTCAGGTCAGTTGTAATGTCTGCATTACCACTCTGTTTTTCTATCTTTGAAATTCCTCCCAACCACTCTCATGACTCCGGGTGATTCAGTCTTAATTCATGCAGTGGGTTGTCATGTGACTATCACTGGTGTTATTCAGATAAATGTATGAACTAGTTCTATTGTAGACATAACAAATGTTTTTGTTAAGTTTTTTTTTAGTCACATTATGGCCATTCATAAAAGATCAGTGAAAGTTTCAATTTAGAAATCCTGCTGATTTTCATTGTACTACAATTTTGAAAGTAAAAATACTAGAATCTTATTTTCTCTTCTTTTGTTTGAAAATTCTTGAACAGCACTTGTTTTTAGTTGTAAGAAGCTAATAGGAGTACGTTTACCAAACTGGATCCTTCTCGAACCTTCTGTAAGCACTCTCCCTCAACATGAACACATTTTTCCCATCTCACTGGAAGACTGTGTGTTCCCACCATGCAAAAGATATGGGTTGTTGTCGTAACCTTTGTAGGACACACTTGTGTATTTGTTCATCTGTAGTGAACTTCTTAACTCCCAAATGCTCCTTAAGCAAGCCAAGCAAGTAGAAATCACTTGGAGCCAAGTCAGGACTGGTGGGAGTGGGGGTTGCTGAGTATTTCCCAGCTTGTTGATGTTGCAGCTGTCATTGTCATATTAGCAGTGTGTGGCCTAGCCTTGTCATGCAACAAGATGAGCATTACATTTACTCTGTTTCAACAGCTTTCCTAGCCTCACCACATGGATGGTGGATCAAAGCTTCTCTTTTATGAGGGTAGTATAATGCTTTGCATTCATTGTCATCCCCATGCAAGGAAATCCACCAGAATTAACTCATTTGCATTCTAGAATACAGAAGCCATTAGCTTTCCTACAGATGGCACTGCACTGCATTCCTTCAGCCATAGAAAATCCTTGTGGTGCCATTCACAGCTGGCTCACTTGATTTCTGGAGTAAAATAATTAACCCAAGTCTTGTCTGTGGTCAAGATCTGCTGCAGAGATGCATATCTGTCAGACCTAAAGCTATGCAAAAGCTCTGTGCAGATGGCAACTCAAAACAACTCTGTCAAGTCTGTTCAGACTGTGACTCAAGCACCAAAGGCTTTGGTACCCAACATGCACATACTTTTCTGAACAGCAGGTGCTTGTGGATGATTTTTTTCACACTACCAACATTGATGTTGGCTATTGCAGCTATGCTGTGTATCCTTATGTACCCTTACCCATCTGTTTTGCAAAATAAACTTACACGCGTTTGATGTTCACTTGGTCACTGTAGTGGCTGACCTGTGTCCATGCAGTGCATTTGCTACTCTTCATTGGCTTTCAAAAAACATGTTGTATCAATTATAGACACTAGCCCTTGACAGCGTTTTATCCCCAATTTCCAAAGATTTCAATGTTTTAGCGCCCTGCCAAAATCTTTGCAAAATTTCGGCAGATTTAATCTTCTTTGCAATGTATATATTTAAAACACAAGGCTGTTTCTTTCTACAATCCGCCAGTGCCACTCACTGGAGCTATTTTCATTATTTTTTTTAAATGAAAGCAACTGACCCACAGATTTGTCATCAATAATTTTTATTGTCATAAGTAATTTTTTTGTTACCATTGCATTTTCTTTGTACAATCCGCCGTAAGCCGAACGATACACAGGAAATCAGGAACTACTTGAAAGCGTTCTGATTTGGTAGTACAGCCAAAAGTAATAAAAAATAAACAAAATAGCCTATATTCACTGGAAAGAAGTAAGCTTCCCAATGGTGAAGGAATTATCCAAATTGGTTCTGTAGTTCTCAAAATAGTATAACTATACTAAAAACCCGATATTTCTTGGTGTAGAATACAAATAAAACTTTCCAAGCTTTCGCACATCAACAAGATGGCTTTCTCAAGGAAGGTAGCTCTACACCAAGAAATTTCGGATTTTTAGTATAGTTATACTATTTTGAGTATAATTTGGTGTACAGTTCCTACTTATTAAACTTGGTTCTGTAGTTTTTGAGATTAGTAAAAAAATTACGTATGTTATCATGAACTACTTTCTTTCATGTTGGGTGTGATCAAGTTGTATGTAAACAAAGCAGAATGATACATGGGAAATTGAGAACTACTTAATAGTGTACAGCCAAAAATAATTAGAAATAGTATGGAAAAATATTAAAAGTAGTACAGCCAAAAATAATTAAAAATAGTACAGAAAAATAATAAAAGTAGTACAGCCAAAAATAATAAAAAATAATGAAAAAATAAAAAAATAAACGAAATAGCCTATGTCCACCGAAAAAAAACAAAAACAATCCACTATAACTGCAAAAGAACACATTCTTTCAGAAATTTATGGGAAAGAATTGCGTCACCAGATGATGTTATACATTTTACTAAATTTGCTATTCTTGCCACCAAAAATGAACACTGTGATGAAATCCATTCTAAAGTTATAGACCTTATACCTGGAACGTCAAGAACATATCTCGGTGTAAATAATTTAATAACGGAAGATGAAAATGATGTTCTTCAATTACCAGTTGAATTCCTGAATAGTTTAAAATTAAGTGGTTTGCCTCCACATATTCTTGCATTAAAAACTGGAGCAATTGTGATGTTATTAAGAAATTTAAATGTTTCCCAGGGGCTATTAAATGGAACATGATTAATTGTCCGAAACATGTACGCAAAATGTTTGGACCTGGAAATTATTACTGACGAAAGTGTTGGTCAGAGAGTTTTGATTCCTAAAATTGACTTAACACCATCCGACACAATTCTTCCTTTTTCTTTTAAAAGATGTCAATTTCCCATTCACCTTGCTTTTTGTATGACCATCAACAAAGTGCAAGGACAAACTTTAGATTGTGTTGGTATTTATTTACCAGAGCCTGTATTTAGCCATGGGCGATGTCCCGAGCGCGATCATTCGACTATTTGATAAGTTCAAATAGTGCCAAAAAGTTATGGGACTATGAATGTAGTATTTAAGGAGGGGCTTTGACATGAATATATTTTTGAGATATTGAAGTAGGGAACCTCTTTTGACATGTTTACCCTATATACGTATTAGTAGTATATAATGATACCCAAAAAAAAGAAAAAAAAATGTTAAAATCAAACTGGCTAAATAAAACACATTTTTAACCCCATTGTGTAATTATCTAGATACAATATCATTTCGGGTCACTGAAAGAATACCTCAATACTCACTTCAATGTAAGCCCGTCAGTAAGCACATGTTTATACAATAATGAGGAACTTCATCATTAAATTCGTATACGAGTAGTTGGAAAAATTAATGGGAATATTATGAAAATTTTGTTGTTGGTGACCCATCTTTACACTGCCCATTAATAATTCAACCATTTATTATAGTTATGTATTTTATTGTGATTCATGTTGTATAACAAGAAAAAATTCAGTCACAGCTTTTTCAACCGTGCATGGCACGGGTTACAGTTTACTAAATTTAATAATGCAACATTTGCTGTTTCACACTTGCCAACACCGGTTCAGACTCCATGCTTCCCACAGTGCACCTTGCACATGCTGAATGTCCGGAAGACTGATGTTTTAACTAATAGACTGTGTTGCAATCTGTACAGAACATGGAGAGTAACAGTAAAAAGTCAAGGTCAATCTTGATTCTTGAACCACCCCCACATCTTTGCATCTTATTCTTCCATGTACTGTGTTCTGATCCTATGTATCTCAGTGTGGGAATGGGGTTTTCTTTCTTTGCTTGAATATTGTTTTCTTACTCAGAGTTATGAATTCTTCATTGAAGTTATCCAAGTTGACAGAAAGTGTTATGAACATACATCATGCCCACAAAAGACCAGTTTTTAAAAAGTGTGAAAGAATAATTATCCTGTACTCATATCATGAGTGCTTTTGAACTCTATACACGTTATGTCTAGAGTTGTCTCTCAGATTCATGCATCGATGTCGCGCTGCACAAAATTGTACCCGTAATATCTAACACTATATTCACTGTAGGACAAAATGTATCGGATGCAGGAACACTCCAGGTGTCAAAATATACTCAAAATCATATGTCATTAATGAAGCATTAAAGTAGTCTATTATTACCGGTTACCAAAAAGATATCAGTCGTTAAAAAATTAAATGCCATAGTTAAGTTTTTAACGACTGATGTCTTTTGGTAAGTGGTAATAGTGGACTACTTCAATGCTTCATTAATGGCATATGATTTTGAGTATATTTTGACACCTGGCATGTTCCTGCATCCGATACATTTTGTCCTACTGTGAATATAGTGTTAGATATTATGGATACAATTTTGTGCAGCACAACATCGACGCATGGATCTGCAAGACAACTCTAGACATAACGCATACCTGCCAGGTTTTACGGTTTACCAATAAAATTTACCGAAATGTGACTTGTTTTACGGGCAAAATGTTAATTTTATGGATTTGTTGATTCTCCCAGTTTTTTTTTGTTTTTTTTTCTGATGATTTTGCATCACCATTAAAACTATTTATTTTACTTAATCCATTTAAAATGAAGTGCCGATGTAAGTTAGGAATAAACTTTTCAGTTAAATGTGTTTATGTGGGAACATTTGTCCGCTGTTTTTCCACATTTTTTTTTTTGTTTGTGTTCGTTTTGCATTGTTTCAAATGCTACTAAAGCTTTCGCTGCACGTAAACTGAACCTTCCCAGCAGCTAGGCTTGTTTATCTCTCACAAGTTCTCCCCCCCCCCCCCCGCTTCCCCTTCTCAGTAGGCCAGCGTGAGGTTGTCTTACATTAGAGCACAGAGCACGTGTGTTTATTACTCCCAGTTCAAAATGCTCTCTCAGAAAGTAGTTATCATAGAAAAAAAAAATTCAAATGGATTTTAAATCTGTGGAATTTTTAAGCCCAGATCGATACCCAACATGACAAAATTAAACAAAAACTGTCAGTTTTGTAAAATTAAAAATGCATTTGGGGCATGGTTTCGTAACTTCTCTTCTCTCACAATAAATTTCACCTAACGAAAAAATGCGGTCTAATAGGAAGTTAAAAAAAAAAGGAAGTCCAATGTTCATTCTACCCAGTGCTTCTCCAGCAGTGATTTATTTTGCTGGTCGGTTAGTAAGTTTTCTACGCTTTCCAACCGTGCTTTGTCCGTCAGCACGCTAACGCATGAATGCATGAAAATGTTTTGGCTTGATTCGACGAAATTAATATGTTGGGGTCCACACTAATTCGTCGTACTTCTATTTAAAATGGTCAAAGGTCAGGACATAGGAGTAGGATTTATTCTTCCCCCGTTTTGCATGATGACCACTTGTTGGTAAATGACTTACGTAAAATCAAAGCACGATTGTGATGAAGTTTTTCTACACTGTTCAGCACCCATAATGGACCTACCCTATTGAAAATGGTTATTATTGGCAATCACAGGGCAGTGCGTACATGCGCAAGATTTGTTCGTCAGAATTTTCACACAATAACTTCCATGGAAATTAACCGATTTGGATGGAATTCTTAATTATAAAATGACGCGTGTGTGGTATCTTTTTTAGAAATTAACAGGCACAAAAGAAAAAAATGTTCTATAATAAAGCAAACGCACACTAAATATACAGCATATCAATTAGTTCATACTAAGGGATTCATCCATAAAGAAAACAAAGTATCGTAGAGAACACCGTTTGTTCCTTTTACAAACCCATACTTTTTGTTTGCAGGAAAATTTTTGGTTTTTAGAAAACAACTCTGAATTTTAAAATATCCGGATTTTGACAGCATGAGTTTAATTTAGGAAGGAGTAGACTTTTTTTTTTTTTACTTTATCTGTTTAAAAAAACCCCCAAAAAACATTGATTGGTTTTGTAACTTCTATCAAACCGAATTGCAGAATTGCGTGATATTTAGGGATTTTCATTTTCTAAAACCAATGTGTGCATTATAAATTTTGTCATGTTAGGCCATTTTTTTTATTTTACTTGTTTATTTATTTTATTTTTTCTCGCAGAGATATAAAATTAAATTAAAACAACAGTTCCAACATTTTGTGCCGTGGCTACGCCTCAAAGGGAGGACGGGACGAGATGTAGAGGAAATCACTGAGGAAGTGGCTGTATCATTTCCCGTGATGCCTGGTGTAAAAGACAGCATTGGTTTTGTTCCAGTGACACATATTCTGTAAAACTTTTAATGCTGCTGCAAGGCATCGATTATCGGCCTGTAAGGAATGATGGGATGGGGGGGTGACTTTCGTAACTAAAACTAAACCTTTTTTCTGGATGAAAGAGCCTTTCAGTTGGTCTCTGCTTTCCTAGCTGACCAGCTCGATTGGATAACTCGGTAAACATTATTTTTTCCTCTGCAAATTGCAGTTCTTTTAGCTGTTACTGTTTAACTATAGTAGTTTTTTTTTTGCATTTTTTTTTTCAAGTTTCAGTAAATTCAGTATTAGTGATTTGCTATGAGCAGCAATATAAAAGGAGTAAAAAAGTACTATCAAACATTCCATGCCGTGCATTGCAAAATCTTCAAAAAATGAAAAATATGCATTTTGCACTATGTGTCAATGTAATTTCAGCATTTCGCATGGTGGAAGAAATGATGTTACTAATCATATTTCTAGTGCCAAGCATAAATCTAATGTTGGCTGCGTGGGAAAAAATTACGAAATTAACTTCCTTTGTTAAAAGTTATAATGAACTGGATGTGATTTGTGCAAAATGTTTGTTCACTTCATTTTTAGTTGAACGTATTTTACCAATTGGTGTCCCTCAGTCACTCTTATTTATTTCATTTTTTTTTATTTGACTGTCTCATTGTCCGTCTCTCCATAAGATAAACCTAGCATGAAAATGGTTTGTTTTTGAAAACATTTTAGTACATTCCATGAGTGCATGGGATGCGATCCAATTGAATTTGAAGGAAAGGGTGGAACATCCTTTCCTTTAGATGCAAACTTCCATAAAAATAAAATTTAATATCTTTGTAGATCATAATGATTGCACAGTAATGAGAAATCATCTATAGATTCTATTTTAAGCGATATAAATTTGCCGATAAATTCAAACATCGGTAGTCACATCAATTAAAAGTTTGATAATTGATTTGGGTTACATATCGTTTTTTAATCGATAATTTCGGTGGATTTAATCAATATGAGCGACAAGTAATTTAATCGAATATATCGATTAAAATTTTCACCGAATGTATCGAATATTTTTTACGGATTCCGGTTTCTGAAAGTTGGTAGGTATGCATAACGTGTATAGAGTTCAAAAGCACTCATGATATGAGTGCAGGACAGTTATCCAAGTTGTTTTTTTTTCTTAATCTCAAGCAAAGTATGAGGTAAATGAAAAAGTAAAATCGACCTGTGAATTATATTGATACTGCAAGCAACAGCAGCTAACTAATGTTAACACATCATAACAGTGGTTAGGCAAGGTGACAGCCTCATTGTGCAATGCTACTTGACAGTCTGGCTTCAGCATTGAGTGTGTAAATGTGGATGTTACACGTAGAACTGTAAAATTGGCAATTTAGGCATATCCAGGGCCTTAACCAAAAATAATTTTCATGGAGGGTTTCTGAATTGAAAATCTATATTCACCTTACATTTCACGTATGTTGTTTTTGGGTTAGTTTTGGGGTTTCTGAATTGAAAACCTATTGTTTCACTGTACATTTTATGTACATACATACATATCACTAAGCTGTTCTCTGAGATTCAGAGGTTAGCTCCAAAAAGAAATACAAACTTCCAGATATTTTTACTTATTGTTGTTGTATCAAACTTCGCCATTTACAGCGATCTTGACATACAACTCGTGCTTCACTGATATCCATTACATGCCTTACACAAGATCTTTTATACTTCATACTCATAATCTTTTTCTCATGCAGACACTCCTGAATCTGATCCACCAATGTCTTCCTTGGCCTTCCTCTGCCTTTCCTTCCTGCCACTTGGGTTGAAAATATTTTCTTAGTAAGCATTTCATCACTCATTCTTTCAACATGGCCAAACTACCGAAGCATATTGGTCTCCACCTTGCTAACAACATTTTGCTTTACATCAGACAACTGCAATACATCTTCATTCCTCACACAATCAGATCGTGTCTTGCCACAAACCCCACGTAAGTAACGCATTTCTCCAGCACACAAACGACTCCTATGCTTCTTCTGCAGTACCCAGGTTTCACTGCCATACATCAGAGTAGGAACAATTACTGTTTCATACGCAGCCATGCGGGACTCTCTAGAGAACCCATCATTCCTGTGAAAACCTCCCAGAGCAGCTATGACTTTCAAAGAAGAATTCTCTCGCCTACTGATTTCACCATCCAACTTGTTCTCTCTGTCAAACATGCTTCCTAAATACACAAACTCACTCACCTGGTCAATCACAGTGCCATTTATACTTACATTACATTCAGTGCTACCCATTCCTCTCTCAAACACCATAACTTTGGTTTTTCCCTTATTTATACTCAGTTTGAATTTCATGCAAACTTCGTACATCCGAGTCAGCATACTCTGCAACTCACTTTTGCTCTCTGCCAACAGGACAGTGTCATCAGCATACAGCAATCTGCACATACGGATATCACCAAGACATAAACCACTATTATCTATTTTGGCCTCATGCATGCATACGTCCATAAATATATTAAACAGCCATGGTGACATTACACAACCTTGTCTAACTCCTGCACCAATGGAAAACCATTTTGATAAAACACCATTCACTCGTACACAAGCTCTAGTATCAGCATACATGGCTTTTACACTATTAAGTAGATTCCCAGTAACACCATATTCATTCAATACCTTCCACAAAAGTGTCCTATTCACTCGGTCGTAAGCTTTCTCTAAATCTATGAAAGCAGTAAAAACTTTCTTCCCAACAGCCAGATACTTTTCAATCATCATGTGTAATGCAAAAATCTGGTTAGTGCAGCCTTTACCAGGCATAAAACCACTCTGAACATCCCACACTTTCAATGATGTAAGACCCCGTACTTTTTCAATAACAACCTTACCAAACACTTTCCCTGGCACACTCAGTAGGCTAATACCACGATAGTTCTTGCATTCAGTCTGATCATCTTTTCCGTTATACAACTGCTTATAGCCCATTGAGTTGCTCACGGTGGTCGTTAAACCTTTTCCGTTATAGTTCTTGCATTCAGTCTGATCACCTTTTCCGTTATACGACTGCTTATAGCCCATTGAGTTGCTCACGGTGGTCGTTAAACCTTCAGTCAAAAAAAAAAAAAAAAAAAAAAAAAAAATCATGAACCTGAAGTGGTTGAATGAATTTGTCAATCAAATAAAATTTACATTTGTTGTTTCATATGAGTTTATTCTTTAAAAAAAAAAAAAACTAACCGGCGCTTCCGACGGATTAAGAGTATTCGCAGTGCGAATCTCATTCCAACATTTACAAACACTGCTGTGACTGAAAATGAGAGTGAAAGAGTGCGCTATCCAATTGAATTTTTGCACACGATCGAGATGAGTGGCCTTCTGCCTGACATTTTACGACTGAAAAAGGGTGCAGTCCTCATCACAAACCGGGCCGCACCGGTAGAGCAGTGGTCTAAGCACTGGCTTATGATGATTCGTTTGTGAAGGGTCCAGGTTCGAATCCCGGTGAGGCATGGATGTTGTGTTTGGCTTACAGCACTGGCTCTCTTCGTTCCCTGGAACCACTGGCCCTAAATTAGGAACGGACGACTGCCTATAGCCCATTGAGTTGCTCACGGTGGTCGTTAAACCTTCAGGTCGTTAAACCTTCAGTCAAAAAAAGGAAAAAAAAAATCACGAACCTGGACTATTGTCTTTACTGAAGTGGTTGAATGAATGAGTTTGTCAATCAAATAAAATTCACATTTGTTGTTTCATATGAGTTTATTCTTAAAAAAAACAAAAAAAAAAACAAAAAAAACTAACTTTCGATTCCAACGGGTTTCGTATAGTAACAATTCAAATGAATAAAAGACGGCACACCTTTTAAAAAAAAGTCTTAGTGGGATCCTTCTCCTTGCTTTACCTTACTGAGTTCCTTTATAAAAAGAGTATATTTTGAAATATTTAGTTTCACACACACTCGTGAATGTGTAGTAGCTAGGCGACTTTGTTGTGCATTCAAAAGAGCCTCTGTGTGAGGACAAGTAGTTGCCAACACGTGTATGTGGATTCAAAAGCTGACACAAATACAAAAGCAACTTTCTTTTTGAAGCAAATGAATATTTCAGGTAGAGGTGTCCAGCAATGCACAATAGCAGCTGATCTATCAGGGCAATTTCTGTCAAGAGGTTTCCGGTTTCCGCAGTTCTTTGTAAATCTGACACTTTAAATTCAATAGTCTTAATTTCAAAATCATCAAAACTCATCCATCCAAAAAGATATAGGTCAATTGGGGTGTTACAAAAATCAATTAAGTCAGGCTTGATAGCGAAAAGAAACATTGGACCATGTATTTCAGAATCTTACGTTCTGCAGACTCTTCTATGACTAACTCAATCTACATCCGTAATTATCTGTGATGATCAGAAAAAATACCTGCCAACTTTTACAGAATGTCCATAGTTTCTACGAATTAAGTTGTCTGACTACAGAACTCACTGTTGAAACTACAGATTCTACGAATTTTCATTTTGTTTAATTGTTGAATAATAGCTACACATTATATGTACAACTGTTTCACACGTTATATATGTTCTATGTGTCGTGTGCCTATTTGTAGCAAAAACATCTTTGCATTCATTCTTCATATATGACTTTGAAATATTATTATATGTTGAAGTTATTATGTCATCTAGCACTCACCTTGTGGAGGTGTTTCATAATATGATTCTTCATCTAGTATCTTGAAATTGAAGTATGCATATAGCGTGTCTCGGACACGTAGAATATTCTTGTTGCAAAATGGCCAAGTTGAAATTGCGACCAGAGTTTCAGTTCAAATAAAATACAACTATGGATACAATACAAAGAATGCGTGAAAGAATTATATACAATGCAATTAATATAATTCTTTCACGCATTCTTTGTATTGTATCCATAGTCGTATTTTATTTGAACTGAAACTCTGGTCGCAATTTCAACTTGGCCGTTTTGCAACAAGAATATTCTATGTGTCCAAGACACGCTATATGCATACTTAAATTTCAAGATACTAAATGAAAAATCCTATTATGAAACACCTCCACGAGGTGAGTGCTAGATGACATAATAACTTAAACATATAATAATATTTCAAAGTCATATATGAAGAATGAATGCAAAGATGTTTTTGCTACAAATATGCACACGACACATAGAACATATATAACATGTGAAACAGTTGTACATATAGTGTGTAGCTATTATTCAATTATATTACCACGTAAAATATATTTTTGGTAGTTTATACTAACCAAAATCCATTACTTGTTTAATTGTTTTTATTTTGCTATTATCTTATAATATAGATGAGATTCTTAAGCGGATTCACGGAATTCCGTTTTTTTCCCCCTTTGTCATCATTTAGATCGTTCTCAAGATCGACGCAAAACTGAAGATAATTGGGGGGGGGGTCCGTCTAGGGATGGTATTTCGTGTTTCGAAACTTTCGGACGGAAACAGTATTTAGAGAGATAAAACATTTTGCTGTAATCATAATTTTTTTCTCTCTGTGAGGATCTCTGCAAACGAGAGAGGCCTTCATAAATATTTAAATAAGGTTTAAATAGTCAATTGATGCATTATAAAAATTTGCCTTACAGTGATGGATATGATTTTGTTTTTTAGCGTATGTGTATGTGTTCAAGTAATGGCAGTGTAAGATATCTTGTATGAGACGGACAATTTATTCTTGCAAACCCATTGCTGGATATTTTCGGTAAACTTTTCCCAAGAGACGCCATGTTGTTTTGACTGGTAAGGCAGTTGTTGTTTGTTGAGGACATGGTGATATTCTATAGGTCATGTTGGAAGGCAGAACCAAAGGGACATTCGTTACAAGGTGTCAACAATGTGACCCCTAAACATGGAGTGGTTTGCAGAGGAAGAGGGAGACGAGGACATTAAAGATTCAAAGTGGCGATGAGAAGATTTTACGAAGATACAGCGTAATGATTTTTTTTTTTTTTTTGTTGTATGGGACATAACCCATAACGTATGTAAATAATGTACATATCCTGAATAAATAATCGGACCTTTTAGTAATAGATTCCTGAAGTTATTTTCCGTAAGGCTGTATGTTGTGAAAGACGAAACGAACCAAAACATGGGTCTGGAACCCACAGGTCCGCTAGCACATCACACTCCCAATGTTGCCTTAGTTTCAGTATCCTTGTTAAATATCATTTTATTTTATAAATGTTTGTATTTCATATTGAAACTGTAGGCAACAATTTGCAAAAATGGAAGTTAGACCATTATACCTCGTGTGATTCTATCATAAAGTTCACATACCATTACGTGACCACAAGGTTCTTCAAGAAGACGCTTTAATGTCTGTAAGTTCTTTTTGCACGTTATGTGAAGTGGATACAGTCTGCGGTAGTGCATTAACTTATTCAATTAAGATATGAATCGGTTAAAAGTCCTAAAAATGTTACTCACGAAAGTGGTGCATTGACATGATAGCCCTAATGGCCAAGTACAATGTGGAACTTCAAGTGGTATGTAAATAGTAACTCTTAACTCAAGAATCTTTAATTATTATCTGGAAACCTTTACCCATTCAATATGATGTTGACACAGCCAGAACTGAGTTAACCCTAACAACTGGACATAATCAAAGTAGGGTGCAACTTTTGACGAAATGGCTCTCGAGCTAACCCTAACAACTGACCATATTGAAGCAAGATACAACTTTGGACAAAGAAACTCTCAATAACTACTGACGTCGGAGTGAACATGCACTTTCGTGAGTAACAGTTTTAGGACTTTTAACCGATTTATATCTTAATTGAATAAGTTAATGCACCACCGCAGACTGTATCCACTTTACATAACATGTAAAACAGAACTTACAGACGTTAAAGCGTTTTCCTGAAGATGGAAGTTAGACGCCGTGAAAATTTCCCCGTAATCTTCAGGCATGAGATTCTTCTGCAAATTCGAGGAATTCCGTCTTTTTCTTTATTATTTTGGTCATTCACAAGATCAATGCACAAGTAAACAGAGATTTTTTTGAGTGGTTGGTGGTGACAGGGGTGAAGGATGCTCGTCAGAGGATGGAATTCTGTCTTTACGAAACTTTCAAACACAGAAAATTGACGGAGTTCAGATTTTTTCTGTAATTGTAATTTCTTTTTTTTTTCTTATCTGCATTTAAGCTTGATAAGGGAGTGGGAAATCCCCAAAAATGGAAGAAATCTAAGCTTTTTAACTATTGTGACGAAGTTGGAAAATTTGTAAGGATTGATGTATGGTGTTTAAAAGTATTAATATTCTCAAAGTTACACCATTTATCTAAAATAGTTAAAGTTTGGATATCATGCATTCATGGTCCTCAGGCTGAAAGTTCTTTCAGCATGATGGATGAAATTATTGTTTTCAGTAGGTGTAAAAAAATGAAAAGAAAGGAAAGGAAAGGGACAATGAAGAAATAGGGAGAGAAAGGTATTAGCAGAAAGACAAATCAAGCAATGAATGCTGTGCAGCTGCAGAGTCAACAAGAGACAAGCTGACAGTAGTCCGCATTCTTGCTGTGTGTTTTAATTTTTCACCCAGTTAACATGTTCAGCTTTGTTTCCCTTCTTAGCATATTGATCATACTGCCTCTAAAATTTCGTGAACTGCAATTTTAGAGGCAGTATGATCAATATGCTAAGTGGAGGTTGGCATGCTGCACGTTCAATGGCTTGGATTTCCCCGTCTGTCAAGCCCTATGGAATTCTGAATGTGTCTGACTAATTTTCACTGGTGGAAGTTTGGAACTTAAATCTTGCAATGTTACCTATCGTGCCCTCACCAGGGGAATCAACTTTGTGTTTCACACATGTTAAGTTTGTTTCTTTAGTGCCTTTGTGTATTTGCTGTAACCTTTTGTTGTGGTGTGTATTTCTTTTTCACAAAGAAATGGATGGATTGTTTTGTAAAAAAGCATCATTGTATGATGCACAATACTACTGGTTATTACTGATAAAGCTCTTGCCAATGTTAGCAGGTATGATAAAGTGAGTTGGATGTGCCTTTATTTTCTGAAAATCATTGTAGATCTTGATGGTGATATCACAACAAAACAGATTTAGTTTTGTCATAAATCCTCTCCAGCATTCATAAAGATAAAGAACTGTTTGTCCTTGTCCTTGCTGTCAAAACAATGTCCATACAATTTTACCTAAACTTGTAGGAAGAGTAAAAAGTCACACAGAGCTAGGTCAGGGCTACATGGTGGGTGGTTAACCAATCAGATCTCTGACTTTTGCTGAAAGTCTGAATTTTTGTTATTGCAGTATGGGCAGAAGCATTGTATTGGTTCAAAACAATTTTACACAGTCTCATTTTTTTGGGGTGGGGGTGGGGATGCTTATGTTCTTCATCTTTCAGGGATTTTCTACCTGGCCAAAATTGTGCAAACTACTCATAAATGCTTAATTCATACACTAGACGTGGATCAGGAACACCAAATGTGGAAAGAGCGATGACTTCTGTTTGGTACTCTTAAATGGTTGTGTGAGAGGGTGAAGTCTCTGGAAAGGTTTTCTGCAATCTTTCCAGGCACTCCTGTTGAATCTGTCAGCATTTAAAATTGTAGAAAATCATGACATGAAAATACAAATATTTAAAACTTCGTGCTGAATAGTAAGTAATCAAATCAAACAGCTGTCAAAGCACGATAAAAATATACGATGCAGATCTCAAAGCATTTAATAAATCCTAAAATATATACATGATAAAAATGCAAGATCTTTCACATGTGTCACACATGCATCATCAGGCTGTGAACTGATTTGGGCCAGGTGCTTGTGGGTGTACATATAGTCATCGTCAGGAGTCCTGTGTGCATAATTCTGCACAAGATACAGTAAATAATTATTGAAAAAGATATGTGTGGAATATCTTATGCTAAATAATAAGTGAGTCATTTGCAAAAAATCTCTAAGCAGAAGGTAAAACAATAGATGTTTCGGTGTTACAACATTGGTCTCCATATGCCATAATATACATACTTTCTGAAAACAAAGTAAAACTTTTAGAGTGAGTTCGTAAAAGAATAAAAGTGTCCTTCGATAGCGGTGTAAATGAATCTTCTTTCACTAGATGGGCTGGGGCTGTAGCAGATGATCCAATTCTTACAGAGTATTTATGTTCCTGGATTCGAGCCGATAAATTGCGATGGGTAGATCCGATATAAGTTTTAGTAATATGTACAGAATCATTACTCATCAAAGGGATGCCATACACTCCACATTGTTTTTGGATATTGGGTTTGTCTGTGTCACTACGCAATAGGGTGGGTTGAAAAAAGCGAATTTTCGAGTATCGAATTCTAATAGTGCGGCGGAAAAATTGAGTATTCGCATGCTAATAAATGGGAAAAAAATGACAAAAAACACCAAATATTACATTAATGCTCAAATTTTACAGATTAAGTTTTTCAACTTGATTTTTAAAAATATTTTTTCTATTATTGCCTGATAATAGAAAAAATATTTAAAAAAATCGCGTGCTACATTTTGAGTTCACGCATAAGGCCCATAAAGTTTGCGAAATTTGTTCAAAAATTGATATTTCTACAGTTTTACAAACAGACGCCCTGTTGTACTAAGTACAAGATATGAGATAATCATTGTGTGTTATTTGTATTAGTAATCCTAAATCGCAATGAAACATGCTTATTCAAGTTATTCTGATCGTGCTGTGATATACTCAGCAAGCTTTACATCAAACAGACCTGTCACGACACGTGTGAGTCTGAGTCACCGAGTCACCCCTCCCCTGGCACGATGACTTCTGTCTGATCAGTTGCTACTCGGCTTGCTGCGTGATAACGTCTCGTCGCAGCATTACTAGTGTGTCTAAACCGGTACCTTACGTAGTGTTGTGGCAAATGTAGCTTGGTTTCACTACATTTGAGTGTTTTTCTTGTGACATTGGTAGTGGTTGTGAGATGGCGACTCAGAAAAAAGTGTTGGTGACAAGACAGTCGCATTGCTGTCCTCTGTTCAGTTTGCCCAAAGAACTAAGTGAAACAAACCTACCGACATTTCGACATTTGAGGACGTGCTACTGTGTTGCTTTGAAGAAAGCAATAAACTTTCAATATCATCGGATTCAAAGAAAAAAATTGCATTTTCAACAATAGCCGATTATGTTGCTACTCAAATGGAGAAGATATATCATAAAGCCTCCATTCCAGTAATGACTCATACTCGGGTTGTGCAAATGATAAAAGCGTACCATGATGCATATTATAATTTAAGAAAATCGTACAACCAAGACTGCGAAAAAGACAGTTATAAGAAAAGAATAGATGAATTCATAGCTGAAGCGAAATAAAAATTATTTGATATTGCAGCGTGTAAGTGTGTTATGACATTTTCTTGTGTATGTGGGGAAAAGGCAAGTGCCTATGACTGTCCTGTAGTTGTAGAATGTAAGTGGAAAAAGACAAAAAATCCAACCCATGGAGAGAAAGTTTATATACGATCAGCGAACAACCAGGATTGGCTGCATTGGCAGTTTGGATAGAAAAGAAATGGTGAAACTTAAGAAAAGGGAGGAAAGAAAACAACTACAATTGTTGCGAGAAACTGTTGCGCCCGACTGTGATACATGTGACATGTAAGCTACTAGGAAATCTCTGCACAAAAGAAGCAGTGACATTGATATGTCTTCAGTTCCTTCTACATCTCAAATGAGGTTGAAATTGATGTCTATTGCCTTATTAAACGATAGATTTGGGTGTTTCTGACAGAGCCACAGCTGCTATCGCTTCTGGTGTTTTGTATGATCTTGGAATGATCTCTGAAAAAGATTTGTCGCTAGTGATCGACAAAAGCAAGATAAGAAGAGAAAAACAGAAGACACAAGAGGCTGTAGTACAAGAAATGCACCGGCTTACAGTAACAAAAAGAATATACTTTGATGGTAGAAAAGATAATACTATCGTTCAAGAAAAAATAGGAGCTAAAATGTACCGCAGAGTAAGGAAAGAGGAACATATTAGCGTGATTCGTGAGCCTGGTGGGCAATATATCGGCCACGTTACACCGGCAAATGGAACTTGGCGAAGAGCTACAAGGTGATGTATTCAGATCAAAGTTGAATATATAAAATCATTCATAGGAACAAATTAGTAAAAAAAGTGGCCTTGTATATATTTTTAATACAATAGTGCATATGTTTGTAAAATTGTAGAAATATCAATTTTTGACCAAATTTTGCAAACTTTATGGGCCTTATGCGCAAACTCAAAATGTAGCACGCAATATTTTTTCTATTATCAGGCAACTAAATGAAGTACTTTCACACTATTAGAGGTCGAAAAACTTAATCTGTAAAATTTTAGCGTTAATGTAATATCTGGTGTTTTATGTCATTTTTTTAAAACTTTAGGCCCTTTGCGCGAACTAAAGATTAAACATAGGAATTTTTTCAATATTTTTCCGTTTATTAGCATGTGAATACGCAACTTTTTCGCACTATTAGAATTCAATACTCAAAAATTCGCTTTTTCGACCCACCCTTCTGCACAATGCATCAAAGGATTCTACGTGTAGTCTATTCAGTGCATTTCGTAGTGACGCAGATAAACCTGATATCCTAAAAGAATGTGGAGTGTATGGCATCCCTTTGGCGAGTAATGATTCTGTACATATTACTAAAACTTATATCGAATCTACCCATCGCAATTTATCGACTCGAATCCAGGAACATAAATACTCTGTAAGAATTGGATCATCTGCCAGAGCTCTAGCCCATCTAGTGAAAGAAGATTCATTTATGCCCCTATCGAAGCACACTTTTACTCTTTTACTAACTCATACTAAAAGTCTTTCTTTGTTTTCAGAAAGTATGTATATTATGGCATATGGAGACCAATGTTGTAACACCGAAACACCTATTGTTGTACCTTCTGCTTAGAGATTTTTGGCAAATGACTCACTTATTATTTAGCATAAGATATTCCACACATATATGTTTTTCAATGCTTATTTACTGTATATTGTGCAGAATTATGCACAGATGTGAAAGATCTTGCGCTTTTATCATCTATATATTTTACGTGAAAATCTTCCAAATACGTGGGTCAGTGTATAAACAAAGACACTATTTAACACACAGCAACTGAAAAATTGTTATTTGGTCACCACCGTTTATATATATTTTAGGATTTATTAAATACTTTGAGATCTGCATCGTATACTTTTATCGTGCTTCGACAGCTGTTTGATTTAATGATATGAAAATGTTCGTTCATTACCTCCATGTTTATGTTATGCAATAATGTGAGACATGTAGATCAATAGAATATGACTGTTGTTCTCTTACAACTGAACCTATAACTCCATCTGTTGGTTTCCTCAGTAAATAAAAGATGTCTTTTTGGATGAAGAGAAAATAATAATATCTGTCATAATTTCTGTAAATCCAGAAAATATAATGGCCACCCTCACATTTAAAGAGCTTATGTGCATTTTTTTATTATGTATGCCAATAATTGTAAAATGCAATTTCTGTGTATTTACATTTTGAGGAATTCAAATATAACCTTTTGGTGTAACCTATGAACAGCATATGATTTTTATGTTTTTGTTTCAGGCATATTCTACTGTCGGTACACCTGATTACATAGCTCCAGAAGTGTTCATGCAGACTGGTTATAACAGTGCTTGTGATTGGTGGTCCTTAGGAGTGATCATGTATGAAATGCTAATAGGTGAGCACTTTAATGCATAAATGTGCTGTGTAAGTGGCTTTGTTTTTATTTATTAACTCTGCCAAAAATTTAATTGATACTTCTATTATGTACGGAAGAATGAAGTATTAAATTTTATATTGCTGTGTGATGATGCATTACAAATGTTTTTTGAATGATAGCATTAAATTTTCTCCTTCAAAGCCTCAGCAAATATGGAAAAGGATTTGTGTTAAAGGTGTCGATTTGAACAGAAAAAACTCCACTGTACACAAGTTGTTGTGATTGTTTATGCTTTCCAACTGTAGGTTGAAGAATCGTATATGCTCCAGTTTTGTCCGTCTGTCTGTCTGTCTGTCTGCTTGATAACTCACATAAAAATGTTTTGATTTAGATGAAATTTTAGTATGTGGTATGGGACAACCTGGAGACGAACGCTATTGAAAATGGGTGAAATGGGGTCAAAGGTCAGGACATAGGAGCAAGATCCATTCCTTTGCATTTATGCATCATAACTTATGTAAAAATGCTTCTATTGTGACAAAACTTTAGTTTTGTTGTTCTGGAGGTACACTGAACCGGTTCTGTTGAATATCATCGAAATGTGGTCAAAGGTCAGGGCATAGGAGCAAGATTTATTCCACAGCCATTATATTATCCTCATAACTTGACTAAAAATGCTTCTATTGCGACAAAGCTTTAGTGTTGTTCCGTAGGTACACTGAACCGGTTCTGTTGAATATCAGTGAGATGAGGTCAAAGGTCAGGGCATAGGAGCGAGATTTATTCCACAGCCATTATCCTCATAACTTGAGCAATGATTTCTGGTATGTTGGAATGCATATCATAATCAATGCATTGCATGATTTTACTAACTTGTTATAATAGGTAAAGATTCTGAAATTAATGGCTTCTTTGGATGTTACCATTGATGCTGCAACTTGTCTGAACGTAAAGATTGAGCACCTACACAAACAAGTTGTGGTGCAAAAAGGAACTCTCACTAATGCTACCCAAATAGTGTTGCCCAATCAGCAGCATCACGATGTTGGTCAACAAACTAAAGATGCTTTCTCTTCTTTCCTGGACTCTGAACATACTCAAGTCCATGTCTCTGTATAGCAGGTCAAAATAAAAGTGCTCACTTCTATACGGATAAAAGCTGAAGAGACGGTCAACTTTTTTTTTCAAGATTGAATGCTTTGTGCAGCTGGCTGCATATACTATTGGTCATCGTGGTATGGGAGCTCTGTCACCTCAGGAACATCCTCATTTCTCACTTGGAAATCTTATCTCCAGACATTTGCTTCTACAGTGGCTGTACAGTTTTCTTTCAGTGGAACCCATATCATCTGCACCCTCCACCTGACAAGGTACTTCAACAGATAGACCTCTGTTAAAGAGAAAGCAGTCTTCTGCCCAGTTCAATGCCGCAGCTAAAACTCCTCCAGATTCTCATCCTGTTGGACTTTTAGACCAAGCTGGGAAATCATCCGAGGAAAGATACAGAAATTTGTAAAAGCTGTGTTTGAGCACAATTTCTCCAAGACTTCCAGATGCAAGCATGTACTTCTAAGTCCTCTGTGCCCAGGACTTCCAGAAGAGACCCACCTAGATGTTCTAGGAGGAGGTCTTTGGCTTCTTCCTCTGATCAGAAGTGATAGATGCTGCATTTAATAAGCTGAAAAAGTACCTGTCTCACAGTAAGTAATGGCCTTGGCCTTATTTACTGCCTTCTGTGGTGCTTGGGGGCAATCATGCTGTGAAATTGGCTTTTTTTTTCCAATTTTTTTTTTCTCAAGTAGCGAACACAATGTTGTAATGATGAAACACCAGTGTATGTGCCAACCCCATGAAGACAGCTCATTACCACCATGAATTATGGACATTAGCAGTATTTAAGACCCCCCCCCCTCTCCGCCGTGAAGCTCCATGCCATTGTGAGATAGATGTGTTTCTGCGCACCTGACGGACGAACATGCACTGCCATTAAATACGTCATGACTCCAAATGACTATATTTGCTTTTGAACGATTCTCAGTGTTTTTTGTAACCTGATGGTGCCCTTGCGAAAGCTCTCATTTTAATAGTATTAGATTTTAATTGGAGGCAATATTTTAATGATTAAATTCTTTTACCCTATGTGTAGACCATGTCTAGCAATGGATTACCGTGTAGAAAGAGGGTTTGTGTGTGTTTTGGCTTGATTACATGAGTTCATCATTTATTTGTTATACGATAAATTCCTGGTTGTACTTCCATTCCTGGCCCGCCCGAAGCGATGGAGGAGAGAGCGCTGACGTGCTGCCATCTATCAGCCAATGTGAAAGATAGCAGCATCTCTTTGTGTTACTATTTTGGCTAGCCCTTAAATGCTCCTTGAGGAATGTTAATTGTGTCGCTTCTCCAAAAGTACAGGGAAAATTTAGTTTCCTCATGAGTCAGAACCTGTCTTATCTAGCAGAATAAATCAAGTAGATTGATTACCTGCCAGGGAAGAACTGTCTGATGATGGAATCAACCCCTCAAAGTAATATTCTGAGGAAAGAAGATATTTCTGTCAGAATAAATATTCCAGAATGGGAACTGCCAAATGAATTTTTCTATTTCCCCTCTCTTAGTTTATGCTTGAGTGGACACAAATCGCTGTCCACATCATGATGATATCTAGAGGAATAATAGGATTATGGAACCATGTCCCAAGTGTACTGGAACACAGATTATCCTTCTGCGAAACATGCTCTTCTTCAGGCACCTGATCTTCCATTGGAATATATTTTTTTAATTTGTAAGTAAAAAGATGTGTGAATACACATATACTTTCCCTACATTCATTGTAGGAATATCTCTATTTTTTTAGCATGTTTACGTCAATTCGTGATATGAACCACATAAACATAAAAATCAAGTGAAAACACACAGTCATTCATGAAGTTTGTTAAGAGGTAGTTTTCAGCCGTTCTATTGCCTTGATCACCGGCAATCAACTGAATCTGAAGACTGGTTGCCAGAACTATACTTTGAATTTGAGGTGTAGGAACTGTTGTCAGAATTTAGTATAAAGACCCAAATAAATGGGATTTAATGAGGGACCTCTCATTTGCAATTCTGGAAAACAGTTTTCAGATTCAGTTGATAGCAGGCGATCAAGGCAATAGAATGGCTGAAAGCTGCCGCTTAACGAAGTTCATTACCATACATGACTCTGTGTTTTCACTCGATTTCTATGTTTTTTGTGATATTGTTGCGTGAAGCCTGAGTTTTAATCATGAACCACGTGCACCTCCTTTTTTTCATATCTTGAATTGATGTAAACAATTGATATTCCTACAGTGAATGTAAGGTAAGTATGTGCATATTTATACATTCTTTTGCTTATAAATTTAAAATCCTCCAAGCACATGAATTTTGCCTTAAAACTATAAATTTGAAAATCCTCCTAGCACATTCATTTTTAGGTGTCTTTGACTTTATATCATCTAGTAAAAAACAACAGTATCAAACCATTGGAATAAATATTCCAGAATGTGATCTGCCAAATATATTATTGTGTTCCCATCTTTTGGCTTGTGTTTGAGATGATGCCAATTGCTCTCCTCATCAGGATGATATCAAGAAGGATACATGAGGAATAAGGTACCATGTACCAACTGTATGGAACACAGATCTGAAAAATGCTTGAAATGTGCTTCTTTTGGCACCTGAATTGTCCAAAATAACGCGGCAAAGGCACTCGGAGAGTCATTTGGTAACCCTCGAAACATCTTGACCTCAAAAGCAATCCCTGCCATTCACACCATGTAATGCACATAATCTCATCTCTAGCAATATCATTTAAAAACCTCTTCCAATTCCACATCTTACAGCAACAGAATATCAGCAAACTAAGTACAAAAAAAAAAAAAAAAAAAAGGCATTAAAACAACTTCAGGGCTCTTTCTAGAAAACACATGCACAGCTAATGCACCGGGGCTAACAGGTAGGAGTGAGCGTTGATGTGCTGCCATCTACTGGTCAATTTGTAATCATTGTGTTGTGCAGAGTGGGTCAGGCATAGACATATAGCCAAATTTTTTACCTGTAAGACTAATGACTCATTTTACATCATCGGTGTAATACTAAAGATATTATCAAAGGAATTAATTAAAAATAAATCTCCAATGTATGATAGGCATGCCTGCATGTTAATTTGGCATAGAAGCTCCTTGTTTCATTGTTTTTCATGTGGCCAACTCTGAAGAGTTGGCCACATGAAAAACAAGTGGAAATTAAACCCGCATCTTTCAGTTTCTATTTGAGCATGCATGCACACTAGTGGATTTACACACATTACATAACCCAGGACAATGGATTTGCCCACAGCTGAAGCTTTGAAATCTGAACAAATTTTAGATTTACACTAGTGGAATCAACTTATATCACTTTATAGCATTGATGACCATCCTAATTCTGGAATGGATATAGGTGAGGAATTTCCTGTTCTTAAAATAACAGAAATTAATGAAGAAATTTCTCCAGTACATGGCAGGCACACAAGCACAGTACTTTTTGGCATATAGTTTTCTGTGATAACTGTCCCCTCAAGAAACTCCAGAGTTTCATCAGAATCATAATATTTAATCTAAAAATTAATTGTACCTGAGCAGCTGCTTAAGATTTTTTTTTTTTTTTGATCTTCTGTTTCATATTTTCCTTAAATGCTCAGTCCCTTTTTGCCTGTATCAGAAAGTCCACCTCAATAAGTTATCATTCGTGCAAGGGTAGAGAAATCTCCATGAAAATGAATGCATTTTCTTTAACATTATCTGGTGATAAATTTCTGATAATGAACTTTTTAAACTGCTTTTCAACATGCAGTGTTATGTACCATCCATTTACTCTCACTATTTGTGTCAAAAGGTTGTTAAATTTGCCCTGTAATCATTTTAGTTTTTCATCAATGCAAACAAAGAACTTACCTTATGTAATGAAAGTTCATTTGAACAATAATTAAGGAATAGTAAAACTTATATATTGTTACAGAGTCGAGAGAGAGAGAGAGAGAGAGAGAGAGAGAGAGAGAGAGATATTAGATATTATGGATATTTTCGCTCTCTCTCTCTATTAAATATTCAGATTGTATTTTAGAAGATGTTTTGCCATGTCAAGATGCTCAAGGCTGAAAAATACCCAAACAGGCCTCTTCAAGTTGTGCTGCTCAATGCCATAAAAGCACTGAACTGTCTGTATTTACAGCAGGCAAGAAGGAATGTTTGCCATTGTCTGTGAATTTGGGCCACCCTGAGAGTGTCAGGGGGTCAAAAGGTTGTAGTAGAAGAGAGATCAACGTGAGAAAATGTGACATAGCTCAACTGAAGTCAGCCATGGGAGAAGAGTGTCTGTCTGTTTGTTGGTAAGGAGCATGAGATATTCCCAGTCATCTTTCTACACCACTGTGATCAGGATACTGATATCTTGCCATTCTTTGGATGACAAGTAGCCATTTTCTGAAAGAGAAAAGGAAGCTTCAAGTGTGTGAGTGACAGCAACCGTGACAGTCTAGGAGATTCTCCTAGCCTGTCTACTGAAAGGAGTTGAGGAAGCTCTCTGTGAGGCAACCTTCAGCACCTCTTTCTCCCAAGAAAAACGATGAAAAAATCTGTTTTATCGGTGTATACTGATATAGTAAACAAGCAAGCTTTCACCACAAAACATGTGGCTTCATCAGGCAGGATTACCTGCTAAAGCAAACTTACAGTTCTAAACTAACAAATTCAAAAAATTGTTTGTTTAGAACATAGCTTTTGTTTTTTTGTTTTTTTTAAAACATTTTTTTTATTTGTTTGTTTAGAACATATTTTTTTATTTTTTTTATTTTAGAACTTTTCTTAAAATTTGTTTGGAACATATTTTTTTTTTTTTTTATTTTAGGACATTTTTTTTAATTGTTTCTTTAGAAGTGTAAGTTTGCTTTAGCCAATAATCCTGCCTAATGAAGCCACACGTTTTGTGGTGAAAGCTAGCTTGTTTACGATATCAGTATGCACCAATAAAACAGATTTTTACATCATTTTTCTTATTGTTTCTGGTGTCGTTACCCATTGTTTGTTAATATACCTCTCTCTCCCTGACTTGTTTTCTGTCCGAGGAATCAACAGCTGACCACACCGTCAGCAATGATACATCTGTGTTGATCAAAACCACGCATAAGGTCGGCTATTTCTAGCCAGCCCGTCCAAGTGTGTGCATAACTGTTGATCATCGTACAGTGGGAGCGGTACCCGTCCTGTAAATACATTTTGTTCATTTTGCATGCCAACTCCCTGAGCAGAACTGTGTGGTGAACAGTCCAAACTAATACCAGTGCAGTGCAGGTTTGACTTTTAGAGCTGCTTATGTTTTTTATTTTGGGCATTTTGTCACCCTCATCGCTTCTAGACAAAGTCATATAAATAGATGTTCTTCATAAATAGCTGTAAATAATCTACGTATTAATAATTAAATATGCCTGTGCAGTCCTAAGTCCAGAGTGTGTCAGTGCTAAACAGTTTCCTTTGTCCTTCTCTCACTTGGATCCAATGCTTAGAGTCCTCCCTTCTACCAGTTCTTATTTTTTTAAAGAGGGATTTGTATCCCAGGAGCCCCAGCATAAGGGACCTACATAACAATGCAGTATACACTATATTGACAAAAGTCCCCGGACACCCCTTCAAAAGCAAATGAATGGATCTGCTGTGTTAAGATGCATGGTACAGCTACAAATGCTATAAAAACAAGTCTGCAGCTGACCGCGATCATATTGTACTGTGAGGTTGAGTGAAAATATCACGGCAGGAGAGAACTGGTTTTGAGAAAGGAAAGATTGTTGGGTGTTATATTAGTGGGTTGTCCATAAGAGAAACCAAGAGGCGTTTAAACATATCCAAGTCAACTGTTTTTGATGTACTTAATAAGTGGAAGACACATGGCGTGCCTGAATCAGGAAAAGGTACCGGCAGATCAAAGAAAATCAGTGATAGAGGACGTCAAATCCTCAGGAGAGTCGTTGCAGCTAATCGACGGAGTACTGCACAAGACCTCAGTGTACAGGTGAGTAAAAATGCTGGAACTTCATTATGTACATGTACCATTTGCAGAAAACTTCATTCCATGGGTTACTGCGGTCGTGCGACTGCTCACAAGCCTTTCATCTCCACTCGGAATGCTACTCGTCGTTTAGCATGGTGTAAAGAACATTTATTGTGGGCCGTAGATCAATGGAAATGAGTCCTATGGACTGATGAATCCAGATACACAATCCATCAGTCTGATGGCCGTGTGTATGTATGTCGGCAGCGGGGGAACTCTATTTACCACAGTGTACTACTGTTCCTACGGTCAAGTTTGGAGATGGCAGTGTGGCAGTGTACTCGTGTGGGGGTGTTTTTCGTGGTATGGTCCCAGCCCATTGGTTATCATGGACAACCTGTTAACCAGCATGTCTACCTCGATATTCTGGACAATTATGCCCTACCAACTTTGTGGCAATACTATGGAACCGAGCCCTGTTGGTACCAGCAGGATAATGCACCGAGCCATAAATCAAGGACTGTTATTATGTTGTTTGATGATAATTCCGTATCGTGTGTGGACTGGCCAGCACAGAGCCCTGATTCATCCCAAGAGCACTTATGGGATGAATTAGAGTGCCAAATAAGAAGTTTGGAACCAAGGCCTACTACTGAGTAACAGTTAGCGGCTGCATTATGTACTGAATGGAAGCATATACCTATTGCTGTGTTCCAAAACCTTGTTGAAAGCATGTCTTGAAGGGTCAGTGAATGCATTTAGGCCAAAAGTGGACCAACACCATACTAATGTATATCAATAAATGCTATGTTGTGTGTTTCTCTTCTAGGTGTTCGGTGACTTTTGTCAATATAGTGTATACATACAGTGGAACCTGCATATAATGAGCTCTTATTTAGTGAGATCTTAGATTTCATGAGCAAAACAGGAACTTTTTTTAGGTATAGTGTTAATTCAAAGCCAACTTGATCATTTTTAATGAACACAATTTATAATGTCTTTAGATTTAACAAGGCAGAGAAAATCTGCTGTGTGGAATGAAAGAGTAGAAATGGAGGCATGCAGGACGAAATTGCAAGAGTGCAGGGGAATTCTAGTGTGCTAGTGCATGTCACCGGACAAGAAACAGAAGATAACAATTACTGGAATTATTTCCAATGCCTCTGTCACCCTCCCAGTGAATGCTGCATTGGGAGGATCAATACTGCATTCTGCTTCATGTTTGTTGTGTAGTTAAACAGTAGTTAGTCTCACATGTCTGTCAAGTTGAATATATTTGAAAGTTTTAATTAATTAACTATAGTGTACTAAAATGTAGTCAGTTAATTAAATCTTTCAAATATATCATTGTTTTAGATACATAATATAAACGTATGTACATAGTATCACATATCCATATTTTTACATTGTGGAAATTTTTGCCCAAAAACAGATTGACAAGCACCCATATTTAACCAAAATTTCCATTAGCTCTGAGCTCTTCATTATATAAGCAGGTTCTACCGGATATACGAACTGTAAATAACACATTGACCATGCATTAGGCATATTTATGAAGTATTTCTTTTGCTGAGCAAGGACAAACTAAGAAAAGTGTGGTTTGAATGTGGAAAACTGAATTATGAATACATTGCTCTTCCTTCTTATTTCTTCCTCTGGCAACTCATAATCTGTTTTCTTTTATTTGTGAATTCATGTTGTCTGAAGTTTAAAATTACATTTTAAAAATGTTTGGTTCATTTACTTTCAAATTTATTTTATTCATGTTTGTTATTTTATTCATGTCATATAGGTTATCCACCATTTTGTTCTGAAACTCCTCAAGAAACTTACCGTAAGGTTATGAATTGGCGAGAAACACTGATATTTCCTCCTGAGGTACCCATATCTAACGAAGCTAGAGATCTCATTCAGCGGTTCTGTTGTGAGTCAGATCGTAGGATTGGAGCTAGTGGAGGAATTGAAGAAATAAAGCAGCATGCTTTTTTTAAAGGTGTAGACTGGGATCATATAAGGTAAAAGTGCCAGTTCATTCAGTACTATTACCCTTTTACCACACATGGCCCTTGCGCCATAAAAATTTAACAACCAACCAGCCAACCCTTTTACCACATTTCATGTTCCGTTTTGTAATTACATCTTTGAAAGATTAAGGGTTGTTCAACAAAAACAGCAAAATCTAAGCAAAAAAAATTGTTTACTGAAACACGTATATACTCTTCAAAATATGTCTTCTTCTTTTTCAATAAGCTCTGCTCTTTGTGGTATTAACATTTGAAATTAAGGAGAATATTTGTGTCGCCTCCTGATCATGAATCACTTTTGTGTTCCTGTCATTGTCATTAATGAAATCATGCCATTTATATGAACAGACTGAGCAGCATCTTCAGTATTATTTTTAAGTTCTTTCTTCTGGGAGTTTATTTATAACTGGAAGTGTAGATGTTTACTTTTTACAGTGGGAGATTCCTTTGTTTTCAGACATATGGTGACTTTCCAGATGTGCATCCAGTGGCATAGCCAGAAATTTGAGAAACAGAAGATAATAAAAAATGTGTACTCAGTCTCCACTCAAGGAGGGGTCCAGGCCCGAGGACCCTCTTGGCTACGGCTGTAGCTTGGTGGCTGGTAGGGTTATAGATTGGGGGCTGTCAGGGGAGAAACATTTAAGCTTCCCCTGTGAAAGATTCAACATACAGTATATAATAATAATTGGCACATGCCATATTTTGAGAAAAAAAACTAATGAACAAATTTCAATATCCATTGAAAAGAAAAGCCTGTGAAGCAGCTGATTCAAGATTATATCCATTGATCTATCAATATGGAAATTGGAAGTTTTAAAACTCCTTAGTGTTCTCACAGAAGATTCGCAAATCAACTGTTTGTTGCCTGACTTCCGTGATTAACTGTTGTAGTCATACACCATGTACCTTTCGATTTCCCCGTACTCATTGTGGTTACTCATTTTTGAAATGTGAATTGCATTCAGTGAAGTTTAGAAGGAAAGGAACACAAACATCGAAAAGCAAGTGAAACATTTCAAACTGTGAAACACTATGCAATAGAAAACCAATACATGCAGTAGGTATAGCTATACATAGTTATGGCATGAAAGGAGTATCAACATGTCCTCAATTAAATAACAAAAGAAATTTAAAGATATTTTAATATACCTGTGATATGACATAAGTAATACACTTGTGAATACATGGCACCAATCACTTTTCAAAATTGCATCCTTCTGCCTTCACATAGTCCTTCAGTCTCTGTGGCCACTCATCAATAGCTTTACCCAGGGTCTCCACATGGAAAGTTGCTACTGCCCGCACCAAAGAGCGTTTGAGGCTCTCAATACTGGGGTGTCTCTTTCTGCAAGCCATGTCCTCCAGTGTGGCCCACAACTTGTAACCCAATGGGTTGAAGTCTGGGCTGCTTAAAGGCCAATCAGCTGGAGAAATGAAGTTTGGCAAATTTGCCTGAAGCCACTCCTGGGTTGACTTGGCCTTGTGGGCAGGTGCGGAATCCTGCTGAAAGCTCCACTATCGGTTTTGGAAGAGGATGTGACTCACATTTTTTACCACTGGCTTCAAAACCTTGTCCTGATAGACTTTGGCGGATGTTTTCACTCCTTTCTCATAGAAAGGGAGCCCCGTGGTACCCCTCGTTGGAGACTTCCCACCAAACCATGACAGAAGCAAGGTGACGGCCCCTCATGATCCTTGGAGCTTTCTGCTAAACTTCTTGTGAGGTTGACGCATATACCCTGTCATTTTGGTGGTTGAAAGCCTCTTTAGTAGTGAAAATTTTTTAATCAGAGAAAAGGATCTGTCTGTGGCAATTGTCTGCAAAATGCTGCAGCAGACGTTTTGCTTTTAGCACCCTCTGCTGCTTCAGTTGTGGGGTGAGGAAGTGCCTTGTATGCCGCTGGTAAGCTCTAATCATTAAGTCACTCCGCAGCACGTGTGGCATCGACATGCTTGAAATGTTCAGCTCACGAGCCATCAATGATTGTTTTCTGTTAGGATTTCATCAAATACTGGCTGCCACTGCTTTCACCAGGCAAGCAGTCCTCACGGTACATGGACGACCCTTTCTGGGGCTGTCAGTGATGGTCCCAGTCTCAAGGAACCTTTTTATGGTCCAATAGACAAAAATTCGGCTGATTTTCATCTTCTTCAGCATGTTGAAAATCTCGGGAGTTTATTTTCCAACTTCGTGCAGTGCTATTACAGCAACACGATTCTCATAATTGCCCCTCTCCATGGCAAGTACTTCACAAAACATGTTATTTCCTCTGTGACAGAGCATACAATGATTCACTAGCTGCTTCATGCCTCTTGGCTGGACAGTGACTTTGCACACCGGTTGTGTACCATCTGTCGAACGTTTGTAACAGTATTTATGGTAAGACTGGGTAATGCAAAATATATCGTTATTAGACATGCATAGTACACTGGTGCGCAAAAGTTTTCGAATGTAACGTCGTGCAGAAGTGCTCCACATCGACTCAAATCGTACCATAAGATCCCGAAGATGTAAGAATATGGAACAAGTGAGCAAAACCGTTCAAACAAGGAATCCAAAGAATACAAAGGCATTTTATTAAAAAGGTAGCTTCGAGCACAACTGGACAGAAGACAGAAACGTCCATGTGACAGGCGGCTGCCAAGAAAAATCCAGTCTTTAGTAATGGATATGATCACCCCTGACTGCGTTGCAGGATTTACAACGTCTGTCCATGCTGAGGACGAGGTTGTCAAGGAGCTGTTGAGGCATCGCGGCCCGTTGCTCTTGTAGCGCCAATTGCAGCTGCAGAATCATTGCTGGCGGCTGGTGACGTGCTGCCAAGCGTCTCCCGAGAAGGCCCCACACGTGTTCGATTGGATTTAGGTCCGGGGACCTTGCGGGCCAATCCATGTGCTGAATATCTTCACTCTCCAACAGCTCTGCGACACCCACTGTACGATAAGGTGTAGCAGTGTCGACCATGAAGAGGTACTCAGGACCCACAGCACCTCTAAACAGACGCACGTGAGGCAGGAGAACCTCGGTACAATAGCGGACACCAGTGACTGAACCTCCTTGGAAAATGTGGAGGTCAGAACGGCTACCAAGCATGATACCGCCCCAAACGAGAACTCCGCCACCCCCAAACTGGTCCCTTTTGATGATGTTGGAGGTGTGATTGCGTTTTCCCTGCTCTCTCCAGATGTGTATATGTCCAGAATCGCTCGTCAGACTAAATCGGCTCTCATCCGTAAAGAGAACTCGACCCCATTGCTGATGTGTCCAGTTCTTGTGTTCCTGGCACCACAGAAACCGCCATCTCCATTAAGCAGGTGTTAATGGCACACACCGTACTGGTCGTCGTGCAAATAGACCACCTTTGTGCAGCCTCCAGGCCACGGTAAAACGCGATAACGGACGTCCAGTTGTCTGTTGCATGTGCCTTGCGATATCTCCCGCTGTCTGCTGTATGTCTCTTCTCGCCTGTAGGACAATATACCGGTCATCCGCCGCCTTTGTTACTCGTGGACGACCACTGCTAAACTCTTGGACAGCTGTTCCTGTCGTTTGAAATGCTCTCCAAGCTCTTGAAACGATGCTGTGGGTGATTATGAACTCCTCGGCCACACTAGTCACACTTTGACCTTCTTCCAACTTCCCAATGACGCGACCTCGGGCAAAGTCATCCAGATGTCATCTACTGGATTGCCTGTTGGCCATATCACATGGTGGCAGCAACTCAACGTCGTTTAAACCGATGTACACCGTGCAATAACTTTCATCGAATTGCTGAGCGTGCACCGCCCGTGTGCTTTATACCCTTCCGACACTACCACCCCCTACGTCGTGCTGCATATATGCGCATGCCCTACCGTACCGGACCCTAGTCTATCTCCTGAGTGGTCTTTCGGTCCATTCTGCCTGCTTGTTCCGCTGTTATGCTAATTTCTCCTCTTTGTCCTTAATTTTTGCACACCAGTGTATAATATTTGCAGACACTTGTATCAATAAAAAACATGTTTCTCTGTGGAATAAGCTAAATGTTGTTGAATTTCCGTTAATACAAATTTAAATTCATAGTTCGTTAATTATTCATCATATGAAAATTAATCAACATGTTGTCTTAAGTCTTTCTTGAATGATTTTCGTTTGGAGTTCTGAAAAACATTTTGTCTGAATTTCATTTTAGAACCACCAGAAGCAAACAACACAATATCATGTTATATAGAGGATACTTTTCCGGTTTTAACCAAATCGACTATCAACATTTTTATAATCATAACTTAAAAATATCAATTTTTGTTTTGATCAGTTTTTTAGTCATTTCAGTCTAAAAAAATACATGTACATATATCCTTGAAACAGTATTGCTGTGCTTAAAAATTTTCAATAAGTACTGCTATATTGGGTTAAAATTAATTTACCTAAGTAACTAAAAATTTCCTGGCCTCTCCTGCATTACTAGTAGACTCCCTAGAATTTACCACTAGATATGGCCCTGTGTGCAGCCCTTGTGAGCTATCACTTTTCTTAATGGTTTTGTATTTTTTTGAGGAGAATGGATAGGGAGGGGTATTGCTGTATCCAAATCAAAGACATTAACCTGTTGTCTTTTTTAATTTTTTTAAAGATTTAACAACTCTTGCGAGTTTCTAAGAAGTTGCATGTCTATAATTCGTCTACTCCAGACATTGCGACAGGTACCAGTACCGAAGGCGCTCCAGTCCTCCCTGCAGAAGTCACCCATGCAATCAAGAATATGAAACGGGGAAGAGCTCCAGGAGAAGATGGAATTACTGTAGACATTATACAAGAACCAAATGGAGAAATTGAAACTACACTTGCCCAAGTCTTCACTAGATGTCTCAATGAAGGGAAAATTCCAGAGGATTGAAACAATGTTACAGTGATCCTGCTGCATGAAAAAGATGACATTGAGGAACTGAGGAACCGCAGGCCTATCAGCCTCCTATCAGTGGTTTATAAAATCTTCACTAAGGTTCTGTCACATCGCTTGAAGCAGGGTGAGAAATTAGAAAAATATCCTAGGAGCAAAATGGCTCCCATAGCTGCAATTCTAGGAGCCGTTCCTTGCTGGGCTCCCCCAGTTGGCCCAGCAAGGAACCGGCTCCGGCGGTAGCACATTCCCCACCTTGTTCAACTATGGAACTAGATAAAAAAAAATCGGAAAGCTATCTTCACAAATTCTTAATAAAACTGGCTGAAATTTTTATACACAGGATAAGTAGATAATAGAAGCCCACCCTGAAAATTTCATGTGAATCGGTAAAATACTTTCTTAATTACCCACGGAAATTTTCATTAAGTACCATATTTTTCAGCATATAATCCGCATGACGGCAAAATTCAGTGTGTTAGAAAAAACGTCGGTGTTATAATCCGCAGACAAAATTCATAGTAAAAGTTAAACAAAACAGATATGTAATCCACAACAGAGTTTTACAATATATAGTACAAAAAAGTAATCGCCAATATTTTCACCAACACTTTTTTCCCCATCGCCAAAACGATTTCTTTTTCGCAAATTGCAAAGAATGCGATCGGCAGCGCGACCCCTCCATATTTATAAGGCGTAAGCGTGCAATTTTTTTTTTTTTTAATTGAAGGTTTAACAACCACCGTAAGCAACTCAATGGGCTATAAGCACTCGCCCGTCCCTAATTTAGCTCCACTGGTTCCAAGGAAAGAAAGAGAGCCAGTGCCATAAGACAAAACACAAAATTTTGTTAGTGACCTGTTGTGTGCTTTACGTAGCTCCCGTTACGCAATTTTTGGATGGCTTCAGAAATCCGGAATTTTCATAAATCTGGCACTCGATGATGCCGGATTTTCGAGGTTTTACTGTATAATATACTTTCTTTCCATTTTAAAAACTTATAAAATCGTGAAATTTTTTGGAAATTTAAAAAGTTAGTTACGATAACCCGCAACTTTCAAACGGTTGTGATATGTATTTTTAATTTCTGTGGCAATCGCGCTGTAACTCTAGAGTAATGTTTAAAATTACATCAACAACTGAAACACTGGTTTTCAGATCGTAAATAATTTGTAATGGTGTCGAAGTTCTCCAGTCTTGGAGCTGAAGTGCCAGAGGCATTCTCTTCGAAGTAAAGGAAAATAAACAAGTGGGAGTGGGGTTGGAAATTCGGGAAGTGTGTGTGTGTGGGGGGGGGTGACATCACGGGTCAGAGCGGCACGTCTCAGTGTTTTATGGAATGGAAACCGCACTCCGCTATTCAAGGTCAACGCGCTTTGCTGAAGGCAATGTTTCCTTCTCTTAACTTTTACAAAGCAGCAATCCCTTTCCCAGAGAGGAAATGTCTACACACGTACACACAGACATTTTTGCCAAAGCCAAGGGGAAAGCGGAGATATGTTGATGGAGTGACACTGCATATTATCGTCGAACACGTGGCATACTTAAAGCTTCATTTTGAAGTTAAGGGGGGGAAGAAAGCTCTGTATTATCCGCACCGTCGTATAATCGGCAGTGTCTAGAATTTAAACTTTTAGGAACAGATAATCCGCGGATTATGTGCGGGAAAATACGGCACTTTTATGCACAACAAATTCTTAATAAAAATTTCCATGCCTAGTTTAAAAGTATTTAACCAATTTAGGAGCAGTTTGGAGGGCCTTTCGTATCAATGATTTATGGTGTTTGTAAAAAAATTTACCAGTTACGTGGAAAATTCACATAGATATTTTGTTTTTGTTTTTTTGACAGGCTGTTTAGTTAGAATGGCAGGAAATGCCAAACACCCCATCTCCCATGCTGATACTCCCCCTTAATGGCTGCTCTTCTTGTCCCCCTCTCCTCCCCCCACACTCTACCTCTGAAGCTGATTTCCCACCCATCCCTTTCTTAATTAAGGCTTGCTCCCCTTCCCCACCCCCAGTAGTGCCATCGAAGGTAACAGTAGCACGCACCTGCATTCCTCACGGGACTTTTACGTACACTCCCCTAGTTCAGCACATGCTAGCAGCGAGGTTAAACTTATTTCTCCCTACCCTAATATACTTTTAAAAAACCACACACCACTGGGAACTTTTTAAAAAAGAAACATAAAATACCGCATTTGAAAATTACTACGTACGCATGTTAAAAAATAAAAATAAAACATTTATGCAGTCGCGAATTGGCTCCCAGGTTTAAAATACTGGTTGCAAAACATAAAATTATGGTCGCATTTTGCTCCTGGCGACCGCTAATTTCCCACCCTGGCTTGAAGGCAACACTAGACATGGCTCTACCAAGGGAACAAGCTGGATTCAGGATTGGTTTCAGCACTGTAGATCATATCCATGTACTGAGAGAACTAATTGAAAGAACAAGAAAATATGAACTCCCATTATGCATGGCTTTTATTGATTATGAAAAGGCCTTCGATTTAGTGAAACCAACCATCAGCAGTTACAATGGCTTTGAAATCCTGCAGTATTTAAGATGCATACATTAGCGATATTAATAACATCTATAAAAGTGCAAGTGCAAGGATTCGGATATTTAAGGATACAGCACAAAAAAAAAAAAAAAAAAAAAAAAAAAAAAAAAAATTGGAAAGGGAGTAAGACAAGGTGACACCATATCTCCCAAGCTCTTTAAAGCTACATTGCAAAATGTTTTTCAATCATTCAACTGGGAAAACAAAGGGATAAGGATTAATGGAGATTATTTAGCTCACCTTCGTTTTGCTGATGACGTGGCTATTTTTGCAGCAACCCCTTCAGATCTGCAGAGTATGATCCAAGAACTTGCTGACAAGAGTGAAGAAGTGGGATTAAAAATGAACTTTCAGAAGACAAAAGTGATGTACAATGCTTTTACAAGAAATGAATATTTATCGATTGATGGAGTAAAGCTTGAGACAACCGATACCCACATTTATTTTGGGCAGCAGATATCAAGTGAGGGTCATATTGATGAAGAAATTAATCAGCGTATAAAACTTGGATGGAGAGCGTTTGGAAGAAACGGTGGAATTTTTAAGAGCAGTATGCCATTATGTCTTAAGGAAAGTGTTTAATCAATGCATCCTGCTAGTGCTTACATATGTAGCAGAGACATGGACTTTAACTAAAAAAGACATACAAAGACTGCAGACAACTCAAAGAAGCATGGAGAGATGCATGCTTAGTGTAGCCAAGAAAGATAAGAAGAGTAACTTGTGGTTAAGGAAAAATGACAAGAGTGGATGACATCATTACCAGGGTGGAATCCCTGAAATGGCAATGGGCTGGACATGTTGCCAGAAGAATGGACCACCAATGGACAAGTGAAATTTTAGACTGGATTCCGAGGAAGACCTCATGGAAGATGGATGGATGAAATTCGAAAGCATGCCGGAGTGACATGGAGGAGGCAGGCTCATGACAGACAATTGTGGAAGAAACGTGAGGAGACCTTCATCCAGCAGTGGATTGATAATGGTTGACAATGATGATGATATATGTATTTATAAAACAGAAATATATATATATATATCATCATCATCATCATCATTGTCAACCATTATCAATCCACTGCTGGACGAAGGTCTCCCCAAGTTTCCTCCACAACGGTCTGTCTTGTGCCAGTCTCCTCCATGTCACTCCCGCATATTTACGAATTTCATCCACCCATCTCCCATGTGGTCTTTTTCTGGGTCTTTTCCTGTCCCTTGGAATCCAATCTAAAATTTCGGCTGTCCATCTATGGTCTGTCCTTCTGGCAGTATGTCCAGCCCATTGCCATTTCAGGATTTAACTCTGATCATGATGTCTTCAACTCTCGTCATTTTTCGGATCCCACGAGTTCCTCTTCTTATCTCTCCTGGTTATACCAAGCATGCACCTCTCCATGCTGCTTTGAGTTGTCTGCAGCCTTTGTATGTCTCTTTTAGTTAAGGTCCACGTCTCTGCACCATACGTAAGCACTGGAAGGATGCATTGATCAAACACTTTTCTTTTAAGACATAATGGCATATTGCTCTTGAAAATTATGCTGTTTCTTCCAAAAGCTCTCCAGGCAAGTTTTGTACGCCGATTAATTTCTTCATCAATGTGACCCTCACTTGATATCTGCTGTCCAAGATAAACATACGTATCTGTTATCTCCAGTTTTCTCCATCAATCGATAAATCTTTATTTCTTGTAAAAGCATTGAACATCACTTTTGTCTTCTGAAAGTTCATTTTTAATCCCACTTCTTTACTCTTGTCAGCAAGTTCCTGGATCATACTCTGCAGCTCTGATGGGGTAGTTGCAAAAATGACTACGTCATCAGCAAAAACGAGGTGGGTTAGATAATCTCCATTAATCTTTATCCCTTTGTTTTCCCAGTTCAGTGATTGAAAGACATTTTCCAATGTGGCATTAAAAAACCGGAATATGGTGTCACCTTGTCTCACTCCCTTTCCAATTTTTATGTGTGTTGTATTTTCAAACAGCCGAATCTTTGCACTTGCATTTTCATAAGATGTTATTAATAATATTAATGTATGCATCTTCAATACCGCAGGATTTCAGAGCCGTGGTAACTGCTGATGGTTTCACCAAATCAAAGGCTTTTTCATAATCGATAAAAGCCATGCACAATGGAAGTTCATATTCCCTCGCTCTTTCAATTAGTTCTCTCAGTACGTGGATATGATCTATTGTGCTGTAGCCACTCCTGAATTCAGCTTGTTCTCTCGGTTGAGCCATGTCCAGTGTTACCTTCAAGCGGTGTGAAAGAACTTTAGTGAAGATTTTATAAACCACTGATAGGAGGCTGATAGGTCTGTAGTTCCTGAGATCCTCAATGTCACCTTTTTTATGTAGCAGGATCATTGTAGCATTGTTCCAATCCTCAGAATCTTCCCTTCATTAAGGCATCGAGTGAAAATTTGGGCGAGTACTGTTTCAATTTCTCCACTTGCTTCTTGTATGATGTCTATAGTAATTCCATCTTCTCCTGGAGCTTTCCCCCGCTTCATGTTCTTGATTGCATGAGCAACTTCTGCTGGGAGGACTGGAAGAACTCTGGTACCTTTCATGATGTCTGGAGTACATGTATCATCTCTTTCATATAATTTGGAGTAGAAATCTTTCACTCTTGTCAAAATTTCGCCTCTATTTCTTGTTATAGAACCATCTTCTTTTCTCAGAGCCATAATCTGTTTTCTTCCCTTACTGAGATGTCCCTTTGCTATCTTTAGGCTTTGGTTGTTTTCAATTGCTTTCCTCACTAGCTCACAGTTGAATTTCCTTACGTCTTCAGTGATACTTTTCGTGCTGTCTTGCATAGCTCAATATATTCCACTTTGGAAGTCACATCTTCTTTAGTTGTCCTCATCTCTCTTCTTTTTTGCATCAACATTTTGGTTTTTCCTGATAATTTGTTTACATGCAACTTGTTCTTAGACCCAGCTAATTTTGTTGCTGTTTCCATAAGAGCTTTGGTTACTTTTCTGTTAACTTCCGAAATATCCACTTCTTCCGATGTTAGGCCTTCTAAAGCAGAGAATCTGTTCTTCAGTTCCAACTTGAAAGTATTATGGTGTTTTTAAGGTTGGTTATGTCAATACATTTTGTTTGTCTTATGAGCTTGCCACGTTCCAGTTTAGTGTTGAGGTGCATCTTACATCTCACCAATCTATGGTCACTACCTGTGTTGAACTTGTTCAGCACACTGCAGTCTTCGATGACGAATTTTTTGTTACACATAATAAAATCAATTTCACTTGTCGTCCCAATTGGATGTCTCCATGTCCATTTCCTGTGTGGCTTTTTCTTGAAAAAGGAATTCAAGATGAAAAATCCTTCTGCCTCTGCAAACTCAACGAGTATTTCCACGCTGGTTTCTGTTGCCGTGACCGGGTTTACCTACTGAAGTTTCATTCTGTTGCCGGTGCCCTATTTTTGCATTGAAATCTCCCATAATTATCTTCAAGTGCTGCTTACCTTTATTATTTAGATGACGAATTTCCTCATAAAATTCTTCAATTTCTTCTTCAGGATGACTTGTGGTGGGTGCATAAGTTTGAATAATCTGAGCCTGGTATCTTCTCGATAGTTGGATAACGAGTCGTGCAGCTCTGTCAGAGGAACTTTCAACTTCTACCACTTTATCCTTCAGTTTCTTGTTTATTATAAATCCAACACCACTAGTTCTGCCAGTATCTGTCCCACGATAATAGAAGAGATGTCCACTTTTCAGTTCAATGAGATCTTCTCCTTTTCTCCTTACCTCACTTAGCCCGACGATGTCCCACTTGATCCTTTGTAGTTCCTCTTCCAATTCAAGAAGCCTTGAATCAGAAGATAGGGAGCGTCCGTTGTAGGTAGCCAAGGTCAGCATCAAATGGCAGCCTAGTCCGGTCCTCCGGGGATTGTTAGCACCTCTGCCTTCATGTCGCAGTGGCCGCTGCCTTGGCCAGGTACATTCCAGCTGCCGGAGACTGAGGGCCAAGATTTAAGTTGTAGAGTCATTTTGGAGGTGTTTGGCCATAACTCACCACGCTGGCCAAGCGGGTTGGTGAGTGTGGGATAGCATTTCCTCTGATCCCGATGGTATAGTTATACCGCTATTTGCGGTCGTCAGAGCCCCTTTAGTGGGAACAGGATGCACCACGAGAAGGCGGGGTTGACATTTGTCAAGGAGAGGCTGTGATGTTACGCATCACCTGACCTTACATCCCTATATATATATATATATATATATATACTGAAGAGCAAAACTGAAAACTAAGGAAAAACTTTAGAATTTAAAACGAAAGTTGCAAAATAACCTGAAGATCAAAACGCGCAACGCAGCAGTTTTGAAAATTCAGAATTCACATTCTATTAAGAAGAGACCTAAGCAAAAAAATACATATATATTTTTGACTCATACCAAGTACAACATAGAAAAGGTTATGTATCTACCGGTGTGAGTAAAAGGAGAAAAGATAAAAAATAAAATAAAACAACTGAATGTAGAAGGTGTCGAGAATATATATATTTTGTATATTATATACACACACACACATGCAATTCCAGATATTCGTGTGAGACAAAGGGTAACCCATTTTTTCGTCATTCTCTGGCACCTCTTGGGCATTCGTGGCCCATGTGCAGTGGACAAAAATTTTTGATGTGCCCACAGCACATTGTCGCAGGTAGGGTCTAGCAAGAAGAGGCTGCCTCCTTCTTCTCTTGGTCTTCGTTATGTTTACACGTTTCTTTGCCTGGCATCTTTTCATTCGTTTTTTTTTTTTTTTTTTTAAAGTTTTATGCTATTTTTGATTACTTTTTGGAATTAATAATGGCATCCAAGCATAGTGTAAATGTATTGTTGAGTGTGCCTAAGAGCAAGAAGGCTGTGATGAGCCTTAGTGATAAAGTACATGTGTCAGATAAACTTTCTTCTGGAATATCTGTAGCATTCATCACCATGAATTTGGTGCGAATGAATCCAACCTCTGGTTGATTCACCATAAGGAAGAAGATATACGTAGAGCTATGTGTCAATTGACACCACAGAGTGCAAAAATTTACATCTGTGGTTTGTGATGAGGCAATAGGAAAACATCTAAGTTTGTAGATTTATGAGATGGCAAGTGATTAGAGAATAAGGTATTGTGGTACCACTACTATTTAAAGCCAGTCTGATATACAAACTTGTCACAAATAGCCAAAAGAACATGAAGGCTGTCTTCGCTAGTATGGGCTGGCTTGCTCGCTTCAAGAACTAATACAGCATGAAAAACATTAAATTTTCCTGTGAGGCAGGTTCAGCTGATGCAGAAGCTGCTGAAGTATTTAAAAAATATATCTGCTTCATACATGCGTACATACATATCACTAAGCTGTTCTCTTAGATTCAGATGTTAATTCCGCAAAGAAAGACAATCTGCCAGTTAAATGTTTAACTGATTATTTACTTACTGTTGCTGTATTGGACATCTCCATTTACAGTAATCTTGGCACACAGCTCAAGCTTCATTGACATCCATGACATGACACACAGCTCAAGCTTCATTGACATCCATGACATGTCACACAGCTCAAGCTTCATTGACATCCATGACACGTCACACAGCTCAAGCTTCATTGACATCCATGACACGTCACACAGCTCAAGCTTCATTGACATCCATGACACGTCACACAGCTCAAGCTTCATTGACATCCATGACACGTCACACAGCTCAAGCTTCATTGACATCCATGACACGTCACACAGCTCAAGCTTCATTGACATCCATGACACGTCACACAGTTCAAGCTTCATTGACATCCATGACAGGTCACACATTGACATCCATGACACATCACACAGCTCAAGCTTCATTGACATCCATGATACGTCACACACAAGACCTTTTGTACTTCATACTCGTAATCTTTTTCTCATGAAGACATTCCTGAATCTAGTCAAACCCCCCCCCCCCCCATGATTTTCTTGGCCTTCCTCTACCTTTCTTTCCTGCCACTTGGGCTGAAATTTTTTCTTTGTAAGCATCTCATCACTCATTCTTTCAACATGGCCAAACCACCAAAAAATAATAGTCTCCACGTTGCTAACAACATGTTTCTTCACATTATACAACTGCAACACATCTTCATTCTTCACATGATCAGAGAGTATCTTGCCACAAACCTTCCCATAAGTAACTCATTTCTCCAGCACACAAATGACTCCTATGTTTCTTCTGTAGCACCCAGGTTTCACTGCCATACATCAGAGTAGGAACAATTACATTTTCATACAAAGCCATGCAGGACTGTCTTGAGAACCCATCATTCCTGTGAAAACCTCCCAGAGAGCAGCCATGACTTTCAATGAAAAATTCACTCTCCTACTAATTTCACCATATAATTTGTGCTCTCTGTCAAACATGCTTCTTAAATACACAAACTCATTCACCTGGTCAATCACTGTGCCATTTATTGGACTTTATACCTGCTTCAGCTCATTGTGGAAGAAAGGCTGCCTCCCTGAGCAGGTGTTTAATGCCAATGAAACAGTTGTTCTACAGGCAGACAGGAAAGTGTACGTACAAGTTCCAAACTGTTGCTAAAATGCCTAGCTTTAAGGCATGGGATCATTTCACCCTGCTTTTTGTGTAAATGTTGGAGCTGACTTTTGAAATGCAAACCTTACATACTGTGTACTATTGCAAAGAAAACAGAGTATAAATACATTTATAAAATGTACAGTATAATAAATAAGCTGCTTTTATACAAGAAGGATACATGCAGACCTGCCAGGTTTTGCGATTTACCTGTAAAATTTACGGAAATGTGACTTGTTTTACAGGCAAGTTGTTATTTTTACGGATTAAGCGTTTTACCCAGATTTTTTTCTCCTGATAATTTTGTGCCCCCAGCATTAGAATTTCTTTTATTTAACTTAATCCATTTAAAATAAAGCATGGATGTAAGTTAGGAATAAACTTCTCTTCAGCTACATGTGCTTATGTGGGGAAACTTTGTCCATAGTTTTCCCACTTGGTCATTTCAAACACTAAAGCTTGTAGTGTGCATAAACTGAACTGTCCCAGCTTTGGGCTTGTCTATCTCTCGCTATTTTTACCCCCTCCCTCTTTTCAGATAATGAATTGTTCGTCCCCCAAGTTGCAACTTCTTAGTAGGCCGGCGCTAGGTGTCCGGCGTTGAAGCACTGGTCTTAATTACCCCAGTTCGAAACGCTATCTCAGAATGTTGTTATTGTAAAAAAATTTTAACGGATTTTATTTTATTGATGCACAAGTTTATGTCATTTTATTTCGCGAGTGTTTTCCACGTCATTAGTGACGGTGCAGATGGCCAGTTGTTTATCAAAATGTAAACAGTAATATTGTGTATCTAAATCATATTGTGTTGTGTGATTGTGGCTAATGGTTTTTTTGGTTTTCAGGTCCAGAAGTATGGAGTGTCAAGTAGAGAAGAATGAACATTTCCGACATCTGCTCCCCTACGAGTTTAACGAGGGATCCACAGCCGCCGAGGCCACTCGACAAATTTGTGCTGTGTATGGGGAGGATGCTTGCTATTGCTCCGTAGACAGCCCGCAAATGGTTTGAGCGGTTCCGAGGTGGCACTTTTGACCTCGACGGTTCTCCACGCTCAAGTCGTCCATCTCACTTTGACGAGGATCATTTGAACCATCTCATCCACTTGGATTCACGTCAAACCACACGTGAATTGGCCACTGAGATGGACTGTGATCCGGCCACAGTGGGGCGACACGTGGAACGTATGGGAAAGGTCCAGAGATTGGGATATTGGGTGTCTCGCACTCTCACTGAGGACGACAAGAATCAGCGTGTTGCCATATGTGGTTCCTTGCTCACCCGTTATCGCGAATGTTCTCAGCAACACAAACCCTTTCTGTCACGTATTGTTACTGGAGATGAAAAGTGGTGCCTGTCTGTGAATTTCAGCTGTCGGAGGGTATGGTTAAGCCCAAAGAAGATGCCCACACCACGTCCAAAGCATGACCTTCATCCTGCGAAGATCATGTTGTGTGTCTGGTGGGACATGGAAGTCATTAATCACTGGGAAATGCTGCCGAGGAATTGGACCATGAACGCTGCACTCTATTGTGAGCAGCTCCGCCGTGTGGGGGTGTAGTTCAGCAGAAACAGCCACATCAGCACCATGGTGTCTTTCTCCAACATGATAATGCACACCCTCACAGTGCAAACATGATCAAACTGGCCATTCAGGACATGAAATGGGAGATCCTTCCCCATCTGGCTTATTCCCCAGATGTCTCCCCCTTCAGACTGATCTCTGTCGAATGCACTTCGTGGTAGAACGTGTAACAATGATGTTAATCTCCAGAATTTCCTTGACGATTTCTTTGTAGCAAAACCTGCCTGTTTTTTCAAGAATAGCATTGCAGACCTATCCAGATGTTACAACGCCATCGATGGGGGTGAATACATAGTTGATTTATTACGTTTTTCTTCTGATGTAATACGTTCCTGTAGTACAGTGAAAAAAACGGCATGAACTTATGCATCAATCCAATAAATCTGCTGAATTTCTGAGCCCAAATCGATACTCCAATATAAAGAAATGTTGGTATGTTGTTTAGGAAGCGTAGTGGACCAAACCTATTGAAAATGGTTGCCAGCACTCATGAGGACAATGAACAAATCTCGTGAGGACATGCACAAGATTTGTTCATTAGAATTTTCGCTCCACAACTTCCGTAAAAATTGGCCGATTTGGATGGAATTCCTAAATATAAAATGCCGCTTGCATGTTAGCTTTTTATTTTAAAAATTATCACGCAAAAATGGTGATCTGCAGTAAAACAAAGTTTAAAATTTAATACGTGATTTGTGCAACATATCAGCTTTTAAGCGATGTGTTCATTACATTTAATCAATATGCTAGGTAAGTAATTTAATCGAAGATGTCGATTAAATTTTTCATCAAATGTATCGATGAATTTTTTTTTTTACAGAATTCAGTTTCTGAAAGTTGGCAGTTATGTACGTGATTGAAATGATGACTTTATGATGGTCAGTAGCAAAAGTGTAGAGTGAATGGAGTCCTGTAGGAATCTAACCTGCTTTTCCCCATAGCAATTATGGTTCTGTATTCGTGGATTTTCGTATCCATGTGGTTTCCAAAGAACCTGACCCTGTGAATTGCGAGGATTGAATGTATATGTGCATGTGTGTGTATAGTGGAACCTTGGTTGTACATTTTTCTAGGGGATGGCTTTAAAACGCTTACAAACGTAAATAAAACAATAGCATATAAATGAAATCTCTCAAAATGTTAAGTACTACTGTAAGATTTTGAATGCCTCCAAAAAGAAAAAAAAAGGGGGGGGGGGAGGAATTCGTATTTTTAGATTATGCTAATTTATAACGTAAAAGACATACATACATATGTGATTAGTTCATTCATTAGCCTATCTATTTTGACTTTTGTGTTATGATTTTTTTATTTTATTTCATTTCTACATCTAGGTTAAGAAATTCTGTACAATTTCCTATTTTCAGAGTATGAAAAAAAAAAAAAAAAAACTCTTTGAACCACTAAGTAGTAAATAAAATCCAAATACATTTTTTTTAATATTCAGTGTCCTCTGTTACACATTCTTTACTTATAAGCATCACTCTTTTCAAAGCAGTTTGTCCACTAGCTGAGTTAGTGCTAGTGACAAGTAAAATACTCACTAATCTTTGTTTGTTTCAAATTTCTTGAATTCAGAGAAAATGGAGAACTGTGAATGTCATTTAGTAAATCTTTTAGTTGCATCATCTGCTACATGGCTGCAAAAAAGAAAAACAAAAAAAAAACAGTCTCAGTTCTCTCGAAAGTTGTGACATGCTAGGATACATATAAAAAAATGAAAGAACCTTGTATTTTTGATATTCGAAATTTTATGTATAATCACAAAAAGTGTATAAATGAATGGTATATAACCAACTTAAAAAAAGTGATAGAAACTACAATGAAAATTGGGACTGTTGCAGAATTATGTATAAAAGTGAAAATTGTATAACCAAGGTTCTACTGTATGTATGGTTGGTGCGAATGAAATGTCGAGCAAAGGACTAGCACACGTGGATGGCGAGAACAGAAGAGTAGGACAACTTACCTAGGCAAAATAATCCCCCTCGGCATCGACACATAGTTGCCATCTGTCCAGCAAGGTCATGATGCCGGAACAGAAAAAGTCTTGTGGCTGGTACCTGAAGAAGTCATCAATTGCACATTGAACCTCGTCTGTCGTGAACTGTTTCCCAGACAAGAAGTGATCCAGGTGATGAAACAGATGATAGTCTGTTGGAGACAAGTCCGGGATTTAGGCAGGATGAGGCTGTGTTGCATAGCCCAAGGCACTTTGTGTCAGCATCGTTCGTTGTGCGACATGAGGGCGGGCATTGTTCTGGAGTAGAAGAACACCGTGTCTATTGACCAAAGCTGGTTGTTTCTGCAGTGATGGTTTAGCCTCTTGCCAAGAAACTCCGATGAATTATCCTGGCTGTGGACCACCAGACAAGGAGCAATATTTTCTTGGTGTCTAGGGGTGGCTTAGGATGTCGTCCAGCAGGCTGTGCCTTACTTGACCATTGTGCAGATCGTTTCTGATTATCATAAAGGACCCACTTCTCGTCGCAGGTGACGATTCGATGCAGTAGAGGTTCCTGTTTATTCCTGGCAAGCAGCGACGTGCCGACTTCCAAACGCCTAGTCTTGTTGGCAGTTGTCAACTCATGTGGAAGCCACATGTCCAGCTTTTTTACCTTATCCAGCGCAGCCAGACGACCGTCATGTGGTGTACATCTACCTCTGACGCTATCTCACGGCACGTTTTTCGGGGGTCCGCTTCAACCACACGTAACAGAACATCGTCAGAAAAAGCAACAGATCGGTGACTACGTGTTTTGTTTTGCAAGTCCGTATCTCCGCTTCACTTCGAAACTTCACAAACCATCGCCGAATGGTTCATTCATTGGCTGTATTCTCACCAAACGCTTTGTTAACATTTTGAGCAGCAGTTTTTGCAGAATGGCCCAGTTTAAATTCATACAGGAAGATGACTCTCAAATCTGGTGTCTTCATGTTTCCTTTACAAGCCATGTTACGTCCAAACAGTCCATGCCTGAACCTTGTTTTTCGCACACGTGCTAGCTATTTGTTATAGTAACTCTGTGACATAATACCCACAACACTTGTGGGTCGTTCCATTCCGCTGTGGTGGGGGCCTGTCTTCACTGCTCGTTCGCACCAGACATTTCGTTCACACCAACCCAATATTTATTTTTTTATGTTACTTACAGTTTGAGGACCATTAAATGTATGTAATGTGGGAATTTAGTATGCTCTAATTTCATTTTGAAAATTCTGTGGTGGAAGATCAGCTCATTAAGCTGTTCTTCCACCACAGAATTAATAGTAATTTGCATCCATTGATTCATTCATCTTCACTTTTGTACTGCACTTGTATACAACAAAGGTGCCAAAAACAACTGTGTAGCATATCTTGCATAAATGACTGAGCTGAAGCCATATATAAACTACTGCTGCTTCATGCAGTGTCAGACTGTGACCAGAAGTGCCGGCATGAATTCTGTAGTAACATCAGTGAACAAATTAAGCTGGAAGAAAACTTTCTCATGTGAGTTGTCTTTAGTGATGAGGACACACTTCACATCAATAGGAAGGTTACAAGCATATGGAAAACAGAAAATTTACATTATGAAGTGCAACTGAAACACAACAGTCCCAAAGTGAATGTGTATTGTGCCATGAGTAAGATTATTTATAAAAAAATGGTCTCTGGTATCATTTCCTTAGACATGCTGCTGTAGTTGTGCCTGAGCTAAAGTAGGATGCTCATTTGCATGCCCCAGGTATAACCTTTTCACCAAGGTAGAGTACCACGTCACATCCTGTTTAGCAGTGAGGGATTATCTGGATGTGAAGTTCCCCAGTGTTTGAATGGGTCGAGAAGCGACGATTAGGTGGCCTCCAAGATTCCCAAATTTGACATCACCTGGTTTTTTGTTATGAGGTTACATTAAGGATAAAATGTATCGACCTCCTCCACCAACCACCATTAAAGAACTAAAAGAAAGGATTGTAACAACTACTGTAAATGAAGACATGTATGAAAAGTGTATGGAATGAAATTGGTTATGGGTAAGACATTTGTCAAACGTGGCAGCCACACAGAACATTTGTAAAATTGTGACTTGTAAAAAAAATTCGGGCTTGTACCTATACAGTATCATTTGTTTTATGCTAATTGCCACCTTTATTCCTAAATTATGTTTCTTTTAATCAGTCATAAATTGGGCTTTACATTATATGCAAAGTGACTGAAAAATCATATTCCTTTTGTAAGTTGTAATGGCCTTGAAATGAATTCAGTTTAGCATATGAAAAGACTGTCTTAACAAATGTCTTTGATGGAACATTGTTGTAGCATTATGAGCATACTGGATAACACAGACATTTTATACTTTGATTCACCCTAAGAAGATACTGAAAGGAAAGGTACAAGAGCCTACGCACTCACTGAGCCTCCAGGGATGGCCAAAAGTTATGTTCATGCGCGTCACTCCCCACTGTGTCTTGCTATTTGCAGCTGTCAATCACTTTCCCCATCAACTCATTGGCACCGTCACTCACATTCTCTCCGGTTTAATTGTTGCTGATGAGGGCGTTTTAAGGGGCCAATTTTTTTCTCAATAATGCCTCAAATTCGTTGATATTATATCGTATGATGTTTAGCAACAGTCTGAGCCTACCTTTTAAATTTCGCCCGAATATGTTAAAAACTTCCCGAGTTAATTTTTTTCCCCGTCTTTTAAACTTTTATCGGCAATTGTTTCGATGCCGCTCTTATGGTTACTATTTTTTTTTTTTATTAGAAGGAATCAAAGTGGGAGAATTATGGGAAAGGCGGATACCTTAATTCCCTTCATATAACACTCAGTAATTTGCGGACATATGAAAATGCTGCGCTCGTTGACGCCATCGTTTCGATCACAAAATAAAAAGATAAGACAATAATTACAGAAATGGCTGAAAGGCGCAGTGAAACAATGAACTGCATTTCACTTGTAGATTTTAAAATATTATAAAATACAAGCTACTGTTTCCTTCCAATTGAAAAATCAAAGAATACGAGACAAAAATACCAGTAAATGAGAACAGCAACGTGAAAGTCGGAAAAAGAATGAGTGAGTTACTGAAATGACATGCACAACCCCTGCTTGGACAAACTGTTTCGGCACAAAAGTAGCTCCTGTCTCCAAACCCTCTACCCCAACCCCCTGCCTTCAAACATTTCTTCGAAACACAGCCGCCTCCACATAACACCAGCTTGATTGGTAAGGAGCGATTGTCACCTCCCTGTTGCAGCAGCCCCTTCAAGGCATTCTTTCTCCTGCCCAGCAGCCCAGGAAGAATATGTGGTGATGTAGGAGGGGGGGGGGGGGGGTTAGCCTTGTCTCCCAAACACTGCATATCTACCCATGCGTGGGTTGGTCTAATTTTAAAACTTAATTTCAGAAAATAGATCATTTTTATTAGATTTATGTCTAAAATAATAAATGTACTTCTGAGTAAACAGCTAAGGCAATATAAAGTATGATTCGGGCAATAAATGCGTTGATTTTTACGGAAAATGTTGGGAACTACTTTTAGTTGCGGAGATAGGTTTCACGTACCTTTCGCTTCAGTGTCTTTTTGGGGTGAATCGAAGTATATTTACTACAAGAGACAAATATTTCTAGTTGTAGTATTTATTACCCAGTTATTATGAATTTGACTTCAATTCAAACAATCATATCCCCCTTCCATGTGAAATTAATTTTAAAGCACATGTTCTAGAAATAAATGAGTGTTAATATTTTATTTTTGCATTCATATATTATGCACAGGGAGAGACCTGCTGCCATTCAGGTAGAAGTCAAGAGCATTGATGATACCTCCAATTTTGATGAATTTCCTGATGTGGACTTAAAAATACGTAAGCTATGTCTGCTTCCTAATATTTGTATTATATTGTTTTTGTATCTTATTGCTTTACCATTTTGTAAGAAATTATTATCTAATAAGAATGATCTATCATGATGGTCAGCCTGAGAATGAGCATTATGTTTAGTCTTAAGTGCAAATGCAGGCTGATAATCATTCAGTGGGATCCTTTCCAATCCCTTTTAATTGAAAAATCAGTATCATTTGATTTTATGTGCATGTATGCTGTTACATGTCTTTTAAAATGTACTTATTGTATTGTGGAAGTTTTCTAAACAATGGAAACATTTACTGTTTGTGGGGAACTTCTTATTAATATGCTGTAGGCCCACTTTAGCTTTCAGAAGCAGTTTGACTTGGAATAGACTTATACAAGTCATGCACACATACATACATATCAGTAAGCTGTTCCCTGGTATTCAGAGGTGAGTCACAGAAAGAACTTACTGTTGCTGTATCAAAGGTCTCCATTTACGGCAATCTTAGCACACAGCTTGAGCTTCATTCACATCCATCACACACCACACACACAAGACTTTTTTACTTCATACTCATTATCTTTTTCTCATGCAGACATTCTGGAATCAGGTGCTTCCATGATTTCTGTGACCTTCCTCTAACTTTCTTTTCTGCCACTTGGGCTAAACAAATTCTCTTAGTAAGTTAGTAAGCATATCATCACTCATTCTTTCAACATGGCCAAACCACCTAAGAATATTAGTCTCCACCTTGCTAACAATATTTTGCTTTACATTACCCATTTTCACCCTCTCACAGTTCACACAAAAAATGTGTTGACTAATTAAACAAGGCAAAATGGAAATTGCTAATATAACAGATGCATTTTAGTGGTTGAGTCCAAAGAGGCATTTTGTTTGGACTGAGTTAGCCTTATTATATTAATGATCATCATGTACCCCTGCACGGGGATAACTGGTTTTCCAGTTTTTTGGGGAGCGGCGCCCTCACGGCCCGAGCTGACCTTGTGACGGATCATTTTGTCATTTCGTCTTGTACGATTACATCCCCGAAGGGACAGCTGTTCATCCAGCTACTGGGGGATGGCTTCCCCACGGCCCGAGCCGACATGTAGTATATGTGATGAATTTCACATTTTATATGTTTTCTGTTTTTTCACTTGACACGCTCCCGCCTCAGTTGTAGGTTGCTGAGGTTGTGATTATGCGCCAGCTCAGGATTTTAGTTTCTCTTTTTCTTTTCTGTCATCTCCATTTTATGTTCCCTTCTTTGGTTTTCCGAGCTGGTTAGCTAGACCTGCCTGCACGTTTGCCGTGTGCGGTGACCCGTAAGGTGGAAAAGGGGATGCTGGAGGCTGAGGTTTCTGGAGGCCTGGGTGTTGTTGTCGCCAGTTGCCAAACCTCCTCTTTGCCCCCTGCTTCACCCTAAACGGGCGGCTAGGAACTAACCCACTCCTAGTCAATGAGGTCTGTGGCCGAGTGGAGCCCAGACCTCTAACGGCTTGTCGTTTCGCACGACAAGGTGAGTCTGGGGATAGGGTGGGCATGCCAAAGGGGTGTTCCCCAGGCATGGGAAAGTCTGGGTGCACGCCGAGCGCATGTCTGCCCTATCAACTTGCTATATCCGCTTCCTATCCCTAGAGCCGTGTCCTGCGTCCACTTGGGCTTGCGGACCTCCGGTTCTCCCTTGTTGGGCTCGATTGTGGGTGGGGAAGTCGGTGGATGAATCCTTTATTTCTTTCATGGCTCTTAATGAAATTTCCCATGAACCCAAAACTAAAAGAGGTATGGAGGAAGGTTCAGGTCCTTCTGCCAAAAAATTTGTCGCTCATGTTTCCAATGCTAGATTCTTTTTTGTGCACTCATTGGACCCTTCAAAGCCTTTGAGTGCCAAAAGTCCATTTTGGATTCATAAAGCACTTCAATCAATCGCAAGCTCTCCTAAGAGTGTCAAGAAGCTCCAGTCTGGAGATCTTCTTGTTGAGATGTCTACTGTGGCCTACAGTTCCACACTTATCAACACCAGCATGTTGCTCGAGATTCCTGTCAAAATAACACCACACGGTTACCTAAATTCATCTCGAGGTGTTGTCTCCTCTCGGGATCTTATTGAATGTACCGAGGAAGAACTTCTCGAAGAACTGAGGAGCCAACATGTTACGGGTGTGCGGCGTATTTCTTTCAGGAGGAATGGGCAGTTTGTCCCCTCCTGGAACATCATCTTGACATTCAGCAGCCCTTCCCTGCCTACATCCATCAAGGCAGGGTATCTCCACCTCAAGGTACGACCGTACATTCCTAACCCGTTGAGATGTTTTAGGTGCCAGTCGTACGGCCACTCTCAGCAGTCATGTAGGAGTACTCCTAGGTGTGGACGCTGTGGTGCCACAGAGCATCTTCTTTCAGAATGTGTGGCCGAGGCTGAGTTTTGTGTGAACTGCAAGGGTTCACACCCAGCATCAGCCAAAGATTGTCCCAAGTGGAAGGAGGAGAAGGAAATCCGAAGGCTCAAAACGGTGGAAAATATTTCCTATCCTGAGGCCAGAAGAAGAGTGGTTCCTGTTACATCTGATCGGCGATCATACGCTTCAGTGGTGGTTGCCATTCAGACCGACATTCAGATCCCCCTAAATGTCCATTCAATGTAGAAGAAATCATCGCAGCCGGACTGGAGGCACTCCAGTCGCGAGCTAGGGGTCTGAAAGCGGCACCCGCCACTTCACCGAGGCAGACTCACTCCAACACCAGCAAGGGAACTCAGGCCACTTCTTCTGGCAAAAACACCAACACCAAGGTCAAGGATAAGATGAGCATTTCTTCTTCTTCAAAGTCTCAGCCAAACAATCAATGGCGAGCAAATCCCGCTAAGACACTTGGGACAAAGCATTCACCAATCTTGGCCCCTGGTCACCCCCCCCCAAATCTGGGGGAACGCTCATCAGAGGAAATGGAGGCTGACCAAGTTTAACCATTTCCTTTTTCATTTCATTTTTACCAATGGGTTCAATAATTCAGTGGAACTGCCGAGGTTTTCGCACCAGTTTTGATGACGTGAAACATCTGCTTTATTTGTACTTTCCGGTGTGCCTTTGTCTCCAGGAGACAAAGCTTAAACCATCGGACCTGCTTTCAGTTCGAGGCTACAGTGCATTTCGGACAGATAACTTGTCTGGAAATATAGCCTGTGGGGGTGTTGCTATTCTCGTCCCTCACAGGGTTCCGGTATCTTCCGTCGCGGTTTCCACAACTGTGCAGGCCGTGGCGGTTCGTATTTCTATGCCTGTGCCTCTTACTTTTGCAGTGTCTATCTGCCACCCGATGAGGATGTTAGCGTCTCTGTTCTGGAGAGCTTGATTGATCACCTGCCTTCACCCTTCCTTCTTTTGGGTGACTGTAATACTCATCATCCTTTGTGGGGTAGTGTCAGCGCCAGCGCTAGAGGTCGTCGCATAGAGTCTCTTCTGTGCTCGGCCTCTGTGTGCCTTTTAAACACCGGTGCTGACACTTACTACCATGAGCCGACAAGATCCTTCAGTGCGATCGATTTGACCTTGGGTTCACCATCGATTATTGCTGCCTGGTCGTGGACGGTGTGTAAGGATCTCCACGGGAGCGACCTATTCCCAATCGTTCTCTGGCACCATGCAAACGTGCCATCTTCTGCCTCCCGCCCACCTTGATGGAGGATGGATCGTGCCAGATAGGAGGTCTTCACATCGTCCGCGGTGATATCTTCTGAAATGCTGACCCAAGAGTCAATCGACGCAGCTGTACTTGAAGTCACAACTTGTATTCTTCAGGCAGCTGATCTTTCAATTCCTAAGACATCTATGAAGCTCCCCAGAATTCCGAAACCTTGGTGGAACCCTGAATGCACAGCGGCTAGGAAAGCTCAACACAAGGCCTGGTCTACTTTTCGGCGTTATCCAACTGATGCTAATCTCGTTGCTTTTAAACGAGCTAAATCCTATGCTCGGTTGGTGCGTCGATGTAGCAAGAGGGAGTCTTGGATCCAGTATGTGTCATCTCTCACTTCACTTGCCAGTTCGAAAAGTGTGTGGGACAGGATTCGTAGGATCCGGGGTAACTACAGCTCTCACCAGATTGCCATTCTCGAGAGTAACTGCTGCACATATGCTGAAGTCGGGGAGATTGCAGATTGTTTGGGGGAGGTATTTGCCTCGGTTTCGAGTGATCTGGCGTATCCGTCCTCCTTTCATAGGATTCAATCCACCGCGGAACGCCAGAAAATCTCTTTTGCACCGTATACCGACACTGGTTATAACTCCCCTTCAGCATGTGTGAACTTCGGGTGGCTCTGCATCGGTCCAGGGCTACTTCTGTCGGTCCCGATGACATCCACTACGACATGCTCCCTCATCTCTCGCAGTCGTCTCTCAAGAACCTTTTAATCTTATACAATCGCATCTGGTTAGAGCACAGTTTCCCGGAGTCTTGGCGAAAGGCTTTTGTTCTACCTTTTCCGAAGCCTGGCAAGGATCCTAAGTCTCCCTCTAGTTATCGCCCAATTGCTCTCACTAGCTGTCTGTGCAAAGTTCTCGAACGCATGGTTAACTCACGATTAATTCATTTTTTAGAACATCATCAATTACTTTCACTATCACAAAGTGGTTTTCGGCGTCATCGTTCACCTCACGATCATCTCTTGCACCTTGAGACATCTGTGCGCGAGGCGTTTGTGCGTAGGCAGCACCTGGTTTCTGTATTCTTTGACAACGAGAAAGCATATGATCGTGCGTGGCGGCACGGGATTATCCGTGACCTCCACGCATGCGGATTGCGAGGAAATCTTCCGACATTTATTGTAAATTTTCTTCGCAATCGGGTGTTCCAGGTGCGCCTGGGTACGACGCTATCTGCAACATTCCATCAAGAACAAGGTGTTCCTCAAGGTTGCATTTTATCTGTCACATTGTTCATCCTGCGCATTAATTGTCTCCTCACAAATCTTCCTCCTGCGGTTTCGGCTACTGTGTATGTCGATGACTTGCACATCTTCTGCTCGTCATCGAGCATGCGTTTCATTGAAAGGCAGTTGCAGTCTGCAATTAATCAGATTTTTAAAGCGGCGAATAGCAATGGTTTCGTTCTTTCTCCTGACAAGACAGCGTGTGTTCATTTCTGCCGGAAGCGTGGCCTCCATCCTGACCCCGAGCTGTATTTAGACCGTGCAGCCATTCCAGTTTTGCCGGAGACCAAGTTCCTTGGACTGACTGTCGACCGTGTGCTTACGTTCCGTGTGCACGTTCGGCGGCTCAAGATTTCCTGTCTGCGTGCTCTTTCTATTCTAAAAATCCTTTCGAGAGTTTCGTGGGGTGCAGACAGGATCTCTTTGTTTCGCATTTACCACTCCTTAATTCGGTCGAAACTGGATTATAGCTGTATCGTGTATGGCTCGGCTCATCCTTCCGTTCTCTGACCTTTAGACGCTGTTCATCATCAGGCGCTGCGTCTTTGTACGGGAGCATTTCAAACATCTCCGATTCCCAGCCTTTACGCTGATGCGAACGAACTATTGCTTGAATTACGCCGTCTGCAGCTGTCTGTTCACTTTTACTTAAAACTTCGGTCTCTTCCAGACCATCCTTTGTATGGTGCAGTTTTCCATCCTCAGCATGCTCGTTTATTTGAGAACCGGCCCTCGTGCATTCCAATCTTCGGTCTTCGTATTGCGGCCATAGCACGTGATGCAGGGCTCGACTTGTCACTTGTTGCAGCGACCAGGGGCTTTGAGGATCCTCCATGGCACCCACTTGGTGTCATGGTTGATACCACCTTTACGTCTTTCGACAAATCCTCAACCCCTGCGTCAGTGTACCAGCAGCTCTTCGCTGAGCACTGTGCCCTCAAAACTGAATACACTCCCATTTTCACTGATGGCTCCAAGATGCATGGAGTCGTTGGATCCGCAGCTGTCTGTGTTGATGACGTGTCAGTAGCGCGGATCCCAGCTGAGGCCACAGTGTTTTTGGCGGAGATGCATGCTGTGTATCTTGCACTTCTTCATGTTCAGTCGAGTTCTCATCATAGTGCTATGGTCTGTACGGATTCCTTAAGTGTCCTGCAGTCTTTGTCATCGCTGGACTATTGTAATCATCCTTTTCTTTTGAACATACGAAGGCTTCTTCGTTCCTTGCTCGAGGCCGGAGTCCAGATTCAATTCTTCTGGATTCCTGGGCATGTTGGAATCTCGGGTAACGAGTGTGCTGATGCGGCCACTAGATCTGCTTCCTCTTTGGTCGTCACACCCTTGCCAGTCTTTCATCGCGATTTTCTATTTCTTGTTCGTGATCATATCAAACGAACGTGGCAGGGTCTGTGGGACCAACAGGTGGAAAATAAACTGCATCGTATAAAACATATTCTCGAAATCTGGAACTCCTCATCTCGTCGGAATCGCAGGGAGGAAGTGGTGCTTGCGCGTCTCCGCATTGGCCATTGTCGTTTCACTCACCGCTTTTTGCTGTGTGGCGACACTGCACCGATGTGTGAGACGTGCAATTACCGACTCACGGTCATTCATCTTTTGTGTAGCTGTGTTCGTTTTCGTGGTGTACGTTTTCACTATTTTCATTCTCATTTGTTGACCGAGGACGCCGCTACTCTGCAGTGGGTCCTGGATGACCACTGCGATACTGTCGCTGTGTTTTCCTTTTAAAAAGAAATTGACTTTTTTAAACGCATTTAGATTATAGCTCTTCCATCATCCTCATTTTTCAGTTTTAATGAATCAGCCAAATTTTAAACATTGTATCATGTTTTTAATGCTGTTTGTTTCATTGCCTTTTAGCCCTTCCATCACTCTCATTTTTCACTTTTACTTAATCAGCCAGATTTTAAGTTTTCTACCATATTTTTAATACTGTTTGTCTGTCCTGTGTCTTGTCTTGTCTTGTGTTTGGCACTCTTTGGCCAGGCATGGCCCTTGCGCCATAAAAAACTAACCAACCAACCAACCAACCAATCATCATGTACATCATTCAGACCTGAGCGAGACCTTATGAAAGATAGATGACTTTTGGGAATTTCAACTCAATGGTGGCCATAAAAATTTAAGGGTTGAATTTTTTATAATTATGGTAGTTTTGCTGTACTTTTTGTTTTTCTGTCAGGGTTCACTCAGCCTCTGGAATCCTGGAAAAGTCCTGGAATTTTGTTTTCCTTTTTCCAGGCCTAGGAAGTCTGTTTTTTTTTTTTTTTTTTTTTTTTTCATATTTTTGTGAAAGGTTCTGGAACAGTAGTTGAATTTCTTATTGTGGAAAAAAGAATTGTTTGAAATGTTTGCATTGATTGCACCACTTTGTTCTAACTCCCTGCGGTGTCTGCTCACAGTGACATCACTTCCTTCCATAGAATGTGGAGACATGATGCCATCTCTATCATCTCTTCAGTGCCATAATTCCAGTTACCTGGGTTTGTGGCATAGCAGTCATGCACTGTTGGAGTCACAACAGTGTGTGGAAGTCTTCTTGTGAGCCCAAGATAACCCTTTCTTCTAGCATGCACGTTCTTGACTGAAGGAGATTGATATCTGGCCTTCATGCTGCCAGTGGGTGTGGGAATAGATGTCTACAGAATGGGGAATCTTCTGTGACATTGGAAAAAATATTTTGTATTACACAGTCAAGTCACATTATTGTGATCACCAGCTAATATCCAGAGTAACTGCCGTGTACAGCGTGGACAGCAGCTAGACGGGCTGGGAGTGACTCAATAAGGTGCTGGAAGGTGTTCACAGGTATGTGAAACCATGCTGACTGCAGTGCATCTGACAGCTGCTGGACAGTGTGTGCTGGAGGATCTGTAGAGCAAACAACACAATCGAGGTGATCCCGCAGATGCTCAATTGGGTTTTCTGTGGAATTAGGGAGCCAGAGAAGTGCTTTGAAGTCTTCATCGTGCTCTTCAACCACTCTCGGACATTTCTAGCTGTGTGACACGTTACATTGTCGTGCTGGAAGATCCCATCCGTCCCAGGGAAGACAATCAGCATGTATGGGTGTATGTGGTCTGCAAGGATGGGTTCCTAACAAATTCAGTCCATAGTGCCTTCCACAGCTATGAGTGTACCCAGAGAATGTCACGAAAACATTCCCCAAACCATAACGCTGCCCCCACCAGCTTGTGTTATTTCAGCAATGGTTGAAGAGTGTTTGTTCTCCAATGTTTCTCGCCTTATAGGCCAATGTTCATCTGTTCAGTGAAGCAGAAAATGTGACTCATTGAAGAAGGCAATCCTTTGCCAATCAGCGGAGTTCCAATTCTGATACTGCCGTACAAATGTAAGTTTTTTTCTGCCGGTGCATCTTCATTAGCCTAGGTGCAGTGACCATCCTTCTGCATTGGAGCCCCATACACAGCAGAGTTTGCTGAACTGTCGTTTTAGACACACTTCTGGTAGCCCCCTGGTTCATTCGGCCAGTGAGTTGCTCCACTGTAGCATGTTGATTGGCCCTCGCGCACCTTCAAAGCTGACGTTCACCTCTCACATCAATGGCACGTGGTGCTCTGCAGTTTCCACATCGCTTATTTGTAATGGTGCCATTTCTCCAATCACAATACACTTTAACCACAGCAGCACGTGAACAGTTCACAAACAGTGCTGTTTCAGAAATACTGCCACTCTTGTCCCGAAAGCTGATATTCATCCCTTTTTGCAAATCTGATAAATCACTCCTTTTATCCATGACAGCATCGAGTGATATATTTTCAGAATGCCTACAGCACACCTTATATACCCTCGAAGCCAGCTCACGACACGTACCTTCTTTCATTGGCTACACGTTGTTGATGTCAAAAGTAGGAGGTGGTCACAATAATGTGACTCGACTGTGTATTATTGTTGTGTTAAGTTCTAGATTGCATCATATAAGTTTTATACAGAACAGCTTTTTTATGTGGCGAAATTTTGCCACTTCATTGAACATGTAACACACTGAAGAACATTGTAACAACGGAACCCATAGGATTTAATAAGAATTCTAAATGCATATTAAATTTAACGCCAATTTGCCAAACATAAAATAAAGCACTCTGATTCTAACAAAAGTTTTAGCTCCTGGAATTTTTTGATGAACTTCTGGTAAACACCTGGAAAAGTCCTTAAATTTATTTTCTGTAAATGTGTGCAATCCCTGTACATGGGAGTATCACTTTTTAAAACTGCCTTGTTTAGAGAGAGAGCTTAGAAATATTTATGTGAAAGGGATGCTCTGAAAGCTTGCACCTGAAGCAAAAGCCAGGAGAGCTACATTTGCTGAAACATTTGCACTATTAGGAAAAAGGAAATTTTTTCACGTATTCTTCATGAGCAATAAAACATGGTTTCACCATTGTGACCTCTTGAAGAAGTATTGAAACACAGAATATTCACATGTGGATTCACCAGAAATTTGAAGTTCAACTTTCGGCTTCAGAAATGATGCTTGTTTTGTAATATGGTTTGTGTTGTTCTAGCACCTGAAAACTTGTAATCCAGTTGAAAAATCTTTTCAAAAATGAAACAGTCAAACAGAACAACAACAACAAAGACCTCAGCAAGATCAAATCAGGTGTGCCCCCCCCCCCAATAGAAATTCCGTAATGTTTGTACCAACAAGTAGCGCCGCAGTGGCAAACTCCTGCAGTCTCAACCAGGGGTGTCTTGAAACTTTGTGCTCCCATAGAAAAATGTTGTGAGGCAATGATCTCCCAAAAGTTCAAAGAAATAACAAAGATTTTTGTCTATCTCTCCTGAAAAAGTGGCAAGATGAGCCTTAAAATTATGAAATTCTCACATTTGTGCTCTCCCAACCCACACACCCATTTTTCCTTCCTAGAATTTTTTGTACTTTGGCATGTTTGGTCTCAATAAAAATCAGTTGACCAACTGATCACTTAACTCCTTTTTAAAAAAGTTGTGTTAGCATGCTGGGAGGGCTACATGGTTTGCACACATTCCTCTTATTTCCAGAGTACCATTAATCACTCTTCCTTGTTTTCATTTTGCAACTTCACCATACAAAAATACATAGCTACAAACAGTTCAGTTTGTATGAGAGTGAGTTAATAACTATCCACAATGTATTTATGAAGTGTACTGCAACAATAATTGAGAATTACAAGGGCCCCCTTTCTTTTGAGTGCTCTTAATCTAGCATTTTATGTGCTTTATGCCATCAAAATAAACATACATGAGATTCTTCCGCGAATTCGCGGAATTCCGCTTTTTTCGGCATCATTTTGGTCATTCTCGAGGTCATTGCAAAAATGAAGAGAAATTTTTCAGGATTTTTTAGGGGGGGGGGGTCGTCGTTCTATAGAAAAATAAAAAAAAAGCAGAATTCCGCGATTCCGCTTTTTTGTGGAGTAAAAGAACTAAGCGCTTTCTAGCTGAAAGCGTTGCTTTTGGAGCAGACGCGGGGGCAAGAAGAAATGTTGGAGGGTGGAGTCAGGAGCTCAATTCGTTTTATGCTGTCAACAATGGATGGGTTGTCAGTCTCTTGATCATCGCAGCGCAAAGGGTGGAAGCTCCGCCTACTTCGTGCGTTAGGGAAACTCCCGCAGCCCTTTCCGTGTCTTGCGGGAAATCGCCACTCTGCATTCTATCAGGGCCAAACTATCTGCTTGATTCTATCCGTGACGTCATCGCCAGAAACTCTCTCTTGTAATTTGCAAATGTACCCGAATGCGTTCCCGCTTTTCTGAGATCGTTCGAGAATCGAAGCTCTCGTGAATCCTCTTCCTACGGAGGATGCCAAAAAATACGGAATCTCCGTAATTATTACGGATTTCCCCGGGATTACGGGTGACTAAAAAAAAAATTATGGATATTCAGATTTTCGCTGTTATTAAGAAAGTTTTACTGATTTTGTAAGTAATCGACGTAAAAGCCTCTGAACAAAGTTCGTAACACAGCCCTTTGTCTTTTTTTTTTTTTTTCTCAGGTGGTGGAATTTGTTTTGCTTGTTTCAAAGTGTGAACAAAAAAAAAAAAAAAAAATGCCCGTCGTGCTTCTTTCGCCGTGGCCCAGGATTACGTCGACCTGAAGCGTCTAAATAAAGTTCGTGACGCAGCTTTCTTTTCTTAAATTCGTTCTACTGCCCCCCCGAAGAGAAGGAATTTGTTTTACTTGTTTGAAAGCTAACTGGAAAGGAAGAATGGCGCCACGCCGCGGGATTATGTAGGCCTGGTGGTCTTCTTTTGCCGTGATCCGGAATTACGTTAGTTCGGATGTGCTTCTTTTGCCGTGATCCGGAATTACGTTGGTTCGGACGTGCTTTTGCTGTTGCCCGGAATTGCGTCTGCTCGATGCCTCTGAACCATGTTCGTGACGAACCTTTTTTTTTTTTTTTTCTAAGGAGGAGGAATGTGTTCTGCTTGTTTGAAAACTTAGTGGAAAGAAAGCACGGCGCCCGGCTAGGATAACGTCGGCCCGAAGCCGCTGAACAAAGTTCGTGACGCAACTGTGTTTCTTTCCTTTTTTTTTTTTTTTTTTCTAAGGAAGAATGTGTTTTGCATGTTTGAAAGCTAAGTGGGGGGGGGGGGGGAGGCACGGCTTTGGGCCAGTATTACGTCGGGCCGAAGCCTCTAAAAAGTTCGTGACGCAGCTTTCCGTTTTTTTTTTTTGTTTTTTTTTCCATTCTTTCTCTCTAAGAAGGAATTTGTTTTCCTTGTTTGAAAGCTAAGTGGAAAGAATGTGTCATGAGAGGCTCAAAAACAGGGTTAAAAACAAGAATTCGGCAGAGAAAATCTCCCCACTTGCTTTGACGTTGATGGAGATTCATGTCACCATATTCACAATGCAAGCAAAAAATTTTGCAAGCCATTTTATAAGGTTACATTGAGAAATACTTTATTGACTTCTTCAATGACTAAAAACTAAGCTGTGGATATATGTTTCTAATTCTTGCAAGTTTCTAATTGCTTGACTAAATTCACAAACTTTCCTAGACAAATACTTTTCACCTCAGGATTTAGCTAGTAAAGATTCACATGTAAGTTTTAAATCTGATTTTTTAAAATATTTCATTTTATTTTGTTCTTAAATCCCTACTTGTCTATTGTGAATATAATAATGTGCTTCACTTTAATATTTACTTACATAATTTACAGAAAATAATTCCATATGGCTAGCGTACTCTTAAATATTGTATATATGCTGTATTTGAATTTGCTCACCGCGCGTTCGCGTGTCCCAATTTTCCACCCAGTTAAAAAGTTCAGCTTTTTTTGTCATCGGCCGGTCTCATGTATGAATAAAGAAAACGAAAAAAACCAAAAAAAACTTTTTGCTGAGAAGCAAATCAGGCATGCATGCACTGCTTCCTTCATTTCTTGGTCTGTGAAAAATTGATAACCTCTTGAAGCATTTTTGAGTGGACCAAACAGTTGAAGTCCGAAGATACAAGATCTGGACTATACAGAGGATACGGTAATACGTCAGGATTAGTTTGAACCGTATGGGTAGCACTACAGGGACAGGCATTATCTTGCAGCAACAAAAGGCATTCTGGCATTTGCTTTGAATTCCAAGCTTCGGTTTGTCACATAGTACCTCACTGTAATGATCACTGCTCAGTGTTGAGCTGTTTACCTGGTAATGTTCTAGTATTGGCCATAAAAATTACTGAGCAGCACTTGGTTTTAATCTCTCTCTCTCTTTGTTTTTTTATCTGGTGATCCTGAGTGTTACCATTCCAAATACTGATTGTACCTCTGTAGCTCATAATTGTGGAGGATCCATATTGCATCAACTGTAATAATTTCTTTCAAAAAGATGTGACCATCATTACCATTGTGGTCCAAAAGACATTGATGTTCAAGTGATTGCATTTGTGCACTTTTGTGGGAAATTTTTGGACCCATTTTGCCCAGACTTTACAAAAGTTAAGTCTATTTTGGGTGATTTCATAGGCAGAGCAATGACCAATTTGTGTGTGATTTGCCACTATATCAAATAGTTACTCATCTTTTTGACAGAACCATGGCATGGACTTCTTCAACATTTTTATCAACACTGAATGTGGGCAGGCGTGCAGTCCTTCTTCATGCATTACACTTGTGTGGCCATTTCTGAACTTAGAATTACATTCATATAGGCTTTTCACTGTGGCATTAACAGTGTTCCCGTACTATGCTGAAAGCCTTTGATAAATTTCAGCCCACAAAAAATAGAATTCTGCTCACTTATCATTTGGTGCATGTGAAGAGCAGTGTCCATGTCTACAACATGCACTGTCCAGTCAAGGTCATACCTCCACCATGATTATGGCCAAAACACATCAACAGCCGGTACAGTCAACCAAAAAGAAATTTGGACTGCATTGTAGATAATTATTAACCTGCCCATGTAGGACTTTGTGTAGAGAAGAATGTAAGGAACTGAGACACACCCTTCAGTTTAATTTAATTTTTAATATAATCAAAAGAGCAAATTTATATCAACTCTCATTATATATGGTTCTTATTAATTATGGAAAGACTTGATTCTGTGAAATCATCAGAAGTTATAATGTCTTTGAAGTCCTGAGGTATTGAAAAGAAATACCTTAATAATATTAATAACATCTAGAAAAATGCAAAGGTTCGACTGTCTGAGGACACAGCATGTGTAAAAATTGGAAAGGAGTGAGATAAGGAGACAACATATTTCCTGAATATGTGTAAATTTGGAAAGGAGTGAGATAAGTGTGTGATTATGTGTAAAATTGGAAAGGAGTGAGATAAGGTGACACCATATCTCCTGAGTTGTACATTGCCACATTGCAGAATGTTTTTTTATGATTGAACTTGTAACAGAAGAGAATAAATCAGGCAGGTACACATGCATGCCCCAGAAAACTTGAAAATTACATTGTTCTGGAACGGTAATCGAACCCGTAGCTCCTGTTTTATATTCAGATTGTTACCATTACACCACTCAGAATGAAGAACCTCCAAGCAACTGAGGATGTGCTTCCAGACTCGGACAAAATGCTCCGCCACGTGCAAATCGAAGCATATATATATATGCTTCGACGGGATGTAAGGTCAGGTGATGCGTAACATCACAGCCTCTCCTTGACAAATGTCAACCCCGCCTTCTCGTGGTGCATCCTGTTCCCACTAAAGGGGCTCTGACGACCGCCAATAGCGGTATAACTATACCATCGGGATCAGAGGAAATGCTATCCCACACTCACCAACCCGCTTGGCCAGCGTGGTGAGTTATGGCCAAACACCTCCAAAATGACTCTACAACCTAAATCTTGGCCCTCAGTCTCCGGCAGCTGGAATGTACCTGGCCAAGGCAGCGGCCAGTGCGACATGAAGGCAGAGGGTGCTAAGAATCCCCGGAGGACCGGACTAGGCTGCCATTTGATGCTGACCTTGGCTACCTATAACGGACGCTCCCTGTCTTCTGATTCAAGGCTTCTTGAATTGGAAGAGGAACTACAAAGGATCAAGTGGGGCATCGTCGGGCTAAGTGAGGTAAGGAGAAAAGGAGAAGATCTCATTGAACTGAAAAGTGGACATCTCTTCTATTATCGTGGGACAGATACTGGCAGAACTAGTGGTGTTGGATTTATAATAAACAAGAAACTGAAGGATAAAGTGGTAGAAGTTGAAAGTTCCTCTGACAGAGCTGCACGACTCGTTATCCAACTATCGAGAAGATACCAGGCTCAGATTATTCAAACTTATGCACCCACCACAAGTCATCCTGAAGAAGAAATTGAAGAATTTTATGAGGAAATTCGTCATCTAAATAATAAAGGTAAGCAGCACTTAAAGATAATTATGGGAGATTTCAATGCAAAAGTAGGGCAACGGCAACAGAATGAAACTTCAGTAGGTAAATTCGGTCATGGCAACAGAAACCAGCGGGGAAATACTCTCGTTGAGTTTGCAGAGGCAGAAGGATTTTTCATCTTGAACTCCTTTTTCAAGAAAAAGCCACACAGGAAATGGACATGGAGACATCCAATTGGGACGACAAGTGAAATTGATTATATTATGTGTAACAAAAAATTCGTCATCGAAGACTGCAGTGTGCTGAACAAGTTCAACACAGGTAATGACCATAGATTGGTGAGATGTAAGATGCACCTCAACACTAAACTTGAACGTGGCAAGCTCATAAGACAAACAAAATGTATTGACATAACCAACCTTAAAAAACACCATAATACTTTCAAGTTGGAACTGAAGAACAGATTCTCTGCTTTAGAAGGCCTAACATCGGAAGAAGTGGATATTTCAGAAGTTAACAGAAAAGTAACCAAAGCTCTAATGGAAACAGCAACAAAATTAGCTGGGTCTAAGAACAAGTTGCATGTGAACAAACTATCAGGTAAAACCAAAATGTTGATGCAAAAAAGAAGAGAGATGAGGACAACTAAAGAAGATGTGACTTCCAAAGTGGAATATATAGAGCTATGCAAGACAACACGAAAAAGTATCACTGAAGATGTAAGGAAATTCAACTGTGAGCTAGTGAGGAAAGCAATTGAAAACAACCAAAGCCTTAAGATAGCAAAGGGACATCTCAGTAAGGGAAGAAAACAGATTATGGCTCTGAGAAAAGAAGATGGTTCTATAACAAGAAATAGAGGCGAAATTTTGACAAGAGTGAAAGATTTCTACTCCAAATTATATGAAAGAGATGATACATGTACTCCAGACATCATGAAAGGTACCAGAGTTCTTCCAGTCCTCCCAGCAGAAGTTGCTCATGCAATCAAGAACATGAAGCGAGGGAAAGCTCCAGGAGAAGATGGAATTACTATAGACATCATACAAGAAGCAAGTGGAGAAATTGAAACAGTACTCGCCCAAATTTTCACTCGATGCCTTAATGAAGGGAAGATTCCTGAGGATTGGAACAATGCTACAATGATCCTGCTACATAAAAAAGGTGACATTGAGGATCTCAGGAACTACAGACCTATCAGCCTCCTATCAGTGGTTTATAAAATCTTCACTAAAGTTCTTTCACACCGCTTGAAGGTAACACTGGACATGGCTCAACCGAGAGAACAAGCTGGATTCAGGAGTGGCTACAGCACAATAGATCATATCCACGTACTGAGAGAACTAATTGAAAGAGCGAGGGAATATGAACTTCCATTGTGCATGGCTTTTATCGATTATGAAAAAGCCTTTGATTCGGTGAAACCATCAGCAGTTACCACGGCTCTGAAATCCTGCGGTATTGAAGATGCATACATTAATATTATTAATAACATCTATGAAAATGCAAGTGCAAAGATTCGGCTGTTTGAAAATACAACACACATAAAAATTGGAAAGGGAGTGAGACAAGGTGACACCATATCTCCGAAGCTCTTTAATGCCTCATTGGAAAATGTCTTTCAATCACTGAACTGGGAAAACAAGGGGATAAAGATTAATGGAGATTATCTAACCCACCTTCGTTTTGCTGATGACGTAGTCATTTTTGCAACTACCCCATCAGAGCTGCAGAGTATGATCCAGGAACTTGCTGACAAGAGTAAAGAAGTGGGATTAAAAATGAACTTTCAGAAGACAAAAGTGATGTTCAATGCTTTTACAAGAAATGAAGATTTATCGATTGATGGAGAAAAACTGGAGATAACAGATACGCATGTTTATCTTGGACAGCAGATATCAAGTGAGGGTCACATTGATGAAGAAATTAATCGGCGTACAAAACTTGCCTGGAGAGCTTTTGGAAGAAACAGCATAATTTTCAAGAGCAATATGCCATTATGTCTTAAAAGAAAAGTGTTTGATCAATGCATCCTTCCAGTGCTTACGTATGGTGCAGAGACGTGGACCTTAACTAAAAGAGACATACAAAGGCTGCAGACAACTCAAAGCAGCATGGAGAGGTGCATGCTTGGTATAACCAGGAGAGATAAGAAGAGGAACTCGTGGATCCGAAAAATGACAAGAGTGGAAGACATCATGATCAGAGTTAAATCCCTGAAATGGCAATGGGCTGGACATACTGCCAGAAGGACAGACCATAGATGGACAGCCGAAATTTTAGATTGGATTCCAAGGGACAGGAAAAGACCCAGAAAAAGACCACATGGGAGATGGGTGGATGAAATTCGTAAGTATGCGGGAGTGACATGGAGGAGACTGGCACAAGACAGACCGTTGTGGAGGAAACTTGGGGAGACCTTCGTCCAGCAGTGGATTGATAATGGTTGACAATGATGATGATGATGATATGCTTCGATATAATCCATCATCTTAGCTCGTGTGCTGCTAAGATGAAGGATCATGTATAAGGATTGCCATCTGCTCATGTGCTGCTAAGATGAAGTATCATATATGCTTCGATTTGTGCATGGCAGAGCATTTTATCTGAGTCTTGAATGGTAGCACACCTGAACATAAATTGAGAGCTGCGGGTTTGATTCCCATTCCTGGACGATGTAATTTTCAAGTTTTCTGAGGCATGCATGTATAGCTGCGTGATTGATTTGACTTCCATCTGCCTGCACATTTATTTGATTAAGGTGGTTCCACCTATAAAATCTCTGCCTTATGTTTCCAATGGTAAAACTTCTTTACATATTTTCTTCGCAATTAATGTATTCCCAAGGACGAAAATTTCCACAACGATAAAACTAACTTTAAGTTATAGCATGGGATACTTAATACCTGATGAAACATAACCATAATTAAGCAATCTAACATTTGTTTGTCTACTGACATCATCATTATAGTTATGTTTTGGCAAATATTAAGCTAAAGAGGTTTGAAATATCAAAAAAATCGATTTTTTTTTTTTTTTTTTTTTTTTTTTAATATTTTGATAGTGCTGTCTTTTAAGAACATCTTTCCGTTTGAATTTTAGAAAACTTCATAAAAGGTGATGTGGCGCGCAGCCAGCCGAATGCAGGTAGTCGTGCCGCCAGTGCTACCTCCCTTACCTGGGTAGAATCAGGGCTTGAAAAATATCTGAAAAGTTACATGCCCAGCTGGGCATGTGCAGAAAATATTTACTTGCCCAGAAGTAAAATCTACATGCCCAGAAAAATTTATCTTTTAAGATAACAAAACAGAAGCCTCATTTTTTAAAGTGTCTGTATTCAAAATGCACAAAAGCATATATCTCAAGTTTTAAGAAATGTAATCAATGGCATTTGAAAAATTTAGTGATGATGCCATGTTCACGAATTTTTAATATATGTCCTGTGTTTTTTAAAAAAAATTAAATAATCATTGTTAACTGTACGGCAGTTTAAGTAGTGTTTAACATCAATTTTGAATGTAAAAATTATTTACCTTTTTCTCTTGTACAAACAAAAGTAATTTTGCATCATAAAATCCCAAGAATTGTTGTTTAGAAACAAAAGCAAATCTTATGTTTTCAACTACTGTTGTGTGCACTTAGTTATTAAACTATATTATTATCACCTGACACCCTGCATTGCTTGAAAAAATTACTGGTGGTATCAGCAATTTTAGGATGGATTTTGCAAACAGTGCACAACGTAATAGTCTTGTCATTTGACTTTAGCCAATTAAATGTTTTTTATCCAAGATTCTTCAACTGTGCTACAGCTTTTTTTCTTTCTTTTTTTTTTTTTTTTTTTTTTGCACGCTTCATCATAGTCTGCTTGCATAAGTTTCAGATTTGCCAACGATGTTGGTTCCAATTCTGAAATTACGTCACTCAACAGTGTGGAAGACGAATTTGTAACTACCACTGACAGATCGGGAATTTCACATAATTGCTTACTATGAGATATACTCTCATTGCTGGATTTAATTTTCCAAAAAACAAGTATATCCATTACTAAACAACTTATATCCACAGCTAACATGAACCGCAACTAACACGAATACTGTTTCTCTCAGATAAACTAAGTTATCGGCGTTGGTAATTTTTGCTCTTCTCCCGGTTAAGTGGAACGCATTGCGCAGGCTCATTCTTAAACGAAACTTAGCTTTTGTTTCAGTAGTTCCGCTGTCAGTTCATGTGTGTTGGCGCGCATGAGGGCGGAAGCTTCCACTTTACCCTCCCTCACTTGACCAAATTATGTCAGAGACGTAACCCCACCCGGAGCTGTGCAATAAATATTCTGTTATCACTCCCTCCCCATAAGGCACAGCTTTTTTGCCCATCAGTCTGCGTCCTCCCTATTTCATGGCAGTTTATGCGTTTTGTCACTAAACACTGGAGACTAGCTTCATCCGATGCATGCATCCCGTCGTTAACTGTAAACAACTTCAAAAACTATGCATGGCCCCAATTTCTGGACGTAGAGCATAATATAATTAAAGAAACGCTATTCTCCTGGCCTTGGCACTTATTCCGTAACAATAATACAACTGCAGTTAAATGAAAAACAGACGATGACCGTCTTTTTTTCTAGAGCAGAAAATTCTCCATTCTAAACTTCTTTTATTTTTTTCTCTTTAAATCTAGTTGCCCGACCGGGCAACTAGATTTCATTTTTACTTGCCCAGGCCAATAATTTACATGTCCCAGGCATCTCAGGCATGGTGTTTTTGAAGCCCTGAGATTAGAATGGTCCTGTAGGCTTTCAACCAAAGTGCTGGAATTTTATAGTGCAGGAAATTTTTAACGCGTAAGTAGGACATTTTCTAACATAAATATTGTACCTAATATTTGAACACGATTTTCTCGAAATTACATGTGTTGGTGATTTTAGCACGATATCTCAAAAACTGCTGCAGATATCAACTTGAAATTTATACCGGAGTTGTAAAACATGATGACACATTAATTATGCCTGACATCTGATTGAATAAAAATGTTTTCACCATTTCATAATAATAGATAACTCGCATTTTCCCACATTTTTTGTTATCTGGATGCCATTTTTTGCATTTTGTTTTCATTTTAAATTTTTCAGGTATAATCAATAGAGGGAAGCCTAAGAAAAAAAAATATCCTTGGGATTTCCCGAAATCTTCATCTATTCGACTGTAATCATGGTAAAATCTGATTTTAGTTTGCCCTCATTATGTTGGAGCACCAATATTATTCCCCTGGGAATAAATATCGCGACATTTTCTTATTTTATCATTTTATACTAAATATACCTACACAGACGAAATGTTTTATATTTATTCGCGGCCTTGCTATATAAACAATTAAACACTTGTCACTTTTTGAAATGTCAAGCCTTCCTAGTCCCCTTAAGTCATCATCATCACTGTCAACCATTATCGATCCACTGCTGGACGAAGGTCTCCCCAAGTTTCCTCCACAACGGTCTGTCTTGTGCCAGTCTCCTCCATGTCACTCCTGCCAACTTTTGAATTTCATCCACCCATCGCCGTATCCCATGTTATATCATAAAGTTAGTTTTACCGATGTGCAAATTTTCATCCTTGGGAATACATTAATTGCAAAAAATATGTAAAGAAGTTTTACCACGAAAACCTAAGGCAGAGATTTTAGGTGGAACCACCTTAACAAGGGGATAAATATTGATATTATTTAACCCATCTTTGTTTTGCTGTTGACAGCCATTTTTGCAAGCTGCAGAGTATGATCAGTAACCTGCTGAAAAGAATAAAGATGTGAGTTGAAACATGTACTCAAGAATTAACTCAGGTTAATGTATTGCGGTAATTCAAAATTATTCATTTGATTTCAGAAGAGCATAATTCCATATGTATCAATTGTGTATGGCCTGGACATACACTAAGTGAAAGAGGAAATCTCCGAGTTTTAGTAGGTCACCATGAGAGGGCTCCACTGTCACTGTGGGGCTGCCTCATTGGCATTGTGCTGTTCACCATTTCCTCAACAAAGTGCTCCCTTACCATTGGATTGGTTGCAGTGGACCCCATGAGTTGGTGCTCTCCAGCTGGCCACCTAGGTCATGGGAACTTACACCATGCAACTTCTTCTTTTTGGGAATATATTAAGGATACTGTGTACATGTCACTGTTGCCTACAACCTTGGATGAGCTCAAAATACGCATTATTACTGCAGTGGAGTCAGTGACAACTGACATGCTGGAGTGAGTATGGGAGGAAATCTCTGCGTAACTAAGGGAAGTTGCACAGAGGAACTTATAAGACGAGAAACAAAACTTGGACAGTTTTTCTTTTGGTTGATGATCATTACTCACTCTGTATTTATAAACTTCCAAATTGTAGTAATTTTAAATTGGATGAATCATTTTGAGTTATCCTGTACTTAATTCTATTTTAACTTGAAGAACTTTCATTATTCTTCACATTCTTCATCATCTGATACAGTTTCTATACATTGAAAACAGGCCTTGATGAACATCTGGAGGCTAGTAAAAACAAAAAGAACTCAAAAGATCTGAAGAATAATTGAAAAATATGGGATTAAAGATGAGCTCACAGAAAACAAAATTGGTGTACTACACATTTATAAGAACTGAAGATTTAGAGATTGTGTAATGAGACAAATTTAGAAATAACTGGTGCTTACATCTGCCTTGGATAACAAATATCAAATTAGGGCTACAATAAAGAAGAAATTAATAGGCATATAAAACATGGATGAAGCGCGTTTTGAAGAATAAATGAAATTTGCACGATTATTTCTTAAAAGAAAAGTCTTTAATCAGTGCATCTTTCCAGTTTTCACTTAGGACCACCACCAAAAAAAAAAAAAAAAAAAAAAAGCATACAGAGGTTTCAGACAACTCAAAGAAGCATGGAGAGATGTATGCTTGGTGTAAGTAAGATTAGAAAATGAACTCATTGATCAAGAAAATGATGGAAGTGGATGACATCATGATCAAAGTAAAGATGGTCATGTGGCAATGGGCTGGACATATTGCTAGAACTGACCATTGTTCGGCCGCCCCAGTGGCACAGTGGTCTAAGCGATGGCCTCTGATCTTTCGTCCGAAAGGGGTCCAGGTTCGAATCCCAGTGAGGCATGGATGTTGTGTTTGTCTTATGGCACTGGCTCTCTCCCTTCTGTGGAACCAGTGACCCTAAATTAAGGACGGGCAACTGCTTATAGCCCACTGAGTTTCTCACGGTGGTCGCTAAACCTCCAAAAACAACAATAACCATTGTTGGACAGCCGAAATACTAGATTAGATACCAAGCGATGGGAAAACACCTAAAAGAACACCATGTGTGGATGAAATTCAAAAACGTTAAACTGTGACATGAAAGAGAATTGCTCTAGACAAAGAGTTGTGGAAGAGACTTAAGCAGGGTTCACCCTAGGACTAAACAAGAAAGTTGACACCGAATTTTCGGGTGTAATAAGCACGTCTTTTGAATCCGTTCTGACGCAAATTAAATTTATCAAAGCTATTCAAAGTCAATGGAACCGGTATGGAAAACAATAGATCTGACCAAAGAAAGAAGATTTTCAGTCGGGTTTTTAATCCCTCAGATATTGCTGTAAACGGAATCGTGAGCTTACAAACTCTTAGAAACAGAAATATCAACAAAAATAAGATGTGACTTTACGTCCCCTGGTGGGAAAACCATGCATTATTTCAGGAAGAAAGTATTCTCAAAAGGTTTATCCATATAAGCGGTATCGGTCGAAGAAAAAAAATTAGTCGAGTTTTCAGGAGCCCAGATTTTGCAACAAATACTTCAGAAGCAGAAATTAACACATATGACCCCTGGTGGCTAAACCATTCTTTACCAAACATTAGAAATTATGTTAAAAATATTTCCCATCAGGTCTTGTATGCGATACAGGAAGAATTTTTCAAATCAGAGCTTTAGGAGCATAAATAACGCAGAAAACATAATTTACCTTTGTGCCCCCTAGAGGAAAGTCTATGATTTACTTGAAAATTTTGAATTTATAGGAAAAACATTTCGCATCGGAAACACTGTCCAACAAAGAAGGAATTTTTCAAATCGCACTCTTAGAAGTAGAGATATTGACAAAAATAAGATATACATCTACGCCCCTGGCGTAAAAACCATGCATTTTCTCAAGAAGAAAATTTTTCTAAAAGGTTTGTCGACATGAGTAGTATCGGTCAACAAACGACCTTATTTTTTGAATCGAGAATTTAGAAGCCCATATTTTGCTGCAAATACAACAGAAGCAGAAATTAAGATTTACGCCCCCTGGTGGCCAAACTATTGTTTTACAAAAATTAGAAATTATGTGCAAACGATTTCCCATCAGGAGCTGTATCCGGTGCAGAAAGAATTTTTCAAATTGGAAATTTAGAAGCAGAGATATAGGGGGAAACACAATTTACCGCTACACCCCTAGCGGAAAGTCTATGAATCACTTGAAAATTTTGAAATTATATGAAAAACATGTCACACGGAAAACACTATCCAACAAAGAAGGATTTTTTCAAATCGGACTCCTAGAAGTAGAGATATTGACAAAAATAAGATGTACATCTACGCCAGCTGGTGGAGAAACTGTGGAATATTTTAAGAAGAAAATATTCCGAAAAGGTTTATCGATGTGAGTGGCATCAGTCCACGAAAAAAAATTTTAATCGATATTTTAGAAGCTCAGATTTTATGGCAAATACACCAGAAGCAAAAATTTACACTTATGCCCCCTGGTGGCCAAAGTATTCTTTACCAAAAATTTGAAATTATATGCAAAAGATTTTCCATCAGGAGATGTATCCGCTGAAGAAAAAAATTTCAAATCGGAGTTTTAGAAGAAGAGTTATCGGGAAAATGTAATTTACTTTTACGCCCCTAGCGAAAAATCTATGCGTAATTTGAAAAAAATAACTATATCTAAAATACTCTTTGACATAAATGGAATTGAAAGATATAAATTTTTTTTCAATCGGATGTTTAGAAGCAAATATGTGGAATGAAACGTATTTTTGAATTCGACATCATCTGCATTTACGCCCTCTACCGGCGAAATTGTACATCATAAAAAAAAACGAAATAAAGGATCATCATTTGCATATTTCAAGCTTTCCAATGCAAAAGAATTTTTCAAATCGGACTAATAGTTGCTGAGATATCGTGGGTACAGACGGACGGACGGACGGACAAACCAATAACAGAAGCACGATCTTTTTTTACAAAAGACGTGCTAAAAAGGGTAGGGTACTGTTGGGGGGGGGGGGGGCAGGTTACACTTTCAAAGAGCATTAGAGTATACATTGACTTTACAAAAGCAAGTGTTAATTCACTGGAAAAGTTCAACAGTAATTCACTGTGGATATTAAAATATTATTATTATATGTATATATTGTTATCAGTAAGTGTTAGTTTAATTTGAGAAAATATTCTTTCTGCTTCAGCATATGAAATTGCTAAGGTACATGCAATGTTTAAAAGTTTTTGTGTTGGTGGGAATCTTCTACCCACAGTTCCTTCTGATTTTGACAGAATTGAACAGATTTTTGTAACTGGCAATTTAATACTCTCAATATCAGTTTGAGATAGAAACATTGATTTGTGTATTCATCCCACTTTAATAGTAAATCATCTTCATCTAGGTTGAAGCACTCAGCCAGCTCCATTACATTCAGAAATGCCATAAGGGCTTATAGTGGTTTCTGACCCTACTTATCTAAGATACCAAGATTTGTAATAATAGACTAGTTTTCTAATCGTCTAGAAATGGTTTCATGTAAATGATCAGTAAATGTGTGTGCATCTTTTTCAAATGGACTGTTAGGGGTAAAGTGGTCATTTTAGGCTTGAGGGTAGATAGGGTGAGATTTTTTTAATTGACGGGCAGGCAAGGTGCAGCACCCTTCTAAAAACAGCTAGGATGAACCTTGCTTAGGGAGATCTTTGTCCAGCAGTGGATTGTTAATAGTTATTGGTGATGACATATACACAAGGTGTGACAGAATGAAATAAAAAGTGACTTGGCAAAAGTGACTAATTCATTGCATTGTTTTTGAGAAACAAAATTTAAGGTAAACTATCACTATTGTATGTAGTTTCTAAGTTGATAATTAAAATTCAAAATGTAGGGAAAATAAGGCTGTGTTCTGTACAACATAATTAAATCACACTTTGAATTAATCTTGTATTGTAACCTGCTTATACCATTTTGTTTGTTTTCACAGCTTCTGCTCCTGCTCCCAAAGAAGGGGAACCTGGTTACAAGGATTGGGTGTTCATCAACTACACATTCAGGCGATTTGAGAGCCTTTTGACCCAGATGGGAGGAAAGCAAACCAAGAGGAGTTAACAGACTGAACTGATTTAGCTGAATAGACCTGTGATTGTTCACTGACTGTCCTGTGTGGGCTGCATGTACTTCTATATGGTCCTGAAATACATTCCCATGTCTTTCATAACACAAAGGGTTGTAATGAGTAAGCCATGTCATATAAATATATATTACAGTTCATGTTGGAAATCAAAAATGTTACATAATATGAGCTCTTTATCATGTAACAGTAATATAATGGTCTCAGAGTGGGGATTTATTCCCATTTTATGTAAAGTGTTTTATTGTAAAAGTGGTATAAATTATGATTTATGTTATTTATTTTATGTGTATTCAGTTTAAACAGAATTTGTCATTATCTCCTGCTTTGGTAGTTGTTGTTTGGTGATGAAATGTGGGTGTCAAGTCTCACTTATGATTTTTTGTCATGTGACTTCTGTTTTTTTTTTTTCCTGTTTCCAACTTATTACCACACCCATTGGTGGGTGGAGAAAAGTCTAGTTTCCCAAGTGCAATCTGGTAACTCTTGTCTGATTTCACTTATGGTGGTTATTTAATGAGTAATGCTGTATAAGAAAGAATTGTAAGACCTTAATTTGGGTGCATTGTTACATGCAGTTATCCATCTGCCAGATGTGACTAAAATCACTGATGTTTGCATTTGCATAAAATTAAATGAGACTACGGTTCAGTTAACTTCTGAATGCACTTTGATTCCATGGTTTCAAGCCCTGACCTCATCACTGAAAAGGTGATGGCTCATCGGTGAAACCATAGAACCAAAGTATTTTTTGAAGTTTTGGCTACAAACAACTATGTATCTGCTGTGATAACTATAACATTCTTTTGAGTTGTTCAAAAAAAATAATGATTACTAAATCTTTTGTGGTTTTGCATACTTTGATGTAGGCCTTTATGCACCATTTATAAAATAATCCATATAGTCTAATTCTGATCACTTGTTAATATTCAAAAGTAGATGTCAGATTTAAGATTATGCAGATGTATAGTTTAACATCACCATTATTAAGAACACATGTATGCACCACACATTACACAGACTTTCTCTCACTTGCATTTTCTGAATGAAGCTTGTGTAAAGTGTGAGACTAGCTTCATCAATTCATTTACATAGAGCATAGTATTCTTTGACAATAGAAACTTTGCATGGGTGACTTCATATAATTTTTTGGGGGTGGAGGTGGGGGTAGTAATTTCATCATTCAATTTGTTTACTACACATTATCTAGCCACTTTAATGAGTGCCAGTTATGCATCTTATAGTATGAATGCATCTTTTAAACTGAATTCATTTGGAAGTGAATGATTGAATTTTTTGAGGCTGCTGTAACAAATATTGTTACTTTTCTATTTTCTGAGACACACTACCGATCCAGTGTTATTTATGACAATGTTGTTGAAAAGCAAGCAGTTTTATTTAAAGGAAGTTTGCTTGCTTTCTGGAGATACCAAAGCAAATTTTAACGAACTAATTTTTAGAAAAGACAATACCTGTTTGTATGTAAAGCACTCTGTAGGTCTCTTTAGCTGGCCACTTAGTCTATGCTCTCAGTTCGTATCGAGTTAAACACACAGTCATCTGGAGGCCAAGGAATTAGGAGGCAATTATATAGGTGTTGTGATTGGTTTCATGATACTGGCTTTGTGTTTAAGGAAAACTGACTTCAATCAATTTACAGCCATTCAGATCTGAGACCTTTGTATAAAGAGAGAAAGAGTTAACTTTTTGAGAGAATGATGCTATCTACATTACAATTTGAAGGTTCGATTTTTACAAGTATGCTACTTTTTTTATAAGTTGTTTTTATAAGGGAGTATTTTTTTAAAAAGCAGGCATGTTCAAAGAGAGCTTATGCCAAAGCTTCAAGACTGTATCGTCATATTTTTTTTATTCACCAACACAGGCACACAAAAATGTGTTTCGTTGTAAAACATATGTTGTATATCATAATGTTTCTATTTGTAAGTGAATAAGATCACAGAAGTGAGTGCTATTTCTAGTTTATGTTAGAATGTGTGAAATATATATCATCTGAATGTAACTTTATATTTCTTTACGTCCCCACTCTTTTTATCTAAGTATTCCTTGGAGCAGGCCAGAAGAAAAAAAGCGGTTTATTATTTTGAAAATCGTTGTGTTTAAATATTAATATGTACATTTAATTCAAAAGTTATGCTCTCCTTCTTAAGAGTATTAACTTTTGGGATTCTTGAGAAGTGCAGAATTTGTAAATTTATTTGTTATTTATTGGATTACCTGATAGGTTTGGCTGTAGCTCATTCTTTAGGAGCCAAGGGCAAGGAATGTAGGGACTGGTCACTTGGTTACTGTTTACCCGTGATATAAAATTTTGCGTTTTCACACTAATTGTCATCAAAAATGTTGTACTATACCTCCATGATTTTTGTAATTGGTTTCTTTTCTTTGGTAATTTGGTGGCACATGAATATTTGTGGTATGCAAATTCATATAAATGTAGGTTTATTCTTTGCTTCTAGTTAAACTGTGATCCTCTTTTTGTTAGTGTTGAAATGCGTTGAATCAGCCAGACTATGGACTGCACATTTTTCACAGTTGTGATGTGTGGAGATCAAAGTAGCTCATTCATACATGTGGGGGCAAAGATGGATTTCCCTATAGGCCTAGAGCAACAAAATTTAGGGGTGGTGAATTTTAGTGATGGTAAAAATTAATAATTTGTTAAAAGCCCATAAAAAATAATGAAAGAAAATTTTAAAATAAAAATAAAAGTGGAAACACATTTATTTCGAAAACTACTGTATACAAGATTTTGTTTCCGAATTCTCGTAATTCCCTTCCTCTTCGACTTGAGAAAACATAGGCAAACATATGTTTATCTTTTTAGAACTTTCTTAAAACTCGGCAATTTTCAAAATTTGATACTGTTAAAATTTTAAATAATATAGCACTGGTGCAGAAATTCTAAAATTCACTTTTATTTCAAATTCAAGATTTATTTATTACTTCACTGCATTAAAAGAAACATGATGCAACAAATTGTATGCATTAAAATTGCAAACAGAATCAGTGTTCAAGAGACAAAGCGTCAATTAGTTTTCAGCCAACAGGTGTCCTTAGCTGAGGAGCTAAAGCTATGGCGAAGCATATGCCCTATTTCCTTGCCTGAATTGTTTTGCGTTGCCATGCATCAAAACATTAAAAATTGTTAAAAAAAAAAAAAAAAAAAAGGAAAGAAAGGATTGAAAGAAGACAGAAACTTCTTCCAAAGCAACTGATTAATAACAAATATTTAATCCATTTAGGAATTGATGTCGCAAGTTAAAAGTAAGGAGTTTTTTCAACGATAGATGAAATTTTGTTATTATTTGTTATAAGAAAAATTCTTGTTTGTGGTTTCACTATATTTAAGCTTCAAATTATTGTATAGCAACTGATTAATAACAAATATAAAGCAACTGATTAATAACAAATATTTAATCCATTTAGGAATTGATGTCGCAAGTTAAAAGTAAGGAGTTTTTTCAACGATAGACGAGATTTTGTTATTATTTGTTCTAAGAAAAATTCTTGTTTATGGTTTCACTATATTTAAGCTACAAACTATTGTATTTGTTTGTACTTTGCCTTGAATAGGCTACATTTCTCTCCCCCCCTCTTGAAATTTTGTTTTGCTCTTGGATTGCATCTGAATGAGTTACATGAAATTGTAACCCTCAAATTCTTTATTTTAAAGTGAAGTAGGAGCAGCAAATTTGTCTAGGCCTAGGGGGCAATAAAGCCTGAAATTCGTCTCTGTGTGTGGATGTGATCTTTCTACACCACAGGTGTGATTGTTCAAATAAAACAAAGTTCTAGAAATTGACTGTATTTCTTTTCTAAATGTGACCGTAATACAAGTTCTCTTTATAATGTACTAACATATGTCAAAATACACTTTTCATATTAAACATCCCATTATCCGTGATGCCACTCCAATCAAGTTTCACATATTTAAGTGAGAAAAAAAATCTGTTGGGGAGGTATTCCATAAAAGTTCTTTGTTAAAAATATTTTCCTATAATGTTCTTTACTTAAGTATGAAAATGTGTGTGTGTTTTTAAGTAAGAATTTTGTCATTTATTTGATGCTGTTACACCATTCTTGTAAACAAAAATTATGATGCATTCATGTATTCCCTATTAGTCAAAGTAATAAGGTTACACAATGCTGTTCATCATACAATTGGATGATGTCTTTAAAACACTGTGCATCAAAGTCTGAATGATATTGCATTGTAATGAAACTTGTTTAAGTTTGCACACCAAACATTGGGGGGGGGGGGGGGCACCTGGTAGAGGTGGGCTCCATAGTGATTTTCCTGTCATCGTGGCAAAATCACTGTTTACAACAGCCGTGGCAGAGCTGCAGAAAAAAACAACAACTGAACTGTGAGTCATTATCTCACTTGTAACAGTGACAAAATCACTGTTTTTGACAGGGGTGGTGGAGCAGTAACAGAACTGTGAGTCCCTGTCTTGCTTCTAAAAACAACAAAATCACAGCTAGAATCAGTTTGCTTTGAATTCTTTGTTTATGAGCGAATGCTCAGCAAAACTCAAAACAAAAACTTATCTTGATCATGGGAAAAAGGGGGGACTGAAAGAAAGCTCACATCACTACTACCCCATGATGTTTCAAAGAAAAGGTACACAAATTGTTTAGATATGGTGATGTGGTAACTAAAGCTATGACGTAACACTGATTTTGGTCTCCAAGCATTGCTCGGACATAGTCTTTAAGCTAGAATTTTTTTCTCTTGTAGCAATTTGGCCATTTTGTCAGCAAAAGTTGTAGCAAAATGCTGTGCAGTTTAGCTAAATTTATGGTTCTATTTTTTTTTTTTTTGCTATAGTTATGTATGAAAATACAAGCATAGTGCATTGGCTAAATAAAATTTTGTACTTTAAATAGAATTTATGGAAAAAACAAAACAAATAAGCTTTTACACTTCTAATTTTAATAAAAAATACTTACATCTGCTGTTGCTTGCAGTTTGTGAAAATATATACAAAGACCAGGGAGCAAAGCCACAGCCGATGACACACTGATCGATTGGTTGACCCGCACCAAAATGACACATGCTGCTCCCACGGTTGCTGCTGCGGATGCGAATCGCCAAAGAAACAAACGAAATACCTCTTTCCATTGCAGCAAAGCCCTTGCGAATGATGCTCTCGGGGTTCACATGTGCTTTCCTGCTGTAGGAGAAAAAACGATGGGGATTGAAAAATGACAGCGGGCGAAGCAGTGTGCGCAAGCAATGATGGAAAGAAAAATGACGGGGAAGGTTACTAGGTTGGCAGAGTGCAGCAGCAATGATGGAACAGAAAAATGACGTGAGTAAAAATCCCGTCACGGTGAAGCAGGAGTGGGTGGGATGACGGAAAGAAAAAATGAAAGGAAAGAAAAAAACATGCAAGGGTGAAGAAGAGGTGGACGGGATAACAGAAAGAAAGAAGAAATGACAGGAATAAAAAAATGAAACAATGCAAGAAGGGCAAAGTGTGTGTGTGTGTGGGTGGGGGGGGGTGATGATGGAGGTGAGAAAACACAATGCAAGGGCAAATCACGGAGTGGGTGGGGTGACTGAAAGAAAAAATGACGGGAAAAAAATGCAAGGGTGAAGCAGTGGTGGACAGAATTACAGAAAGAAGACATGATGAGTGTAAAAAAGAAAATGAAATAAAACAATACAAGAAGGGCAAAGTGTGTGTGTGTGTGTGGGGGGGGGGGGGGTGATGATGGAGATGAAAAAAAAAACAATGCAAGGGCAAAGCAAAGGAAAGAAAAAATGATGGGGAATCAAACCAGATCAGCTTGGTGAAGCAGGAGTGGACGGAATGACAAAAGAAAAAATAATGGGAAACATTCACTATTTGGCTATTCAGTGGGAGCTTTTTGTTGCAAAATTACTGTCTTTATCATGATTTGGCAAAAATGCAAGTGGCAGCTTGCATTTTGCCATGGCTAATGGTGACATTCTTGTCAGTGAATTTGGAACTGTTACTTTTTGTCAGTGGTAATGGTGAGAGTGATTTTTCAGTAATGTTGACAAAATGACAGTGATGTTATTTCCGACCCATGACTAGCCTCTGATGTCCCATTTTGAGCATCAGAGTCTGAATGATGACACATTTGCACACCAAACATTTTCAGAATGACCCTGGGTTCCCATTTTCATCGCAGTCAGAACACAACTGTAGCATCAGAAGGGTTTCTTTCATCAAGCTGTGGTCATGTGATTATGTGGTTCATTGTGGTTGGCCAGTCTCTTCCTTTTGGCTTCATAAGATCTGGTATCATTCTCTGTAAACTTTCATTCTATGTTCTTTCTTCTCTCTATCCACTTCATTTTCTTTTAAAATTACTTGCTTCCAATTATATATTTTAGGGATTTCATTTTATGTATAACTCATTTTTTTCTCATATGTTTGAAGAATGAGATATTCTGTGAATACCTTAACTGATCAAACTTTTATTTATTTTTTAAAAAGTTAAACTTTCTTGTAGAAACACTTTAATGCTTATGTAAAATATATTTTAGGAAAATATATTTTACAAAAAAATAACTTGTAAAAAATTCTAGCGGATAATGCTTACCTTAGCATTCCTTTCTCGCGATGGGAACATTTCACGCACACGTGTTTTCCGGTCTTTGTTGATGTTATTGTCCTAAAGTCCGTTGTATGCGATGACTGGCTTTACTTCTCACACTTTTCGCTGGGTATACTCATTGGATCTTTGCCTTAGGATTCCAAAGACATCAATTTTTACCGTTCTTTATACTCGAAATTTTCGCCCATCCTCTGGGCATCCCAGGAGCGTGGTGACTTTACCACCGATGTTCGTGGTTAACTTCGCGCTAATGGAGTCCGATACTCCTTGTTGCCATTCGTCGGATATACTTTCCTGGATATATTTCGTTATCAAGCCCGGCTGGCGCCATCTATGTTTCGTTAAAACAACTTTTTCTTTTTAATTTTTTTTTAATTTTTTTTTATTTTATTTTTTTTTTTTAATTTCTTCTCTTATCCTGGTTTTCTTGTCTTTTTTGCCAGTTTTTCTTTTGTTGTTGTTTTTCTTGTCTTATTAGTTCTTTCCACAGGCCCGATAATGTGCTAGGGTCATTCTGGTTACATACCCTCGCTTTATTTTTATAGATTAATATTGCTTCTTCCCTCCTCATTTGCCTTTCCGATTTTTTATTCTTTTTTAGCATTTTAATTTCATCGAATTTTGGGAATGTCACATTATCATTATCAGCACATTATCGGGCCTGTGGAAAGAACTAATAAGACAAGAAAAACAACAACAAAAGAAAAACTGGCAAAAAAGACAAGAAAACCAGGATAGGAGAAGAAATTAAAAAAAAATAAATAAATAAAAAAAAAATTAAAAAAAAAGTTTAATAATCTAAAGCAACTTATGGGATTTTACTAGGAAATTTTTTTCATTAATAGCAAATTTTCGGAGAAAACTCTTCTCCTTCTTGTTTCAATGAAACATAGATGGCGCCAGCCGGGCTTGATAACGAAATATATCCAGGAAAGTATATCCGACGAATGGCAACAAGGAGTATCGGACTCCATTAGCGCGAAGTTAACCACGAACATCGGTGGTAAAGTCGCCATGCTCCCGAGGATGCCCAGAGGATGGGCGAAAATTTCGAGTATAAAGAACGGTAAAAATTGATGTGTTTGGAATCCTAAGGCAAAGATCCAATGAGTATACCCAGCGTAAAGTGTGAGAAGTAAAGCCAGTCATCGCATACAACGGACTTTAGGACAATAACATCAACAAAGACCGGAAAACACGTGCATGAAATGTTCCCATCGCGAGAAAGGAATGCTAAGGTAAGCATTATCCGCTAGAATTTTGTACAAGTTACTTTGAAATATCGCACGTAAAAGAGAATAGTAGAATGATTAGAGCTATATAATAGTCAGAATTAGAACTACTAATTGGAAAAAAATAACTTTTATGAAATACCCACCCGACAGAATTAAAAAAATCTGCAATGTGACTGGAGTGATAACAAGATAATGGACTGTTTAATGTGAAAAGTGTATTTTGATATATATTTCAAGACATCATAAAGAAAACTGGAGGTGTGATTATACTAGTCAAGACCTATTGACTTTACTTCAGATTAAACAAATATTTTTAGTAACAGCCAGGTTTGAGCATTGATTAAAGAGGCAATCTGAGACTTCTTACAAGTACTAGTAAATGCAGGTAACAGGATATTTGTTGCTGTGAGCCTGGCCTTGCTTCAGGAAGAGCAAAGAGCAAGCTCACCATTTTATGTTTTTAACCTAACCACCAACGATGCAAGAGACATACCATCCATCCGCCCTGCCAGTGGGTGACGTGTTAAATGTTATTACTCTTCTTTTTAGTAATGTAGGTAGATACAGTCTAAATATAGTTAGTTAAAATGTTTTCGAATGTATGCTTCTTGTTGGGCATCTCAGAAAAAGACAATTCTGCATGTAGATGTGTCTTATAAAAAAATGTGAAAAAATTGTGTTCTTGTTGTTTATTACTTCACCAAGACATCTTATGAGTGATTGGACTTTCTGTGACCAATTTCAGTGTATATGTATGTTTTTTTTTCTTTAATGATTACGGTATGAGTTATGTAAACTCTTAATAGGATGAAAAAGTCCTATTTTGTATATCATCTATTTCTTGACGTAATACATTGAACTGTGATGTTAATTTTTCTGTTCTGTTGTTTGTTACACACAGGACTAAAACCCGTAATTAACATTATGTGAACTTTCATTTCTGTCTGCTTTTTTTCTTCCTATTCTATGAGCTTGTTATTAACAGATTTTCAAATATTGTTCTGATACCTTTTGTAAATGTTTGTTTTTATAATGTCTCAGGTGTTGTGCTCTAGAATGCTTTTCAATTTTCCATAGTTTTTGTGCCGAGTACCTTTTTTTGTTTTGTCTTCACCTAGCGCAGATGTATTATAGAAAGATATAGTCTGGTAGCACTGTAACATAGTGTGTCAAAATTATTTTAGTAAAGAGTATAACAGTTAGATCATTGTAGTGTCTAATTGTTACTGTGTGATATGAATTTGTTTATCTGAATTAAACTTGTAGGGTATCTGTAGGTTCAGACATGGATGAGATGAATTAAAAATTGTTTTGAAACCATGTAAATGGTTGAAAGTTATAATTCAGGTTAATGATTTCATAACTAGTAGATATGTGCAGCTTATGTGTATTCATGCATGGTGTGGCTTATAATTTTCTTTATTGTATGAAATATTGTATTAGAAGTCAGTAGTGTTGAAAGATGGGTTATGTGGTTTAGCATGCTACAAAAAGATTGCTCAGAAATTTAAGAACTGTTGGTTTTAACAGATGTTTCCATTTTTTATTTATACTGTGCCAATCATTGAAAAACATTTTATTTTGAAATCATTAGTGCCAAAGTCATGTTGTAAGAACATGTGACAATCTAATGCAGATATACTACATGTAGATATTGGACTTCATGCATTGCACTTGACTCTATTTTAGTTATTTTATAGTATATCTATATAATTAATAACTATCCATGTCTGTTTCCATTATTTAGAGTTAAGTAAAAGCTGGAATTCTCAAGACTTGCATGATCAGTGTGTGAAAAATATACCGTATGTACTCGCATGTAAGCCAAAAGTTTTTGGAAGAAATCCTGCTTTCGAATCTAGGGGGGTTGGCTTATATGCAGAAATCTTGCTTTCAAAGTTGGGGGGTTGGGTTATATGTAAATTATAGGGCTGGACTTCCGTAAATTCTCCCACAGAATTTACTGATGGATTTGCTTATGTTTCAGATCACAGTTTTCTGTGAGTCAAAAATGTAAACAAATCATTTTTGACTATGGCTTTCCACGTGTTCTTAGAAAGTACTTCCGAAAAATAAAAATTATGAAATATTTTTCCACCCAGAGTAGGATTCCTATGGGAATAAGTGCCTCTAATATAATAAGTGATAAACCTAATCCTATTTCAAATTATTTTTTTAATTTGACCATGAAATTTCTTGCTTCCAAACATAGGATAGAATACCTCATCACTTCCTGTATGCAACCATGTAAAACCATCTTTCAAACTTGACACACAGTGAGACAGACATCACGTAAATCACTTAGTTCTCGTAGTGGGCCACAGCCAATCAAGCATTGCTCTCCTCTATCGAGTTTTCAAGGCAAGCATGGGCGTGCATGTCTTCTGCTCCATGCTGGAGAAAGCCATTGTGTTATCAAACAGCAAAGACCTACAATGCTTTACAAAAGGTGGTAAAACTTGGAAAAAAAGATGCAATTTCACGAGACTTGGCCTAGTTATGCCTTGAGTGAAAGAACAGTGAGATGCAATTTCACGAGAAATTGTTATAGTCTCTCAAAAAATACATACATACATACATATCACTAAGCTGTTTTCTGAGATTCAGAGGTTAGCTCCTCAAAGAAAGACCATCTGTCAAGAAAGCATTTAACTGATGGAACTATAATTTACTTACTGTTGGTGTATCAAATGTCTCCATTTACAACAATATCAGCACACAGCTCGAGCTTCATTAACATCAGTCACACACCACACACAAAACCTTTGGTACTTCATACTCATAATCTTTTCTCAAGCAGACATTCCTGATTCTGGTCCTCCCATGATTTCCTTAACCTTCCTCTACCTTTCTTCCCTGCCACTTGAGCTGAAAAAAATTCTCTTAGTCAGCACCTCATCACTCATTCTTTCAACATGGCCAAACCACCTGAGAATATTAGTCTCCACCTTACTAACAGCATTTTGCCTCACATTACACAACTCCAACGCATCTTCATTCCTTACGTGATCAGTGCATGTCTTATCGCAAACCCCCTGTAAGTAACGCATCTTCCCAGCACACAAATGACTTTTATGTCTTTTCTGCAGTACCCAGGTTTCACTGCCATACATCAGAGAAGGAACAATTACACTTTCATACACAGCCTCTCGGAACTCTCTTGAGAAACCATCATTCCTGTGAAATCCTCCTAAAGCAGCTATGACTTTTAATGAAAAATTCGCTCGCCTACTAATTTCACCATCTAATTTGTTCTGTCTGTTGAACATGCTTCCCAAATATATATAAGCTCATTCACCTGGTCAATCTCTGTGCCATTAAGACTTACCTTGCATTCAGTACTAACAGTTCCTTGCTCAAAAACAATAACTTTGGTTTTTCCCTTATTTATACTCAGTTTGAATTTCATACAAACTTTGTACATCCGTGGCAACTCACTTTTGCTCTCTGCCAACAGTACTGTGTCATCAGCATAGAGCAATCTGCACACACTGATATTACCAAAACATAAACCAGAATTTTCCATTTTAGCATCATGTTACATAACCTTGTCTGACTCCTGCACCAGTAGAAAACCATTTCGATAAAACACCATTCAGTCATACACATGCTGTACTGCCAGCATACATGGCTTTCACACTGTTAAGTAGATTCCCAGTAATACCATATTCAGTACTTTCCACAGAAGAGCCCTTTTTGCTTTGTCATAAGCTTTCTCTAAATCTAAGAAGACAGCAAATACTTTTTTACCAACAGGCAGGCACTTTTCATTTATCATGCATAATGCAAATATTTGATTAGTGCAGCCCTTACCAGGCATAAAACCACTCTGTACATCCCATACTTTCTCTCATGTAAGACCTCGTACCTTATCAATAATGACCTTCCCAAACACTTTCCCTGGCATACTCAGCAAATTGATACCACAATAGCTCTTGCAATTCAGTCTGATCACCTTTTCCCTTGTACAAGGGAACAATGGTAGCATCCCTCCAATCCTGAGGGACCATTCCAAACTCCCAAAATAACTGGAAAATTACAGTTAACCAGTCAATCACAAAGTCGCCACCATAGTTTAGCATCTCAGCAGTTATGCCACTACTCCCAAAGCCTTACCATTCTGTTGCATAAATGGTGCAATGTATGTTATTGAAGTTATTTGGAAATTCCAATAGTGAATCTTACTTCGAAGGTTTTTGCAGAAGATAATCTCAGAAATTTCATAATTAATGTCAAATACATTTTCCAAACCCTTGAAATTTAATGTCGGCTTATATGCGGGTCAAAGTTTTTCAAAATTTTTTAGCTCTTGAAGTAGAGGATTGGCTTATACATGAGATCAGCTTATATGTGAGTATGTACAGTATTTTGTTTTTCTATGTAAGATTGCAGTGTTTGTCATCAGAAAAGTGGCAAACATTAGAATTGTTTAAATATAAAACCCATAGCTGCCAACTCTCTCATTTTCCGTTGGAAATTCCCATTTTTTATCTCCTCTGCCCGATACACCAAATTATTCTTTAATCTTCATTTTTCTTAGAAATACTAGTTAAAAATGCTTTTTGAAGTTTTGTTAATTTTTTTTGTGTGTAAAACTTAAGTATATATGAAATTAAGAGGTTTCCAAACTCCTCAGTTATCTGATTTTTTTTTTATTTTCAGTTTTGTAATGGATACTGTAAAATGGGAAAAACAATCTATTTGCCTGCATTTTCTTTCTTTTTTTTTTTTTTTTCTTCCCCCTTTGCCTTACTTTTCACCTTACATTTTGTGACCTTGTGTGTACAGGGTTTGTATGGCCCCTGGATTCTTGGAGAAGTCCTAGAATTTGGTTTCCTTTTTCCAGGCCTGGAAAGTCCTTGATTTTTCATACAAGGGTTGGAACTTTTTAACAGTGGCAACTGCATAATTACTACAGATACAAAACACATACCTGTTTCAAATTTTTGTAGTCTTTCAATTCAGTCACCAGCAATGTGTAACGCCCATTGTCAGTGATGTGGAAGTCGTAGGATGCCATTGGCAGTGCCTGTTTGGTTGATCATTCATATACAGTGGTCTACTGCATGAAGAATGTCTGGGATAGTTCATTGGCAGTGCCGGTTTGGTTGATCATTCATATACAGCGGTCTACTGCATGAAGAATGTCTGGGATAGTTCATTGGCAGTGCCGGTTTGGTTGATCATTCATATACAGCGGTCTACTGCATGAAGAGTGTCTGGGATAGTTCATTGGCAGTGCCTGTTTGGTTGATCATTCATATACAGCGGTCTACTGCATGAAGAATGTCTGGGATAGTCCATTGGCAGTGCCTGTTTGGTTGATCATTCATATACAGCAGTCTACTGCGTGAAGAATGTCTGGGATAGTATATTGGCAGTGCCTGTTTGGTTGATCATTCATATACAGCGGTCTACTGCATGAAGAATGTCTGGGATAGTTGAATGGCAGTGCCTGTTTGGTTGATCATTCATATACAGCGGTCTACTGCATGAAGAATGTCTGGGATAGTTCATTGGCAGTACCTGTTTGGTTGATCATTCATATACAGCGGTCTACTGCATGAAGAATGTCTGGGATAGTCCAATGGCAGTGCCTGTTTGGTTGATCATTCATATACAGCAGTCTACTGCATGAAGAATGTCTGGGATAGTTCATTGGCAGTACCTGTTTGGTTGATCATTCATATACAGCGGTCTACTGCATGAAGAATGTCTGGGATAGTCCATTGGCAGTGCCTGTTTGGTTGATCATTCATATACAGCGGTCTACTGCATGAAGAATGTCTGGGATAGTTCATTGGCAGTACCTGTTTGGTTGATCATTCATATACAGCGGTCTACTGCATGAAGAATGTCTGGGATAGTCCAATGGCAGTGCCTGTTTGGTTGATCATTCATATACAACGGTCTACTGCATGAAGAATGTCTGGGATAGTTCATTGGCAGTGCCTGTTTGGTTGATCATTCATATACAGCGGTCTACTGCATGAAGAATGTCTGGGATAGTCCATTGGCAGTGCCTGTTTGGTTGATCATTCATATACAGCAGTCTACTGCGTGAAGAATGTCTGGGATAGTATATTGGCAGTGCCTGTTTAGTTGATCATTCATATACAGCGGTCTACTGCATGAAGAATGTCTGGGATAGTCCAATGGCAGTGCCTGTTTGGTTGATCATTCATATACAGCGGTCTACTGCATGAAGAATGTCTGGGATAGTTCATTGGCAGTGCCTGTTTGGTTGATCATTCATATACAGCGGTCTACTGCATGAAGAATGTCTGGGATAGTTCATTGGCAGTACCTGTTTGGTTGATCATTCATATACAGCGGTCTACTGCATGAAGAATGTCTGGGATAGTCCATTGGCAGTGCCTGTTTGGTTGATCATTCATATACAGCGGTCTACTGCATGAAGTATGTCTGGGATAGTCCATTGACAGTGCCTGTTTGGTTGATCATTCATATACAGCGATCTACTGCATGAAGAATGTCTGGGATAGTTCGGAATCGAATGCAGCAAAGTGGTTCCTTCATTTTAGGGATCAATTTGAAGTCACAGGTTCTTAAGTCAGGAGAGTATGGCAGGTGGTAGAGCACTTCCCAGCCCCAAGGAGTGACCAACTGACCCACAGCATATGCAACATGCGCACGAGCATTGTCATGCTAAATGATGGGTGGGTTCTGCATAAAGTGTATCTGCTTCTTCCTCAAAGCTAGTCGCAGATTATATTCCACAAATGTAGAATAATACTGCACAGAGACAGTCTTGCACTAGGGTACGGCAAGCCTCAGAATAACACCATCGCAGTTGCACTTGAGAATAACCATAGCCTTCAGATTGCTGGGGTTCCGACAAAATTTAGATTTGCATGGTGACTCATAGCGACACCACTCGTTAGATTGGTGTTTCATTTCTGGCTCATATGATGTAGCTCATGTCTCATCCAGCATGATGATACGGCAAAGGAAAGCTTCTTCGTGCTCATAGTGTTCCAAGTGGATATGAGCAGTCTTGTATCATTGCCATTTCTGGATCTCATAGTGTGCAGAACCCATGTCAATGCAATTTTTCTCATTCGCAGGTGTTCCTTCACAGTGTGTAGCACAGTTGTATGCAACACTCCTGTCTGATTGGCTAACTGATGAATCATAAAGCACCAATCTGCCTTCAGTAACGCAAAAGCAACACTCACATGTTCTTCACTTCGCTGGGATGGCCTGGCCGAGAATCATCTTTCATATTTTGGTGTCCGTCATTGAGGGCATTTACCCATCTTGTGACTGTTCTGTATGGTAGTGCAGATTCTCCACAAGCCTCTAAAAGTCCTTGATGACACTGTCGGGCCGTACACCCTCCGGCACTTGGAATTTATATCCAGCACGGCTGCTCCAAAAAACATGACTAGACTGCCGGGTAGTGGCAGCTCATGCTCTTCTCATTACTGTGCAGGTGCATGCAAGTGGGAGGGTGATTCCATTTCACAATGAGGTGTGCTAGGTATCCAACCAATGTGTGGCATAAGCAGCATAAACTCATTGCTTTCCGCTTCGATTCTACAGATGTCACTATTTAAATTCCAACCCTCGTATTTTTATGAAAGGTCTTGGAATTTTTTCTTGCAATGAAAAAAACTTTGATTCAAGTGTTTGGACAGAGAACACACTTTGTTCTGACTCCTTGCTGCATCTTCTCTCAATGACATCACTTCCTGCCATGGAGTGTGGAGACGTGATGTCACCTCTTTCATCTCGTGTGATGCTGCAGTGTAAGATGTTTGAGTGCCATGTTTCCAGCAACCTTGGTTTGTGGTATGGAAGTTGTGTTCAGTTGGTGTCTCAGCTGCATGTGGAAACCTTTCCTCAAGTCCAAGATGGCCCTTCCACCCTTTCTTCACTGAAGGTGATTGATATCTAGACTGCCTACCTACCGTCAATGTGCATGGGTATAGCTGACAACGGAATAGGAAATTCTCAGCGTCATGGCGAAACTATTTTATATAATTATCATTGTGGTGAGTTCCAGATTGCTTCTTACATTTTTTTTTTTACAGAGCAGTTTTTAAATGGGGAAGTTTTCCCACTTCGTTAAAGCTGTAACACACACTAATCAAAGAACTATGATTTTAGTAAAAATTTAAGCTCCTAGAATTTTTCTTTCTGTAAATGTGTATGAATCCTGCATCTGCTAAATGAAATGTACTTATTTTGAATGGAAATCACTTTTAGAATCGGGTATTTCTATCAGAGAACACAATTAACAGAAGTTTGAAAATTATGGCCTTACTAGAATGCAAATCTCATGAATCAGTTTATTTTGATGAGAAAATTCACTTTCTAATAGCAGGAAGAATGCCCCAGCGTTATTTGAAAAAAAAAAAATCCAGTTCTAGGGAAGTTACACCATTGTTAGAATGTGGTGCTAGGAAGTGTTATCTGAAAGTGATTATTGCAGTAGGAAATGTATAGTATTATTTGAACGTGACTTTTGGCTGTGGGTTAATTGTCAAATTCTTAGTGTAATGTAAATAGTGTGGGATTTTTTTCTTCAAAATGGTTAGTTGATTACCTCATAGCCTGCTTTATTATGGTTAGCTCTCAGAAACCTTAAAAGGAAAGTTTTCTTTCAGGTAGCATTTCCCTTTTAAAAAACTCATTGTCATACATGATTAGCGGAATGTAAGACCTTTTTATCGTAATGACCAGGATGGCAGAAATTTAGATAACGAGATGACACCAATGAGATTCAGGGAGATATATTCTTTATATGCCACTAGGAATGAACTCTGTGCTTTCAATTATGTAAATAGAGTTGTTACATGGGATGTTTTGTTAGTGACTGCTAGCTTGTTCAACCACAAAAACATTTTTGTGTGTGCAACTGAAAGCGTATAGTTCACGATTCCCAAGGCTGTGTATTAGGAATGCTTCTCAATGAATTTCTTTAAATCTTTTTGTTATAATAAAAAGGAACTAATTTCAAGTTATTAAAAAAAAAACTCCAAAAAACGGCACTTTGGTTTTTTGTTTTTTGTACTAAAAAAACTGCACTATATTTTGCTGCCAATAAGGCACATACAGTAACTATCATCAGTAAACTTCAAAACTCTTTTTAGGATTTAGAAAAGATCCAGGAATTTCTGCTGAGGATATTATGTAAACTTTTGAACTTCAGAACAAGGCTCTACAAAAATTAAAAATGCATTTGTGATAGCAGTAGACAATGAATACCTTAGAAAAAGGGAGGGTAACAATGATATTACATTGATGTAACCTAATAATTGTTTCTTATGGTCTTTTAACTTTGAATGCATTTTGTCTGGAGAAACTGTGTAACAGGTCATTTGTCTTCTTCTGAAGTAAAAGAAAAAAAAATGGTCTTTTAACTTTGAATGCATTTTGTCTGGAGAAACTGTGTAACAGGTCATTTGTCTTCTTCTGAAGTAAAAGAAAAAAAAATAAGAGGCATTGTATACATGTTGAAATGTATCTGCATTTCAGTAAACTTAAGAAAAGGAATGTTATTCCATTAAAATCTTTGTAAAACTGCCACAGTGGGGAAATCGAGTGTTTTCATATTTTACAAAAGTTGGTAGCATTTAAAATTTAAGTTACAAGATGTATTTAAAAGTTATTATGTAAATATGAAAATTTTAAATGCATACACTGCTTCTATGCAAGAATCTTGACCATTCTTTTAACTTTGTTTTTAACTGCAAATTAATGTGGTGATGCACTTAGATTTTTATTAAATCTACTGATAATCCAAAGTGTGTGATTTGGTATTGAGTCAGTCACAATAGAATCATATTGCTACTTGCATAATTAACTATGTTTTTTACAGGCAACTCGGGTAGTTAATTTGTTTAGTTGAAATCAGAGTTTGATTGAAGCTTTATTATCTGTGTTGATTATGAAGGCTATTTCTATCTAAATACTATTGAATAAATGAGTACCACTATTAATATGGTTGGTTTTTACAATTTGGCATAATTTAGAGCTTTTGAATGCAGTCATGCAAAATGAAAGCACAACAGGACAATGTACAGGAGGGTAATAATGATTATATTATACTTTTGGATTATACATTTTATGTTAGAATCATTTTAATGAGAAGACTTGATTTGACTGTCTATTGATTGTATAAAATCTGAATTTGTCACTATGTATTGCTCAGTTTCTGAGTAAGTGCATCTTCTTACATAAATTTTGCATTGATGAGATTCAGTACTCTCCCCCCATGTTTTGTTTTGTTTAATGAGCCACATGAATGCCTAAGGAGTCACACACCACTGATTCAGAACCACTGGTATCAGGAAAGGGAGAGAACCATTGCTGAAAAAACGGATACAACATCCATGTTTTGCCTCAGGATTTGATTCACGGCTGGCCGTATAGGAAGTCAGTTACCCAATATGTGTTGTTTTGTTTTATATGATTTCATACAAAATGTTTGATGTCTTAAATTTAGAGGTTTTCTTTCTTTAGCTTTGAAAGTCATAGCTGCTATTTGTTACTGCACTAACTTAGGAGGATTTCACTGGATTAGTCAGTTGTTCAAGTGGTCCTTTATGGCTGTGTACAAAAATGCAATTGTTCCTACTTTGATTTGCAGTACAAAATTGTGGATACTCTAGAAGAGACACAGGAGTTGTTTGTGTGCTGGAGAGATGCATTACTAATAAAGAGCTTGTGGCGAGACTGATTCTGATCATGTCTGGAATAAAAATATGAAATGTGAAGCAAACTGTTGCTAGTTGGGTGGAGACTAATATTTTGAGGTGTGCATTGGTAATTTCGAAAGATTGATGAGGCACTAGAAGAATTTATTCATCCCAAGTGGCAGGAAAGGTAGGTAGAAGAAGCCTGAGGAAATCATGGGAGGAGCACGTCAGGAATGCCTCTAGAAAAAAAAAAGATACTGGATGTGAAGTACAAAACATCTTGTGTGCAATGTGTGATGCATATTAGTGAAGCTTGAAGTTATGTGCCAAGATTGCTGTAAGTGGGAAGACATTTATTTCATCAGCAAGTATGTAAATTAAATTCAAACACTGTCCATAGATTATCATTCTTTGAGGACCTAAGCTCTGAATCTCAGCAGATGATCTTTCTTTGAAGAACTAACTGTTGAATCTCTAAGAACAACATAGTGATATACAGTCAAACCTCAATTTAACGAACTTCAAGGGACCAACAGTCTTGAACGTAAAATCGCGGAATTCGCTAAATCGAAGAAGCCTTTCAAATGAAACGTTCAAATTAAGCTAGTGTTCATAACATAATACGTAAGCAGCTAAGTTCTCTTTGTTTCAGTGAAATTTAAATTATGTATAGTGCTTTTAATTACAAATTTATTATCAAAAATGTTATGATACGTATGCATTCACTTTGCATATTAAATACATAATTCGTATATATTAGACCAGCATGTAGCATCAAAATTAAGTGTACTTTAAAATTGCGAGAAAAATACGATAGTTGATTTTTTTCCTGAGCATTTAGCTTCATAAATAATGATTTCAGTATCCTAAACTGCATGAAACAGAACATTAATTAGTGCTAATTAACTTCTAAAAACAGGATATGTGTTGATTACTTTTTTACATTGTAGAAAAGAAATGCTTTAGAGAAGATTGCTTATGTTTTTTCTGAACGTTTAGCTTTATAAATTGCAGCTTCAATTTTATGAAGTGCGTGAAACACATCATTATTATTATCGAAGCGCATCAAGTAGTTTTTAGCACATTCTATAGTGTTACCAGCACCACTAATGCAGCTAACTTTCAGTTCTGCTTCATCTTCTTCATCAGAATCTGATGCATTTAGTCGAATCTGTTCATCGAAAACATCATTAAGGGATTGCATTTGGGCTAAGTTTTAATGTGGAAATGCTGGCTAACATAGTTTTGTGGTTTTAAAAATAAAAATAAAATGTTCGTTAAATCGGGAAACGCCAAGCATTAATTTCTATGTGGTTCCGTCGGGACCATAAAAAATGTACGTAAAATCATGGAATTCATTAAATCGCAGTCCGTTAAATAGGGGTTGGACTGTACTGTATATATTATTTGCACCCAGGTTGAGAACAATGGGTGTGTATGGCTTGGATTTCACATCACAAGTCAGCATTCAGTCCCAGTCAACATCCTTTCTTTACAATGTTAGTATGTATGAATTGTTTATGTAGTACGAGTAGCAATACTACTATTAGGGAAAAATTCACTTTGAAAATTAAATTAAATGTTTAAAATCACACACACACACACACACACACACACACACACACAAGGAGGGCAGGTGGGGGGGGGGGGGGTTACTGCTGGAAAACAACATGCAGCATAAGTGAAAGCTACCAAAGCACAATATGCACATTCCGTAGTTTTGGTCAGAGTTTTTGTATTTCTTGCTAAATTGCAGATGTTTAAACATGAGAATTTTCTAAAACGAAATAAGTGATAGAAACTACTAGGTAAGCAATCTCAATATAATATTGCACATTAAAAAAAGGGGTATGTTGAGCTCTCACTTTGGTAACATAACTGTTGTATGCAATAAGGGTCAGACTTTATGTTATAGAATTTATATTTCTCGAAACATTTTGGGTGGGCCTCATTCCATCATGAAGAAAACTTGTATCTCAGCTCAGTCATATTTTACGGGTTTATAAAATTTATTTTATTCTCATTATATTTGCTTGTCATGGGTCTTACCACTATATGTTCAAGATCTGCTGTATGTAGGTTTGGTATTTTAAAGAAAATTTTTGACTCAGATCTGCCAGCGATTCCTCTCATCACACTATTTTAGCCTTCACATAGAAAGTGATTTCGAATCTCAAAATCACACCGAGATACTTATCATTATAATTTGATGATAGAGTTAATTTTTCAGTGTAAGTTTACTGGATGATGGATTTTTTGAGTGTAAGGATATTGATATCCACCAGAATAGTCTGATTGTTTGAGTTTAAATAAAGTGAACATTTGTTAAGCTCAGTTATGACAAAAATGTATGTTGTACAAAAGTTTATGAAATATTTATTACCCATGCATAATTACTGAAGCTCCAATAAAAGGAAGAAAACAAACAGCTTCTTCAAACAAATGTACAGGTAATGCATGTGTGTATATTTATTCTGGGATTAAACAGCTACAGATTAAAGTATTGCTGTGCTCTATTGTATGTACATGAATTCTGAGTGGTTGCTTGAAGAAACAGTTGTCTCAATCTTAATATACATATATGTATTGTAATATTTTTAGAAATCTTTCTTGTCATGGGTGATTTTTTGCTCTAAATTTATTGTGTGTTCCATTAGCCAAAGTATAACTGCAATTTCTGTGCCTGAAAGCACTATTTTCTTGTGGTGTTTAGGTGATTAAAGAAATAAAACGCTTTCGGAAATAAATTGTAAATATCATATGAACTTTATTTTATCTTTTAGGCTATATCTGTAATTTGTGTTATTCCAAAAGGAAATTCTAAAATACACACTTTTCTAGATAAGGGACTACTAAAAAGTGAAAAATCCAGTTTAGAGATTAAGAAGGTTAAATTACCCTGGACAACAAATCTTTACAAAAGTCTTGCCCTCAAGATTAAATTATCATTTCATGTAGATTTCGAGATGCTGAACATGAATATGACAATGAAATGCGAAATTAGCTATGGTTTGTGAGAGATCAATGGAGATGGATCTTTCATGCAACACGTGGCCTTTAGACTCGATTTCGACGAGTCAATGCATAGTCGTCATTCATTTGGGTCATGTTTGATTCAAAGGGCATTCATCAGACATCATAGCAGAAACACAAGGTCAGCTTTCTTTTGTAAGTAAAGTGCAAACTGCTCATGACAAGTGAGAAACGAAGTCGCTCGGATATTTTCCCTGAGAAGATTCCATTGTAGAAGTCTTGATCTCAGTAACTCCGTTTTGGCCTTGGACAGCTCCAGATTGCAAACAAGATTGTCCGTTCAGTTCTTCTTTTGTGAGAATGTGTGGTGTAGATGTTGCACCGTGGCTATCATATGGATCATTATTAGATGCCGAAAGATCTTGAGAACCCAACATCAGTTTTCCCCCATCCTCATAGTCCTCTGAATCGATGGAAAATTCTTTCGGGGTTTGGAAATGGGAAGTCCTTCACTGACTGGTCGGATAGCAGCTGGTATATTTGGGCACACTATTGTTCATTACTTTTTCCTCATGATATGTCCTGAAACATGTGGTACCATGCAAAAGTAGCAGTCATTTTCATGATTGCTTGGCTCCCTCCAAACCATTGGAACTGCAAATGGCATCGACACTTCACCACCTATCAGCCACTTCAGAAGATTTCAAGCGCACTTACTGCAGCATATGTGTGGGGGCCATGCCTTGTTGTGGTCCCTGATCTTGCGTCCGAAATAAAGCTGATCCGCGTTTTTCAATAATGGAGTGATGGCCTTTTTCTGGCTTGCAAATATTACTACCCCACAAATATAACAAAAGTTTTTTTGACTGTTAACACAGTTATGAGGCATCACTACTGCTGGATTTACTCTTGTGTATGTGATGCAGGAGTAAATGGGAGTGTAGCCTAGGAAGTTGGGTAAGCAAGCATTTGTGCGACTTCCTGGGCTACAATCATTGCTAGACTAATGATTCTATCACCTTACTTCAGCGGTCATGACTCAACTGCATTGCTGCAGACAATGATGCAATATCTCCTGGGGGTGGTGTGTATGATGGGCTGATGCAGTATGACACAATATGGTGTGGACTGAGTCTCTCCTAAACGAGAGACAGTCGACAGATCTTATTGTCGTTTTTGTGCTCAGCACATTGAAATCACTAAAGATTCACTATTTTCATTTCAGAGGCAAATTATGTGTTCTGTGTTATCTTATTTAAATATATATCAGTTATGATAAGGTTATTGAAGCTGACAAATTTTTGTTCGAATTTCATCAAGATGTATATTATGTTATTTTTGTTACTCATGAATGATAGGCGTAATAACTAACATTTAATATTTTTGGTGTTCAACAGATATTTTATTCAATGTCTAATGGTACAATATTTGACCTCATTTGTTTCATTTTGTTAATTATCCCCATTAAACACATGTCAGGATGAAGTGTTCTAATTATATATTTGTCACTGTTCTGAACTGAGATCATGATCGAGTCTTGATGATATAGCATTTCCTCATTTTATAGTTTGCAGGAGCATAGTAATGTTTTCAATTGAAGCTTCAGTCTCATCGCTACATAAAAGCACATTTGTAAGACCTCATGAAATGTTCCTGGAAAGTGCAGATTTCATTCAGAATACGATTTTGTTTTACATTTTGTGGGTTCAACTAGTAGGTCGTCACCAGGGCCTGGTGACGACCTACAATCTTTTTGTATTTGTGGACTAGCAAAACTTTGGGGAAACTTTCGTAGATTGGTGATGTGGAAACAAAACCTTTTGGCTATTTCAAAGCATTTAATCTTGTAATATCCTGTATTATAATGATCACTGCGTACAATCCATAATTTATGTTCCAGATTATTCCATGTCACCTACTTATAGCTAATATGTAATCTGTTAATATTCTTTAATGATATTAGGTGCAATCCATAATCAGTATACCACAATATTCCCCTTACCGTTAATATTTTTTCTGGGAGTCAAGGCGACATCTGTTGCTGCTGATTCGCGATAATCTTCTGAAGCTGTGGTTCCAGCCTTGTTCCTGCAAGGTGCAGTGCAACATTAATGTCCATTGTGTTGCTGTGCTTTGTTTTGATTGCCAAAACAGCTGAAAAGGTTTTCTTGCAACAAAGACTTTGTCAAAAAAGTTACCTATAATTTTAGAGCTTTGTCGCTGAGACTTGGATATTCTTTCTCCATAATACCCTAAAACGGAGTCAGATTTGGATCTGAATATCTACACCAGACTGGCATCAGAAGGAAGTTCAACAAAGCTTTCCTTTTCCTGGTAAGTTAGCCTGCTGGAGTTTAGAACTTCTGTGAAGAGATTAGTTATTCAAGCTTCCTTTTTTCCATGGCAGGTGTTCAGAAAAATTTATATCTAGATTTCCTCTTACTTTGACTCCATTTCTATTGAAAAGAAAAATAAATAAATTCACTAATTTCTCGTGGACCAGCAGAAAAAACCTCGCGGACCTGTACCGGTCCACAAGGAAAACTGTCTTAGATCACCAAAAGTGTTTACCTTCCCTATTTAAATGCAGGTCATTTATTGGTCAATCATCCTTTCCCAAATGTTTTGGCTCCCCCTTATGAGGTTTTGCAATAAATACCACTTTTTAAAGTACTTCCCAGGTGCATACATCATTGAACATGGCATGTCTAGTTTCTGTGATGCTTTTCCACAAATGTCATTGTTTCCCTGTGTCGTTCAATAGTTATCTCATCCAAAGTTCCTAAAATATGCGTTTTATTGTAAATGCATAGCATTGTCTTCATATGCACATCAGATGAACATCACTTGGTATTTTAGTGTGCAAAATCTGTAGCAAATTTATTAGATCTGAGTTGGCTTGATTCATTTAGCAATTATACATCATCTGCTGTTTGCATGGAGCAGACAGTCCTTTTATTAGTGCATAACCATTTTCATGTAGCTACTAACAATAAGGAGTATCCCAGAAAAAGAAATATATATATGTATATACTTTGACTCATTAAAGTTAGAAAATATAACCGTTCAAGGCTTCAAACCAAATCACATAGACCACCCAAAATACAGAACACAAGCAACAGCACTTAACACCTCAACTACATAAACCAAACCATGAGAAACCAGCTCTAGTTGTTTTTTTAATTATTATCATTACTATTATTTCCCTCAGCTATTCAACACAGCAGTTATGCCATCTATAATGCAATTCCTCTCTCATACCCCTCAGTACACTGCGAGCCTGGCAAACGACAGAGCTAGAAAAGGGCTGCAAGATGCGTGTGCATGCAGGCCTAAATAGAATGGAGGGGTAGGCAAGGTTTTTTTTTTTTTTTGCGACTTCTGAAGATTTGCAGACAGCGTTGTCGAATAATTACAGCCCTGAATCAAAGTAAAACCTAATGATGACTGTTATATCCATTAAAAGTACAATATAAATATGCCGTGGATTTAATTCTCAGTGTACAGACAAGTGACTTCTAGCAAATGAACAAAACTTGGCAAAGCAGGTTATATTTTTTATTAAAAATATGAGAGACTGAGGTCATTCTCAACTACAACCTGTTGCATTACTAAATTACATGTGTAGGAAGAATTGTGAATTGTATGTGCATATATTACAGAATTTTGAACTTTGCCACAGAGGTAAGGGTGCGTGTTTTTAACCTTAGTAATTATTACTCTATTTTAAATTTTGATATACTTATTAAAATAATGAAAATAACTGCATGTCCAAAGGATTGATGTTTTTTTATTGTAATGCATATAGAATTAAAAACAACAGTTTTTTAGAAGTGGGAATTTTTATGGCAATCATTGGCAAACTGAGGGGGTTGCTACTTCTAGGAATCACAAAATACTTCTTAAAAATCATGTGAGAAGTATTTTTACTCCCTGTCCAAAAACTTACCATGACCACTGTGTATCTCTGTTTCAAAATAGCAGTGCTTCAGTTCTGTTTCATTTCTTTCTTTGCCTCAAAAAATAATTTTAGTATTTGTTTGCATATTGAAACTTAAACAAATTTGACTTTTTTTATTGTTGAGTTTTTGAACCTTTCTGTTTTCAATTAAATAAAAATGTTACAGAAATTAATTTCAGATAGAAATTTCTTAGAAATTGGATTGGTACGAAGCAGTTCAGATAACCTCTTTTACATAAATGTGTTGCCAACAAACATGTTTCATGTACAGAACTCATCAAAAATTTTGTTGGCCTGAGAAGGAATCAAATCTCCAAATCTTCAGATTTCTAATAAAGTATACTATTTCACTTACTTGAAAATGCTGTAAGAACATATTTCCATTGAGTAGCAAAATGATGAGCATGGGAGATTACCACATATGCCTGATAGGTTTTTTTTTTAATAGTTGTCGAAGTCCTGATGATTCTGGTCTTTTGATATCTGTCAAGGCATGTACATATCAAATGTAAGTAACCGTCCCACAAAAAGCTACCCAGAAAAGATTTTCATATTTCATTGTTTTGCACTTAATAGTTATTGGTTAAAGTCATCAAGTGTGTTTTTAATATATATTATCATGTATAAGAAATTAAAATTCGCAGAATTTTTTACTTTTATTATTTTTGAACCTAGTGGTTTATTTGGGCAAATGATTACGGACACTTATCTTGCAGAATGCAAATTTTTTGGAGCCACATAATAAGAAGGATGTGGTCAGCATATTTTCTGTCATTATTAAAAATTTATCAGAACTTTTTCAAAGCTTAAGCTCATTTTTATGTGTTTTTAAGAATATTGTATCTGAAAGTCTGTATTTCCTAATTCTCATGATAATCCTAAACTTTAAAAACATTGGTCAAGTGATAAAAGTACTTCGAAATTCTACTGTCAGTTTTCAAAAGAAAGGTCTAATGAAATTTCTGTTAGTTAGTTAAACACTGTAAGACAACTTTTAAAAGGCTAATCTGTTGCCATATGATTAAAAAAACAAATGCTTAAAACTCTTTCATGGTATTTCTTATCTGTTCTTATCATTATTAAAATAATTTCTTCTCCCTCATCATGTACATTCAGGTTTCTTAAAAAAAGTGTGGTACACAAGGTCGGATCTCAAAAGGTATATGGGTTGCACCTATAGAGAAAAAAAAAAAATTAACTTATGTCGCATGACTAACTTGCTTTAAGGTAAGCTCTTTCTGCATGCACACACTTGTTCCAACAGTATTTCTGCTGTCTGTTCTGAGTGCACACATTTGTTCCTGTAACCTTTCATTTGTCTGTCCTTAGTGCACACACTTCTTCCTGCAATCATTCCACTGTATGTCCTGAGTGTGAACATCCTTGTTCTAGCAATCTTTCCATTGATGGAGCTACTTCTTTGATTTGTTGTTTTGAAATAGCCATAAGTAGCAGTTCTGCATTATTTTTTTTTTTTTTGTTTCTGTAACACCAATTCTTTAACCTCTCGTTGCCATTTTGATTTTGGGAAGTGAAGTCACACGCAGTGAGATCTGGTAATATGGGGGGCTTGTGGAATCATATTTTTCATGGCCTTTTGTACTGCATTGCATTGTACACCTGGCAGAAAGCTTCTGTGTAGTATTTTGAGCTCACTGCTTGACCTTACGGTGCAAATAGTAATGAACAGCTCCATCATAATTATCGATCATTCCTTTGGTCTTGGAAACGTATCTGTGAACCCGTGTCTCATCACCACTTATGATGTTTCTCCGGTATGCTCATTACTTTTATTGATGCTTAACCTACATTAAACTGGGAAAACATTTCGAAATCTTTTGCACGACTTGTAAACTCGTCTTCGTAAACCCTTTTAATCCTCTCATAAGTTTCTGAGCTCATTTTGCCAAGTTTTAGGCAAATTTTAATAGAGATATGTTAATTTTTGTTCGATCATCATGAATCAGTCACCCAAATGGAATGAGACAATGTAGCTCCAGTGGCTGAATGGTTTGAGGTTTTGTCTTCTGACCATTCGTCCAAGATGGGCACGTTTGGTTTGCTTCTCTGATGGTACTGGATCTATCTCTTAGATGCCTGCACAGACCTTAATTTGAAAAGAGTAATCCAACTTGGCCCGTTTCTGGCTTTCACCCCCCCTTGTCCACCACGTATTTAATAATGCAAGGCTTCCTCTGGAGAAATAAAGCTTCTCTACTGAACTGATATATCTCAGTAGTAAACAGAATGTAACGCAGAGACTTGCATTTTCCCTTAGGAATTCCTCCTGCAGATGAGGTATAGATCTTACTACATACATCTGTTACAAATGTAAATGCATTTCCTCTTCCACGCATAAGTACAAACAAGGGTGCCTCGATCCCCAAATATGTAAACCAATACTTCGATCTTTCTCATGCCCGTTTAGTGAGAAATCGCGCAAGAAACTCGGTCATCTGCTTTCGTGTAGCAAAGAACTCAATATATGTAAGCATTTCTTGGAAAAGGAAAAAAAGCCAAGTGTTTTAGTCGCAAGCTCTCATATAAGCATCGCTCGGGAATAACAGTCTAGTGTTATATGACACGCAAAGATCCCGACTGATGTCAGATCTTCAGTAATTATTGCATTTTTCATGATATATTTGTCAAGTTGAACGCTGCGGCAGTTCTAGTTATAAATGGTCTTAACTGAGTTCCTTTTCGAAATACGAATTTGGAAAGTATCCCACGAAATGATGAAGTAACTGCATTATGTGTTAAAATTGTGCATTGAGCAGTCACTCAAATTCTCGCCCCTGCAGTGTTAAAGGGAATTAAAGCCAACAAAGTGAAGACAGATTTTATTTCATCCTTTAAAGAAAGAAACTGGCCCGTTTCAGACTAGTCTTACTTCCCGGCTTGTCGGTTTCAGATGTAATTAGTTAACGCATACAGTGTCAGATGCACTTCCAGGTCTTTCGTTTAACTCTGTGATTTCCGTCAACTGAGAATTTAACAAGTCAGACTTCGTTTTGTAAGTGGAAGTGTTTTTCTCTAATCCAGAGGCAAAATCCTGAAGACTTCCAATGCATGACTAGTCCGAAACAGGAATTTTTCACTTGATTGATGGTAAAAGAAGCTCGAGCCGGGCCCTTGCTGATCTCTACTTTCCCTTTTCCTGGATCTAATGGCCCTAAATTATGGACGAACCATTGCTTGTAGACCATAGAGTTGCGCTCTCTCTCTCTCTCTCTCTCTCCCTCTCTCGGTGATGGTTAAACCATAATACCAAAAAAGAAAGAAAACATGACTGACTAATTTTGACAGACTGAGTTGACACAGCAATCTCCACAACACACACACACACCGCCCCGGTGGCATTGTGGTCTAAGCGATGGCTTTTGATCATTCGTCCAAGATTGGCCCGGGTTCGAATCCCGTGAGGCATGGATGTTGGCTTTGTCTTACGGCACTGGCTCTCTCCCTTCCCTGGAACCAGTAAACCTAAATTTGGGACGGGCGACTGCTTATAGTCCATAGAGTTGCTCACGGTAGTCGTTAAACCCTTATAAAAACGCACACGGAGGGTCAAGGACATCCATATAGCACAGTAATAAAATCAGGAAACATTTTGATTAGACCTTGTGCAACATTTTACCACTAATAAAAAATATTCTCCATAGTGTTTTTCCAGTTCGTTTTTTCCATGCAGTAAGAATATGCTCAATTCAAAATTATAAATTATGTGAAGAAATTCATTGAATTTCGTCAGCAATGGAAGCCATGTTATGTAACTAATTTTGCAAGTACCACGTTATGCGTTATTCTTCTTTAAAGAGCTGTTAAATTCTGTTCATTCCTTCAAATGTAAAGCAGCATGTGCTTTTATTTTTTTTAATTAGCTTTTAAACCTGGTTTATTTTTAATCATGTGTATTTAACTTCTTGAAAATGTGTTGCATGCATTTTGTGTTAGAGGAATAATATATCTAAAACTGTATGATGTGGTGTGAAAGCTATGTACAAAGGAATTAAGGTTACTATTTATTGGGTATATTTCTATTTATGGCTGATGTTAACGATGTAATTCAGATGTCGTGGTCTGATGGTATTGTTTTGAATGTTTCTGTGTTGCAAATGTTCACAACGGAGTTCAGTGTTTCACATAGAGAGCTGTAGGCTTTCCTAGAATGTTGTACTTGTTTTAAGTTCCTTTTGCAAGTCTGTGAGACTTGTGCTGTAACATGTGTTCAGATCGTGCATTTTGTCCATGTAAACTATTATGTATTTGTGAAATAATAAACTAATAATTTATGACTACAAACTTGAGTATGTTTGTTGTTCATAAACATATTTCCTAGTATTTAAGACCTGTGTTCTTTTTGTATATACACTAAGTTAGCTTTGCATTAGGAACACCTCCATTTTACATATTTGGAGCGATAACGAAGGACACGTGATAACAACGTCACGTGCGGCCACTATAAATTTTGAACACACCTATCATCTGTATGTAAACAGTAAACTTTTGTCAGTAATGGGGAAACGTGGCGACTTAAGCCAATTTTTTTGGGGGGGTGGAGGTTTAACGACTATCGTGAGTTACTCAATGGGCTATAAGCAGTCGCCCGTCCCTAATTTAGGGCCAGTGGTTCCAGGGAAGGCAGATAGCCAGGGCCGTAAGACAAACACAATATCCATGCCTCACCGGGATTCGAACCCGGCCCCCTTTCGAACGAATGATAAGAAGCCATCTCTTAGACCACTGCGCCACCGGGGCGGCTAAGCCAATTTGACCACTGCCAAATAGTTGGGGGCCCGGAGGGCAGGTGCCAGTATTTCGGAGATAGTCGCACTTGTCTGCTCCTCTAACAAGGGTGTCCTAGGACTAGATTAACTATGCACATATATGTAGCAGAAGGGCTCACATTGGTGAGCGTCGGGTGTCATGACTAGTATCTCAGCAGTGACGTGTAACAGTCATCCAGTTCATCCACCAGTAAAACAGCGGTGCAGTTCAACCTATTTCCACATGCACCTTACCTTGCTTTGCCTGGAGTTCCACGGCCGGAGACCAACGAAGGTACCCATGGTAACGCCCAGTCATCGGAAACAACGCCTCGCATGGGCCAAGAAACGTCGGCAATGAACCCTCGTCAGATGGGTAAAGGTCGTCTGGAGTGATGGGTTCCATTGTCTGCTGTACCATGCAGATAGCCGAGTTCGTATATGGCGTAAACAGCATGAAGCCCTATCCCCTGGTTGCACAGTTGGGGTTCAACAGGCAGGTGGAAGTGGTGTTATGATCTGGGAAGCTTTTTCCTGGCAAGCCCTAGGTCTGTTGGTTATTGCACAAACACGGAATGGTGGATGCTGCAGGGAACTGTTAGCCAATCAACCCCATCCGTATCTGCAGGAGATTTACCCGGACCTCTGGCACAAGTCCATATTTCAAGAGGACAACGCACCGTGTCATCGAGCTAGTATAACTGCTGAGTGGTTGAAGGAACACGACAACGAATTCGCCTGGCTCTATCCCAATTGAACATTTGTGGGATGTGCTAGAACGGGGTATGAATACTGCTGATCCTCCTCTACGGAATGAACGTAAACTGATGGAGCTATTGCAGCTGACATGGGTCAATTTACGAATGGCGGATGTTCGACACCTTACAGAATCTGATCCTAGGCGTTTTCGAACCGTAATTGTATACAGGAAGGTGGACCAACGCGTTATTGGGTAGGTGTTCCTAATGCAGAGCTAACTCAATGCATACACCGGGTGTTCAATAAATGACCGAACGCTTAGTTTGGAAATAACTCTTGAAATACGCACGGGAGGGCAGCACTGTCCGTTTTTCGTCGACCAAGTGCTTATAGGTAATGAATTTTAGTGCAAGTTAAAAATGATGTATTCAACCGAACAACGCGTTTTTATTGTGAAAACTTGGTATGAAACACTGAGAAAGTGGTCAACAGCTTACAAGAATGTTCGAAAGCCAACAGTTCTGGACATGGTTAGGAAATTTGAGACAAACAAAGCTATACTGGAAAATAAGTTTCTCCCGGAAATTCGCCGTCTGGGAATGGTTGATGGTTTCTGGTTCATGCAAGATGGTGCACCTCCACATCGCACTCTGGACGTTTTAGGACCATAAGCAGCCACTTTGGACACAACGTGCTCGCTCTCAAATACCAATCATTACCCTGGAGTTATCGAATGGCCTCTTTATTCTCCCGACGTAAATCCTTGCGACTTCTTTCTTTGGGTTAGGGAGGCATCAAAAAGTTGGTCTACAAATCACGCCCTAACACTGTGACTGAGCTCAAAGACGCTATCGCCGCCCCGGTGGCGCAGTGGTCTAAGGCGCTGGCCTCTGATCATTCGTCCGTAAGGGGTCCGGGTTCGAATCCCGGTCAGGCATGGAAGTTGTGTTTGTCTTACGGCACTGGCTCTCTCCCTTCCCTGGAACCAGTGACCCTAAATTTGGGACGGGCGACTGCTTATAGTCCATTGAGTTGCTCACGGTGGTCGTTAAACCTCCAATAAAAAAAATAATAAAAAAAAAAGACGCTATCACTGAGGCTTTTACCACTGTAACTCGAGATACTCTAGGCCGAGACATAGAGAACTTTGAAGCCCGAATGCGCCATCTTGTGGTAACGGGAGGCAAACACTTTGAAAATGTTATCGCTTAATTACCTTTTGAGCCCTCTTCAAAGAAACACTGCTTGCTTAAATTATATGTTTTGTCTATAAAACGTTTTCTACAAACTAAGTGTCCGGTCATTTATTGAACACCCTGTATTTGATCACCATATTGAATAAAGATATACATTATAGAAAAATAAATGCTGTGTTGCGCTGGTTAATTATCATTAATCCAACATCAATGGGAACTGAAGTTTGCTGGATTACGGATTTTTTGGTATTGCCGATGCTTTGGTTAACCTCTGCATAAACAACTAAAATGTATTGCAGTATGTCTACATTTTCTGTGGTGCTGCACAATGAAGGAGAAAACCATTAAATGCAGGGTTCGTACGCCTCCTGGAATTTAAGGACCCCCCCGCCCTTGAATGGGGCCTTTTCTCGTTATTTCCCCTCTGGCTCCTGAAACAGTTCTTAAATTTTATTTTAACTCCTGGAAATTGTTATACTTCGGGTTTTTTCGACATCTTCCATTAACTCATTCAGTGCCGCCCCGGTGGCGCAGTGGTCTAAGGCGCTGGCCTCTGATCATTCGTCCGTAAGGGGTCCGGGTTCAAATCCCGGTCGGGCATGGATGTTGTGTTTGTCTTACGGCACTGGATCTCTCCCTTCCCTGGAACCAGTGGCCCTAAATTAGGGACGGGCGACTGCTTATAGCCCATTGAGTTGCTCACGGTGGTCGTTAAAACTCCAATAAAAAAAAAAAAAAAAAACTCATTCAGCTGGAGGAAGGTGAACTTTCCCGATTTTTTTTTTTAAATTCGCAATTTCTCTTTGTCTGCTGGAAGCTATTTTGCTTTCATCTTTCCCAGCTGACGTGCATGCGGTCCTCTCCTGATGGGTGAACAATAGACGTGATGAAACTTTATCCAATCTTTGGAGATCGCCCAGACGCTTTAAAGCTGTCTTTGATTGAGTGTTAAGGTTCCTATTCTGCGATAGATGGCGCGAAAAATCACTCCTTGGGCATGGCTTTTACGTTTTGAGGGACTGTCCCAAAAGTTGGCGTCACCGAATCACTGCAGACCTCGCAATATTCAGAATGGAAGCGGTCTCTCCCTTGCTCCACAATAAAAAGACAAAATACGCCCTGTTACGTTTTAATCAATGACGTTATTTGGGGGTAGGGCTTAGTAAGTAGGCGGAGTTTCTATAGCTCAAATTCACGGATTCTCTACTAATGTACACATTTTCTCTTCAAGAAATGAACGTACAGTAAGATTTAAGATGATTTATGGAAGACAAGATTCTAGTCCAACTTTCGGCCCCATTCAATTATTTCCATTTGGCCTAGATAACTAAAAAACATCAGACAGAAATAAGAGATTTCGTTTCTTCCAGACAGAAACACTACTAAGCTAACTTATGGCGCCATCTAGCGCCCAAATTGGAATACTTTCGAGACAGAAAAAATGAACTTAAAAAAAATTCTAACAATTTTTTTTCGGAAAAATAACTGTGGCACTATAATTCATTGGCACTATAGGTCATGCGGCACTACAGGTCACTATAGACCACTATATGTCATGTTTCATGTTTTTAGCTATTGGTAACCTCAATGCACTATAGGGGGCGCTGCGCAAACGTAAACAAACTTCTTTTAGTACGGATACCGTCGCTCGTGTTTCCGTGATGTATGTAGGAATAGCTGGTTTAACAGTCTCAATCCTTGAGATAATGAAATTTGTAAACGCTACAAAAAATTCACGATGGATCAAAGCAGAGGAAGGGATTCTTAATGCAGGTCATATCATTTCATGTGGAATTAAGAAGGAAGATAGAAAAGAAATCCACGTAGTTTCACATTGCATTCAATCCACCGCAATAACGTGGTCGCCTCATTCGATCAACGGTGCTTTAGACAGAAATAATTGTGAAATTTCTGTAAAGTCCTTTGAGTTCTCTTATAAAGCAGGAAGAAGTGGAACGTGTAAGCGTTGTGTAGCAGTAATGCTCTACTGTAACAGGTAATTTTTATTTTTACGTTTTCAGACAAGTGATACAATAATACCGACAGGGGTGTAGAAGAATTAGTGGGACCCTGGAAAAGTAACATTTTCATGCCCCCTTCAGCCGTCACACCACCAATAGGTATATTGGCAGACTAGAGTTTTGTTTTTTCCGGCTGTAAATTAGACAAAACAATTGGATCTGTAAAGTCAAAGTGACTGTTGACAGAACATTGCAAATTTTGTTCCTCAATGGAGTTTAAATTTATATGGATAACATCAATTACTTGTTTTCAAGAGCATGTAGAAATACGGAATTTTAAATTATTACTATGCAATAAAAACATATTGTTTTGTTTATTATTCATTCAAACACATTACTAGGTTAGTAGAATTTCACTGGAAGGATTTCAAATGCAAGGCACAAACGTTTACCAATGTGGTAAATGTGTAGATTAGCGTCCTAAATTATTTCGTCGGAAAAATGTTAGTACCTAAAAAAAGTGCGACGTACAGATTTCACATTATGGAAATTAATGGCAAATGGTGCAGAAATTTCATGTTTTAAATGTCTTTTAAAGATTTTTATCGTAATATTTACCTGTAAGTGCGATGCTGTGAAGAGACGCTGCGGTAGGCCTAACGCATCGCTACCGCGACGAAGTCCAGCTTTGCTCCGTTGAAAGGAGGATTCGCTGCGGCGTGTAATTGATGCGCGGATGACTACAAGTGCAGCCGTGTACGTTCTTGCCAGGAGAGCAAAGCATCATGTACTCATACGTTACAAAATATAGTTCGTTCATGTTTTGTCATTGTTTTTAAAGCAGGTGTTGAGAAATGATCCCTTCTTTCACACATGATTCCAAATACAAAGTACGGATGTGCCTTTCTCTCGAACTTTTCCGCCCGTCATTTCGGTACAGCAACGAACCTTCCTTTTAACGGAGAAAAGCCTGATATTGTCGCGGTAGCGATGTGTTAGGCCTATCGCAGCGTGTCTTCACAGCATCGCACTTACAGATAAATATTACGATAAAAATCTTTAAAACATATTTAAAATATGAAATTTCTGCACCATTTGACATTATTTTCCCTACTCTAAAATTTGTACGACGAACTTTTCCCAGGCACTAACATTTTTCCGACGAAATAATTTAGGACGCTAATCTGTACATTTACGAAAGTTTATACTAACTTGTGAAAAACACAGCTGGAACCTTAGGAACAACACTGCGAGACGCAACAATATCAATTGGTCTTCTTCACGGTATTCTCCATTATACTACTCTCTAATTCCAGAATTTATGCAAAAATATCCCAAAACAAGCAAACCGAACCTAAGCAACGATCTAACAACAGTTAAGAATGTTATCCGTACTATAGTAATTCTTCCTTTTTCTGCTAGAGGGAGAGCGGACGGCTGAGATTGCCAATAGGTCATTTTTATTTGTGCTTCAAATTACGAACACTACAAAGTAATATTATTCGAGAAAATGTGTACAAAAGAATTTACATTGCAGATATAGGATAGAATTTCTCTTACATTCATTCAAAGACAGCCTTAAGTGCTACGAATTCTCCTTAGTCGCTAGGAAAATTGAATATTCGAAAATCTCAATGAATGTTATTCAACATTTGTGTTAAGTTCGTTTTCGGGTTCCTAAGATTTATTGAACATCTTTGGGCTTGTTTCTTGGATATTTTTAATATCATGACATTTCTTTCGTATTCTTTCGACTTCTGCGAAAATGTTTGGAACCAACAGAAATTACTGTTCTAGCAGGGATGAGAATGTTCCGTGAGTTTGAAATTTCGAATATTGTTTGACCAAGTCACCTTTTGTTTTCGTTTGTTTTTCTGATTATCATCATTCATTGTCATCCATTATCAATACAGTGCGGGATGAAGGTCTCCCCAAGTTTCTTCCGCAACGGTCTGTCTTGAGGGAGTCTGCTCCATGTCACTCCGACAGGCATTCAAATTTCATCTCATCACCCACGTGGTCTTCCGGGCCTTTTCCTATCCCTTGAAATCCAGTCTAAAATTTGGTTGTCCATCTGTGGTCCGTTCTTCTGGAAATATGTCCAGCCTACTGGCATTTCAGGCATTTTACTCTGATCATGATGTCTTGCACTGTTGTAATTTTCCTGATTCACGAGTTCCTCTTTATTATTTTCCTGGTTGCGCAGCATGCATCTCGCCATACTTCTTTTCAGTTGTCTACAGTCTTTTACTTATTATTATTATTATTATTATTATTATTATTATTATTATTTATATTTTTCTGATCATTTTCGTCGTTTTTAATGTCTTTGGTAATAGTGAAAACGAGCGACTTCATATTTTTCCAGATTTTTTTTTCTAATGAAATGTATGTTTTCCTATTTGCGACAGTCTCTTCTTCAAAACGAATCAGTAGAGCGAGCATTTTTCTCGCCTTCCTCTTTTTTAAAGCAAAATGAAATTTCGAAATCGATAAATATGTCCGTGGTGGGATCTGAGCCATTTCCGTGACCCGTGAAATTGTTTCCAGGGCAGAGTGAGCAGCGCGTTATCGGTTTCAGTCATTTCAACTTGCTTGATATGCTTGCTTTCCCGTTCTTAAGTCACTTCTTGCAATATCAAAGGTGAGAAAGCAAGCAATTTTTTCTTTTGTTCAAAACGAAATTAAAGTTCAAAACGCTTCTACGTACAAGATGGGTTCGAGTCCACAGCAGACGCGGCGTGGGTAGTTTGCTGCTTCTCGCAGCGCTAGCTATTTCCTTTCCCTGGAAGTAATGGCCTCAAATTAGTGATTGCTGCCTGCTTGTACAGTTTAGCAACTACCATATACACTCATGTCCAAAAATTAAGGATCACTTATATTTTCATAGCATTCTTTTATTCCAACAGGATGCGGTATGAAAATATTTTAACCACCCAGGTGGCGCAGTGGTCTAAGCGATGGCTTCTGATCATGTGCCCAACGGAGGGATCTGGGTTTGAATCCCGTGTAAGGCATGGACGTTCTGTTGTCTTACGGCCGTCCCAATGATCTCAGCGATGGCTTCTGATCATTCACTCAACGGATAGGTCTGGGTTCGAATCTCGGGTAAGGCATGGTTGTTTGTCTTCCGGAGGTTTATTCGCTGAGTTCCTTGTTCACCTATGTACATTGTGTCGTTGAAACACAGAATGTTTATACTGTCTATACTGTATACTGTATACGTATATTTCAATCAACCAAGTCCAATATACACTGCTGGCCACCCAAAATGTAACACCAAGGAAGAAGCATCCCTTTGGCCTGAAATTCTCAGCATCCGTAGCCGCGAGAGGACATGCAAACGATTAGCATTGCAGGGCATATGCAAATCATGTGCGCTCGGCACGCCACCGAGAAGCACTATAAAAGGGTGCACAGAAGGCGGGGTATAAGTAGTGGAAGTGTGTTGTGCTGCCGGACCTGTGCGTGGGAAGCTTCCTGATGCCTCGTCGCAGAATACGGCAGTCATTCCAGCACATTTCGGAGTTCGACAGAGAACGAATAGTGGCTTATCGCGACAGCGGTTTATCGTACCGAGACATCGGCGCCCGCGTGGGACGACATCCAGCCACAGTGAGGCGAGTATGGATTCGTGGGGTGCAGTAGGGACGGACGGACCGACGTGAGCGATTGCCGCAGCCGCGGCACACCACCGAACGAGAAGACCGGCATGTTGTGCGGCGGGCATTGACGACTCGAACCGCCACATTACGAACGTTAGCGCAGGAATTAAGGGTGTGTTGCGCAACAACCTGTGTCAGCACGTACCGTTCGACGTCGTCCGCACGAACGGGGACTTGTCGCACGGCGCCCATTGCTCCGATTACCATTGACGTTACACCACCGTCGAGTGCGGCGGCAGTGGGCCGTTGAACGCCGCACCTGGACTACGGAATGGTACGACATTGTCTTCTCCGACGAATCCCGCTTCTGCCTGCAACATCACGATGGTCGGATCCACGTGTGGCAGCACCGCAGCGAGAGACTGTATGACGCCTGTATTATGCATCGCCATACCGGTCCGTCGCCTGGCGTTATGGTTTAGGGCGCAATTGGATATGACACCCGTACCTCTCGGGTACGCATCGCCGGTACACTCAACAGCCACCGCTACATCTCCGACGTTTTGGAGCCTGTAGTCCTCCCTTACCTGCAGGACTTGCCAGCGGCCACGTTTCAATAGGACAATGCGCGCCCGCACTTGGCACGCATCATGCAACAATTTTTCACGGCCCACCAAGTGTCACTGCTGCCGCGGCCCGCCTGTTCTCCCGATATCTGTCCCATCGAACACGTCTGGTAGCTGATCGGCAACCGAGTGGCCCGGCAAGCACCACCCGCGGCTACGCCTGATAAAATGTGGCAATGTGTGGGAGCAGCTTGGACCGACATACCCCAAGCTCACATCCAAAACATCTTTCGTTCGATGCCGCGGCGTGTAGCGGCCGTTATTGCCAGCCATGGGGTCTACACGAACGATTGATGTCTGCGTGTTCCGCAAGTCGCACGGGCCTGTAAGCTCAATCGTTTCATCTTTGTATCTGTTGTTATGTGTCCAGTAAATCTGGCTTTGCTATCTCGTGTCCTTCTTGGTGTTGCATTTTGGGTGGCCAGCAGTGTATGTTCAATATATATGTATTTGTAAAACAAGTCCAATAAATAATTTAAAAAACAAGACAAAAAACTCCGAAATATACGGAAAAACGAAAAGTGAAGCTTTGTTTTTACATTCAGCATGTTGGTGGGCGGGTACTATAAAACTATTTTTAAGAGCATTTTTCATTAGAAACGTAACGAGCTAGTGGTTAAGTATAAATGTGAAACAAACATCAATATAAATTTGAGGACCATTTGTGCCCCCAAAGCCCAAAGCAGTGGCTTACCGGAAAAAATCCCCCCCCCCGCAGAAAATATCTTCGAGACCCTTTTGCGAAAATCTATTAACTTTCAATTACTGAAATTTTTAAGTTAAACTAGAAAAAGCCCGTCGGAAACCGACGGAAAGGGTTTTTTTTTTTTTTTTTTAAAGAATAAACTCATATGAAACTTTATTTGATAGACAAATTCATTCAACCACTTCAGTAAAGACAATAATAGTCCAGGTTCGTGATTTTTTTTTTTTTTTTTGACTGAAGGTTTAACGACCACCGTGAGCACCTCAATGGGCTATATATAAGCAGTCGACCGTACCTAATTTAGGGTCACTGGTTCCAGGGATGGGAGAGAACCAGTGCCGTAAGACAAACACACCCATGCCTCACCGGGATTCGAACTCGGACGCTTCACGAACGAATCATCATAAGCCAGCGCTTAGACCACTGCGCCACCTGGACGGCCAGGTTCGTGATGAGCATCACGACTGCACTTTTTTTCAGTAGTAAAATATGAGGCGGAAGTCCACTCATCTCGATCGTGTGCAAAAATTCAACTGGATAGCGCACTCTTCCACTCTCATCTTCAGTCACAACTGTGTTTGTAAATGTTGTTGGAATGAGATTCGCGTTGCGAATACTCTTCATTCTCTCTTGTCTGAGGCATATAGTTGCGACCATCGAAGTTACATACAGGTAGACTGGGAATGACGTCACAATTTCTGGCTCCAACATCAGGAAGGGAAATGTCACGTGATCTTAGTCAAAAATGTTAAAAGAAAATTCTACAACTTGTAACCAGTGGGAAACGAATTAAATTATTAAGCAGATTCTATGCGTGTATGGTAATGACGTGATTCCAATCTCTAGTAAATTTTTATTACGGTTAGTATGGGCCATCATTCATGCCACCTAAGTTTTCCATATTTGCGGTAATGGTTATCATATACGGGAAGAAATAATCAACATTGAGGGTCGATTCCCAATCTAGAAAACGTGTGCCCATTAAAGAAATAATATAGTCATTCGCGTTAAAAAATTAATCTATGTGTTTTAAATTTTTCACAAATATTCATCGCAATATTCCTTTTTTTTTTTTTTTTTTGATTGGAGGTTTAACGACCACCGTGAGCAACTCAATGGGCTATAAGCAGTCGCCCGTCCCTAATTTAGGGTCACTGGTTCCAGGGAAGGGAGAGAGCCAGTGCCGTAAGACAAACACAACATCCATGCCTCACCGGGATTCGAACCCGGACCCCTTTCGGACGAATGATCAGAGGCCATCGCTTAGACCACTGCGCCACCGGGGCGGCCGCAATATTCTAATCATGGTTTATAATCAAGTTTACCTATGCACATAGGTACATATTTTAAGTACACTTACTAACATCTGCGTACGGTAACGTCATTTCCGTTTATTTTACGTAGTATTCAAATGTGTACTTCTGGATTTTTCACATTGTGATACACTGGAAATGATGTAGCTCTGTATCATAAATCATTAATGAGAACACGACTTTACGTAAAGTATTAAGTAAAAACGTAGCCGGTTCATACAAGAATACACAATAAAGAAATGACCATCTTCCTCCTAAAGACTCATCTTGAAACTCTGAAACGGTTGCAATTAAATTTCTATAAACGACAATTTCTTGATGAATGTAACCTTATAGGTTTATTATGCTTAAAAAACGCACTTGTTACCTTCACGATTTGATAAATGGTGATATTTAAATAGAAAGCATTGAAACTGGATAGCACGAAATCACTTCAGCCAAATGTCACGTGACCTGAAGACTCTCATGTTGGGACAACGCAGTTCAGTGGCAGCCATTACCTGTGCGCGTTCTATCCCTATACATGGTCGAAGGTTGCGACCCATTGATCGCTCACGCTTTCCAGTAAGGCTCTTACGTTTTGTTTTGTTTTTCTGTGGAAGAGACGTTCTGTTAAGGGTAAGTATGCAATAAAGTATTTACTTACTTTAGGACTGATCATAGAGCGCCATGCACACACCAAGTCTGACACTGCACTGAGCGCCTGATGTAGTAAGGGCCGCACGCTTCTCCCATAGACTTTACATGGGAACTTTGCCGATCCGCCACGCCTTAACCGTTGTCCCAATCTTAGTTTTCTCTTCGACTGGCACATCTACATGGTAAGACATTTATTTTCATAATTGAATCATATTTTTACGTTCAGCTGTTCTCTCAAAATAGGTCTCACAGTAAAAAAACCTTATAAAATGAAGATATATATAGATGGTGCAACTCAATATGTACATTCTAAATATTTTCACTAATAATGGTCAACGGAATGTTTATTTACATCTTTCCATAATGGGAAACGTCTTACCTACGTGAATAAACTGGATCGAATGAATATTAAATTGTATATATACATCACACAGTCTAACGGCATAACGCAATCAGGTCTTCGAGAGTGTTCGCTGTTCCGATGAGAAGAACTTTCATACGAATGTCTGCTAGCGTTGCTTTGGGCAACGGTTTGATCAGAAAAGGGAAGACTTCGGACTTTGGACTATCTCAGCCCCTCCGTGCGTCTGCCTTCAACAGCGCGTGAGTCAACCGCAAGCGATCGAATGTCAACTGCACGCTTCTCCCATAGACTTTGCATGGGAACTTTGCCACCATACAACGCCCGAATCGTTGGCCCAGTCTCATTTTTCTCTTCGACTGGCACATCTATACACGGTAAGACCTTTATTTTGATACCTCAACCATATCTTTACGCTCAGCCGTTCTCTCAAAATAAGACTCACAGTAGAAAACCTTATAGAATTAATATAGAAATTCCATATTATTAACTGAGTTTTATGTGTGTTCTGATAATTCAAATTCTCCGGAACCTACAGGCGAAACCAAAACTTTATTGCATGAAATTCAAATGTGCACGTTGTAGTTAAAATCATTGCTTTAGCTACAAAGAACTACAAAAAAAAAAAAAAAAAAAAAAAACTAGTAACGGTATAAAACTAGGCCAAAGTTAGTCATAGAACGCAATTTTTTTTCTTTTAGAGAAATTTTTTTATTATCAGATGTACAAATAAATTTTAAAGCGTTTTTTGTGTGACGTATACCGATAATTTACACATCCGACATTCCCTCCACGTTGTTGTCATGTGATCGTACCTGGTCCAGAGTATAAAATGTGACATAGAAGTTTACTCAACAGTCAAACGCACTTGCACATCGGTAGGTGAAAGATGGCGAGCGATACTGCATTTATTCGACACTGCATTCGTTACGAATTTCATCAAGGAAAAAGGTGCTGCAAAAGCATGTGCATCGATCTGTTCTGTTCTGGGGGAGAATATTGTATCGAAAAGCACTTGTGAATTTTGGTTTAGACGGTTTAAAGCAGGTGATTTTGATATTAGTGATCGATAACGTAGCGGCCCCACGCAGAAGGTTGCACACGAGGAACTGCAAGCATTGCTGGATGAAGATTCGTCTCAAACGCAAAAAGAACTAGCTGAACAACAATGGGAAACGTTCAGAAGTAAGGAAAATGGGTGTCACATGGCCCGAGCCAGAGGAACAAGGATGAGCGTGTCATCAAGTGTTCGAATCTGTTGAATAAACAACACAGAAAGTCTTCCCTGAGGAAATTCGTTACGGGTGATGAAAAGTGGATATGGTACGACAATCCCAAACGCAAAAAACACTGAGTGGATCCCGGTGAAGCAATGACTTCGGCATCGAAATGCAATATTCACTCCAAGAAAGTTCCGCTGTGCATCTGGTGGGATGTGAAGGGTGTGCTCTATTATGAACTATTGGAACAGGGTCAAACTGTTACTGCTGATCGCTACAAGCAACAATTGCTGCGATTGAACCAGGAATTTGGTGCCTCTGTCCGTTCTTTCCTTGCTGATCGTCGCGCAGGGCTGCATTCCGCACCATGTACCTTAACGTATTGGCTTCATGTCAAGTATCAGCTCCTCTTACATATCAAGCAACTTCCCTTCTCCATGAAGACTTCCAGTGAGATGCGCCACGATCACGCCAGGCAAATGATCGCACTGATTGGGTTGTCAGATCCGCTGTTTCCAGCATATCAGGCGGAGCTCCAGGCTTTGCTGAAACCTCTAGCGCAGCAAGCACTTTTACGTCTGCGTATTAAACATCTCAATCCGGAGGAATGCACCTATGATTTTCTAACATCAATGGAATCTGCACGTAAGTCTTCTACCTCGCTTCGTCATCTTCGCCTCCCCTCTGGCGAAATCACATCTGATTCGGCAGCGATTTGCTCTCACGTTCGTCAGTTCTATACCACCAAGTTCAGTGAAACTCCTCCCCCTTCTCCCTCTGCTCTCCCTCATCTTCTCAATAACCTGCTTCAAGTTCGGTCTCATCTTGCTCACACCCTGTCTCTCTCACCCACATCCACGGAGGTGCCCGACACCTTCTATTCCCTTAACCCCCATGCCGCTCCGGTTCCGGACGGCCTTTCTTTTCCTTTTTATCATGCCTTCTTGCCTCTTCTGTTGCCTTTTCTCATCTCCGCTTTTTCTGCTGCATTTAACTGGTCCCCCCCTCCCAAGGAGTTTCACGGACGCACATGTGGTCCTATTTCCCAAGAAGGGTGACCCTCTTGACTTGGGAAATTGGCTCCCCATTTCTCTTCTGAATCAAGATTATAAACTCTATACTAAGCTTCTTTCTCGTCGACTAAACTCTGTCCTTCCTCACATCCTTGCTGACTCTCAAACCTGTACTGTTCCTGGCCGTTCTCTTTCCTCCAATGTTCAACTTCTTCGCGATCTCATTCATCTTGCCAAGACTAATTCTGAACCTCTTGCTTTTCTTTCCTTAGACCTCCGTTCCGCTTTCGATAATATCTCACACGCCTATTTAACACAAACCCTGCTACACTTTGACTTTCCTCCACATTTTGTCTCTGTTCTTCTCTCCATCTACCGGGACGCCGTTTTCCATGTGAAGACGGCATCTTTTCTCACAGCACCTGTTCCCTTCAAGCGGGCAGTTCGTCAGGGCTGCCCGCTTTCTGGTCAACCGTTTGCGATTGCCGTCGAGCGCTTTCTACGCTCTCTGCAAACATCTCTCCTGGCACAACTTCCACCACCAGTTGCCAGCACACGGCATCACTCAGTCATTTACTCTGTCTATGCAGATGACATTACCGTCTGCATTCGTAGCGACTCACAGTTCCAACTGCTTCGTCGTTTGTTCTCCGCATATGCTTCATGTTCTGCAGCTGAACTGAATACGTCTAAGAGCACCGGATTGAGGTGCGGGTCGTGGACCAATCGCACGGATGCTCCATGGGGGCCACATGGTCATCCACTACCCAACGCTTCCTGCGTGTGCACTTAGGCGCACCACAAGCTACATCCAGTGCAACTCGCACGGAACTCCATCCTCGCCTCCTTCGCACAGCTGCGTACTGGTGTCGTGCGCAGTTCTGTACGTCCTACTACCAGCGTGCAAATCTCACCAGGACGTACCTTCTGTCCATCTGCAAGCATTCTTGGATTGCATCTACGACCCCGCTTTTCTGTCTCCAGGAGGTTACATGCTGCCTTACTCGAGTAATGTGGGCGTGTCATCACTGGATTAACGTCAAGAAGCTCTGTGCTCCTCCCTCCTATGGTGGTGCTGGCCTACCTGATGTCCCGCTGTGCTACAAAGCAAGCCGAGTGATCAACTTCATTCACCTTTTCACGGCTCCATTGGCTTCCGCAGTTCAGGTACGTGACGTTCTTGCCTCCTTGCGTAACCCACATTTTTCTTTTCTTTCTTTAGTTCTCATGGATTGCTGTCCTTTCCCCCCTCCAAACTCCCACCTGCATATTCTGAAGCTCTCACTCACCTTCGCTCTCTCTCCCTCATTCGCTCCCCCCTCTTCAACTCTAGAGCTTCTTTCTGAACCCCTCTTCTTCAACTCTCTTGTTCATCCCCCCACATCCCCTGCTTTTCATTCCTCTCTTGGCTCCGAGCAGGTGTAGTAACCGTACAAGACCTCATTAACTCGGATCTATCCTGGCACCCTTTCTCTGGCCTTCCTCCTGCTATCCTCTCGTCCCCCTCCGCCCGTTTGGTCTATGACTCCCTGCTTACTGCACTTCTTTCGTTTTTCCCTGATCTTGTCTCCCCCTCCGGTCTCGTCTCTGTCTTTTCTGCCCCTCTTCCGATGCCGTTTTTCCTCCGACTCTCCGACTCGGTTCTTCTTCGCTCCTCTCTCTCCTCTAAATCTCTTTATCGTTTTCTAGTGCACCTTGCCACCCCTTCACCGCTTTATATTCTCGAGGTTCCCTCTGCTTCTCTTCCTCTTGTCTGGGCTGCTGCCCGCTCATCCTTATCCGCCCCTCTTGAAATTAATACCCACTGGCTCTTTTTGCATAATCGCCTCCCTGTTTCGTATTTTCTCTTTTGCATGTCCCTTCTCTCCTCTCCTCTCTGCTCCTTCTGCGCACAGGAGGCAGACGTTTCTCACGTCTACCTTTACTGTCCCATCTTGATGCCTCTCCTCCACAAGGTTTTCCGGATTGCCAGTCGCTCTTGTTCTGCAGATCTTCCGTTCACTGCCTACAGACATCTTCTTCTGCGGGCTCATCCACCTACGCCTCTTCCGTCAGTATGCGCCTATCGTTTCGTGCTGGTTAAACACGTTATTTGCGTGTACCTTCAACAACTCCGCAGCGTCTCTTCGTTGGTCTCTTTACACCAGGCCAGCGCAGCACTTTTGTGCCATTTCCGAGATCGCTTGCTATCTCGACTACGCCTGGAGTACCAATCGGCTTCTTCCGGTCATCGAGAAGCCACCTTCTATGCTACCTGGGCGCCGGTTGCTCCTTGGTTTGCGGTTGATTCTGGACTGCTACACCTATCAGTATACCATACGACGCCCGTGGCACCCGTGGCACCCTGGTGCTCCTCCTCCCCTCTACGACTCGTCTCCATGTATATCATGTGATCGTGCTACAGCCTGTGCTGTAATACCCAAGTTTTTTTCTCGTTTTCAGTGTGCATATCATTGTGATCTTGTCATTTGTATTGTTATTCTTCGTGTCGTACTATGTTTTACCATATTTTCATTGTTATCAGTGTACCCTCTGATTCCGTGACCTCCCTTCACTTTTACGTACTTCGGGTTGTACCCTGGTCACCGTGAGTGCTTTCATTCTATGCACCTAGTGTATTACACCGTGTTCCTGTAGTGTGTTTTACTTTGAGATGTCATGTGGTGTACGTCTCTATCTCCCATATGTTATATTTGCCGCTCTCACACACCTTCTTAGTGTTTAGCCAATGCACCTGTTTGATTTTTGTACAGTTCTATGCTTACACATTGTGTACATACTAATTTCATCCCAGTGTACTTTCATGGGGGTTTTTTTTTGTGCATTCTTTGTACCTCTTGCATTTCTTGTGCTGTACCGTGCTTTCACATTGTGTTAATGCTTTGATCGTGCACGTGCAAATTTATGGTAAATTCTATCATCTGTCAGAACCCATGGCTTGTCCTGTGTTTTCACTTTATGCATATACTCTTAACATCCCAGGGTGCACTCATGGTTTATCGTGTGCTTCTTACTGTACTTGTAACATTTCTTGCGCTGTATCGTGTCTTCACATTATGTACTTTCTTTGGTCATCCCTGTGTACAATATGGTTCATCATGTCTTGTTAATGTACCAGTTACATCTATTGCGTCGTACAGTGCTTTCATTTTGCGTTAATTCCTCTTGTCATCCCAGTATGCATTCCTAGTTTTGCCCTGTAATCTTACTGTTCCTTCTGCATTTTTTTTCGTGCAATCCACGCTACCGTTGAATTGTGAATGCTAATGTCATCTCAGTGTATTTTCATGCTTACTCGTGTGCATTAATCACTTTCACCCCGCCTGTATTATGTTGTTTTGGTGTCCTCGTTAAATAACTTGCGCAACTGTACACGCTGTGTTTTATCTCATGTATGTAATGTTTTACCTTTACGGCGGTGTTTGTGCTGTTCTTTTTCTAATTTTGTACTATTGTTTCGCCTGCGTTATCCTGTAATCATGCCCAGCCAATGTCATGTGACACGATGTGTTTCTCTCTCTCATTTCTCCTGCAATTTTTTTTGCAATAAGCTTTGCATGCAGCATTTGTTATTCATCCCCACTGTCATTGCAGTGTACACTGGCGGAAAGTGAAAAAAGAACACCAAGAAGGAATTGGCGGGCGATCATGAAATTTACATATGCTAATGGGGTCGAGTTTACGTAAGTGTGATGTTAATTTCGGGACCAACCGGTGAGCGCTTACGCCACAGCACTGCATAATATGCAAATTATCGTCGGTGGTATTTAAGGAATACGGCGAAGTGAATGTAATCAGTCGTCGGCGTGCGGACACGAGCGAAGACCCTAAAGAAGCTGCAATGCCTGGACATGGAAGACGTGTACGATTTCAGCAGTTGTCGGACTTTGTGCGAGGTCGTCCAGTCGGACTCCGCGAGGCCGGGTGATCGTATCGTCGTATTGCGGAGCGAATTGGACGGGAAGTATCGGTGGTGGTACGATGGTGGCGTAGACGGTTCGAGGAACATTCCCACACGAGAATACGTGGAACCGGGAGTCACAGACGTACTGATGAGCGGGCCGATCGACGTATAAGAAGAGCGGCGCTGTCCAGCAGAACATCCACTGCGACGAAAATCCGAGCTGCCGTTGCACCTGAGGTGGCTGTGCGAACAATCCGCAACCGTCTACTGGATGCAGGACCTCATGCCCGTGTGTGTCTGGAATGTGTACCTCTGACTCCAGCCCACCGTCAGGAACGCGGCTGCAGTGGTGTCGCCAACGTCTGCACTGGAGAACGCAATGGCGATATGTCGTATTCAGCGATGAAAGCAGATTCTGTTTGGGAGCCTCCGATGGCCGTAGCGTGTTCGCAGACGCACAGGGGAGCGTCTCCATCTATCTTGCATCCGCCAGCGACACGCAGGGCCTATACCTGGTCTCCTAGTGCGGGGAGCGATCAGCTATCACTCAAGTACACAACTAGTGTTTGTACCGGGTAGGTTAAACAGCACCTCTTACATCAACAACATGATTCAGCCCGTTGTTGTGCCATTTGTAAGGTCGGACCATCATGGTGTTTTCCAGCAAGATAACGCACGCCCACACACGGCACGTGCAACGCAACATGCACTTCAGGGTGTGAGACAACTTCCATGGCCTGCACGTTCACCGGGTATGTCCCCCATTGAGCACGTGTGGGATTTTATGGGACAACGACTTCTCCGGTCTCCACGGCCAGCCACGACCATCCCCGATTTACGCGTCCAGGTTGAGGATGCTTGGAACTTAATACCCTAAACTTACATCCAATATCTGTACGACATACTCTATGCCAGAATTGCACAGTGTGACGCAGTTCATGGCGGTTCAATCTCGTACTAACCATGTTACATGGAAATGTTATTTTTCAGTTCACCAGCAAATACAGCTGTATTTTCCCATAAAGTTTTGATTACGTTATCCTCTGTATTCCGTTATTACGCTGTATAAATATTCTTGGTATCAGACGTCTCCTTCTTGGTGTTCTTTTTTCACTTTCTGCCAGCGTATATAACATTATTTTTTAACAGTTTGTATTATTTCCCAGTGAGACGCCCAACGCTGTACGTCTCCCTCTTATGTTTTCTTATGATGAATAATAATAAAGCGAATTTGAAACCTTGCTTTATCGCTCGGTACATTATCCTACTGGTACCAACAAGGCTCTGTTCCATAGTATTGCCACAGAGTTGGTAAGACATAATTGTCCAGAATATTATATCACTATGACTGGTTAGCAGGTTTGTCCACAATAATCAATGGGCCGGGACGATACCACGAAAAATAACCTCACACAAGTACACTGCCAGCTACAGTACACTGTGGTAAATAGCGTTACCCCGGCTGCTGCCATACCCACACACGGCCATCAGACTGATGGATCGTGTATCTGAATTCATCAGTCCATAGGAACCGTTTCCAGTGTCCACGATAAATGTTCTTTACACCATGCTAAACGACGAGTAGCATTCAGAGTGGAGATGAAAGACTTATGAGCAGCCGCACGACCACGGTAACCCATGGAATGAAATTCTCAGCGAATGTTACGTGTACATACCGAACATACCGAGGTTTCAGCATTTTCACTCATCTGTACACTGAGGTCTTGTGCATTACCCCGTCGATTAGCTGTAACGACTCTCCTGAGGCTTCAACGTCCTCTATCACTAATTTTCTTTGGTCTGCCGGCACGTTTTGCTGCTTCTGGCGCGCCATATGTCTTCCACTTATTCAGTACATCGAAAACAGTTGACTTGGGTATGTTTAAACGTCTCTCGGTTTCTCTTATGGACAACCTACTAATATAACACCCAACAATCTCTCCTTTCTCAAAGTCAGTTCTCTCCCGCAGCGACATTTTCACTCAATCTCACAGTGCGATATGATCGCGGTCAGCTGAAGCCTTGTTTTATACCGTTTTCAGCTACACCGCGCATCTTAAAAACGCAGCGGATCCGTTCATTTGCTTTTGAAGGAGTGTCCGGTGTCGTTTGTTAATATAGTGTATGTATATTTTTTTATTTAACCTTCCGTTTTCGTTTACTTTCTCTTATGTAAAGTTTGGTTTTCTTTCGTTATACTTCCTGAACTTAATATCAAGTCGGAGCTCCCAAGTTATGAATTCGTTATGGTATCACTACCAGGCAGTTAAGTCAAGGATGAGACTCAGAAAAAACAGACCACTGACCGGAAGCGTGTAAAGGGAACCGACTTCTTGGCTATACAGTACGTGAGTTTATCATCAGAGTCGCTAAGAAGTTATTCGAGAAAGCGGCTGCTGATCCTGATGAACTTGTCAGGGGTGCGCCTGACTATGACCCCAGTGAGGTTAAGTTTCCGAGACTTAAGGCGGCGGTCACAGAAAGAAAGCAACACTGTTGAGCTCTGATTCTTGTAGTTGAGACCATAGATCACAGGAGAGAAGGATCACATGGAGTTGTGAGTCTCTGTGAAGTTACCAGTGGCGGCTTTTGGGAGAAGGTAAGGGAGGCAGTGCCTCCTCAGAATTTCAAGACTCTTAGTTAGAATTATTCGTTTTGTTCATTCTGTACTTTTCGGTATAGGAGATCAAAAGTTTATGCTAGTTAACTCTTTTGAATTAACTGTCGTCCACGCGTTCATTCAATTTTTTAAATTGACGCTTTTGGAAAACATTCGGTAGCACGTAGTTACAAAATATACTCAGCTTGCGATCTCTGTCGTGAGGCAGGAAGGGAAATGGATCTCGTAAATTTTGCGCCAAACCTGCTTACTTCCACTGAATCAGTAGATCCGAAATGTAGGGGGTGGAACGGCGAACACAAAGAGCGCACGCGTACCGTAGACTTCCTGTGAGGCAGATGTTATCTTGCCTCACGGGAACAGCTGTTTTCCCTGTAGTTAATTCCTCATTCTGTCTGCTTCGAGTGGCATTACATAGCACCTTCTTCCTCCACTGTGTTAACTTCTCATTGTGACAGCTTAGAGCGGCATTGCATAATGCCTTCTTCTTAGTTGCTTTTTTTCCACACTAATGTTTGTGTAACTAATTTTTTTTATGTTTTATGAAGAGTTGTTTTTCAGACCATGGCATCTGCTTCAAAGATATCTAATATGGTGGAGAGCTTACTGGAAAAGCCTTTCAGTAAGAGCGATTTTGAAGAAAAGAATCAAATTAAAAATGATGTTAAGATGACTTCAAAACTTCAAACAGATGTTTTAATATTAACTGGTACAGAAAAGAACAATGGCTAACTGGTAGTAAATCAACGAAGAAAGTACATTGTTGGCCATGTTTGCTGTTTCCTGTGAGTGGCAATGAAGTCTGGCAAGAGAAAGGCTTCAATGATTTGAAAAACTTACCACGTGCTCTGGACAGGCACAAAAAGTGTAAGGATCACATTCTGGCAGTTGTTAATTACGTAAGGGGCGCTGGGATTGCTGATTCGCTTCCGCGAGGCGTCGGGAAATTGTTCGTGGGCACACAGAAGCCGCTACACCTTCCTGTATAGTGAACCGGGTCTCCGTGGGATCCGTTCGTGCCTGGCTCACGATTCATCGATCCTCTCAACCGGTGGTCCTCCTGGTCCGTCCGGAGACGCTTCACCGCGTGGCAGTGCCGTCACGTGTCCAGTGCTCCCAACACAGTCGGACGGTATGGTCAGAACGATCCACGTGGCGGGCTGTACGGCGCGCCAAGGTTTCCCTCCCGATGATCAGACCTCTGTCAAAGTCTGTAACTTGCGTAAATCGACGTCTCTGGCGTCTACCCGGCATTCTTGTTACTCTGTACACTTGCTTGCGTCGGCCAGTGCTTTTCGCTTTCATGGGGCATCGAGTGCACGCCAGTTTATAAAGCTGCCGGTTCGTGCCAGCAGCGCCACCACAGGATGTGCGGTCATGCGCAATCGCTCCAAACGTGGATCATTTGTATACCGGCATGCACTCTAGCTATTTGCAAAATTTCGTGGTTGTAGCATGTTTTCTTCTAGGTGAGCAAATTTCATTGTCTGTGAATGTAAATGTGGGAACGTCTGTGCCGAAGAATTGCCTTATGCTTCATGTCTGTAAGTGGATAAAGGTGTGGGGATGATGGATCATCAAAATTGTTACTAGTGTCTTCTTCAAGATTACAAAAGGAGCCTAGGGCTTACCAATGTTCATTTGGCTCCATGTCCAACGACCTATGTTTAACCTTACATAGCTTAATTTATTTATAACAGCGTGCTTATTCCAGTGGCAACTCACTGAAGTACAGAGAACTTAGCTTTGCTGTTTTAAAGTCGAAAATTGTGCACTATATTCACAAAAGTCACAGGACATCCCTTCGAAAGCAAATGAACGGGTCCGATGTGTTGTTAAGATGTGCGGTATAGCGGAAAACGGTATAAAAACAAGCCTGCAGCTGACCCCGATCACATCGCACTCTGAGGTTGAGTGAAAATGTCGCGGCGGGAGAGAACTGACTTTGAGAGAGGAAAAATAGTTGTGTGTTTTATTAGTGGGTTGACCATAAGAGAAACTGAGAGGTGCTCAAACATACTCAAGTCGGCTTCATTGGATGTACTGAAAAAGTGGAAGACACATGGCGTGCCTGAAGCAGCAAAATGTACCGACAGATAAAAAAATCAGTCATCGAGGACGTCGAAGCCTCAAGAGAGTCGTTGCAGCTAATCGACGGAGTCCTGCATAAGTCCTCATTGCATAAGTCCTCATTGCACAGGTGAGTAACAATGCTGGAACCTCGGTATGTACACTTACCGTTCGCAGACTTCATTCCATGGGTTACCGTGGTCGTGCGGCTGCTCATAAGCCTTTCATCCCCACTCGCAATGCTACTCGTCGTTTAGCATGGTGTAAAGAACATTTATCGTATATCGTAGATTAATGGAAACAGGTCCTATGGACTGATGAATCCAGATATTCGATCCATCAGTTTGATGGCCGTGTGTGGGTACGGCGGCAGCCGGGAAAACGCTATTTACCACAGTGTACTGTTCCTATGGTCAAGTTTGGAGCTGGCAGTGTACTCGTGCGATGGTGTTTTTCGTAATATGGTCCCGGTCCATTGGTTATCGTGGACAAACCTGATAACCAGAACGTCTACCTCGATATTCTGGATAATTATGCCCTACCAACTCTGTGGAAATACTATGGAACCGAGCCTTGTTGGTACCAGCAAGATAATGCACTGAGCAATAAAGCAAGGACTGTTACGGCGTGGTTTGACGATAATTCCATATCGTGTGTAGACTGGCCAGCATACAACCCTGATGTTAACCCCATAGAGCACCTATGGGACGAATTAGAGCACCGCATAAGAAGTTTGGAACCAAGGCCTACTACTAAGCAACAGTTAGCGGCAGCATTTTGTACTGACTGGAAGCGTATACCTATCGCTGTGTTCCAAAACCTTGTCGGAAGCATGTCTCGAAGGGTCAGTGCATGCATTAAAGCCAAAGGTGGACCGACACCGTATTAATGTATGCCAACAAATGCTATGTTGTGTTTATCTCCTGTGTGTCCGGTGACTTTTGTGAATATAGTGTATATACAGATGGAATAAAATGACATTTTTTTAAAGACAGTAACGTTTAAGACAGTTAATATGAAGTTAACGATTCTTATTCACAAGTACCAGAATAGTTATTCATTCTTCCCGAACAATGCAGACAAAGATTACACGAGATATCGTGGGCCATTTCTCGAGCGTCCCACCGAGAAATATCCCGGTGTCCCTCCCGCTGGGCCAATCCACCTCTGAGCATGTTGGATAAATAAAGAAATTTATTTTTTGTTCTTTCGAACTCTGCACTTTTTTCGCCATTGTTGTCCAGTGCGTCACTCAATCGGTGATCAAGAAGCTCAAGATTGAATTCTGGAATAAACTACGAGAGATCTTCGTCGAGTAGTGAATGGTTGCTGCAGGAGATGATATACACTGGCGGAAAGTGAAAAAAAAAGAACACCAAGGAGACGTCTGATACCAACGAAATTTATACAGCATAATAACGGAATACAGAGGATCACGTGATCAAAACATTATGGCAAAATACAGCTGTATTTGCTGGTAAACTGAAAAATAACATTTCCATGTAACATGGTTAGTACGAGGTTGAACCGCCATGAATTGCGTCACACTGTGCAATTCTGGCACGGAGTCTGTCGTACAGATGTTGGATGTAAGTTTGGGGTATTGAGTTCCAAGCATCCTCAACTTGGACGCTTAAATCGGGGATGGTCATGGCTGACCGTGAAGACCGGAAAAGTCGTTGTCCCATTAAATCCCACACGTGCTCAATGGGGGCAAATCCGGTTAACGTGCAGGACATGGAAGTTGTCTCCCACCCTAAAGTGCATGTTACGTTGCACGTGCCGTGTGTGGGCGTGCGTTATCTTGCTGGAAAACACCATGATGGACCAACCTTACAAATGGCACAACAACGGGCTGAATGATGTTGTTTATGTAGGAGGTGCTGTTTAACGTACCCGGTACAAACACTAGTTGTGTACGGGAGTGATAGCTGATCGCTCCCCACACCAGGAGACCAGGTGCAGGCCCTGCGTGTCGCTGACGGATGCAAGAAGGGTGGAGACGCTCCCCTGTGCGCCTGCGAACGCGCATACGGCCATCGGAGGCTCCCAAGCAGAATCTGCTTTCATCGCTGAACACAACAGATCGTCATTGCGTTCTCCAGTGCAGACGTTGGCGACACCACTGCAGCCGTTCCTGACGGTGGGCTGGAGTCAGGGGTACACATGCCAGAGCACACGAGCACGTAGTCCTGCATCCAGTAGACGGTTGCGGATTGTTCGCACAGTCACCTAAGGTGCTACGTCAGCTCGGATTTGCGTCGTAGCGGATGTTCTGCTTGACAACGCCGCTCTTTACATGCGTCGATCGGTCCGCTCATCAGTCCGTCTGTGACTCCCGGTTCCACGTCTTCTCGTGTGGGAATGTTCCTCGAACCATCTATGCCACCATCGTACCACCACGGATACTTCCCGTCCAATTCGCTCCGCAATACGACGATACGACCACTCGGCCTCGCGGAGTCCGACTAGACGACCTCGCTCAAAGCCGATAACTGCTGAAATCGTACACGTCTTCCATTATAATGAATTCAACTTCTTCTAAGCTTCTTCTAATGCTTGTTGTTTGTTAATTATATCATGAATAAACTTTCCTGCTAGTAGTGTAGTAATAATAATAATGAACAAGCTTTTAACTGCTAGTAATGTTGTAGTAGTAATTAAGATGAATAAAGTCTTATGCTGGTTGATAATAATAACAACTAATGAAATAAACCTAACAGCCAGACAGAGGTCTGACAGTACTATGAACTGAGAAAAACGTACTTACTTAAAAAGCTTTCATTAGGAAAACTTCTGGAATCATCCAACACACACACACTAGTCACATTAATCGTATCACAATAATGAAGAAAAAACCTAATCACATAGAACGAAGCTCTTGGCACAAAATAACGTAGCTCTACTCACATAAACGAAGCTCTCCCTACGCACATCAACAAAAAGGTCTCCCGCACATAAACAACAGCTCTCCCTACGCACATCAACAAAAAACTCTCCTCCACATAAACAAACGCTCTCCCTAGGTATCGTTGAACGCGCCTATTTATACTGGCTACCACCACGTCATGACTTACACTCATTGCCAGATCTCATTCAGCGGGAGAAATAACATCTCGTTCAGTAAGAAGATAATTTACATAGTAAAATAAAATAACCAGAGATAGTAAAAATCAAAAGGAAAGTGAATCTAGAGTATACGTTACACCATGTCCAGGCATTTCAGCTTCTTCAGGGTCTTCGTTCGTGTCCGTACGCCGACGACTGATTACATTCACTTCGCCGTACTCCTTAAATACCACCGACGATAATTTGCATATTATGCCGTGTTGTGGCGTAAGCGCTCACCGGTTGGTATCGAAATGAACATCACACCTAGGTAAACTCGACCCCATTAACATATGTAAATTTCATGATCGTCCACCAATTCCTTCTTGGTGTTCTTTTTTCACTTTCCGGCAGTGTATTAGCAAAAGTGAAATGCTTTATACCTTAGCTACATGTGCTGAATTAAAATCAAGCTGCACACTAATAAACGAATTATATGGCGAATTTTTCATTTTGCCGAAGTTTTAGGAGGAACTCAGAACAAGCATAGTCGAAATTTGGCCGCCCCAATGCTCTTAGTGCTGCTGGACACTGACCATTGTACAAGTTGGTAAGGTGATACCCATGTAACACAAATTGGTTGTTTCAACGTTCAGAAATGGTTAACTGGTTGGTTGCAGAAACGTTAAAAAGGATACGTTTAAAAAACACCAGGATGTGTGTTTGATAAACGGTTATATCAGCCATTCGAAAAACCCATTTTTAACTTTTACGAAACGTTGAAAAGCTGTTTTCTAACGTATTTAAAGTAACTCCGAAAGGTAGATTTTTGGTTAAAGATGGGTTGACATAGCATTTTCATTGTACCTCACGGCTTCTGCATTCATATAGCATTTAAGAAAAAATTTCCTGCAATTAAAGTGATCATTGCATGCGCTTGTATCTGGCAGATCGTCAATAAAATCTATCTTTATACTACCTGCTATCCTTTAAATATAATAATACTTATTTTAGAGATGATTCAAGCCTCTTCGTCAGTCTCTACATCAAGACGAAGTTTTCAGGTAGCAGGAGCCAAAACAGTTTAGAACTGTCGTTTCGTCCTAGAGAGAAATAATTAATAACACTCCTCGTAAAAAAAAGTTGTTGACTCGGATGCACGAAGTTTGCATGAAATTTAAACTGAGTATAAATAAGGGAAAAACCAAAGTTATGGTGTTTGAGAGAGGAATGTGTAGCACTGAATGTAATGTAAGTATAAATGGCACTGTGATTGACCAGGTGAGTGAGATTGTGTATTTAGGAAGCATGTTGGACAGAGAGAAAAAGTTGGATGGTGAAATCAGTAGGCGAGTGAATCCTTCTTTGAAAGTCATAGCTGCTCTGGGAGGTTTTCAAAGGAATGATGGGTTCTCTAGAGAGTCCCGAATGGCTGTGTATGAAACAGTAATTGTTCCTACTCTGATGTTAAGCAGTGAAACCTGGGTACTGCAGAAGAAACATAGGAGTCGTTTGTGTGCTGAAGAAATGCGTTACTTACGTGGGGTTTGTGGCAAGACACGATCTAATTTTGCGAGAAATGAAGATGAATTGCAGTTGTGTGATGTAAAGCAAAATGTTGTTAGCAAGGTGGAGACCAATATGCTTCGGTGGTTTGGCCATGTTGAAAGAATGAGTGATGAAATGCTTACTAAGAAAATCTTTTCAGCCCAAGTGGCAGGAAGGAAAGGCAGAGGAAGGCCAAGGAAGACATGGGTGGATCAGATTCAGGAGTGTCTGCATGAGAAAAAGATTATGAGTATGAAGTATAAAAGATCTTGTGTATGGCATGTAATAGATATCAGTTAAGCACGAGTTGTATGTCAAGAGCGCTGTAAATGGCGAAGTTTGATACGACAACAATAGGTAAAAATATCTGGAAGTTTGTATTTCTTTTTGGAGCTAACCTCTGAATCTCAGAGAACAGCTTAGTGATATGTATGTATGTATGTAAAAAAACGCCGCCCAGGTGCAAGTCTATTTAAGCAAGACTCACATACCTTTTAAGCAATGCAAAAGGCAGTGGAAAATCTTGTGCCAATTTGAAGTTCTGCCACGTGGTTTCCACTAAACGGTTTTTCATGTAGACCGAAAGAGGGCGCTGGATTAAGCTTTATGAAAGGAACTGGAAATAGATTCAAGAAATAAAATATGATGACTGTCTACAAATTGAGTGTTTTTCAACACATAGTCGTTCATGTCCTTTTAGAAATTTAGTTCTTATTTTAAAAAGTTACCACTTTCTATTAAAACTAGGTGCGTTTATCATTAGTTTTTAAGTTTTGTTGATAGATGGCGTTGGGATCTGAGCCTGATCTTCAACGTTTTAAAGTCGTTTCAAAAATTCCACGATTTCAAAAGAAATATATCAACTTTACTAAAACGTTTCATAAACGTTCTAAAACCTCCACTGTTTCAACGTTTAGCTGTTAACCACACATCAACGTTTTAAAATGGCTTTAAACCAAAAAAATTCACTTCGCCGTACTCCTTAAATACCACAGGTAAACACCATGCTAAACTTGTTTTACTTCCTATTTTTGCTTCGTATTACCTTTATAATGAAGGTACAGATAAATACAAAATATTTTGTTAATATGCAATTACTTTTGATATTTTATTACCGTATGCATGAAATTCAAACTGAGTATAAATAAAGGAAAAACAAAAGTTATGGTCTTGAGAAAGGAACTGGTAGCACTGAATGTAATATAAGTATAAATGGCACTGTTATTGACCAGGTGAGTGAGTTTGTGTTTAGGAAGCATGTTTGACAGAGAGAACAAATTGGATGGAGAATTTGTAAGCGAGTGAATTCTTCATTGAAAGTCATAGCTGCTCTGGGAGGTTTTCACAGGAATGGTGGGTTCTCTAGAGAGTCCCGCATGGCTGTGTATGAAAGTGTAATTGTTCATACTCTGATGTATGGTAGTGAAACCTGGGTACTACAGATGAAACATAGAAGTCGTTTGATGAACCCTGGACTGGCTCACCGGATCAGGAGAGTGTCTCCCTAAGCTTGTCAGACTTAGTTCTTCTGTACATTCTTCATATTCCCATCTCCAGTTTATCCTTTGACTGTTAGTGTTTGCAGTGTATTCACGTGCTCTTACTTTGTGGTGCCTTCTTCTGAATAAGTGATCTTTGTAGTGATTTCTTCTGTGTGCCTCACACTGTACCTGTATATTCAATGTTTTTTATTTCGTCATATATCTTCTGCTCATTCGTTCGTCATATTGCTCATATAAATTGTTCATACACATCCTGTATATATTTCGCTGTTCATTCTGTACGTATACATATTCCATGGTACTGTGTATGCTCCGTTTCGGAGCCGTCCTCCAAGCTCATTCTTTACTGTCCGCATCATACATATCTCAGTCACGCACTTTTTGTACACATCTGTATATAGTACACATTTCAATTGCTTCATAATGTTCTGAATTATTTTGTATTTATATTTTCATTGCATTGTATGTATATCTCACTTGCTGCGCATAGTTCGTTCCCTGTTCCTATATGGCTTCACGCACATCTGTATATACGTTGCCTAAATTGTACATTTATTCAATCTCACGTATATCTTTTCCATTATCACACCCTACACTGTTGCACTTATATTGTATCATCGCTCATCTATCTCACTAGCACTGTATTATATATACACCTCTCATACTGTAACTTGCGCATTCGCTGTATATATACACCTCTCATACTGTAAATAGCGCACGTATTGAATACATACTACGGTAATTATGTTTTGTAGTCCGCTCATCTATTTCACTTGCATTGTATATACCCCTTGCATAATGTAAATTGCACACACTTTGTATATATCTGACTCTTGTTATTATAATTTCAGGTATTGTAAAGGCACATGCCGCCTACCGCCTTCGTTCCCTGTAAATGTCGCTCAAAATAAAACATTTTGAAAGTTTGTGTGGTGGAGAAATGCGTTGCGGTCTGATTGTGTGAGGAATGAAGATGTGTTGCGTGATGTGAAGCAAAATGTTGTTAGAAAGGTGGAGACAAATATGCTTCGGTGGTTTGGCCATGTTGAAAGAATGAGGAATCAGATGCTTACTAAGAAAAAGATTTCAACATAAGTGGCAGGAAGGAAAGGCAGAAGGAGGCCAAGGAAGCTATGGGAGGATCAGATTCAGGAGTGTCTGCATGAGAAAAAGATTATGAGTATGAAGTATAAAAGATCTAGCGTACGGCGTGTAATGGATATCAGTGAAGCCCGAGTTGTATGTCAAGATCGCTGTAAATGCAGAAGTTTGATACGACAACGGAAAGTTAAAATATCTGGTAGTTGTATTTCTTTTTGGAGCTAACCTCTGAATCTCAGAAAACAGTTTAGTGATATGTGTATGTGTGGGTATTCTCCACAGACATCTTGATTCCGATGAGATCGGATAATCAAAATACTGAATATGTGAAGGTTATTTTATTTTGTTACCCGTCGCTGGATTATCAATTCAATACCTTTTCTAGAATTTCAGCGTTTAAATCAAAATTCAAAATCAAAGGCGTGCCTTTTTCGAGAAGTGTTTCTGCTTTCATGAAAGCAAAACAGTTCCGGAAATAAACATCCAGTGATGCGACGGTCAATTTTTTGAAGATTCCGTTACCTAACTAAATTCCCTATGAGTCAAAGAACGGAAGGACTCCTATGGATGTCAACCCCCGCACAGCTCGCATATAGCCTTGACGAATGCTTTTCTTTTATGTGAAACTCAGGTTTTCGAATATAGCTCTAAGGGTAATGTGCCGCCTACTAATGTCTGAACCCTTTTTCATGAACAGATTGACTAATAGTGACAAAAGGGATTTATAAAACTTTGCATACATGTAAACTTTCGTTCAGTATGTCCAGCTTATTCTGTGCGGTATCAGGTAAGATCACACTCACGCTTAGGTTACGTGTTGGTCAAAAACCATAGGACTAACCCTACCATCTGTTCACTCACTCTTTTTGTTAAAATGTAAATGAGGTCGCTATACATATCTCTTCCTCAGTTGAAACCTTATAGAATATCATAGCCGGTAACGGCAATTAAATTAAATACCAGCTCAAGCAAGGCGTCCGTTGTGAAAGGAAAAAACGATTTGACCACTTTTTGGTTCAAACCAGTGTTTTACTACATGTTGTATGTGTGCAATAGTTTGCTTTAACTATACTATATGCTGTATGCATGCATAAGTTTGCTTTAACTAAACTTCCTGGACTATGTATTTTCAATATGCACTGTATCGTCGTGAAACACAGCAAGAACGGAGATGAGAGTAAAAACAAGATCGATTGTGGGGTCTCCTAAATTCATGATCAAAGATTTAAAAGACCGTTGGTTCAACGTCATGCTTAAGAAATGCTGAAATTCTGAGAAATTTTAGAAGAACGAAGGCACGAGAATTTTCTTGTGGGGAGTAATCGAAGAATGTATTTAATTCAATCCAAACAATTTAAGATAGGATTTCAAAACATAAGTCTAATGTTTCCTCCAACTCTATGTTATTTGCTTTAAATCTAGTTATATTTAGTTTATAGCAGTGAAAAGAAGAAAGAGAAATTTCGTAAAAACTTGCATGTACTGTTAAACTGAAATTTCCTTGTCTCTCTAAACTTAGATTTGTAGACATTATATTCCGATGAAGGAAATCAAGGAATATTATTAACTCTCGTAGAGTAAAGCTTTTATACCTAAATCAACAACATTTCAATCCGTGAATTTTATCTATTGTTGGTATCCCGCATTGTACAGTGGATACCAACAATATTTCAATCCGTAAATTTTTTCTATTATTGGTATCCCGCATTGTACAGTGGATACCAACAATATTTCAATCCGTGAAATTTATCTATTGTTGGTATCCCGCATTGTACAGTGGATACCAACAATATTTCAATCCGTGAAACTTATCTATTGTTGGTATCCACTGTACAATGCGGGATACCAACAATATTTCAATCCGTGAATTCTATCTATTGTTGGTATCCCGCATTTTACAGTGGATACCACCACCCACCATCCACTGTATAACGCGGGATACCAACAATGGAACTTGACGAATGAGTTCCATTTAGTTAATATCTGTATACTAACAATGGAACTCATTCATAAAGTTCCATTGTTAGTACATAGATATTGTTAAGTACATTGAAGCAGCAAATTACTACGAACTCGTAACCGATAACATGTCCGCACGTCCCTTAGTCTTCAAAACATCCCTAGATGTAGCATGGATTCAACGAGGTATATAATTCTACATGCGTTTTCAGAAAACCGGACAACATTGTATTTGTCATTTTCCGAATGTTCGCCGGCGAAGAATCTCTTTTTTAAATGGCTCTCTTAATCTCATCCCAAAGGTGTTCGATTGGGTTAAAATATGGGGACTTTGCTGGCCATTTTAACATTTTAAAGTCACTGTCGTGTTTCTGGAACAACTATGTAACCATCCGGGTCTTGTGGAATGCATATGCACACGTACGGGTGTGCGTGTTCCGCAGTGATATTCAGATAGCACGCAACATCCAAATGCTGTTTTTTAAAGTCAATGGAGCCGGCATGGGAAGCAATAGTATCGGACGGAAGAAAGAAGTTTTTCAATCGGGTTTTCAATTACTCAGATATTGCTGTAAACGGAATCGTGAGCTTACGCCCTTTGGTTGCAGACTTGTGCTTTAAGGAAAACATTGAATTTACATGAGAAACCTTTCGCACCGGAAACGCTCTCCAGCACCGAAAGAGTTTTCAAATTGGACTCCCAGAAACACCGACGAAAGTAAAATGTGACTTTACGTCCCCTGGTGGGAAAACCATGCATTATTTTAGGAAGAAAGTATTCTCAAAAGGTTTTTCCATATGAGCGGTATCGGTCCAAGAAAAAAAAATTAAGCGAGTTTTCAGGGGCCCAGATTTGACTACAAATACACCACAAGCAGAATTTAACACTTATGCCCCCTGGTGGCCAAATCGTTCTTTACCAAACATTAGAAATTATGTGAAAAATATTTTCCATCAGGACTTGTATGCGATACAAGAAGAATGTTTCAAATCGGAGATTTAGAAGCACAAATAACACAGAAAACGCAGTTTACCTTTGTGCCTCCTACCGGAAAGTCTGATTTACTTGAAAATTTTGAATTTATAGCAAGAACATTTCGCATCGGAAACACTATCTAGAAAAGAAGGATATTTTCAAATCGGACTCCTACAAGTAGAGATATTGATAAAACTAAGATATACATATACGCCTCTTGGCGTAGAAACCATGATTTATTTCAAAAAGAAAATGTTTCAAAAAGGTTTGCCGACATGAGTAGTATCGGTCAACAAACGACATTTTTTGCAATCGATATTTTAGAAGCTCATATTTGGCTGCAAATACATCAGAAGCGGAAATTAAGACTTACGCCACCTGGTGGCCGAACAATTTTTTACAAAAATTAGAAATTACGTGCATAGGATTTCTCATCAGGAGCTGTATCCGGTGCAGAAAGAATTTTTCAAATCGGAGATTTAGAAGCAGAGATATAAGGGGAAAGCAATTTACCATTACGTCCCCTAGCGGAAAGTCTACGAATTACTTGAAAATTTTGAAATTATATGAAAAACATGTCACACGGGAAACACTATCCAACAAAGAGGGAACTTTTCAAATCGGATACATAGAAGTAGAGATATTGACAAAAATAAGATATACATGTACGCCCCTTGGCGTAGAAACCATGCATTATTTTAAGAAGAAAATGTTTCTAAAACGTTTGTCGACATGAGTAGTATCGGTCTACAAACGACGTTTTTTTCAATTGAGAGTTTAGAAGCTCATATTTTGCTGCAAATACATCAGAAGCGGAAATAAAGATTTACGACTCGTGGTGGCCAAACCATTTCTTTTACAAAAATTAGAAATTATGTGCAAACGATTTCCCACCAGGAGCTGTGTGCAGTGCAGAAAGAATTATTAGAAACACATGTCACACTGAAAACACTATCCAACAAGAAGGATGACACCGATGTTTCGGGTGTAATAAGCACGTCTTTTGAATCCGTTCTGACGCAAATTAAATTTATCAAAGCTATTCAAAGTCAAAGGAACCGGTATGGAAAACAATAGTATTTGACGGAAGTAAGAAGGTTTTCAATCGGGTTTTTAGTTCCTCAGATATTGCTGCAAACGGAATCGTGAGCTTACACCCTCTGGTTGCAGACTTGTGCGTTAAGAAAAACATGAATTTATATGAGAAATACTTCGCACCGGAAACGCTTTCCAACACCGAAATAATTTTTCAAATCGGACTCTTAGAAACACAGACGAAAATAAAATGTGACTTTACGTCACTTGCTGGGAAAACCATGCATTATTTTAAGAAGAAAGTATTCTCAAAAGGTTTATCGATATGATCAGTATCGGTCCAAGTAAAAAACCAAGAAAGATGACACCGAATTTTCATGTGTAATAAGCACGTCTTTTGAATCCGTTCTGACGCAAATTAAATTTATCAAAGCTATTCAAAGGCAATGGAACCGGTATAGAAAACAATAGTATCTGACGGAAGAAAGAAGTTTTTCAATCAAATCTTCAATCCCTCAGATATTAGTGTAAACGGATTCTTGAGCTTACGAAGCCTTAGAAACAGAGTTATCGACAAAAATAAGATGTGACTTTACGTCCGCTGGTGGGAAAACCATGCATTATTTTAGAAAGAAAGTATTCGCAAAAGGTTTATCCATATGAGCTGTATCGGTCCAAGAAAAAAATTGAGTTGAGTTTTCAGGAGCTCAGATTTTGCTACAAATACATCAGAAGCAGAAATTAACACCTATGACCCATGGTGACCAAACCATTCTTTATAAAACATTAGAAATTATGTGAAAAATATTTTCCATCAGGTCTTGTATGCGATACAGGACGAATTTTTTCAAATTGGAGTTTTAGCAGCAGATAGAGGAACGTCTATGATTTACTTGAGAATTTTGAATTTATAGGAAAAACATTTTGCATCGAAAACACTATCCAACAACGAAGGAATTTTTCAAATTGGACTTTTAGAAGTAGAGATATTGACAAAAAGAAGATATACGTCTTCGCCCCCTGGCGCAGAAACTATGCATTATATCAAGAAGAAAGTGTTTCTAAAAGGTTTGTCGACATGAGTAGCATCGGCCAACAACACCTTTTTTCAATCGAGATTTTAGAAGCTCATATTTTGTTGCAAATACATCAGAAGCGGAAATTAAGACTTACGCCACCTGGTAGCCATACCATTTTTTTTTACAAAAATTAGAAATTATGTGCAAACGATTTCCCATCAGGAACTGTATCCGGTGCAGAAAGAATTTTTCAAATCGGAGATTTAGAAGCAGAGATATAAGGGGAAAGCAATTTACCATTACGTCCCCTAGCGGAAAGTCTACGAATTACTTGAAAATTTTGAAATTATATGAAAAACATGTCACACGGGAAACACTATCCAACAAAGAGGGAACTTTTCAAATCGGACTACCAGAAGTAGAGATATTGACAAAAATAAGACATACATCTATTCCCCCTGTCGGAGAAACTGTGGGATATTTTTGGAAGAAAATATTCCGAAAAGGTTTATCGATATGAGTGGCATCAGTCCACGAAGAAATTTTTTCAATCGATATTTTAAAAGCTCAGATTTCATGGCAAATACATTCAGAAGCAAAAATTAACACTTACCCCCTTGGTGGCCAAAGTATTCTTTATCAAAAATTAGAAATTGTATGCAAAAGATTTTCCATCGGGAGATGTATCCGCTGAAAAATAAAATTTCGAATCGGAGTTTTAGGAGAAGAGTTATCGAGAAAAATGTTATTTACTTTTACGCCCCCTAGCGGAAAATCTATGCGTAATTTAAAAAGGAAACTATATCTAAAACACTCTTCGACATAAATGGAATCGAAAGATAAAAGAATTTTTTCAATCGTATGTTTAGAAGCAAATATGTGGATTAAAACGTGATTTTGAATTCGACATCATCTGCATTTACGCCCTCTAGCGGCAAAATTGTACATCGTGAAAAAAAAACCGAAATAAAGGATTTTCATTCGCACATTTCAAGCTTCCGAATGCAAAAAGAATTTTTCAAATCGGACGAATAGTTGCAGAGATGCCGTGGGTACAGACGGACGGATGGACGGACAAACCGATAACAGAAGCACGATCTTTTTTTACAAAAGACGTGCTAACAACTAGTCGAGTTTTCATTCAGATCATAGATTTTGCTACAAATACATCAGAAGCAGATATTAACACTTATGCCCCCTGGTAGCCAAACCATTGTTAACCAAACATTAGAAATTATGTGAAAAATATTTTCCATCAGGTCATGTATGCAATACAGGAAGAATTTTTCAAATCGCAGTTTTAGAAGCAGAAATACCGCAGAAAACGAAATTTACTCTTGTGCCCCCTAGCGGAAAGTCTATCATTTATTTGAAAATTTTGATTTTTTAAGAAAAACATTCCGCATCGGGAACACTATCCAACAAAGAAAGAATTTTTCAAATCGGACGCTTAGAAGTGGAGATATTGACAAAAATTAAATATACCTCTACGCCCCTGGCGTAGAAACCATGCATTATTTCAAGAAGAAAATATTCCTAAAAGGTTTGTCGACATGAGTAGTATCGGTCAACAAAGGACTTTTTTTTTCAATCTAGATTTAGAAGCTCATATTTTGCTGAAAATACATCAGAAGCGGAAATTAAGACTTACGCCACCTGGTGGCCAAACCTTATTTTACAAAAATTAGAAATTATGTGCAAAGGATTTCTCATGAGGAGCTGTATCCTGTGCCGAAAGAATTTTTCAAATCAGAGATTTAGAAACGGAGATATAGGGGGAAAGCAATTTACCTTTACGCCCCCTAGCGGAAGGTCTATGAATTACTTGAAAATTTTGAAATTATATGAAAAACATGTCATACTGGAAACACTATCTAACAAAGAAGGAATTTTTCAAATCAGGCTGCTAGAAGTAGATATATTGACAAAAATACGATATATATCTACGCCCCCTGGCTTAGAAACCATTCATTATTTTAAAAAGAAGAGGTTTCTAAAAGGTTTGACGACATTAGTAGTATCTGACTACAGACGACGTTTTTTTCAATCGAGAATTTAGAAGCTCATATTTTTCTGCAAATACATCAGAAGCGGAAGTCAAGATTTACGCCCCCTGGTGGCCAAACTATTTTTTTTACAAAAATTACAAATTATGTGCAAACGATTTCCCATCAGGAACTGTACCCGGTGCAGAAAGATTTTTTCAAATCCGAGATTTAGAAGCAGAGATATAGGAATTAACGCAATTTACCTTTACGCCCCCTAGCGGAAAGTCTATGAATTACTTGAAAATTTTGAAATTATATGAAAAACATGTTACACGGAAAACACTATTTAACAAAGAGGGAACTTTTCAAATCGGACTCCTAGAAGAAGAGATATTGACAAAAAAAGAGATATATATCTATGCCCCCTGGCGGAGAAACTGTGGGATATTTTAGGAAGAAAATATTCCGAAAAGGTTTATCGATGTGAGTGGCATCAGCCCACGAAAGAATTTTTCAATCGATATTTTAGAAGCTCAGATTTCATGGCAAATACATCAGAAGCAAAAATTAACACTTAACCACCTTGGTGGCCAAAGTATTCTTTACCAAAAATTAGAAATTGTATGCAAAAGATTTTCCATCAAGAGATGTATCCGCTGAAAAAAAATTCGAATCGGAGTTTTAGGAGAAGAGTTATCGAGAAAAATGTTATTTACTTTTACGCCCCCTAGCGGAAAATCTATGCGTAATTTAAAAAGGAAACCATATCTAAAACACTCTTCGACATATATGGAATCGAAAGATAAAAGAATTTTTCAATCGGATGTTTAGAAGCAAATATGTGGATTAAAACGTAATTTTGAATTTGACATCATATGCATTTACGCCCTCTAGCGGCAAAATTGTACATCGTGAAAAAAAAAAAAACGAAATAAAGGATCATCATTCGCACATTTCAAGCTTCCGAATGCAAAAATAATTTTTCAAATCGGACTAATAGTTGCAGAGATATCGTGGGTACAGACGGACGGACGGACGGACGGACAAACCGGTAACATAAGCACGATCTTTTCTTACGAAAGACGTGCTAAAAAACGGATTGTCGTCTTCAAAATTTGTATTATATGGCGTAATCCCGTATTTCTTTCATGATTTATCTGCTCCTCCGCGCAGCCACGGGATAGGATTCTTAACCTCCAGATTCGCTACACATGAATGCCGGTTGCTTCGATTAGCGATTCCTGTGATGGTTATATTCAAATTAATCGGAAACTTGAGACTTGGTAGTTTCGGGTGGTGTAGTGGTTAGCATACCCGTGCTCTATCTGGGAGGCGCGGATTTGAGTTCCGCTTCAGGACGATGAAATTTTCAAGTTTTCGGATATTATCTGAGTTACCATCCTATTCACATTTACACCAAAAATCGGATTGTCATCTTCAAAAATTTTTTTTTCCTTATTCAGTTCATTACAGAACAATGATGTGAATAAAATGGCATTGGAAAAGCTGGTTTTGAGACGCATCTCAATTTATTTCATCCATGTATGGGCTCCTTAAGCCTGAAAACACCGAAGAGCCAAACTATTATGACCACCTGCCTAATATGGTCCTCCACGTGACGCCAAAACAGCTCTTACCCGGGAAGCAAAAACGTTACCAGATTTCGAAAGGTGTATTGTGGCATCTGGTACTAACACATTACCCAGCAAATCCTTTAACTCTTATAAGTTACATGGTTGAGCCGCAGATCGAATTTTCTGTTCCAACACTAACCACAGATGCTCGATTGGATTGATGTCTGGGAGAATTTGCAGGTCAGGTCAATACCTGGAAGTCTTTCACATATTCTGCGAATCATCGAACAATCCGTGAAATGTGGCATTTCGCATTATCTGCTGAAAGAAAGCACTACTAGAGGGAAATACCGTTGCCGCGAAAGGATGTACCTGGTCTGCAGATGTTTAGGTAGGTGGTAGACTTTCATGGTTTCCCGCAGATGAATGACTAGACTGAGGATTTCTCAACAAAACTGTTATGTTGAAGGATTTCAAGTCAAGTCTTCATAACCAACAGACTTCAGAAATAATAATACTGTTACGTTTGAATTACTTTTCTCTAGTTATTTATTCCTGATTATTCATATGTTGACTAAAAACAGCTAAATTATATTTCACTAGTAACGAAAAGAAGAATATGCTTCTGAGTCTGTCTTTGAGAGTCTGTAGTTATATGCAAAACTTATTAATCATAGGACGAAAGGGTTCTTCATTACACTATCTGTCATTTTACAGCATATTAATATTTGTGCAGTTTTTAAACTGTCTTTAACTTACCATAATTCAAATCTGCCTATGTGCACAGGTGGTATCCTGGCTTTCCCAAACTTTGGTACAATACACAACACAAACAAAAGAAAACATCACATCATCGAGAGAATTCTTTTAGTACAACTCAATGTGTCTCTTTTAGAACAACAACTCACTGTTTCTTTTAGAACAACAACTCATTACTTCTTATTTAGATCAACTCAAGGTGTCTTTTTTAGAACAACAGCTCATTGTTTCTTTTAGAACAACAACTCACTGTTTCTTTTAGAACAACAACTCATTGCTTCTTATTTAGATCAACTCAAGTGTGTTTTTTAGAACAACAGCGCATTGTTTCTTTTAAAACAACAACTCAATGCTTCTTTTAGAACAACAACTCAATATTTCTTTTAGGACAACCACTCAATGTTTATTTTAAAACAACTCAAGGTGTCTCTTTTAGAGCAACAACTCAGTGTTTCTTTTAGAACAACTACTCAGTGATTCTTTTAGAACAACAACTCACTGTTTCTTATAGAACAACTCATTGCTTCTTATTTAGATCAAATCAAGGTGTCTTTTTTAGAACAAAAGCTCATTGTTTCTTTTAGAACAACAACTCAATGTTTCTTTTAAAACAACAACTCAATATTTCTTTTAGAACAACCACTCAATATTTATTTTAAAACAACAACTCAATATTTCTTTTAGAACAACCACTCAATATTTATTTTAAAACAACTCAAGTTGTCTCTTTTAGAGCAACAACTGAGTGTGTCTTTTAGAACAACAACTCAATGTTTCATTTAGAACAACAACTCATTGCTTCTTATTTAGATCAACTCAAGTGTCTATTTTAGAACAACAGCTCATGTTTCTTTTAGAACAACAACTCAATGTTTCTTTAAGAACAACAACTCAATATTTATTTTAGAACAACCACTCAATGTTTATTTAAAAACAACTCAATGTGTCTCTTTTAGAGCAACAACTCAGTGTTTCTTTAAGAACAACAACTCAATATTTATTTTAGAACAACCACTCAATGTTTATTTAAAAACAACTCAAGGTGTCCCTTTTAGAGCAACAACTTAGTGTTTCTTTTAGAACAACAACTCAATGTTTCGTTTAGAACAACAACTCATTGATTCTTTTAGAACAACAACTAATTTTTCCTTTTAGAACAACAACTAATTTTTCCTTTTAGAACAACAACTAATTTTTCTTTTTAGAACAACAACTCAATGCTTCTTTTAAAACAACTCAAGGAACAACATCTCAATGTTTCTTTCAGAACCACAACACAATGTTTCTTTTAGAACAACAACTCAATGTTTCCTTTAGAACAACAACTCAGTTTGCTGCTGCAAGGAATGCAGAGTTTAACAACTCTGCATTCCTTGCAGCAGTAGCTCGGTATCAATGGTAACAACTTCGCAAACGAGCACACGTGCAGGTGCGTAAGATGCAATCACAGGGACGCGACATCAACAAAAACCTTGCCCAAAGCATTACACTTTCTCCGCCGGCTTCTTTTCTTCCCACGGTGCATCCTGATGCCAACACTTTCTCATATAAACGACACACACGTACCATGCCATCAACATGGTACAACAGGAAATGAGATTCATTACGAAATACTCCCCCACACGAGTACACTGCCAGCTCCAAACTTGACCGTAGGAACAGTACACTGTGGTAAATAGCGTTCCCCCGGCTGCCGCCATACCCACACACGATCCATCAGACTGATGGATCGTGTATCTGGTTTCACCAGTCCATAGGACCCGTTCCCATTGATCTACGGTCCACGATAATGTTCTTTACACCATACTAAGCTACGAGTAGCATTCCGAGTGGAGATGAAAGGCTTATGAGTAGCTGCACGACCACGGTACCCCTTGGAATGAAGTTCTCTGCGAATGGTACGGGTACATACGGAGGTTCCAGCATTTTTACTCACATGTACACTGAGGTCTTGTGTAGTACTCCGTCGATTAGCTGAAACGACTCTCCCGAATCTTCAACGTCCTCTATCACTGATTTTCTTTGGTCTGCCGGCACGTTTTGATGCTTCTGGCGCGCTATATGTCTCCCACTTATTAAGTACATCGAAAACAGTTGACTTGGGTATGTTTAAACGTATCTCGGTTTCTCTTATGGACAACCCACTAATATAACACCCAACAATCTCTCCTTTCTCAAAGTCAGTTCTCTCCCGCCGCGACATTTTCACTCAAGTGCACAGTGCGATATGATCGCGGTCAGCTGCAGGCTTGTTTTTATACCGTTATCTGTTGTACTGCGCATCGTAACAACGCAGTGGATCAGTTCATTTGCTTTTGAAGGGGTGTTCGGTGACTTTTGTCAATATAATGTAAGTAGCAATAAAAACAGTGCCACAAATTAACCTTGTTTAGCAAGTAAAATTCTATAACTGTGCTTCAATACCATAGCTATAAAAATTCAGTTTTCTTTTTTTTTTTTTAACAAAAGCTTTCGCACTTGTAACTTCCGCTATTACTTATCCATCAGGGTACCGTGTATATCTTAAATATTAATGTAAGGTTTTCAGGCCTTGTTTATGTTAAATATGTACCTATATTTCAGTTTTCATCATTTGATCAGAAGGTGTCTGTTTGCATCATTTTGTGCAGTCGTGAGAACGAAAGTGTTCCAGAAAACTGGAGCCAAAAAAGAGAAAACAGCAAGGGATTAAAAACTCTGCAAACGCATCAACAAACTCCGACCAATCCGATTGTAGTGGATGCCGTAATGGTGTACAGCAGCTACATACAATAATGTTGTGTTATGTATTGGCGTGTGTTTGTCTCTTTCATGTCAGTGAGCGGAGGTGCACTAGGAAGCGTAGGGACTGATTGCTTCAAAGACGCTGTAAGTAATGAAATCTGGCACCTCGGAAGGTTTTGAGGAAACAGCGTTTTCTGACATTGCTCATTGTTGCTTTTCATGCGTTAGATGCCGAATGTTCAAAGCCAGTGGCCGACCCGGTGGGGTAGTGGTCTAAGCACTGGCTTCTGACTATTCGTGTGAGGCGGGTTCGGGTTCGAATCTCGGTGAGGCATGGATGTTATCTTTGTCTTACGGCACTGGCTCTCGCTCTTACTTGGAACCAGTTGCTCTAAATTCGGGTTGGACGACCGCTTATAGCCCATCGAATTACTCACGGTGGTCTTTCTCCCCGTTTCCTAAAGCCCCTTCCAAGGGGGGGGGTGCGGCGTTTACCATTTCTCAGTAGATTACCAGCAGGCATGGAGCAGTAACCAGGGGAATAAGTCCTTCTCGCTCAGTATCGAAACAGGGTCCGGGTTCGAATCTCGGTGAGGCATGGTAACGTTCGCTTTTGGGACGTTTCTCGCCCCAAAAGCGAACGTGACCAGGACCTGATCATGATAATCCGGCGCCGTGGGCAGAAGTCTACATGGGCCACCCTCACATCATCTTTTTACTCCGTCACAGAAAGACACGCATATTTATGAAACTTTAAGGGTAATGTTTCAAAGGTATATGCAAACAAAAGTGAGACAGTTTTAAATAACAATATATAATGAATAAAATATCCAGACTTACTCCTTAACATGCATGACTTGTTTCCAATCATTAAATCCTGTTACTAATATATTTTTGGATGAAATAACTGCACTAAAAATTTTACACACCCAGCAAAATAATTCTTTTGTAGATGCTGATAAAATGAACCATTTTCCAAGGGCTTTCTCTCCATTTTTTTACATGGTAAAATTTTCCTTTACACTACCGCATATATTTTACGTTTCTAGTAACATATTCATATTTTGAGGTGGAGGATTTTTAATAAAGTAATCTATCATATGATTGCTAATTACTGTCCACAGGGCCGGACCAGTTTCAACACTATAGGGAAGTGTGTTTTTACTCACGCCATTTCGATCCTCATCACTGCATTCGTTCAAAAATGGATCACAGTCTTCGGATTCCTTTGTTGGTGCATCGAAACATTACAATGTTCATTCTTTGGTGCACAAGAAGCAATCATTTTATTCTCAGAAATATCCGGTTTCTGACTGACCGTAACAGTATACTTTAACAGCGATCCTGCAAGTTTTTTTGGTAGATTCTTCTTTTTCAGTCTTTAATTTCATTTTAGCAGAACCGGACAGATACGTTTACATTCGTCGGGACGTCACTTAAAAAGTACGGTATTACACTTTAAACAAATACGATATGAGTTAAAATTCTTATAAAAACTACAAAATTTTAAAAATTATTATCTAACTTCAAACAATTACCACATGCTAACACTAACAAAAAACGTAAAATTGAGAGCTTCGCTACAATCGAGTCGAAAATCTTTATGGTCAAACAACATGCTGTAAACAAGTGTTTGCTTTGTGTTGCCATTTTCCTCGGCAAATATTTCCATCCGTATGGCGCAGACTGAAAGCGTCATCTACGAATTTTAGGATACTGCGCCAATCAACGTGTCGCATTTTACGATAGTGGACGTATTAGCAAAACATAGAAGGCGGAGCTCACAATCGGAAATGTTTAAAATACCTTACTGTTGGGTGCCTCAGAAATTTTATTAGAAAGTTCGTCCAATTAAAATGGAACTTTCAACAAAAAGAAATTTATAACATAACATTATTATAAAAATTTCAAATTTGGGGGCCCCCCTTCAAACTGGGGGACCTGGACACGTGCTCTGCATACCCCTGCAATATTCAGGGCCTGAACGTGACGTCAATAGTTTAACGAGACCTCAGGGATTACGGAATCTGAAGTTTTCACCATTCACTTAGGGAAAGAAAAGCCGAAACTATGATACATTCTTGGAGCAACAGTTAAATTATTTATTAAGTTTTTAAAAGACTCAGTTTTAATAGAGACTGGTCGTTCTTTAAGTAGAATTGATTGCTTTCTCAGATACATTTGCAGAAAGGAGGAGCTAATAGTGTCGTAGAGGATAACGAATGAAAAATACGTGTGATGGCTTTCGCGGGATTATAAGACTGATCAAGTTTTACTACGTAAGGTGATACAGTAGAAGCAAGTGAACTCTCTCTCAAATGTTCGGTGGTCAGGCCCGTAGCTAGGAAGTGACCAGGCTGCCTAACCTGAGTTTCCTTTTGCCAGTCCGAGCGACTGACATTATAGTCCAGTGCCCGGCCTCTTTTACATCTTTTGCCCTACCTCTATTACACTGTCTACCAACAAGTAATTGGACACCTGTGATAGCAAAGTAAAACGAAGTTTATTCAACTTCAATAGTTGGTGGAGCCTCCACGAGCGGCGATTATAGCTGCGACCCTCCGGGGCATACTCTCAACCAGGCATTGTACGACGGCTAGCGGTATTTTCTTCCACCCGGCTTGAAGAAGATAGGTCAGTTCCTTCACCAATTTAGGATGGTGGGGACACCCCTTAAGTCGACGCTCCAGCTCGTCCCAGAGGTGCTCGATAGGGTTAAGATCCGGGCTCTGCGCAGGCCAGTCCATTCGATTAACCCCATTGTCACCATACCAAGCATTGGTGGACCTCGCAACATGGCAGGTGGCATTGTCATCCTGAAAGTAACATGGGTCCACCCCGTAAAACTGCCACAACATAGGAAGCGCGTGGTCATCCAAAATGGTGCAGTAGGTCTCGGCTTTGAGTCTACCATGAGTTGCGACCAAGGGTCCCGTGCCATACCGGGAGAAACACCCCCATAGCATAATTCCACCGCCGCGGAACTTCACAGTTGGCACAATACATTCCGACAGGAGGCGTTCTCCAGGCAGACGCCAAACCCAGACCCTACCATCCGAACGGTAGAGGATGAAGCTTGATTCGTCGCTCCAGAGAACCTGTTTCCACTGTTCAACGGTCCACTGTCGACGTTCTTTGCACCACGTTAGCCGAGCAGCGCTATTGGACTTGGTGATTAAAGGCTTGTGGGCGGCAGCACGTCCATGATAATCGAGCAGATGGGCTTCCTTACGGATGGTATTCATAAAAAAACACTCCCGGATGCCTGTTGAAACTCCTCGTGGATGTGGCCCATCGATTTGGTGCGGTTCTTCCGAATTATTTTGGCCAGCACCCGTCGGTTTCTAACTCCCAGTTTTGTGGGTCTGCCGGGTCGGTTCACATTCCGACAGTCACCTCTCATCTTCCACTTGTCAATCACGTAGGCCACTGTCGATTTTGGGTACTTCAACTCGCTGGATATGTCACGTATGGATCGGCCATTTCTGTGATACCCGAAGATTACACCTTTCTTGAAATCAGAGAGCTCCGATCTGCGTGGCATCTTGCATGCGACTTTTAGCGTTGTTGTTTCCCACACGATATTTAACGGCTGCGGCCGTGACGTGTATCAGGACCGCAGATATCGTCGATTACAGGGGTGTCCAATTACTTGTCTGTATCCTTTGGCCGATCCCAATCACCAGTCGCCCCTCCTAACTTCTCTGTCTGGCCACGGGTCTGTGGGTGGTCTGCTTATTACTGTCGTTTTAAAGGAGATTAATTATTTGCAACATCCTTCCTAGTAGCGCCTGCTGCCTGCCGTCTTCCCGTTTGACACGACTTTGACAAAATGGTACAGACAGAGACATTTTCCTAATCAAATTGTCAATACGTAAAATATGAATACATATTTATCTAGAATCCTAGAGGTACATTGCACTTCAGTCTAAGAAAAACAAGAAAATCGTGGTGTTCTCTCGGCCCTGGAAAATTTCTACGTCATTTGAACAAAAAGTAGGTGCTTGTGTTATCACTATCACTATTTCTCCATTTGCGGACACTTATGTATTTTTTTATGTAGAAAGAGTTGTGATGTACACTATATTGACAAAAGTGAACGGACACCTAGAAGAGAAACACAACATAGATTTTATTGACATACATTGGTATGGTGTCGGTCCACCTTTGACCTTAATGCATGCACTGACCTTTCGAGACAGGCTTTCGACAAAGTTCTGGAACACAGCGATAGGTATGCGCTTCCATTCAGTACATAATGCTGCCGCTGACTGTTGTTTAGTAGTAGGCCTTGGTCCCAAACTTCTCATGCGGACTTCTAATTCATCCCATAGGTGCTCCATGGGATTTAGATCAGGCCTCTGTGCTAGCGAGTCCCACACGATACGGAATTTTCGTCAAAGCATGCCGTAACAGTCCTTGCTTTATGCCTCGGTGCATTTTCCTACTAGTACCAACAAGGCTCTGTTCCATAGTATTGCCACAGAGTTGGTAAGACATAATAGTCCAGAATATTGTATTACTATGACTGGTTGACAGGTTTGTCCACGATAACCAATGGGCCGGGACGATACCACGAAAAATAACCTCACACAAGTACACTGCCAGCTACAAACGTGACCGTAGGAACAGTACACTGTGGTAAATAGCGTTACCCCGGCTGCCGCCATACATACACACGACCATCAGACTGGTGGATCGTGTATCTGAATTCATCAGTCCATAGGAACCGTTTCCAGTGTCCACGATAAATGTTCTTTACACCATGCTAAACGACGAGTAGCATTCAGAGTGGAGATGAAAGACTTATGAGCAGCCGCACGACCACGGTAACCCATGGAATGAAGTTCTCTGCGAATGGTACGTGTACATACCGAACATACCGAGGTTCCAGCATTTTCACTCACCTGTACACTGAGGTCTTGTGCATTACCCCGTCGATTAGCTGTAACGACTCTCCTGAGGCTTCAACGTCCTCTATCACTAATTTTCTTTGGTCTGCCGGCACGTTTTGCTGCTTCTGGCGCGCCATATGTCTTCCACTTATTAAGTACATCGAAAACAGTTGACTTGGGTATGTTTAAACGTCTCTCGGTTTCTCTTATGGACAACCCACTAATATAACACCCGACAATCTCTCCTTTCTCAAAGTCAGTTCTCTCCCGCCCCGACATTTTCACTCAATCTCACAGTGCGATATGATCGCGGTCAGCTGAAGGCTTGTTTTATACCGTTTTCAGCTACACCGCGCATCTTAAAAACGCAGCGGATCCGTTCATTTGCTTTTGAAGGAGTGTCCGGTGTCGTTTGTTAATATAGTGTATGTATATGTTTTATTTAACCTTCCGTTTTCGTTTACTTTCTCTTATGTAAAGTTTGGTTTTCTTTCGTTATACTTCCTGAACTTAATATCAAGTCGGAGCTTCCAAGTTATGAATTCGTTATGGTATCACTACCAGGCAGTTAAGTCAAGGATGAGACTCAGAAAAAAACAGACCACTGACCGGAAGCGTGTAAAGGGAACCGACTTCTTGGCTATACAGTACGTGAGTTTATCATCAGAGTCGCTAAGAAGTTATTCGAGAAAGCGGCTGCTGATCCTGATGAACTTGTCAGGGGTGCGCCTGACTATGACCCCAGTGAGGTTAAGTTTCCGAGACTTAAGGCGGCGGTCACAGAAAGAAAGCAACACTGTTGAGCTCTGATTCTTGTAGTTGAGACCATAGATCAGAGGAGAGAAGGATCACATGGAGTTGTGAGTCTCTGTGAAGTTACCAGTGGCGGCTTTTGGGAGAAGGTAAGGGAGGCAGTGCCTCCTCAGAATTTCAAGACTCTTAGTTAGAATTATTCGTTTTGTTAATTCCGTACTTTTGGGTATAGGAGATCAAAAGTTTATGCTAGTTAACTCTTTTGAATTAACTGTCGTCCACGCGTTCATTCAATTTTTTAAATTGACGCTTTTGGAAAACATTCGGTAGCGCGTAGTTACAAAATATACTCAGCTTGCGATCTCTGTCGTGAGGCAGGAAGCGAAATGGCTCTCGTAAATTTTGCGCCAAACCTGCTTACTTCCACTGAATCAGTAGATCCGAAATGTAGGGGGTGGAACGGCGAACACAAAGAGCGCACGCGTACCGTAGACTTCCTGTGAGGCAGATGTTATCTTGCCTCACGGGAACAGCTGTTTTCCTGTAGTTAATTCCTCATTCTGTCTGCTTCGAGTGGCATTACATAGCACCTTCTTCCTCCACTGTGTTAACTTCTCATTGTGAGAGCTTCGAGCGGCATTGCATAATGCCTTCTTCTTAGTTGCTTTTTTTCCACACTAATGTTTGTGTAACTAATTTTATTTATGTTTTATGAAGAGTTGTTTTTCAGACCATTTGATTTTTTTTTCGATTGGAGGTTTAACGACCACCGTGAGCAACTCAAATGGGCTATAAGCAGTCGCCCGTCAGTAATTTAGGGTCACTGGTTCCAGGGAAGGGAGAGAGCCAGTGCCGTAAGACAAACACAAAATCCATGCCTGACCGGGATTCGAACCCGGACCCCTTACGGACGAATGATCAGAGGCCAACGCCTTAGACCACTGCGCCACCGGGGCGGCTTTCAGACCATGGCATCTGCTTCAAAGATATCTAATATGGTGGAGAGATTACTGGAAAAGCCTTTCAGTAGGAGCGATTTTGAAGAAAAGAATCAAATTAAAAATGATGTTAGGCCTACACCTGAAATGAAAAAGATGACTTCAAAAGGCAAAACTTCAAACAGATGTTTTAATATTAACTGGTACAGAAAAGAACAATGGCTAACTGGTAGTGAATCAACGAACAAACTATATTGTTGGCCATGTTTGCTGTTTCCTGTGAGTGGCAATGAAGTCTGGCAAAGAGAAAGGCTTCAATGATTTGAAAAACTTACCACGTGCTCTGGACAGGCACAAAAAGTGTAAGGATCACATTCTGGCAGTTGTTAATTACGTAAGGGGCGCTGAGATTGCTGATTCGCTTCCGCGAGACGTCGGGAAATTGTTCGTGGGCACACAGAAGCCGCTACACCTTCCTGTATAGTGAACCGGGTCTCCGTGGGATCCGTTCGTGCCTGGCTCACGATCCATCGATCCTCTCAACCGGTGGTCCTCCTGGTCCGTCCAGCGACGCTTCACCGCGTGGCAGTGCCGTCACGTGTCCAGTGCTCCCAACACAGTCGGATGGTATGGTCAGAACGATCCACGTGGCGGGCTGTACGGCGCGCCAAGGTTTCCCTCCCGATGATCAGACCTCTGTCAAAGTCTGTAACTTGCGTAAATCGACGTCTCTGGCGTCTACCCGGCATTCTTGTTACTCTGTACTCTTGCTTGCGTCGGCCAGTGCTTTTCGCTTTCATGGGGCATCGAGTGCACGCCAGTTTATAAAGCTGCCGGTTCGTGCCAGCAGCGCCACCACAGGATGTGCGGTCAGACGCAATCGCTCCAAACGTGGATCATTTGTATACCGGCATGCACTCTAGCTATTTGCAAAATTTCGTGGTTGTAGCATGTTTTCTTCTAGGTGAGCAAATTTCATTGTCTGTGAATGTAAATGTAGGAACGTCTGTGCCGAAGAATTGCCTTATGCTTCATGTCTGTAAGTGGATAAAGGTGTGGGGATGATGGATCATCAAAATTGTTACTAGTGTCTTCTTCAAGATTACAAAAGGAGCCTAGGGCTTACCAATGTTCATTTGGCTCCATGTCCAACGACCTATGTTTAACCTTAGATAGCTTAATTTATTTATAACAGCGTGCTTGGTCCAGCGGCAACTTACTGAAGTAGAGAGAACTTAGCTTTGCTGTTTTAAAGTCGAAAATTGTGCACTATATTCACAAAAGTCACAGGACATCCCTTCGAAAGCAAATGAACAGGTCCGATGAGTTGTTAAGATGTGCGGTATAGCTGAAAACGGTACAAAAAACAAGCCTGCAGCTGACCCCGATCTCATCGCACTCTGAGGTTGAGTGAAAATGTCGCGGTGGGAGAGAACTAACTTTGAGAGAGGAAAAATAGTTGTGTGTTTTATTAGTGGGTTGTCCATAAGAGAAACTGAGAGGTGCTTAAACATACTCAAGTCGGCTTCATTGGATGTACTGAAAAAGTAGATGACACATGGCGTGCCTGAAGCAGCAAAATGTACCGATAGATAAAAAAAAATCAGTGATAGAGGACGTCGAAGCCTGAAGAGAGTCGTTGCAGCTAATCGACGGAGTCCTGCATAAGTCCTCATTGCACAGGTGAGTAACAATGCTGGAACCTCGGTATGTACACGTACCGTTCGCAGACTTCATTCCATGGGTTACCGTGGTCGTGCGGCTGCTCATAAGCCTTTCATCCCCACTCGCAATGCTACTCGTCGTTTAGCATGGTGTAAAGAACATTTATCGTGGACCGTGGATCAATGAAAACAGGTCCTATGGACTGATGAATCCAGATATTCGATCCATCAGTTTGATGGCCGTGTGTGGGTATGGCGGCAGCCGGGAAAACGCTATTTACCACAGTGTACTGTTCCTACGGTCAAGTTTGGAGCTGGCAGTGTACTCGTGAGGGGGTGTTTTTCGTAATATGGTCCCGGTCCATTGGTTATCGTGGACAAACCTGATAACCAGAACGTCTACCTCGATATTCTGGATAATTATGCTCTACCAACTCTGTGGAAATACTATGGAACCGAGCCTTGTTGGTACCAGCAAGATAATGCACTGAGCAATAAAGCAAGGACTGTTACGGCGTGGTTTGACAATAATTCCGTATCGTGTGTAGACTGGCCAGCATAGAACCCTGATGTTAACCCCATAGAGCACCTATAGGACGAATTAGAGCACCGCATAAGAAGTTTGGAACCAAGCCCTACTGCTAAGCCACAGTTAGCGGCAGAATTTTGTACTGACTGGAAGCGTATACCTATCGCTGTGTTCCAAAACCTTGTCGGAAGCATGTCTCGAAGGGTCAGTGCATGCATTAAAGCCAAAGGTGGACCGACACCGTATTAATGTATGCCAACAAATGCTATGTTGTGTTTATCTCCTGTGTGTCCGGTGACTTTTGTGAATATAGTGTATATACAGATGGAATAAAATGACATTTTTTTAAAGACAGTAACGTTTAAGACAGTTAATATGAAGTTAACGATTCTTATTCACAAGTACCAGAATAGTTATTCATTCTTCCCGAACAATGCAGACAAAGATTACACGAGATATCGTGGGCCATTTCTCGAGCGTCCCACCGAGAAATATCCCGGTGTCCCTCCCGCTGGGCCAATCCACCCCTGAGCATGTTGGATAAATAAGGACATTTATTTTTGGTTCTTTCGAACTCTGCACTTTTTTCGCCATTTTTGTCCAGTGCGTCACTGAATCGGTGATCAAGAAGCTCAAGATTGAATTCTGGAATAAACTACGAGAGATCTTCGTCCAGTAGTGAATGGTTGCTGCAGGAGATGATATACACTAGCGGAAAGTGAAAAAAAAAGAACACCAAGGAGACGTCTGATACCCACGAAATTTATACAGCATAATAACGGAATACAGAGGATCACGTGATCAAAACATTATGGCAAAATACAGCTGTATTTGCTGGTAAACTGAAAAATAACATTTCCATGTAACATGGTTAGTACGAGGTTGAACCGCCATGAATTGCGTCACACTGTGCAATTCTGGCACGGAGTCTGTCGTAGAGATGTTGGATGTAAGTTTGGGGTATTGAGTTCCAAGCATCCTCAACTTGGACGCGTAAATCGGGGATGGTCGTGGCTGGCCGTGGAGACCGGATAAGTCGTTGTCCCATTAAATCCCACACGTGCTCAATGGGGGACAAATCCGGTTAACGTGCAGGCCATGGAAGTTGTCTCACACCCTAAAGTGCATGTTACGTTGCACGTGCCGTGTGTGGGCGTGCGTTATCTTGCTGGAAAACACCACGATGGACCAACCTTACAAATGGCACAACAACGGGCTGAATGATGTTGTTGATGTAGGAGGTGCTGTTTAACGTAAACGGTACAAACACTAGTTGTGTACGGGAGTGATAGCTGATCGCTCCCCGCACCAGGAGACCAGGTGTAGGCCCTGCGTGTCGCTGGCGGATGCAAGAAGGGTGGAGACGCTCCCCTGTGCGCCTGCGAACACGCATACGGCCATCGAAGGCTCCCAAACAGAATCTGCTTTCATCGCTGAACACAACAGATCGCCATTGCGTTCTCCAGTGCAGACGTTGGCAACACCACTGCAGCCGTTCCTGACGGTGGGCTGGAGTCAGGGGTACACATGCCAGAGCACACGAGCACGTAGTCCTGCATCCAGTAGACAGTTGCGGATTGTTCGCACAGTCACCTAAGGTGCTACGTCAGCTCGGATTTGCGTCGTAGCGGATGTTCTGCTTGACAACGCCGCTCTTTACATGCGTCGATCGGTCCGCTCATCAGTCCGTCTGTGACTCCCGGTTCCACGTCTTCTCGTGTGGGAATGTTCCTCGGACCATCTATGCCGCCATCGTACCACCACGGATACTTCCCGTCCAATTCGCTCCGCAATACGACGATACGACCACCCGGCCTAGCGGAGTCCGACTAGACGACCTCGCTCAAAGTCCGATAACTGCTGAAATCGTACACGTTTTCCATTATAATGAATTCAACTTCTTCTAAGCTTCTTCTAATGCTTGTTGTTTGTTAATTATATCATGAATAAACTTTCCTGCTAGTAGTGTAGTAATAATAATAATGAATAAGCTTTTAACTGCTAGTAATGTTGTAGTAGTAATTAAGATGAATAAAGTCTTATGCTGGTTGTTAATAATAACAACTAATGAAATAAACCTAACAGCCATACAGAGGTCTGACAGTACTATGAACTGAGAAAAACGTACTAACTTAAAAAGCTTTTATTAGGAAAACTTCTGGAATCATCCAACACACACACACTAGTCACATTAATCGTATCACAATAATGAAGAAAAAACCTAATCACATAGAACGAAGCTCTTGGCACAAAATAACGTAGCTCTACTCACATAAACGAAGCTCTCCCTACGCACATCAACAAAAAGCTCTCCCGCACATAAACGAAGCTCTCCCTACGCACATCAACAAAAAACAACAGCTCTCCCTACGCACATCAACAAAAAACTCTCCTCCACATAAACAAACGCTCTCCCTAGGTATCGTTGAACGCGCCTATTTATACTGGCTACCACCACGTCATGACTTACACTCATTGCCAGATCTCATTCAGCGGGAGAAATAACATCTCTTTCAGTAAGAAGATAATTTACATAGTAAAATAAAATAACCAGAGATAGTAAAAATCAAAAGGAAAGTGAATCTAGAGTATACGTTACACCATGTCCAGGCATTTCAGCTTCTTCGGGGTCTTCGTTCGTGTCCGTACGCCGACGGCTGATTACATTCACTTCGCCGTACTCCTTAAATACCACAGACGATAATTTGCATATTATGCCGCGTTGTGGCGTAAGCGCTCACCGGTTGGTATCGAAATGAACATCACACCTAGGTAAACTCGACCCCATTAACATATGTAAATTTCATGATCGTCCACCAATTCCTTCTTGGTGTTCTTTTTTCACTTTCCGGCAGTGTATTAGCAAAAGTGAAATGCTTTATACCTTAGCTACATGTGCTGAATTAAAATCAAGCTGCACACTAATAAACGAATTATATGGCGAATTTTTCATTTTGCCGAAGTTTTAGGAGGAACTCAGAACAAGCATAGTCGAAATTTGGCCGCCCCAATGCTCTTAGTGCTGCTGGACACTGACCATTGTACAAGTTGGTAAGGTGATACCCATGTAACACAAATTGGTTGTTTCAACGTTCAGAAATGGTTAACTGGTTGGTTGCAGAAACGTTAAAAAGGATACGTTTAAAAAACACCAGGATGTGTGTTTGATAAACGGTTATATCAGCCATTCGAAAAACCCATTTTTAACTTTTACGAAACGTTGAAAAGCTGTTTTCTAACGTATTTAAAGTAACTCCGAAAGGTAGATTTTTGGTTAAAGATGGGATGACATAGCATTTTCATTGTACCTCACGGCTTCTGCATTCATATAGCATTTAAGAAAAAAATTTCCTGCAATTAAAGTGATCATTGCATGCGCTTGTATCTGGCAGATCGTCAATAAAATCTCTCTTTATACTACCTGCTATTCTTTAAATATACCAATACTTATTTTAGAGATGATTCAAGCCTCTTCGTCAGTCTCTACAACAAGACGAAGTTTTCAAGTAGCAGGAGCCAAAACAGTTTAGAACTGTCGTTTCGTCCTAGAGAGAAATAATTAATAACACTCCTCGTAAAAAAAAGTTGTTGACTCGGATGCACGAAGTTTGCATGAAATTTAAACTGAGTATAAATAAGGGAAAAACCAAAGTTATGGTGTTTGAGAGAGGAATGTGTAGCACTGAATGTAATGTAAGTATAAATGGCACTGTGATTGACCAGGTGAGTGAGATTGTGTATTTAGGAAGGATGTTGGACAGAGAGAACAAGTTGGATGGTGAAATCAGTAGGCGAGTGAATCCTTCGTTGAAAGTCATAGCTGCTCTGGGAGGTTTTCAAAGGAATGATGGGTTCTCTAGAGAGTCCCGAATGGCTGTGTATGAAACAGTAATTGTTCCTACTCTGACGTTAAGCAGTTAAACCTGGGTACTGCAGAAGAAACATAGGAGTCGTTTGTGTGCTGAAGAAATGCGTTACCTACGTGGGGTTTGTGGTAAGACACGATCTAATTTTGCGAGAAATGAAGATGCATTGCAGTTGTGTGATGTAAAGCAAAATATTGTTAGCAAGGTGGAGACCAATATGCTTCGGTGGTTTGGCCATGTTGAAAGAATGAGTGATGAAATGCTTACTAAGAAAATATTTTCAGCCCAAGTGGCAAGAAGGAAAGGCAGAGGAAGGCCAAGGAAGACATGCGTGGATCAGATTCAGGAGTGTCTGCATGAGAAAAAGATTATGAGTATGAAGTATAAAAGATCTTGTGTACGGCGTGTAATGAATATCAGTGAAGCACGAGTTGTATGTCAAGATCGCTGTAAATGGAGAAGTTTGATACGACAGCAATAAGTAAAAATATCTGGTAGTTTGTATTTCTTTTTGGAGCTAACCTCTGAATCTCAGAGAACAGCTTAGTGATATGTATGTATGTATGTAAAAAAACACCGCCCAGGTGCAAGTCTATTTAAGCAAGACTCACATACCTTTTAAGCAATGCAAAAGGCAGTGGAAAATCTTGTGCCAATTTGAAGTTCTGCCACGTGGTTTCCACTAAACGGTTTTTCATGTAGACCGAAAGAGGGCGCTGGATTATGCTTTATGAAAGGAACTGGAAATAGATTCAAGAAATAAAATATGATGACTGCCTACAAATTGAGTGTTTTTCAACACATAGTCGTTCATGTCCTTTTAGAAATTTAGTTCTTATTTTAAAAAGTTACCACTTTCTATTAAAACTAGGTGCGTTTATCATTAGTTTTTAAGTTTTGTTGATAGATGGCGTTGGGATCTGAGCCTGATCTTCAACGTTTTAAAGTCGTTTCAAAAATTCCACGATTTCAAAAGAAATATATCAACTTTACTAAAACGTTTCATAAACGTTCTAAAACCTCCACTGTTTCAACGTTTAGCTGTTAACCACACATCAACGTTTTAGAATGGCTTTAAACCAACCAGAAATCAATTATCAACTACCAAATCCAAGTTTGAATGTTCAAACAACGTTACTGTGTTACATGGGGTAAGTCCCAAATGAAGCATGGGTGGTGTGTTTGTCTTACAGCACTTGTTCTCTCCCTTCCCTAGAACGAATGTCCCCAAATTGGGGACAGGTGGCTACTTATATAGTCTATAGAAATGTTCACGGTGGTCGTTAAACTTGGAAAAAAGGGGATAAAAAACAGTCGAAATTTGTTTCCACAAGAAAACCTATTTTTAAGAACAGTTTTCAAGGAAATCAAATTACAACGAAACCTATTTTTAAGAACAGTTTTCAAGGAAATCAAACGAGCTAATAAGAAAATATTAATTCGAGGACATTTAAGGACAAACATCAAAATTTGAAGACCATTTGCGTTCCCAAAGGCATCAGCCGCTTTTGGGGACAGTAAATTAAATTCGAGAACTGTCCTCAAGAATTCGAGACTTCTGGTCAGCTTACAATAAATCCAACTGCGAGATGTATCACCCCAGGAAAAAGGAATAAAAACACCTTGACGTGAAAGAAACTCATAAGTCAATTATTTCTATCAACTCATTTTAGTTACCGTTCGTTAACCATGGGTAAACACCATGCTAAACTTGTTTTATTTCCTATTTTTGCTTCGTATTACCTTTATAATGAAGTTACAGATAAATACAAAATATTTTGTTAATATGCAATTACTTTTGATATTTTTATTACCGTATGCATGAAATTCAAACTGAGTATAAATAAAGGAAAAACAAAAATTATGGTCTTGAGAAAGGAACTGGTAGCACTGAATGTAATATAAGTATAAATGGCACTGTTATTGACCAGGTGAGTGAGTTTGTGTTTAGGAAGCATGTTTGACAGAGAGAACAAATTGGATGGTGAATTAGTAAGCGAGTGAATTCTTCATTGAAAGTCATAGCTGCTCTGGGAGGTTTTCACAGGAATGGTGGGTTCTCTAGAGAGTCCCGCATGGCTGTGTATGAAAGTGTAATTGTTCATACTCTGATGTATGGTAGTGAAACCTGGGTACTACAGATGAAACATAGAAGTCGTTTGATGAACCCTGGACTGGCTCACCGGATCAGAAGAGTGTCTCGTTAAGCTTGTCAGACTTAGTTCTTCTGTACATTCTTCTTATTCCCATCTCCAGTTTATCCTTTTACTGTTAGTGTTTGCAGTGTATTCACGTGCTCTTACTCTGTGGTGCCCTCTTCAGAATAAGTGATCTTTGTAGTGATTTCTTCTGTGTGCCTCACACTGTACCTGTATATTCAATGTTTTTTATTTCGTCATATATCTTCTGCTCATTCGTTCGTCATATTGCTCATATAAATTGTTCATACACATCCTGTATATATTTCGCTGTTCATTCTGTACGTATACATATTCCATGGTACTGTGTATGCTTCGTTTCGGAGCCGTCCTCCAAGCTCATTCTTTACTGTCCGCATCATACATATCTCAGTCACGCACTTTTTGGACACATCTGTATATAGGACACATTTCAATTGCTTCATTATGTTCTGCGTTATTTTGTATTTATATTTTCATTGCATTATATGTATATCTCACTTGCTGCGCATAGTTCGTTCCCTGTTCCTATATGGCTTCACGCACATCTGTATATACTTTGCCTAAATTGTACATTTATTCAATCTCACGTATATCTTTTCCATTATCACACCCTACACTGTTGCACTTATATTGTATCATCGCTCATCTATCTCACTAGCACTGTATTATATATACACCTCTCATACTGTAACTTGCGCATTCGCTGTATATATACACCTCTCATACTGTAAATAGCGCACGTATTGAATACATACTACGGTAATTATGTTTTGTAGTCCGCTCATCTATTTCACTTGCATTGTATATACCCCTTGCATAATGTAAATTGCACACACTTTGTATATATCTGACTCTTGTTATTATAATTTCAGGTATTGTAAAGGCACATGCCGCCTACCGCCTTCGTTCCCTGTAAATGTCGCTCAAAATAAAACATTTTGAAAGTTTGTGTGGTGGAGAAATGCGTTGCGGTCTGATTGTGTGAGGAATGAAGATGTGTTGCGTGATGTGAAGCAAAATGTTGTTATAAAGGTGGAGACAAATATGCTTCGGTGGTTTGGCCATGTTGAAAGAATGAGGAATCAGATGCTTACTAAGAAAAAGATTTCAGCCCAAGTGGCAGGAAGGAAAGGCAGAGGAAGGCCAGGGAAGCATGGGAGGATCAGATTCAGGAGTGTCTGCATGAGAAAAAGATTATGAGTATGAAGTATAAAAGATCTAGCGTACGGCGTGTAATGGATATCAGTGAAGCCCGAGTTGTATGTCAAGATCGCTGTAAATGCAGAAGTTTGATACGACAACGGAAAGTTAAAATATCTGGTTGTTGTATTTCTTTTTGGAGCTAACCTCTGAATCTCAGAAAACAGCTTAGTGATATGTGTATGTGTGGGTATTCTCCACAGACATCTTGATTCCGATGAGATCGGATAATCAAAATACTGAATATGTGAAGGTTATTTTATTTTGTTACCCGTCGCTGGATTATCAATTCAATACCTTTTCTAGAATTTCAGCGTTTAAATCAAAATTCAAAATCAAAGGCGTGCCTTTTTCGAGAAGTGTTTCTGCTTTCATGAAAGCAAAACAGTTCCGGAAATAAACATCCAGTGATGCGACGGTCAATTTTTTGAAGATTCCGTTACCTAACTAAATTCCCTATGAGTCAAAGAACGGAAGGACTCCTATGGATGTCAACCCCCGCACAGCTCGCATATAGCCTTGACGAATGCTTTTTTTTTATGTGAAACTCAGGTTTTCGAATATAGCTCTAAGGGTAATGTGCCGCCTACTAATGTCTGAACCCTTTTTCATGAACAGATTGACTAATAGTGACAAAAGGGATTTATAAAACTTTGCATACATGCAAACTTTCGTTCAGTATGTCCAGCTTATTCTGTGCGGTATCAGGTAAGATCACACTCACGCTTAGGTTACGTGTTGGTCAAAAACCATAGGACTAACCCTACCATCTGTTCACTCACTCTTTTTGTTAAAATGTAAATGAGGTCGCTATACATATCTCTTCCTCAGTTGAAACCTTATAGAATATCATAGCCGGTAACGGCAATTAAATTAAATACCAGCTCAAGCAAGGCGTCCGTTGTGAAAGGAAAAAACGATTTGACCACTTTTTGGTTCAAACCAGTGTTTTACTACATGTTGTATGTGTGCAATAGTTTGCTTTAACTATACTATATGCTGTATGCATGCATAAGTTTGCTTTAACTAAACTTCCTGGACTATGTATTTTCAATATGCACTGTATCGTCGTGAAACACAGCAAGAACGGAGATGAGAGTAAAAACAAGATCGATTGTGGGGTCTCCTAAATTCATGATCAAAGATTTAAAAGACCGTTGGTTCAACGTCATGCTTAAGAAATGCTGAAATTCTGAGAAATTTTAGAAGAACGAAGGCACGAGAATTTTCTTGTTAGGAGTAATCGAAGAATGTATTTAATTCAATCCAAACAATTTAAGATAGGATTTCAAAACATAAGTCTAATGTTTCCTCCAACTCTATGTTATTTGCTTTAAATCTAGTTATATTTAGTTTATAGCAGTGAAAAGAAGAAAGTTAGAGAAATTTCGTAAAAACTTGCATGTACTGTTAAACTGAAATTTCCTTGTCTCTCTAAACTTAGATTTGTAGACATTATATTCCGATGAAGGAAATCAAGGAATATTATTAACTCTCGTAGAGTAAAGCTTTTTATACCTAAATCAACAACATTTCAATCCGTGAATTTTATCTATTGTTGGTATCCCGCATTGTACAGTGGATACCAACAATATTTCAATCCGTAAATTTTTTCTATTATTGGTATCCCGCATTGTACAGTGGATGCCAACAATATTTCAATCCGTGAAATTTATCTATTGTTGGTATCCCGCATTGTACAGTGGATACCAACAATATTTCAATCCGTGAAACTTATCTATTGTTGGTATCCACTGTACAATGCGGGATACCAACAATATTTCAATCCGTGAATTCTATCTATTGTTGGTATCCCGCATTTTACAGTGGATACCACCACCCACCATCCACTGTATAACGCGGGATACCAACAATGGAACTTGACGAATGAGTTCCATTTAGTTAATATCTGTATACTAACAATGGAACTCATTCATAAAGTTCCATTGTTAGTACATAGATATTGTTAAGTACATTGAAGCAGCAAATTACTACGAACTCGTAACCGATAACATGTCCGCACGTCCCTTAGTCTTCAAAACATCCCTAGATGTAGCATGGATTCAACGAGGTATATAATTCTACATGCGTTTTCAGAAAACCGGACAACATTGTATTTGTCATTTTCCGCATGTTCGCCGGCGAAGAATCTCTTTTTTAAATGGCTCTCTTAATCTCATCCCAAAGGTGTTCGATTGGGTTAAAATATGGGGACTTTGCTGGCCATTTTAACATTTTAAAGTCACTGTCGTGTTTCTGGAACAACTATGTAACCATCCGGGTCTTGTGGAATGCATATGCACACGTACGGGTGTGCGTGTTCCGCAGTGATATTCAGATAGCACGCAACATCCAAATGCTGTTTTTTAAAGTCAATGGAGCCGGCATGGGAAGCAATAGTATCGGACGGAAGAAAGAAGTTTTTCAATCGGGTTTTCAATTACTCAGATATTGCTGTAAACGGAATCGTGAGCTTACGCCCTTTGGTTGCAGACTTGTGCTTTAAGGAAAACATTGAATTTATATGAGAAACCTTTCGCACCGGAAACGCTCTCCAACACCGAAATAATTTTCAAATCGGACTCCTAGAAACACCGACGAAAGTAAAATGTGACTTTACGTCCCCTGGTGGGAAAACCATGCATTATTTTAGGAAGAAAGTATTCTCAAAAGGTTTTTCCATATGAGCGGTATCGGTCCAAGAAAAAAAAAATTAAGCGAGTTTTCAGGGGCCCGGATTTGACTACAAATACACCACAAGCAGAATTTAACACTTATGCCCCCTGGTGGCCAAATCGTTCTTTACCAAACATTAGAAATTATGTGAAAAATATTTTCCATCAGGACTTGTATGCGATACAAGAAGAATGTTTCAAATCGGAGATTTAGAAGCACAAATAACACAGAAAACGCAGTTTACCTTTGTGCCTCCTACCGGAAAGTCTGATTTACTTGAAAATTTTGAATTTATAGCAAGAACATTTCGCATCGGAAACACTATCTAGAAAAGAAGGAATTTTTCAAATCGGACTCCTATAAGTAGAGATATTGATAAAACTAAGATATACATATACGCCTCTTGCCGTAGAAACCATGATTTATTTCAAAAAGAAAATGTTTCAAAAAGGTTTGTCGACATGAGTAGTATCGGTCAACAAACGACATTTTTTGCAATCTATATTTTAGAAGCTCATATTTGGCTGCAAATACATCAGAAGCGGAAATTAAGACTTACGCCACCTGGTGGCCAAACAATTTTTTACAAAAATTAGAAATTACGTGCATAGGATTTCTCATCAGGAGCTGTATCCGGTGCAGAAAGATTTTTTCAAATCGGAGATTTAGAAGCAGTGATATAAGGGGGAAAGCAATTTACCATTACGTCCCCTAGCGGAAAGTCTACGAATTACTTGAAAATTTTGAAATTATATGAAAAACATGTCACACTGGAAACACTATCCAACAAAGAAGCAATTTTTCAAATCGGATACATAGAAGTAGAGATATTGACAAAAATAAGATATACATGTACGCCCCTTGGCGTAGAAACCATGCATTATTTTAAGAAGAAAATGTTTCTAAAACGTTTGTGGACATGAGTAGTATCGGTCTACAAACGACGTTTTTTTCAATTGAGAGTTTAGAAGCTCATATTTTGCTGCAAATACATCAGAAGCGGAAATAAAGATTTACGACTCGTGGTGGCCAAAGTATTCTTTATCAAAAATTAGAAATTGTATGCAAAAGATTTTCCATCGGGAGATGTATCCGCTGAAAAATAAAATTTCGAATCGGAGTTTTAGGAGAAGAGTTATCGAGAAAAATGTTATTTACTTTTACGCCCCCTAGCGGAAAATCTATGCGTAATTTAAAAAGGAAACTATATCTAAAACACTCTTCGACATAAATGGAATCGAAAGATAAAAGAATTTTTTCAATCGTATGTTTAGAAGCAAATATGTGGATTAAAACGTGATTTTTAGTTCGACATCATCTGCATTTACGCCCTCTAGCGGCAAAATTGTACATCGTGAAAAAAAACCGAAATAAAGGATTATCATTCGCACATTTCAAGCTTCCGAATGCAAAAAGAATTTTTCAAATCGGACGAATAGTTGCAGAGATACCGTGGGTACAGACGGACGGATGGACGGACAAACCGATAACAGAAGCACGATCTTTTTTTACAAAAGACGTGCTAACAACTAGTCGAGTTTTCATTCAGGTCATAGATTTTGCTACAAATACATCAGAAGCAGATATTAACACTTATGCCCCCTGGTAGCCAAACCATTGTTAACCAAACATTAGAAATTATGTGAAAAATATTTTCCATCAGGTCTTGTATGCAATACAGGAAGAATTTTTCAAATCGGAGTTTTAGAAGCAGAAATACCGCAGAAAACGAAATTTACTCTTGTGCCCCCTAGCGGAAAGTCTATCATTTATTTGAAAATTTTGATTTTTTAAGAAAAACATTCTGCATCGGGAACACTATCCAACAAAGAAAGAATTTTTCAAATCGGACGCATAGAAGTAGAGATATTGACAAAAATAAAATATACCTCTACGCCCCTGGCGTAGAAACCATGCGTTATTTCAAGAAGAAAATATTCCTAAAAAGTTTGTCGACATGAGTAGTATCGATCACCAAAGGACTTTTTTTCAATCTAGATTTAGAAGCTCATATTTTGCTGAAAATACACCAGAAGCGGAAATTAAGACTTACGCCACCTGGTGGCCAAACCTTATTTTACAAAAATTAGAAATTATGTGCAAAGGATTTCTCATGAGGAGCTGTATCCTGTGCCGAAAGAATTTTTCAAATCAGAGATTTAGAAACAGAGATATAGGTGGGAAAACAATTTACCTTTACGCGCCCTAGCGGAAAGTCTATGATTTACTTGAAAATTTTGAATTTATAGGAAAAACATTTCGCATCGGAAACACTATCCAACAAAGAAAGCATATTTCAAATCGGACTCTTAGAAGTAGAGATATTGACAAAAATAAAATATACATCTACGCCCCCTGGCGTAGAAACCATGCATTCTTTCAAGAAGAAAATGTTCCAAAAAGGTTTGTCGACATGAGTAGTATCGGTCAACAAAGGGCTTTTTTTCAATCTAGATTTAGAAGCTCATATTTTGCTGCAAATACATCAGAAGCGGAAATTAAGACTTACGCCATCTGGTGGCCAAACCATTTTTTACAAAAATTAGAAATTATGTGCAAACGATTTCCCATCAGGAGCTGTATCCGAGGCAAGAAATATTTTTCAAATCAGAGATTTAGAAACGGGGATATAGGGGGAAAGCAATTTACCTTTACGCCCCCTAGCGGAAAGTCTATGAATTACTTGAAAATTTTGAAATTATATGAAAAATTAGAAATTATGTGCAAATGATTTCCCATCAGGAGCTGTATCCGAGGCAAGAAATATTTTTCAAATCAGAGATTTAGAAACGGGGATATAGGGGGAAAGCAATTTACCTTTACGCCCCCTAGCGGAAAGTCTATGAATTACTTGAAAATTTTGAAATTATATGAAAAACATGTCATACTGGAAACACTATCTAACAAAGAAGGAATTTTTCAAATCAGGCTGCTAGAAGTAGATATATTGACAAAAATACGATATATATCTACGCCCCCTGGCGTAGAAACCATTCATTATTGCAAAAATAAGAGGTTTCTAAAAGGTTTGACGACATGAGTAGTATCTGACTACAGACGACGTTTTTTTCAATCGAGAATTTAGAAGCTTATATTTTTCTGCAAACACGTATATCAGAAGCGGAAGTCAAGATTTACGCCCCCTGGTGGCCAAACTATTTTTTTTACAAAAATTACAAATTATGTGCAAACGATATCCCATCAGGAACTGTACCCGGTGCAGAAAGATTTTTTCAAATCCGAGATTTAGAAGCAGAGATATAGGAATAAACGCAATTTACCTTTACGCCCCCTAGCGGAAAGTCTATGAATTACTTGAAAATTTTGAAGTTATATGAAAAACATGTTACACGGAAAACACTATCCAACAAAGAGGGAACTTTTCAAATCGGACTCCTAGAAGAAGAGATATTGACAAAAAAAGAGATATATATCTATGCCCCCTGGCGGAGAAACTGTGGGATATTTTAGGAAGAAAATATTCCGAAAAGGTTTATCGATGTGAGTGGCATCAGCCCACGAAAGAATTTTTTCAATCGATATTTTAGAAGCTCAGATTTCATGGCAAATACATCAGAAGCAAAAATTAACACTTAACCACCTTGGTGGCCAAAGTATTCTTTACCAAAAATTAGAAATTGTATGCAAAAGATTTTCCATCAAGAGATGTATCCGCTGAAAAAAAATTCGAATCGGAGTTTTAGGAGAAGAGTTATCGAGAAAAATGTTATTTACTTTTACGCCCCCTAGCGGAAAATCTATGCGTAATTTAAAAAGGAAACCATATCTAAAACACTCTTCGACATACATGGAATCGAAAGATAAAAGAATTTTTCAATCGGATGTTTAGAAGCAAATATGTGGATTTTTTTTTTTTTTTGATTGGAGGTTTAACGACCACCGTGAGCAAATCAATGGGCTATAAGCAATCGCCCGTCCCTAATTTAGGTTCACTGGTTCCAGGGAAGGGAGAGAGCCAGTGCCGTAAGACAAACACAACATCCATGCCTCACCGGGATTCGAACCCGGACCCTTTACGGACGAATGATCAGAGGCCAGCGCCTTAGACCACTGCGCCACCGGGGCGGCGCAAATATGTGGATTAAAACGTAATTTTGAATTTGACATCATATGCATTAACGCCCTGTAGCGGCTAAATTGTACATCGTGAAAAAAAACGAAATAAAGGATCATCATTCGCACATTTCAAGCTTCCGAATGCAAAAATAATTTTTCAAATCGGACTAATAGTTGCAGAGATATCGTGGGTACAGACGGACGGACGGACAAACCGGTAACAGAAGCACGATCTTTTCTTACGAAAGACGTGCTAAAAAACGGATTGTCGTCTTCAAAATTTGTATTATATGGCGTAATCCCGTATTTCTTTCATGATTTATCTGCTCCTCCGCGCAATCACGTGATAGGATTCTTAACCTCCAGATTCGCTACACATGAATGCCGGTTGCTTCGACTAGCGATTCTTGTGATGGTTATATTCAAATTAATCGGAAACTTGAGACTTGGTAGTTTCGGGTGGTGTAGTGGTTAGCATACCCGTGCGCTATCTGGGAGGCGCGGATTTGAGTTCCGCTTCAGGATGATGAAATTTTCAAGTTTTCGGATATTATCTGAGTTACCATCCTATTCACATTTACACCAAAAATCGGATTGTCATCTTCAAAAAAAAATTTTTTTTTTCCTTATTCAGTTCATTACAGAACAATGATGTGAATAAAATGGCATTGGAAAAGCTGGTTTTGAGACGCATCTCAATTTATTTCATCCATGTATGGGCTCCTTAAGCCTGAAAACACCGAAGAGCCAAACTATTATGACCACCTGCCTAATATGGTCCTCCACGTGACGCCAAAACAGCTCTTACCCGGGAAGCAAAAACGTTACCAGATTTCGAAAGGTGTATTGTGGCATCTGGTACTAACACATTACCAAGCAAATCCTTTAACTCTTATAAGTTACATGGTTGAGCCGCAGATCGAATTTTCTGTTCCAACACTAACCACAGATGCTCGATTGGATTGATGTCTGGGAGAATTTGCAGGTCAGGTCAATACCTGGAAGTCTTTCACATATTCTGCGAATCATGGAACAATCCGTGAAATGTGGCATTTCGCATTATCTGCTGAAAGAAAGCACTACTAGAGGGAAATACCGTTGCCGCGAAAGGATGTACCTGGTCTGCAGATGTTTAGGTAGGTGGTAGACTTTCATGGTTTCCCGCAGATGAATGACTGGACTGAGGATTTCTCAACAAAACTGTTATGTTGAAGGATTTCAAGTCAAGTCTTCATAACCAACAGACTTCAGAAATAATAATACTGTTACGTTTGAATTACTTTTCTCTAGTTATTTATTCCTGATTATTCATATGTTGACTAAAAACAGCTAAATTATATTTCACTAGTAACGAAAAGAAGAATATGCTTCTGAGTCTGTCTTTGAGAGTCTGTAGTTATATGCAAAACTTATTAATCATAGGACGAAAGGGTTCTTCATTAACACTATCTGTCATTTTACAGCATATTAATATTTGTGCAGTTTTTAAACTGTCTTTAACTTACCATGATTCAAATCTGCCTATAAGCACAGGTGGCATCCTGGCTTTCCCACACTTTGGTACAATACACAACACAAACAAAAGAAAACATCACATCATCGAGAGAATTCTTTTAGTACAACTCAATGTGTCTCTTTTAGAACAACAACTCACTGTTTCTTTTAGAACAACAACTCATTGCTTCTTATTTAGATCAACTCAAGGTGTCTTTTTAGAACAACAGCTCATTGTTTCTTTTAGAACAACAACTCAATGTTTCTTTTAGAACAACCACTCAATGTTTCTTTTAAAACAACTCAAGGTGTCTCTTTTAGAGCAACAACTCAGTGTTTCTTTTAGAACAACAACACATTGCTTCTAATTTAGATCAACTCAAGGTGTCTTTTTTAGAACAACAGCTCATTGTTTCTTTTAGAACAACAACTCAATATTTCTTTTAGAACAACCACTCAATGTTTATTTTAAAACAACTCAAGGTGTCTCTTTTAGAGCAACAACTGAGTATTTCTTTGAGAAAAACAACTCAGTGATTCTTTTAGAACAACAACTCACTGTTTCTTTTAGAACAACAACTCATTGCTTCTTATTTAGATCAACTCAAGTGTGTTTTTTAGAACAACAGCGCATTGTTTCTTTTAGAACAACAACTCAATGCTTCTTTTAGAACAACAACTCAATATTTCTTTTAGGACATCCACCCAATGTTTATTTTAAAACAACTCAAGGTGTCTCTTTTAGAGCAACAACTCAGTGTTTCTTTCAGAACAACAACTCAGTGATTCTTTTAGAACAACAACTCACAGTTTCTTTTAGAACAACAACTCATTGCTTCTTATTTAGATCAACTCAAATGTCTTTTTTAGAACAACAGCTCATTGTTTCTTTTAGAACAACAACTCAATGCTTCTTTGAGAACAACAACTCAATATTTCTTTTAGGACAAACACTCAATGTTTATTTTAAAACAACTCAAGGTGTCTCTTTTAGAGCAACAACTCAGTGTGTCTTTTAGAACAACAACTCAGTGTTTCTATTAGAACAACAGCTCACTGTTTCTTTTAGAACAACAACTCAATGTTTCTTTTAGAACAACCACTCAATGTTTATTTTAAAACAACTCAAGGTGTCTCTTTTAGAGCAACAACTCAGTGTTTCTTTTAGAACAACAACACATTGCTTCTAATTTAGATCAACTCAAGGTTTCTTTTTTAGAACAACAGCTCATTGTTTCTTTTAGAACAACAACTCATTGCTTCTTATTTAGATCAACTCAAGTGTCTTTTTTAGAACAACAGCTCATTGTTTCTTTTAGAACAACAACTCAATGTTTCTTTTAGAACAACCACTCAATGTTTATTTTAAAACAACTCAAGGTGTCTCTTTTAGAGCAACAACTCAGTGTTTCTTTTAGAACAACAACACATTGCTTCTAATTTAGATCAACTCAATGTGTCTCTTTTAGAACAACAACTCACTGTTCCTTTTAGAACAACAACTCATTCCTTCTTATTTAGATCAACTCAAGTGTCTTTTTTAGAACAACAGCTCATTGTTTCTTTTAGAACAACAACTCAATGTTTCTTTTAGAACAACCACTCAATGTTTATTTTAAAACAACTCAAGGTGTCTCTTTTAGAGCAACAACTCAGTGTTTCTTTTAGAACAACAACACATTGCTTCTAATTTAGATCAACTCAAGGTGTCTTTTTAGAACAATAGCTCATTGTTTCTTTTAGAACAACAACTCAATATTTCTTTTAGAACAACCACTCAATGTTTATTTTAAAACAACTCAAGGTGTCTCTTTTAGAGCAACAACTGAGTATTTCTTTGAGAAAAACAACTCAGTGATTCTTTTAGAACAACAACTCACTGTTTTTTTTAGAACAACAACTCATTGCTTCTTATTTAGATCAACTCAAGTGTGTTTTTTAGAACAACAGCGCATTGTGTTTTTTAGAACAACAGCGCATTGTTTCTTTTAGAACAACAACTCAATGCTTCTTTTAGAACAACAACTCAACATTTCTTTTAGGACAACCACCCAATGTTTATTTTAAAACAACTCAAGGTGTCTCTTTTAGAGCAACAACTCAGTGTTTCTTTTAGAACAACAACTCAGTGATTCTTTTAGAACAACAACTCACAGTTTCTTTTAAAACAACAACTCATTGATTCTTATTTAGATCAACTCAAATGTCTTTTTTAGAACAACAGCTCATTGTTTCTTTTGGAACAACAACTCAATGCTTCTTTGAGAACAACAACTCAATATTTCTTTTAGGACAAACACTCAATGTTTATTTTAAAACAACTCAAGGTGTCTCTTTTAGAGCAACAACTCAGTGCGTCTTTTAGAACAACAACTCAGTGTTTCTTTTAGAAACACAGCTCACAGTTTCTTTTAGAACAACAACTCAATGCTTCTTTTAGAACAACAACTCACTGTTTCTTTTAGAACAACAACTCATTGCTTCTTATTTAGATCAACTCAAGTGTCTTTTTTAGAACAACAGCTCATTGTTTCTTTTAGAACAACAACTCAATATTCATTTTAGGACAACCACTCAATGTTTATTTTAAAACAACTCAAGGTGTCTCTTTTAGAGCAACAACACAGTGTGTCTTTTATAACAACAACTCAGTGTTTCTTTAAGAACAACAACTCAGCGTTTCTTTTAGAACAACAACTCAGTGATTCTTTTAGAACAACAACTCACTGTTTCTTTTAGAACAACAACTCATTGTTTCTTTTAGAACAACAACTCATTGCTTCTTTTAGAACAACAACTCATTGCTTCTTATTTAGATCAACTCAAGTGTCTTTTTTAGAACAACAGCTCATTGTTTCTTTTAAAACAACAACTCAATGCTTCTTTTAGAACAACAACTCAATATTTATTTTAGGATAACCACTCAATGTTTATTTTAAAACAACTCAAGGTGTCTCTTTTAGAGCAACAACTCAGTCTTTCTTTTAGAACAACTACTCAGTGATTCTTTTAGAACAACAACTCACTGTTTCTTTTAGAACAACAACTCATTGCTTCTTATTTAGATCAACTCAAGGTGTCTTTTTTAGAATAAAAGCTCATTGTTTCTTTTAGAACAACAACTCAATGTTTCTTTTAAAACAACAACTCAATATTTCTTTTAGAACAACCACTCAATGTTTATTTTAAAACAACTCAAGTTGTCTCTTTTAGAGCAACAACTCAGTGTGTCTTTTAGAACAACAACTCAATGTTTCATTTAGAACAACAACTCATTGCTTCTTATTTAGATCAACTGAAGTGTCTTTTTTAGAACAACAGCTCATTGTTTCTTTTAAAACAACAGCTCATTGTTTCTTTTAGAACAACAACTCAATGTTTCGTTAAGAACAACAACTCAATATTTATTTTAGAACAACCACTCAATGTTTCTTTAAAAACAACTCACTGTGTCTCTTTTAGAGCAACAACTCAGTGTTTCTTTAAGAACAACAACTCAATATTTATTTTAGAACAACCACTCAATGTTTATTTAAAAACAACTCAAGGTGTCTCTTTTAGAGCAACAACTTAGTGTTTCTTTTAGAACAACAACTCAATGTTTCGTTTAGAACAACAACTCACTGATTCTTTTAGAACAACAACTAATTTTTCCTTTTAGAACAACAACTCAATGCTTCTTTTAAAACAACTCAAAGAACAACATGTCAATGTTTCTTTCAGAACAACAACACAATGTTTCTTTTAGAACAACAACTCAATGTTTCCTCTAGAACAACAACTCAGTTTGCTGCTGCAAGGAATGCAGAGTTTAACAACTCTGCATTCTTTGCAGCAGTAGCTCGGTATCAATGGTAACAACTGCGCAAACGAGCACACGTGCAGGTGCGTAAGATGCAATCGCAGGGACGCGACATCAACAAAAACCTTGCCCAAAGCATTACACTTTCTCCGCCGGTTTCTTTTCTTCCCACGGTGCATCCTGATGCCAACACTTTCTCATATAAACGACACACACGTACCATGCCATCAACATGGTACAACAGGAAACGAGATTCATTACGAAAAACACCCCCACAGGAGTACACTGCCAGCTCCAAACTTGACCGTAGGAACAGTACACGGTGGTAAATAGCGTTCCCCCGGCAGCCGCCATACCCACACACGATCCATCAGACTGATGGATCGTGTATCTGGATTCACCAGTCCATAGGACCCGTTCCCATTGATCTACGGTCCACGATAATGTTCTTTACACCATACTAAGCTACGAGTAGCATTCCGAGTGGAGATGAAAGGCTTATGAGTAGCTGCACGACCACGGTACCCCTTGGAATGAAGTTCTCTGCGAATGGTACGTGTACATACGGAGGTTCCAGCATTTTTACTCACATGTACACTGAGGTCTTGTGTAGTACTCCGTCGATTAGCTGTAACGACTCTCCCGAGGTTTCAACGTCCTCTATCACTGATTTTCTTTGGTCTGCCGGCACGTTTCGCTGCTTCTGGCGCGCTATATGTCTCCCACTTATTAAGTACATCGAAAACAGTTGACTTGGGTATGTTTAAACGCCTCTCGGTTTCTCTTATGGACAACCCAGTAATATAACATCCAACAATCTTTCTTTTCCCGAAGTCAGTTCTCTTCCACCGTGATATTTTCACTCAAGTGCACAGTGCGATATGATCGCGGTCAGCTGCAGGCTTGTTTTTATACCGTTATCTGTTGTACTGCGCATCGTAACAACGCAGTGGATCAGTTCATTTGCTTTTGAAGGGGTGTTCGGTGACTTTTGTCAATATAATGTAAGTAGCAATAAAAACAGTGCCACAAATTAACCTTGTTTAGCAAGTAAAATTCTATAACTGTGCTTCAATACCATAGCTATAAAAATTCAGTTTTCTTTTTTTAACAAAAGCTTTTGCACTTGTAATTTCCGCTCTTACTTATCCATCAGGGTATCGCGTATATCTTAAATATTAATGTAAGGTTTTCAGGCCTTGTTTATGTTAAATATGTACCAATATTTTAGTTTTCATCATTTGATCAGAAGGTGTCTGTTTGCATCATTTTGTGCAGTCGTGAGAACGAAAGTGTTCCAGAAAACTGGAGCCAAAAAAGAGAAAACAGCAAGGGATTAAAAACTCTGCAAACGCATCAACAAACTCCGATTAATCCGATTGTAGTGGATGCCGTAATGGTGTACAGCAGCTACATACAATAATGTTGTGTTATGTATTGGCGTGTGTTTGTCTCTTTCATGTCAGTGAGCGGAGGTGCACTAGGAAGCGTAGGGACTGATTGCTTCAAAGACGCTGTAAGTAATGAAATCTGGCACCTCGGAAGGTTTTGAGGAAACAGCGTTTTCTGACATTGCTCATTGTTGCTTTTCATGCGTTAGATGCCGAATGTTCAAAGCCAGTGGCCGACCCGGTGGTGTAGTGGTCTAAGCACTGGCTTCTGACTATTCGTGTGAGGCGGGTTCGGGTTCGAATCTCGGTGAGGCATGGATGTTATGTTTGTCTTACGGCACTGGCTCTCGCTCTTACCTGGAACCAGTTGCTCTAAATTCGGGTTGGACGACCGCTTGTAGCCCATCGAGTTACTCACGGTGGTCTTTCTCCCCGTTTCCCTAAAGCCCCTTCCAAGGGGGTGTGTGTGCGGCGTTTAGCATTTCTCAGTAGATTACCAGCAGGCATGGAGCAGTAACCAGGGGAATAAGTCCTTGACGCTCAGTATCGAAACAGGGTCCGGGTTCGAATCTCGGTGAGGCATGGTAACGTTCGCTTTTGGGACGTTTCTCGCCCCAAAAGCGAACGTGACCAGGACCTGATCATGATAATACGGCGCCGTGGGCAGAAGTCTACATGGGCCAATCTCACATCATCTTTTTACTCCGTCACAGAAAGACACGCATATTTATGAAACTTTAAGGGTAATGTTTAAAAGGTATATGCAAACAAAAGTGAGACAGTTTTAAATAACAATATATAAAGGTCAGGTGATGCGTAACATCACAGCCTCTCCTTGACAAATGTCAACCCCGCCTTCTCGTGGTACATCCTGTTCCCACTAAAGGGGCTCTGACGACCGCCAATAGCGGTATAACTATACCATCGGGATTAGAGGAAATTCTATCCCACACTCACCAACCCGCTTGGCCAGCGTGGTGAGTTATGGCCAAACCCCTCCAAAATGATTCCACAACTTAAATCTTGGCCCTCAGTCTCCGGCAGCTGGAATGTACCTGGCCAAGGCAGCGGCCAGTGCGACATGAAGGCAGAGGGTACTAAGAATCCCCGGAGGACCGGACTAGGCTGCCATCTGATGCTGACCTTGGCTACTTACAATGGACGCTCCCTATCTTCTGATTCAAGGCTTCTTGAATTGGAAGAGGAACTACAAAGGATCAAGTGGGACATCGTGGGGCTAAGTGAGGTAAGGAGAAAAGGAGAAGATCTCATCGAACTGAAAAGTGGACATCTCTTCTACTATCGTGGGACAGATACTGGCAGAACTAGTGGTGTTGGATTTATAATAAACAAGAAACTGAAGGATAAAGTTGTAGAAGTTGAAAGTTCCTCTGACAGAGCTGCACGACTTGTTATCCAACTCTCAAAAAGATACCAGGCTCAGATTATTCAAACTTATGCACCCACCACAAGTCATCCTGAAGAAGAAATTGAAGAATTTTATGAGGAAATTTGTCATCTAAATAATAAAGGTAAGCAGCACTTGAAAATAATTATGGGAGATTTCAATGCAAAAATAGGGCAACGGCAACAGAATGAAACTTCAGTAGGTAAATTCGGTCACGGCAACAGAAACCAGCGTGGAAATACTCTCGTTGAGTTTGCAGAGGCAGAAGGGTTTTTCATCTTGAACTCCTTCTTCAAGAAAAAGCCACACAGGAAATGGACATGGAGACATCCAAATGGGACGACAAGTGAAATAGATTTTATTATGTGTAACAAAAAATTCGTCATAGAAGACTGCAGTGTGCTAAACAAGTTCAACACAGGTAGTGACCATAGATTGGTGAGATGTAAGATGCACCTCAACACTAAACTTGAACGTGGCAAGCTCATAAGACAAACAAAATCTATTGACATAACCAACCTTAAAAAGCACCATAATACCTTCAAGTTAGAACTGAAGAACAGGTTCTCTGCTTTAGAAGGCCTAACATCGGAAGAAGTGGACATCTCTGAAGTTAACAGAAAAGTAACCAAAGCTCTTATGGAAACAGCAACAAAATTAGCTGGGTCTAAGAACAAGTTGCATGTGAACAAATTATCAGGAAAAACCAAAATGTTGATGCAAAAAAGAAGAGAGATGAGGACAACTAAAGAAGATGTGACTTCCAAAGTGGAATATATAGAGCTATGCAAGACAGTAAGAAAAAGTATCACTGAAGACGTAAGAAAATTCAACTGTGAACTAGTGAGGAAAGCAATTGAAAACAACCAAAGCCTAAAGATAGCAAATGGACATCTCAGTAAGGGAAGAAAACAGATTATGGCACTGAGAAAAGAAGATGGTTCTGTAACAAGAAATAGAGGCGAAATTTTGACCTCCAAATTATATGAAAGGGATGATATATGCACTCCAGACATCATGAAAGATACCAGTACCAGAGTTCCTCCAGTCCTTCCAGCAGAAGTTGCACATGCAATCAAGAACATGAAGCGAGGAAAAGCTCCAGGAGAAGATGGAATTACTGTAGACATCATACAAGAAGCAAGTGGAGAAATCGAAACAGTACTCGCCCAAATTTTCACTCGATGCCTTAATGAAGGGAAGATTCCTGAGGATTGGAACACCGCTACAATGATCCTGCTACATAAGAAAGGTGACATTGAGGATCTCGGAAACTACAGACCTATCAGCCTCCTATCAGTAGTTTATAAAATCTTCACTAAAGTTCTTTCACACCGCTTGAAGGTAACACTGGACATGGCTCAACCGAGAGAACAAGCTGGATTCAGGAGTGGCTACAGCACAATAGATCATATCCACGTGCTGAGAGAACTAATTGAAAGAGCGAGGGAATATGAACTTCCATTGTGCATGGCTTTTATCGATTATGAAAAAGCCTTTGATTCGGTGAAACCATCAGCAGTTACAATGGCTCTGAAAACCTGCGGTATTGAAGATGCATACATTAATATTATTAATAACATCTATGAAAATGCAAGTGCAAAGATTAGGCTGTTTGAAAATACAACACACGTAAAAATTGGAAAGGGAGTAAGACAAGGTGACAACATATCTCCGAAGCTCTTTATTGCTACATTGGAGGGTGTCTTTCAGTCGCTGAGCGGGGAAAACAAGGGGATAAAGATTAATGGAGATTATCTAACCCACCTTCGTTTTGCTGATGACGTAGTCATTTTTGCAACTACCCCACCAGAGCTGCAGAGTATGATCCAGGAACTTGCTGACAAGAGTAAAGAAGTGGGATTAAAAATGAACTTTCAGAAGACAAAAGTGATGTTCAATGCTTTTACAAGAAATGAAGATTTATCGATTGATGGAGAAAAGCTGGAGATAACAGACACGTACGTTTATCTTGGACAGCAGATATCAAGTGAGGGTCACATTGATGAAGAAATTAATCGGCGTATGAAACTTGCCTGGAGAGCTTTTGGAAGAAACAGCATAATTTTCAAGAGCAATATGCCATTATGTCTTAAAAGAAAAGTGTTTAATCAATGCATCCTTCCAGTGCTTACGTATGGTGCAGAGACGTGGACCTTAACTAAAAGAGACATACAAAGGCTGCAGACAACTCAAAGAAGCATGGAGAGGTGCATACTTGGTGTAACTAGGAGAGATAAGAAGAGAAACTCGTAGATCCGAAAAATGACAAGAGTGGAAGACATCATGATCAGAGTTAAATCCCTGAAATGGCAGTGGGCTGGACATACTGCCAGAAGGACAGATCATCGATGGACAGCCGAAATTTTAGATTGGATTCCAATTGACAGGAAAAGACCCAGAAGAAGACCACATGGGAGATGGGTGGATGAAATTCGAAAGTATGCAGGGGTGACATGGAGGAGACTGGCACAAGACAGACCGTTGTGGAGGAAACTTGGGGAGACCTTCGTCCAGCAGTGGATTGATAATGGTTGACAATGATGATGATGATATAATGAATAAAATATCCAGACTTACTCCTTAACATGCATGACTTGTTTCCAATCATTAAATCCTGTTACTAATATATTTTTGGATGAAATAACTGCACTAAAAATTTTACACACCCAGCAAAATAATTCTTTTGTAGATGCTGATAAAATGAACCATTTTCCAAGGGCTTTCTCTCCATTTTTTTACATGGTAAAATTTTCCTTTACACCACCGCATATATTTTACGTTTCTAGTAACATATTCATATTTTGAGGTGGAGGATTTTTAATAAAGTAATCTATCATATGATTGCTAATTACTGTCCACAGGGCCGGACCAGTTTCAACACTATAGGGAAGTGTGTTTTTACTCACGCCATTTCGATCCTCATCACTGCATTCGTTCAAAAATGGATCACAGTCTTCGGATTCCTTTGTTGGTGCATCGAAACATTACAATGTTCATTCTTTGGTGCACAAGAAGCAATCATTTTATTCTCAGAAATATCCGGTTTCTGACTGACCGTAACAGTATACTTTAACAGCGATCCTGCAAGTTTTTTTGGTAGATTCTTCTTTTTCAGTCTTTAATTTCATTTTAGCAGAACCGGACAGATACGTTTACATTCGTTGGGACGTCACTTAAAAAGTACGGTATTACACTTTAAACTAATACGATATGAGTTAAAATTCTTATAAAAACTACAAAATTTTAAAAATTATTATCTAACTTCAAACAATTACCACATGCTAACACTAACAAAAAACGTAAAATTGAGAGCTTCGCTACAATCGAGTCGAAAATCTTTATGGTCAAACAGCATGCTGTAAACAAGTGTTTGCTTTGTGTTGCCATTTTCCTCGGCAAATATTTCCATCCGTGTGGCGCAGACTGAAAGCGTCATCTACGAATTTTAGGATACTGCGCCAATCAACGTGTCGCATTTTACGATAGTGGACGTATTAGCAAAACATAGAAGGCGGAGCTCACAATCGGAAATGTTTAAAATACCTTACTGTTGGGTGCCTCAGAAATTTTATTAGAAAGTTCGTCCAATTAAAATGGAACTTTCAACAAAAAGAAATTTATAACATAACATTATTATAAAAATTTCAAATTTGGGGGCCCCCCTTCAAACTGGGGGACCTGGACACGTGCTCTGCATACCCCTGCAATATTCAGGGCCTGAACGTGACGTCAATAGTTTAACGAGACCTCAGGGATTACGGAATCTGAAGTTTTCACCATTCACTTAGGGAAAGAAAAGCCGAAACTATGATACATTCTTGGAACAACAGTTAAATTATTTATTAAGTTTTTAAAAGACTCAGTTTTAATAGAGACCGGTCGTTCTTTAAGTAGAATTGATTGCTTTCTCAGATACATTTGCAGAAAGGAGGAGCTAATAGTGTCGTAGAGGATAACGAATGAAAAATACGTGTGATGGCTTTCGCGGGATTATAAGACTGATCAAGTTTTACTACGTAAGGTGATACAGTAGAAGCAAGTGAACTCTCTCTCAAATGTTCGGTGGTCAGGCCCGTAGCTAGGAAGTGACCAGGCTGCCTAACCTGAGTTTCCTTTTGCCAGTCCGAGCGACTGACATTATAGTCCAGTGCCCGGCCTCTTTTACATCTTTTGCCCTACCTCTATTACACTATCTACCAACAAGTAATTGGACACCTGTGACAGCAAAGTAAAACGAAGTTTATTCAACTTCAATAGTTGGTGGAGCCTCCACGAGAGGCGATTATAGCTGCGACCCTCCGGGGCATACTCTCAACCAGGCGTTGTACGACGGCTAGCGGTATTTTCTTCCACCCGGCTTGAAGAAGATAGGTCAGTTCCTTCACCAATTTAGGATGGTGGGGACACCCCTTAAGTCGACGCTCCAACTCGTCCCAGAGGTGCTCGATAGGGTTAAGATACGGGCTCTGCGCAGGCCAGTCCATTCGATTAACCCCATTGTCACCATACCAAGCCTTGGTGGACCTCGCAACATGACAGGTGGCATTGTCATCCTGAAAGTAACATGGGTCCACCCCGTAAAACTGCCGCAACATAGGAAGCGCGTGGTCATCCAAAATGGTGCAGTAGGTCTCGGTTTTGAGTCTACCATGAATTGCGACCAAGGGTCCCGTGCCATACCGGGAGAAACACCCCCATAGCATAATTCCACCGCCGCGGAACTTCACAGTTGGCACAATACATTCCGACAGGAGGCGTTCTCCAGGCAGACGCCAAACCCAGACCCTACCATCCGAACGGTAGAGGATGAAGCTTGATTCGTCGCTCCAGAGAACCTGTTTCCACTGTTCAACGGTCCACTGTCGACGTTCTTTGCACCACGTTAGCCGAGCAGCGCTATTGGACTTGGTGATTAAAGGCTTGTGGGCGGCAGCACGTCCATGATAATCGAGCAGATGGGCTTCCTTACGGATGGTATTCATCAAAAACACTCCCGGATGCCTGTTGAAACTCCTCGTGGATGTGGCCCATCGATTTGGTGCGGTTCTTCCGAATTTCTCTGGCCATCACCCGTCGGTCTCTAACTCCCAGTTTTGTGGGTCTGCCGGGTCGGGACACATTCCGATAGTCACCTCTCATCTTCCACTTGCCAATCACGTAGGCCACTGTCGATTTTGGGTACGTCAACTCGCTGGATATGTCACGTATGGATCGGCCATTTCTGTGATACCCGAAGATTACACCTTTCTTGAAATCAGAGAGCTCCGATCTGCGTGGCATCTTGCATGCGACTTGTAGCGTTGTTGTTTCCCACACGATATTTAACGGCGGCGGCCGTGACGTGTATCAGGACCGCAGATATCGTCGATTACAGGGGTGTCCAATTACTTGTCTGTATCCTTTGGCCGATCCCAATCACCAGTCGCCCCTCCTTACTTCTCTGTCTGGCCACGGGTCTGTGGGTGGTCTGCTTATTACTGTCGTTTTAAAGGAGATTAATTATTTGCAACATCCTTCCTAGTAGCGCCTGCTGTCTGCCGTCTTCCCGTTTGACACGACTTTGACAAAATGGTACAGACAGAGACATTTTCCTAATCAAATTGTCAATACGTAAAATATGAATACATATTTATCTAGAATCCTAGAGGTACATTGCACTTCCGTCTAAGAAAAACAAGAAAATCGTGGTTTTCTCTCGGCGCTGGAAAATTTCTACGTCATTTGAACAAAAAGTAGGTGCTTGTGTTATCACTATCACTATTTCTCCATTTGCGGACACTTATGTGTTTTTTTATGTAGAAAGAGTTGTGATGTACACTATATTGACAAAAGTGAACGGACACCTAGAAGAGAAACACAACATAGATTTTATTGACATACATTGGTATGGTGTCGGTCCACCTTTGACCTTAATGCATGCACTGACCTTTCGAGACATGCTTTCGACAAAGTTCTGGAACACAGCGATAGGTATGCGCTTCCATTCAGTACATAATGCTGCCGCTAACTGTTGTTTAGTAGTAGGCCTTTGGTTCCAAACTTCTCATGCGGACTTCTAATTCATCCCATAGGTGCTCCATGGGATTTAGATCAGGCCTCTGTGCTAGCGAGTCCCACACGATACGGAATTTTCGTCAAACCACGCCGTAACAGTCCTTGCTTTATGCCTCGGTGCATTTTCCTACTAGTACCAACAAGGCTCTGTTCCATAGTATTGCCACAGAGTTGGTAAGACATAATAGTCCAGAATATTGTATTACTATGACTGGTTGACAGGTTTGTCCACGATAACCAATGGGCCGGGACGATACCACGAAAAATAACCTCACACAAGTACACTGTCAGCTACAAACTTGACCGTAGGAACAGTACACTGTGGTAAATAGCGTTACCCCGGCTGCTGCCATACCCACACACGGCCATCAGACTTATGGATCGTGTATCTGAATTCATCAGTCCATAGGAACCGTTTCCAGTGTCCACGATAAATGTTCTTTACACCATGCTAAACGGCGAGTAGCATTCCGAGTGGAGATGAAAGACTTATGAGTAGCTGCACGACCACGGTAACCCATGGAATGAAGTTCTCTGCGAATGGTACGTGTACATACCAAACATACCGAGGTTCCAGCATTTTCACTCACCTTACACCGAGGTCTTGTGCATTACCCCGTCGATTAGCTGTAACGACTCTCCTGAGGCTTCAACGTCCTCTATCACTAATTTGCTTTGTCTGCCGGCACGTTTTACTGCTTCTGGCGCGCCATATGTCTTCCACTTATTAAGTACATCGAAAACAGTTGACTTGTGTATGTTTAAACGTCTCTCGGTTTCTCTTATGGACAACCCACTAATATAACACCCAACAATCTCTCCTTTCTCAAAGTCAGTTCAATCCCGCCGCGACATTTTCACTCAATCTCACAGTGCGATATGGTCGCGGTCAACTGAAGGCTTGTTTTATACCGTTTTCAGCTACACCGCGCATCTTAAAAACGCAGCGGATCCGTTCATTTGCTTTTGAAGGAGTGCCCGGTGTCTTTTGTTAATATAGTGTATGTATATTTTTTATTTAACCTTCCGTTTTCGTTTACTTTCTCTTATGTAAAGTTTGGTTTTCTTTCGTTATACTTCCTGAACTTAATATCAAGTCGGAGCTCCCAAGTTATGAATTCGTTATGGTATCACTACCAGGCATTTAAGTCAAGGATGAGACTCAGAAAAAAAAACAGACCACTGACCGGAAGCGTGTAAAGGGAACCGACTTCTTGGCTATACAGTACGTGAGTTTATCATCAGAGTCGCTAAGAAGTTATTCGAGAAAGCGGCTGCTGATCCTGATGAACTTGTCAGGGGTGCGCCTGACTATGACCCCAGTGAGGTTAAGTTTCCGAGACTTAAGGCGGCGGTCACAGAAAGAAAGCAACACTGTTGAGCTCTGATTCTTGTAGTTGAGACCATAGATAACAGGAGAGATGGATCACATGGAGTTGTGAGTCTCTGTGAAGTTACCAGTGGCGGCTTTTGGGAGAAGGTAAGGGAGGCAGTGCCTCCTCAGAATTTCAAGGCTCTTAGTTAGAATTATTCGTTTTGTTCATTCTGTACTTTTCGGTATAGGAGATCAAAAGTTTATGCTAGTTAACTCTTTTGAGTTAACTGTCGTCCACGCGTTCATTCAATTTTTTAAATTGACGCTTTTGGAAAACATTCGGTAGCGCGTAGTTACAAAATATACTCAGCTTGCGATCTCTGTCGTGAGGCAGGAAGCGAAATGGCTCTCGTAAATTTTGCGCCAAACCTGCTTACTTCCACTGAATCAGTAGATCCGAAATGTAGGGGGTGGAACGGTGAACACAAAGAGCGCACGCGTACCGTAGACTTCCTGTGAGGCAGATGTTATCTTGCCTTACGGGAACAGCTGTTTTCCTGTAGTTAATTCCTCATTCTGTCTGCTTCGAGTGGCATTACATAGCACGTTCTTCCTCCACTGTGTTAACTTCTCATTGTGACAGCTTTGAGCGGCATTGCATAATGACTTCTTCTTAGTTGCTTTTTTTCCACACTAATGTTTGTGTAACTAATTTTATTTATGTTTTATGAAGAGTTGTTTTTCAGACCATTTGATTTTTTTTTATTGGAGGTTTAACGACCACCGTGAGCAACTCAAATGGGCTATAAGCAGTCGCCCGTCAGTAATTTAGGGTCACTGGTTCCAGGGAAGGGAGAGAGCCAGTGCCGTAAGACAAACACAACATCCATGCCTGACCGGGATTCGAACCCGGACCCCTTACGGACGAATGATCAGAGGCCAACGCCTTAGACCACTGCGCCACCGGGGCGGCTTTCAGACCATGGCATCTGCTTCAAAGATATCTAATATGGTGGAGAGATTACTGGAAAAGCCTTTCAGTAGGAGCGATTTTGAAGAAAAGAATCAAATTAAAAATGATGTTAGGCCTACACCTGAAATGAAAAAGATGACTTCAAAAGGCAAAACTTCAGATGTTTTAATATTAACTGGTACAGAAAAGAACAATGGCTAACTGGTAGTGAATCAACGACAAACTATATTGTTGGCCATGTTTGCTGTTTCCTGTGAGTGGCAATGAAGTCTGGCAAAGAGAAAGGCTTCAATGATTTGAAAAACTTACCACGTGCTCTGGACAGGCACAAAAAGTGTAAGGATCACATTCTGGCAGTTGTTAATTACGTAAGGGGCGCTGGGATTGCTGATTCGCTTCCGCGAGGCGTCGGGAAATTGTTCGTGGGCACACAGAAGCCGCTACACCTTCCTGTATAGTGAACCGGGTCTCCGTGGGATCCGTTCGTGCCTGGCTCACGATCCATCGATCCTCTCAACCGGTGGTCCTTCTGGTCCGTTCGGAGACGCTTCACCGCGTGGCAGTGCCGTCACGTGTCCAATGCTCCCAACACAGTCGGACGGTATGGTCAGAACGATCCACGTGGCGGGCTGTACGGCGCGCCAAGGTTTCCTCCCGATGATCAGACCTCTGTCAAAGTCTGTAACTTGCGTAAATCGACGTCTCTGGCGTCTACCCGGCATTCTTGTTACTCTGTACTCTTGCTTGCGTCGGCCAGTGCTTTTCGCTTTCATGGGGCATCGAGTGCACGCCAGTTTATAAAGCTGCCGGTTCGTGCCAGCAGCGCCACCACAGGATGTGCGGTCATGCGCAATCGCTCCAAACGTGGATCATTTGTATACCGGCATACACTCTAGCTATTTGCAAAATTTCGTGGTTGTAGCATGTTTTCTTCTAGGTGAGCAAATTTCATTGTCTGTGAATGTAAATGTGGGAACGTCTGTGCCGAAGAATTGCCTTATGCTTCATGTCTGTAAGTGGATAAAGGTGTGGGGATGATGGATCATCAAAATTGTTACAAGTGTCTTCTTCAAAATTACAAAAGGAGCCTAGGGCTTATCAATGTTCATTCGGCTCAATGTCCAACGACCTATGTTTAACCTTAGATAGCTTAATTTTGCTTATAACAGCGTGCTTATTCCAGCGGCAACTTACTGAAGTAGAGAGAACTTAGCTTTGCTGTTTTAAAGTCGAAAATCGTGCACTATATTGACAAAAGTCACAGGACATCCCTTCGAAAGCAAATGAACAGATCCGATGCGTTGTTAAGATGTGCGGTATAGCGGAAAACGGTATAAAAACAAGCCTGCAGCTGACCCCGATCACATCGCACTCTGAGGTTGAGTGAAAATGTCGCGGCGGGAGAGAACTGACTTTGAGAGAGGAAAGATAGTTGTGTGTTTTATTAGTGGGTTGTCCATGAGAGAAACTGAGAGGTGCTCAAACATACTCAAGTCGGCTTCATTGGATGTACTGAAAAAGTGGAAGACACATGGCGTGCCTGCAGCAGCAAAATGTACCGATAGATAAAAAAAAATCAGTGGTAGAGGAAGTCGAAACCTCAAGAGAGTCGTTGCAGCTAATCGACGGAGTCCTGCATAAGTCCTCATTGCACAGGTGAGTAACAATGCTGGAACCTCGGTATGTACACGTACCGTTCGCAGACTTCATTCCATGGGTTACCGTGGTCGTGCGGCTGCTCATAAGCCTTTCATCCCCACTCGCAATGCTACTCGTCGTTTAGCATGGTGTAAAGAACATTTATCGTGGATCGTAGATCAATGGAAACAGGTCCTATGGACTAATGAATCCAGATATTCGATCCATCAGTTTGATGGCCGTGTGTGGGTATGGCGGCAGCCGGGAAAACGCTATTTACCACAGTGTACTGTTCCTACGGTCAAGTTTGGAGCTGGCAGTGTACTCGTGCGGGGGTGTTTTTCGTAATATGGTCCCGGTCCATTGGTTATCGTGGACAAACCTGATAACCAGAACGTCTACCTCGATATTCTGGATAATTATGCCCTACCAACTCTGTGGAAATACTATGGAACCGAGCCTTGTTGGTACCAGCAAGATAATGCACTGAGCAATAAAGCAAGGACTGTTACGGCGTGGTTTGACAATAATTCCGTATCGTGTGTAGACTGGCCAGCATAGAACCCTGATATTAACCCCATAGAGCACCTAAGGGACGAATTAGAGTGCCGCATAAGAAGTTTGGAACCAAGGCCTACTACTAAGCAACAGTTAGCGGCAGCATTTTGTACTGAATGGAAGCGCATACCTATCGTTGTGTTCCAAAACCTTGTCGGAAGCATGTCTCGAAGGGTTAGTGCATCCATTAAAGCCAAAGGTGGACCGACACCGTATTAATGTATGCCAACAAATGCTATGTTGTGTTTATCTCCTGTGTGTCCGGTGACTTTTGTGAATATAGTGTATTTACAGATGGAATAAAATGACATTTTTTTAAAGACAGTAACGTTTAAGACAGTTAATATGAAGTTAACGATTCTTATTCACAAGTACCAGAATAGTTATTCATTCTTCCCGAACAATGCAGACAAAGATTACACGAGATATCGTGGGCCATTTCTCGAGTGTCCCACCGAGAAATATCCCGGTGTCCCTCCTGCTGGGCCAATCCACCCCAGAGCATGTTGGATAAATAAGGAAATTTATTTTTTCTTCTTTCGAACTTTGCACTTTTTTCGCCATTTTTATCCAGTGCGTCACTCAACCGGTGATCAAGAAGCTCAATATTGAATTCTGGAAGAAACTACGAGAGATCTTCGTCCAGTAGTGAATGGTTGCTGCAGGAGATGATATACACTGGCGGAAAGTGAAAAAATAACACTAAGTAGGATACATCTGATACCAACGAAATTTATACAGCATAATAACGGAATACAGAGGATCACGTGATCAAAACATTATGGCAAAATACAGCTGTATTTGCTGGTAAACTGAAAAATAGCATTTCCATGTAACATGGTTAGTACGAGGTTGAACCGCCATGAATTGCGTCACACTGTGCAATTCTGGCACGGAGTCTGTCGTACAGATGTTGGATGTAAGTTTGGGGTATTGAGTTCCAAGCATCCTCAAATTGGACGCGTAAATCGGGGATGGTCGTGGCTGGCCGTGGAGACCGGAGAAGTCGTTGTCCCATAAAATCCCACACGTGCTCAATGGGGGACATATCCGGTGAACGTGCAGGCCATGGAAGTTGTCTCACACCCTAAAGTGGATGTTACGTTGCACGTGCCGGGTGTGGGCGTGCGTTAACTTGCTGCAAAACACCACGATGGACCAACCTCACAAATGGCACAACAACGGGCTGAATGATGTTGTTTATGTAGGAGGTGCTGTTTAACGTACCCGGTACAAACACTAGTTGTGTACGGGAGTGATAGCTGATCGCTCCCCGCACCAGGAGACCAGGTATAGGCCCTGCGTGTCGCTGGTGGATGCAAGAAGGGTGGAGACGTTCCCCTGTGCATCTGCGAACACGCATACGGCCATCGGAGGCTCCCTAGCAGAATCTGCTTTCATCGCTGAACACGACAGATCGCCATTGCGTTCTCCAGTGCAGACGTTGGCGACACCACTGTAGCCGTTCCTGACGGTAGGCTGGAGTCAGAGGTACACATGCCAGAGGCACACGAGCACGTAGTCCTGCATCCAGTAGACGGTTGCGGATTGTTCGTACAGCCACCTCAGGTGCAACGGCAGCTCGGATTTTCGCCGCAGTGGATGTTCTGCTGGACAACGCCGCTCTTCTTATACGTCGATCGGTCCGCTCATCAGTACGTCTGTGACTCCCGGTTCCACGTCTTCTCGTGTGGGAATGTTCCTCGAACCGTCTACGCCACCATCGTACCACCACCGATACTTCCCGTCCAATTCGCTCCGCAATACGACGATACGATCACCCGGCCTCGCGGAGTCCGACTAGACGACCTCGCTCAAAGTCCGATAACTGCTGAAATCGTACAAGTCTTCCATGTCCAGGCATTTAAGCTTCATCAGGGTCTTCGCTCGTGTCCGAACGCCGACGACTGATTACATTCACTTCGCCGTACTCCTTAAACACCACCGACGATAATTTGCATAACACCTACGTAAACTCGACCCCATTAACATATGCAAATTTCTCGATCGTCCACCAATTCCTTCTTGGTGTTCTTTTTCACTTTCCGGCAGTGTATTAGCAAAAGTGAAATGCTTTATACCTTAGCTACATGTGCTGAATTAAAATCAAGCTGCACACTAATAAACGAATTATATGGCGAATTTTTCATTTTGCCAAAGTTTTAGGAGGAACTCAGAACAAGCATAGTTGAAATTTGGCAGCCCCAATGCTCTTAGTGCTGCTGGACACTGACCATTGTACAAGTTGGTAAGGTGGTACCCATGTAACACAAATTGGTTGTTTCAACGTTCAGAAATGGTTAACTGGTTGGTTGCAGAAACGTTAAAAAGGATACATTTAAAAAACACCAGGATGTGTATTTGATAAATGGTTATATCAGCCATTCGAAAAACCCATTTTTAACTTTTACGAAACGTTGAAAAGCTGTTTTCTAACGTATTTAAAGTAACTCCGAAAGGTAGATTTTTGGTTAAAGATGGGTTGACATAGCATTTTCATTGTACCTCACGGCTTCTGCATTCATATAGCATTTAAGAAAAAAATTTCCTGCATTAAAGTGACCATTGCATGCGCTTGTATGTGGCAGATCGTCAATAAAATCTCTCGGTATACTACCTGCTATCCTTTAAATATGCCAATACTTATTTTAGAGATGATTCAAGCCTCTTCGTCAGTCTCTACAACAAGACGAAGTTTTCAAGTAGCAGGAGCCAAAACAGTTAAGAACTGTCGTTTCGTGCTAGAGAGAAATAATTAATAACACTCCTCGTAAAAAAAAAAGTATGTTGACTCGGATTGACGAAGTTTGCACGAAATTTAAACTGAGTATAAATAAGGGAAAAACCAAAGTTATGGTGTTTGAGAGGGGAATGTGTAGCACTGAATGTAATGTAAGTATAAATGGCCCTGTGATTGACCAGGTGAGTGAGTTTGTGTATTTAGGAAGCATGTTGGACAGAGAGAACAAGTTAGATGGTGAAATCAGTAGGCGAGTGAATCCTTCTTTGAAAGTCATAGCTGCTCTGGGAGGTTTTCAAAGGAATGATGGGTTCTCTAGAGAGTCCCGAATGGCTGTGTATGAAACAGTAATTGTTCCTACTCTGATGTATGGCAGTAAAACCTAGGTACTGAAGAAGAAACATAGGAGTCGTTTGTGTGCTGAAGAAATGCGTTACTTACGTGGGGTTTGTGGCAAGACACGATCTAATTTTGCGAGAAATGAAGATGTATTGCAGTTATGTGATGTAAAGCAAAATGTTGTTAGCAAGGTGGAGACCAATATGCTTCGGTGGTTTGGCCATGGTAAAAGAATGAGTGATGAAATGCTTACCAAGAAAATATTTTCAGCCCAAGTGGCAGGAAGGAAAGGCAGAGGAAGGCCAAGGAAGACATGGGTGGATCAGATTCAGGAGTGTCTGCATGAGAAAAAGATTATGAGTATGTAGTATAAAAGATCTTGTGTACGGCGTGTAATGGATATCAGTGAAGCACGAGTTGTATGTCAAGATCGCTGTAAATGGAGAAGTTTGATACGACAGCAATAAGTAAAAATATCTGGTAGTTTGTATTTCTTTTTGCAGCTAACCTCTGAATCTCAGAGAACAGCTTAGTGATATGTATGCATGTATGTAAAAAAACACCGCCCAGGTGCAAGTCTATTTAAGCAAGACTCACATACCTTTTAAGCTAATGCAAAAGGCAGTGGAAAATCTTGTGCCAATTTGAAGTTCTGCCACGTGGTTTCCACTAAACGGTTTTTCATGTAGACCGAAAGAGGGCGCTGGATTATGCTTTATGAAAGGAACTGGAAATAGATTCAAGAAATAAAATATGATGACTGTCTACAAATTGAGTGTTTTTCAACACATAGTCGTTCATGTCCTTTTAGAAATTTAGTTCTTATTTTAAAAAGTTACCACTTTCTATTAAAACTAGGTGCGTTTATCATTAGTTTTTAAGTTTTGTTGATAGATGGCGTTGGGATCTGAGCCTGATCTTCAACGTTTTAAAGTCGTTTCAAAAATTCCACGATTTCAAAAGAAATATATCAACTTTACTAAAACGTTTCATAAACGTTCTAAAACCTCCACTGTTTCAACGTTTAGCTGTTAACCACACATCAACGTTTTAAAATGGCTTTAAACCAACCAGAAATCAATTATCAACTACCAAATCCAAGTTTGAATGTTCAAACAACGTTACTGTGTTACATGGGGTAAGTCCCAAATGAAGCATGGGTGGTGTGTTTGTCTTACAGCACTTGTTCTCTCCCTTCCCTAGAACGAATGTCCCCAAATTGGGGACAGGTGGCTACTTATATAGTCTATAGAAATGTTCACGGTGGTCGTTAAACTTGGAAAAAAGGGGATAAAAAACAGTCGAAATTTGTTTCCACAAGAAAACCTATTTTTAAGAACAGTTTTCAAGGAAATCAAATTACAACGAAACCTATTTTTAAGAACAGTTTTCAAGGAAATCAAATGAGCTAATAAGAAAATATGAATTCGAGGACATTTAAGGACAAACATCAAAATTTGAAGACCATTTGCGTTCCCAAAGGCATCAGCCGCTTTTGGGGACAGTAAATTAAATTCGAGAACTGTCCTCAAGAATTCGGGACTTCTGGTCAGCTTACTATAAATCCAACTGCGAGATGTATCACCCCAGGAAAAAGGAATAAAACACCTTGACGTGAAAGAAACTCATTAGTCAATTATTTCTATCAACTCATTTTATTTACCGTTCGTTAACCATGGGTAAACACCATGCTAAACTTGTTTTACTTCCTATTTTTGCTTCGTATTACCTTTATAATGAAGTTACAGATAAATACAAAATATTTTGTTAATATGCAGTTACTTTTGATATTTTTATTACCGTATGCATGAAATTCAAACTGAGTATAAATAAAGGAAACACAAAAGTTATGGTCTTGAGAAAGGAACTGGTAGCACTGAATGTAATATATGTATAAATGGCACTGTTATTGACCAGGTGAGTTAGTTTGTGTTTAGGAAGCATGTTTGACAGAGAGAACAAATTGGATGGTGAATTAGTAAGCGAGTGAATTCTTCATTGAAAGTCATAGCTGCTCTGGGAGGTTTTCACAGGAATGGTGGGTTCTCTAGAGAGTCCCGCATGGCTGTGTATGAAAGTGTAATTGTTCATACTCTGATGTATGGTAGTGAAACCTGGGTACTACAGATGAAACATAGAAGTCGTTTGATGAACCCTGGACTGGCTCACCGGATCAGGAGAGTGTCTCCCTAAGCTTGTCAGACTTAGTTCTTCTGTACATTCTTCATATTCCCATCTCCAGTTTATCTTTTACTGTTAGTGTTTGCAGTGTATTCACGTGCTCTTACTTTGTGGTGCCCTCTTCTGAATAAGTGATCTTTGTAGTGATTTCTTCTGTGTGCCTCACACTGTACCTGTATATTCAATGTTTTTTATTTCGTCATATATCTTCTGCTCATTCGTTCTTCATATTGCTCATATAAATTGTTCATACACATCCTGTATATATTTCGCTGTTCATTCTGTACGTATACATATTCCATGGTACTGTGTATGCTCCGTTTCGGAGCCGTCCTCCAAGCTCATTCTTTACTGTCCGCATCATACATATCTCAGTCACGCACTTTTTGTACACATCTGTATATAGTACACATTTCAATTGCTTCATTATGTTCTGTGTTATTTTGTATTTATATTTTCATTGCATTATATGTATATCTCACTTGCTGCGCATAGTTCGTTCCCTGTTCCTATATGGCTTCACGCACATCTGTATATACGTTGCCTAAATTGTACATTTATTCAATCTCACGTATATCTTTTCCATTATCACACCCTACACTGTTGCACTTATATTGTATCATCGCTCATCTATCTCACTAGCACTGTATTATATATACACCTCTCATACTGTAACTTGCGCATTCGCTGTATATATACACCTCTCATACTGTAAATAGCGCACGTATTGAATACATACTACGGTAATTATGTTTTGTAGTCCGCTCATCTATTTCACTTGCATTGTATATACCCCTTGCATAATGTAAATTGCACGCACTTTGTATATATCTGACTCTTGTTATTATAATTTCAGGTATTGTAAAGGCACATGCCGCCTACCGCCTTCGTTCCCTGTAAATGTCGCTCAAAATAAAACATTTTGAAAGTTTGTGTGCTGGAGAAATGCGTTGCGGTCTGATTGTGTGAGGAATGAAGATGTGTTGCGTGATGTGAAGCAAAATGTTTTTAGAAAGGTGGAGACAAATATGCTTCGGTGGTTTGGCCATGTTGAAAGAATGAGGAATCAGATGCTTACTAAGAAAAAGATTTCAGCCCAAGTGGCAGGAAGGAAAGGCAGAGGAAGGCCAAGGAAGCTATGGGAGGATCAGATTCAGGAGTGTCTGCATGAGAAAAAGATTATGAGTATGAAGTATAAAAGATCTAGCGTACGGCGTGTAATGGATATCAGTGAAGCCCGAGTTGTATGTCAAGATCGCTGTAAATGCAGAAGTTTGATACGACAACAGTAAGTTAAAATATCTGGTTGTTGTATTTCTTTTTGGAGCTAACCTCTGAATCTCAGAAAACAGCTTAGTGATATGTGTATGTGTGGGTATTCTCCACAGACATCTTGATTCCGATGAGATCGGATAATCAAAATACTGAATATGTGAAGGTTATTTTATTTTGTTACCCGTCGCTGGATTATCAATTCAATACCTTTTCTAGAATTTCAGCGTTTAAATCAAAATTCAAAATCAAAGGCGTGCCTTTTTCGAGAAGTGTTTCTGCTTTCATGAAAGCAAAACAGTTCCGGAAATAAACATCCAGTGATGCGACGGTCAATTTTTTGAAGATTCCGTTACCTAACTAAATTCCCTATGAGTCAAAGAACGGAAGGACTCCTATGGATGTCAACCCCCGCTCAGCTCGCATATAGCCTTGACGAATGCTTTTTTTTTATGTGAAACTCAGGTTTTCGAATATAGCTCTAAGGGTAATGTGCCGCCTACTAATGTCTGAACCCTTTTTCATGAACAGATTGACTAATAGTGACAAAAGGGATTTATAAAACTTTGCATACATGCAAACTTTCGTTCAGTATGTCCAGCTTATTCTGTGCGGTATCAGGTAAGATCACACTCACGCTTAGGTTACGTGTTGGTCAAAAACCATAGGACTAACCCTACCATCTGTTCACTCACTCTTTTTGTTAAAATGTAAATGAGGTCGCTATACATATCTCTTCCTCAGTTGAAACCTTATAGAATATCATAGCCGGTAACGGCAATTAAATTAAATACCAGCTCAAGCAAGGCGTCCGTTGTGAAAGGAAAAAACGATTTGACCACTTTTTGGTTCAAACCAGTGTTTTACTACATGTTGTATGTGTGCAATAATTTGCTTTAACTATACTATACGCTGTATGGATGCATAAGTTTGCTTTAACTAAACTTCCTGGACTATGTATTTTCAATATGCACTGTATCGTCGTGAAACACAGCAAGAACGGAGATGAGAGTAAAAACAAGATCGATTGTGGGGTCTCCTAAATTCATGATCAAAGATTTAAAAGACCGTTGGTTCAACGTCATGCTTAAAAAATGCTGAAATTCTGAGAAATGTTAGAAGAACGAAGGCACGAGAATTTTCTTATGGGGAGTAATCGAAGAATGTATTTAATTCAATCCAAACAATTTAAGATAGGATTTCAAAACATAAGTCTAATGTTTCCTCCAACTCTATGTTATTTGCTTTAAATCTAGTTATATTTAGTTTATAGCAGTGAAAAGAAGAAAGAGAAATTTCGTAAAAACTTGCATGTACTGTTAAACTGAAATTTCCTTGTCTCTCTAAACTTAGATTTGTAGACATTATATTCCGATGAAGGAAATCAAGGAATATTATTAACTCTCGTAGAGTAAAGCTTTTTATACCTAAATCAACAACATTTCAATCCGTGAATTTTATCTATTGTTGGTATCCCGCATTGTACAGTGGATACCAACAATATTTCAATCCGTAAATTTTTTCCATTATTGGTATCCCGCATTGTACAGTGGATGCCAACAATATTTCAATCCGTGAAATTTATCTATTGTTGGTATCCCGCATTGTACAGTGGATACCAACAATATTTCAATCCGTGAAACTTATCTATTGTTGGTATCCACTGTACAATGCGGGATACCAACAATATTTCAATCCGTGAATTCTATCTATTGTTGGCATCCCGCATTTTATAGTGGATATCACCACCCACCATCCACTGTATAACGCGGGATACCAACAATGGAATTTGACGAATGAGTTCCATTTCGTTAATATCTGTATACTAACAATGGAACTCATTCATAAAGTTCCATTGTTAGTACATAGATATTGTTAAGTACATTGAAGCAGCAAATTACTACGAACACGTAACCGATAACATGTCCGCCAGTCCCTTAGTCTTCAAAACATCCCTAGATGTAGCATGGATTCAACGAGGTATATAATTCTACATGCGTTTTCAGAAAACCGGACGACATTGTATTCGTCATTTTCCGAATGTTCGCCGGCGAAGAATCTCTTTTTTAAATGGCTCTCTTAATCTCATCCCAAAGGTGTTCGATTGGGTTAAAATATGGGGACTTTGCGGGCCATTTTAACATTTTAAAGTCACTGTCGTGTTTCTGGAACAACTATGTTACCATCCGGGTCTTGTGGAATGCATATGCACACGTACGGGTGTGCGTGTTCCGCAATGATATTCAGAAAGCACGCAACATCCAAATGCTGTTTTTTAAAGTCAATGGAGCCGGCATGGGAAGCAATAGTATCGGACGGAAGAAAGAAGTTTTTCAATCGGGTTTTCAATTACTCAGATATTGCTGTAAACGGAATCGTGAGCTTACGCCCTTTTTTTGCAGACTTGTGCTTTAAGGAAAACATTGAATTTATATGAGAAACCTTTCGCACCGGAAACGCTCTCCAACACCGAAAGAATTTTCAAATCGGACTCTTAGAAACACCGACGAAAGTAAAATGTGACTTTACGTCCCCTGGTGGGAAAACCATGCATTATTTTAGGAAGAAAGTATTCTCAAAAGGTTTTTCCATATGAGCGGTATCGGTCCAAGAAAAAAAAAATTAGGCGAGTTTTCAGGGGCCCACATTTGGCTACAAATACATCAGAAGCAGAATTTAACACTTATGCCCCCTGGTGGCCAAATCATTCTTTACCAAACATTAGAAATTATGTGAAAAATATTTTCCATCAGGACTTGTATGCGATACAAGAAGAATGTTTCAAATCGAAGATTTAGAAGCACAAATAACACAGAAAACGCAATTTACCTTTGTGCCTCCTACCGGAAAGTCTGATTCACTTGAAAATTTTGAATTTATAGCAAGAACATTTCGCATCGGAAACACTATCTAGAAAAGAAGGAATTTTTCAAATCGGACTCCTATAAGTAGAGATATTGATAAAACTAAGATATACATATACGCCTCCTGGCGTAGAAACCATGATTTATTTCAAAAAGGTTTGTCGACATGAGTAGTATCGGTCAACAAACGACATTTTTTGCAATCGATATTTTAGAAGCTCATATTTGGCTGCAAATACATCAGAAGCGGAAATTGAGATATACGCCACCTGGTGGCCAAACAATTTTTTACAAAAATTAGAAATTACGTGCATAGGATTTTTCATCAGGAGCTGTATCCGGTGCAGAAAGAATTTTTCAAATCGGAGATTTAGAAGCAGAGATATAAGGGGGAAAGCAATTTACCATTACGTCCCCTAGCGGAAAGTCTACGAATTACTTGAAAATTTTGAAATTATATGAAAAACATGTCACACTGGAAACACTATCCAACAAAGAAGCAATTTCTCAAATCGGATACATAGAAGTAGAGATATTGACAAAACTAAGATATACATGTACGCCCCTTGGCGTAGAAACCATGCATTATTTTAAGAAGAAAATGTTTCTAAAACGTTTGTCGACATGAGTAGTATCGGTCTACAAACGACGTTTCTTTCAATTGAGAGTTTAGAAGCTCATATTTTGCTGCAAATACATCAGAAGCGGAAATAAAGATTTACGACTCGTGGTGGCCAAACCATTTTTTTACAAAAATTAGAAATTATGTGCAAACGATTTCTAACCAGGAGCTGTGTGCAGTGCAAAAAGAATTATTAGAAACACATGTCACACTGAAAACACTATCCAACAAGAAGGATGACACCGATGTTTCGGGTGTAATAAGCACGTCTTTTGAATCCGTTCTGACGCAAATTAAATTTATCAAAGCTATTCAAAGTCAATGGAACCGGTATGGAAAACAATAGTATTTGACGGAAGAAAGAAGATTTTCAATCGGGTTTTTAATTCCTCAGATATTGCTGTAAACGGAATCGTGAGCTTACACCCTCTGGTTGCAGACTTGTGCGTTAAGAAAAACATGAATTTATATGAGAAATACTTTGCACCGGAAACGCTTTCCAACACCGAAATAATTTTTCAAATCGGACTCTTAGAAACACAGACGAAAATAAAATGTGACTTTACGTCACTTGCTGGGAAAACCATGCATTATTTTAAGAAGAAAGTATTCTCAAAAGGTTTATCCATATGATCCGTATCGGTCCAAGTAAAAAACCAAGAAAGATGACACCGAATTTTCGGGTGTAATAAGCACGTCTTTTGAATCCGTTCTGACGCAAATAAAATTTTTCGAAGCTATTCAAAGGCAATGGAACCGGTATGGAAAACAATAGTATCTGACGGAAGAAAGAAGTTTTTCAACCAAATCTTCAATCCCTCAGATATTAGTGTAAACGGAATCTTGAGCTTACGAAGCCTTAGAAACAGAGTTATCGACAAAAATAAGATGTGACTTTACGTCCGCTGGTGGGAAAACCATGCATTATTTTAGGAAGAAAGTATTCGCAAAAGGTTTATCCATATGAGCTGTATCGGTCCAAGAAAAAAAATTGAGTTGAGTTTTCAGGAGCTCAGATTTTGCTACAAATACATCAGAAGCAGAAATTAACACCTATGACCCATGGTGACCAAACCATTCTTTATAAAACATTAGAAATTATGTGAAAAATATTTTCCATCAGGTCTTGTATGCGATACAGGACGAATTTTTTCAAATCGGAGATTTAGAAGCACAAATAACACAGAAAACGCAATTTACCTTTATACGTCCTAGAGGAAAGTCTAAATGATTTACGTGAAAAATTTTGAATTTATAGGAAAAAACATTTTGCATCGAAAACACTATCCAACAACGAAGGAATTTTTCAAATTGGACTTTTAGAAGTAGAGATATTGACAAAAAGAAGATATACGTCTTCGCCCCTGGCGCAGAAACTATGCATTATTTCAAGAAGAAAGTGTTTCTAAAAGGTTTGTCGACATGAGTAGCATCGGCCAACAACACTTTTTTTTTCAATCGAGATTTTAGAAGCTCATATTTTGTTGCAAATACATCAGAAGCGGAAATTAAGACTTACGCCACCTGGTGGCCATACCATTTTTTACAAAAATTAGAAATTATGTGCAAACGATTTCCCATCAGGAACTGTATCCGGTGCAGAGAGAATTTTTCAAATGGGAGATTTAGAAGCAGAGATATAGGGATAAACGCAATTTACCTTTACGCCCCGTAACGGAAAGTCCATGAATTACTTGAAAATTTTGAAATTATATGAAAAACATGTCACACGGGAAACACTATCCAACAAAGGGGGAACTTTTCAAATCGGACTACCAGAAGTAGAGATATTGACAAAAATAAGACATACATCTATTCCCCCTGGCGGAGAAACTGTGGGATATTTTAGGAAGAAAATATTCCGAAAAGGTTTATCGATATGAGTGGCATCAGTTCACGAAAAAATTTTTTCAATCGGTATTTTAAAAGCTCAGATTTCATGGCAAATACATTCAGAAGCAAAAATTAACACTTACCCCCCTTGGTGGCCAAAGTATTCTTTATCAAAAATTAGAAATTGTATGCAAAAGATTTTCCATCGGAAGATGTATCCGCTGAAAAAAAAAATTTCGAATCGGAGTTTTAGGAGAAGAGTTATCGAGAAAAATGTTATTTAATTTTACGCCCCCTAGCGGAAAATCCATGCGTAATTTAAAAAGGAAACTATAGCTAAAACACTCTTCGACATAAATGGAATCGAAAGATAAAAGTATTTTTTCGATCGGATGTTTAGAAGCAAATATGTGGATTAAAACGTAATTTTGAATTCGACATCATCTGCATTTACGCCTTCTAGCGGCAAAATTGTACATCGTGGAAAAAAAACGAAATAAAGGATCATCATTCGCACATTTCAAGCTTTCGAATGCAAAAAGAATTTTTCAAATCGGACTTATAGTTGCAGAGATACCGTGGGTACAGACAGACGGACTGACGGACGGACGGACTGACGGACGGACGGACGAATGGACGGAAAAACCGATAACAGAAGCACGATCTTTTTTTACAAAAGACGTGCTAACAATTAGTCGAGTTTTCATTCAGGATCATAGATTTTGCTACAAATACATCAGAAGCAGATATTAACACTTATGCCCCCTGGTAGCCAAACCAATCTTTACTAAACATTAGAAATTATGTGAAAAATATTTTCCATCAGGTCTTGTATGCCATACAGGAAGAATGTTTCAAATCGGAGTTTTAGAAGCAGAAATACCGCCGAAAACGCAATTTACCTTTCTACCCCCTAGCGGAAAGTCTATCATTTATTTGAAAATTTTGATTTTTTAGGAAAAACAGTCCGCAGCGGGAACACTATCCAACAAAGAAAGAGTTTTTCAAATCGGACGCTTAGAAGTAGAGATATTGACAAAAATAGAATATACATCTACGCCCCTGGCGTAGAAACCGTGCATTATTTCAAGAAGAAAATATTCCTAAAAGGTTTGTCTACATGAGTAGTATCAGTCAACAAAGGAATTTTTTTTCAATCTAGATTTTAGAAGCTCATATTTTGCTGAAAATACATCAGAAGCGGAAATTAAGACTTACGTCACCTGGTGGCCAAACCTTATTTTACAAAAATTAGAAATTATGTGCAAAGGATTTCTCATGAGGAGCTGTATCCTGTGCCGAAAGAATTTTTCAAATCAGAGATTTAGAAACAGAGATATAGGTGGGAAAACAATTTACCTTTACGCGCCCTAGCGGAAAGTCTATGATTTACTTGAAAATTTTGAATTTATAGGAAAAACATTTCGCATCGGAAACACTATCCAACAAAGAAAGCATATTTCAAATCGGACTCTTAGAAGTGGAGATATTGACAAAAATAAAATGTACATCTACGCCCCCTGGCGTAGAAACCATGCATTCTTTCAAGAAGAAAATGTTCCAAAAAGGTTTGTCGACATGAGTAGTATCGGTTAAGAAACGACTTTTTTGTCAATCGAGATTTTAGGTGCTCATATTTTGCTGCAAATACATCAGAAGCGGAAATTAAGACTTACGCCATCTGGTGGCCAAACCATTTTTTACAAAAATTAGAAATTATGTGCAAACGATTTCCCATCAGGAGCTGTATCCGAGGCAAAACATATTTTTCAAATCAGAGATTTAGAAACGGAGATATAGGGGGAAAGCAATTTACTTTTACGCCCCCTAGCGGAAAGTCTATGAATTACTTGAAAATTTTGAAATTATATGAAAAACATGTCATACTGGAAACACTATCTAACAAAGAAGGAATTTTTCAAATCAGGCTGCTAAAAGTAGAAATATTGACAAAAATACGATATATATCTACGCCCCCTGGCGTAGAAACCATTCATTATTTTAAAAGAAAAGGTTTCTAAAAGGTTTGACGACATGAGTAGTATCTGACTACAGACGACGTTTTTTTCAATCGAGAATTTAGAAGCTCATATTTTTCTGCAAATACATCAGAAGCGGAAATCAAGATTTACGCACCCTGGTGGCCAAACTATTTTTTTTACAAAAATTACAAATTATGTGCAAACGATTTCCCATCGGGAACTGTACCCGGTGCAGAAAGAATTTTTCAAATCCGAGATTTAGAGGAAGAGATATAGGAATAAACGCAATTTACCTTTACGCCCCCTAGCGGAAAGTCTATGAATTACTTGAAAATTTTGAAATTATATGAAAAACATGTTACACGGAAAACACTATCCAACAAAGAGGGAACTTTTCAAATCGGACTCCTAGAAGTAGAGATATTGACAAAAAAAGAGATATATATCTATGCCCCATGGCGGAGAAACTGTGGGATATTTTAGGAAGAAAATATTCCGAAAAGGTTTATCGATGTGAGTGGCATCAGCCCACGAAAGAATTTTTTCAATCGATATTTTAGAAGCTCAGATTTCATGGCAAATACATCAGAAGCAAAAATTAACACTTAACCACCTTGGTGGCCAAAGTATTCTTTACCAAAAATTAGAAATTGTATGCAAAAGATTTTCCATCAAGAGATGTATCCGCTGAAAAAAAAAATTCGAATCGGAGTTTTAGGAGAAGAGTTATCGAGAAAAATGTTATTTACTTTTACGCCCCCTAGCGGAAAATCTATGCGTAATTTAAAAAGGAAACCATATCTAAAACACTCTTCGACATACATGGAATCGAAAGATGAAAGAATTTTTCAATAGGATGTTTATAAGCAAATATGTGGATTAAAACGTAATTTTGAATTTGACATCATCTGCATTTACGCACTCTAGCGGCGAAATTGTACATCGTGAAAAAAAAAACGAAATAAAGGATCATCATTCGCACATTTCAAGCTTCCGAATGCAAAAATAATTTTTCAAATCGGACTAATAGTTGCAGAGATATCGTGGGTACAGACGGACGGACGGACGGACGGACGGACAAACCGGTAACATAAGCACGATCTTTTCTTACGAAAGACGTGCTAAAAAACGGATTGTCGTCTTCAAAATTTGTATTATATGGCGTAATCCCGTATTTCTTTCATGATTTATCTGCTCCTCCGCGCAGTCACGGGATAGGATTCTTAACCTCCAGATTCGCTACACATGAATGCCGGTTGCTTCGACTAGCGATTCCTGTGATGGTTATATTCAAATTAATCGGAAACTTGAGACTTGGTAGTTCTGGGTGGTGTAGTGGTTAGCATACCCGTGCGCTATCTGGGAGGCGCGGATTTGAGTTCCGCTTCAGGACGATGAAATTTTCAAGTTTTCGGATATTATCTGAGTTACCATCCTATTCACATTTACACCAAAAATCGGATTGTCATCTTCAAAAAAAATTTTTTTTTCCTTATTCAGTTCATTACAGAACAATGATGTGAATAAAATGGCATTGGAAAAGCTGCTTTTGAGACGCATCTCAAATTATTTCATCCATGTATGGACTCCTTAAGCCTGAAAACACCGAAGAGCCAAACTATTATGACCACCTGCCTAATATGGTCCTCCACGTGACGCCAAAACAGCTCTTACCCGGGAAGCAAAAACGTTACCAGATTTCGAAAGGTGTATTGTGGCATCTGGTACTAACACATTACCCAGCAAATCCTTTAACTCTTATAAGTTACATGGTTGAGTAGCAGATCGAATTTTCTGTTCCAACACTAACCACAGATGCTCGATTGGATTGATGTCTGGGAGAATTTGCAGGTCAGGTCAATACCTGGAAGTCTTTCACATATTCTGCGAATAATGGAACAATCCGTGAAATGTGGCATTTCGCATTATCTGCTGAAAGAAAGCACTACTAGAAAGAAATACCGTTGCCGCGAAAGGATGTACCTGGTCTGCAGATGTTTAGGTAGGTGGTAGACTTTCATGGTTTCCCGCAGATGAATGACTGGACTGAGGATTTCTCAACAAAACTGTTATGTTGAAGGATTTCAAGTCAAGTCTTCATAACCAACAGACTTCAGAAATAATAATACTGTTACGTTTGAATTACTTTTCTCTAGTTATTTATTCCTGATTATTCATATGTTGACTAAAAACAGCTAAATTATATTTCACTAGTAACGAAAAGAAGAATATGCTTCTGAGTCTGTCTTTGAGAGTCTGTAGTTATATGCAAAACTTATTAATCATAGGACGAAAGGGTTCCTCATTAACACTATCTGTCATTTTACAGCATATTAATATTTGTGCACTTTTTAAACTGTCTTTAACTTACCATAATTCAAATCTGCCTATGTGCACAGGTGGCATCCTGGCTTTCCCAAACTTTGGTACAATACACAACACAAACAAAAGAAAACATCACATCATAGAGAGAATTCTTTTAGTACAACTCAATGTGTCTCTTTTAGAACAACAACTCACTGTTTCTTTTAGAACAACAACTCATTGCTTCTTATTTAGATCAACTCAAGGTGTCTTTTTTAGAACAACAGCTCATTGTTTCTTTTAGAACAACAACTCAATGTTTCTTTTAGAACAACCGCTCAATGTTTATTTTAAAACAACTCAAGGTGTCTCTTTTAGAGCAACAACTCAGTGTTTCTTTTAGAACAACAACACATTGCTTCTAATTTAGATCAACTCAAGGTGTCTTTTTTAGAACAACAGCTCATTGTTTCTTTTAGAACAACACAATGTTTCTTTTAGAACAACAACTCAATATTTCTTTTAGAACAACCACTCAATGTTTATTTTAAAACAACTCAAGGTGTCTCTTTTAGAGCAACAACTCAGTGTTTCTTTGAGAACAACAACTCATTGCTTCTTATTTAGATCAACTCAAGTGTGTTTTTTAGAACAACAGCGCATTGTTTCTTTTAAAACAACAACTCAATGTTTCTTTTAAAACAACAACTCTTTGAGAACAACAACTCAATATTTCTTTTAGGACAAACACTCAATGTTTATTTTAAAACAAATCAAGGTGTCTCTTTTAGAGCAACAACTCAGTGTGTCTTTTAGAACAACAAGTCAGTGTTTCTTTTAGAACAACAACTCAGTGATTCTTTTAGAACTACAACTCACTGTTTCTTTTAGAACAACAACTCATTGCTTCTTTTAGAACAACAACTCACTGTTCCTTTTAGAACAACAACTCATTGCTTCTTATTTAGATCAACTCAAGTGTCTTTTTTAGAACAACAGCTCATTGTTTCTTTTAGAACAACAACTCAATGCTTCTTTTAGAACAACAACTCAATATTTATTTTAGGACAACCACTCAATGTTTATTTTAAAACAACTCAAGGTGTCTCTTTTAGAGCAACAACTCAGTGTTTCTTTTTGAACAACTACTCAGTGATTCTTTTAGAACAACAACTCACTGTTTCTTTCAGAACAACTCATTGCTTCTTATTTAGATCAACTCAAGGTCTTTTTTAGAACAAAAGCTCATTGTTTCTTTTAGAACAGCAACTCAATGTTTCTTTTAAAACAACTCAATATTTCTTTTAGAACAACCACTCAATGTTTATTTTAAAACAACTCAAGTTGTCTCTTTTAGAGCAACAACTGAGTGTGGCTTTTAGAACAACAACTCAATGTTTCATTTAGAACAACAACTCATTGCTTCTTATTTAGATCAACTCAAGTGTCTTTTTTAGAACAACAGCTCATGTTTCTTTTAGAACAACAACTCAATGTTTCTTTAAGAACAACAACTCAGTATTTATTTTAGAACAACCACTCAATGTTTATTTAAAAACAACTCAATGTGTCTCTTTTAGAGCAACAACTCAGTGTTTCTTTAAGAACAACAACTCAATATTTATTTTAGAACAACCACTCAATGTTTATTTAAAAACAACTCAAGGTGTCTCTTTTAGAGCAACAACTCAGTGTTTCTTTTAGAACAACAACTCAATGTTCCGTTTAGAACAACAACTCATTGATTCTTTTAGAACAACAACTAATTTTTCCTTTTAGAACAACAACTCAATGCTTCTTTTAAAACAACTCAAGGAACAACATCTCAATGTTTCTTTCAGAACAACAACACAATGCTTCTTTTAGAACAACAACTCAATGTTTCCTTTAGAACAACAACTCAGTTCGTTGCTGCAAGGAATGCAGAGTTTAACAACTCTGCATTCCTTGCAGCAGTAGCTCGGTATCAATGGCAACAACTTCGCAAACGAGCACACGTGCAGGTGCGTAAGATGCAATCGCAGGGACGCGACATCAACAAAAACCTTGCCCAAAGCATTACACTTTCTCCGCCGGCTTCTTTTCTTCCCACGGTGCATCCTGATGCCAACACTTTCTAATATAAACGACACACACGTACCATGGCATCAACATGGTACAACAGGAAACGAGATTCATTACGAAAAACACCCCCACAGGAGTACACTGTTAGCTCCAAACTTGACCGTAGGAACAGTACACGGTGGTAAATAGCGTTCCCCCGGCTGCCGCCATACCCACACACGATCCATCAGACTGATGGATCGTGTATCTGGATTCACCAGTCCATAGGACCCGTTCCCATTGATCTACGGTCCACGATAATGTTCTTTACACCATACTAAGCTACGAGTAGCATTCCGAGTGGAGATGAAAGGCTTATGAGTAGCTGAAGGACCACGGTACCCCTTGGAATGAAGTTCTCTGCGAATGGTACGTGTACATACGGAGGTTCCAGCATTTTTACTCACATGTACACTGAGGTCTTGTGTAGTACTCCGTCGATTAGCTGTAACGACTCTCCCGAGGCTTCAACGTCCTCTATCACTGATTTTCTTTGGTCTGCCGGCACGTTTTGCTGCTTCTGGCGCGCTATATGTCTCCCACTTATTAAGTACATCGAAAACAGTTGACTTGGGTATGTTTAAACGCCTCTCGGTTTCTCTTATGGACAACCCAGTAATATAACATCCAACAATCTTTCTTTTCCCAAAGTCAGTTCTCTTCCACCGTGATATTTTCACTCAAGTGCACAGTGCGATATGATCGCGGTCAGCTGCAGGCTTGTTTTTATACCGTTATCTGTTGTACCGCGCATCGTAACAACGCAGTGGATCAGTTCATTTGCTTTTGAAGGGGTGTTCGGTGACTTTTGTCAATATAATGTAAGTAGCAATAAAAACAGTGCCACAAATTAATCTTGTTTAGCAAGTAAAGTTCTATAACTGTGCTTCAATACCATAGCTATAAAAATTCAGTTTTCTTTTTTCTTTTTTTAACAAAAGCTTTCGCACTTGTAACTTCCGCTCTTACTTATCCATCAGGGTATCGCGTATATCTTAAATATTAATGTAAGGTTTTCAGGCCTTGTTTATGTTAAATATGTACCTATATTTTAGTTTTCATCATTTGATCAGAAGGTGTCTGTTTGCATCATTTTGTGCAGTCGTGAGAACGAAAGTGTTCCAGAAAACTGGAGCCAAAAAAGAGAAAACAGCAAGGGATTAAAAACTCTGCAAACGCATCAACAAACTCCGACCAATCCGATTGTAGTGGATGCCGTAATGGTGTACAGCAGCTACCTACAATAATGTTGTGTTGTGTATTGGCGTGTGTTTGTCTCTTTCATGTCAGTGAGCGGAGGTGCACTAGGAAGCGTAGGGACTGATTGCTTCAAAGACGCTGTAAGTAATGAAATCTGGCACCTCGGAATGTTTTGAGGAAACAGCGTTTTCTGACATTGCTCATTGTTGCTTTTCATGCGTTAGATGCCGAATGTTCAAAGCCAGTGGCCGACCCGGTGGTGTAGTGGTCTAAGCATTGGCTTCTGACTATTCGTGTGAGGCGGGTTCGGGTTCGAATCTCGGTGAGGCATGGATGTTATCTTTGTCTTACGGCACTGGCTCTCGCTCTTACCTGGAACCAGTTGCTCTAAATTCGGGTTGGACGACCGCTTATAGCCCATCGAGTTACTCACGGTGGCCTTTCTCCCCGTTTCCCTAAAGCCCCTTCCAAGGGGGGGGTGCGGCGTTTAGCATTTCTCAGTAGATTACCAGCAGGCATGGAGCAGTAACCAGGGGATAAGTCCTTGACGCTCAGTATCGAAACAGGGTCCAGGTTCGAATCTCGGTGAGGCATGGTAACGTTCGCTTTTGGGACGTTTCTCGCCCCAAAAGCGAACGTGACCAGGACCTGATCATGATAATCCGGCGCCGTGGGCAGAAGTCTACATGGGCCACCCTCACATCATCTTTTTACTCCGTCACAGAAAGACACGCATATTTATGAAACTTTAAGGGCAATGTTTCAAAGGTATATGCAAACAAAAGTGAGACAGTTTTAAATAACAATATATAATGAATAAAATATCCAGACTTACTCCTTAACATGCATGACTTGTTTCCAATCATTAAATCCTGTTACTAATATATTTTTGGATGAAATAACTGCACTAAAAATTTTACACACCTAGCAAAATAATTCTTTTGTAGATGCTGATAAAATGAACCATTTTCCAAGGGCTTTCTCTCCATTTTCTTACATGGTAAAATTTTCCTTTACACTACCGCATATATTTTACGTTTCTAGTAACATATTCATATTTTGAGGTGCAGGATTTTTAATAAAGTAATCTATCATATAATTGCTAATTACTGTCCACAGGGCCGGACCAGTTTCAACACTATAGGGAAGTGTGTTTTTACTCACGCCATTTCGATCCTCATCACTGCATTCGTTCAAAAATGGATCACAGTCTTCGGATTCCTTTGTTGGTGCATCGAAACATTACAATGTTCATTCTTTGGTGCACAAGAAGCAATCATTTTATTCTCAGAAATATCCGGTTTCTGACTGACCGTAACAGTATACTTTAACAGCGATCCTGCAAGTTTTTTTGGTAGATTCTTCTTTTTCAGTCTTTAATTTCATTTTTAGCAGAACCGGACAGATACGTTTACATTCGTCGGGACGTCACTTAAAAAGTACGGTATTACACTTTAAACAAATACGATATGAGTTAAAATTCTTATAAAAACTACAAAATTTTAAAAAATTATTTTCTGACTTCAAACAATTACCACATGCTAACACTAACAAAAAACGTAAAATTGAGAGCTTCGCTACAATCGAGTCGAAAATCTTTATGGTCAAACAGCATGCTGTAAACAAGTGTTTGCTTTGTGTTGCCATTTTCCTCGGCAAATATTTCCATCCGTGTGGCGCAGACTGAAAGCGTCATCTACGAATTTTAGGATACTGCGCCAATCAACGTGTCGCATTTTACGATAGTGGACGTATTAGCAAAACATAGAAGGCGGAGCTCACAATCGGAAATGTTTAAAATACCTTACTGTTGGGTGCCTCAGAAATTTTATTAGAAAGTTCGTCCAATTAAAATGGAACTTTCAACAAAAAGAAATTTATAACATAACATTATTATAAAAATTTCAAATTTGGGGGCCCCCCTTCAAACTGGGGGGACCTGGACACGTGCTCTGCATACTATTGCAATATTCAGAGCCTGAACGTGATGTCAATAGTTTAACGAGACCTCAGGGATTACGGAATCTGAAGTTTTCACCATTCACTTAGGGAAAGAAAAGCCGAAACTATGATACATTCTTGGAGCAACAGTTAAATTATTTATTAAGTTTTTAAAAAACTCAGTTTTAATAGAGACTGGTCGTTCTTTAAGTAGAATTGATTGCTTTCTCAGATATATTTGCAGAAAGGAGGAGCTAATAGTGTCGTAGAGGATAACGAATGAAAAATACGTGTGATGGCTTTCGCGGGATTATAAGACTGATCAAGTTTTACTACGTAAGGTGATACAGTAGAAGCAAGTGAACTCTCTCTCAAATGTTCGGTGGTCAGGCCCGTAGCTAGGAAGTGACCAGGCTGCCTAACCTGAGTTTCCTTTTGCCAGTCCGAGCAACTGACATTATAGTCCAGTGCCCGGCCTCTTTTACATCTTTTGCCCTACCTCTATTACACTGTCTACCAACAAGTAATTGGACACCTGTGATAGCAAAGTAAAACGAAGTTTATTCAACTTCAATAGTTGGTGGAGCCTACACGAGCGGCGATTATAGCTGCGACTCTCCGGGGCATACTCTCAACCAGGCGTTGTACGACGGCTAGCGGTATTTTCTTCCACCCGGCTTGAAGAAGATAGGTCAGTTCCTTCACCAATTTAGGATGGTGGGGACACCCCTTAAGTCGACGCTCCAACTCGTCCCAGAGGTGCTCGATAGGGTTAAGATCCGGGCTCTGCGCAGGCCAGTCCATTCGATTAACCCCATTGTCACCATACCAAGCCTTGGTGGACCTCGCAACATGACAGGTGGCATTGTCATCCTGAAAGTAACATGGGTCCACCCCGTAAAACTGCCGCAACATAGGAAGCGCGTGGTCATCCAAAATGGTGCAGTAGGTCTCGGCTTTGAGTCTACCATGAGTTGAGACCAAGGGTCCCGTGCCATACCGGGAGAAACACCCCCATAGCATAATTCCACCGCCGCGGAACTTCACAGTTGGCACAATACATTCCGACAGGAGGCGTTCTCCAGGCAGACGCCAAAATCAGACCCTTCCATCCGAACGGTAGAGGATGAAGCTTGATTCGTCGCTCCAGAGAACCTGTTTCCACTGTTCAACGGTCCACTGTCGACGTTCTTTGCACCACGTTAGCCGAGCAGCGCTATTGGACTTGGTGATTAAAGGCTTGTGGGCGGCAGCACGTCCATGATAATCGAGCAGATGGGCTTCCTTACGGATGGTATTCATAAAAAAACACTCCCGGATGCCTGTTGAAACTCCTCGTGGATGTGGCCCATCGATGTGGTGCGGTTCTTCCGAATTATTTTGGCCAGCACCCGTCGGTTTCTAACTCCCAGTTTTGTGGGTCTGCCGGGTCAGTTCACATTCCGACAGTCACCTCTCATCTTCCACTTGTCAATCACGTAGGCCACTGTCGATGTTGGGTACTTCAACTCGCTGGATATGTCACGTATGGATCGGCCATTTCTGTGATACCCGAAGATTACACCTTTCTTGAAATCAGAGAGCTCCGATCTGCGTGGCATCTTGCATGCGACTTTTAGCGTTGTTGTTTCCCACACGATATTTAACGGCGGCGGCCGTGACGTGTATCAGGACCGCAGATATCGTCGATTACAGGGGTGTCCAATTACTTGTCTGTATCCTTTGGCCGATCCCAATCACCAGTCGCCCCTCCTAACTTCTCTGTCTGGCCACGGGTCTGTGGGTGGTCTGCTTATTACTGTCGTTTTAAAGGAGATTAATTATTTGCAACATCCTTCCTAGTAGCGCCTGCTGCCTGCCGTCTTCCCGTTTGACACGACTTTGACAAAATGGTACAGACAGAGACATTTTCCTAATCAAATTGTCAATACGTAAAATATGAATACATATTTATGTAGAATCCTAGAGGTACATTGCACTTCAGTCTAAGAAAAACAAGAAAATCGTGGTGTTCTCTCGGCCCTGGAAAATTTCTACGTCATTTGAACAAAAAGTAGGTGCTTGTGTTATCACTATCACTATTTCTCCATTTGCGGACACTTATGTATTTTTTTTATGTAGAAAGAGTTGTGATGTACACTATATGGACAAAAGTGAACGGACACCTAGAAGAGAAACACAACATAGATTTTATTGACATACATTGGTATGGTGTCGGTCCACCTTTGACCTTAATGCATGCACTGACCTTTCGAGACATGCTTTCGACAAAGTTCTGGAACACAGCGATAGGTATGCGCTTCCATTCAGTACATAATGCTGCCGCTAACTGATGTTTAGTAGTAGGCCTTGGTCCCAAACTTCTCATGCGGACTTCTAATTCATCCCATAGGTGCTCCATGGGATTTAGATCAGGCCTCTGTGCTAGCGAGTCCCACACGATACGGAATTTTCGTCAAAGCATGCCGTAACAGTCCTTGCTTTATGCCTCGGTGCATTTTCCTACTAGTACCAACAAGGCTCTGTTCCATAGTATTGCCACAGAGTTGGTAAGACATAATAGTCCAGAATATTGTATTACTATGACTGGTTGACAGGTTTGTCCACGATAACCAATGGGCCGGGACGATACCACGAAAAATAACCTCACACAAGTACACTGCCAGCTACAAACGTGACCGTAGGAACAGTACACTGTGGTAAATAGCGTTACCCCGGCTGCTGCCATACCCACACACGGCCATCAGACTAATGGATCGTGTATCTGAATTCATCAGTCCATAGGAACCGTTTCCAGTGTCCACGATAAATGTTCTTTACACCATGCTAAACGGCGAGTAGCATTCCGAGTGGAGATGAAAGACTTATGAGTAGCTGCACGACCACGGTAACCCATGGAATGAAGTTCTCTGCGAATGGTACGTGTACATACCGAACATACCGAGGTTCCAGCATTTTCACTCACCTGTACACTGAGGTCTTGTGCATTACCCCGTCGATTAGCTGTAACGACTCTCCTGAGGCTTCAACGTCCTCTATCACTAATTTTCTTTGGTCTGCCGGCACGTTTTGCTGCTTCTGGCGCGCCATATGTCTTCCACTTATTAAGTACATCGAAAACAGTTGACTTGGGTATGTTTAAACGTCTCTCGGTTTCTCTTATGGACAACCCACTAATATAACACCCGACAATCTCTCCTTTCTCAAAGTCAGTTCTCTCCCGCCGCGACATTTTCACTCAATCTCACAGTGCGATATGATCGCGGTCAACTGAAGGCTTGTTTTATACCGTTTTCAGCTACACCGCGCATCTTAAAAACGCAGCGGATTCGTTCATTTGCTTTTGAAGGAGTGTCCGGCGTCGTTTGTTAATATAGTGTATGTATATTTTTTATTTAACCTTCCGTTTTCGTTTACTTTCTCTTATGTAAAGTTTGGTTTTCTTTCGTTATACTTCCTGAACTTAATATCAAGTCGGAGCTCCCAAGTTATGAATTCGTTATGGTATCACTACCAGGCAGTTAAGTCAAGGATGAGACTCAGAAAAAAAAAGCAGACCACTGACCGGAAGCGTGTAAAGGGAACCGACTTCTTGGCTATACAGTACGTGAGTTTATCATCAGAGTCGCTAAGAAGTTATTCGAGAAAGCGGCTGCTGATCCTGATGAACTTGTCAGGGGTGCGCCTGACTATGACCCCAGTGAGGTTAAGTTTCCGAGACTTAAGGCGGCGGTCACAGAAAGAAAGCAACACTGTTGAGCTCTGATTCTTGTAGTTGAGACCATAGATCACAGGAGAGATGGATCACATGGAGTTGAGTCTCTGTGAAGTTACCAGTGGCGGCTTTTGGGAGAAGGTAAGGGAGGCAGTGCCTCCTCAGAATTTCAAGACTGTTAGTTAGAATTATTCGTTTTGTTCATTCCGTACTTTTGGGTATAGGAGATCAAAAGTTTATGCTAGTTAACTCTTTTGAATTAACTGTCGTCCACGCGTTCATTCAATTTTTTAAATTGACGCTTTTGGAAAACATTCGGTAGCGCGTAGTTACAAAATATACTCAGCTTGCGATCTCTGTCGTGAGGCAGGAAGCGAAATGCCTCTCGTAAATTTTGCGCCAAACCTGCTTACTTCCACTGAATCAGTAGATCCGAAATGTAGGCGGTGGAACGGCGAACACAAAGAGCGCACGCGTACCGTAGACTTCCTGTGAGGCAGATGTTATCTTGCCTCACGGGAACAGCTGTTTTCCTGTAGTTAATTCCTCATTCTGTCTGCTTCGAGTGGCATTACATAGCACCTTCTTCCTCCACTGTGTTAACTTCTCATTGTGAGAGCTTCGAGCGGCATTGCATAATGCCTTCTTCTTAGTTGCTTTTTTTCCACACTAATGTTTGTGTAACTAATTTTATTTATGTTTTATGAAGAGTTGTTTTTGAGACCATTTGATTTTTTTTTTGATTGGAGGTTAACGACCACCGTGAGCAACTCAAATGGGCTATAAGCAGTCGCCCGTCCCTAATTTAGGGTCACTGGTTCCAGGGAAGGGAGAGAGCCAGTGCCGTAAGACAAACACAACATCCATGCCTGACCGGGATTCGAACCCGGACCCCTTACGGACGAATGATCAGAGGCCAACGCCTTAGACCACTGCGCCACCGGGGCGGCTTTCAGACCATGGCATCTGCTTCAAAGATATCTAATATGGTGGAGAGCTTACTGGAAAAGCCTTTCAGTAGGAGCGATTTTGAAGAAAAGAATCAAATTTAAAATGATGTTAGGCCTACACCTGAAATGAAAAAGATGACTTCAAAACTTCAAACAGATGTTTTAATGTTAACTGGTACAGAAAAGAACAATGGCTAACTGGTAGTGAATCAACGAACAAAGTACATTGTTGGCCATGTTTGCTGTTTCCTGTGAGTGGCAATGAAGTCTGGCAAGAGAAAGGCTTCAATGATTTGAAAAACTTACCACGTGCTCTGGACAGGCACAAAAAGTGTAAGGATCACATTCTGGCAGTTGTTAATTACGTAAGGGGCGCTGGGATTGCTGATTCGCTTCCGCGAGGCGTCGGGAAATTGTTCGTGGGCACACAGAAGCCGCTACACCTTCCTGTATAGTGAACCGGGTCTCCGTGGGATCCGTTCGTGCCTGGCTCACGATTCATCGATCCTCTCAACCGGTGGTCCTCCTGGTCCGTCCGGAGACGCTTCACCGCGTGGCAGTGCCGTCACGTGTCCAGTGCTCCCAACACAGTCGGACGGTATGGTCAGAACGATCCACGTGGCGGGCTGTACGGCGCGCCAAGGTTTCCCTCCCGATGATCAGACCTCTGTCAAAGTCTGTAACTTGCGTAAATCGACGTCTCTGGCGTCTACCCGGCATTCTTGTGACTCTGTACTCTTGCTTGCGTCGGCCAGTGCTTTTCGCTTTCATGGGGCATCCAGTGCACGCCAGAATATAAAGCTGCCGGTTCGTGCCAGCAGCGCCACCACAGGATGTGCGGTCATGCGCAATCGCTCCAAACGTGGATAATTTGTATACCGGCATGCACTCTAGCTATTTGCAAAATTTCGTGGTTGTAGCATGTTTTCTTCTAGGTGAGCAAATTTCATTGTCTGTGAATGTAAATGTGGGAACGTCTGTGCCGAAGAATTGCCTTATGCTTCATGTCTGTAAGTGGATAAAGGTGTGGGGATGATGGATCATCAAAATTGTTCTAGTGTCTTCTTCAAGATTACAAAAGGAGCCTAGGGCTTACCAATGTTCATTTGGCTCCATGTCCAACGACCTATGTTTAACCTTACATAGCTTAATTTATTTATAACAGCGTGCTTGGTCCAGCGGCAACTTACTGAAGTACAGAGAACTTAGCTTTGCTGTTTTAAAGTCGAAAATTGTGCACTATATTCACAAAAGTCACAGGACATCCCTTCGAAAGCAAATGAACGGGTCCGATGTGTTGTTAAGATGTGCGGTATAGCTGAAAACGGTACAAAAAACAAGCCTGCAGCTGACCCCGATCACATCGCACTCTGAGGTTGAGTGAAAATGTCGCGGCGGGAGAGAACTGACTTTGAGAGAGGAAAGATAGTTGTGTGTTTTATTAGTGGGTTGACCATAAGAGAAACTGAGAGGTGCTCAAACATACTCAAGTCGGCTTCATTGGATGTACTGAAAAAGTGGAAGACACATGGCGTGCCTGAAGCAGCAAAATGTACCGATAGATAAAAAATCAGTGATAGAGGACGTCGAAGCCTCAAGAGAGTCGTTGCAGCTAATCGACGGAGTCCTGCATAAGTCCTCATTGCACAGGTGAGTAACAATGCTGGAACCTCGGTATGTACACGTACCGTTCGCAGACTTCATTCCATGGGTTACCGTGGTCGTGCGGCTGCTCATAAGCCTTTCATCCCCACTCGCAATGCTACTCGTCGTTTAGCATGGTGTAAAGAACATTTATCGTGGACCGTGGATCAATTAAAACAGGTCCTATGGACTGATGAATCCAGATATTCGATCCATCAGTTTGATGGCCGTGTGTGGGTATGGCGGCAGCCGGGAAAACGCTATTTACCACAGTGTACTGTTCCTACGGTCAAGTTTGGAGCTGGCAGTGTACTCGTGCGGGGGTGTTTTTCCAAATATGGTCCCGGTCCATTGGTTATCGTGGACAAACCTGATAACCAGAACGTCTACCTCGATATTCTGGATAATTATGCCCTACCAACTCTGTGGAAATACTGTGGAACCGAGCCTTGTTGGTACCAGCAAGATAATGCACTGAGCAATAAAGCAAGGACTGTTACGGCGTGGTTTGACAATAATTCCGTATCGTGTGTAGACTGGCCAGCATAGAACCCTGATGTTAACCCCATAGAGCACCTATGGGACGAATTAGAGCACCGCATAAGAAGTTTGGAACCAAGGCCTACTGCTAAGCAACAGTTAGCGGCAGAATTTTGTACTGACTGGAAGCGTATACCTATCGCTGTGTTCCAAAACCTTGTCGGAAGCATGTCTCGAAGGGTCAGTGCATGCATTAAAGCCAAAGGTGGACCGACACCGTATTAATGTATGCCAACAAATGCTATGTTGTGTTTATCTCCTGTGTGTCCGGTGACTTTTGTGAATATAGTGTATATACAGATGGAATAAAATGACATTTTTTTAAAGACAGTAACGCCGCTCCGGTGGCGCAGTGGTCTAAGGCGCTGGCCTCTGATCATTCGTCCGTAAGGGGTCCGGGTTCGAATCCCGGTCAGGCATGGATGTTGTGTTTGTCTTACGGCACTGGCTCTTTCCCTTTCCTGGAACCAGTGGCCCTAAATTAGGGACGGGCGACTGCTTATACCCCATTGAGTTGCTCACGGTGGTCGTTAAACCTCCAATCAAAAAAAAAAAAAAAAAAAAAAAAAAAAAGACAGTAACGTTTAAGACAGTTAATATGAAGTTAACGATTCTTATTCACAAGTACCAGAATAGTTATTCATTCTTCCCGAACAATGCAGACAAAGATTACACGAGATATCGTGGGCCATTTCTCGAGCGTCCCACCGAGAAATATCCCGGTGTCCCTCCCGCTGGGCCAATCCACCTCTGAGCATGTTGGATAAATAAAGAAATTTATTTTTTGTTCTTTCGAACTCTGCACTTTTTTCGCCATTTTTGTCCAGTGCGTCACTCAATCGGTGATCAAGAAGCTCAAGATTGAATTCTGGAATAAACTACGAGAGATCTTCGTCGAGTAGTGAATGGTTGCTGCAGGAGATGGTATACACTGGCGGAAAGTGAAAAAAAAAAAGAACACCAAGGAGACGTCTGATGCCAACGAAATTTATACAGCATAATAACGGAATACAGAGGATCACGTGATCAAAACATTATGGCAAAATACAGCTGTATTTGCTGGTAAACTGAAAAATAACATTTCCATGTAACATGGTTAGTACGAGGTTGAACCGCCATGAATTGCGTCACACTGTGCAATTCTGGCACGGAGTCTGTCGTACAGATGTTGGATGTAAGTTTGGGGTATTGAGTTCCAAGCATCCTCAACTTGGACGCTTAAATCGGGGATGGTCATAGCTGACCGTGGAGACCGGATAAGTCGTTGTCCCATTAAATCCCACACGTGCTCAATGGGGGGCAAATCCGGTTAACGTGCAGGACATGGAAGTTGTCTCACACCCTAAAGTGCATGTTACGTTGCACGTGCCGTGTGTGGGCGTGCGTTATCTTGCTGGAAAACACCATGATGGACCAACCTTACAAATGGCACAACAACGGGCTGAATGATGTTGTTTATGCAGGAGGTGCTGTTTAACGTACCCGGTACAAACATTAGTTGTGTACGGGAGTGATAGCTGAACGCTCCCTGCACCAGGAGACCAGGTGTAGGCCCTGCGTGTCGCTGACGGATGCAAGAAGGGTGGAGACGCTCCCCTGTGCGCCTGCGAACGCGCATACGGCCATCGGAGGCTCCCAAGCGGAATCAGCTTTCATCGCTGAACACAACAGATCGCCATTGCGTTCTCCAGTGCAGACGTTGGCGACACCACTGCAGCCGTTCCTGACGGTGGGTTGGAGTCAGGGGTACACATGCCAGAGCACACGAGCACGTAGTCCTGCATCCAGTAGACGGTTGCGGATTGTTCGCACAGTCACCTAAGGTGCTACGTCAGCTCGGATTTGCGTCGTAGCGGATGTTCTGCTTGACAACGCCGCTCTTTACATGCGTCGATCGGTCCGCTCATCAGTCCGTCTGTGACTCCCGGTTCCACGTCTTCTCGTGTGGGAATGTTCCTCGAACCATCTATGCCACCATCGTACCACCACGGATACTTCCCGTCCAATTCGCTCCGCAATACGACGATACGACCACTCGGCCTCGCGGAGTCCGACTAGACGACCTCGCTCAAAGTCCGATAACTGCTGAAATCGTACACGTCTTCCATTATAATGAATTCAACTTCTTCTAAGCTTCTTCTAATGCTTGTTGTTTGTTAATTATATCATGAATAAACTTTCCTGCTAGTAGTGTAGTAATAATAATAATGAACAAGCTTTTAACTGCTAGTAATGTTGTAGTAGTAATTAAGATGAATAAAGTCTTATGCTGGTTGATAATAATAACAACTAATGAAATAAACCTAACAGCCAGACAGAGGTCTGACAGTACTATGAACTGAGAAAAACGTACTTACTTAAAAAGCTTTCATTAGGAAAACTTCTGGAATCATCCAACACACACACACTAGTCACATTAATCGTATCACAATAATGAAGAAAAAACCTAATCACATAGAACGAAGCTCTTGGCACAAAATAACGTAGCTCTACTCACATAAACGAAGCTCTCCCTACGCACATCAACAAAAAGGTCTCCCGCACATAAACAACAGCTCTCATTACGCACATCAACAAAAAACTCTCCTCCACATAAACAAACGCTCTCCCTAGGTATCGTTGAACGCGCCTATTTATACTGGCTACCACCACGTCATGACTTACACTCATTGCCAGATCTCATTCAGCGGGAGAAATAACATCTCGTTCAGTAAGAAGATAATTTACATAGTAAAATGAAATAACCAGAGATAGTAAAAATCAAAAGGAAAGTGAATCTAGAGTATACGTTACACCATGTCCAGGCATTTCAGCTTCTTCAGGGTCTTCGTTCGTGTCCGTACGCCGACGACTGATTACATTCACTTCGCCGTACTCCTTAAATACCACCGACGATAATTTGCATATTATGCCGTGTTGTGGCGTAAGCGCTCACCGGTTGGTATCGAAATGAACATCACACCTAGGTAAACTCGACCCCATTAACATATGTAAATTTCATGATCGTCCACCAATTCCTTCTTGGTGTTCTTTTTTCACTTTCCGGCAGTGTATTAGCAAAAGTGAAATGCTTTTATGCTTAGCTACATGTGCTGAATTAAAATCAAGCTGCACACTAATAAACGAATTATATGGCGAATTTTTCATTTTGCTGAAGTTTTAGGAGGAACTCAGAACAAGCATAGTCGAAATTTGGCCGCCCCAATGCTCTTAGTGCTGCTGGACACTGACCATTGTACAAGTTGGTAAGGTGATACCCATGTAACACAAATTGGTTGTTTCAACGTTCAGAAATGGTTAACTGGTTGGTTGCAGAAACGTTAAAAAGGATACGTTTAAAAAACACCAGGATGTGTGTTTGATAAACGGTTATATCAGCCATTCGAAAAACCCATTTTTAACTTTTACGAAACCTTGAAAAGCTGTTTTCTAACGTATTTAAAGTAACTCCGAAAGGTAAATTTTTGGTTAAAGATGGGTTGACATAGCATTTTCATTGTACCTCACGGCTTCTGCATTCATATAGCATTTAAGAAAAAAATTTCCTGCAATTAAAGTGATCATTGCATGCGCTTGTATCTGGCCAGATCGTCAATAAAATCTCTCTTTATACTACCTGCTATCCTTTAAATATACCAATACTTATTTTAGAGATGATTCAAGCCTCTTCGTCAGTCTCTACAACAAGACGAAGTTTTCAAGTAGCAGGAGCCAAAACAGTTTAGAACTGTCGTTTCGTCCTAGAGAGAAATAATTAATAACACTCCTCGTAAAAAAAAAGTTGTTGACTCGGATGCACGAAGTTTGCATGAAATTTAAACTGAGTATAAATAAGGGAAAAACCAAAGTTATGGTGTTTGAGAGAGGAATGTGTAGCACTGAATGTAATGTAAGTATAAATGGCACTGTGATTGACCAGGTGAGTGAGATTGTGTATTTAGGAAGCATGTTGGACAGAGAGAAAAAGTTGGATGGTGAAATCAGTAGGCGAGTGAATCCTTCTATGAAAGTCATAGCTGCTCTGGGAGGTTTTCAAAGGAATGATGGGTTCTCTAGAGAGTCCCGAATGGCTGTGTATGAAACAGTAATTGTTCCTACTCTGATGTTAAGCAGTGAAACCTGGGTACTGCAGAAGAAACATAGGAGTTGTTTGTGTGCTGAAGAAATGCGTTACTTACGTGGGGTTTGTGGCAAGACACGATCTAATTTTGCGAGAAATGAAGATGTATTGCAGTTGTGTGATGTAAAGCAAAATATTGTTAGCAAGGTGGAGACCAATATGCTTCGGTGGTTTGGCCATGTTGAAAGAATGAGTGATGAAATGCTTACTAAGAAAATATTTTCAGCCCAAGTGGCAAGAAGGAAAGGCAGAGGAAGGCCAAGGAAGACATGGGTGGATCAGATTCAGGAGTGTCTGCATGAGAAAAAGATTATGAGTATGAAGTATAAAAGATCTTGTGTACGGCGTGTAATGGATATCAGTGAAGCACGAGTTGTATGTCAAGATCGCTGTAAATGGAGAAGTTTGATACGACAGCAATAAGTAAAAATATCTGGTAGTTTGTATTTCTTTTTGGAGCTAACCTCTGAATCTCAGAGAACAGCTTAGTGATATGTATGTATGTATGTAAAAAAACACCGCCCAGGTGCAAGTCTATTTAAGCAAGACTCACATACCTTTTAAGCAATGCAAAAGGCAGTGGAAAATCTTGTGCCAATTTGAAGTTCTGCCACGTGGTTTCCACTAAACGGTTTTTCATGTAGACCGAAAGAGGGCGCTGGATTATGCTTTATGAAAGGAACTGGAAATAGATTCAAGAAATAAAATATGATGACTGTCTACAAATTGAGTGTTTTTCAACACATAGTCGTTCATGTCCTTTTAGAAATTTAGTTCTTATTTTAAAAAGTTACCACTTTCTATTAAAACTAGGTGCGTTTATCACTAGTTTTTAAGTTTTGTTGATAGATGGCGTTGGGATCTGAGCCTGATCTTCAACGTTTTAAAGTCGTTTCAAAAATTCCACGATTTCAAAAGAAATATATCAACTTTACTAAAACGTTTCATAAACGTTCTAAAACCTCCACTGTTTCAACGTTTAGCTGTTAACCACACATCAACGTTTTAAAATGGCTTTAAACCAAAAAAATTCACTTCGCCGTACTCCTTAAATACCACCGGTAAACACCATGCTAAACTTGTTTTACTTCCTATTTTTGCTTCGTATTACCTTTATAATGAAGGTACAGATAAATACAAAATATTTTGTTAATATGCAATTACTTTTGATATTTTATTACCGTATGCATGAAATTCAAACTGAGTATAAATAAAGGAAAAACAAAAGTTATGGTCTTGAGAAAGGAACTGGTAGCACTGAATGTAATATAAGTATAAATGGCACTGTTATTGACCAGGTGAGTGAGTTTGTGTTTAGGAAGCATGTTTGACAGAGAGAACAAATTGGATGGTGAATTAGTAAGCGAGTGAATTCTTCATTAAAAGTCATAGCTGCTCTGGGAGGTTTTCACAGGAATGGTGGGTTCTCTAGAGAGTCCCGCATGGCTGTGTATGAAAGTGTAATTGTTCATACTCTGATGTATGGTAGTGAAACCTGGGTACTACAGATGAAACATAGAAGTCGTTTGATGAACCCTGGACTGGCTCAACGGATCAGGAGAGTGTCTCCCTAAGCTTGTCAGACTTAGTTCTTCTGTACATTCTTCATATTCCCATCTCCAGTTTATCCTTTTACTGTTAGTGTTTGCAGTGTATTCACGTGCTCTTACTTTGTGGTGCCCTCTTCTGAATAAGTGATCTTTGTAGTGATTTCTTCTGTGTGCCTCACACTGTACCTGTATATTCAATGTTTTTTATTTCGTCATATATCTTCTGCTCATTCGTTCGTCATATTGCTCATATAAATTGTTCATACACATCCTGTGTATATTTCGCTGTTCATTCTGTACGTATACATATTCCATGGTACTGTGTATGCTCCGTTTCGGAGCCGTCCTCCAAGCTCATTCTTTACTGTCCGCATCATACATATCTCAGTCACGCACTTTTTGTACACATCTGTATATAGTACACATTTCAATTGCTTCATTATGTTCTGCGTTATTTTGTATTTATATTTTCATTGCATTGCATGTACATCTCACTTGCTGCACATAGTTCGTTCCCTGTTCCTATATGGCTTCACGCAAATCTGTATATACTTTGCCTAAATTGTACATTTATTCAATCTCACGTATATCTTTTCCATTATCACACCCTACACTGTTGCACTTATATTGTATCATCGCTCATCTATCTCACTAGCACTGTATTATATATACACCTCTCATACTGTAACTTGCGCATTCGCTGTATATATACACCTCTCATACTGTAAATAGCGCACGTATTGAATACATACTACGGTAATTATGTTTTGTAGTCCGCTCATCTATTTCACTTGCATTGTATATACCCCTTGCATAATGTAAATTGCACGCACTTTGTATATATCTGACTCTTGTTATTATAATTTCAGGTATTGTAAAGGCACATGCCGCCTACCGCCTTCGTTCCCTGTAAATGTCGCTCAAAATAAAACATTTTGAAAGTTTGTGTGCTGGAGAAATGCGTTGCGGTCTGATTGTGTGAGGAATGAAGATGTGTTGCGTGATGTGAAGCAAAATGTTGTTAGAAAGGTGGAGACAAATATGCTTCGGTGGTTTGGCCATGTTGAAAGAATGAGGAATCAGATGCTTACTAAGAAAAAGATTTCAACCCAAGTGGCAGGAAGGAAAGGCAGAAGGAGGCCAAGGAAGCTATGGGAGGATCAGATTCAGGAGTGTCTGCATGAGAAAAAGATTATGAGTATGAAGTATAAAAGATCTAGCGTACGGCGTGTAATGGATATCAGTGAAGCCCGAGTTGTATGTCAAGATCGCTGTAAATGCAGAAGTTTGATACGACAACAGTATGTTAAAATATCTGGTAGTTGTATTTCTTTTTGGAGCTAACCTCTGAATCTCAGAAAACAGCTTAGTGATATGTGTATGTGTGGGTATTCTCCACAGACATCTTGATTCCGATGAGATCGGATAATCAAAATACTGAATATGTGAAGGTTATTTTATTTTGTTACCCGTCGCTGGATTATCAATTCAATACCTTTTCTAGAATTTCAGCGTTTAAATCAAAATTCAAAATCAAAGGCGTGCCTTTTTCGAGAAGTGTTTCTGCTTTCATGAAAGCAAAACAGTTCCGGAAATAAACATCCAGTGATGCGACGGTCAATTTTTTGAAGATTCCGTTACCTAACTAAATTCCCTATGAGTCAAAGAACGGAAGGACTCCTATGGATGTCAACCCCCGCACAGCTCGCATATAGCCTTGACGAATGCTTTTTTTATGTGAAACTCAGGTTTTCGAATATAGCTCTAAGGGTAATGTGCCGCCTACTAATGTCTGAACCCTTTTTCATGAACAGATTGACTAATAGTGACAAAAGGGATTTATAAAACTTTGCATACATGCAAACTTTCGTTCAGTATGTCCAGCTTATTCTGTGCGGTATCAGGTAAGATCACACTCACGCTTAGGTTACGTGTTGGTCAAAAACCATAGGACTAACCCTACCATCTGTTCACTCACTCTTTTTGTTAAAATGTAAATGAGGTCGCTATACATATCTCTTCCTCAGTTGAAACCTTATAGAATATCATAGCCGGTAACGGCAATTAAATTAAATACCAGCTCAAGCAAGGCGTCCGTTGTGAAAGGAAAAAACGATTTGACCACTTTTTGGTTCAAACCAGTGTTTTACTACATGTTGTATGTGTGCAATAGTTTGCTTTAACTATACTATATGCTGTATGCTGTATGCATGCATAAGTTTGCTTTAACTAAACTTCCTGGACTATGTATTTTCAATATGCACTGTATCGTCGTGAAACACAGCAAGAACGGAGATGAGAGTAAAAACAAGATCGATTGTGGGGTCTCCTAAATTCATGATCAAAGATTTAAAAGACCGTTGGTTCAACGTCATGCTTAAGAAATGCTGAAATTCTGAGAAATGTTAGAAGAACGAAGGCACGAGAATTTTCTTGTGGGGAGTAATCGAAGAATGTATTTAATTCAATCCAAACAATTTAAGATAGGATTTCAAATCATAAGTCTAATGTTTCCTCCAACTCTATGTTATTTGCTTTAAATCTAGTTATATTTAGTTTATAGCAGTGAAAAGAAGAAAGTTAGAGAAATTTCGTAAAAACTTGCATGTACTGTTAAACTGAAATTTCCTTGTCTCTCTAAACTTAGATTTGTAGACATTATATTCCGATGAAGGAAATCAAGGAATATTATTAACTCTCGTAGAGTAAAGCTTTTTATACCTAAATCAACAACATTTCAATCCGTGAATTTTATTTATTGTTGGTATCCCGCATTGTACAGTGGATACCAACAATATTTCAATCCGTAAATTTTTTTCTATTATTGGTATCCCGCATTGTACAGTGGATGCCAACAATATTTCAATCCGTGAAATTTATCTATTGTTGGTATCCCGCATTGTACAGTGGATACCAACAATATTTCAATCCGTGAAATTTATCTATTGTTGGTATCCCGCATTGTACAGTGGATACCAATAATATTTCAATCCGTGAAACTTATCTATTGTTGGTATCCACTGTACAATGCGGGATACCAACAATATTTCAATCCGTGAATTCTATCTATTGTTGGTATCCCGCATTTTACAGTGGATACCACCACCCACCATCCACTGTATAACGCGGGATACCAACAATGGAACTTGACGAATGAGTTCCATTTAGTTAATATCTGTATACTAACAATGGAACTCATTCATAAAGTTCCATTGTTAGTACATAGATATTGTTAAGTACATTGAAGCAGCAAATTACTACGAACACGTAACCGATAACATGTCCGCCAGTCCCTTAGTCTTCAAAACATCCCTAGTTGTAGCATGGATTCAACGAGGTATATAATTCTACATGCGTTTTCAGAAAACCGGACAACATTGTATTCGTCATTTACCGAATGTTCGCCGGCGAAGAATCTCTTTTTTAAATGGCTCTCTTAATCTCATCCCAAAGGTGTTCGATTGGGTTAAAATATCGGGACTTTGCTGGCCATTTTAACATTTTAAAGTCCCTGTCGTGTTTCTGGAACAACTATGTAACCATCCGGGTCTTGTGGAATGCATATGCACACGTACGGGTGTGCGTGTTCCGCAATGATATTCAGAAAGCACGCAACATCCAAATGCTGTTTTTTAAAGTCAATGGAGCCGGCATGGGAAGCAATAGTATCGGACGGAAGAAAGAAGTTTTTCAATCGGGTTTTCAATTACTCAGATATTGCTGTAAACGGAATCGTGAGCTTACGCCCTTTGGTTGCAGACTTGTGCTTTAAGGAAAACATTGAATTTATATGAGAAACCTTTCGCACCGGAAACGCTCTCCAACACCGAAATAATTTTCAAATCGGACTCCTAGAAACACCGACGAAAGTAAAATGTGACTTTACGTCCCCTGGTGGGAAAACCATGCATTATTTTAATAAGAAAGTATTCTCAAAAGGTTTTTCCATATGAGCGGTATCGGTCCAAGAAAAAAAAATTAAGCGAGTTTTCAGGGGCCCAGATTTGACTACAAATACACCACAAGCAGAATTTAACACTTATGCCCCCTGATGGCCAAATCGTTCTTTACCAAACATTAGAAATTATGTGAAAAATATTTTCCATCAGGACTTGTATGCGATACAAGAAGAATGTTTCAAATCGGAGATTTAGAAGCACAAATAACACAGAAAACGCAATTTACCTTTGTGCCTCCTACCGGAAAGTCTGATTCACTTGAAAATTTAGAATTTATAGCAAGAACATTTCGCATCGGAAACACTATCTAGAAAAGAAGGAATTTTTCAAATCGGACTCCTATAAGTAGAGATATTGATAAAACTAAGATATACATATACGCCTCTTGGCGTAGAAACCATGATTTATTTCAAAAAGAAAATGTTTCAAAAAGGTATGTCGACATGAGTAGTATCGGTCAACAAACGACATTTTTTGCAATCGATATTTTAGAAGCTCATATTTGGCTGCAAATACATCAGAAAGCGGAAATTAAGACTTACGCCACCTGGTGGCCAAACAATTTCTTACAAAAATTAGAAATTACGTGCATAGGATTTCTCATCAGGAGCTGTATCCGGTGCAGAAAGATTTTTTCAAATCGGAGATTTAGAAGCAGAGATATAAGGGGGAAAGCAATTTACCATTACGTCCCCTAGCGGAAAGTCTACGAATTACTTGAAAATTTTGAAATTATTTGAAAAACATGTCACACTGGAAACACTATCCAACAAAGAAGCAATTTTTCAAATCGGATACATAGAAGTAGAGATATTGACAAAAATAAGATATACATGTACGCCCCTTGGCGTAGAAACCATGCATTATTTTAAGAAGAAAATGTTTCTAAAACGTTTGTCGACATGAGTAGTATCGGTCTACAAACGACGTTTTTTTCAATTGAGAGTTTAGAAGCTCATATTTTGCTGCAAATACATCAGAAGCGGAAATAAAGATTTACGACTCGTGGTGGCCAAACCATTTCTTTTACAAAAATTAGAAATTATGTGCAAACGATTTCCCACCAGGAGCTGTGTGCAGTGCAGAAAGAATTATTAGAAACACATGTCACACTGAAAACACTATCCAACAAGAAGGATGACACCGATGTTTCGGGTGTAATAAGCACGTCTTTTGAATCCGTTCTGACGCAAATTAAATTTATCAAAGCTATTCAAAGTCAAAGGAACCGGTATGGAAAACAATAGTATTTGACGGAAGTAAGAAGGTTTTCAATCGGGTTTTTAATTCCTCAGATATTGCTGCAAACGGAATCGTGAGCTTACACCCTCTGGTTGCAGACTTGTGCGTTAAGAAAAACATGAATTTATATGAGAAATACTTTGCACCGGAAACGCTTTCCAACACCGAAATAGTTTTTCAAATCGGACTCTTAGAAACACAGACGAAAATAAAATGTGACTTTACGTCACTTGCTGGGAAAACCATGCATTATTTTAAGAAGAAAGTATTCTCAAAAGGTTTATCCATATGATCCGTATCGGTCCAAGTAAAAAACCAAGAAAGATGACACCGAATTTTCGGGTGTAATAAGCACGTCTTTTGAATCCGTTCTGACGCAAATTCATTTTTTCGAAGCTATTCAAAGGCAATGGAACCGGTATGGAAAACAATAGTATCTGACGGAAGAAAGAAGTTTTTTAATCAAATCTTCAATCCCTCAGATATTAGTGTAAACGGATTCTTGAGCTTACGAAGCCTTAGAAACAGAGTTATCGACAAAAATAAGATGTGACTTTACGTCCGCTGGTGGGAGAACCATGCATTATTTTAGGAAGAAAGTATTCGCAAAAGGTTTATCCATATGAGCTGTATCGGTCCAAGAAAAAAAATTGAGTTGAGTTTTCAGGAGCTCAGATTTTGCTACAAATACATCAGAAGCAGAAATTAACACCTATGACCCATGGTGACCAAACCATTCTTTATAAAACATTAGAAATTATGTGAAAAATATTTTCCATCAGGTCTTGTATGCGATACAGGACGAATTTTTTCAAATCGGAGTTTTAGCAGCACATAGAGGAAAGTCTATGATTTACTTGAGAATTTTGAATTTATAGGAAAAACATTTTGCATCGAAAACACTATCCAACAACGAAGGAATTTTTCAAATTGGGCTTTTAGAAGTAGAGATATTGACAAAAAGAAGATATACGTCTTCGCCCCTGGCGCAGAAACTATGCATTATATCAAGAAGAAAGTGTTTCTAAAAGGTTTGTCGACATGAGTAGCATCGGCCAACAACACTTTTTTTCAATCGAGATTTTAGAAGCTCATATTTTGTTGCAAATATATCAGAAGCGGAAATTAAGACTTACGCCACCTGGTAGCCATACCATTTTTTTTTACAAAAATTAGAAATTATGTGCAAACGATTTCCCATCAGGAACTGTATCCGGTGCAGAAAGAATTTTTCAAATCGGAGATTTAGAAGCAGAGATATAAGGGGGAAACGCAATTTACCATTACGTCCCCTAGCGGAAAGTCTACGAATTACTTGAAAATTTTGAAATTATATGAAAAACATGTCACACGGGAAACACTATCCAACAAAGAGGGAACTTTTCAAATCGGACTACCAGAAGTAGAGATATTGACAAAAATAAGACATACATCTATTCCCCCTGTCGGAGAAACTGTGGGATATTTTTGGAAGAAAATATTCCGAAAAGGTTTATCGATATGAGTGGCATCAGTCCACGAAGAAATTTTTTCAATCGATATTTTAAAAGCTCAGATTTCATGGCAAATACATTCAGAAGCAAAAATTAACACTTACCCCCTTGGTGGCCAAAGTATTCTTTATCAAAAATTAGAAATTGTATGCAAAAGATTTTCCATCGGGAGATGTATCCGCTGAAAAATAAAATTTCGAATCGGAGTTTTAGGAGAAGAGTTATCGAGAAAAATGTTATTTACTTTCACGCCCCTAGCGGAAAATCTATGCGTAATTTAAAAAGGAAACTATATCTAAAACACTCTTCGACATAAATGGAATCGAAAGATAAAAGAATTTTTTCAATCGTATGTTTAGAAGCAAATATGTGGATTAAAACGTGATTTTGAATTCGACATCATCTGCATTTACGCCCTCTAGCGGCAAAATTGTACATCGTGGAAAAAAAACGAAATAAAGGATCATCATTCGCACATTTGAAGCTTCCGAAAGCAAAAAGAATTTTTCAAATCGGACGAATAGTTGCAGAGATACCGTGGGTACAGACGGACGGACTGACGGACGGACGGACTGACGGACGGACGGACGAATGGACGGAAAAACCGATAACAGAATCACGATCTTTTCTTACAAAAGACGTGCTAACAAGTAGTCGAATTTTCATTCAGGGCCATAGATTTTGCTACAAATACATCAGAAGCAGATATTAACACTTATACCCCCTGGTAGCCAAACCATTGTTAACCAAACATTAGAAATTATGTGAAAAATATTTTCCATCAGGTCTTGTATGCAATACAGGAAGAATTTTTCAAATCGGAGTTTTAGAAGCAGAAATACCGCAGAAAACGAAATTTACTCTTGTGCCCCCTAGCGGAAAGTCTATCATTTATTTGAAAATTTTGATTTTTTAAGAAAAACATTCCGCATCGGGAACACTATCCAACATAGAAAGAATTTTTCAAATCGGACGCTTAGAAGTAGAGATATTGACAAAAGTAAAATATACCTCTACGCCCCTGGCGTAGAAACCATGCATTATTTCAATAAGAAAATATTCCTAAAAGGTTTGTCGACATGAGTAGTATCGGTCAACAAAGGACTTTTTTTTCAATCTAGATTTAGAAGCTCATATTTTGCTGAAAATACATCAGAAGCGGAAATTAAGACTTACGCCACCTGGTGGCCAAACCTTATTTTACAAAAATTAGAAATTATGTGCAAAGGATTTCTCATGAGGAGCTGTATCCTGTGCCGAAAGAATTTTTCAAATCAGAGATTTAGAAACAGAGATATAGGTGGGAAAACAATTTACCTTTACGCGCCCTAGCGGAAAGTCTATGATTTACTTGAAAATTTTGAATTTATAGGAAAAACATTTCGCATCGGAAACACTATCCAACAAAGAAAGCATATTTCAAATCGGACTCTTAGAAGTAGAGATATTGACAAAAATAAAATATACATCTACGCCCCCTGGCGTAGAAACCATGCATTCTTTCAAGAAGAAAATGTTCCAAAAAGGTTTGTCGACATGAGTAGTATCGGTTAAGAAACGACTTTTTGTCAATCGAGATTTTAGGTGCTCATATTTTGCTGCAAATACATCAGAAGCGGAAATTAAGACTTACGCCATCTGGTGGCCAAACCATTTTTTACAAAAATTAGAAATTATGTGCAAACGATTTCCCATCAGGAGCTGTATCCGAGGCAAAAAATATTTTTCAAATCAGAGATTTAGAAACGGAGATATAGGGGGAAAGCAATTTACCTTTACGCCCCCTAGCGGAAAGTCTATGAATTACTTGAAAATTTTGAAATTATATGAAAAACATGTCATACTGGAAACACTATCTAACAAAGAAGGAATTTTTCAAATCAGGCTGCTAGAAGTAGATATATTGACAAAAATACGATATATATCTACGCCCCCTGGCTTAGAAACCATTCATTATTTTAAAAAGAAGAGGTTTCTAAAAGGTTTGACGACATTAGTAGTATCTGACTACAGACGACGTTTTTTTCAATCGAGAATTTAGAAGCTCATATTTTTCTGCAAATACATCAGAAGCGGAAGTCAAGATTTACGCCCCCTGGTGGTCAAACTATTTTTTTTACAAAAATTACAAATTATGTGCAAACGATTTCCCATCAGGAACCGTACCCGGTGCAGAAAGATTTTTTCAAATCCGAGATTTAGAAGCAGAGATATAGGAATAAACGCAATTTACCTTTACGCCCCTTAGCGGAAAGTCTATGAATTACTTGAAAATTTTGAAATTATATGAAAAACATGTTACACGGAAAACACTATCCAACAAAGAGGGAACTTTTCAAATCGGACTCCTAGAAGAAGAGATATTGACAAAAAAAGAGATATATATATCTATGCCCCCTGGCGGAGAAACTGTGGGATATTTTAGGAAGAAAATATTCCGAAAAGGTTTATCGATGTGAGTGGCATCAGCCCACGAAAGAATTTTTTCAATCGATATTTTAGAAGCTCAGATTTCATGGCAAATACATCAGAAGCAAAAATTAACACTTAACCACCTTGGTGGCCAAAGTATTCTTTACCAAAAATTAGAAATTGTATGCAAAAGATTTTCCATCAAGAGATGTATCCGCTGAAAAAAAAAATTCGAATCGGAGTTTTAGGAGAAGAGTTATCGAGAAAAATGTTATTTACTTTTACGCCCCCTAGCGGAAAATCTATGCGTAATTTAAAAAGGAAACCATATCTAAAACACTCTTCGACATATATGGAATCGAAAGATAAAAGAATTTTTCAATCGGATGTTTAGAAGCAAATATGTGGATTAAAACGTAATTTTGAATTTGACATCATATGCATTTACGCCCTCTAGCGGCAAAATTGTACATCGTGAAAAAAAAAAAACGAAATAAAGGATCATCATTCGCACATTTCAAGCTTCCGAATGCAAAAAGTATTTTTCAAATCGGACTAATAGTTGCAGAGATATCGTGGGTACAGACGGACGGACGGACGGACGGACAAACCGGTAACATAAGCACGATCTTTTCTTACGAAAGACGTACTAAAAAACGGATTGTCGTCTTCAAAATTTGTATTATATGGCGTAATCCCGTATTTCTTTCATGATTTATCTGCTCCTCCGCGCAATCACCGGATAGGATTCTTAACCTCCAGATTCGCTACACATGAATGCCGGTTGCTTCGACTAGCGATTCCTGTGATGATTATATTCAAATTAATCGGAAACTTGAGACTTGGTAGTTTCGGGTGGTGTAGTGGTTAGCATACCCGTGCGCTATCTGGGAGGCGCGGATTTGAGTTCCGCTTCAGGACGATGAAATTTTCAAGTTTTCGGATATTATCTGAGTTACCATCCTATTCACATTTACACCAAAAATCGGATTGTCATCTTCAAAAAAATTTTTTTTCCTTATTCAGTTCATTACAGAACAATGATGTGAGTAAAATGGCATTGGAAAAGCTGGTTTTGAGACGCATCTCAATTTATTTCATCCATGTATGGACTCCTTAAGCCTGAAAACACCGAAGAGCCAAACTATTATGACCACCTGCCTAATATGGTCCTCCACGTGACGCCAAAACAGCTCTTACCCGGGAAGCAAAAACGTTACCAGATTTCGAAAGGTGTATTGTGGCATCTGGTACTAACACATTACCCAGCAAATCCTTTAACTCTTATAAGTTACATGGTTGAGCCGCAGATCGAATTTTCTGTTCCAACACTAACCACAGATGCTCGATTGGATTGATGTCTGGGAGAATTTGCAGGTCAGGTCAATACCTGGAAGTCTTTCACATATTCTGCGAATCATGGAACAATCCGTGAAATGTGGCATTTCGCATTATCTGCTGAAAGAAAGCACTACTAGAGGGAAATACCGTTGCCGCGAAAGGATGTACCTGGTCTGCAGATGTTTAGGTAGGTGGTAGACTTTCATGGTTTCCCGCAGATGAATGACTGGACTGAGGATTTCTCAACAAAACTGTTATGTTGAAGGATTTCAAGTCAAGTCTTCATAACCAACAGACTTCAGAAATAATAATACTGTTACGTTTGAATTACTTTTCTCTAGTTATTTATTCCTGATTATTCATATGTTGACTAAAAACAGCTAAATTATATTTCACGAGTAACGAAAAGAAGAATATGCTTCTGAGTCTGTCTTTGAGAGTCTGTAGTTATATGCAAAACTTATTAATCACAGGACGAAAGGGTTCTTCATTAACACTATCTGTCATTTTACAGCATATTAATATTTGTGCAGTTTTTAAACTGTCTTTAACTTACCATAATTCAAATCTGCCTATGTGCACAGGTGGCATCCTGGCTTTCCCAAACTTTGGTACAATACACAACACAAACAAAAGAAAACATCACATCATAGAGAGAATTCTTTTAGTACAACTCAATGTGTCTCTTTTAGAACAACAACTCACTGTTTCTTTTAGAACAACAACTCATTGCTTCTTATTTAGATCAATTCAAGGTGTCTTTTTTAGAACAACAGCTCATTGTTTCTTTTAGAACAACAACTCAATGTTTCTTTTAGAACAACAACTCAATATTTCTTTTAGAACAACCACTCAATGTTTATTTTAAAACAAATCAAGGTGTCTCTTTTAGAGCAACAACTCAGTGTGTCTTTTAGAACAACAAGTCAGTGTTTCTTTTAGAACAACTACTCAGTGATTCTTTTAGAACTACAACTCACTGTTTCTTTTAGAACAACAACTCATTGCTTCTTTTAGAACAACAACTCACTGTTCCTTTTAGAACAACAACTCATTGCTTCTTATTTAGATCAACTCAAGTGTCTCTTTTAGAGCAACAACTCAGTGTTTCTTTGAGAACAACAACTCAGTGATTCTTTTAGAACAACAACTCACTGTTTCTTTTAGAACAACAACTCATTGCTTCTTATTTAGATCAACTCAAGTGTGTTTTTTAAAACAACAGCGCATTGTTTCTTTTAGAACAACAACTCAATGCTTCTTTGAGAACAACAACTCAATATTTCTTTTAGGACAAACACTCAATGTTTATTTTAAAACAAATCAAGGTGTCTCTTTTAGAGCAACAACTCAGTGTGTCTTTTAGAACAACAAGTCAGTGTTTCTTTTAGAACAACAACTCAGTGATTCTTTTAGAACTACAACTCACTGTTTCTTTTAGAACAACAACTCATTGCTTCTTTTAGAACAACAACTCACTGTTCCTTTTAGAACAACTCATTGCTTCTTATTTAGATCAACTCAAGTGTCTTTTTTAGAACAACAGCTCATTGTTTCTTTTAGAACAACAACTCAATGTTTCTTTTAAAACAACAACTCAATATTTCTTTTAGAACAACCACTCAATGTTTATTTTAAAACAACTCAAGTTGTCTCTTTTAGAGCAACAACTGAGTGTGGCTTTTAGAACAACAACTCAATGTTTCATTTAGAACAATAACTCATTGCTTCTTATTTAGATCAACTCAAGTGTCTTTTTTAGAATAACAGCTCATGTTTCTTTTAGAACAACAACTCAGTGTTTCTTTAAGAACAACAACTCAATATTTATTTTAGAACAACCACTCAATGTTTATTTAAAAACAACTCAAGGTGTCTCTTTTAGAGCAACAACTCAGTGTTTCTTTTAGAACAACAACTCAATGTTTCGTTTAGAACAACAACTCATTGATTCTTTTAGAACAACAACTAATTTTTCCTTTTAGAACAACAACTCAATGCTTCTTTTAAAACAACTCAAGGAACAACATCTCAATGTTTCTTTCAGAACAACAACACAATGCTTCTTTTAGAACAACAACTCAATGTTTCCTTTAGAACAACAACTCAGTTCGCTGCTGCAAGGAATGCAGAGTTTAACAACTCTGCATTCCTTGCAGCAGTAGCTCGGTATCAATGGCAACAACTTCGCAAACGAGCACACGTGCAGGTGCGTAAGATGCAATCGCAGGGACGCGACATCAACAAAAACCTTGCCCAAAGCATTACACTTTCTCCGCCGGCTTCTTTTCTTCCCACGGTGCATCCTGATGCCAACACTTTCTCATATAAACGACACACACGTACCATGCCATCAACATGGTACAACAGGAAACGAGATTCATTACGAAAAACACCCCCACAGGAGTACACTGTTAGCTCCAAACTTGACCGTAGGAACAGTACACGGTGGTAAATAGCGTTCCCCCGGCTGCCGCCATACCCACACACGATCCATCAGACTGATGGATCGTGTATCTGGATTCACCAGTCCATAGGACCCGTTCCCATTGATCTACGGTCCACGATAATGTTCTTTACACCATACTAAGCTACGAGTAGCATTCCGAGTGGAGATGAAAGGCTTATGAGTAGCTGCAGGACCACGGTACCCCTTGGAATGAAGTTCTCTGCGAATGGTACGTGTACATACGGAGGTTCCAGCATTTTTACTCACATGTACACTGAGGTCTTGTGTAGTACTCCGTCGATTAGCTGTAACGACTCTCTCGAGGCTTCAACGTCCTCTATCACTGATTTTCTTTGGTCTGCCGGCACGTTTTACTGCTTCTGGCGCGCTATATGTCTCCCACTTATTAAGTACATCGAAAACAGTTGACTTGGGTATGTTTAAACGCCTCTCGGTTTCTCTTATGGACAACCCAGTAATATAACATCCAACAATCTTTCTTTTCCCAAAGTCAGTTCTCTTCCACCGTGATATTTTCACTCAAGTGCACAGTGCGATATGATCGCGGTCAGCTGCAGGCTTGTTTTTATACCGTTATCTGTTGTACCGCGCATCGTAACAACGCAGTGGATCAGTTCATTTGCTTTTGAAGGGGTGTTCGGTGACTTTTGTCAATATAATGTAAGTAGCAATAAAAACAGTGCCACAAATTAACCTTGTTTAGCAAGTAAAATTCTATAACTGTGCTTCAATACCATAACTATAAAAATTCAGTTTTCTTTTTTTTTTAACAAAAGCTTTCGCACTTGTAACTTCCGCTATTACTTATCCATCAGGGTATCGCGTATATCTTAAATATTAATGTAAGGTTTTCAGGTCTTGTTTATGTTAAATATGTACCTATATTTTAGTTTTCATCATTTGATCAGAAGGTGTCTGTTTGCATCATTTTGTGCAGTCGTGAGAACGAAAGTGTTCCAGAAAACTGGAGCCAAAAAAGAGAAAACAGCAAGGGATTAAAAACTCTGCAAACGCATCAACAAACTCCGACCAATCCGATTGTAGTGGATGCCGTAATGGTGTACAGCAGCTACATACAATAATGTTGTGTTATGTATTGGCGTGTGTTTGTCTCTTTCATGTCAGTGAGCGGAGGTGCACTAGGAAGCGTAGGGACTGATTGCTTCAAAGACGCTGTAAGTAATGAAATCTGGCACCTCGGAAGGTTTTGAGGAAACAGCGTTTTCTGACATTGCTCATTGTTGCTTTTCATGCGTTAGACGCCGAATGTTCAAAGCCAGTGGCCGACCCGGTGGTGTAGTGGTCTAAGCACTGGCTTCTGACTATTCGTGTGAGGCGGGTTCGGGTTCGAATCTCGGTGAGGCATGGATGTTATGTTTGTCTTACGGCACTGGCTCTCGCTCTTACCTGGAACCAGTTGCTCTAAATTCGGGTTGGACGACCGCTTATAGCCCATCGAGTTACTCACGGTGGTCTTTCTCCCCGTTTACTAAAGCCCCTTCCAAGGGGGGTGCGGCGTTTAGGATTTCTCAGTAGATTACCGGCAGGCATGGAGCAGTAACCAGGGGAATAAGTCCTTGACGCTCAGTATCGAAACAGGGTCCGGGTTCGAATCTCGGTGAGGCATGGTAACGTTCGCTTTTGGGACGTTTCTCGCCCCAAAAGCGAACGTGACCAGGACCTGATCATGATAATCCGGCGCCGTGGGCAGAAGTCTACATGGGCCACCCTCACATCATCTTTTTACTCCGTCACAGAAAGACACGCATATTTATGAAACTTTAAGGGCAATGTTTCAAAGGTATATGCAAACAAAAGTGAGACAGTTTTAAATAACAATATATAATGAATAAAATATCCAGACTTACTCCTTAACATGCATGACTTGTTTCCAATCATTAAATCCTGTTACTAATATATTTTTGGATGAAATAACTGCACTAAAAATTTTACACACCCAGCAAAATAATTCTTTTGTAGATGCTGATAAAATGAACCATTTTCCAAGGGCTTTCTCTCCATTTTCTTACATGGTAAAAATTTCCTTTACACTACCGCATATATTTTACGTTTCTAGTAACATATTCATATTTTGAGGTGCAGGATTTTTAATAAAGTAATCTATCATATGATTGCTAATTACTGTCCACAGGGCCGGACCAGTTTCAACACTATAGGGAAGTGTGTTTTTACTCACGCCATTTCGATCCTCATCACTGCATTCGTTCAAAAATGGATCACAGTCTTCGGATTCCTTTGTTGGTGCATCGAAACATTACAATGTTCATTCTTTGGTGCACAAGAAGCAATCATTTTATTCTCAGAAATATCCGGTTTCTGACTGACCGTAACAGTATACTTTAACAGCGATCCTGCAAGTTTTTTTGGTAGATTCTTCTTTTTCAGTCTTTAATTTCATTTTAGCAGAACCGGACAGATACGTTTACATTCGTCGGGACGTCACTTAAAAAGTACGGTATTACACTTTAAACAAATACGATATGAGTTAAAATTCTTATAAAAACTACAAAATTTTAAAAATTATTATCTAACTTCAAACAATTACCACATGCTAACACTAACAAAAAACGTAAAATTGAGAGCTTCGCTACAATCGAGTCGAAAATCTTTATGGTCAAACAACATGCTGTAAACAAGTGTTTGCTTTGTGTTGCCATTTTCCTCGGCAAATATTTCCATCCGTGTGGCGCAGACTGAAAGCGTCATCTACGAATTTTAGGATACTGCGCCAATCAACGTGTCGCATTTTACGATAGTGGACGTATTAGCAAAACATAGAAGGCGGAGCTCACAATCGGAAATGTTTAAAATACCTTACTGTTGGGTGCCTCAGAAATTTTATTAGAAAGTTCGTCCAATTAAAATGGAACTTTCAACAAAAAGAAATTTATAACATAACATTATTATAAAAATTTCAAATTTGGGGGCCCCCCTTCAAACTGGGATGACCTGGACACGTGCTCTGCATACTATTGCAATATTCAGGGCCTGAACGTGACGTCAATAGTTTAACGAGACCTCAGGGATTACGGAATCTGAAGTTTTCACCATTCACTTAGGGAAAGAAAAGCCGAAACTATGATACATTCTTGGAGCAACAGTTAAATTATTTATTAAGTTTTTAAAAAACTCAGTTTTAATAGAGACTGGTCGTTCTTTAAGTAGAATTGATTGCTTTCTCAGATACATTTGCAGAAAGGAGGAGCTAATAGTGTCGTAGAGGATAACGAATGAAAAATACGTGTGATGGCTTTCGCGGGATTATAAGACTGATCAAGTTTTACTACGTAAGGTGATACAGTAGAAGCAAGTGAACTCTCTCTCAAATGTTCGGTGGTCAGGCCCGTAGCTAGGAAGTGACCAGGCTGCCTAACCTGAGTTTCCTTTTGCCAGTCCGAGCGACTGACATTATAGTCCAGTGCCCGGCCTCTTTTACATCTTTTGCCCTACCTCTATTACACTGTCTACCAACAAGTAATTGGACACCTGTGATAGCAAAGTAAAACGAAGTTTATTCAACTTCAATAGTTGGTGGAGCCTCCACGAGAGGCGATTATAGCTGCGACCCTCCGGGGCATACTCTCAACCAGGCGTTGTACGACGGCTAGCGGTATTTTCTTCCACCCGGCTTGAAGAAGATAGGTCAGTTCCTTCACCAATTTAGGATGGTGGGGACACCCCTTAAGTCGACGCTCCAACTCGTCCCAGAGGTGCTCGATAGGGTTAAGATCCGGGCTCTGCGCAGGCCAGTCCATTCGATTAACCCCATTGTCACCATACCAAGCATTGGTGGACCTCGCAACATGACAGGTGGCATTGTCATCCTGAAAGTAACATGGGTCCACCCCGTAAAACTGCCGCAACATAGGAAGCGCGTGGTCATCCAAAATGGTGCAGTAGGTCTCGGCTTTGAGTCTACCATGAGTTGCGACCAAGGGTCCCGTGCCATACCGGGAGAAACACCCCCATAGCATAATTCCACCACCGCGGAACTTCACAGTTGGCACAATACATTCCGACAGGAGGCGTTCTCCAGGCAGACGCCAAACCCAGACCCTTCCATCCGAACGGTAGAGGATGAAGCTTGATTCGTCGCTCCAGAGAACCTGTTTCCACTGTTCAACGGTCCACTGTCGACGTTCTTTGCACCACGTTAGCCGAGCAGCGCTATTGGACTTGGTGATTAAAGGCTTGTGGGCGGCAGCACGTCCATGATAATCGAGCAGATGGGCTTCCTTACGGATGGTATTCATAAAAAACACTCCCGGATGCCTGTTGAAACTCCTCGTGGATGTGGCCCATCGATGTGGTGCGGTTCTTCCGAATTTTTTGGCCAGCACCCGTCGGTTTCTAACTCCCAGTTTTGTGGGTCTGCCGGGTCAGTTCACATTCCGACAGTCACCTCTCATCTTCCACTTGTCAATCACGTAGGCCACTGTCGATTTTGGGTACTTCAACTCGCTGGATATGTCACGTATGGATCGGCCATTTCTGTGATACCCGAAGATTACACCTTTCTTGAAATCAGAGAGCTCCGATCTGCGTGGCATCTTGCATGCGACTTTTAGCGTTGTTGTTTCCCACACGATATTTAACGGCGGCGGCCGTGACGTGTATCAGGACCGCAGATATCGTCGATTACAGGGGTGTCCAATTACTTGTCTGTATCCTTTGGCCGATCCCAATCACCATTCGCCCCTCCTAACTTCTCTGTCTGGCCACGGGTCTGTGGGTGGTCTGCTTATTACTGTCGTTTTAAAGGAGATTAATTATTTGCAACATCCTTCCTAGTAGCGCCTGCTGCCTGCCGTCTTCCCGTTTGACACGACTTTGACAAAATGGTACAGACAGAGACATTTTCCTAATCAAATTGTCAATACGTAAAATATGAATACATATTTATCTAGAATCCAAGAGGTACATTGCACTTCAGTCTAAGAAAAACAAGAAAATCGTGGTGTTCTCTCGGCCCTGGAAAATTTCTACGTCATTTGAACAAAAAGTAGGTGCTTGTGTTATCACTATCACTATTTCTCCATTTGCGGACACTTATGTATTTTTTTTATGTAGAAAGAGTTGTGATGTACACTATATGGACAAAAGTGAACGGACATCTAGAAGAGAAACACAACATAGATTTTATTGACATACATTGGTATGGTGTCGGTCCACCTTTGACCTTAATGCATGCACTGACCTTTCGAGACAAGCTTTCGACAAAGTTCTGGAACACAGCGATAGGTATGCGCTTCCATTCAGTACATAATGCTGCCGCTGACTGTTGTTTAGTAGTAGGCCTTGGTCCCAAACTTCTCATGCGGACTTCTAATTCATCCCATAGGTGCTCCATGGGATTTAGATCAGGCCTCTGTGCTAGCGAGTCCCACACGATACGGAATTTTCGTCAAAGCATGCCGTAACAGTCCTTGCTTTATGCCTCGGTGCATTTTCCTACTAGTACCAACAAGGCTCTGTTCCATAGTATTGCCACAGAGTTGGTAAGACATAATAGTCCAGAATACTGTATTACTATGACTGGTTGACAGGTTTGTCCACGATAACCAATGGGCCGGGACGATACCACGAAAAATAACCTCACACAAGTACACTGCCAGCTACAAACGTGACCGTAGGAACAGTACACTGTGGTAAATAGCGTTACCCCGGCTGCTGCCATACCCACACACGGCCATCAGACTTATGGATCGTGTATCTGAATTCATCAGTCCATAGGAACCGTTTCCAGTGTCCACGATAAATGTTCTTTACACCATGCTAAACGGCGAGTAGCATTCCGAGTGGAGATGAAAGACTTATGAGTAGCTGCACGACCACGGTAACCCATGGAATGAAGTTCTCTGCGAATGGTACGTGTACATACCGAACATACCGAGGTTCCAGCATTTTCACTCACCTGTACACTGAGGTCTTGTGCATTACCCCGTCGATTAGCTGTAACGACTCTCCTGAGGCTTCAACGTCCTCTATCACTAATTTTCTTTGGTCTGCCGGCACGTTTTGCTGCTTCTGGCGCGCCATATGTCTTCCACTTATTAAGTACATCGAAAACAGTTGACTTGGGTATGTTTAAACGTCTCTCGGTTTCTCTTATGGACAACCCACTAATATAACACCCGACAATCTCTCCTTTCTCAAAGTCAGTTCTCTCCCGCCGCGACATTTTCACTCAATCTCACAGTGCGATATGATCGCGGTCAACTGAAGGCTTGTTTTATACCGTTTTCAGCTACACCGCGCATCTTAAAAACGCAGCGGATTCGTTCATTTGCTTTTGAAGGAGTGTCCGGTGTCGTTTGTTAATATAGTGTATGTATATTTTTTTATTTAACCTTCCGTTTTCGTTTACTTTCTCTTATGTAAAGTTTGGTTTTCTTTCGTTATACTTCCTGAACTTAATATCAAGTCGGAGCTCCCAAGTTATGAATTCGTTATGGTATCACTACCAGGCAGTTAAGTCAAGGATGAGACTCAGAAAAAAAAGCAGACCACTGACCGGAAGCGTGTAAAGGGAACCGACTTCTTGGCTATACAGTACGTGAGTTTATCATCAGAGTCGCTAAGAAGTTATTCGAGAAAGCGGCTGCTGATCCTGATGAACTTGTCAGGGGTGCGCCTGACTATGACCCCAGTGAGGTTAAGTTTCCGAGACTTAAGGCGGCGGTCACAGAAAGAAAGCAACACTGTTGAGCTCTGATTCTTGTAGTTGAGACCATAGATCACAGGAGAGATGGATCACATGGAGTTGTGAGTCTCTGTGAAGTTACCAGTGGCGGCTTTTGGGAGAAGGTAAGGGAGGCAGTGCCTCCTCAGAATTTCAAGACTGTTAGTTAGAATTATTCGTTTTGTTCATTCCGTACTTTTGGGTATAGGAGATCAAAAGTTTATGCTAGTTAACTCTTTTGAATTAACTGTCGTCCACACGTTCATTCAATTTTTTAAATTGACGCTTTTGGAAAACATTCGGTAGCGCGTAGTTACAAAATATACTCAGCTTGCGATCTCTGTCGTGAGGCAGGAAGGGAAATGGATCTCGTAAATTTTGCGCCAAACCTGCTTACTTCCACTGAATCAGTAGATCCGAAATGTAGGCGGTGGAACGGCGAACACAAAGAGCGCACGCGTACCGTAGACTTCCTGTGAGGCAGATGTTATCTTGCCTCACGGGAACAGCTGTTTTCCTGTAGTTAATTCCTCATTCTGTCTGCTTCGAGTGGCATTACATAGCACCTTCTTCCTCCACTGTGTTAACTTCTCATTGTGACAGCTTCGAGCGGCATTGCATAATGCCTTCTTCTTAGTTGCTTTTTTTCCACACTAATGTTTGTGTAACTAATTTTATTTATGTTTTATGAAGAGTTGTTTTTCAGACCATGGCATCTGCTTCAAAGATATCTAATATGGTGGAGAGCTTACTGGAAAAGCCTTTCAGTAGGAGCGATTTTGAAGAAAAGAATCAAATTTAAAATTATGTTAGGCCTACACCTGAAATGAAAAAGATGACTTCAAAACTTCAAACAGATGTTTTAATGTTAACTGGTACAGAAAAGAACAATGGCTAACTGGTAGTGAATCAACGAACAAAGTACATTGTTGGCCATGTTTGCTGTTTCCTGTGAGTGGCAATGAAGTCTGGCAAGAGAAAGGCTTCAATGATTTGAAAAACTTACCACGTGCTCTGGACAGGCACAAAAAGTGTAAGGATCACATTCTGGCAGTTGTTAATTACGTAAGGGGCGCTGGGATTGCTGATTCGCTTCCGCGAGGCGTCGGGAAATTGTTCGTGGGCAGACAGAAGCCGCTACACCTTCCTGTATAGTGAACCGGGTCTCCGTGGGATCCGTTCGTGCCTGGCTCACGATTCATCGATCCTCTCAACCGGTGGTCCTCCTGGTCCGTCCGGAGACGCTTCACCGCGTGGCAGTGCCGTCACGTGTCCAGTGCTCCCAACACAGTCGGACGGTATGGTCAGAACGATCCACGTGGCGGGCTGTACGGCGCGCCAAGGTTTCCCTCCCGATGATCAGACCTCTGTCAAAGTCTGTAACTTGCGTAAATCGACGTCTCTGGCGTCTACCCGGCATTCTTGTTACTCTGTACTCTTGCTTGCGTCGGCCAGTGCTTTTCGCTTTCATGGGGCATCGAGTGCACGCCAGTTTATAAAGCTGCCGGTTCGTGCCAGCAGCGCCACCACAGGATGTGCGGTCATGCGCAATCGCTCCAAACGTGGATCATTTGTATACCGGCATACACTCTAGCTATTTGCAAAATTTCGTGGTTGTAGCATGTTTTCTTCTAGGTGAGCAAATTTCATTGTCTGTGAATGTAAATGTAGGAACGTCTGTGCCGAAGAATTGCCTTATGCTTCATGTCTGTAAGTGGATAAAGGTGTGGGGATGATGGATCATCAAAATTGTTACTAGTGTCTTCTTCAAGATTACAAAAGGAGCCTAGGGCTTACCAATGTTCATTTGGCTCCATATCCAACGACCTATGTTTAACCTTAGATAGCTTAATTTATTTATAACAGCGTGCTTGGTCCAGCGGCAACTTACTGAAGTAGAGAGAACTTAGCTTTGCTGTTTTAAAGTCGAAAAGTGTGCACTATATTGACAAAAGTCACAGGACATCCCTTCGAAAGCAAATGAACGGGTCCGATGCGTTGTTAAGATGTGCGGTATAGCTGAAAACGGTATAAAAAACAAGCCTGCAGCTGACCCCGATCACATCGCACTCTGAGGTTGAGTGAAAATGTCGCGGCGGGAGAGAACTGACTTTGAGAGAGGAAAGATAGTTGTGTGTTTTATTAGTGGGTTGTCCATAAGAGAAACTGAGAGGTGCTCAAACATACTCAAGTCGGCTTCATTGGATGTACTGAAAAAGTGGAAGACACATGACGTGCCTGAAGCAGCAAAATGTACCGACAGATAAAAAAATCAGTGATAGAGGACGTCGAAGCCTCAAGAGAGTCGTTGCAGCTAATCGACGGAGTCCTGCATAAGTCCTCATTGCACACACAAGTACCAGAATACCTCATTGCACAGGTGAGTAAAAATGCTGGAACCTCGGTATGTACACTTACCGTTCGCAGACTTCATTCCATGGGTTACCGTGGTCGTGCGGCTGCTCATAAGCCTTTCATCCCCACTCGCAATGCTACTCGTCGTTTAGCATGGTGTAAAGAACATTTATCGTGGACCGTGGATCAATGGAAACAGGTCCTATGGACTGATGAATCCAGATATTCGATCCATCAGTTTGATGGCCGTGTGTGGGTATGGCGGCAGCCGGGAAAACGCTATTTACCACAGTGTACTGTTCCTACGGTCAAGTTTGGAGCTGGCAGTGTACTCGTGCGGGGGTGTTTTTCGTAATATGGTCCCGGTCCATTGGTTATCGTGGACAAACCTGATAACCAGAACGTCTACCTCGATATTCTGGATAATTATGCCCTACCAACTCTGTGGAAATACTATGGAACCGAGCCTTGTTGGTACCAGCAAGATAATGCACTGAGCAATAAAGCAAGGACTGTTACGGCGTGGTTTGACGATAACTCCGTATCGTGTGTAGACTGGCCAGCATACAACCCTGATGTTAACCCCATAGAGCACATATGGGACGAATTAGAGCACCGCATAAGAAGTTTGGAACCAAGGCCTACTACTAAGCAACAGTTAGCGGCAGAATTTTGTACTGACTGGAAGCGTATACCTATCGCTGTGTTCCAAAACCTTGTCGGAAGCATGTCTCGAAGGGTCAGTGCATGCATTAAAGCCAAAGGTGGACCGACACCGTATTAATGTATGCCAACAAATGCTATGTTGTGTTTATCTCCTGTGTGTCCGGTGACTTTTGTGAATATAGTGTATATACAGATGGAATAAAATGACATTTTTTTAAAGACAGTAACGTTTAAGACAGTTAATATGAAGTTAACGATTCTTATTCACAAGTACCAGAATAGTTATTCATTCTTCCCGAACAATGCAGACAAAGATTACACGAGATATCGTGGGCCATTTCTCGAGCGTCCCACCGAGAAATATCCCGGTGTCCCTCCCGCTGGGCCAATCCACCTCTGAGCATGTTGGATAAATAAAGAAATTTATTTTTTGTTCTTTCGAACTCTGCACTTTTTTCGCCATTTTTGTCCAGTGCGTCACTCAATCGGTGATCAGGAAGCTCAAGATTGAATTCTGGAATAAACTACGAGAGATCTTCGTCGAGTAGTGAATGGTTGCTGCACGAGATGGTATACACTGGCGGAAAGTGAAAAAAAAAGAACACCAAGGAGACGTCTGATACCAACGAAATTTATACAGCATAATAACGGAATACAGAGGATCACGTGATCAAAACATTATGGCAAAATACAGCTGTATTTGCTGGTAAACTGAAAAATAACATTTCCATGTAACATGGTTAGTACGAGGTTGAACCGCCATGAATTGCGTCACACTGTGCAATTCTGGCACGGAGTCTGTCGTACAGATGGTGGATGTAAGTTTGGGGTATTGAGTTCCAAGCATCCTCAACTTGGACGCTTAAATCGGGGATGGTCATGGCTGACCGTGGAGACCGGATAAGTCGTTGTCCCATTAAATCCCACACGTGCTCAATGGGGGGCAAATCCGGTTAACGTGCAGGACATGGAAGTTGTCTCACACCCTAAAGTGCATGTTACGTTGCACGTGCCGTGTGTGGGCGTGCGTTATCTTGCTGGAAAACACCATGATGGACCAACCTTACAAATGGCACAACAACGGGCTGAATGATGTTGTTTATGTAGGAGGTGCTGTTTAACGTACCCGGTACAAACACTAGTTGTGTACGGGAGTGATAGCTGATCGCTCCCTGCACCAGGAGACCAGGTGTAGGCCCTGCGTGTCGCTGACGGATGCAAGAAGGGTGGAGTCGCTCCCCTGTGCGCCTGCGAACGCGCATACGGCCATCCGAGGCTCCCAAGCAGAATCTGCTTTCATCGCTGAACACAACAGATCGCCATTGCGTTCTCCAGTGCAGACGTTGGCGACACCACTGCAGCCGTTCCTGACGGTGGGCTGGAGTCAGGGGTACACATGCCAGAGCACACGAGCACGTAGTCCTGCATCCAGTAGACGGTTGCGGATTGTTCGCACAGTCACCTAAGGTGCTACGTCAGCTCGGATTTGCGTCGTAGCGGATGTTCTGCTTGACAACGCCGCTCTTTACATGCGTCGATCGGTCCGCTCATCAGTCCGTCTGTGACTCCCGGTTCCACGTCTTCTCGTGTGGGAATGTTCCTCGAACCATCTATGCCACCATCGTACCACCACGGATACTTCCCGTCCAATTCGCTCCGCAATACGACGATACGACCACTCGGCCTCGCGGAGTCCGACTAGACGACCTCGCTCAAAGTCCGATAACTGCTGAAATCGTACACGTCTTCCATTATAATGAATTCAACTTCTTCTAAGCTTCTTCTAATGCTTGTTGTTTGTTAATTATATCATGAATAAACTTTCCTGCTAGTAGTGTAGTAATAATAATAATGAACAAGCTTTTTAACTGCTAGTAATGTTGTAGTAGTAATTAAGATGAATAAAGTCTTATGCTGGTTGATAATAATAACAACTAATGAAATAAACCTAATAGCCAGACAGAGGTCTGACAGTACTATGAACTGAGAAAAACGTACTTACTTAAAAAGCTTTCATTAGGAAATCTTCTGGAATCATCCAACACACACACACTAGTCACATTAATCGTATCACAATAATGAAGAAAAAACCTAATCACATAGAACGAAGCTCTTGGCACAAAATAACGTAGCTCTACTCACATAAACGAAGCTCTCCCTACGCACATCAACAAAAAGGTCTCCCGCACATAAACAACAGCTCTCCCTACGCACATCAACAAAAAACTCTCCTCCACATAAACAAACGCTCTCCCTAGGTATCGTTGAACGCGCCTATTTATACTGGCTACCACCACGTCATGACTTACACTCATTGCCAGATCTCATTCAGCGGGAGAAATAACATCTCGTTCAGTAAGAAGATAATTTACATAGTAAAATAAAATAACCAGAGATAGTAAAAATCAAAAGGAAAGTGAATCTAGAGTATACGTTACACCATGTCCAGGCATTTCAGCTTCTTCAGGGTCTTCGTTCGTGTCCGTACGCCGACGACTGATTACATTCACTTCGCCGTACTCCTTAAATACCACCGACGATAATTTTCATATTATGCCGTGTTGTGGCGTAAGCGCTCACCGGTTGGTATCGAAATGAACATCACACCTAGGTAAACTCGACCCCATTAACATATGTAAATTTCATGATCGTCCACCAATTCCTTCTTGGTGTTCTTTTTTCACTTTCCGGCAGTGTATTAGCAAAAGTGAAATGCTTTATACCTTAGCTACATGTGCTGAATTAAAATCAAGCTGCACCCTAATAAACGAATTATATGGCGAATTTTTCATTTTGCCGAAGTTTTAGGAGGAACTCAGAACAAGCATAGTCGAAATTTGGCCGCCCCAATGCTCTTAGTGCTGCTGGACACTGACCATTGTACAAGTTGGTAAGGTGATACCCATGTAACACAAATTGGTTGTTTCAACGTTCAGAAATGGTTAACTGGTTGGTTGCAGAAACGTTAAAAAGGATACGTTTAAAAAACACCAGGATGTGTGTTTGATAAACGGTTATATCAGCCATTCGAAAAACCCATTTTTAACTTTTACGAAACGTTGAAAAGCTGTTTTCTAACGTATTTAAAGTAACTCCGAAAGGTAGATTTTTGGTTAAAGATGGGTTGACATAGCATTTTCATTGTACCTCACGGCTTCTGCATTCATATAGCATTTAAGAAAAAAATTTCCTGCAATTAAAGTGATCATTGCATGCGCTTGTATCTGGCAGATCGTCAATAAAATCTATCTTTATACTACCTGCTATCCTTTAAATATACCAATACTTATTTTAGAGATGATTCAAGCCTCTTCGTCAGTCTCTACAACAAGACGAAGTTTTCAAGTAGCAGGAGCCAAAACAGTTTAGAACTGTCGTTTCGTCCTAGAGAGAAATAATTAATAACACTCCTCGTAAAAAAAAAAAAGTTGTTGACTCGGATGCACGAAGTTTGCATGAAATTTAAACTGAGTATAAATAAGGGAAAAACCAAAGTTATGGTGTTTGAGAGAGGAATGTGTAGCACTGAATGTAATGTAAGTATAAATGGCACTGTGATTGACCAGGTGAGTGAGATTGTGTATTTAGGAAGCATGTTGGACAGAGAGAAAAAGTTGGATGGTGAAATCAGTAGGCGAGTGAATCCTTCTATGAAAGTCATAGCTGCTCTGGGAGGTTTTCAAAGGAATGATGGGTTCTCTAGAGAGTCCCGAATGGCTGTGTATGAAACAGTAATTGTTCCTACTCTGATGTTAAGCAGTGAAACCTGGGTACTGCAGAAGAAACATAGGAGTCGTTTGTGTGCTGAAGAAATGCGTTACTTACGTGGGGTTTGTGGCAAGACACGATCTAATTTTGCGAGAAATGAAGATGTATTGCAGTTGTGTGATGTAAAGCAAAATGTTGTTAGCAAGGTGGAGACCAATATGCTTCGGTGGTTTGGCCATGTTAAAAGAATGAGTGATGAAATGCTTACTAAGAAAATATTTTCAGCCCAAGTGGCAAGAAGGAAAGGCAGAGGAAGGCCAAGGAAGACATGGGTGAATCAGATTCAGGAGTGTCTGCATGAGAAAAAGATTATGAGTATGAAGTATAAAAGATCTTGTGTACGGCGTGTAATGGATATCAGTGAAGCACGAGTTGTATGTCAAGATCGCTGTAAATGGAGAAGTTTGATACGACAGCAATAAGTAAAAATATCTGGTAGTTTGTATTCCTTTTTGGAGCTAACCTCTGAATCTCAGAGAACAGCTTAGTGATATGTATGTATGTATGTAAAAAAACACCGCCCAGGTGCAAGTCTATTTAAGCAAGACTCACATACCTTTTAAGCAATGCAAAAGGCAGTGGAAAATCTTGTGCCAATTTGAAGTTCTGCCACGTGGTTTTCATTAAACGGTTCTTCATGTAGACCGAAAGAGGGCGCTGGATTATGCTTTATGAAAGGAACTGGAAATAGATTCAAGAAATAAAATATGATGACTGCCTACAAATTGAGTGTTTTTCAACACATAGTCGTTCATGTCCTTTTAGAAATTTAGTTCTTATTTTAAAAAGTTACCACTTTCTATTAAAACTAGGTGCGTTTATCATTAGTTTTTAAGTTTTGTTGATAGATGGCGTTGGGATCTGAGCCTGATCTTCAACGTTTTAAAGTCGTTTCAAAAATTCCACGATTTCAAAAGAAATATATCAACTTTACTAAAACGTTTCATAAACGTTCTAAAACCTCCACTGTTTCAACGTTTAGCTGTTAACCACACATCAACGTTTTAAAATGGCTTTAAACCAACCAGAAATCAATTATCAACTACCAAATCCAAGTTTGAATGTTCAAACAACGTTACTGTGTTACATGGGGTAAGTCCCAAATGAAGCATGGGTGGTGTGTTTGTCTTACAGCACTTGTTCTCTCCCTTCCCTAGAACGAATGTCCCCAAATTGGGGACAGGTGGCTACTTATATAGTCTATAGAAATGTTCACGGTGGTCGTTAAACTTGGAAAAAAGGGGATAAAAAACAGTCGAAATTTGTTTCCACAAGAAAACCTATTTTTAAGAACAGTTTTCAAGGAAATCAAATTACAACGAAACCTATTTTTAAGAACAGTTTTCAAGGAAATCAAACGAGCTAATAAGAAAATATTAATTCGAGGACATTTAAGGACAAACATCAAAATTTGAAGACCATTTGCGTTCCCAAAGGCATCAGCCGCTTTTGGGGACAGTAAATTAAATTCGAGAACTGTCCTCAAGAATTCGGGACTTCTGGTCAGCTTACTATAAATCCAACTGCGAGATGTATCACCCCAGGAAAAAGGAATAAAAACATCTTGGCGTGAAAGAAACTCATAAGTCAATTATTTCTATCAACTCATTTTATTTACCGTTCGCTAACCATGGGTAAACACCATGCTAAACTTGTTTTACTTCCTATTTTTGCTTCGTATTACCTTTATAATGAAGTTACAGATAAATACAAAATATTTTGTTAATATGCAGTTACTTTTGATATTTTTATTACCGTATGCATGAAATTCAAACTGAGTATAAATAAAGGAAAAACAAAAGTTATGGTCTTGAGAAAGGAACTGGTAGCACTGAATGTAATATAAGTATAAATGGCACTGTTATTGACCAGGTGAGTGAGTTTGTGTTTAGGAAGCATGTTTGACAGAGAGAACAAATTGGATGGTGAATTAGTAAGCGAGTGAATTCTTCATTAAAAGTCATAGCTGCTCTGGGAGGTTTTCACAGGAATGGTGGGTTCTCTAGAGAGTCCCGCATGGCTGTGTATGAAAGTGTAATTGTTCATACTCTGATGTATGGTAGTGAAACCTGGGTACTACAGATGAAACATAGAAGTCGTTTGATGAACCCTGGACTGGCTCACCGGATCAGGAGAGTGTCTCCCTAAGCTTGTCAGACTTAGTTCTTCTGTACATTCTTCACATTCCCATCTCCAGTTTATCCTTTTACTGTTAGTGTTTGCAGTGTATTCACGTGCTCTTACTTTGTGGTGCCCTCTTCTGAATAAGTGATCTTTGTAGTGATTTCTTCTGTGTGCCTCACACTGTACCTGTATATTCAATGTTTTTTATTTCGTCATATATCTTCTGCTCATTCGTTCGTCATATTGCTCATATAAATTGTTCATACACATCCTGTATATATTTCGCTGTTCATTCTGTACGTATACATATTCCATGGTACTGTGTATGCTCCGTTTCGGAGCCGTCCTCCAAGCTCATTCTTTACTGTCCGCATCATACATATCTCAGTCACGCACTTTTTGTACACATCTGTATATAGTACACATTTCAATTGCTTCATTATGTTCTGCGTTATTTTGTATTTATATTTTCATTGCATTGCATGTACATCTCACTTGCTGCACATAGTTCGTTCCCTGTTCCTATATGGCTTCGCGCACATCTGTATATACTTTGCCTAAATTGTACATTTATTCAATCTCACGTATATCTTTTCCATTATCACACCCTACACTGTTGCACTTATATTGTATCATCGCTCATCTATCTCACTAGCACTGTATTATATATACACCTCTCATACTGTAACTTGCGCATTCGCTGTATATATACACCTCTCATACTGTAAATAGCGCACGTATTGAATACATACTACGGTAATTATGTTTTGTAGTCCGCTCATCTATTTCACTTGCATTGTATATACCCCTTGCATAATGTAAATTGCACACACCTTGTATATATCTGACTCTTGTTATTATAATTTCAGGTATTGTAAAGGCACATGCCGCCTACCGCCTTCGTTCCCTGTAAATGTCGCTCAAAATAAAACATTTTGAAAGTTTGTGTGCTGGAGAAATGCGTTGCGGTCTGATTGTGTGAGGAATGAAGATGTGTTGCGTGATGTGAAGCAAAATGTTGTTAGAAAGGTGGAGACAAATATGCTTCGGTGGTTTGGCCATGTTGAAAGAATGAGGAATCAGATGCTTACTAAGAAAAAGATTTCAACCCAAGTGGCAGGAAGGAAAGGCAGAAGGAGGCCAAGGAAGCTATGGGAGGATCAGATTCAGGAGTGTCTGCATGAGAAAAAGATTATGAGTATGAAGTATAAAAGATCTAGCGTACGGCGTGTAATGGATATCAGTGAAGCCCGAGTTGTATGTCAAGATCGCTGTAAATGCAGAAGTTTGATACGACAACAGTATGTTAAAATATCTGGTAGTTGTATTTCTTTTTGGAGCTAACCTCTGAATCTCAGAAAACAGCTTAGTGATATGTGTATGTGTGGGTATTCTCCACAGACATCTTGATTCCGATGAGATCGGATAATCAAAATACTGAATATGTGAAGGTTATTTTATTTTGTTACCCGTATCTGGATTATCAATTCAATACCTTTTCTAGAATTTCAGCGTTTAAATCAAAATTCAAAATCAAAGGCGTGCCTTTTTCGAGAAGTGTTTCTGCTTTCATGAAAGCAAAACAGTTCCGGAAATAAACATCCAGTGATGCGACGGTCAATTTTTTGAAGATTCCGTTACCTAACTAAATTCCCTATGAGTCAAAGAACGGAAGGACTCCTATGGATGTCAACCCCCGCACAGCTCGCATATAGCCTTGACGAATGCTTTTTTTATGTGAAACTCAGGTTTTCGAATATAGCTCTAAGGGTAATGTGCCGCCTACTAATGTCTGAACCCTTTTTCATGAACAGATTGACTAATAGTGACAAAAGGGATTTATAAAACTTTGCATACATGCAAACTTTCGTCCAGTATGTCCAGCTTATTCTGTGCGGTATCAGGTAAGATCACACTCACGCTTAGGTTACGTGTTGGTCAAAAACCATAGGACTAACCCTACCATCTGTTCACTCACTCTTTTTGTTAAAATGTAAATGAGGTCGCTATACATATCTCTTCCTCAGTTGAAACCTTATAGAATATCATAGCCGGTAACGGCAATTAAATTACATACCAGCTCAAGCAAGGCGTCCGTTGTGAAAGGAAAAAACGATTTGACCACTTTTTGGTTCAAACCAGTGTTTTACTACATGTTGTATGTGTGCAATAGTTTGCTTTAACTATACTATATGCTGTATGCATGCATAAGTTTGCTTTAACTAAACTTCCTGGACTATGTATTTTCAATATGCACTGTATCGTCGTGAAACACAGCAAGAACGGAGATGAGAGTAAAAACAAGATCGATTGTGGGGTCTCCTAAATTCATGATCAAAGATTTAAAAGACCGTTGGTTCAACGTCATGCTTAAGAAATGCTGAAATTCTGAGAAATTTTAGAAGAACGAAGGCACGAGAATTTTCTTGTGGGGAGTAATCGAAGAATGTATTTAATTCAATCCAAACAATTTAAGATAGGATTTCAAAACATAAGTCTAATGTTTCCTCCAACTCTATGTTATTTGCTTTAAATCTAGTTATATTTAGTTTATAGCAGTGAAAAGAAGAAAGAGAAATTTCGTAAAAACTTGCATGTACTGTTAAACTGAAATTTCCTTGTCTCTCTAAACTTAGATTTGTAGACATTATATTCCGATGAAGGAAATCAAGGAATATTATTAACTCTCGTAGAGTAAAGCTTTTTATACCTAAATCAACAACATTTCAATCCGTGAATTTTATCTATTGTTGGTATCCCGCATTGTACAGTGGATACCAACAATATTTCAATCCGTAAATTTTTTCTATTATTGGTATCCCGCATTGTACAGTGGATGCCAACAATATTTCAATCCGTGAAATTTATCTATTGTTGGTATCCCGCATTGTACAGTGGATACCAACAATATTTCAATCCGTGAAACTTATCTATTGTTGGTATCCACTGTACAATGCGGGATACCAACAATATTTCAATCCGTGAATTCTATCTATTGTTGGTATCCCGCATTTTACAGTGGATACCACCACCCACCATCCACTGTATAACGCGGGATACCAACAATGGAACTTGACGAATGAGTTCCATTTCGTTAATATCTGTATACTAACAATGGAACTCATTCATAAAGTTCCATTGTTAGTACATAGATATTGTTAAGTACATTGAAGCAGCAAATTACTACGAACACGTAACCGATAACATGTCCGCCCATCCCTTAGTCTTCAAACCATCCCTAGATGTAGCATGGATTCAACGAGGTATATAATTCTACATGCGTTTTCAGAAAACCGGACAACATTGTATTCGTCATTTTCCGAATGTTCGCCGGCGAAGAATCTCTTTTTTAAATGGCTCTCTTAATCTCATCCCAAAGGTGTTCGATTGGGTTAAAATATGGGGACTTTGCGGGCCATTTTAACATTTTAAAGTCCCTGTCGTGTTTCTGGAACAACTATGTAACCATCCGGGTCTTGTGGAATGCATATGCACACGTACGGGTGTGCGTGTTCCGCAATGATATTCAGATAGCACGCAACATCCAAATGCTGTTTTTTAAAGTCAATGGAGCCGGCATGGGAAGCAATAGTATCGGACGGAAGAAAGAAGTTTTTCAATCGGGTTTTTAATTACTCAGATATTGCTGTAAACGGAATCGTGAGCTTACACCCTCTGGTGCGTTAAGAAAAACATGAATTTATATGAGAAACCTTTCGCACCGGAAACGCTTTCCAACACCGAAATAATTTTTCAAATCGGACTCTTAGAAACACAGACGAAAATAAAATGTGACTTTACGTCACTTGCTGGGAAAACCATGCATTATTTTAAGAAGAAAGTATTCTCAAAAGGTTTATCCATATGATCCGTATCGGTCCAAGTAAAAAACCAAGGAAGATGACACCGAATTTTCAGGGGCCCAGATTTGGCTACAAATACATCAGAAGCAGAATTTAACACTTATGCCCCCTGGTGGCCAAATCGTTCTTTACGAAACATTAGAAATTATGTGAAAAATATTTTCCATCAGGACTTGTATGCGATACAAGAAGAATGTTTCAAATCGGAGATTTAGAAGCACAAATAACACAGAAAATGCAATTTACCTTTGTGCCTCCTACCGGAAAGTCTGATTTACTTGAAAATTTTGAATATATAGCAAGAACATTTCGCATCGGAAACACTATCTAGAAAAGAAGGAATCTTGAGCTTACGAATTCTTAGAAACAGAGTTATCGACAAAAATAAGATGTGACTTATACGTCCGCTGGTGGGAAAACCATGCATTATTTTAGGAAGAAAGTATTCGCAAAAGGTTTTTCGACATATGAGCTGTATCGGTCCAAGAAGAAAAATTGAGTTGAGTTTTCAGGAGCTCAGATTTTGCTACAAATACATCAGAAGCAGAAATTAACACCTATGACCCATGGTGACCAAACCATTCTTTATAAAACATTAGAAATTATGTGAAAAATATTTTCCATCAGGTCTTGTATGCGACTTTTTTTTCAAAAAAAAAAAAAAAAAACACAGGACGAATTTTTTCAATACGGAGTTTTAGCAGCAGAGATATAAGGGGAAAACGCAATTTACCTTTATGCGCCCTAGCGGAAAGTCTAAATAATTTACGTGAAAAATTTTGAATTTATAGGAAAAACATTTCGCATCGGAAACACTATCCAACAACGAAGGAATTTTTCGAATTGGACTTTTAGAAGTAGAGATATTGACAAAAATAAGATATACGTCTTCGCCCCTTGGCGCAGAAACTATGCATTATTTCAAGAAGAAAGTGTTTCTAAAAGGTTTGTCGACATGAGTAGCATCGGCCAACAACACTTTTTTTTCAATCGAGATTTTAGAAGCTCATATTTTGTTGCAAATACATCGGAAACGGATATTAAGACTTACGCCACCTGGTGGCCATACCATTTCTTTTACAAAAATTACAAATTATGTGCAAACGATTTCCCATCAGGAACTGTATCCGGTGCAGAAAGAATTTTTCAAATCGGAGATTTAGAAGCAGAGATACAGGGAGAAATGCAATGAAATACTTGAAAATTTTGAAATTATATGAAAAACATGTAACTCGGAAAACACTATCCAATAAAGAGGGAACTTTTCAAATCGGACTCCTAGAAGTAGAGATATTGACAAAAATAACACATACATCTATGCCCTCTGGCGGAGAAAGTGTGCGATATTTTAGGAAGAAAATATTCCGAAAAGGTTTATCGATGTGAGTGGCATCAGCCTACGAAAGAATTTTTTCAATCGATATTTTAGAAGCTCAGATTTCATGGCAAATACATGAGAAGCAAAAATTAGCACTTACCTCCCTTAGTGGCCAAAGTATTCTTTATTAAAAATTAGAAATTGTATGCAAAAATTTTCCATCACGAGATGTATCCGCTGAAAAAAAAAATTCGAATCGGAGTTTTAGGAGAAGAGTTATCGAGAAAAATGTTATTTAATTTTACGCCCCCTAGCGGAAAATCTATGCGTAATTTAAAAAGGAAACTATATCTAAAACACTCTTCGACATAAATGGAATCGAAAGACAAAGTATTTTTTCAATCGGATTTTTAGAAGCAAATATGTGGATTAAAACGTAATTTTGAATTCCACATCATCTGCATTTACGCCCTCTAGCGGCAAAATTGTACATCGTGAAAAAAAAACGAAATAAAGGATCATCATTCGCACATTTCAAGCTTTCGAATGCAAAAAGAGTTTTTCAAATCGGACTAATAGTTGCAGAGATACCGTGGGTACAGACGGACGGACTGACGGACGGACGGACGGACGGACGGACGGATGGACGGACAAACCGATAACAGAAGCACGATCTTTTTTTACAAAAGACGTGCTAACAATTAGTCAAGTTTTCATTCAGGTCATAGATTTTGCTACAAATACATCAGAAGCAGATATTAACACTTATGCTCCCTGGTAGCCAAACCATTCTTTACCAAACATTAGAAATTATGTGAAAAATATTTTCCATCAGGTCTTGTATGCAATACAGGAAGAATTTTTCAAATCGGAGTTTTAAAATCCGAAATACCGCAGAAAACGCAACTTACCTTTGTGACCCCTAGCGGAAAGTCTATCATTTATTTGAAAATTTTGATTTTTTAGGAAAAACATTCCGCTTCGGGGACACTATCCAACAAAGAAAGAATTTTTCAAATCAGACGCTTAGAAGTGGAGATATTGACAAAAATTAAATATACATCTACGCCCCTGGCGTAGAAACCATGCATTATTTCAAGAAGAAAATATTCCTAAAAGGTTTGTCGACATGAGTAGTATCGGTCAACAAAGGAATTTTTTTCAATCTAGATTTTAGAAGCTCATATTTTGCTGAAAATGCATCAGAAGCGGAAATTAAGACTTACGCCACCTGGTGGTCAAACCTTTTTTTACAAAAATTAGAAATTATGTGCAAACGATTTCCCATCAGGAGCTGTATCCTGTGCCGAAAGAATTTTTCAAATCAGAGATTTAGAAACAGAGATACAGAGGGGAAAACTATTTACCTTTATGCGCCCTAGCGGAAAGTCTATGATTTACTTGAAAATTTTGAATTTACAGGAAAAACATTTCGCATCAGAAACACTATCCAACAAAGAACGCATTTTTCAAATCGGACTCTTAGAAGTAGAGATATTGACAAAAATAAAATATGCATCTACGCCCCTGGCTTAGAAACCATGCATTCTTTCAAGAAGAAAATGTTCCAAAAAGGTCTGTCGACATGAGTAGTATCGGTCATCAAGCGACATTTTTTCAATGGAGATTTTAGGTGCTCATATTTTGCTGCAAATACATCAGAAGCGGAAATTAAGACTTACGCCATCTGGTGGCCAAACCATTTTTTTACAAAAATTCGAAATTATGTGCAAACGATTTTCCATCAGGAGCTGTATCCGATGAGAAAATATTTTTCAAATCGGAGATTTAGAAACAGAGATATAGGGGGAAAGCAATTTACCTTTACGACCCCAAGCGGAAAGTCTATGAACTACTTGTAAATTTTGAAATTATATGAAAAACATGTTACACTGAAAACACTATCCAACAAGGAAGGAATTTTTTAAATTGGGCTCCTAGAAGTAGAGATATTGACAAAAATACGATATATATCTACGCCCCCTGGCGTAGAAACCATTCATTATTTTAAAAAGAAAAGGTTTCTAAAAGGTTTGTCGACATGAGTAGTATCAGTCTACAAACAACGTTTTTTTCATTCGAGAATTTAGAAGTTCATATTTTACTACAAATACATCAGAAGCGGAAATTAAGACTTACGCCCCCTGGAGGCCAAACTATTGTTTTACAAAAATTAGAAATTATGTGCAAACGATTTCCCATCAGGAGCTGTATCCGGTGCAGAAAGAATTTTTCAAATCGGAGATTTAGAAGCAGAGATATAGGGGGAAACGCAATTTACCTCTACGCCCCTAGCAGAAAGTCTATGAACTACTTGTAAATTTTGAAATTACATGAAAAACATGTCACACTGAAAACACTATCCAACAAGGAAGGAATTTTTCAAATCGGGCTCCTAGAAGTAGAGATATTGGCAAAAATAAAATATATCTACGCCCCTTGACGGAGAAACTGTGGGATATTTTAGGAAGAAAATATTCCGAAAAGGTTTATCGATGTGAGTGGCATCAGTCCACGAAAGAAGTTTTTCAATCGATATTTTGGAAACTCAGATTTTATGGCAAATACATCAGAAACAAAAATTAACCCTTACGCCCTCTGGTGGCCAAAGTATTCTTTACCAAAAATTTGAAATTATATGGAAAACATTTTCCACCAGAAGGTGTATCCTCTGAAGAATTTTTTTCAAATGGGAGCTTTAGAAGAAGAGTTATCGGGGAAAATTTCATTTACTTTTACGCACCCTAGCGAAAAATATATGGGTAATTTGAAAAAGTAACTATATCTAAAATACTCTTTGACATAAATCGAATCGAAAGATAATAGATTTTTTTCAATCGGATGTTTAGAAGCAAATATGTGGAATAAAACGTATTTTTGAATTCGACGTCGTCTGCATTTACGTCCTCTAGCAGCAAAATTGTACATCGTAAGAAAAAAACGAAATAAAGGATAATCATTCTTATATTTCAAGCTTCCCAATGCAAAAATAATTTTTCAAATCGGACCAATAGTTGCAGAGATATCGTGGGTACAGCAGGACGGACGGACAAACCGATAACACAAGCACGATCTTGTGACAAAAGACGTGCTGAAAATAAGTTGTTAGAACTCACAAAAAATTTCTGAAAATAACGTGCAGCAAATTTGCCGGTAGGCGTCCGTCTTTTTCAGAAATTTCCGTTTTTAAAAGTGCCCATTTATTTTAACTTCCGTATTTTCACAGATTTCCCGTAGTCAGAAATTCTGTTTATTTCAGAAAAGTCCGTTTCGGGTTTTCCTCTATTTAAACTGAAATTTCGCAAAAAAGCAAAAAACTTGCACTTTTCAGCCCTTGCACTATAGATAATACTTTCGCAGAAGTCAGGATCGAACCCCCGTCGTTTGGGTTGGTTCAACAGATAACGCGTGCCTTTAACCACTCAGCTTCATCGTAAAATAAATTGCGTGATGACTGAGAAATTTTTTTTTTATTAATGCGAGTGATTTAGTCATTTTATTTTCTGTTGGAGCTTATCATTTCTTTAACCGGACTCATCTGAACTTCCCGCAAAAACTTTGAAAAGTCCTGCTGATGCTGATCTTTGCCGTGAGGCCCCTCCGCAATGCAGAGGTTGCGTATTCTATCAGTATGTCCATGTTCTCTTCTTAGGAGAAAGATTCAAATACTGTTTCATCGTAAAAGAAAAGGGGAAATGTTAAAGAAAACGGAACATGAAAGAGAAAGGATATAATGTGATGAGTAAAACTCACGAATGTCGAAATTTAAAGAACTTTAAATCCCCTTCTAAAAGTCAATGTTCTCACTAAAATAATAAAAAAAGAACTTCTGCAGATTGACTAAATGCTTGTCATTTTGGGTTCATAAGATTTAATATCTAGCATGCAAGGACAGATTACGGCAACCGCACCATACCGGAAATTTTAGTCTTGGGTACACTGCAAAAACACACGTACCTCATAAATTCCTCATGGAAAAATTCTGTTAGGCCTTTAGGAAAATCAGATCAGATCATATGTATAGGATTTTAGAAAGGAAATGTCTGACCCTAGGTCTTAAACAACCCTTAGAAATATATAGGAAGCTAGGAGATTTGGGCTAGAGTGCCCGATAAGAAAGTGACACGGGAGCGAAGTAGAAAGGGAGAGGAAGAAGCCTTTGTCTTCAAATACCATTCACTGGAAACAGAAAGAAAGGGACGTCATATTGTGCAGAAGCACGACGACCTCTCTCCCATTACGAACTTTTGTTGCCCAGCAACACCAACACGCTTGTTTCCCCGCTCCCATGTATAAACATGGGATCGGTTCCACCGGTGTTTCACACACGCCCCGATACACACACCACGGTTCCACAAGCAAGGACACTCACACCCCCGACGCAACACCATACAAACCGACGGCGGAGTCTCCTAGAACGACGGAGAGACAAGGCCCTTCGAAACGTTCATGTAGGAGGAAATTCCTCCTTCGGAGGAGACCCCGTGACATAGTCACCCAACGGATGACAACATCAGAGGAGGCAACGGCGGAGAGCAACAGTCATCTCCAAAAACGAGGAAGCCTCCCCCTAAAGCCCCGACGCAACACCATACATACCGACGGCGGAGTCTCCTAGAACGACGAAGGGACAAGGCCCTTCGAAACGTTCATGTAGTAGGAAGTTCCTCCTTCGGAGGAGACCCAGTGACATAGTCACCCAATGGATGACAACATCAGAGGAGGCAACGGCGGAGAGCAACAGGCATCTCCGAAAACGAGGAAGCCTCCCCCTAAAGACACACACACAGAACCGGCACACGCCAGACACACACCAGACAACAACAAAAAAACTCCCCAAGGCATCCACTCCACAAAAAAAAAAAAAAAAAAAAGCATACACACACAAATAAATAAAACACTCTCGCAAGCAACACCCCCGAAGCACAGCACACCGAACGCGGAAACCGGGGTCCGGAAACCGAAGCTGGATCCAAACCGCAAAGCAGAAGTGGCTGAAACGAAACAAAAAGCACCGATTCGACCGATCGGGGGTCCGGAAAACGGCGTCTCCGGAGCCCCTCACGCTCTATCCGAGAAGTTAGTAGAACACACAAACCATGTATCAACGAAACAAAACATCAACCAAAAATTCAAAAGGATCCGGTAATGCAGGATTGCAAGCCGAAACAAGGGGGTGGGAGGGGTTAAGTTCTCCAGTGGAAGAAGTACTTTTCCCTAGTACCGGTAACAATCCGAGGCCAGAAGACCCACCGATACCTGAAGGCACGGTCCGAAAGGGAAAAGGGAGTGGGCATCAAGTTCAACCCTGTTCCGGATCTCGCACTTGACCTGCCAGGCAACTTTCATAGGGCTGAATCCCACATTACCGTGATTACAATAAAGAACTCTGTTCCTCTCTCTCCAGATTTTGTACGTCGTCTCCGTAATGATGAGTCTCCAGACATCCCTTCCCGCTTTGGGACCGGGATACTGGTAGAAAACATGCTGAGGCATAAACTGCTGAGGGCGGCCGGCCCAATCCCAGACCAACCGCCAAACCTGCACAGCCATAGGGCAACTAAAAAACAAGTGGTGTCTATCTTCGATAAGATTGCAGGAAAGACACCTGTCAGTGACAGCACCACCCCACCTGCACTGCCGTTTCCTCGTAAGAAGGACATCATGCGCCAAACGTAACTTAAAGTCCCGTTTTTTTGCAATCAACCCCAGCAGCATGGACACACATCCACGCCTCCCTCTTATCGAAGTTAACAACATTGAACTCAATGATCTTCTCCCTGGGTCTAGGAAGGATATGAAAGTACATCTGCTTCAGGTTATTCCCGTTCCGGTTGGCCTCCGCAAGTGCCTGAAGGTGCCCACCAAGCTTGTAACACTTATGGGTAGTTTCCCTGCGGGGCCCGAAAAAACGATAGCCAGGCAAGAACTTGTCCGCGGATAATCCAGTCAAAAAAGACACAAAGTTCTTACACGGATAAGAGGAGTTAAGAGCCCCTTTAGTACTACGAAACTGGAGTGCGCTGAACCAAGAGGAAAGGTGTTTAACCTCTAAACCGCCTTCCTCCCTAGGACAAAAAAGGGCGGCTCTGGCTATCGCCTCAACGGCCTTACCAGCCCAGATGAAGGCAATAATCTCCCTCTCCAATAACCTCAAAAGACTCCGAGGGGGTGACTCAAGCTCTCCGGCAAAAGCACACTTTGACACCAAGAGGGCATTGGCCAACTTAGCACGATTAGTCATTGAAATATGAAGCTTCTGCCACCTATCCCTTTCTTTCCGCACGTTAGAGAGGATGTCCCTCCAAGTTTTCTTATGAACACCGTCTCTATCGAAAAGGATACCCAGTATCCTGACGGGTCCATCGGTCACCTCCAGCCCATGAACGGCAGTGCAATCCCATCTTCCCCAGAGCACCAGACTGGACTTATCATCATTCAGCTTAGCACCGGTGGCCCCACAGTACCCCGCGAAGACCTCCCGGACCTTAGTCAGACTTCCTTCCGAGTCCACAAAGAAGGTGACATCATCAGCATACGCCAAGTACTTCATGGAGTACGCACAACCAGGCACAGGAACCCCTTTGATGTTCGGGTGCGCCCGAACCTTCCTCAGCATGGTCTCGATGACCAAAACAAACAACAATGGAGAGAGAGGGCAGCCTTGTCTCACTCCTCTTCCAACCTCAAAGAGGGGAGAAAGACGGCCAGAAACAATAACTCTATACAAATAAAGAAGATAGCTGTCTAAGCACGAACACTTTAGCTCAAACCAATTACAACACTCAAATGAAGCTAAGACGTATCACCGGTATCAAAAGTATACACAGTTAAAACCATGACGACACAAATAACTCATTCCATTGAGGTTTAAAAAGGTTTAATGTTAAAAACTTGCGAGATCTTTCGAACCTACGACTTACAGGTTCATCATCAGGCACCAAAACTCGCAAGGTGCACATGAAACTTAGTGGTTATATACACGTGTGGTTATGGGCAATGACCGCGCATGCGTACAAGTCGGAACAGTATGAGGTCATAAAATACATACATTTAAAATAACCTGTAGGGTAAAAAACACATAATGGTTGTCATAAATATAAGAAATATAAAATGAAGGTCAAAGTTCCCTCGCCTGAGTTTTATATATGTACAATAAAATCAATGGTTGTCTAATCTTGTTTCTTGGTTTTTCAGAAGGTATCGCCAAGGTGCTGGTATATTGGATGGAGCTTCATCATTACAACATTGTTCATTCAAATGATAAATATACAAGCTCTCGAGAAACAACAGGCCATTTTTAGTTTTGGTCGTCGACAACAGTTTTACATTGTCCCAGTCAGGATAGTGCTCTCCTTTTAGTACCTCTCGCGCTAAAGAAGTTGTTAAGGCATGTGTACGAACACTGTATTTGTGTTCTGTAATTCGTGTCTTTAATGATCTACAAGTGGATCCCACGTAAGAAGTAGGCTGTGAGGTAGTTGAGAAAGAGTTCAGTGGTATCGAATAAACGCCGTATTTATCTAAGATTGATGTCGGATCTCGGTCTGATTTGGTCAAATTGAACAAACTTTCCGAAGAAACACCAAAGGAACAATCGTATTTTTTGCATGAATTTTGTAAGATCGGTACAATGGTTGGATGGAAGGGGATGGATGCCACGTATTTTATGGTTACTTCATCACGTATTGGTTGTAACGTTGTGGAGATCCGTCGTTGATACCTGCGTAACAATTTTGTAAATAGATATCCGGGATAACCGGAAACCTTTGTTAGATTGAAAATCCTGTGTAATTCTAGTTTTAAAGATCTTTTGGTGGATGAATGACTATAAGCCCTACAGATTAAAGATGAAATAGAACTATGTTTATAGGGAAGTGGTGTGTACGAATTATATGGAATGAGGGTAGGTGAACAAGTGGGTTTTAGGTAGACGGAGGTTTGAATGTCATTAGATGGGGTGCGTCGTAATAAAATATCTAAGAACGGAAGGGTGTTGGAGGATTCTAACTCTTGGGTGAAGGAAATAGTGGGAAAGACGGCTGATAAAGAAGCAGCAAAAGTGTCTAATTCACTAAGTGAGTATTGCCAAAGTACTGTAACACGTCGAATAGTACTGCAACACGTCGAACATACAGTTTTTCATAATGGTACATTCCAACCATTACTCTATATACGATATGTCGACGATGTTTTAGTTTTTGGCAATACTCACTTAGTGAATTAGACACTTTTGCTGCTTCTTTATCAGCCGTCTTTCCCACTATTTCCTTCACCCAAGAGTTAGAATCCTCCAACACCCTTCCGTTCTTAGATATTTTATTACGACGCACCCCATCTAATGACATTCAAACCTCCGTCTACCTAAAACCCACTTGTTCACCTACCCTCATTCCATATAATTCGTACACACCACTTCCCTATAAACATAGTTCTATTTCATCTTTAATCTGTAGGGCTTATAGTCATTCATCCACCAAAAGATCTTTAAAACTAGAATTACACAGGATTTTCAATCTAACAAAGGTTTCCGGTTATCCCGGATATCTATTTACAAAATTGTTACGCAGGTATCAACGACGGATCTCCACAACGTTACAACCAATACGTGATGAAGTAACCATAAAATACGTGGCATCCATCCCCTTCCATCCAACCATTGTACCGATCTTACAAAATTCATGCAAAAAATACGATTGTTCCTTTGGTGTTTCTTCGGAAAGTTTGTTCAATTTGACCAAATCAGACCGAGATCCGACATCAATCTTAGATAAATACGGCGTTTATTCGATACCACTGAACTCTTTCTCAACTACCTCACAGCCTACTTCTTACGTGGGATCCACTTGTAGATCATTAAAGACACGAATTACAGAACACAAATACAGTGTTCGTACACATGCCTTAACAACTTCTTTAGCGCGAGAGGTACTAAAAGGAGAGCACTATCCTGACTGGGACAATGTAAAACTGTTGTCGACGACCAAAACTAAAAATGGCCTGTTGTTTCTCGAGAGCTTGTATATTTATCATTTGAATGAACAATGTTGTAATGATGAAGCTCCATCCAATATACCAGCACCTTGGCGATACCTTCTGAAAAACCAAGAAACAAGATTAGACAACCATTGATTTTATTGTACATATATAAAACTCAGGCGAGGGAACTTTGACCTTCATTTTATATTTCTTATATTTATGACAACCATTATGTGTTTTTTACCCTACAGGTTATTTTAAATGTATGTATTTTATGACCTCATACTGTTCCGACTTGTACGCATGCGCGGTCATTGCCCATAACCACACGTGTATATAACCACTAAGTTTCATGTGCACCTTGCGAGTTTTGGTGCCTGATGATGAACCTGTAAGTCGTAGGTTCGAAAGATCTCGCAAGTTTTTAACATTAAACCTTTTTAAACCTCAATGGAATGAGTTATTTGTGTCGTCATGGTTTTAACTGTGTATACTTTTGATACCGGTGATACGTCTTAGCTTCATTTGAGTGTTGTAATTGGTTTGAGCTAAAGTGTTCGTGCTTAGACAGCTATCTTCTTTATTTGTATATCAATCAGCACGATAGTCTCTTCATCATATCTAACAATAACTCTCCCATTGAGGCCTCTATACAACGAGTCCACAGCCCTTCGGAATATTTCACCAAAGCCGTGAGCTTCCAGCAACTTCCTGATAAAATCGTGGGAGACCCGATCAAAGGCTTTGCTTTGATCCGCAGAAAACATTCCCAGCTTAAGATCTCTTTCGGTAACGTAAGTGACCAAGTCTCTTACGCACCTGATGTTGTGAAACATTTGTCTCCCACGTATACTGCAGGTCTGACCAACACCAACCAGCTTCTCCGCAACCCGCAAAAGCCTAGCATTGATGATTTTTGCCATGATCTTGTAATCAATTGTAGACAGAGACACTGGTCTCCACCCACCAAGATCCCTGGCAGGATTCTCCGGGGTCTTACAAAGCAGAGTAACAATACTGGTTCTCATAGTTTCAGTCATGATTCCTCTATTCACAATGTGGTTGTAAATTCTACAAAGCCACGGAGCCAGAATATTGGAAAATTTCTTATAGAACTCGGCCGGCAAGCCATCAATACTAGGAGACTTGTTGAGCTTGAGATCCAGGATCGCAGTCTTGACCTCATTATCAGTAAACTCCCTTTCCACGAGATTCCTATCCTCCTGCGCAAGAACCGGCGTGCCTTCCAACCAGGCATCCATAACCTCAGAGGCCACAGCTTCCTTGCTGAACAACTCGCCGTAATAGTCCGCGGCGGCCTTCAGAATAACGGGGAGATCCCTGACTTCCCTGTTGTCGATATCAAGACATTGGAGGTTCTCCCTAACTCTCTCAGCCTCCATCTTCCTGAAAAGGTATTTTATGTCACTCTCCTGCCGGAGCACTTCGAGGTAGCCGGTCAATTTGACCGCCGAACCCTCTTCCTTAAAAAAATGACTGATCCTACTTCTAACGTTATTAATCAGAGAGGAATTACAACCTCCTTCCTCTCCACGAATCGCCGCATTCAGGATATTCATTAAAATCATGTGACGATTCCTCCTTTCCATGGCAGCCAGCCTACCTTTCTTCATAAGGTAATCCTTAATCTCATTTTTAACCCTCTCCCGCACGCCGCACTCATCGTCCATAATCGTGGCTATCCCAGCGTTCAAAATAGAACGAAGGTGCACCAGCGTTTCTTCGTCTTCTAACATGGAGACGTTCATTCGCCATGGGGTAGCACCCCTCTCTCTCGGAACCGGGACACAGACATTCATCATGACGGCCGAGTGGTCAGAAATGTACCTCAGAGGGGAGTTAGGGCTGAAAATTTCAACTTTGTCAATCCAATCAATCTTGGAGACAAGAAACATATCAATGCGGGACGCACTGGTCCCTCTGTGCCAAGTGTAGCCTGGCTCTCTAGGGTTAAGAGTTCTCCAGACATCGTAAAGACCCTGAGTGTCCAGGATAGCTTTAATCACGTTCTCATAGGCTTCAGACCACCTACCATTGCCGGCCCTATCAAGGTGACTATCGATGACGGCATTAAAGTATCCGCCGACAATCAAGACGTCCTCCGAACTCCTAAAGAAAAACGGGAGCTGGTTGTAGAACGACCGTTGCATGTTTCCCTGGTTCGGAGCGTAAGCACAAACAAGCTTCATGGACATACTACCACTGTGAACGGTCAGAGCAATCAGCCGACCCTCCCCGTCTGTTTGAAATTGTGAAATATATCTCTCAAACTTCTCTTTAAAAATAATGGCAACACCCGTGTAGCCGGTACTGCCTAAAGAGTACTTAAACTTGAGCCCGGAATTTCTTCGAAAGGCAAACAGCTTGGCCAAGTCCGTATGATGCGTCTCCTGAATCATAAGGAAGTCCAGATTACTCTGGCGGAAGAATCCTTCTAGCCAACAATGCTTCTCCGCAGAGTTAAGGTCTTGAACATTCAACGTACCAATCCTAATGTTGGTGCCGAGAAAATTGACCCTACTGGTATGCATACTTACCTTGGGCTGAAAAGGGAAAGTGGAGATTAAACAAAGACAAAAATAAACAAGAGTCATGAAAACTTGGAAACGGAGAGAGAGGAAAAGAAACCACATTACTTGTCAAATTTCACCTTCTTTGCTGCACCGCGATCCATTTTCTCTGCAGTAAAACTCTGGCCGTTTGCCGTCGGAACGACATGACCTGTGCCGTGCAACATCCCAACGGACGCCGCGGCAAGCTCGTTGACAGCCTTAAAATTAGCTGCCGTGAATTCTTTGCCAGAGTTTTTAAACTTACTCTGGTACTGGTGCTGTAAGTTAGCCCGAACAGGGTCCACATCTTCATCATCACCCGTCACAGGCTCCGTAGAAGCCCAGAACTTGCCACTTATTGCCTCAGTACCAGAGTGCTGGCGAACCTGCGCACCACCAACACCGACAGCCCGGACTCCATCGAGCTGAGCCCAGATTGTCCCGGAAGTCTCCGGCATCGCCTCCGAGTCAGCGGCGACGTGACTGCCGCTCGTGGTCGTAGCGCGTCCAAGAGCAAGTGCGCCTCCGGGACCCCCGACGTGCTCAGATAGCCCATCGGAGGGTGGAGTAAGGTATGCAGCTTCCCTTTCGGGAAGACGCATGCCCTGACCATCCACAGCCGCGGAGGAAGACCGCTGCCCCTTTGCGTTGGCCAGGAGGGCAGGTGCCCTCATATCCGTCCCTTCCCATTGACCGGTGTCGTTGGGAAGATCCGGAAATAAATCATGCACTGGGTCAGTGGAAACCAAATTCACCTCCTTCGCACCAAAACATTGGACTTCAGATTTTTCACGGTTCGTGGCAGCACCAAAACACTCAATAACACTATTATCACAATCATTATCAACAACATTACTACAATTATCAGTTAAATCATTAGAAATATCAATATCACTGTCATCATTACATTCTATACCATCTTGAGATCTTTCACTAATAGCAATTCCCTCCTCAATACTCTCACTAAGATCAGAATCATACTTACTGCCCTCCGTACCATCAGCACTGGAGGTCTCCCCTTCTTCGCTGGACATCTCACTACCTCCAGACTCGGTTCGAGCACTACTGGGAGTCTGAAGGCCCTTAGGAATGGTTTCACTAGGAATATCAACCTCCATATTCTTATCCTCAGTATCGTCACAACTTTCAGCCATCTCACTACCCTCCACAATACTCACACTTCCGGGGATAGACTGAAGAAATCGAACCTGTTCAGGAGTCAAATTCCTTGACTTTTTAATAACCTTCGTAAAACCATCCTCATCCGAACTCGAAGAAGACAGACCCCGCTTCCCATCTTCACCGATAGGAACGGTTTCTCTTTTCTTCGCTGTAAAAGAAACACTCTCTTTAGTATCCTTACCTGTATTGTTGCCTTCTCTAACAAAAAGATTTGCCTTTACCAAGGAGAATGTTAGTCGAGGAGGAGAGAGTGCCGAAATTATTTTAAAGTATATAAAATTGTAATTCACGGAATGATATTGAATTGTTGTAGTAAGTAATGTGATTTATAGTTGATTAAACAAGTGCATTTAGTAAACTACAGGAACATATCGATTAACATCGAATAATTCAGTTTCATCAATGTAGGAGGCACGCATTATAGTGGTCATATAGGTATATAGGGGCCTCTCACAAGGCTCTTGTGTCCTTCAAGTGATGACAACTTCTGCCTGAGGATGGTGTTTATACACCGAAATTCATAGCAATCTGTGAAGATCATCAACTACTACTTGAGGACGCTATGGACTATGACTTGAAGTTTTAGCCTTTCAGTTTTTTCCCTTGGTTATTTTTTGATGTGTATCACCGTCATAAGGTATGTTTCCATAAATATTTTAAAGATTTCATTAGAGAACATTTCATCACATAAAACCATATGATTGAATCCTAGAAAATATAAATTACCTGGATTTGTGACATACATCCAACTTAATCATCTGTGACAGCAAAGAAGATTATTTCGTATTTGGACTTAGCATATTTAATTTCATCTGACTTTCAATATCATATGAGATAGAAAAGAAGAATTTTTATATATGGACTGAACATATTTAAATACACTTGACTTTTAATAACATTACCTCCAAGTGATTCGTTATGTCTGGTTAAATATACGTCAAAGAATAGTATTGTTAGTTTCAAAGATATAAGATATGGGAAATAAATATTTAATATACTAGAATTTACGTAGTGATTACATTATATATATATAGATAGATAGATAGATAAATGGTCACAGGTCTCTAGTTAACAAGTTCTCTACTTCTGGTGTGAACCCCTCCACTAATGCTAGCCAGTACTCTACCTTTGAATTAGAGCATTTCCATAATCATGGTTTTGACAAAGTGAAAATAGAGGTATTGCATATTATCCCTGACCTCTATGCTCGACTTGAAACTGAATCCCTTGAAATTTTGCAGCATTAGTCTTTTTATCCCTATGGTCTTAATTCCACTCTTTCTGACAATAAGCATAATCCGCATAAATTTTCTATACGTGAACTCTTCTTTCTTGTTACCAACAAGAGCTGCACTAGAGGTAATAGAGGACAGAGGTTATTTCGCACTTCAAGCAAGGTTGATTTTGCTAACCTGCAAATAACTCTGGAAAGTTTTAAAAATGATACTAGTTTTGTTAAAAATACTTACAAAAGTCTTAAGTCCTTCAAGCACTCTGTCCTTAAAAGTTTTTTCAAATTCTGGAAAGAAACAGCTAAACATGTTGATAAGCATGTTTTTGCTTTGGTTCTAGACATTCTTAAGCATATTCTTAAAGATAAAATTTCTCTTAAAGAAATTTCCAGTAATTTTGTGACCATCAGGTTTCTAAATAAAACCTATGATCATCTCAATGTTAGGAAGCTGTTCTACAATAATGCAATTTTTTTCCCATCCACAGGCGCCAGTCTATTGTAAGTTTTAAATATGTTAAGACCTTAGGGTCAATAGTTAAAAACTACAAAATTTATTATTCGAGTTCCATACCTTTAGTTACTGCATGTTCTTGTGATGAACATAAAGACACAGTTCACTATGATAAGAATTACAAGCATATTATCACTGGAAACTTGAGTTTTGTTGAAAATGACAAGCTGAGGAATTTATTAGAGTATGGTTCTAAATTTAGACCTTCCTTCCAAATCTCCAAAGAGAGGATTCTTGAGAGCTTCACTCAAGATGTTAATACGTACATTATAAAAACCAGTTTAACATACAATCAGCCTATTGAGGCCTTCGCAGAATGGAAATATAATGTAATCAATAGCTTCACTAATGAGTTGGCAGGTCTTGATTTTTGTTTTGATAGAAATCTTTTTTTCTGGAGATGCTAAAAGGTCACTCTCCAAACTACAAGACCTTTTTATTTTTACCACTACGGATAAAGCTAGCAATAATTTTGCAATTATCTGTAAGAAATTCTATTTTGAATTGTTAACTATGGAACTCAATAATAGAGTAACCTACGAGCCCATAAGTTATTCTACCAAGCAGTTAGAAAATCGTTTTAAGGCATTCTTCAAGAAACTTAAAATTCCACAAATGAGAAGACATGAGCCTGAATTTCCCTTTTTTTTTGCAACTGTTAAGTTTCATAAAGATCCAGTGAAGTTCAGATTCATAGCTAGTGGAGTTAGGAGTCATAAAAAGAAAATTGATCTAGCTTTTGAAGACATCTTGAAGAAGGTCTTGAAACACATTAGTAACTGTACTAATTTGAAGTACAGAGATTTTTGGATAATTAATAATAATGCAGAAGTAATTTCCACTATACTCGAAGTAAATCCCTTAGATATTAATAGTTATGATTTTGAGAACCTATGTACTAATCTGCCTCTATCAGATATAATCACTACCTTTAAAGAGCTGTATGCAGAATTTAAACTTAACCAATTTGTTAATGTAGGAGCCTGGAACTCTTCTCTCAATTGCTGCATAAAAAATAACCATATCTTATATAATAATACTCTCTATAAGCAAGTAAACGGTATCCCTATGGGAACGTCTACCTCCACAAGTATTGCAAATCTATTCCTGTTCTTTAAGGAATATAAATTCATTAAAAATCACTCCACTTGCTCCGATAACTACCTTTACACCTTTAGATATATTGACGATCTGCTGTGTATAAATAATTCAGAAGTTATAGAGAGTGATTTTGATAATATCTATCCTAGCTCTCTTAACTTACGTAAAACCAACCACAGTAATCAGGAACTAGAGTTCCTAGACTTAAGCATTAAACTTAACAGAGGTAACCCGTCCATTAGCCTCTTTGATAAAAAAGTTAATTTTCCTTTCAAAGTAATTAAATATCTACACTGGAATAATAACATATCAACCAAAGTTATTGAGAATGTACTAATTTCTCAGGTGCTTGGAATTTCAAGAATTTGCAGCAACAATTTGGACTTCAATTACCACATTAATATACTATTAGACAGTTTTCTAGAGAACAAAATTCCTACTTCTTTCATCAAAAGAACTTTAAGAAAAATTATTCTGAATAATAGAGTAAGGTTGGCAGATCTGCTTTAATTTTCTACACAGTTAATAATATGATTCTGACCAATGAAAGCCTTTTTTGGAAGTTGGTCTAAAGGATGTATATTAATTACAAAAAGGAACCATAGTGCTATGGATAAGAAGGTCCTATTAAAAATAAAAAATTAAATAATGTAGACAAAATCACAAAAAAACCTTAAAAATCTGTTTTTAAAAGAAAATAAAAATAAATATAAAAGAAAACTAGTTATTCACTCACTAGAATAGCTATACTAAAAATAGTAAAACTAACATTAAAATTAATAGGATTCTGAATAGTCTATAAAAGCTCGCCAAGGTGATTAAATACATGCAAAGGTTATTAAATACACTACTTGTGTATTTTATAATATTTCCCATGTATTCTGGAGAGTTAATTCTGCTCTTTCTGATCAAACAGATCCACATTCTTAATTATATTTTTCTCTAGTTAAAATCTCCTCGAGTAGTATTTTTTTCAGTGTGTGGAGGCCTTCAGCCCCACCCACACTGCCCCCCAGCGACTAGGGAGGGGCAGGAGTGAATGAAAGTTTGGGGTGAAAGGTCGGCCATGTTTCTTCAAGAGTGGAGGAAGTTAAGTTGCATAAGAGGTAAGCTCTCTTCATTGTCTTTAGGTTTTGGGTTTTCCAAGTTCAATGTTTGAACTTTTTAAACATTTCTTCTTTTTTTTGCTTTAAGCATTTAGGCACTGGCAAATCTATTAACTTTTTCGCGGATTTTAACTCTCTCTTTTCTTGGTAACTTTGCGCATTTTATAGGGCACTTAGGTCAAGCAGCTGGCCGTTTTTTGTTCTTGTAGTCAACGATGTGTTTCAATGTCGTTAAAATCTTAATTACTTAATTATGCACTTAAAGCACTTCTGAAATACTTTGTACATTTTGCAACTAATTGTTTATGTCATATAACCTTCACAAAGCATTTCTTTAGTTTATTATTGTCTTTATTTTATTCTCGTTTTTGTGTTGTCAGAAGTTGTGGAGTAGGAGGGGTTTTGTAATCCAGTTTTCTTTCAGGAATCTGTGCTTTAGAAAAAAATTAATATTTCCTTTTTTTATTGCAATGTTTAAGAATTTGTAGTACTTTAGTATTGCTATTCAGGTTTAAATTCTCTCTTAGGCGACTAGGTAACTTGGCAATTTGTTATTGCTGAACATTACTTCTGATTCATTATGTCACTCTTACAACTTGAGTTTTCTATAATCATCTTCTTTCTGTTTATTAGTAACAGATGAAGAGCATATGTTGGGCCAGGAAAGTTATGGATGCATGCTAAAATGTTAACTAAAGCTTCGTCATAAACTCTGTGGAGGTTATGACATATATATATATTTTAAATTTTTTGGTGGGCTTATTACTTGCATCTATGGCTTTGCAGAAACCCATTTCCAAATAGGTCTTTGTGGAAGTGAGAAAATGCAGAGTTTTGCTGGTCCTTGATAAAGCCAAGGCTCGGTATTCTCGACACTTTCTACATTCTGTTTTTCTATTATTTTTTTCTCTTTTTACTCACACCGGTCAATATAACCTTTTCTATGTTGTACTTGGTATGAGTCAAAAAATGTTTTGCTTCAGTCTCTTCTTAATAGAATATATATATATATAAAGTCTACCTGTAGCAGATGATCGCAGATACTACTATGTCTGTAATAAGTCAGTCTATTGCAAATGGTCGCAGATATTATTGCTCTCATACATTGGATGTGGTATGCTTCAACGTACATAAATGTCCTTGGCTACTCAAGAACAACGTGTGAAGAGTTTTACACAGACATACACACTTCTTGTTAAGTTGTAATGTTAATATTATATATTTCTATAACACGCTTTGATCAAACGATACTAATATCCTTAGTATCACATTTGGTAAAAAAGATGGTGTCACGAGCATAAAAATTTTAATCACAGAAACCAATGCTACAATGTGAAAAAGATGGTGTCATGAGCATGAAACTTGGACAACCGATGACTGGAAACGTGTCATATGATCTGATGAATCCTCCTTTACATTATTCCCAACAGTAGGTCGGGTTTATGTATGGAGAACCCCCAAGGAAGCGTACAATTCGGAATGTCTAGTTCCAAGTGTCAAACATGGTGGCTGATCTGTGATGATTTGGATGACCATATGTTGATATTCGGCTGACCCTATCAATAACTTACATAGTCGAGTTACCACCAGCGAGTACTTTTTCACTCCAGGTGACCAGGTTCATTCTATGGTCCAAATATAGCTTCCCAACAGTTATATCATTTTTCAAGATTATAACGCTCCCATACACACAGACAGAACAGTTCAGTCTTGGCTTGAGGAGCCCCAACGTGAACTTCAGCATATTCCCTGGTCAGCTCAATCACCTTGACTTGAATATCATCGAACCACTGTGGGCAGTTTTATAAGAAATAGATTCCCTCCTTTAACATTTTTGAAGCAATTGGCTGATGTTCGGATCGTCGAATGGTATACAACATTCCATTAGAGATTATTCGAAAGCTGCACGGATCTATTGAAGATGGTTGGAAGCTGTACTAAAGGCAAATGGATGTCCAACACCTTGTAAATAAAGAAATACACTGATGAGCCAATACATTATGACCACCTACCTAATAAGCTGTAGGACCCTATAACGAAGTAAATTTCTCCGTCATTTTTGGTCCACGCCGGGAATTGAACCCGAGTCCACTTATTCTGGAACAGGTCGCTCTACCAACTGAGCTACGCAGACGATCGTTGACGCCGCTATCTGCCTTTATGTCGTGTGCGTCCTGCGGGCAGGCACGTCACACCGTGTAATAGCATTGACAAGTTATAGATGTCATATTTCGACTGTTCCTATTCACCTTCTTTGGCTCTACTTTTTTCTTTGTCTTTTATGACCCATTCCACTTCGTTGGTGCTCGAAAATACATTTTTCTTACAATGATAAATAGACAAACTCCCTCCTTTCCACAGTTAAGTACCCAAAGTCCTCAGATTCACTCCAACACACCCCTTTTCTTTCACACACACGCGTCATAAAACCAGTCCTACTGATCCCAAAATAATGAACAGGAAGAAGTTTTAAGCTCTTTCCTTCTGTCACTGGCTCTGCCTCTCGCACAAAGATTTCTCATGAGCATTATTTTTCAACACCTGGAGGGATTCACATTTGGCTACCCCACCCAACACCCCCTTCCACACGACAATAATTCTTTGCAGGTAATTGACTACGTGGAAATTTCTTAACAGCACCTTAGCATCTCACAATCAGTTACGAAGTGACGAACAGAGTTTTACTTATCTGTGCGACTACGCATCCGCCTCTGTGTTCTTCCCCCTTTTTCTTTCCTTCTTTTTTCTTCTTTAAGCGCAAAGCTGTGAACGTTTTTCCATGTTTTGGGTTTGCTTTAAAAAACGGAAGAAATCGGGCTCTCCCCTACCAGAGCTGAGTTCGGGCTCAATTTTAAGAGTCCGAGCCCATCTGAGCCACAAGTATGTCAGCCCGAGCCCGCCCGAGACCGAATTTTATATTGCAAGATAGATCCCGGGGCCGAACGAGCCCGAAAACTATGATTAATCTTTTTAAGCATTAAAAAAATCTCTTTTTCAGACTTCCATTCTTTCCTCCCCGTGCAATTAACCCATTTCTTTCTTAACTGCGGAGTGGAGAAGGGATGAATATCTATTTCTATAGTTTTCTTTTACCATTCATTTCTTCCTGTTTCGAGGGCGGGGCATCAGGAGAAATCGGAAGTCACAACAATCTACGTCATAAGTTGCTTAATAGAATCAGCAAGGAATTGCCCCGCTGAGGTAGGAAGAAAAATTTCGTCAACTTGCTGTCTACTATCTATAGTTCTTAAAGAAATTTTCTCTTCGCAGAAATACAGTAATTCATTGCCTATGGTATTTGTTACCCAAGCCCGGAATGAATAGCCCTGCCGAATTATCACTCCCTATCTAGACCCAGCTGCCGAAGAACTCCCTTTAACAACTAGAAAGTGTAAAAAAGTATCGTGTGTTAAATCATACAAAATCGTATTAAAAGAAAAAGGAAGAAACTTCTCTTTCTCTCAGAGCCCAAGCACGCCCGCGCCCGAACTCTAGTAAAAGTACTGTGCAGCCCGAGCCCGGTTCGTGCCCGGGCTCGACTTCAGGGGCTTTCGGGCTCGGACTCAGCCCGTCTCAGCTTTGTACCCTACCACTTAACACCAACAAGCCTTGTGCCTGTGTGATTGAGAATCATCGGCGCAGCTTTCCTACTGATCCACACCGAGAAGTAATTTCTTTAGAATTTTTTTTTTTTTTGATTGGAGGTTTAACGACCACCGTGAGCAACTCAATGGGCTATAAGCTGTCGCCCGTCCCTAATTTAGTGCCACTGGTTCCAGGGAAGGGAGAGAGCCAGTGCCGTAAGACAAACACAACATCTATGCCTGACCGGGATTCGAACCCGGACCCCTTCGGACGAATGATCAGAGGCCAGCGCCTTAGACCACTGCGCCACCGGGGCGGCTGTTTAGAATTCACTAGTTTGCATGGGATCAGATGATTGAAAACTAATATGTGTGCTTAGCTCAATTTTTCATCCCAGAATTGGTCTTAGTTTTCTTCTATCACATACAGTTTTTGCACAATCGACCTAAGTTGATTTCGAAGATTTACCGCTGACAGCATTATATCTGACAGTCAGTGGCGTTTTAGCGGAAGGCATTTCAGCTATCTCTTTTGCCAATCTTCGTCAAAGCAACGTAAGGTTTGTTTTGGAGTATTGCCAAAACTAGCCACCTGTAGAAGAAAGACTGAAAAGAGAATTGACAAGAATCCAAAAATAGCATTCCCGCCAGTCAGATGCTCACATTTCCAGATCATTGCTCTTTCTGTTCCGATTTACACAGCTGTTCTAAGTTGCTGTCTCTATTGTGAGTGCGTAGTCTTACAATGTCGAAACGCAAGTGTGTAAATTGTCCTAATGTGTTCTGTTACATTTGTAGAAATTATGTAGTGCTTAAGCAAAGAACGGATATCACAGACTTTGTGAAGAAAGCTTACTGTGCTTATTTTAAAGTGCATCTTGGTGATCAGAATAAGGCATGTGCGCCACATAAAGTGTGTCGCTATTGTGTTGAGAGGTTAAGGTCATGGACAAAAGGGAAGCACGCGTGCATGCCGTTTGCAATTCCTATGATGTGGAGGGATCCTAAAGACCACCTGAACGACTGTTACTTCTGCTTAGTTAATGTTAAGGGCTGCAATTCGAAAAATAAGAACAAAATTGTGTATCCAAGCATTCCTTCAGCCATTAGGCCAGTTCCACATGGAAAAGATCTGCCTGCCCCTCTTCCTCCAGCTGTGTTAGAGAACATGGCGGAAGATGATGAATGTAAACGTGATGCAATCTCCGAAGACAATATTGATGATGTCTACAAGCCAAAAAACGACGACTCTAATCCATAACTATTCTCCCAGAACGAACTTAATGATCTAGTACGTAATCTGAACATGCCTAACGAATCTGCAGAACGACTTGGCTCCCGGTTGAAAAGTAAGAATCTTCTGTCTCCAGGAACACATTTTTCATGGTACCGACACAGAGAAAAAGAAGTACTTCCTCTTTTCTCACAGAACGATTCCTTAGTTTACTGTAATAACATTAACGAGTTAATGCACTTCTATGGCATTGAACATGATCCTACTCAGTGGAGACTTTTTATTGACTCGTCCAAGAGGAGCCTCAAAGGCGTGTTACTTCATAATGGGAATATGTATGGGTTCATTCATGTGGCCCACTCAGTTGAAAGAGACATTCAAGAACATGGAGGTACTATTAACAAATATTCAATATGAGGAACACAAATGGCTTATTTGTGGTGACTTCAAAGTAATAGGAATGCAATTAGGACAACAAACCGGGTACACGAAAATGCCTTGCTTTCAATGTGCATGGGACAGTAGGGCAAAGCAAAGGCATTGGACAATGAGAGTTTGGCCAGAGCGGAGAAAATGTGTTCCTGTGACTAAAAACATCCTGCATGACCCACTTGTAGACCCCCAAAAGGTATTGCTTCCACCACTACACATCAAATTGGGGTTGATGAAGCAGTTTGTAAGGGTTCTACCACAAGATGGGCCATGCCTCAAGTATCTTCCTATGAAATTTACCTTCATCACACTAGAAAAATTGAAAGCTGGAATTTTTTTTTGTCGGCCCTCAAATAAAAAACTGATGAAGGACAAAGATTTTGAGAAAACGATGAATGAGAGAGAAAAAGACGCATGGTCAGCATTCCGATCCGTAACCGAAAACTTTCTAGGGAATCACAAAGATCCTAATTACAGAAAAATTGTTGAAACATTGTTGGAAACTTCAAGCAGTTGGGTTCTAACATGAGTGTAAAAGTTCACTTTCTACACTCCCATATCGACTACTTTCCGAAAAATCTGGGACATTATGGTGAAGAGCACGGTGAACGCTTTCATCAGAATATTAAGGAGGTGGAGAAGAGGTGCCAGGGGAAATGGAATGAAACTATGATGGCCGACTACTGTTAGATGTTGAAAAGGAACAGTAAGGATAAAGGAGGATGCAAGAAAGTAAAAAAAAGACAGTTTCGAAATTAATGGAACACTGTTTGCTTGTCCTTTTTTTAAAGACTAGTCACAGGTCAGTTCTTTACAGTAATTTTAAAGTGTTTTTGTAAAACGAAAAGTCTTTGTGCGACATTGTGTTTGCATTTTAGTGATTACATTAATTAAAATTTGAAAACATAACTTCTTATTTTATTTAAAAATCTGACGTGATAGAGAAAAATGGAAGTCATTTCTAGAATCGGCGTCAAAAATTGATTCAGGAACAGCTATTTTTAAGAAATCATCTGACAAAAAATTTAAATTTGCAGACTGGTGTTATCTATCGCTAGCGATGTAACATTTAAATTTTTCTTTTGAGACGCTCAATGCATGAATAAATAAGGTGTTAATAGGCGTCCATAAAGAGGGAGGGGTAAGAGCTGAATTTGCCCTTCCCTGAAATCTGATCATACCCTTTTCTGTTCCTGGACGACACTACAGAAATTTTCGCGAAACGACAAATTCTGATTTTTAATTTTTCTGTAGAACTTCTGGATGAGTGTGCATGCCGTAAAAATAGGAATGATATTTGAATATCGTTTCAGAGATAGACATTTAGCATTCGTCATTCGAGTGAAAAATATGAGAGATACAATTCGAACCATTAAGAGAAACTGAAATAGTGAAGGAATTTACTTGTTTGCAGACGTTTCCGGAATTTATTCTTAGATATGTTTTCGTTTCGTGATTTATTTATCTTGATTTCGAAGTTAAACGGTTGCCATCAGCGACTTCTAAGTTATAAGGAGTCACCCGTCCTTAATTCAGGTGCATTGGTCCCAGAGAAGGGTAATAGCAAGTGCCGTAACACAAACACACCACCCGCGGATCATCTGGAACACGAACCCGCGCCCATCTCGAACGAATGATCACAGACAGTCCTTCAACCCAGCGGCCACCGAGGCATTTCGTAGTTTAACCGTATCCGTCAGCGTCTAAGACTCTAACAAGTTGCCCGGCTCTAATTTGATCGGACGACTCTGACCCCCATGGTCTAAATAGACACACAGGGCAGACTCACCACCTATGGCTTATCCGAGACTCGAATAAGAATCCTTCTCGGACAATGGGCCAGAATCCTGGACTTTCAACTACAGGAGATGCATTTGCGGAATTCAGAATACTCGGCTCGGAAGCATTTTGTAGATAGTATTTAACTGTTCACCAGTACAGCAGACTAATTGTTGAGTTCTTATTAACTGCATGCTGCGATGTTTGATTTCGCAGACGAAAGGAAAACGAAAAATGGCGAGTCTGACAATAAAGTAAATGATTGTCGCAGTGGCTAGAAGAGTGGCGAAAATCTCTTCCAGTCTCTATATGATTGTCCGACGTAGATGGTTTGGTGCAAAAAGTTTCTACGTCGATTGTCGGACGTAGATACTTTTGCCCCAAAACCATCAATTGTTACTAACCTTGTTTTTCTCTGGTAGAGCCGAATTTTATTGTCTCCATGTTGAACCGACTGTTCATTTTATGATAGCTTATTCGTCGACACGGAAAATGGTCATCTCGTCCGACATGTTTTCGGAAAAAGGGGAATTTGCAGACATCCAGAATCAGTTTGACGAAACTAAAGACTAGTAAGTTTGATAAACTGAAAACTCCCACATTACAGAACTAGTCAAAGTTGGAAACTGAAAACTCCCACATTACAGGACTAGTCAAATTTGGCAACTGACAAATTGCGGAAGGAGCTGTCCATGGAAGTTTTCATTATTTAATTTTAGACGCTGGTAGCGGTGTTACTTGATTCAGACTAATTTCTCTTGGAAGTGGGAATCAAACTATCCTACTATTTAGCAACGAACTATCATGCCCCACCTTTTTACAGGGGCAATGTATAAACCCGTGCTAAGGTAAAGCTTGGCTTATGAGTTGAAACAGTGTGTGCAAGCGATCTTGTTTTTGTTCCGGGTGTTTTTGAAAAGTGCAGGATGAAACTAGATGCTATTTGTCACCTACGATGTGAATTTGTGACTTGTATCTTTGAGCGTCAAAAAAAAATGAAAAAGGAAATGTATGCTTTATTATTCACTAAAGATGTAACAGTTCTCACGCAGAAGAGTTCCGTCGTGACTGTTTGATGTGAATCATTTAAAATTAGTTTTCATACAGCTCAGGGAAATTTCTGTTGAAGCCCATAAGCTGGGAACAAAATGCTAATACTTAACAGACATGCTAACTTCACAGATTTAGAAGCACTTAGAGCCGATTTCGATAAGGCTTCTGAATTTTCGTAATTTCCCAAGCTAACTGAAGAAGAAGAAGACATAATTTTTTGTATTTGTTTATCGTTTGCTTGTACTTTTTTGTTGTTGTTATTATTCCGGTATTAAATTAGTAGCTACGGCTATGAGGAATCTCCCGTTCCGAATTTCGAGCTCCTGGTTTCAGGGAAAGGACAGGACTAGGGCATAGAGCAAACGTACCACTCATAGCAAGCTTCTTTAGTCTCTGGATTTTCGGCAGAATTTGAATACAAATGGATCATTTTGTAAATTTTTGACAGTACAAGACAGAAAGATATTCAAAGAAGCCCATTTAAAATTCATAATTTAGCAGTAGAAATTGCCACGAGAACTATTAGTTGACTGTGGAGACGTATTATCCCTAAACATAACGACACAGGATAAACTAATACTGTGTTTAGCCTCTTAAGTGAAGTTCAAGCACGGAAATAGAAATGCACAGCAGGCCATGTCACGAGAGCATAATGAGGAATGCGTACAGTTACTGTGTTGTGGATGTTGTAGGAATAAAAAAAGGGGAGGTAGATCAAGGAAGTGTAAATATTTGATTCAATGGAGTGGTCTGACACCAGAAAGTATCAAGAACTTGAGAGAAAAGTTCAGGACGGGAATTTGGCTTTCGTGTGACGAAACTTCAACAAGATCTCACTCTATGATTAAGATGACCAAATTAATACGAGTAAATATGTCCCTATTGCTCTTGCTCGAGTGACAACTGCTTTTGGTCCAGATGAAATTCTTCCTTGAAAAGCAAAGTACTACAGAGCTTTCAGGAACTTTCTGTCTTACTTGTGGTTCTAAAAGATGTGAAAACTGGAATTTGTCAATGCCGCGTCTCCTCGGGGTGAGTTGCTCTAACCTAGGGACTGTCAATTGTTTTTGTCCCACGGCTTCCTTCACTCTATATAAATTTGCGACGGCTCTCAAATATACAAAAATATGCAAACCATGTTATAAATTCATATATGCATGTTTTCTTAAATAATTTTAAACCTGTTGATCAAAATGTGTGAAAAGCTTACCTTTAAATATACATTTTTTAAATTAAATATTAACTGAAACATTATTACTTATTATTATCAAACGAAATAGGAATGTCGTCTTAAAATTTTTAAATGAAAACAATAGTTTCTACAAGAAAATCCTTAATTTAACCAACTTACATTTCTGTACAAATTTTGAAGATTCTATTCATGATTTACATTTCTGTATTTAATCAAGCAGTATCAGTGGAAAGGATGAGCTTGTTTTTTCTTCATTAAATGCTCAAATATCAGGACAAGTTTGGAAACTGCAATTCATCTCTCCTTCTAGACGTTCACTGTGGTCCTGCACTTGGTTTCGATGACAGCCACTACAGAAAATCCCGTTTCACATAAATACGATGAATCAAAATTTTTGCTCAATTCTGACTGTGAGTAAAAAAAAAAAGAAAGAAGCCTTGTTACCTACTTCAGGATACTCGTGCTTCATTGATGACCAAAATTCTGGTAGGGAAGATGACATAAACTTAGGTTTCAATGTAGAGTTTGATGAGATATCGATAAATTGTTCTTGTTCTGCAGTTGAGAACGTTAAGGGAGGATCAGCACGAAAGGGATCTTTGATCCAATTGTGTTGTTGAACATCTTCTGGAAAGTACTCCTCAAAATGATCAATGTGTTGCGACAAATGATCCAGAAACACTAAGTTCTCGGCTTCATTTAATATTAAATCATTTTCATTTAAAAATCTATGCAATGTAGGAAAGCAGTCATTTAGAACACCCTCTTCCATTTTTTTTTTCTTCCACAGGTCTAATTTTCTTTCGAAGGCAGAAATTTTATCCATTAGCAGCAAAATGTGGATCTCATTACCTTGCAGAGATGCATTTAACGAATTTAGCTTTTAAAATATATCACACAGATATGATATCTTTGAAAGAAAGACAGTCTTCAAAATCCTTGGAATATTTCCGGTCAAGAAGATAAGAATGAAGTTCACTCCAAGCTCAAATACTCTTGACAAGACATTTCCACATGAAAGCCAGAGAGAATTGGCAGTAGTAGAGAACTATGCTCAACCCCCATATCTGCACACAATTGTTCAAAACATTTGGACTTAAGTGGTCGAGTTTTAATGAAGCTTACTACTTCGATTACTGACTGTAGAACTTCGTGTAGAACAGGGATGATGTTCTTAGAAGCAAGAACCTCCCTGTGGATGATGCAGTGTGTTCACATAGCTTGAGGAGCTTTTGTTTGTTAATGCGCGCCTTCAGTGCCCCATAACTACCTTCCATAGAGCGGGCTCCGTCTGTACACACGCCTACACAATTTTCCCAGTTTATACTAATTTCTGTCATAAAAGAATCTATTATCTGAAACAAGTCTACTGCTTTTGTATGAGACGTTATAATTCAGCTGAAAAGAAGATCTTCGTGAAATTTATTATCATCATCTATAAATCTCTCATGACAAATCAAATGCGCATGCATCGTTATGGCTAAGACATGGTTACCAAAGAGGTTTCCATTTCTGCTACCTGTTGTGTCTGTTTAAAGGAAACTAGTGGTTCCCATACTTGCAGAAACTGTTGTCGAAATGTTCATGCCATCTGTGGGCATACCATTAAAGACGATGGAGATAAGAAAGTGGAAGGTTATGGGGTTAGTATTTTGTGCAGCCTTTGCTTCAAAATTGAGAATGCTGCCGAAAGTAAAATTGAATCTAAATTGAACATGGAAATACAAGCCAAAAAATGACAAGAAACAGAGTGAATAGTAGATGCTGTGTGTTCTCTGTAACGTTGCTGGAAGATTTGGTTTATTTCTGCTTCTGCAGAGTAAATAACAGGCAAGGGAGAACATTCAAAGGAACAACCGTTTGATCTGTTCCCATTTTATTTAACGCAAAGCTTCTGCTCAGAACTTCTGCCACATGTGCAAACTGAACACTTCACGTAGGCATTGACTATTTTCGATTCAGCCCTTTCAGTAACAGAAACAGACAAATTAGTAAAATCATGCAATGCATTGATTATGATACGCTTTCCAACATACCAGAAATCATTACTCAAGTTTTTACTCAAGTTATGAGGATAATGGCTGTGGAATAAATCTCACTCCTGTGCCCTGACCTTTGACCCCATTTTGCTGATATTAAACAGAATTGGTTCAGTATACCTCCGGAACAACATACTAAAGTTATTTCGCTATACAAGCATTTTTAGTCAAGTTATGAGGATAATGGCTGTGGAATAAATCTTGATCCTGTGACCTGACCTTTGACTCCATTTCGATTATATAAAACAGAATTGGTTCAGTGTATCTCCGGAAGAACATACTAAAATTTCATTGAAATCGAACCATTTTTACGCGAGTTATCGTACGGACAAACAGACAGACACAGCTGGAACATATACGCTTCTTCAACCTACGGTTCGAAAGCGTAAAAAATGAACTCTGACAAAAAAATAAATAAATTCCTCCTGCATCTTTGGGTTCCACTATTCGAGTTCCTGTTCCTGACGTCGATAAGTGAAAGGGCGACTCGCGCAATCTGTTGGCAATTATTATGAGTGTGACAGAAGATGGTTTTTACCGACTTGGCACTGCTGGAGGAATTTTGAACCAACTCTATGCCAGGTCAAAATTCACTTTATGTCCAAAGGACTTACTCGGAGTTGAAGACGTTCCCCACCACGAAATTCCTCTTAGTTTAGCTGCTATCGCTCATTCCATAGGAAGTGGTCAAGGATTCGTGAGGTGTATGTGAAAGACCAAGTGCCAAACTGTGAAGTGCTCTTTTGTGAAAAAGACAATTAAATGTAATTCAAAATGCCATTCCAGCCTTCCTAGTTGCAACAAGTAGGACAGTGTTAGTCTTTTTCTCTTGTTCTTTGAGTAAGAAAGTTGTATACTTTACTTTGTATTTCTTCCTTGATTTTCATGTACGTCCTTTCAATAAAGGCCTTTTCGTGATTCTATTTTCATAATTTACCTAAGTAGTCCTTGTCGTTTTATATAATGCCTATTATAGGTTTTATATAAAATGCCTAGGAAAAGTATATAAAATATTAAAATAACATAAATATTTCACAGCGGCGTCGGAACCGCGGGGGCAGAGCAGTTGCCCCAGCACGCAAATGAGTGTGGCGTAAAACATCACATTTGTCCCCTCAGTTTTCTTCCTTTTTAAATTACACATGTTCGTGATTGGAAATCTCAAACATTTGTGTTATTTTTTTGAAGTTCATGTTGAAAAAAATGAATATTGCTTTTCATTTTTTCCCATGAACTATCTAGAAATCCGATTTTTTAATGCCCCCATTAAGCAGTCCAGAGCGCTGGTTCCTGATTGAAGACCGACAACGTTCTGTGTCTTACTAGGTGTAAAAAATTAGTCTTCCTCTAAAAAAATAAGCAAAAATAAATCGGGAAGTGGAAGTAAGGTGAGAAATGAGATATAAGTTCCTTTAATATTTAAGAATAGCGGCTACGGCTACAATTCCTGCGAAATTCGTACCAATTCGGAAGTATCAAAATGTATAGTGTAATGAAGTTTGTGTGTACAGTTAGTTTACACTAAGAAACTACAGTATATATGGATATAAAAGTTTTCCTTTTTTTTCTTGTAGATGAATCTTTAATCGTAAAAAAAATTTCAGCAATTTTTCCTAATAAAGTCAGCCCGTTTTCTTTTATAGTAGTACGATACATTTTGTGCCATGATAAAATATTTTGATCTCCGACATCTTGCTCCCGTATCAAAAGAATTCCGACGCCACTTATTCATGCTGTGCGTAAAAAAACCACGCATTCTATAGATTCCCTAGGCATTCTGTACAATGCCCGTTTTTCACACATTACCGGTGACATATGTATAAATAGAATGAAACCTAGGTACGAGGCTTTCATGAGACGATACACTCGCCGTCTCACCTCCTTGAAAGATCTCGCTGAGAAAGCCTCGTACCCTAGGTACGAGGCTTTCATGAGACGATACACTCGCCGTCTCACCTCCTTGAAAGATCTCGCTGAGAAACAATTTTATGATACCTTACTTCCTCAAGCCGATGAACTTTAGCGCTCCTTCCCAACGCAACACTTTTCGTGCTCTCAGGCGACGTTTTCCACCTTGTGATTGCTTGAAATTTTGACTATCACATGTATATATATTGACTATCACATGTATAACGAAGTAAATTTCTCCGTCATTTTTGGTCTACGCCGGGATTCGAACCCGAGGCCGCTTATTCCGGAACAAGTCGCTCTACCAACTGAGCTACGCAGACGATTATTCTGATTCCTATCTGCCTTTATGTCGTGTGCGTCCTGCTGGCAGGTACGTCACATCTCCCCCGAAAGAGTGCCGGGGGCATGGCCCACGGGTCAGCCGTGACCATGAATCGTTGCAGGCAGCCATCCACTGTAGAACGTGCACTTGAGAACTCCCAGTCAATCTGCTGTGTGGAATGCAACATCAGTAAGAAAATTCAACTGTGAACTAGTGAGGAAAGCAATTGAAAACAACCAAAGCCTAAAGATAGCAAAGGGACATCTCAGTAAGGGGAAAAAACAGATTATGGCACTGAGAAAAGAAGATGGTTCTGTAACAAGAAATAGAGGCGAAATTTTGACAAGAGTGAAAGATTTCTACTCCAAATTATATGAAAGGGATGATACATGCACTCCAGACATCATGAAAGATACCAGTACCAGAGTTCCTCCAGTCCTTCCAGCAGAAGTTGCACATGCAATCAAGAACATGAAGCGGGGAAAAGCTCCAGGAGAAGATGGAATTACTGTAGACATCATACAAGAAGCAAGTGGAGAAATCGAAACAGTACTCGCCCAAATTTTCACTCGATGCCTTAATGAAGGAAAGATTCCTGAGGATTGGAACAACGCTATAATGATCCTGCTACATAAGAAAGGTGACATTGAGGATCTCGGAAACTACAGACCTATCAGCCTCCTATCAGTAGTTTATAAAATCTTCACTAAAGTTCTTTCACACCGCTTGAAGGTAACACTGGACATGGCTCAACCGAGAGAACAAGCTGGATTCAGGAGTGGATACAGCACAATAGATCATATCCATGTGCTGAGAGAACTAATTGAAAGAGCGAGGGAATATGAACTTCCATTGGGCATGGCTTTTATCGATTATGAAAAAACCTTTGATTCGGTGAAACCATCAGCAGTTACAATGGCTCTGAAAACCTGCGGTATTGAAGATGCATACATTAATATTATCAATAACATCTATGAAAATGCAAGTGCAAAGATTAGGCTGTTTGAAAATACAACACACATAAAAATTGGAAAGGGAGTGAGACAAGGTGACACCATATCTCCGAAGCTCTTTAATGCCACATTGGAGGGTGTTTTTCAGTCACTGAGCTGGGAAAACAAGAGGATAAAGATTAATGGAGATTATCTAACCCACCTTCGTTTTGCTGATGACGTAGTCATTTTTGCAACTAGCCCATCAGAGCTGCAGAGTATGATCCAGGAACTTGCTGACAAGAGTAAAGAAGTGGGATTAAAAATGAACTTTCAGAAGACAAAAGTGATGTTCAATGCTTTTACAAGAAATGAAGATTTATCGATTGATGGAGAAAAGCTGGAGATAACAGACACGTACGTTTATCTTGGACAGCAGATATCAAGTGAGGGTCACATTGATGAAGAAATTAATCGGCGTACAAAACTTGCCAGTAGAGCTTTTGGAAGAAACAGCATAATTTTCAAGAGCAATATGCCATTATGTCTTAAAAGAAAAGTGTTTGATCAATGCATCCTTCCAGTGCTTACGTATGATGCAGAGACATGGACCTTAACTAAAAGAGACATACAAAGGCTGCAGACAACTCAAAGTTGCATGGAGAGGTGCATACTTGGTGTAACCAGGAGAGATAAGAAGAGGAACTCGTGGATCCGAAAAATGACAAGAGTGGAAGACATCATGATCAGAGTTAAATCCCTGAAATGGCAATGGGCTGGACATACTGCCAGAAGGACAGATCATCGATGGACAGCCGAAATTTTAGATTGGATTCCAAGGGACAGGAAAAGACCCAGAAGAAGACCACATGGGAGATGGGTGGATGAAATTCGAAAGTTTGCAGGGGTGACATGGAGGAGACTGGCACAAGACAGACCGTTGTGGAGGAAACTTGGGGAGACCTTCATCCAGCAGTGGATTGATAATGGTTGACAATGATGATGATGATGACATGTGATAGTGACGATGTAATGACTGCAAGTTCAAGTAAGCTAAAAATTCCGAATATTCAAGTAAATGTATCATACAATGAAACAGATGCGCCCAAAGGCAATAGAATATTTGATATTGAGACTTTAATATCTGTGTTGTCCAAACTATCTTGCCCAGAATGCTTTCAAACTGATTTGAAATTGGTTGAAGATTCAAAATTTGGACTTTGCTCGAACTTGTGTTTAATTTGTAAGTGTGGTTTTAAAATGGGTTTTTCTTCAACTCGCAAGGAACACAACAAAAACTTGATAAATTCAGCATTAGTTCTTGGATTACGATTAATTAGAAATGGTTATTCTGCAGGGAGAACGCTGTTATTCACTTTGAACTTGCCTTTTCTATCTAAGGCAGCTTTCAGACGGCATGAAGGCCACCTATTTGAAGCTGTACAAGCTGCAACTGAACAAAACATGCAAGAAGCAGCAACAGAAGTAAAGAATTTAAAAAGGAGTACATCTAAGAAAGCAACAAAAATGACAGCTTGTGGTGTGTCAGTCGATTGCACTTGGCAGCGGCGTGGGCATACATCCCTCAATGGTTGTGTGTCAGTAATTTCCATTGACACTGGGAAAGTTTTAGATTTGGAAGTTATGACATAATATTGTTACAAGTGAAAAAAGAGACCTATGCTCAAATCACACAGGATATGCATCCAGCATGGAATCAGTGGGAGTGTATAGAATATTTGAACGGTCTAAAAAAATCGACAACTGAAGTACACCGAATACTATGGAGATGGTGACTCCAAAGGCTATATGGAAGTAAAAGACATTTATGGGCAAGACACAGTTCAAAAACTGGAGTGTATAGGCCATGTGCAGAAAAGAGTTGGTTCTCGCTTGAGGAATTTGAAAAAAAGCAAAAAAGGAATCGGAGGGAAAGGGAAATTAACCGATATGTTTATAGACAAACTGCAGAATTACTATGGCATTGCTATCCGGAGCAATGTAGGAAATTCGCAGAGTATGCAAACTGCGGTTATAGCTGCATTTTTTCACTGCTGTTCAAGCGACAAGAACATAATGCATGGACAATGCCCGACAGGATCAGACAGCTGGTGTAAATACCAGCGCGCATTATCTGCTGGTAATCAGATTTGTGATAAATCTCCTGGTCTTCCAGATTCTGTCATAAAGGTTATAAAACCAGTGTACATGAGTCTGTGTAATCAAGCTCTACTTTCAAAGTGTTTGCATGGGAAGACCCAAAACTGTAATGAAAGTTTTAACAATTTGCTATGGACTGTTTTACCAAAAGAAACATTTGTTGGACTGTAGACCATGTTATTAGGAGCAAATATTGCAGTTTTGCTGTTTAATTCTGGTTATTTTGGACTGTTACCTGTGTTCGAAATATTAGGAATACCATTTGAACAAAAGATGGTTAATGATTACTTGAGACTGGACAATGAGCGAATAATGAATTCGAGACGTCAATCCTTACCCACTGCAAAACTTGCTCGGAAAAAAAGAAGAGCTGCAAAAAAATCAAAATTGGCACGAAATGAAATCAAGGAAGGTTGTACATATAAGAGTGGTGAATTTTAAATGTGATGAACAAGTAGTATATAGAATTTTCTTCAAATCAAATCTTTTAACGCGTTTTCTGAAAAACCAAATTTTCAGCTATATTTCCGTACGAGAAATGTGATACTCAAAAAGTTTTCAAGATATGGTATCGAAATTTTGTTCTATTGTTTCAAATATTCTCTTCTATGCTTTGAACTAAAAGTTAAAGTGTGCATGCATATTTGGTGATATTATAAGTGTTTAAACATGATGCGATAAGATTTTTTCAATAAATTTTCAAACATTTTTTGCAGTTTTTGTTCGATTTGCTATAATAATGTGAATTTAAGGAATATCACAAAGTTTTTAGTTCATTGCACAGGAAAGGGTTACAGTAATATACAGTATCAAGGAAATTGAAATATATAGAGTTTAATTGACTGTACAGTGTCTGGCGTCCGTATGAAATTTTACTTAATTTTTACTCACAATGACACGTTTCATAACATTTTAAAGGAATTTTATCAAAGTTATATGCTTTTTTTCATGTTTTGCATTGCATATTAACTCGAATTGTGTGTATTTAATTAATCGTTGGCTCTTGAACTTCTTCGGCTTTGGTGAAGAAGTGTGACTCCATTTCATGGATTGATACTTCGATTCCGGATCGTAAAGATACGTTTGATTCTCTGTCATAGAACAGGAAATGAAACGTAACTCCCACGTTTCACTCCCTGTCACCAAATAGGAAACAAACGTGTCTTCATTGGCTTCAAACCTTCCAGCAGATCAAAGCAGACTTCCACCCTTCTCTCTTTCAAATCGGGTGTCAACTGCCGACGCACCCACTTTGCACACACTTTCCGATACCCTGAGTTTTTCACCATCTTTTTGTATGGCATTTTGATCAGAGTTCAGTTGTGCAGCAAGCTCACGGATTGTGACTCGTCTCTCCGTGCGAATCATTTCATCCACTCGCTGACAATTCGTGTCAGTGGTTGCAGATGATGGTCTCCTTCATCCATCTGGGCACATTACTCTTGTCAATGGTGTCATCTCCGTAAACATTCTGTAGTCTTCTGTGGATGTCGGACAGCCTGCACCCTTCCTTCGTCAAGAAATCAATGACAGCACATTGCTTCTGCTTGGAATCCATTATTTACCTGCAATGAAGAAGAAGGATTATTATAGAGAAAGAGTTATTCTACCATTCTACCAACGTATGCAATTTGAACGACCTCTGTGAGTTTTTTTTTTGGTTGGAGGTTTAACGACCACTGTGAGCAACTCAATGGGCTATAAGCAGTCGCCCGTCCCTGATTTGCGGTCACTGGTTCCAGGGAAGGGAAAGAGCCAGTGCCGTAAGACAAACACAACATCCATGCCTCACCGGGATTCGAACCCGGCCACCTTACGGACGAATGATCAGAGGCCATCGCTTAGACCACTGCGCCACCGGGGCGGCCTCTGTGAGTTAATAAAAAAGTTAAGCCCACTTTTGCATTACTTTCAGCACAACCCTCGTATACAACCGAGCAAGATAAGAAGTGGAACTCGTGGATAAGGAAAATGGCAAGAGTGGGAGACATCATGATCAGAGTAAAATAACTGAAATGGCAATAGTTTTGGTTTTGGTAATTGTGAGGACCAAAGCAGTACCATAATGGGATTACAAATATAGGAGATGTCGCTGAATAGTGCAGTAAAGAGAATATAAAGAGCAAAATACAAGTATATTTACAATGAAACACAAACTGAATAGCAAACATAAAGAGCACATTACTATGGCGCAGTGACATCGGTATCAACAGAGACGGAATCAGATGGATAACATAAACGCTAGAAAGCAGCTCAGCGTGAAAGATAGACAAATCAGGGGTCGGACCATAACATCAGGGAGCGGACAGTGTGAGGCAATGCCGGCGCAACATCAATTTGCACGTATAGTAAAAATACGATGCACACGAATAAGGAATAGCATAACCGCATATCATTTGATACGAAGTAACACACGTACAACATTATTAGCATGATGAAACACAAGGGCATGATAAAACACCAACCGAGTAGAACATAACGACGGTCAAAATGCAAGACACATTACAGGAATACACCAACTACATGTAAAAACAAAGTTAACGATGGTAGCACTATTTTAATCCGCGACGGAGGTAAACGCTAGTACAGCAAAGACATACATTGAGAGCAAATCACGAAACATCGTTACAATGCAAGAGTTATGACATGAAGGGAGCAGCACACAATTATCGAAACAGATGATGAAAAAACACGAAACCAGAAAATTCCGAGCTATCACAAGGTGGAAAACGTCGCCTGAGAGAACGAAAAGTGTTGCGTTGGGAAGGAGCGCTAAAGTTCATCGGCTTGAGAAAGTAAGGTATAAAATTGTTTCTCAGCGAGATTTTTCAAGGATTTGAGACGGCGAGTGTATCGTCTCATGAAAGCCTCGTACCTAGGATACGTGACACTCACAGATTTGAAAAATGGCACATGAGTTTCAGATTGCATCACCGCTGCCCACAGATCAAGATCAGGTGAGTGGAGAAATTCTTCAGTACAGACAACCGTACGAGCAGATTGGAAGAGGCGTAAGAGTTGCTGTCTGGACAGTAGTCCAGGAACTAGAGGAAACTTATCAATGGTCTGCATAATCTCATCATCTGAGAGAGGATTGACATTACCAGAACGGAGATGCATAATGTTCGAAGAGTCATCAGGCGGAGAAACATCTGAACAGGAAATGTTGGGAACACTAGATGAGAATACAGAAGGAGTAACAGAAAGATGTTTTACCTTTTTTGTTTCACAGAGTCTTTGGAAGTTCTGGTCCGTTTCGAAAACAAAGTTGAATCGGATGAATCTATTGGCGGATCTGGAACAACACCCGAAACGGGAGACGAGTTACGCCGAGGAGTCAGTATGTAAACATCAGCCAAGGCAGCAGAAAGGTGCGGCAACGGGGGAACAATAGACATGGTCGTAGCTGGAGATCCGATATGCGAGAGACACGAAGAGAGCCAGTCGGCCGCATTGCCGAAGCACCACTCAACACATCGAGTCAGAACGCTCCGCTGGAGAGTTATCAATAGTGGAGGACATCTCTGCTAACCCAGAAGGAGGATGAACTACCGTACTATGCGGTAAGACGAGGAAAGGGATCATTATCCTTGACTTAAGGGTACGTCTGACGGAGAGAAGGAGACGTCGCGTCAGGCAAAACACTGGAAGAAGGGATGGTAGAAGGACCAACGTGGTCTGCATTTGGATGCGAGCTGGAAGAAAGACCACTGCGTATGCGCACACAGGAAGCAGTGGTGTGATCCTGTGCAAGACAGTGAGTACAATAGTGAGTGGCAAAAACCTTGAAACTGTACGTGCGTGAACCAATTTCAACAGCAGCTTCTGTAGGACAATCCGCCAAGGCGGTCTCAGTGGTTAAAGACGACCAACAACTGACGGCGAGGTCCTGTAGCATGTTCAAATCGAGTTCCGCGCGGAGCGTCAGAAAGGCGACGGACCTTGCCCACAATTTTGCAAACATGATTGACACGAAGAGGAAGCGCAGAATCAGGAACTTCCTGTGGAACAGGATAGAACGTGATGTTCACTGAACGCTTGAAAAGAGGCGAAGGAATGAGATTATTTGTTCCAATCGAAAGTCCATGTTCTAGAAAAGAATCAGCATCCTCCTTACGCTGGACATGCATTGAGATACTCCGAGGGATACGAGAAATTCAGGCAATAGACGCGGACGACACATGACCTGAGAAGGCCTTCATGTAGCGTGGCAAAGGAGTATTCGGTAAGGCATGAAAGAGTACACCTCCATCCAGAAGATTATGGAACTCACGGCCAATCTGCAAATTTTCATCAATCGTTACCTTCACCTTGTGGTTGGAGACCTGAATAATTAGTGTTGATTGCAAGAGACCAGCAGTTTGAGAAGAAGCTGACGTAGAAGCAGCGCCTCGCTGCACTGTAGAGGCAAATAACATCCTCGAAAGAGAAGTCTGTGCTGAGCCGGCTGGCACAGAAGGCAGTGAGGGAAGAGGAGCACAGGCAGAAGGCAAGGCAATGGTCGCAGCAGTACCCAGGGAGGGCACCGAGGCAGAGGCAGACACAGAAGATGGGGTCGCCGCCAAGCCCAGTGAAGGCACCGAAGCAGGAGTACTTGGAAGTTGGGAAGGCACCTGAGCAGACACATCTGAGGACGAGAGTACGTCAACTTTTTATTTATTTATTTATTTATTTATTTTATTTTTTGATTGGAGGTTTAACGACCACCGTGAGCAACTCAATGGGCTATAAGCAGTCGCCCGTCCCTAATTTAGGGTCACTGGTTCCAGGGAAGGGAGAGAGCCAGTGCCGTAAGACAAACACAACATCCATGCCTGACCGGGATTCGAACCCGGACCCCGTTCGGACGAATGATCAGAGGCCATCGCTTAGACCACTGCGCCACCGGGGCGGCGTACGTCAACTTCCATTGACATGGAAAGTGCGATGTGACGTGTATCCGCCACGCCCAGAGATGATAAGGATAGACCACAAGCCGCCATGTTGGCAGCTTCCAAAAGTAAACAAACGAGCAAACGATAGGATAACGGAGGAATATGAACAAATACAAGGATTATATCACCAGAGAAGTAGCTCAAAACATACACAGTGCCTTTAAACAGGCGGGACACACAACAGGTGTGTGCAGGTTGAGGTATATCACACTAGAATGCAGAAAATGTAGGAGCCACCAACACAACGCCTGTCAAGAACGAGCAATAGGCTGGACATATTGCCAAGAGAACGGACCACCGATGGACAACCGAAATTTTAGACAGGATTCCAAGGTACAGGAAAAGACCCAAAAGAAGACCACGCGGGAGGTGAATGGATGAAATCCTGAAGCATGCGAGAGGGAGATGGAGGAGACTGGTACATGACAGACTGTTGCGGGAGAAACTCGGGAAGACTCTTATCTAGCATAGAATTGATAATGGCTGACGATGATGATAATATACTGTATGTACACTCATCGTCAAAAAAAGTAGCACCCAGAAGGAAGCAACCGACAGGAATGAAACTTGGTGGGTAGGTTTGACATCGTGAGACATGCAAATGTTTCAAGTATCACGTCTGCCGCGCATCTGACGCAAGCAAGAAGGTGTCGTAGTGCTGTACCTGACAGGCTACATAAGGTTGTCCCGTTGCGCTTGCTTGCAATTTTGGCTCGTATTGTTGTGTTAGTAACATTCGTTGCAAGTGAAGTATGCCTTGGAGAGAAGTTCGGAAGTAATTCGAGCAGTTAGAGGAGTTTGAGAGGAGCGTCGTCGTCGGGTTCTGGGAAGCGGGAGGGCGTTGTAGCCGTATTACGCGCCATACCTGTCGCACAGATATCACCATAGCATGCTGTTGGCGGCATTGGATAGAACAAGGCACGTAGCAGCGACAGGAAGAGTCTGGGAGACCTAGACGAACCACGGAGAGAGAGAGGTCCTACGGGTTGTCCGACATGCTCGGAGTGACCCAACAGCCACGATTGCGGATATTCAGCGAACAGTGGTGCCCTCCATGTATCGTCTGATTAGTGCCAGCACCATTGGCCGACGGTTGCACGACGTAGGACTACACGCTCGCAACCAGCTAGCAAAGGAAGCTGCTGGTAAAGAGGGCATAGATTTTCAGATGCAAACGCGGCTGCAAAGCGTGCGGACACAACTGAAAAAAGCCACATTAGTGGAGTGGCAACAGAGATTGGACGAGGGGGATACGGGCAGAAGAACACGCCGTATCTTCCCCGAATCTCGATAAGGCGCATTGGTTCCCTCAACCAGGTACTAACCGGGCACGGAGTGTCGCCGGAGTACTTCCGCAGATTTGCGGTTAGGGAGCGAGTGTGCATGTGTGGTGCCCAGACTGCAGATGTCGCACACATGATTCTAGAATGTGCTTCTCTGGCAGGGAAGCGAGCAATTTTAGTGCCAGAATTGGCAAAGACGAGGGACCTCTCGATCCCGCTCGCGTACCCAAGAGCGCGACAGGGGATCATCGAGATGGTCGAGCACCTCAAAGAGGAGCAGATGGTCTACCTAATTGAGGGGTGACCGCAGAAGAAAGAAGAAAGAAGATAGAAGAATAATGAAGACTAAAGAGGAACGGATGACTCGAGCCCAGGGTCATCACCACAGAACCGACCCTAGTCCTGTGGCAGTGTAAATAATGTAATTTTCAATGTAAATATCAATGTTATTCAGTGTGAGAGGGCTCATTGAGCAAAGGATTAACTTCCCACGTAAAGATGAGTTCCTCAATAAGTATTTTGTGCATGTATTTTGTTTGAATAAAGAGCGGACGCCCCAAACAATTCGCGCTAGCAATCGATTCTCCCAGACAGAGGTAGAGCAATTTTCTAAACCCTTCTCGAATGATACGCACACACGGGTCATGACGGAGAGGTGAGAAGTGCCGGTCCACGGGGGTGGCAGCAAGCTGCGGGTCCACGGACCGATTCTGTCCGGATGGGGGAATGTCGGATCCTGGCAGGATTACTCGTAACGCCGTCACTTTTATTTTCGAAAGAGTTGTTTTAACCCTGTGGAGTCCGCAATTCGACGGTACAGGTTAATGGACATCAGCTAGTCTTTACCGGCTCGCAGACCGATACGACGACTACCGTAACACCATTGCATTATCACCAAAAGCTGCAATGGCGTCGTTCCAGACTGTTAAGGAGCCACTTAGAATGACAGCGGGGATCTTCAGTGACGAGTCCCGCTTTTGCCTTGGGAGAAACATCCAGAGAATTCGTGTGTGGAGGCACCGAGGTGAGCGCCAAGATGAACGGTTTGTTGTCGAACGTCATGCGTAGAGAAGACCTGGTGTCATGGTGAGGGGTGCGATTGCCTACGATGCCAGGTCATCTTTGGTGTTCATTACAGGCACTTTAACCGTCCAACTTTACGTTAATGAGGTCCTGCAACGGGTGGCTCTACCTTTTCTGAACGCTCATTCCGGTGTGATTTTCCAACAGGACAACGCTGGTCCTCATACTGCTGCTGTCTCGAGAGCTTGCCTTCAAGGCACTGACACTCTATCATGGCGAGTCGCATCGCCACACTTATTACCGATTGAAAATGTGTGGGATGCTATTGGACGCGCTATCCATACTCCACACCTACCGCACAATCTACAGGAACTGCGTGAGAAGATTCAAGCTGCATGGGATGGCTTATCGCAAGACACCGTTAGAAACCTGTACAACTGCATGCCGAGATTCTGGCATGCTGTGTGAGCAAACATGGCGACTCGACGCCATTCTTAGAGGCACTACTTATTGGTGGGTAGCTCAATAAACACTGCCCATATCAGTGTTTAATCATTCATTATTCCTGGTAACCTTTACCTTCCTCCCGAATAGCATTGCAATCCAACACGTCCTTCTGGGTGCAACTAGGTTTTTGAAGATGAGTGTATATATATTTATATTTAGTTGGGAGTTTAATGACCACTGTGAGCAACTCGATGGGTTAAAATCAGTCTCCCGTCCCTAATGTAGGGCCACTGGTTCCAGGGATGGGAAAGATCAGTGCAGAAAGGCAAACGCAACAACCATGCCTCACTGGGATTCGAATCCGGACACATCTCGGACGAATGGTGCTGAGCCATTGCTTAGATCACTGCGCTGCCTGGACGGCACGATGAAGTTATTCTTTCCTGTATACTGCTTCCAGTTCCATCAGACCTTCCCGGTGGCGCTATAAGCACTGGCTTCCGACCATTCGTACGAGACGGGTACGGGTTCGGATCCCGGTGAGTCATGGATGTTGTGTTTGTCTTATGACACTGGATCTGTCCCTTCCCTGGAACCTGTGGCATTAAATTAGGAATGGGAGATTGCTTATAGCTCATCTAGATGCTCAATGGTGGCAAAAAAATAAAAAATAAAAAACTATGATGTCAGCCTTTGCATTTTCTTGGTTACACCGAGTTAGACGAATCAGATAATTTTTTTATGATTAGAAATGTAGACCACTGCAATCACAGATATCGTATAAGGGACTAGATTGGCTGTCTGTTCTGTTGAGCATGGGCTTGCGCTGTGAGAAGCATGAAGCCACATTGAGCGGGTCAAGATGGCGGCGGAGCATGGCACGTTACGCAGGATGGTTTGGACTTGGATATCGTATAAATCATGGAGAAAGCTTCCTCAGATAAAAATCTTACGCAGAGAGACGAAAATATAATTGCTGTTACTTATTTGCCTCTTGCCCAATGCTGAAAACAATACATATATATATATATTAAAATTTAAAGCTGGTATTGTATACAAATATAGAAAATTATTGGAAAACATTTTTAAGAAGGTAATGCGGCAACGATTTAAAATAATGGAAACGCAAATAATTTATTTAAAATCAATAAGTAGCTATTGAATCCAGCAAACTACTGATTTGAACCCGAAAAAAAAAGGCTTCCACATGCTTTACATAGAAAAGCTGAAATAATGTGAATCTTTTTCCTTGTTGCTATTACCTCTGTCATTCTGATTTATTTATTATGTTTGCTCAAAAAGTTTTGAATTTCACCAAACATTTTGATATTTCGTCTTGTTATGCACTAAGGAAATTTCAGCTTTTAACATTTCATATTATTTATTTGGGCAATATAGCAACGAAATGGCGTATTAAATGGAAGCATTCATTAACAAGAAACGTCAAAATCATATCTCTCAGCAAATTAAAACCAGCGTGATATTTTTTTATATCGCAGATACCGGAATGTCTTCTCTGGAATTTAAGCCCTGGCGGAATCCGAAATAATTCAATATTTTGCAAGACCCTTGGCATTCTAGTTAGCACTAAGGAATATTACTGTTTTTTACTTAAATTTTATAACTTCCGCCGCTAAATGGGTACTGACTGCTTTGAATCTCAATATAAATAGAAAATCACAGTACCAAACTCGTATTTCTTTGACTTAATGCAAAGTAGCCTTGTTTAAATGGATCGTGATGACCCGCTGAAAATGGCGCCTGCCTTCTCACGCCTCATGGGCTGGGTGTCCAATCTAACTTCTTGTATATTATATCTGTGGCTGCAATACAAAAGAGCTACTCCTCTAATCAGTGTAATTTTCGAGCTCACTGGCGTCACAGTAGTTGAGGTACTTCTAACCTGTTCCCTCTGACACACCATTTGACATAACAGGTCTGCTAAATCTGGATCGCGAAACTATAAAAATGAGTAACAGGTATCATGAAAGAAATACGGGATTACGCCATATAATACAAATTTTGAAGATGACAATCCGATTTTTGGCGTAAATGTGACAAGGATGGTAAGTCAGATAATATCCGAAACACATGTTAAACTAGGGGAACAGTATGCTAAAGCAGATTGGACTGGTTTTCGTAACGTTTCCCTCTTAGAAAAAGTTTTTATGGTTATAACGCTACGTAACACAGTGATTACGATATTAAATGTTTTTCCACCATATACAATGTAACAGGTTTTGTGCCGTTTACATAGCAACACCACGTTATATGCACGCGCTCTGAGACTCATTTCAGTTGGTGATACCATAAACGAAGGATCTATACAGTGGAAACAGACATAGGAGCCCATGGAAATTCCTCACATAGAAAGTGGCTCCCCCACGGACCTAACACAGAAGCAAAATGTGACGTGACACCGTGACGTCGGCAATAGTTGCTAGGGCAACCCAGCGCTCGGAGATGATCAGATGAACAACAGACACGTAAAAACCCAAAAGTTTCGAATTCTGTAAAGAAAAGTATACGAACAGTAAGTAATAAGCAAAATAATACCACTTATTAGAACGGTAGAGGAATTGAAAACCAAAAAGAATCTTAAAATTAATAAAGTATTGCGTGTATTCGTCTTAAACACTGACGGATAGCAAGCCAAAGTCAAAAGTCAAAGTAAAAACATTCGTTCGGACAAAAATCACGTGGTTCTTATGTGTTCCCTGGGAAGCCAGCTGTCAATCAACTGTAGTTCTGTTTTAGGTCGCTGGTGCGCTGCAGTCGACTTCATGACGTCATGAGTTTCAGCTTTATACAGCCAGTGTCTTCTTTATGGGTGATAGATCACTCGATTCTATTACAGTTCAAAGTCGCGACCTGGTTAGTAAGGTGATTCTATCAGCAGAACGTATTTTATTTTAAAGTGTAACGTTATATGACCGACGGCCCGTGAGACTGCGGAAGACTGCTGCCCAGTAGATTGCTGCCCCGTAGACTGCTCTTCCGTGAGACTGCGGCCTCGAATGGTGAGTCATGTTTGACAAGTTTCTTGAATTTAGGTGTAATTTAAAGATTGTCATTGAATGAAGGGCTTAAGATACGAAATCTAAGCCGTTATTTTGGGCGGAAATCATTACTTTGAAATGTAAAGTTATCATTGTTTTTAGTCTAATCATTCGAACTAAGTCATGAAAAGTAGATTGCTTAAAAAATTAAGAAAAGTGAGTTGAAAAAAATTAAGAACGTAACATTATTTTACCCATCCAGTTCGAAAAAAAATGGCGTTTTGTCAGTACAAATTTCCTTCTCTGGAATATTTTTATATGTTTTGATGTTTGTCACCTGTTACCCCAAATAAAAATTACTGAATCCTTATAACCAAATTAAAATTTAAATTATTTGAGAAAAGTTCAGAATCTGGAGCAAACATAAAAAGTAGTATTATTAACACTTCTGGGTGGCTAACAAATTGAAAAAAAAGTTAATGATACATTTTGCTTTCTCAGTGGAGAATTGCCGTTGCGCAAGAATTCCGTGATGGTATAAAAACAGTAGAACGTGGTTAATTCGAATCAGAAGGGAAGAAAATAAAATCCGAATTAAAAAAAACGAAGTAATAAAAAGCATTTATTTATGATTAGAACCACAAGGAAATTAAAAACCTTTGATTCGAATTCGATTTAACCAAGTTCGAATTACGTAAGTTAAACTGCGTTATTCCGTTGAAAAATTAAAATGCCTAAAGTATTCGTTAAAAGATAACTATGCTATAATTGCTGACATTCCAGTTAAAATATCTTAATAGTTGTAGAATTATGTAGCGTTAATTAGGTACTTTAATTGAATTTGCTCTTGGCATTAATTACTGTACAGCATAACGACACAATTGTTTCTATTTTTGTCACTGAACTTGGACATTTTTAATATGATATGTACTTTTTTTTCAATCTCTCGGATCGAAGTCCACTTCATGAATATCTACGACCAAGGCTGAACTCGATCCAGTTCAGCCTTGCTACGACAAACAATTAATTCGTCATCAGTGTTGATTTAAATGCATTGATGTTATTCGAAAAAATTGTTCCACGAGAGTTTCGTGAAACTATTTCAGTCATTCGACTAAAATGATTAAAAAGCCAAAATTCTTCTTAATAATTCGAATTTTTAACCAAAAATTCGATTGTTAAAAAGCATTTATCCGTAATTAAAACTGAAGGGAAATTTTTGAACTTGGAATTATGCAACTCGATTTAACCAAGTTCGAATTACATAAGTTACACTGTATTTACGTCTGGGAAACGTGAGCTATAACATCCCATTGGTATCGGTTGCTTAATCTTACCAAACATAGTTAAAACTTAAATTGTTCACTTTTTTTGAAAACATCCTTGCTGATGAAATTTCTGTAACATTAAAATGGCAATCGAAAGATGTAGCTGATTTTCTTTTTAGGATTATTAAAGTTTCATTAGATCTCGTCAGCCCGAATCATAAGTATTAAGAGTATTTTATCAACGGTGTAGTGTACCAAGGAGTTCCATGTAATGAGCGACAGAAATCACATCCTTGAGCTATCGTATCAACTCCAACGAGCGATTTTAAGCCTTTTAATCGTATCATAAAATGATGGAAAAATACAGCGTTGAAGATGCCTTTTCATTTTAAGTTCAACGACTCTCAGCAGCGTTAAAGCATAGGATAAGTCCCTCGTTTTCTAAAAATAGGGCAACTGAAAGAGAGAAAACTGTCGCGAAAATGATCACAACATGCATGTCTCACGGTACTCGAACCAGGATGACCAGCAAGAAACCAAGAAACCGTGCAGATGTGCTGTTTTGTTTGGTGCACACAAACACAGCTTTTACCGCACTCAAACGGAAATTATATAACTAGAGTTTCTAGAGTTCTATTACTGCTCTCCGGTGGTAAAAAAGTTCCATGAATACTTATCTACAAAGTACATTAGATTACAGTACAAAGATTAGCGAAAACGCATTTATGAAAAGCCGTGTTGGAAAATCAGTATTCCAAGAATTTCGAGGTAAACAGGAATTGAAATAACTTCGATAAACTTCTGAATTTCAGCAAGATATCGGCAAGACAAAGAAATCTGCCAAGAATGGGAGCTCCTTCACAATATAACATAAAAAATACGTCATCTGCTTGGAAATGCGTTGTTTTAGGTACCGTGACGCACGTCGCACTGGAACTGGATGGGGAGTGCAGACCTAATTTTGTTCCAAGGGGACGGAGGTTTTTGTGAAGGATTCCAAATATGGATAGTAGTTTCTAAAGTAGAAGTGTACTACGTATGTCCATTTGAGAGTTTTTACGTTATTAAAAATTTACTATTTCTTTTTATTCAATTTTGAAATTTAATTAAACTTTGCTATCGCTCCCATTTCAGAATTTGTAATCAAAAGTTATTGGAGAAGTTAAACGTATTAGAGAATAGTTGCTAATCCAGTTTTTATAATGTTTGGACCCGTATTTGTTACTGATATTGTTCAGGTCTCTTAAACTAGTTTTCCATTTTGATAAGTTGTACTGAATTTTGTGCTGGTTAGTCCATTTGAATTTCAAACTCGAAGTCATTCATAAATTGAAAGTTTTCTATGAGAAGAGAGTTTTCTGGAGTGGATTTTTGATTTGCTCAGGTTTCAAGTGGCTTCCAACTTCGTGTATTGCTCCGCGTGTTTACAAACAGACTGCTCACAACCAGCATGAAGCCGCAAAGAAAAAAGCTAGCTATTTTCATTACGAAGTTTTAGTTGAAGCAGTTGTAGATTAGACGCTGAAATGTAACACGTTTTTTTAAAGGAACACACACACACACACACAGCCATGTTCCTTTAAAGATTCGCGGTCTTTCACGTAAACAAACCTGCTGGTAACCTCCGCGGAAGGATACGCGTAACACTTCGGAAGTACTGCCTTTTAGGAAGGAAATGTCAAATGATGTAGAACAGCGTTTTTTTTTTATGCAGAGGTACTTTTATCTCTCTTCTTACGCTTACGGTGAATGTCAATGTTATAGTTTTATGATGTTCGATCAGTTATATCCTCAGCTGAGGGGAGCACATCCATGGATAACAACAGACATCCATGACTAGAGTTGGAAAAAAATTTGCAGTTACACTACGTAGTTCCCTTATATTTTTTAAAGTGTTCTTGATTTGTTGTGCCCTAAGCTACTCTGCTCTTTGCGAAGTTAGCATAGTGAACAGTTGCTTTTGCGCACAGCTAGGAGCATAGGCGTAGCCAAGGAAGGGGGTGGTCCTCAGGTCCGGACCCCTGAAAGGGGATTGAGCATGAATTTCAAGCGATATGTATGTATACATGAGGCTTTTACTAAGAACCAAATCCAAAGACCCCCATCCCCCTTTAGAAATTTCAGGCTACACCACGGGATCGTGAAGGTAAAGGGAGCTGTTGATCATGAACACAACTGAAAAAAGCCACATTAGTGGAGTGGCAACAGAGATTGGACGAGGGGGATACGGGCAGAAGAACACGCCGTATCTTCCCCCGAATCTCGATAAGGCGCATTGGTTCCCTCAACCAGGTACTAACCGGGCACGGAGTGTCGCCGGAGTACTTCCGCAGATTTGCGGTTAGGGAGCGAGTGTGCATGTGTGGTGCCCAGACTGCAGATGTCGCACACATGATTCTAGAATGTGCTTCTCTGTCAGGGAAGCGAGCAATTTTATTGCCAGAATTGGCAAAGACGAGGGACCTCTCGATCCCGCTCGCGTACCCAAGAGCGCGACAGGGGATCATCGAGATGGTCAAGCACCTCAAAGAGAAGCAGACGGTCTACCTAATTGAGGAGTGACCGCAGATGAAAGAAGAAAGAAGATAGAAGAGGAATGAGGACTAAAGAGGAACGGATGACTCGAGCCCAGAGTCATCACCACAGAAGCTACCCTAGTCCTGTGGCAGTGTAAAAAATGTAATTTTCAATGTAAATATCAATGTTATTCAGTGTGTGAGGGCTCATTGAGCAAAGGATTAACCTCCCACGTAAAGATGAGTTCCTCAATAAGTATTTTGTGCATGTATTTTGTTTGAATAAAGAGCGGACGCCCCAAACAATTCGCGCTAGCAATCGATTCTCCCAGACAGAGGTAGAGCAATTTTCTAAACCCTTCTCGAATGATACGCACACACGGGTCATGACGGAGAGGTAAGAAGTGCCGGTCCACGGTGGTGGCAGCAAGCTGCGGGTCCACGGACCGATTCTGTCCGGATGGGGGAATGTCGGATCCTGGCAGGATTACTCGTAACGCCGTCACTTTTATTTTCGAAAGAGTTGTTTTAACCCTGTGGAGTCCGCAATTCGACGGTACAGGTTAATGGACATCAGCTAGTCTTTACACGCTCGCAGACCGTTAGGACGACTGCCGTAACACCATTGCATTATCACCAAAGACTGCAATGGCGTCGTTCCAGACTGTTAAGGAGCCACTTAGAATGACAGCGGGGATCTTCAGTGACGAGTCCCGCTTTTGCCTTGGGAGAAACATCCAGAGAATTCGTGTGTGGAGGCACCGTGGTGAGCGCCAAGATGAACGGTTTGTTGTCGAACGTCATGCGTCTAGAAGACCTGGTGTCATGGTGAGGGGTGCGATTGCTTACGATGCCAGGTCATCTTTGGTGTTCATTACAGGCACTTTAACCGTCCAACTTTACGTTAATGAGGTCCTGCAACGGGTGGCTCTACCTTTTCTGAACGCTCATTCCGGTGTGATTTTCCAACAGGACAACGCTGGTCCTCATACTGCTGCTGTCTCGAGAGCTTGCCTTCAAGGCACTGACACTCTATCATGGCGAGTCGCATCGCCACACTTATTACCGATTGAAAATGTGTGGGATGCTATTGGACGCGCTATCCATACTCCACACCTACCGCACAATCTACAGGAACTGCGTGAGAAGATTCAAGCTGCATGGGATGGCTTATCGCAAGACACCGTTAGAAACCTGTACAACTGCATGCCGAGATTCTGGCATGCTGTGTGAGCAAACATGGCGACTCGACGCCATTCTTAGAGGCACTACTTATTGGTGGGTAGCTCAATAAACACTGCCCATATCAGTGTTTAATCATTCATTATTCCTGGTAACCTTTACCTTCCTCCCGAATAGCATTGCAATCCAACACGTCCTTCTGGGTGCAACTAGGTTTTTGAAGATGAGTGTATATATATTTATATTTAGTTGGGAGTTTAATGACCACTGTGAGCAACTCGATGGGTTAAAATCAGTCTCCCGTCCCTAATGTAGGGCCACTGGTTCCAGGGATGGGAAAGATCAGTGCAGAAAGGCAAACGCAACAACCATGCCTCACTGGGATTCGAATCCGGACACATCTCGGACGAATGGTGCTGAGCCATTGCTTAGATCACTGCGCTGCCTGGACGGCACGATGAAGTTATTCTTTCCTGTATACTGCTTCCAGTTCCATCAGACCTTCCCGGTGGCGCTATAAGCACTGGCTTCCGACCATTCGTACGAGACGGGTACGGGTTCGGATCCCGGTGAGTCATGGATGTTGTGTTTGTCTTATGACACTGGATCTGTCCCTTCCCTGGAACCTGTGGCATTAAATTAGGAATGGGAGATTGCTTATAGCTCATCTAGATGCTCAATGGTGGCAAAAAAATAAAAAATAAAAAACTATGATGTCAGCCTTTGCATTTTCTTGGTTACACCGAGTTAGACGAATCAGATAATTTTTTTATGATTAGAAATGTAGACCACTGCAATCACAGATATCGTATAAGGGACTAGATTGGCTGTCTGTTCTGTTGAGCATGGGCTTGCGCTGTGAGAAGCATGAAGCCACATTGAGCGGGTCAAGATGGCGGCGGAGCATGGCACGTTACGCAGGATGGTTTGGACTTGGATATCGTATAAATCATGGAGAAAGCTTCCTCAGATAAAAATCTTACGCAGAGAGACGAAAATATAATTGCTGTTACTTATTTGCCTCTTGCCCAATGCTGAAAACAATACATATATATATATTAAAATTTAAAGCTGGTATTGTATACAAATATAGAAAATTATTGGAAAACATTTTTAAGAAGGTAATGCGGCAACGATTTAAAATAATGGAAACGCAAATAATTTATTTAAAATCAATAAGTAGCTATTGAATCCAGCAAACTACTGATTTGAACCCGAAAAAAAAGGCTTCCACATGCTTTACATAGAAAAGCTGAAATAATGTGAATCTTTTTCCTTGTTGCTATTACCTCTGTCATTCTGATTTATTTATTATGTTTGCTCAAAAAGTTTTGAATTTCACCAAACATTTTGATATTTCGTCTTGTTATGCACTAAGGAAATTTCAGCTTTTAACATTTCATATTATTTATTTGGGCAATATAGCAACGAAATGGCGTATTAAATGGAAGCATTCATTAACAAGAAACGTCAAAATCATATCTCTCAGCAAATTAAAACCAGCGTGATATTTTTTTATATCGCAGATACCGGAATGTCTTCTCTGGAATTTAAGCCCTGGCGGAATCCGAAATAATTCAATATTTTGCAAGACCCTTGGCATTCTAGTTAGCACTAAGGAATATTACTGTTTTTTACTTAAATTTTATAACTTCCGCCGCTAAATGGGTACTGACTGCTTTGAATCTCAATATAAATAGAAAATCACAGTACCAAACTCGTATTTCTGTGACTTAATGCAAAGTAGCCTTGTTTAAATGGATCGTGATGACCCGCTGAAAATGGCGCCTACCTTCTCACGCCTCATGGGCTGGGTGTCCAATCTAACTTCTTGTATATTATATCTGTGGCTGCAATACAAAAGAGCTACTCCTCTAATCAGTGTAATTTTCGAGCTCACTGGCGTCACAGTAGTTGAGGTACTTCTAACCTGTTCCCTCTGACACACCATTTGACATAACAGGTCTGCTAAATCTGGATCGCGAAACTATAAAAATGAGTAACAGGTATCATGAAAGAAATACGGGATTACGCCATATAATACAAATTTTGAAGATGACAATCCGATTTTTGGCGTAAATGTGACAAGGATGGTAAGTCAGATAATATCCGAAACACATGTTAAACTAGGGGAACAGTATGCTAAAGCAGATTGGACTGGTTTTCGTAACGTTTCCCTCTTAGAAAAAGTTTTTATGGTTATAACGCTACGTAACACAGTGATTACGATATTAAATGTTTTTCCACCATATACAATGTAACAGGTTTTGTGCCGTTTACATAGCAACACCACGTTATATGCACGCGCTCTGAGACTCATTTCAGTTGGTGATACCATAAACGAAGGATCTATACAGTGGAAACAGACATAGGAGCCCATGGAAATTCCTCACATAGAAAGTGGCTCCCCCACGGACCTAACACAGAAGCAAAATGTGACGTGACACCGTGACGTCGCAATAGTTGCTACGGCAACCCAGCGCTCGGAGATGATCAGATGAACAACAGACACGTAAAAACCCAAAAGTTTCGAATTCTGTAAAGAAAAGTATACGAACAGTAAGTAATAAGCAAAATAATACCACTTATTAGAACGGTAGAGAAATTGAAAACCAAAAAGAATCTTAAAATTAATAAAGTATTGCGTGTATTCGTCTTAAACACTGACGGATAGCAAGCCAAAGTCAAAAGTCAAAGTAAAAACATTCGTTCGGACAAAAATCACGTGGTTCTTATGTGTTCCCTGGGAAGCCAGCTGTCAATCAACTGTAGTTCTGTTTTAGGTCGCTGGTGCGCTGCAGTCGACTTCATGACGTCATGAGTTTCAGCTTTATACAGCCAGTGTCTTCTTTATGGGTGATAGATCACTCGATTCTATTACAGTTCAAAGTCGCGACCTGGTTAGTAAGGTGATTCTATCAGCAGAACGTATTTTATTTTAAAGTGTAACGTTATATGACCGACGGCCCGTGAGACTGCGGAAGACTGCTGCCCAGTAGATTGCTGCCCCGTAGACTGCTCTTCCGTGAGACTGCGGCCTCGAATGGTGAGTCATGTTTGACAAGTTTCTTGAATTTAGGTGTAATTTAAAGATTGTCATTGAATGAAGGGCTTAAGATACGAAATCTAAGCCGTTATTTTGGGCGGAAATCATTACTTTGAAATGTAAAGTTATCATTGTTTTTAGTCTAATCATTCGAACTAAGTCATGAAAAGTAGATTGCTTAAAAAATTAAGAAAAGTGAGTTGAAAAAAATTAAGAACGTAACATTATTTTACCCATCCAGTTCGAAAAAAAAAATGGCGTTTTGTCAGTACAAATTTCCTTCTCTGGAATATTTTTATATGTTTTGATGTTTGTCACCTGTTACCCCAAATAAAAATTACTGAATCCTTATAACCAAATTAAAATTTAAATTATTTGAGAAAAGTTCAGAATCTGGAGCAAACATAAAAAGTAGTATTATTAACACTTCTGGGTGGCTAACAAATTGAAAAAAAAGTTAATGATACATTTTGCTTTCTCAGTGGAGAATTGCCGTTGCGCAAGAATTCCGTGATGGTATAAAAACAGTAGAACGTGGTTAATTCGAATCAGAAGGGAGGAAAATAAAATCCGAATTAAAAAAAACGAAGTAATAAAAAGCATTTATTTATGATTAGAACCACAAGGAAATTAGAAACCTTTGATTCGAATTCGATTTAACCAAGTTCGAATTACGTAAGTTAAACTGCGTTATTCCGTTGAAAAATTAAAATGCCTAAAGTATTCGTTAAAAGATAACTATGCTATAATTGCTGACATTCCAGTTAAAATATCTTAATAGTTGTAGAATTATGTAGCGTTAATTAGGTACTTTAATTGAATTTGCTCTTGGCATTAATTACTGTACAGCATAACGACACAATTGTTTCTATTTTTGTCACTGAACTTGGACATTTTTAATATGATATGTACTTTTTTTTCAATCTCTCGGATCGAAGTCCACTTCATGAATATCTACGACCAAGGCTGAACTCGATCCAGTTCAGCCTTGCTACGACAAACAATTAATTCGTCATCAGTGTTGATTTAAATGCATTGATGTTATTCGAAAAAATTGTTCCACGAGAGTTTCGTGAAACTATTTCAGTCATTCGACTAAAATGATTAAAAAGCCAAAATTCTTCTTAATAATTCGAATTTTTAACCAAAAATTCGATTGTTAAAAAGCATTTATCCGTAATTAAAACTGAAGGGAAATTTTTGAACTTGGAATTATGCAACTCGATTTAACCAAGTTCGAATTACATAAGTTACACTGTATTTACGTCTGGGAAACGTGAGCTATAACATCCCATTGGTATCGGTTGCTTAATCTTACCAGACATAGTTAAAACTATGAGAAGAAACCAAGAAACCGTGCAGATGTGCTGTTTTGTTTGGTGCACACAAATACAGCTTTTACCGCACTCAAACGGAAATTATATAACTAGAGTTCCTAGAGTTCTGTTACTGCTCTCCGGTGATAATAAAGTTCCATGAATACTTATCTACAAAGTACATTAGATTAGAGTACAAAGATTAGCGAAAACACATTTATGAAAAGCCGTGTAGGAAAATCAGTGTTCCAAGAATTTCGAGGTAAACAGGAATTGAAATAACTTCGATAAGCTTCTGAATTTCAGCAAGATATCGGCAAGACAAAGAAATCTGCCAAGAATGGGAGCTCCTTCACAGGATAACATAAAAAATACGTCATCTGCTTGGAAATGCGTTGTTTCAGGTACCGTGACGCACGTCGTACTGGAACTGGATGGGGAGTGCAGACCTAATTTTGTTCCAAGGGGACGGAGGTTTTTGTGAAGGATTCCAAATATGGATAGTAGTTTCTAAAGTAGAAGTGTACTACGTATGTCCATTTGAGAGTTTTTACGTTATTAAAAATTTACTATTTCTTTTTATTCAATTTTGAAATTTAATTAAACTTTGCTATCGCGCCCATTTCAGACTTTGTAATCAAAAGTTATTGGAGAAGTTAAACGTATTAGAGAATAGTTGCTAATCCAGTTTTTATAATGTTTGGACCCGTATTTGTTACTGATATTGTTCAGGTCTCTTAAACTAGTTTTCCATTTTGATAAGTTGTACTGAATTTTGTGCTGGTTAGTCCATTTGAATTTCAAACTCGAAGTCATTCATAAATTGAAAGTTTTCTATGAGAAGAGAGTTTTCTGGAGTGGATTTTCGATTTACTCAGGTTTCAAGTGGCTTCCAACTTCGTGTATTGCTCCTCGTGTTTACAAACAGACTGCTCACAACCAGCATGAAGCCGCAAAGAAAAAAGCTAGCTATTTTCATTACGAAGTTTTAGTTGAAGCAGTTGTAGATTAGACGCTGAAATGTAACACGTTTTTTTAAAGGAACACACACACACACACACAGCCATGTTCCTTTAAAGATTCGCGGTCTTTCACGTAAACAAACCTGCTGGTAACCTCCGCGGAAGGATACGCGTAACACTTCGGAAGTACTGCCTTTTAGGAAGGAAATGTCAAATGATGTAGAACAGCGTTTTTTTTTTTTTTTTTTATGCAGAGGTACTTTTATCTCTCTTCTTACCCTTACGGTGAATGTCAATGTTATAGTTTTATGATGTTCGATCAGTTATATCCTCAGCTGAGGGAGTACATCCATGGATAACAACAGACATCCATGACTAGAGTTGGAAAAAAATTTGCAGTTACACTACGTAGTTCCCTTATATTTTTTAAAGTGTTCTTGATTTGTTGTGCCCTAAGCTACTCTGCTCTTTGCGAAGTTAGCATAGTGAACAGTTGCTTTTGCGCACAGCTAGGAGCATAGGCGTAGCCAAGGAAGGGGGTGGTCCTCAGGTCCGGACCCCTGAAAGAGGATTGAGCATGAATTTAAAGCGATATGTATGTATACATGAGGCTTTTACTAAGAACCAAATCCAAAGACCCCCATCCCCCCTTTAGAAATTTCAGGCTACACCACGGGATCGTGAAGGTAAAAGGAGCTGTGGATCATGAAGGTAAATGAAAAGTAGTAGACGATCGGGGCAAATGAGCTGACTGATAAAGCTTAGCAAGAAAAAAAAGTTCGTTTATTCATTTTTATGTATTTCCTCAGTATAAAAACAAACGGCATATTTTTTGTGTATGACAAATTTTGTGTTATTGTAGTGTTTTAAATTATTATTTATTTATTTGTGAAAATCGTCCGTATATAATTTATGACGAGCGACTTGCTTTAGTGCTTAGCCCAAATCTCCTAGGTTCCAACTTCTAAGGGTTGTTTAAGACCTGGGGTCATACACTCCCTTCCTAAAACCCTCTACATGTGATCTGATCTGATCTGCTTTATTGCTTCATGCTGGGTGTGAACAGGTGCTGAACCTTTCCTGTTATCCGGCCGCCGCCACTATCTTCTAATAGGATTTTTCCATTTTGTCAACGAGCTCTCCGAGCAGCAGAACACACGTCCCTCAGCAGCAGATGCGCAGTGATCACGTGCTGCTGTATATGCACACCACCGTCACCGGAGAGCCAATCCCGTCCGTGTGTTTCAGTTTGGTGATCCCTTGTTTGCGCTTGGGAGTTTTGTGCGGTCATTCAGAAGGAACGAAGGAACTAACCACTCTCGCACCCCCGCAGCTGCTGGGAGCGCAGGCAACAAAGGGGCGTACTGCAGCTACCAGTTGTATTTTTATGAAAAAATTGAAAATATCCGAACACGCACATAAACAATCAAACAAATAATTAACTCAAAGATTCATGTTTTCTTTTAAGTTATATTTAGCTTTGCCTAAAAAATATCCAGTTTCACTTTTAAATCACTGGATGTCCTACCGATTCAAACTATCGGCCCTTTGTCGTCGGGTCGTAATAGAATCGCTCTGCAACGGATTGTAAATAATACGATCGCTTGCCACTGGCTCTCACTTCGCGCTGCTGTGAAAAAATGCGAGTCTACATGGGGTTTCCCCGTCAAGGTCAAGGATGTGGGAAACCAATCAATGACCTAGGATTACTTACACGACACGACGACAGGTACCAACATTTATTCACAGCAGTCTGCAGGCCTGTATAAGAGAGTGATTTATTTAGGTGATTTACATATTTTGGTTTGGTACAAAACAATTGTACGTTGCTATTGCTTTTAGTTCTTCCTTATAGTAGAAATGTCTATTTCATTCACTGTGAGGAAACGTTATTATACACTGGCGTGCAAAAATTAAGGACGAGACGGGTTTTCGAATGTAACGTCGTGCAGAAGTGCTCCACATCGACTCAAATCATACCATAAGATCCCTAAGATGCAAGAATATGGGACAAGTGAGCAAAACCGTCCAAACACGGAATCCAAAAGATACCAAAGGCCCTTTATTGAAAATTTAGCTTTGAGCACAACTGGACAAAAGACAGAAACGTCCATGTGACAGGCGGCTACCAAGAAAAATCCAGTCTTTAGTAGGGGATATGATCACCCCTGACTGCGCTGCAGGATTTACAACGTCTGTCCATGCTGAGGACGAGGTTGTCAAGGAGCTGTTGAGGCATCGCGGCCCATTCCTCTTGTAGCGCCAATCGCAGCTGCGGAATCGTTGCTGGCGGCTGGTGACGTGCTGCCAAACGTTTCCCGAGAAGGTCCCACACGTGTTCGATTGGATTTAGGTCCGGGGACCTTGCGGGCCAATCCAAGTGTTGAATATCTTTACTCACCAACAGCTCTGCGACAGCCACTGTACGATGAGGTGTAGTGTTGTCGTCCATGAAGAGGAACTCAGGGCCCACAGCACCTTTAAACAGACGCACGTGAGGCAGGTGAACCTCGGTACAATAGCGGACACCAGTGACTGAACCTCCTTGGAAGATGTGAAGGTCAGTACAGCTACTAAGCATGATACCGCCCCAAAAGAGAACTCCGCCACCTCCAAACCGGTCCCTTTCGATAATCTTGGAGGTGTGATTGCGTGTTCCCTGCTCTCTCTAGATGTGTATACGTTCAGAATCGCTCGTCAGACTAAATAGGCTCGCTCTTATCCGTAAAGAGAACTCAACCCCATTGCTGATAAGTCCAGTTCTTGTGTTCCTGGTACCACAGAAATCGCAGTTTCCGATGAGCAGGCGTTAATAGCACACACCGTACTGCTCGTTGTGCAAATAGACCACCTTTGTGCATCCTCCTGGCCACGGTAAAAGGCGATAACGGAAGTTCAGTTGTCTCTTGCATGTGCCTTGCGATTTCTCCCGCTGTGTGCCGTCTGTCTCTTCTCGCCAACCACAACCACTGCTAAACTCTCGGACAGCTGTTCTTGTCGTTTAAAATGCTCCCCAAGCTCGTGAAACGATGCTGTGAGCGATCCTGAACTCCTCGGCCACACTAGTCAAACGTCGACCTTCTTTCAACTTCCCATATGACGTGACCTCGGGTAAGTCATCTAGATGTCGTCTACTGGATTGCCTGTTGGCCATATCACACGGTGGCAGCAACTCGAAGTCGTTCAAACCAATGTACACCGTGCAATAACTTTCACCGAATTGCTGAGCGTACACCACCCGTGTGCTTTATATCCTTCCAACACTCCGTCCCCTACGTCATGCTGCATATGTGCGCATGCCCTACCGTACCGGACCCTAGTCTATCTCCTGAGTGGTCCTTCGGTCCGTTCTGCCTGCTCGTTCCGCTGTTATGCTAATTTCTCCTCTTCGTCCTTAATGTTTGCACACCAGTGTATAAGCGAACGGCATCCTGTTGAAGTTTTTTGTATTTTTTTGGAATACAAAAGAGTCTACAGTTTGGTCTCATTTTTTGCTAATGTTCCATCCATCCGTTTTTAATAAAATTGGTAAAACCTAAAGAGTTACGTACCCGTATAATAAACATGAAACATTGCCACCAGCACCAGTAAAACGCCCTGATTAAAAGAAAATTTCATTCCTAGGAGAAAGATCTGAAAGAAAATGTTATCGTGGTTTAAGCGTGAGGAGAAATGTTGAAGTTAGTATCATCACGATTAACTTGTACATTTCTGTTTACCGTTTACTAAATAGCTGCCTGATGAAGCCGCCCGTAGGTGATGAAAGCTAGCAGAATTGTTGCCCTCTATTGTGTTTTCTACGCCAGTAAACGGATTTATATACGTTTAGTCTCCTTATTAGCATAGCAATTACTAATGACCTCAGTGAATTCCTATTTACCTTCTCCATTCGTCCCTGATCATATTAACTTGAAGAAAAGGCTTAAATTCAGCATTTGGACGAGTGGAGAAAAACTGAATTTTCATGGCCCTGCGGATGCTATGTTGATAAAATTTCTACGGAGAAGAATAAACCCATTTTCTGGAGGGAAATACGTACGACTACACGACAAAAAACACAGGAGTCATTATTCCTTGACAAATTCCAAATCATATTTTAAAGTTTAAAAAAACTGAAATATGGTACATCTTGAACTGCGAGGGCGGCAGGATGGGCACGACAATTCTCAGGGTGGGCTACAGCCGGGCTACTGTACCTAACGGGGTGCGAGGGAGGACTATAGCCCACCCTCACATCCCCTTGACGAAGTCTTTGCCTGGATGCTATGCTTGATGAGATCGCAGAAATGAAGGCTAGAAAGAAATACTTAGGCCTAAAAACATAAAAATTTCCCCTTATCGAATAAAATACAATTCTCTTCTATTTGTATTGTAATCATGTAATTATAACTTATAGTTAATTATATCGTATAGTATATTTGTACACATCAAATATATGCTCATTGTATTTCCACCGTCACCATTTTTTCCTGGTCTGCACTGCTGAAGTTTTGTCGTGTCGTATATGCAAATAAATACCTGTGGTTACGGCAGTTCATATTGTATTCTTACAGTGTAGAACATTGAATTATCTATTTGTATGAAACCATAGCCAGTAACGATCACTAAAGTCTTATAGTTATTAACCGTAATCATTGAAATATATTTTTCTGAATTCGTTTCTTGCGATGAAATGTATATTCATGTTCATGCATCGGTCCGTGCATCCGTGTTAATCCTGTTTGGCCGATTGACAACACAGCATTTTATTTGTACTTCTGTTCCAAAAAATACTTAACGAGTTAAAACTACAAGGCTCTAGACTACCCCGCCCCCCTCACTTCACTTTCCCAGACACCCTCTCTTACTTCCTCCTCCACATCCACTGCCACACACACACCGCGAAAAAACATATACTCCCTCGTGTTCGCAATCCTGAGAAAATTACTATGCTAGGGGGCGCTGAAGTAAAACTTGCGGCGAGGGAGGGGGGGGGAGGAAGGCACGTTGTTCTAGTTATGCCACTGGTGTTGAGGTTGCGAATGTTTTCCATTCAGTAGGCTTTCTGTAACCCACCTTCGTAATGCATTTCTCTGATTTATCGACAACGGTTAAAGAGACAATTGGCCGTACGTTTCCTTTAAAATAACGGAGTTTTAAATACGCAAAGAAATTGCTCTTTAGTTCATCAGACATTGGCATTAAGTGGAAGAGAGAGAGAAGGAGAACGAGGATGCCGAGAAGAAATACCTTTACGTTCAAATACTTGATTCACAGTTCTAAATTAGACTTCAAAACGGCTATATTTTGTGTGTTTTATTGGAGTTATGGGTTACGGGTATATTTTACGTGTTTTCTTTAGTACACTGGTGTGCAAAAAATAAGGACGAAGAGGAGAAATTAGCATAACAGCGGAACAAGCTGGCAGAACGGATCGAAAGACCACTCAGGAGATAGACTAGGGTCCGGTGCGGTAGGTCATGCGCATATATGCAGCATGGCGTAGGAAGGGGGAGGGGGGGTGTCGGAAGGGTATAAAGCATACGGGCGGTGTACGCTCAGCAATTTGGTGAAAGCTATTGCACGGTGTACATTGGTTTGAACGAGGTCGAGTTAATTTCCACCGTGTGATATGGCCAACAGGCAATCCAGTAGGCGACATCTGGATGACTTTACCCGAGGTCGCGCCACTGGGAATTTGGAAGAAGGTCGAAGTGTGACTAGTGTGGCCTAGGAGTTCGGGATCGCTCATAGCATCGTTTCACGAGCTTGGAGAACATTTCAAACGAGAGGAACAGCTGTCCGAGAGTTTAGCAGTGGTCGTCCACGAGCAACCACGGCGGCAGACGACCGGTATATTGTCCTACAGGCGAGAAGAGACAGACGGCACACAGCGGGAGAAATCGTAAGGCACACGCAACAGACAACTGGACGTCCGTTATCGCGTTTTACCATGGCCAGGAGGCTGCACAAAGGTGGTCTATTTACACGACGAGCAGTACGGTGTGTGCCATTAACGCTTGCTCATCGGAGACGGCGGTTTCTGTGGCGCCAGGAACACAAGAACTGGACACATCAGCAATGGGGTCGAGTTCTCTTTACGGATAAGAGCCGATTCTGACGAGCAATTCTGGACGTATACACATCTGGAGAGAGCAGGGAACACACAATCACACCTCCAACATCATCGAAAGCGATCGGTTTGGAGGTGGCGGAGTTCTCGTTTGGGGCGGCATCATGCTTGGTAGCCGTACGGACCTCCACATTTTCCAAGGAGGTTCAGTCACTGGTGTCCGCTATTGTACCGAGGTTCTCTTGCCTCACGTGCGTCTGTTTTGAGGTGCTGTGGGTCCTGAGTTTCTCTTCATGGACGACAACGCTACACCTCATCGTACCGTGGCTGTCGCTGAGCTGTTGGTGTGTGAAGATATTCCACGCATGGATTGGCCCACAAGGTTACCGGACCTAAATCCAACCGAACACGTGTGGGACCTCGATTGGGGCGGTATCATGCTTGGTAGCTGTACTGACCTCCGCATCTCCCAAGGAGGTTCAGTCACTGGTGTCCGCTATTGTACTGAGGTTCTCCTGCTTCACGTGCGTCTGTTTTGAGGTGCTGTGGGTCCTGCGTTCCTCTTCATGGACGACAACGCTACACCTCATCGTACAGTGGCTGCCGCAGAGCTGTTGGAGAGTGAAGATATTCAACGCATGGATTGGCCTGCAAGGTTGCCGGACCTAAATCCAATCGAACACGTGTGGGACCTTCTCGGGAGACGCTTGGCAGCACGTCACCAGCCGCGAGGAACGATTCTGCAGCTGAGATTGGCGGTACGAGAGGAATGGGCCGCGATGCCTCAATAGCTCCTTGACAACCTCGTCCTCAGCATGGACAGACGTTGTAAATCCTGCAACGCAGTCAGTGGTGATATTATCCTCTATTAGAGACTGGATGTTTCTTGGCAGCCGCCTGTCACATGGACGTTTCTGTTTTCTGTCCAGTTGTACTCGAAGCTACCTTTTCAATAAAGTGCCTTTGTATCCTTTGGATTCCTTGTGTGAACGGTTTTGCTCACTTTTCCCATATTCTTACATCTTGGGGATCCTATGGTATGATTTGGGTCGATGTGGAGCACTTCTGCATGACTTTACATCCGAAAGACCATCTCGTCCTTATTTTATGCACGCCAGTGTATATTTTCTGTAGTGTAATTATTTTTCTTTGGTATATTTTACGTGTTTTCTTGTTTTCTTGGAGTTAACGGCTATATTTTTCGTGCTTTTCTTGGAGTTTATGGATGTCCTATACACATAACTAAAATAATTTTCAACAAAATTAAAGCAGCTTTATCTACCACATTAGTTAGGGAACCCGAACGTAATAAGAGGTTCGTGGAGTCTCTAGAATACCATCTTTTCATTACGAATGTGTTATCCCACATTTGCTCTCGCCGTAACTTACAGTTTGGCATTCGTTCAAAAAATCTGTTCTCCTACTTTCAAAAAGATCGAGAAAAAACGGAGATACTCCAAAGGTGGGGTGTTTATAACATTCCACTTTTAGACTGAGCCTCTGGTGAACATGTTAGTAATTACGTAGAATCAATGGAAGGAATCTGGAATGGCGCTTACAAGAACATAAATATAGCGTAAAGATGGACCATCATACTAGAGCACTCGCAAGAAATGTTAGTACAGGTAGCGTGTATCCTGATTGGTCTGGCGCCAAGATTTTAGTTACTCCCGCCTCTATCTACTTATTAATGCTTGATGAGAGTTTATTTATTTCAGCCTTTGGCAATAAGTGCTGCAATGATCACAGTCCGTATGAATTACCTGGACTTTGGAAGCATTTTATTGATTCGTTGAACTTTAATGCTGATCATTATTCATTCCGATCGGTATATTTGAACTTTAAAGTGACTTATTGATGTATTGCACTCTGAAAGTGATTTTCGTGTTTTGCTCATTTCAGTATTTGAAACCTTTTGATTGGCTAGTTTTGTACTATTTGACTAGCATAGAGATCACCAATTGTACTCACAATGCACCCATGTCTTCTTGTGTATAAGAACGTAGAAATGAACAATATTTTACATCTGAAGATTTGGTTATTGTCAACCCCGAAATCACTCATGTGTTTTTAGCTGTAAATATTCATCGCATTTTAACATTAAATCGTTCCAAGACGGTAATTGATGACTTAGTTTTTTACGAACTTTTTGCACGAGTTATCTTCATCTTTAAGTGGAGTTACGGGTATACAACAATTTCGTTTTGTGAGCATGAACTGCGTATGAACAAGAACACTTGTGTGGACTGGAACAATTACATGAGAGAGCTTTCTGCAGCAAATTTGCCAAGGAATCCTTCGTTGACGGGAGGTCCAGGACTCACAGTAGAAATAGATGAAAGTGGATTTTCTAAAAGGAAAAACAACGTTGGCCGTGTATTGCCAGGGCAATGGGTTCCTTATCGCTGTTCCAGAGCGAAGTAGCCGTATTTCGACACCCATTATTGAGCAGTATATACGTCCTGGGACTACAGTAATATCTGTCAAATGCCGAGCGTACTACCGTCTATCTGATGAAGGTTATTTACATTTGCATGTAAATCATTCAGTGAACTTTGTAAATCCGAACACAGGTGTCCACACTCGGTCTGTGGAATCCAGAGACGAAATTTAACAACAAAACCCGTTGGGGCACTCATAGGAGCATGTTGGATTCGTACCTATGTGAATTTATGTGGCAGAAGATATTAAACGGTGATAACGATACATTTTTAGCACGTCTTTTGTGAAAAATGATCGTGCTTATGTTATCGGTTTGTCGGCCCGTCCGTCCGTCTGTAGACGCCATATCTCTGCAACTATTACTCCGATTTGGAAAATTCTTTTTTGCATTGGGAAGCTGGAAATATGCGAATGATGATCCTTCATATCGTTTTTTTTACGATGTACAATTTTGCAGCTGGAGGCGTAAATGCAGATGATGTCGAACTCAAAATACATTTGATTTCATATATTTGCTTCTAAACATCCGATTGCAAAAATTCTTTCATCTTTCGATTCCATTTATGTGGAAGAGTATTGTAGGTATAATCACTTCTTCAAGATACCCATAGATTTCCCGCTAGGGGACGTAAAAGTAAATTAAGCCACCTAGCGGAAAATCGTAAATTTCTTCTAAAATTCCGATTTGAAAATTTTTTCTTCAGAGGATAGAGCTCCTGATAGAAAATCTTTTGCATATAATTTTTAATTTTTGGTAAAGAATAGTTTGACCACGTAAGTGTTAATTTTTGCTTCTGATGTATTAGCCATGAAATCTGAGCTTCTAAAATCTTGACTGAAAAAATCGTTCTTGGACCGATGCCAGTCACGTCGATAAACCTTTTCGCAATATTTTCTTCTTAAAATATTGCATGGTTTCTTCGCCAGGGGCGTAGATGTACATCTAATTTTTGTCTATATCTCTGCTTCTAATGGTCCGATTTGAAAAATTCTTTCTTTATTTAATAGAATTTCCGGTGTGACATGTTTCTCCTACAACTAAAATTTTTTCAAGTAATTCATAGACTTTCCGCTTTGGGGCGTAAAGGTAAATTGCGCTTCCTCCCGATATCTATGATTCTAAAACTCCGATTTGAAAAATTCTGTCTGCTCCGGATACAGCTCCTGATGGGAAATCCTTTGCATATAATTTCTGATTTTTGGTTAAAAATGGTTTGGCCACCAGGGGGCGTGAGTCTTAATTTCCGCTTCTGATTTATTTGCAGCAAAATCTGAGCATCTAAATTATCGATTGAAAAAAATTCGTTTGAGGACCGGTACTACTCACGTCGACAAGCCTTTTAGGAATATATTCTTCTTAAAATAATACATGATTTCTACGCCAGAGGGCGTAGATGAATATCTTATTTTTGTCAATATCTCTACTTCTAGGTGTCTGATTTGAAAAATTCCTTCTTTGTTGGATAGTCTTTCCGATGCGAAATGTTTTTCACATAAATTCAAAATTTTCAAGTAAATCATAGACTTTCCGCTAGGGGCCGCAAAGGCAAATTGCGTTTTCTGCGTTATTTATGCTTCTAAAACTCCGATTTGAAAAAATTCTTTCTGTATCGCATACAGTTCCTGTTGGAAAATGTTTTTCATATAATTTCTAATATTTGATAAATAATGGTTTGACCATCAGGGGGTATAAGTGTTAAATTCTGCTTCTGATGCATTTGCAGCAAAAGCTGAGCTCCTGAAAACTCGACTATTTTTTTTTTCTTGGACAGATACCGTTCACATCGAAAAACCTTTTGAGAATACTTTCTTCCTAAAATAATGCATGGTTTTCCCGCCAGGGGGTGTAGATGCATATCTTATACTTGTCCATATCTCTGCTTCGAAGAGTCCGATTTGAAAAATTCTTTCTTTGTTGGGTCAGATACATTTGTTTTCAATACCGGTTCCATTGACTGTGAATAGCTTTGATAAATTTAATTTGTGTCAGAACGGATTCAAAAGACGTGCTCATTGCATCCAAACATTTGGTGTCATCTTTCTTGTTAAAAATTCTGGAAGAGATCGTAGCGTATTGGCCCCCAGAGTGACACTGCTACCTAATTTGTTGGTATTTGTTTTGTTATACTGTACAATTCTTTTCTTTCGTGTAGTTCTTAAACAATTTCAACAGTACAACGGCCGTCCCATAAAAACTGAGAGTAAAAGCACCCAAAATGAAGAAATATAGGTACAGCAAAATATATGTTATTCGTTTTCAAAGTATCTTCTTTTGAATGATATGCAACGGTCCCATTGTTCAGCCCACTTTTCAAAGCATGTAGCGAAGGCATTTTGCGGCAGCTGCTTTAGCGATCCCTGCACAGCATCAATAACGTCGGCATCTGTGTTGAATGTTGCACCACGGAACTTCTACTTCATTGTTAGAAACAACCAGTAATCACACAGGGCGAGGTCAGGGCTGTAGACAGGCCGTGGCATGATTTCAATAGTGAATCTCGTAAGAAACTGTTGAACACAAGCAGCCACATTGGGGCGGGCATTGTCATGGTGTAGGGTCCACTTGCCAACCAGTTGCGTCGCTTAATCGATATTCGTCGTCGCGGACGCTTCAAGACTGAAATGAAATAATCGGCATTGACAGTAATTTGTGGAGGAACGGCATGCTGGTAGAATACACCTTTATGATCCAAGAAAATTATCATCATCACCTTCCCAGCTGATTTGGTTTGGCGGACTTTTTTCGGAGAAGGCGAACCTGTGTGTTTTCAGACACTTGTTGCGCGTTTCGTGATGGGGTCGAAATAGTGGACCCATGTTTCATTGGCAGTTATTGCTGTGCTCAGAAAGTTTGGACTCGAGTACGTCATAGCTAATTTTATTTTCGCAATCTTTATACTGCAGACGTTTTGATATGCAATCATTTTACCCCGCATTCTGAACTTGATCAGATTCGTTTTGCAGTTTCAAGTCGCGAAGCGAACGACAATGTGAAAAGCAAGAACTCAGTAGGTACACGCTAGTTACTGTAGCTGACTCTGGAAATAAATTTTTTAGGTTCAAAGGGCATGTCCGTAAGAAGTGTGACGTACACTGCTCGACATAGAAAATGCCATTCCAGGAAGTATTTGTCGGAGTGCCATACAAATTGGTAGGTATATGTGGACAGTTGGGTTACGTAAATGATTGGAGCTGCGCATCAATTACTTGATGGGCGAAAGAGAAAAAATAGCAAAACCACTCTGCATAATTAAGTTTAGTCGTCCTCACCTGGGCGTTTGGACTAGTTCATCAAGGTGATCTCGGTGGCGTAAGCGCCTGTAAGGAGTGAGAATACCTGGAGGACACCATCGGCAATCCTATCATCGCACGAACAACTTTACCCGAAACTTAATCATAAGGCTACGTACAACTGGTTGGTCCCTGCGTCGCAAAGCGGCGGCAATGCACCAGGATTCAACAACTGTTGGTAGAATGTGGCGAAAGTGGTTGGAGGAAAGTAACATGCGTCGCCGTAATGGGACAGGCGCAAGAAGGCGGACGTCCGAACATTTCGATCGTCGCATTCGAGAACAAACCGTAGCACCCCCATAATACACAGCGGACAACATTGGACGCAGTGTACCGGCTGCTGTGGGCATCCAATCTCTCGCACGCTAAGTGGGCACAATGTCAGTATGACTCGTTATCAGCACGGACTTTGAATCGTAGATTGGAGAAGGCAGGCCTGCGCTCTCGCCAGCCACTGCGACGAATGCCAATCACCGTAGCACATCGTAACGCAAGGTTTCAGTAGTGCTGTACGTGACATATGTGGCGGGGTGAATGGAACTATACCGTATTCAGCGACAAGTCTCGCTTCTATCACAATGCCGACGATCGTCGATTGAGAATCGGGAGACCACGTGATCACTGCGCAATTTTTGCTGCCATCCGTGAACTCATACTGATCCTCAGCCTGGCATCATAGTTTGGGGCTCTATCAGTTTCAACAGCTGTCCATCTCTCGCACGTCTAGTAAGCACAATGTCAGTACGACGATACGTCGATGAGGTGTTCAACTTGTTTTGTTGCCGCAACTCCATGGCGTTTCTTATGACTAATTTCAAAAAGATAAAGAACGCCCGCACACTGTAACGAAACTTGCCATGGTGTTTCTGATGACTAATTTCAATAAGATAAAGAACGCCCGCACACTGTAATGAAACTTGATACAGGTTTAAATGAACTGTCTCTTGTTCGTCCTTTCTCACGAGTATCTTGCATTGGATACGATTGAAAAAGCCCCTCATTGCAAAGTCTGAATATTTCCACTGAAATATTCTGAAAGGAAACAGAAAGCCATATAGGTAACATGTCCCTTGATACTATAAACGCCTTAGCCTTTATCTGAACTGAGAGTTTCAGTCGTAACTCTCAAGAAATGAACATGGTTTCTCTGATCTCAAAAACCCAGTCCTACTTTCAACATTCACACTTTGTCCATTTGGTTATTTTTCTTCATATTCGTTGCTGACAAAATCATGATCACGACTTTGTAATGGGATAATGTAAATAAAAATCGGGCAAACTTTCGCACCGTATGAAAATGCCGTCTATTTACCTTAGATACAAACACCACACTGGGTTGAATGGCTTGTGCTGAGGCTATGGGTTCGGAGAGCTGAATATTTTTATAACGAGATGTGTCTGCCTCGAACAAGCAGCTTCGTGAAGCTTCCGAGCAGTGGTGAGTGCTTTGTTGATACGAAGGGGGATCCTTCCTCATGCGCATTAGAATTCAATCGTTTCAGCCTTTGATCGATTAGTATAGATCGAGTTTTTGATCAGTTATCATAGATAGATAAATAGATAGATAGATAGATAGATATACACTGCTTAAAATAATTAGGGGAGCATGCACAAATTTTCAAACCAGTCGTGTGACATCTTATCGAAAAGTGGAAAATGTAAGTCGAGTGTGACCTAGACAGCCGTGACGCTAGAATGCATAAATCAGAGATAGGGAAAAAAAAGGTCTTTCGGGAGCTCCCATACTCTTCCGCGATTATATGCCATTTCTTTTCGTCAATTCTTCAGCTCGAACTATGTCTCAACAGTGTGATTTACCGGAATCAACGGTGTGGAGAGAGCTATTTGGCAGGCGCGAAGCAGGTCAGAGACAGGGGTAGTAGCAAAAGCCATTGGAGTGTCACGAAGTGTCATTTCCCGATCGTGGACACGATTCCAGGATACGGAAAAAGTGTTCGAAGAAGGAAATGTCAAGGCCGTTCACGAGCAACTAAATCTAGGGTCGACGATTATCAATGTTTAACAGTCCGTCGGAACAGGGCTGCAAAATGCTACTCAGCTGCACCAAGAAGTTCTCGAGTCAAAAAGACGCTGGTTGTCAACTCGAACTATTCGCAATCACCTTCACCAATGGTGTGTGCCGCATTAATCGCACAACACCGTACGGACAGTAGATGCTGGGCTGAGGAAAATCGTGGTTGGAGACACGACGAGTGGAGTCTTGTTCTATTCTCTGACGAGTCGAGATTTAGTCTAGAGTGTGACAATCGACCCGTTCTTATCTGGAAGGAACCCAGCACACGAGATAACCGTGCTTTTATGCAGCAAACATTACGTTACGGAAGACATGGATTGATGGTCTGGGCAGGCATAAGTATCGATGGACGTACGGACCTGTACATTATCCGAAACGGCAGTCTGACGGCCCAAAGATATAAGACGAGGTTCTCAGACTTCTTGTCATGCCGTACGTTGCAGCTGTCGGTTACTCATTCCCTTTCATATACGATAGCGCTCGACTTCATAGAGCTTGGATAGTAGAAAATATGCTTCAAGAGGAGGGAATAGAGCGTGTGGATTGGTCAGCATGCTCCCCTGACTTAAATCCAATTGAGCATGTCTGGAATGTATTTGGCAGACGCACTGAAGCTCGGCGGATACCTCCGTTGACACTTCGTTAACTGGAGACTGCCATCATTAAGGAGGGGCGAAGATAACACCAAAACCTCATCGATGACCACATCAATTCAATGCTAGACAGGTGTGCAATGGTCTTAACAGTTCAAAGGGACCACACACTCTACTAGAGGTCAGCTATCACCTTTAAAACAAGTAGAGTTTTCTTCTTGTACAGATATGCATATTGTGTTATAGCATATCGCATCATGTGTATCAACGGATAATAAGATAATATTAAATACAAATTCGTCTAATGCGTATGCGGCCATCATGGTAACCCAAGTTGAATCGGCACTTGTCCAAAAACACGACATGTTGCCAATCAGCATGCCATTGTCTGAATTTGAAAACCCCATTCCAGTCTGAGACTTTCATGGTTCTGGGTCTAAGGAATTCGCCACAAAGGGATGCGTTCAACCAGTCATCTGTGCAGCAGACGGCATCAAAATGTGGAGGAAGATAATGCCACACCTGAAGCAGTGCTCCACTGTTGTGCTAACACTTGCGAAGATACGGAACGGTTCGTTACTACCATGCTGTTGAGGTGTCGGTCATCCCGCGGTATCGACACATTTCTCGGTCCACTGTCGGATTGTCGATGCGTCTGGTTCTCCTCAGTTCACTTCCGCCACACGCGCATCACTGTCGTGGGGTTATGTCCCGTATGAGTCGCGGCACGAAAATACCCCTTCACGCAGACCAATCATTTGTCCCCGTTCAAACTGTGTCGTATGGTGATATTACGCCCTTCGTCGTCGCCGAGGTATTATTGAATCGTGGATACCCTTTTACAACTCGCTGTCCGCGAGGCACTACTGGTGTGTATCCTAAACAGCTCTCTCTCTTTATACCCTCACTCGACCGTTCAGAGGGCGCTGCCGGGCTCATAAATGCGCAATAACTCTGCACTTCTAATCATTTGCATGTCCTACCCTGCTCTGCATATCCTGTAAGTTTCACGTGATTACCATAATTCCTTCATGGTATTGCAATTTGCACAAACAGTAGTTTATATACAGTATAAAGCGCGAAAAAGTATCACTGAAGGCATAAGTTAATTCAATTGTGAACTAGTTAGAACAGCATTATAAAACAACAAAAGTCTGAAGAAAGGAAAAGGACATCTCCGTAAAAGAAGGAAACAGGTTATGACTCTGAGAATAGATGATGGTACAGTACCAAGAAATAGAGACGAAATTTTGACAAGAGTGAAAGAGTTCTATACAAAACTATATAAAAGGGACATCTACTTCAGGCATAAAAAATGTACCAGTAACATCCTTCAGTAGTCTCGGCAGATGTTGCACATGTAATTAAGTACATGAAACGGGGAAAGAGTTCTATGGGAAGATATAATTACCGTGGACATTATACAAGAAGCCAGTGAATAAATAGAATCTACAGTCACACATGTTTTCACTATATATCTCAATAAAGAGATGATTCCTGATGATTGGAACAATGCTATAATGATCTTGCTACGTGTGACACTGAAGATATCAAGATCTGCAGAACCATCAGCCTCCTGTCACTGGTTATAAAATATTCACTAAGGTTATTTCACGTCGCTGAAAGGTGACACTAGACATTTTACGATAGTAATTGCTGTTCCCACAGGGATTAAGGTATTCAGATGAATAGCGACACTTTATGGTTCTTATTTAAGTTAGACTTATCATTGATATGTCTTACAACCGAGAAAACAAGCTGGATTCAAAAGTGGCTAAAACACTATAAACTGTATCCATGTACTGAGAGAACTAATTGAAAGAATGGGAATACTAACTTTCATAATGTATAGCTCTTATTGATTATGTAAAGGTCTTTGATCTCGTGAAACCATCAGCAGTTATAATGCTTTTGAAATTCTTCGGTATTGAAGATGTGTACATTAACGTTATTAATAAAATTTTTGAAAATGCAAGTGCAAAGGTTCAAGTTTTAGAGGATACAACACTAATAATAATTGGAAGGGGAGTGGCAAAAGATGACACCATATCTTCTAAAGTCTTAAATGCAACGTTGCAGAATATCTTTTAATCACTGAACTGAGAAGACAAGGTGATAAAGATTAATGGAGATTATTTAACTGATGACATAGTCATTTTTGCAAATACTCCTTCAGAGCTGGAGAACATAATCCACGAACTTTCTGATAAGAGTAAGAACGTGAGATTAAAAAGGAACTTTAAAAAAACAAAAACTGATGTACAATGCTTTTCACAAGAAATGAAGATTTAGGAGTTGATGGGGGAAATCTAGACGTAACCGACACCTACATTTAACTTGTACACCAGATATCAAGCGAGGGCCACATTAATGAAAAAATTAATCGGCGTATAAAACTTGGTTGGAGATCATTTAGAAGAAACAGTACAACTTTCAAAAGCAATATACAATTATGTCTTTAAAGGAAGGTGCTTAATCAATGCATCTTTCCAGTGCTTACATATGGAGTAAAGACATGGATCATAACTAAAATGATATACAGAGGTTACAGACAACGGAAAGAAAGCATGGAGAGACGCATGCTTTGTATAACTATGAAAAATAAGAACAGAAATTTATGGATCAGGAATATGACAAGAATGAAAGACATTGTGATCAAAGTAAAATCCCTGAAATTGCAATGGGCCGGACATATTGCTAGAAGAACGGACCACCAGTGGATAACTAAAATGTTAGACTGGATACCAAGAGATGGAAAAAGACCCAGAAGAAGACCATGTGGAAGATGGGTGGATGAAATTCGAAAGCATGCGGGAGTGACACGGAGAAGACTGGCTCAGGACAGACAGTTGTGGAAAAAACTAAGGGAGACCTTCATCCAGCAGTGGATTGATGATGGTTGAAAATGATGATGAGGATATATGCTGACAACTTAAAGGAAAATTCCAATGCAGATTTGAAGAGGATATTCTTTCTGATCTAAAACCACAAATCTAGGAGTTTTTTCTGATCTTCATGCGAATCTTCCAAACTCCCTTTGATTGTTTTATTGATGAAGTTTTCTCCGAACTTCAAGTGGTAGTGATTGATCTGTAATCCAGCGACATATTGAAGGACCAATGCAAATAAGGGAAACTGACAGTGCTGTTCACTGAAAAAAACTTTACTCGTGAGTTCATTTCGTCATTGGCACTATTTATTTGTGTGAAAAAAAAGAAACATTTCTGAAGATACATACTTGAATTCGAGTCACGAACGGTCTTACCTGATGAGCACTTGTAATCACTTTTCATGGTTGAATCTCAACTAAGTGACGTTTTATCAGAAAAGCACCTGTTTTATGCTCCCACTAATGTTAAAAAAAGATGATTGTGCATCTTAAAAATGTTTAGTATGTGCTCTTGTGGAAAATAAACTAGTGATGCTGTGTTATCAAAGTGTATACAGAACAAATTAATTTTAACTCATCCCCACCTCTTTCCCGCGAAGCTTAAAAGATCTATCTCACAGCTCTTACACAAAAACGTTTGGAGATCCCTGTCCTAGAATATCACAATAAATGATGTGTAAAAAATAAATGATGTGTGCCTGTGTGATATACACAGCGTTTATTTGATAATAAATCCTCCCTTGATGTGATGTCCTGCACCACAAGACGTCGTACAACACTTCGTTCTTTCTCTTGTAAGTTAGAAAAGGTAAGGGAAAACATTTTACGAGTATACTGGGAAGTATTTATAAGGTGAAATTAAAAAAATAAATAAATTTTATTTAAAAATAATTTTTTATTTCTGTGCATGGTAATGCACATTTGTTCTGATTCAATTTCGCAGATCTTTTGTCAATAACATTTCTTTTGCAAAACTCTTTTACCTTTTAGGAAAACACGCCATAACAATTATAAGATGAATGGCTACACATATCCGCTATCCGCCACTTTATAAGAAATAAGTTTCTGAGACAGAGAAGGAAGGCTATCGAGCAGATTTCAAAAACTGAGGATGACACGGACTGGTCTCGAATTGTAATGAGAAGGATATTTCAAAGGAGTAGAAATACTAAGAGAATGTCATGCCTATGGCAACCTCTGCAGTTGAGTTAGAACAGTAAGTCAAAATTTAATACACTTTTTTTTTAATCAATGATCGGAAGGCACATGAACATTGTATAAGCTGTCTGACAAGTGACTCAGATGAGAGTAATTGAATTTATGTTCAAAAAATATATCCCTTTCTGTGATTTTTCTAATATGTACGTAGGAGATTTGTTCTTTGCTACAATAGGTCGGACGGCAGATCCAGGTTTATGGTTCTTTAGTCGTCCAAAGAGTGGTGGAATTGTAGGGCCCGGAGGAAGCTTCGATGACATCCTAAATTAAAAGAATAGGAATTAACAAATAAATTAGCGTTATGGATTGCATCTAGTTCGATACCTGTCAGTATTGTTGAAGATCCTGGCCTGAAAGTGTTGTTGCAAACAGCTCTGAATTCTAAGTGTCACAATTTACTTGCCAGAAGGACCATCATGAACAAAATTGTCCAAATATACGACATTCAGAAGTAAAGAGTGTTTGAATTAAAGAGATTTTCCTATGTGAGTTTAACTGGAGATTTTTGGACCTCGCTCGCCAACGACAGTTACTTAGCAACGACAGTACACTGGATTGATAATGAGTGGCATTATTGTGATGCAACTCTTCAAGTGAAACAGGTGTTTGAGTAGCATACTGCAGATCAGTGTACAACTGAATTTGAGGAACCCATAAAAAAATGGGAGCTAACGGACAAGCTTGTTGCCATCTACACTGATAATTCCAAAGATATTGTATTTGGCGTTAACAGATAAAAATTTGACAGTGTAGATGTTCAGCACATACTTTACAGTTAAGTATAAATAAAGTTCTTACAGTCGCATCGATGGAAAAGGTTCTAGCTAAATGCCGAAAAACTCTAAGACATTTTAAACACAACTCACATTTAGAGGCTACACTCTCGTCTAAGCAAAAATAACTTGGTCTTCCTGACACTAAGCTGCAAACAGGACACAGTGACACGCTGGAATACTACCGACATCATGGTGGAAAGTCTTGTGAAAGATGAAAACGCAGTAGGCAGCATTCTGGTACCCAACGCATCGAATACCCCTGTCCTGACAACAATTGAGTGGGAAGTGGTTAAAGAGCTAATCAGAGTATGGAAACCTTGCTTGGAATTCACTGAAATACTCGGAGGTAAGTACGCGCAACTGCCAGTGTTGTAATTTCCGCTTTTACACACCTCAAAAGCGCAATGAGATTGTCCGATACCGACCCAGCATATATTTGCAGATTTAAAGCTATGTTGCTCGATGATCTGACGGAAAGACTCAGTCAATGGCCTTTATACGACAAGTACGAAGAAACTACTGCCCTTGACCCTCGATTCAAGACACTTCGATGTATACCAGAAAAAACGGAGAGCTAGTGTGGAACAGAATTATTAGATGTCAGCGTCCTTTGCTTTTTTCTTTTATTTTCGTCAAGCACCTGCTGCAAGTTTATGTTTATGAGTTTCCGTTGCGTGGTTGCAGCCAGCCAGCGGTTCGTTGCAGATAATTATGGGATCACGACCCTGGACAGTGAGGAGATGGCGTTGTTTCGATGTGTGTGAACACGTTATTTGTTGTTCTTACAAAAGTGCTATAAAAGAGTGATGATAAAAGAATTCTCGCTGAAATAAACTGTGTTTGTGTGAAGTCTCAAAGGGATATATCAAATTTATGGTAAGACTGTTTAAAACAGACTAAATAGAAAGCAAAGTATGAAATAACCTTAAATAGCTCGTTGTTGATTAATAGCTCATTCATTCTACGTTTATTATATATCCGTGAACTTACATTAGCGTTTTAGTTGTGGGTCTAGTCAAGAATAAATAGGATAAATGATTTTAGGAGTCTGCCGATTATGAACATAGTTACCGTTGCAAATCATTTCTTAGTTTTTAACTTACACCATCAAGAATTTCATCCATTAGCACAAATCAACAGCTTCCCTTACACTTAGAACAAAGTAATGTGCAACAGAAACGAAGAAAACTATGTTTTGACAATTCGTCGATTCCAGAAACAGAAATAAAGGAACACACAAATGTCAGTACAACGATAGAATTAGAGCTTTAAGCTTATCAGAGCTTGCCTGAACTCGACGACGATTTTGCAGATCATCTTCAGTGGGGGAAAACTCATTGATTGCAGTTGCCGTGGCTTGCTACTTTAGCAAAACGGTTGCTGTGCATTCCAGCAACGGCTGTGACAAGTGAAAGAGCGTTTAGTGCCGTTAGTATTGTTGTCAACAAACTTCATACTTCGCTTAAACCATCCAATGTTGACAAGCTCTTGTGCCTAAAGTCTTGGCTAAAGCAATGACTGCAAACCATGTTTAAGGTAATTATTATTAATTCTGATTTTTTAATAAAGTAAAGCAATGTATACTACTGGATTAACAGGCTACGATACATTCAACAACCTAACATTTTAAACAACGGATTTGGTATCCTTATAATAATAGAATAATAAATAAAATAATTTATAGTCGTACATTTTTTGTGACAGTATTTTTTATCACTCGATCAAATTACCGATTAATGGCGAAATATTAACCGATTGAAAACATTGATCGGTCGACAGTCTTAGTTATCAGCAATCACCCGTCCCTAATTTAGAGTCACTGGTTCCAGGGATGGGAAAGAGCCAGTGCCGTAAGACAAACGCCCCATCCATGCCTTACCGGGGTTCGAACCCAGGAGTACCCGTTCAAATGGTCAGAAACCAGCGCTTAGACCACTGAGCCACTGGGGGAGGTGAAAAGCAATTGCGTAAACAGTACTATATTACATTTGTGTATTTAAAAATATCGATCTGCTCCTTTTTTTTCTGATTTTGGGATTATGAAAGAATTTATTATTTAAATGACTGATGCATGCCTTTGTAACTTAATAATATATTCAGGGATATTCATAATTGGCACTTTTATCCAACCCGTGAAAACAGAATTATTTGTTTTCAGTGGTGATTGAGAGAGAGAGAGGAGGATAGCGATAAGGAAGTGAGAGACCGACCACTAAAAATTTTGCACTTGGATTACAACAGCTTATAACTGAGTTTAATGCCATTGAACCAAATGCATATTTGATAATCAATATTTGGTTACTTAATTAAGACATGATACAAAGCGAAAATAGAGATAGATCTATCTATCTCTCTCTCTATATATATATAGATAGATAGATATATAGAGAGAGATGGGACCAGGCCGAAGGAGTGAGAAATGAGTAAGACAGCAAAAGGCAGTGTATTGTGTGACGTGCCTGCACCGCAGGACGCACATGTGATAAAGGCAGATAGCAGCGAGAGCATATGTCCGCGTAGCTCAGTTGGGAGAGCGACTTACTCCGGAGTGAGGTGACCTGGGTTGATGCCCGGCGTGGACAAAGATGATGGAGAAATTTACTTCGTCATATTGGCGCCCGAATTTCCTGGATGATCCGGCTGTGATGTTCTTTCCACACCACGAGATAGGAAACATGAGAATCTCTTCTTCAGCGCTTCGAAAATTAAATGTGTGTGATGTTACGTTCCACGCACCAAATTGAGTGGGATTTCTCAAATGCACGCTCTTCATGGGATGGCCAGCGACACATGGTCACGGCTGACCTGTGGGCCATGCCCCTGGAGATGGGGGACATTAAAGCAGAACTGAAATGGTATCCATTTTTCAACCATGCATTTTTACAGTTCTTTGCTACCACTGATTCGTCTATGAATCACGGAATACACATTTCAATACAGTGGGAAATTTTTTATGGCTTTCTCATCAGATTTTGGGAACGTTTTCTCCTGGATGTATTTTTTTAATCGACCCATAGTAAAATCGTAGATGTTACACTTAAACTGGGGCCCCAAAATACTATCCAGCCCCCGGGGCCTCTGTCTTCTTAAATGTGATCTGGTAATCATCACTTTGTTGGACCCCAATTTGAACTGGACTTTGACCTCTCATAAAGAAGCGACATTACTTGTGTGGCGTTAAAAATTAAATCACTTCTAGTGCGTTTAATATTTAAGCGTGGAAAATTCATTGAAAATTATTCAAAAAGTCTTTATACGTTTTCAAAGAGTATTTCACTCCTAAAAATATCAAATGAGAAATAAATTATATTTTACTATGAAAATGTTAGTCTCCGGTAGACATTCACCACTTTTTTTCTGAGAAGTGAGGTATTGATGCGAAAATCAGAAAAATACTTATTCCACACTGTATAAAATATTACATACCAAATTTTCATGCATTATGTGCAAAAAATGAAAAAAAAGAACAAAAAAACCATAAATTTCAAGTACTTTCTTTTTTGAAAACTAAATGCTATCACACATCAACTTTACCCGAATCATTTCAAATTGCATAACACCTAGATATTAATTTTATAAAATATTTCATTATCCATTTAGAGTGTATATCGTTGTGGCATGTCCGGAGCTACATTTTACATACTGCTGAAAGAATTCAGACTGGTACTAGGATGAGACAAAGGTCCGCGCTGTTTGCAGCTGAAACATACACTATCTACCAACAAGTAATTCGACACCTGTGATAGCAAAGGAAAACGAAGTTTATTCACCTTCAATGGTTGGTGGAGCCTCTACGAGCGGCGATTACAGCTGCGACCCTCCAGGGCATTCTCTCAAATAGGCGTTGTACGACGGCTAGCGGTATTTTCTTCCACTCGGCTTCGAGAAGACAGGTGAGTTCCTTCACCGAATTCGTACGGTGGGGACACCCCTTAAGTCGACGCTCCAACTCTCCCTAGAGGTGCTCGATAGGGTAAGGTCCGGGATCTGCGCAGGCCAGTCCATTCGATTAACCGCATTGTCCCCATACCAAGCCATGGTGGACCTCGCAACATGACAGTGTGCATTGTCATCCTGAAAGTAACATGGGTCCACCTCGTAAAACTGCCACAACGTAGGAAGCGCGGGGTCATCAAAAATGGTGCAGTAGGTCTCGGCTTTTAGTCTACCAGGAATTGCGACCAAGGGACCCGTGCCATATCAGGAGAAACACCTCCATAGCATAATTCCACCGCCGCCGAACTTCACAGTTGGGACAATACATTCCGGCAGGAGGAGTTCTCCAGGCAGATGCCAAACCCAGACCCTGCCATCCGAACGGTAGAGGATGAAGCTTGATTCGTCGCTCCAGAGAACCTGTTTCCACTGTTCAACGGTCCACTGTCGACGTTCTTTGCTCCACGTTAGCCGAGCAGCGCTATTGGACTTGGTGATCAAAGGCTTGTGGGCGGCAGCACGTCCATGATAACTGAGCAGATGGGCTTCCTTACGGATGGTATTCATCGAACGAACACTCCCGGATGCCTATTGAAACTCCTCGCGGATGTGTCCGATCGATTTGGTGCGGTTCTTACGAATTTCTCTGGCCAGCACCCGTCGGTCTCTAACTCCCAGTTTTGTGGGTCTGCCGGGTCGGGGCACATTCCGACAGTCACCTCTCACCTTCCACTTGCCAATCACGTAGGCCACTGTCGATTTTGGGTACTTCAATTCGCTGGATATGTCACGTATGAATCGGCCATTTCTGTGATACCCAACGATTACACCTTTCTCGAAATCAGAGATCTCCGAACTGCGTGGCATCTTGCATGCGACTGGTTGCGTTGTTGTTTCCCACACAATATTAAACGGCGGCGGCCGTGACGTATATCGGGACCGCAGATATCGTCGATTCGATTGCAGGGGTGTTCAATTACTTGTTGGTAGATAGTATATAATGACATATGAAAGCCGATCAAGCTTACTACATTCTGTAAAGGCTGCTCTTTTCTATAGTCCTGTGCCAGCGTTTCAACAGAGCCACGATCCCACAGCGGTATCCTGCGCAGATTTCGAAGACAGGAACTTTCTTGCGCCAGATTCCACATCCACTATTGAAGCGAAATGGTTCATGAAATGGGACTTATAGGAAATGGTTCATGGGGCGAAACAGGTGGCAATCGAATAGGGCAACGTGAGGACAGTATGGAGGATGGGAAATGATTTCAACCTTTTCCGATTCCTGTAGTTTTCGGCGGACCACTGTAGAGGTGTGATTTGTGGCACTATCCCCTTGCAGCAACTCCTGCTTCTTGTTGATGAACGCTGGGTAACTTTGGCGCAGAGTTTCATGGACTCGCTGCTGTTGTTCGTCATAGAGGTTTTAGTCCACAGCCTGACCACCTGTCGGGAATTCTCAGTTCGCAGCACTCTCACAATTTCAGCAAATGCACAGCATGACTTTGTTCTCGAACTATCCTTTTTGCACACCTGGTAGTTCTTCCTAACGCGGTCTCAGCCACTGATTCCCAGTAGCAGGATTACGTATTAATATGCATTTTTCATTGTGTCGATATGGCACCGAAACCTATCGTTCTGTGGATTTGACAGCAATCTATAATAGAGAGCGACGCGTTGTTCGCATGCTTGGTTGTCAATTCATATGGAACCATTCGATGGCATATGGAGGAGAAACCAAGCAGGTGCAGATGAAAAGCGATGGTGGAGAAATGAGAACATACCTCAGCTGCCAGCTGTCATGTTCTGGTACCGATGTTTGCTGCCACTGCTCCGACCATGGTGTCAGGGTTCATGGGCGTAGGACATCCTGACCTCTGCTTGTCTTCTAGTCTTGTATCCCCAACTTCGAAACCATTCATTTTCGTGCAGCATTACTGTCCACTTTTGTCTCGGCTTCAAGTGCAGAAAAATCTCTCGCTGCTCCTACCATGTTTACCCATTTTTCCAATAATGGCGTAAGAACATCCGAGCAGCACGTTGATCGATCTCCATCCTCGGCTGACCTGATTACTCAGTGTGGCTGCGTGCCAAATGAATGCAATCACCCTCGTGTGTTCGACGTCGTTGCTGTACGCATACGACACTGGAGGCGCGTTTCGCACAGAGATGGTGGCCCAACATTATTTGGAGCTCGAAACGGGTGTGACGTATATTCTAAATTAACTTTCCTTTTTAGTTTCTTTCCCTATGTAAATCCTGAGTTTGTTCTCAGTTATACTTCACACTTAACGTCATATCTTTTCTCTCGAACGAATACTGTTGGCACCACAATTGAAGTAGAATGAACGTGACGTATGCCTGTTATGAGATAAGAACCAGAGATACATTATCTACCAACAAGCAATTAGCCACCCCTGCAATCAACGATATCTGCGGTCCTGATAAACGTCACGGCTGCCTCCGTTAAATATCGTGTGGGTAACAACAACGCAACCAGTCGCATGCAAGATGCCACGCATTTCGGAGCTCTCTGATTTCCAGAAAGGTGTAATCGTCGGGTATCACAGAAATGGCCGATTCATGCGTGACATATCCAGCAAGTTGAAGTACCCAAAATCGACAGTGGCCTACGTGATTGACAAGTGGAAGACGAGAGGTGACTGTCGGAATGTGCCCCGACCCGGCAGACCCACAAAACTAGGAGTTACAGACCGACGGGTGATGGCCAGAGAAATTCGGAAGAACCGCACCAAATCGATGGGCCACATCCGCGAGGAGTTTCAACAGGCATCCGGGAGTGTCCTTTCGATGAATACCATCCGTAAGGAAGCCCATCTGCTCGGTTATCATGGACGTGCTGCCACCTACAAGCCTTTGATCACCAAGTACATTAGCGCTGCTTGACTAACGTGGAGCAAAGAACGTCGGCAGTGGACCGTTGAACAGTGGAAAGAAACAGGTTCTCTGGAGCGACGAATCAAGGTTCACCCTCTACCGTTCGGATGGCAGGGTCTGGGTTTGGCGTCTGCCTAGAGAACGCCCCCTGCCGGAATGTATTGTGCCAACTGCGAAGTTCGGCGGCGGTGGAATTATGCTATGAGGGTGTTTCTCCTGGTATGGCACGGGACCCTTGGTCACAATTCCTGGTAGACTCAATGCCGAGACCTACTGCACCATTTTAAATGACCACGTGCTTCCTACGTTGTGGCAGTTTTACGGGGTTTACCCATGTTACTTTCAGGATGACAATGCCACCTGCCATGTTGCGAGGTCCACCAAGGCTTGGTATGGTGAAAATGGGGTTAATCGAATGGACTGGCCTGCGCAGAGCCCGGACTTTACCCTATCGAGCACCTCTAGGACGAGTTGGAGCGTCGACCTAAGGGGTGCTCCCACCGTCTGAAATCGGTGAAGAAACTGATCTGTCTTCTCCAAGCCGAGTGGAAGAAAATACCGTTAGCCGTTGTACAATGTCTGGTTGCGGGTATGCCCCGGAGGGTCGCAGCTGTAATCGCCATTCGTGGAGGCTCCACCAACTATTGAAGGTGTATAAACTTCGTTTTCCTTTGCTATCACAGGTGCCCAATTACTTGTTGATAGATAGTGTATAAACTACGAGACAACAGTTGCTAGTGTGGAGTTTGGAGAGTGGGGTGTTGAATGTGTTTGATACTGATTTGCTATGTAAAATGTGAAGTGCTATGATGTATTAAGTGAAAACCTCTGGAATGAAGCCAATTTCCGTTAGTTTGACTTCTGTTAAAATGTTTCGTCTGGCCGTTAAGGTTTAATTTAGGAACTATTTCATCGTCTGGTTATGTTTTTAAATAACGTAAGAAGAGCGGAAAAGAATCAGTACGAAAAGACATTACGTTATACGGGATAAACTTTTCCCCATGCTGGTATGTTATCTATAGGTAGACATCGGACTTTCATTTTACTTGAGGTGATGGCAAAGATTCCGCACTTCGTGTGTTGTTTGGCAAAATGGGGATGATAAAGAACAATTTTATTGTTGGTGAGTCAGATGAGGTAGGTGCTAGCAAAGAAGAAAAGCATGTTAAAACGTTTATAACCGTCCTAGTATTACCCGAGTAGTCTGAGACAATGGCCTCTGCCCATTTTTCTGCAGAGTGTTTATTTGTCTTACGGCACTGATTCTTTCCCTTCGCAGGAATCAGTAGCTTTACATTAGACACGGGCAACTGCTTGAATACCTTGAAGTTGCTCAAGGTGATAGTGACACTACGCTTCAAAAACAGGAAGTTACTTGTACTTGTGGGTTCAGATTATTCCTATGCGGACCCAAACTATTGTCACAATGAGGCAGAATCTCATCCAATCGAGTTGTGAGTAGATGCGACTGAAAACATGAGGAAAACGACAGAAAAAGATTAGTAAAGGTGTGAAGTAATCATCTATGTTTTCCACAGCAAGGCAACACATGGAGGATAAATGTTTCGCTTGACACTCCCGGACTAATAAAAAAAAAGAACGAAAACACTTATTATGTTATTTATACAGTATTTTGAAGAATTTTTTTAAAGTTAAATTTTTAAAAATCAAATTGTACTCAAATTACATATATGTATTAGATCTGCTAATTTGTACCACTCACTAACACAATGTCCAATTTATTCAACTTTATGTAACAAGTAATATCTTTTACTTATTGGTTTTTCTATTCATCAAGGGAATAAAACACCTTCAGTTAATTTGTTAGTCAAGCTGTATCAAAAATTTGAAGCATAGAGTTCTTTAAGTTCTAACAGTAGATGTTCGGGGAAACTTTCACAAAATTTTTCAAAACAGTTCGAATCCAACAAAGCCACGAATTTAAGATATAATATCTCTGATTTTAATTCATTGACACCTCGCGCAAACTGAAAAAACTCTCACGAAACAAATGCTGCTGCAGGCGGAAGCATGCGGGTGACTGAGAATGTCGAAGTCTTCTCTTTTCTGAGCAAACCGTTGCGCAAAGCAATAGTCCATTCGCCTCCATACGCTCATTCATGTTATCATGGGAACGCTAGCAGGCGATCGTATCGAAGATCTTCGAATCATAACAGCGCAGACTCTAGAAGAGCTGCTTGCGGTGTGCCGTTGGCTTCGCTCGCCAGACTGAGTCAAAGAAGCGAATACGCACACTTTTTTCCGCAGCGAAAGCATTGACATATCTTAATACCGTTGATAATTGACTTTTATTGGTGTATATTTAATTGGCTTTCATTTGTGCATTCTCTGGGCTTCGCAGCTAGCCTAGCTAGCCTCGAATATACGCCACTGCTGGAACTCCCATTTAATTATAATGTTTTAGAACTTATGCATCAGTTTTGCCCATCGTTAGCAGACACATTTGCAAATTATATTTAGTATTCCCGAATCAAATTCAAATAACGCTAAATACAACGGGACCCCAGTTATCACGTTTTTTACTTTATACGTAATTCTGCGTTAGTGTCAATATTTTATTGTAGTTTCTATCGCTTTTTTTAACTACCGTACTCGGTACACGTAATTCAATGATACGTTTTTTGCGATCATATGTTAAAATTTGAATTTCAGATCATCAAAAATACACGGTTCTTTTATTCTTTTACACGTAACCCAGTGTGTTACAACTTTAAGAGAATTAAAACAGCGCCTTCGTGTGTGTGTTTTTTCTTGGTGCAGCAAAAGCGAACCTTTATTCCATCACAGACGGGTATCTGGTTTACTTTCTGTTTGGATAAAAAATTGGTTTCGCGTTTTACGACTCATACACATATGCGCTATTTAAAAATTGATAAATCTCTGGGACGTAACTTTGTGGCTCCACTATTTTGTGACTTAATGGAATAGAATCCTAAATGTATCATCAATAATCAGCACTCTGGTTTCAAACGCATGCACTCAGCATCCCCAGAAGAAAAGGCTGTTAATTCGAGTTCCATACTGAAACACTTGTTTTAGATTCTTAATTGTGAAGATTTCACTTAATCTAGAATCAGCATTTATGGGGCTAAGAGTGTACTTCATTCAAAGCCGTCTCGAATACTAAAGACCTAACTAAGCCTACGCGATTTTCTTGTTTGTGACGTTGTAACGTACCAGGAGATGTGACGTACCTGCCAGAAGGACGCACACGACATAAAGGCAGATAGCAATTAGAATCAATGTCCGCGTAGCTTAATTGGTAGAGCAACTTATTCCGGAATGAGTGGACCCAGGTTCGAACCCCGGCGCGGATAAAAATGACGGAGAAATTTACTTCGCTATAATGGCGCCCGAACTATCCGGATGACCCGACCGTTCAAAATCTCGCATTGGTGTGATGTTATTTCCACACCGCGAGATAGGAAAAATAAGAGAATCCTTTCTCCAGCACTTCGAAAAAAAAAAATAAGGGGGAGATGATGTAACGTACCAGGAGAGAAGATGTGACATACCTGCCAGCAGGACGCACACGACATAAAGGCAGATAGGAATCAGAACAAATGTCCGCGTAGCTCAAATGGTAGAGCAACTTGTTCCGGAATAAGCGGCCTCGGGTTCGAATCCCGCCGTAGACCAAAAATGACGGAGAAATTTGCTTCGTTATAACGTCAGCAACCGGGTCATAACAAACCGAACCCGCTACGATTGAAACAGAGAAACAGTCTGTTTGCTCGGCGTGTATCTTGTACCGAGAGCGCTTAAGACTTGAGTGCGATATGAGGACCCGAAGAGAAGTTGGTATTTTTATTAATTTAGATTACATATTTCCTATGAACTAGACTATTCTATTGCAAACATAATAGCTCCCGAGAAACTAAGTACGTTATTCATACGTTTGATGTGTATCATTAGGCTTAGCAACGTTGCATTTATAGATGTGTACTTCTCCGACGTCATGCTGAAATTAAAAAACAAGAAAGATGACACCGAATTTTCGGTTGTAATCAGCACATCTTTTGAATTCGAAGTTCTGACGCGAATTAAACTGATTAAAGCTGTTCAAAGTCAATGAAACCGGGATGGAAAACAGTAGTATCTGACGGAAGAAACAAGTTTTTCAATCGGGTTTTTAATCCCGCAGATATTTCTGTAAAAAGAATCGTAAGCTTTTACCCTCTGGTTGAAAACTTGTGCAAACATTTGAAGTTATATGCGAAATATTTCGCAGCGAAGGCGCTCTCCAACAAAGAAAGAATTTTTCAAATCGGACACTTAGCAGCAGAGATATCGACAAACATAAAACACGCATCTACGCCCCCTGAGGGAAAAAACATCCATTATTTTAAGAAGAAAATGTTCCTAAAAGGCCTTTCGATGTGAACGGTATCGGTACAGGAAATGATTTTTTCAGTCGACTTTTCAGGAGCTCCGATTTTGCAGCATTTACATCAGAAGCAGAAATTAATCCTTGTGCCCCTGGTGGCCAGACGATTCCTTACCAAATATTAGAAGTTATATGAAAAACATTTCCCACCAGGACTTGTATGCGATACAAGAAGTTTTCAAATCGGAGTCTTAGAAGCAGAAATATAAAAGAAAACGCAATTTACCTACCGCCCCATAGCGGAAAGTCTATATATTACTTGAAAATTTCGAAATTATATGAAAAACATATCGCACTAGAAACACTATCCAACAAAGAAAGAATTTTTCAAATCGGACTCTTAGAAGCAGAGATATTGACAAAAATAAGATATGTATCTACGCCCCCTGGCGTAGAAGCCATGCATTATTTAAGAAGAAAATATTCCTAAAAGGTTTGTCAACGTAAGTAGTATTGGTCCACAAACGAATTTTTTTCAGTCGAGATCTTAGAAGCTCAGATTTTGCTGCAAATACATCAGAAGATGAAATTAAGACCTACTCCCCCTGGTGGCCAAACCATATTTAACCAAAAATCAGAAATTATGAGCAAAGGATTTCCCATCAGGAGCTGCATCCGCTGCAGAAAGAATATTTCAAAATCGGAGTTTTAGAAGCAGAGATATCGGAGGAAACATAATTTGCTTTTACGCCTCCTAGCGGAAAATCTGTGCGTAACTTGAAAAAGTAACTATACGTAATACTCTTCGACATAAATGCAATCGAAAGATGAAAGAATTTTTTCAGTCGGAAGTTTAGATGCCAATACACTGAAGAGCAATTGAATTAGCTATACTGCACCTGTCTAGTAACGTGTAGTACCACCTTTCGCCCTGATGACGGCGGCGATTCGTCTCGGCATGGACTCGACAAGACATCGGAAACGTTGGGAAGCCATACGGATCCACGACCCCTGAACAAGCTCCCACAGTTCACGCAGATTTGATGGAGGGGTAAGAGCCTCGAACATCTCTCTCGATGGCATCCCAGATGTGCTCGATGGGATTGAGGTCAGGTGACCTGGCCGGCCAAGGAAGCGAGGTCACGTCGGTGAAGTGTTCATCCAACCATTCGGATACAATTCGGGAGCGATGGCACGGTGCATTGTCTTGTTGCAGGATGAGGTCCCCAGTGGGATGTTGAAGACGTACAAACGGGAGCAAATGGTTGTCCAGGATATCCCAGTAACGTTAACCTGTGAGGGACGATTTCACACGTACCAGTCCACGTAAACAGTCCTCAGACGAGAATGCCACCCTCACGAGCTTGAAGAGTACCCTGCTGGCAAGAAGGATCCATCGCTTCATGTGGTTTGCGCCGTACTCGTATGCTGTCATTCGCATGTACCAACGTGAATCTCGACTCATCAGTCCAGGCAACATTTTTCCACATGTCTAGTGTCCAGTGGCGATGTTCCCGCGCCCATGCTAATTTTTATACCCTGTGATGTGCGGTCAGCAGCGGTACCCTCGTGGGACGATGGCTTCTGTACCCCATAGCGAGGAGATGGTTCTGGATGGTGTGGCTGCTTACACATTTTTGTGCACCAGCGTTAAATTGCCGAGTGATTTCTTACACTGTGGCCCGTCTATTCGCTGTTACAATGCGAGCTAGCCGACGATGATCCTGCTCATTCACGCGCTGTTGTCCACTGCAGTTGGCCCTTGCAGGGATGGTTTTACCGGATTCGATGTACTCACGGTTCACCCGTGACACAGTGGCTCGTGAAAATCCCAGTGCCTGTACGACTTCCGAGATGGAGTCGTACAGGCACTGGGATTTCCATTCGTCGGGCCCCGACAATTCGCCCACGATCAAATGAGCTTAGATCCTTCGTTTTACCCATACTGCGTTCGACTCTTGCTGATTCCCGTCGCATCACTCCTTATATTGTCGGATCACTGCATACGTCATGTCATTTCCGTTTACAGGGCCGCCCACAGCGCCGCATTTGCATAACGTCAGCTGTCTCTAATTCAATTGCTCTTCAGTGTATAGGAATAAAATGTATATTTAATTTGACATCATCTGCATTTACACCTTCTAGCGGCGAAATTGTACATCGTAAACAAAATGAAATGAAGGATCATCATTCGCGTATTTCAAGCTTCCCATTGCAAAAAGAATTTTACAAATCGGACCAATAGTTGCAGAGATATGGTGTCTACAGACGGACGGACGGACAAACTGGTAACATAAGAACGATATGTTGCTAAAATAATATGGAATAACCATATCAACAACGGCAATTTTAATCCAAAGTAAGTGAGGTAGTTGCCATCAATGCACGATTTTATTAACAAGAGTCATTCACAATACAAATTTAAATTCGTTGGCTGAATTTAAAGATTTTATTGTATAAGAACTTTCGGGTTTCCCTATCCCATCATCAGATACAGAAGAAGGAATAAGTTTAAATAAAGTGTTACGTGAACATAATATACATATATCAGATATTAATAAGACATAATGACACGTGGCATCAAATTGTCAAACGACGTGGCATGTATCATGAAATAAAGAACGGCCATTTTACAATGCTTGTACTGCCCTCCAGGTGCACGAGTTCCTGAACATTTTGGTAAACTAAAGACTCATAAACCCGGACACCCATTACGCCCGCTAGTATCTGGATTTGCAGCACCTACCAGACCTATAGAGAAGGCACTAACTAATTTCCTTCAACCATTAGTTATTAATTCACTCTACTCTGTTAAAGGCACAGTACAAGCTATTAACAAGATCAAATCCTTTAATGCAAATAACTCAACCTTTATTATGGCTTCTCTCAATGTCATTTCTTTGTTCCCTAAAGTTCCGATCAAAACTGTATATGACATCATTCAGACAAAACTACTTGAACTTAAATACGAACCACAAACGATCCAATCCATCATTACAACCTTAAAACTAGTTCAAAACAGATCATATTTTCAATTCGACAACATTATTTATCACCAAACTGAGGGCGCTCCAATGGGATCACCACTATATCCGATTCTAGCGGAAATTTTACTGGCCGCCCCGGTGGCGCAGTGATCTAAGCGATGGCCCCTGATCATTCGTCCGAACGGTGTCCAGGTTCGAATCCCGGTGAGGCATGGATGTTGTGTTTGTCTTACGGCACTGGCTCTCTCCCTTCCCTGGAACCAGTGACCCTAAATTAGGAACGGGCGACTGCTTATAGCCCATTGAGTTGCTCACGGTGGTCGTTAAACCTCCAATAAAAAAAAAAAAAATCTACTGCAGCACATAGAAAATAAAGTGCTACAAGAATATCAACAACCTCCGTGCTTTTACATAAGATATGTTGATGATGTACTTCTCTTCTGGGATCACGAACCGGCTGACCTACGAACTTTTGCTGAACACTTATCATCCCAAATCCGGACCATAAAAATCTCCATTGAACTGGAAAGTGAAGGTAAATTGCCATTCCTGGATTTTATGCTAGAACGAGATGCTGTCACTTGCACCTTGCAACACTCTGTATATAGGAAACCCACTTCTGTTCTGTACCTACATTGATCCCGGCTTCTTCAACACATCCAAAAAGCTATAAACTCTCCTCAATCACTTTCCTTCTTCGCAGAGCCATCACGCATTCATCTAGTTTCAGCAGACGTAAATGTGAAATTAACAAAATATTCAACATCACCCTCAACCATGGCTTTCCCACCTTTATCATAAAAAAAGCTCTTAAGAAGCTCCACCAAGAAAACTCAACTATTCTCCAGAGAGACCATTAACCTCGTAGATATATAGGTGCCATAGATTATTATTCAACCATAACACCTGTTCTCAAAGCCATTTGCCGAAACTTTCACCTGGAATGAGGAATACGAACTACAAACATTTTCCAGTTAATTAAAAAGATCGAGACCAGGTAACAAAGCTAAACAAATTTGGCGTTTACAGCATCCCCTTAAAAAGTATTGATGCTGACACTCCCGATAGTAAATATATAGGATCTACAAAACGTACACTAGCCACAAGACTGAATGAACATAAATACGCCGTAAAGAATGGACTTAAAAATTCTGCATTTCTCGACTCGTGTGCGATGGCCTGCACTATCTAATTTGGAATGATGCTTCCATCATCGTAACACCTAGTTCTGTCTCTTCATCACTGTTCACTGAGAGCCTTGTAATTGCTACTCAGAGACATTTATGCTGTAATGACAATGTTCCAGTATCTGTACCTACAATCTGAAAACTATTTACAGTTCCGAATACGAGGCAAACTGAGGAAGAAATCACTTAATCTCGATTTCTTTTGATATAGTGCTCCTTGTTGTATCTCCTGAGGAGAACAACACAATTAATTTGGTTACCTACTAACCTTCCTTTATTTTTACAATGCAGTATTTTATGTATACCTACATTCTATTTTCTTTATTTTCTTTATTTCATGATACATGCCACGTCGTTTGACAATTTGATGCCACGTGACATTATGTCATATTAATATCTGATATCTATATTATGTTCACGTAACACTTTATTTAAACTTATTGCTTCTTCTGTATCTGATGATGGGTTCTAGGGAAACCCGAAAGTTCTTATACAATAAAATCTTTAAATTAAGCCAACGAATTTAAATTTGTATTGTGAGTGACTCTTGTTATTAAGATCGTGAATTGAAGGCAACTACCTCGATTGCTTTGGACTATTTCTGCACGAATTTGAATTCTCCTAAAGGCAATTTCAATGTCATGCATGGAATATTTCTTAAGTTTTCAGATTAAATTTTTAAGTTTGTCTTTTCTTTTCTCCGTAACTTATTTGGATGAAGTAGAATATAATTTGTTTAAAAAAATTGCATGGTCCCTACGGTTATACCGGTGAATTTGTGCAAAACAACAACCCATTGATGTAAAAAAAAAAGTTACAGCTCTTTTATATCTAAATTATTTTGTATATAATATAATCACTGAATTCATCGCTCCCGTGGCTCATATAGTGTTTGCGTTGTGATTTTTACCAAATGTTTTGCATTTACCAAAATTTATAACTTTTTCCCATCGATGTTGTGAAGTTACGAAAAATTAGAATCTTGATATCGCCTCTCTGTAACCCGCTGCTAGTTAAGATGGCAGTCACGGCAGCGTTTGTGATGACCCGGATGGTGACGTCACGAATCGAGGAATAAGGCCTGTTGGTGCTTGAGACGGCTTTGCTCCATCCTTATATTGTATCCTGATGGATCTAAAAAGAGTTATGCCGTAGATATAAAATCACCTAGATGCATACCCGACGTAATCGCACATCGTAACGAGGAGGCAAACCACTATGGAGCGACATCGAGGATATTTTCCCCTACACCCCAGCAAAGGGAACCTTACTGAGGGGGACTATGAAAATTCTATCTCACAGGGACGCGTGATATGATTTTTTTCAATGGATCTACCACGTACATGGACTGAGCTTTTCAAGCTAAACACAAAATAGCTTTAGCATGTGCACACCGCGAGATATTAAGTTTAAGTAATATCACTCACCATCGTTCATTTTATTTTATTTTATTTATATTTTATTATTATCTTAGAATTAGTATTCCCTGTGTCCTCTGCACTGGACTACGACGAAACGGTCGCCTTGGCTGGAATGCCGTAATTAACCGTCTTGTAAAATGAATGATCTTGCCGTTATGTACATAACTTAAAAAAAAACTACTTAAAAAAACAACTACTTAAAAATGTGAACCTGAACCTACTCGTTTTTTCTTAGTGCAATCGTATCGTAAACGAGTACATGACATGCTCAAATATAAGTAACCATACGTACTTACAAATAACTGCGTCTATAAATATAAATATAATCTCGTATTACTTCATTTTAGATATTATAGATTTCAAGAGAAATTGTTTAATAAATGTGTAAAGTGACACACACATAAATAATTAGCACAATAAATTCATTGATCAAGTAATTTAAGTATGCATAAAGTATCTTTGTGTACGTTTTTCCATTAACTACATTTGTGTCAATCTCATAAATAATACATTGTCGCTTCATCACAATATTTGTCATAAAACTGTGAGGTCCATTTACCCAGCATGTGACAAAGTCTATTATCCCAGACGTGCCATTGAATAATATACTTCCAGTTGATTCTATGAATAAATGAGTATGTATGGAGTACACGTATTCCAAATTTGAAATCGAGCCGCCGATGGCTTAGTGGTTAGAGATTCAGACTACTGATGCAGGGACCCCAGGTTCAAACCTGGCCTAATAGGCTTTGGTGGCACCGTGGTGGTGTGAATTTCTAACAATCGCTGAATATCCACCGTGAATCGGACGAGCACGTTCAGTGACGGTGTTCACTCTTAAGCCCCATCCTCTAATTTCTCTCTGCCTCCTATGTGCAAAATCGTACTCTTGTACGGTGGCGCCATCTAGTGTGCTCTCTCTCACTTACAAGCCATCCTGTCAGAACCGCTAATTCGCTCTAACTTCCTTCAAATCCTGTGCCCTGTCCGAAAGGAAACTGAATGAAGTTAGAGCACATATACTGTATTTGAAATATATGAATTTTTTAGTACATATATTTAAAATACATGTACTCAAAAATGAGTACATATATTTTAAATTAAAAATACCAGATATACTCACAACTGATTCCCAGTATGTACTCAAAAATGAGTCCGTGCTTTTCCAAAAATGAGACAAGTACTTGGAGCTATTATAAGCCCAGAATGTACTCAGAAACGACTACATTTTGTTTATTTCTTAGTACCAATTTTTAGCAGTGAATGTATTGAAACAGTAGTGTTTTTTACGTGCATTAAAATTGAAACAATTTTTAATTTTGTTTTTATTTTACAGATATAAAATAAGGAAGTTCTAGTTATTCGTCACGTTAGGGCTTTATTAAGTAGTAACTATGGAGGTAAATGAAGAAAATAACAGAACTGTGACCTTAGTAGTGGACAATTTTAGGATATCTGTTGACAAAGAAATGTATGCTTCAAAGAGCAGCTATTTTCAGAGCCTTTTTTTTGGAACATTCAAAGAATCTCAAAAAGGCATAATTGTACTAAAGGATATAAACTTATCAGCATTCAAAAAGGTGCACGAATTTATTAGCACTAACTCAGTAGAAATCAGTAGATCATCAGGAAGTGATGTACTGAATTTGTTGAGTCTAGCACAATATTTAAACATACCTGAGTTAGAAGCTTTGGCTCTCAACAGATTTAGAGAACTTTTAAGAATAAGCAATGCACTGAGGCTGCTTCAAAATGCCAGTGTTCTAAATCTTCAAGCCGCAAAAGACTGCTGTCTGTGTTTAGCAGACAAACATCCTACAGAAATTTTAAATGACACTAACTTTAGCAGGCTTCCTACATATCTAGTTGAAGAAATTATTGGGAGAGACACCTTTGTTGTAGGTGAGTGTGCAATAATTGAAGCTGTTTCACGCTGGTACTCTGCCAATTATTCGGATGAAGATTTATGGTCCAAAGCACGATTAACCAGATTATCAGTTCGGCAATTGACAAAATATTTATATTCGGTAGACTTGACAATACCTCATGAAGTTATAAAAGAGGGATTAAGAGATATTCGAGAAAAGCGAAAGATACAAGAAAGAGGTTTTCTGAATCAGACCGATAATGTGTGCAGTTTTAGACTTGGTGGCACGAAGTCGTTTTTGTATAAAAACGTTGTCAACGACAGAGGAGAAATTATTTCCCAAAAAGTATTCGGTTTGGAAGTACAATTATACTGCTGTTTCCTGGTAAACAGTGTAACGTTCTACTTACCAGAGAGCGAAGATTATAATTACATCGTTGACGTATCGATTGATGGTATGGTGTGGGAAAAAGTGATAAGTTATGAAAATCACCCATGTCGTTCACGGCAAAATCTCTTATTTCCTTCAACAGTGATAAAATGTTTTAGAATTACAATGATCAGATGTTCTTTGGAGAATCTAAAAATAAAGCATGTGGAATGCAAATACACCAACAATCTAAGACAAGAACAAGGCTATATAATTCCGATGGAAAACATTGCTCTCTCAAGTTTAGGATGTTGGGTAGAAGGCGAAAATCCGGAAGAAATTTTAAACGGAAATTTGAACTATACTCTAACAACTGGCTTTACATACTCAGAACTAGAAGAAAGTTCTATAATCATCAGATTTCAACAACCGTATCTAGTAGATAGTTTAACTTTTCTGCTTTTTGAACCAAATGGGACAGCGTATTCATATTTTGTCGAATCGTCACACAACGGCACAGATTGGGAAACTGTAATTGACGAGAGAAATAGATGGTGCTCGTCTTGGCAAAAACTCAAGTTTAAGAGAACACTAGCGTGCTTTATTAAGATAACAGGATCGCGATCGAACAATGGAACAAATTTTCGCATCGTTCACTTTCAATGCCCAGGGTAACCATGATTCGCAACCCATTTGAGCTCAACCGTTTTCATGACTGCTCTGTACAAGAGTTGCATTCTCCATCACAACTTTTGACTGGTACGTACTTATCTCTTCATGGCCACCAAGTTTTATTTTTTCGCTCGCATAATGTTAAGGGTCAACCTATCTCTGTGTAGATGCGAAAATTTTACCGAGTACTCTCCTTGCAAATTTTTCAACAGTGACAAAACGCATTCAACAAGCCCTTCAAAACTTTGCCGACCTGTACAACTCAACGGTTTTACGAAACCTAGTGTTTACGTCTTACATGATTTGCCATATCACAGATGGTGTAATCAACCTCCTCCAACTGAATTAACTCTCTTCCGCAATTTAAAGATACCACGCCTGTTCGCCTACCACAACGGACTTTCCAGTCGTCTTAGCTGTATTGTTATTTATTTGCACCGCAATTTCTCCTCACTGTACATACCACTGTCATCATGTTACTTTTGCACATGTGTCTATCTCGCACTGAGTAAAATAAAGATTTCACTTTTCCCTATTCGCACCTGCATTTAACTCTTTCCCTACTTCTATATCAACGAACTCTTATGTGTTCTCATAGCCATGAATCATAGCCATGAACTCTCATTGAGAGTCTACTTCTTGAATAGACTTTCGAAGCATAAACTTATCACAATACGTTGGTTATGCCACCAGCATCATTGTTGTTTGCACTGGTATTGAACTCTCAACCTGTGCACCTAAGATTTCAATTTACGGCACTGTCGTTCTATGTTTTTCCATGCTCATGCCTTTAAAACGTTAACTGTTTTCTTTTACCCGAGGAACAGCTGCTTTTGCTAAATGTGATGGTATGTTCACATCAATATATGTAAATACTTGATTTTGTATATATCATATATATATGTCTTTTAATTTCCGCCGTCAATCACACTGTGTGTGTAGTCGGTGGCACATTCTATCTGTATTTCATGGCTTTAAGTCACTAATAAAAGCGAATATCAAAGGGAAAATGTTTTCTTTTCAAATTTTCATGAGTTGATCGAAGTTAAATTTTTTCATCGTAGTGTTTTAAAAATAAAGGTAAACAATAAAGGTTAGAAGTGTTAGAATTAGCAGATCTAATTTTATCTATCAATTTATTCTGCACAAACAGATTCAATAAGCAGTAAATAAAAATAACAGTAAAATAGGTTCAATAACAATAACAGTGCTCAGTATACCGCAAACCTCACGTTCCAGTTTTAATTCTTATGTGATCATCACACACGATGATGTACAAGTTATCTGCTTTATATCACTTAATACGACGTGCTTTGCGAAAGCCTGGTCATTTCCCGATTTGGAGACAAGTGTTATAATGAAGATCTGCCACCTTACCTACCTCAGCCATGGAGACAACTTGTGATCTATTTCAGATACAGACCGGCTGATGATTTTACTTAATCTATGTCATAATATTGGTAAGTGAACAATTCCGAACCTTTTCTGAGTCCGTGAGCATGCGCTATACATGCTTGCTTTCTTCACATAGCTTCGTCTCCATGTATATAAGATCCTGATGTCTTGCGTCCGTTTCCACTGTTAAACCTGAAGATGGATTGGGGTAGCCCACCCAAAAGACCTAGTTCTACTTTTAACATGTATGTACATATTTTTTATGCACAAAGGTCGGTCAATTAGTAACGCCAAATCGCGTGTTACTCCCCAGTTTTCAACGGTATTGAATCATGAAAGTTGTTGGGTACGACCTTCGTTCTATTAGCTTCTAAATGATCATAAACAGCTGTTTCTTCTCTTAGCAGGTGAAGCGTAATGAATGGTGAAATGGACACCCTACTACGTCAACGGTAGGAAATAGAGTTTCTCTACAAATCTGGGAATAGCTCAGCCACATCGATCCACAGACAATTATTGCCAGTGTGTGGTGAAACAACAATGGATCGCAGTAATGTGCAGCAATGGTTGCATAGGTAACAGAGAGGTGATTTCAGCAGTCAGTATAAACCACGATGCGGCAGACCGACCACTGTGACAACCACTGCAACTGAGGAGGACATTGAGAAGCTGATTCAAAATAATAGATGCATCACCACTTCTCAACTTATGGACCGCCTTCGCATGTCAAAGGGTAGCGTTTTAACAGTGATAAAACTCTTAGGATACTGGAAAATCTGTGCTCGTTGGGTACCACGACTCCTCACGAAACAGATGGAGAATTCGGAAAGAGGTGAGTGACGATTTGCTTGAACATTTCACTGGTGACTTCCCATAATGTTTTCATGGTGTGATAACAGGTGATGAAACATGGCTGTTGCCTAATGACCCACAGAGCAAACATTAGTCAATGGAGTGGAAGCATGTGGGACCACCGCGGAAGAAGTCACGACTTTCAAGGTCATCAAACAAATCGATGGCCACATTTTTTTGGGATCGTCAGGGCGTCATCTTCATCGACTTCCTGGAAAGTGGGACCACCATTACCAAAGAGCGTTCGTTATTGTTCATCGTTGGAGAATATCAGGCGTGCCATGAGAACTAAGACACTACACTTGCAAGCCGAGACATCAAACTGCATCACGATAACACGAGACCACACACTGCACACATGACAGGGCAGAAAGTGACTCGCCTGGGCTGAACGCTGGTGCCACAAGCACCGTACAGCCCAGACTTGGCAAGATCAGATTTTCATCTGTTTGGTCTTCTGAAGGCACATCTACGTGGAAAAGCATTCCAGAGTGACCCAGAACTCATTGCGTGTGTCAGGAAGTGGGGTGATGACCAACCTCCGAAGCTTTGTCAACATGCGTTGTTGTAATGGAAACAACGTTGGCTGCAATGCAGTGAAGCCGATGGATCCTACATTGAGTGACTTATCTCTAAAGCCAAAGGTCCAAGGTTGCTACCCACCAACTTTCATGATTCAACCTTTGAAAACTGGGGAGTTAAAGGCAATTGTGTCTTACTTATTGACCGACTTTTGTATATTAAATCTTTTAACTTACAGACAGTGTGTGAACATGTTTTTTAATCATGCAGTGAGAGCGTCGTTTCTACAGATTTAATTGTGTGGTACACGGATTGTATATTATATATAGGATTTATTTTAGGTTGCTTGCTGACGGTACGTAATTTTTATTATTACGTTTGACTAACACTGATGATGTATCAGGCAATGAAGATATTTTATAAAATGCGCCGCAGACTTTTTATCGACGATACGCACCTTGCATTTCTCGTCAATTGCTGAGACCATTCTGTCACACCTCACTGAAACGCATTTCCATCTCAAAGCGAGATTCCATTGTTTTGATCACAGTAGAGGTTAAGTCTAAACAGTAAAATAAGGTAAAAGCGTGGCTTTTTGTACTACTTACAGCGTAAAACCTACATAGCACATGGGCACTTATCATCACGTGCCCACCCGATTATTTTTGATAGACTGCTGATAGTTCATATATCTATGATTCCTTCGGAGGTTGAAGTTGTGCAAGCACGACATACACTGAAGTGCCAGAAAACCTGGTACACCAGTCTAATACTTAGTAGGTCCCCACGGAAGCGCAGGACGGGACATGGACTCCACTGGCTTCTGGAAATATGCTGTAGGCAATGCACACCATACTTCCTGCAGAGCTTTCCACAATTGGGGTGTATTCCGAGGTCTCGGATGCCTGTGTTCGATAGCGCGTTGCACGGCATCCCAAATGTGTTCTATCACGTTCAGATCTGGGGACTTGGGAGGGAATGGCAACACCCGAAACTCAGATGAATGCTCCTCCAACAATAAAAAGTGCATTGTCCTGTTGGAACAGGCCCAACCCATCAGCATGAATACAGCACATGAAAGGGTGTACCTCGTCAGAAAGGATGTGCACATAGCGTTGGCCAGTCACAGACGTTTGTAGACGTACCAGGGGTCCCAATTAAGTCCAGCTAAACACACCCCATACCGTTACGGACTCCCCCCCCCCAGCCGGTACAGTTACCTGTTGACAGGTGGGATCCATGGCTTCATGGGGTTTGCGCCACACATGAATCCTTGCATTTGCCCGATACTGTTGGAAACGCGACTCGTCAGACCAGGCTACTTGTTTCCAGTCATCAAGTGTCAGTGGCGGTGTTGCTGTACCCAAGCAAGGCGCATAGCTCTGTGTCGTGCACCCATCAAGGGGACTCGAGTTGGGCGTCGGCTTCCAAAGCCCATATCGTGCAGGATACGTTGCACAGTCCGAACGCTGATGTTTGTTGAGGCTCCAGCATTGCATTCCGATGATACCTGTGGGTGTGTTGCACGCCTGTCGCGTGAAACGATTCTTGACTGCCGACTATGGTCACGTTCACCCAATGTCTTTTTACGGTCACACTGGTATCGTAGGTTGGAGGTTTTGCCGAAATTCGTGTAGTCACGGTACAAAGGGCAATGGTCGTCCGTGAAAATCCGAACTTCGTTTCTACCTCCAAAATGCTATAGCCCATCTCACGAGCGCCAACTATGACACCGTGTTAAAAATCCTTTAATCGTTATTACTTGTCATTCTCACGCCGAAAACATCTCTGACAGTTGGCAAGGATTTCTATCGCTTTATATACGCACTGGTGGACGCAACTGAGTACGCGCATAGGTGACGTTGCTATATATTTTGCATAAGCTCGTTTGTACCAGTTTTTCTGGCACTTCAGTGTATACATAAAATTAGTAACCTTGTCTCACAAGACGTTGAGAAGAAACCGATCGAAAGAAGACAAACCACCTCTATTTTTGAAGCTGACCACCGGCCCTCCAAGTAAATTCCACCCAAAAATCTGCGCTACAAAGAGGGTATAAATTCAGCTACCCCTCTCATGGCATCAATAGTTTCCAAGTCATCCCACAGGCTTAAAGTATTATCGCAGCTTTGAGCGTTCAAGAGCAGGCTAGCGTCAGTCTCTTGAGCGAGCGGTCGCCAATGCTATAAGAAATGTTAATGTAATATCTCACAAGAATGATATTCAGGTGCATAAGGATGAGAAAAAAACAAATCAAAGCTCTTCATGATGATACAGAAATTGGTCTAATTTCTGCTGATAAATCCCAACAAATTGTGATTTTAAACAGGTCTGAATACAACACTAAAATGGTCGAAGTGATTTCACAAATTCCTCATGCAGGTATTCGATCGGACCCCACTGCAACTACAATAGCGGCTTTGAGTTACCAGAAGAACCAAGGATCTCTTCCTATAAGTACATCATCTAATATGCACCCCCAGTGGGTCCAAGGGTCCCAGAGCTTTTTCGGAAACTTAAACTGCACAAAGATAGACAGCCACATAGACCCTTGGTTTCTAGTTTTACCAAACCAGCGCGGCCCCAGGAAAAGGTATGGCAAATTCCCTAGTGCCACTGACTTTGGATTCTTCCTATTCCATAACCAGCGAAACTCAAGCTCTAGATCAGCTTAGAACTTTTGAATCTCAGGGTCAACCATTCATAATGGCATCTTTAGATGTCATCTCTCTTTACTCAAATGTTCCAATTCAGAGCGCCCATGAAATCGTTGAATCTAAATTGTATGAAACTGGTACTTCCAACCCTACTGAGATCCAGGTAGTTCTAGAAGCGTTAAGATTAATTGCTCGTCACACTTATTTCAAATTCAATGATAATTCAATATATACAGACAGGAGAGTGGCATCCCTATGGGCTCACCACTCTCCGTGACCTAGGCGGAGATCATTATGCAGACCCTTGAAGATAAGGTTTTCACCTAATGTGTATTACGGTCTTTGTTTTATATAAGACACATAGATGATATACTTCTTTTTTGGCCGCACTATATCGAGAACTTTCACCAATTCTCCAATGTTATGTCAACCCAATTTGATTTGATTAAATTTACTGTCGAACTTGAAGCCTCCCACTTTCTCCATTCGTGGATATACTGAACCGACGTAATCCTATTACACAGGACTTAAAGTACTCAGTATACCGTAAACCTTCTCATGTTCCTCTTTTAATTCCTGTGTGCTCAGCACACCGGATGAGGTACAAGTTAGATGCTTTATATCATTTAATACAAAATTTCGGTCATCGCTAAAGAACATGGTTTCTCAAAGAACTGCGTATTAAAAGTCCGCAGAGATGTGAGACGTTTGACCAGCACAACCTTAGTACGTGAAACTATTGTAGACCGGTTTGTTGAATCTATTCAGTACCTACCACAAATCTCCAACATTCTGAGAAATGCGTGTCGTTAAGTTTAACCTAGCTTTTGGTGAAATGACGAATAACGTATTCTCCATTGCCAAAAAAGATCGAGACCCAATTCCCACCTTACAAAAATACGGTATCTACTCCATTCCTTTAAGAAGTAGTGAATCTGACTCTTAAAACCAAATGTATATCGGATCCACACTACGTAACCTGGGAGTCCGTCTGTTGAAACATAAGTACAACATCAAATACCACTCCTGTACCACCCTACTTCCGTGTTTAGTGGGAAACGAAAAATGTACCCCGATTTGGGAAGATGCTTACGTGCTGCTGACTTTGAGGAGTAAAAGATCAACACACCTAACTGAAAGCTTGGTCATTTCCCGATTCGGCGACAAGTACTGTAATGAATATCTGCCCACTTACCTACCTCAGCCACTGAGACAACTTGCGATGAATTTCAGATATAGACGGTCTGACGATTTTACTTAATCTGTGTCATAATATTGATAAGTGAACAATTCTGAATCTTTTCCGACTCGTCCGTGAGCATGCTCTATACTTGCTTGCCTACGTCATATAGCTTCGTCTCCATGTACATAGTGAGGTGTGTCGAATAAATATAGAGATAGTCTACTTTGCGCCGTGAACGCAATGCGAATATACACTGACGGAAAAAAATCCCAACACCACAAAACATTAGTTGTAGATGATTGAAATGGCGGCAATACATTTGTATAGGTAACATATTTAATCGATTAAGGTTTCAAGATCACAGCTTAATGTAAGCGCGAGAAGAGCCATTTCAAATGTGAAATGCTGGTACATTAATAACCGGTGTAACCGCCAGAATGTTGAATGCAAGCATGCAAACGTTCATGCATTGTGTCGTACAGGTGCTGGATGTCAGTTTGGGGGATGGAGTTCCATGCCTGTTGCACTTGGTCGGTAAATACAGGGACGGTTAATGCTGGTTGGGGGTGACGCTGGAGTTGTCGTCCAATGAAGTCCCATACGTGCTCGATTGGAGAAAGATCTGGTGATCTAAAAGGCCACGGCAACTTGTCGACACTCTGTAGAGCATGTTGGGTTATAACAGCGGTATGCGGGATGAGAGTTATCCTGTTGGAAAACACCCCCTGGAATGCTGTTCATGAATGGCAGCACAACAGGTTGAATCACCAGACCGACGTACAACTGTGCCGTCAGGGTGCGTGGGATAACCACGAGACTGCTCCTGCTGTCATAGGAAATTGCTCCCCAGACCATAACTCCAGGTGTAGGTCCAGTGTGTCTTGGCCGCAGACAGGTTGGTTGCAGGCGCTCACCTGGCCTCCTTCTAACCAACACACGGCCATCACTGGCACCCAGGCAGAACCGGCTTTCATCAGAAAATACAACAGATCTCCACTCCGTCCTCCAATGAGCTCTAGCTTGACACCACTGGCGTCGCAAACGGCAGTGGTTTGGAGTAAGTGGAATGCACGCTACAGAGCGTCTGGCTCGGAGCTGTCCTTCAAGTAACCGATTTGTAACAGTTCGTTGTGTCACTGTGGTGGCAACTGCAGCTCGAATTGCTGCCGCAGATGCGGTACGATGCGCCCCGGCCATACGCCGTACACGGCGGTCTTCCCTCTCAGTAGTGCCGCGTGGCCGGCCGGAACCCGGTCTTCTTGAGGCAGTACCTTCCCTTGACTACCTCTGCCAACAATCATGCACAGTGGCTACATTCCTGCCAAGTCGTTCTGCAATATTGCGGAAAGAAAATCCACCTTCTCGTAGCCCTATTACACGACCTCGTTCAGACTCCGTGAGCTGTTTATAATGGCTTCTTCGTCTTCTTAAAGGCATTCTTGACTAACATCAACACACTACGTCGAATCTCAACGATAACTAACGCTCACGAACGTTACAGCGCGTATTTACAGCAAACCTGCTTTGCATGTTCCGTGGGGTGCTACTAGGGCCACACGTATGCGCCGAGCGCGAAATTTGCACAGACGTCATCTTACAGATGTACTCTCACCGCCTACCAACTGTCGTTTATCTAACACAACCCCTTCTTGGTGTTGGGATTTTTTTTCCGTCAGTGTAGGTAGGTAACCGATAACTCGGTACAGTTAGGAAATTCTGAGCAAAGCTATTACAAAATGTAAGCTCATTAAGGCGTCTATTATAACAAATTCTAAAAAACGAACGCGTAAAATTTATGACCCAGTACAAAAGTACGAAACATACTAAAAAAGAAATGGCGAAAATTTATCATGAACTACTTTCCTTCACGACTTCACGTTGGTTGTGATCAGGTTGAATGTAAACAAAGCGGAATGACACACTCAGATCGGGAACGTTTTTCATTTTGTAACGCGAAAGACACACACACACACATACACAAACCTCCTTTTATTATTATAGATCAAGCAAGTTTTGACCTAACAGACGGAGTCTTTCCATTTCTTAGTTTTTCGTCTGTTAGCTCAAAACTTGCTTGATCTATAATAACAAGTTAGTAAAATCATGCAATGCATTGGATATGATACGCTTTCCAATATACTAGAAATCATTACTCAAGCTATTACTCAAGTTACGAGGGAAATGGCTGTGGAATAAATCTCACCCCTGTGCCCTGACCTTTATTCCATTTGGATGATATTCAACAGAACTGGTTCAGTATATCTCCGAAATAACATGTATATCTCCGCAATCGAAGCAATTTTACGTAAGTTATGATGCATAAGCGCTATGGAATAGATCCCGCTCCTGTGTCCTAACCTTTGATCCCATTTCGCCCATTTTCGATAGGATTTGTCCCCAGACAGGTCCCTACAACATACTAACATTTCATCCAAATCGAAACATTTTTACGTAAGTTATGACTCATAATGGCGATGGAAGAGATTCCGCTCCTATGTCCCGACCTTTGACCCTTATTTCGCCAATTTTCAAAAGGGTTTGTCCCCAGGTGGTCTCCTACCACATACTAAAATTTAATCGAAATTGAACCTTTTTTACGTTAGTTATGACGCATAAGAGCAGTGGAATGGATCCCGCTCTTATGCACTGACCTTTGACCCCATTTCGTTCACTTTCAATAGGGTTCCTTTCCAGGGGTTCCCCTACCACATACTAAAATTTCATCGAAATCGAACGATTTTTACGCAAGTTATCGTGCGGACGAACATACGCCCACAACGCGTGACGTAATGAGGCAGATGGGAATCGCCACCATCTGCTAGCAAGGTGTGACGTCATAAAACTCTAATAGGATCCACAAACAACGCGTGACGTAATGAGATAGATGGCATGACCGCGCGCCAACATCTAATGGGGCGACACCACACCACACTACAAACTTGGTAATTCGGGGTGGTTATTTAACCCACTAAACAAATTTTCTTAAAGTCGAGATCAAGCTAAATCGATTTCTAGTACCAGAAAACGGTAGGTTAACGACTTTCATCAAAATCCTTAGAGCCGTTTTCAAAATAAAATTTACATACATGCAAAAATTGCTCCTTTAAGGTGAATGTCAAGTAATTTTGCTTCCTGTACTTCGAATGAAAAAATTTCTGTACACATTTTCTTCCCAATTAATGCGTTCCCAAGGATGAAAATTTGAACATCGTTTAATATACATTTTATAACTTAGATCACTTAATATTTTCTAAAACATTACCATAATTATGCAATCCAACATTTTTTTGTCTGCTGACGTCATGAAAATACAGGTCGCGCCCTCTTTTTTCTGGACAATTAATGCGTTCACAAGGATGAAAATTTGAACATCGATTAAAATAGCTTCATTTTATAACTTGGAATACTTAATATTTTTTAAAACATAACCATAATTATGCAATCTAACATTTGTTTGTCTACTGACGTCATCAAAGTACAGGTCGCGCCATCCTTTTTCTGGTTTCAACACCACCAAAGGAAAAGTTATTGATTTTTAATATAATTATGGTTATGTTTTAGAAAATATTAAGTTTTCCAAGTTATAATATGAAGTTATTTTAATCGATGTTCAAATTTTCATCCTTGGGAACACATTAATTTTGAAGGAAATGTGTACAAAAGTTCCATTGGAAGTATAGAAAGCAAAATTACTTGACGTCCACCTTAATAATATGGGATAAGAGCGATGGAATAGATCGCAATCCTATGTCCTGACCTTTGACCCCATTTCGTCTACATTCAATAGGGGTTGTCCCCAGGTGGTCCCCTACCACATACTGAAATGTCATCGAAATCGAACCATTTTTACGCACGTTATGACGCATAAGGGGAATGGAATGCATCCCGCTCTTATGTCCTGACCTTTGACCCCACTTCACCCATTTTGAATAAGAGTCGTCCCCAGGCGGTCCCCTACCACATAGTAAAATTTCATTGAAATCGAACCATATTTACGCAAGTTATGACGCATAAGGGTAATGGAATGATCCCGCTCCTACGTCGTGATCTTTGACCCCATTTGTCCCATTTTCAATTGGGTTCGTTCCCTGGTGGTCGTCTACCACATAGTAAACTTTCATTGAAATCGAACCATATTTACGCAAGTTATGACGCATAAGAACAATGGAGGGATCCCACTCCTACGTCGTGACCTTTGGCCCCATTTGTCCCATTTTCAATAGGGTTCGTCCCCAGGTGGTCCCCTACCACATACTAAAATTTCATCGAAATCGAACCATTTTTACGCCAGTTATCGTGCGGACAGCCGGCCGGACGGACGGACAAACCTATGGTTGGAAAGCGTAAATAAAAGGAGGTTTGTGTATGTGTGTGTGTGTGTGTGTGTGTGTGTGTGTGTGTCTTTCGCGTTACAAAATGAAAAACGTTCCCGATCTGAGTGTGTCATTCCGCTTTGTTTACATTCAACCTGATCACAACCAACGTGAAGTCGTGAAGGAAAGTAGTTCATGATAAATTTTCGCCATTTCTTTTTCAGAATATTTCGTACTTTTGTTCTGGAAGTCATAAATTTTACGCATTTGGTTTTTAGAATTTGTTATAATAGACACCTTAATGAGCTTACATTTTGTAATAGCTTTGCTCAAAATTTCCTAACTGTACCGAGTTATCGGTTACTGTAGGCGGCTTGTCCTAGTAATTGAAAAGTTGATCGGGCATAGCTACGACATGACGCATCTGATCACTGTGAGTTTTGGCATGCGATTGTACATCGTCCATGGACAGGTTTTGACGCCTTTTGATTCCCGAAATTCTGTGTCTTTGAGGAATAATCGTCCAAAAACTTGAATTTTTAGGGGTTTTTCTGGGACTTGAGAAAGGGTCGTTTGTTACCTATCTCCTCCAAAGATCTTCACCCGATCGCGGTGACACTTGCCACAGAGAAAGGGACGGACATGGTGAGTGACATGGGGTTGGTATCATGATGATTGGTCGTGTCGTATAAAAATATGGACCATTAAAAGACTGACCAATTTTAATAATAATTGAAAAAATCCGCTCTCTATACGAGTCTCGGGGCAGTTAGTTGTTCGGGCAAAGCTACGATATCAGGACACATCCGATCACCGTGATTATTGGCATGCGATTGGACATCGTGCATTGTCAGGTTTTGACGCCTTCCGGTACCAGAAATTCCGTGTCATTGAGGAATTTCAATTAAAACTAGGTGGCCTTTTACTTGAACCGTTTCACGAAAATCGGCCCACTAACAATAATTAAAAAATATTGTTTGAATTGAAAAACGAAGAAATGGAAAGACTCGGTCTAATTAGCACAACACTTGCTTAATGTATAATAATAGAAGGAAGTTTGTGTATGTGTGTGCGTGTGTGTCTGTCTTTCGCAATACAAAATGATGAACGTGGTTCCCGATCTAAGTGTGTCTTTCCACTTTCTTTACATGCAACTGCAACCTGATCACAACCATTTTGAAGGCGTGAAGGAAAGTAGTTCATGATAAATTTTAGGCATTTCTTTTTTAGAATGTCTCAAACTTTTGTTCTGAAAGTCATAAATTTTACATGTTCGTTTTTTAGAATTTGTTATAACAGACGCCTTAGTGAGCTTAGATTTTGCAATAACTTCGCTCAAAATTTGCCAACTGTACCCGAGTTATCAGTTAACGTTGGCGGCTTGTCCTTGTGTATGCAATAACTGGCAGCGGGCTTTGTAGATGATAGTTTCAATGCTGATCGAGAAAACCCCATATCCAGCAGAACAGCACAAAGCAATGGATCGTCATCCGTTCTTAAGTCAGTGAACGAAGGAGATGTTTGTTTCTGTAGTAGTTTCTCTATGATCTATAAAAACAGTGGACATTTGAATCGTGTTACATATTTGTCAGCTACAGAAGGAATGTGAGGAAATAGGGGAAAAACACGCCGGGCATTGGACCTATAATTGCGTTATGCTTTTGAACTTCTTGAGAAGGCTGTTGGAAGTTATGGGCTTAATTGTAAGACCATTTCTCACTATGAAACTGCTCCACTCAAGCTTTTAAATGATCCAATCAAAAATTATGTACTAGGCCTTTTAATGAATCGTTTTCTCATCTGTGACGACTCTGAGTAAAAACGGGACAATACCGAGTAGTCAGAGACGCAGGATTCTGGCCTTTCTGTTGTACTGGACGCAGTTTGTGTGACGCAAACCCCATGAAGCCAAGCGTCCCACCTGTCATCAACACAAAACTGTACCGGCTGGAAGGGGGGGGTGGTCCGTAATGGTATAGGGTGTGTTTAGCTGGACTTCATTGGGACCCCTGGTACGTCTACAAACGTCTGTGACTGGCCAACGCTATGTGCACATCCTTTCTGACGAGGTACACCCGTTCATGTGCTGTATTCATGCTGATGGGTTGGGCCTGTTCCAACAGGACAACGCACCTCCATACCCTCCTCCCACCCCTCTCTAGAACCAGTTGGCAAAAATTAAGACGGGTGACTTCTTGCATAGACTTAAATCCTCACAGTGGCCCTTCATCTTCTCCCCCGAAATACATTTGAGTGGTAGACAATATCTTTCTTGGCCTGTTCATTCCCCTAAGATGAAACCTATACGGAATATATGGAATGATTTGTAACAGTGCTAACCTACAAAGGCCAAAATCTTCACGAAAAAGTCATAACCTAAAGGCCAAAATCTTCACAAAAAAGTCATAACGTTTTTTGTAGACACTTTGCTGGATCCCTGTTATGCATGACTGCTATTTTATTCCCATAAACCATGCAACTACACATTATTAGACAAGTTCTGAAAAATGTTGACTTTAGAATTGTGCAATACATTCCTTGGGATCTGAAATATAATTTAAATGTTTTTCCGTAAATAATTTTGTGATTTTAAGCTAGACAAAAAGCGATACGTGAATTCTACACGATAGAACTTTGTCGAAGATTTCATGTAACTGGGATATACAGGTTTTTGCGTCTTCCTTTCGTGGGTTGTGGATGACAGGATCGAACGACTTTTTGACTCTTTTCTAAAGACGTAGTTAGGAAGAATCCTCACTTCGGTTACTCCTAAAAAAATCGAGAGTAACACAGTATCCCTTGTAGATAAATTGATGCTACGCATCTCTTGCAGCCAGTATCTTTGTGGGTATGAAATTAAACGAGTGATTCGAGAGTATTCATTTCCTTACGTATAACGCATATCATTTGTTCGAGCCACTCACGACCACAGCACAGTCCGATACATATTAAGTGGAATTAAATTATAACAACAAATAGTAAGGTTTACTAATTCCTGACATTAAGCGGTACTTTGGTAGGTGGATTAATAAATGTTATTGTAAAACGAATGAAAGAAGATACTGGAGTTATACAGAATAATGTAAACACCTAGGAAAAAAAGGTTTTACGTACTTAATAGGGTGTGGGACCACCTTTGGCATTCAAAACTGCCTGAATCCTCCTTCGAATGGACGCATACAAATCATGGATGGTGGTTAGTGGAATGTTATACCATTCTTCATGCAGAAACTGCTCCAGGTCCTTGAGAGATGCAGGAGGAGGATAACGAGATCTTACTCTGTTTTCCAACACAGACCACAGTGGCTCAATTATGTTTAATTTCGGCGATTGGGGAGGCTAAGGAAGTTATGAAAGTTCGTCCTCATGTTCCTCAAACCATGATAGGACATTCCGAGCTCTGTTAATTTAGGGGCGTTAACATCTTGATGGATGGCATACCCTTCAGGAAACAATGCCTGCGCCATTGGACGGACTTGGTCCGCTAAAATGGTTTTATACGCCCTGCCAGTCATCCGTCCTTTAGAAGTGATCAGTGGGGACCTGCTGAAAACTACACTGGTGTGCAAAGATTAAGGACGAAGAGGAGAAATTAGCATAACAGCGGAACGAGCAGGCAGAACGGATCGAAAGACCACTTAGGAGATAGACTAGGGTCCAATACGGTAGGGCATGCGCATATATGCAGCATCACGGGGGGGGGGGGTGTCGGGAGGGTATAAAGCACACGGACGGTGTGCGCTCAGCAGTTCGATGAAAGCTATTGCACGGTGTACAGCGGTTCGAACGACGTTGAGTTGCTGCCACCGTGTGATATTGCCAACAGGCAATCCAGTAGACGACATCTGGATGACTTTACCCGAGGTCGCGTCATTGGGAAGTTGGAAGAAGGTCGAAGTGTGACTAGTGTAGCCGAGGAGTTCGGGATCGCTCACAGCATCGTTTCACGAGCTTGGAGAGCATTTCAAACGACAGGAACAGCTGTCGGAGAGTTTAGTAGAGGTCGTCCATGAGCAACCACGGCGGCGGACGACCTGTATATTGCCCTACAGGCGAGAAGAGCGAGACGGCAGACAGCGGGAGAAAATCGCAAGGCACATGTAACAAACAACTGGACGTCCGTTATCACGTTTTACCGTGGCCAGGAGGCTGCACAAAGGTGGTCTATTAGCACGACGACCAGTACGGTGTGTGCCCATAAAGCCTGCTCATCGGAGACGGCGGTTTCTGTGGTGCCAGGAACACAAGAATTGGACACACCAGCAATGGGGTCGAAGTTCTCTTTACGGATGAGAGCCGATTTAGTCTGACGAGTGATTCTGGACGTATACAATCTGGAAAGAGTAGGGAACACGCAATCACACCTCCAACATCACCGAAAAGAACCGGTTTGGAGGTGGCGGAGTTCTCGTTTTGGGGCGGCATCATGCTTGGTAGCCGTACGGACCTCCACATCTTCCAAAGAGGTTCAGTCACTGGTGTCCGCTATAGTACCGAGGTTCTCCTGCCTCACGTGCGTCTGTTTAGAGGTGCTGTGGGTCCTGAGTTCCTCTTCATGGACGACAACGCTACACCTCATCGTACAGTGGCTATCATAGAGCTGTTGGAGAGTGAAGATATTAAACGAATGGATTGGTCCGCAAGGTTACCGGATCTAAATCCAATCGAACACCTGTGGAACCTTCTCGGGAGACGCTTGGCAGCACGTCACCAGCCGCCAGCAACGATTCCGCTGCTGGGATTGGCGCTACAAGAGGAATGGGCCGCGATGCCTCAACAGATCCTTGATATCCTCGTCCTCTGCATGGACAGACGTTGTAAATCCTGCAACGCAGTCAGGGATGATCATATCCTCTACTAAAGACTGGGTTTTTCTTGGCAGCCGCCTGTCACATGGACGTTTCTGTCTTCTGTCCAGTTGTGATCGACGCTACCTTTTCAATAAAGTGCCTTTGTATCCTTTGGATTCCTTGTTTGGAAGGTTTTGCTCACTTTTCCCATATTCTTACATCTTGGGGATCTTATGGTATGATTTGAGTCGACGTGGAGCACTTCTGCACGACGTTACATTCGAAAAGCCGTCTCGTTCTTAATTTTTGCACGCCAGTGTACGATATGACCTCCCAGTGCATGAAAAACCCACCACGATGCTGCACCCTTGGAAGCAGATAGTGTGGGTTGTACGCATCTGACGGTGTTCTCTACACGTAAACACGTCCTACCGTGGAGAATAGTGTGAATGTGGATTCATCCGACCACACTACACGCTTCTATGCAATGGCAGTCCACGTTGTATGCTTCTAACACCACTGCCGTCGCCTTTGTGCATTTACCAAAAGTTTTGCAATAACAGCTGTGCCATGAATATCTTGTTTATGCAGCTCCCTGTGCACTGTTTTCGATTATACTGGGTCTGGAGATATAGATTGAGCTCCGCACTAATTTTCTGCGTCGTGGTCTTTTTATTACGCGTAACAATCCTCTTTAATGCTCTCCTGTCTCTAACACTAAGGTTCGTTTTCCGGCTGCTCTTGTGTTTCGCAGACGAGGTTTTGCCACGAACACGGTATGCTGTCATGACGCTAGACACAGTTGCTTTTGGTACCCCCAGTACCTTGGTGACTGTAGTCAGGGAGGCACCAACTAGCCGGCCACCAACAATTAGTCCTCTTTCGAAGTTCGTTAGGTCGCTCATTTCGCCGCCACCCTGAAAGAAATTTTTTAACAAGACACTCTGAGGTTCCAAACAAAGCTATTGCAACGAAAAAGTGGTGGGTATACCTTTGCGTATTGCGACTTACGCAGCAGCATTAAAAGTTACGTCTCTGAGCGTGGGTTCACATTTTTCTGTCCAACCGCTGTGTGTGTGTGTCATAAGAGTAAATATTTACTAAACTATTGCGGCGGAAATAGTATTTCGACTGTTTAGTTTTTCAAAAACAATATTTATTATTATTATTTTTATATATTATTCAGATTTAGACGAACGTAAGAAGCGACTCTGACACCGATTAAATGGGATGTAGCTACGCAAGTTCAACTGCGCACGCAGAGCTAAAATCTGACTTCCAGATAGAAAGACAAGTTAGTAAAATCATGCAATGCATTCATCATGGTACACTTTAGAACATACCAAGAATCATTACTCAAGTTATGAGGATAATGGCTGTGGAATAAATCTCACTCCTGTGCCCTGACCTTTGACCCCACTTCGATGATATTCAACAGAACCTGTTCAGTTTATCTCCGAAATAACATGATAAAGTTATGTCGCAATCGAAGCATTTTTACTTAAGTTATGACGCATAAGGATGTTGGAATGAATCCCGCTCCTATGTCCCGACTTTTGATCCCATTTCGTCCATTTTCAATAGGATTCGTCCCTAAGTTGTCCCCTACCGCATACTAAAATTTCATCGAAATCGAACCATTTTTACGCGAGTTATCGTGCGGACCGGCAGACAGACAGATGGACAAAGCTGGAGCATATATGCTTTTTAGCACGTCTTTTGTAAAAAAAGATCGTGCTTCTGTTATCGGTTTGTCCGTCCGTCTGTACCCACGCTATCTCTGCAACTATTAGTCCGATTTGAAAAATTCTTTTTGCATTGGGAAACTTGAAATATGCAAATGATGATCCTTTATTTCGTTTTTTTTTTACGATGTACAATTTCGCCGGTAGAGGGCGTAAATGCAGATGATGTCGAATTCAAAAATACGTTGTATTCCACATATTTCTTTCTAAACATCCGATTGAAAAAAAAATTACCTTTCGATTCCATTTATGTCGAAGAGTATTTTAGATATAGTTACTTTTTCAAATTACGCATAGATTTTTTGCTAGGGGACGTAAAAGTAAATTACATTTTCCCCGATAACTCTTCTTCTAAAACTCCGATTTGATTTTTTTCTTCAGCGGATACATCTCCTGATGCAAAATCTTTTGCATAAAATTTCAAATTTTGGTAAAGAATACTTTGGCCACCAGGTAAGTGTCAACTTTAGCTTCTGATGTATTTGCCATAAAATCGGAGCTTCTAAAATATCGATTGGAAAAATTCTTTCGTGAACTGATGCCACTCACATCCATAAACCTTTTCGGAATATTTTCTTCCTAAAATATTTCGCAGTTTCTCCGCCAGGGGGCGTAGATGTACATCTTATTTTTGTCAATATCTCTACTTCTAGGAGTCCGATTTGAAAAATTCCTTCTTTGTTGGATAGTGTTTTCCGTGTGACATGTTTTTCATATAATTTCAAAATTTTCAAGTAATTCATAGATTTTCCGCTAGGGGGCGTAGCGGTAAATTCCGTTTCCCCCTATATCTCTGCTTCTAAATCTCCGATTTGAAAAATTCTTTCTGCACCGGATAAGCTCCTGATGGGAAATCGTTTGCACATAATTTCTAAATTTCTAATTTTTGTAAAAAAATAGTTTGCTCACCAGGGGACGTAGATCTTAATTTCCGCCTCTGTTGTATTTGCAGCAAAATATGAGCTTCTAAATTCTCGATTGAAAAAAACGTCGTTTGTTGACCGATACTACTCATGTCGACAAACCTTTTAGAAACAGTTTCTTCTTAAAATAGTGCATGGTTACTACGCCAGGGGGCGTAGATGTGTATCTTATTTTTGTCAATATCTCTACTTCTAAGAGTCCGATTTGAAAAATCCCTTCTTTGTTGGATAGTGTTCCTAGTGTTACATATGGTTCATATAATTTCAAAATTTTCAAGTAATTCATAGACTTTCCGCTAGGGGGCGTAGAGGTAAATTTCGTTTCCCCCTATATCTCTGCTTCTAAATCTCCGATTTGAAAAATTCTCCTGATGTGAAATCGTTTGCACGTAATTTCTAATTTTTGTAAGAAATATTTTGGCCACCAGGGGGCGTAAGTCTTAATTTCTGCTTCGTTGTATTTGCAGCAAAATATGAGCTTCTAAAATTTCGATTGAAAAAAAAGTCGTTTGTTGACCGATAATACTCATGTCGACAAAACTCAGGAAAATTTTCTTCTTGAAAAATGCATGGTTTCTACGCCAGGGGGCGTAGATGTATATCTTATTTTTGTCAATATCTCTACTTCTAAGAGTACGATTTGAAAAAATCATTCTCTGTTGGATAGTGTTTCCGATGAGAAATGTTTTTTCCTATAAATTCAAAATTTTCAAGTAAATCATACACTTTCCGCTAGGGGGCACAAAGGCAAATTCCGTTTTCCGCGTTATTTCTGCTCGTAAAGCTCTGATTTGAATTCTTCCCGTATCGCATACAAGACCTCATGAAAAATATTTTTCACATAATTTCTAATGTTTGGTAAAGAATGGTTTTCCCACCAAGGGTCATAAATGTTAATTTCTGCTTCTGAAGTATTTGTTGCAAAATTTGGGCTCCTGAAAACTCGACTAATTTTTTTTTCTTCGACCGATACCGCTCATATGGATAAACCTTTTGAGAATAATTCGTTCCTAAAGTAATGCATGGTTTTCCCACCAGGGGACGTAAAGTCACATCTTTTTGTTGTTGATATCTCTGTTTCAAAGAGTTCGTAAGCTCCCGATTCCGTTTACAGCAATACCTGAGGGATTAAAAACCCGATTGAAAATCTTCTTTCTTTCGTCTGATCTATTGTTCTCCATACCGGTTCGATTGACTTTGAATAGCTTTGATAAATTTAATTTGCGTCAGAACGGATTCAAAAGACGTGCTTATTACACCCGAAAATTCGGTGTCATCTTTCTTGTTTAACCTATGGTTGGAAAGCGTAAAACAGCTGAATCGCAAGTGCGTTAGTGAGGGGGATTGGTAACTCGTGGGCTAGGATATCTACAGGTCACCCCCCATCGTATTATACATCATTTTAATGCTCCCGTCAGTAGAAGGTACCCCACCCCCCATACTCTTGGGGGAATCGAGAGGTTGCCAAATTTCGCTACGGGGCATACTTTACTACTGTCGAGAAAGATCTGCAGCATCAAAATTCATTTTTGTAATAGCTTTTGACGCATTTAGCATGAGGTTCTGGTAATTTATGCAGACTGAAGTGAGATATTGTTACTTTCATGAAAAACGTGATGAAACAATGTTCCGCGATAGGTTAGTAAAATACAGGCTGACCACAATTAAAGAGATGTTCAGAGCTCTCTGTAGAAAGAACTACCACACAAATCTAAACCAAACTGGGTATACATACTTCCCTCAGTTTGCGGTTTCGATTTTCGAAAACTAGAAAAATAGTTCAAAATTCTGCCACTAGAGGAAAATTTGGCACTGCTGTTCCCTTAATTTGCATATTTCCTAGGTTATCTAACGGATTTGAAGATTAAATCATATACGGTTCTATGTCCCCTGCATTTCCGTGCTCTAAAAACTGGATTCGTTGAGCAACACACTCGACGGCGGAACGCAACTGACCTGGGTGGAGTTGTCTCACATATTGTGAAATTCTGTCTTTAAGGACAGCTAAGTTGGGACCATTGCCTTGATCAGCGAGGTCTTTTGTATGTCTCGGTAACTAAAAGTCACAGGGCTTCAGTTCTGGTGATCGTGGTTACCATGACGTTGCAAATGATCGGCTAATCCCTCTTGACTTTTCACCTTTCGAAGATTTGTGAAAAACGTTTTGCGACCCTTTCGGATACCCGAAATTTCTTAGATAACATGCGTGATATGCAAATGAAGGAGACAGTAGCGCCAAATTACACCCTAGCGGCTTAATTTTGAACTTTTTTTTTTTTATTTCGAAAATTGAAACCACATACTCAAAAGTATGTACACCAAATTTGGTTGAGGTTTGTCCAATAGTTCTTTCTAAAGTGAGCTATGAACATCTCTTTAATTGTTATCACTAGAGTTGGAAACGGATCAAAAATTTTGGACCCGGACCCAATCTGGACAAATCTGTTTTGAGCTATAAATTCGAATATATCATAATCATCATCACCATCGTAATTTTCAAGAATTATTAATCCACTGCTGGGTGAAGGTCTCCCCAAAGTTTCTTCCACAACGGACTGTCTTGGGCCAGTCTCCTCAATCCACCTATATCCCACGTGGTCTTTTTCTGGTTCTTTTTCTATCTCTTGGAATACAGTCTAAAATTTCGGTTTTTCATCGGAATTCTGTTCTCCTGGCAATATGTCCAGCCCATTGACATTTCAGTGATTTTACTGTGATCATGGTGTCTTCCACTCTTGTCATTTTGCTTATCCATGAGTGATCCTCTTCTTATCTTTCCTGGTTACACTAAGCATACATCTTTCCGTGTTCTTTCAGCTGTCTGCAGTCTTTTTATGTCATTTTTTAGTTAAGGTCCACGTTTCTGCTCCGTACGTAAGCACTGGAAGGATGCATTGATCAAACACTTTTCTTTTAAGACATAGTGGCTTATTGCGCTTAAAAATTGTGTTATTTCTCCCAAAAGCTCTCCAACCACGCTTTGTACGACGACTAATTTCTTCATTAATGTGACCTTCATTTGATATCTGCTGCTCAAGATAAATGTAGGAATTGGTTATCTCCAGCTTTCCCCCATCAATTGATAAATCTTCATTCCTTGTAAAAGCATTGTACACCAGTTTTGTCTTCTGAAAGTTCATTTTTAATCTAATTTCCTTACCTTTCTCAGCAAGTTTCTGGATCATACTCTGTATCTCTGAAGGGTTCTTTGAAATAATTTTTTTTATTGAAAAGTAAAACGGAAATAAAACCAGGTCGTAATCGGGTCAGGAACACCTTGACCTGACCCGTTTGACCAGGAAGAAATTGTCGACCCGTGACCCGTTTCCATCTCTGTTGATTGTGGTGCGGGTGTAGTTATTTATTGTGGTATCGCCTTGGTGCGTAGGGTTGCCGTCAGGCAATTACTGGAATATCAGATTTCTTTCACGTGTAGTTGCTGCCACCAGCCAAACCTTTCTTGGTCTGACAATACTTAACCATTTGATTCACTTACTCTTTAGTTGTCTAGGTTCGATCCACGAAAGCAGACTCACTGGCTCTATGTACATCATTTATTTACAATATCCTCCCTTATTTTTCGAGGGGTGCAGACTATTTGTACATATACACACACCGACTTCACTTCGGTAGTTCTACAAGGAATCATGTCATTCAATATCACTACTGAGTGAATTCATGAGAGCCAAACGGATGCACAGTTCAGCAACGAGTTCATAGGACGAAGTACCGCTCCTTTTCGTATAAGATTTCAGAGCATGAATGTGCCAAGTGCCGTTGAATTATATTCACCAACCAATTATCTAGCAATTTTCTCTGTACCGCAGCACAGAATGACCTCTACTATCTACGAAGATTTTAAAACAATGACCTCTACTATCTACGAAGATTTTAAAACAATGACCTCTACTATGTACGAAGATTTTAAAACAATGACTTCTACTATGTACGAAGATTTTAAAACAATGACCTCTACTATGTACGAAGATTTTAAAACAATGACCTCTACTATGTACGAAGATTTTAAAAGAATTACTTCTACTATTTACGAAGATTTTAAAACAATGACCTCTACTATGTACGAAGATTTTAAAAGAATGAACTCTACTATGTACGAAGATTTTAAAAGAATGACCTCTACTATGTACGAAGATTTTAAAAGAATGACCTCTACTATGTACGAAGATTTAAAAAAAATGACCTCTACTATGTACGAAGATTTTAAAAGAATGACCTCTATTATGTACGAAGATTTTAAAAGAATGACCTCAGCCACTCTAAGAATTCTCTATAGCCTGATGACCACAACCAGCAGGGGAAAATCTTACACATCTTTCAGCTTGGAGGAAAAACCAGAGAATGCCCGCCAAAAATCCTGGGCCCCTGGTCTGAAATGTGATTTCGCCCAGCTCCCTCGCCATCAGTTAATCCCGTCAGTGTATTTTCTGCAAGATGCAAACTCCGGGAGTTTCATAACTCACCGAAGCTGCCCTCGTTCAGGACGTCCCGTACCCAGGCAAGAAGGATGCTTCTTGGACACGCCTCTCTCCCACTCTCTCTCTCTTGCCTCCTCCACATATTATGCAACATGGCGTCTCACCCTTGTCTTTCCCGAAACTGACTCTCCACTCACTTCTTAGACACGGGTTGCATTCCACTTTATCATATTGATCACTCTGTTGAATATTGATCACCCTGTTACATACAATGTACAGGATGATCAATATGGCAAGTGGGTGACCAATATTCAACAGGTGGGTGATTAATATTCAATATGTGGGTGATCAATATGTTGTAAAATGTTGTTTTACAACTTACTAAATGCCAAATTGATCAATATGTTGTAAAATGTTGTTTTACAACTTACTAAATGCCAAATTGATCACCCTGTTGAATATTGATCACCCACTTTACCATATTGATCACTGTATATTGTTGAATAACAATAAAATTAACTATTGTGTCACTTTGTAGGACATCATACAGCACGATCAGAATTTAACAATGGTTTTGATAATGACACACCGTTATCCATTTTCGTTGCATCGAAATTTTTTATTAGAATTTACTTTACGGCTGTCAGGAAAGAAGCATAGTATTAAAAATTGCACGCACATAAGATGGATTTGCTAGTGAGACCACTCGCTAGGGAGGTCACGTTTTCAAGAAACGTAAAACTCTGCCCAGCCATGCCACGTGGCAATATCGGTATCAGTTTTTCAAAGTGCAGATTGCCTTAAAATGGAAAACGAAAAGCGTAAACATGAGGTAGATGCCCTTTAAACGAAGGTCGCACAATATATTACGCCATCGTCTTTGTTTTCTTCTTCGTCTTCGGTCATTCGCTTTTCTTTTGACAGCGGTCAAAACATACTACGGGAATAAAATGAAGGAAAACCTATTACAGAGCAAACAAAAGGCCGGAATGAAGCTATTTAACTCATTTGCTGCAAGTTTTGATTCAGTAATACCTTTCCTGTTGAAAAGACTAGCAGAATGGAAAACTATTGGAAATGGAGTTATGTCACGGGCGTCGCAAGTGTCGTAATTATATTTGTTGACAAAAAAGGCGCTAAAACTTTTAATCTTTTACTCTATTCTTTTATTATTTTACGAATCAGAATAATATGAAGGAATGGAAATACCGCATTAACAAACAATAACACCGTGATTTTTGTTAATTCTGCATTTCTGTTACATTTACTTAATTTTTGCAACTCTATGAAAAAAAAATCAGGAATATATCATACATAACTTGCACCCACAAGACAAATTACGCATTAGAAAAATAAATTAATAAATAAACTAGAAAACTTGCACATGCTCATTTCTTTACGATTCGAAATAAATTTAATTTATTTCCCGGTAAAAGCGATGTGTTATTAATTAAGATAAATAATTTTTTACGCTATTTATTGAAAGAGTTATGCACCAGGAAAGCGTCAAAAATATGTGAAATGTATTACGCTTGTGTACAGTCATTCCATCAGAAAGGAATTAAATTCTTCTCATTCCAGGCCTTCCGAAAACAGATGTGGTTGCAAACATTCATTTACTTAACCAGCAGGGAAATTGTGCGAGGAAAAAAAGCGACGAAACATACGGAAAATCTGAATATTCATGTAAGATGAAGGTTTGCCGCCCCGGTGGCGCAGTGGTCTAAGGCGCTGGCCTCTGATCATTCGTCCATAAGGGGTCCGGGTTCGAATCCCGGTCAGGCATGGATGTTGTGTTTGTCTTACGGCACTGGCTCTCTCCCTTCCCTGGAACCAGTGACCCTAAATTAGGGACGGGAGACTGCTTATAGCCCATTGAGTTGCTCACGGTGGTCGTTAAACCTCCAATCCAAAAAAAAAAAGATGAAGGTTTAACGATCACCGTGAGCAACAACCTATCAGTCGCCCGTCCCTAATTTACGGTCACTGGTTCCAGGGAAGGAAGAGAACCAGTGCCGTAAGACAAACACCACAGCGCACCGGGATTCGAACCCGGACTCTTCACGAACGAATGGTCATATGCCGTCGCTTAGACCACCGCGCCACCGGGGCTTCCATCCAAGATGAAGAATGCTTTCTAATGTTTTGCTACCAGAAAGTTGGAGTATCGATTTTTTTATGCTTCCGTTGTGATAGCATACGGTTCTTTGATTTTTCAGTCCTGATATTTGTCCATCATGATGAATGCTTGTTATTGTCAGCTAGCAAAAGCTGACCTAACAATTCCCTTACTCACGGACAATGTTGCCGCAAGCTCCCTGGTGGTGTTTCGGCGATTCTTCTTCACGAGGTTGTCCACAGCAGCAATCGATTCCATGGTGATAGCCACGTGTGCTTGCCCAGGTCTCGGTATGCCCTCCGTGCTCACACGTCCTTTACGAAATTCACTACACCAGCGAAACACTGTACACCATGAATGATACTCATTCGCATGCACAACCGTCATACGAAGACATATTTTGGCTCCACTAACACCATCTGCAGTCAAAAATTGCAGAGCTGCCCACTGGGTCTGTTTGGACGAATCCATGTCACGACCCAATGTAGTCAACTTGCCGCCGCACGTTCAAACAGCACACTGACACGTGCTGCCGATAACAGCGTGTTTCCTGACGTGACACCCATCTATCGGCGCAAATGTCTGTGTAATTATACAACTACGCAGTTACACGAGTCTACCATCGAGGCGAATTTTTCCGTGAATCACTTATAAAAACGTGGAAAGAGCGATGACTTCTGTTTGATGACGAGTCTCACTTTCATTTGAGCGACTTTTATGCTATATAAGATAAGATATGAAGATTATTTTTTTTTTAGAGATAAAGATCCTTTTTTAGAGATATAGCTTTATTTAAGATGAGATGTAAAATCCTTTTCTTTTAAAGATAAAGATCCCTTTTTTTTTTTTTCGTTTTTATTTTTTTGTTCAGTGGTTTAGCGACCACCGTGAGCAACTCGATGGACTATAAACACTCACTGGTCTCTAATTTAGTGTCACTGGTCCCAGGGAAGAGAGAAAGCCAGTGCCGTAAGAGAAACATAACATACATACATCACCGGGATTCGAATCCGGACACATCTCGGGCGAACGGTCAGAGGCCAGCGCGTAGACCTATGTGCTATCGGAGCGGCAGAGGTCTCCCCCTCCCCCAGTTTAGATAGACATCGCCGGCTAATTCCTAAGGAAGAAGAGAGTGGAAGTCTATAAGATATTTTTTTTTCTTATTTTTAATTTCTAAAAAGGTTAGTCAAAGTTTTCGGGATCGCGTGGTCCCAGGTTCTGTTGTGCGATATAAAATTCGGGCTCCGGCGAACCTGGAATGATGTACTTCGGCCATGGGCAGAGATGGAAACGGGTCACCGGGTTACTGGGTCGACAGTTTCTTGCGGGTCAAACGGGTTGTGTCAGGGTGTTCCTAATCCCATTTCGACCCGGTTTTATTTCAGTTTTATTTTTGAACAGAAAAAAATATTTCAAAAGACCCTTCAGAGGTCTTTGAAGTAATACTTCAGAGCTGCAGAGTATGATCAAGGAACTTGCTGAGAAATGTAAAGAAATGGGATTGAAAACAGTTTTAGTACCGAAGACAAAACTGATGTACAATCCTTTTACAAGGCACGAAGATTTATTAATTGATGGGGAAATACTGGAGATAATCAATTCCTATATTTACCCTGGGCGTCGAGGGTCACATTGATGAAGAAATTATTATAATTAGCGTATAAAACTTGGTACGAGAGCTTTTGGAAGAAACAGTTCAATTTTTAACAGCAATGTGCTGTTATGTCTTAAAAGAAAAGCATTTAATCAATGCATCCTTCCAGTGCTTACGTACGGAGCAAAGACGTGGACGTTAACTACAAAAGGCCAACAAAGACTGCAGACAACTGAAAGAAGCATGGATTGATGCATACTTAGTGCAACCAGGAAAGATAAGAAAAGGAACTCGTGGGTAAGGAAAATGACAAGAGTGGAAGACATCATGGTCAGAGAAAATCCCTGAAATGGCAATGGGTTGGACATGTTGCCAGAAGAACGGATGGACAACCGAAATTCTAGATTGAATTCCAAGGGACAGAAAGAGACCCAGAGGAAGACCACCTGAGAGATGGTTGGATGGAGAAGACTTGCCCAAGACAGTCCGTTATAGAAGAAACTTGGGGAGACCTTCATCCAGCAGTGGATGGATAATAATTGACAATGATCGTGATGTTGATGATGATGATATATTCGAATTTCTAGGTCAAAGCAGATTTTTCCGGGTCAGGTCCGAGTCGGGCCCAGTTACATGACGGATGCAAATTTTGTGACCCCGTTTCCAGCTTTCGCCATGGGTTCTTAAAACTGAACTCATACTCAACAGTTATCACTTTTCTTACGACCCTCATCTAGCTCCCTGTGATTTTCGTGTGTTTAGCCCATTAATATGGATGACTAACTGACGAAAACGTAAAACCTACAGTAGGAAAAATGTCTCAACGAGCTTGGATGTTATATTAAACAAGAAAGGTGAAACCGAATTTTCGGGTGTATTGAGCACGTCTTTTGAAACCGTTCTGACGCGAATTAAAATTTTCAAAGCTATTCAAAGTCAATGAAGCCGATATAGAAAACAGTAGTACATGGTCGAAGAAAGAAGTTTTTCAATTGGGTTTTTAATCCTGCAGATATTGCTGTGGGCGGAATCTTGAACTTACGTCCTCTGGTTGCAGACACATTTGAAATTATATGAGGAATATTTCGCATCTGAAACGCTCTCCAACAAAGAACGAATTTTTCAAATCGGACTCTCCGAAGCTGATATATCGACAAATACAAGACAGGCGGAAAAAACATGCATTATTTAAGAAGAAAGTATTCTCAAAAGTTTTTCGATGTGACCCGTATCCGTCCAGGAAAGAATCTTTTGAGTTGGGTTTCCAGGAGCTCAGATTTTGCTGCAAATACATCAGAAGCAGAAATTAACACATACTCCCCTGGCGGCCAAACCATTCTTTATCAAATATTAGAAATGGTATGCAAAACATCTCCCATCAAGAGCTGCATCCGGAGCAGAAAGAATTTTTCAAATCGGGCGATTATAAGCAGAGGTATTCACAAAAATATGATATACATCTACGCCCCCTGGTGGAGAAACAGTGACATGCTTTAAGAAGAAAATATTCCAAAAAGGTTTATCGACGTGAGTGGCATCAGCCCACGAACGAATTTTTTCAATCGAGATTTTTGGAGCTCAGATTTTGTCGCAAATACATCAGAAACAGAAATTAACACTTCCGCCCCTTGGTGGCCAAACCATTCTTTACCAAAAAATTGAAATCGTATGCAAAAGATTTCCCATCAGGAGCTGTATCCGCTGAAGAAAGTATTTTTCAAATTGGAGGTTTAGAAATAGAGATATCGGGGAAAACGCAATTTACTTTTACGCTCCATAAAGGAAAATGTGAGCGTAACTTTGGAAAAATGATTAAACCCAAAATACTCTTCGACGTAAATGGAATCGAAAGGTAAACGAATTTTTTTCATCGGATATTTAGAAGCAAATATATGGAATAAAATGTATTGTAAATTCTATATCATCTGCATTTACGCCCTCTAGCGGCGAAATTGTACATCTGAAAAAATCAGAAAAACGAAATGAAGGATCATCATTCGGGTATTTCAAGTTTTCAAATGGAAAAAGAATTTTCAAATCGGACTAGTAGTTGCAGAGATATGGTGTCCAGAGGAAGACGGACAAATCGATAACATAAGCACGGACTTGTTTTACAAAATACGTGCTAAAAAGATTAGAGTAAGAAGGAGGTCCTGCGTTTTCCAGTAGTACGGAAATAGAAACATCAGCGGTCTTTGGGTTTGAAAACTCTACTCAATGTTCGAGTTCTCGAACACCATTTATTTTTGTTAAATTCGAGAAAAAGAATCGCTCCTTACGGAAATTAATTCTGTTAAAGAGTTTTTATTGTCAAAACAATTTTAAAGTTTCACTTAGTGTAGACGCGCATTCCCGTAGGTACAAGTAGAATGTGATTTTATGCTTTTGTCTGTAGCTATATTTATTTGTTAAACGCACAATTTTATTTAACAAAATCTAAACAGCGTAGTACCTAAATTTAATGCGCAAATATTTTACTGTTTTATAAAAAGAAGATCGTCGGTAATTTGCTGTTGAAAATACTCAACGTCTTTTCTCTTGCAAGTGCTTTCAATGCTTCCCTGCATGTTAAGATATTTTTCTGCGAAGTAATAACAGTTAGATCGAATTGTGATTGGAGCTTTGTGTCTTTGTTAAACCCTGATAATGAGGTTGTTTGCAATGTGGTTCAGGTACACGCTTTCCCATTTCGTGAATGGCTCGTGCGTGTTTTAGAGGCAACGATGCAAGATCTTCTTCTCTTCTTTTAAGTTTCTAATGATCATTTAAGAAACATGAATGCAGTATTCTAATTCTTCAGGCAGATAAGACCACCTAGTTATCCCCTTGTTACATGCATGACGCCAAAAAATAATAGCAATAAATCCATCGCGATTCAATCAGTTTGGAATTGCCCAATCAATTAACCTTAAATTCTGCAAGTAAATTACCCAATCAAATTGTCGTTAAGCAAACGGGCTTGCTGATTCCGTAGATTGCCGCCAAAGGCAACGTGAAGTATCTCTTAAAAAAGAAGATTAAGAAAATCATCCAGGCTTTACTAGATTAGGAAATATATTTCTTTATAATGCAAATTTTTCTGCAGCCCTCTCCAAATGAAGACACAGATAGGAGAGATGAGGCGGACAGCACCATCATTTTATTTTTGTGAGATCTGCAAATGCTGATGAGCTGTTTTGTAGGAAAACTGTTTCAAAAATGAATTGCCAGGAGATAAATAAACCGCTTCAAAGATTTTGAGATGCACAAAATAAATTTAAAGTGCGAAAATTTAAAAATACAAGGGTTGTCCTAAAACAACGCAGTTGTTTTTACAAAAAGATATGCGTACCTTTATTATCAAAGAAGTGGTCATCATTTCCGAAATTTCGTCGAATACAGGTGTCTCAACGTACCGGGTATCGTTCACTTGAACGAAAGGTCACTTGACCGAAAATCACTTCGCCGAAAATCACTTGATGGAAAGGTACATTTCACCGAAGGGTCACTTCACCGAAAAGTTCATTTCACCGAAAGATCACTTCACCTAAAAGTTCATTTCATCGAAAGGACATTTGATCGAAAAGTTCATTTCACCGAAATATTACTTTACCTAAAAGTTCATTATATCGAAAGATCATTTCACCGAATGGTCAGTTTATCGAAAACTTAGAATTTTGTTGTTAGTGTGGTGCGTGTTTTTGTAAAACTGGCCACCTAAACATTATCGGATTGTATAAAAAATACACTTTTAATTTCTATTAAACACAACTTCCCATGAGTAGGTTTTTGGAAATGCAGCGTTAATCAAAAGGCCTAGATCTGTGCCTTTTTGTCAAATTTTAAACCTCCGAGTTCATATTTATAAGGGTTGTAACGTACCAGGAGATGTGACGTACCTGCCAGAAGGACGCACACGACATAAAGGCAGATAGCAATTAGAATCAATGTCCGCGTAGCTTAATTGGTAGAGCAACTTATTCCGGAATGAGTGGACCCGGGTTCGAACCCCGGCGCGGATAAAAATGACGGAGAAATTCACTTCGTTATAATGGCGCCCGAACTACCCGGATGACCCGACCGTTCAAAATCTCGCATTGGTGTGATGTTATTTCCACACCGCGCGATAGGAAAAATATGAGCAGCACTTCGAAAGAAAAAAGAAAAATAAGGGGGAGATGATGTAACGTACCAGGAGATGTGACGTACCTGCCAGAAGGACGCACACGACATAAAGGCAGATAGCAATTAGAATAAATGTCCGCGTAGCTTAATTGGTAGAGCAACTTATTCCGGAATGAGTGGACCCGGGTTCGAACCCCGGCGCGGATAAAAATGACGGAGAAATTCACTTCGTTATAGGGTTACATAGTAAATATAGTGTTCCACTTTTACTCAACCACAAAACATTATTTTTTTGACCGTAGGCCTAGATACAGGCCATTTTAACAGATTTAAACCCTACTCATATTCATAAGCATTACATAAAATGTAAAGTAACTTTTTTATGTAAACCTTATGAACATGAGCACGCACGGTTAAAATTTGCTAAAAAAGCCTAAGCTAAGACCTAGGGCCCTAAAAATGATTATTTTTGCCTGAAAAATGTGCATTATTAATTTTACTTTTTATGCAAACCTTATGAACATGAGCACTGAACATGACTTTTATTTTGTCTTAAAAAAAAAGATTTGTCTAAAACTAAGCCTTTGCGTTCTTTGTGACACGGAGAAATCAAAAATGCAATTTGAGTATGATCGCCTAACGTTTCGGTGGTCCGTCTGCCGAACTTGCACCATGCTTCAACAGATCCTGTAATGAAATCCAAAGTTTTCGATTAACTGACCTTTCGGTTAAATGACCTTTCGATGAAATGAACTTTTAGGTAAAGAGACCTTTCGGTGAAATGAACTTTTCGATCAAGTGACCCTTCGGTGAAATGTACCTTTCGATCAAGTGACCCTTCGGTGAAATGAACGTTTCGATCAAGTGGTCTTTCTGTGAAACAATCTTTTCGGTGAAGTGATTTTCGGTCAAGTGACCCTTCGGTGAAGTAAACGCCTGGCAAATGAACCAGACCCCAACGTAACACATACCTCCTACTTTTTGAATGTCTTCTGGAATACTTTTAAAATGCTGTTGAAGCATACCTGCGTATCTGTAATAAGTTGTTGATCGATCTCAAATTTTCGTCTCCGTAATGTCTTTTTTTAAAATGAAGAACAATACGAAGTCACATGGTGACAAGTCTGGGCAATATGCAAGTTGGGGCATCAAATTAATATTCATTTTTGCCAAATAAGAAACGAGAAAACCGAACAACCGGAAGTCGGATGGTGATTGATCAGTTTTTAAATAGCACATACACTATATTCACAAAAGTCACCGGACACCTAGAAGAGAAACACAACATAGCATTTATTGACATACATTAATACGGTATCGGTCCATCTTTGATCTTAATGCATGCACTGGCCCTTCGAGACATGCTGTCGACAAGGTTTTGCAACACTGCGATAGTTATGCGCTTCCATTCAGTACAAAATGCTGACGCTTACTGTTGCTTAGTAGTAAGCCTATGTTCCAAACTTCATATGCGGCGGTCTAATTCATTCCATGAGTGCTCTATGAGATTAAGATCAGGGCTCTGTGCTGGCCAGTCCACACACCATACGGAATTATCATCAAACCACTAAGTAAGAGTACTTGCTTTAAGGTTAGGTGCATTGGTACCAACAAGGCACGGTTCTATAGTAATGCCACAGAGTTGGTAGGACATAATTGTCCAGAATATCGAGGTAAATGTGTTGGTTAACAGGTTTGTCCACGATAAACAATGGGCCGAGACCATACCACGAAAAACAACCCCACACGAGTACACTGCCAGCTCTAAATTTGACCGTAGGAACAGTACACTGTGGTAAATAGCGTTCCCCCGGCTGCCGCCATACCCACACACGGCCATCAGACTGATGGATCGTGTATCTAGATTCTACAGTCCATAGGAACCGTTTCCATTGTCAACGAAAAATGTTCTTTACACCATGCTAAACGACGAGTAACATTCCGAGTGGAGATGAAAGGCTTATGAGCAGCCGCACGACCACGGTAACCCATGGAATGAATTTCTCTGCGAATGGTACGTGTACATACCGAGGTTCTAGCATTTTTACTCACCTGTACACTGAGGTCTTGTGTAGTAGTACTCCGTCGATTAGCTGTACCGACTCTCTTGATGCCTTCGACGTCCTCTATCACTGATTTTCTTCGGTCGGATGGTACGTTTTGCTACTTCAGGCACGCCATGCGTCTTTCACTTATTCAGTACATCCAAAATAGTTGGCTTGGGTATGTTTAAACGCCTTTCGGTTTCTCTTATGGACAACCCACTAATATAACACCCAACAATCTTTCCTCTCTCAAAGTTGGTTCTCTCCCGCCGCGACATTTTCACTCAACCTCACAGTGCGATATTTTCGCGGTCAGCTGCAAACTTGCCTTTATACCGTTTGCAGCTGTACCGCGCATCTTAACAACGCAGCGGATCCGTTCATTTGCTTTTGAAGGATGTACTGTGACTTTTGTCATTATAGTGTATGTGTGTGAGTCATGAAATGCGAAACCAATTTTTCAGCCAAACCGAAAGTAAACAACATACCCTTCACTTATGGGAACAATAATTAACTTTGGCTGCCCAAAGAAGGAACACAGCAACGTTGTCTTAATCCTCTCATAGTTGCAACATACCGGGATACGTATAAAAGAATCAAAGAATCGTGTATTTTGGATAAATGAAATTCAAATTTTATCGTGTAATCGCAAAAAGCTTATAAATGAACTAGGTATAACCGAGTAAAAAAAGCGATAGAAACTACAGTGAAATATCGGGACTAACGCAGAATTTCGCATAAAAGTGAATAACGTATAACTGAGAAACGTATAACCGAGGCTCCACTGTAAATGTTATTAAAACTTTAACAATTTTTGTCGGGAAAATTCCTTCAGTGCATGATCAGCGTTTATGCTTCTTGAAGTTTTCCCTTAGTTTTCCTCAATAAATGTCCAAAACTTAATGTTTTCATCGGTATATCGAAATATTTCAACGATACTACTAGTGTGAGACTGAGAACATCATAGAAATTGAATACTAGACAAAAGAAAATCAACATTAGTGTTTTTCACTAATTGCCCACTTCCTATTTGTGAACCACCCTCCTCGCATTTAAAAAATCCATTTACCATAGCACGGCTCCCTCTATGAAGAATATTTCACACATATCTTTAGTTTTCACAACGACACAGCTATGCCACTAGAGGGCGTCATCCATGTATTTCAATTTGCAAGAGCATCTGCTCTTCTCAAATCTTAACTAAAAAATCCATTCTTGCTCAAATATACTTCACTAGGAAGAACACTGTGCTTCTCAAATATTCCACACTTTTACTTCTAGGGCGCGTTTAGGTTTTTAAATTGAAATTTTCCTAAATGTTCTATTTGACGAACTGTTTTTTGCTCCTTTCGCTATGAGGAATATTTTGAGCGCAGTTTATGATTTTTCAAAACGCACATTTCTACTGCCTGCGGGCGTAAGTGCTTGTTTCTGCTTGCAAATGTTTAATTCTAAAAATGTGGTTAAAGGTACTGTATTTGTACCTCGCATCATTCATAATGAAAAACTGCGCACAGATTGTGAATCTTAAATAAATCACAGTTTCTCGTTAGGTGGAGTAAATGTATTTTCTTTCTCACTTATCTGCTCCTTCTGCAAAATTCTGCTTTAAAAAAAATTCTTTTTGTGTTGCGAAGCTTTTACTACGGAATAGATTCCGTTCACATTTTTTATATTTCTCGGTAATGCAGCGTTGCCCTTAAGATTTGGAAATTGCATATTTGCATCCGAAGTGATAGCTTCGTTGCGAAAAAATTCGATTGAAAGAATCTTTTCTTCATTGGATAGCTGTCACTGCAACAAAGATTTGAATATATTACTTGCTTCTAATCATGCACGGATTTTCAACTAAGGGATCCAGTATTTTTAGCACGTCTTTTGTAAAAAAAAAAATTGTGCTTGTGTTATCGGTTCGTCCGTCCGTCCGTCTGTGGACACGGCATCTCTGCAACTGTTAAAGCTTCAAATGTGAGAATAATGATCCCTTACTTCGGGGTTTTCTTTACGATGCACAATTCCGCCGCTAGAGGGAGTAAATGCAGATGATATCGAATTCAAAATACATTTAATTCCCTATATTTGCTTTTAAACATCCTATTGAAAAAACTTACTTTACCTTTCGATTCCATTTATGTCAAAGATTATTCTAGGTATATTCACTTTTCCAAGTTACGTATAGATTTTCTGATACGGGGCGTAAAAATAATTTGCGTTTCCCCCGATATCCCTGCTTCTAAAACTTCGATTAAAAAAAAACTCTTTCTGCGCCGGATACAGCTCTTGATGGGAAATGCTTTGCATGTAATTTCATAAAGAATGGTATTGCCACCAGGGGGCGTAAGTGTAAATTTCTGCTTCTGATGTAGCAAAATCTGAGCTTCTGAAAACTCGATTGAAAAAATTATTTTGTGGACAGATGCCGCTCACATCGTAAAACCTTTTGAGAACTCTTTCTTCTTAAAATAATGCATGGTTTTTCCGCCCGGGGGCGTACCTGCTTATCTTATCTTTGTCGATATCTCTGCTTCTAAGAGTCCGATTCAAAAAATTCTTTCTTTGTTGGAGAGTGTTCCCGTTGTGAAATGTTTCCCGTGTAATTTCAAATTTTCGTGGACGCACAAGTCTGCTACCACAGGGCGTAAGTTCACGTTTCCGCTTACAGCAATATCTGCGGGACACAGCAGATATATCCCGTAGATATTGCCGCAGCCCACACCACTTCAGAATTCGACAGATCTGTTCAAATTCAGTGATTTTGAAAATTCTGGATAAAAAACTAAAATAGCGCAGTGGTCTAAGCGATGGCCCCTGATCATTCGTCCAAAAGGGGTCCGGGTTCGAATCCCGGTGAGGCATGGATGTTGTGTTTGTTTTACGGCACTGGCTCTTTCCCTTCCCTGGAACCAGTGACCCTAAATTAGGGACAGTCTACTGCTTATAGCCCATTGAGTTGCTCACAGTGGTCGCTAAACCTCCAATAAAAACAACAACAACAAAAAACTGTTTGTACGCTGTGTAGTCTCACCACTGAAACTGGCATTTCAGTGTTTAGTGTTAACAGCCCTCTCTGTACGTTATTCTGAGAATAGTATCGTTTTTAGACCATACCCACTCGAGGGGACCTTTAGTGTATTGAAAAGCGGCCATTGAAAACGTAGTGGTGCATGTAACATGTAACTTTCTGCTGGTGATGGATTCGAATTACGCCTTCCTACTTCGAAGCGATTATTCTCCCAACTGAACTAAGCCGGCAGGATTATCGCTGCATCATTGTCGACCTGACTCACGCGTCACCTCCGTAGTACGTCATCTACGTCATGTCACGTTATATCAATCACCCACTCTCGAAAAAGACGGAGGCACGAAATCGCAGGTCTCGGGTCAGCCAACAACCATGCTCGCAGGACCATCTCCTTCTAGAAGAATTAATTTTATTAATTGTGACGTACTACAGAGTTGAAGAACGTGTCAAGACGACAAATTTACAGAGATACATTCCGTCGGTGAATTTAGAAAACCCGAGCCGTTATCTTGTTGGAAAATGGCTCCAGGTCGCCCCGCCAGGAAAGGCAGCACATGGGGCCACAGGATCTCCTGTATGTAGCACTGGGCTGTCAACGTCCCTCGGATCACTACGAGAAAAGTACGGCTGTCATACGCGATGGCTTCCCAGACCATCACGCCTGCAGTTTGGGACGTGTGCCGCTGTACAGTGAGATTGGGATTGTAGTGCTCATTTACGGATCTCCACACTCTGACACGGTGGTCGTCCGTTCCCATACAGAAGCGGAATTCGTTGCTGAACACTATACGTCGCCAGTCCGTAGCATTCCACATTGCTCGCTGCTGACACGACTGCAATCGACGCCGACGATGGTCAGGTGTTAATGGCACGAAACGCAAGGGTCGTCGAGAGTGCAGATTCGCTTCTGCCAGGCGTCTGGAAATGGTTCTGACGGACACAGGAGTTCCTTGTACAGCCGCCTCATGTCTCTTGATATTGGACAAGGATGTCATTGCATCTGTGCGTGCCGCTCTCACGATCCTCTCTGCTGGTGTAGTGTCTGGGTTGTCCAGAGCCAGTCGCCGTGTCTGGGTGTCTTCCCGTGTCCACTGCTGCCAAAATGATCGCACCGTACTGTCCGACCGGCCTAAATGGCAGTCGATTTGGAGCGCCGGCCACCTTGCTTCTCTTATCCCGACGATACGGCTTCTTTCAAACTCCTTCAGGTGTCCGTACGCACATCTATGGCGGCTCCTCGGCATGTCTATCGCTCAGGGATCTCACCTGACTCTTACTGCACACTTCGGCACGAATGTGGAGTGCCCCTGTGCAACGCCTTATAAGCCCTAAGGATTGCGATTGCAGCGCCGGTCTTGGACGCGCGGGCATGCGGTATCGCACGAACCTTTAATCATTTGCATGTCTGCCCTCCCCGTAGCTATTCGCCGAGTTTCGCGTTAATCGCACGGTTTTTTCTTCGTGGGGGGATTTTTTTGACAGTGAGTGTATATTCCTTGTTTTGTTCTATAGGCCATGCTTTGGTTAGTAAAATAAAGAATTTCAGTTGACGTAGCAACAGTCAACATATTAAATTATATTTTTTAGATTCTTTTTGTTTTGTTTCCGCTTCTTTTCAAAATTAATTAGTTTTGCAAAGTAATAAAAAAATAATGTGCATTTGTTAATTTTTTTTTGTTTCGTAGGGGATTTGTTTTAGTTTGGGTCGTGAATTCATCTTTGATAAGGCATTACAACGAAGTAAATTTCTCCGTCATTTTTGGTCCAACCCGGGGATCGAACCCGAGTCCTCTTATTCTGGAACACGTCGCTCTACCAACTGAGCTACGTAAACGTTTGTTTCCGCTGCTATCTGCCTTTATGTCGTGTGCGTCAAGGCCGGGTCATGGCCCACGGGTCAGCCGTGACCATGAACTGCCGTAGGCAGCATCCGCCGAAGAACGTGCACTTGAGAACTCCCAGTCAATCTGGTGTGTGGAATGCAACGTCGCACACATTTATTTTTCTTGTCTCGCGGTGTGGAAAAAACATCACGTTATTACGAGATCTTTAACGGCCGGGTCATCCGGGAAGTTCGGGCACCATTACAACGAAGTAAAATTTCTCCGTCATTTTGTCCACGCTGGGGATCGAACCCCAGCCCGCTTATTCCGGGACAAGTAGCTCTACCAACTAAGCTACGCAGACGTTCGTTCTTGTTGCTATCTGCCTTTATGTCGCGTGCGTCCTGCGGGGCAGGCACGTCACAGCATATACTAGCAACTTTTAACGTCATAAAAATCCGAGCCCTATTAATAAGTATATGAAAAGCCAGCTCCATCAGAAAATAATCTCTGACTGTGCAAAGAAGACGTTAGGGTGGAAGTTTGTGAAAAAATGGAAATTTAAGGTTTATTCTGAAAAAATTTCTTAAAGCATTTGCATTTCATGCATGATCCCGTTAGCGTTAACAGTCAGTGTTGACGAAATAGGGACTAAAGGTTTTACAAAGCACATAACGCCGCCCCGGTGGCGCAGTGGTATAAGCGATGGTTTCTGATCATTCGTCCGAAAGGGGTCCGGGTTCGAATCCCGGTGAGGCATGGATGTTGGGTTTGTCTTACGGCACTGGCTCCCTCCCTTCCCTGGACCCAGTGACCCTAAATTTTTTTTTTTTTTGATTGGAGGTTTAACGACCACCGTGAGCAACTCAATGGGCTATAAGCAGTCGCCCGTCCCTAATTTAGGGTCACTGGTTCCAGGGAAGGGAGAGAGCCAGTGCCGTAAGACAAACACAACATCCATGCCTGACCGGGATTCGAACCCGGACCCCTTACGGACGAATGATCAGAGGCCAGCGCCTTAGACCACTTCGCCACCGGGGCGGCGACCCTAAATTAGGGACGGGCGACTGCTTATAGCCCATTGAGTCGCTCACGGTGGTCGTTAAACCTCCAATAAAAAAAAATAAAAACTTTCTAATATGGTTATCCTGTAAATTTCTGCTATCAAGAATATCCCTGACAAATTAATGCCCTGTGGGAAAACAACTCGATGAAAGAAATGGTATTCGTTAAATAAGAAATAATGCCTGTACAGTGATTTACTATATCTAGCAGTGAGAGCAGAAGTAAATATCACAAATGACACTGCATTTGAAAGAGCAACAGAATAAAAGTTGACACGTAACTTGAAAGCCATGCCTTTCTCAGTCTTAGCGTAGTGAAGTTTTGGATCCCAGTTAACTATCTGACAAAGAAAAAAAAAGAAGAAGAAAGAGATAAAAAAATAAGCAAAATAATATATTCCCTACGGGTAAGCTGAAATGTTCATGGCATTACAATATAGGTATGTAAAATTAAGAAAAATTCTCAAAACCTTTTGATTTACCTTCACAGTAATGTGGAATTTTGTTTTGTTTTCCATGGTAGTCCAAGCAAAATTGCTTGCCTCAATTCTGGAAGACAACAACAACAATAAAATTAAAGAAAAAAAAAAAAAGTCATGGAGAGCACATTAGTAGATCCTTGCCAATCTCACGATCCATTTCATTACTGCTGATGACGTACGCTTCGTAACGCAAAGAAGGAAGAAGAAACGGAGTTGATTTTGCGTTTGGTTCTTGACGAAATATAAAATGCATAGGTTATCTGCATTCCTCTCTTGCTTCACATGATTAGAAAAACCAAACCTTTATTCACTCAGCGTGATCGGTTAGGTATTCCGAGTTCCCTCGCGTAACTATGCGTTAAGAATGTAATTGTCGAAAAACAGGACTTTTTGTTTTCATTTACTGATGGAGTCAAGCATTTCGATTTTGCTGTTATTTATTAGGACATTTTCATTTGCTCAGATTTTCATTAGCGTTTAAAGTGTTCACCCCCAGAAAAAAAAAGTTATCTTTTTTTAACACGTCTTTTGAAAAAAAAGGATCGTGCTTATGTTATCGGTTTGTCCGTCCACTTGTAGACACCATATCTCAGTAACTATTAGTCCGATTTGAAAAATTATTTTTGCATTGGGAAGCTTGAAATATGTGAATGATGATCCTTTATTTCATTTTTTTTACGATGTACAATTTCGCAGCTAGAGGATGTAAATGCAGATGATAACGAATTCAAAATACATTTTATTCCATATATTTGCTTCTAAACATCCGATTGAACTTTTTCTTTTATCTTTCGATTCCATTTATGTCGAGGAGTATTTTAGGTATAGTTACTTTTTCAAGATACGCATAGATTTTCCGCTAGGAGGCGTAAAAGAAAATTAGGTTTCCCCCCGATATCTCTTCTTCTAAAACTCCGATTTGAAAACTTTTTTCTTCAGAGCATACAGCCCCTCATGGAAAATCTATTGCATATAACTTCTAATTTTGGGAAAAGGATACTTTGGCCAACAGGGCGTGTAAGTGTTTATTTTAGCTTCTGAAGCTTTTGCCATAAAATCTGAGCTTTTAAAATCTCGATTGAAAAAATTCGTTCGTGGACCGATGCCACTTACGTCGATAAACCTATTCGGAATATTTTATTCTAAAAATATTGCATGGTTTCTCCGCCAGGGGGTGAAAATGCGTATCTTATTTTGTCAATATCTCTCCCTTCTAATGGTCGTATTTGAAAAAAGTCTTCCTTTATTGGATAGAGTTTCCGGTGTGACATGTTTTTTATATAGCAAATTTCAAGTAATTCATAGACTTTGCACTATGGGGCGTAATGGTAAATTGCGTTTCCGCCGACATCTCTGTTTTTAAACCTCCGATTTGAAAAATTCTTCCTGCACCGGATACAGCTCCTGACAGGAAATTCTTTGCATATAATTTATAATTTTTGGTAAAAATGTTTGGGCCACCAGGGGGCGTAAGCCTTAATTTCCGCTTCTGATGTATTTGTAGCAAAATCTGAGCTTCTAAAATCTCGGTTGAACAAATTCGTTTCTGGACCGATATTGCTCACATCGACAAATCTTTTAGGAATATTTTCTTCTTAAAATATTTTGCAGTTTCTCCGCCAGGGGACGTAGATGTATATCTTATTTTTGTCAATATCTCTACTTCTAGGAGTCCGATTTGAAAAATCCCTTGTTTGTTGGATAGTGTTCTCGATGCGAAATGATTTCCATATAAATTCAAAATTTTCAATTAAATCATAAACTTTCCGCCAGAGGGCGTAGGGCTATATTGCGTTCCCCCGTTATTTCTGCTTCTGAAATTCCGATTTGAAATATTTTTCCTGTATCACATATTCAGCTCCTGGTTGGAAATGTTTTTCATATAATTTCTAATAATTGGTAAAGAGTGGTTTGGCCACCAGAAGGCACAAGTGTAGTTCTGCTTCTAATGTGTGTGTGCGGCAAAATCTGAGCTCCTGAAACTAGACTACATTTTTTTTTCTTGGACTGATACCGCTCACATCGAAAAACCTTTTGGCAATACCTTCTTTCTAAAATAATGCACAATTTTCCCGCCAGGGGCGTAGATGAATATCTTACATTTGTCTTTATCTCTGCTTCGAAAAGTCCGATTTGAAAAATTCTTCCTTTGTTGGAGAGCTTTTTCGCCGCGAAATGTTTCTCGTATAATTTCAAATTTTTCTTAACGCACAAGTCTGTAACCAGAGGGCGTAAGTTCACGATTCTTTTTACAGCAATATCTGCGGGATAAAAGTCCCGATTGAAAAACTTCTTTCTTTGGTCAGATACTATTTTTTCCATACAGGTTCCATTGACTTTGAGTAGCTTTGATAAATTTAATTCTCGTCAGAACGGATTCAAAAGACGTGCTTATTACATCCAAAAATTCGGTGTCATATTTCTTGTTTAATTTTTAGAACTCGAAAATATTTCTTCAGTCGATGAAAATATTTTCTTCGAAATGTAGTAAAACGACAGTAAGTGGTATTACTGTGGACTGAGTGTGATTTCGTTAATCGAAAATGTAAAACGAATACACACTGCCTCGAAAACTAGATGTACAGTGATATATTTATTTAAAAACATTAAAACGCTCTGGATTTTCGAATGAAGCACAATGCTACATTCTGCCTTCTGCAAAAAAAAATTTTCTTTTATATACACTATATTGACAAAAGTCACCGGTCACCCCATCAAAATCAAATGAACAAATCCTCTGCGTTTTTAAGATGCGCGGTATAGCTGCAAACGGTATAAAAACAAGTCTGCAGCTGACAAGATTATATCGCACTGTGAGGTTGAGTGAAAATGTCGCGGCGGGAGAGAACTGCCTTTGAGAAAGGAAAGATTGTTGGGTGTTATATTAGTGGGTTGTCCATAAGAGAAACCGAGAGACGTTTACCCAAGGCAACTGTTTTGGATGTACTGAATAAGTGGAAGACACATGGCGTGCCTGAAGCAGCAAAACGTACAGGCAGACCAAAAAAATTAGCGATAGAAGACGTCGAAGTCTCACGAGAGTCGTTACAGCTTATCGACGGAGTACTGCACAAGACCGCAATGTACAGGTGAGTAAAAATGCTGTAACCTCGGTATGTACACGTACCATTCGCAGCGAAATTCATTCCATGGGTTACCGTAGTCGTGCGGCTGCTCATAAGCCTTTCATCTCCACTCGGAATGCTACTCGTCGTTTAGCATGGTGTAAAGAACATTTATCGTGGACCGTAGATCAATGGAAACTGGTCCTGTGGACTGATGAATCCAGATACGCGACCCATCAGTCTGATGGCCATGTGTGGGTATGGCGGCAGTCGGGGGAACGCTATTTACCACAATGTACTGTTCCTACGGTCAAGTTTGGAGCTGGCAGTGTACTCGTGTGGAGGTGTTTTTCGTGGTATGATCCCGACACATTGGTTATCGTGGACAAACCTGTTAACCAGCACGTCTACCTCGATATTCTGAACAATTATGCCCTAGCAACTCTGTGGCAACACTATGGAACCGAACGTTATTGGTACCAGCAGGATAATGCACTGAGCCATAAAACAAGGTCTGTTACGGCGTGGCTTGACGATAATTCCTTATCGTGTGTGGACTGCCTAGCAGAGAGTCCTGATGTTAACCCCATAGAGCATCTATGGCGATGAATTTAAGCATCGCATAAGAAGTTTGGAACCAAGGCCTATTACTAAGCAACAGTTAGCGGCAGCATTATGTACTGAATGGAAGCGCATACCTATCGCTCTGTTCCAAAACCTTGTCGAAAGCATGTCTCGAAGGGTCAGTGCATGCATTTAGGCCAAAGGTGGACCGACACCGTACTAATGTATGTCAATAAATGCTATAATGTGTTTCTCTTCTAGGTGTCTGGTGACTTTTGTAGATATAGTGTATAAGTCGTATAAGCATACATACAGTACATATCACTAACATATCTCTTATATTGAGAGGTTAGTTCCACAAATCAAAGTTATTATATTAGAATTTCGCATTGTTGATGTATCAAACGTTTCCATGTACATTTTTCTTGGCATACAACTCGAGTTCACTGGCATCCGTGGTGTCTCTAACAAGTCCTTTTCTGCTTCATACTCATTATTTTTTTCTATTTGAGGAATTCCTGTATCAATGATTTTCTCTGCATAGATATTCCTTTCTTTCTTTCCCGTTGAGCTGAATAAAGTCTCATAGTTGATATTGTATCACTCATTTTTTCCGCTGCTGTGAGGATGAAAGTGGGCAAACATGTCATTGTGCGTGCGCGCGCGCGCGCGTGTGTGTGTGTGTGTGTGTGTGTGTGATAAATTGGCCTTCCAGTGTATATAAGTCGTACAGTTCTGAAATTGACTCCACTGAGAGAAGTTTCATCATCGGTCAGAGACGCAATCAACTATACAACACTGAAAATGTTTCGCAAACGAAAACATCCTTTTTAGCACGTCTTTCGTAAAAAAAGATCGTGCTTCTGTTATCGGTTTGTCCGTCCACCCGTCCGTTCGTCTGTACCCACGATATCTCAGCAACTATTAGTCCGATTTAAAAAATTCTTCTTGCATTGGGAAGCTTGAAATATGCAAATGAGGATCCTTTATTTCGTTTTTTCTTACGATGTGCAATTTTCCCGGTAGAGGGCGTAAATGCAGGTGATGTCGAATTCAAAAATACGTCTTATTCCACATATTTGATTCTAACCATCCGATTGAAAAAAATTATATCTTTCGATTCCATTTATGTCGAAGAATATTTTGGATATAGTTACTTTTCAAATTACGCACAGATTTTCCCGCTAGGGGACGTAAAAGTAAATTACATTTTCCCCGATAACTCTTCTTCTAAAACTCCGATTTGAAAACATTTTGCCTCAGCGGATGCACCTCATGATGGAAAATCTTTTGCATGTAATTTTAAATATTTAGTAAAGAATACTTTAGCCACCGGGGAAGGGGGGGCGTAAGTGTTAATTTTTGTTTCTGATGTATTTCCCATTAAATCTGAGCTTCTAAAATATCGATTGAAAAAATTATTTCGTGGACAGATGCCACTCACATCTATAAACCTTTTTGGAATATTTTCTTCTTAAAATATTTTGCAGTTTCTCCGCCAGGAGACGTAGATGTATATTTTATTTTTGTCAATATCTCTACTTCTAGGAGTCCGATTTGAAAAATTCCTTCTTTGTTGGATAGTGTTTTCCGTGTGACATGTTTTTCATATAATTTCAAAATTTTCAAGAAATTCATAGACTTTCCGCTAGGGGGCGTAGCGGTAAATTGCGTTTCCCCCTATATCTCTGCTTCTAAATCTCCGATTTGAAAAATTCTTTCTGCACCGGATACAGCTCCTGATGGGAAATCGTTTGCACATAATTTCTAATTTTTGTAAAAAAATAGTTTGGCCACCAGGGGGCGTAAATCTTAATTTCAGCTTCTGTTGTATTTGCAGCAAAATATGAGCTTCTAAATTCTCGATTGAAAAAACCGTCGTTTGTTGACCGATACTACTCATGTCGACAAACCTTTTAGGAAAATTTTCTTCTTGAAAAAATGCATGGTTTCTTCGTCAGGGGGCGTAGATGTATATCTTATTTTTGTCAATATCTCTACTTCTAAGAGTACGATTTGAAAAATTCCTTCTTTGTTGGATAGTGTTTCCGATCTGAAATGTTTTTCCTATAAATTCAAAATTTTCAAGGGAATCATACACTTTCCGCTAGGGGGCACAAAGGTAAATTTTGTTTTCTGCGTTATTTTTGCTCCTAAAGCTCTAATTTGAAAAATTCTTCCTGTATCGCATACAAGACCCAATGAAAAATGTTTTTCACATAATTCCTAATGTTTGGTAAATAATTTATTATCCACCAGGGGTCATATGTGTTAATTTCTGCTTCTGAAGTATTTGTTGCAAAATCTGGGCTCCTGAAAACTCGACTAATTATTTTTTTCTTCGATGGATACCGCTTATACGGATAAACCTTTTGAGAATACTTTCTTCCTAAAATAATGCATGGGTTTCCCACCAGGGGACGTAAAGTCACATCTTATTTTTGTCGATATCTCTGTTTCTAAGAGTTCGTAAGCTCGCGATTCCGTTTACAGCAATATCTGAGAGATTAAAAACCCGATTGAAAATCTTCTTCCTTTGGTCAGATCTATTGTTTTCCATACCGGTTCCATTGACTTTGAATAGCTTTGATAAATTAAATTTGCGTCAGAACGGATTCAAAAGACGTGCTTATTACACCCGAAAATTCGGTGTCAACTTTCTTGGTTTCATTAATTTCAAGAAGCTGAACATTAAAATTGCGGATTCACTCTTGTTTAAAAAATGCAGGAAGTTGTTTCCATATACACCGATTAGCCATTACATTATGACCATCCCCATCCTAGAGAAATGAGCGCGCCTGGAGACCGAACGGTGGCACAGGCGAAGTTCATAGAGCCGTGCATGTTATATAACCCGAGGATTGTCTTTCGGTCAGTAGAGTGTTCGGAGTCAGAATGAGAAAAGTTGCCGATTTATTGGAGTTTTATAAAGGACAAATTGTGATGGTGCGGCACCTCGGAACTACGATCACGTGCTGTAGTGAGTACGTATCAAAAGTGGTGCACATATGGCCAAACGACGAACCGTCATCCGGCCGTTGTCGTCTGCAGCTCAATAATTTCATAGGAGAGCAGAGATTGTCACGCATTGTTCACAGCGATCGCATAACCACAGTGCGACAAATCACACCCAGCTACAACAATGGTGATCACGGTAATGTGTCACAGCACACAGTTCATCGCAGCGTTCTGCGCATGGGCCTGCGTAGCCGAAGACCCAGCCGGGTTCCCATGCCCACTGCACGTCATTGCCAACAACGCATGAAATGTGCCCAAGATCATCGAGAATAGTCCTTGGATGATTGGAAGAAAGTGGCCTGGTCTGATGAGTCAAGATTCCTGGTACATAACGTAGACGGCCTACCTCGGATACGCCGATTGCCAACGGAGGCTAAGGCACATGCATGCACTGTTGGGCGGAAACAGGTAGGCGGCGGCGGTGTTATGCTGTGTGCGATATTTTCTTGGGACACTTTAGGGCAAATTATCCTAACCGCACAATCCCTAACAGCTGTCAGGCATCTAAACATCGTTGTGGACCAAGTTCACCCACTCATAGCAACTGTGTTTCCTGCAGGTGATGGCCATTACCAACAGAAAATTGCGCCATGCCACACTGCCAGAATCGTCAAGGAGTGGTTCGAGGAACATGCTGGTGACATTCTGTTAATGCTTTGGCCTCCAAATTCACCTAACGTGAACCCAATTGAACATTTGTGTTTCAATTTGAAAAAGCGGGTTCGCGCTAAATCACCGCCAACCCGAAATGTTCAGGAACTGGAAGGCCTGCTGTTGACATTATGGTACCAGATACCTTAGGATACCTATTGCCACCTCATTAAAGCGATGCCTTGCCGAGTGGCCGCTGTTTTGAGAGTTAAAGGGAGTCCTACATCCTATTAGGTAGGTGGTGATAATGTAACGGCTGATCGGTGTACAGTGCATACTTATTTGATTCTTTCGTGCACTGTTCGAAGCTTTTAGGCGACACAATTTCGGAAATAAAAACAGCCTTTTTTAAACTAATTTCCAATCGTTAAGTACGATTATGAGTTATGACATTAAAGTTGACGATTGGATCTTGTATTGAAAATACACGAAGTTGCTTGTGTATTTACAGTACATACTGATTTGAGTCTTTCGGGCGCTGTACGAAGTACCAAGGTGACATGATTTTGGAAATGAAAACAGCCATTTTTTGGTAACTTCGAAGCCCTAAACATGAATTTATGTAGGCAGATATGCAGCCTTCGTAGAATGACGAATTGTAGGTGACTCTATCTCGAAAATCGTAATCAATCAAGCATTTATATTGTCATTTTCGTATTTAGCATATCTATTTACTTAAGGAACGACTGGTCAAACCAGAGGTCAAAATTTCTTATTCAATGCTATTAGCAACGGTTTAGATTAGGGGATTGAAACCAGTCTGGCTTCCAGTTTAAGATTTTCTTGCTGGTTCTCCAATCAACGGGAAAAGCGGGTGTGATCCTACAATTACGTTTTGGAATATTATTGTAAGATGTAAATTTCGAACGCAATTGCGTCAAAATTGCTCTGCTTTATCTTTTTTTTAGGATACTCATAGGGCCGGTTTTCCAAAAATCCAATAGGTGCTCGAACTTTGCCCATGAAGCCCAACGAGTGACCGAGTTCTAAACGGAAAGTCCAAAATGTGCCTTGTGAACATACTCATACTCGCATGCATAAATCTACAATGGAACGTTGATTATACGACATTTAGTCATACGATTTAATCTGTGATATGTTTTTAAAGTTGGAACTCAATTCATCTCTGCACGGCGTTTACTTCTGGAGATATGCTAATCCGAAATTATGTGGAAGAAGTGCAAGACAAATAGAAGAAGTGCCTGACTGGTTTCAATACCCTGATCTAAACTGTAGCTACTCTACGCAGCATGTGATGATTGGGTTGTTAACACTACCGTCCCATCTCTTTAGGGTCCTTATTTTTTTGATGGACCAGTAAACCGGCAGTCTTACTTTCAAAATTGGGAGCGTTTATACCTGAACTTGAACAGCGTCAAATAGCCCATGAAATTTATATGCAGAGCACCTTCACATCAAGAACATGTAATTAGAAATGATCTCACACAAAGTTTCTCTAACCGTTAAATTGGCATGTCTTCCCCAATGCTTTTGTGTTCAGGGCGTAGTCCCGACCTGAGCACATGTGATAACGCTCTGTTAGAATGCCTGAAAGGTAAGGTTGTAGAACATTTCATGGCATTTGTTGATGAATTGAAACACCGAATTCAGGCCACATTTGCGATCATAACTCTCAGAATGTTACATCGTTTTGCCCGTGGAGAAGAATCATACTGGAGAAGAATCATGTTGCCGTGACAACAACGCACGCCAGACTTGTCCACTCGATGTCTAAAGCCCAATATATTGTTCTGTTCATGAAAGAAATACGGGATTACGCCATGTAATACAAATTTTGAAAATGACAATCCAATTTTTGGCGTAAATGTGACAAGGATGGTAAGTCGGATAATATCCGAAAACTTGAAAATTTCATCGTCCTGGAGCGGGACTCGAACCCACGTCCAGGACGATGTAGTTCTGAGTGGTGTAGTGGTTAGCATACCCGGGCGTTTTCTGGGAGACGCGGATTCGAGTCCCGCTCCAGGATGATGACATTTTCAAGTTTTCGGATATTATCTGACTTACCATCCTTGTCACATTTAGGCCAAAAATCGGATTGTCATCTTCAAAATTTGTATGGTTCTATTGCTGTAATATGTCATGTTTATACGCATATGATGTGATATGTTTCAAGAACGGTTGCATTTTTAATGATGTCTTGGGACTTACGAAAAACCCTGTAATTTTTTCTGTTCTGATTAGCACTTCTTTGTTCCATGACGCTTTTTCTTTTCTTTTTCGCTTCTTTTTTTTTTTTTTTTTTTTTTGTTTGATGGTTTAAAGCAGAGGAGGCAAAATAAAAAAACAAATACTGGTAACAATTAGATGAAAGAAATAATGTCTGTTCACAATTATATTTTATTTTATACTATAGTTTCGCTGAGCGTTTGTCTCGGCCTCACCATGACAAATGTAGCACAAGTATTTTAATCACTGTGACCTAATGAGCGTTCTGACGGTCACAGATTTTAGCGAGTTGTTTCCACGTGCTTACAAAAACAAGTTAGTAAAATCATGCAATGCATTGATTATAATACGCTTTCCAACATTACAGAAATCATTACTCAAGTTATCAATCAAGTTATGAGAATAATGTCTGTGGAATAAGTATCTGTCCTGTGCCCTGACCTTTGATCCCATTACGATGATATTCAACAGAACCGGTTTGGTATACCTCCGAAATAACATGATAAAGTTTTGTCGCAATCGAAGCATTTTTACGTAAGTTATGATGCATAAGGGCTATGGAATAGATCCCGCTCCTGTGTCCTAACCTTCGATCCCATTTCGCCTATTTTCAAAAAGGTTTGTCGCCAGGTGGTCCCCTACCACATACTAAAATTTCTTCGAAATCGAACTTTTTTACGTTAGTTATGGCGCATAACAGCAGTGGAATGGATCCCGCTCCTAAGTACTGACCTTAGACCCATTTCGTTTCACTTTAAATAGGGTTCCTTTCCAGGTGATCTCTTCCCAGATACTAAAATTTCATCGAAATCGAGCGGTTGTTACGCGAGATATCGTGCTGACGGACATACGCACACAACGCGTGACGTAATGAGGCAGATGGGAATCGCGACCATCTGCCCGCCGCAAGAGTGTGACGTCATAAATCTTTGGTAGGATCTACACACAACGCGTGACGTAATGAGACAGATGGCGTGATCGCGCGCCGACATTCTCAAACGCGAGTTGTGACGTCATACGATTTCTAAACATTGGCAACATTAATGGAACAACGACATCACTAAAAACGTTATAATTCGGGGTGGTTATTTAACCCACTAAACGAATTCTCCTAAAGTCGAGATCAAGCTAAATCGATTTCTAGTACCAGAAAACGGTAGGTTAACGACTTTCATCAAAATTCTTAGAGCCGTTTTTAAAATAAAATGTACATACATACATAGAAGAATTGCTACTTTAATTAAGGTGGACGTCAAGGAAGTTTGTTTCCTATACTTCCAGTGGAAAAACTTCTGTACACATTTTCTTCACAATTAATGCGTTCCCAAGTATAAAAATTTGAACATCGATTAAAATATCTTCATTTTATAACTTGCAATACTTAATATTTTCTAAAACATAAGCATAATTATGCAATTCAACATTTGTTTGTCTACTGACATCATGAAAATACAGGTCACGCCATCTTTTTTCTGGACAATTAATGCGTTCACAAGGACGAAAATTTGAACATTGATTAAAATAGCTTCATTTCATAACTTGGAATACATAATATTTCCTAAACGATAACCGTAATTATGCAATCCAACATTTTTTGTCCACTGACGTCACCAAAGTACAGGTCGCGCCATCTTTTCTCTGGTTTCAACACCACCAAAGGAAAAGTTATTGATTTTTAATATAATTATGGTAATGTTTTAGAAAATATTAAGTTTTCCAAGTTATAATATCAAATTATTTTAATCGATGTTCAAATTTTCATCCTTGGGAATACATTAATTGTGAAGGAAATGTGTACAAAAGTTTTTCTATTGGAAGTATAGGAAGCAAAATTACTTGACGTCCACCTTAATAATATGGGATAAGGACAAAGGAATGGATCGCAATCCTATGTCCTGACCCTTGACCACATTTCGTCCATTTTCAAAAGGGTTCGTCCTCAGTTGGTCCCCTACTACATACTGAAATTTCATCGAAATCGAACCATTTTTACGCACGTTATAACGCATAAGGGCAATGGAGTGCATCCCGATCTTATGTCTTGACCTTTGACCCCACTTCACCCTTTTTGAACAGGGTTCGTCCCCAGGCGGTCTCCGACCACATAGTAAACTTTCATTGAAATCGAACCATATTTACGCAAGTTATGACGCATAAGGGTAATGGAATTATCTCGCTCCTACGTCGTGACCTTTGACCCCCGCTATTCCATTTTCAATAGGGTTCGTCCCTAGGTGGTCCCGTACCAGATAGTAAACTTTCATTGAAATTGAACCATTTTTACGCAAGTTATGACGCATAAGGGCAATGGAATGATTCCGCTCCTACGTCGTGACCTTTAACCCCATTTGTCCCATTTTCAATAGGATTCGCCCCCGGCTGGTCCCCTACCACATACTAAAATTTCATCGAAATCGACCCATTTTTACGCCAGTTATCGTGCGGACGGACGGACAAAGCTGGATCATATACGCTTCTTCAACCTACGGTTAGAAAGCGTAAATGAAGTCGATGCCATGTTGTTGACAAGTAGTGAAGAGTTGTGATGAATTGTTAAAAATTTTAAGGTAGGTTGCACCAAAAAGTGGTGCTTCACCAGCTCCACCACTGTCTGAGAATAGATACGCCATTGTGTGGTGCAAATAACACCCAACAACATGTTGTAACTTTCTACCAAGTTACGGTGCAAGGCTGAACCATGTTGTTGGGTTTTATTTTCACCACACAATGATGTATCTTTTCTCAGAAAGTGGTGCAGCTGGTATAACACCACTCTTTGGTTGCAATCTACCTCAAAAGTTTTAACAGCGCAGATGTGGAAAGCATCCAAAATACCATGTTTGATATTTGAATCAGGTTCATCAATAAGTTTAGCGTTTTCAAACCGAAATTGATTACTATTTTCGTGTCAATGTTAAGCTATGGACGACTCTTTAGTTCACAGTTCTGTCCGTAAGTCTTGTGTTTCTTCAAACAGGAACGCAAGTCCCTGCGCTTCTGTCCCATATACGTATAAAAGTCCACATTAAAAAAAAAAATCTGAAAACTTTTCCAGGAATTTATATCTTCGACATAGTCTTTTGATACATGAAAATTCATTTTGTTTGTGGGTTGGAAAATAATTTCGAAATTAAAGCTTTTGAGGATTTTACAAATTCTGAAGCAAATCTTAGAAGCAAATGGGATGACTGCCCAATTCTCTCGTACTGGATGATCTATAGGTGTGAGAGTGCAGCCAGTCTTCGATTTCCTAAATTTTTAGGCTGCTTTGTTTAAAACGTAGGAGGTATATCCTCTATGTGCAGCATTACTTTTTAGCACGTCTTTTGTTAAAAAAGGTCGTGCTTATCTTACCGGTTTGTCCGTCCGTCCGTCTCTGCCCACGCTATCTCTGCAAATATTAGTCCGATTTGAAAAATTCTTTTTGCATTGGGAAGCTTGAAATATGCGAATGATGATCCTTTATTTCGTTTTTTCTTTACGATGTACAATTTCTCCGCTAGAGGGCGTAAATGCAGATGATGTCGAATTCAAAAATACGTTTTATTCCACATATTTGCTTCTAAACATCCGATTGAAAAAATTATTTTATCTTCCGATTCCATTTATATCGAAGAGTATTTTACATATAGTTACTTTTTCAAATTACGCATAGATTTTCCGCTAGGGGGGGGGTAAAAGTAGATCACATTTTCCCCGATTACTCTTCTTCTAAAACTCCGATTTCAAAACTTTTTGCGTCAGCGGATGCACCTCATGATGGAAAATCTTTTGCATGTAATTTCAAATTTTTGGTAAAGAATACTTTAGCCATCAGGGTAAGTGTTAATTTTTGCTTCTGATGTATTTCCCATAAACTCGTAGCTTCTACAATATCGATTAAAAAATTCTTTCGTGGACTGATGACACTCACATCGATAAACCTTTTCGGAATATTTTTTTTTTTTTTTTGATTGGAGGTTTAACGACCACCGTGAGCAACTCAATGGGCTATAAGCAGTCGCCCGTCCCTAATTTAGAGTCACTGGTTCCAGGGAAGGGAGAGAACCAGTGCCGTAAGACAAACACAACATCCATGCCTCACCGGGATTCGAACCCGGACCCTTCAAGGACGAATGATCATAAGCCAGCGCTTAGACCACTGCGCCACCGGGGCGGCGGAATATTTTCTTCTTAAAATATTTCGCAGTTTCTCCGCCAGGGGACGTAGATGTATATTTTATTTTTGTCAATATCTCTACTTCTAGGAGTCCGATTTGAAAAATTCCTTCTTTGTTGGATAGTGTTTTCAGTGTGACATGTTTTTCATATAATTTCAAAATTTTCAAGTAATTCATAGACTTTTCGCTAGGGAGCGTAGAGCTAAATTGGGTTTCCCCCTATATTTTTGCTTCTAAATCTCCGATTTAAAAAATTCTTTCTGCACCGGATACAGCTCCGGATGAGAAATCCTTTGCACATGATTTATAGTTTTTGTAAAGAATGGTTTGGCCACCTGGTGGCGCAAATCTTAATTTCTGCTTCTGGTGTATTTGCAGCAAAATATAAGCTTCCAAAATTTCGACTGAAAAAAAGTCGTTTGTTGATCGATACTACTCATGTCGACAAACGTTTTAGGAACATTTTTTTCTTGAAATAATGCATGGTTTCTACGCCAGGGGGCGTGGATGTATATCTTATTTTTGTCATTATCTCTACTTCTGCGAGACCGATTTGAAAAATCCCTTCTTTGTTGGAATGGTGTTTCCAATGTGAAATGTTTTCCCTATAATTCAGAATTTTCAAGTAAATCATAGACTTTCTGCTAGGGGGCACAAAGGTAAATTGCGTTTTCTGCGTTATTTCTGCTTTTAAAACTCTGATTTGAAAAATTCTTCCTATATCGGATACAAGACCTGATGGAAAATATTTTTCACATAATTTCTAATGTTTGATAAAGAATGGTTTGGCCACCAAGGGCATAAGTGTTAATTTCTGCTTCTGATGTATTTGTAGCAAAATCTCGGCTCCTGAAAACTCGACTAAATTTTTTTTCTTGGACAGATATCGCTCATATGGAAAAACCTTTTGAGAATACTTTCTTCCTAAAATAATGCATGGTTTTCCCACCAGGGGACGTAAAGTCACATCTTATTTTTGTCGATATCTCCTCTGTTTCTAAGAGTCCGATTTGAAAAATTCTTCCTATGTTGGAGAGCGTTTCCGGTATGAAATGTTTCTCATATAAATTCATGTTTTTCTTAACGCACAAGTCTGAAACCATAGGGCGTAAGCTCACGATTGCGTTTACAGCAATAACTGAGGGATTAAAAACCCGATTGAAAATCTTCTTAATTTCGTCATATCTATTGTTCTACATACCGGTTCTATTGACTTTGAATAGCTTTGATAAATTTAATTTGCGTCAGAACGGATTCAAAAGACGTTCTTATTACACCCCAAAATTCGGTGTCATCTTTCTTGTTAATAGATATCAGGAGTTTCCGCTCCTGAGAGAACCAAGTGAGGCATATAAGCGGAATGTAAGAGGAATCAACCAAATTGATTCCCCTTATATACCATGCTTTGTATATAAGGGGAATGTAAGGGGACAACCTTGATTCCCCTTAAATATCATGCTTGGTATATAAAGGGCATGTAAGAGAAAAAAAAACTTGATTTTCCTTATATACCATGCTTGATCAGCCAAAACATTAATACCACCTACCTAACACGATGTAGGTCCTCTTCTCGCCGCCAAATAAGAAAAACGCTCTCACCCTATGAGGCATAGATTCAACGAGATATCGGTAGGTGTTTCTTTATATTTGGTACCATAACTGCAACAAAAGATCACGCAGTTCCCGTAAAATACGTGGTTGAGGTGATGCTACTCGTATCCGTTTCTCCAACTCAAACCACAAATGCTGAATCGGATTCATGTCCGGCGAAATTGCGGTCCATGGCAATAAATGAAATTCCGCTTTATGTTCTTGGAACCATTCCCGAACCTCCTACACAGTATGGCATGGAGCATTATATTGTTGAAAGATGCCATCTCCGCTAGTGAATCAGTCGCCATAAAGAGGTGGGCTTGGTCAGTTACATTGTTCAGGTACGTGACAGCTGTCAGAGTTCGATCTACAGGGAAAATAATGGGTCCCGGACCATCAGAAAATATTTCCCGGACCATCACACTCCCTCCAGCCTTTTGAATCCGTCCCACTGTGCATCTAGCTGAGAAAGCTTCCTTGGGTTACAGTCGCACTCGAGCTCGTCAGTCATCAAGGTGTAACAGAAAACGAGATTTGTCTGATCATGAAACCCTCTCCTAATATTCTGTGGTTCATTTTCGATGATTATGTGCTCACTGCAAGCGTTAACGACAGTGAACGGCTGTGTAGAGCCAGTGAACGGCTGTACGCATAGGCACACGAATGAATCTGTGGCTGGGGAGACCCATACCCAAGAGATGAAACCGTCTTCTAGTCTTCTATGGTTCATTGTCCATGATTATGTGCTCACTGGAAGCGTAACGACAGTGAACGGCTGTGCGCAAAGGCACGCGAATGAATCTTCGGCTGGGGAGACCCATATACAAGAGATGAAACCCTCTTCTAGTCTTCTATGGTTCATTGTCCATGATTATGTGCTCACTGCGAGCGTAACGACAGTGAACGGCTGTGCGCATAGGCATACGAATGAATCTGCGGCTGGGGAGACCCATATCCAAGAGATGAAACCCTCTTCTAATCTTCTATGGTTCATTGTCCATGATTATGTGCTCACTGCGAGCGTAACGACAGTGAACGGCTGTGCGCATAGGCACACGAATGAATATGCGGCTGGGGAGACCCATATACAAGAGATGAAACCCTCTTCTAATCTTCTATGGTTCATTGTCCATGATTATGTGGTCACTGCGAGCGTAACGACAGTGAACGGCTGTGCGCATAGGCACACGAATGAATCTGCGACTGGGGAGACCCATATACAAGAGATGAAACTCTCTTCTAGTCTTCTATGGTTCATTGTCCATGATTATGTGCTCACTGCGAGCGTAACTACAGTGAACGGCTGTGCGCATAGGCACACGAATGAATCTGCGGCTGGGGAGACCCATACCCAAGAGATGAAACCCTCTTCTAATCTTCTATGGTTCGTTGTCCATGATTATGTGCTCACTGCGAGCGTAACGACAGTGAACGGCTGTGCGCATAGGCACACGAATGAATCTGCGGCTGGGGAGACCCATATACAAGAGATGAAACCCTCTTCTAGTCTTCTATGGTTCGTTGTCCATGATTACGTGCTCACTGGGAGCGTAACGACAGTGAACGGCTGTGCGCATAGGCACACGAATGAATCTGCGGCTGGGGAGACCCATATACAAGAGATGAAACCCTCTTCTAGTCTTCTATGGTTCATTGTCTATGATTATGTGCTCACTGCGAGCGTAGCGACAGTGAACGGCTGTGCGCAAAGGCACGCGAATGAATCTTCGGCCGGGGAGACCCATATACAAGAGATGAAACCCTCTTCTAGTCTTCTATGGTTCATATCAAGAGATGAAACCCTCTTCTAGTCTTCTATGGTTCATTGTCTATGATTATGTGCTCACTGCGAGCGTAACGACAGTGAACGGATGTGCGCATAGGCACGCGAATGAATCTTCGGCTGGGGAGACCCATATACAAGAGATGAAACCCTCTTCCAGTCTTCTATGGTTCATTGTCCATGATTATGTGCTCACTGCGAGCGTAACGACAGTGAACGGCTGTGCGCATAGGCACACGAATGAATCTGCGGCTGGGGAGACCCATATCCAAGAGATGAAACCCTCTTCTAGTCTTCTATGGTTCATTGTTAATGATTATGTGCTCACTGCGAGCGTAACGACAGCGGACGGCTGTGCGCATAGGCACACGAATGAGTCTGCGGCTGGGGAGACCCATATCCAAGAGATGAAACCCTCTTCTAGTCTTCTATGGTTCATTGTTAATGATTATGTGCTCACTGCGAGCGTAACGACAGCGGACGGCTGTGCGCATAGGCACACGAATGAATCTGCGGCTGGGGAGACCCATATCCAAGAGATGAAACCCTCTTCTAGTCTTCTATGGTTCATTGTTAATGATTATGTGCTCACTGCGAGCGTAACGACAGCGGACGGCTGTGCGCATAGGCACACGAATGAGTCTGCGGCTGGGGAGACCCATATCCAAATGATGAAACCCTTTTCTAGTCTTCTATGGTTCATATCAAGAGATGAAACCCTCTTCTAATCTTTTATGGTTCATTCTGATCATGAAACCCTCTTCTAGTCTTCTATGATTCATTGCCCATGATTACGTGCTCACTGCGAGCGTAACGACAGTGAACGGCTGTGCGCATAGGCACACGAATGAGTCTGCGGCTGGGGAGACCCATATTTAAGAGCGTATGAGGAACTGTGTGTTCGGACACATTGGGCCCTTCACCACATTTGAAATTATTTGCAGTGTCAGCCACAGTAGCCCTCCTGTTGCTACGGACAAGACGAGATAGCCTGTGCTGACCTCTAGTCTCAATGAGACGCGGCATGCTCACGCCGTGTCCATGGCTAGAAGTATCACGTGTTTCGTACCATCTTTGATAGGTATTTACTATTGCACAGCGTGAGCTGCCTACCAGCTTCGCTGTTTCGGAGATGCTCTTACCAAGGCGTTTTGCCATAACGATCTAGTCAGGGCCGGCCACGAGGAAGGTGTTGCGGGGGCAAGGTGTCCCGGCCCCGGGATTTGCAGGGGCTCCGGAAAATGAAAAAAAAAAAGGGGGGGGGGGGAATGATGAAACCGAAGAAAATTCAAAATTAAAATTTTAATGAAGTTAATTGGTAAAAATTAAGTTGTAAACTCAATCTGAATTGTTGTAACATCAGGAGGCTCCTGCAACCGAACTGGCGTTTGTTAACGCCCTCATGCACTTTCTTCTGAAATTACGTAGTGGAGGTTAGAATAGATAGAGTAAGAGTCCGCGGTTCCCTTCGTGTAATCAAAACAAAACCAGCGAAACGTCACGATTCTGACGTCACAGCCTTCGCCGCCATGTTTGTGAGACGCAGTGAGACGAATGAGATCATAACATCACATTGCATAGTGATGACGTGGTTGCCTTCTTCGATCAACACTGACGAAAAGTGAGAAAAGAACACCAAGAAGGAATTGGCGGACGATCATGAAATTTACATATGTTAATGGGGTCGAGTTAAGTAGGTGTGATGCCAACCGGTGAGCGCTTACGCCACAGCACGGCATATTATGCAAATTATCGTCGGTGGTATTTAAGGAGTACGGCGAAGTGAATATAATCAGCCGTCAGCGTACGGACACGTGCGAAGACCCTGAAGAATCTGCAATGACTGGACATGGAAGACGTGTACGATTTCAGGAGTTATCGGACTTTGAGCGAGGTCATCTACTCGGATTCCGCGAGGCCGGGTGGTCGTATCGTCGTATTGCGGAGCGAATTGGACGGTAAGTATCGGTGGTGGTACAATGGTGGCGTAGATGGTCCGAGGAACATTCCCACACGAGACGACGTGGAACCGGGAGTCACAGACGGACTGATGAGTGGACCGATCGCGCATAAGAAGAGCGGCGTTGTCAAGCAGAACATCCACTGCGACGCAAATCCGAGATGCCGTTGCACCTGAGGTGACTGTGCGAACAATCTGCAACCGTCTACTGGATGCAGGACTACGTGCACGTGTGCCTCTGGCATGTGTACCTCTGACTCCAGCCCACCGTCAGGAATGGCTGCAGTGGTGTCGCCAACGTCTGCACTGGAGAACGCAATGGCGATCTGTCGTGTTCAGCGATGAAAGCAGATTCTGCTTGGGAGCCTCAGATGGCCGTATTCGTGTTCGCAGACGCACAGGGGATCGTCTCCACCCTTCTTGCATCAGCCAGAGACACACAGGGCCTACACCTGGTCTCCTGGTGTGGGGAGCGATCAGCTATCACTCCCGTACACAACTAGTGTTTGTACCGGGTACGTTAAACAGCACCTCCTACATCAACAACATCATTCAGCCCGTTGTTGTGCCATTTGTAAGGTCGGACCATCGTGGTGTTTTCCAGCAAGATAACGCACGCCCACACACGGCACGTGCAACGCAACATGCACTTCAGGGTGTGAGACAACTTCCATGGCCTGCGTGTTCACCGTATTTGTCCCCCATTGAGCACGTGCCGGATTTTATGGCACAACGACTTTTCCGGTCTCCACGGGCCAGCCACGACCATCCCCGATTTACGCGTCCAGGTTGAGGATGCTTGGAACCCAATACCCCAAACTTACATCCAACATCTGTGCGACAGACTCCATGCCAGAATTGTACAGTGTGACGCGGTTCATGGCGGTTCAACCTCGTACTAACCATGTCACATGGAAATGTTATTTTTCAGTTTACCAGCAAATACAGCTGTAGTTTGCCATAATGTTTTGATCACGTTATCCTCTGTATTCCGTTATTATGCTGTATAAATTTCGTTGGTATCAGACGTCTCCTTCTTGGTGTTCTTTTTTTCACTTTCCGCCAGTGTATATCTTTAAATTTCTGTATGTGCATCAGTAAAAAAAAGCTAGCGATTATTAAGTAACATATAATAAACCTTTTAGAATGGCTATGATACATTTTTATTAATATTTTTCGAACTTAGTTTTAGTTTTTAACAACTGCAGAAGAGTATGAGCTTTCGTCACCGAGGTCACAAAGAGCTAACATAACATTTTCTACTTATCGTTTTTTACAGAAATCTCTGTATGAAACTGAATCAATTAATATTGGTAGAAACTCAATTCTACGGGCTCTTTAAAGTTCCTGTTTACTCTCAAACCTAACAAACCGACTATAAATACCAGTACATTATATTTACGAGTTCCTCTTGACACAAGTACTTAACAGTGTGTGTGTGTGTGTGTGTGTGTGTGTGTGTGTGTGCGGGAAATTTCCTCAGATTATCAGATGAGCATAAATTACCCTTGAAAATATTTTTTACCTATCAGTTTATGAGCCGTAACCTTGCAAAATCGAACTCTTAAGAAGGTATGAGCTACAGCGTTTAGTATGAAAAGTATGCAGTCGAATGAATTTTTTTGCATTTTAAAATTTTCATAACGAAAATTTCGTTTAAACGTTTACTGGAATTCAGTGGGGGTGGTCCTCGTACTCAGATTTTTTTAGGGCCCCCAATATTTTTGCACCCGGGCCCCTGTTTGGAGAAAGCCGGGCATGGATCTAGCCTTTGTCGAAATCAGGTAAATACTTTGTATTTCCCATGTTGAGACAAAACGAAATACTGACTGACAGGTCTCCGATCGAGATATTATATACAGGGTGTTTCAAAAAGAATGACCCGATTTCAAAGTAGTATATTTAATAAGGCAAATGTGGGATAGTTACAAAACAAAAAGCCAAGTATGAAGGAATTCCTAAAGTTTCACTCACCACAGTTACAAATGCTCAATGGGCCCTCGACCTGCTGCACGGACAGCATCAAGCCGATAGCTGAATTCATCCCAAACGCGTCGGAGAGTGTCTTCAGTCACATAATTTACCGCGGCCGTGATTCTCGTTCGGAGCTCATCCAAGTCAGCGGGTAAAGGGGGAACATAAACACGATCTTTTACGTATCCCCATAAAAAAAAGGTCACATCATGTGATGTCTGTAGATCTCGGAGGCCAAGCGTGTAGTGCAAAGTCATGGGGTCCCCTGCGTTCAATACAACGCTAAGGAAATATGTCGTTTAGAAACCGACGAACTTGGAGGTTCCAATGTGGCGGTGCGCCGTCCTGCTGCAAAATGCAATCCACGCCCGTAGACATGATACGAGTCGCATTCATCAGTGGTTCGTGGTTGCCGAGATATCCACTTTTCAAATCGGGAAATTCTTTATGAAACACCCTGTATATCATTCCCAACCTTGGCACGTGACACTGATGGGCTGCACGCGCGCTTATTTGCATAACGCAGAGGTGGTTTTACTGTTTTGGCTGATCGTTGTATAAGGGAAATATAAGGGAAAAAAGCTTGATTTCCCTTATATACCAAGTAAGAGGAATCAATAAATTTTCTGACGGAACTATGCGAACAACTGAACACTGTAGTTTGAATTTTGCTGAGTGAGGTTCATTGTGTAAACTGAAATAGTCTTTTCTCAATTATACAGTATAACGCTTAGACTTATGAGTCAATCCGTAAGTGTTATTGAACTGTACGTTAATAAAATGTAGCTATTAAACTGTGATGCAAAAACTCCTCTGACAGAAATGTAAAAAACATGACAAGCAAGAAACGCCGTTTACAGAAACGAAAATTTATTTATATTCCACAAATAAGATCTTCACGAAGCATATAAATAGAAACAAACTCAAACAAAAACGTACGCGCTAAAACAAAACACAGAATTGACATAACAGAACAATTTTACCGACGACAGATTTTTCTGTCATGTATTTTTGGAACAAAGCAGCGCACATTCTTTGTTCGTTGCACACAATTCAAAAATAATGTAAAATATCACCAAATGGAAAGTAAGAGTCACTTGTACTTGCGGTAAATTATGATCTCGAGCCATTCTTCACTAAGCTTTAAAATTTAATACAACGAACATGTGGGTTGTGAAGGAATCCAAGTTTCCAAATTTCAACAGAGAGTCACCGGAACAATTTTCGCCACCCTTTTGGCACTTGATCTGCAAGAGAGAATAAATGAACATGTTGGCATTCATTGTACAAATATATATGGATACTTCATATCATAGTCGGTTGCATATATCTGGGGAGAATAAATTGGAAAGAAGTAGTTAGGGAAGAAATTAAAAACGATCAACCAAAAAGGGGGGGGGCATATCAGCGAGAAAAAAGCGTTTATAAAAAAAATCGCATTCTTGAGGGCAGGTTTAGCACAATACACACGTCGGCCACTGAATTAGAAACCCTTTATGCAGATATACATAAACGCCGTATATGCAAAACACGTGGTCACGTGCGTGATCTAGGCAGATATTTAAGACTGTTGCTTGTCAGTAATCGTCAATAGTGTTAATCACAATGGGGAAAACAAAGGATCTTTCGGAATGGATCTGAGAGGAACGAGATCGTCGCCCTGTGAGTAGGCTTGTACCAAGAAACAAGACTTCCTGTGTGCAGACATTTATCGAAGCATTTAACGAAGGCTGTTTCCGACCCATATTTCATCGAACTATGTGCAGGGAATTGAATAGGATCTATATCAGCAGTTATATGCCTGCCTATATACGGAAAGCATTGATTTTTTTCACAGAACCGGAAAGTTCGTTTGCAGTGGTGTCAGGAACCCCGTGACTAAACACTGGAAGACTGGTAAAACTTCGTGTAGTCCACAAGCCGCGGCGCACCTCATTCTGCACCAACTGTAGGCAGAAAGTTAGGTGGCAACCCCATGAAGCAATGAAAGCACCTTTGCCTTGTGAACACAGCTCAAGTATCTAGAGGGGTGTCATGGTATGAGACACCTTCTGTTGGTACGGAACGGATCTCCTGCTATTGCTGGAAGGCGAGTGTTCTCCAAGTACTTTGGGAACATTGTGGGCGATCAAGTCTTTCCTGCAATGTTGGCATTTTATCCAGCAGGTGACGGCTGTTACATGGACAACAATGTCCAGCACGCAAGATGTGTTTATCAATGGTTCAGCGAGTATGAAAGTGACTTCCACCATGTTTCCTGTCCATCACAAATCCCGGATCTGAATCCCATTGATTATGTATATGACTTTTGTGACGTATACTTTAATTTAACTTTCCTTTCTACTTATCGTTTATCAAACATGATATCTTATCTTTCGAAAGAGTACGGTTGAAGACACCCTGATGTCGGAAAGAATGACGAGTGGATGTCTGAGATAAGAACGGAGCGATATACAGTCAACTCCGCTTATAGTGAACCTCTGCGGACTCGCATATTTCGTTCACTATATCCGAGGTTCACTAAAACCGAAGTGTCTTCCCTTAACCTGAATTGAGTGGAATGGTGAGCAGGAAAAGAAAATATGTATTGGTATATAAATAAGTTTTGAGAGATTTGAGATGAAAAAAACACGTTGTTGGAGAATAGAAACAATATTTTAATATTAATCGAAGTATACTCCCTCTGAAGCTACAACTTTACCCTATCTTTCGGGCAGTGAACATATGCCCAGAAGAAATAATTCCGGTTCCTGGAAAGATAACCAGTTGTCCAGCCAATTTTTGATGTCTTCATAAGAACTAAACCGTTCTCCAGAAAGTGCTTACTACATCGACCGGAACAAATGGTAATCTGAGGGCGCAATATCTAGCAAATATGGCTTGTGGGGTAGAACTTCTCAGTCGGATCCTTCTAAGTACTTTTTCACAGGTCGAGAAACATGTGGGCTTGCGTTGTCATGCTGTAAGGTGACTTTGTTGTGTCTATTCTCCCATTCCGGGCGATTTTGCGTGAGAGCTCGTTTTAAACGCATTAATTGGGTTCGATACCGTTCACCAGTAATAGTTTCTGATGGTTTCAGCAGTTCATAGCGGATCACACCCTTCTGGTCCCACCAGATACACAGCATTACCTTTGAACCATGGATATCGCGTTTTGTTGTTGAAGTACCTGGTTCACCTGGATTCACCCATGCTTTCTGCCGTTTAAGGTTGTCGTACCATATCCATTTCTCGTCGGCAGTAATAATACGATACAAAAAACCCTTTGTTTTTTGCCTTTGAAGAAGCAATTCGCAAATGTTTTTTCGACGTTCAAAGTCTTTCCCGTAAAGCACGTGTAACCCAATTCCCTTCTTTTTGCACCATTCTCATGGCAGCTAAATGTTAAGAAATGCATGGTTGACTAACATTTAATGCCGCTGCTAGTTCTTTTTGGATCTGGCGCGGATGCTCGTTGAGTAAAGCTTCCAATTCGGCATCAGCAATTTTTTTGGGTGGTCCAGAACATTCTTTATCACTGGCATCGAAATCGTTCCTTTTGAATCGTCTAAACCAATACTCACATGTTTTTATGGATGGGGAATGTTCACCACAGATTTCTGACATTAAGCTATAGCTGTCGGCAGCACTTTTCTTGACAATAAGGTAATGCAGTAATACTTCCCGCAAATGCTGTTTTGTCGGGACGAAAGTTGCCATTTTCCATAGAGTAAAACAAATACGTCTTCGCACCTCAATCGAACGTCGTATACTGACGCTGACAGCTGGTGTCTCGTACAGCGATATCGCAGTGTTGCCACCTTAAAATACACGCGAGCAGTAATAAGTACGACACCGAACGGAAATCTCTCAAAACGTATTTATACTGTATAACAATACATATGTATCTGAAAAATAATATTTTTATGTACGTAGTGTATATTCATTAAATTAAGTAAACAAAATTAATTTTACATTACCCTAATTAACATGAAAATAGTCTGTTATGTGCCGCTGCTTGCTTGAAACAGTTTTAATAAATATTTTCTCAATGTCCTTTTCTAGAGTATGTGCTTTTGCTACACTGAATTCTACATTTTCCATACATTCTAGGAACTTTAGCACCGTCCAGACACCCTCCAACGCCTCTTTCACTGTTGGGCCGCGTTCTTCATTATCGTCCTCGTCATCTTCAGTCTCATATTCTTCCGGATTACGTGCGGGAAGCGACCGTGCGCCATGCAACCCTATGGAAAACCGTGCGCGAAGCGACCCTGTTATATTCCATCGTGGACGAAGCGACCTTGCTAATCGAATAATGTTCCTTATATATATATATATACAAATCGCAGTCAAATTATTTACATCTAATTAATTAATTACTTACATCAAGTTTTTTATACTAAATACAAGTTTTTAATATCATTTTACATATTATATATATATCATCATCATCATCATCATCATTGTCAACCATTATCAATCCACTGCTGGACGAAGGTCTCCCCAAGTTTCCTCCACAACGGTCTGTCTTGTGCCAGTCTCCTCCATGTCACTCCCGCATACTTTCGAATTTCATTCACCCATCTTCCATGTGGTCTTCTTCTGGGTCTTTTCTTGTCCCTTGGAATCCAATCTAAAATTTCGGCTGTCCATCGATGATCTGTCCTTCTGGCAGTATGTCCAGCCCATTGCCATTTCAGGGATTTAACTCTGATCATGATGTCTTCCACTCTTGTCATTTTTCGGATCCACGAGTTCCTCTTCTTATCTCTCCTGGTTACCCCAAGCATGCACCTCTCCATGCTCCTTTGAGTTGTCTGGAGCCTTTGTATGTCTCTTTTAGTTAAGGTCCACGTCTCTGCACCATACGTGAGCACTGGAAGGATGCATTGATCAAACACTTTTCTTTTAAGACATAATGGCATATTGCTCTTGAAAATTATGCTGTTTCTTCCAAAAGCTCTCCAGGCAAGTTTTGTACGCCGATTAATTTCTTCATCAATGTGACCCTCACTTGATATCTGCTGTCCAAGATAAACGAACGTGTCTGTTATCTCCAGCTTTTTTCCATCAATCGATAAATCTTCATTTCTTGTAAAAGCATTGAACATCACTTTTGTCTTCTGAAAGTTCATTTTTAATCCCACTTCTTTACTCTTGTCCGCAAGTTCCTGGATCATACTCTGCAGCTCTGATGGGGTAGTTGCAAAAATGACTACGTCATCTGCAAAACGAAGGTGGGTTAGATAATCTCCATTAATCTTTATCCCCTTGTTTTCCCAGCTCAGCGACTGAAAAACACCCTCCAATGTGGCATTGAAGAGCTTCGGAGATATGGTGTCACCTTGTCTCACTCCCTTTCCAATTTTTACGTGTGTTGTATTTTCAAACAGCCTAATCTTTGCACTTGCATTTTCATAGATGTTATTAATAATATTAATGTATGCATCTTCAATACCGCAGGTTTTCAGAGCCATTGTAACTGCTGATGGTTTCACCGAATCAAAGGCTTTTTCATAATCGATAAAAGCCATGCACAATGGAAGTTCATATTCCCTCGCTCTTTCAATTAGTTCTCTCAGCACGTGGATATGATCTATTGTGCTGTAGCCACTCCTGAATCCAGCTTGTTCTCTCGGTTGAGCCATGCCCAGTGTTACCTTCAAGCGGTGTGAAAGAACTTTAGTGAAGATTTTATAAACTACTGATAGGAGGCTGATAGGTCTGTAGTTTCCGAGATCCTCAATGTCACCTTTCTTATGTAGCAGGATCATTGTAGCGGTGTTCAAATTATTTACACCTAATTAATGAAGTACTTACATCTTCTGAATTTTGATAGCTTAATGCTTCCAGGTATTTTTTAAGGTCTTTAGAATTTCCAAATTCCGCCATGATATTACGAATGCGTTCTTCTACTTGTATACACATTTTTTTCCTTCCTTTTTGGACCAAGTTCTCCTAATTCTTTTAATTGTTGTTTGTGCATCACACGTCAAATTTAGAAATTTAAATACCTTAAAAAATGCCTGAAAGAATTAAGCTATCTTACCAAGTTGGACTAAGGACAAAAGCTACAAAATTCAGATGTAAGTACTTAATTAATTAGATGTAAATAATTTGACTACGATTTGTGTATATATATATATACACTGCGGGACAATTGCTAAGGACGGATCATAAACGGCTATATAGCGCATAAAAAAGTAAGTGTGGTTGGATGCCAAGGGAAATAAAATAATGTCAGAATGCCAGGACATTACAAGAAAGACAATTTATTGTGCTCTGAAATCCAGAAGGCTTTGGAACGTGTTCAAGGGACAAACAGGCCATTTTGTGCAGAATACGTAAACTTGAAAAAAATGCAATTACCGTCCGCAGGCGTTCCGGCGTAAGATGTCAATACGGGATATGGCCACCATGGAGGGCGATGCAAGATTCCACACGTCGTGTCATGCTTTGCACAACATTATCAAGCAGCTGTTGGGGTAATTTATCCCATTCCTCTGTCAGTGCACGGATGAGGGTGTCCTTGTTTATTGGAGGGCATTGGCGACCAGCAAGACTCCTCCCCAAAGCATCCCACACATTTTCAATGGGATTCAGATCTGGAGAACGTGCTGGCCATACGAGGCGTTGAATATCCTCGCTCTAAAGACACTCCTGGACAGCGACTGTTCGATGACATGTTGCGTTGTCGTACATGAAAATTAATCTATCACCGACAGCACCACGGAACAAGTGAACATGAGGTAGCAGAACATCATTAATGTATCGTTAGCCAGTCATAGTCCCAGTTGGAAGCACATAGAGGGACGTACGGCCATTGATCATGATGCCATCCCATACCATGACACTACATGTCGGATATCGGTCCCTTTCCTGTATGTTTGCTGGACAATATGCAGTACCACTATCACGCCAGATCAGTTGTCGTCGACAATCAGACGATAGACTGTATCTACTCTCATCTGAGAAGAGGACAGCAAACCAGTCATTATCAGTCCAATTGCGATGTTGATGGCACCATTGCAAACGGGCGGTACGGTGACGTCTGGACAATGGGATGCACACAACAGGACGGCGGGCATATAGTCCTTCTTCATGCAAACGTCTGGCGACAGTTTTTCGGGAGATCCGCTTGCCAGTAGCAGCCATAAACTGATTTGCTACCTCACTAGCTGTGCTGCGCCGGTGTTTTTTGTTGATAGCACTATGTACCGATCTTCTGCAGGTGTCGTACTGCGAACACGACCTCCCCCGTGACGTTTGCTACACTCTCCATTTGTTTAAAATGATTTCCAAAGCCTTGAAACAACACTGTGGCTGACGTCGAACTCCCTGGCAACACCTGTTATTTTTCGCCCTTCTTCAATCTTGCCAATAATACGGCCACGCGTAATATATACAGTCATTGGACCTCCAACCTTTCAAGAAGTATTTTCCGTAATTTGATTATTTTACAAATCTTGCGAATTACGCGAATATGTAATAAAAAGCATAATATTATTAAACAACTAAGAAGATTATATTGGAGATGTTTAACTAATGAATATCCAGAGGCCTTCTGTTACTACCATTTCAGTAAACTATTGGAAACACATGACCTACTTACTTCATTACGATTAAGATTTTGTAAGATCAATGAAACCAGAAGCCCATCCTTACTAACTTTCAGGGCTACAAAAAAACTGTGTTTTCTTCCGAGTTGCCCCGGAGCATTTAACCATTCTTTCCTAGCATACATGGTATATTTTACAGTGGGGAAGGACAACTACACTCTTCTATATAATTTTGAACGTATCCTTTGCCTACGCATTAACCTAATTTTGAACTCTAAAGGTGGATGGCCACGGTAAATTGTGTTTACCGGTCGTGGGCACCAGTCAGGCTTAAGGTAGGTCTATTTCAAATGTTTAAATGTATTACTTAAGTTGATTTTAAAGTATATTTCCTGACAGGTAGGGAGGATGGGATGTCCAGTTTATTTTTATTCGGTCGGGGTTGCTAAATTTAGGACGTCCACATGAAACCTGTCAGAAGCTCAGCCGTCGGGTGCATCCTCCCCTGAAGATTGGCACCCGGTGGCTGACCTTATATTATTTATATTATTTATGGTAGTCACATATTTAATAAAGTTCTATTGTGCTTGTAGTGTCTGCATTATTTATGTATTTTATTTCAGGTGACATTGACCCCTGCAGCAGAGCGCGAGGTCATGGCATTATATTTTTGCAATTTTATGTTTACTATGTTTTTGTATATATATATATATATATATATATAATGATATTAAAAACTTGTGTTAAGTATAAAAAACTTTATGTAAGTAACTTGACTACGATTTGTGTATATATATATAAGTGAAACGATTCGATTAGCAGGGTCGCTTCGTCCACGGTAAAATATAACAGGGTCGCTTCGCGCACGACAACATTCTTCCGTGCTGGAACCGCCTTTCATAACCTTGACAATAGCTTCATCTGACGGGATTTCATTCTTTATAACTTCACAGTCAGCATCGATAAAATCTTCAGCTTCAGTGGAATTCGCACAGATAATCTGAAGCAGGTCCTTGAGAAGCACATCACCTTCTTCTTCGAATGCTACGCGTCCAGTAACGAAACCAGACCTCAGAAAGCAGTCCTGTATAGTGACAATTGATACACTCCTCCACACTTTGTTTCCAAAACGTACAGCATTCAGAACTATTATTATTGATGTGTTTTGCTTTGATTCCAAGGCTTGGATTAAATGAAGCGTTACTCCCCTTCTGTAATAGGTTTTAAAGCTGCGAATGACACCTTGATCCATGGGTTGGAGCTTGGAGGATGACGTGGTGTTGGCAGGCAGGAACACCAGCTTGATGTTGCTGAGGTTTTTAATCCTACCTTTGTCCTTCAATGCAATTAAGGATTAGTAGGCATACAATATTGTTCTCAACACATTCTTTCAGGTTTTCACAAGAAGGTTTTTTAAAATAAGTTACAATTTCATGCTACAAGTACATTCTCTTCTTTGAAGTTCTATGTTTTAGGTTCACTATAAACGAAAGTTTTAATGTACATTTCCGATGTTTCAGGTCGGGACTAATGATTTAGGTTCACTATAGCCGAATGTTCATTATAACAGATTTCATTATATCCAGAGTTAACTGTATATAGTTTTTTGAGAAGCGTGTGTGCTGTTGAGATGATGGAAGTCATTATACTAGTTGAGAGATGTATGGTATGAAACTTGAGTTATTTGACGACTGTGTGTTCTACTTTAGTGTTGATGTTGTGTTTTTCATAATAAACTATTACATTTGTTGGATTATATTACTAACGTTGTAAAAAGAGTTGTAGTTCCATCTTGCTGAAATGCCAAAGGATTAAGTTGCTTAATAAAGACGAATAGAAAGAAACCTTTTCTGAAATTATTTGAGTGACTCCTGAATCGCTTAAAAGTGAAGTTATTAAGTGCTGATTTGTGTAATGTTCAAACAACTACACGGTCAAGTCACATTGTGACCAGCAGCTAATATCCAGAGTAACCGCCATGTTCAGTGTGGACAGCAGCTAGACGGGCTGGGAGTGACTCAATAAGGTGCTGGAAGGTGTTCACAGGTATGTGGAGCCATGCTGACTGCAGTGCATCTGACAGCTGCTGGAGGGTGCTTGGTGGAGGATCCAGAGAGTGAACAACACGATCGAGGTGGTCCCACAGATGCTCAATTGGGTTTAAGTCTGGGGAATTAAAGGACCAGGGAAGTACTTTGACGTCTTTATCGTGCTCTTTCAACTACTCTCGGACATTTGCAGCTGTGTGACACGACGCATTGTCCTTCTGAAAGATCCCATCCGCCCCAAGAAAGACAATCAGCATGTATGGGTGTACGTGGTCTGCAAGGATGGATTCATAACGAATTCGATCCCTAGTGCCTTCCACAAGTATGAGTGGACTTAGGGAATGCCACAAAAATCTTCCCCATACCATAACGCTGCCCCCACCAGCTTTTGTTCTTCCAGCAATGGTTGAAGAGTGTTTTTTCTCCGATTTTTATCGCCATCTACGCCAACGTCCATTCATTCGATGAAGCAGAAAACATGACTCATCGGAGAAGGCAATCCTTTGCCAATCAGCGGAGGTCTAATTCCGATACTGCCCTGTAAATATAAGCCTTTTTCTGCCGATGCATCTTCGTTAGCATAGGTGCAGTGACCATCCGTCTGCATCAGAGCCCCATGCTCAGCAGAGTTTGCTGAGCTGTCGTTTTAGACACACTTCCGGTAGCCCTCTGGTTCATTCGGCCAGTGAGTTGCTCCACTGTAGCGTGCCGATCGGTCCTCATGCACCTTAGCAGCTGACGTTCACCTCTCACATCAATGGCACGTGGTGCTCCGCAGTTTCCATTCGCTTATTCGCAGTGGTGCCATTTCTCCGATCACGATACACTTTAACCACAGCAGCACGCGAACAGTTCACAAACTGAGCTGCTTCAGAAATACTGCCATCCCACCAATCCGTTATTTTGGTGAAACAAATATGCAGTAAAATTAATATTACTATTTAAATTAAATTTTAGCAAATATTATAGATAGGCCTAAGGACCCGTACAAAATGCAGACAATCTCTAGTATTTGGCATTACTGGAAACGTTTCAGAAAAACTGAAGAACAAGCAAAAGCCTTAACTAACCTGATAAGCGTAACAAAACTAACACATCCGATTTGCGAAGTCATTATGCTACCGAGAAGGTAACAATCACGTGCTGTAAGTAGCTCGGCTGACTGTTCTTTACCAGAATTGAAGTCAACAGAAATACGCATGCGCAGTCTGATCCGGCATCAGTCTGTATGTTGGTTTCTGTGCACTGCATCTTGTATCTTAGGATATGTCGGCGCTAGTTACGTATCGCCGAGCCTTAACTTCTTCCCACTTAGATATTCTTTGGTATTACTTCACAAAATCCCTAAATATAAAATTTACTCTTATAGCTGTAATGATTTTTAAACCACATACTGACTTTAAGAAACCACCGGTCAATGAAACGAAAAGTAGATCAAACATAATAAACTACTGCCGCAAAAAACTTCAGACATTAGCTTCATAAATCCAATATCTGCAAAACAGTCGACGGAAACTTCATAAAGCTGAAATTTATGGCAGAGCCAGCTGTTTCCAAGTACTCATTACTGATGTTAATGCTAAAACGAGGGTGTAATAGAGACAAGAGAGCAATATCACGAAAATCGGTTATTGGAAACACGTGATTTGATGTGACCAATCATTATTCACATTTTTTTTTTCAACTCTGGGGAAAGTTTACGTGTGGCGAATACCGAAGACAGTGCATAACGCGGACTGACACAGGAAAGCCGCCAATAATTGGGTGGTATCAATAATGGTTTGGGTTCCAATCTCTTGGTATTGCGTAAGTCGTAACATCACTCTGAACAACTTCTTCCCTTGATATTCTGGGGGGATCAGGTTCATCCCATGGTACAAACATTTCTTCATCAAAAGCTGAGGTAAGAAGTCAGTCCTTACTGACTCTTTAAGCTCTTTGAACTGCCCCCTTTCAATAACAAAATGCTCCAGTGCACATAGACTTTCGTGTGAGGATCATGGTACCGACGCTGTCATACACACATCGTCCACTGAATTAGAAATTTTTATGCAGATTTACCTAAACGTAACATACGTAGCGCATATTCTAGATACATGCTCGTCAGTAGTTGGTCACGTGCGTCACAAAGAACCACAGAAGCTCGTCAGTAGTTGGTCCCGTGCGTCACAAAGAACCACAGAAGCTCGTCAGTAGTTGGTCACGTGCGTCACAAAGAACCTCAGAAGCTCGTCAGTAGTGTTCATCACAATGGGAAAAACAAAGGATATTTTGGGGATCCATAACAGGCTCATTGTGTGTGCTGGTCTTGTTGGATCGACGATTTTGAAAACAGCAGAGCGGACTGGTTTCTTAAAAGGTGAGATATCCTGGGTCTTTAATCGGCGAAAACATAATCCACGTTGCTTGTTTAAGAGGCGTAAATGTGGGGCGCGGCTATCTGTCAGGAACGAGACAGCCGTTGTCTGAGAGGCCTTGTACGGAGAAACAGAGCATCCTGTGCACTGCAATCGACCAAAGCATACAATAAAGACTGTACCAGACCCATATCTCAGTGAACTATGTAGAAGGAATTGTAGAGGATAGGTACTGGCAGTCGCATGCTTTTGCGGAAACCGCTAATTTCTACGATGAACCGGAAAGTTTGTCTACAGTGGTGTCAGAAGCACCGTTATTGGACGCTGGAAGACTGGAAAAAAGTCATGTGGTTCTGAGTCGCGGCACACCTTGTTCTGTATTGACGGTAGGCCGAGAGTTCTGGAGTCCCATGAAGCAACGCATCCAGCTTGCCTTGTGAATACAAATCAACGTTCTAAGGGGGTTTTATGTTCTGGAGCGCGTTCTGTTGGTATAAAACGGGTCCCCCTTATATAGCTGGAAGGTCGGGTGTCCTCCAAGTTATACCTGACCATTGTTGCCAATCTAGTCCATTCTGCAATGTGATTTTATATTCAGCAGGTGATTGTGGTTTCATGGACAACAGTGCTACTATCCATCGCGAATGGTGCGTTCAGCAGTAGTTCAGCGTGAACGACAGTGCCTTCCACCATCTTCTGTAGCTATCACAAAGCCCGAATCTGAACCCCATTGAGAATATATTTGACATGTTAGAAAAACAGATCCCAGAATAAAGTCGTGTTCCATAAAATCTGAGCCAGTTAAAGGACTGTTCGATGAACGTCTGATATGCGGAAGATATACACTGGCTCCAACACCTTGTACATATAATCTACGCCAAACCTCATAGTGATGTAACTGGAAATAAATAATAAAGGGGGTCCAACTCGGTATTGAATAAAAGTTTTTATTTCAGTGGCCGGTATGTGCAGCTTGCATAAACTTTAGGTTTAGACATTATTGAGCTCCAGCTGGTCAAATTGGAAAGAAGAGTGAGGAATAGATTTCCTTCACCATCGTCACTAAAAGAGCTTGAGACTTTCTTCCATGAAGAATGGTTCAATATTCTTATGAGGACTATGCACTATTTACTTGAATTTATTCCATTACGGATACAAGTTATCAAGAAAACAAACAGTCGTCCAAAACTCTTTCTCTCTCTCTCTCTTTATATATATATATCAGGTGATGCGTAACATCACAGCCTCTCCTTGACAAATGTCAACCCCGCCTTCTCGTGGTACATCCTGTTCCCACTAAAGGGGCTCTGACGACCGCCAATAGCGGTATAACTATACCATCGGGATTAGAGGAAATGCTATCCCACACTCACCAACCCGCTTGGCCAGCGTGGTGAGGTATGGCCAAACCCCTCCAAAATGACTCCACAACTTAAATCTTGGCCCTCAGTCTCCGGCAGCTGGAATGTACCTGGCCAAGGCAGCGGCCAGTGCGACATGAAGGCAGAGGGTGCTAAGAATTCCCGGAGGACCGGACTAGGCTGCCATCTGATGCTGACCTTGGCTACGTATAACGGACGCTCCCTATCTTCTGATTCAAGGCTTCTTGAATTGGAAGAGGAACTACAAAGGATCAAGTGGGACATCGTCGGGCTACGTGAGGTAAGGAGAAAAGGAGAAGATCTCATTGAACTGAAAAGTGGACATCTCTTCTACTATCGTGGGACAGATACTGGCAGAACTAGTGGTGTTGGATTTATAATAAACAAGAAACTGAAGGATAAAGTTGTAGAAGTTGAAAGTTCCTCTGACAGAGCTGCACGACTCGTTATCCAACTCTCGAGAAGATACCAGGCTCAGATTATTCAAACTTATGCACCCACCACAAGTCATGCTGAAGAAGAAATTGAAGAATTTTATGAAGAAATTCGTGATCTAAATAATAAAGGTAAGCAGCACTTGAAGATAATTATGGGAGATTTCAATGCAAAAATAGGGCAACGGCAACAGAATGAAACTTCAGTAGGTAAATTCGGTCACGGCAACAGAAACCAGCGTGGAAATACTCTCGTAGAGTTTGCAGAGGCAGAAGGGTTTTTCATCTTGAACTCCTTTTTCAAGAAAAAGCCACACAGGAAATGGACATGGAGACATCCAAATGGGACGACAAGTGAAATTGATTTTATTATGTGTAACAAAAAATTCGTCGTAGAAGACTACAGTGTGCTAAACAAGTTCAACACAGGCAGTGACCATAGATTGGTGAGATGTAAGATGCACCTCAACACTAAACTCGAACGTAGCAAGCTCATAAGACAAACAAAATGTATTGACATAACCAACCTTAAAAAACACCATAATACCTTCAAATTGGAACTGAAGAACAGATTCTCTGCTTTAGAAGGCCTAACATCGGAAGAAGTGGATATTTCTGAAGTTAACAGAAAAGTAACCAAAGCTCTTATGGAAACAGCAACGAAATTAGCTGGGTCTAAGAACAAATTGCATGTGAACAAATTATCAGGAAAAACCAAAATGTTGATGCAAAAAAGAAGAGAGATGAGGACAACTAAAGAAGATGTGATTTCCAAAGTGGAATATATAGAGCTATGCAAGACAGTACGAAAAAGTATCACTGAAGACGTAAGGAAATTCAACTGTGAACTAGTAAGGAAAGCAATTGAAAACAACCAAAGCCTAAAGATAGCAAAGGGACATCTCAGTAAGCGGAAAAAACAGATTATGGCACTGAGAACAGAAGATGGTTCTGTAACAAGACATAGAGGCGAAAGTTTGACAAGAGTGAAAGATTTCTACTCCAAATTATATGAAAGGGATGATACATGTACTCCAGACATCATGAAAGGTACCAGTACCAGAGTTCTTCCAGTCCTTCCAGCAGAAGTTGCACATGCAATCAAGAACATGAAGCGGGGAAAAGCTCCAGGAGAAGATGGAATTACTGTAGACATCATACAAGAAGCAAGTGGAGAAATCGAAACAGTACTCGCCCAAATTTTCACTCAATGCCTTAATGAAGGGAAAATTCCTGAGGATTGGAACAACGCTACAATGATCTTGCTACATAAAAAAGGTGACATTGAGGATCTCAGGAACTACAGACCTATCAGCCTCCTATCAGTGTTTTATAAAATCTTCACTAAAGTTCTTTCACACCGCTTGAAGGTGACACTGGACATGGCTCAACCGAGAGAACAAGCTGGATTCAGGAGTGGCTACAGCACAATAGATCATATCCACGTACTGAGAGAACTAATTGAAAGAGCGAGGGAATATGAACTTCCATTGTGCATGGCTTTTATCGATTATAAAAAAGCCTTTGATTAGGTGAAACAATCAGCAGTTGCAATGGCTCTGAAATCCTGCGGTATTGAAGATGCATACATTAATATTATTAATAACATCTATGAAAATGCAAGTGCAAAGATTCGGCTGTTTGAAAATACAACACACATAAAAATTGGAAAAGGAGTGAGACAAGGTGACACCATATCTCCGAAGCTCTTTAATGCCACATTGGAAAATGTCTTTCAATCACTGAACTGGGAAAACAAAGGGATAAAGATTAATGGAGATTATCTAACCCACCTTCGTTTTGCTGATGACATAGTCATTTTTGCAACTACCCCATCAGAGCTACAGAGTATGATCCAGGAACTTGCTGACAAGAGTAAAGAAGTGGGATTAAAAATGAACTTTCAGAAGACAAAAGTGATGTACAATGCTTTTACAAGAAATGAAGATTTATCGATTGATGGAGAAAAGCTGGAGATAACAGACACGTACGTTTATCTTGGGCAGCAGATATCAAGTGAGGGTCACATTGGTGAAGAAATTAATCGGCGTACAAAACTTGCCTGGAGAGCTTTTGGAAGAAACAGCATAATTTTCAAGAGCAATATGCCATTATGTCTTAAAAGAAAAGTGTTTGATCAATGCATCCTTCCAGTGCTTACGTATGGTGCAGAGACGTGGACCTTAGCTAAAAGAGACATACAAAGGCTGCAGACAACTCAAAGGAGCATGGAGAGGTGCATGCTTGGTGTAACCAGGAGAGATAAGAAGAGGAACACGTGGATCCGAAAAATGACAAGAGTGGAAGACATCATGATCAGAGTTAAATCCCTGAAATGGCAATGGGCTGGACATACTGCCAGAAGAACAGACCATCGATGGACAGCCGAAATTTTAGATTGGATTCCAAGGGACAGGAAAAGACCCAGAAGAAGACCACATGGAAGATGGGTGAATGAAATTCGAAAGTATGCGGGAGTGACATGGAGGAGACTGGCACAAGACAGACCGTTGTGGAAGAAACTTGGGGAGACCTTCGTCCAGCAGTGGATTGATAATGGTTGACAATGATGATGATGATGATATATATATATATATATATATATAGAGAGAGAGAGAGAGAGAGAGAGAGAGAGACGTGGACCTTAACTAAAAGAGACATACAAAGGCTGCAAACAACTCAAAGCAGCATGGAGAGGTGCATGCTTGGTGTAACCAGTAGAGATAAGAAGAGGAATTCGTGGATCCGAAAAAGGACAAGAGTGGAAGACATGATTAGAGTTAAATCCCTGAAATGGCAATGGGCTGGACATACTGCCAGAAGGACAGACCATCGATGGACAGCCGAAATTTTAGATTGGATTCCAAGGGACAGGAAAAGACCCAGAAGAAGATTACATGGGAGATGGATGGATGAAATTCGAAAGTATGCAGGAGTGACATGGAGGATACTGGCACAAGACAGACCGTTGTGGAGGAAACTTGGGGAGACCTTCGTCCAGCAGTGGATTGATAATGGTTGACAATGATGATGGTAATGATGATGATGATATATAGGCATATACACTGAAGTGCCAGAGAAACTGGTACACCGGTCTAATACTTGGTAGGTCCCCCACGGGAGCGCAGGACTGCAGAAATACGACAGTGCATGGACTCCACTAGCTTCTGGAAATATGCTGCAGGCAATAAACACCATACTTCCTGCGGAGCGTCCCACAATTCGGGTGTATTCCGAGATCTCGGATTCCTGTGTTCGATAGCGCGTTGCATGACATCCCAAATATGTTCTATCACGTTCAGATCTGGGGACTTGTGAGGGATTGGCCACACCTCAAACTCAGATGAATGCTCCTCTAGAATGTTGTTTCGGAGGTATGCTGAACTGATTCTGTTTAATATCATCAAAATGGGGTCAAAGATCAGGGCACAGAAGCGCGATTTATTCCACAGCCATTATCCACATACACATATCCAAAGTTCTGTGTGAGAATTCGTGTTACCATTCACAAACATATTAGGTTGTAATGCTGTCTAAAACACGATAAAACTTCATTAAAACCACAACACACTAGTTGCAAGATGAAGTGAAAATTTACTACAATTAAAACCAGTATGTTACAGTTAAAATGATAAAATTACATGAGGCGAGATCTTTCGGGTCACCCCTTGGTGCCCATTGTCAAGCCAACTGTGAATACATGTGGTGCGGTGACAACTTACATGTTAATCAATGATCAAGAACTTGTCAGATGCACTGTCTCTAATTTTTTTTCAATCTGAGAATTGCTCTTCCAGTGCTGACCCACGTAATCCATTTAAGTATGAAAGGATACAGCTTTTAGAATTTTCACAAAATCCATCTATTTCCACTATTTCTGCTGACAAATCACTTCAAATTGTGTTCCCTGACAAAGCTGATTAATATCAAAAACTTAAAGAGGCAATAGACACTATTCCTCATAAAATTATTACCACTAATCCAACATCTGCTACTATCAGTTCACTTGGTAAACTAAAAATCAGGCCTTTCTTCCAAAGTCTATTGCTTCAAATATGCATCCACCAAATGGACCTGGTATCCCATTACGTTTTGGCAAATTACAACTTCACAAGGAAGACCACCCAATTAGACCTTTAGTCTCCGGATTCAATAGTCCTACCCGTCCATTAGAGAAAGCCATTTCTACTTTCCTTTCCCCCTACTTTTTTCCCTTAAAATTTTCCATCCAATGTTCTCGTCAAGCACTAGATACTATTAAGGCTTTTAACCGGAATGATATTCCGTTTTTTATGGCAACCCTTGATGTTAATTCATTATTCTCCAATGTTCCTATTTCACTTGCCCATGAACATATTGAACAGAAATTATACTCTACGTCTAATACTTTTCCTGTTGTAAAAGAAGCTATTTTTTCAACAGGAGAGCCTTAAAACGTGTTGCAAAAAGGTCATACTTTAAATTTGACGGCATCATCTACCAACAGCTTGATGGGGCCCCAATGGGATCCCCCTATCTCCTATCTTTGCAGACGTTGTGTTACAGTTTTTAGAAGAATCTATCATTTCACAAACCCCATTCCCCCCTTTACTTTATTTACGTTAAGTGGATGATGTTCTGATTTTTTGGCCTCATTCACTGCAACTGTTTCAACAATTTGTTCAAACACTCTCCTCATTCATTCCCACCATTAAATTTACCATAGGTAACGAAGAAAACTGTTCCCTTCCTTTTCTAGATTTTTGTCTTCATCGTCAACCCAGTACCAATCGGATATCTTATTCAGTTTTTCGTAAACCAACTTTTGTACCATCCCTTATCCCTTTCTCGTCATACCATCCTATTCAACATAAACTTGCAGGATTACGTTCATATATAACAAGAGCTTTTACTCGCTCTTCTTCAATTCGTCATCGTCGAACTGAACTTACATTTATTTCAAACTTAGCTAAGACCTTTGGTTACCCACCTTATGTAGTACCGAAGCTTATCTTTCGTTACCAACGGACTGTCTCCACAAAACTACAAGTAGAAAAACCGACTGGGAAATTTGTTGGCTCGGTAACCTTTAACCTCCCTATTGTCAACATGCTTAACAAATTTTGTAATAAATATAAATTACATTTCGGGATCCGAACCTCTAACATTTTTAAGACTTTACGTTCTGACCGAGATGGTGTATCAACAGGCGAAAAACATGGTGCATATTGTATTCCTCTACGTACCCAAACCCCTAATCAACCGAATTCGTGTTACATTGGCTCCACTTTACGAACAATTTCGGTTCGATCCCGTGAACGCCTATACGACATTTCCAGGGAAGCTACAACCACGTCTTTACCTCGCACAGTAACCCTCAATCATTTTACTCCGTGTTATAACGAAGTCTCTCATCTCGCTTACACCAAATACAAGAAAGAAACCTTGTTTACGGAAGCACTTTTTATAGTATGGTTTAACAAATTATGCTGTAACGATGACCTACCTTATGCTCTCCCTTTAACATGGCAACGTCTTATACGTTCATTCGAACCTCCATCGTTAATATGACTTTAATGTCAACCTTAAAATCTATGTTTATTCACATGCACATTACTGTCACCATGGCGATATCACGTGACTATTATAAGGCATATAAGTTGTCACCGCACCACATGTATTCACAGTTAGCTTGACAATGGGCACCAAGGAGTGACCCGAAAGATCTCGCCTCATGTAATTTTATCATTTTAACTGTAATGTTACAGTGGACACCCCCCCCCCATCCTAAAACCTGAAGAAAACTCTAAAATTTGTCCGCCATGTTGCGTATGGTATGAGGCAGCTAGAATCACAGTTCGGCAGGCTCACATGTTTTTTTTACAGTTCAGTTGTTTTATTTATTTCTCATTTACGTTGTTTTTCTTTCGGATGTTCTCTGAATTAATTAACAAAATTGCGGGATAATTGGGAAGTCGCTCCAATGCTCTTGAAGGCAAGAAACGCAATATTTTTGCCGTTTTGAATTGTTTCTATCTGTGGGAAAAGGTAGCACTCAATGGTTGCTCTGGAAATTGATAAGAGCAAAGCGATAGGCCCAGAAGAGGACTTCTGGATTTCTTGAGGAGGGGCCGATGTTATGACCCACCCCCGCCATTAATTTAGTAATTAATGGGCGTGGTTGATGTGTGAAATTAATTAAGTATTAATTATGTTCGAGGCTTGATTGGAGTTTAAAAGTAAACAGCAGATAAAGTTTTATCTGGGGGTTTGGAAAGAAAAGAGGCGAAGAATTCTCTCTCTGGCTGGGTGGTCTCAGAATAGCTCTGTTAGGTCATAAATATCAGAGCGCAGCTGACGGGAAACTAAGCAACACGAAGTGGTACCTTTCGAAGAGGGGTCCACTTGAGTAAATGAATGAAGATGGGGACAAAAGGTTTAGCGAATAATCGTAAATTCGTCGATTGTTTGGGGCATTTTCGAGAACAATTGCTCTCTGTGTGGTCCGTGCAGAAAAATAAGAGTTCGCACTTGGCATGAACATAAGGAAGAAAGTCAGTTGTCTGTATGCTCTCCGATGTGAAAGGCTGGATGCCTTGGATCTGCAGCAAAATGAATTGGGGAAAATGAAGCAGCAAACCTCCCCGCATTTGGTAAGAAATGGAGACAACTCGAGGCAGCTGGAGATGCCAGTTTGCCATAAAGACAGCAGAATGCCTAAATCCGCGGGATAAAGCAGAAATTTCTAGGCTGGAGCGTAATGGAACTCAGCGACTGTTTGGCCTAATGAAAGCCAAGTTACAGGGGAATTAAGAAGTCTGCGAGTGGACAGTGGTCATTCCAATGAGAAGCGAAGCCAAGCAAAGTCGGGTTCGGATGCCAACCACTGCAGTGTGGAATCGTCACCCCCATTCATCCCCTACTGTGGAGGAAGTGAAGAGACGCGCTTGTCTTACGGGGAGAAGCGAGCCCCCATGTGTGCGTGTGTGTGATCACGTAAGCAGCGAAGCCACTACGTGTAAGTGCGACGGGATAAAACATGGCGAAAGAAAAATATGAGCGTAAGAGCGGTGGCTTCGATACCTAACAAATATACAGGTGAAATGTTGAGTTGCCGATATACGCTTAAGGTAAAAGCACGTCTGATTTCGCTCGGCCGAGAAAATTAATCTCAGGGCTGGCGGTCGCAACTCGATAAAAAAATGGAAACGAAACCTGCGAGTGGCATATTTGAACTGCGTACTCAGGCAGGGTAGATAGATGGTTTGCGAACGGAAAGGAACTGACTGAATTGGGAATGAACGGTCAAAAAGGACGGAAGGTAGCGACGGACGGAATCAACTATAGCAGCAGCGGAATTGAATGTGTCCCACTCTCCCAGCAGTCGACGTTCACAATTATTTCTTCACGACAACAAAAATCATTTCCCAGGAACACAGAAAATCAATCTTGGAAACCGCAACATCCGATGTGAGAGGGCCTATTTTGCTTAACGGCCACCTTCAAATCGTCACGAGAATAGATCAGTGTGCACTTCTAATCATTGCAACAAAGGGCGGCGTGATATTACCATTTTTAATTGTGTGCTTCATTTACATCAAGCGTCAAAGTGAAGTGTTGAATCATCGGTGCTGCCACATGGTGCAAGTGTCTGTGTGTGTGTTTTTTTGTCGTGTGATATTATGTGATACACAACGGATTTGCACAGCAGAGTCACGAAACTGTAAGTAGATGAATATTTCCTTTTTCTTTCTTCGCACATCTGCGAACTTGTGCCATCCCGACACCCAAAGCTGCAGGGACATAGATGCAGTAATGCTGAGTGACTGAACCTCAGAGGAAATACCTGCACATACAGATTTCAATTTCTTACCGGGCCCATTTCCTGATTATTTTTTTTACATGAATAAGGGAGAAGGTGTGGCCGTGCCAAATTCCGCTGGGCGGGACAGTTTCTTTTAACTTTGGTTCAGGGCCAAAGCGAGCGGAGAAGGGTTCTGCATGTGCATGCTTATTAGATTTAGTTAATTAACTTTGGCAGTATTTCGCACTTATAATCTTATACCGCAAATTAACGTGCTTGTGTATTTTGTGTCGCGAGTATTTTTAATGTGATCGTTTGCATATAATTTTTTTTTTCATTCTCTAAGCAATTGTATATGAATATCACCTGCAGCTCTATTTAGTGTGTAAACGAGTAGTATCTCTTGTTCAGATAGTCCGGTGGAGACTCAGTCGGCTGCGTTATCCGACAGTAAAGTGTGACACCGTATGCTGCCCACATATGAGGGGCAATTGTCTATGCGCCTAGAGAGCGCCGGATCTGTTTAAATCTCGCAGAACGTTATTAAATGTTGTGTTGTGTATTTGAGAATCATGTGTTATTTGCGAAAGTGAGTGTTGTACTGGCTGGTTGGGGATTGAATGTACCGGAGTAAGATCCGGACCACTACACTCAGTCACGAATTGGTGATTGCGGGTGAACCTCATCACAACTCTGATCCCAAAGTATCATTTTTTTTTAGATTATTTTATTTTTTATTTGTTGTTGTTATTTTGTTCACAAGGTGGATTCACCCAAGCCTTATGCTTCGGGTCATTCTTCAACTTTTCATTTTTTATGTTCTGGTGTGAATCTTTGAGTGCAGCAGTGCACCTGAGATTCTCACCTGGTGCCGTGGCCAACTAAATTGTACTTCAGGTCTCAAGCACCGTTACCGGCAGACTCGGCAGGAACACTGCTAGTGCCGTGTAACAGTAACATACTGGTTTTAATTGTAGTAAATTTTCATTTCATCTTGCAACTAGTGTGCTGTGGTTTTAATGAAGTTTTATCGTGTTTTAGACAGCATTACAATCTAATATATTCCTCATAAACATGTTGAGCCTCCGTGGGGTAAGGATAACGCGCTCGGCTAGATATCGAGAGATCTGGGATTCGAATCCCCGGCGGCGGCCGAATAACGATTTTTCGGTTGCTATGTGTTGCTAAAACGTGGAAAGAGCGATGTCTTTGTTTATTCACTGACGCCACGTATTTGGAGGATTTTCACATTTTCCTCATAACTTGAGTAATGATTTATAGTATGTTGGAAAGCGTATCATAATCAGTGCATTGCATGATTTTACTAACTTGTTTTTTTATTATGAAAATGCCTTTTATTCCGTGAAACCATCAGCAGTTACAATGGCTTTGAAGTCCTGCGGTATTGAATATGCATACATCAACATGTATGAAAATGCAAGTGCAAAGGTTCTGCTATTTGAGATACAGCACCAATAAAAATTTGAAGGGGAGTAAGACTAATGTGCACCATATCTTCTGAACTCTTTAACGTCACATTGAAAAATGTTTTTCAATAATTGAACAGGAAAAACGAAGAGATGAAGGTTAATGGAGATTATTTAACTCACTTTCGTTTTGCTGATGACGTCGTTATTTTTGCAACTGCCACTTCAGAGCTTCGTAGTATGGTCTAGGAACTTGCTGACAAGAGTAAAGCAGTGGGATTAAAAACTAACTTTCATAAGACAAAACTGTTGTACAATGCTTTTACAAAATATGAAGATTTATCAGTTGATGAGGAAAAGCTGGAGATAACCAATTCCTGCATTTACCTTGGGCAACAGGTATCAGGCAAGGGGTCACATTGATGAAGAAATTAATCGGTGTATAAAACTCGGTTGGACAGCTTTTGGAAAAAAACAGTACACTTTTTAAGAGCAATATGCCATTTTGTTTTAAAAGGAAAAGTGTTCAATCAATTAATCCTTCCATTGCTTACATACGGAGCAAGGACGTGGACCTTAACTAAAAAAGGACATACAAAAGCTTCAGACAAGTGAAAGAGGCATGGAGGGATGCATGCTTGGTGTAACGAAGAAAGATAAGAACAGAACTCATGGATAAGGAAAATGACAAGAGTAGAAGACATGATGATCAGAATAAAATACATGAATTGGCAATGTGCTAGAAATATTGCCAGGAGAACGAATCACCGATGGTCAACTGAAATTTTAGGCTGGATTCCAAGATACACGAAAAGACCCAAAAGAAAGTCACGTGGGAGATGGGTGAATGACTTTCGAAAGCATGCAAGAGTGACATCGAGGAGACTGGCCCAAGACAGACCATTGTGGAAGAAATTTGATGAGACCTTCATCAAGCAGTGGATTGATGATGGTTGACCATGATGATCAATGATGATAGTAATTCTATTTATAAGTCTTCTTCCTGATATATATGATTTTTTTCTCTGCAATTAAACTTATCGAAATCCGGAAAACTTTATTAGATTATGGGGATGATGAATAGAGAATATGTACATTTCTTCAAAGTAATCAGAAAACGTTCAAAAACTAGCACTTTTTACAGCAATGGAATAATTGTACCATATGATTTTATATTTTTAATATCAGCCATCTTTTGTAAATTAAAAAGATATTCGTATAAGAAGCTTTACCGTGCTACTTTAGAATGTGTTTTAAAAAAAAAGAAGCTTTACCGCGCTACTTTAGAATGTGTGTGAATACAATATTCGTAAAATTAATGCAGGCTTTCATTTTTCTTAGCAAATACGTACTTCAATTCTGTGATATTGATCTTTGCTTTTCTCGCATCAAATCATCAACATAATTAGCTCATCTAGATTTATGCTTTAAGGTAGATACCTTGAAACTGACATTCATCTCAGAGAATTAAAAAAAAAAAAGAAAAAAAGAAATCGTCGTCTCAAAGCTTGTGTAAAGCGCCATTATTTAAAAGGATAACCTTATCTTTGACATTCCTTCTGTCTTACGTACAAATAGTTAATTAATGAGATTTAAATTTAATTGGGAAAATCTTAAATAATCCTCATGAGCTTGTCAAGAAAGCTTATTTAATTTTTTCAACAGGAAGTGTTTTACCCGTTGTGCGAATCATGTGTGGAAAAAAGTAATTTACATAACGTTCTTTGTTTAAAACTATTTGATATCCTGATAATTACCTAGAAAAACTATTTTTGTGCGTAACTAAGAATATAATGTTCAGCATTTCTTTTGCAACAAATAAAGAAAAATATATACGAAGTCCGATCAAAAGGTTCCGAGACTAGGCCGATATGCAACAAAATTACTTACGTTACTTTAAGTCTGGCTATGATCTCACTCAAAGTAATCTCCTTGGGCAGCGATACACCGCTGCCTGCGTTTTTGCCACTGTTGGAACGCTCCCTGGAAGTCCTGTTCGCGAATCGTGTCAAACACCGTCTGCGATTCGCGCTGGATCTCGTCTACGGTTTCAAAATGGCGACCCTGGAGCTTTAGCTTAATCTTCGAGAACAAAAAGAAGTCGCACGGGGGCCAAATCCGGCGGGTAAGGCGAATGAGGAAGGGTAATCATACTGTTGCGGCTGCAAAACTGGCGTGTCGCTAACGCTCTGTGAGCAGCTGCATTGTCGTGATGGAGCAAGAAACCACTCCTGCGCCACATTTCAGGTCGTTTGTGGCGAATGTCCTCTCTAAGACGCCTCAGAACATCGCAGTAGAAAAGGGCGGTGACGGTCTAGTCCTGGGGGACGAATTCACGGAGCACAACCCCACGAATGTCGAAGAACACGATGAGCATGCTCTTGGTTGCGCTCCGGACCTGTCGGGCCTTCTTCTGTCGTGGAGATGCCGAGGTCTTTCACTCCGACGACTATTGTTTGGTCTTCGGGTCGTAACCGTAGACCCAAGTCTCGTCCCCACTGATGACCCGCGACATGAACGATTTGCCGAGTTTGACGCATAATTTGATGTTCGCTTACTTCTCTAGTTTGTAATCCATACTGTAATCGCAGCTGTGTTCTGCACGTGGTCACCAGATATCATGTAGCACAGCTCCCGATGTTCATAGAACGACGCCACTCGGTACAATGACTCATGAAAGTCACTGCCCTCGACCGCTGCTCGCACATCCGCGTACTGCCATCTGTTGGCGCGCTATGTTCCTAGTCTCAGAACTTTTTGATCGCACTACATATTTACGCTATCAGTTTCAGCTAGTGTTAGGCGTTTTTCTTGAAGATACCAGATTGGAATTTTATTTTTTTACTTCAAGTAAAGCCAGCTGGTGATGGCATAAATAATTCCTTCGAGTAAATAATTCATCATTCTCGCAAAAGAGTCATTCACGAATGATCATTCAAATGAACGGTCATTCACTTTCCACTCCTGGTTGTCGCACAGTAGTTACTCAGCAAAACATTCTTTGCTCTAAAGCGCCGGCAAGGAAAGGACAGAAATTTGTAAACTGTTCAGAAGAGCAGGAACTTTGTTACCAATTCACCACATCTCTATTCGTCCTGAACACACCGTTCACATGAATGGCATTCGCGTTTCATTCCCATTCTTATTACACCATATTTCATGGCTGATTTCTGATTGCTCACTCGCATAACTGTGGACTCTTATTAGTCCTCGACATAACTTTTCTTAATGGGAATTCGTTTCCGAACCCGTCGGCAGAAGAAAACAAGAAAGATGACACCGAACTTTTGGGTGTAATGACCATGTCGTTTCAATCCGTTCTGACGCGAATTAAATTTATCAAAGCTATCCAAGGGCAATGGAACCGGTATGGAAAACAATAGTACCTGACCGAAGGAAGAAGGTTTTCAATCGGGCTTTTTAATTCCTCAGATATTTCTGTAAACGTAATTGTGAACTTACACCCTCTGGTTGCAGACTTGTGCATCAAGAAAAATTTGATATTATATAAGAAACACTTCGCAGCAGAAACGCTCTCCAACAAAGAATGCATTTTTCAAATCGGACTCTTAGAAGCAGATATCGACAAATATAAGACATGCATCTACGTTCCCTGGCGGGAAAACCATGCATTGTTTTAAGAAGAAAGTACTGTATATGAAAACCATATTGCAGCGGAAACTCTATGCGGAAACTCTATGCAATAAAGAAGGAATTTTTCAAATGGTACCATTAGAAACAGAGACATTAGCAAATATAAGATATATATATCTACGCCATCTGGCGGAGAAACCATGCAATATTTTAGGAAGAAAATATCCCGAAAAGGTTTACCGACGTGAGTGGCATCGATCTACCAAACGAATTTTTTTCAATGGAGATTTTAGAAGTTCAGATTTTGTGGCAAATACATCAGAAACACAAATTAACACTTATGCCCCCTGGTGGCCAAACCGTTCTTTAGCAAACATTAGAACTTATATTCAAAAGATTTCCCATCAGGAGTTGTACCCGCTGAAGAAAAAAATTCAAATCGGAATTTCAGAAGTAGAGATATAGGGGAAAACACAATTTACTTTTACAGCGGAAAAGTCTATGCGTAACTTGAAAAAGTGACTATACCTAAAATACTCTTCGACATAAATGGAATCAAAAGGTAAAATATTTTTTTCAATCAGACGTTTAGAAGCAAATACATGGAATAAAATGTATTTTGAATTCGATATCTGTATTTGCGCCCTCTAGCGGCAAAATTGTACATCATGAAAAAAAAAACTAAATGAAGGATCGCTATTCGCACATTTCAAGCTTCTTAACGCAAAAATAATTTTGGACTAATAGTTGCAGAGATATGGCGTCTACAGGCGGACGAGAGGACGGACGGACAAACCGATAACAAAAGCACGATCTCTTTTTACAAAAGACGTGTTAAAATTCAACGTGCTGCGAGTTCAGTGTGTGTGTTGGTGGATTAAATGATCATTCCCAACCGTGAGAATGAATCATTTGCGTTGAAGAGTCATCCGTTATGAACGAGTAGTTCATGAATGTTTCACCAATAAAGATATCCTCGATGGGTGCAATACGTCGCGTATTTGCACCAGTCGAGGTGACGTACTTCACCTGGTGCAATACGTCACGTAAATACGTACGTAGGTGAATCAAATAGTAAGCTACACTTAGCGCCATCTGGAGTGGGATTGCAGTCAGACCACGTGTGCTTGGGAGCGAAGTAGACAATACGTCAGAGCTGCCGACGGGAGGTGTTTTTGTTCGGTAACTGAGTAAGGCATGTGCAGGAGTAAGTTCGTAATGGCGCCTCAACTGGATTCTTACTCTGAACTGGAAGTGCGAGGAACCATTCGATTTTTGTGGGCTGAGCGTCTTAATTGCGCAAACAATCATCGTAAAATCTGTGCTGTATACGAGGAAAATGCCTTGTCTCCCCGGCCGTTGTAAATTGGTGCCAACAATTTGAAAACGGTAGCACAAATTTGACGGACGAATACAGCGAAGGCAGACCATCAATATCCAGCACTCCGGAGCACGTTGACGACATGATACGGGACAGCAGGCATATCAAAATGAAGGAAATTGCCAGTACGTTAGACATTTCGTACGGTACTGTGCATTTCATCATTCACGAGCAGTTGGAATTTCGGAAATTGTGTGCGAGTTGGGTTCCACGTTAACTCACCGACCAGCACAGAAACCAATGTTTCCTGTCGTCTTTGGGTTTTCTATAACGGCATTCTGATGAGTGTTACAATTTTTTGCGTCATATCATCACAGGTGACGGAACATGGTTTCACCATTTCACCCTGAAACCAAACGGTCGTCCATGAAATGGAAGCACGTCAACAAGGAAGAAGTGCGACGTAGAATCGTCTGTGGGAAAGGTCATGGCGACTGTTTTCTTTGACTGTGAAAGTGCTGTTTACACAGAATTTCTGCGAAAAGGGATGACTATCAGTGCTGACTCATACTGCCAAAACGCTACGAAATTTACGAAAGGCAATTAAGGACAGACGCCGGGGTAAGTTGAAAGAAGGTGTCATTCTGCTGCACGATCAAAGCACGGAAAACAAAGGGATTGCTGCCGTTATTCAAGTGGGAGGTGTGGCGATATCCACCGTACAGCTCCGACTTATCCCCATGCGACTACCATTTGTTCGGTAAAATAAAACAGGATTTTAGTGGACAATGATTTCAAACCGATGGGGTTATGAAAACTCATGTCCTTAACTGGTAGCACCGAATTGGAGGAGACTTTTTCTGTACAGGTATGGAAAAGTTAGTCACACGTTCCGATAATTCTTTACAATCCTTAGGTGACTATGTCGGAAACTGAATAAATGTACTTTTAAACCAACATACGTACATCCCCTGAGTATATCTCTTTATTTTTATTATTTTTTTAATTCAACAGTGTAACTAATATTTTGATCTGCCCTCGCATTTGTGATCGTCCTGGTGCCTTAGTTTGAACAAGAAGAAATCGAAAAGTTAATCTTGGGCTGGATAACAGAATGTATGTCTAGGATTTTCAGTACTTTTTTTTTCATATTTCGAGATGCACGAGGTACGTCATTGTGTCAGCTTAAGAGGTGAATAACAAAATTTCTTCCGTGACAGATCAAAATTAAGAGAATTTGCACATTTTGTCGATTATCACAAAAAGTACGGAACCAAAGGTACAAATTATGCCGCCGAATAAGAATGCAAATTTGCAGTGTCGAATACGTAAGCGTACACGTGCGTGTGGGCGGAGCTGTGACAGCGGAGGGCATGAAAAGCACACGCGGCTTTTTCCGCGATTAGTTTTTTTTTTTTTTTTGATTGGAGGTTTAACGACCGCCGTGAGCAACTCAATGGGCTATAAGCAGTCGCCCGTCCCTAATTTAGGGTCACTGGTTCCAGGGAAGGGAGAGAGCCAGTGCCGTAAGACAAACACAACATCCATGCCTGACCGGGATTCGAACCCGGACCCCTTACGGACGAATGATCAGAGGCCAACGCCTTAGACCACTGCGCCACCGGGGCGGCGCGATTAATTCGCTCGTACTTCTCGGCGGCATTCGTTGTGTTTCTTGCAGGAGTTGGTTCAATTTCATAAGCAATCAGGTGAAATGAGTTGCCACGAATGTATTGATGACGGCATGAGGTGGAGAATCGTCAGTAGATTAGAGGCAGGGCAATCGCAAGTGCAGGTTCCTACAGAGCTCAATGTAACACCCAGTGTCGTCTGCAGTTTGTGGAAACAGTTTAAGGACACCGGATACATATCGAGAAGACCTGGGCAAGGACGTCCAAGAGCCACGACGGCCAATGAAGATAGTTATTTGGCACTTTCAGCGAGGCGCCACAGGACTGCTACAGCTGCACAGCTATCTCGTGAGCTGCATGCCGACACTGGAACCCGAGTTTCAAGGGTTACTGTTTCCCGAAGGCTTCATGAGAGAGGGCTTTTTGCCAGAAGACCCGCTGTTCGCGTCCCGCTCACTTTAGCACACAAGAGAGCGCGTTTAGCATGGTGCAGACAACATCAGCCTTGGATCAGACCAGTGGGGAAACGTTCTCTTCACAGACGAGTCGCGATTCATCCTGGACACTGATTCTCTACGTACATTCATCTGGAGAGAACCTGGGACCCGATACCTTTCTTCCAACATCCGAGAAAAGTACCGCTATGGCAGAGGAGGTGTTATGGTGTGAGCAGGCATCATGTTGGACGGTCGCACATCTCTCCATGTGTTTCACAGATGCTCCCTGAATGCTGAGAGGCATAGGGATGAGATCTTACAGCTCTATGTTCGACTTTTCAGGGGCGCAGTTGGCTCTTGGTTCCTTTTTATGGACGATCACGCTCGTCCACATGGGGCTCACCTGGTTGACGATTGTCTTGAAAGTGAGGATATTCGCCGCATGGATTGGCCAGCCAGATTGCCAGACCTAAACCCTGTCGAACATGTCTGGGACGCTCTTGGAAGGGCAATTGCAGCTCGCTATCCCTCTCCGAGAACCATTCAGGAGCTGAAAACTGCGTTGCCGCAGGAGTGGGACCGACTGCCACAGGGACTCATCAACTGCCTCGCTTCTAGTATGACGTCGCACTGTGAGAGAGACCCATACCCCATATTAAAGTCATTTATGTTCGATCTTGCAACGTGGATTTCGGGTATTCCTGCTCTGATAAGCCTTACTGACGATCACGAATGCGTACCATGACTGTTGTATTGTATAATTTTTTCTGTTATATAACTGTGTATCCATACCAAATTTCATTAAAACGTGTCCATTAATTTTTCAGAAATTCGACAAAATGTGCAAATTCTCTTAATTTTGAACATCTGTGAACTTGTATTTTAGAATTTTTCTTGATATGAGTCATTCCTGTGGGTAGAAGAGATGTGTCGTCCAAGTTAAAGGAACGTAAGTGTAATCTCTAAATACAACACACCGTTTCCTGGTTTTTAGATGCTTATGCAATTAGAGATGAGTTCGGGCTCAATTTTAGGAGCCCGGGCTCAGCCCGCTTTCTCTGATTACATGTGTTTGCTAAGCCCGGGTTCTCAGAAAATTTTGCTTAACAAGGCTTGCATTATGCTCAGGCCAAAGCTATGGCCCAATCAAGTTTAAAAATCATTATTTTCAAAAGTTTACTTCAGTTAATCCACTTCATAATAATAATATGTTCTTCGAAACACTGTGCATAAAAGCAGGTGTTCTAAAATGTGGACTAGAAAATAAATGAATAATCGATGCACATGCCGTTCGACTATACTAAGGGAATCAGTGATTTTGCCAAAAGCTGAAGGTAAGAAAATATTTTAGAAACACAAAATATTCCATTCGTTATTTCTTTTGGATTTTTAAATTTACTTTTATTTTGAATAAATTGCATTACAAAATATACAACTCTTACAGACAGTCGCACGTGTTTTAAATAGTGACTTTGGAATGCTAAATTTTGCAGTATAATTTACGTATATGATAACTGGTGAAGATAATTTACAGTGTTGTAGTAGAGCACAAAAAAAAAAAAAAAAAAAAAGAAGTATGAGCATTTCAGACTAGATTATTCTGCATTTTGTAAAATTAACAAAGCTTTGCACATAATAGTGTGTTGTGCCGCCCCAGTGGCATAGTGGTCTAAGCGATGGCTTCTGATCATTCGTCCAAAAAGGGGTCCGGGTTCGAATCCCGGTGAGGTACGGATGCTGTGTTTGGCTCTCTCCCTTCGCTTGAGCCAGTAGCCCTAAATTAGGGACGGGCGACTGCTTATAGCCCACTGCGTTTTGAAGGTGGTCGTTAAACCTCCAATAAAAAAAAATAATAATAGTGTAATAACTACGATATTATTATTGTGTGTGCAGTTTCCAGCAAGTTCATGATGAAATTTGCTTACCGTTTTTAAAGCCTCTCGAAACTCCTCAAAAAGAGAATCGCATCTAACGCTTGAGCGCTTAACCTTGATCTTCGTTTCTCAAAAACTTGATCTGCTGCACTAAACACTCTCTCGCTAGCAGAGCTACTGGCTGGTATACATAGTACACGTCTCGTAATGGCAGCTAGCTTAAGAAATTGAGAATTCTTCCACCACGGTAACAAATCCACAGCTTCAAAGTGTGTTTCTCCCATGCGCAATTCCACATACTTACAAATTTCATCTGGATAAGGATCATGAATTTCAAACTCATCTTCCAAATCTTTAAATAAGCCTGCTGATTTTTTTCCGGAAAAAAAAATCAGAAAGTGACACCACTCGTGTGCTTAACACTAGAAATTCTTTAATTTTTGGTAACCAGTTTATGACAATAACATTCAGGGAATTTTTTAATTACAGTTTTTCGTGAAGGTAACTTATAAACAATGAATGATATATATACAGTGCCGGACAATTGCTAAGGACGGATGACAATAGCAACGATAGCAACCATAAAATGGAAGGCAGGAAAATGTGGGCCGCCCCGGTGGCGCAGTGGTCTAAGGCGCTGGCCTCTGATCATTCGTCCGTAAGGGTCCGGGTTCGAATCCCGGTCAGGCATGGATGTTGTGTTTGTCTAACGGAACTGGCTCTCTCCCTTCCCTGGAACCAGTAACCCTAAATTAGGGACGGGCGACTGCTTATAGTCCATTGAGTTGCTCACGGTGGTCGTTAAACCTCCAATAAAAAAAAAAAAAAAAAAAAAAGGAAAATGTGGAAATTAGCATAAGTGCGGGATACAGTAAGACGTGTTGTGCGTATGCAAATTTTGGATTGCCGAACTTGTTCGGGACGTCAGAGCGCTGATAAGAGATATAAAGGATTTGACGCGTATTGACCGTTGTTGTTCAAACGCAAAGTTGAAAGGGAAAGAATCAGTTGACAAACTTGCAATTTTCAGTATGTCTTCCCGACATCACCTAGATGATTTTACGCGTGGCCGTATTATTGGCAAGATTGAAGAAGGGCGAAAAATAACAGATGTTGCCAGGGAGTTGGACGTCAGCCACAGTGTTGTTTCAAGGCTTTGGAAATCATTTCAAATAAATGGAGAGTGTAGCAAACGTCACGGGGGAGGTCGTGTTCGCAGTACGACACCTGCAGAAGATCGGCACATAGTGCTATCAACAAAAACACACCGGCGCAGCACAGCTAGTGAGGTAGCAAATCAGTTTATGGCTGCTACTGGCAAGCGGATCTCCCGAAAAACTGTCGCCAGACGTTTGCATGAAGGAGGACTATACGCCCGCCATCCTGTTGTGTGCATCCCATTGTCCAGACGTCATCGTACCGCCCGTTTGCAAAGGTGTCATCAACATCGCAATTGGACTGATAACGACTGGTCTGCTGTCATCTTCTCAGATGAGAGTAGATACAGTCTATCGTCTGATTGTCGACGACAACTTATCTGGCGTGATAGTGGTACTGCATATTGTCCAGCAAACATACAGGAAAGGGACCGATATCTGACATGTAGTGTCATGGTATGGGCTGGCATAATGATCAATGGCCGTACGTCCCTCTATGTGCTTCCAACTGAGACTGTGACTGGCTAACGATACATTAATGATGTTCTGCTATCTCATGTTCGCTTGTTCCGTGGTGCTGTCGGTGATAGATTCTTTTCATGGACGACAACGCAACATGTCATCGAACAGTCGCTGTCCAGGAGTGTCTTGAGAGCGAGGATATTCAACGCCTCGTATGGCCAGCACGTTCTCCATATCTGAATCACTTGAAAATGTGTGGGATGCTTTGGGGAGGAGTCTTGCTGGTCGCCAATGCCCTCCAATAAACAAGGACACCCTCATCCGTGCACTGACAGAGGAATGGGATAAATTACCCCAACAGCTGCTTTATAATGTTGTGCAAAGCATGACACGACGTGTGGAATCTTGCATCGCCCTCTATGGTGGCCATATCCCGTATTGACATCTTACGCCGGAACGCCTGCGGACGGTAATTGCATTTTTTTCACGTTTACGTATTCTGCACAAAATGGCCTGTTTGTCCCTTGAACACGTTCCAAAGATTTCTGGATTTCAGAGCACAATAAATTGTCTATCTTGTAATGTCCTGGCATTCTGACATTATTTTATTTCACTTGGCATCCAACCACACTTACTTTTTTATGCGCTATATAGCCGTTTATGATCCGTCCTTAGCAATTGTCCAGCAGTGTATAAATAATTCAGTAATGAAATTCAGCATGTGTAATGCCAAGCCAGGGACCGAAGATTTCGGCTCCTAATTAATCCTGAGCCCGCCCGAACCCGGTTTCCGTAGACGAGCCGGGTCCGAGCTCATCTCTATATGCAATTATGGAAACGCCTTGAGTTATTTTTACAATTTTTTCTCATTACGATTAAGTGTTAAATAATATGAAAGGTTTAAGGCCGTTAACTGAAAATAACATCCATCCAGTTCATCTCTCTCCAAAATAATTCCGGCTAAAATCTGTTGATATGGATAAATTGTGTTAACTGCCACTGCCCGTAGGGCACCGCCGAGTTCGGCTGGAGTGATGTTGTGCAGCTGAATTGCATCCTGTCGTGCTCAGCGATAAGTCTCGATTCTACCTCTGTGCCGACGAGCGTCGAGTCCGCTTGTGGCGATGACGTGGTCGCACAGAACATCCAGATGTTAACCACCCATTCTTGTATGGGGTGCCATTAGTTATGATAGCATCTCACTTATGATATGCATAACAAGTACGATAGACAGCATGGCGGTACGTGGCTGACGTTTTACAGTTCGGATTGTTGTCATTTCTGAATGGTATCCCAGAGACCGTATCCTATCAAGACAACGCTCATCCACACCCTGCCAACATCTCCAGAGCATACTTACAAAGAGTCCGTGTTGTTCCAGGTAGCCAGCGAATTATACTATCTCCCATCAAGACAGCTATTGTACTTCATTTGACATTATTTCCTATTACCCACTGAGAATGTATTGAACCTCATTGGGTAACGCTTACAAGCTCTCCTCCACTGGCCCGGGACGCCGCTGAGCTTTGAGACCAGTAAATGCTGCTTGGTCCCAGATAACCCAGGACACCATTACATGGCTGTGTCACTTCATGCGTTGTCGTGTGCCTCATTGCATTGTACAGCATGGCGGTCACACAAGTGTTGTCACGTGACCCAATCTTGTAGCCTGTCAAGCTAACGTACCGCCTTCGAATTTAAATCGTGTATTATTTCCTCATATTCTATGTCTCCTGTGATTTTGGGCTCATTTACCTTACACTCTTTATACATGAAACGATTTCAATATCGAGAGGTGTATCTACGTCGTCTTGCTAAGATTCTCATCATTCTGCAGATACAAAAAGCAATGATTTACAAATTTTAGTATCTCAAACCATTCTTATACATGTCATGTACACAACAGCCCAAATTGGCATTGTTTGAAGAAATGTGAACAACTTTTAAAATAAATTTGTAAAGTACGTTTACAATGTGAGGTTTCGTTTCAAAACGTAAAATGATAAATAACAATCTGGTAAAGAAATATCAAAACTTCAGCCAGCCGTCAGAGAAAATTTCTGAGAGAATATTATATTCTGGGATTATTTCGAAAGCAAAATGTTAAAATGTTTCTGTGTAAAGAATTAAACGTCTGGAATATTACACTTCTTGTCCAAAAACTTCCCGTTTGTTTTCCCAGGGGGGAATAAAGTCGTCGATCGACCTTCCTCAAGAATTGGGAAGAACTGTTGCACGGCAGAATTTTGATTTCTCCTTTCTTAGCAAGAATTTTCTTCTTTTAGTGAAAGAAAATGTAAAATATGTGTTTGCGCACTTGCAGTTTGAAGTATATGGAGATAGCGGAAATTCATATTAATGTAAACAGTGTACTAGAAAATTTTCCGTCGAAGTAACTCGCAACAACGATTTTCCAGCTTGCAGATAAACTTTTACCAATTTAAATTCAAGTCACTTCTAGATGGAATCAGTTTTAGTGTTATAGGGATCTGAGTTTATTGTGTTTATCTCTTTCTGAGACAAATACACAGTGCGTCAAAGAATTTTTAAGACTGGCGCTAGATTTCAGCCTACGGTGGCGCCAATCGCGAATGCGTTATAAACCGTGACCATATGCTTCCTTTCTGCTAAAAGTATTGCGCAGTTGTTAAAGTAACTCAAACGAAACGGCAGTTCATTAGAGAAGTAAAATTTGTTTCATGTTGAATTATTAAGATGGAGCAAAGGGCTGTTATTAAATTTAACGCAAAACTTGGTAAAAGTGCCTCGGAAACGTACCAAATGATGAAACAAGTTTACGGTGAGTTTTGTTTAAGTAGATCAAATGTTTTTCTGTGGCACAAACGTTTCCTGGACGGAAGAGATACGCTAGAAGATGATAATCATACCGGAAGACCAAGTTCATCAGGGACACCTCAGATTATTGAAAAAGTGTGTGATTTCGTGGAAAACAATGGATGTGGGTCACTAAGAATGATGGAAGAGTCTTTAAACATCAACAAAGAAACGATTCGAACCATCCTGCATGAAGATTTGGGCAAAGCAAAAGTCTGTGCTAAATTTGTTCCACACACGTTACCAATGAACAAAAATCAAGGAGAAGTGCGCATTGCAAAGACATCATTTCTGCCGCTAAAAGTGATACAAACTTCTTAAAATGGATTGTTACAGGTGATGAAACATGATGTTTTCGATATGATCCTAAAACAAAGCGAAAAAGTGCGGAATGGAAGTCAAAAAACTTACCACAAGCCAAACAAACAAGAAAAGTTCCATCGAAAATCAAAATAATGCTCATTACGTTCTTCGATAGTAAGGGTATTATCCACAAAGAATTTGTGCCAAGTGGACAAACAATTACTATTGAGTTTTATTTAAATGTTTTGAGGCGTATGATGGGCAGAATCGTCGCATTCGTCCAGAATATCGGGATGAAAACAGTTGGTGTTTGTTGCACGATAATGCACCCAGTCACACCTCACTTCTTGTTCGTAGATTTTTGGCAAAAAAGAACTTCTGTGTGTTGAATCATCCACCGTATTCGCCTGATTTAGCACCCTGCGACTTTTCTTTATTCCCAGAACTTAAAATGACGTTAAAAGGGTGTTATTTTGATGATATTTCGACCATACAAACAGCTTCGACACGTGCTTTGCAGGCAGTTCTGCAAAGTGAACTGGAACAGGCATTCAAATCCTTATTAAATCGCTGTAACAAGTGTCTTGGAGCCGGTGGGACTCATTTTGAATAACAAACCAAAAACAAATTATAATTTCTCGTTTCTATTTCATTTTACAGACCCAGTCTTTAAAATTCTTTGCCACACTGTGTATAATAAACAAAAGTAACTTTTTCACGAAACTTCGATCGCACTTACCACTTATTTTGGTCTCTTTACATGAACGGTCCCCTCACACTTCCGGGAAATATCTCCTGGAAAGATGAAGTCCCTGCCATTGCGTTCTTCTAGGCCAAAACGCATTCTCCTGGGAGAAAGAAGCGGAGTCTTGACCGTAACTGTTGTCTTCGTTCCCACGGTCTTCAAGCATGGTTTCAGGTAACACAGAGCTGTGAGACCTCTTCTTCTTTCCTCTACAGCCGAAAGAAAGGTCATGCAGGAAAAAACAAAGTGGATGAGAAAATAAGAAAACGAAAGCGAAAGAGCAAAACACAAAGCGTATAAAAAAGTAACAACTTTGTTTTTATAATAGGATTTGTGATACGTCGTTGTGGAAACTGTAGGTTCGATAAACATTGGTAATTTCATGGCATGGGTAAATTCGTGATACAGCGTGTAAAAACACATATTTGTCCGTGTCTCCTCATTCCGGAGTAAGCCGCTCTCCCAACTGAGCTACGCGGACAGAATATCCTGCTGTAGATTTGTCGTCTTGACACATGCTTTCACCTCTGTAGTACGTCACAAGCTTAAGCGGCTATTCCTAGGGTAACTACTGTCGTGACTACACTCACAGACAATGAAATTTGCGCACCAAGAACGGAGCATCGGATTGAACTGAACTTTTATGGACGTAATGATATAGATGAATGTTGCACATGATGGCAAAAACAGAGCTGCAGGACAATTACAGAGGGATCTGTAGCGCGCAGTCCGGTCATTTTCAACAGCACGTCGCACTGCCATGTTGTCCAGCGGCAGACAAGCCCACACGTGTCGGACAGTGTGCTCCAAATCTCGGATAGTGCGGCACGGCGGCAGCTGGCGTTTCAACTGGTCCCACAACATGCTCGATATGGGGACATGTTCGGGGAGCGGGAAGGCCATGGAAGTGTCGTAGGCAGTTCTGGGCAACCCGAGCCGTGCGCGGGCGGGATTATCCTACTGCTATAGCGCACCTGGAGTCTCGGTCAGAAATGGGAGCACATGGGGCCGTAGGATCTCATCCACATACCGCTAGCCCGTCAATGATCTACGTACCACTACTAGAGCTGTTAGGCTATGGTAGATTATGGCACCCCACACCATAATGCCTGCTGTGGGGGAGGTGTGGCGCTCGACAGCAAGGTTGGGATTGTGCCGTTGAACCGAGAACCTCCACACCCGCACATGATGATCATCTGTCCCCAAAACGAAGCGGTACTCATCGCTAAACACCACATGTCGCCAGTCTGTGGCGTTCCACGTCGCTCTGGCCTGCTATCACTGCAAACGGAGCCGGCGATGTTCCGGTGTTAATATAAGCGGTGCTGGGATCGCACATTCGCTTCCGCGAGGCGTCGGAAAATGGTTCATGGGCACACAAGAGCCGCTACATCTGCCTGTATAGTGGACCGGGTCCCATAGGATCCGTTCGTGTCTGGCGCGCGATCTATTGATCCTCTCTACCGGTGGTCCTCCTGCTCCATCCAGAGCAACTCCGCTGTGTGGCAGTGCCATGAGGTGTCCACTGCTTCCAACGCAGTCGGACGGCATGGTCAGAACGATCCACGTGGCAGGCTATACGACACGCCGACCACCCTGCGGTTTTGAGCCCGATGATCAAGCCTTTCTCAAAGCCGTAAGTTGAGTAAATCGACGTCTCTGGTGTCTGCCTGGCATTCTTATTACCCTGTACTCTTGCTTGCGTCGGCCGGTGCTTTTCGCTTTCATCGGGCATCGAATACACGCAGGTTTAGAAGGCGGCAGGTACGTGCTTGCAGCGCCACCACAGAGTGTGTGGTCATGCGCACTCGCATGGGACGTGGATCATTTGCATAACAGCACGCACCCTATTTATTTGCAAAGTTTCGCGGTTGTAGCATGTTTTCTCTTAGGTACGCAAATTTCATTGTCCGTGAGTGTAGTTTCAACTTTTTTTATCATAAATGGCAGCAGATTTGCAATTTCTAAAATCGGAAGGAGATCATCAGTAAGTTGTTTTGTTTGTATTACGGAGAAAGTTATTCAACGTGTGGCGGGAACCGAATAATATTTTGTGATGGTGTTTAGTATACAAGGTAGAAAATTGTATTCCAAGAAGGAAAATAGAGGTAAGAAAAAACTATTTAACCCAGTTATTAATTAGATTCCTGTCTAATTTAGAAATGCACTTGCAAGTCGTTTATCAGCATTGTACAAGCGTGAAGAGGATTAACCACCGACGCATGATCCTCAGCTTTGGGGAGATAATTTTTTCAGGCATTGATGTTGATTTTAATATCATCATCATCATCATCATTGTCAACCATTATCAATCCACTGCTGGACGAAGGTCTCCCCAAGTTTCCTCCACAACGGTCTGTCTTGTGCCAGTCTCCTCCATGTCACTCCCGCATACTTTCGAATTTCATCCACCCATCTTCCATGTGGTCTTCTTCTGTGTCTTTTCCTGTCCCTTGGAATCCAATCTATAATTTCTGCTGTCCATCGATGGTCTGTTCTTCTGGCAGTATGTCCAGCCCATTGCCATTTCAGGGATTTAACTCTGATCATGATGCCTTCCACTCTTGTCATTTTTCGGATCCACGTGTTCCTCTTCTTATCTCTCCTGGTTACACCAAGCATGCACCTCTGCATGCTGCTTTGAGTTGTCTGCAGCCTTTGTATGTCTCTTTTAGCTAAGGTCCACGTCTCTGCACCATACGTAAGCACTGGAAGGATGCATTAATCAAACACTTTTCTTTTAAGACATAATGGCATATTGCTCTTGAAAATTATGCTGTTTCTTCCAAAAGCTCTCCAGGCAAGTTTTGTACGCCGATTAATTTCTTCACCAATGTGACCCTCACTTGATATCTGCTGTCCAAGATAAACGTACGTGTCTGTTATCTCCAGCTTTTCTCCATCAATCGATAAATCTTCATTTCTTGTAAAAGCATTGTACATCACTTTTGTCTTCTGAAAGTTCATTTTTAATCCCACTTCTTTACTCTTGTCAGCAAGTTCCTGGATCATACTCTGTAGCTCTGATGGGGTAGTTGCAAAAATGACTACGTCATCAGCAAAACGAAGGTGGGTTAGATAATCTCCATTAATCTTTATCCCTTTGTTTTCCCAGTTCAGTGATTGAAAGACATTTTCCAATGTGGCATTAAAGAGTTTCGGAGATATGGTGTCACCTTGTCTCACTCCTTTTCCAATTTTTATGTGTGTTGTATTTTCAAACAGCCGAATCTTTGCACTTGCACTTTCATAGATGTTATTAATAATATTAATGTATGCATCTTCAATACCGCAGGATTTCAGAGCCATTGCAACTGCTGATTGTTTCACCGAATCAAAGGCTTTTTCATAATCGATAAAAGCCATGCACAATGGAAGTTCATATTCCCTCGCTCTTTCAATTAGTTCTCTCAGTACGTGGATATGATCTATTGTGCTGTAGCCACTCCTGAATCCAGCTTGTTCTCTCGGTTGAGCCATGTCCAGTGTCACCTTCAAGCGGTGTGAAAGAACTTTAGTGAAGATTTTATAAAACACTGATAGGAGGCTGATAGGTCTGTAGTTCCTGAGATCCTCAATGTCACCTTTTTTATGTAGCAAGATCATTGTAGCGTTGTTCCAATCCTCAGGAATTTTCCCTTCATTAAGGCATCGAGTGAAAATTTGGGCGAGTACTGTTTCGATTTCTCCACTTGCTTCTTGTATGATGTCTATAGTAATTCCATCTTCTCCTGGAGCTTTTCCCCGCTTCATGTTCTTGATTGCATGTGCAACTTCTGCTGGAAGGACTGGAAGAACTCTGGTACTGGTACCTTTCATGATGTCTGGAGTACATGTATCATCCCTTTCATATAATTTGGAGTAGAAATCTTTCACTCTTGTCAAAATTTCGCCTCTATATCTTGTTACAGAACCATCTTCTTTTCTCAGTGCCATAATCTATTTTTTCCCCTTACTGAGATGTCCCTTTGCTATCTTTAGGCTTTGGTTGTTTTCAATTGCTTTCCTTACTAGTTCACAGTTGAATTTCCTTACGTCTTCAGTGATACTTTTTCGTACTGTCTTGCATAGCTCTATATATTCCACTTTGGAAGTCACATCTTCTTTAGTTGTCCTCATCACTCTTCTTTTTTGCATCAACATTTTGGTTTTTCCTGATAATTTGTTCACATGCAATTTGTTCTTAGACCCAGCTAATTTTGTTGCTGTTTCCATAAGAGCTTTGGTTACTTTTCTGTTAACTTCAGAAATATCCACTTCTTCCGATGTTAGGCCTTCTAAAGCAGAGAATCTGTTCTTGAGTTCCAATTTGAAGGTATTATGGTGTTTTTTAAGGTTGGTTATGTCAATACATTTTGTTTGTCTTATGAGCTTGCTACTTTCGAGTTTAGTGTTGAGGTGCATCTTACATCTCACCAATCTATGGTCACTGCTATATATATATATATATATATATATATATATATATATATATATCTTTCTGTAATTTAAACTACAATATCTGATTTTTGAATTGTAATCATGACAGTTAGAATTCAAATGGACATTTCAGTTCCGGTTTTTAATTACTTTTAGTCTGTCACTAAGTAACCAAGATATAACGAATGTATCACCTACAGGTGGTAACTACGTGATACGTAATAGTTGATGTATTAAAATGTAACAAGATATAGCTCATATCTAGTTTTTATCAACAGGCCCATACAGAGAGAAGACGATAACTGGGATGGCGAATTTTGTGGACACAATGTAACGTATACTCTATATTCACTTTCCTTTTGATTTTACTATCTCTGGTTATTTTATTTTACTATGTAAATTATCTTCCTACTGAACGAAATATTATTTCACCCGCTGAATGAGATCTGGCAATGAGTGTAAGTCATGACGTGGTGGTAGCTAGTATATAGGCGCGTTCATCGAGGGTGGTGGAGTTGTGTTGTGTTGGTTGTAGCGTTGGAGAGCGTTGGTTGATGTGTTGGCGTTGCGAGGTGTTGTTATGAGAGTGTGTGTACTATAAGAGGAAAGTTTATTCATTATTATGTACAAGATATATGAGTGCCTTAGTTGACCAAGAGTCTTGGAAATAAACAAGTTTGTCAGTAAGTTCAGTCTTTCTCAATTCTTAGTTTTGTCAGACCTCTGTCTGGCTGTTAGGTTTATGACTTTGATTACTTAATATAAATAACCAGCGTTGAGACTTTGTTTAAGTTCATAATTAACGAGTAACAACACCCTTTTGGGAATTCATTATTTTGAAGCTTAGTGCAAGTTTATCATTCATAATAATTAGCTTAGCATAAAGATTATAAAGCTAATTCATTATAATTGGCGCCCGAACTTTTCTCGAACACGAGATCCTGACTATTATTACCCATGGCTTCCTTACCTGAGACAACTGCAAATTTCCACCTTCCGGCAAGTCTCGAGGGTAATGGTGTTTGTTTGGACAATTTGTACGAAGCCTGTGGCTCTGACTTTGATATGAATGATCTACACATACCCAAGCATTCTTCACCATCTCGTAATGCACCAGCTTCTTATCACTCTGAGTCGCGGGTCGTACCTGAGGGAATTCAATCCTCTCAGCGAAGCAGAATGCTTGCTCATTTCGTGCCGCATGCAGGAACAATTTATTTCAATGGTTTGGAGGGGTCTTTAAAGTTCCTCGAAGATCTGGAAGATCATTTTGATCTCTATAATATTCCGGAAGACTGCAAGATCCAAATTGCCGGCACTTGCTTGAGGGATACCGCCAAGACCTGGTATCGGCAGTGGCGAGGGTTGAACCCGGATTCTCATTATGAGAATTTCCGTGCAGAATTCTTGGAGGTCTTTCCTTTCGGCCTCAGTCGAGCTAACCTTGCTCAACAGCTTTTTTCGCGTCAACAAGGTCCCAATGATAGCCCTGTTGCATTTGCGTTGGAAACTACACGCCTATATCATCTATGGGATCCACATGCCAGTCATGTTGACATGTTGGATACCCTCGTACAGCAGCTCGACCCATTCTTACAAGATTTTCTTGAGGTTCGACACCCTACCACCATTCATGAATGCCTTCGCCTCATACGCACGTATGAAGAGCGACATGGCAAACATGCTTCAACTCACCATGCTCGGGCACCCCGCGAGACTTATTCCAAAAACCCTCAGCGGCATAATAGACAAAACTTTCAGCGCGAGCATACACAAGTGCCCACCCAAGCTTCATACGTTCCACCACACAGAAGAGTGGCAAACCAACAGCGAGTTTCTGAGCAAGCTTCGGGATATCGTCATAATGCACAGTATGCTCGACCCCGTTTCACTCAGCAGCATTCGGAACGTTCTCCTGCCCAGGGCAATAATAATTTTTCTGCCCGTGCTGAGGGCAGACGTAACGAATATGAAAATGTCAACAGACACGCGGAGTTCCCGACGCAGGGTTCACGCAATTTTCCTTATCGTGAAAATTTTCCCGATACCCGGCAGGGTCGAGGTTTCCGACCACATGATAACACCACCAGAATTCCTTTAAACTTCCACAGGAAGTAGACGAAGGGTCGGTCCTGCTTCCTGATACCAAACATTCTGACCCTAAAACAGTATTAGTGACTGTTCAAACTCCTCAGTTGCCTGATGTATTCTTGACACTTGAAGACGTTATTGTCGAGACAAAGTTCGACACTGGGTCTGAGATATCAGCCCTAAATACAAAGTTTTGCAATGACGTTTTTTCTGCAATACACGTTCAGCCTGCAACGCAGTATTTGCGAGGTGCCAATAATGAAATCTTCAGTATCGCAGGAACTGTCACATTATCTTTAGGGCTGGGAAAAGCTCGTTTTACACATTCTTTCCTGCTTATAGACGAGCTACCCGTGAAATGTCTCATGGGTATGGACTTTATTAACAAGTTTCAAATAACTTTGAATTTTGTACAACATGTGATTTCCTTTCCGGAACCTGTCGAAATGATTCCGACGGTTCCTGTAGATATTACGAGTTTATTGTTGAGTGACCAATTGAATGAGGGGCAACGAGACCAGCTTTCTCTCCTTTTACAGGAAAGCCCTGGTTTATTTTCGGATCAACCTGGTTTCACACAGGTGGTTTATCATGTTATTGACACTGATGGTTCGAAACCCATTGCGACGAAACCTTACCCTTGTGCTCCACATAAAAAACAGGAAATGCAACGTCAAATTGCGGAAATGATTAAGCAGGGCATAATCAGGGAATCAACAAGCGCCTGGGCGGCCCCTGCCTTTTTGGTTCCAAAGAAACAACCAAATGAATTTCGTTTCGTGACAGATTTTCGCAAGCTCAACCAAGTCACAAAAACAATCAATTATCCCCTACCTGTCATGTCACATATTCTAAATGACTTGTCGTCAACCAAATGGATGTCAACTTTGGATTTGGCGAGTGGATATTGGCAGGTGGCAGTACATCCGGACTCGGTCGATAAAACAGGCTTTGTGACTCCTTTTGGGGCCTATGAATATTTACGTATGCCTTTTGGTTTAGCTTCTGCACCTGCTACTTTCCAAAAGCTTATGGACACGGTTCTCAGACCTGTCCTGGGTCCCCATGTGCATGTCTATTTGGATGACATTATTATCACATCAGAGACTTTTGACGAGCACCTTTCTCTGCTCAAACAGGTGTTCCAACTTATATACAATGCTGGCTTGACGTTAAAACCTAGTAAATGCCAGATAGCGAGGGACGAGATTGTATATCTGGGGTTGAAAATCACTCCCCACGGCTTATTCACTGATAATGAAAAAATTAGGCCTATTGTTGACTTTCCTCGGCCTAAAACAGCAAAAGAACTATCCCGCTTTCTGGGAATGACCGGTTGGTATCAACAGTTCGTCCCCGCTTATGCTACAATATGTGAGCCATTGTATGCTTTAAAGCGTAAATACAAGAAGTTTATTTGGACACCTGAAGCTAACGCTGCATTCGAAACACTGAAGTCTGCATTGACTCAGCCTCCGGTGTTGGCTTTCCCGGATCATACTAAGGAATTTGATATTTATACTGATGCATCCGGAGTTGGTCTTGGTTGCGTTTTGTCACAAGCTGGGCATCCAATAGCTTTTGCGTCTCGTACTTTAGCCAAAGCTGAACGCAATTATTCAGCTACGGAACGTGAATGTCTTGCTGTTGTGTATGCACTGAATAAATTTCAATGTTATCTTAACGAATTGACAGTTAACATAATTACGGATCATTCTGCCCTTCAGTATTTGAATTCTGCTAAACACCTATCTCAAAGACTTATGAAGTGGGCTCTGAAGTTACAAGAGAGCAATATCAAAATTTCGTATCAGCCAGGTCATAAGAATCAATTACCGGACGCATTATCTCGCGTTCCGATTAGTGAGGTCCCCACCGAAACTACTCCTGGATGTCAGCCTTTACTTCTAATAGCTGATATCACATCCAGAGAGCAGATAATGGCAGAATTAATAAATGATCCAGATTTTGGGGATATTTACAATTTTTTGCTTGCGGGTTCGCCCCTACCAAGTGATCCTTCTCTGGCCGGAAGGTCACAATATTTTGAAGTAATAGAGGGTCTTCTTTATTATACAAAGTCTCGGACTACTAGGGCAGAGTTTCGCCCATGTATTCCGCGAACCCTTAGAATGGCTCTTTTAAATGAATTTCATGACAAACCTCTTGCAGGCCATTTAGGTATTCGCAAGACCCGTTGTAAATTGCGGGATGTTGCCTATTGGCCTGGAATGTACCAAAGTGTGCTCGCATACGTTCAATCATGTCACTTGTGTCAGATTAATAATTACCGTAATGTAAGACCGGCCGGTCACTTGAAATCTAGTTCAAGTTCTCATGTGTTTGATATTATTTCCATAGATTTATTGGGACCTTATCCATTATCTGTTAAAAATAAAGCTCGTTATGTTTTAGTACTAACTGATAATTTTTCTAAATGGGTTGAAGTTTTTCCCATTAAAGCCGCTACGGCTGAGATTATTTGTAATGTCTTAGTTAATGAAGTATTTTCTAGATATGGTGCACCTAATAAAGTAGTTTCGGATAATGGTCCTCAATTTATTTCTGACATTTTTGAAAGAATGTGTGCGAGATTACACATTAAACATAAATTCATTTCCCCATATCATCCCCAGAGTAATCCTGCAGAACGCGTTAACCGAACGCTAGTGAAAATGATTGCGACTTTTGTAATGGATCACCATGAAAGATGGGATGACCATTTAGAACTTTTGCGTTCGCCCTCCGCTCGTCTGCCCACGAGTCTACTAAAATTACTCCTGCCGAACTTTTTCTGGGTCGCAAAATTAAAACCCCTTTTGAAAATTTAACGGGGATTATCGACGAACTAAATCAGCGACCAACTCCGCAATCAGTACGAATCATGGCAGAAAAAGCTCGTGTTGCAATGCTAGGAGCACAAGCGGCTCAAGCACGATATTATAATTCTAGGCGTAGGGAACCAGATCTTGTCGTTGGAGATCTCACTCTCGTGGAAACGCACTTCCAGTCTTCTGTTTCGCATACTTTAGTGAAGAAATTTGCACCCAGCTACGAAGGTCCATATCGGGTGGCAAATGTCTTTGAAAATAATATTGTTCTGGAGAAACCGAACAACCATTTTCAATATGTACATGTTGATCAATGTCGCAAGTATCACGAACGGAATATCGATTTCATTATCAATCCTACTCAACCTTCTGTTCCACAGACTCAAGAATCTATATCTCATGTTCAACCGCCAGAAATTGTGGACGAACCACCGAACATTTTTGAAGAATCACCAGTGATTTTTCCTTCACCCTCCCCCCTCCAGCCGAGTTTCTACACACGCAACCTGATTCTCCCATGAGACCAAGGCTCGAATCGAGTTCGTCGAATACTAGTATCGTTCCTTTCCCTCCAACCATTGCCAAGACTATTGCTGCGCCGTTTCCGGCTAACTCTGCACCAACGCGGGATACTTCTTCTTTAAATACCTCATCGGAAAGTATTCCTATAGGCAAATCTAAATATCGCCCTGCACGACCGCTGAATTACAGCAGCGACTCAGAGGCGTCGGACATTTCTGATTTATCAGTTATGAATCCAACATTTCATATTCCACACCGTCCAGCACCACCAAAAGCTGGGCGCAAACGTGACTTGTCTCCCCAATCTGCTTCGCCGCAATAGCGACGAAGGCAGAAATCTTTGCATCCACCCGGGTTTCGCCCCTGGAACCTCCGTTCAGGGCAAACAGGGCCGATGCCTGCTACTACTATCATGCCCCGTGGGCGTAAACGAAAGCAAGCGATGTGGCCGGAGACACGTCCGTCCAAAAAGATACTGGAAGGAGACAACGGGCCCCAGCACCAAGGGACTTCATATCCAAAGCCTGGGGAGCCCGTTCCTATCAGCCGCAGCAGGGATTTCCGGACCGCCAGACTTCTGACGTTCCTGACCGTTCTTCTCAGCCGCAGGGATTTCCAGACCGCCAGACTCCTGACCGTTCTTCTCAGCCGCAGGGATTTCCAGACCGCCAGACTCCTGACCGTTCTTCTCAGCCGCAGGGATTTCCAGACCGCCAGACTTCTGACGTTCCTGACCGTTCTTCTCAGCCGCAGGGATTTCCAGACCGCCAGACTTCTGACCGTTCTTCTCAGCCGCAGGGATTTCCAGACCGCCAGACTTCTGACGTTCCTGACCGTTCTTCTCAGCCGCAGGGATTTCCAGACCGCCAGACTTCTGACGTTCCTGACCGTTCTTCTCAGCCGCAGGGATTTCCAGACCGCCAGACTCCTGACCGACAGCAGACCGATGTTCCAGTTCCATTACCGTCCCGGAAGAGATCCAAGCCACCTGATTTCACCAGTCCCATTAGGCCTGGAAAACGTTATCGCACTAGAATTTTTTATGCGTCCTCGAGATAAGTAAGTTCTCGTGGACAGGTTCTTTTCTCAGTTTGTTGTTTTTCCTGCACGACCAGTTGGCGTGTCAGAATTTCTTTTTTTTCGTGTGGGCCTATGCATTCTTTTTTGTGTATATATGTGTGTTTTTTTTTATATTTCTTCTATGTCCATCTACTAATCCACTTTTTTTTGTATATATCCATGTGCTTAGGGGTAAAATAATAAAATTGTTACTGTTAGGCAGCTCCAGGTAAATTTCGCTGCTGATACAGTTGTTATGTATTTCAACGACTAAGGCGAACGTAATTGGAAATGAAAATAATAAAATTGTTACTGTTAGGCAGCTTCAGGCAATCTTCGCTGCTGATACAGTTGTTATGTATTTCAACGAATGAGGCGAACGTAATTTGAAATGAAAATAATAAAATTGTTACTGTTAGGCAGCTTCAGGCAATCTTCGCTGCTGATACAGTTGTTATGTATTTCAACGAATGAGGCGCACGTCATTTGAAATTAATAAAAGTGATTCCTGCTAGGCAGAATAAAAGGAAAGTATGCCGATGCAGGTTTGGTTTGTTCTACACTACAAATTTCACAGTCGAATACAGATTCGTAAATTGTCATGCCAAGATTGATAATGTAAATACGGCTACCACCAAACAAATAAAAAAAAAAGATCGAGAAACGTCAATCATCGAAATGTAAGACTTACACTCCAAAATTGATAGGTTTTTCGGACATAAAAAAAGAAAAAAAAAATTAAGGGGGAGATGATGTAACGTATACTCTATATCCACTTTCCTTTTGATTTTACTATCTCTGGTTATTTTATTTTACTATGTAAATTATCTTCCTACTGAACGAAATATTATTTCACCCGCTGAATGAGATCTGGCAATGAGTGTAAGTCATGACGTGGTGGTAGCTAGTATATAGGCGCGTTCATCGAGGGTGGTGGAGTTGTGTTGTGTTGGTTGTAGCGTTGGAGAGCGTTGGTTGATGTGTTGGCGTTGCGAGGTGTTGTTATGAGAGTGTGTGTACTATAAGAGGAAAGTTTATTCATTATTATGTACAAGATATATGAGTGCCTTAGTTGACCAAGAGTCTTGGAAATAAACAAGTTTGTCAGTAAGTTCAGTCTTTCTCAATTCTTAGTTTTGTCAGACCTCTGTCTGGCTGTTAGGTTTATGACTTTGATTACTTAATATAAATAACCAGCGTTGAGACTTTGTTTAAGTTCATAATTAACGAGTAACAACACCCTTTTGGGAATTCATTATTTTGAAGCTTAGTGCAAGTTTATCATTCATAATAATTAGCTTAGCAAAAAGATTATAAAGCTAATTCATTATAACAACTATAACGAGGATGAAAAAAAAAGAGCTCAGTGGGTTCAATGTAGCTTTTGCATGATATGGTATAACATGAAGTGCCAAAACTCTTACGATGAAGACGTGTTCGTCTGTGACGACTGTAAAAGCTGCTGATAATGTTTGAAATTAAAATGCAAACATGACACTTTATGGAAAAAGAGAGCATTTATGGATAAAAATATGTATTTCTTCCGTATTTGTCTACAGTAAACTATGCAATATATCATGTATACTAATATTTCTATATTTCGTTACATTCAGGCAGTGTTTTTCGTACAAATGGAGAACTTGTTCACGAACTTAGCAAGGTATTATCGCGAAGTTACCAAGGTTATCATAGAATAACCAGTGGTAAACATCATGCGAAAACATGTGTTGTGGAACACAAAACATACAGTCCTACTGTTCTCTAAGTTACTAGTATTATGTACAAATGTGTTGTGTATGGGGTACTGGAGTTTAATTAATGTGGGAGATAAATGTCTGTGGTCAGAATGGAAATTTCTGATAATTTTTACGAAATTGCCACCGTTTACCCTATATACCTAATGGCCAGCTTGTCCGCTGACAATCGCACATCTTTAATTTAGGGCCACTGGCTCCAGGGAAGGGAGAGAGCCAGTGCCATAAGATAAATACACCACATATGCCTTATCCGGGACGTAAACCCGGAACCGCTTGGACGAACAATGAGAAGCCAGCGCTTAGACAACTGCGCCACTGGCGCGTCTGCCTTCTTTGATAAAGAAGGATTCTTCTAAAAACACCTTGAACCTCCACGCTCAACAGTTTCGATAAAAATGTTTGCGAAAAAAGGTCGAGAATATGCTACTGCATCACGATAACGCACCTCCACATTTTTCTGATGTCTAGCCGACTTCTTAGCATAGAAGAGAATCCATGTTGTTCCTCACGCTTCATATCTCGCCTGTCTGCTACTTCTCGCCCTTCTTTGAAGTTAAAAAGGAATTGAAAGGTAAACGGTTTCGTCCGATAGCGAAGTTATAATGTCTTAAGATTTTAGTCTTGTGTGCAGATTGTTTGCTGTCAAACAGTCACTTAAATGCTAAACGCTTGGACAGATAATCTAATTGCTAGATTTCATTCGACTGAGAAATTACTTTCATTAAGAATGCAATTCGTACTTCATTCTTCGTTACTTTGGACATACAGCTTGTAGACACAAATCCACTATAACACCAACAACGTATCCATTATCATGAGATAGCACTTTAACATATATCTTTGATTCTACGTTGCTAAATATAGTTTGCTATAACAGCAAAAATAAAAAAATAAAATCCAGAGGTGGCAAATTTCGCTAGTGGAATAAAAAAAATGCATATCCGACTGGTTTCACCTAAATGAGTGTTGATATTCAGTTGGTTGTTGAGTTTTGGATCTTCCGCGATTCTGCAAAACCGCTAACTCCTGATCAAGAGTGAAGGATTTCTCGTAGTCTTCACTGCTCAGAGGAAGGTTCCGTGGACAACAACAATAACAAAATGCATACCAAGTTAACGTTATTCCATATATGCATACACTGAGGATCAGAATGGAATGGAATTCAACTAGGATATAATGTTGCATCTAGGGCTGGTTTAAGGCTACAGCAACCACCACAGCTGCGGGAGTCCCTAGGCATTCACTAAAATTCTTTAAAATTTTATTTACCTTAAAATTATGTCTTGATCTCTAACTTTCTACTTATTATGTCGAATATACATACACTGTCCGCTAAATTAGAAACCTTTCTGCAGATGTACGTAAACGTCACTTACGCAGGGTATATGCAAATTACGTGGTCACGTGCGTCACCACGTGATCTAGCCAATTATTTATGACTCCTGTTCGTTAGTATCGTCGAAAGTGTTGATCATAATGGGAAAGCAAAGGATCTTTTGGATTTCGATGAAGGGCCTATTGTGGGTTCCCGTCTGGCTGGAGCGATGATTTTGAGAACAGTAGAGTTTGCTGGTTTCTCAGGAGGTGGGATGTCCCGGGTCTTTTATCAGTGGAAAAATTACCCCCATTGATTGTCTAAGAGGCGTAAGTGTAGCGCGACGACAATATGCGAGCAACGAGATCGTCGTCGTCTGAGAAGGCTTGTACGGAGAAACAGGACTTTCGGTGTCCAGAAATTGACCGAAACATTCAATGAAGGCCGTTCCTGACCCATATTTCAGTGAACTACGTGCAGGAAATTGAAGAGGATCGGTATCGGCAGTCGCATGTCATGGAGTATTGCAAAGAACAGGAAATTTCGTCTACATTGGTGTCAGGAACATCGTGACTCTAGAATGGAAGACTAGAAAACGTCCTGTCGCCCGACATGTCGTTGACACCTTGTTCTGTACCAACGGTAGGCAGAGAGTTTGGCGGGTGACCCATGAAGCAATATGCCCATCTTGCCTTGTAAACACAACTCAAGGTTCCAGCGGTGGTGTCATGGAATGGGGAGCGTTCTTTTGGTACTAAACCGGTCCCCTGATATTACTGTATGGTTGAGTGTCCTTTTAGGATTATCTGAAAACTGTTGCTAATGTTGACTTTTTATTCAGCAGGTGATGGTTGTTTCATGGACGACGATGCGATCAGTGGCGCATATTCGAGGCTAGCTACGCTTGCTGCGGAGCCCAGAGAATGCACAAATAAAAGTCAATTAAATATACACAAATAAAAGTCAATTAAATATACACAAATAAAAGTCAATTAAATATACACAAATAAAAGTCAATTAAATATACACAAATAAAAGTCAATTATCAACGGTATTAAAATATGTCGGTGCTTTTGCTACGAAAAAAAATGCGTGCGGATTTGCTCTTTTTGACTAAGAGAATCAGTCTGGCGAGCGAGAATCACCAACCCAGGTAGCAATATTATGTTGGACCAACCGTGGGCTTTCAACGGTCGACTCAGCGACTCGGCGACTCGGCTGCCAACAATTGGATATGTGTTGGTTCAACGGTTGGACCCACATTGGAAAACTGTTGCAAACAGTTTTCCAATGTGATCATGTGTTCTTGGACAACCATCGGACAACCATCGGACAACCGTTAAGTGGTCATTTGTTGATAAATGGTTGGTCATGTGTGGTTGGAAAAACCGTTGGCCAATCTTCGATAAACCACGCAACCTTCGCCCAACGCTGCCGACGTAAACATATCATTGGGCCAACCGTTGTCCAATGTCAGTGTGCTACTTGGGAACGGTCCTGACGCAAACAGCTGTCATCGTAACGCAAACAGCTCTACCCGACTCTTCGCTGTTCTGCTTCGAAGACCTTCGATACGAATTTCTGCTAGCGTTTCCATGACAACGCGAATGCGCCTGTGAAAAGTGAATGGTCCATTGCTTTGCGCAATGGTTCGCTCAGAAAAGAGAAGACTTCGGACTACCTTAGTCACTCGCATGCTCCCTCCCGTAACAGGGCCGCGGGTGGCCTAGTGGGCAACGTTCGTGACTGCCACGGAAAGGACCTCAGGTTCGATCCCAGGCAGGTACGAATGCTCGATCCACTAAATATCCGCCGTGCGTCGGATGGGTACGTTAAGCCGTCGGACCCCGGGTACTAGTCCCCCGGTAATAAATAAGGGCGTCTTCCTCCCCCTTTCTACTTCGCTTCCGTGTCCCTTTCATATCGAGCACTCTAGCCCAAATCTCCTAGCTTCCTATTTCTAAGGGTTGTTTAAGACCTGGAGTCAGACACTCCCTAAAATCCTCTAGATATGATCATTTGATCATTGATCCTCCCGTAACAGCACGTGTTTTGCGAGAGCTGATTCAGTTTGTGTGAAGTGCCAGTGAATTAAAATCAGTGACATTGTATCTCAAATTCGTGGCTTTATTGGATTTGAACTGTTTTGATAAATTTTGTGAAAGCTTTCCTGAACATCTACTGTCAGAACTTAAAGAACTATATGCTCCAAATTTTGATACAGCTCAACTAAAAAATGAACTGAAGGGTTTTATTCCCTTGGTGAATACAGAAAAAGCAGTAAGAGACATTAATTGTTACATAAAGTTGAATACATTAGACATTGGGTTTAGTGAGGTGTACAAATTAGCAAACCTAACTATTAAAGTTTCCATCAACAACTGCAACTTCCGAAAAAAGTTTTTCTGTATTAAAAAGAATCGAGATATCTCTTAGAGCCACACAAGGACATGTATATTCAAGCAACTTGGCTGTTTTGGCAATAGAGGAAAACATTCTTTTTAAAAATGAAAAAGTACTCGGAAGAAATTTTTTATGGAAACGTAACACTCAAGTTCACACAAAAGGAAAGAATGGAGTTTATGCACAAATAAAGTATTCAGAAGAAGAATGGAGTTCATGTAAAAATAAGTGTTCAAATCCTAATCCTCATAATTATTTGGTATCATGTTAGCAATAGCATGTACCTAAAATTTAGAAAAAAGTTACTTCTGTTGCTTAACAACTGAAAAATAAACTTCGCGATTAAAAAAAAACAATACTGGGGAGGGGGGGGGTTGAGATAGCCTATGTCTCGGACTTAAGACACGCTACTGGATTGTACTGTCCATAGCGCAAAATATTTTCAGCAGAGGATCAGCAATTATGAAATGGACTCCACCTTTCTTCCCTTGCCCCCATTAAGCCCCGATCTGAACCCCATTGAGAATGTATGGGACGAGTTAGAAAAGCTAATCCAGGAGCAACGTCCTCTTTCGTCAATTCTGAGCGACGGATTATCTGGCGAACGCCTGGTATGCTCTAAACGTAGGTGCATTCCTACACCTTGTGAAATCTATGCCAAATCGCATACGTGGTGTAATTCGGGCTAAAAGTGGTCCAACCCGGCATTGAATGAAAGTTTATAATTCAGTGGCCGGTATATGTACATTTACAGAAGTTTCTGAATGATATTATCGGACAATTAGATAAGTATTTCTGGAACAAGCAACATGTGAATATCAGACACGCGAGTTTCTTATTACAGCCTTTAAACTGTTGAATTTTAGCACGTCTTTTCTAAAAAAAAAGATCGTGCTTATGTTATCGGTTTGTCCGTCCGTCTGCGAACACCATTGTGCAACTAAATTCTTTTTGCATTGGAAAGCTTGAAATATGCAAATGATGAGCCTTTATTTTGTTTTTGTTTTTTACGATGTACAATTTCGCCGCTGGAAATTGTAAATGCAGATGATATCGAATTCAAAATGCATTTTATTCCATAAATTTGCTTTTAAACATCAGATTGAAAATAATATTTTACCTTTCAATTCCATTTACGTATGTCGAACAGTATTTTAGGTATAGTCACTGTTTCAAGTTACTAATAGATTTTCCGCTAAGCGGCGTAAAAGTAAATTGCGTTTTACCCGATATCTGTACTTCTAAAACTCCAATTTGAATTTTTTTTCCAGCGGATGCAGCTCCCGATTGGAAATCTTTTGCATATAATTTCCAATTTTTGGAAAAGAATGGTTTGGCCACCACAGGGCGTAAGTGTTGATTTCTGCTTCTGATGTATTTGCCACAAAATCTGAGCTCCTGACTCTCGACTGAAAAATTTTTTTCATGGTCTGATGCAACTCACGTCGATAAACCTTTTAGGAATATTTTCTTCTTAAACTATTTCATGGTTTCCCCGCCAGGAGGCGCAGATGTATGTCCTATTTTTGTCAACATCTCTCCTTCTGATGGTCCGATTTGAAAAATTCCTTCAATCGGACCATTAGAAGCAGAGAACTTATATGACATCTTTTTCATATAATTTCAAAATTTTCAAGTAATTAATAGGCATTCCGCTAGGGGGCGTAAAAGTAAATTGTGTTTCCTCCGATATCTCCACTGCTAAAACTCCGATTTGAAAAATTCTTTCTGCAGGATACAGCACCTTATGGAAAATCTTTTGCATTTTTTTCTTCAGCGGATGCAATTCCTTATGGAAAATCTTTTTAACATAATTTCTAATATTTGATAAAGAATGATTCGGCCACCAGAGGGCGTAAATGCATTTTTCACAAAATCTAAGCTTCTAAATTCTCGATTGAAAAAAATTCGTTTGTGGACCGATACTACTCATGTCGATAAATCTTTTTGGAATATTTTCTTCTTAAAATAATGCACGGTTTCTCCGCTAGGTGGCGTAGATACATATCTTATTTTTGTCAATATCTCTACTTCTAAGAGTCCGATTTGAAAAAATTCTTCTTTGTTGGATAGCGTTTTCGGTGCGAAATGGTTTTCATTTAATTTCAAAATTTTCAATTGCAAATAGACTTTCCGCTAAGGACGTTAAGGTAAATTGCGTTGTCCCCGATATTTCTGCTTCTAAAGCTCCGATTCGAAAACTTCTTCCTGTATCGCATACAGCTTCTGATGAGAAATGTTTTGTATATAATTTCTAATATTTGATACAGAGTGGTATGGCCACCTGGGACATAAGCGTTAATTTCTGCTTCTGATGTACTTGCAGCAAAATCTGAGCTACTGAAAACACGACTGAAAAAATTATTTCCTGGATCGATACCACTCACATCGAAAAACCTTTTGAGAATACTTTCTTCTTAAAATAATGCATGTTTTTCTCGCCAGAGGGACGTAGATGCATATCTTATATTTGTCGATATCTCTGCTTCTAAGAATTTGATATGAAAAATTCTTTCTTTGTTGGAGAGCGTTTCCGCTGCGAAATGTTTCTCATATAAATTCAAATTTTTCTTAGCGCACAAGTCTGCAACGAGAGGGCGTAAGTTCACGACACCGTTTACATCAGTATCTGCGGGATTAAAAGCCCTGTTGAAAAACTTCCTTCGGTCAGATACTACTATTTTCCATACCGGTTCCACCGACTTTGAATATCTTCGATAAATTTAATGCGCGTCAGAACGGATTCAAAAGACGTGGTCATTACACCCAAAATTTCAGTGTCATCTCTCTTGTTTTTTTGTTTTTTTTTTAGTATTCCTTTTTCTGTAGCTTCAGCATAAGGATCTTTTTCCAAACTCAAACTTATTAAAACCTATTAAGGTTCACACTGAGCCAAAGACTGAATATCCGGCACAAATCGGTATGGAAAAAGAAAACTGTCCATTCTTCGGATGTAGGTAAATATTTGCAGCATTTTTAAAATCCAAAAAAAAAAAAAAATGAAGAAAAAGAAAAACAGGAAAGGATAAAATTTTAAAGGGTCTGGTTCATTTGCCCGACGTTTACTTCACCGAAATGTGAATTTATCGAAAACTTTGGATTTCATTACAGGATCTGTTGAAGCATTTGGCCAGTTTGGAGGACAGACCACCAAAACGTTAGGGGATCATACTCAAATTGCACTTTTGATTTCTCTGTGTCACAAAGAGAGCAAAGATTTAGTTTTAAGACAAAAATAAAAACTAATTCTAAGTCCCTGCGCCTCGGCTTAGACATTTAAAAATAATTTTTGTCGTGCGTGCTCATGTTCACAAGGTTTACATAAAAAGTCAATTTAATTATGTTGCACATTTATACAGGTAAAAAAAAATTAGGACCCTAGGCCTCGGCTTAGGCCTTTTTAATCATGCAGTGCTTTAATTTTAATCGTGCGTGCTCAGGTTCATAAGGTTTACATAAAAACCTTATGAACATTAAAAATTTCCCATATCTAGGTCTAAGGCCTTAAAATTAATGTTTAAGGCTTAAACAAGAGTGTAACAAATTTTACTTTAAATATTATGCATCTTTTATGAGTAAGATTAAAATCTGTTAAAATGGCCTGTATCTAGGCGTACGGTAAAAAAAACTGTTTTGTATTTGAGTAAAAGTGGAACATCATTTACTTTACTTGCTATGTAACCCTTATGGATATGAACTCGGAGGATTAAAATTTGATAAAGAGGCGTAGATCTAAGCCTTATAATTAATGTTATATTTCGAAAAAACAACTCATGGGGAGATGCTTCATAGAAAGTAAAAGCGTACTTTTTATACAATCCGATAATGTTTAGGTGGCCAGTTTTTCAAAAACTCGCACCATACTCCAACAGATCTCTAACAACAAAATTCTAAGTTTGATAAACTGACCATTCGGTGAAATGATCTTTCGATATAATGAACTTTTAGGTTAAGTAATCCTTCAGTGAAATGAACTTTTCGACCAAATGTCCTTTCGATGAAATGAACTTTTAGGTGAAGTGACCCTTCGGTGAAATGTACTTTTCGATCAAGTGATTTTCGGTAAACTCATTTTCAGTCAAATGATCTTTCGATTAAGTGAACGATACCCAATTTTAAAGTGGGGTCAAACACAGTATCATTGGAAAAATTCAGTGTTGTGTAGATTTGATTACTCATCGTGTTATTTTCTACCTGTATCTGTAATTGCGTATATATATAGGGGCCGCAAATCTTGGTTTGCAAGGGCCCTTAGAGTTTAAGAACGTGGAGACCTCTACAAATCAAGTCCTTACTGGTCGCATCCACCGTTGCGTAGTTCTTTACAAACTTGACAGCAAAGTTTAAATGGCACAAAAAAAAAAATTCTTATCGAAAGCGGAATAACTTTATCTACGTGTGAGTCCAAGTCGTGTTGATGAGGTGAAATAATTCAGTGTAAGGTATACATATGGACTGAATAGTTTATTAGTAGTTCTTCCTTTGCTTTCTAGTTCAGAATTAAGAGCAACGAGTATTTCGATATTCTTATCAGTATCTTAAGGAAGATGAAAATTTATGGAATAACTAAATATGCAGCTGCATACAAATGAAGCATGTATAGATCTTGAAGCTTCGTACCCTCGAAAACAAATTATGAGAATAATGTGCTTCTTAAGCCCAAATGCAGCAGAAGCAATGACGATCGAAAGAAAACCCAACGTCGGTTGCTCTTTAAATGAGTTAGGACAGTGGAAACGAGTGAGAGAAAAAGCGATTATGGTGAATTTAAATTTCTTGGCTGAATATATTTCACCATCGGAATGAAACTTCTGATTTGCAGTACAAACAGAGAAACTACATTACAGCGTTACTTAATTTCCATTGTCAAAGAAAAAAAAAATATATGGTTTCGAATAACTGGAAATGCAATATCTCCTCACGGAATTGAGATTGATGCTTTGATTTATCAACCAATAGCAAGCGGAAAGGAATAGTAGTGTGAATGCCGAAAGCAAACTCACTTGCAAATATTCTCGGATAAATAAGAAAAGTCATATTTCACAGCAGCCAATTTAATCAAAAGAAACAGACAATAGGCAAGCAATAATAATAAAGGGATTATATTAAACTGAATCCACCATTCAGGTTTTTCTTAAAATTCAAGCAACAGCTCTGAAAAAGTTAAATTATGTTCCAGACTGCCTCGGAGCGATTCATATTGATTAAAAAATATCGAAGTACAAACGTTTGCATAATAAATGGAATAATCAGCAACTTATATAGCGATATACGAATGATAAAATATGACAGAAAATACATCTCAAGGTTTAAAAGCATTTGCATTGATATCTTCAGCTTTGTTATGTAATATAAATAAACAGAAACAGTTTCTGTAGCAACGGTTTGTATCCAATAGGACTTATTTATTTGGTGAAAAATGCGAAATTTCTTCTATGGAGAAGGTGGATTTCGTCAATGGGGCTTTCTATGGCTCACTTCTCTGCGATTCTTGTTCAGAGTCAAACTAAAATAATTCTTCTCACACAAGTTCTAGTCTTACGCATATTTACACCGATGGGCAATTACATTATGACACCCCCAGCCCAGAGAAATGAGCGCGCCTGGAGACAAATCGGCGGCGCAGGTAAAGTTCACAGAAAAGTGTATATACAACCGAGGAGAGGCTTTCGGTTAGTCGGAGTCAGAATGGGAAAAGCTGCCGCTTTATCGGAGTTTGATAATGGACACATTGTGATAGCACGGCGGCTCAGAACTACGATCTCGGAAACGGCGTAGCTTGTGAGTTGTTTAAGTGCCGCTGTAGTGAGTACATATCAAAAGTGGTGCACAGATGGCCAAGCGACGAACCGTCGCCCAGCCGTATGTTGTCCGCAGCTCATTGACACAAGAGGGGAGCGGAGAGTGTCGCGCATTGGTCACAGCGACCGCAGGGCTACAATGCGACAAATCTCCTCCCAGCTACAACAGTGGTGATCAGGGCAATGTGTCACAGCACACAGTCCATCGCAGCTTTCTGCGCATGGGCCTACGCAGCCGAAAACCCAGCCGGGTTCTCATGCTCACTGCACGTCATCGCCAATAACGCATGAAATGTGATCATCGAGATTAGACCGGGGATGATTGGAAAAAAGTGGCCTGGTCTGACGAATCAAGATTCCTGGTGCATCACGTAGACAACGGAGCGTGGATACGCTGATTACCAACGGAGGCTATGTCACCTGGATGCACTGTTTGGCAGAAACAGGCCGGCGGCGGTGGTGGTTATGCTGTGGGCGATGTTTTCTTGCGATACTGTAGGCACTATTATTCCAATATCACAATCCCTGACAGCTGTCAGGTATCTGAACATCGTTGCGGACCAAGTTCACCCATTCATGGCAACTGTGTTCCCTGCTGGTGATGGTCATTACTAACAGGAATATGCGCTATGCCACACTGCCAGAATCATCAAGGAGTGAGTGGTTCGAGGAACATGCTGATGACTTTCTTTAATATACTGGCCTCCAAATTCACCTGACATGAACCCAATCGAGCATTGGTGGCTCGTCTGGGAAAAGCGGGTTCGCGCTAAATCACCAACACCCGGAAATGTACGGGAAGCGGCGGACCTGCTGTTGACATTATGGTACCAGATACCCCTATCGCTACCTCATCGAACCGATACCTCACAAAGTGGCCGCTGTTTTTCGGGCTAAAGGGGTTCCTTACAGCTTATTCGGTAGGTGGTAATAATGTAATGGCTCGTCGGTGTATAATGTATAATATTTATCTTTGCCGAGTTAGACTGTGCACCTGAAGTAATTTGTACATCCTAATCATAAGCAAACTGAAATAATTTTTCTTTCAAGGTCTTTTTCAGGATCAAACTGGAATAACTGTTCTTACTGGTTTTCAGAATTTTATTTCCTTAAGTCGAAATATCTTGTGTTGCACACTTCAGAGTCTCTGAAGCACACTTCCGACTCAATTCGAAATAATTTGTTCTACGAAATTTTCGAACAATATTCTGACTCAATCTGGAATAGTTTAACTTAAAGCCATTTCAGAATCTTATTCCGATTCCAGTTGAAGAAATTTCTTTTACGTCATTACGAAGTCATATTCACATTTAGACTCAAATTGAAATTATTTACGTTAACGCTATTTAAGCCTTATCCGTACAAAATTTGAAATACTTTTGGCTTACTCCATTTCGGAATATTATTTGGGTTTCAGTGCCGAAATAATTAATCTTACGCCATTTCAAAAACCTTCTTCAGACACAGACTGAGATTACCGTTGCACGTTGTTTCAGATAAATATTCTGACTGAGGTTGAAATAATCTGTCTTACACAATTCGGGAGTGTTATTCAGACTCAGCCTGAAATAGTTTGCCATAAACTATTTCAAAAACTTACCCCAACTCCTTATGTAATTTTAGAGTCTTAATCCGACTCAAGCTGAAATAACTTGTCTTAGGTCATCTCAGTGTCTTATTCAGACTCAAATTTAAATAACTATTCTTACTGCCTTCTAGAGCGTAGAAAAGTTTTCGGCTCTCAGCTCTATAGAGTCGCAGTGTTCAAACGGGTAATATTTCGCAACTTAACGGGCAGAAACATAAATTGGGGAGAAGCGTTTATTGCACAGGAGGACAAACAGTTAACGAAATTCGTATACGCGGAAGCTTCAGATAATTCTGAGCAAAAATATTGTGCAAAATTAACCATCAAATTCGTACAAAAGGCACACAAACCGAAAGGAGTTTTAACAAATGTAGATAAAACTCTGGTCTTGATGATTATTATAGCTTTTCGGTTAAGGGGTCCGCAGACTGATATACAGACACCATGCACTCAATCGTTGATACGATACCTCAAGTGCCAAGTTTCTTACGGTAACTACACATCCGGGCACTGATTTAGAAACTTTTGTTCAATAGCGGATGTATCTCTTTTAGCCTGAATTACAGCACCTATACGGTTTGTCATAGATTCCACAAAGTGTTGGAGTGCACCTACGTCTACAGAAAACCACGCGTTCACCAGACATTCCAAACGACTCAAATTCGACGACTTCGCTCCAGGATAGATTTTTCTAACGTGTTCCATACGTTCTCAATGGGGTTCAGATCCGGGATTTGTGGTATCCAGGGAAGATGGTGGAAGTCGATGTCAAGCTCGCTGAACCACTGCTGAAGACATCTTGCGCGACTGCCAGTGACATTGTCGTCCATGAGACAGCAGTCACCTCCTGGATAAAAAGTCTACTTGTAGGATGGATTTGATTGGAAACAATTTTCATCGAATCCTTGGAGGGCACCCGACCTTCCAGCAATAGCAGGGGACCCATTCAGTACCAACAGAATGTGGCCCACACCATGGCAAAACCTCCAGCATCTCGATTTCTATTTACAAGGAAAGCTGAGTCTACTGTTTCATGGGGCTCTAGCCAAACTATCTCGTACCGTCAGTATCGAATACCTAATAAAGTGAACCGTGACTCGTCGGATTATGTCACTTTTTTCCAGTCTTCCATCTAGTCAAGGTGTTCCTGACACCACTGAAGACGAAGTTTCCGGTTCATCGCAGAAATCAGTGGTTTCCGTATAGGAATGTGACTGCCAATACTGATCCTTTACAATCCCCTACGCATAGTTATATGGCTCTGGAACAGCCATCATTGAATGCTCCGGTCAATGGCTTGTCACAGGAAGTCCTGCTTCTCCATACAAGCCTTCTCAAACGGCGACGATCTCGTTCCTAAGAAATTGTCATCATGCCACAGATACGCTTCTTAGACAAGCAACGTAGGTTATTTTTTCACTTCTGAAAGACCCGGGATATCTCACCTTTTGAGAAACCAGTCAGTTCTGCTGTGTTCAAAATTGTTGCTCCAGCCATACGGGAACCCACAATAAGCCCTTGTTACGCATATTCTATTTTAACTTTCTTTTTGAGTTTCTTTTTCTATGTAAATTTGAGTTCGTTCTCTTAGACATTTTCAAACCTTAACGTTATGTCTTCTCCCTCAAACGAGAATGACGTTGGTAACAATCTGAGGTCGGAACAGGAATCACGTATGTATGTGATAAGAACGTTAGACAAAAAGAGGATGCAGTTGCTTTGGTGTGTGGAGATGTTAGATTCTTACTGAGGTTTGATTGGAAACTTCTTAACTAAGATATGTGAAGTTGTGTGTTTTGTATATCGTCTAATGTTGCTGGACCAATAAAAAGGTAACGTAAGTTATACATCTGTATGTGTTTTGTCTGGCCTTTGTAAAAGCCTTACTTTAACGTGAGCTATCTGGCACGCTAAGTTTCATCGCATTTACCCTTAGTTTAACATCTATTCAGCAGGAAATCTTACATAACGTTAAAAGCCTTACGTTGTACCCTTTATCAAACTCCGAAAGATCCTTCGTTTTTCCCATTGTGATCAACACTATTGACGATTACTGACGAGCAGCGGTCTTAAATAGTTGCCTAGATCACGTTGTGACGGAAATGGCCATGTATTTTACACACTGGTGTGCAAAAATTGAGGACGAAGAGGATAAATTAGCATAGCAGCGGAACGAACAAGCAGAACAGGCCGAAAGACCACTCAGAAGATAGACTAGAGTCTGGTACGGTAAGGCATGCGCATGTATGCAGCATGACGTGGGGGGAGGGGGAGTGTCGGAAGGGTATAAAGCACACGGGCGGTGTACGCTTAGCAATTCGGTAAAAGCTATTGCTCGGTGTACATCGGTTTGAACGACGTCGAGTTGTTGCCACCATGTAATATGACCAACAGGCAATCCAGTACACGACATCTGGATGACTTTACCCAAGTTCGCATCATTGGGAAGTTGGAAGAAGGTCGAAGTGTGACTAGTGTGGCCGAGGAGTTCGGGATCGCTCACAGCATCGTTTCACGAGCTTGGAGATCATTTCAAACGACAGGAACAGCTTTCCGAGAGTTTAGCAGTGGTCGTCCACGAGCAACCACGGCGGCGTACGACCGGTATATGGTCCTACAGGTGAGACGAGACAGACGGCAGACAGCGGGAGAAATCGCAAAGCACATACAACAGACAACTGGACGTCCGTTATCGCGTTTTACCGTGGCCAGGAGGCTGTACAAAGGTGGTCTATTTGCACGACGACTAGTACGGTGTGTGCCATTAACGCCTGCTCATCGGAGACGGCGGTTTCTGTGGTACCAGGAACACAAGAACTGGACACATCAGCAATGGGGTCGAGTTCTCTTAACGGATGAGAGCCGATTTTGTCTGACGAGCGATTCTGGACATATACACATCCTGAGAGAGCAGGGAATACGCAATCACACCTCCAACATCATCGAAAGGGACTGGTTTGGAGGTGGCGGAGTTCTTGTTTGGGGCGGTATCATGCTTGGTAACCGTACTGACCTCCACATCTTTCAAGGAGGTTCAGTCACTGGTGTCCGCTATTGTACCGAGGCTCTCCTGCCTCACGTGCGTCTGTTTAGAGGGGCTGAGGGTCCTGAGTTCCTCTTCATGGACGACAACGCTACACCTCATCGTACAGTGGCTGTCACAGAGCTGTTGCAGAGTGAAGATATTCAACGCATGGATTGGCCCGCAAGGTCCCCGGACCTAAATTCAATCAAACACGTGTGGGACCTTCTCGGGAGACGCTTGGCAGCACGTCACCAGCCACCAGCAACGATTTCGCAGCTGTGATTGGCGCTACAAGAGGAATGGGCCGTGATCATATCACCTACTAAAGACTCGATTTTTCTTGGCAGCCGCCTGTCACATGGACGTTTCTGTCTTCTGTCCAGTTGTGCTCGAAGCTACCTTTTCAATAAAGTGCCTTTGTATCCTTTGGATTCCTTGTTTGGACGGTTTTGCTCACTTGTCCCATATTCTTACATCTTGGGGATCTTATGGTATGATTTGAGTCGATGTGGAGCACTTCTGCACGACGTTACATTCGAAAAACCGTTTCGTCCTTAATTTTACACGCTGCGTAAGTGACGTTTACATACATCTGCATAAAGGTGTTTCCAATTCAGTTGCCACTGTGTGTATAAAAGGTAGCTAGCCGACCCAATGGAGAAGAGGAGTATCAATTGCCACAATAACTTTATTATCATGCGATGATGTGCTATCCAGAATATCCGGTCTCACTATAGAACCTCAAAAGTGTTATACAGGGGCCGTTCCATAAAAACTGAGAGTAAAGTCGAACAAGGTGAAGAAATATATTGTAGGTACAGCAAAATATATATTATTCTTTCTTAAAGTATCTTCTCTCGGATGATATGCAGCGGTCCCATCGTTCAATCCACTTTTTAAAACATGTGGCGAAAGCATTTTGTGGAAGCTGCTTTAGCGACCCCTGTACAGCTTGAATAACGTCAGCATCTGTGTTGAATGTTCCGCCACGGAACTTCTCCTTCTTTGTTGGAAACAACCAGAATTCGCACGGGGCGAGGTCAGAGCTGTAGGCAGGCTGCGATATGATTTCAATGCTGCATTTCCTATGGGAAACTGTTGATCACAAGCACCCACATGTGGGTAGGCGTTATCATGCTGTAGAGTCCATTTTTTCACCAATTCCGGTCGCTTAATCGATATGTGTCGTCGCAGACGCTTCAAGACTGAAAAGTATTATCCAATATTGACAGTAATTTGTAGATGAACGGCATGCTGATATACTGCACCTTTATGATCAAATTATCATCATCACCTTCCCAGCTGATTTGGTTTGGCGGACGTTTTTCAGAGAAGACGAGCATGTGTGTTTTTAGACACTCGTTGCGCACTTCGTGAGGGAGTCGAAATAGTGGACCCATGTTTCATCGGCAGTTATTACTATGTTTAGAAAGTTTGGATGTTTTTCAATCATTTGTTTCCACTCATGACACACCTGAACTCTGCTAACAATTGTTCTCTCGTCAGATGATGAGGTATTCATCTGGAACACACACGATGAAGCAGTAATTTGTCAGGTAGAATGAGGAATGATGACGTTTTTGAAATACTAGTTGACGGCGCTATGTCTTGAGACGGGATTCGTCGATTTTCTTGCAGGATTGAACAAACAGTGTTAACAATAGAAGCGAGTTCTGCCAACAAATACCCCTTTTGTAAATCATGGTACCATCTAAAAAACCATTGATTAACCCAAACATTTAGCTTTGTAAGCTGTTTTTCATTAAATCAACTGTTTCTTGAGTCGTTTTACCCAAACAATAGCCAAATTTTATCGCCCAACGCATTTCACTTCTTAACTCTGAATCACTCGTATGGCGAAAACACTCTGTATGGCGAAATGCAGACGTATCTCAAACAACTGCGCAATAACAAAGACAGAAACGTCTGCCACGGCTAATAACTGTTGCCATAGATACTTCCTTAATTCAGTTTGTCGTTTACGTGGTTATTTTTCCCCTTCACCCTATTGACAACTCAAAACAAGAAAGATGACACCGAATTTTCGGGTGTAATGAACTCGTCCTTTAAATCCGTTCTGACGCAAATTAAATTTATCAAAGCTATTAAAAGTCAGTGAAACCGGTATGGAAAACAATAGTACCTGACGGAAGAAAGAAGTTTTTCAATCTGGTTTTTAACCCCGCAGATAGTACTGTAAACGGAATCGTGAACTACGCCCTCTGGTTGCAGACTTGTGCGTTAAGAAACATTTTAATTTACACGAAAAACATTTCACAGCGGAAACGCTCTCCAATAAAGAAAAAAATTTCAAATCGGACTCTTCGAAGCAGAGATATGAACAAATATAAGATATGCATCTACGCCCCCTGGCGGGAAAACCATGCATTATTTTAGGAAGAAAGTATTCTCAAAAGGTTTTTCGATGTGAGCAGTATCGGTCCAAGAAAAAAAATTGCTCGAGTTTTCAGAGCTCTGATTTTCCTGCAAATACATCAGAAGCTGAAATTTACACTTATGCCCCCTGGTGGCTAAACCATTCTTTAGTAAATATTAGAAATTGTATGAAAAACATTTTCCATCAGAAGCTGTATGCGATACAGGAAGAATTTTTCAAATCGGAGTTTTAGAAGCAGAAATAACGCAGAAAACACAATTTACCTTTGCGCCCTCTAGTGGAAAGTCTATGATTTACTTGAAAATTTTGAATTTATATGAAAAACATTTTGCATCGGAAACACTATCCAATAAAGAAGGAATTTTTCAAATCGGACTCCTAGAAGTAGAGATATTGACAAAATAAGATATATATCTACGCCTTCTAGCGCAGAAACCTTGCATTATTTTAAGAAGAAAATGTTCCGAAATAGTTTATCGACGTGAAATCCAAGAAATAATTTTTTATCCAAGAAATAATTTTTTCAAACGAGATTTTAGCAGCTCAGATTTCATGGCAAATACATCAGAAGCAAAAATTAACACTTATGCCCCCTGGAGGCCAAAGTATTCTTTGCCAAAAATTGGAAAATGTATGCGAAAGATTTTCCGTCAGGAACTTTATCCGCTGAAGAAAAAAATGTTCAGATCGGAGTTTTAGAAGAAGTGATATCGGAGAAAACGTAATTTACCTTTACGCCCCCTAACGGAAAATCTATGCGTAACTTGAAAAAGTAACTATACCTAAAATACTCTTTGATATGAATGGAATCGGAAGATAAAATAAGTTTTTCAATCGGATGTTTAGAAGCAAATATATAGGATAAAATTCATTTTGAATTTGACATCATCTGCATTTACGCACTCTAGCAGCAAAATTGTACTTCGTAAAAAAATAAAAAATAAAAATAAAACGAAATAAAGGATCATCATTTGCATATTTTAGGCTTCCCAATTTCCCAATGAATCCCAATGAAAAAATAATTTTTCAAATCGAACTAATAGTTGCAGAGATACGATGTCTACAACGGATGGACGGACAAACCGATGACGTAAGCACGACCTTTTTTTACAAAAGACGTGCTAAAAAAATACTCTTAGTTTTTATGGAACCGCCTTTGTAGGCTCGCCAATGGATGAGGGTTTGAGTGTTGCCTCTAAAAAGTTTGACTTCGCGGTTTCAACATCCGATAGGGTGAATGATAAGTGATTCAGCAAAACTTTTAAATTTAATATTAATAGTTAAACCAATCTCTCTAAATTTAAAAAACCCACTAACCGCTCTTATTACCAATAATTTTCTTCATATAGAGACAGAAAAAGTGAGAACAGAATTTTTTCGTTATTATACAAACGGAATCACGGAAAGGTTCCCTGAAAATTCATGTTTTTCAGATAATACTTTTTAAATATGGAAACTTTCAGATATTAAAAGGAGAAAAGCAAACATTGGTATATCTGTCAATTCATGTATGAAAAATTCGTGAAATTCAAGTTTTTTTTTTCGTCATTTGAGGGAAAACCTCGAATCAGGAATACACTTCGTTAATTCATTAAAAAAATCGTGGGAAATGACGCTTGAATGTTAGGAAATGTTTTACAGAGTACTGCACATGTTGTAGTGATAAGCCCAAACTTGCCGGTGATGGTATTCGAACCTACATCTTCCTCCACCGGAGTCGGATACTCTACCTCTTCAACTACACCGACGAAGGCTTATCGCTGCAACTTGGCAATTTGACATGTGCGTTACCTCTAAGGCAGTTACTTCACATAATCCCAATGAAAAAATAATTTTTCAAATTCCATTCAATTCAATGATTCAACGCCCCCCCCCCCTTTGATAAAGGCCGGTGCACGAAATAGCAGGTTATTTTGGGTCAGACGACAACTCTCTGTTGAAGAAGGAATTCTCTTTAATTCCAGACGACGTGTGGGAGAATTACAATACCATGCAAATTAATTGGGACAAGCTATTTTATTCTCAGAAGTGTAATGTGATCGCCAGTTGATGTCGAAAACCCACGTAAATCGGTTTTATCAGCTGTGAGGTGGTGTGACTGTTAGAACTTGATAGTAAGAATGTGGTTTGACCGGTTTTAAACAGGAAATAGGCACTTCAGCTTCAGTTGTGAGCTTTCGTGTGTGACAGGTGGATGTTAGTTTTTGTTCTCTGTGAGTACGTGTTGCTTTCGTGTATTGAAAAATGGATATTTCCCCAAGCAAGCGTGCAAAAATAATTGCTCTGAATGATCGCACTTTTATGACAGTGAGAGATATCGCTCCTGCAGTTGGTGTAGGCAAATCAAGTGCATCAAGACTGCTTACGCGATACAATGCATCTGGATCATCGTCTCCAAAATGAAGAGGTAAATGTGAAAGAAAACGAAAAACAACTCCACGAACCGATAAATATCTAATCAGAAATAGTAAAATAAATCCAAACAAGCTAGTAAATTCATGGAATGCATTGGTTATGATACGCTTTCCAATATACTAGAAATCATTACTCAAGCTATTACTCAAGTTATGAGGAAAATGGTTGTGGAATAAATCTCACCCCTATGCCCTGACCTTTGATCCATTTGGATGATATTCAATAGAACTGGTTCAGTACATCTCCGAAATAACATGATAAAGTTTTGTCGCAATCGAAGCAATTTTACGGACGTTATGATGCATAAGCGCTATGGAATAGATCCCGCTCCTATGTTCTAACCTTTATCATATTTCGCCCATTTTCAATAGGATTCGTCCCCAGACAGATCCCTACAACATACCAACATTTCATCCAAATCGAAACATTTTTACGTAAGTTATGACTCATAATGGCGATGGAAGTGATTCCGTTCCTATGTCCTGACCTTTGTCCCCCATTTCACCAATTTTCAATAGGGTTTGTCCCCAGGTGGTCTCCTACCACATACTAAAATTTAATCGAAATCGAACTTGTTTTACGTTAGTTATGACGCATAAGAGCACTGGAATAGATCCTGCTCTTATGTCCCGGCCTTTAACCCCATTTCGTTCACTTTCAATAGGGTTCCTTCCCAGGTGTTCCCCTACCACATACTAAATTTCATCGAAATCGAACGATTTTTACGCGAGTTATCGTGCGGACGAACATACGCACACAACGCGTGACGTAATGAGGCAGATGGGAATCGCGACCATCTCCTAGCAAGGTGTGACGTCATAAAACTTTAATAGTATCAACAAACAACACGTGACCTAATAAGATAGATGGCATGACCGCGCCAACATCTAATGGGGCGACGCCATGACGCCACACTTGGAATACTTAATATTTTCTAAAACATAACCATAATTATGCAATCCAACATTTTTTTGTCTGCTGACGTCATGAAAATACAGGTCGCGCCATGTTTTTTCTGGACAATTAATGCATTCACAAGGATGAAAATTTGAACATCAATTAAAATATCTTCATTTTATAACTTGGAATACTTAATATTTTCTAAAACATAACCATAATTATGCAATCCAACATTTGTTTGTCTACTGATGTCATCAAAGTACAGGTCGCGCCATCCTTTTTCTGGTTTCAACACCACCAAAGGAAAAATTATTGATTTTTAATATGATTATGGTTATGTTTCAGAAAAAATTAAGTATTCCAAGTTATAATAAAGTTATTTTTATCGATGTTCAAATTTTCATCCTTGGGAACACATTAATTGTGAAGGAAATGTGTACAAAAGTTTTTCCATTGGAAGTATAGGAAGCAAAATTACTTGACGCCCACCTTAATAATATGGGATAAGAGCAATGGAATGGATCGCAATACTATGTCCTGACCTTTGACCCCATTTCGTCCACATTCAATAGGGTTCGTCCCCAGGTGGTCCCCTACCACATACTGAAATTTCATCGAAATCGAACCATTTTTACGCACGTTATGACGCATAAGGGCAATGGAATGCATCCCAATCTTATATCCTGACCTTTAACCCCACTTCACCCATTTTGAATAAGATTCGTCCCCAGGTGGTCCCCTACCACATAGTAAAATTTCATTGAAATCGAACCATTTTTACGCACGTTATGACGCATAAGGGCAATGGAATGCATCCCAATCTTATATCCTGACCTTTAACCCCACTTTACCCATTTTGAATAAGATTCGTCCCCAGGTGGTCCCCTACCACATAGTAAAATTTCATTGAAATCGAACCATATTTACGCAAGTTATGACGCATAAGGGCAATGGAAGGATCTCGCTCCTACGTCGTAACCTTTGAACCCATTTGTCCCATTTTCAATAGGTTTTGTTCCCAGGTGGTCCCCTACCACATAGTAAACTTTCATTGAAATCGAACCATATTTACGCACGTTATGACGCATAAGGGCAATGGAAGGATCCCGCTCCTACGTCGTGACCTTTGACCCCATTTGTCCCATTTTCAATAGGGTTCGTCATCAGGTGGTCCGCTACCACATACTAAAATTTCTTCGAAATCGAACGATTTTTACGCCAGTTATCGTGCGGACGGACGAACGGACAAAGCTGGAGCATATACGTTTCTTCAACCTATGGTTGGAAAGCGTAAAAAAACAAGCACCTACCTTCAAATAGATTTATTGGCTAGTGGTTGTGATGTTAGTGATTCAACTGTACGCCGTAGGCTTCTGGAAGTCGGCCGGAAGGAAAGAAGACCAACGAAAAAACAATATTTGAATGCGAAAACGAAGATAAAACGTTTAGCATGGGCCAAAAAATATAAATCATGGACTGCTGACGACTGGAAAAAGGTAATTTTCAGTGATGAAACACATTTATTTGTGCAATGTTACCAAGCAAATGTCGTTAGACGAAGCAACTGTGAACCCTTAAGACCTGAGCATGTCAAACAAACTGTAAAACACCCTCTGAAACAGATGTTGTTTTTTCACATCAAATGGCACTGGAAGCTTAGTTCCTGTTCAAAGTATGATGAATTCAGCCAATTACGTAGAAATATTACAACGTAGGATTGTTCCATTCTTGCAAACTTTTGACGGGACATTTCAACATGACTTGGCCCCATGTCACAATTCGAAATTGGTCAAGAATTTCATGCTGAAAAATCAAATTCATTTGCTTGATTGCCCTGGAAATTCACCAGACTTAAATCCCATAGAAAACTTGTGGAACATTTTGAAGAGACGTTTAGGTAAAATGGACTGTACAACCAAAGAACGCATGATAACGAATGCCATAAAAGTGTGGTTCCACGATTATGAAGTCAAAAATATGTGCACTCAATTAGTGAAGTCAATGCCAAAACGAATTCAAGAGGTCATTTCTGCTAAAGAGGACATACTTCATTCTAATAACAGTGTATATCAAGGCATAGAATGATATAAAAGCATAGTTTTGGGAAAAAGAGTGAATTTTTTCTTTGTTCCAATTAATTTGCACAGTATATTATCATACATTTTTCTTGAACCTCACGGACAGGAGATTCATTTGAGTTCATTCGCCAATATAGCGTAAATTTCCCTTTCCTGCCGGTAGTGGGATTCGAACCCAGATTTCCTTCACGGGAGTCGGAATATTCTACCGCTTGCACTATACCAACAAAGCTGATCACTGCCGCTTTGCCGTCTTGACTTGTGCGTCACCTCTGAGGTATGTACGTCACATATATCCCCCCCCTCCCCTTAAGAAAGGGCTGGGACTGAATCGTAGGTTTCTGGGTCATCCGGCAAACCACGCATGAAAGAAAGCTCGCTGTAGAAGAAGGAATTCTGACTAATTCCAGACGATGCGTGGAACAAACATAGCACATGTCACATATACCCCCCCCCCACCCCCCGTTGAGAAAGGGCTGGGACGGAATCGTAAGTTTCCGGGTTAGCTGGCAAACCATTCCCACAGTATAACCTCGCAGCCACCGGCCTGCGTCTGCCCAACAGTACATCCAGGTGCCATAGCCTCCGTTGGTTATCGGCGTATTCGAGCTCGGCCGTCTACGTGATGCAATCTTGATTCGTCAGACCAGGCCTCTTTCTTCCAATCATCCACGGCCCAATAACGATCTTGGGCGCATTTTATGCGTTGTTGGTGATGACGTGCAGTGAGCATGGGGACCCGGCTGGGTCTTTGGCTACGCAGGCCCATGCGCAGAAGGCTGCGGTGAACTGTGTGCTGTAACACATTGACCGGATCACCACTGTTGTAACTGCGGAGGATTTGTCGCACTTTGGCCCTGCGGTCACTGTGAACAATTCGCGACAGTCTCTGCTCCCCTCTGGAATCATTCAGCTGCGGACGACACACAGCTGGACGACGGTTCGTCGTTTGCCCATCTGTGAACCACTTTTGATAAGTTCTCACTACAGAGGTACGTGAACAACGCACAAGCCGCGCCTTTTCTGAGATCGTAGTTCTGAAGCGCTGTGCCATCACAGTTTGTCCTTTATCAAACTCCGATAAATCGACAACTTTTCCCATTCTGACTCCGAACACTCTACTAACCGAAAGCCGGTCCGCGGGTTGTATATACACTGAGTGGCCACTTTATTATGACCACCCCTCAGTACTTCGTTGGGCCACCTTTTGCCTTTAATACTGCGTCGATACTTCGTGGCATGGACTCCACGAGATGTTGATAGGTGGTTTGTGGAATCTGAGACCATGCTTGATGAATAGCAATTTCTAGGAGTGTGAGATTGCAGGTTTGTGAATCCAGCTGTCTGATGGTTCATTCAACTTCATCCCACAAATACTCAATGGGGTTGAGATCTGGAGATTGTGGGGGCTACCTAAGCAAAGTAAACTCACCGGCATGTTGCTGAAACCAATCCTGTACAGTACGAGCACTATGGCAGGACGCATTATCTTGTTGAAAGCAGCCATCGCCATTGGGGTAAACCATCCACATGACCGGATGCATTTGGCCCCCAACGATGTTTAGATATGATGTGCCAGTCAGAACTTGATCATCACAAATTAAAGGGCCCAAAGCATGCCAGGAAAACATTCCCCAAACCATAACGTTGCCTCCACCAGCTTGAAAAGTTGTAGCAATGAATTTGGGGTCCATGCTTTCGTGCTGTTTCAGCCAAATTCTCACTCGGCCATCGATGCAACTGGAAACGTGATTCATCGGACCACATAATTTGTTTCCAATTACCGACTGTTCAATCCTTGTGCTCCTGGGCGAACTGGAGACGTTTTCTCTTGTTAACTGCAGACTGCAAAGGTGTTCGAACAGGCCTTCGGCTGCCATATCCCATCTGATGCAGTGTACGGCGAACAGTGCGTGCAGAGATCATTTGAGGGGATCCTTGATTAAGATGGTCTGTAATTTGCTGCACTGTTGCCCTTCTGTTGTCTGTTACCAGTCTGGACACTCTCCGTTCCGCCCGAGCAGTCACTAGTCGATGACGACCACACGCTGCACTTAGAGACCCAGTTTTTTTGGCTGACAGTCCAGTCTTTAAACAATTTAACAACGGCTGCTCTGGTACATTTTACGAATGCGGCGGTTTCGGTGATACTCGCTCCATGGCTTCGAGCTCCTCCAATCATTTCACGTTGAACGTCCGTCAAATCACATTTTTTTCCCATCTCGTCACCCAAAAATCACTTCTACCACTGTCGCAAGCACTAAGCTTTCCTTTTTTATACTAGCCTCGCCCTCTGGCGGCAACAGCGTGCAGCCATAGCTTATTTGCTTAAAACTGTCAGGTGGCCATAATAAAGTGGCCGCTGAGTGTATATACTGCTCTGTAAACTTCACCTGCTCCACTGTTTGGTCTTTAGGCTCGCTCATTTTTCAGGATGGGGGTGGTCATAATGTAATGGATCATCGGTGTAGTATTCACTGATACTGCCAAATGGACTCATTCAAATTCACCGAGTCTTTGTAAGCTTTTCGAAGCACGTTAAGAGGTAGGGGACACAATCAAAACTTCGTTCTCAAAAATTTGAGTACAAAAATTAAAATGATAGGTAGCCTCGTTAGTCGCCATGAAATTGTCTAAACAGACGCTGTAGGACACAGACAAACGTGCACTGGTTGAAAATGTTTTCTAATATACGGTCACATTGTACTGTGTGTAATTTTACTTCAAAGGTATTACCTCTCTTATAGGGTCCAGAGAAATAGTAAAATACTGTACAAGTTTGAAGTTCCCCTTTGGGCGAACGCTAATAGGTTTTTCTCTTCTTCAAGAAAAGGACTGACTTACTGCAGTTCGTCTCATGGTTTATTTTAGCATTTTTAGTAACTCCTCTTAAATCAAGTAGGGTTGAGAATACGTCTCCTACTTCAAAGACAGTTTCATAGGTTCCAGAAGTATGAAAGAGCGGGCACCGGTAAACGAACTCAGCGCTCATGTCTCCCTAAGGCGTTTAACCTATGACGTCACACCCCTGGTCCTAAAGAAAAGCATTCTACCAATCACATAACCCATTTTCACGAGACTCGGAATCGCTAATCAGGTGCCGTGATTAGTAATTACACGACTCATCATCACAGCTGATGTGACGCCACAAGGCACATCCGGATGCGTTGCTATCACACTGATAGTTTTGATTTTGGCGTTTTACAACCTACGCATTCGAACGACTGCATTTAATCCGTAAGTGCGCAATAAAAAATATACTTACAATAAATAAGGATCAACCACTCCGTAAGCCACCATGTTTCCTCGCCCGTTATTGAGTTTGTTAAGAGCAATAATCGTTTCCAGCTCGGCAAGTCTCTGGTCTGAAATACCGCTGCGTTTCCACCTAAATGTAGAAAAGAAGTGCGAAAAATTATTATATAACCCGAATCATATGTCTTATATTCGTTACACATAGAAATATTTAATTACTTCAGCACATAAACTCGGTATTGGAAAAATAATTTCTCTTTCGAGCCTACTTCTAAAACTTAACTTATTCTGCTTCTTAGCAGTGTTGTACAATCATTCTTAATTTATACACCACTTAATTGAGTTCTTAAGGGTAAAATGGAGCTTCTTTCTGCTCGAAAAGTGGATTAAACACTAAAATTGGTTCCCCAAGCTCATTCGTTGTTCGTTGTAAAAAGTTATGTTCTAAAAACAGACACTTAAAATTACAACAGAACTCTTCCAGTATGACATCAAACAGAAGTCATCGCTCTTTCCAGGTTTATAAGTGAGTCACGAAAAAATTCTTATTGACCGCCACCGGGAATCGAACCCAGGGTCATCCAGGTACGCGCCGGATATGCTTCCACTGCACCAAAAGCACATCTAGCGCGTAACAGGAAGACCCTGGGTTCGATTCCCTTTGGCGGCCAGTGATATTTTTTCCGTGACTCACTTATAAACGTAAAAAGGGAGATGACTTCTATTTGATGTTCGTAGTCCACGTCAAGTGTCTGTATTAATTATTCATTCGCATTCTAATTATTTGTTCAGTTGTTGCTTACCGTCTTTGGTGAATCTCCAGCATTGTGCGGGGCTCCAAGAAGCAACCTGCCAAATTGGCTTGGCAGTTAGCGTGTGTGAGTCTGGAGGAATTCGAGTCCGCTGTGGTGTAGTGGAAGCATATCCGGCGCGTAACTGGAAGACCCTGGGTTAGATTCTCGGTGTCCGCCAATGAGAATTTTTCCGTGACTCACTTATAAACGTGGAAAGAGCGATGACTTCTGTTTGATGTTCCTAGTCCACACCAAGGGTCTGTATTAACTTCTAGTAAGACGATTATTTAATTGCACACGCTAATGGGAAATTCAGCTAAAGAAAAGATTAAGTGTCCCAGAATAATTAATTGCAAGTTGGATTCACTAGAGAACAAAATTTTCGAGTAATGCCTCTAATAATAGTTGGAGAAAAAATGTATTGCCATAAAACAGCATAACATTTGTGAAATTAAATCGGACAATTTTGTCATGGAAATTAAAATTCGAATGATAACAATCGGGCAATTGTTATCATACCAAAACAATGCTGAGGAAAGTGGCTGCTTAAACCTAAATCGAAGGACTAATTTTTATTTTAAAATATTAATGTATTTTTTTTATATTTACCCAAGGTATATGAGGCATGCAGGGAAACATTAATATAAATTATGTATTGTTCCGTTTCAGATGACTGTGATCCATTAGTGTCTAGTTACTGCAAATCCAATGGTTTCCAACTTTTACTAAACGTTTGTGTTCTTTCATACAAATACTAAAATGCTATTATTGGCATATTTTCACTGTATTCCATGTAATCACTTCCTTCAAAAAACTTGAAAATTTTTTCTATATTACGGATACTAAAATTCTGTATACCTTACTAATACACCCCTGTATTGTAGTATCTTGATGTTCCATAAGTTTCGTATTTATTTTGCCATCTAATATCAAAGATTTCAGCGAAGGAAAACACTAGGACTTTTTTGCTGGAGTTATGAGAATAGCATTTGCATTTCTCAAGTTGGTAAGTTCTACTCCGAGAAAAACATAACTTCAATTCAATGATAAGGAAATTTGTTAGGAATAACAACAAACCTTATCTAATATCATCAAGCGTTTTTCAAGGTAGAATTTCAAAAAGGGTCGATTTTGGGAAATTCACAGAAAATCATCTTTGACGGTATCCTAATTTTACAAAAAGTTGTGCTTAGACTACTCGCTAAACACTGGGTTTTTTTTTTCTACACTCTTACTCATTGAAAAAATATACTAATATGAAATAAATTCAAGAAAAAAATTGATGTGTTGGTGATCAGAAGAAAATTAGTAATGATGTGGTTATCTAAAGACCTGGAGTGTGTAATAACACTTGTTTTGAAAACATATTGTTCTGTGTCGTTCCAGCAGGTAGAAATTCAAGAAATCACGTCATCTTTTACAGAAGCACCATATGAACTTTACACCAACTACACTGAAGAGCAATTGAATTAGATACCTGTCTAGTAACGTGTAGCACCACCTTTCGCACTGACGACGGCGGTGATTCGTCTCGGAATGGACTCGACAAGACACCGGAAGCGTTTGGAAGCCATACGGATCCACGACCCCTGAACAAGCTCCCACAGTTCACGAATATTTGATGAAGGGGGTCAGAGCCTCGAACATCTCTCTCGATGGCATCCCAGATGTGCTCGATGGGATTGAGGTCAGGTGACCTAGCTGGCCAAGGAAGCGAGGTCACGTCGGTGGAGTGTTCATCCAACCATTCGGATACAATTCGGGAGCGATGGCTCGGTGCATTGTCTTGTTGCAGGATGAGGTCCCCAGTGCGATGTTGAAGACGCACAAACGGGAGCAAATGGTCGTCCAAGATATCCCGGTAACGTTTACCTGTGAGAGACAATGTCACACGTACCAGGGGTCCCATTTCAGTCCATGCAAACAGTCCCCAGACGAGAATGCCACCCACACCAGCTTGAAGAGTACCATACTGGCAAGAAGTATCAATGGCTTCATGTGGTTTGCGCCGTACTCGTATCCTGCCATCCGCATGTACCAACGTGAATCTCGACTCATCAGTCCAGGCAACATTTTTCCACATGTCTAGAGTCCAGTGGCGATGTTCCTGCGCCCATGCTAATCTTTGCACCCTGTGATGTGCGGTCAGCAGCGGCACCCTCGTGGGACGATGGCTTCTCTACCCCATAGCGAGGAGATGGTTCTGGATGGTGTGGCTGCTTACACGTTTTTGTGCACCAGCGTTAAATTGCCGAGTGATGTCTGGCACTGTGGCCCGTCTATCCGCCGGTGTCCACGGCAGTTGACCCTTGCAGGGATGGTTTTACCGGATTCGATGTACTCACGGTGCACCCGTGACACAGTGCGTCGTGAAAATCCCAGTACCTGCACGACTTCCAAGATGGAGTGGCCCATTCGTCAAGCCCTGACAGTTTTCCCAGGATCAAATGCGCTTAGATTCTTCGTCTTACCTATACTGCGTTCGACTCTTACTTATTCCCGTCGCATCACTCTTTATATTGTCGGATCGCTACATATGTCATGTCGTTTCCGTTTACACCGCCGCCCACAGTGCCACATTTGCATAACGCCAGCTGTCTCTAATTCAATTGCTCTTCAGTGTACAATGTTTGAAGAAACTGGCCTACTAAGTAATTTGTTTAAGAAAATCCTTGATGTGGCTTGTACAAAGTTTTTTACCCAAATCGCAATTTAAATTCTGTGGGATGTAATTTTAAGCAGGAATGAATTATTTTCCCGGGGCTAGGTCGCTTCCAGGGTCGCCATTGGGAAGCACCGGAGTGGACTTCGTAGTACTACGACTTGTCCCTAGCTGCTGGAACACGTCATGGTACCATGGAATCCACCCCTGACATCTTATACAGTTCTTTTTGTCAATGAGGAAAAAATGAGCAGATCAACATTTTAACGTTTTCGAAGTTTAAGCACCACTCTTGCAGAAGACAGAGGGAGGGTGAGAGAGACAGAGAGAGAGAGAGAGAGAGAGACGAAAGGAAAAAGAAGCAAAATCTTATTCTTTTTCTACATGCGATTTGTAAGTAACTAAAATTTGGGAACGCGACGAATTTGTCCTCAACGATAGATAGTGGCGACGAATTTGTTCGCGACGATTGGTATTGGCGACGAATTTGTTCGCGACGATTGGTATTGGCGACGAATTGGCGCATAGCAAGGCAGAATTTGATAACTAACTTGTCGTTATTATCTTGCAGACATAGAATGTCACAAAGAGTTGAGAGGCGTATCACGTTTAGTTACAGAGCAGACAAGGTTAACGAAAGCAAATATTCAAGTGAACAAATACAACGGAAGAAGGCGAAGCCTCCTATATAAGCTTATTCCTTCTATCTCTGACACAGAAACATCTCCGGCCATTATGCCATTTTGTGAAGTGTTTACGTGGGCACTTTTTTTGCCGCATCGAAGCTTAAACCAAGACAGAAAAACGAAAACAAGAAAGATGACACCGAATTCAAGGGTGTAATAAGCACGTCTTTTGAATCCGTTCTGACGCAAATTAAATTTATCAAAGCTATTCAAAGTCATTGGAACCGGTATTGAAAACAATAGTATCTGACGGAAGAAAGAAGTTTTTCAATCGGGTTTTTAATCCCTGGGATATTTCTGTAAACTTAATCGTGAGCTTACGCTCTCTTGTTGCAGACTTGTGCGTTAAGATAAATATGAATTTATATGAGAAACATTTCGCACCGGAAATGCTCTCCAACACCGAAAAAAGTTTTCAAATCGGATTCTTAGAAGCACAGATATCGACAAAAATAAGATGTGACTTTATGTCCCCTGGTGGGAAAACCATGCATTGTTTTAGGAAGAAAGTATTCTCAAAAGGTTTTATCATATGAGCGGTATCGGTCCAAGAAAAAAAATATTTAGTTGAGTTTTCAGAAGCCTAGATTTTGCTACAAATACATCAGAAGCAGAAATCCCCACTTACACCCCTGGTGGCCAAACCATTCTTTACCAAACATTAGAAATTATGTGAAAAATATTTTCCATCAGGTCTTGTAAGCGATACAGGAAGAATTTTTCAAATCGGAGTTTTAGAAGCAGAAATAACGCAGAAAACGCAATTTACCGTTGTGCCGCCTGGCGAAAAGTCTATGATTTACTTGAAAGTTTTCAATTATAGGAAAAACATTTCGTATTGGAAACACTATCCAAAAAAAGAAGGAATTTTTCAAATCGGACTCCTAGAAGTAGAGATATTGATAAAAATAAGATATACATATACGCCTCCTGGCGTCGAAACCATGATTTATTTCAAGAAGAAAATGTTTCAAAAAGGTTTGTCGACATGATTAGTATCGGTCAACAAACGACATTTTTTGCAATCGATATTTTAGAAGCTCATATTTTGCTGTAAATACATCAGGAGCGGAAATTAAGACTTACGCCACCTAGTGGCCAAACCAATTTTTACAAAAATTGGAAATTATGTGCAAAGGATTTCCCAGCAGGAGCTGTATCCGGTGCAGAAAGCATTTTTCAAATCGGAGATTTATAAGCAGAGATATAGGGGGAAAAGCAATTTACCATTACGCCTTCTAGCGGAAAGTCTACGAATTACTTGAAAATTTTGAAATTATGTGAAAAACATATCACAATGAAAACACTATCCAACAAAGAAGGAATTTTTCAAATAGGACTCCTAGAAGTAGAGATATTGACAAAAATAAGATATACATCTACGCCCCCTGGCGGAGAAATTGTGGAATATTTTAAGAAGAAAAATATTCCGAAAAGTTTTATCGATGTGGGTTGCATCAGTCCACGAAATAATTTTTTCAATCGATATTTTAGAAGCTCATATTTTGCTGTAAATACATCAGGAGCGGAAATTAAGACTTACGCCACCTAGTGTCCAAACCATTTTTTACAAAAATTGGAAATTATGTGCAAAGGATTTCCCAGCGGAGCTGTATCCGGTGCAGAAAGCATTTTTCAAATCGGAGATTTATAAGCAGAGATAAAGGGGAAAAAGCAATTTACCAATACGCCCTCTAGCGGAAAGTCTACGAATTACTTGAAAATTTTGAAATTATATGAAAAACACATCACAATGAAAACACTATCCAACAAAGAAGGAATTTTTCAAATAGGACTCCTAGAAGTAGAGATATTGACAAAAATAAGATATACATCTACGCCCCCTGGCGGAGAAATTGTGGAATATTTAAAAAAAAATATATTCCGAAAAGTTTTATCGATGTGGGTTGCATCAGTCCACGAAATAATTTTTTCAATCGATATTTTAGAAGCTCAGATTTTATGGCAAATACATCAGAAGCAAATATTAACACTTACGCCCCTGGTGGCCAAAGTATTCTTTACCAAAAATTCGAAATTATATGCAAAAGATTTTCCACTAGGAGATGTATCCGCTGAAAACAAGACTTTTCAAATCGGAGTTTTAGGAGAAGAGTTATCGGAAAACATGTAATTTACTTTTACGCCCCCTAGCGGAAAATCTATGCGTAATTTGAAAAGCAAACTATATCTAAAACACTCTTCGACATAAATAGAATCGAAGGATAAAATAATTTTTTTAATCGGTAGTTTAGAAGCAAATATGTGGAATTAAAAGTATTTTGGATTCGACATCATCTGCATTTAACGCCCTCTACCGACAAAATTGTACATAGTTAAAAAAAAGGAAATGGAGGATCATCATTCGCATATTTCAAGCTTCTCAATGCAAAAAGAATTTTTCAAATCGGACTGATAGTTGCAGAGATATCGTGGGTACAGAAGGACGGACGGACGGACGGACGGACAAACCGGTAACATAAGTACGATCGTGTTTTACGCTTTCCAACCGTAGGTTTGAAGAAGCGTATATGCTCCAGCTTTGTCCGTCCGTCCGTCCGTCCGCCCGTCCGAACGATAACTGGCGTAAAAATGGTTTGATTTCGATGAAATTTTAGTATGTGGTAGGGGACCACCTAGGGACGAACCCTATTGAAAATGGGACAAATGGGGTCAAAGGTCACGACGTAGGAGGGGAATCATTCCATTGCCTTTATGCGCCATAACTTGCGTAAATATGGTTCGATTTCAATGAAACTTCACTATGTGGTAGGGGACCACTAGGGACGAACCCTGTTGAAAATGGGACAAATGGGGTTAAAGGTCACGACGTAGGAGCGGGATCATTCCATTGCTCTTATGCGTCATAACTTGCGTAAATATGGCTCGATTTCAATAAAAGTTTACTATGTGGTAGGAGATGGCCTGGGGACAAACCCTATTCAAAATGGGTGAAGTGGGGCCAAAGGTCAGGACATAAGATCCGGATGCATTCCATTGCCCTTATGCGTCATAACTTGCGTAAAAATGATTCCATTTCGATGAAATATCAGTATGTAGTAGGGGACCACCTGGGGACGAACCCTATTGAAAATGGACGAAATGTGGTCAAAGGTCAGGACATAGGATTGCGATTCTTTCCATTGCCCTTATCCCGTATTATTAAGGTGGACGTCAAGTAATTTTGCTTCCTACATTTCCAATGGAAAACGTTTTGTAAACATTTCCTTCACAATTAATGTGTTCCCAAGGACGAAAATTTGAACATCGATTAAAATAACTTCATATTATAACTTGGAAAACTTAATATGTTCTAAAACATAACCATAATCATATTAAAAATCAATAACTTTTCCTTTGGTTGTGTTGAAACCAGAGAAAAGATGGCGCGACCTGTACTTTGACGACGTCAGTGGTCAAAAATATGTTGGATTGCACATTTACGGTTATGGTTTAGAAAATATTAAGTATTCCAAGTTTTGAAAATGAAGCTATTTTAATCAATGCTCAAATTTTCATCCTTGTGAACGCATTAATTCTCCAGAAAAAAGATGGCGCGACCTGTGTTTTCATGACGTCAGTAGACAAACAAATGTTGAATTGCATAATTATGGTTATGTTTTAGAAAATATTAAGTATTGCAAGTTATAAAATGAAGATATTTTAATCGATGTTCAAATTTTCATCCTTGGGAACGCATTAATTGTGAAGAAAATGTGTACAGAAGTTTTTCCATTGGAAGTATAGGAAGCAAAATTACTAGACGTCCACCTTAAAGTAGCAATTCTTCTATGTCGGTATGTACATTTTATTTTGAAAAGAGCTCTAAGAATTTTAATGAAAGTCGTTAACCTACCGTTTTCTGGTACTAGAAATCGATTTAGCTTGATCTCGACTTTAAGAGAATTCGTTCTGTGGGTTAAATGACCACCCCGAATTATAATGTTTTTAGTGATGGCGTTGTTCCATTATTCCATTAATGTTACCAATGCTACAGTGCCAATGCTTAGAAATCTTATGACGTCACAATCTCGCCGCGTTTGAGAATGTTGGCGCGCGGTCACGCCATCTGTCTCATTACGTCACGCGTTGTGTGTGGATCCTATTAAAGTTTTATGACGTCACACTTGCGGCGAGCGATGGTCGCGATTCCCATCTGCCTCATTACGTCACGCGTTGTGTGATTGTGTCCGTCCGCACAATAACTCGCGTAACAATCGTCGATTTTGATGAAATTTTAGTATCTGGTAGGGGATCACCTGGGAGGGAACCCTATTTAAAGTGAACGGAATGGGGTCAAAGTCAGTACATAGGAGCGGGATCCATTCCACTGCTTTTATGCGTCATAACTAACGTAAAAACAGTTAGATTTCGATGAAATTTTAGTATGTGGTAGAAAACCACCTGGCGACAAACCTTATTGAAAATGGGAGAAATGGGGTCAAAGGTCAGGACATAGAAGCGGAATCACTTCCATCGCCATTATGCGTCATAACTTACGTAAAAATGCTTCGATTTTGATGAAATGTTAGTATGTTGTAGGGTCTTGACTGGGGACGAATTCTATTGAAAATGGGCGAAATGGGGTCAAAGGTAAGGACACAGGAGCGGAATCTATTCCATAGCCCTTATGCATCATAACTTACGTAAAAATGCTTCGATTGCGACAAAACTTTATCATGTTATTTCGGAGGTATACCAAACCGGTTCTGTTGAATATCATCTAAATGGGATCAAAGGTCAGGGCACAGGACCGAGATTTATTCCACAGCCATTATTCTCATAACTTGAGTGATAACTTGAGTAATGATTTCTGGTATGTTGGAAAGCGTATTATAATCAATGCGTTGCATGATTTTACTAACTTGTTTACAAAAGACGTGCTAAAAGAGCGATAGTTATTATATCAGAACCCAAAATTTTCTTTGATTATAATTATATACATTTATATTCTAAATGTATGAAATGCGCTGTAATTAATACAACACAAGGGAACGCTATTCATCGACTTTGATGTTTCTTGTTTCTTGTTTCTGCAATTAGATCACCGTCCGTATAGGAAAGTTAGGTGGGCATCGTATCAATTTTGTCTGACCTTCTTAGATGTGTAAATAGTCAAAAACCATTTTCGAAATTATCTTCTTATTCGTAAATATGAAATTCTTATGAAAATCGTTCTACACCTAGTTCTAACTTCTTACGTTTTGCAGCCCAAGTTCTGAACTAGACCAAAAAAAGTAAGTATGGTCAGGTCAGAGTCAAAAACTAAGATGTGAAGTAGCAGTTTTAGCTGCCTGTTAAATTTACGATCGTAGACGTTGTTCTGTAAAGCTGTCAGCAGCTGTATTAGTTTCTGCATTGGGTCTCACTGACAGGCTGATTGAAACCCAACATCCAAACTGGGTACTACCGAGTATGTAAGCGTCGTACTTCCAACGTATTCACTCCGACCAGATAAAAATGTGTATGATTACAGATAAGTGAATTGATTGTATATATTCGTGGATAGAGGATCATTTTTGTTCCTCGGGGAACAAAAAAAAAAAATAGCACGAGATCATTGTCTTCCACAATCATGGTGACCCTCCGACAAACAACCCTATCATCACCAAACAAGTGGCCCTTCAGAACAGAACGTTATGTGTTAAAACCAACCATTACAATTTTCATCTCTGTGAAATAGCCAATTAATGTTTAAAACTTACAATGGATGATCAATTATCTCAAAAAGTATTAATACTAGGTAAATACTCATGAGAATTCGAATAACTGTGGTGCTCAAGATGGGAAACATCAGCATATTAACTTTCGTAGAACGCATCTAAATGAATAGTTAATTGTTCTCTTGAATGAATTCGTCGTCACCTTGGAGCAAAGTCTATTACAAATGTCCGCGAAGGAATTAATTTTCGGGGGCATCTTATTGGCCGAACATGTCTTATTTAACTTAAAGTGTTCCCACAAACAGAGAAACATTAAAGCAACGTTTAATTGAGTCATCACAAATTTCAAAGAGAGGACGCCATCTCGTCAACCAACAAACGACCAACGCATCTTGTGTTGCGTATTTCTCCCTAGGCAAAATTCGTTCGTTCTTGACAACCTGAATGTACTTCCGCATCACTCAGAATCGCGAAATTTCGAAATATTCCAAATCTCGTTTCTCAGAAATGGCCCAAATTATACGAGAACATGATGCGAAAGTTCAAAAGCACATGTTTACCAGACAAACCTCTGTTGCGGAATGCTACTTAGAAATTCAGGTGATTACATTTATGTCGTGAATGTATTCCCATTAGAAGATAAGAGACTTGGATCGTCTACGTCTTTTACTGCTTCATGTTGTATTTAACGAAGTGAAAAGAGTGCTGAATTAAAATAGATCCAGCAGCTTTCGCTACATGTCAGTTACAAAACAACATACTGGCGGGCACATCTCCCTCGGAAATCCAGTGAGATATATAGTTAGTGCGGATATTTCGCTTTTTCCAATCATTGAAATGAATTTTGATATTTCCCATTTCCCTATGGGATACCAGATACACTCCAAGTGTTGGAAAAATTCGAACACATTTGTTTGCCTTAAGAATAAGAGAACCTTTTGTAAAAGAGAGAGAGAGAGAAAGAGAGAGTAAATTTAAACTTTGTAAAAGGAAGTGAAAGAGAGAGGGTAAATTTAAACATCCACCTCTTCCCATACGACCAACGTCTCACTGACAGAGTCATTCGCTTCCTGTGTAAAGAAGAAACGCCTTCGTTAGAAACAAGAAAAGCCCAAGTGATCAAAGAGATGGAGACAGAAACTTACAAAAGGGCCGTCTAAAATATCTAACCAGCTAGCAATGGGATTAAAACTTTATGGCTTTAAATCCGTTCACGCTGGATCAATTTATCTTTTACTTTCTGATGCTGCATATCGTATATGACTTGTGCTTTGACTACGTAATGCAGTTTTCGGCACAATTTCGCGATTCGTGAATAAAGCGGCAAGTTTCGGAATCGTACTTCATGCACAACCACACATTCGGACGTCACTAGAGGATGAAAACTGATCTTTAGAAGTTTGGTTATAGCACGGTTTAAATCTGGTACAAAACTTGTCAACAATTAATACATACATTTGACGTGAACTGGGAACATCAAACAGAAGTCATCGCTCTTTCAACATTTATAAGTTAGTCACGGAAAAATTATCATTGGCCGCCACCGAGAATCGAACCCAGGCCTTCCAGGTACACCCCGGAAAGAGCGATGACTTCTGTTTGATGATACTAGTCATCAAATAGCGTTTTATTTGCTTACTAAAAATTTAGCAATTGCTGAATAAATTACATGGAAATCAGTTTTCTTTCTTGTTTTCGTGTGTGCATAACAAAGTAAATTTCTCCGTCATTTTTGTCGACGCCGGGGCTCGAACCCGGGTCTTCTCATTCCGAAATAAGTCGCTCTACCAATTGAGCTACGCGGACGTTTATTATCGCTGCTATCTGCCTTTATGTCGTGTGCGTCCTGCTGGGCAGGCACGTCACAAGTCACAAGGCTTGTTGGTACTAAAGCTCAGGAGGAAGAGCGAAATGCCCAGTTTTTTTTTTTTTTTTTTTTTTTTTTCGGAAAAACGTGAAGTTCGGAAGTACATAGAAAAATAGAAGGGGATGGAGGAGCAGTTGCTCTGAAGACTAAAACACAATTTGCCACTTGAAATGTGACTATGAGGAGCAAAGCTGCTTTTAAAATGCTTCGAGGTGGTAAATTACTTTTAAAGAAGCACTGTTCTAGGGAAGATTTTAGCCAAATGTAAACGTAGGTGTTGGAAAATGGTATTGAAGGGAACTCCTTTTGTGTGTGAGAGAGAGAAAGAAAGTTCGACTTCTTACTGGTCATTGCTTTACGATTAGCATGAAGGAGAATTTAGGAAGCTTTGTGTGAAGAAAAATGGCCGCGATCTAAGGGCTCTTGGTTTTTGACTGAGGAGGAGAACTGCAACGGGACTGAAACTTGTTTACTGGTTATATTTACAGTCACAATTTTGTTATTTATATTCACTTTATTGCATAAATGCGTACTTATGTCAATACAGTTTGATGACGTCAGACAAAACAAAAACAAAAAAGGCAAACTGGCGCACACTGATAAAAAGTTAATGTCGAGTATGTTCGAAGAGTTCGCCATTGCCCACGATACACATTTGTATTCGTGAAAGTAACTCTGCATGCACATTCCTCAGCATGGAACGTGTCACACTATTGCAAGCATCTGTAACACGACGACGTAGATCCAGCAGACTTGTAGGCGCTGTTGCATACATCTGATTTTTTACGTTTCCCAGAAATCCAAGCTCGCCATTCTCACACAACGTGCGTAGACCTAAACTTCTGATCAGGATAAATCCTGCTACTGGTTTTTATATCGTAGGTACGGTACAACGTCACAATCTGCATTTGCATACGGCTACATTTGTGAAATATGAATATGCAGATTCGAATCGTCGCGCATCGATTTCGGGCATTGTAGGATATTCAGGTGGCAATCTATCTTATCCGTGTGAAACAAATATCGTTTTGTACTAATTAATTGATGCTCTACAACTTTGTAGTTGGAAGTTTTGCTCTATCTCTTTTCGTTTTCAATTTGCAATGGCTAACTTCCGCATTTTGCCACTAGGGGCGCTGCTATTGGTTGCATTCGATTGGGCGTAGTCGCTTTACTATACCGTTATCTCACTTTCATAAGTGTATCCTCTCTCCGTTTGCAGGTTATTCCAGGCTAAAGGGACTTTCCTATGCACCCTGTATAGTGTATGATGTGAGCAGCGTAAAGTGTGGGTAGATTAATGCAGCTTTGCCTTTCACTTTCAAGACTATATAATTCATAAAACTGTATTGAGACATACACTGTAGTGCCAAAAGTCATGGGATACGTACTTAGTATCGTGTAGGACTTCCTCTAGCCCGGTGAAGTGGCATCGATTGGCATCGATTCCACAAGTGGCCGGAAGACTTCTGGAGAGTTGTTGAACCATGCCGTCTAAACAGCCGCCCAAAGTTCCCTGGTACTTGTAGGTGCAAGATTTTGAATGCGAATCAACCTTCCCACCACGTCCCATAACTGCTGTATTGCGTTCATGTCGGACGAACGTGGTGGTGGCCACACCATCCGTCGAAACTGTCCAGGATGTTCCTTGAACCAAATTTAGACAACTTGGGCCTGATGAGATGGTGCATTGTGCACCTGGAAAATCCCATCTTTGTGGGAGTACATAAAATCCATGAACGGTTACAAATGGTCACCCATCAGAGCAACAAAACGATTACCCGTTAATGACGTGTTTACGAGGACCAGAAGACCCAGACCGTGCCTCGTAAAGACACCTCACACATGTATGGAACCACCACCAGCATGCAGAGTGCCTTGTTGACAGCTTGGGTCTGTGGCCTCGTGGGATCTGCGCCCCACCCGAACCCTACAATCAGCTCGTAAGAACTGGTAGCGGGACTCATCGGACCATACCACATGTTGCCAGTCTTCCAGGGTCGCCGTGTTTATGAGCCCAGGCGAGGCACTGTGTCTAATGTTGGGGTGTTAACAAAGCCACTCTGGTAGGTCCTCTGCTCCCATACCCCATGGAGGCTACATTACGCTGCACTGACCGTATCGATATGTCTCCTACCTCCTGCATTAAATGTGGATGTTATTCGAGCCAATTAGCATGGACAATCCTGGTCAGACGCCGCTGGTCACGGTCATTCAGCACTCGTGGTTGACCACTACGCTGTTCACGGTGGGTGGTAATGCCTTCCAAGAGGCATTCTCGGTACACACGTGAAACCATGGATCGAGGAATGTTGAATGTTCATACAACTTCGGAAATTGTATGTCCCATCCGTCTGGCTCCCATTACCATGTCTCGTTCAAACTCCGATAATTCACGTCAGCTTTTCCATAATCCTACTGGCGGTTGTTTAACCTGATTCATGAGATAACGCTGATGGAAATCGTGGCGTGCGTCGAAGCCTTTATAGGACGGCAGCGCCAGTTAAGAAATTGCATACTGCTATCCCATGACTTTCGGCACTTCAGTGTATGTATACTTGAACCTCAAGTTCACTTTGTTGAGGCCACTGAAGGGTTATGAAGCACAGTTCTGTTGTGCAAATAGAAGACCAAGTACTTGAAGTCTTTTTCTGTTCTGGCCGTTAAAAGCCTAATGTCGCTTCTTATACTCGTGTAATAAATGATTTTGTGCTGCTTTTCCGGAGCATAACGTTAAGAACTCCAGTGTTACAAGTACCACCGATAGTACGGCAAGTAATGTTATAAGTGAATAACAGTTTGCCCCCGGTGGTGCAGTGGTCCAAGCGCTGGCATGTGCCCGTTCGTACGATATCGGTATGGGTTCGAATCCTGATGAAGCATGGTTGTGTTTTTTATGGCACTGGCTCTCATCTTTGCTCGAACTAGTGGCCATTAGTTAAGGACGAGCGACTGCTTATGGCCATTTGACTTGCTCACAGTGGTCGTTAAACCTCCAACCAAGGAAACAAAACCAGTTTAAAAACCATTACATGTAATCTAAAGTATGATGGGGAAGAGTTAGTTTCCTGACATTGATATCCAGGCACCAGGGTAGAAATAGGTGACCCAAACACCTTATTTTTCTTTTCTAACGTTCGTCAACACTGTTGCAGACATTCTAGCAGATAACAATTAGTCAGAAAAGATCGGTGTCATTCATCCCCGCAAAATGACCACTTTGAACAATAAAGCTAAGGGGAAAGCAACGCTTTATCATGGGAGGTTCACTCGTTCCATCCGCATTCCGCCCTCTTCTCAGACAGCGAATATACTCGTTCGAACCGATTTCAGCCCAGTTTTCTAACATAGAGTTAATTCGCTCCAGCCAAGGGCCAAGGAGTCTTCAACAACTGTAATATTTTGAAGATTGATTTATGCCTTTGCTAAATTACCTGTTGAATATATACACTGAAGAGCAATTGAATTAGAGATACCTGTCTAGTAACGTGTAGCACCAATTTTCATCCTGATGACGGCGGCGACTTGTCTCGGCATGGACTCGACAAGACACCGGAAGCGTTGGGAAGCCATACGGATCCCCGACCCCTGAACAAGCTCCCACAGTTCACGAAGATTTAATGGAGGGTGGTCAGAGCCTCGAACATCTCTCTCGATGGCATCCCAGTTGTGCTTTATGGGATTGGGGTCAGGTGACCTAGCTGGCCAAGGAAGTGAGGTCACGTCGGTGGAGTGTTCATCCAACCATTCGGATACAGTTCGGGAGCTGCATTGTCTTGTTGCAGGATGAGGTCCCCAGTGGGATGTTAAAGACGCACAAACGGGAGCAAATGGTCGTTCAGGATATCCCGGTAACGTTGACCTGTGAGGGACGATGTTGCACGTACCTGAGGTCCCATTTCAGTCCACGTAAACAGTCCATAGACGAGAATGTCACCCCCACCAGCTTGAAGAGTACCCTGATGGCAAGAAGGATCCATCGTTTCATGTGGTTTGCGCCGTACTCGTATCCTGCCAGCCGCATGTACCAACGTGAATCTTGACTCATCAGTCCAGGCAACATTTTTTCACATGTCTGGGGTCCAGTGGCGATGTTCCCGCGCCCATGCAAATCTTTGCACCCTGTGATATGCGGTCAGCAGCAGTACCCTCGTGGAACGATGGCTTTTGTACCCTATAGCGAGGAGATGGTTCTGGATGGTGTGGCTGCTTACACGTTTTTGTGAACCAGCGTTAAATTGCTGAATGATTTCTTGCACTGCGGCCCATCTATCCGCTGTTATAATGGGTGCTAGCCGAAGAGGACTCCGCTCATCCACACGCTGTAGTCCACGGTAGTTGGTTCTTGCAGGAATGATTTTACCGGATTCGATGTACTCACAAGTGCACCCGTGACACAGTGACTCGTGAAAATTCCAGTGCCTGCACGACTTCCGAGATGGAGTGACCCAGTCGTCGGGCCCCGACAATTTGACCACGATCAAATGCGCTTAGATCCTTCGTATACTGGTTCCGACTCTTGCTGATTCCCGTCGCATCACTTCTTATATTGTCGGATCGCTGCATACGTCATGTCGTTTCCGTTTACAGGGCCGCCCACAGCGCCACATTTGAATTAAGGCCAGCTGTCTCTAATTCAATTGCTCTTCAGTGTATATTAGGTATATCAACAACGAGAATGGCCAAGGTTGGCATGAATAAGAGTGACTTACGTTAAAATCCAATGCTTTAATCGGTCTGCGATTACGGAACGTGATATAACATCCATTGTTTTCAGCAGCAATCACACTTTCGTAGTATGCAGTTAACACTAATTACACTGGTCTACAAAAAACGTTTTGTCCCAGAAAAAATAATATATGATTTCGACAGTATTTTTTTGTGATGAATTTAAATATAATTTTAGTTTTTTTCTTTTCTTTTTTTTTTTTTGTCACGCTAGCTTTTCTAATGGCACACGGTTTAAGTTTGAAGAAATCGTATATTTGACTACACTACCATATAAAGCATAAATAAATTACCCAAATCGTAACAAATGATAACCTTTTTGGTGTATTTCGATTGTGGTACGTCTCTCTTGAGTGTCCAGCAGTAGACAGCCAACGTACTGGTACTCCACTTGCCCTGGTATCGTTTTCCTATGCTCGAAATGTATTGATGAAATTCCTCACCATGGACAATTTTAAATCACGTACCAAATCATTTAGGTATGATCATTAACACAGCAATCAGTCATCTCTGAATTGACTGTATTTACTGTTCTCCAAGTAATATCAATGACATCAAAAAACTTGAAAATTTAATCGCCCTGGTGAGGGAATCGAACCCGCATCTCCAGATCACCACCCTGAACGATAAAGTCACCACCCTGAACGATAAAGTCACAAGTATCTGAGTGTTAAGAGCATCGGAATAGAGTCCGACCGCATTCTTAATTGAAGCAAATTGTGCTGCCATCTAGCGTTGTTAAGCATATCACCAATCGTCCAAGTATATAGTGCCGAAGAAACATTCTCATAATACGTGGAAAATACGTCATGATAATTAACACAGTAATGATACATATTTGAATTGACTGTATCTAATGTTCTTCATGTGATATCAATCACATCAGAAAACTTGAAAGTGTAACGGTTAGCATACTCGGACGGCAACGCGGGTCCCAGGGCGATGAAATTTTCAAGTTTTCTGATGTGACTGATATTACGTGAAAAACAGTAAATACAGTCAATTCAGAGATGTCTGATTGCTGTGTTAATTATCGTGACGTATTTTCCATGTATTATGAGAGGAATATTTATTCCACATTGTATCACTTAGGTATGCCTCTATTAATGCTGCCCCGGTGGCGCAGTGGTCTGACAGCTGTCTTGTGACCGTTCGTCTAAGTGGATTCCAGTTTGTATTTTGGTGAAGCATGAATGTTGTGTGTGTCTAACGGCACTGGCACTTTCTCTTCTCAGGAACCAGTTGCCCTTCATTAAGGACGGGAGACTGCTTAGCCCACTGAGTTGCTCATGGTGGTCGTTAAACTTACAAGCAAACCATAAAAAAAAATCCCTGTGTTAAAAATGAGGCTCCCTAGAAGAAGTACTTGCTTCAAAATCAGGATCGTGATGAACATCTTCCTCTTCTTCTTGATGAGTGTCATTAGTGTCTGGGTCAACATCACTCAATGTCAGATTTTCTGGAGGTTGTGTCACAGGTAAATCATCCCTGTGAGGAACAGGATTCATTGCAGAAGGCAAATAAGGATATTTCAAGGTGCGTTTGGACTTTCTGTTATTTTTTTAAAACAGAAATAACAGTCTTAAGAGTTGCTTTTTGGTACCCTCCAAATCATGAAAACTGCAAAGGCATATGGCAATCCATCCCGTGAGCAGCCATGATACATAACTGATATAAGGAGCCCAACTCTTATTTTGGTCATCCACTTGACAACCAAAACAAGTTAGTAAAATCATGCAATGCATTGATTATGATACGCTTTCCAACATACCAGAAATTATTACCCAAGTTGTGAGGATAATGGCTGTGGAATAAATCTCGTTCCTGTGTCCTGACCTTTGATCCCATTTCGATGATATTCAACAGAACCGGTTCAGTACACCTCAAGAACAACATACTAAAGTTTTGTCGCAATGGAAGCAGTTTTACGCAAGTTATGAGAATAATGGCTCTGGAATAAATCATGCTTTTGTGCAATGACCTTTGACCCCATTTCGTTGATATTCAACAGAACTGGTTCACCATACCTTCGGAATAACATGATAACGTTTTGTCGCAATCGAAACATTTTTGGTAAGTTATGATGCACAAGGGCAATGGAATGGATTCCCACTCCAGTGTCCTGACTTTTGACCCCATTTTGCCCATTTTCAATAGGGTTCGTCCCCAGTGGCTCCCTACCACATGCTAAAATTTCATCGAAATTGAACCATTTTTACGCAAGTTATGACGAATAAGGGCAATTGAATGGATCCTGCTCTTATGGCATTACCTTTGACCCCACGTTCACCCATTTTCAATAGGGTTCGTCCCCTGATGGTCCCCTACCACATACTAAAATTTCATCGAAATTGAACCATTTTCACGTGAGTTATGGTGCCGACAGACAGACGAATGGACGGACAGACGGACGGAAAAAGCTGGAGCGTATGCGCTTCTTCAACCTACGGTTGGAAAGCGTAAATGAAGCCAATAACACTTTTTAATTAATGGATAAAGTTTCCTCTGAGCTTTGAAGATTACCACACACGTAACAAAAAATATCAGGGTGATTTAAACACTTCCTTAGCATAATGACATTATTTGAAACACAGCACTATTGCTCAAGTTATTTCTCACTTCGAAAAGACAACACGACACTCGCAATGCTTACACCGTGAAGGCCAGACCCCCCCCCGGCACATATGTTGTCGCGAGGCAACGAAGTGTGAATCATCCCCGACTGTGGCTAAACGCACACACTAGTGCCTTCATAATGATATTGTTTTCATCCCACACTATATTCGAAATAAAATAAAACAAACAATTATTTAAAAATGCGTTTATGTGAACTATTTCTGTTGATGTAACACCTGAAAATTTATTAGCCAATACTAAAACCAAGTACTGTAACAGAGAAACTGCGGGTGGAAGAAGAATTCTGATCACATTTTTGAATTCAGAGCAAACAGTTACGTTTCACAATTAATGTTCATTGCAACAAAAACTGTGTTTACCGGTGTAATAAATAAATCCTCTGATGATAGTATTATCATACACTGAAGAGCAATTGAATAAGAGACAGCTAGCGTTATACAAATGTGGCGCTATGGGCGGCCCCTGTAAACCGAAACGACATGGCGTATGCAGCGATCCGACAATATAAGGAGTGATGCGATGGGAATCAGTAAGAGTCGGAACCAGTATAGGAAGGATCTAAGCGCATTTGATTGTGGGCAAATTGTCGGGGCCCGACGAATGGGTGTCACTCCATCTCGGAAGTCATGCATGCACTGGGATTTTCACGAGCCACTGTGTCACGAGTGCACCGTGAGTACATCGAATCTGGTAAAAAGATCGCTGCAAGGGTCAACTGCCGTGGACAACAGCATGTGGATAAGCGGGATCATCGTCGGCTACCTTGCATTGTAACAGCGGATAGACGAGCCACAGTGCAAGAAATCACTCGGCAATTTAACGCTGGTTCACAAAAACGTGTAAGCAGCCACACCATCCAGAACCATCTACTCGCTATGGGGTACAGAAGCCATCGTTCCACGAGGGTACCGCTGCTGACCGCACATCACAGGGTGCAAAGATTCGCATGGGCGCGGGAACATCGCCACTGGACCCTAGACATGTGAAAAAATGTTGCCTGGACTGATGAGTCAAGATTCACGTTGGTACATGCGGCTGGCAGGATACGAGTACGGCGCAAGCCACATGAAGCGATGGATCCTTCTTGCCATCAGGGTACTCTTCAAGCTAGTGGGGGTGGCATTCTCGTCTGGGGACTGTTTGCGTGGACTGAAATGGGACCTCTGGTATGTGGGACATCGTCCCTCATACGCCTACGTTACCGGGATATCCTGGACGACCATTTGCTCCCGTTTGTGCGTCTTCAACATCGCACTGGGGACCTCATCCTGCAACAAGACAATAAAGCTCCCGAATTGTATCCAAATGGTTGGATGAACACTCCACTTCCGTGACCTCGCTTTCTTGGCCAGCTAGGTCACCTGACCTCAATCCCATCGAGCACATCTGGGATGCTATCGAGAGAGATGTTCAAGGCTCTGATCCACCTCCATCAAATCTTCGTGAACTGTGGGAGCTCGTTCAGGGGTCGTGAATCCGTATGGCTTCCCAACGCTTCCGGTGTCTTGTCGAGTCCATGCCGAGACGAATCGCCGCCGTCATCAGGACGAAAGGTGGTGCTACCCGTTACTAGACAGGTATCTCTAATTCAATTGCTCTTCAGTGTACTCTTTACAATACACATATTTTGCTCTCGAGGGTGTTTTATTTAATGTAAATAGGCAGAGTCGTCGCTCTTTTCACGTTTTTATTTAATTAACACAGCAACCGAAAAATTGTATTTCTACACTACTGAAATCGAACCCCAGATCTCTGGATAACTAGCACTCGACTAATTATCAAGAGATCTGGGTCGAAATACAATTTTTTGGTTGCTGTATGTTAATTAAAGAAAAACGTGAAAAGAGCGATGACTTTGTCTATTTACATTGTCTCTACGTATTTAGAAGATTTTTACCGTTTTATTTACGGTTTCCAACCGTAGGCTGAAGAAGCGTATATGCTCCAGCTTTGTCCGTCTGTCCATCCGTCTGTACGAACGATAACTCGCGTAAAAATGGTTCGCTTTCGATGAAATTTTAGCATGTGGTAGGGGACCACTGGGGACGAACCCTATTGAAAATGGACGAAATTGGGTCAAAGGGGGCAACATAGAAGCGGAATGCATTCCATTACCCTTATGCGTCATAACTTGCGTAAATATGGTTCGATTTCAATGAAATTTTAGTATGTGATAAGGGACCACTGGGGACGAACCCTGTTGAAAATGGGTGAAGTGGGGCCAAAGGTCAGGACATAGGAGCGGGATGCATTCCATTGCCCTTATGCGTCATAAGTTGTGTAAATATGGTTCGATTTCGATGACATTTTAATAAGTCGTAGAGGACCGACTGGGGACGAACCCTATTGAAAATGGATGAAATGGGATCAAAGGTCAGGACAGGGAAGCGGGTTGCATTCCATTACATCTTATTAAAGGAGCAATTCTTGTATATATGTAAATTCTATTTTGAAAATGGCTCTAAGGATTTTAATGAAAGTGGTTTAACTACCGTTTTCTGGTATTAGAAATCGATTTAGCTTGATCTCGACTTTGGCAAAATTTGTTTAGTGGGTTAAATAACCACCCCGAGTTACCACGTTTTAGTGTCATGGCGTCGTCCTATTAATGTTTCCCATTCTTAGAAATTTTATGACGTCATACTCTCGCGATCGACTTGCCATTGAGATGTTGGCGCGCGGTCACGCCATCTGCCTTATTAGGTTACGCGTTGTTTGTGGGTCCTATTAAAGTTTTATGACGTCACACTCTCGTGACTATCTTCCTCATTACGTCACGCGCTGTGTGTGTATTATGCATTGCTTTTATATCATCGAAATGGGGTCAAAGGTCGGGTCAGAGGAGCGAGATTTATTCTGCATATATATTATCCTCATAACTTGAGTAATGATTTCTGGTATGTTAGAAAGCCTATCATAATCAATGCATTGCATGATTTTACTAACTTGTTTACTATCGGAAGGAAAATTTCTTCCTTTAACTTGTTTGATATTTATTTCAGAAGTAAAGTCTTCTGTAGTTCAACCTGGAAAAGGTCACACGCTGATTATTATATAAAGTATTACATTATTTAATAGCTTTCGTCTGGAAACGTTTTGTAGAATAAGCCAGAATGTTTACCAATTTATTTCGGTTGCGAAAAGCCATAAGGTCATAATGCCGGAAAATACTTTAATGAGAATATTAAAGTTGACAAGAGCGTTTGAACCCTAAAAGAACTCCATTTATTTCAGAGTTGCGTCTGCACCAAAATTTTAAATGCTGGATTCTTGCCTAAACAAAAATTTTATCTTTACAATTAAGGCACACTTGCACTTTATTTAGAACTTATAATAAGCTGCTTCAAAGTATCATTAGGTTTTATAAACTTGTCGACATTTTGCGAGAGAATGAACGAGAGAAAAAGGCAAATCTGAAATTTGTGAACAAACCATGGGAACGGTAGACAGGAAGTAATTGCCAGATTACGCTTTGATTCGTCGCCAGGCGCTTTAACTGTTTGAGTTCTAATCATTGGGACATCATTCCCAAATTAATTAGAAACATCGGTTCAGCATTTCCTCCCAGTTAAGTTAAAAAGAAGCCGCAATGAAAGTTTGTCGTGAATTGTACAGCATCATAAACGATCAAAACTTGCCTGTCTCCTCGTCACATATAGAGATCATTTTAATGCTGTGAGGATTATCGTGATTAAAGTTGCAAGGAAGCGACATGCTCAGAAGGCAGGATGATGAATGAATAGTATTATACAGTAGGATTACTTTGAAAGCTTTCGCCGATCGTAAAACTCTAATGATTTCATTACTTTGGCTTATTTCGCCGAATTGTAAGAATTTACGACACGCTTAAGAAGTCTGGGTGTTACATAACAAAATTGGCTCGATGTCCTCTAACAAGTATGGTTTCAACATTAGTATATCGGAGACAAAAACAAAAAGTAATACTTACGTCCCAAATATTTCAACAGAATTTACAAATGTCAGAGAAGAAAATTTCATAAACTAAACTGGATACGAAAAATTTCAAAAGTTTTATATTTAATTCATTTGTATTGTGAAAAAAGGAACAGCTTCAAAAATGCGAGATAACAGTCTGAGAAGCAAATTATCAGCAGTGATCCTTTTTTACTCTTTCCAACCGTAGGTTGAAGAAGCGTATATGCTCCAGCTTTGTCCGTCCGTCCGTCCGTCCGTCCGTCTGTGCGCACGATAACTGTCGTAAAAATGGGTCGATTTCGATGAAATTTTAGTATGTGCTAGGGGACCAGTCGGGGACGAACCCTTTTGAAAATGGAACAAATGGGATCAAAGGTCACGACGTAAGAGCGGGATCATTCCATTACCCTTATGCGTCATAACTTGCGTAAATATGTTTCGATTTCAATGAAAGTTTACTATGTGGTAGGAGACCACCTAGGGACGAACCCTATTGAAAATGGGATAAATGGAGTCAAAGGTATAGTTCGATTTCAATGAAAGTTTATTATTTGGTAGGAGACCGCATAAGGACGAACCCTATTCAAAATGGGTAAAGTGGAGTCAAATGTCAGGACATAAGATCCGGATGCATTCCATTGCCCTTATGTGTCATAACGTGCGTAAAAATGGTTCGATTTCGATGAAATTTCAGTATGTAGTAGGGGACCACCTGGGGACGAACCCTATTGAAAATGGACGAAATGTGGTCAAACTTCAGGACATAGGAATGCGATTTATTCCATTGCCCTTATCCCATATTATTAAGGTGGACGTCAAGTAATTTTTCTTCCTATACTTCCAACGTAAAAACTTTTGTACACATTTCCTTCACAATTAATGTGTTCCCAAGGATGAACATTTGAACATCGTTTAAAATAACTTCATATTATAACTTGGAAAAATTAATATTTTCTAAAACATAACCATAAATATATTAAAAATCAATAACTTTTCCTTTGGTGGTGTTGAAACCAGAGAAAAGATGGCGCGACCTGCACTTTGATGACGTCAGTGGACAAAAAAATGCTGGATTGCATAATTACGGTTATGGTTTAGAAAGTATTAAGCATTCCAAGTTATGAAATGAAGCTATTTTAATCGATGTTCAAATTTTCATCCTTGTAAACGCATTAATTGTCCAGAAAAAAGATGGCGCGACCTGTGTTTTCATGACGTCAGTAGACAAACAAATGTTAAATTGCATAATTATGGTTATGTTTTAGAAAATATTAAGTATTGCAAGTTATAAAATGAAGATATTTTAATCGATGTTCAAATTTTCATCCGTGGGAACACATTAATTGTGAAGAAAATGTGTACAGAAGTTTTTCCATTGGAAGTATAGGAAGCAAACTTACTTGACGTCCACCTTAAAGTAGCAATTCTTCTATGTATGTATGTACATTTTATTTTGAAAACGGCTCTAAGAATTTTGATGAAAGTCGTTAACCTACCGTTTTCTGGTACTAGAAATCGATTTAGCTTGATCTCGACTTTAGGAGAATTCGTTTAGTAGGTTAAATAACCACCGCGAATTATAACGTTTTTATTGATGGAGTTGTTCCATTAATGTTACCAATGCTTAGAAATCTTATGACGTCACAATCTCGCGTTTGAGAATGTTGGTGCGCGGTCACGCCATCTGTCTCATTACGTCACGAGTTGTGTGTGGATCCTTTTAAAGTTTTATGACGTCACGCTCCTGCGCATGCAGATGGTCGCCATTCCCATCTGCCTCATTACGACACAGTCTGTGTGCGTATGTCCGTCCGCACGATAACTCGCGTAACAATCGTTCGATTTCGATGAAATTTTAGTAACTGGTAGGCGATCACCTGGGAAGGAATCCTATTTAAAGTGAACGAAATGGGGTTAAAGGTCAGTACATAGGAGAGGGATCCATTCCACTGCTGTTATGCGTCATAACTAGCGTAAAAAAGGTTCAATTTCGATTAAATTTTAGTATGTGGTGGGGGACCACCTGGCGACAAACCTTATAGAAAATGGGTGAAATGGGGTCAAAGGTCAGGACATAGAAGCGGAATCACTTCCATCGCCATTATGCGTCATAACTTACGTAAAAATGCTTCGATTTGGATGAAATGTTAGTATGTTGTAGTGTCTTGCCTGGGGACAAACGCTATTGAAAATGGGCGAAATGGGGTCAAAGGTTAGCACACAAGAGCGGGATGTATTCCATAGCCCTTATGCATCATAACTTACGTAAAAATGCTTCGATTGCGACAAAACTTTATCATGTTATTTCGGAGTTATATGAAACCGGTTCTGTTGATTATCAACGAAATGGGATCAAAGGTCAGGGCACAGGACCGAGATTTATTGCACAACCATTATTCTCATAACTTGAGTGATAACTTGAGTAATGATTTCTGGTACGTTGGAAAGCGTATCATTGCATGATTTTACTAACTTGTTTTTTTTTTGCAATCAATTTGCTGTTAACTAAGAGTTTATAAAAAAAAATCTCGTTTTTCAAAACAATATCTAATCTAAAATTATGTAAGCCGCCCTGGTAGAGCAGTGGTCTAAGCGATGGCTTCTGATCATTCGTCCGAGATAGATCCGGGTTCGAATTCCGTTGAGACATGGACTTTGTGTTCGTCATACGACGCTGGCTCTCTCTCTCTGCCCTGAAACCTCCAAATAACAATAGCCGTCTTAACACGATTTAAGCTATATAAGATTAAAAATTAAAACCTTAGTAATTAAAAGATTTATTTACAGTTAAAACATTGGATCTTTCGGTCCCACACTAGGATCATCCTCAGATGTAAGACAGTACTGGATAGAACAGGTTTATAAGGACACATGCCTTTTGATGACGTACATGACTTTTGATGAAGTACATGACCTTTGATGACGTTCATGACTTTTGATGACTGTATAACATAATTAGAGGTAATAGTACGTTTAATTGGTTGTGTTCACGCAAGAGAGTTCATTTACATAGTTTGTACACAATTAAGACATGGAGGTTTCATCAGAGTTTACTTAGCCTTTCCCGAATAAGATTCCCGGATTCCCTGCTTGTAGTAGATAACTGGGGATGTTGTCATTACAAAATAGCCGTCCTTTATTAAAAATGCGTACACTTTTAGTCAGAAGTAATGATGACTTCGAAGAAGGGATCGCCAAGATCGAAGCATCGTCCCATACGGGGTAGTAAAGTCTCTAGTTCATAAGTCGCGATAGTGTTGTTGACATTAAGCCATATTTGATGTCATATTGGTGCTCTCGGATCCAAGTACGCCCAGTCGAGCCAATATAAATCTTATATGGTTATGTCCGGTCCATACTTTTTAATGGGAAAATCCCATGTTTAATTTATTTTTCTACAGGGTAGCGATCTTTCTTTACCCTTGCTAAGATGCTATGTGTCTTGACTCCAAAACCCAAACCATGGCGCCTGCAAATATTTTAAAAAACTGGAGTGATCGTAGGGTGGAAATTCATGGATCCCACGAAATTTATCTGATTACTTTCTCGTTGTAACGTGGTTTGTTCAGCCCTCTTTATGATGTTATAAACAGTACTGCCAGTATAATATTCTAATTCTGGAATTTTTACTATTTTCTGAATCTCCTGTTGTCGTAGAAAATTACAGGATGAATGAGAAAACCCAGTTCTTAAAAATATTGCAGACTAGAAGGAACGAGTTACTCCAGTTCTTAAAAATATTTGCATGCGCCATGGTTTGGGTTTTGGAGTCAAGACACACCATCCTAGCAAGGGTAAAGAAAGACCGCGATTCTATAGAAAAAGAAAATAAACATGGGATTTACTGCATCCCATTAAAAAGTATGGACCAAACGCAACCATATAAGATTTATATTGGCTCGACTGGGCGTACATAAAAGACTCGGATCCGAGAGCACCAATATGATATCAAAAATGGCTTAATGTCAACAACAGTATCACGACTTGTGAACGAGGGACTTTACTACCCCGTATGGGACGATGCTTCGATCTTGGCGACCCCTTCTTCGAAGTCATCATTGCTTTTGACTGAAAGTGTACGCATTTTTAATAAAGGACAACCATGTTGTAATGATAATATCTCCAGTTATCTACCACAAGCAGGGAATTATATCTTATCTGGGACTGACTAAGTGAACTCTGGTGAAATCTCCATGTCCTAGTTGTGTACAAACTATGTAAATGAACTCTCTTGCGTGAACACAACCAATTAAACATACTATTACGTCTAATTATGTTATACGTCCTCAAAAGTCATGTGTACTTATAGACCTGTTCTATCCATTAGTGTCTTGCATCTGAGGATGGTCTCAGTGTGGGACCAAAAGATCTAATGTTTTAACTGTAAATAAGTCTTTTAACTAGTAAGGTTTAAATTTTTAATCTTATGTAGTTTAAATCGTGTAAAGACTGCTGTTGTTATTTGGATTAATTTTGCACGAAGTGATTGCTACATTGCAGCCGCTGTTAGTGGCCCTAAATTTGGGACGGCCGATTGCTTATAATACAGTATATACTCTCGAGAAAAAATTGTTGCTCTAGATGAGAACGCTTTTCTAAATTTGTTTATTAAATGGAAATATTGTCCCATGTTAAAAATCTATTGCGAAGTCCTACCAGAAATACTTAATACTTTCTCTGAATAAAAAGCAGGAGAGCAGAAGACCATTTGATCTTGATCATTTATGCAAGACGAGCAAACAAGAAAACCAGTTGTTCTTTCACAGTTCTATAAACTTTTTAACGCTATTTTTTTTTTTTTTTTGGCAGTTATGCTTACTCTGGATTTGTAATCACCCAAAGGCATGCTGTTTGCACTGCAATACATCATGTTTGGGAAGCTGGATGCCGACTTTCCATGTATACGGTTAAGCCTCAGTGTAGCTAACGTGACATTAAAGCTTCCAATACAACTAAATATTTGCAACCTAATTTTTAACAATAGCAGATTATTAGTAATTGTTCCCATAAAAAGTTTTTTTCCGGGCGGTGGGTGGTTTGCACTCTGTGTCAAAAAAACTGTCGAGGCACCTCAAACTAGCATCCAAATTGTTAGTTAATTTGTTTTTGCTTTTTTAATACTATGTGATAATCTAAAGAGGGCTGAAACCAAGTGGCAGGGGAATGATTTACGCCATACATTTTCACGTAACTCTGTCATGATTCCTTAATAATCAGAAACACACTCTTTTAGTAAGGCGAGGACATTTTTACCAGTCCTAATGTTTTGGAGGAGATTTTCTCGAGCACAGCTTTATCTTACTAGCATCCTACATGTTTTACACCACCCAATGGTGAAATCCGTATCTGAGCTAAAGGTATAACATTTTTTTCTTTTGATTGAAGGTTTAACGACCACCGTGAGCAACTTGATGGGCTATAAGCAGTCACCCGTCCCTAATTTAGGGCCACTGGTTCCAGAAAAGTGAGAGAGCCAGTGCCGTAAGACAAACACAACATCCATGCATCACTGGGATTCGAACCCAGACCCATCTCCTACGAATGAGCAAAAGCCATCGCTTAGACCACTTCTTCCTAGGGGCGTATTTACATTTTTAATAACTTGTATGAGTAGATTCCTTGGAATTTGCATTTGCGATATGCGAGCATAAGAAAATTTTTATATACCATTTAAAATTTTGTTATGTGTATTTATGTATATCATCATCATCATCATCATTGTCAACCATTATCAATCCACTGCTGGACGAAGGTCTCCCCAAGTTTCCTCCACAACGGTCTGTCTTGTGCCAGTCTCCTCCATGTCACCCCTGCATACTTTCGAATTTCATCCACCCATCTCCCATGTGGTCTTCTTCTGGGTCTTTTCCTGTCCCTTGGAATCCAATCTAAAATTTCGGCTGTCCATCGATGGTCTGTCCTTCTGGCAGTATGTCCAGCCCATTGCCATTTCAGGGATTTAACTCTGATCATGATGTCTTCCACTCTTGTCATTTTTCGGATCCACGAGTTCCTCTTCTTATCTCTCCTGGTTACACCAAGTATGCACCTCTCCATGTTACTTTGAGTTGTCTGCAGCCTTTGTATGTCTCTTTTAGTTAAGGTCCAAGTCTCTGCACCATACGTAAGCACTGGAAGGATGCATTGATCAAACACTTTTCTTTTAAGACATAATGGCATATTGCTCTTGAAAATTATGCTGTTTCTTCCAAAAGCTCTCCGGGCAAGTTTTGTACGCCGATTAATTTCTTCATCAATGTGACCCTCACTTGATATCTGCTGTCCAAGATAAACGTACGTGTCTGTTATCTCCAGCTTTTCTCCATCAATCGATAAATCTTCATTTCTTGTAAAAGCATTGAACATCACTTTTGTCTTCTGGAAGTTCATTTTTAATCCCACTTCTTTACTCATGTCAGCAAGTTCCTGGATCATACTCTGCAGCTCTGATGGGGTAGTTGCAAAAATGACTACGTCATCAGCAAAACGAAGGTGGGTTAGATAATCTCCATTAATCTTTATCCCCTTGTTTTCCCTGCTCAGCGACTGAAAAACACCCTCCAATGTGGCATTAAAGAGCTTCGGAGATATGGTGTCACCTTGTCTCACTCCCTTTCCAATTTTTACGTGTGTTGTATTTTCAAACAGCCTAATCTTTGCACTTGCATTTTCATAGATGTTATTAATAATATTAATGTATGCATCTTCAATACCGCAGGTTTTCAGAGCCATTGTAACTGCTGATGGTTTCACCGAATCAAAGGCTTTTTCATAATCGATAAAAGCCATGCACAGTGGAAGTTCATATTCCCTCGCTCTTTCAATTAGTTCTCTCAGCACGTGGATATGATCTATTGTGCTGTAGCCACTCCTGAATCCAGCTTGTTCTCTCGGTTGAGCCATGTCCAGTGTTACCTTCAAGCGGTGTGAAAGAACTTTAGTGAAGATTTTATAAACCACTGATAGGAGGCTGATAGGTCTGTAGTTTCCAAGATCCTCAATGTCACCTTTCTTATGTAGCAGGATCATTGTAGCGGTGTTCCAATCCTCAGGAATCTTTCCTTCATTAAGGCATCGAGTGAAAATTTGGGCGAGTACTGTTTCGATTTCTCCACTTGCTTCTTGTATGATGTCTATAGTAATTCCATCTTCTCCTGGAGCTTTTCCCCGCTTCATGTTCTTGATTGCATGTGCAACTTCTGCTGGAAGGACTGGAGGAACTCTGGTACTGGTATCTTTCATTATGTATATATACGAGGGTAAATCAAAAAGTGAGGTCAATTTTGTCGTATATTAAAGAATCTAAGAAGCATACAGATTAAAATTACCTTATTTCTCAACAATGTTTCCCTGTCGTTCAACGCATATTTTATATTTGTCTACAAGCTTCTGGATTCTTGCAGAGAAATATGTTTGGGGTTGTTCTTGCAGCCACGAATGCCCCGTTTCCTGTACCTCGACATCACTTTAAAAAAGGCGGCCTTTCAAAGGCTCTTTCAGGGTTTTACATGAAAGCTGTGAAAGACGCAGAGCTTCAGAAGACATGAAAGTCGCACGGCGCTAGATCCGGGCTTTACGCAGGATGTGGGAAAAGGTCAAACTTCAACTCGGTAATTGTTTGTTGAGTTGCCAATGCGGTATTTGGATGAGCGTCGTCGTGCAGCAATAGCACTTTTTTGGATAACATTTTCCCCGTAGTTTTGTGCGAATTTCTGGTTTCAATTTGTCTTTCAGCAAGTCACAATATGACCGACTGTTAATTGAGTCACCCTGTGCTTGATAGTGTTCAACGATGGGTCCTTTCATGTTAAAAAAGAGAGTCAGCATTAATTTTCGTGCCGAAGGGACAACTTTGAACTTTTTTTTGCATGGGGAGCTCAGATGTTTCTACTCCATGTTTTGCGTTTTGCTCTCGGGGTCGTAATGATGGACCCGCGTTTCGTCCCGATTGACAATTCTCTCTAGAATACTGGAATCTGACTCATAATGCTGCAAAAAATGTCTGGCAACTTCTAGGCGCTGCTGCTGGTGCGCATCAGACAACTTCCGTGGCACCCATCTGGCACACACTTTACGATATCCGAGGTCGTTATGCACTATTGAGAATACAGAACCATAGCTAATGTTTACCTTTTGGGCGATCTCAGATAGAGTAACCCGGCGATCTTCTTTAATGAGCGCATCGATGAGATCCAGATGGTCCTTTGTGTAAGAAGTCGGCGGAAGGCCCGGGCGAGCTTCATCAAACACATTCGTTCTACCGGCTTGAAACTTTTCTATCCTCGTGTACACATGTCTTTGTCTAATACACGTGTCTTCTCCATATTCCGTAAGCATCCTACGACAAATTTCAGCTGCATGCACACCCTCAGCCCATTAAAATCTCACTACACTTCGCTGTTCGATGATGGAGTATTCCCACAAACGAGCGGCCATGTTTACGCCCTTACAACTACTGGGTAACTGCGGTTAGAAGATCAGCGATTGCATCCACTACGTGTCAAGGTCACGTGCCCAACCCTCGTCAAATAGCAATCTGCCGCATCTCTGCCTGTTTACGTAACGACAGCATTGACATTGACCTTACTTTTTGATTCGCCCTCATAATTAACAAAATTGTGACTACAAATATAACCAGTAAACAAGTTTCAGTCCCGTTGTAGTTCTCCTCCTCAGTCAAAAACAAAGAGCCCTTAAATCGCGGCCATTTTCCTTCGCACAAAGCTTTCTAAATTCTCCTTCATGCTAATCGTAAAGCAATGACCAGTAAGAAGTCGAACTTTCTCTCTCTCACACACACAAAAGGAGTTCCCTTCAATACCATTTTCCAACACCTACGTTTACATTTGGCTAAAATCTTCCATAGAACAGTGCTTCTTTAAAAGTAATTTACCACCTCGAAGCATTTTAAAAGCAGCTTTGCTCCTCATAGTCACTTCTCAAGTGACAAATTGTGTTTTAGTCTTCAGAGCAACTGCTCCTCCATCCCCTTCTATTTTTCTATGTTCTTCCAAACTTCACGTTTTTCCGAAAAAAAAAAAAAAAAAAAGGTGGCATTTCGCTCTTCCCCTGAGCTTTAGTACCAACAAGCCTTGTGACTTGTGACGTGTCTGCCTCACTGGACGCTCACGACATAAAGGCAGATAGCAGCGAGAACGAACGTCTGCGTAGCACAGTTGGTAGAGCGACTTATTCCGGAATAAGAGGACTCGGGTTCGATCTCCGGCGTGGACCAAAATGACGGAGAAATTTACTTCGTTATTATGGCGCCCAAACTTCCCGGATGACCCGGCCGTTAAAGATCTCGCAATCGTGTGATGTTCTTTCCACCCCGCGAGACAGGAAAAATAAGAGAATCCCTTCTTCAGGGCTTCGAAAAATAAATGTGTGTGACGTTGCATTCCACACACCAGATTGACTGGGAGTTCTCAAGTGCACGTTCTTCAGCGGATGACTGCCTACAGCGACACATGGTCCCGGTTGACCCTTGGGTCATGCCCTCAGCCCTCTTTCTGGGGGGAGGGTGTTGTGACGTGCCCAGGACGCACACGACGTAAAGGAAGATAGCAGCGAGAGTTGGTAGAGTGACCTCAGTTGGTAGAGTGACCTCAGTTGGTAGAGCGACTTATTTTCGAATAAGAGGACTAGGTCTCGATCCCCGGCGTGGACGAAAATGAAGGAGAAATTTACTTCGTTATAGACTATGTGGTAAAAGAATCACTGCCTTAACTGTTCTTAGTGATTTATCTTGAGAAGTCGTTCCTCTTGAGTTATCCGTTGTTTGCGTTGCATCACTTCAATTTAATTTTAGAAAATAGCAATACGGGAATAAATAAGGTAAGGAATTTATGCTTATAATGAAAATAATACCAAAGTAATTTCCATAAATCACTAAAAAAAATGCCGCCCAGGTGGCGCAGGCCTCTGATCATTCGTCCGTAAGGGGTCCGGGTTCGAATCCCGGTCAGGCATGGATGTTGTGTTTGTCTTACGGCACTGGCTCCCTCCCTTCCCTGGAACCAGTGACCCTAAATTAGGGACGGGCGACAGCTTATAGCCCATTGAGTTGCTCACGGTGGTCGTTAAACCTCCATTCAAAAAAAAAAAATATCACTAAAAATGGAAGTTTAGGGTATTTACTACATTCATTTCGTGGGAGAAGCTTGTCGGCCTTTCTTGGGAAGAGCCCTTCTTGCCTTCTGCTAGTACTTCCCTGTTGTAAGGGATGATGATTACTAACATTATGTGTATTTAAAATATTACTTTGTATTCTGTGTATTTCATCATTCCTTTTTGTATGAAAAGTTTTGTAAATAATGTAACGTTTCGTCGCAGTCCTCTTTTTTTGGAAGATGTCGTTAGTAATCTGTCGCCTTCTTAGTATTGTATGAGGCGTATTCAGCATTTGATAAATTTCTTCCGTTTCTTTCTTTCCACTGCAAAACCCTGTTTTGAGGTTTTGTTTTTGCTGATCCCTTCGCTTTGTGAGATTGACCTGACCTAATCCCTTTATTAGAATTTTCTCGTGTTCTCTGGAATGAGGACATTCTCCAAAGGAACAAAATCCTTTATCATGTTACTGAATAAAAATTTTGCGGCTATTTATTTCCATCACCTTTTTTTCTTCCTGTGACAGGACACAAATCCTTTTCTTTTTTTTTTCTTTTTTTTTTTTTTTTAGAAAAAGAGTGAACCGATCATCATCATGATTAACGACTAAGTCCTAGTGTGAAGCCATTTAAGTTAAGACAACGGACCACTTTCGTCTTATTTCACTTAATCCAATAGTTTTTTCAAGCAAAGAATACTTCCGAAAAGAGTAAAACAAAAATTACCCCGACATGCCAAAGTATTATAAGTGATTCCCCAAACGAAGTTTATCCAGGGCTGTCACGAAACAGCCAAGTCGAATTAATCCTGGAGTTAGTGTTTAATTTGTTGCTCGGCACGCCCTTTGGCGATGGAATAATCAACACCCGGAGTTAATTAGAAACACTGGCACTTGTAGGAGGATCCTGTTAACAAAAGAAAGATCAGTTAATTTTGGACTGAACAACAACGTTCCGCGAGGGATCAAATTTCCTTTCCGGCAGCTCAAACGAAGCTCAACTTAATAGTGCGAGGATTAACACGATTAGAGACACGGGAGGTGGTAAGAGAGTTCTAAAGTTCGCTGGGTAATGAGGTATTATGGAGATGTAGGTTTGCCGATGCGCTTTCCGTTAGAAGTCAATAAAGGCCCCGAATTCTTGCGAGATGATTTCATTAATTCCGTTTATTTCACGTAGCCATGAAGTTACCGGTTCTTGAAGTCATTGCACAGTCATTTAACTGGGCTGTGTGTTCCTGGGGCTCTGTTTTACAGCTTCCAGCTGCAATCACTGCCGTTAGATGAACTATTGTAGTGCCTCCAATTCATTAAAGTTCCTGAAAGTTTCATTGGAAACTCGGACCTTAGATTACTAATTTCAGACAAAACGTAATAGTAGTTACTACTGTAATTAAAGTCAAAGGAAGTAACTTAAAAAAAAGACACACCCAAGAATCGAAAGTGTTTTCAGCTCGAGACAGAAAAGATGCTATGCTACAGTTTTTTGAACAAGGGGCAAGATTATCTTAATTTTTTTGACTTAGAACTTCGTCTTCCGCCGCGCTGGGTTAGGGATAACATCAACAGCACGGATGAAACGAAAACATGTCAAAATTTGAACGCTTATATCTCTGAAACTAATAATCGTAGAGTAACAAATAATACATCATTTATAGTTCCATTTATAAAGAAAGAAGTTTCAACCCCCACCCCTTAACCCTTCGTTACATAAGCGTTAAGCTAAATTTCGCGTAATTTTGTTTCACCGCACGCCGTTTTAAGGTTGCTAACTAGTGAATAGGTAATGATAGCAATTACCTCTCCCCACATTCCGTAGCTGACAGTCAGAATTAACGGAGTATGTGACAAACCTAAATAAAGTGGATTTAAAATTTATTTCTTTTTTAGATAAAAAAAATGACGAAAATTTAGAAGCGCTGCGAAAATCCAGGAAAAATTGCTATAAGAACTGACGGAAGTTGAAGAAACAGCTAGAGGAAAACGAGAAGAATCCAAAATGGCCCGATAGTTTTAGCAATTATTTATATCAAATGAAATAACACAAAAAAAAAACACACACACACACACACAAGAATAGGAAAAAGGTTTTAGCCCAAAAGAAAAAAACTTGCCTTATTTGAAAAATGAAAACTAAACGCATCTTTTAATATATATTTTTTTAGATCAAAGTGCTATATAGTCCAGTTCTTGTATTTATTTTCATCAAATGAAATAACACTAAATGCAAAGCACGAGGATCAAAAGAAGGCTTTAGCCAGAGAAAAATGTGTTGCTTGTTTTATCAGAAAGACCTTTTTATTTTTTTCTTCACACAAACACATGAAAAAACAACTTAAAAAACTAATAGCATCTACTATGCGGTTTCGATCATTATATGTATCAAATGAAGTTATTTTTAAAAATATAGGTAAGAGAATCGGAAAGTTTTAGCAGAAGGAAAGAAAGAACTTATTAGTTTTTTTTTTTTTTTATTTATTTATCTTTCGGAAAAAAAGAAAGCTAAACATTTAGAACGTTCTGTGTTGCAATTTCGGAATTTCTTTTTACCAAAGAAGTGACTTAAAAATCAAGCATAAAAATCAAAAGACAGTTTTAGTCCGCTGAAATAAAGATTAATTCAGATTTTATAGGCAAAAACTCGTAAATTTTTTACAAAAAAAACTTAAAAAAGTTTAAAACATCCTGCGATGTTCCGAAAAGGTTAGATACCTCCATTAAATTCCAAAACAATGGAGGTACAATTCTCAGAGAGATAATAATTTGTGCATATTTCAGTTATGCTATACGATATGGTACTTCCTATCAGAAAAACAATGCACCACGAAAAATTGAAAACACATATTCTAACCACCTTATTAAAGCATATCCAGCGCGTAACTGGACTATCCTGGGTTCGACTCCCGGTGGCGGCCAATGAGATTTTTTCCGTGAGTCACTTATAAACGTGGAAAGAGCGAAGATCTTTGTTTGATGATATGTTTTCAGATTGTCTACAGCATACCTTATATATCCTCCAAGTCATCTCACGACACGTGCCTTCTTTCATTGGCTACGCGCTTTTGACGTCAAAAGGAGGTGGTCACAATCATGTGACTCGACTGGGTGCTTTTCTTTTAAGTCATAATAACAAATTTCTACTTATATTTGCACTAGCTTTCCCAAATGCTCTCCAGCCCAGATTTATGCCCCCACTATTTGCTTCTTTTATGTGGCTCTTCCTTCTTATCTGCTGTCCAATGTAGATGTAGGTTTCAGTTATTCCTAAATTTATCCCACAACGTTTAAATCTTCAGTCCCTCTAAAGGCCTTTCCATAAAAACTGAGAGTAATTTTTTTTGAGTTGGCAACTGTGCGAAGGGGAAAAATAACCACCCAAACGACTAACTGAATTAAGGAAGTATTTATGGCAACATTTATTAGCCATATCTGACGATTCTGGTTTTGTTATTGCGCAGTTGTTTAAGGTACGCCTGCATTTCGCCATGCAGATATGGAGGTGGGTGAGGGATTCAGAGTTCAGAATTGAAATGTGTTGTGCGATAACATTTGCTATCGTTTGGGTAAAACGGTTCCAGAAAAACAGTTGATTTAATGAAAATAACTTACAAAGATAAATGTTTGGGTGAATCAACAATTTGTAGATGGCACCATGATTTCAAAAAAGGACATTTGTTGGCAGAACGCGCTCCTAGGCCTGGTCCAAGGTTAGTAGATGGCAAGGTTATGCTCATCGTGCACTTCCGATTATTATTTTTGTGACTTCACTGTCCAAATCGCCACCGTAAGACTAAATTATATCCGATACTTCAAGTATGAGTTCCACTGTCAGGATCTGTAAAATGTTTTGTGTGATTGACTTTAAAATGACTGAAACGGAATAATTTATAAAATCCGACTAAATACTCTCAAAAAATGAGGCGTCAGTCATAGCCACTTAGACTTCCAGAGAAAACGTTGGAAAAAGAAATACGCTGGGTCCGTATAAAAACTAAAAAAGTAGTACTGTTATTCGATGTATTTCCTTCATAAAATGTATTTACAAATAAAAATAGTCGTTAAGGCGTCTATTATAACGAAATTCTAAAAACGATACGCGTAAAATTTATCATGAACTACTTTTTTTAATGTTGGGTGTGAACAGGTTGTGTGTAAACAAAGCGGAACGATACACGGGAAATAGGAAACTACGTGAAAGTGTTCTGATTCGGTAGTTTACAGCCAGAAATTCTTTATTATATGACAATAATATGTTCTGCTGTGCGTTTTCCCTTCTAAATTTATATAACAACAGCAAAAATCCCCCTTATAACTAAATTAACATTTAAAAACATAACGGTTTTCTCGCCCTCCACGTAACAAAAACGTGCGGGAAGTATTTTTGAAATCTGCGTTACTACAATATTAACATGATTGTGAATTTCGTCTGTATTTAATGTAAATGTCCTTTTGCATAAGTTTTTGTTTTGCGTTTGAGTTACAAAAATTGTTGACAAGACATCTTCCTCCATAGCTACAGTTCGGACCTAAAATTCACATGTTAGGACGGTGATGTCACTCAGTGACGTCACAATTATTCGTCTCCCAGGAAGCTAGGATGAGCAAACCTTACTGTCTATTAACCTTGGGCCTGGTCGACCTGAAAGTGTGGTTACGGAGCGTATTGTTAACATTGTTTGGGCAATCTTGCAAGAAGATCGACGAACAACGTGTGGAGCCATAGCGGCGTCAACTAATATTTTAAAAACGTCGGTATCCCGCATTCTATGCGACAAATTACTGCTACATCGTGTGTATTCCAGATGGGTACTCATCAACTGAGAAGAGAACAATTTTTTAGCCAGAGTTGAGGTGTGTCGTGAGTAGAAACAAATGATTTCAAAGGAACCAAACTTTCTAGACACCACAATAACTGCCGATGAAACATGGGTCCACTATTTCGACCCCCTCCCGAAGCACGCAAAGAGAGTCTGGAAACACACAGGCTCGCTTCCTCCGAAAGAAGTCCGCCGAACCAAATCAGCTGGGAAGGTGATGATCATAATTTTCTCTGATCATAAAGGTGTAGTATACCAGCAGGGTCCACAAATTATTGTCAAGGCAGAGAATTACATTTTAGTCTTGAAACGTCTGGGACGACACATATCGATTAAGCGACCGGAACTGGTGGCAAGTGGACCCTACACCATGATAATGCCCGCCCACACGTGGCTGCTTGTGTTCAACAGTTTCTTACGAAATGCAGTACTGAAATCATGCCAGAGCCTGCCTACAGTCCTGACCTCGCCCGTGTGATTTCTGGTTGTTTCGAACAATGAAGGAGAAGTTCCGTGGCTCAACATTCAACACATATACTGACGTTATTCAAGCTGTACAGGGGTCACTAAAGCAGCTTCCACAAAATGCCTTCGCCACATGCTTTGAAAAGTGGACTGAACAATGGGACTGTTATACATCATCGGAAGGAAGATACTTTGAGAAAGGATAACAGATATTTTGCTGTACCTATATTTCTTCATTTTGTGTGATTTTACTCTCAGATTTTTTGGAACGGCCGGTGTACAACAGTTTTATTTGCTATTAAGTTGATCTGTTATTCAATTTCTTTACTCTCGTCAATGTACTGAGTCCGATTCCTGGAGGAAGAATGGTTTGTATAACTATGAAAAAGAATGATCTTCAAGAGTACAGGGACATCACAAGAAACGAAGATAAAAATATAAACGTTCTAATACTGTTGGAAAAAGGGTCATTTAATTTTGTTCTCAAACAGAAAGACAGTCACCCTCTAGCTTTATTATTATAAGATATATATTACGTGCGAGCATGATGAAACGTATTCGTTGCACTCGCTAGAGACTGATTTTAAGTTAATTAAATCATCATATTTGTTTTTGAAAATGTTATTCAGATATATTTGTTTCTTTATCAAAAACTATTACTCTTCCCGACTGTTTCTAACAGCAATTTGCTGTGTATTACAGAAATAATACCCAATAAGATCAAATTAAATAGCAGGAAAGAACATTTTTTTAGAAAAAACAGTGTTCTGTAATTGGGTTGTTAAATGTCAACAGAAGCAAACTTATTCAATTCTCAGATTATTGAAAAATCGAAAATATTCTATTAAGAACTTATCTTATATGTTCCGTTTGATAAAACGGTTTTTCTTTTTGAAAAGGTGTGAAAATGCAATTCGAATATTTTATCAGATTTATTTAACTTAATAATGTTATTAAGGCGGCTTTCTACTTCTGCATTTCAAGGGTTTGTTTGATATTTTTTCATCATTCCCCACTTCACGCATTGATATTTCTCCTAGAATGTTATTATTTCTTTTTCCGTCGCTGCCATCTAATATGTAGTGTATATCTAATCTCTTTGTTCTTCCTTCTTTCACACTCTGCTATACTCCGAAAACAATATGATTATTTTCGCCGCTGCTGGGTAAGACGTTTTTGAACGACAGTAGAGCCCGTTTATAACGAGCCCGTATTTAATGAAATCCCGGATTTAACGAACAAACAGGAACTCTTGTTTGGTACAGTGATAATTCAAACCTAATTTCATCGTGTTTTACGATTTCTAACCGTAGGTTGAAGAAGCGTATAGGCTCCCGCTTTGTCTGTCTGTCCGCCCGCACGATAACTAGCGTAAAAATGGTTCGATTTCGAACAAATTTTAGCATGTGGTAGGGGACCACCTGGGGACAAACCCTATTGACAATGGGCGAAATCGAGTCAGAGGTCAGGACATAGGAGCGGGATCCATTCCATCGCCCTTATGCGTCATAACTTACGTAAAAATGCTTCGATTGCGACAAAACTTTAGTATGTTTTCCCGCAGATATACTGAACCGGTTCTGTTGAGAATATCATCGTAAAGAGGACAAAGGTCAGGACACAGGAGCGAAATTTTTCCATAACTTGAGTAATGATTTCTGGTATGTTGGAAAGCGTATCATAATCAATGCACTGCATGATTACTAACTTGTTAAGCTGGAGATAAAGCCATATCCAATGCAGTCTTCTGTTCATAGATGACGCTGAGAATCGCGCTATTTTTGCGATCCCTTCTTGTGGGGGTCTTAGTTTCGTGAGTGAACTTCGTGAGGTCTTACCCTTATCATAGATGGTGGCTGCTGAAAAAGCTTCTGTCATCATCTTAGATTACCAAAATCTGATTTCTGATTTACATAGGTTTGCTGATACACTGTTAAACATTTTGTGGAAGGTTGCGCTAAACAGAGGTACTACACCAGCTGCACCATTTTCTTAGAAAAGGCACACGATTGTGTTGTGCAAAATAAACCAACAACATGATCAGTGTAGAAAAGAAAAGCCAATAAACTGAAATTAGGTGGGTTAACCCTTTTAAGATGCCGATGTACCTGAACCAAAAGGTTCCCTAATTTTGTTTCGCTCCTCAAACAGAATTGTTCTCATAGCGACTGGATTATACGAAAGCTACGGAAAAGCAATTCGAAATTCCATATAACGAAATTCCATATTTAACGAAGTAGAGAAAATCTGCTGTTTACTGTTCTACAGTGGAGGAGTAGAAATCGCGGCATTCAGGACGAAATCTCAACAACGTAGGGAAACTTGTTGTTTCAGTAGAAGAAAAATGATTGAAAAGCACTGTGAGACGAGATTAAAGCGTAACAGAAATGGCAAACCTTATCGGATATACAAGAACAGCTGTATTGAGGGTGGTGCAATGAGTGGTGTCTGGGCACTAAACACCCAGCGGTACATCCAGGACATTTTGGAGGCTGAAGCCGCTACCATGTTTTCAGACTGTCTCTGGCAACATCTTTCAACAAGACAACGCCCGGTCACAAGCGCCGCGGAATGTGTTAGATCTTCTGGATATCGGACATTCGTTATTTCTTCCTCGTTCTGCTAGCTTGTCTGACATATCGCGCCTTGAACGTGTCTAGGATATGGCCCCTTGTATTGGCACGCCCAAAAATTTCAAAGTGCTTCAAAACGTGTTGATAGTGTGGACAAAACCTATCCGACCTCTCGAAAAAATCGACGAATGAGTATTAAAACAAGTTAGTAAAATCATGCAATGCATTGATTATAATACGCTTTCCAACATACCAGAAATCATTACTCAAGTTATGAGAATAATGGCTGTGGAATAAATCTCGGTCCTGTGCCCTGACCTTTGATCCCATTTCGATGATATTCAACAGAGCCGGTTTGGTATACTTCCGAAATAACATGATAAAATTTTATCGCAATCAAAGCATTTTTACGTAAGTTATGGTGCATAAGGGCTATGGAATAGATCCCGCTCTTGTGCCCTAACCTTTGACCCCATTTTGCCCATTTGCAATAGAATTCGTCCCCAGGCAAGACCCTACAGCATACTAACATTTCATCCAAATCGAAGCATTTTTACGTAAGTTATGACACACAATGGCGATGGAAGTGATTCCGCTTCTATGTCCTGACTTTTGACCCCATTTCTCCCATTTTCAATAAGGTTTGTCGCCAGGTGGTCCCCTACCACATACTAAAAGTTCATCGAAATCGAACCTTTTTTACGTTAGTTATGACGCATGACAGCAGTGGAATGAATCCCGTACTGACCTTTGACCCCATTTCGTTCACTTTAAATAGGGTTCCTTCCCAGGTGATCCCCTACCAGATACTAAAATTTCATCGAAATCGACGATTGTTACGCGAGTTATTGTGCGGACGGACACAATCACACAACGCGTGACGTAATGAGGCAGATGAGAATCGCGACCATCGCTCGCCGCAAGTGTGACGTCATAAAACTTTAATAGGATCCACACACAATGCGTGACGTAATGAGACAGATGGCGTGACCGCGCGCCAACATTCTCAAACGCGAGTTGTGACGTCATAAGATTTCTAAGCATTGGTAACATTAATGGAACAACGCCATCACTAAAAACGTTATAATTCGGGGTGGTTTTTTAACCCACTAAACAAATTCTCCTAAAGTCGAGATTAAGCTAAATCGATTTCTAGTGCCAGAAAACGGTAGGTTAACGACTTTCATCAAAATTCTTAGAGCCGTTTTCAAAATAAAATGTACATACATACATACATACAAGAATTGCTACTTTAAGGTGCACGTCAAGTAATTTTGCTTCCTATACTTCCAATGGAAAAACTTCTGTGCACATTTTCTTCACAATTAATGCGGCCCAAGGATGAAAATTTAAACATCGATTAAAATATCTTCATTTTATAACTTGCAATACTTAATATTTTCTAAAACATAACCATAATTATGCAATTCAACATTTGTTTGTCTACTGACGTCATGAAAATACAGGTCGCGCCATCTTTTTTTATGGACAACTAATGCGTTCACAAGGATGAAAATTTGAACATCGATTAAAATAGCATTATTTCACAGCTTGGAATACTTAATATTTTCTAAACCATAACCGTAAATATGCAATCCAACATTTTTTGTCCGCTGACGTCATCAAAGTACAGGTTGCGCCATCTTTTCTCTGGTTTCAACACCACCAAAGGAAAAGTGATTGATTTTTTATATATTTATGGTTATGTTTTAGAAAATATTTATTTTTCCAAGTTATAATATGAAGTTATTTTAATCGATGTTCAAATTTTCATCCTTGGGAACACATTAATTGTGAAAGGAAAGTTTACAAAAGTTTTTCTATTGGAAGTATAGGAAGTAAAATTACTTGACGTCCACCTTAATAATATGGGATAAGGGCAATGGAATGGATCGCAATCCTATGTCCTGACCTTTGACCACATTTCGTCCATTTTCAATAAGGTTAGTCCCCAGGTGGTCCCCTACTACATACTGAAATTTTATCGAAATCGGACCATTTTTACGCACGTTATGACGCATAAGGACAATGGAATGCATCCCGATCTTATGTCCTGACCTTCAACCCCACTTCACCCATTTTGAATAGCGTTCGTCCCCAGATGGTCCCCTACCACATAGTAAACTTTCATTGAAATCGAACCATATTTACGCCAGTTATGACACATAATGTCAATGGAATGATTCCGCTCCTACGTCGTGACCTTTGACCCCATTTGTCCCATTTTCAACAGGGTTCGCCCCGGTGGTCCCCTAGCACATACTAAAATTTCATCGAAATCGAACCATTTTTATGCCAGTTATCGTGCGGACAGACGGACGGACAAAGCTGGAGCATATACGCTTCTTCAACCTACGGTTGGAAAGCGTCAATGATGGCAGAAATGGTAATCATCGATAAAGAGATTGTTAGGAAAATTTTACATGGAAATTTGAACACAACAAAGGTTTGTGCCAAGATGGTTCAGCAGCTTCTCACGTCTGAACAAAAAGGAAATCGCAAGGGAATTTTTCCTAACATTCTGGGGAAATTCAGGCCGAACACAACCTTTCATAAAGTGTATCACTTGTAACGAAACCTTGGTCTTCCAATACAATCCTGAAACGAAAAAGCAGACGATGCATTGGAAAACAACGATATCATCAAGAATAAGGAAAACACGATAAAGCAAGTCGAACTTTAAGGCCATGTCAATTGTTTCCTTTGACATTAAGAGTACAATTTTGACAGATACGGTTCCTGACGGATCGACAGTTAATCAGCATTACTACAGACAAGTTCTGGTGAATTTGAGGAAACAAGTCAGAAGAAGCCAGAGTTGTGGAAAAATGGCTTCATCATTCACCAGAACAAGACGCTAAAAATAAAATTATTAAATTTGTTTTGAGGCTACATACACTATATTGACAAAAGTCACCGGACACCCCTTCAAAAGCAAATAAACCGATCCGCTGCGTTGTTAAGATGCGCGGTACAGCTGCAAACTGTAATAAAGCAAGCCTGCAGTTGACCACGATCATATCGCACTGTGAGGTTGTGTGAAAATGTAACGGCGGGAGATAACTGACTTTGAGAAAGGAAAGATTGTTGGGTGTTATATTAGTGGGTTGTCCATAACAGAAACCGAGAGGCATTTAAACATATCCAAGTCAACTGTTTTGGATGTACTGAATACGTGGAAGACACATGGCGTGCCTGAAGCAGCAAAACGTACTGGCAGGCCAAAGAAAATCAGTGATAGAAAACGCCAAAGCCTCAGGAGAGTCGTTATAGCTAATCGACGAAGTACTGCACAAGACCTCAGTGTACAGGTGAGTAAAAATGCTGGAACCTCGGTATGTACACGTACTATTCGCAGAGAACTTCATTACATGGGTTTCCATGGTCGTGCGGCTGCTCATAAGCCTTTCATCGCCACTTGGAATGCTACTCTTCGTTTAGCATGGTGTAAAGAACATTTATTGTGGACCGTAGATCAATGGAAACGGGTCCTGTGGACTGATGAACCCAGATACACGATCCATCAGTCTCATGGCCATGTATGGCTATGGCGGCAGCCGGGGAACGCTATTCACCACAATGTACTGTTCCTACGGTCAACTTTGGAGCTAGAAGTGCACTCGTGTGGAGGTGTTTCTTGTGGTATGATCCCGGCCCATTGGTTATTGTGGACAAACCTGTTAAACAGCACGTATACCTCGATATTCTGGACAAGTATGCCCTACCAACTCTGTGGCAATCCTATGGAACCGGGCCTTGTTTGTACCAGAAGGATAATGCACCTAACCATAAAGCAAGAACTGTTACGGCGTGGTTTGACGATAATTCCGTATCCTGGGTGGACTGGCCAGCACAGAGCCCTGATCTTAATCCCATAGAGCACCTATGGGATGAATTAAAGCGACGCATCAGAAGTTTGGAACCAAGGCTTACTACTAAGCAACAGTTAGCGGCAGCGTTATGTACAGAATGGAAGTGCATACCTATCGCTGTGTTTCAAACCCTTGTCAAAAGCATGTCTCGAAAGTCAGCGCATGCTTTAAGGTGGACTGACACCGTACTAATATATGTCAACAAATGATATGTTGTGTTTCTCTTCTAGGTGTCCGGTGACTTTTGTCAATATAGTGTGTATATACACTGAAGAGGAATTGAATTAGAGATACCTGTCTAGTAGCGTGTAGCACCATCTTTCGACCTGATGACGGCGGCGATTCGTCTTGGCATGAGCTCGACAAGACACCGGAAGCCGCCCCGGTGGCGCAGTGTTCTAAGCGATGGCCTCTGATCATTCGTCCGAAAGGGGTCCGGGTTCGAATTCCGGTCAGGCATGGATGTTGTGTTTGTCTTACGGCACTGGCTCTCACCCTTCCCTGGAACCAGTGACCCTAAATTAGGGACGGGCGACTGCTTATAGCCCATTGAGTTGCTCACGGTGGTCGTTAAACCTCCAATAGAAAAAAAAAAAAAAAAAAAAAAAAAAGACACCGGAAGCGTTGGGAAGCCATACGGATCCACGACCCCTGAACAAGCTCCCACAGTTCACAAAGATTGGATGGAGGGGTCAGAGCCTCGAACATCTATCTCGATGGCATCATAGATGTGCTCGATGGGATTGAGGTCAGATGACCTAGATGGCCAAGGAAGCGAGGTCACGTCGGTGGACTGTCCATCCAACCATTCGGATACAATTCAGGAGCGATGGCACGGTGCATTGTCTTGTTGCAGGATGAGGTCCCCAGTGGGATGTTGAAGACGCACAAACGGGAGCAAATGGTTGTCCAGGATAACCCGGTAACTTTGACCTGTGAAGGACACTGTCACACGCACCAGAGGTCCCATTTCAGTTCACGTAAACAGATCCCAGACGAGAATGCCACCCCCACCAGCTTGAAGAGTACCCTGCTGACAAGAAGTACTCATCGCTTCATGTGGTTTGCTCAGTACACATATCCTGTCATCCGCATGTACCAACGTGAATTTCGATTCATCAGTCCAAGCAACATTTTTCCACATGTCTAGGGTCCAGTGGCGATGTTCCCGCGCCCATGCTAGTATTTGCACCCTGTGATGTGCGGTCAGCAGCGGTACCCTCGTGGGACGATGGCTTCTGTACCACATAGCAAGGAGATGGTTCTGGATGGTGTGGCTGCTTACACGTTTTTGTGCACCAGCGGTACATTGCAGAGTGATTTCTTGCACTGTGGCCTGCCTATCCGCTGTTACAATGCCAGCTAGCCGACGATTACTCCGCTCATCCACACGCTGTTGCCCACGGCAGTTGGCCCTTGCAGGGATGGTTTTTTCCGGATTCGATGTACTCACGGTTCACCCGTGACACAGTGACTCATGAAAATCCAAGTGCCTGCACGACTCTTGAGATGGAGTGACCCATTCGTCGGGTCCCGACAATTTGCCAACGATCAAATGCCCTTAGATCCTTCGTCTTACCCATACTGCGTCCGACTCTTACTGATTCCCGTCACACCACTCCTTATATTGTCGGATCGCTGCATACGTCAAGTCATTTCCATTTACAGGGCCGCCCACAGCGCCACATTTGCATAACGCCAGCTGTCTCTAATTCAATTGCTCTTCAGTGTATATACACTATCTACCAACAAGTAATTGGACACCCCTGCAATCGACGATATCTGCGGTCCTGATACACGTCACGTCCGCCGCCGTTAAATATCGTGTGGGAAACAACAACGCAACCAGCCGCATGCACGATGCCACGCAGTTAGGAGCTCTCTGATTTCGAGAAAGGTGTAATCGTCGGGTATCACAGAAATGGTCGATCCATACGTGACATATCCAGCAAGTTGAAGTACCCAAACTCGACAGTGGCCTACGTGATTGGCAAGTTCAAGATGAGAGGTGACTGTCGGAATGTGCCCCGACCCGGCAGACCCACAAAACTGGGAGTTAGAGACCGACGGGTGCTGGCCAGAGAAATTCGGAAGAACCGCACCAAATTGATGGGCCACATCCGCGAGGAGTTTCAACAGACATGCGGGAGTGTTCTTTCGATGAATACCATCCGTAAGGAAGCCCATCTGCTTGGTTATCATGGACGGGCTGCCGCCTACAAGCCTTTGATCACCAAGTCCAATAGTGCTGCTCGGCTAACGTGGTGCAAAGAACGTCGACAGTGGACCGTTGAACAATGGAAACAGGTTTTCTAGAGCGACGAATCAAGGTTCACCCTCTACCGTTCGGATTGCAGGGTCTGGGTTTGGCGTCTGCCTGGAGAACGCCTCCTTCCGCAAAGTATTGTGCCAATTGTGAAGTTCGGCGGCGGTGGAATTATGCTATGGGCGTGTTTCTCCTGGTATGGCACGGGACCCTTGGTCGCAGTTCGTGATAGACTCAACGCCGAGACGTACTGCCCCATTTTGGATGACCATGCGCTTCCTACGTTGTGGCAGTTTTACGGGGTGGACCCATGTTACTTTCAGGATGACAATGCCACCTGTCATGTTGCGAGGTCCACCATGGCTTGGCATGGTGACAATGGGGTTAATTGAATGGACTGGCCGGCGCAGAGACTGGACATTAACCCTATCGAGCACCTCTGGGACGAGTTGTACACTGTTAAAAATTCCCGTAAAAAAAGTCTTGTTGCCCGTGTATTTTTACGATCAAGGCTCGTTTCTGCAGTTTCAGGGCGATGCCCGTATTTTAACGGGCATGGATATGTAGGACAACTGTTCCAAACCGTAATTTTACGGGCGTTGCTAAGAGGCACGGGCTAGCCAATGAACGATAATGACAGAAAAGGAATGCTGCATGCGTCGCTTTCTGCTATTGGTCAGCGAGTCGTCACGTGATTTTACGGTGGCTGCTCGTTTTTTTACCAAGACTAAGGGATGGACGATATTTTCAAAAGTATGATATCTTTAAATATTTCTGAGACCGATATATTGAATCGAAAATATCTGTATTTAAAGATCAATATATCGGATTGATTTTTCGATATTTTTCAATACTTCTGATCTCAATAAGACTGATATTTCGGTTTATTCACTGCATACTGCATTTGAGTTATTACTGAATCCGATCCAATGTTGTGTTAAGTATTGGCTATTGGGAACTTGGGACTAACTGGCTGTTGGCTTGTTCGCACAAATCTCAGCCAGTACTAAATTATCCTGCAGCTTGAAAATATAGCTGCAATCAAGTTTTGTTAATACCATTAAAATAGTGATATCTCAGAAAAGTAATGTATATTACTAACTTCGTACCTTTTACAAGACGGTCGCTGTACTTGGAAATAAACGTAGTGCGTTTATTTTGCCATTTCAGTCGTTTTGTTGTGTAAATAATTATTTCCGATAGCGGAATTGATATTTAACGTTTTTTTACAAGACCGACGCCATGGGTTTTACGACTTTAAAACTCGTTAAAAACTTAGTGCTTTTATTTCGCCCTTTTACGTTGTTTTGTTACGTAAATAAATATTTTCGACAGCGGAATTAACATTTTACGTTTTTATAATTCATAAAAATTCGCTAAAAATATATCTTGTATGCTGAGCTGGAAAGCCAACATCAGGGTTGTTTACATCGTAGCCATGGTAATGTAAGGGCGTATTTATATTATATATTTTATACATTTATGTAATGTTAGGTGGCATATATTTATGCCCACTCCCCCCAAGTGTTTAAATGTGTTTTATTTATTGTTAAAATGTGCCTTACATTGGAAACAAAAATGCTTAATTTAATAAAAAAATTCATTAATTTACGTTAAATTTTTTTTTTTTTTCTATTCTCATTCTTTTATTTTGTCCTGGTGGATTTAATTTTTTTCATTTCATTGGCACGGCACGCCCTCAGAAAAAATCTATATATGCCCCTTGTTGCATTTCTTAATGAAGGGGCAGAGCACAGATGGGATGGAAGTGGCCAAAGGGCAGGAAGTTGTCACATAAATTTACAGAACATAAATGCGGAAACTGTTTTTTTTTACCAAAACATGTTATCATGATTCTCTGTACTTAACATTGCTACCTATGCAAGATTGTTGATACAGCGAGACAAAATTAGTCAAAAAAGCAATCATAAAAGTGTTGTGCACTTTTGTGTTTATATAACATCTGCACTCCCCTTCCACTAATGGGGGGGGGGGGCTGTGGCTGTGGATAGTATCAACTGTCACCAACGATATTTGAAGGTTTTGGTTATCATTTGAAAGTAAACAAATTAGATGTCAACTTTCCTGTTAAGCACACTCAACATCTTTTTAAAGAATATACATGAATAAAAAAACACACTTGAAATGGAATTTGTGGCAGAAATATTTTGCTACATAGAAGACCAGTAAACCACAGGCAATTGGGTAAATAAGTCTCATTGATTTGATTATTCTACACATGTTAAGGTTTTTCCATTATTCGAAATGTTTATTTAAGTACAAAAGCGGAGTAAAATGCCTAAAACAAAATCACTGGGTTACTTCTGTCTGAAACATTACCCCCTTAGCCTGTAATCACAGCATATAATTGCAATTTCTAATGCAGAATGTTCTGCAAAGTCATAATATTGTTGAGAGGTAAATGGCTAGAGCTTTTTAATGCAATTTTGAAGAAGTTTGCACACATACATGAAAATATATTATTTCAAAGTTAGTGTGCATATACATTGTAGATACATATATAATTTTTTTTTTTTGTAAAAAAAAAAACAAAAAAAAAAGCAAACTGAAAATACAACAAACCTTGTTAACAGGTTTCGGCCTAATTTGCCCAGTGTTATCCATTTTGTCATTATGTCTATTTCTCTCTTGATAATAACTGTGAACATATTTTTTTTTTTTTTTTTTTGTGAAAACTGTTATTCTTAAACGGAATGGCATTAACAAAATTCTGTTGTCCAGAAAAGTTTTAATGTGCAGTGCTCTTCCTCATTTGATTTCTCTAGTGTTTCTTTACAGTATACAAAGTTACTTTTTTCAAAATTCTTTTGCTGCTAAAATCTAATAAATGTGCAATGTAAAAATTGCATTTGTACTCATAAATATGGGTTCTTGGTTTGATTAAAAGGCAATACATTGTGCCAAATGTTTGACACTAGCTGTAGGAAGGAGTTCTTAGACTACCATTAAAGATTATATGAATACCTTGCATTGCACCCATCGGTTTTACATTTGTTCAAGTTTGCAAAAATTGTATGTGATTTTATACCTGCTACAACTGATTCAGCATCAATATCAGGAAAATTCTCATACAAAAAGATTACTTCTTCCTCAGAAACTGCTAGAAAACAGTCAAATTTTCAAAATAAGAAGCACTGTTCATTAAATGTGAAAATCCTCCAAATATGTGGCGTCAGTGAACAAACAAAGATGTCGCTCTTTCCAGGTTTTAGCAATTAAATGTCATGAAATCTATTCAGTCAAGAAATCTATTTATTAAATGTCATGAATAAAATCTATTCAGTCATGAAATGTTCATTAAATGTCATGGAAACTATTCAGTATCTAAATAATCATGGAAAATGTGCCTACCAAGTGGTAAAATACATAAAGAAGTTGTTCCTGTCTTGTCTTTCCTGGAACCACTCGCCCTAAATTAGGGACATGTGTCTGCTTATGGTGAATCGAGCTTCTACACATTCGGGAACAACTTTAGATGCTCATGGAGATCAACACACACACACACACACACACACACACCACTTCACGCATTTTTTTCCAGTTCTCAGTCCATTTCTTTGGATTTCTCATCTCCATTAAAAACTTGTACACAATAAATATCTGAAGTATTCTTTATCAAGTCTAAAACGCCTGAGGAGCTATCTTCGATATCATATCATTTTTTTTTTTTACATTTTAAATGCGCATTGGTGGAGTCTATCCTTAAAATTAAGGAAGTCAGCAGATTTAAAAAAAATTTTTACAGTTTTGAACTCAAATGGGATATAACATTTAATGTTTCACTTATTAACACCAAAACAACACAAAAATAAGTACTGATTTCTCACCTCTAGTTATATTCAACTTGCTGTAGATGAGGGATTTTCTCTTTACATGCATATATATCACTAAGCTGTTCTCTAAGATCATAGGTTAGTTTCTTGATGAGAGCTTATCTGCTGGATTAAAGTTTAAAACTGATGGCAATACATTTTATTTACTCTTGATGTATCAAACATCTGCATTTACAGTGATCTCAGCTCACAACTTGAGCTTCACTGACATCCATCACACACAAGACCATTTGTACTTCACATTTATTCTCTTTTTCTCATGCAGGAATTCCTGAATCTGGTCCTCCCTTGATCTTCTACATTTTCTTCCTGTCACTTGTGCAGAATAAATTCTCCTAGTAATCATCTCACCACTCATTCTCCAAACCACCAAAGAATATTTGTCCCCACCTTACAAACAATATTTTGCTTCACACTACTCATCTACAAAACATCTTCATTCCTCACATGATCAAAACATATCTTGCCCCCACCCCCATAAGTAACACATCTATACAGCTCACAAATCACTCCTATGTTTCATCTGCAGTACTCCACCTTCACTGCTCCACATCAGAGTAGGAACAATTACTGTACTTTTTCACACACAACTATTAGGGACTTTTTGAGAACCTATCATTCATCATTTATTCAAAATCCTCCTGAAGCAGCTGTGACTTTCAAAGATGAATTTACTAGCCTACTAATTTCACCACCTAATTTGTTTCCTCTGTCAAACATGCTTCCTAAATATGTAAATTGATTTACCTGGTCAATCTCTTTGCCATTTAGACTGATCTGTTTGATTTAATACTAACAATTCATCTGTCAAAAACATAACTTTGGGTTTTTCCTTTCATATACTAAGTTTGAAATTCATACAAACTTCATACATGTGGGAAAACATACGCTGCAACTCACTTTTGTTCTCTGCCAACAGGATTGTTTCATCAGCATGAGCAAATATAATTGAGTAACTACTCTCCACAGATAGGCATTTACATAGTCTAATGACGACTCAACCATATGTGTCTCTTAAGACATAAAAATATTCTTTACCTTAAAAAATTGTTTTGGTAATAAGTAATAACTAATTATAATACACAAGCTTGGCAGTGAATGTGGGGAATAAATATCCTACCAGTTTTCTCAGATAATTTCTTAGAAACATCAGCTGAAATTTTTTTTTCAAGAGCTGCTTTCTCCTGCTAAAAGGGAGCAATTTTATTTGTCCTTTATTATTACATTTTATAGCTTAAAACTATCTTTATGCAAGATTGCAGCTCTCAAGCTGTATTTTTAGTGATATGAAAAACACATAAAATATTGTTTTTCAGATTCTAAAATAAAAAAAAATATATAGCAGAAAAATTTGATGCAAAAATAAATAAAAAAATCATGCAACAGAAGTGAGCTTGTAATCTGCAGAAATGCTGAATATACTTTCCAAAACCCAAAAGGTGATTTTCTTGTTTCATGTGTAGGCATTGCTCGACGAGCAGGGATATGGTTTCTGCTAAGAAGTTTCCAAAAATCCCAGTTGCAAAGGAATGTTTTCATGAGTTTTTCATCAATGTGAGATTACGAGAAATATGTATTTCCAACATTTCGAGAAAAGGTAAGTTGAAGCTTCAGTATGGCATAAATGACAAAAAAACAAAAGTACTTATTAATCCCAGCAGACTGGAATCTTAACCATCAATTAACGTGGGAATAACTGAATTATAGAAAGAATAACTATTTTTGTTGGGATGCAAATGTCAAAGTTAACATTATATTAGCTTGCAAGGAAATGTTATGGAAAAAAATCTTTAAAAAAACTTTGTTATTGTAATTTTTAGAGCATTTTGTATACATTTATATTTTTCAGAAGGTGTGAACAATGTTTGCTATTTTTTTTATCGTTTAAGACAGAACACAATGTTAATGGAGTATACAGATATAATTACTTCTATAGTGTAAGCAAAAATAGTTCCCATGGCATAAGCAAAAAAATTAAAGTGCTTATAATATGTTTACAAGTGACATTTTTGTTAAAAACAGTAATTAGAGTACGAATAATTTGTAATGGCCTTTTCATAGAAAGCAATTATTTTTCCAGAAAGATATTTAAAAAAATGCTAACGATTATTAGTCCTCCATTAAAATATGATTATAAAAATAAAAACATAAAAAATATCGTAATCCAAATTAATCAAGTATATATATTTACTAATTAATTAATGAAAGCCATACTAATTAATGTATGAAAAACATAAAAAAAATATCATAATCCAAATTCATCAAGTATATATTTACTAATTAATGAATGAAAGCCTGTCTCTCCTAGATAACAAAAAAACGAATGGACAATCAGAGGAAATAACATGCTGTAAGTGTGGGAAAATCAGCAGATCAAGACGAAAGTTGTTATGCTCATATTTTTACCAGATTATATAATTGCTTCAGGAAGTTTCACTATGTATTAACAAGATAATTGTCAAAGGATGATAAAAAAAAATTACGTCTGATATATACATAGCCTGAATTACAACAAACTTTATACTACATAACTTGTAAGACATCAAGAAAACTCTCGAAAAGCTGTTTTGCATTTCCTTACATAGCTGTTAAGATCTACATACTTTATCACTAACAAAAAAAACAAAAAAAATGCTTCACTTCAAATTGTGTGTCATTGGTATGTATTTAATTTTGGTCAAAGTGCCAGTTTACTTCAAACATAATACTCATAGGCAAAAGAACAATCTGCTATCAACCGTTCGTTAAATTTGTTTTCTGGGTGCCTACTGTAAACTAATAGTTAAAATTTTCAACCATCGAGGTTTTCAACACAGCAGATATTTTTCCTTGTAAAGTTCTAGAAATCGGAAGGTGACATAATATCATGTGAATCTCGATAATGAGATCGCAGTTTGATAGTCCTCAAGCAACATAATTTTCGTGACATGCCAGAGGAAAGAACACAGATTTCATTCCACAAATTAAATCACATCAGCCATGGGCTGATATATTGAATATCGCACCGATATAGTGCTTTTCTGATATATCGTAACTTGGATATCAATACTATATATCGAAATATCGGACAAAAATATCGATATTTCGAGATATTGATAAATATCGCCCATCCCTAACTGACGAACACGAAGCCACGAACATGTGAAAGAAAGACGCCATGAAAACATGTGAGTAGACATTTTTTAAAATTAAGTTTATTATGATATGTAAAAGTAACGAAATCAATTACACACATTTTTGTTTGATATTAAGCTCACGAACTGTGTACGTATATATATATATATATATATAATTTTAAAAGTTTCACCACCAAACGAGGGTGGCTGAAGCATTGTCACACAGGAAAATCTATGTAGTAGCTAAGATTTCATTTGACTGGGGTAGGGGCATAACTCTCACATCCATATATGTTTTACCATCAATATGATACAGTGCTTTACTTTCTGTGCAAGTCTTTATCGCCAGGTATATACCTAGCGTTGACTAGGATGTCAAATAAATTCGATCTGTACATGCTGATTTGGGAATTACGTAGGGCAGCATTCTTCGTATGTTTGTAGTCTGAAATGAATTCCATTTTGCAATGTAACACGCATAAATATTGTCTTATCGTTTTGTGCTTTTTTTTTTTTTTTTTTTTTTGCGGCATAGTGTTCAACTCCTGAATTTAGACAGAATTATTTCTAAAGCACAAACTGGCTGAACAATACTTTGGGTTTTTTTAAGACTCCTTTTCATTTGCTCATGTACTTAAGAACTTGTGAAGTATTATATTTGCACCAATGAATACAAAGATTAGCTATGGAGTACAGATATGTACAGGCATATTCTTTAATGAAAAGTTTATTCCAGTGTGTTTATGTGGGTATAAAATATATAAAAAATACAAATACACAGGTATATTTGCTAAAATTACATACACTGATGTCACAGAAATTGCACAAATGGCTAAAAAAAAAAAATCAAATAAAACTGGTCAAGTCATTTGTTTAGTATCAGTAAGATGTATGAGCTCATTTACTCTTGCAAAGTTCATCAATATTTTGAGTTTTCTTGCTTATGTACAAACAAGTTATCTTCAACATCCAGCTTATTTCAATATTTAGTTTTTATGGTGGTTAAGGATAAAACACTGGTTTCACATAAATATGTAGTTGTAAAAGGCAACAAATACTTAAGGCAGTGCTCGACAATGTTGGAAATTCTTTTTCCATTGGAATCCAAAAACTAGTCGCCGCCCCGGTGGCGCAGTGGTCTAAGGCGCTGGCCTCTGATCATTCGTTCGTAAGGGGTCCAGGTTCGAATCCCGGTCCGACATGGATGTTGTGTTTGTCTTACGGCACTGGCTCTCTCCCTTCCCTGGAACCAGTGACCCTAAATTAGGGACGGGCGACTGCTTATAGCCCATTGAGTTGCTCACGGTGGTCGTTAAACCTCCAACAAAAAAAAAACTAGTCAGTGATTTCAAAGAACAAATGCTTTTCAAACCAACCAGAGTTAAAAGATGTCTCATAAGTTTTTTATTTGGCAATAGAAGATTACACATTTCTGCATTGTATGTGAATGAGTAACTAGTTCATTCAGTGGGAATGGGAAATACTGCCTTGTAAATGTTTGGAAAAGTATGCAAATGTTTCGAAAGTATGCAGGGGTGACATGGAGGAGACTGGCACAAGACAGACCGTTGTGGAGGAAACTTGGGGAGACCTTCGTCCAGCAGTGGATTGATAATGGTTGACAATGATGATGATGATGATGATGATGAAATGTTTGGAGAGTGCAGAGATGGACGATTATTAGCTGTTTAACATCAAGTTTCCAATTGTTTGCTCATTTTCTGATGATAATGAATTCAGTTATGAAAATTGGTCAGAGCTGTTCCCTGTAATTTGGTTTTCTCATAAAGTTTTTTGGTCATTGCTTGTGTTTTGTTTTTTCAACATTGAACAGATTGTTTTCACCCTGTAATGAGAAGTTCCATTAGTTCATTTTTTAGAAATTTCAGCTAAATATGCTAAACTTCACCACACATCCTACCAGCACTAGCCATAAATTCAGATTAATTTTGTTTTGAAAATTGGTTCACTATGTGACTCGGTATGGTTGCTAACAAATCCGCATATGCCCCCCCCTATTATTTTAGTGAAACCCACTTTGAGAACTATTGGTCTAGAGGATGTTCAAGCCGTTCTGGTATCAGAGTTGGTTGTACATCAAGGTTTTTGGCTAGCAGTCACAATTTAACATATGGTTTGAGTCCCATATGAGGCATTAGTTTTGCCACCCTGGTGGTGCAGTGGTCTAAGCACCATCTTATGATTGTCCAAGTGGGTCCGGGTTTGAATCCCGGTATGGCATGGATGTTGTGTTTGTCTTACAGCACTGGCGTTTTCTCTTCCCTGGAACCAGTGACTCTTAAATTAGGGACGGGGACTGCTTATATCCCATTTAGTTCCTCACATTAGCCGTTAAAACCTTTAAAAAAGAAACCTGTTTTTTACATAACATAACAGCTTTGGCTTTCTCCTTCCCTAGAACCAGTGGCCTCAATTTAGAGGCGGGGAAAAAAGTTTCATGTGATGAAATGTCACATTTTCGTTCAGGAAACACATTTGTGATTCTCCCTGACTGCTACATGGTTTTGATTGCTTTTAGGAATACCATTTCACTCGCATTCCTTAGTATATAACTATCAATCATTTTGTGACTATGGTATATTCAGTTAACTCATAGGCATCCCTAGCTTAGTTTTCAGCAGGAAGAAGCAAACAATGGAAATCTGCATATATACAAACCCCATATGCCTCTCATTGAAAACAGCTTTTTTACCACTCAACACATAAATTACATAAATTTAATTGGAAACCAGAAGAGCCAAAAAATATATATTTTTTAATTATATCTATAATCACCTCATCATCACATGTATACAGTAATATTTCACATATATGTCAGCGCAAACCAAAGCACGCATAAATAAGAGCGCAGCATAAGTAAAAGTTAGTGTAATTCCAGCCAAAATTAAGTTTAAAAAGTAATTAACATGAGAATAACATGCAAAATAAGAAAAATATCAATGATTGAATTTACTTAGTTAAATTTAACACTTTAAAGCTTAGATTACTCAAAAATGTAAATTACTTGATCTCAAAATTTTAATTACATACCTTTTTTATATTTATGGCTTTTTAAAGTTATGTAAAATTGAAGACTGTTTCTGCTGTTGCCTCTCATTGAAAACAGCTTTTTCAAGTTTGTTTAAACAGGAATGTGTGGCAATTAGATGTATCGGTGAGTTGTATGTAGTGACAGTGTTTCCAAAGCTTCTACACTGCTTTCGTGACAGTCTGGGGATCTTTTGTTAATTCTTTGTTATGTCTCTTCATCATCATCCTGAATTTCATTGGCTATTTCTTGAATATCCCTCAATTCCCCAATAATGCATTTTCATTGATTTCTACAAACTCTTTAAAACTACTGAATCCACCTGAAATGGCACTCCAATCTTCATCATTGGCAGATTATTCGGTAAATGTGTAGATTAGCGTCCTAAATTATTTTGTCGGAAACTTGTAATATTGACTTGCGAGTGCGACGCTGTGGTAGGCCTAACACATCACTACGGCAACGATGTGAAGATTTGCTTTGTTGAAAGGAAGATTCGCTTCGCCGTGCAATTCACGTGCGGATGACTACAAGTCCAAGCAAGTACCTTCTTGCCAGGAGAGCGAACCATTTTATACTCATATGCTACACAATATAGTTTGTTCATGTTTTGTAATTGTTTTTAAAGCAGACGTGAAATTTTTCATTCTTTCGCATATGATTCCCTGATCCGAAATAGAAAGTTTGGTAAATGTGTACTTTAGCGTCTAAATTATTTCGTCGGAAAAATGTAACTGTGTGGGAAAAGTGTGACATACAATATTTTAAGCATGCAAAATAATGCGAAAAGGTGCAAAAATATAGTATTTTTAGATAAAAGGAAATAAGTTTTCCAAAGTATTTACCTGAGAGTGCGATGGTTTGGAAGAGTACGTGCGGTATAGGCATAGGACGAGAGAGCGGCAACGGCATCAAGGTGGAGTCCGGTGAATGGAAGCTTCGTTGAGAAGGGCAAGTAACGGGCGGAAGAATTAAGAAGGAAGCGGTTTAGCAGTACGTAGTCATCGAAAAGTCTTGTAGGCATATGCAGAAAAAAAGAGGTTGAATTTGTGCAGCATTGTAAGTTTTTGTTTTTTTTAAGGGTAATTTTGAGAAAGCGGAAGTACAAAATAGTCAGTCATTTCGGATTTCGTCAGGGCTTAAAATTTCATTATCCGCCACAATACAAGAAGCTGTCTCCCTGCCATAGTGCGATATATGAATTGAAGAAAATTGCTTATTTTGAAAAATATCCATGTCACGAGGAAAAAAATGTGAGCTACGATGTACTGAATAACAGCAGAACTGCAAATGAAGTGCTTGAAGAAATCACCTACCTGTGCACATCTTCCAAACCAAAACTAAAACTTTGGGTTCAACCGGAACCAAAACGTCTTCCTCAAAACTTCTGTCGTACATAAATTATTTTACATTCCTTAATTTCTTTCCATTCGGAGACACTGTGAAACCACTAATAACGACATTCTGCACATATCTTTCTCAAAAATGAATAAAACAGGTTTGAACTACTTCTGCGCACAATTACACGATACTCGTCCGAAAAATATACCCTACTGCTGTCGTATACTTCCACGCATTTGCTACCAACTCGTACTTCGCTCCGTCGCAAGCACCTTCACGTGGTGGCCGTTAGCATCGCTTCAGCCTCCCGCACCACCTGCTACAAACCATCGTACTCGCAGGTTAATACTTCAGAAAAATTATTTCCTTTTTATTTAAAAATATAATTTTTCACCTTTCCCTATTATTTTGCATGCTTAAAAAAATGTGTGCATCGAACTTTTCACCCACAGTTAAATTTTTCCAACGAAATAGTTTAGGACGCTGAAGTACACATTTACCGAAAGTACTAATATGCTTTTCTATGTTGTACAGAAAACTGGGGAACTATAAATTTCGGTTTTGGTTTGAACAGATTTGCTGTGTCTCTGCACTTTTGGTTCTTCTGTTAATAGCTTGTTCGCACGCGAGTTTCTATCTTACTCATATGTATCTTTTGCAAATCGAAAAGGTTTTATCCGGTTTTTCCTGCCAACAACGTACAGGATACAACAAAAGAAAGGGTGGCTGCTGTGGACCTATTTTCTGTAGCGTATCACTACAACATTTATTGCTCTTCTGCCAATAACGTAAGTCCTCTTTCTCTTGTACCCGTCATTTCCACACAGCAACAAACCTTCCTTTTAACGGACCAAAGCTTCACATCTTCACTGGAGCGATGCATTATTCCTATCGCAGCTTCTCTTCACAGTGTCAGACTCACAGGTCCATATTACAATAAAAATCTTTAAAACACGTTTAAAATATGAAATATCTGAAAAAATATGAAATACATTAAAATATGAAAAATATGAAGTTTTAACCCTTTGTCAATAAACACAAGAGGCTAGTTCCATCAGAGGCATGCATTCAGTCGCTGACTTTAAACATTTGGAGCAAAATTACATATGCTTCCAATTTATGGACCTAAAGCATAATAATTAAAGGTGATATTCTTCTGTCCTTGGCACTGCGTAACAATAATACAACTTCCAGTGATTAGCAGTGAAAAGCAACATGAAATGCGATGACTGTCTTTTTTCTTGTAGTAGAAAATTATATTCTGAACTTCATTTTTAGATTTAATTGCCCAGTCTGGCACCTAAGGGCAACTAGATTATTTATTTACCTGCCCAGGTCAACGGTTCACACGACTCAGGCATGGTATTTTTCAAACCCTGATATGTATAAGTAAAAATATATAAAGTACATAATTTCATACATACATATTAATTAAAGCTTATATATTTCATTATTACTACTTTAGCAAAAACTTCCCATTACAAAAAAAATTACCTTTGCTTGTCTCTGTGGGCACTATTTCACTTTTACAGCATTGCAATCTTATGCGTAATGAAAATTTCTGTAGTGCATACTAACTTTTTAATGAAAAATTTGTAATGTTTTAAGAACAATACGTTGCTACAATTTTTTTTTGTCCCCCTTGAATTTCATTATAACGAGTTTCGACGGTTATTCTTTTTTTACTGAATCTGGTAAATGCTGGCCAAGAAAATGACAGTGAAAATATATCATGAACAGTTTCTTTGCTTTGCAAATGTAGTAATTAAAGTTAAATGTAAAAAAGAATTGATTTCATTCTAAATTTCTGCGAGTGAAATCTTTCACCTGTGTCACTTTAAGCGGGGCTTGGAAAATATCCGAAATGTTACATGCGCAGCTGGGTATATACATAAATTATTTACCTACCCAGGTAGTAAAACCTGGATGCCCAGGAAAATTTATATTTTAAGATAAATCAGAAGCCACTTTTTTTTTAAGTTAAAAAATATGAAATTTTTTTTACACATTTTGTAATTCCTATTTTAAAGGTCTATTCAAAATGTTCAATATGCAAAGCATGTATTTCATGTTTTAAGATGATAGTGCTGAAATTGGTACAAAATGATGTGATGAAATTGTTTTTTGAGAAATTTAAAGATTCTGCCGTGTTCTTTTCCTTTGTCACTAAACACCTGATTTGCACATCAATAAAAATTGTTTCAGTATCTTCAGGTATTGCCAAGATATTATAAATACAACTATTTAATAGTTTTCCAAAAAAAAAAAATTTGTGCTTCAAAATGGTTTCCTTGTGGCAACACAACAATGAAAGAACAGGTTTAGTCACTGAAGTCATTTCTAAAACATTCCAAACAGGAAAATTTAATATTTTAGAAATATTGATATGCATTAATGTTCTACAATGACTCAGTTAGAATCAGGGTCTAAACAAGTGTTTCTTCTTTTGGGTGGGGGTCTGAGATTTGAAATTATGCCCTATCAAGTTCAAAAGCTCTCATTTCCATTCAAGTATTTTTTTCTTTTCTTTCTGATACCTTAATTATGGGGAAGCAATGTGATCTTTCAAAAGCAGTACTTCCAGTTTTTGACATAATTTTACTAAACATGTGAAAAGTAGGTAAATATCCAAAAATTAGAGATAGGAAACAAGACAGTAAAAGTTCTGGGAACACTGACAACACAGTGCTCAGTAGAATGTAAAATGAACCAGCACACAAGGCAGTGAACGTGAAAACAAAAAAAGCATGATTCAACCCTATGTCAAATGTAATACTAGCCAAAACCTACATGAAAAACCAACTTTGACACCATTGTGGATTGAATACCCTTATAGACGCAATGTACTCGGATGCCAGTTCGTAGTTCTGTTTGTCATTGATATAACATATAAATACAAGAATATGCCTGTACATATCTTTACTACATAACTGCCCTTTGTATTCATTCATGCAAATACTACATAAGTACGTATGTGCAAATTAAAATGTCTAAAAGAAACTAAGTATTGTTCAACCAACTGTGCTTTAGAAATAATTCTCCAATTAAAACATGTCTAAAAGAAACGTAAGTATTGTTCAACCAACTGTGTGTACAGAGTTCGTAAAGCCTAATGTTAAACAAATCTGTGTGTAACTGATGTCATTATTTATCATATTGTAATAAACCTGATTTTAAGATATGAAAATATCATTACTCACATTTAGAACTGAATTGATTCAGTTATAATGTAAGTATCCAACAATTTCACACTCACACACTCTTCCACAAAAAACATGCATTTACTTGCACACTCTTCCACAAAAAATGCATTTATGTAAAAGTCAGTGACTACTTGCCGTGAGGCTTAACCGAATATGGCCAAACTTCATATTTACAGGGATTGCATTTCAAATTACAGCTTAAGTTAATACGGTCAAACTTATTTTTTTATGGGCAATGCCCTTCAAATTATGGCGTAGCTCAATACGGTCAAACTTATTTTTTTATGGGCAATGCCCTTCAAATTATGGCGTAGCTCAATACGGTCAAACTTATTTTTTTATGGGCAATGCCCTTCAAATTATGGCGTAGCTCAATACGGTCAAACTTATTTTTTTGTGGGCGTTGCTCTTCAGATTATGGGCTAAGTATTTAGGGTTCAGACCGTAATTTCATGGGCTTTCACAAAAATGGGCCAAGCTGTAGTTTTATGGGCAACGGCCGGGCCCCCAGTTGCCGGCCATTGCCCGTAATCTAACTGTGAAATTTTTAACAGTGTAGCGTCGACTTAAGGGGTGCCCCCACCGTCCGAAATCGGTGAAGGAACTGACCTGTCTTCTCCAAGTCGAGTGGAAGAAAATACCGCTAACCGTCGTACAACGCCTGGTTGAGAGTATGCCCCGGAGGGTCACAGCTGTAATCGCCGCTCGTGGAGGCTCCACCAACTATTGAAGGTGAATAAACTTCGTTTTCCTTTGCTATCACAGGTGTCCATTTACTTGTTGCTAGATAGTGTATATAGGCCAATTGACTTTAAAATAGTACTGGGAATTCGAAAAACAATTTTTATGCATGAGCGCGTAAAAAAGTAAAAAAAGCCACTTATTTGTCAGTTATTCCATCTTGCATCAAAATCAAGCACTAAAACATACACTAGGAAAAAATATATAAAATATATTATTTAAAAGGGATCCTTATTATTCGATACGCAAAAATGTTTGATATGCAAAAATGTTCGCTACCTAGATTAGTTGAAGTTATTTTTTTATCATTTTGTGAGAAAGTTTTTTTTAAATCAAAATGCAACGTAAACTGCCCTTTTCCCCGAAAAGAAAAATCTTAGTTTTTAGCACTTTTTACTCTCTCTGTGTCTCTCTGTCTTTATCTGCTTGTATATCTCACTGTTTCTGTCTGTCTTTGTCTGTCTGTCTTTCTCTCTTTCTGTCTGTCTCTCTGTCTTTGTCCGTCTGTCTGTCTTCCTTTCTTTCTGTCTATGCCTGTCTCTCCCTCTTTTTTGTCTGTCTCTCTGTCTTTGTCTGTCTGGCTCTTTCTCTCTATGTCTGTCTCTGCTTTTGTCCGCCTGGCTGTTTTTCTGTCTGTCTGTCTCTCTTTCTTGGTATGTCTGTCTCTGTCTTTGCCTGTCTTTCTCTCTGTCTTTGTCTGCCTGGCTGTCTCTTTCCCTTTATTTGTTTGTCTGTCTGTCTGTCTCTGTCTTTGTCTGTCTGTCTCTTTCTCTGTCTCTGTCTGTCTGTCTTTCTCTCTCTCGCTTTGTCTGCTTGTCCCTCTCTATTTGTATATGTCTATGTGTCTTCCTCTCTTTTTCTGTCTGTCTGTCTGTCTCTGTCTCTGTCTGTCTTTCTCTCTGTCTTTGTGTGTCTGGATGTCACTCTGTCTGTCTCCCTTTCTTTGTTTGTCTGTCTTCTCTCTCTCTCTCTCTCTCTCTCTCTCTCTGAACTTCCAATCCATATTATGATCTTTTTCTTAAGCTCACAGCAATTTGAGATAGTAATCGTTTTTCTTTATGATAGGGTTTTCGTGTATTTTCATTTTTCACGTAACGATTTGATTAAACTATGAGATTCATATTCTAGGGTCCGCAATTAAATTTTGCTCAGGGCCCCGCTATGAAATTTCACCACGGCTCCGCAAAAGTGCCATTCGGCCCTAATCAGAGTGACGCGGTGTACTGATGCGAAACGGAAGAAAATGAAAATTAAAAATGTTTCTTGTTTTGCTAAAATTATAGCATGAGTCTCGTAATTCAATATCCGTACCTCAACATATGGGGAAATTTTGACTAAATAAAAACGTGTACGACGAAATTTCTTGGCGACTAAAGCTTGATAAATTGCTGGTTACGAAATGACTCGAGGACGATAATGAACTATTAAACTGAGTGATCAAACGACTCAATCACGAAATGGTGACTCCAGAAATAAGCCGCCCGACATATTCGCTTTGACGAAATAGCGCTAGAAAATTTAAGTACTTCATAAAATTTCATGCATTTCGCAAAATATATCACATTGCTTGTTTTGTAAGGATTTCAGAATGTTTTCTCAAGCAGTTCTCCGCCTTCCTTAATGTGGAGAAAGTTCTCAAGATAAAAGTTCACATCGAAATATTTTATTTTAATCAACTACGTCTTCCTTTAACTATCCTGCTTGTTTCAAGCAGCATATGCGCAGATTTAACCTCTTGCGTTATCAGATAAGTGTATGAACACCTTTTCAAACAAGACAAAAAATGGAAAACACGAATGCTTTGAAGTCGGCGCTTTACTTTTCCGAAAATAGCAATTCTGGAGCAGCCCTTTATGCTCTTAGCTTCTTTCGCGTGACTAATACATTTAAAAAAGTTCTGCTTTATTAGCGTCTTGTGTCAACTGTATCAACTTTCTAAAAGAGTGAATCGTGACTAGTTTTTACCAAGCCAAATATTTTTCTCCAGAAATTGTTAAGTAGCGAAGGAGACTAAAAATCCTTTTCCTCTAAAGAATGGTGAGAGCTTCTGAAAGTTACGATTTATTTACAGTCCTTGTTAGTCACCGAAGTTTTTGTGTCGTCACTGAAAAATCCGATTATAAGTAAGCGATGATAAGAAAGTTCGGAGCAAGTTTTTGATTACTTTTTCAGCGCGAGTGAATATTTCTTCTCTGCTTCAGGCTTTCTTCAAGTACAGATAAACACACATTTCTCTGTTTTTGCTCTGTCTTTGTAGAAATAACACATTTAGTAGTCGTAATTCGATGTACCCTCGTGTAACTGCACTTTCCCCAACTATTGCTTTATTCTTCGCTTTTGCATATGATTGAAAGACAAAAGTAAATCATAGCATCTCACTGTTTTATTTGAGGAATTGTTTTGTATGGGATATTTTATATAAAATAACAACGTAACGGCCTGGTATACTTCCGTTACAAAATATTTAATGTAAGAGTCAACAGTAAAGCAACTGCTCTTCAGCACTTCGCTGTTCCTCTGGCAAAAGGCTTTTTGGCTCCTCTGGGTCTTTCCTCATGCAGACTTGCTGCTGGCGTAGCAGCAAGCACAATGCTCTGCCATAGCCAGAAAAAATAATATACAGGGTGTCTATAAAGCCTTTTGCACATTATAAAAAATAATATAAAAAATCTATGTAAGTTAAAATAAATAAAATGGTTGGCAGCATAATATAGCAACACCGATAAAGTTTTTTTTTTCTGTTCTTTAGATGAGCGCTACTGCTAAATAAGAGGAGCATTTAATTGATAATGGCTGCCATGCAAGAAAACGCGGCGTGCGTATTGTGGTTCCATGAGGCCAAATTGACGGTTATTGTTCAGGGTCATTTCAGAAAAGAGGACAGACGATCACCATCGGACCAAACAAGCATAAAAGCTTGGTATGAAGAGTTTAAAGCGACGGGTAGTGTTGGCCATCTGGGATTCTCCGTGCCACGGTTCACAAAATTTTATACAAACGTCTTCATCTGCATGTTTATAAGGCACAGATCGTTCAAGCTCTTCAGCCTGATGACCTGCTTCGCCGTGCTGCATTTGCGGCAGAGATGTTGCAGCGCGTAGCTCATGATAGTGATTATCCGCAACGTGTCTGTTTCTCAGATGAAGCCACATTCCACGTCTCTGGTACAGTAAATAGGCACAATGTGCGAATCTGGGGATCAGAAAATTCCCAGTGTGTCATCAAACAACAGAGGCCTAGCCTGAAAATGAACGTATCGTGTGTTCTGATGCATGACAAAATCATCGGGCCCTTCTTTACAGAGCCCAAGGTAACATGTTGCGTCTACCTGGACACGCTGGAACTTTCTGCAGTACCTCCAACCTTCGGCTATTTTCCAACAAGACGGTGCCTCACCACATTAGTCAAAAATGGTTCGTGAGTTTCTGAATGCCACATTTCCTGGAAATGGATTGGTCACGACGGTCCCATGATATGGCTAACGATCGCCCGACATAACCCCACTAGAATTTTTTCTGTGGAGTTGTGTGAAAGACCAAGTTTACTCTAGCATTGTTCCCGGATGTCGAGACGTTGAACAGCAGAATAAAGGACGTCATTGGTTCTGTCTCTGCTGAGATGTTAAACAAACATGGCGTGAAATCGAATGTTGCTTAGATGTCCTCCGGACCACAAATGGCGTCCATGTAAAGGTGTACTGACACTGGAAAAAATCTTTACTTGTGCACTATCATTATCGTGCAATCCCTTTCTTGTACCTGTAAGACATCTTTTTTTTTTCTATTAATTTCTGTAATGTGGGAAAGACTTTATGGACACCTTGTATATCTCGAAAAAAAAAGTACTGTAACAACTGGGTTTCTACTTATGTAGCGTTCTTAACTATTTGAAGCGTATGTAGTCTCAAGAACATTACTTAAGATTTCCTCTTATTATTTCCTCTCTCTCGGCGTGAAACAAAAGTCACTCAAATAAAGTCTCAGAAAGTCTTACTTGTTTTTTTTTATTGGAAGTTTAACGACCACCGTGAGCAACTCAATGGGCTATAAGCTGTCGCCCGTCCCTAATTTAGGGCAACTGACTCCAGGGAAGGGAGAGAGCCAGAGCCGTAAGACAAACACACCATCCATGCCTCACCGGGATTTGAACCCGGACCCATCTCGGACGAATGATCAGAATCCATCGCTTAGACCACTGCGCCACCGGGGCAGCAAATTACGTTTCTATGAATGTTTTATGTGAGATACATAGAAATAGCTCCAAACCCTTCATCACGTAAAATGTTCTTAACATAGAATTATTCTTTCCCAGGGTTTATTATCCATGACTTACTTTTTTGCATAGAACGAATCGGGCATATGCTGATTGTTTGAGAAGGGGGCTGAGGGGTTAGCGGAGAGTTTAACGCCTTCTGTGAGCAAGGCCGTCTAGAAAATACAAGACCATGATATTAGAGTGTTCAGTTCCCTCTTTCAGTGACGTCACGCAGAAACCAAGGCTTGCGATTGGTATCCAACACTGTCTTGTATAACATCAAACACGACACTGACTTATCAAGCAGTGCAGCATGAGAGTGACGTAACAAAAGGAGGGAATTAACCCCTTCATTGTCACGGCTTTGTACTTCCTAGATAGCCCTGCTATGAGTATCTAAATCTATAAGGAGTGGTTGTCCATAATTTGGTGTGGTTGGCTGCAGAGAGGGTAAGTCACGGGATCCGGTAGGATAAACACACTCACACCTCATCCGGGACACCAACCCGGGGACACCTCCGATGATTATCCAGAATTCCACGACTGTGGCCACTTGGCCATAGCCGTGGCTTCCTTATAGATTGTCTAACAACGAAATTCCTGATTTATATGTTAACCAAAAGTTACATATTTTTACAAAAGTGAGCCTTTCCTTTAGTTCCAAGTGATTTCCGTACAGCAAATATCTAAATTCTACTCAATTCTTTATATTCGGTATAATAAATGCTTTTCCTGCAATATTATCTGTCACCTCTTGCATTTTGTTAAACAGAGAAGGCCATGAGTATAAGAAACAGTACATATCAGTTTACTGCTACCTTTATACATATTTTGGAAACATCTGTCTCCGCTACGGTGAATTAGTGGCCTACTTGTACTATATGCTTTAGAGGACGATGGTTCAAGCACTATTAAAAGAGAGGATGGAAGTCAATATCGTGCCAAAACAACGAAAGTAAAAGTCAATATTACGCAAGACTGGTATCATAAAACTGTCAGGCATAATTCTCATATGTACATGTTGTTAGCCAAATATAATTTGGATTCCTGGATGACCTGTCATTCACAGTGTTCCAGACCTGATGAATAAAAAGAGAAAAGTGACAGAAATTGCATTGTGGAGACGATTCAATTTTTTTTTCTGCGCTTAGCAACCATATCTCTGACTTAAACAACGACGGAGGTAAAAGTTTTCCATCATATGCCGAGGAATTCGAAGGGTAGATCATAATACGCCGCACCGGCCCGCCCTGGTTTCGAATCTCTCTGAGGAATGGATATAGTGCTTGTTTTACGGCCCTGGATCTCTCCCTTCCCTGGAACCAGTGGCCCTAAATTAGGTATGGGCGAATCCTTATGGCGTGTGAAAACAGGAATTTGTCGGCTACGGAATAGTATCTGCGTCTTCCCGCTCTGGAGTGAGTTGCTCTAAACGACTAAACTACACCGACGGAATGTATAGCTGCAGATTCGTCATAAACCCACTGAGTTCCTCTCGGTGGTCATTAAACACCCAATCAAAAAAAAAAAAAAAAAAAGAGAGATAGTAATGCAAATTTTTATTTTATCCGAAGACAGCGAAAAATTGTATAGTGTCCTAAAAAATTATTTTCCAACTTAAACCGGCAAACCCGAAAACTCTCCGTGGACAATGTGTGCCAGCTATTATTTTTGAGAGAAATTTTTCCTGGGTGCTAGATCTTAAAGTATTAGCCTAAAGATATTAATGATATATTTCTTTATTTTCTTTGTACAAAAAGGAGATTTGACGGAACCATTTGAACAAAGTCTACATTTTTTTTTTCAGAAAAATGAATACAATTCAAAATCGTTTGTTCTGCAGCACATACACCGACGAGCCATTACATTATGACCACCTATTTAATCAGCTGTAGGACCCTCTTTAGCCCTCAAAAGAGCGGCCACTCGGCAAGGCAGCAATTTGATGAGGTGGCGATAGGTATCCTGGGGTATCTGGTAGCATAGCGTCAACAGCAGGTCCTCCAGTTCCTATACATTTTGGGGTGGTGGTGATTTAGCGCGAACCAGCTTTTCCAAGTCGAACCACAAATGTTCGATTGGGTTCATGTCAGGTGAATGTGGTAGCCAGGGCATTAACAGAAAGTCACCAGCATGTTTCTCGAACCACTCCTTGACGATTCTAGCGGTGTTGCATGTCGCATTATCCTGTTGGTAATGGCCATCACCAGTAGGGAACGCAGTTGCCACGAATGGGTGAACTTGGTCCGCAACGATGTTCAGATACCTGACAGCTTTCAGGGATTGTGCCTTTGGAATAATGGGGCCTAAAGTGTCCCAAGAAAACATCGCCTACAGCATTACACCGCCACCGCCTGCCTCTTTCCGTCCAACAGTGCATCCAGGTGCAATAGCCTCAGTTGGTAATAGGCGTATCCGCGCTCGGCCATCTACTTGATGTACCAGGAATCTTGATTCGTCAAGCAGGCTACTTCCTTCAAATCATCCACGGTCCAATCTCGATGATCTTGGGCCCATTTGATGCGTTGTTGGCGATGACGTGCAGTGAGCATGGGGACTCGACTGAGTCTTCGGCTACGCAGGCGCATGCGCAGAAGACTGCGATGAAATGTGTCTGATCCCCACTGTTTTAGTTACGGGTGATTTGTCGCACTGTGGCCCTACGATCGCTGTGAATAATGTGCAACAGTCTTCGCTCCCCTCTAGCATCAATGAGCTGCGGACGACACACGGATGGAGACGGTTCGTCGTTTCGCCATCTGCGCACCACTTTTAATACGTACTCACTACAGCGGCACACGAACAACCCACAAGCCGAGTCATTTCTGGGATCGAAGTTCCAAGGCGCCATGCCATCACAATTTGTCCTTTATCAAACTCCGATAAATCGGCAGCTTTTTCTATTCCGACTCCGAACACTCTACTAAATGATCTGAATGATCCGTGCTCTGGGGGGGGGGTGTCATAATGTAATGGCTCATCGATGTAAATTGATAAATTCCAAACATTTGCATTCGTTCGAGTTATCAACTTTACGCTTGAGACCACTCTTTCGGGAGCCATTGCTAAAGTTAAAAACATTTCGAAAGCTAAGAATGACTTTTGAATGTTTTGGAAATGTTTTTATCAGCTATTGAGTTTGTCTTTGGTAATATTCTTCATATCATTATTTCATGAGCTATAATTCTCTTCTTATTCTTTGTATTACTATTTCTAACAACTTGCTACGCGTGTATGTGTTACAGCGTAAAATACATTTGTTGGTGGCGCAAAACAAATCCTTCTGCTCCGGAGCCGAATGCTTTCCCAATTAAGATACAGCGACGAAGTTCATTGATACAACTTTGCCATCTTGACATGTCACAGTACCTCCCCTCCTCCTCCTTCAGAAAAGGTCGGGTCGAAATCCTAGGTATCCACCGCAAACATGCTTGAAGTAACTCTCTGTAGGCCGCCCCGGTGGCGCAGTGGTATTATTTTTTTTTTTTTTTTTGATTGGAGGTTTAACGACCACCGTGAGCAACTCAATGGGCTATAAGCAGTCGCCCGTCCCTAATTTAGGGTCACTGGTTCCAGGGAAGGGAGAGAGCCAGTGCCGTAAGACAAACACAACATCCATGCCTCACCGGGATTCGAACCCGGACCCCTTTCGGACGAATGATCAGAGGCCAACGCCTTAGACCACTGCGCCACCGGGACGGCAGGCGCAGTGGTATAAGCGATGGCTTTGTCCGAGATGGGTCCCAGTTCGAATCCCGGTGAAGCCTGGATGTTGTGCTTCCCTTACGACAATGGTCCTTTCCCTTCCCTGGAACCAGTGGCCCTAAATTAGGAACGGGCGACTGCTTATAGCCTACTGAGTTGCTCTCGGTGGTCGTTAAACCTTCAATCTAAAAAAAAACCTCTCTATAGAAGAAGGAATTCTAATTAATTCAAGATTATGTGTGGAACAAACATCACACGTTTTTCGAAGAACTCAACGGCCTATAGATCCATTTTTACGTTCGATCGCCAAAATAAAAACACAAATATGCTGGTGGCGGTAGTCGAACTCTCATCCTTTTGTTCCAGAACCCAGTGCTTTTCCAATTGAGCCACACTTAGTTTATCACTGCAACATTGCCGTTTTTACATGTGCGACACCTCTGAGGTTAGTACGTCACAGTGTGGGTGTGCATGTGCAGATAGGTACTTCAAGAAAAGTGCTTAAAGTTCCACTAACTAATTAAGAAGAAGCGTATTCCCCATTAGAATAAAACTTTGATGGAGATATAGAAATGAAAAGCTTGAGTGCTTAACGACTTTCGTAAGAAAGAAATGAGAAAACCACATTTCAACTAGCAAGAACCAAGCTTTGGCTTAACCTCTCCAGCCTCTGACCTTGCTCTGCAATAACCAATTCCTGGGAGGACCACATCTCACATAGAAAAGTACTTAAAAATATACACTGAAGAGCAATTAAATTAGAGATACCTGTCTAATAACGTGTAGCCCCACCTTTCGCCCTGATGACGGCGGCGATTCGTTTCGGCATGGACTCTACAAGACACCGGAAGCGTTGAGAAGCCATACGGATCCACGACCCCTGAACAACCTCCCACAGTTCACGAAGATTTGATGGAGGGGGTCAGAGCCTCGAACAACTCGCTTGATGGTATCCCAGATGTACTCGATGGGATTGAGATCAGGTGACCTAGCTGGCCAAGGAAGCGAGGTCACGTCGGTGAAGTGTTCATCGAACCATTCGGAAACAATTCGGGAGCGATGGCACGGTGTCATTGTCTTGTTTCAGGATGAGGTCCCCAGTGGGATGTTGAAGACGCACAAACGGGAGCAAATGGTCGTCCAGGATATCCCGGTAGCGTTGACCTGTGAGGGACGATGACACACGTACCAGGAGTCCCATTTCAGTCCACGTAAACATTCCCCAGACGAGAATGTCACCCCCACCAACTTGAAGAGTACCCTGCTGGCAAGAAGGATCCATCGCTTCATGTGGTTTGCGCCGTACTCTTATCCTGCCATCCGCATGTACCAACGTGAAGCTCGACTCATCAGTCCAGGCAACATTTTTCCACATGTCTAAGGTCCAGTGGCGATGTTCCCGCGCCCATGCTAATCTTTGCACCCTGTGATGTGCGGTCTGCAGCGGTACCCTCGTGGAACGATGGCTTCTATACCCAATAGTGAGGAGATGATTCTGGATGGTGTGGCTGCTTACAGGTTTTTTGTGCACCAGCGTTAAATTGCCGGGTGATTTCTTGCACTGTGGACTGTCTATCCGCTGTTATAATGCGAGCTAGCCGACGATGACCCCGCTCATCCACAAGCTCTTGTCCACAGCAGTTGACACTTGCAGGGATGGTTTTACCGGATTCGATGTACTCACGGTGCAGCCGTGACACAGTGACTCGTAAAAATCCAAGGGCCTGCACGACTTCCGAGATGGAGTGACCCATTTGTCGGGACCCGACAATTTGGCCATGATCAAATGCGCTTAGATCCTTCGTCTTACCCATACTGCGTCCGACTCTTACTGATTACCGTCGCATCACTCTTTATATTGTCGGATCGCTGCATACGCCATGTCGTTTCCGTTTACAGGGCCGCCCACAGCTCCACATTTTCATAACGCCAGCTGCCTCTAATTCAATTGCTTTTCAGTGTATCTTTTGTCCGAAGAGCATTTAATGCTGTGCCTATCACAAGTTCTCCTTACTAAGAAACGATAGTAATTGGTCAAGCATTTTTGGGGCCAAGTTCCAAATTTGCAATTTTTCACGAATGAGTGACTGCACTTTAATGTAGTAGGTATGCGAGGATTTCTGCGAGTCGAATTTCATTGGATTATGGGGCTTATGTGTAGTTTTCTGCAGATTCGAAATGCACAAAAACTATAGGTATTAAATAAATGCGTAGTTTTCTTGGAATCCTTAGTTCTTTCATCATACACTCTGGTTAGAGAAAAAAATGTAGCTCATCAGGAAGTAGTATCGCAAATACTGCTAAACACACAGGAAATACAAGATAGTAGAACGTAAGTCATAACGTTTTTAGATGTAAAAGTATTGCTGGAAAAGACGGCTTACTGTGTCTTGCTAGTGTGAAGTAAAACCTCTCTGATGAGCGATGCCCTAGGCCACTCTCCGTGGAATAGAATTATGCAGACGTCCTCTAGTTATACGACACAGATCACCACACTTCGTCAAAATGATATCGCAGGGCATTGTGGGAGGTGGTTGACCCATCTGCAGGTGTAGTCCCAGAAATGCTCTATGGGCGATAGATCTGGGAATAAGCTTGGCAAGGTTGTAACGTACCAGGAGATGTGACGTACCTGCCAGAAGGACGCACACGACATAAAGGCAGATAGGAATCAGAATACATGTCCGCGTAGCTTAATTGGTAGAGCAACTTATTCCGGAATGAAGGGACCCGGGTTCGAACCCCGGCGCGGATAAAAATGACGGAGAAATTCACTTCGTTATAATGGCGCCCGAACTATCCGGATGACCCGACCGTTCAAAATCTCGCATTGGTGTGATGTTATTTCCACACCGCGAGATAGGAAAAATGTGAGCAGCACTTCGAAAGAAAAATAAAAATAAATGGGAGATGATGTAACGTACCAGGAGATGTGACGTACCTGCCAGAAGGACGCACACGACATAAAGGCAGATAGCAATTAGAATCAATGTCCGCGTAGCTTAATTGGTAGAGCAACTTATTCCGGAATGAGTGGACCCGGGTTCGAACCCCGGCGCGGATAAAAATGACGGAGAAATTCACTTCGTTATAAGGTAACATGCTAACAAATGGTAGCCATTGCCTTGATGTATTTGCAATATGGAGATGGGCACAGTTTTGCTGAAACAATGCGTTGCTTAACATTGTCACGAAACTTGTTGTAATGGGTTCCAGGATTTCTTCGACATATCGAAGAGACGTCAGAGCTCCTGTGATAAACATTAATGGAGTGCCAATCAAAGGAGATTGTTCCCCAAACCATAATTTTTTTAATATTCGGTGTGTCGTTCGACGAGATTCGTTGGATTATTGCGTTGATCACGGCGGTTCCACACCTGTACCGTATGATTTTGTGGTTGAAAGCAGAAGCGAGATTTATCGTTGTGCACTACACAGCACCATTCTTCAACCTAGTTTTCTCGAGAGCGACACCACAACAGGTACCAACGATGCTGGGTAGGATTGAGTGACAGGCGATGCGATGGACACCGTGCGTGCAAGCATGCTTCCCGTAGACACTTTGAAATGGTTTGTCATGTGATTGAGAGACTGATACTCTACGTCTGCGCCATTCTCATTTCTGACTGCGAGGTTGTCGGTTCTGTAAGGGACTGTCTCTGTATCAAATCTTGTCGTGCGGTCGTTCCAGGTCGACCCCCTTCTAAATCAAGGACTGTGGATCATCTACTGTGTATAGCAACGATGTATTGTAGCACTGCGATGGCCAGCATGTGACTCAATACGCCATGTAAACCAGCCGGCTTTATACAAGTCAGTAATGCGTCCGCTTTCAAAGTCCATTCGCTGGTGATAATTATGGGGTTGGACAGGTTCTCAGCACTCTACCTGTGATGGTTCTCTCTAGGAGAGTCGCTTTTCAGCAATTTTATTCAGAAAGACTCATCGATTTCTTACTCACGGATAACCTCCTTCACTCGGTTAAATAGCTCCAGCTTTTATTGAATGTGTTCGATACTGGAACATTCGCATATCACCATTTTGCAATTTTGCCTTCCAATTTGCATGTACACATCACTGTTTCTCAGTGTTGCAATGTCTTTTGCTATTTTTTTCTGACGCAGTTTTTTTTTTTTTTTTTTACGTTGAACTACGTCTTTCTCCGCGGTGGGTACAAGGTAACATCGGAAACACGGATGCAAAGAAAATAAGTCACACTTTGAACGTTTTTATCTTGGAAACTAATACCAGTAGAGTAATTAATAATACATCAATAGAAAGTTTATAAAGTTCCATTTATAACAAAACAAAATTCACCTCTCCACCCCTTTAACTATTCGATACAGTAGCTTTAGAAAGTTAAGCTAAATTTCGCATGATTTTGTTTTCCCGCACACCATTTTAAGGTTGATAACTAGTGAATAGATAATGACAGCGATGACATCAGCCCCGCATTCCGTAGCTGACGATCAGAGCTAACGGACGCATGTCATAAACCAAAATAAAGTGGATATAAAATTTATTTATTTTTTAGATACAAAAATTGGTGACGAAAATTTAGAAATGCCGCGAGAATCGAGGGGAAATTATTATAAGAACCGACGAAAGTTGAAGAAACAGCTAGAGGAGAACAAAAATTATCCAAAAAGCCCGCTAAGTCATCAACAGAAACGTCACGGGAATATAGGGAGCGTCAAAAGGTATGCGCGCCGGGATGTGTTTCACCCGAGTTAGATTTTAGAGACTCGACCTTCCACTTCAACTGCAGAAATTCAGCCTGAACAGCAAGAACAGACGGAGATTTTCACCGAGTATAGAATACCAATGTATATCGCCAGTCTTCACAACTTCGCTGAATAATGAATGCATTAGGTCTCAAACCTTTACACCACCGATGCATTCTGAATCTAGAGAAGAACGAGAGGAACAGCAAGAAGAGTACATTAGGCCCGACACGTATCGCAAAATTTAAAGCAAAGCAACTAAGGAGTTTGAAAAACTGTATCTGAAGAGCAGTTTCTTTAGAAACAATTTTAGCGATAACTACTGACGACGATGATACTAAGCTTTCCACTTCTACATTCATTAATTAATAATCAGCATAAGTTACTATGAATTGTACATATACACTATCTACCAACAGGTAATTGGACACCCCTGCAATCGACGATATCTGCGGTCCTGATACACGTCACGGCCGCAGCCGTTAAATATCGTGTGGGTAACAACAACGCAACCAGTCGCATGCAAGATACCACGCAGTTCGGAGCTCTCTGATTTCGAGAAAGGTGTAATCGTCGGGTATCACAGAAATGGCCGATCCATACGTGACATATCCAGTGAGTTGAAGTACCCAAAATCAACATTGGCCTATGTGATTGGCAAATGGAAGATGAGATGTGACTATCGGAATGTGGCCCGACCCGGCAGACCCACAAAACTGGGAGTTAGAGACCGACGGGTGCTGGCCAGAGAAATTCGGCAGAACCTCACCAAATCGATGGGCCACATCCGCGAGGAGTTTCAACAGACATTCCGGAGTGTTCTTTTGATGAATACCATCCGTAAGAAAGCCAATCTGCTCGGTTATCATGGACGTGCTGCCGCCCACAACCCTTTGACCACCAAATCCAATGGCGCTGCTCGGCTAACGTGGTGCAAAGAACGTCGACAGTGGACAGTTGAACAGTGGAAACAGGTTCTCTGGAGCGACGAATCAAGCTTCCCCTTCTACCTTTCGGATGGCAGGGTCTGGGTTCGGCGTCTGCCTGGAGAATGCCTCCTGACGAAATGTATTGTGCCAACTGTGAAGTTCGGTGGCGGTGGAATTATGCTATGGGGGTGTTTCTCCTGGTATGGCACGGGACCCTTGGTCCCAATTCCTGGTAGACTCAACGCCGAGACCTACTGCACTATTTTGGATGACCATGCGCTTCCTACGTTGTGGCAGTTTTACGGGGTGGACCCATGTTACTTTCAGGATGACAATGCCACCTGTCATGTTGCGAGGCCCACCATGGCTAGGTATGGTGACAATGGGGTTAATCGAATGGACTGGCAGGCGCAGAGACTGGACATTAACCCTATCGAGCACCTCTGGGACGAGTTGTAGCGTCGACTTAAGGGGTGCCCCCACCGTCCGAAATCGGTGAAGGAACTGACCTGTCTTCTCCAAGTCGAGTGGAAGAAAATACCGCTAACCGTCGTACAACGCCTGGTTGAGAGTATGCCCCGTAGGGTCGCAGCTGCAATCGCCGCTCGTGGAGGCTCCACCAACTATTGAAAATGAATAAACTTCGTTTTCCTTTGCTATCACAGGTGTACAATTACTTGTTGGTAGTTAGTGTAGTACAAGTTGCTTTTAAGTTAATAAAGTAAAGCATTTCTTTCGTTTTATATCTTACACATTTTATGACTGAAAAAAATCAAAGAGGCACAGTAGCAACTGTGAAGCAACCTACAACGTAAGGCTACGTCAACTGTCCTTCGGTAAGTACTTTAAGGACATAGAACTAGTGAGACAGTGCCATGAAATCGCAACAGTTGACGTAGTTCTACGTTGTAGGTTGCGGCACAGTTGCTACTGTGCTCCTTTCATTTTTTCTTCTGCGGCTAAATTCGGAGAGGTAAAACACTCACAATTTTTTTCTTTGGTTGGGAGTTTAACAACCACCGTGAGCAACTCAGTGGGCTATAAGCAGTAGCCCGTCCCTAATTTAGAACCACTGGCTCCAGGGAAGGGAGAAAGCCAGTGCCGTAAGACAAACACAACTTCCATTCCTCACCGGGATTCGAACCCGGGTCCCATCACAGACGAATGGTCACAAACCATCGCTTAGACCACTGCGCCACTGGGTCGGCATAGAGTGTATTACAGAAATGCGTAGTTCCCCAAGAATCATAATTTGGTTCGTTTGTTTTTCTCAGATTTCACTACTTTTTAATGTGCATCACAGATAGCAATGAAATAGTTTTGATGACTATCGAATGTAGGAACGAATGATATTGCTTGGGGAAGAAAGATATCTTCTGACATACAAACAGAAATTGCTACAAAAATTGGTTTTGAAGAAAGTTGGAAACAGAGAGATAACTGAAAATACCTAGTGTAAGGAAAAAATACCCTTCTTCTTTTCCAATTAGAAGCAGAAATTCTCTTTGATGCGTTGATGATGTACAGGTGCGACAAGGAATTTAATTCTGGAGTTGTATGCAAATGACAGGGTTTTCAAAGCAGAGAGAGAGAGAAACAAAAAAACAAAAAAGAACTCCAGAAATTCTGATCAGCTCCGCAAAGCAACTGAACCAGAAGTAATTTATTTCCAACATCGACAATCTCTTTAATGTCAGCAAACTGGCTTATTCTTGTCACGTGATGTTATTCTGCAAATATCATTGGTAGCAGCTTCGCTAACAGGAACGAAAAATTCGTGATTTTCGCAGCATCATCTCTGCAACAAAAAGAAAAAAGAGAGAAGAAAGGAAGAAAAGGGAACTTTTCCAAAGATTCTACTCACGAAAAAGTAGCGGCAAGGCAAAAAAAAAAAAAAAAAAAAAAAACTTATTTATCCACCTTTTCCTCCTCACCGATAAAAAAAAAACTAATGAAACTAAGCACAAACCAGAAACAGCAGCAAATGTTGGAGTGGGTGTTGCACTTTCCTAAAATGCAGAAAATAAAAATGAAATCGAGCAATGCCCCCAAAATCTCATCTAAACGAATACACTTCTTTAGGGGGAAAAATTTGCAGAGGGTTTTAGCGATCTTCCTCCAACTTTCTAGAAAATTCTAAGGGAAAGCTTGCAAAATTTTGGGAAAACTTGCAATGTGCTGGAGCATGATGCATTGCATCCTCTTTTACAGATACACTACATTTTATTTTTCTGTTAATAAGGCAGATCTTCATTCTGGAAAAGTTGGAAAGTTTTGGAATGCTTACTTCTGTGGGAACTAAATGGAAATCTTCTAATCCTTTTCCTAAAAACACGGATGTCATGAAAAAGAAAAGTGCGAATCACTAGAATTCATAAAATATCGATCATAAATCAATCGTATACGGAAAGAGATTTTGCGATCAGTCTTCTTGAAACTGATATACCTTTGTGAACACGAAAGCACACTTAACGATAAAGGCTAATAGATTCATGAAAAGCTAAAACTTGTATTCTACAGCTTTGCGCTATCTGAATCCAAAATGAAATTTGGAAACGAGTCTTATGTAAAAATCTGAGATACAAGCACACATTTGCATCATCTATAAAGAATGTTCCACAAAAAAGAAAAAAACTGCTGGAAAATATATTTCATAATTTTTGCTGTTCGACGTAATGTTTTTCCAGTGCATCTTCAATAAATAGAAATAGCGCAATAATCACAAACACACAATCACGGTAATTAGGGGGACATTTTTGACTAGAAAAAACGGAGAAGTATTGGGTACCCCATAAATTCGTTGACAAAAAAAGAGAACAAATACGTATATTCAGATGCACTTTGTACTAAAAGCATTATCAAATGGAAAGTTTCTGTTGCCATAAAAAAAACAGTTCAAGCTATCACCAATAGAGGGTGTAATACACACATACGTCATAGGAAATATTTGGAAAAGTGATTGCTATAAAAACTGTGGATTGTAGCTCCTCACCCCCGTGGCCGCGGGTGGCCTAGTGGTTTGCGTTCGTGACTGCCATGGATATCACCTCAGGCAAAGAATATCTAACTGATAAGAAGGTAAGGCTCAGCGAGACGTAACTAGCGCCACTATATTATGCGGCAAAGAATTACTACACAGAAGCCAACATTACAGGCTGATGCCGCAGGATGCCGAGCAGACTGAGTTAGACTGAGCATGCGTGTTTGTGTTCAAAGAATATAAACGCTTGTTTGTGTTGGCGTTTTGTTCAAAGGTTTTGTTGTTCTCATCTAGATCTGCGTTTATATTACAGCCATGAAATACACCCACTCCATTCCGATGAATAACAATTCATGGAATGGAGTGGATGAATAACAAGAACAAATTTGAAACCGTTTGAAACAAATATCCTGGAAAACCATTAAAACAACGTTTGCTGAAAAAAAAGCTATCGTTACGTTGAAAAAATTAATTTATCAATTATATGAAACTGACTTTTATGAAAAATACCTCGTAATATTGTAAAATGAAAGAGGGAAGCATTCGATTACACAATGCATACCAAACAGACAGCTTTAAGCATACACTCAATCGTGGCGAGTTAGTCCGGTCGGTAGAGAGCTCAGCTATACACGCCAGCGGCCCAGGTTCGAACCTACTCAGATACGAACGGATGTTTTTCCGATCTGTTGAGAAAATTTCTCCAGCGCAGTGCGTTTCATTTACAAACTTCGGAAGGGTAGAAAAAAAAATTGTAGCTTTGGGAAACTGCGGTTGTCTTTGCTTTTTTTTTTTTTTTTTTTTTATTATTATGGCTGCTATTGGGAAACCAGCCTCAGCATTTTTGACATTTAAGGTATATTGTAAATATGAAATTCATGCCAAGCAACCTGGTATTACTACGGTGCTTAAAGTGAGAATAAAACTGCTAAAATTTCCTTAAAATAATATTAATTGCTAATGTATATATTTGTTTCACCAAAAGAAGGGACAGGAGGGATACTCAGAAAAGAACAAAAAAGAAAATGCTTTAGTAGACCCAATGAGACCGAAGGAAACAGTCGCAGATCAAAGCTTAGCTTTCTTTCCGTGAAATAGGCTTCCCGTCCCGTGTCTCCTACGCTTTTTGCGCCTGAATGTTAACTTTCCCGCAGAGCATCTGCTGCCGCATTACATGGTGGCGCTGCTGTCGCCTGTTTTACATTATCTCTACGAGAGTTGAGCTTCTTCACGCGGAGCGTTTATATTCTTTGCCTCAGGTTTGATCCTGGGCAGGTACGAACGTTCGAACCACTAAATATCCCGCGTCTTCCTCCCCCTTTCTACCTCGCTTCCGTGTCACTTTCCTATCGGGCATTCTAGACCAAATCTCCTATAGCTTCCTATTTCTAAGGATTGTTTAAGACCTGGGATCAGACACTCCCTTCCTGAAAATCCTCTACATATGATATGATCCCCATCCCCGTTAAAAATAAGGCTGTCTGTACCTCTCTCTCCAGACTCCTAGTGAGCACCTTTGACGTCATGTGACGTAAGCACGTCGACGACGATAACTAGTAGTCTGGCACTCCTATGCCGCTCTCTCTCTCTACCAAGTTTCCTATCGCGAGCCTGTAGATTCCACTTAATGTCACATCAGTGGCGTATATTCGAGGCTAGATAAGCTAGCTGCGAAGCCCATAGAATGCACAAATAAAACTGAATTAAATATGCACAAATAAAATTCAATTATCAACGGTATTAAAATATGTCGATGCTTTCGGTGCGAAAAAACTAGAAAGATGACACCGAATTTTCGGATGTAATAAGCACGTCTTTTGAATCCGTTCTGACGCAAATTAAATTTACCAAAGCTATTCAAAGTCAATGGAACCGATATGGAAAACAATAGTATCTGACGGAAGAAAAAGTTTTTCAATCGGGATTTTAATCCCTCAGATATTGCTGTAAACGGAATCGTGAGCTTACGCCCTCTATTTGCAGACTTGTGCGTTAAGAAAAACATGAATTTATATGAGAAACATTTCGCACCGAGAACGCTCTCCAAAACCGAAAGAATTTTTCAAATTGGTCTCTTAGAAACAGAGATATCGATGAAAATAAGATATGACTTTACGTCCCCTGGTGGGAAAACCATGCATTATTTTAGTAAGACAGTATTCTCAAAAGGTTTTTCCATACGAGCGGTATCGGCCCAAGAAAAAAAAATTTAGTCGAGTTTTCAGGAGCCCATATTTTGCTACAAATACATCAGAAGCACGAATTAACGCTTATGCCCCCTGGTGGCCAAACCATTCTTTACCAAACATTAGAAATTATGTGAAAAATATTTTCCATCAGGTCTTGCATGCGATACAGGAAGAATTTTTCAAACCGGAGTTTTAGAAGCAGAAATAACGCAGAAAATGCAATTTACTTTGGTGCCCCCTAGCGGAAAGTTTATGATTTACTTGAAAATTTTGAATTTATAGGAAAAACATTTCGCATCGGAAACACTATCCAACAAAGAAGAAATTTTTCAAATCTGACTCCTAGAAGCAGAGATATTGATAAAAATAAGATATACATATACGCCCCCTGGCATAAAAACCATGCATTATTTTAAAAAGAAAATGTTTCTAAAAGGTTTGTTGACATGAGTAGTATCGGTCTACAAACGACGTTTTTTTGCAATCGAGAATTTAGAAGCTCATATTTTGCTGCAAATACATCAGAAGCGGAAATTAAGATTTACGCCCCCTGGTGGCCAAGCTATTTTCTACAGAATTACAAATTATATGCAAAGGATTTCCCATCAGGAGCTGTATCTGATTCAGAAAGAATTTTTCAAATAGGAGATTTAGAAGCAGAGATGTAGGAGGAAAAGCAATTTACCTTTACGCCCTCTAGCGGAAAGTCTATGAATTATTTGGAAATTTTTAAATTATATGAAAAACATGTCACACTCGAAATACTATCCAACAAAGAAGGAATATTTCAAATCGGACCCCTAGATAAATAAATACATCGCTCTTTCCACGTTCCAGAAACACACAGCAACCGAAAAATTGTTTTCAGCTGCCGCTGTGGAACGCCGCTGTGTATTTAGAGGATTTTCCCCTTGGACTCCCAGAAGTAGAGATATTGTCAAAAATAAGATATACATCTACACCCCTGGGGGAGAAACCATGCATTATTTTAAGAAGAAAATGTTTCTAAAACGTTTGTCGACATGAGTACCATCGGTCTACAAATGACGTTTTTTTCAATCAAGAATCTAGAAGTTAATTTTTTGCTGCAAATACATCAGAAACGGAAATTAAGGTTTACGCCCCCTAACGGCCAAACTATTTTTTTATCAAAAATTAGAAATTATGTGCAAACGATTTCCCATCAGGAGCTGTATCCGGTGCAGAAAGAATTTTTCAAATCGGAGATTTAGAAGCAGAGATATAGGAGGAAACGCAGTTTACCTCTACGCCCCCTAACGAAAAGTCTGTGAATTACTTGAAGATTTTGAGATTATATGAAAAACGTGTCACACTGAAAACACTATCCAACAAAGAAGAAATTTTTCAAATCGGACTCCTAGAAGTAGAGATATTGACAAAAGTAAGATGTACATCTACGCCCCCTGGCGCAGAAACTGTGGACTATTTTAAGAATAAAATATTCCGAAAAGGTTTATCGATGTGATTGGCATCAGTCCACGAAATAATCTTTTCAATCGATATTTTAGAAGCTCAGATTTTATGGCAAATACATCAGAAGCAAAAAGTAACACTTTCGTCCCCTGGTGGCTAAAGTATTCTTTACCAAAAATTTGAAATTATATGCAAAAGAATTTCCATCAGGAGGTGTATCCGCTGAAGAAAAATTTTTTCAAATCGTAGTTTTAGAACAAGAGTTATCCGGAAAATGTAATTTACTTTTACGCCCCCTAGCGGGAAAACTATGCGTAATTTGAAAAAGTAACTATATCTAAAATACTCTTCGACATAAATGGAATCGAAAGATAAAATATTTTTTCAATCGGATGTTTAAAAACAAATATGTGGAATAAAAAGTATTATTGAATTCGACATCATCTGCATTTACTCCCTCTAGTGGCGAAATTGTACATCGTAAAAAAAAACGAAATAAAGGATCATCATATTTCATAAAAAGGATCATCATAAGCATATTTCAAGCTTTCCAATGCAAAATGAATATTTCAAATCGGATTAATAGTTGCAGAGATATCGTGGGTACAGACGGACGGACAAACCGGTAACATAAGCACGATCTTTTTTTACAAAAGACGTGCTAAAAGCGCGTGCGGATTCTCTTCTTTGACTCGGTCTGGCGAGCGAAAACCAACGGCATAACGCAAGCAGCTCTTCCAGAGTCTTCGTAGTTCTGATGCGAAAACCTTCCGTACAATCGCCTGCTAGCGTTCCCATGACAACATGAATCAGCAGGTAGAGGGAAATGGGCCATTGCTTTGGGAAACGGTTCGCTCAGAAAAAAAGAAGACTTAGACTATCTCATTCACTCGCATGCTGCCGCCCATAAGTGTTTCTCGAGAGTTGTTTCAGTTTTTGTGAAGTGTCAATGAACTAAAATCAGAGACATTATATCTTAAATTCGTGGCTTTGTTGGATTCGAACTGTTTTGATAAATTTTGTGAAAGCTTCCCTGAATATCTACTGTCAGAACTTAAAGAACTCCATGCTTCAAATTTTGATACAGCTCGACTAACAATCAACTGAAGGCGTTTTATTCCTTTGATGAATACAAAAATAAATCAGTAAGAGACATTACTTGTTACATAAAGTTGAATAAATTGGAAATAGTGTTTAGTGAGGTGTACAAATTAGCGGACCTCATATTAAACTTTCCATCAACAACTGCAACTGCCGAAAGAAATTTTTCAGCATTAAAAAGAATCAAGATATATCTTAAAGCCTCATAATTATTTGGTATCATGTTAGCAATAGCATGTATCTAAAATTTAGGAAGAAAGTTATTTCTATTACTTAACAATTAAAAATTAAACTTCGCAATTAAAAAAAACAGTGCTGGGGTAAGGAGGGAGGGTGGGAAGGGTGAGATAGCCCAGGTCACGGACCCAAGATACGCCACTGTGTCACATGATTCGTGGTACTCATCTGTACAGTCGTTGGTAAGTCGCATCTAAACCTATCCTGTGGGTGTAAACCCTCAAACTGATTGTTGAGACAGTGGTGGTGATCTTCGTGTATATGTAGCCACAGTGTGATAACGCACATTGATCTATCGATCCTGTTGTTAGAGAGAGAAGTTTAGTGCTGTGATGTTAACATTGCCAGCATGTAAGAAGCTACAGTACGATCGTATATTAGCCATAGTGGTCTGTAGGCTATTATAGGTCATTATGTATTTTTTTTAAAAAAAAGCTTTGTTATGTAAACGTAAAATCTGCAACAGCAGAGAGAGAGAGAACGATACGAGGGAACGAGAAGTTCGTAAGATCGTCCTCTTAGCGGAAGAAAAGTGCTACCTGAGTCCTGTGTCCGTGATGCAGTATTACAAATACGCCCGAACATCAAAAACCACGGAACAAGCAGAGTGCAAGACAGCTGGGCATACCGGGTGGACTCTGAGAAAAATTGCTGATGATCCCCAACAGTTGTTAAATGTGTTGTGGACAAACTTTATGTGGGATGGACAATATGCATATTCTTCGAATTTGGGGAAAGGATCACTGCATTCATCACGATTCATGGTTTAGTGCGACTTCATCTGTCATTCAAAGATTCTTTTTCTTCAAAGAACCATGCCCAATAAGTTGCTGCTATGCCAAAATTGCCAGGCGGAAACGTGGCACAATGTTTGCTAGAACAAAATCTGCTACACCCAATCGCGTTCGTGCAGGATGGTGCATCAGCTCACGTCGCATCTAAGGTGCGGTTTCTCATCACCACATTTGGTGAAGAAAGACTCAACAGTATGTACTGCAAAATCCTATGACACCCACAGTCTCATGTTTACAAGAACAAGATCTATCTCCAGGCTTGACGCCAATGGAATTTTTGTTGTGCTGTCATTTAAAGTACTAGTTTATCGAACAAGTTCTTCCGCTTTACCTGAATTAAAAGAAGTCACTCGCCGAGAAGGCTCTTGTATCTACTGGGATATGTTGAATTCTGCTGTAACTAGCGTTGTCACCCGATTGAATGCTGCAGTACTTTGATACTCAACAAATTAAATACATATGTATTTCACTGTCTTTATGAATATTTAGCTGTCAGCACTCTCTATCGGTGATTGTTTAAGCTATATTTTGCCCCCGAAAAAATTCCTCCATTTGCTAATATTTTTAGTGCACACTGAACCTGAATATACAAATTTGTTCTTTATTTTTCTAAATCATTAAAATATCAATAAATTTATGGTAAACAATATATATATATCGTCATCATCATCATAAACCATTATCAATCCACTGCTGGATGAATGTTTCCCCAAATTTCTTCCACAATTGTCTGTCTTGGGCATGTCTCCTCCATGTCACTCCAGCATACTTTCGAATTCCATCCTTCCTTCTCCCATGGGGTCTTCTGGGTCTTTCCCTGTCTCTCGGAGTCCAGTCTAAAATTTCGGTTGTCTATCAGTGGTCCGTTCTTCTGGCAACATACCCAGCCCATTGCCATTTCAGTGATTTCACTCTGGTCATGATGTCGTCCACTCCTGTCATTTTCCTTATCCACAAGTTCCTCTTCTTACCTTTCCTGGTTACACCAAGCATGCATTTCTCCATGCCTCTTTGTGTTGTCTGCAGTCTTTGTATGTCTTTTTTAGTTAAGTTCCATGTTTCTGCTCCATACGTAAGCACTGGCAGGATGCATTGATCAAACACTTTTCTTTTGAGACATAATGGCATACTGCTCTTAAAAATTGTACTGTTTCTTCCAAAGGCTCTCCATCCAAGTTTTATGCATCGATTAATTTCTTCATCAATGTGGCCCTCACTTGATATCTGCTGCCCAAGATAAATGTAGGAATCGGTTGTCTCAAGCTTTTCTCCATCAATCGATAAATCTTCGTTTCTTGTAAACGCATTTCACATCACTTTTGTCTTCTGAAAGTTCATTTTTAATCCCACTTCTTTACTCTTGTCAGCATGTTCTTGGATCATACTCTGCAGCTCTGAAGGGGTAGTTGCAAAGATGACTACGTCATCATTTCCTATATATATGTATACTGTATCATAATCATCATCATCATCATCAACCATTATCAATCCACTGCTGGACGAAGGTCTCCCCAAGTTTCCTCCACAACGGTCTGTCTTGTGCCAGTCTCCTCCATGTCACCCCTGCATACTTTCGAATTTCATCTACCCATCTCCCATGTGGTCTTCTTCTGGGTCTTTTCCTGTTCCTTGGAATCCAATCTAAAATTTCGGCTGTCCATCGATGATCTGTCCTTCTGGCAGTATGTCCAGCCCATTGCCATTTCAGGGATTTAACTCTGATCATGATGTCTTCCACTCTTGTCATTTTTCGGATCCACGAGTTCCTCTTCTTATCTCTCCTGGTTACACCAAGTATGCACCTCTCCATGCTGCTTTGAGTTGTCTGCAGCCTTTGTATGTCTCTTTTAGTTAAGGTCCACGTCTCTGCACCATACGTAAGCACTGGAAGCATGCATTGATCAAACACTTTTCTTTTAAGACATAATGGCATATTGCTCTTGAAAATTATGCTGTTTCTTCCAAAAGCTCTCCAGGCAAGTTTTGTACGCCGATTAATTTCTTCATCAATGTGACCCTCACTTGATATCTGCTGTCCAATTAAACGTACGTGTCTGTTATCTCCAGCTTTTCTCCATCAATCGATATATATATATATATATATAGGAAGCATTGCTTAGTTCTTCCCCGTGAATACAAAAAATGGGCACTACTCTTACAAGCAAAAGTATCGTTTTAATAAATGTAAGAACAAAGAGATATCGTAAGTAAATCATTAGTTACCATAAGCATTTATCAGTTAGCATCATCATCACCCATTATCAATTAACTGCAAGATGAAGGTCTTCCTAAGTTTTTCCCTACAAATGTCTGTGTTGAGCCAGTCGCCTCCATGATACGCAAGCAAGCTTTCGAATTTTATCCACCGTCTCCCACGGGGTCTTATTCCGGATCGTTTTTGTCCCCTGGTATACAGTGTAATACTTCAGATGTCCAGTGGTGATCAGCTCTTGATGTCCAGCCCATTGACATTTCAGGGACTTTACGTTGATCATGATGTCTTCCACTCTTGTTATTTTCCTGATCCATGAGTTCCTCTTCCTGTCTCTCCTGATTACACCAAGGTGTGCACAGTGGCGTACCGGAAGAATATTAGCTTCCAATTACTCAAAATTTGTGTTTCCATATTATTAACTAGGCTTTATGGGTGTTTTAATAAATCAAGTACTTTGGAATCTACGAGTATTTTTTCGTAAAATCAAAATTATTCCATTTTATTGCATGAAACACAAATGCGTACGTTGTAATTAAAGTGATTGTCCTGGTTTTATACCAATACAAATTAATACAAAATACAGTCAAACCCCTATTTAACGGACTGCGATTTAACGAATTCCGCGATTTTACGTGCATTTTTTTGTGGTCCGGCGTGAACCACATTGAAATTAATGCTTGGCGTTTCCCGGTTTAACGAACACAGTTCCTCAATTTAGCGAACTTTTTTTTTAAACCACCGAACTATGTTAACCAGCATTTTCACGTTAAAAGTCAGCTAGAAAGACCTTCGCGTAAAAGGAAAATTTTACGCATGCAGTTAACCAGCGTTTTAAAGAACATCTGGGACACAGCTTGACGGAATCATAAATCAGTTCGCCTTTCCTCCGACTATCAAGCGTTAGCTTCTTACAGGCGAAGCAAAGGACCAACAAGTTCCAAAGGAGCGCAACATTTCTTTGCATGGGTGGGAAGCAGGAAAATGAAAGGTGGTATGGGGAAAGAAATCTAGAGTACCCTGGGGATTCTTGTTTTCAGCTACAGACAGAACAATAGCACTCTGTGAAGTCAAGGACACACATGGTACGTACCCATTCCTGTACCTCTGGAATTCTTCTCCAAATCGCGCTTTTTTTTGTTCTTTTTTTCTCAGTGTTAAATCTACAACTCAAAATTAAACAACACAGCTCGGTTACAGACAAAGTTTTGATGAACACAGGTAGCACTAGAAACGTTAGTCACTGAAAGAAAGAGAACATAGCTGCTTACTTATTCTACTATGAACACTAGCTTAATTGAATGTTTCATTCGAAAGGTTTCCTCGATTTAGCGAATTCCGCGATTTTACGTACAAGATTGTTAGTCCATTGAAGTTCGTTAAATCGAGGTTTAACTGTACTTACGTCAAAGTTAATCATATTATGCAAAATTTATTATTTCAAAGAATTAAGGCCAGCTTTTTGAAATGCCACACGATTTCATACACAAAACATACAACTGCCGTGGGAAAGTGCCTAATGAATTTTCCGATTTATACAAAATTTCACAACATAAGTAAGCAAAGAACTAAGTAACGATAAAGAACTGTAGCACAGAAAAAGTAAAACTAGTTAAATTATATACTCTGGAATATAAGAAACACACTTCACATAACGCCGCAATATTTTGCACATAGTAAAAAAAAATATTTTGTTATAAAACAAATGACACAGGTCTTTGTTTTTCTGCTCCCATGAAGAACACTTTTTAGTTCATTATATTCTGAAGGATGCGTAGTTATATGCAAAAACTGTACACATTATATTCATTAGTATAAAAATTCCGCTCATTGAACTGATATTTCTTTCATATTCTTTTGCTAGCATATACAGTCGTGGCCAAAATTGTGGAAACCTTTTGGAAATAGAGTATTTTTGAAGTTTGATGGCTCTTAACACCACTTTGTTTTGGAGTAATACCATAAAATTATCTATCACTGGAAAGTTAGTTTCATCAAGAATGTAATGGAATAACTTTTATGAAGGATTTTGTGTTAGAACAGCAGCTATACAGAAGAAAAGTGAAACGTAGAAAAAAATGTGATACACAAAAATTCTTACCATGTCATTTAATACTTAGTTGGGTAACCTTTAGCGTTAATTACGGCCTTACAATGCTTTCCCATGGAGTGAACCAAGGTTTTTAGTTCTGCAGCTGTTATAATGTGAAACCAAGATTGAATTATTGCTTTTATTAATTGGGTTTTATTGCCGGGTTGCTTCTGACTAACACGTTTCTTCAGTCGGCTACATAGATTTTCGATGAGGTTAAGGTCTGGGCTATTTCCAGGCCATTCCAGCAGTGGAATATGATTATCTTGAAAACACTTTTTGCACACAGCAGCAAAATGACATGGAGCTGAATCCTGTTGAAATATAAATGCTTCATTATCTTGGAAAAGATCACGTGCGGAAGACTTCAGTTTCGGCTCAAGTATTTCATTAATGTATTTTTGGCCATTTATATTCCCATTAATCACGCAAATTCTGCCCACACCTTTGGGTGTTTCACGGTACATGTAATGCAATCAGGATAAAAACTAACTGGGTGTTTCGCGGTACATCGCAGGTAGCACAGCCTTGCAATTTAACGTAGGCCCAACGCTGGGCCACCGTCTTTTAGGAGCAGAAGACGGTGGCTCAGTGTTGGGCCTACGTTAAATTGCAAGGTTGCGCTACTTGGGATGTAATGCAATCAGGATACAAATCTTCTCCGATTCTTCTCCTTACGTATTTTATGCCATCAATAGCAAACATTGAGATTTTGGTCTCATCACTCCAAATAAAACTGTCCTATTGTTCCGCTGTCCAGTTAACACGGGTTTTAGCCCAGTTTAATTTTTCAACCTTTGTTTGAGAGATAAAAAGGGCTTTTTTCGTGAAATTCTAGTTTTTAGACCAAATTTCTGCAGTCTGCGCTGAACAGTCCTTGCACTCAACTTCATATTGCATTGCGCCATTTCGTCTTGTATACCCCCAGACGATTTTCTTCTGTCCCCTAGGCACAGTCTCTTAATTCTTCTATCATCACTTGCTGTTGTGCACCTTTTCCTGCCTTTACCAGTCTAGTTTTGTAGTGACTGAGACTCTTCATACCTCTTCAAAAATTTAGAAATGCCACCTTTGGCTAAGTTTCCACCAATTTTTTCTTCTAATTTCTTCATAACTGACGTCTTGTTCACTTAATAGTACTATTATACATCGCTTTCTGGGTGACCATTCAACTCTTTGCGCCATTTCTTTAATTTTATTACGTTTTACAAGCTCACTAAATGAAAGAACACACACACAAAAAAAAACCCTAACTTGATAGCAATCACTGTACATACTGACAAATGTCCTCTTCTCAACTCCAATACATGACATCAATAGCTAAATCCTACTGTGACCTGATTGGCTCATTGCCAAAAGAAGATGACACCTGATTGGCTCATTGCCAAAAGATGACACCTGATTGGCTCTCTAAACACTCATGCTCATTGGCTATATTCAAATGAATGAAAGCTACTTCATATCAACCTAAGCAAGTTGTGCTTCCTTTTTCTGTTTATTTGGCTATAACTTTTCATAGAATACAGATAATTGAACAAACTTTCTTGCACTACATGTTTGATGAAATTATCTTTCCATTGATATATAATTTTATAGTATTACTCCAAAACAAAGTGGTGTTATAAGCCATCAAACCTCAAAAACACACTTTTTCTAAAAGGTTTCCACAATTTTGGCGACTACTGTATACATGATTAGAAACCATTGCGAGGGCTGTGAAAAGGCGCCTTAAATTCTCTTGAATAGCTGCTTTCCCGTAATCCAGTTTTTATGAACTAAAGCAACGTAAATGATTTCTGTAAATTTTACGTATTTACTACATAAAAAAATGCTTTTCGTCTTAATACTTCATTAAAAGCGGCCTTAATTCTTCACTATTACTTTAACCAGTTTCATAAGCAGTTTCCACAAAAAATGGTAAAATATTTTTGCTCAGGTTAAATGACCTTTTAACCATGAGGCCCCCGCACTGCGGGTTCATGGGGTCTATCAGTAGGCCCCTGGGCGTACAGTTCTCCATTCTTCTTTGCGCTGTCCGCAGCCTCTGTATGTTTTTAAAGTTACGGTCCATGTCTGTGCTCCGTAGGTAAGAACTGGAAGTTTGCATTGATTAAACGCTTTTCTTTTAATATACAGGGTGATTCATAAAGAAGTATACAGTTTCCATATGCAGTAAAACAGTAACAGCTGAAGACACGGACGACAACTGCGAACCGTTAGGTAGATGTACTCATAAAGTTTGTGTCCCGCTACTGAGGGAAGTAACGTAGGCGATAGCGCGTGTCACGTGACTAGTCAGTCAAAATGGCAGCGTCTGCGGTGAAGAAGGAGTTTTGTGTTCTTGAATTGAGCAAAATGGAATCTGTAACTGTTGTGCAACGTCATTTTCGATCGCGATTCGGAAAAAGACCCCCAGCCAGAAAATCTATTTACGATTGGCATAAACAGTTTTAAACTACGGGCTGTTTGTGCAAACTTAAAAGTCCTGTATGACCACGTGTATCGGAAGAAGTCGTCGATAGTGTTTGCACCGCCATTCAACGAAACCCGGGAAAATCAACGCGGAGGGTGAGTCGTGAAGTGCAGATTTCATAGCCCACTGTCTGGAGAGTTCTGAGAAAGTAGCTGAAAATGATTCTATAAAAAGCCACTATCACTGCATTTGATTCAGATATCTTACCTCGCGTTTGGGCGGAAATGGATTACCGGCTCGATATCTGTGACTGTCTCTAAAAATATATCTCAAAAAAAAACTTGAATCATTCCCCTACAATTCTGTTACAGGTAATATAAAATATCTTATATTGTTCTTGTTTTATAGTGCGTTAAAACTGTATACTTCTTTATGAGTCACCCTGTATAATGGTAAATTGCTCTTGAAAAGTGTACTGTTTTTCTCAAAATGTTCTCCAACCAGGTTTTACACGCCTATTAATTTCTTCTTCGAATGTGGCCCTCGTTTGACATCTGTTGCTCAAGATAAATATATTTATCGATTATCTCTAGATTTTCCTCGTCAACCGCTAAATTTTCAGTTCGTGCAAAATGATCAATTTTAAATACCAATTTACAATTAATCTCAGTTCTTTACTCTTGTCAGCAAATTCCTAGATCATACGCTGCAGCTTTGAGGGCCTACTTGCAAAAGTGGCTATGTCATCAGCTAAACGAAGGTAGGTTAAATAAACTTCGTTAATCTATCATTCTTTGTCTTCTTAGTTGAATGATTAAAAGACATGTGACGTTGAAGAGCTGGGAAGATGCGGTTCCACTTTGCAGCACTCCCTTTTTCGCCGGATATCCAAAATGAAAGCAATAAAGCTAGTCAAACAGAGCTAAAATTAGCTGCGAGATGAAAAAACCTGCATAAATAGAAAACGGAAACACATCCGCAAGAAAAACGCAGCAATAAAAGTCAATATTGAGTGAAGGCCATTACCTCATAGTTGGGTAGAGCGAGCCAAATATGTAGTAGTCACTATTACTTCCACCCACAGCGCGAAAGACGCTCCGTTTTGTTTTAAGAGCTTATTGTAATGGTTGAAAAGACGTACGCACAAAAAAAATAAGGGTGTTTAATGATGCGTATTAAACTCACAAGAAACCATTTCAGTTCACCCTTAGCAGCGTGACGTGAACCATTACCCCACACAGAAGAAGAATTCTACCTTCCATAGGGCGATGGTGACAAAGGAAGAAGATTGTTAGGACGAGAGTCCGTAGGATTTAAATGTTATAGAAGACACCATGAAAATGATATACGAGACATCATGAAGTAGGTGAAAATATAGCTGAAGTATTTTGGGGGAAAAGCCAAAAATTTTCATGTTAACAGAGTATCGTTAACTTGATGTTTTGATAAGTTTGTCGCTGTTGTTTAGGCAAAATTTCTGAAACGAAACTTTTTTTCAGTCTATTTCATCTGAACTTTATATTTTAAATTTGAGTTTGCTCTACATTTCCCATGGGATGCTAAAGGAATGTCCAATTGGACAGAATAGTCAGTATACTCGTTTATCAATGGAAAATAGTTTCACCAACAAAATATTTACTATTACACTGAAGTGCCAAAAGTCATGAGATAGCAGTATGCAAATTTTAACTGGCGCTGTAGGGGTATAAAGGCTTCGACGCACGCCACGATTTTTATCAGTTACGAGGTGTAATCTCCTGAGTCAGTTTGAACAACCGCCAGTAGAACTACGGCAAGACAACATAAATTATTGGAGTTTGAACGCGGCATGGTAGTGGAAGCCAGACGGATGGGATATCTAGTTTCCGAAGTTGTGCGAACATTCAGCATTCCTAGATCCACGATGTCACGTGGGTACCAAGAATACTTCATGGAAGGCATTACCACACACGGGGGACAGCGCAGTGGCTGACACCGCTCGTGTGCTGAATGACCATGACCAGCGGCGTCTGACCAGGTTTGTTCATGTTAAAAGACAAGCGACAATGGCTCAGATAACATCCACATTCAATGCAGAAGATACCAGAGACATGTCCATCAGGTTAGTGCAGCGTAATTTAGCGTCCATGGAGTGTGGAAGCATGAGACCAACCAGAGTGCCTTTGTTAACACCACGACATCGGACACAGCTCCTCACCTGGTCTCGTGAACACGGTAATTGGACCCTGGAAGACTGTCAACATGTGGCGGGGTCCGATGAGTCACGCCACCAGTTGTTACGAGCTGATGGTAGGGTTCGGGTGTGCGCAGACTCCGTGAGGCCATGGACCCAAGCTGTCAACAAGGAGCTTTGCAAGCTTGTGGTAGTTCCATATAAGCGTGGGGTGTCTTTAAGTGGCACGGTTTGGGTCCTCTGGTCCTCGTAAACACGTCTAATCGCTTTGTTGCTCTGCTGGGTGACCATTTGCAGCCCTTCATGGACTTCATGGACCCCAAGAACGATGGGATTTTTCCTGGCGAACAATCCACCATGTCATCGGGATCAAGTTGCTCAAAATTGGTCCAAGGAGTATTCTGGACAGTTCCGACGGATAGTGTGGCCACCCATTTCGCTCGACATGAACCCAATAGAGCACTTATGGGACGTGGTGGAAAGGTTCATTCGCACCCAGATCCTTCACCTACAAATACCAGGGAACTATGGGCGGCTATTCAGATGGTATGGCTCAACATCTCTCCAGAAGTATTCCGGCCACTCATGGAATCGATGCCACTTCGAGTTGCTGCAATTTGCCGGGCTAGAGGAATTCCTACACGATACTAGGTACGTATTCCATGACCTTTGGCACTTCATTGTACAGAAATGGAAGTTAGTCCAGAACGACAGGGAGCTTTATGCATAAGAAATGATGCATTTCTTGAACAGATCTCTGTTTCTAAAAAGGATGCTGAAAACGTTGCAGGTAAGTTTGCTTTGGCTCTCTTTCTTCATGCGCTTTTGTTTATCTGTCCGGTTGTCTGTCAACAGGGTATCTCTGCTTCTGGAAGTGGTACTAAAAAAATTCTTCGTTCAACACTGAGCTCTGAATGAAAAAAATCCAGGTGGGTTCTATCTGTCCGCTCGTCAGTCGATCTGCATTCTAATTTATTGCGGTATTATAATTCTTTGTTCGCTCTAACATTAGGGATGGAGTTGTGGTGTCGTAGTCTGCCTTTCCTATTTGTTGACTCGATGATCCTGATTAATTCTTCTGCCTGCTGGGGAGACAGCGCCGAGGTGTATATGTCGAGTTCCTGCCAATGATGTTACGGAATGCTATGCCTCTTACATTTCATTCATGGATCTGGTCGAATATTGGCTGGATGATCCTGCTTAATTCTTCTGCCTGTTGTTGGGACAGCGTCGGAGTGTCTATGCCGAACCTCTGCCAACGAGATGTTCTTGGTTGATCCTACAGCCTGCTGATGGTTAACTCTGCCGCCTGTTGTTGAGGAGTGATGAATCAGCGTCGGGGTTTCTATGCCGAGCCCTGCTAACGAGATTTTCTTTGTTAATTCTGCAGCCGGCTGATGTGTGGTGATACAGCGCCAGTGTGTCTGTGATGAGCCTCTGCTAATGATACTACGGACCGGTGGATGTATCGGTTATCCTCATAGAGTGTGTTTGCCGGCCTCCTTGGTGACGTTCCCGCTATGTGTATACTGTTTAGGGACTTTTCTTTCATTCAAGGACTGGTATACTTAATCATGATGGTGTTGGTGTTCGTCAAAGTTTTCTGTGTTGAATGGCCATTTCAAGGTTAAATCATTCTTGACCTTTTATAGAAGTTGTAAATTTTGTAACTAATGATTTGGAATTCTATGAAACAGTTAAATTTTATTTGTGTTGTAAATTTGTGCACTGTCGCTATTTACTTAACTTAACTTAATTTAAGAATGGCAACACTCTTAAGACAGTCCTTCATGCAGGGTTTTCAGCTAGTTTGAGATAGGCAAAGAGAAAGTTGCTTGTTGGACCGTCGCAATGTCTCTGTGCGATCGGTCATTGCGATGCGGTGGAGTTGTCTGTCATCCCGGAAACTCGCGCGATTTTGCGGTCCATATCCCGCATTTCTGTGCTTTCGAGCCTCATGTGTCCACTGACGTCACGTTCGCATCACTGTTCTGGCATTTCGACTCGTACGATGTCAATTTCGGATTAGAAAAATCCAGCTTCTCTCATCCCAACAATCCTTCCTCGCTCAAAGTCCGTCAGGTGTTTATAATGCGATCTTCTTCGGCTACGGGGCATAGTGAGACACAAAAAACACCTTTTAAACTCAACGTCAGCTCTGAGTGCAGCATTTTTAGCCAGCTCTTTATACCCGATACCGGATAGTTCATAGGGCACTGCACCAAAATCGCATGCCCAGTTTCACAGACATTTTAATTATTTGCATGTTCTAACCTCAGTCAAAAAAGTTTAAGGAAGCAGTCTTAAAAGTACGATAACTGAAACAGTACACCAGCTTCCGATGAAGTGAAGAACGTATTTAATGTATAAGTTAAAAGGTTAAAAATAAAGCCATAAGAACTTTTGGACCATCATCAGATGGAAGTACTAAAATGGTACTGAAGTACTTCATTACTAAAAGATATTTTTTAGTACTTCCATCTGATGATGGTCTTTAGAAAGACCGACAGTTCTCATGGCTTTTTTTTAACCTGATGATGGTCTTCCTAAAGGCGATCATCAGATGGAAGTACTAAGAAAATGTCTTTTAGTACTTTAGGACTTAGTACTGAAGTACTAAAAGACTTAGTACTGAAATGCTAAAAGACTTAGTACTGAAGTACTTAGTATTGAAGTACGAAAAGAATTTTTATTAGTACTTCCACCTGATGATGGTCTTTAGGAAGACCATCACCCGGTTAAAAATAAATCCATAAGAACTGCCGGTCTTTTAATACTTCCATTAAATGATGGTCTTTAGGAAGACCGAAAGTTCTTATGGCTTTTTTAACCTGATGATGGTCTTTCTAAAGACCATCATCTGATGGAAGTATTAAAAGACCCGCAGTTCTTATGGCTTTATTTTTAACCTGATGATGGTCTTCCTAAAGACCTTCCTAAAGACCATCATCAGATGGAAGTACTAAAACAATGTATTTCAGTACTTCAGTACTTTTTTAGTTTTTCCATCTGATGATGGTCTTTAGGAAGGCCAAAAGTTCTTATGGCTTTATTTTTAACATTTTAACTTATACAATAAATAAGTTCTTCATTTCATCGGAAGCTGGTGTACTGTTTCAGTTATCGTGGTTTTAAGACTGGTACATTAAACTTTTATGTCTGACTCATTCCGCACGAGAACCTGATGCCTTGATTTTCTAACCTGTTGTACATATCCTGTAAGTTTCAAGTTAATACCAGCAGTCCTTCATTGTCTTGCAATTTTTTAATAAAAGTAGTGTGCTATAGGCAAACACAAGGTCTGCTCTGAGAAATTTAGCTAGTTCTCCAACCTCACTCAACCGGTAGAACTAGCTAACATCATGCTGAGTTAAAAGTGTTTGTGCCCCTACATTGAGCTTTCATATTTCTACAAGAAGAAAAAGGATTTTAAACTCAAAAGTTTTGGATTGACATCGTCGATTTCAGAATGTTTCATCAGTTCAAGTCAAAATATTCTAAAAATAAAATATCTGATTTAATTTCCTCTATACCGCACATCTCATCATTTTCTGGGCCAGCGTGTTAAAAAACTAATCAATTATCGTCTTTCCATTTTGTCAAGTCCAGCGTATCCATTTTGGGTGTCTCAGTTGTGTTTTCTTTCTTTTTTTTGCCTTTATAGGGATGCCATCGTGCTTATCTGTTAATTATGTTTTTGGCTCATTGCTTCCTATTGGATTCAAATACATGGTTAGAGAAAGAAAAGAAATGCTCTCATGCGAAATAAAAAGGTGTAATGAATTCAAGTCACATCACGTGATAGCATCTGTCGCATCGCACTGAGTTTATCTTCGAGGAGTCACGTGTTCTGTTCTGATTCTTCCCCTTTCACTAGGAGAAATCTCTTCCTCGGCGATCGCAGAATAAATGGCTTTTGTTTCCTTCTGCACTAAAATGAAAAAAAATGCATGCATCTCTGCTTTAGGAAACGCAAGTTTCCACTGCATGGACGAAATTCTTCGTATAATTTATAGACTCAACTGACTTTTGATCGCAACTGTACATATATATCTGCCAGTTTGATACGGTAAAAGAACACAATAAATTCGAATAGATGGAAATATCGGAAGAAAACTGATTTAGAATTCTCGGATGACTCCCATAAAAAAATGGAGAAGCTTTCTATGCTTCACAACGTCAGCCGAGTTTGTTTTCTTGTTTGGAATATACACTGCCTTGAGAAAACTATTGGGAAATCATATTAATGGAAGTTCCAGTTATTCCGATTGGAAATGCAGTGCGGATTTGCAAAAAGAAATGCAGCTACGAAAGTATTTTGCAAAAATACGTACATCTACAGTTTATTCAAAACAATGGCATGACGTTTTGTTTCGTGGAAGAAGTTTTCTTCAAGGGCATGTTTTTTTCCCCCTCCTTTTCCCGGTAGTAATGTTCGATAATTAGAACTCTGTCTAACTTTGCCACAAACTATACGTTCTGTTGACGTCAATAAATTTCAAATCTAGCCAGATGAGCATGTTTTCTGTATTCTAAGGGCCAATCGAATGGTACCTTCTGTGACCTATATTCTATTTTAACTTTCATTTTTAGTTTCTTTTCCTATGTAAAATTGAGTTTGTTCTCTTTTGCACTTTCCAAACTTAACATGATATCTACTCTCTCATATAAATGAGGTTTGGCAACACACTAAGGTCAGTACGCAAGTGACGTATGCATGTGATAAGAACAAGACAAGATATATATTGGCTACTCAGCAGCTGCGAGGGGTCTGGTACGATTCGTCCAACGACGATTGGTCCAATGCCGATTTGTCCAAAGGGACGATTCGTCCAATGGACAATTGGTCCAAAGGTACGATTCGTCCAATGGGACGATTGGTCCAATGCCGATTCGTCCAACGGACGATTGGTCCAATTCCGTCCTATCTGTCCGAAGTGCTACCCGTGCTATAAAAGTCTCATCTGTTCTGATTCTATCTCCGATGTTATACGAAAGTACCGGTAGTCCAAAGAATATAAAATAATGTTACATTTCATGCGTAATATTGTGGTTACAGATTTCTTTTTTCTCCTTTTTTTTTTTTTGAATCGCATTTTCTTGTTAAACTGTCCTTACTGCCGTATGAAGTTACTGATGTACGAGCCGTTCTATCATCTTCAATGTTTCTCTTTTGCATGAAATGATATAAAATACTAGTGTTCCGTTTCTGTTTGTAGAATGCAGTAGGGTTTTCCGCCAACTGCCCAATGGAAACAACTGGTCGGGGTTTGGACAGAGGGCTTTTCAACAGTTTTTATTCCAGCGATGTCATATTCATAACGTTTACATATTAAATCAAGTTAATAATATTGCGCTTTTACTTAAACACGAAATATTAATTCATATGCCCTAGGCCTAGGCTTTTTTAACAGTTTTAATTCTACCAATGTCAGATTCATAACGTTTACATACCAAATCAAGTTAATAATATTGAGCTTTTACTTAGGCACGAAATATTAATTCATAGGCTGTAGGCCGAGGCCTTTTTAGGACATTTTATTCTACCGATGTCATATTCATAACGTTTACATATTAAATCAAGTTAATAATATTGCGCTTTCACTTAAGCATGAAATATTGATTCATAGGCCCGCGGCCTAGGTGCCTAGCAAAGACCTCAGAAATGATACGATGAGTGCCTTTCATAAAGTTTTATAAAATGTTTACAAATACCAAATATCTAAGTTGTAACTTAAAATATTCTAAAATGGCCCGCAGCCTAGGTGCCTTGCAAGGACCTCAGAAATGATACGATGAATGGCTTTTTTTAAAGTTTTATAAAATGTTTACAAATACCAAATATCTAGGTTGTAACTTAAAATCTATTTAAAAGGCCCGGGGCCTAGGTGCCTTGCAAAGACCTGAGAAATGATACGATGAGTGTGTAACGTATACTCTCGATTCACTTTCCTTTTGATTTTACTATCTCTGGTTATTTTATTTTTCTATGTAAATTATCTTCTTACTGAACGAGATGTTATTTCACCCGCTGAATGAGATCTGGCAATGAGTGTAAGTCATGACGTGGTGGTAGCCAGTATAAATAGGCGCGTTCAACGATACTTAGAGAGAGCTTTTTGTTGATGTGCGTAGGGAGAGCGTTTGTTGTTGCACGGAGAGAGCGTTGGTTTATGTGAAGGAGAGCGTTGGTTGTTGATAGAGAGAGAGCGTTTGGTGCTGTATAAAGAGAGTTCGTTTATGTGAGAGCGAGAAGTCAATAATAAAGAATTTGTTGTAAGTACGTTTTTCTCAGTTCATAGAACTGTCAGACCTCTGTCTGGCTGTTAGGTTTATTTCATTTAGTGTTATTAGTAACAACCAGCATAAAACTTTATTCATCTTAATTACTACTACAACATTACTACCAGTTACAAGTGTGTTCATTATTGTGAGACTTTATTCATGATCTTAATTAACTAGTAACAACAACCATTTGAATTCACTATTAGAAGCTTAGTACAAGCATTGAATTCATCATAATATTAGCTGAGTAGAAGCTTAGCTTAGCTGTAGTGGTAGTGAAAGCTATATTCACGATAATTAGCTTAGCAATTAGCTTAGTTAAAAGCCTTATTCATTATAATTGGCGCCCGAACATTTCTCGAACACGAGGTCTTGACAATTATTACCCATGTCTTCACTACCTGAGACAACTTCAATATTTCACCCTAAGACAAGTTTCGGTGGTGATGGGATTAATCTCGACCATCTGCAAGAAGCCTGTGGGTCTCACTTTGATATGAATGATCTACACGTACCCAGGCATTCTTCACAATTTCAAAATGCACCAGCTTCCTATTACTCTGAGTCGCGGGTCGTACCTGAGGGAGTTCAATCCTCTCAGCGAAGCAGAATGCTTGCCCATTTCGTGCCGCATGCAGGAACAATTCTTTTCAATGGTTTGGAGGGATCCTTAAAGTTCCTCGAAGATTTGGAAGATCATTTTGATCTATACAATATTCCTGAAGACTGCAAAGTACAAATCGCAGGCACTTGCTTGAAGGATACCGCTAAGACCTGGTATCGGCAGTGGAGAGTGTCGAACCCGGATTCTCATTATGAGAATTTCCGTGCAGAATTTTTGGAGGTCTTTCCTTTCGGCCTCAGTCAAGCTAGCCTTGCACAAACAACTTTTTCTCGTCAGCAAGGACCCAACGATAGCCCTGTTGTATTTGCGTTGGAAACAACACGCTTATATAACTTATGGGATCCACATGCCAGTCATGTCGACATGTTGGATACCCTATTGCAGCAACTCGACCCATTTCTACAAGATTTTCTTGAGGTTCGACACCCTGCTACAATTCATGAATGCCTTCGCCTCATACGAACGTATGAAGAGCGACATGGCAAACATGGTTCAACTCACCTTGCTCGGGCACCCCGCGAGGCTTATTACGAAAACCCTCAGCGGCATAATAGGCATAATAACTTTCAGCGCGAGCATGCACAAGTGCACACCCAAGCTTCATACGTTCCACCACACAGAAGAGTGGCAAACCAACAGCGAGTTTCTGAAAAATCTTCAGGGTATCGTACAAATGCACAGTATGCTCGACCCCGTTCCCATCCGCAACATTCGGAACGTTTTCATGCTCGGGACAATGATGATTCTTCTGCCCGTGCTGAGGGAAGAAGTAATAGATATGACAATGTAAACAGACATGCGGAGTTCCCGACGCAGGTTTCACGCAGTTTTCCTAATCGTGAAAATTTTCCCGATACCCGGCAGGGTCGAGGTTTCAGACCGCATGATAATCCAACCAGGAATCCTTTAAACTTCCAAAGGAAGTAGACCAAGGGTCGGTCCTGCTTCCTGATACCAAGCATTCTGACCCTAAAACAGTATTAGTGACTGTCCAAACTCCTCAGTTGCCTGATGTATTCTTGACAATTGAAGATATTATTGTCGAGACAAAGTTCGACACTGGTTCTGAAATATCAGCCCTAAATACGAAGTTTTGCACTGACAATTTTCCTGCAATACACGTTCAGCCTGCGACGCAGTATTTGCGAGGTGCAAATAACGAAATCTTCAGTATCACAGGAACTGTCACATTATCTCTAGGGCTGGGAAAAGCTCGTTTTACGCATTCTTTCCTGCTTATAGACGAACTACCTGCGAAATGTCTAATGGGCATGTACTTTATTCATACGTTTCAAATAACTTTGAATTTCGTACAACATGTGATTTCCTTTCCGGAACCTGTCGAAATGATTCCTACGGTTCCTATGGATATAACGAGTTTGTTATTGAGTAACCAATTGAATGAGAGGCAACGAAACCAGCTTTCTCTACTTTTACAGTAAAGCCCTGGTTTATTTTCTGATCAAGCGGGTTTCACACAGGTGGTTTATCATGTCATTGACACTGATGGTTCGAAACCGATAGCGACGAAACCTTACCCTTGTGCTCCCCATAAGAAACAGGAAATGCAACGTCAAATTGCTGAAATGATTAAACAGGGCATAATAAGGGAATCAACAAGCGCCTGGGCTGCTCCTGCCTTTTTGGTTCCAAAGAAACAACCCAATGAATTTCGTTTTGTGACAGATTTTCGCAAGCTCAACCAAGTCACAAAAACTATCAATTATCCACTACCTGTCATGTCACATATTTTGCATGACCTGTCGTCAACCAAATGGATGTCAACCTTGGATTTGGCGAGTGGATATTGGCAGGTAGCAGTACATCCGGACTCTGTCGATAAAACAGGCTTTGTGGCTCCTTTTGGGGCTTATGAATACCTACGTATGCCCTTTGGATTAGCTTCTGCACCTGCTACTTTCCAAAAGCTTATGGATACGGTTCTCAGACCTGTTCTGGGTCCCCATGTGCATGTATATTTGGATGACATTATTATTACATCCGAGACTTTTGACGAGCACCTTTCTCTGCTCAAACAGGTGTTCCAACTCATATACAATGCTGGCTTGACGTTAAAACCTAGTAAATGCCAGATAGCGAGAGACGAGATTGTATATCTGGGGTTGAAAATCACTCCCCACGGCTTATTTACGGATAATAAAAAAATTAGGCCTATTGTTGACTTTCCTCGGCCTAAAACAGCAAAAGAACTATCACGCTTTCTGGGAATGACCGGATGGTATCAGCAGTTCGTCCCCGCTTATGCTACAATCTGTGAGCCATTGTATGCTTTGAAACGTAAATACAAGAAGTTTGTTTGGACACCTGAGGCTAACGCTGCTTTTGAAACATTGAAGTCTGCGTTGACTCAGCCTCCTGTGTTGGCTTTCCCGGATCATACTAAGGAATTTGATATTTATACTGACGCATCCGGAGTTGGTCTTGGTTGCGTTTTGTCACAAGCTGGGCATCCAATAGCTTTTGCGTCTCGTACTTTAGCCAAAGCTGAACGCAATTATTCAGCTACGGAACGTGAATGTCTTGCTGTTGTGTATGCTCTTGATAAATTTCAATGTTATCTTAACGAATTGACAGTTAACATAATTACGGATCATTCTGCCCTTCAGTATTTGAATTCTGCTAAGCACCTATCTCAAAGACTTATGAAGTGGGCTCTGAAGTTACAAGAGAGCAATATCAAAATTTCGTATCAGCCAGGTCATAAGAATCAATTACCGGACGCATTGTCTCGCGTTCCGATTAGTGGGGTCCCCACAGAAACTACTCCTGGATGTCAGCCTTTACTTCTAATAGCTGATATAACATCCAGAGAGCAGATAATGGCAGAACTAATAAATGATCCAGATTTCGGGGATATATATAATTTTTTGCTTGCGGGTTCGCCCCTACAAAGTGATCCTTCTCTGGCTGGAAGGTCACAACATTTTGAAGTCATAGAGGGTCTTCTTTACTATACGAAATCTAGGACTACTAGGGCAGAGTTTCGCCCATGTATTCCGCGAACCCTTAGAATGGCCCTTTTAAACGAATTTCATGACAAACCTCTTGCAGGCCATTTAGGTATTCGCAAGACCCGTTGTAAATTGCGGGATGTTGCCTATTGGCCTGGCATGTACCAAAGTGTGCTCGCATACGTTCAATCATGTCACTTGTGTCAGATTAATAATTACCGTAATGTGAGACCGGCCGGTCACTTGAAATCTAGTTCAAGTTCTCATGTTTTTGACATTATTTCAATAGATTTATTGGGACCTTATCCTTTATCTGTTAAAAACAAAGCTCGTTACGTTTTAGTATTAACTGATAATTTTTCTAAATGGGTTGAAGTTTTTCCCATTAAAGCCGCTACGGCAGAAGTTATTTGTAATGTATTAGTTAATGAAGTATTCTCTAGATATGGTGCACCTAATAAAGTAGTTTCGGATAATGGTCCTCAATTTATTTCTGATATTTTTGAAAGAATGTGTGCGAGACTACACATTAAGCATAAATTCATTTCCCCATATCATCCCCAGAGTAATCCTGCGGAACGAGTAAACCGCACGCTAGTGAAAATGATTGCTACATTTGTCATGGATCATCATGAACGATGGGATGACCATCTGGAGCTTTTTTCGTTCGCCCTCCGCTCGTCTGTTCACGAATCTACTAAAATTACTCCTGCAGAACTTTTTCTGGGTCGCAAAATTAAAACCCCTTTTGAAAATTTAACGGGGATTATCGACGAACTAAACCAGCGACCAACTCCGCAATCAGTACGAATCATGGCAGAAAAAGCTCGTGTTGCAATGCTAGGAGCACAAGCGGCTCAAGCAAGATATTATAATACTAGGCATAGGGAACCAGATCTTGTCGTTGGAGATCTCACTCTCGTGGAAACGCACTTCCAGTCTTCTGTTTCTCATACTTTAGTGAAGAAATTTGCACCCAGCTACGAAGGTCCATATCGGGTGGCAAATGTGTTTGAAAATAACATTGTTCTTGAAAAACCTGACAATCAATTTCAATACGTACACGTTGCTCAGTGTCGCAAGTATCATGAACGAAATATCGATTTTATAATCAACCCTACTCAACCTTCTGTTCCACAGACTCAAGAGTCTATATCTCACGATCAACCTCCAGAAATTTTGGACGAACCAACAAACATTTTTAAAGAATCTCCCGTGATTTTTTCTTCACCCTCTCCTCCTCAAGACGGGTTTCCAAACACCCAACCTGATTCTCCCATGAGACGAAGGCTCGAATCAAGTTCTTCAAGTACTAGTATTATTCCTTTCCCTCCAACCATTGCCAAGACTATTGCTGCACCATTTCCCGATAACTCTGCACCAACACAAGCTCCTACTTCCTTGAATACCTCATCAGAGAGTATTCCTATAGGCAGACATAAACATCGCCCTGCACGACCAATAAATTACAGCAGCGACTCAGAGGCTTCGGATATTTCTGATTTATCAGTTATGAACAATAATGTGACTATTCTTAAACGTCGGACACCAGTTACAAACCGTCCAGCACCACCAAAAGCTGGTCAAAAACGTAACTTGTCTCCCCAATCTGCTTCGCCGCAACAGCGACGAAGGCAGAGATCCTTGCATCCGCCCGGGTTTCGCCCCTGGAACCTACGCTCAGGGCAAACAGGGCCGATGCCTGCTGCTACTCTCATGCCACGAGGGCGAAAACGAAAGCAAACGATGTGGCCAGAGCCACGTCCGTCCAAAAGAATACTGGAAGGACACCACGGGCCCCAGCACAAAGGGACTACATATGAAAAGCCTGGGGGAGCCCGTTCCTATCAGCCGCAGGGATTTCCGGACCGCCGGACTTCAGCCGTTCCTGACCGTTCCTGTCAGCCGCAGGGATTTCCGGACCGCCAGACTTCGGCCGTTCCTGATCGCCGGACTTCAGTCGTTCCTGACCGTTCCTATCAGCCGCAGGGATTTCCGGACCGCCAGACTTCGGCCGTTCCTGATCGCCGGACTTCAGCCGTTCCTGACCGTTCCTATCAGCCGCCGGGATTTCCGGACCGCCAGACTTCAGCCGTTCCTGACCGTTCGTGTCAGCCGCCGGGATTTCTTGACCGACAGCATACCGATGTTCCAGATCCATTCAAGTCCTTGAAAAGATCTAAGCCACCTGAATTTACAAGTCCGATTAGGCCTGGAAAACGTTATCGTACTAGAGTTTTTTATGCGTCCCCGAGATAAGTAAGTTCTCGTGGACAGGTTCTTTTCTCCGTTTGTTGTTTTTCCTGTACGACCAGTTGGCGTGTCAGAATTAATTTTTTTCGTGTGGGCCTATGCATTCTTTTTTTGTGTATATATGTGTTTTTTTTTATATTTCTTCTATGTCCATCTACTAATCCAATTTTTTTTATATATATCTATGTGCTTAGGGGTAAAATAATAAAATTGTTACTGTTAGGCAGCTCCAGGCAATCTTCGCTGCTGATACAGTTGGTGTGTATTCAACGAATAATGAGAACGTAATTTGAAATTAAAAAAGTGATTCCTGCTAGGCAGAATAAAAGGAAGGTATGCCGATGCAGGTTTGTTTTGTTCAAAAATACAAGTGTTTCACAGACGAATACAGATTTCTTGATTTTGTCATGCCAAGTTTGATATTGTAAATACTGCTGCCACCAAACAACAAAACAAAAAAGAGGTCGAGAAACGTCAATCAACGAAGTGTAAGACTTACACTCCAAAATTGATAGGTTTTTCGGAAACAAAAAAAAAAAAAAGGGAAAAAAAAAGAAAAATTAAGGGGGAGATGATGTAACGTATACTCTCGATTCACTTTCCTTTTGATTTTACTATCTCTGGTTATTTTATTTTACTATGTAAATTATCTTCTTACTGAACGAGATGTTATTTCACCCGCTGAATGAGATCTGGCAATGAGTGTAAGTCATGACGTGGTGGTAGCCAGTATAAATAGGTGCGTTCAACGATACTTAGAGAGAGCTTTTTGTTGATGTGTGTAGGGAGAGCGTTTGTTGTTGCACGGAGAGAGCGTTGGTTTATGTGAAGGAGAGCGTTGGTTGTTGATAGAGAGAGAGCGTTTGGTGCTGTATAAAGAGAGTTCGTTTATGTGAGAGCGAGAAGTCAATAATAAAGAATTTGTTGTAAGTACGTTTTTCTCAGTTCATAGAACTGTCAGACCTCTGTCTGGCTGTTAGGTTTATTTCATTTAGTGTTATTAGTAACAACCAGCATAAAACTTTATTCATCTTAATTACTACTACAACATTACTACCAGTTATAAGTGTGTTCATTATTGTGAGACTTTATTCATGATCTTAATTAACTAGTAACAACAACCATTTGAATTCACTATTAGAAGCTTAGTACAAGCATTGAATTCATCATAATATTAGCTGAGTAGAAGCTTAGCTTAGCTGTAGTGGTAGTGAAAGCTATATTCACGATAATTAGCTTAGCAATTAGCTTAGTTAAAAGCCTTATTCATTATAAGTGCCTTTTATAAAGTTTATAGAATGTGTACAAATACCAAATATCTAGGTTGTAACTCAAAATCTTCTAAAAAGACCCGGGGCCTAGGTGCCTCGTAAAGACCTGAGAAATGATAGGATGAGTGCCTTTTATTAGGTTTTATAACATATTTACAAATACCAAATATCTAGGTTGTAAATTAAAATCTTCTTTGCAAACAGCTGAGAAATGCTCCATTGAGTGCCTTTTACCAGGTTTATGTAAAATGTTTACAATTACTAAATATACGGAAATTATCTTTCAAAAGGATATAAAGAGGAGAACAATTTAAATTATTATTGCTTTCTGAAAAAAAAAAGCTTACCGTTGGTAAGATGATACCATTGGACGAATCGGCGTTGGACCAATCGTACCATTGGACGAATCGGCATTGGACCAATCGTCGTTGGACGAATCGTCCGGGACCGGCTGTGAGAGGGGGATTTTGATGGTGAACTTTAATGCTCCTTTTGGATACCAGATTGCTTAATTTCCGTTTAAATATTTTGAAGGCTACGTGTTCTACTTTAATGAAAATGCTGTGTTTCGTAGTCAAGTGTTATTGTGGATATTAACTCAAATCCTGGAGTTGTGTTTCACAGTTAATTGTTATTGTGGATATTAACCCAAGTTTCGAGATTTCACCTTGTTGAAGTGCAAATAGTGAAGTGACTATTGACAGCAATAAAGGATTAGCTGTAAGAAACAACTTCTTGAACTTTATTTGAGTGACTCGTATTTCACTGTAGATGAAGATTTTGATCTATGTAGTGTTTTAGTAAGTCAGCTACACACAAAACGCTACACTTCTCCGATCAGACATTATAGAAAATATCCGAAATTTGGGTGTCCAATTTTGATTCAAAAACGATACTTTTTTCCAACTCTTTGGTCTAATATGCTTTTCCTGATCTTGGAGATAACGATTTATTTTTTACTGCAGGTACTTTTGGAGTCTGTCACAATTAGTTTTTCATCTCTATATAACTGCGGCGTAATATTTACTATGCTTCTTTCGAGCTAAGAATAATAACCCCGTTTCGCCACGTTCATGAAGAAATGTCGTCGTAATCTCCTTCGTATCTGACCGCAGATGGCCTAGTGGTCAACGTTTGTGACAGCTACGGAGAAGACCTTGGGTTCGATCCCAGGCAGGTAAGAACGCTCGTACCACTAAATATCCCCCGTGCGTCGGATGGGCAGGTTAAGCCGTCGCGCCCAGGGGACTGGCCCCCGGTAATAAATAAGGGCGTCTTCCTCCCCCTTTCTACCTCGCTTCCGTGTCATTTTCGTATCGGACACTCCAGCCCAAATCTCCTAGCTTCCTATTCCTAAGGGTTGTTTAAAACCTGGGGTCAGACACTCCCTTCCTAAAATCCTCTGCATATGATCTGATCTGATCTTCGTATCCTGCCAGTAATTCGGAATAAATAACCTTCCTCCCTTTAAACCTTGGTTTCTGGTCACAAATGTCTTGGAACAATTCATTAATGGAACATATAAACCAGCTCTTCAACGCTCGATCCTTCTTCACTCATTCCAAACTGCAGCAGTAAGATCCTTCTTCACTCATTCCAAACTGCAGCAGTAAGATCCTTCTCGAAAAATATCTTTTCATGATTAATTATTGTCAAAGTTTTACACGTTCTCGTGCATCAAAATAAAAGTTGGGCGATCTCTTTGAGTCTTACAAACACTTATTCTAAAATCAATTATAAGTTGTTGAGCTGCTAAATACAAGCTCCTATGCTGATTTCTGATTGTTACGATAAGTACCTACAAGTGACATGTCTGACCCAGTTGATGACGTCACGTGAGCTTCACATGATCCTGGTTAGCAGGGCAGAATTTGGGCGCCTAGGTCGTCTAACAGACCTTTTCACCACCACGTCAGCTGCAATCTAGTAGCTAAATAATTGCACTTAGATTTCCTTTGCTAATTGTGAATTGAATTGTAAGCTACATGCAAATTACTTCTGATGAGATCGTAAGAACTTAACACACGATCTTGCGTATCAAGGCAGAAGTTGGGCGGCCGCTACGTGACTGGAAGGCAGCTTTTGTTCTTATAATTACACACCTTTATCAGCATCCAAGTGAGATAATTAATTCAAAGTGGTAGCATGTCCGGCGCGTAACTGGAAGACCAATGTTCGATTCCGGGTGGCGGCCAATGAGAATTTTCCCGCGACTTATTTATTAACGTGGAAAGAGCGATGCCTTCTTTTTGGTGTTACTGATCCCCGTCGCGAGTGTTTGAATTAATTATCCATTCGCCTCTTGTTATTTGTTCAGTTGCTGCTTTCCATCTTTGGTGAATGTCCAGCATTGTGCTGGGCTCCATGAAGCAACCTGGACATTTCGCTCGAGAACTAAGCCTAGTTTTTTTTTATGAAAATTTCCCTCGTGAACTAAGCCTAGTTTTTTTATGGACATTTTCGCAGGTGAACTAAGCCTAGTTTTTTGTTATGGACATTTTCGCTCGTGAACTAAGCCTAGTTTTTTTTATGAACATTTTCGCTCGTGAACTAAGCCTAGTTTTTTTTATGGACATTTTCGCTCGTGAACTAAGCCTAGTTTTTATGGACATTTTCGCACGTGAACTAAGCCTAGTTTTTTATGGACATTTTCGCTCGTGAACTAAGTCTAGTTTTTTTATGGACATTTTCGCTCGTGAACTAAGCCTAGTTTGTTTTATGGACATTTTCGCTCGTGAACTAAGCCTAGTTTTTTTGTTAGTTAACATTATCCAGTCAGCATTCTAATCTCTGAATCGCTGCAGTCTCTCTCTCTCTCTCTCTGTCGCCGACCACATCTGTCTTTAAATCCGAATTGACTTCCTGGATTTTCTCAGCTCAAACATAACTAATTACATTTGTATACATGTAAACAGCCAGATCTCTCTGTCATTCTTTCTCCCTGTCTGGGACTCTTGAACTCACAGCAATGTCTGCATTGTGGCGCCATCTCCTAATGCTGAGAGGAAACGCAGTTACATACGTCACACTATCGTACATTTGCAAAATATTTCGCGACGTGCTTACAAGTTGTAGTTGATATCACTCATGGAAGATCAGACACTTGATTGTTTTGAGAAAATCGACAGCTAATATCTACACTATTGCTGACATTTTAATTGTTCTGCTAGCCGAAAACTAATTTTTAATTACTGAACGCATCGATCAATTCGTGTGTGCTCTCCAAATGTCAATGCTTTTTTTTTTTTTTTTTTTTTTTCAGATTGGAGTTTTAACGACCACCATGAGCAACTCAGTGGGCTATAAGCAGTCACCCGTCACTAATTTAGGGCCACTGGATCTAGGGAAGAGACAGCCAGTGTCGTAAGAGACAAACAAGGCATACATGACTCACCTTTATGCGAGCCCGGACCCATCTCGGACGAATGATCAGAAGCCATCGCTTAGATCACTGCGCCAGCAGGACGGCGAAATGTCAAAGTGATTGCGCGCTATATAATAATAGAGCGTGATCACTTTGAGATGTCAAAGTGATCACGTGCTAATTTAAAAACATTGGATTACCAATGACTCGAGTTCTACGTGGCATTTATCCGATCTACAAAATTCGAATTAAATTCTTAATATCACGGCGAGATGAGTTTGTATATTAATTTAATTTACCACAATTCGAATATTAATTTGTATGCTTTAATTTTTTTTTATTTTATTGAACTTTCCGCGTTTAGTGTTGAATATCTTACACATTTTGCAAAATATTTCAAATAGCCGTAATATCATAGAGTTTGCAAAATATTTTGCTACGGGCTTTCTATTATAAATATAAATACACAGATCTATTCAGTGATGTTGAAGGGCTTAGCGCGCTTTAGCGGTGCTAAGGCACAATTTTTCTAGGCATGGCGCCGCTAAGTCACTTTTCGTGGTTACATGGCAAGAGAATCTCGGCAAAGGAACCTTTTTAAGTGATCATGCATGTAAAAATACGGAAAAATTTGTCCTGTATGCAAACATACTCGTATCTTAGCCACACTACAGAAATGGCCACCCTAGTGGTACAGAGGTCTGAAGTCTGACCATTCTTCCGAAATAAACTGAGTCCCAGCCCCGGATGTGTCATGGGTGGTGTGCATAGCTAAAGGGGCTGGATCTGTCTCTTCCCTGGAATAAGCGCTTATAGCTATACGAGTTGCCCATAGTAGTTGTTAAACCCAGAAATAAACAAACAAAAAACACTGTGCAGATTGACCTACACAGTTGGATCACGCAGTAGGGTGTCTCACAAATTATAAGATTCTATCACAAAGAGGAGGAGAACTCCTTTGTCCAGACTGCAGTCAAAAAAAATTTGTAGGAGATGGCCACTCGGTGTTGTTAAGATTGCAGTGCTCGGAGAGAAAACGGTGCTGATGGAGATTGATATTATACAATTCGCCACTGATATCGGTTCCAATAAAAGTAATTCCCTGAGCTCATTCTCTGCCTCCTTACGAGCAACACAAAAATCTTGCACAGGCACCCCATAATCTTAGTAAAAACGGCGCATTAGTCATATTGAATTGATGTTACTCTGTTAGTTCACAAATTTTCCCAAATATTATAATCTTAGTAAAAACGGCGCATTAGTCATATTGAATTGATGTTACTCTGTTAGTTCACAAATATTCCCAAATATTATAATCTTAGTAAAAACGGCGCATTAGTCATATTGAATTGATGTTACTCTGTTAGTTCACAAACATTCCCAAATATTATAATCTTAGTAAAAACGGCGCATTAGTCATATTGAATTGATGTTACTCTGTTAGTTCACAAATATTCCCAAATATTATAATCTTAGTAAAAACGGCGCATTAGTCATATTGAATTGATGTTACTCTGTTAGTTCACAAATATTCCCAAATATTATAATCTTAGTAAAAACGGCGCATTAGTCATATTGAATATATGTTACTCTGTTAGTTCGCAAATATTCCCAAATAATTAAAATCGTATAGAACGACACAGAGCCGTATTTAAATAAAAAAAATTATAATCTTAGCATGTTTCTCACGTTACATTCTTCCTGTTACTTAAAATTGCTCATATTACGCAGTTTTAATATAAATTAATATTGGTCATTTGTAATGAAAATTAATAAATAATAAAAACAATGAATCAGATTTTGAAAATTTCGAGGGTAATTATTCCTGGCCCGTTCGCCGCTAAAACACTTTTTTTTTATCTAGAACTACATCACTGGATCTATTTAAAACGCTCTAACCTACAATAAAAAGTGAATTTTGAGATGTCAAAGTAAGCAAAATGGCACCTAAAAACATTTTCAGCTCTTACATGAATGAGGTTTTACTGTATTTCTGTACAGAAATCCAGCGTCTGTTTGATTTGCTTTCACTCTGCTTCCATTAAAAATTTCACCCCGTCCAAGGTGGGGCAACAGACCTCATTAGATGAATATTTATTTAAAGTTAAAAGCAGCCGTCCTGTGACGGGCTGCAGGCTAGTAATATAATATTGATTTAAGTCTAACCTCGAAAAACAGCCACCTCCATCAATGATAACTTTTTTCATCTCCGAGAGGCGACCGTTATTAAGATGTTTCACTGTATAGTGATGATCTAAAAATTCATAATAAATATAGTGATGATCTAAAAATTCACAATAAGTATAGTGATAATAGTGATGATCCAAAAATTCATAATAACTTATAGTGATGATCTAAAAATTCTTAATTAAGATTGTTTGCTTTCGGGTTTAAACGACCACTGTGAGCAACTCAGTGGGTAAAAAGAAGCCCATCGCTGGTATGGGGTTTTAAGTTCCAGGGATGGAACAGAACCGGTTGCGAAAGACAAGCCACCATCCAAGCCTTACCCAGGAGTTGAACCCGCGCCCATCTGGTAGGAGCCAACACTTCGTACCTACAACTGCCGATCCATAAAAACTGAATAAAATCACCCAAAATGAAGAAATATAGGTACAGCAAAATATATGTTATTCTCTCTCAAAGTATCTTCCCTCGGATGATATGCAACGGTCCCATCGTGCAGTTCACTTTTCAAAGCATGTGTTAAAGACATTTTGTGGAAGCGGCTTTAGCGACCCCTGTACAGCTTGAATAACATCAGCATCTGTGTTGAATGTTCCGCCACGGAACTTCTCCTTCATTGTTGGAAACAACCATAAATCGCACGGGGCGAGATCAGGATTGTGGGCAGGCTGTGGCGTATCAATACTGCATTACGTAAAAAACTGTTGAACACAATCAGTCACACGTGGGCAAGCGTTATCATGGAGTATGGTCCACTTGCCCGCTAACCAGTTCCGGTCGCTTAATCGATATGTGTCGTCACAGACGTTTCAAGACTGAAATGTAATACTCAGCATTGACAGTAATTTGTGAAGGAATGGCATGCTGGTAGACTACACCTTTATGATCAAAGAAAATTATCATCAACACCTTCTCAGCTGCTTTGGTTTGGCGGACATCTTTTGGAAGAGGCGAGGCTGTGTGTTTCCAGATACTCGTTGAGCGCTTCGTGAGGGGGTCAAAGCAGTGGACCCATGTTTCATCAGCAGTTATTACTGTGTTTAGAAAGTGTGGATACTTTGCAATCAATTGTTTCCACTCATGACACGCCTGAACTTTGCTAACAATTGTTCCCTCGTCAGGTGATGAGGTACCCATCTGGAACACACATGATGAAGCAGTACTCTGTTGCATAGAATGCGGAATGCCGACACTTTTCAAATATTAGTTGACGCCGCTGTCTGCACACGTCATTCGTCGATCTTCTTGCAGGATTGCCCAAACAGTGTTAACAATAAGATCCGTAACAACACTTGCAGGTCGACCAGGCTTAGGAGCGAGTTCTGCCGACCAACGCCCTTTTTTTGAAATCATGGTGCCATCTAAAATTCGTTGACTCGCCCAAACATTTATCTCTTTGCAAGCTTTTATCATTAAATCAACTGTTTCTGGAACCCTTTTACACAAACGATTGCAAAATTTTATCGCACAAGGCATTTCACTTCTTAACTCTGAACCACTCACCTCCATAGCTGTATGGCGAAATGCAGACGTTCCTTAAACAACTGCGCATTAACAAAACCAGAATCGTCTGCTATTGCTGCTAACTGTTGCCATAGATACTTCCTTAATTAAGTTAGTCGTCTGCGTGGTTATTTTTCCCCTTCGCCTTGTTTCCAGCTAAAAAAATTACTCTATTTTTATGGAACGGCCTTTATATATATATATATATATATATATATATACGTTTTGCAATCTTTTCTTACTGAAATCGCTGTGTAGGACTTTTCCGGATACCATACATAGAAAGTAAATTGATGACACTCAGAAAAATTTCGATCTTGTTTTGCAAAAGTCGCTTGTGCATTTGCCTACTTTCAAGGAAAAGCCGTGGCTTAACGCCGTCGTTGGATACAAATGAGTAGGAACTGTCAAAAAATTATTTTAAGACCCCTGAATAGAAGTAAGATTCGAGTCGACAAAACACTCTGGCTCGTCATCATGTTCACCTGTGAAAGAGACCCTCGCTTTTACGTAGGAAATGGAAATGCTGTCAGACATATCGTAATTTACTTGAAAATGTTTTGCCGCCAGATATTCTCGAAGTTCGCCTAAGTTCTCTTTTTCTATCGGAGAAGAAAAATTTTGTGTAAATCTCTTCTTTCTCCTCGCCGAATAGCAAATACATGTGAATCTCATATTTGCAGTGCTTTGGACTGGTACGCCTTTTTCTCCATAGAAGAACTTGTTTTCCACGTCAAAAAGCTCCTTTTCCCGACGGGTCTTTTCAGCATCTCATAAAATACATTTGGACAGGTTGAAGATTGCGGGATTACGAATGTTCACCTTATCGACATATATGTGACCTTTCGGAAGAATTTTGAAACATGCTGTTTTATTTATTTCCAGTGTGTCTTTTATCATTCGTATTTAAACCATGAACTCCTTGTATCTGCCAGTCTGATGTGGACAAGATATCTCCGTTTTAAGATGTCGGATTGAATGAAATTCTTTTCCTATGTATAAATATGATCAAAATAATACAGTCGAATTCTTTTACATTACTAGATACGAATACAATGAAGAAATCCCGAGCTGTCAAGTTTTATGCTCAAACATTTATTTTTCACGTTTCTTCCAGCACAAATTGTGTTCTCCGTAAAATTACTTAACATCACCCTTACGCCATTTTACAAGGGGCATCCTGAAAGTAATGCCTCCTCCTTAATAACTTTTGAAATTTCGAAGTGATTGTAATGAAAATGCACTGATATGTACTATGATATGTTAATATGGTGGGAACAAACTGTTTTCAGAATCGGAAATAAAGGTCATGAATGACAGAGAAAAGCAACGCGACATATTTGAATTCCTGGAAACAGAGGGATGTAAATCTCCAGAAACCCACAGAAGACTCCTGGCGGTGTATGGACCTGCCACAATCGATATCAGTAATGTCCGAAGACGGATGAAGATGTTTCGAGAGGGAGAAAGTTCAGTGTCGGGCAAACAACGGAGTGGAAGACCCGCAACTGCAGTGACAAATACCAACAGGCAACGAGTGAAAGACCTCATCACAGCTGATCGTCGTGTCAGCATCCGGGAGTTGCAATAATAAACTGCTCACTATGTGCAGACATTGAAGAAGCTAAAGGAAGCTATCAGAAGGAAAAGACGTAACATTCCACTTCGTAGTGTTGTTTTACACCATGTTAACGCACGTTCCCGCACCTCAATGGAGACTTCACAGACTACTGTCAAAATGGAGTGGACGGTGGTGCCCCAACCCCCGTACAGTCCTGAATTGGCTCCCTCAGAATTTTTCCTGTTGGCCCCTTTGAAAAACACCCTTCGCGGGGAAAGTTTCGATGGTACGAAAGACATTAAACTGGCTGTGAACTCATGGGTGAAACGACAGCCTCAGGAATTTTTCCGAAATCGATTTTACCAACGAGTTCAAAGATGGCGGAAATGTATAGAAGGTGATGGACAATACTTTGAATAGGCTAGCATTATTAACAATACGTCCAAGTATTTTGCCACCAAGTGTCGCATTTTTGCTGCTGCAAATAAAAATCTTGTGAGGAACGAGGCATTACTTTCAGGATACCCTTTGTATGTTACACTGTAAAAATTAAGTGGTGTGAATTCACGGAAGATTTTTGAAAATAACGTGCAGAAAAGTTGCCGGTGGGTGTTTGACTTTTAAAGAAATTTCCGTTTTTAAAAGTTTCTCTTATTTTTAATTTCCGTATTTTCACAGATTCTTCGTATTCAGTAACTGCATTTATTTCAGAAGAGTCCGTTTCTGATTTTTCCGTATTGTTACAGAAATTTAGCAAAGTCAGAGTCACGCAGCTTTTATACCAGAAAGTGCTTTTGCTTCGGTGAGATTAGTTCCGACGTTGTTCAAGGTGGCACAACCAGAAACAGTGCGTCTTAACCACAGAGCCATAAAGACCGGTAAGTCAGGCTCAAATTTAAGATAAAACTATAATTGCGCAATATTGAAATATTTTTGTCATTCATGCGAGTGAATTAGACATTTTACAAGAGTTGTCCCAAAACAACTGAGAATATTCTTGTAAAAAAAATTATGTCTACCTTAATTATCAAAATTATCAAGTAGTAATAATCTTTTCCGAAATACTGTCTATTGCATCGAATACAGGAGTCCCAACGTACTTCCCCTCCCCCCCCCTTCATTTTTTATTAATGTCTTCTGGAATTCTTTTGAAATGCTGTTAAAGCACCCCTGCGCCGCTGTAAATAAACTGTCGATCAGTCTCAAATTCTCGTTCCCGTAATGTCTTCTTTTAAAATGGGGAACAAACAGAAGTCACATGATGACTTCTGTTTGTTCCCCATTTATATGGACTATATGCAAGTTCGGGCATCAACTTAATATTCATTTTCTCCAAATAAGAAACTACAGTTTGAAATATGAACTACACATTCGATATCTCTAATTTTTTTTTTTTTGATTGGAGGTTTAACGACCACCGTGAGCAACTCAATGGGATATAAGCAGTCGCCCGTCCCTAATTTAGGGTCACTGGTTCCAGGGAAGGGAGAGAGCCAGCGCCGTAAGACAAACACAGCATCCGTGCCTCACCAGGATTCGAGCCCGGACCCCTTTCGGACAAATGATCAGAAGACATCGCTTAGACCACTGCACCATGGGCGGCTATCTCGAATTAGTAGGTATATGTTTTCCCGAATAATAACACCTATTACGTTGATGTTTAATTCTGTAACACTCGTTGAAGATCTTCCTTCGTGCGCTATTAAAGCCGCCGACTCAAGACCATCATAAATTCTTTACGCCATCTGTAAATGTTGATTTTCCTAGACATTCATATTTCTAAGCCTCTTGCATAAGACTGAAAGTCTCCCCGACGGACTTTTTAAATCGATTGCAAAATTTAATGGCGCATCACTGTTCCTCTTTTTTTTTTTTTTTTTTTTTTTTTTTTTTTGAAGATTAAACGACCACCGTGAGCAACTCAGAACGCTATTGTAAGCATTCGTCTGTCCCTAATGTAGGGCCACTGGTTCCAGAAAAGGGAAAGAGCCAGCCCCGTAAGACAAACACAACATCCATACCTCACCGGGATTCGAACACGAACCCATCTCGGACGAATGATCAGAAGCCATCGCTTAGACCACTGCGCCACCGTGGCTTGTTCCTCTTTCACATTCATTTTTTTGAAAACATCATAGCACGAAAACACTTGTTAGGGGTTCACGAAGCAACGCTGATTAAACTGCACACTACCAACGACGCATTCGCGATAAACAGGTGTGACCGGTTGCTATGGTTACTCCAACGACTACCGTTTCTTCGAGGCTGGTACCAAGGTCGAACGCAGCATTGCATATTTTTTATACAAATGTTCTCAGTTGTTTTGGGACAAGCTATGTATTACAAATTTTGAAGAGGACAATCCGTTTTTTTGGTGTAATTGTGACAAGGATGGTAAGTCAGAAAATATCCGGAAACTTGAAAAATTCGTCGTCCTGGAGCGGGAATCGAACCCGCGTCTCCCAGATAGCGCCCGGGTATGCTAACCACTACACCACCCAGAACGCCCAAGTCTCAAGTTTCCGATTAATCTGAATTCTAGGTGGTATATTGGTTAGCATACCCGTACGCTATCTCAAATGTTGCTTACTTTTTCGAATAGGTGTGTAATAATTTTATTTTTTTACTGTAGGACTTACTGCAAATTAAGAGGTTTTTTTAATATGATTTGTCGGAACAACAGAATACTTTAGAACTTGAGATCTTTTTAAACCGACAGTAACTTTCAGTTATTTTTAAGAACAGATGAAATGTACTGTTTTATAGTATTATTTCACAAAACTCCTAAATGTAAAATTTACTCTTGATAGCTATAACAGCTTTATTTTTAAGGAGTCCACATGCTGATAGATATACATCGTACAATCACCTGTACAATAATTTGAGTACCCGGTTTCTTACGGTAACACAATATACAATAGCTGGAGCACAAAATGGAGGAGAGGGGACTGAATACCCGACGCCACAATAACCCAAACTTCATGCGATATGCTATCCAGGATATCCGACTTTGCTGCAGAACTTTAAAATTAGATCCTTCAACAAACGACTGAAATTTAACAGCTCATCAAACCTCAAGTATTCCCGCGAATCGCTCCTATTACCGGGAAATTTTTTTGTCATGTGAATACAGAAAAAAATGGGAACAGAGTTTTTCAGTCAATATACTATATACGAAAGAAATCGCTAAAAGGTTTGTGAAGATTCAGAATTTTCCACTAACACATCCTAAAAATGGCAATTTACCGTCAATATAAGAAAGAAATTGCGGAAAGGTTTCTGAAAATTCGGAACTTTCCGCTAAAACATCTTAAAAACGACAATTTACCGTCAATATAAGAAAGAAATTGCAGAAAGGCGAATTTTCAGAAACTGTTTTTAATATGTTTATCTTAAAAACGGCAATTTATCGTCAATATAAGAAAGGAGTTGCGGAAAGTTTTCTGAAAATTCGGAATTTTTCGCTAACACATCTTAAAAACGGCAATTTACCGTTAATATAAGGAAGAAATTGCGGAAAAGTTCCTGAAAATTCAGAATTTTTCGCTAACACATCTTAAAAACGGCAATTTACTCGCACCATCAATATAAGAAAGAAACTGCGGAGAGGTTTCTGAAAATTTTGAATTTTCCGTTAAAACATCTTAAAAACGGCAATTTCTTGGTACCAATATAAGAAAGAAATTGCGGAAAAATTTCTGAAAATTCAGGATTTTCCTGGAGTACGAAAAATCTGTGTAATTCAGGTTTCTTTCTGTTATCTCACGGAACAGGTTGAATCAGAAATATGCTTCGTTAATTCACGAAAGTAATTATGGAAAGTGGTTCGTGAATTTCTGAAACTTTTTTACAGTGTACATAGAGTTACAGGGTAAAGCTGGGGTTTTTTTCTTTCTTCCTTCTTTGCTATTCACTTCCTGTAAATATCGTCTTTCTTTTACGAGTTAGTTCCATTTTTACGTTTTCGAGTGTTTCTACATTCATACCCGATCCTCTCTCTACAATATTATTCCGTATAAATCGTGTACCTGATTCCCGCGTATCTCTCCTCTCTTCGAGTTCTCAGCGACTATGCTTATTCAAAAACAGCCTTTATCTAAGATATTTCATTTTCCTTTGTTCCATGACGTTACTTGGCTTTCGGCAAATTCTCTTTTGTCTTCTTTCGTTTCCCAACCATACACATATTTCATTTGCTGCCATTGAATCACTTGACGAAATACACAGGTCCCTTACTCTTAGAGCTGATATTTCAAAGCATCATTTCTTAAAAAGTCTTTCTTGGTTTACTGCTTGAAAAAGGAAACCACTTGCTTTGTCTTAAATGATTCATCCAAAAGCTAGATGTAGTTTACTTTATCTTTCCTTGCACACACAGATAGCTGGTTGAGATCATAACAGAATGAACTCTCATCGAAATTCGAATTCATGATCCAGAAAGAGAAAGAGAAGTGCATTAGAGATTCACTTCAGTGCTTCCATAACTTTTTAAGGTGGACCTCAGGTGATTTTACTCCCTATACTTCCAATGGAAAAAATTTCGATAATCGCATACATCAAAATTGGCCCACTAATAAAATACATCCTAACTTAGTTTGTGTAATCAGTGTTTTTTGCAAAAGCTTTCCTGAACTATATTAAAAATCAATAACTTTACTTCGATGTAGTGGTAAGGAAGAATGGTGCCACCTGTAAGTAAGTGTCATAACTACATCGAAGTAAAGTTATTGATTTTTAGGCCCATATTTAAGCACGTGCAATATGTGCAGCTACACAGGGTGGCGAAGTTGGGGGTGCACAAAACAGTACTGAAATAAGAAAACCGACAAACAACGCTGTGAAGAAATCAGGAAGAGCAAACAGCTGCCATCTACTGCAATTAGCAGGAGTACAAGTCACAAGAGCAGATAGCAAGTAACAGGAGCAGATTCATTCGCTTACCGTTAACAATGCGCTGTGATAAATCACGAAGAGCATGCTGGGTAGCGGACAGAGTGAGGAACGTACGCAGTTGTCTGAACGATCACTGTTTTTCACGGTTTTCAGTAAAAGACGCTGCCTGTGATTTTTCGATAGCCGTGATCAAATCACAGGTAGTGAAATGTCGCTCATCCCTAGTTGTTACTGCTTTGTAGCATGCTTTGTTTACTTCTACACAGTGAGGTTATTTGTTGGTGTTTGATTTAAAAAGTTTTTTTTTCAAGACTAAGTCACGTTTGAACATCTCAAAAGGGCTCTTACGTTTTCTGCTAAAACTGGTAAATATAAACAAATTACAGTTTACATTATAAATTATAATTAAAATGGACGATCGAGGTTAAGCGGTGCTGCACATCTTAAAACGAAGAATAGAAGACACAAGACGAAGTAATAGGAAGTAATAAATTAATTTGTGCAAAGGCAAGGAGAAGACCACATCTATAACTGAGGTAAGCTCCTTTAATGAGGATTATTTTTATGATGATCGTTTTTCAGGCGTTTCAATATTAATTTTTTTCACACTTTATTTATCGGAATTCAGTATCGATATCATGATAATTGTTGAACAGGAATATTTTTCTGCAAACTATTTTTATAAACTTGCAAATTTCTCAGTGTTTTTTTTGGGGGGGGGGGGGTTAACGACCACCGTGAGCAACTCAATGGGCTATAAGCATCCGCCCGTCCCAAACTTAGGGCCACTGACTCCAGGGAAGGGAGAGAGCCAGTGCCGTAAGACAAACACAACATCCATGCCTCACCGGGATTCGAAACCGTGCCCCTTTCGGACGAATGATCTCAGGCCATCGCTTAGATCACTGCGCCACCGGGACGGCTCAGCTTTTATGGTTTATTCGATTACACTCACGGACAATGACATTTGCGCACCTAGAAGAAAGCATGCTACAACCGCGAAACTTTGCAAATAGCTAGAGTGCCTGCTGGTATGCAAATGATCCACGTTTGGTGCGAGAGCGCATGAACGCACACCCTGTGGTGGCGCTGGAAGCACAAACCGACAGCTTTATAATCCGGCGTGTAGTCGATGCCCCATGAAAGCGAAAAGCACCGACCGACGCAAGCAAGAAGACAGAGTGACAAGAGTGCCGGGTAGACGCCAGAGACATCGATTTATGCAACTTACGGACTTTGAGAGAAGCCTGATCATTGGGCTGAAAACCGCAGGATGGTCGGCGCGCCGTATAGCCCGCGACGTGGATCGTTCTGACTATACCGTTCGACTGCGTTGGAAGCAGAGAACACATGACGGCACCACCACACGGCGGAGCGGCTCCTGTGTGCCCACGAACCCTTTCCCGACGCCTCGCGGAAGCGAATCTGAGACCCCAGCGCCCCTTACGTGTGCTGCCATTAACACCGGAACATCCCCGGCTCCGTTTGCAATGGTGCCAGGCCAGAGCGACGGGGAACGCCACAGAGTGGCAACGTGTGGTGTTTAGCGATGAGTGCCGCTTCGTTTTGGGGACCGATGATCATCGAGTCCTGGTGTGGAGATCCCCGGGGCAACGGCACAATTCCAACCTTGCTATCGAGCGCCACACCTCCCCACGGCAAGCATTATGGTGGGAAGAGCCATAGCTTACGATAGCCGATTAGCTCTAATAGTGGTACGTGGATCTTTGACGCGCCAGCGGTATGTAGATGAGATCCTACTGCCCCATGTGCTCCTATTCCTGGCCAGGATTCCAGGTGCGCTATACTAGCAGGATAATGCCCGCCCGCACACGACGTAGGCAGTTCTTGGCAACCCGAGTAATGTCCAGACACTTCCATGGCCTGCCCTGTCCCCGGCATGACCCCTATCGAGCATGTGGGGGACGAGTTGAAACGCCAGCTGCCGCCGTGCCGCACTATCCGCAATTTGGAGCACACCGTTCAACACGTGTGGGCCAGTCCTGCCGCAGGACAACTTCAGGCGTCTGTTCGCCTCCATGCCGGACCGTACTGCAGCATGTATCGCTACACGAGGTGGTGCGACGCGCTATTGAAGATGACCGGACTACATGCCACAGATACCTCTGTAATTGTCCTGCAGCTCTGTTTTTACCATCATGTGTATCATTCATCTGTATCATTACGTCCATAAAATTTCAGTTCAATCCGATGCTTCCTTCTTGGTGCGCTAATCTCATTGTCCGTGAGTGTATGTTACAATATTTCAATAAAATTGAAAATTAATGAGCATTTTGTATAAGTTTTCACAAATATATATCTGCGAGTTAATGCTGTGAGTAGGTGATAAGGGATATGTTGGTGTTTGAGGGTGGTAACGGCGGGACGTAAAATAAATGGCTGCACAGCCGCGTAACATATCCTGAGTATCTTCTTCTTCTTGGTTACTCAGTCTAAGGACTGGTTGTTCAGTAGATGTACTCTTTCTCTCTCCATTCCTCTCTATTCTCCGACGTTTCTTCAAGTCATAGTATGTCCTAGTTTTGTATTCTTGGAGTAACTGTGCCACAAAACTTACTGTGCAAAAGCACGTGACTTAAACATCTCTCTCCTTCCTTAGATACAGCCCTTTAACGGACAGTCCTTCAGAAAGGATTAATGTCAATCATTCCCCTAAATGACCACTTTGAATAACAAAGTTAAGGGGGGGGGACAAAGCGTTCTGTTGCGCAGGTTATAACGAAGTAGATTTCTCCGTCATTTTTGTCTACGCCAGGGCTCAAACCCGGGTCCCCTCATTCCGGAATAAGTCACTCTACCAATTGAGCTACGCAGACGTTCGTTATCGCTGTTATCTGCCTTTATGTTGTGTGTGTCCTGCTGCGAAGGTACGTCCCATCTCCCCCGAAAGATGGCCGGGGGCATGGCCCACGGCCCTCTTTCATTCGTTGTATGGCCCACGGCCCCCTCATTCATTGTCACGGGTCAGCCGTGACAATGAATCGTCGCAGGCATCCATCTGCTGTAGAACGTACTTGAGAACTCCCAGTCAATCTAGTGTGTTAAATATAACATCACACACATATATTTTTCGAAGCGCTGGAGGAGTGATTCTCTAATTTTTCCTATCTCGCGGTGTGGAAAGAACATCACACCATTACGAGATCTTGAACGGCCGGGTCATCCGGGAAGTTCGGGCGTCATTATAACGAAGTAGATTTCTCCGTCAGTTTTGTTCTCACCGGGGCTCGAACCCGGGTCCCCTCAATCCGGAATAAGTCAGTCTACCAATTGAGCTACGCGGACGTTCGTTATCGCTGCTATCTGCCTTTATGTCGTGCGCGTCCTGCTGGGCAGGCACGTCGCAAGATTCACTCGTTCTAGCCGCGTTTGGTCCTTCTCATACAGCGAATATATCCGTTCCATATAGTTTTAGCTCATTTTGTTAACCTCGAGTTAATTCCTTAAATGTAAATTTGGAAAGAAACTGAAAGGGTTTGAAGTCTGTGACTTCTTTGCCCAATATAAATCATTTGAAGTAGCACTGAGAAAAATATCAACACAGTGGCAAAACTTGTTCAGAATGGATATGAAAGAAATGTCGCAATTTATGGGAGTAAATTGGCTTTATGTCTCATATCACTTATGGATCACACATATAGAATCTAACTGACGTAGTTAAAATTTTAGGCAAACAAACTTGGAATAACGTATGCTTGATGTAAACGGAATTACAGGAAAATAATCGTATGGACACAACAGTCTAATAAGCGCTGGCTACTGATTTCGTCGGATGATTTGTTTGTCTTTCGGCGCTGGCTCTCTCCCTTCCCTGGAACCAGTTGCCTCAAATTAGGAATGGGTGACTGCTTATCGCCTATCGAGTTACTTACCGTAAATGCTGCACTCAGTAGGGGTAGCCCAGGGGCCCGGGCTCTCCCACTGAGGTATCACCTGTTCCTTTGTTTTTTGTTATTAGATGCCTATTTTTAAATATATTTCCACATGTTTTTAAACGCGGCACATATTTTACGAATAATTAGAAACGCACTTTAATATGCCTTGATATTTGTATCACTTCCCAATATTTTGGGAGATGTTTGCTCCCGCGTATTTTTATTTTCATCTTCAATATTTTGGGCCAACCCCATAAAGAAATCTTGGGTCCGCTTACAGTGTTCGTTAAATATCCCCCACCCCCTTCCAAATGAAATGGAAAAAAAATATATTGGTCAAGGAAACGTCAAGGTTAGTACGGGCATCAACTGCATTCGAAAGACCATCAAATGATCAAATAGTGTGGTACTGCTATAAAAATTGGCTATCATTGCGTAATAGAAACATGCCTTAAATTCGGGTAGATCGAAAGCATCTAAAGTGGATTCAAGCGCACCAAGATAATAAAAACAAAAGAACTATTCTACACATGACTATGGAAAGCTTGAGAAGACTTCTTTGAGTTGAAGACTGATGATGTATGTGCTTGTGTTTAGAGACGAACTAAGATAGTTTATGACCAGCGGCCCTTGAATGGTACGAGCCCTCCTCCTCCGATTAACTCACAAAAGTTATATTTACTAGTTCACCTTCTGTGCAGGTGATATGCTAGCGAAAAAAAGTATTTAAGTGGAATTTGTTTTCTTTCTTTCTTTTTCTCCTGTGAGGCCCTGTAAGTCTCAGCCCTCATCCCGTAATACTCGTGCTTTTGTGTTCGCTCTTGCTGTTTAGTAAATAGGCAAATAAGGTTTGTTCAGATTTCTTAGGTATAATTGTTTAGCTTCAGTTGCTAGTCATTTGCCATAGGTAGAGTAATGGTAAGGAAAGTGTAGGCCCTTTTTTTGGGGGGGGTTAACTAATAATAGTCGCCCATCCCTAATTTAGGGCCACTTGTTCCAGGGAAGAGACAGTGCCAGTGCCGTAAATACGACACCCATGCCTCACCGGGATTCAAACCCGCAGCCATTTCGGGTTTGAATCCCGGTGAGGCACTGGCTTTATCTATTTCGAACGAAGCCATCGCTTAGACTACTGCACCACTACGACGGTTAGAGTTGAAAGCTCGATTACCACGTCGGTGGGATGTAAATTCGAAACGTTTTGAGAAAATAGCTACTTGTGAAATAAAAGAATTATCTGCCTAAAATAATATGATTAGCATTCAATATGTTGCACTTGCAATGAATGTTCCATTTCCTGGACACAATGTGAAGATATACAGAGGAAATGTCAAAAACTTTCGCTATAATTGGAAACAAAACAGATTCATTTATCTGCCGGTGATTCCATCCATAAAGTAAATTACACTTTAAGTGACTTTACAGAACCACAAAGTCATGAGATTTATTTTTCAACTCCATTTCAAAAAGTCAGCAACTCGTGTTAATTTTTTTTTCATCATGTGTGCTCTTGTTACCAACAAAAGAAATTAAGTTAGCCATACACTTTCCGTTCCCCGTTGATGCTAAACATAACATTTGCTTACATTATGAAGCCACTTTACCTTTTCTTCGGTCTGGAGGATTTAACTATTTACAGCTTATTACTGTCGTGAAATGTTTATCAGGAAAGAAACCGCAGTGCAGTTTAAATCCCGCATTTTCTTTTTATTCAGACAGTCATATTATCTTTTCGAAAAATAAATCTTTCCTACTTTTGGTCTGTTTAGTTAAAGAATAGCAGAAACGTCTTCATCACACAGGAAGAAAGCTTTTGTGCGCAATGGGAATTTCCTCTTTTCAGGTAAACTATATTATCGCAAGCCATATGAGAGGTAAGGAAACAAAGCTAACTGTTAATTTCTCAGCAGAAAATGCATAACAACAACGGAACCGACTACGCAGAAAGCTGTTAACGTAAAAACGGAACGCGTGCGCTTAATTAGGTTTCCGTGAAACAATAGTGCTACAGCCTCGAGAGACTGGGGATTTCCCGATACAACTGCCTCTCTACGATGAAACAATACAACACGTTGCATGCCGAACAAAATCCCTTAATGTTCTATTTAACATCAATTCTTGCACATAGGGTAAACATTGGTAATTTCGAGGCATAAATAAATTCGTGATAGAGCGTATAAGCGGTAATTTGTAGAATGACCACTGTCATCATAATTTAAACTTCTTACCATAAATAACAGCAAATGCCCAGTTTCTAAAAAGGAAGGATATCGTCATTAAGTTGTATTGTTCGTATCACAGAGAAAGTTATTCAACGTGTGCCGGGAATCGAATAGTCTTTTGTGGTGGTGTTTAGTATACAAGGTAGAACAGAGGATTTCAAGAAGGAAAATAGAGACAAGTGAACAATATTTAACACAGTTATTGATTAGATTCCTATCTAATTTTAAAATGCAGTTGCAAGTCATTTATCAGCATTCTATATCGCGTAGAGGCTTAAGCACGGAAACTTTGTAGACTTCCTTAACTTTGGAGACTTAATGTTTTCAGGCATTAATTTTTGCTTCAATTATATTTTTTTCTCATAATTTAAACTAAAATATCTTATTTCTGAATCATTATCATGGTAGTTGTGATTCAAATAGACACTTCAGTTCCGGTTTTTAAATTATTTTAGCCTGCCTCGAAATAACCAAGGTATCACGAATGTCCACCTATAAGTGGTAACTTCGTCATACGTCATATTTTTTTTTTAGCAATAGTTCAATGATATTAGCATTGCAGGGCATATGCAAATCATGTGCGTCCGGCACGCCACCGAGAAGCACTATAAGAAGGGTGCACAGAAGGCGGGGTGTGAGTAGTGGAAGTGTGTTGTGCTGCCGGACCTGTGCGTGGGAAGCTTCCTGATGTCTCGTCGCAGAATACGGCAGTCATTCCAGCACGTTTCGGAGTTCGACAGCGGACGAATAATCGTTTATCGCGACAGCGGTTTATTATATCGAGACACTGGCGCCCGTGTGGGACGACATCCAGCCACAATGAGACGTGTGTGCAGGAGGAACGGACGGACCGACGTGAGCGATTGCCGCAGCAGCGGCACACCACCGAACGACAGGACCGGCATGTTGTGCGGCGGGCATTGACGGCTCGCACCGCCACATCACGAACGTTAGCGCAGGAATTAGGGTTAGCGCAGGAATTAGGGCGCCCATTGCTCTGATTACCATTGACGTTACCCCACCGGCGAGTGCGGCGGCAGTGGGCCGTTGAACGCCGCACCTGGACTACGGAATGGCACGACATTGCCTTCTCCGACGAATCCCGCTTCTGCCTGCAACACCAAGATGGCCGGATCCACGTGTGGCGGCACCGTGGTGAGAGACTGTATGACGCTTGCATTATGCATCGCCATACCGGTCCGTCGCCTGGCGTTATGGCCTGGGGCGCAATTGGATATGATACCCGTACCCCTCTGGTATGCATCGCCGGTACACTAAACAGCCACCGCTACATCTCCGACGTTTTGGAGCCTGTAATCCTCCCTTACCTGCAGGACTTGCCAGCGGCCATGTTTCAACAGGACAATACGCGCCCGTACGTGCCACGCATCGTGCTACAATTCTTCACGGCGCACCAGGTGTCACTGCTGCAGTGGCCTGCCTGTTCTCCCGATATGTCGCACATCGAACACGTCTGGTGGCTGATCGGCAACCGAGTGGCCCGGCAAGCACCACCCGCGGCTATGCCTGATGAACTGTGGCAACGTGTGGAAGCAGCCTGGACCGACATACCCCAAGCCCACATCCAAAGCCTCTTTCGTTCGATGCCGCGGCGTGTAGCGGCCATTATTTACAGCCATGGGGGCCACACGAACTGTTGATGCCTGCGTGTTCCGCAAGTCGCACGGGCCTGTAAGCTCAATCGTTTCATCTTTGTATCTGTTGTTATGTGTCCAGTAAATCTGGCTTTGCTATCTCGTGCCCTTCTTGGTGTTGCAATTTGGTTGGCCAGCAGTGCATTTACTAAATTATCTCGGCGGCAATAGTAGGCGTTTCGACTGTTTAGTTTTCAAAAACAATATTTATTTTTATTATTATATTTTATTGAGGTTTAGACGAACTTAAGAAACGGCCCTGGTACCGGTGAAACGTGATGTAGCTACGAAAGTCAATCTATGCATGCGCAAGCTGAAATCTAATCTAAAGCTAAATAGAAAAGATGAATCACAAGAGTGATATTAGTGATGGGGATCAGTAACTTTTGGTCAGCATATCTACATTTTACACCCCTCCGTGTTATTCATCATTTTAAAGCCTTCGTCAATAGCAGGCAATAACCCCTTTTCTTGGAGGTGGTGAGAGGAAGCCAAATTTCGCTACGACGCATATGTTGGAAAAATACATAGCATCAAAATGCATTTTTATAATGACTTTTATCACATTTAGCATCAGGTTCTCGTAATTTGCGCAGATTACAATTATATATTGTTACGTTTATACTGTATAACACGTGGTGAAATGACGTTCGGGGATAGCTTAGGAAAATATATTGTAAGTAACAATGAATTTAACTCTAATTACGTCACTTCACGAGACAGCATTCAAAAATCAGATTTCAGCAATGGTTTCAATTACTTCCGTTACTCATTTTCGTTACATCGACATTTTTTACTTCGGATTTACTAACTACTGCCGGGAAAGATGAGTAGCATCAAAACGTTTTGTCTTAAATAATCCTTTCCGCTTTCGATTTTGCTTACAAGAAATATTCTCTGAATTTGTGGTAGGTTCGTTTTTCAATTGATAATTCGATTGCATCAATAAAGTACACACAATTCTGAGACCAGTTTCTCCAAATTAGGAATTTCACTTGTAATTTTGGATTGAAAAAGGTGCCATCCACTTGCGCATTAAATTCCCTGTTTGGCCTCCATTGTAATAGTGATGGAATAAATCAATCCTTCTAGGGAGTTCATTCATCATTCACGCAAAATAATCATTCACGAATGACCATACAATTCCCAGATTTCACTATGCTTACTAAGTAAATCACTTGTTGCAGGGATCTCGTGTTTATGACCGAAGCTCTTTCAAGACCACGGCTCTTTTTCCCCCCCCTTTTTTTTTTTTTTTTTGGCAGACTTCCTCTCCTCTTGTCCATTCACAATGAATGACGAACGATTCGGAAACGACATTCAAATGAATGGCAATCATGTATCATTCCCATTCTAAAGTTTCACCATTGCTTCCCCTGCTGATTGCTCACTCATGTAATTATTGGAACTTATTAATCGTCAACATACTATTCTTATTCGGAATTCGTTTCCGAACTGCGATAAGAGAATTAAAAGCTTCAAACACTTAAAATAAAATGAAAAAAAAAAATTCCACTCGAGAACGCATTCTCTGATCAACCCAGCGCTCATAAGCAGAAACAGGGATGTAGAACTAGCGCGGCTCAGCGGCGCAAAGGCACTATTTCTCTAGGCTTAGCGGCGCAAAGGCACTATTTCTCTAGGCTTAGCGGCGCTAAAGTACTTTTCGTAGTCAGGTGGTAGCAGAAGATGGGTAAAGAAATATTTTGGATGACCATACACAGTGTGGCAAAGAATTTTTAAGACTGGGTCTGTAAAATGAAATAGAAACAAGAAATTATGATTTGTTTTGGTTTGTTATTCAAAATAAGTCCCTCCGGCTTCAATACACTTGTTACAGCGATTTAATAATGATTCGAATGCCTGTTCCAGTTCACTTTGCGGAATTGCCTCCAAAGCACGCGTCGAAGCTGTTTGTATGGTCGAAATATCATCAAAATAACACACTTTTAACGTCATTTTAAGTTTTGGGAATACAGAAAAGTCGCAGGGTGATAAATCAGGCGAATACGGTGGATGATTCAACACACAGACGTTATTTTTCGCCGAAAATCTACGAACAAGAAGTGAGGTGTGACTGGGTGCATTATCGTGCAACAAACACCAACTGTTTTCATCCCGATATTCTGGACGAATGCGACGAATTCTGCCCATCAAACGCCTCAAAACATTTAAATAAAACTCACCAGTAATTTTTTGTCCACTTGGAACAAATTCTTTGTGGATAATACCATTACTATCGAAGAATGTAATGAGCATTGTTTTGATTTTCGATTAAACTTTTCTTGTTTTTTTGGCTTGTGGTGAGTTTTTTGACTTCCAGTCCGCACTTTGTCGCTTTGTTTTAGGATCATATTAAAAACACCATGTTTCATCACCTGTAACAATAGATTTTAAGAAGTTTGGATCATTTTCAGTGGCTGAAATGATGTCTCTGCAATGTGCACTTCTCCTTGATTTTTGTTCATTGGTTAACGTGTGTGGAACAAATTTAGCACAGACTTTTGTTTTGCCCAAATCTTCATGCAGGATGGTTCGAATCGTTTCTTTGTTGATGTTTAAAGACTCTTCCATCATTCTTAGTGACGCACATCGAATCGTTTCTTTGTTGATGTTTAAAGATTCTTCCATCATTCTTAGTGACGCACATCGATTGTTTTCCACGAAATGTCTTCCGGTATGCTTATCATCTTCTAGCGTCTCTCTTCCGTCCGAAAAACATTTGTGCCACAGGAAAACATTTGATCTACTTAAACAAAACTCACCGTAAACTTGTTTCATCATTTGGTACGTTTCCGAGGAACTTTTACCAAGTTTTGCGTTAAATTTAATAACAGCCCTTTGTTTTATCTTAATAATTCAACATGAAAAAAATTTTACTTCTCTAATGAACTGCCGTTTCGTTTGAGTTACTTTAACAACTGCGCACTACTTTTGGCAGAAAGCAAGCAGATGGTCACGGTTTGTAGCGCATTCGTGATTGCACTGGTGGCGCCACCGTAGACTGAAATCTAGCGCCAGTCTTAAAAATTCTTTGACGCACTGCGTATATACGAAAATCGCGAATACTGTTCTTTATATGATCATAACCGAAATATTAGTATTGCAAGGACGAAATTATGCCGTCGGATCACACAACAGGACATCTTACGGATCATAAGGGTAAAGATAAAGCTGTTTGTATATGGATATCACTTTCACTGAGAATGCTGTTTGTATATGGATATCACTTTCACTGAGAATGCTGTTTGTATATGGATATCACTTTCACTGAGAATGCTGTTTGTATATGGGTATCACTTTCACTGAGAATGCTGTTTGTGTATGGATATCACTTTCACTGAGAATGCTGTTTGTATATGGGTATCACTTTCACTGAGAATGCTGTTTGTGTTTGGATATCACTTTCACTGAGAATGCTGTTTGTCTGTGGATATCACTTTCACTGAGAATGCTGTTTGTATATATAGATATCACTTTCACAGGGCTATATGCCGTTGGCAGTCCCTGATTTGGGGGGGGGGGGCATCCAGGCTTCATACAGAGCCCAGACTACTAATCAAAAACCTACACCTCTGACCACTCGGCCACAGGGACGGCGTAAAGACAATATTAGGTCCAGTCTCTAGACGGCAGTCCTCAAGATTATTTCATTGCTGGGAGAAAAAAACTGTAGAGAGAAATTATGTATCAATTAAGGCTAAGTGATAAGAGTTTTATGCGTGCGAAAAATATCTTTACTAAGCTACCCTTTCTCTGATTCCTCGACGATAACACAAGAGATATCTCATCTTATTCATTTACCTCAGAATCTTAGGAAAGAGGCGTATTAGTCACACTGAATAAATGTGTTGCAATGTTACTTACATTTATTCAGAGTGACTATATTACTTGGCTACATCTGTTCAGAGTGTGTGACTCAAGTAATAATCACAATGAACATTTGAAATCGTTTGAAATGACAGAGCGTTGCTTAAAAACCACTACGTATCTTCAGAATGTGACTAACAAGCAACATTTCTTTCCTTTATTAAAAATTGCTCAAATTAAGCGATTTAAATAAAAGTAATTAGTAGTAACAGTTTAAAAAAATGCACTGGACAATAGTAATAGCAAATCATAATTCAGAGTGTTTTTAAAACCTTTTTCCAACCAAATCTTTTTTACCTAATCGGTTTACTTTTTTAATTAGAACTACATCACTCAGCAGAAACAGCACTTTCTGATCTCTCTACTTTCATAGACGTCGCCAAAAACAAATGATGAACCACCACTACCAAAACCACCTCTAACCACTCCCATAGGGACGGAATGAAGTTAAACGTGCTGTAACTTCAGTGTGTGTTGCAGTAATGTCGGATCGAACGATCATTCACAGCGGTGAGAGCAAACCAGTCATGACGGATGCATCATGAATGGCTACTAGTATTTGATCCGACTTTTACAACTAATAAATCACACGCCTCCATTTACAGCGATATATGTATGCATCTCGAGCTTCCCTGACATCTATATTAAATGCCGCAGCGCGCTGTAGGTTCAGGAATCTAAACCTAAATTAGGTATCTCCTTTCCTTCCTTCCTTGACATCTATGACATGTCTCACCGAAGACGTTTCGTATTCATACTAGTTGTGTTGCATGTTGGTATATTCCTAAATCATGTTCTCCCATGTGTGAAAACATGTTTGTTCGCGCCTCCTAACTCCGGAGTAAGTTGCTCTCCCAACTAAACTACGCGGACGGAATGTATTGCTGGAGATTTGTCGTCTTGACACGTGCTTCACCTCTGTAGTACGTCACATCACCTAACTCTTAATTCTTACTATTTTTTTTTTAAAGCGAAGAACAAAATTTTCATTAATTACAGACGATGTGTGTAACAAACACACATTTTTTGAAGAACCCAACGGCCAGTAAATCCATTTTTACGTTCAGGCGCCAATGTGAAAAACCCAATTTGACCGTGACGGTGATTGAATCCGGGCTTCCTCACTCCGGAATAAGTTGCTCTCCCAACTAAGCTACACGGGCGGAATGTATCGCTGCAGATTTGTCGTCACGACACGTGCTTTACCTCTGTAGTACGTCACACATGATTAGATTTACCTTTCCATCCTGAAACTTGAGCTGAATAAATTTTCTTGGTCAGTTCCGCATTACTCATTTCTTCAACATGGACGAACCACCTCAGAAAGTTTATCTCAGCCGTACTAACAACATTTTGCTTCACACTATCCATTTGCAACACATCTTTCTTCTTCAAATGACAAAACCAGTCTTACGGAAAATATTAGAGGTATGCAAAAGTTTCAGCCGCCGCCGCCCCCGCTAGTGGGCGCTGGAGGGGTCTAACCGGCCGGCGACCCGTGCTGTCAGTTCGTATATGAAGCCAAGCATGGCGGTTGATAAAGTTCATTTTCGGCACTGTTTGTTATTCATGTTTAATTTAAGGAAATTGTCGGAGTTTTCGGTTTTGCCCACAAAGGTCGGACTACACCGCGTTGCTCTTTATTCGCAGACGACGTTGACAAACGCGACATCTTTGTGCCGTCGTTCACACTGTCTTCCACCACGGCGACGTCTGATCTAGCCAAACCGGTCTGTAGAGTGATATTCAAATTTCTTGTCTACCAAACTGCAACCTGTTACTTGCAAAGAGAAAACAATTGCCATGCGTTACTTTTCAATCCTCCCTAGTACATTCAGTTTGAATTTCATACAAACTTCTCCCCAATGTAGAAAAAGTTCTTCCTATCCTACTTTTAGAAGTGCAAGTGTCAAATCTGTAAACCTAAGAAAGAAACGCTGACGAAGAAGCAAGACATACACTGACGGAAAAAAATCTCAACACCACGAAAAAATAGTTGTAGAGGAATGAAATGGCGGCAATACATTTGTATAGGTAACATATTTAATCGATTAAGGTTTCAAGATCACAGCTTATTGTAAGCGCGAGAAGAGCCATTTTAAATGTGAAATGCTGGTACATTAATAACCGGTGTAACCGCCAGAATGTTGAATGCAAGCACGCAAACGTTCATGCATTGTGTCGTACAGGTGCTGGATGTCAGTTTGTGGGATGGAGTTCCATGCCTGTTGCACTTGGTCGGTCAATACAGGGACGGTTAATGCTGGTTGGGGGTGACGCTGGAGTTGTCATCCAATGATGTCCCATACGTGCTCGATTGGTGAAAGATCTGGTGATCTAGCAGGCCACGGCAATATGTCGACACTCTGCAGAGCATGTTGGGTTACAACAGCGGTATGCGGGTGAGCGTTATCCTGTTGGAAAACACCCCTGAAATGCTGTTCATGAATGGCAGCACAACAGGTTGAATCACCAGACCGACGTACAACTGTGCCGTCAGAGTGCGTGGGATAACCACGAGAGTGCTCCTGCTGTCATAGGAAATTACTCCCCTGACCATAACTCCAGGTGTAGGTCCAGTGTGTCTCGGCCGCAGACAGGTTGGTTGCGGGCGCTCATCTGGCCTCCTTCTAACCAACACACGGCCATCACTGGCACCCAGGCAGAACCGGCTTTCACCAGAAAACACAACAGATCTCCACTCCGTCCTCCAATGAGTTCTAGCTTGACACCACTGACGTCGCAAACGGCAGTGGTTTGGAGTAAATGGAATGCACGCTGCAGGGCGTCTGGCTCGGAGCTGTCCTTCAAGTAACCCATTTGTAACAGTTCGTTGTGTCACTGTGGTGGCAACTGCAGCTCGAATTGCTGCCGCAGACGCGCGGTACGATGCGCCACGGCCATACGCCGTACACGGCGGTCTTCCTTCTCAGTAGTGCTACGTGGCCGGCTGGAACCCGGTCTTCTTGAGGCAGTACCTTCCCTTGACCACCGCTGCTAACAACCATGCACAGTGGCTACATTCCTGCCAAGTCGTTCTGCAATATTGCGGAAAGAAAATCCACCTTCTCGTAGCCCTATTACACGACCTCGTTCAAACTCCGTGAGCTGTTGATAATGGCTTCTTCGTCTTCTTAAAGGCATTCTTGACTAACATCAACACCCTACGTCGAATCTCAACGATAACTAACGCTCACGAACGTTACAGCGCGTATTTACAGCAAACCTGCTTTGCATGTTCCGAGGGGCGCTACTAGCGCCACACGTATGCGCCGAGCGCGAAATTTGCATAGACGTCATCTTACAGATGTACTCTCACCGCCTACCAACTGTCGTTTATCTAACACAAGCCCTTCTTGGTGTTTTCCAACTGGCACTCTAAAAGGTTTCTCCCTCGGATAACATGTTCAGAAGAAGATATTTGTTTACTAAAGAGAAGTGCTTAAAAGGAGTCCTAGTTTGTGGTTTCATATTTGGGTAGCATAACAGAAAACATTTTGTGTCAAAATGCTTTCTGATGGATCTTTTTTGTTATAAACTGGAGGGCTTGTTGCTTGAATTACTTACTGTGGCGGCTACGACAAAATGCAAAATATTTCCTCCAACTAGAGGAGCAGGAGGTCGAAAGAAGAATAAACCGCGAGGAGAAACTTTTACATCATACATTTATGATTAGATAGCTCTAAAAAGATTTCCTAAGACACTCACTGAAAAGTTGTGGGCGTCTTTTATATTAATCTTTCTCTAAATTGCAAAATGTAGGAACATTTATTTTATGGCGAAACAGTGATGTTCTTGAAAGAGCTTTTTTAAGCTTTTGTTTTCTTTCTTTCCGAATTTTTTTTTATTGTTGGGAGATCATCCCAAAGATCAGCCCTTCGAGAATATTAATAAAATTGCCAGTTTTGCACCATACAGCAAATTGCTTTTGCATTTTTTAACTATGTTGTACTGCATGAAAGAAGAAAAAACTTAATTGATAACCGTAGAACGAAAAAAATGCTAATTAAATTTAAAGAAAATGTCAGTGATCTTAGATATCGCTGCAGAATAAGTAAAACAAATTGGAGAAAAAACCTACTTCATCAGCAGGTTTGAAAATTCAGAAAATGATCATAAATCATCAAATGTTTCTAACACAGAAAAGGAAAATCATTTTTTCAGGTATATATATATATATATATATATATATATATATATATATATTTGTTACTTATAAGTTAAATAAAAAAGGCGAACTCTCTGTTTTTCTTACGTGTTAGATAAAGAAAAGAATTTAATGCTGATTTAAAATGCTCTTGCACAGTTTATCAATCAAGGAAGTAGCCAAGGGGATCCGAGGGTGGGCTGTAGCCCCCTTGAAATTTGTCTTACCCACCATGCCGCCCACCCAACTCAAAATGTGCCATTTCAATATATTTAACTTTAAAATGTATTATCTGCATTTTTACTAGTAATAGGTCTTGTGTTTTATTTTATTCATGTAGCCTACGTATTTTCTCTTAGGAAGTGCGTTGTTTACGTCTTCAAAAAACGGTTATCAAAATAGCATTCGAAGGGCCATAAAAGTTCAATTGTTCTCCACTCTTCCAATTCCTTAGCTTAAGCCTCTTTTTGATGTTTGTATGACCAAGGTGCTAATGAGGATGGTGGACAGAAATTCACTTAAGAAGTCACTACTAAATGCTCTGTTTGTTTCCTTTACAAAATAGGGGATTCCAACACGAAAGGTGGATTCTAAAGCTGCACGCTCTTAAGACTGCCCCTGGACAGTTTAAATGCAGACAGTGGCTGACGAATGCTTTGTAGGAGAGGACTGCAAGGCAAAGTCGCCGGCTGGAAGGAAGGGAGTTAAGGAGGGAGGAAGGACATATTGTGTCTACGTGGCACGACGTTAAAATTTGATTTAGATAAAAAAAACGACCAACACTATGTGGTCTTTATCAGGTTGTTTTTGAGAGCACATCATACACTGGCGATCAAAAATTAAGGACGAGACGGTTTTTCGAATGTAACGTCGTGCAGAAGTGCTCCACATCGACTCAAATCATACCATAAGATCCCCAAGATGTAAGAATATGGGACAAGTGAGCAAAAGCTTCCAAACAAGGAATCCAAAGGATACAAAGGCACTTTATTGAAAAGGTAGCTTCGAGCACAACTGGACAGAAGACAGAAACGTCCATGTGACAGGTGGCTGCCAAGAAAAATTCAGTCTTTAGTAGGGGATATGATCACCCCTTACTGCGTTGCAGGATTTACAACGTCTGTCCATGCTGAGGACGAGGTTGTCAAGGAGCTGTTGAGGCATCGCGGCCCATTCCTCTTGTAGCGCCAATCGCAGCTGCGGAATCGTTGCTGGCGAATTATGACGTGCTGCCAACCGTTTCCCGAGAAGGTCCTACACGCGTTCGATTGGATTTAGGTCCGAGGACCTTGCTGGCCAATCCATGTGTTGAATATCTTCACTCTCCAACAGCTCTGCGACAGCCACTGTACGATGAGGTGTAGCGTTGTCGTCCATGAACAGGAACTCAGGACCCACAGCACCTCTAAACAGACGCACGTGAGGCAGGAGAACCTCGGTACAATAGCGGACACCAGTGACTGAACCTCCATGGAAGATGTGAAGGTCAGTACGGCTACCAAGCATGATACCCCACCCCCACCCCCACCCCAAACGAGAACTCCGCCACCTCCAAACCGGTCCCTTTCGATGATGTTGGAGGTGTGATTGAGTGTTCCCTGCTCTCTCCAGATGTGTATGCATCCATAATCGCTCGTCAGACTAAATCGGCTCTTATCCGTTAAGAGAGTTCGACGCCATTGCTGATGTGTCCAGTTCTAGTGTTCCTGGCACCACAGAAACCGTCGTCTCCGATGAGCAGGCGATAATGGCACGCACCGTACTGGTCGTCGTGCAAAGAGACCACCTTTGTGCAGCCTCCTGGCCACTGTAAAACGCGATAACGGACGTCCAGTTGTTTGTTGCATGTGCCTTGCGATTTCTCCCGCTGTCTGCCGTCTGTCTCTTCTCGCCTGTAGGACAATATGCTGGTCGTCCGCCGCCGTGGTTGCTCGTGGACGACCACTGCTAAACTCTCGGACAGCTGTTCCTGTCGTTTGAAATGCTCTCTAAGCTCGTGAAACGATGCTGTGAGCGATCCCGAACTCCTCGGCCACACTAGTCACACTTCGACCTTATTCCAACTTCCCAATGACGCGACCTCGGTTAAAGACATCCAGATGTCGTCTACTGGATTGCCTGTTGGCCATATCACACGGTGGCAGCAACTCAACGTCGTTCAAACCGATGTACACCGTGCAATGGCTTTCACCGAATTGCTGAGCGTACACCGCCCGTGTGCTTTATACCCTTCCTACCCTCCCCCTCCCCGACCCCACGTCATGCTGCATATATGCGCATGCCCTAACGTACCGTACCCTAGTCTATCTCCTGAGTGGTCTTTCGGTCCGTTCTGCCTGCTTGTTCCGCTGTTATGCTAATTTCTCCTCTTCGTCCTTAATTTTTGCACACCAGTGTATATACCGTGACAAGGGCGTGATGACGCTTTATCACTTGTGCTCACACAGGATGGCAACGTTAACGAGGAAACACACTGGAGAGAGGTAGATAATCTGAAGAACTATTGAAGGCCGATATCAATAGAGAAAGGTAGAAATCGAGTTGATCGGATGGTCTAGTTAAAAAACAAATTCAAAGCACGATGATCACCAAAGCGTTCCAAAAGTTTAGTCCAAATTCGGGAAATACATGCGGGTACGTCGTCGCTGCAACACCATTGCTTAAGAAGGTAAATAAACAAACTTTCAGCAAATATTTGTGAATATGTTGTTGTAAGATGCGAGGATCCGATAATGCGATTACTGTTTTACTGTGGACACGACATCTTTGCCTCCAGAATTACTGTTGATTATGAAATACTGTGGGAAATTCAAAATTCTGTGCTGCCAAAACGTACTTAGGAATGTTAACTACATAAGTACGTTTTGGAATTAGACATGAACGCTAAAATCGTGAATTTTCGGATAAGTTTTCTGCTTGATTTAAACACTAAACAACAGTTCGTTCGAAGAGGTATAATGTTTTAAAGTTTGTGTGTTTGCAGATATTCACTGGAACCATTAAAGTGCAGCTTCGCGAAAACATCACCACCTTTCGACAACACTTCTGCTTACGGATAACCTCTGGACTGTCTTGCTATCAAAATCCCATTACAAACAGTTAAACATCTTCAGTTTCTGTCACCACTGCCATGGATTTCAGTTTCCTTTTACACAGCCATGGATTTTATTTTACTTTTAACTCGCTGTCAGTCATTACCAAAAAGTTTAAGGAAATTCGAGGAAGTTGGCGTGCTGTTCATTAAGAAATCTAATGGTGAAGTAACGTGTGTTGCTTATAAATAAGAACAGAAACTCAAAAAAGAAGGTTAATTTAGAAGTATAAGTCACAAAGGTTGCTTCAGCATGCAATCCGAAATGCAGTTTCATTGAAAACAATTATAATAGGAACAATTAAAAAAACCAAAAAACAAACGGAAACTAAAATAAAGAAAGAGCACTGAGATCCAGATGTTTTAACAGTGTTTCAAACTTTCAACGAATTAATACTATCTCTAATGCCAGGTTTGTCTGCTTTTGGGATTTTTAGGAATTCAGAAAATTCATTTGTTTCGGAGTCCTTCTACAACTTTTTTTGAACTAAAGTAGAAACTTGCGAAGATATATACAAGTTTAAAATCAATGACATGCAAACTAGCGATACAATGAAAAATTCTCTTTAGATACTCGGTGGTAATTTCTTAAACGCCTGTGATTCTGAATATTCTCAAGTGTAAGAGCAAATGTTTGTTCACGGATGTGTACTCGGATGCACTCACATAAGTCGACAAACATGGGAAAAGAGTTAAATAATTTAAAGTTGTAATCAGTCGACAGTTTGCGGAATAAAGTTTTTCTTTGTAGGCATGAAGTCCAACGTGAGCTGTATGGGTAGAATGATACACATTGATAAGGTATGTACGACGCCAAATTATTAATTTAAAAAAATGCGGTAGTGATATAATTAAAATATTAGGCAAACAAACGTTTATTCAGCATTTTACTTTGGACACTTATTGTTTAGAAATTTTATTGTTTGCCGCCCTGTCTCATTGAGAAAAACTGTGCGAGGATTACAGGACAATATCGCTACAATTTAGGAAATATTTTTTCCAAATGAGCTATATATTTCTAGAGAAGTAGTTTCTTCTTCAATTCTGGAAGAAATCAATTAAATAACGCTTGCAGTATGTAATTTTATATTTGTCCTGTACAAACTTTTACTGTAAAATGCATTTTTAAATGTTGATAAAGCTCTTCGTATTATTTTACCTATTGGGATATATCCATTTGCGCAGCAGTAAAGGTTATTTTGTGTCCCTAAAAAGTAGATAAGAATTATTTACGATGAACATTGACGGAGGAGAACCTTAACGATTTATTAGCAATGAGTAGTGATATAAGCATAAAAAATGCTTTGGAATATAAAGATACACTGTAAAAACGAAGTAGTGCGAGTTCACGGAAAATTTCTTAAAATAACTTACAGCAAAGTGGCCTGTAGGTGTCAGTCTTTTTCAGAAATTTCTGTTTTTAAAAGATGCCCGTTTATTTTAACTTTCGTATTTTCACAGATTTTCGGTAGTCGAAAATTCCGTTTATTTCAGAAAAGTCCGTTTCAGGTTTTTCCGTATTTAAACTAAAATTTCGCAAAAGTCAATGAGCCTGCACATTTCAGCCCTTACACCAGATAATCCTTTAGCTGCAGTGACGATCGCGAACCCCTCTCGTTTGGGTTGGTTCAACAAATAACGCCCGCCTTTAACCACTCAGCCAGAAACACTCAGGAACTTGACTCAAGTTTATCATAAAGCAAATTGAGAGACAATGAAAAAACATTTTTTTTATTAATGCAAGTGATTTTGTCATTTTATTTTCTATTGGAGCTTATTTTTCTGAATAGGTTTGTAATAATTTTTTTCTGCAGGACTTTTCACAAATTAAGCTTTTTTCATCGTCACTTTTCGAAGCAACAAAATTCCTTGCAACTTGATCTTTTTTTACTCACAATGACTTTCAATTACCTTTAAAAAAAGATGAAATGTACTTTTTTATAGTATTATTGCACAAAACTTCTAGGTATAAAATTTACTCTTGATAGATATAACAGATTTTGTTTTAAGGGGAACAAAGACTGATACATACATGTCGTACAATCAACTGTACAATACGTTAAGTACTCGGTTTCTTACAGTAACACAATATATAATAAATATCTGGTGCACAAAATAGGGTAGAGGAGAAGAAATATTCTGCGCCAGAATAACCAAAGTTCATGCGGTATACTATCCACAATATCCAATCTCGCTACAGAACTTCGAAATCAAATACTTCGACAGATTATTGAAATTTAACAGTCAATTAAACTTCCAAGTATTTCCGTGAATTTGTCCTATTGCCGGAAAATGTTCGTCATATGAAAACGGAAAACGTAAGAACGGAGTTTTTCCGTCAGTATAAGAAAAGTATTGCTGTAAGGTTTCTGAAAATTCAGTCAGAATTTTCCGTTAACACATCTTGAAAACGGTAATTTACTGTCAATATTAAGAAAAGTATTGCGAGGAGAAGGTTTCTGAAAATACCGAATTTTCTGTTAACATATCTTGAAAACGGTAATTTACCGTCAATATAAGAAAAGTAGTGCGGGAAGTTTTTTAAAAATTCAGAATTTTCCCGTGGTGCGAAAATTCCGTGACATTCAGGTTCCTTTCAGTCAGTTCACGGAAAAGGTATCAGAAATGTTTTTGTTAATTCACGAAAGGAATGAAGGGAAGTGGCTCGTGAATTTCAGCATTTTTTTTACAGTGAACGATTTTAGATAAATGAAAGCCTGGGAAGGAAAAAGTGGTGCTTATGATAGCGAGTCAAATGTTTCTATTTAAAATGGAGTAAATATAGTACAGGGTTTCCCAAAAGTCCTTGACGCACTTTAAAAATTTATTTAAAAAAAACTATTCGGGATAGGAAACTTTTTTTTTTTTTGAGATATTGTAAAATCACTTCAAAAACTTTTTTTTCGTATAGTTAATAAACTTTAATGTGTGAATCATTTGTTGCACGGAGTGCATCAAGCCAATATTCAACCTCTGCCCATGTACCTGCCGAAGTGGATTCTATATCAGATGCAGTTGAAGCAACTATGTGAGATTTTTGTTTGTCAGCACTTTGGATAAATAAACTTTGTTTTCCACATATCCCCACAAGAAGTCTAGAGACGTTATATCTGGAGAGCGGGGAGGCCACCGGATGGGTCCATTTCGTTCAATCCACCTGGGTGAAAATTCCTTATTTAAAAAGTTTCGCATAACTTTGCCCCAATGTGGTGGTGCACCATCTTGTTGCCAAATGATTTTAGAATGTAAATGGCAAATTTGAGTGACAGCAAAAATTTGAATAATGTCCAAATAAATTTCTTTTGTGACTGTGGATTCTGCAAGAAAAGAAAGTTCTGATCCATGATCGAATAAGTGATGTGGATTCTCAGACCCCCAAATTCTGATATTATGGCGGTTGACTTGAGCTGAAACATGGAAAGTTGCTTCATCTGTAAAAACAATGTTTCGTACAAAGTCATTATCTGCCTCTAGATGATTTAGCATGTCCACAGCAAAGTTAAAACGGTGTGGCTTGTTGTTCGGCATTAAAGCTTGCAATATCTGCACTTTGTAGGCATATAAGCGGAGATTTATTGTAAGATTCAATGCACTGTTGCACGAGGAATTGCCAGTTCCTTTCCGAAAGTTCGTATCGATTTAGTAGGGCTACGTGAAAAGACTTCATGAAATGCTTTTAACGTCGCCTTCATCACTCGTTCTTGGTCTTCCACATCTTGGCCTATCAAAGACACTTCCAGTTTCCAGAAACTTCTTGTGCCAAGTTAAGATACTATGACGGCTTGGAGGATCTTTTACAAATTTTGAAAGAAAATTGCTTTGCATTTCGTTTTGTAAAACCAACCAACACATATCGCTTTCCCTGCTGGAGTAGACACTTTTTCAACTAATCTTGCGATTGGATCAGTAACGCCACCTAGTGACCTATTTGGGAAATAGAAAACACTTTGTTAAGTATGTTTAGAAAATCTGCAAAAATTACGTTCATATCCCGAAAAGCCTTTTTTTATATTAAATATAAATAAATTTTTAAAACGTGCCAAGCATTTTGAAACCCCCTGTATAACTTCGATCTAAAATTTATTTGGTCTTCAATAAAATGTATTTAACATGGAGAAAATATAGGAGAATAGCACTGTGTTTTATTGAGGACCAAATAGATTTCAGTTCTCTATAACTTCGATCTGAAATGTATTTGGTCTTCAATAAAACGAATTTTTAGTCTTTTTTTTTTAATATTTTATTTGGTACAGCTTTTAAATACTCAAGAACTCCCCAGTGGCCCAGTGGTCTGAGAAGCGGGCTTCCGTCCGTTCGTTCAAGATGGACCCTAGTTCAAGTCCCAATGAGGAATAAATGGGGCGCTTATCTTGTAGCACCGACTCTGTCCTTTCCCTGGAACCAGTGGCCTTAAATTAGTAGGAAACTGCTAATAGCCATTTGAATTGCTCACGTCAGTAGTTAAACCTCAAAATTTAAAAACAAAATATTCTCAGCTTATCAGGACACAATTTTTGCTTACTAACTGCAGCTGGTTATTCCAATTTCGGTTCCTTGTGATGAAAGGGTAATCAGCAAACTAAAATTTGTAAATGAATATCTGAGAACAAAATTGTCACACGAATGACCTTCTTGACTGGCTATCCTTTCTATAGAGGATGAAACAGCCAGACTGCTGAACTGTGGCAGCGTAATTGACTCATTCGCTAACGCGAAGGTTTGCAAGGGAGTATTTAGAAAACATTGATAGAGAACTGAAGTTTCAAAAATCAGCTGACAACTGCTGTTGAATTTGTACTGTTTTTAAAGTGCCTTCAAATTCTGCTTTAATGCGCATTTTATCCATGCAGATTAAAAAAAGAGAAAGACAAAGCGAAGAAAAAACTAAATGTACTTCATGGAACAAAAAGTATGTACAAACTGTGAGTCGAAAGTTTTGCAATATTTGCATAAACTTATGTGTTGCAGCAGGTATGTTACGTGTTTTAACTAGTTCAAGTCGCACACTGCAGTCAGTCGAAAGAGATATAAAGTGGTAGTCGTTGCTATGAACAGCATTGCATGTCGACATTCTATCTGTGGTTGGGACTCCCTAAAAGATAAACACCCACAACCGCCTAATTAGGGAACTTTTCCTTTACGAGTTTGAACTCGTCCATAACGCTGCGCAAGCAACACGAAACATTTGCCATGCAAAAGTAGAAGTTTCTGTGGATCACAGCACCGCAACCAGATGGTTCAAGAAATTTTGCTCAGGTGACAAAAACATGGACGATCACCCAAGGTCAGGTAGGCCGTGGATTAAGAGGCCGTGCGCCAGGCCGTAGACGCAAATCCCACAATCAGCACTCGGAAATCATCAAGAGAGCTAGGCATGTCACAGACCATCGTGGTCCGTTACCTTCAGGACCTCGCCAATGTCTGCAAGACCTACCGCATTGTCCCTCAGGAACTGACGCCAGCTGAAGCAAACCGACGAGTGAAAGTTTGCAAAAAAAAACTCCTAGAAAATCCCCACGATGTACGTTTCATTAAGATAATTGTTACGTGCGATGAAAAGTGGGTTTATTTCCGTAATCCTAACACACAACGGCAGTGGTGGAACCTGGGCCAGTTTCCTGAACCTGTGGCCAAACGTGGGCGCTTCAAGCACAAGGTAATGCTCTGCGTCTGGTGGAATTTGAGGGGATAATCAATTACTAATTTGTTCCAGATTGTTGGACAATCAACGACAACCTCTACTCTGAACAGCTGGGGTGGATGTGTGCCGTTTTGGGGGAGACGCACCCAGTACTGGTGAACAGAAAGCGCGCTCTCCTACAGCGGGACAACGTTCGGCCTCATACCGCACGAACGACCCTGGCAAAACTCCTGGAACTTGAGGGTATCGAACTAATGCTACACCCAGCATATAGTCCGAACCTTGCCCCGTCGAATTATTACTTGTTCCGGTCCATGGTACACTTCTTTCGCGGGCGGCACTTCAACAACTAAGAAGAGGTGGCAGCTGGGGTGAAGGAGTTCGCTTCGGACAAAAACTGGTATCACCACGGAATCGTAGGACTGGCTGACAGATGGCTCAAGACGGTGCAACAAGATGGCGTATACTTTGAATGCTAGTCAGTTTTAGCCGTAAAGGTTCGTATGAAGACATAAAGTGATCCAAACATTGCAAAACTTTCAACTCATCCTCTGTACTTTCGTAAAGTTTCCGATTACAGTTAGGATGTGCTGACAAATTGTCTTTTTTATCTTAATGGTTTTTAAGTGATATTTAAAAAAATGGTAAAATTATATCAAATACCGGAATAACTGTTTCTAAACGATCATAATACTCATACGTTCCTGTATAGGAGGCATGAGATTGTAAAAACTGCTTATTACTTGAGAAGTGGAGAACTTTTCAATTGACGGGTCGTAATTTCAAGTCTTGAGCCCCCTTGCAGGGCTGAAAACCTCGCACCAAGCTATGACATATGCAAGTGGTGAAATTCAAACTAACGTCTTACTACTCCGCAGCAGCCGGTTCTACCAGCTGAACTACGCCGGTAGGCTCATCGCTGCATTACTGTCGATTTGACTCATGGGTCACCTCAGTAGTACGTTATCTACGTCATGACACTTAGTACGCTATATCATCACACCAGTCGCGTATATTCGAGGCTAGCTGCGAAGCCCAGAAAATGCACAAATAAAAGTCAATTAAATGTACACAAATAGAAGTCAGTTATCAACGGTATTAAGATATGTCGATGCTTTCGGTGCGAAAACAACACGAGCGGATTCGCTTCTTTCGATCATGAGAATCAGTCTGGCGAGCGATGATCAACGACATAACGCAAGTAGGTCTTCGAGAGCCTTCGCTGTTCTGATGCGAAGAGCTTCAATACTATCTCCTGCTAGTGTTTCCATGGCAACATGAATGAGCTACGGACGTGAGTGGGCCATTGCTTTGAACAAGGGTTCGCTCCGAAAAAAAAAGAAAAGAAGACTTCGGGCTACCTCAGTCCCTCCATGCTTCCAGCGCGTGTTTCGCGAGAGTTGTTTCAGTTTGTGTGAAGTGTCAATGAATTAAAGTCAGTGATTTTATATCTTAAATCCGTGGCTTTGTTGGATTCGAATTGTTTTGATAAACTTTGTGAAAGCTTCCCTAAACATCTACTATCAGAGCTTAAAGAACTCTATGCTTCATATTTTGATACAGCTCGATAAAAAAATGAGCTAAAGGTGTTTAATTCCCTTGATGAATACAAAACAAATCAGAAGAGGCATTACTTGTTACATAAAGTTGAATAATCGGTTGGACATAGTGTTTATTGAGGTGTACAAATTAGCAGATCTAGTATTAAACTGTTCATGAACAACTGCAACTGCCGAAAGAAGTTTTTCTGTATTAAAAAGTATCAAGATATATCTTAGAGCCACTCAAGGACATGTACATTCGAGCAACTTGGCTGGTTTGCTAATAGAGAAAAACATTATTTTTAAATATGAAAAAGTACTCGGAGGAAACATTTTTGTGAAAACGTAACACTCAAGTTCACACAAAATGAAAGAAGAATGGAGTTCATGTACAAATAAGTGTTCAAATCCTAGTTCTCATAATTATTTGGTATCATGTTAGCAATGGCATGTACCTAAAATTTAGAAAAAAATTTACTTCTATTACTTAACAATTAAAAAATAAACTATTGCAATTTTTAAAAAACAGTACTGTGGGGGGAGGGGGGAGTGAGATAGCCCAGGTCTCGAACCCAAGATACGCAACTGCATCACACCTAATCCGCCTTGGGAAAGGCATGGCACGAAATCACAGGTTCCGGGGCAGCCGACAACTATGCTCGAAGGACTATCTCAATGTAGAAAAACTAATTTTATTAACTACGAGCGTTGTGTGGAAGACTCATCACACAAATTGCTCAGACATGACTGCCAGAAGATGCACTTTTGTTGGGGCGCTAATATTACATGTAGCCTTTTTGTCGGTGGTGAAACCCCGAAACCACGTCTTCCTACTCCGGAGATGCTGTTCTACCCACAGAACTGCGCCGGCAGGCTTACCGCTGCTTCATTGTCGATTTGACACATGCATCACCTCAGTAGTATTTCATTTACTTCATGTCACATAGTACGTTATAGGCCCTGATGATGCAGATATACCTCATTATTTTAGGCTATTGAAGGTGGCCACACGGAGATAGTGAAAGCTCAAACTGAAAGAGGGAGATATGTTAAAAATGCCATGGATAGAAGTCTATTATTGTGGGCTGCTAAAACTGGCCATATACAAGGGGCAACCTGAAAGTAATGCCTCCTCCTGAATGACTTTTGAAATTTTGAAGTGATTTTAATGGAACTGCACTGACATATGTACTATGGTGTGTTACAATGTGAGAACAAATTTGTTCGGAATCGGAAATAAGGATCATGAATGACAGAAAAGCAGCGAGCCCTAATTGAATTCCTGGAAAAAGAGGGATGTGATGCTCCAGATATCCGCAGAAGGCTCTTGGTAGTGTATGGAGCTGCCACAATACCAGTAATGTCTGAAGATGGATGAAGAGGTTTCGAGAGGGAGAAAGTTCGGTGTTGGACAAAAAACGGAGTGGAAGACCCACAACTGCAGTGACAGATGCCAACAGGCAACGAGTAAAAGACCTCATCATAGCTGACCGTCGTGTCAGCATCCAGGAGTTGCAACAATAAACAGTGCTCACTATGTGCAGACATTGAAGAAGCTAAAGGAAGCTATCAGAAAGAAAAGACGTGACATTCCACTTCATAATGTTGTTTTACACCATGATAACGCACGTCCTCGCACCTCAATGGTGACTTCGTAGGCTATTGCCAAAATGGGGTGGACGGTGATGCCTCAACCCGCTACAGTCCTGATTTGGCTCCCTCACACTTTTCCCTATTTGTTCCTTTGAAAAACACCCCTCGAGAAACGTTTTGACGATGTGACAGACGTTGAACTGGCTGTCAACTCATGGGTGAAACGACAGCCTCAGGAATTTTTCCAAAATGGTTTTTACCAATGGGTTCAAAGATGATGGAAATGTGCAGAAAGCAATGGACAATACTTTGAATAGGCTAGCATTATTAACAATACGTCCAAAGTATTTTGCCACAAAGTTTCACATTTTTGCTGCTACAAATAAAAATCTTATGAGGAACGAGGCATTACTTTCAGGATGTCCTTTGTAGAAATGGTAAATGCTCTAACAAAAAGTAGGGCATGTGTTTGTGTGGTAAGTCGAATCTGTCTTTGTTTCCAGTAGGAAGTGCACTAAGCAAAAGTGACTTCACCACAAAAGTTAACCCTTTATCGGCTAGAACGAGTTAGCTCGGGGTTAGTAAAATGGACTGAAATCAGCTCGAACGAATATATTCGCTGTCTGTGTGTGTCGAATGCGTCTGGAACAGGTGAACCTGTGCATCAGAAAGCGTTGCTTTCCCCTTAGCTTTGTTATTCAAAGTGGCCCACTAAGGGAATGATTGGCAGAAATCCTGAAGGATTTCTTGTTGAAAGGTCTATGACAATAGATGAGAACCTGAAGAACGACAGAGATGTTTGAATCACTTGCTTCTACTCAGTGCCATGATGTCCATATCAGGGGAACTATGGCGTTCCCATTATGTCTTATGTCATCAAGCAAAAAATAACGTATTTGAATGAAGCGGTTATCACGAATGACAGGTTTATAGTCCGAATTGCTGATATTGAGGCGGAATTGTCTTTAAAAACTAGGCTGCTATATGAACGTTTATCTTTGGAAAGCGCAGAAAATTCTGGGAGAACTTTGATTCAGGTACATTTGCCGTTTAAAGGGTTAAAAGACAAAATCAGAGACTACTCTACAGTCTTTACGGAGACGTCACACGTGCCAAGATCTGAGTTACAAGTGTCGTGATACATACGGAAACTCACAGTGCAATTATTGGTCCACAATAAAAAAACAAACTTTACAGTCTAAAGAATTGATTACATTTATATGTGTCTTAATTTATTTTTCAATCTGATTGTATCTAAAAAAATTTTTCTTGAAAGCCTGGCATGTAAACAGAAGGATGGAAAGCCCAAGCGATTCGATAAGAATGGCGTTTTCGACATTCATATTATTAATGTATATACTTCAAAGCATTCAATTTACATCCCCAGCATCGGATGTCAATATATTAAAGGCAGCGTCACTTACTGAAATCAAATGGAAGTTGTTTGCAGATAGTGTCCGTATTTCCAGACAAACACTAATGACTTCCAGACAAATAACGCCGTCCTCACAATCGGAACGACGATTGATTGAGAAGACCTCGAATATTTCATGACAAACGGCGTATTAAAGAGACAAGGTTAAGACAGATTTCTTCACAAGTGCAAATATCCGTTCGTTGCCCGCAACTTCGGGTGGAATAAGGCCACTGCAGAACGAACAGAGCGAAGATTTCTCCTCGGCCTGCGACCAGCATCGCGTTGAAGGTTCACCAGATATAGGATTATATGGTTTTATTTAATTGACACTGATCACTAGAAAACACAGTCTTCGTGAAGAACAAATCAACGATAAAACATTTGAAAGTTTAATAGCGTCAGTTTCTCAGGGTAATGATTACGTCTTTTGAGAAAACTAATTTAAAATTTGTCCAATCATTTACTACCCCAAGGCCCCATGGCAGAAAGTTTCTGGTCAGTCTGCGACAGATATCATGGTGCCACAAAATAATCTGCGGGTGGACACTAGACAAAATAACTACTAGATGCAAAAAATAATAAAAATTGAAGAGACATATTTTTTCTACCTAAAAAATTGTCTAACCTAGGTACTACAGCAATTGAAATGTTAATTAGGATCAAGAACATTCTGGTCCTCTGTATCTGGAATTTTGCCAACATTTTCAAGCTGAAACACAAAGATTTATGGAATAAAATGATATTTAACAACAATAAAGCGCAGAGGCATCACTAGGAAAAAATTGTCATAAGAGAAGAAATCTTCGCTCAGTTCGTTCTACTTCTGTTTTCACAACATTTTTCTCCATTTCCCATCTCAAGCGCAAACATTTATGTAATTAAATTATGATTAAACAATAATACAGATGCACGGTGGGTAGAGGGTTATTAGAGGGAGAAATTTTCGCTCCGTACAACTTTCGTTTTCAGAAAATTTTCCTCCATTTTCAATCTTAAATACAAACATTTATCTAATAAAATGATATTTAATGACCATATAGAGCTGAGGGAATATCGCAAGAAAAAGAATTCAAGAATACTGGGTTCCGTCAAACTTTCGATTCCGAAAAATGTTGCCCCCATTTTAAAACCAAAACACAAATATTTATGCAATAAAATGATATTTAACAATAACATCACATAATACTCCCTTCAAGCATTGAGGGAACGTCGGGAGAAAAAAAAATTACGATTACGGGAGAAATCCTCACTCCGCCTAACTTCCGTTTCCGGAAATTTTGAAAGGCGGAAAACTTGTATCTTAGGGAATCTGCAATGGTTTAATCGGGTTCTGGGGATGTCGTTTTTGTCTGCAGGACCAAAATAAATCTGAGATGTGCATCGGCCATCGCCGCGCTTCTGCTACGGGAATGAGTACAAAATAAGCCTGTGGTGCACGTCGCACGTCGCCGCGAATTTTGAACTGAAAGAAGCCTGGAGAGATGCATGCTTCGTATAACCAGGAAAGATAAGAATAGGAACTCGGGAAAATGACAAGCGTGGGCGGTATTTTGATAAAAGTGAAATCCCTGAACTGAAATAGCAATGGGCTGTACATATTGCAAGCAGAACGGACCACCGATAGACAACTGAAATATTTGACTGGATGCCAAGGTACAGAAAGAGACCCGGAAGAAAATCGCGTGGAAGATGGGTGAATGAAATTCGAAAGCATGCCGGAGTGACATGGAGGAGACTGGCACAACACAGACCGTTGTGGAGGAAACTTGGGGAGACCTTCATCCAGCAGTAGATTGATGATGATTGTATATACCTGGAACATTCATGAGTTTTCTTAATGAGTTATACGTGCTTTTCAGGAATTTCACTTTGATCATAATACCGCCCACACTTTTTCTACACTTCTTGTGGAAGTTTTGTTGCGGAGATTTAATACAAGGTATTTAGGCAAAAATATTAAATCTCATTCGCAACATTTCTTTCGCATCGTTCCATTTTTCTTTGTTCTACAAGCCTGAGAAAGTTGAACTTTTTGCCCGTTTTCAGAAAGTAGGGATTTTCAGAAAGCGCCAAGCTGTTGCATCTTAAAACCATTTCAAGTCTTGGCTTTGTATTTCGTAGCCGCATTTGGTTTTGTCAAATGCAATTAGCACCTTTCGGCATGTATGTTCAAAGATAACCAAAGGGTGGGCGAGGAGCGACTATTCTTAGCTTTGATTCTTTTTCTTGGGACGCCGCCTTTTAATCCGTGGGAGTAGAGTATCGCTGTGTGTGTTTAGAGTATCGATGTGTGTGTTCACCTTTGTCCTAGGGGCAAGATGACGAAAGGAAAAAGACATTCAACTCGGGAAGATAGGAGGGGTCAGTCGTGTAGGAAGCCGAGGGGCTTTGTTCCAGGGCACAACGTTCTTAACCAGGGACATTGCTAAACTTTGAAACCAGAATGGGCGACGGGTGAACGAGTATTATTTTTGGTAGGGCAAGCTTGATAGCATTTTTTTTTATTTACGAAACTCTGAAAAACTAGTTTTTAATGCTTTTCACGAACGGCTACAAACAATTCGTGCAATCCTCCCCTCCCCCTCCACCTGGGCACACACACGTACACTGGTCTATTTAGTTATGCCACTGGTGTAAGATACAAGTGTTGCTAGAATGCCGCCTTCAACTTTTCTGAATGCATTGTCTTAAATTGCTTTTTCAAAATTTTGCCTTTTTGCTTATGAGAATGTTACTGTACTTGAATAATTTAAATAAAATTTTTGTTTATCTAAATAAAATCTTAAGTCCTGCCACACAGACACAATGCCTCCCTTCCCTCCCTCCGTAACACTTTCTTCCTTCGAGCCAGCGACTTGGCTTTGCACTGCTCTCCTACGAAGTAGTCGTCAGCCACTTCCTGTACTTTCACTGTCCCGGGATAGTTTTAAGAGTGCTACTGCATCTTTAGATTCCACTTTCTTTGTTCAAATCCCCTATTTTGTAAAGAAAACAAATGGCATAGCAATTAGTAGAGACCTCTCTTTGTCAATTCCCATGAACCCACCTCATTAGCCCCCCCCCCCTGGCCATACAAACATTAAAAAGAAAAAGAAGCTTAAACTAAGGAATAGTAAGAGTGGAGTGGCTGCGGATGCTATTTTTGATAACCTTTCTACGGAGAAGTTAACAAAGCACTTCCTATGGGAAAATACGTTGGGCTACATGAATTAAAACATAAGACTTATTAGCAAATGTGATACTAAGGATATTAGTATCGTTTGATCAAAACGTGTTATAGAATTATATAATATTGTTACGACCCACCCCCGCCATTAATTTAGTAATTAATGGGCGTGGTGGATGTGTGAAATTAATTAAGTATTAATTATGTTCGAGGCTTGATTGGAGTTTAAAAGTGTAAACAGCAGAGAAAGTTTTATCTGGGGATAGGACAGAAAGGAGGTGAAGAATTCCCTCTGGCTGGGTGGTCTAGAGTTCCTTGCGCGCTGTTAGGTCATAAATATCAGGGCGCAGCTGACGGCCAGTCTATACAGGGAAGGAGTTACATTTCGAACAGGGACAGGGGCAACTTGAGTAAATGAATGAAGATGGGGGACAAAAGGTTTAGCGAATAATCGTAAATTCGTCGATTGTTTGGGGCATTTTCGAGAACAATTGCTCTCTGTGTGGTCCGTGCAGAAAAATAAGATTTCGCACTTAGCGTGAAAAGAAGGAAGAAAGTTTAGTTGTCTGTACGCTCTCCAATGTGAAAGGCTGGATTGGATGCCTTGGATCTGCTATATGAATTGGGATAAATGGAGCAGCGAAACCTTCCCTGCATTTGGTAAGAAACGGAGACGCACAAACTCGAGGGCAGCTGGAGATTCCAGTTTGCCATAAAGACAGCGGAATGCCTAAATCCGCGTGATAAAGCAGCAATTTCTAGGCTGGGAGCCTAATGGAAATTAGCGACTGGTTGGCCCAATGAAAGCAAAGTTACAGAGGAATTAAGAAGTTTGCGAGTGGACAATGGTCTTTCCAATGAGAAGCAAAGCTCGGGTACGAATGCCTACCACTGCAGTGTGGAATCACCATCCTCTCCCTGAAGCAGCGAAGGATGCAAGCTGGTCCTGCGGGGCGAAGCGAGGCCCCATGCATGTGTGTGTGTGTGTGTGTGGTTACGTAAGCAGCACAGCCTCTACGTGTAAGTGCGACGGGATAAAGCCGGCGCAAGAAAAATTGATAGCGTAAGAGCGGTGTTTTGGATACCTAACAAATATACAGGTGAAAAGTTAAATCACCATTTGGATTTATTCTTGACAGCATCCATGTAAGTAGAAGCATTTTGTTTTTATTGTTGCATCTGCTACGCAGTTAGTTGAGGAACTGAACTAATATATTGCAAGAACTGAACTGAGAAATAGTAAGACTGAACTGTGGAATTTAAGTTCATTAAAACTATCTCGCGGGAACTGATTTAGGTCAAAGTTGACCCAATACTTATGTTCAGAAGATAGCTAAATTTTATTCGTATGTGTGCCATTGTTGTGTTTTTTTAGCCAATTAAATATTTGTTTAGGCAGTCAGCGAAGTCATAGAACACATTATTTATGTGTACGCATGTGATTGGTTCTAATTGTTTAAAGGTATGCCCATATAATACAGTTTTCGCGCCAAGAACTACGTCGAAGGACCTCAGAGAAGAAATATACTAATTGCTCGGCTACGGTTGTTAAATTGATTGATCGCGGTATGATAATGACCCACTGTCGTAACATTTTGGTGACGATCGGTGAATGCATTGCCTGGCTCTGCCCGGTACCGTAACAATATTAACATTACACAACTTAACATGAAGTGTGTATGTTTGTGTAAAACTCTTCACGCGTTGTTCTTGAGTAGCTAAGGACATTTATGTACGTTGAAGCATATTACATCTAATGTATGAGAACAATAATATCAGCGACCATTTGCAATAGGCTGACTTATTACTGACATAATAGTATCTGCGATCATCTGCAACAGGTTGACTTTTTTTAATAATGCAATCACTACGTAAATTCTAGTATATTAAATATTTATTTTCCATATCTTATATTTTTGAAACTGACAATACTATTCTTTGACGTATATTTAACCAGACATAACGAATCACTTGGAGATAATGTTATTAAAAGTCAATGATCGCAGATACTATTATGTCAGTAATAAGTCAGCCTATTGCAAATGGTCACTGATATTATTGTTCTCATACATTAGATGTAATATGCTTCAACGTACATAAATGTCCTTAGCTACTCAAGAACAACGTGTGAAGAGTTTTACACAAACATACACACTTCTTGTTAAGTTGTGTAATGTTAATATTATGTAAGACTTATTACATGGCAATGTCCAGATTATATTTTAAAGTTAAATATACTGAACAATGGCATTTTTGAACTGGGTGGGCGTTTTTCCTAATGGCGCGAAAGAAAGGCGTAAAATGTTATCAGCAACAAGTGTCCTCGCAGAGTGGAAATATCTTATATTGCTCACAAGAAACGAGAGTGAAGAGAGCTTAAGGACATCCATCGCCAAAACGGATCAGAGAAATAAATCGTTTTAAAAGGTACAGAAGTATTTAATTAAATAGTGTAGCGTCCTGCTTAATATTATTAGCTCTTCTATTGTTTTCTTCACATTGGTGTTTACGTGTCGAACTCTAACTACGAACCCCGAGATGTAAGAGTCTATTATTATTTCATCAACCTTAAGGAACAACAAGTTAACAGTTTATTAATAAGCAAAAAGGGAGACAAATATTTTGAAACTGTATTCATGCCCTACGTAGGGTACTAACGACGAGAGTTTTCCGTCTTTAGCACGATTTAATGATTAAAAGATGAGAATTATATACAATTAAAACCATGAGCACTTTCGAGGCAGCGGTTGCCTCTTCTTCAGATGTAATAAATAGAGACACATTTCATCTATATATAATATAGATCATTGCATTGTGGGAAGCATGGTAAGTTATTAGCCAATAGTAATCTACATGCGCCAAAATGTTGCGTATACGGTTGGCCCAATGGCCTGTGAAGAAATCATGGAAATATATTATAGAAATAAGAAATGGTGTAGGGTGGAGTGAACATTCAATTTTAAGTTTATATTACAATTTATAATTTACTGTTTTAATAAGTGATTTCCAAACGTTATGTAACTCATAGGGGGCATGTTCATTACAACATTGCTCTCCGGAAGCCTCTATATATACACTTTCTGCAATTAAAAGGTCACCAGATTTACTGGGGGTATTAATTATTCTTACATTACTCCAGTTGGGAGTAAGATCATCTTGTATAACATATTTGGCTAAGGATGTACAATACATGCCTGTTATAATATTGTATTTATGTTCTTTAATTCGTAATTCAATATTATGTCTTGTAGAACCCACATAATTAGAGGCTTTTCCCTTATCTGGAAGTATTAAATACGTCAATACTGATAATAAGTGTTATTGGAGTGACTATTTAGTTTAAAGCACATTTCGGAAGCAGCCTTTGAAATAAGTTGGTTACGAACACTTTTCAGAAACTTCGACTTTTAAAACAACACTTTCACGAGAAAATTATGTAAAAGAAGGTAGTACCGTATTTCCCCGAAGGTAAGGCCTAACCGGAAAATAAGCCCTAGCATGATTTTCCGGATGCTCGTAATATAAGTCCTACCCCGAAAATGAGCCCCACGTACGATACGTAGTTCCGTGGTCAGCCAGCCTATCACTGTTCAAAAGAAACTGAAGCGAGTGCCAAAATCACTGGAGGGATACTCTGTTCATGAGTTTAATTTGCTTTGAATATCCAGAGTAAGAAAGAAAGCCGATTGATTTTGAAATCAGCCGAGGATATGGTTTTTGTAATAATGGCGCATGCATAATTACAAAAACCAGGCAGCTGTAGCATCCAGTTCCGAAAAAGGGAATCCGACGTGGGAAACTTTACCGGTGAACGCTATCTTTAGCGGAAAAGATATCCATCAACAGGCGGTTTGTATTTTAGAAATGGGGGGGGGGGCACATGTGAATTCAAAAAGAAAAAGGAAGAAGGGTTCTAACCGTCTTCAGTGGATTACGAAAGGGTTTTGTCCCTGTCCAAGTTATTTTGTTGGCAACGGTGACTGAAAGAATTCTTTAAAAATCAGAGAGTTAATATTTTGGGGCCGAACGTACATTCTTAACTGTCATCATTTTTGTTACCACTACTGTGTCGATTAACATACAACACTTGATTTAATGATAGATTTAAAGGGAATAATATTTTAACCCCCAGGCAAGATGAGTGCAAGCATTTGCCCGTGCAATGGCACCACAGTTAAAAATATCCCCAGAAGAATTCAAAGCATCACAACTCTGGCTGGATGGCTTCCTTCAGCGATATGATCTGTCTCTAAGAAGATCGTCAACACTGTTAAAGCTGGAAGATACTGAAGTTATTAAACGTGCACTTGCATTCAAGTCAAAGACATGAAGAACTTCCTTGCACAGAGAAGAATAGATCCTATAATGATTCCCGCAGGAATGACTGCCTATCTTCTGACTCTTGATATTGCAATAAACAAGCCATTAAAGGATCATTTGCGCATGAAAATCAATGACTACATTGAAAATGGAATGGAGAGTAATCAGCGTGGAAACTTTGTGAAGCCTAGCCTGCAAGAGCTCGTGACTTGGGTGAAGAATTCATGGGATAAAATCACCGACAGCTGCGTTGCCAATGCACTACAAGGAGGCTACATGGACAAGAAGTGCTCATTTAAGGAGAGCTTTATTGCTGGACCTAAGAGATTGGGGTCAATGGTTCTACAGGAAATGGAGTCGCAAGAGATTCAGGCCGAAATTCGGGGTTTGGAGGGTTATGACGATGTTCCAGAAGAAGATGACATGACTGTACATAAATAAATGTAGATTTTTGTACATGAATAAATGAATAAATGTAGATGAAAAAAAAGTTGGTAGTACATGAAAAAAAAAAAGACATCCCCTGAAAATAAGCCCTAATGCGTCTTTTGGAGCAAAAATTAATATAAGACCCAGTCTTATTTTCAGGGAAACACGGTAGAACTTTACTAACTCTCATCATGGTTGCTAGTAGAAGGTTATAAATCTAAAAGACTTTTGGAATTTAGTATTGGTTACGAGTGAACAAGTTTAAATATTTCTGTCGTAGCATAGATGAATCGCCGGACGAGGAAATAGAAAAAAATCATGAAAGAGCAGAAAGTAATTGCAATGAAGAATCCAGCTCTGGAATAGGAAATGCTATTGAAAAAATAAAGATAATTTTGAAGTTATTTAAAGTCAGGGCATTACGCTTTACCGCATAAAGACGTTGGCAATCAAGGAGCGCCAACGAAACAAATCATCTGCTACGGAGATCGATTAAGAAATGAGGAAGCCAGAATTTTGCTGGCGGTCGGAAGAAATTCAAATTAAATTATGAGATTGCTGTGAAAGTTATTTATCGTGAACATGTTGCACTGAAATAAAGCTAAAGATCTCATTCCGTAGACTTAATATAAAGACTCAATTCATAGGTAGTGCGATGTGTATGATATTTTTCGTATATAAAATAATGTTCCAAGAAAGATGTATTTTCTTACAGAGATATATTTTTTCAGTGGATTTAACTATACCATCATTTGCATGGATTTCTTGTTGTGGTCAATATATTTTAGCAAAGAGTCTTTCATATCCCAAAAATAGTTTTTTATATTTGCAGCTGCGAAGATAAACTTTTATTTTGCAATTTCTTTGCAAAGGCGATTTTAACTTACACTCTACCGCAAGTCTTTATTTATTTCATAGTTTCTCGACTTCTGTAAGTACCGAAAGCTTGTAAGTATATCATAATACGCAATACCTACTCCACGTAACAGCGGAAAACGAAGCCTCAGAATAAATTTAACCCCGATGTTAAAATCTACGTTAAAATATCTTAGTTATATTTTCCAAAATCTCTACTTAAAAGTATCAGAGAAATTAATTATTTAAACGAGAGAGAGGAAGAAATATTAACAAAAGAAAGAGCGAAAATAAAATATAACCGGAAATATCATTTATGTAGCGCCAGACATAAGAAAACGAAAAAAAAAAACTCACAGTGTGTGCGTCACCTCTTCAAATAATTTTCAAAAGAGTTCCACATTTAAATTGCATATAACATAAAAACGATGAATAATGCCACATTTAAGTGTTGCAGGCCTTTTTCGTTGTTGTGATTTGTTCGTTGTTATGCAGTTGGTTAACAGTGATACCTGAAATACAAGTTCTTTGATCGGCCCTATCGCTCAAGATTTGTGTGTAAGTAATCGCTAATCCGACATTTTCTGCTTATCCTGTGTGTGGCGCTTTTAGGCTGCTTACGGGCTTTGAGCCATAAAACTTTCCCATTCAAATCAGTTTTTAACTTAAATTGTCGCATTAGAAACTATCTGTTTTGTGCCAAAACGTGAAACAACATTTTAACATTTTTCATACCCATCTTTCACGTCTCTAGTTATTCGCGCTGATTCGTTTTTGTACACTTAAATAACGTTTCTTACATAGATATAACAAGAACTTAAATTTGTTTTAAATAAAACTTTGGCCCTTACCTCTTTTGGTTATGGCAAGTCACGTGTGAAATGAAGAAGCAACACGTAATGAAAACGAATGCGGCAGATACCCTACCCATGGCACTCATCAAGCGGCCGCTTATTTCCAAAGAAGTGAAATTCCGGCTTCAAATGAGCATTGCCCGGCTTTTCTCTTCCATTTAAATCCCGCCTCCAGCCGAACACTCAGAGTCACGTGACGACCAAACAACCAATGGTAACCTTTGCGCCTTACGCTTTGATCGCTTGTTTGTTTTTTTGTTCGGAAAGCAGTATTATCTCCTACGTCGGCCGAAAGATGACGACAGTTCGGAGGTTTACTTTCCTAATAGAATTTTTTAGTGCGCCTCAATTTCCGACATTCAATTTCCAGATGGCCGAAGCGACAAGCGTAGGTATCTTGTCCAAGAACAAATTACAAAAATATCATTACTGAAGTTTCAAGGCACTGTGTGCCTATTAATGAAGTGAATTACAATCATTTAGATCGTGTACACGCTTCAAAATTGCAACTTTTAGTTAATTACAGACACGCGCACGAGCATTTAAAAGTGACGACATTGAATTAATTACAGGATTTTGAAAGCGTTTAAAGCCACAGCTTTTAGTACTCAATAAACACGTAAGTTGCTCTTAAACCGACTTTTCCGAAATCCTATCTGGGCTTTATTGTGAACTCAAATTACAAATAAAATGAAATTGGAATATAACTTCCCTTGACTTAATTTTAACATAAAACATCAGATCATAGGTCGTGTTTCATTTGTTTCAGGAAAGGTTCCTAGTCCTTCCACGATACTACCTACACATCCCGCCCAAAATATTTCGAGCCGCCCCAGTGTCGCAGAGGCCTAAGCGTTGGCTTCTGACTACTCATTTGAGATAAGTCCGGTACCGAATCCTGTGAGGTGTTACGAAGTTGTTAGGGGTCTAAATATATACAGTCGTATCAGAATAATAGGACTATCTACCTAATAATGGGAATAACCACTTTTGGCCCGGATGACAGCGGCGAGATGACGTGGAATGCCGCAATGATGCCCTGGAAGGTTGCCCGAGGGACACATGCGCATTTGGACTTCAGCAGAGCACACACGTTCCGGAGATGACGTGGTTGTGAGTTGGCACGTCGAACCTATCGATTCAAATAGTTCCACAAGTTCTCCATGGGATTAAGGTCCGGCGATTTCGCTGGTCAAGGGAGAACGGAGACATCGCTGTCGTGTTCCTGGAACCAGTCACGCTCCCCCTTAGCGATATGCGCATTATCCTCTTAATAGACACCATCACCACCAGGGTAAACATCCAACATAAAGGAATGCACGTGGTCAGCGAGAATGGACAGGTAGCCATTGGCGTTCAGGGACCCATCCAGTGGTACCAGCGATACCAGGTCATACCAGCAAAACATCCCCCAGGCATGCACGCTGCCATCTCTGGCCTCTACTTGAATAACAAGCGTGTTAGGGTGTGTCTGACACCGTGTCCACCACCGTCCGTCAATTCTGCTGAGTAGAAACCTCGATTCGTCGAACAAGGCAACCTTTTCCCACTCTTCCACTGTCCAATCACGATAGTCCAATGCGAATTGCAGGTGTCGTTGCCGATGGACCTGGGTTAACATGGGCGCCTTAACGCAGCATCGACTCCGGAGACCCTTCCGCAACAGGGTTCGCACTACTGTTATCGGGGACACGTACCTGCGTGCCACAGCTTTCATTTGCGTGGTCAATTCCTGCATTGTTGCGCGCCGATTGCCCTTTACCAGTCGAGCAAGACGACGTTCTCCTTTGGGGTCGATGGCCTTTGCGGCTCGACAGTTAGGACGTCGGGAGGTACTCGGTGTACTAGCGGTCCATTCTTGGTACACCCTTACTACAGTACCTCGCGAACAGCCCACGAAGTCTGCTGTTTCTGATATGCTTCCAGCCGTGTTGCGATAGCCGATGATCATTCCTTTCTGAACTTCCGTCAAATCACTACCTCTGCCCATTGTGTTCACATAACGCACTATGGCTCATCTGTCCTGGCCGGCAGCTTAAATCTGCGTGTGGTCGTCCTTGTCACGTGCACACTGTGATTCCGGGTGTGGCCATTTTGTTCTGATACGACCGTGTATCAGAGTAAAATGCAACTCATTCCAACTCATTGAGGAATATCCTTAGTGAAATGAATAGTTGAGAAAATTTTAGGTCTCAAGTTGTTTATTAACTTAACTTACTCATTACACCTGCACGTTACGTTGTCCTGGATTGATCTCAGAAAATTATTCGTTCTTTCTTATTCATTCTACGATTCTACGCAACATTTCATTAAGTGTTTCCTCCAGGTGACAGACCCGAAAAGAACCATCCGTCTCAATCGTCTTTCCGCAACTTCTGTCCCCTCTAGACTTCTGGCTTTTCTTGCCCCCTTGTGTGTCCGTCTTGGCTCTAAGGGGAAAGCTTCCGAATCCTCCGACGCATTAAAATAATCAAGCCGTTTCGAATTGCCATGGACCACAACGCAACATTATTACAGTATAGGCCAAGAAAACGATTTAAGCACTTAAGAAAGGCTGTCCGTGAGCAGAGATAAAAACAGGTCAAGGTTCAGCGGATCGACAATTTCTTGTGGGTCAAACTGTTCGGGCCCAGTCGTTCCTGACCCGATTTCGACCCGGCTTTATTTCCGTTTTATTTTTGAAAAGAAAAAAAAATATTTCAAAGAAAAATGCGTAGTGTGGAATTTTGTGCTCGAAAGCGGAGTGAGAACTGGTTTGTCATACAAAAATATTGCCATCTCTTTCTTAAAGGAACGAAGATTTCCATCGACAGACAATATGACGCAGAAGCTATCGCCAATGCCATATCTAAAAACGATACTTCCTGTGCGTTTTTTTTTTCACTGCGATTGATACATGCCAAAGACTGTCGCCTGCTTTTCTGGTGATTCACTGTCTGACACCCTGCGTGTCACATTGTAAGACTGAGTTGCTTTTCAGATCTCATCTTTTGCATTGAGCATTCAGAGGTTTTCGTTTGGCGTGCTAACATTCCGTTCCATTGCTGCCGTGTCGGAATTCATGCCTTATTTGTTAATATAGATGAATTTAATATTAAGAAGATTGTAAAATGCGTCGAGGCAAACAAATACTCTCCTGTTGAAAACAAAAAGGGGAAGAGTGAATGCTGGAAGTTGTTTCATCTTCTTAAGGAACCAGAATATGTTTGATTTCATGAATGTTTCCTTCCTTATGAGATACAATGGTGAAATCAACATCCACATTTTGGAAACTTTCAATTCATCAGAAAACTGTGAGAAATGGTGTTGCTCTGAAACATATTCTGAAGCTTGATATGTTATCAAGAAAGCAGCAAAAACTGAAACTAAACATACAACAAGTTACTTTATTCAAAAAGTTTTGACTCTAACACCATAAAAACTAAGTGGACTTTTTCACTCTCGCAGATATGTTTGAAAACATGTGTAAAATAGTTTGGTTATATGAAGGATGACAATTTCAACACTTTCTGTAAGTCAGTAAATTATACGTTCCCATAATACATTTGTATGATTTCTATATAACCTACGATACCCATTGCGGAGAGACTTTTTGAAAGCACTATATATATTTTACTTTTTAAGTTTATTTTAGGTATACAAATAAGTTTTAAAGCGTTTTTTGTGTGACGTATACCGCTAATTTACGTATCCGACATTACCCCGCGTTGTTGTCATGTGACCGTAACTGGTCCAGAGTATAAAATGTGATACAGAAGTTTGTCCAAACAGTCAAACACACTTGCACATCGGTAGGTGAAAGATGGCAAGCGATAACTGCATTTATTCGACACTGCATTCGTTAGGAATTTCCCCAAGGAAAAAGTGCTGCAAAAGCATGTGCGTGCATCGATCTGTTCTGTTCTGGGGGAGAATATTGTATCGAAAAGCACGTGTGAGTTTCGGTTTAGACGGTTTAAAGCAGGTGATTGATTTTGATGTTAGCGATCGAGAACGTAGCGGCGCCCCGCAGAAGGTTGCACATGAGCAACTGCAAGCAATGCTGGATGAAGATTCGTCTCAAACGCAAAACGAATTAGCTGAACAACTGGGGGTAACTCAACAAACCATTTCCAATCGTTTACGCGCAATGGGAAAGATTCAGAAGGAAGGAAATTTGGTGCCACATGACCTGAGCCAGAGGAACAACGATGAGCGTGTCGTGAAGTGTTCGAATCTGTTGAAGAAACAACGCAGAAAGTCTTTCCTGTGGAAAATAGTTACGGGTGATGAAAAGTGGATGTGGTACGACAATCCCAAACGCAAAAAACACTGGGTGGACACCGGTGAAGCACAGATTCTGACACAGAAACTCAATATTCACTCCAAGAAAGTTCTGCTGTGCATCTGGTGGGATATGAAGGGTGTGCTCTATTATGAACTATTGGAACAGGGTCAAACTGTTACTGCTGATCGCTACAAGCAACAATTGCTGCGATCGAATCTGGTGGGATATGAAAGGTGTGCTGCCGCCCCGATGGCGCAGTGGTGTAAGCGCTGGATTATAACCATTCGTCTGAGAAGGGTCCGGGTTCGAATCCTGGTAAGGCACGGATGTTGTGCTTGACTTACGGCACTGGTCTTTCCCTTCCCTGGAACCAGTGATCCTAAATTTGGGACGGACGACTGCTTATAGCTCTTTGAGTCGCTCACGGCGGTCGTTAAACCTTCCAAAAAATAAAAAAAGGAGGGGCTCTATTTTGAACTATTGGAACAGGATCAAACTGTTAGTGCTGAAGTGCTGATCTCTACAAGCAACAATTGCTGCGATTGAACCAGGAAATCTGTCGGAAATGTCCATTCACAGGCAGAGGATTGCGTCCCGTGAAATTACTGCATGGCAACGCTACGTCGCATCTCGCGAAATGGGTCAAAGGAACGTTATTGACGCTTGGCTGAGACGTTTTGAAGCACTTGGCGTATAGTCCTGATATAGCCCCTTCAGATTATCATTTGTTCTGATCGATGCAACATGGTTTGTCTGCTGTACGGTTCTGGGGATGTGACGAAGTGGAAAAATGGGTTGACGACTTCATCGAGTCACACGACGAAGTATTCTTCATGGCTAGAATCCGTCAGCTGCCCGACCGATGGCGGAAGGTGATAGATAACGACGGCGCATATTTTGATTCGTAAAGGTATTGTTGTTTTCTCTCAAATTACATGTTGCGTTGTCTTAAAACGCTTTAAAACTTATTTGTACACCTAATAGTTCAAAGCAAATTTGTCCGGGTCGTGTCGGGTCCGGGACCGGGTCCAAAAATTTTGACCCGTTTCCAACTCTGCCCGTGAATACTGCTTTACAACTTCTAATTACCCTGACCGCCTTTGAAAGCGTCCCCGATCACACTTTGTGCAGATTGAGCTTGATTGAAAATGAATTAATGTTATACTAAAATCCTTTAAAAAAAGGATCAAAGAGCTGTGTATTTTTGGTAGTCTGAAATTCAAACATTTAACTTATAATTGCGAAAAGCGTATAAATGAATTACGTATAACCGAATTCAAAAAGCGATGGATGGTAACTACAGTTAAATATCGGGACAAGCACATAATCCTCCAATATAATTTGCTAGAGCCCTCCTCCGCCGTGCCACTTTTTAAGTCGTCATAGCAACAACCGAGAAACAAATGTTTGTGACGTCACGCTTAGCTTTTCGTGTTTTCGTGTAGGTGACGTCATCATGCGCACAGTCCACGCGTATACCACTTTGTTTTGTTGTCATAGCAACAAAGAACACAGCTGCTGGTGTGACGTCATCTAATCCAAATCATTCTGACATACATGACGTCAGAGATGCGTTAGGTCACACGGTCAACTCTAGATATGCGAAAACGTTTTTTTTTTTTTTTGGTTGGAGGTTTACCGACCACCGTGAGCAACTCAATGGGCTATAAGCAGTCGCCCGTCCCTAATTTAGGGTCACTGGTTCCAGGGAAGGGAGAGAGCCAGTGCCGTAAGACAAACACAACATCCATGCCTCACCGGGACTCGAACCCGGACCCCTTTCGGACGAATGATCAGAGGTCATCGCTTTGACCACCGAAAAACTCAGATCAGTAATTTTGGCACTACTTGAACTGGTGTTTAGCCATCTGTATGTGGCAACCTCAAGAGTACGACGATCTGACGACGTCAAGATAAAAATAGTTCACGGAGAAAAACAGGGGTAATTGATACATGGTTCACAGTCGGTGTATAACACAGTCAGTGTTGACGAAATAGTTACTAAAGGTTTTACAAAGCACATAACAAACAGACAGCCCGACTGCTCGGGAAATTTTCAGAAAGCTGTGAGCCAACGTCGCCATCTATTGACGTGGAACTCAAAAAGCTCAATAAATAAATTTCAATAATTTTTGTATCATAAATTTCGCTTTCCCTCGTCATTGTTGACGGGCTTTCATCTAGTTACTTATAAAGGTGAAAAACGTACAACTGGGAAACGGGTAACCTAGATTCCACTGTATATGTTATTTTGATTGTGGATTTAACGACCACCGTGAGTAACTCAATGGGCTATAAACAATCACCCATACCTAATTTAGGCCTGTTGTTCCAGGAAAGGGAGCGAGCCAATGCCGTTAGACAAACGCAACATCCATGCTTCACAGGGATTCGAACCTGGGCCCGCCGCCCCGGTGGCGCAGTGGTCTAAGCGATGGCGTATGATTATTCGTCCGAGAAAGGTCCGGGTTCGAATCCCGGTGAGGCATGGATGTTGTGTTTGTCTTACGGCACTGACTCTCTCCCTTTTCTGGAACCAGTGACCCGAAATTAGGGACAAACGACTACTTATAGCCCATCGAGTTGCTCACGGTGGTCGTTAAACCTTCAACCAAAAAAAAAAAAAAAAAAAAAAAAACACCTGGGCCCATTTCAGACGAATGGTTACAAACCAGTATTTAAACCACTGCAGCACCGGGGCAGCAACTGGTTTATAGCCTATTCAGTTGCTCCCAGTGGTCATTTCCCCCCTACCCCCCACCCCAAAAAAGAGAAAAAGTGTTTGGAATTTTAAGTAATTTCGTAACTTATTGATGAAGATTATCGTAGCATGTCATACGCCACAAAATGGGATCCCTCCCCGCTCTCGGGCAGCGAGACACCAAAACGTAGCAGATATTTTAAAATGGAAAACTTAAATGCGCAAACAATAGCTGAAAAGAAGAAATGTTACCGACTGGCTAAATAAATTTTGAACTATTTCCACAAAATAACTGCGTTGTGTTCTGTGTCAACAACATGTGACAAAACAGTTTTGAAAAAGTTTTATTTACTTCGAATGATCGATTTTGCACGCACATTCTTCCGATAAATCATTATTTCGCTCAATTGGCGTCGCGGGTTAATCTTCCGAAACGTTTTTTGTATGCAACGAACGAAAGTCAGACGTTCCTGTCTTTTTTAAGTAGTTCGTTAATTAAAAATTCCTCCTTGTTCATTAGGACGACTTTTCCATTCAAGAAAACTTACTGACACAAAGGTGTTCCCACTTAAACAGTCAATACGCTCTGGGGAACATTTTGAGATGTTTTTAGCAAAAATATATATTACCCAGCTTAATTATTAAAGCACTCCAGCAACAAATGTCAGAGGATGAAAAACATCTGTTTGCCCAATGTAGAAGTTGAATGATTTTTGTAGCAAATTAGTCTGAACTGGAAGATCCCCAGAAATTAAAAACACATATATTAAATACTCCGTTGGAAAATATTTTGCATTAACACATTTGTCAGACTAAAAATATGGTAATCTTTATGTTTTTTTTGGAGGTTTAACGTTTAATAATCACCATTAGCAACTGGATGGGGCCCGTCACGAATTTAGTCCAACGAAGGGAGAAAGCCAGTGCCGTAAGACAAGTACAACATCAATGTCTCACTGGGATTCGAACCCGGCCTCATCTCGAACTAACGGTCAGACCATTGCGCCACCGGGGAGGTTTGCTAGTCTTCCTTATACATCAGGTATTATCAGGTATTTATATGAATAACATCAGGTATTTATATGAAACACGGTCTACCTGTTTCAGAGCATATGTCATTTTGTATATAAACGAACAGAAAACAAAGGGCCGTTTATTTGAAATGCCAATTAATTAGTAAGTTTGCATGAATATTCAAATTAAAAGATTTACGGTAAATTCTTCATTTGAAACGCATTTCATGAAGTTGCGACATCTGTTGTTTTTCCAGATGACACGATTTCATTCAGTTCAAACTGTCCACATCAAACTTTAAAATTTTACCACTTTCGCACTTTTTTTTTTATTAATGTCTGCCCTTAGAGAATCACTTTGTCTGTTTTTCCGTCGGTCCGTCAGCACCTAAAGTATATCTTCATCAGTCGGTTCAAAAATTCCGTGTTATCTGAACAAAAAATTTCAAGTTGCTGTAGCCATTATAAAGCTCACTATTGTGGAATTAAAAAAAAGAAAAAAAGTTTTGCGTCGCATATCTAGTCGGGGTAACGATTCAAGCAATTTCAAATGTGTTATGCACAGCTTTCCTCCTGGCTGGGTTAAGAAACTTCTTTTTTTTTTTTTTTTTTTTTTTTTTTATGCTATGCCTCTTTTTTTTTTTTTTTTTTTTTTTTGATTGGAGGTTTAACGAACACCATGTGCAACTCAATGGGCAATAAGCAGTCGCCCGTCCCTAATTTAAAGCCACTGGTTCCAGGGAAGGGAGAGAGCCAGTGCCATAAGACAAACACAACATCCATACCTCACCAGGATTCGAACCCTGTACACCTTCCGGACGAATGATCAGAAGCCATCGCTTAGACCACTGCGTCACCAGGGCGGCACGCGTCTTTTCCGGCTGCAGTAAAGTACATCACAAGTAAAAAATTCCGATGCAGCGAAAATGGGTAACGGAAGTAGTGAAAACCGTTGTTGAAATCTGATTTTTGAATGTTGTCCATTACCACTCCAGTGACGCACCTGTCTAAGCGCTGCTTCTTACCACTCGTACGAGATGGGTCCGGGTTCGATTCCCGGTGAGTCATGGATTGTGCGTTTGTCTTACGGCACTGGCCCACTTCTTTCTCTGAAACCATTGACCGTAAATTATGAGCTGGCAACTGCTTATAGCATAGACAGGTCGTTACTGTTGGAACTGCTTATATGCTTAAAGAGGTCGTTACCCCCCGCCCTCCCCCCAAAAAAGAATGCTGTCCCATGAAGTTCCTCAACATTTCGTTAAAACATATCGTTTTCATCAATATATTTTGATAACCTATAGCGGAACATTATTAAAGAAGCCATTACAAAAATGCATTTTGATGCTATGCATTTTTGACGACATTAGTAAAGAATGCGCCGTAGAGAAATTTGGCTTCCTCTCTACCCCCAGACTTGCTATTGATGGCAGATTTTAAATGATGTGCAACACTATGAGGGCGCAACCTGTAGACATCCTAGACCAAAAGTTAGCAATCCCCTCACACTAACACACTTATGATTCAGCTTTTCTTTCTATTTTGTGATCAGATTTTAGCTTGTACATGAGCAGATGGACTTCCGTAGCTATATCACATTTCATCGGTGTCAGGTTCATTTCTTACGTTCATCTAAATCTGAATAATTATTAATAACAGCTCATTTAATGTGCTTTTAAAACGTATTCCCTTTCTTGCACGTCTTTTGTAAAAGGAGATCGTGCTTATTTTATCACTTTGTCCGTCCGTCCGTATATTTCTGCAATTATTAGTTCGATTTGAAAAATTCTTTTTGCATTGGAAAGCTTGAACTGTGAAAACGATACCGGTTTTTCTGCGATGCATAAACTCGCTACTAGAGGGCGTAAATGCAGAATCCTATCGACTTCAAAACACATTTTATTCAATATAATTGCGTCAGAACATCCGATTGAAAACATCCTTTTTAGCACATATTTTGTAAAAAAAGATCGTGCTTATGTTACCGGTTTGTCCGTCCGTACGTCCGTCCGTCTGTGCCCACGCTATCTCTGCAACTATTAGTCCGATTTGAAAAATTATTTTTGCATTGGGAAGCTTGAAATATGCGAATGATGATCCTTTATTTCGTTTTTTTTTTTTTTTTACGATGTACATTTTCGCCACTAGAAGGCGTAAATGCAGATGATGTCGAATTCAAAAATACGTTTTTCCTCCACATATTTGCTTCTAAACATCCGATTGAAAAAAATCTTTCCATTTATGTCGAAAAGTATTTTAGATATAGTTACTTTTTCAAATTACGCAAAAATCTCCCCTATATCTCTGTTTCTAAATCTCCGATTTGAAAAAATCTTTCTGCACCGGATATAGCTCCTGATGCGAAATCGTTTTCACATAATTTCTAATTTTTGTAAAAAAATGGTTTGACCACCAGGGGGCGTAAATCTTAATTTACGCTTCTGATGTATTTGCAGCAAAATATGAGCTCCTAAATTCTCGATTGGAAAAATCGTCGTTTGTAGACCGATACTACTCATGTCGACAAACCTTTCAGAAACATTTTCTTCTTAAAATAATGCATGGTTTTTACGCCAGGAGGCGTAGATGTATATCTTATTGTTGTCAATATCTCTACTTCTAGGAGTCCGATTTGAAAAATTCCTTCTTTGTTGGATAGTGTTTCCAGTGTGACATGTTTTTCATATAATTTCAAAATTTTCAAGTAATTCGTAGACTTTCCGCTAGGGGGCGTAAAGGTAAATTGCTTTTTCCTCTATATCTCTGTTTCTAAATCTCTGATTTGAAAAATTCTTTCTGCACCGGATACAGCTCCTGATGTGAAATCCTTTGCACGCAATTTCTAATTTTTGTAAAAAATGGTTTGGCCACCAGGTGGCATAAGTCTTAATTTCCGCTTCTGATATATTTGCAGCAAAATATAAAATATGAGCTTCTAAAATCTCGATTGCAAAAAAAGTCGTTTGTTGACCGATACTACTCATGTCAAAAAACCTTTTAGGAACATTTCCTTCTTGAAATAATGCATGGTTTCTACACGAGGGAGCGTAGACGTATATCTTATTTTTGCCAATATCTCTACTTCTAGTAGTCCGATTTGAAAAATTCCTTCTTTGCTAGCACGTCTTTTGTAAAAAAAGATCGTGCTTATGTTATCGGTTCGTCCGTCCGTCCGTCCGTCTGTACCCACGGTATCTCTGCAACTATTAGTCCGATTTGAAAAATTCTTTTTGCATTCGAATGCTTGAAATATGCGAATGATGATCCTTCATTTCGTTTTTTTTTTTACGATGTACAATTTCGCCGCTAGAGGGCGTAAATGCAGATAATGTCGAATTCAAAATTACGTTTTAATCCACATATTTGCTTATAAACATCCTATTGAAAAATTCTTTCATCTTTCGATTCCATTTATGCCGAAGAGTATTTTAGATATGGTTTCTTTTTCAAAGTATGCATAGATTTTCCGCTAGGGGGCGTAAAAGTAAATAACATTTTTATCGATAACTCATCTTCTAAAACTCCGATTTGAAATTTTTTTTTCAGCGGATACATCTCCTGATGGAAAATCTTTTGCATATAATTTCGAATTTTTGGTAAAGAATACTTTGGCCACCAGGAGCGTAAGTGTTAATTTTCGCTTCTGATGTATTTGCCATAAAATCTGAGCTTCTAAAATATCGATTGAAAAAATTCTTTCGTGGACTGATGCCACTCACATCGATAAACCTTTTCGGAATATTTTTCCTAAAATATTTCACAGTTTCTCCGCCAGGGGGCGTTGATGTATATCTTATTTCTGTCAATATCTCGACTTCTAGGAGTCCGATTTGAAAAATTCCTTCTTTGTTGGATAGTGTTTTCCGTGTGACATGTTTTTCATATAATTTCAAAATTTTCAAGTAATTCATAGGCTTTCCGCTAGGGGTGTAAAGGTAAATTGCGTTTTCTCCTATATCTCTGCTTCTAAATCTCCGACCTGAAAAATTCTTTCTGCACCGGATACAGCTCTTGATGGGAAATCGTTTTCACATATTTTCTAATTTTTGTAAAAAATTGTTTGGCCACCAGGTGGCGTAAGTCTTAATTTCCGCTTCTGATGCATTTGCAGCAAAATATGAGCTTCTAAAATCTCGATTGAAAAAAAAAGTCTTTTGTGGACCGATACTACTCATGTCGACAAACATTTTAGAAACATTTTCTTCTTGAAATAATGCGTGGTTTCTACGCCAGGGGCGTAGATGTGTATCTTATTTTTGTCAATATCTCTACTTCTAAAAGTCCGATTTGAAAAATTCCTCCTTTGTTGGATAGTGTTTCCGATGCAAAATGTTTTTCCTATAAATTCAAAATTTTCAAGTAAATCATAGACTTTCCGCTACGGCGCACAATGGTAAATTCCGTTTTCTGCTCCTAAAACTCCGATTTGAAAAATTCTTCCTGTATCGCATACAATATCTGACGGAAAATATTTTTCACGTAATTTCTAATGTTTGGTAAAGAATGGTTTGCCCACCAGGGATCATAAGTGTTAATTTCTACTTCTGATGTATTTGTAGCAAAATCTGGGTTCCGGAAAACTCGACTAAAATTTTTTTCTTGGACCGATACTGCGCATCTGGAAAAACCTTTTGAGAATACTTTCTTCCTAAAATAATGCATGGTTTTCCCACCAGGGGACGTAAAGTCACATCTTATTTTTGTCGATATCTCTGTTTCTAAGAGCCCGATTTGAAAAATTATTTCGGTGTTGGAGAGCGTTTCTGATGCGAAATGTTTCTCATATAAATTCATGGTTTTCTTAACGCAAAAGTCTTCAACCAGAGGGCATAAGCTCACAATTCCGTTTACAGCAATATCTGAGGGATTAAAAACCCGATTGAAAATGAGATCTATTGTTTTCCATACCGGTTCCATTGACTTTGAATAGCTTTGATAAATTTAATTTGCGTCAGAACGGATTCAAAGACGTGCTTATTACACCCGACAATTCAGTGTCATCTTTCTTGTTTCCATTCGATACGATTTATTACGGACACTATTTTAAGGTACAGTTTCTTTTTCAAGTAATGCGTAGTTTTTCTGCTAGGGGTGTAAAGTTAAATTGCGATTTCCCCGATATCCCTGCTTTTATGAGCGCCGCGGGTGGCCTAGCGGGCAACGTTCGTGATTGCCACGGAAAGGACCTCAGGTTCGATCCCAGGCAGGTACGAACGCTCGATCCATAAATATCCTCCGTGCGTCGCATGGGCACGTTAAGCTGTCGGAACCAGGGTACTGAGCCCCCGTAATAAATGAAACTCGCTTCCGTGTCACTTTCCTATCGGACACTCTAGCCCAAATCTCCTAGCTTCCTTTTTACATTGCCTGGCGTTAGACACTGCCTTCCTAAAATCCTTTACACATGATTATGACCATCCCTGCTTTTAAAAGTCCGATTTGAGAAATTCGTTTTGCATCGGTTAGAGCTCCTGATGGGAAATGTTCTGCATGTAATTTCGAATTTTTGTTAAGGAATGATTTGGTCACTAGGAGACGCAAGTGTATACTTTTGTTTCTAATATATTTTCAGCATATCTGCACTTTTGAAAGCTCGATCTAAAATACTTTTTCGTGGTCAGATACCACTCACCACGGAAAGCTTTTTGAGAATGCTTTGTGCATAATTTTTTCACCAGAGAGCGTAGATATACAGTACATCTTATATTTGTTGATGTCACTGCTTCTAACAGTTGCGATTTGAAAAAAATATATAAAAGCTGTTTGTCGGAGAGCGTTTCGGGTGGTGCGGGCAACGTTTCTCATATAAATTCATGGTTTTTAACGCTCAAGTCTTCACCCAGGTAGGTACGTAACGCTCACGATTCCGTTTACTAGCAATATCTGAGGGATGCGTCCGCATTGGGCTTCTTTTCTTCCGTCAGATGCTATTGTTTTCCACATACCGGTTCCATTGACTTTGAATAATAAATAAGGGGAAAGGTCTTAAAAGACCGTGCTTTCTAATACATCGCTTCCGTGTCATCTTTCCCATTCGATACGATTTATTAGCCCAAATCTTCTAGGTTCAGTTCCTTTTTCAAGTAATGTGTAGTTCATCCGCTAGGGGTGTCAGAAGCCTTCCTAAATCCTTTACATATGACTTATGACCATCCCTGCTTTTAAAAATCCGATTTGAGAAATTCATTTTGCATCGGTTAGAGCTCCTGATGGGGAAATGCTCTGCATGTAATTTCGAATTTTTGTTAAAGGAATGATTTGGTCATTAATAGGAGGCGCAAGTGTATACTTTTGTTTCTAATATATTTTCAGCCATATCTGCACTTTTGAAAGCTCGATCTAAAATAAATTTTCGTGGTCAGATACCACTCACCACGGAAAGCTTTTTGAGAATGCTTTGTGCATAATTTTTTCACCAGAGAGCGTAGATATACATCTTATATTTGTTGATCTCTCTTCTTCTAACAGTTGGATTTGAAAAAAAAAATAAGTCTTTGTCGGAGAGCGTTTCTGGTGCGAAATTTCCAAGACATTCCCTGTCACAAGTTCTTTAGGGGACCTCTCAGATGTCTTAGCCTTGGAGCCCACTGAGGCCTTAATCCGGCCCTGCAAAAAAGGTGTGAAATTTCGTTCCACATGTTTCTCAAACCATGATTGGACATTCCGAGCTCGAGAATTGGGGCGTTATCATCTTGATTAATGGCATCTCCTGCAGGAAACAATGCCTGAGCCATTGGATGGACTTGGTCCGCCGAAATGGTGTCACACGCCCTGCCAGTCATCCGTCCCTTTAAAGTGATCAGAGGACCTGCTGAAAATCACGATATAACCGCTAAGAGCATGACAAAACCACCACCATGCTGCACTGTTGGGAGCAAACAGTCTGGGCTGTACGCTTCTGACATGTTCTCCAAACGTAAACACGTCCTTCGGGGGAGTATAGTATGCACATGTGGATTCATCAGACTATATTTCACACTTCCATGCATCGGTACTCCACGTTGTATGCTTCTGACACCACTGCCGTCGGCGTTGTGCATTCACCCGGGTCACCAGAGGATTTGCAAGAGCAGCTCTACCTTGAATATCATGTTTATGCAATTCTCTGCGTACTGTTTCCGTTGATACTGGGGTCTAGAGATGCAGATTGAGCTTCGCACTAATTTTCAACGCCTTGGTATTAACAATCCTCTTTAATGCTCTCCTGCCTCTATCAAGATCGTTTTCCTGCCGCTCTTGTGTTTTGCAGACGAGGTTTTGCCACGAACACGGTATGCTCTTCATGACGATACCTCAACACCTTATTCTTCTCAATACCTTAACTACCCTGGCGACTGTTGCAACGGAGACACCAACTATCCGGCCATCAACAATTAGCTCTCCTTCGAAGTCTTTTAGGTCCCTCATTTCGTCGTCACCCAGAAAGGAATTTTGCAACAAGACACTTTCAATGTACTTTAACAGGATCTTGAGGCTCTAAACAAAAGCAATTACAACAAAAAAGTGGTGGATAGCTTTTCGTATCTCGACGTACCCAGCTGCATTAAAAGTCACGTCTCTGAGCTTGGTGTTCACATTATTCTTTCTAGCGCATGTACATCCTTCATTTCAAGTAATATTCCTAACTTTCTGTGATTAGTGTATCTGTATCTCAGTCTCGAAACAAGGGAGCAGTCCGTTTAGTCTGTTGCCCTTAGGAAAATGTATTAAATGATTAAAAGAATTATCAAATAAACAAACAAATATCTCCATCATCATCATTGTCAACCATTATCAACCCACTGCTGGATGAAGGTCTCCCCAAGTTTCTTCCACAATTGCCTGTCTCCTCCATGTTACTCCGCCATGCTTTCGAATTAAGTAAAAATATAAATAAATAAATAAATAAATAAATGTATGAAAAGTAACCTCTTATACTTGCAATTATTAATTTGTTCATTTTTGTGCACTTTTATTTTTATTTTTTTAGGTAAACGTACTGATTTCCCATATTTTCTACAATCATTTGGAAACAAAATTCCTCTGTATATTGTCACGAAATCAAAAGACAAATTTTTCTTCTGGAAGGATTCAGGTTCAGAAACAATGCTTTTTTCTCGTATGTGGGTAATTTTACTTGCGTTTCCAAATTTTAAAACCTACGTCCAGTCTGGTAGTTTTACCATTTCCATTTTTTTTTAATTTTCTTCCAGACAGTGAGAGAGAGAAAAGATATCCATCTCCCACGTCTAATTTTTTTAAGTCTGCTCCTTTCAGTAGCTCAGGAAATTATAATTGCGTTCCCAAGCTTTAAAACTTCGACGGATCTGAGTTTTTTTCTTTTTTTCATCTTTATTTTTTTTTAATTTTCCTCATGACTGAAGGAGGCAGAGGAGATACCCTCCTCCCACGGCTATTTTCAAAAACAAATACATAAAGATATTCCATTTAAAGTGAGCACCTCTTCTTCCTCTATGTACTGAAACATGCTATGTGCTTGAATTTTAATTCATGCCATGTGCTTAAATTTTAATTCATAGTGTCTCTAACCCATTACAAGTTCTCGTATTTAAAATATTGATCACTTGGTGATCAAGAGCAATTAGAATCATATGTCATTTTGCTGACATCTAAATATTAATAAAATTAATTACCGTTGGCACTTCATTTCCGATAATTAAGGTTTTATACCAGTAAGGATATTCTTCGTTGTTTTCTTGAGCAAAATGTCATTACTTATTTATAAAAAATATTTTTATCTACCTTCGAATTTATGTAATCAAGAAACATTTGCTTGAGTGTAATAAGCACACCGGAGAAAATATTGATTACCCCCAACACAGACGGTAGCTTTGATTTGATACACCGGTAGATGTCGCGTATGCAGCGCTATATATATTAATAGGCATATGAACTTCCATTTGCTACGCAGGGAGGCTACGATATTCGGGTGGTTAGAGGATTCGGTTCTTAATCTCTCCACCAAAGAACCCCCTGTGCCTCAGATGGTGCGCTAAACCGGCGGTCCGGGAATATTGTACCAAGTCCGTCTATAAAACACAAGGCCATGACATTGGAGAGATAAGCTCCTTCCGTTTGTGACGTCACTTTCATGATACACGGACTGATACGTCGGTGTCGTGTTTGACGTCACACACGACAGCCTTGGAATCGGAAGCCATGGTTTCCGTGTGACGTCACTAAAAGAGAGAACTCATCTCTCTAATGTCATGGTTTCCTAGACGGCCTTGATTGTACCCCCGCCAAAGATAAGGTTATCTGTTCCTTCCTACTATTTTTATCTGTCTCCCAAATGAATTCCCAGAGTTATGTGGTTTGGCATTCTACCACTTTGTTGACTGACACTCTCTGCCATATCATACTGTCTACCGTACGTTCATATCAGAGTCCCTAGGTTCGATCTAATGTCACTTTCATCTGACTCGATGGCCAATTTACTGGCATATGAGGTTAAGGTGCTCTAAACCTACGTTCTACGGGGAATCCCTTCGTGAAAACGGATAATCGATGCTCGAACTAAGTCTCATGTGACACTTCTGACAGCTGCAGGCGTCGTCACCCGGACGATGAAGCCTTCATGCTAGTCGTGGTTCACACGTTGATGAATACGTGAAATGGTATATCAGTCTATGCTATGTAGTGTCGTCATTCTCAGTGGAGTGTCGATTACACACGCTTCTTGCATTGAATCATGGGTCGGAAGATAGATGTAGCAAAAGGGCTTATTGCATTTGGTAGGTGTGACGTACACTCTCACTTAACTTTCCGTTTTAGCTTCTGTATGCTTATGTAAATTTGGTTTATTCCCGTTAAACGTTTTTGAGTCTGAACGCCACATTTTTCTCTCTCGACGAATTTGTGCTTGGCAACCCTGACAACAAGTCAGAAGGCAATTACGTAATTGCAAGCTGGAGATATAAGAGTTGATGTTTTGACTGTATGAATAGCACTGTTTGATCAGAGCACTGTTTATCACGAGCTCTAGTTTTTCCGTAGCACTTGTTGATCAGCCTCATTAATTTTACTTTCACGATGTTTTGAGCGCAATAGTTTGAATTCTTACGAGTTGCTATTTACGATAGTATCAAAGCGTCTTGTAATACTACTGCTGAGAATAGAGAGAATTGTGTCTTTCATAGATGTTTGTGTGATTAGGTACAGGGTAATTCAAAATGGTTCATCCGATTTCAAATGAGAGTGGGTTTTTGTGTGTTTCTAAATATACAGAGATTAAATGTACATAACATAAAGAAAAAAAACTGTCCGATTTTGTTTTTATACCTTATAAATGTTCTGTGTGACTTCCGTTGGTCACATGAACTGTGTCCAGGTGATAATCAAATTCCTGCCATACGTGATCAAGCATGTCTGTTGTCAACGACTGTAGAGCACTATGAATGCGAACTTTGAGCTCATTTAGCGTTGTGGGAAAAGGGGGCACATACACATTGTCCTGAACATGTCCCCGTAAGAAAATGTCACCAGGGGTCAGGTCTGGAGACCTGGCGGGCCACCTGTAGAGCCTCATTGCCGTCGTGCCACAGCGACCAATCCAGCAGTTAGGAATCTGTTCGTTAAAGTAACGGCCTCTTCCTAACGGCTGTTCGCTAAGTTTGTGCTCAGTTTTAATTACTGCATATGGGTCTTCCGTATGTGAATGTTGCGATGGTTGACCTTGCCACTTTAATGGAATGTTGCTTCGTCACTAAACACCAGGTCTGAAGCAAATTCGTCGTCCTCCGTTGCTTCCTGCATGAGAGTTTTCTCAATTACAGTCCTTCGCCCAGGTGCAGATACACGGGTTACACTGCGCCATCTAGCGGTTACATCCGTAAATTCGGTGCATTTCTCTTTATTTCAATGTGTAATACGCTATTATTACCTTGATTTTTACTGAGCTATGATCTAATGATATAGGATGAATCATTTTGAATTACCCCGTATAATGCTCGAACAAAGTGTCTGACGAATGACGCACTTCTGATAAAAGCAAATAAAGCGTGAATCTTGAAAGTACCCTCTTATGCATTTTCGTGGTCGTTATATTTCTTACAGTGCTTAATTAGCTGGTTCATGTTTAATCAAGGGTTACAACTGCAACGAAAGATGAAGCTATCCAGGGCTTAACTGACGTTATTATCCAGTGAGATTTACCGTAAAGCAGCGATATGCCTGCCGGCGCAGTTCAATTGGGAGAACAACCGCTCCGAAGTAGGAACATGTGGGTTCGAGTTCTGCTGTCGGCAAAGAAAGGTTATATAAGGCTTAAAGAACATGCTCAAAAGGAAGTAGCCAAATTTGTTAGTGTTTCGAAACGAATAGTCTAACGAGTGTATAAAGTGTGGTGTACTTCCATTTCGGCCGCCAGACATAGTCGTTACTGTCATCAATAATCACTGCTCACAGACATAAACCGCCAAGAGTAGCACGCTTAGTGACTTCAGACGATAGATTCCAGACGAGAGAGGAACTGATATAGACAGAGAATGGAAGGTATTATTAACCTAATTCCAAAATAATAAGAGAACTATATCCACTGATGTCTGGAGCAGATTAACTCGGAAAAGACCTCTGCTGATGGTTGCAGATAAAGCAGTCCAGTTGCAATGGAGCTACGCACTAAAGTCATCGGACTTCAGACCACTAGAAAACTGTTATCTGGTCAATGAGTCGCGTATCTGTCTGCATTCCAATGACGCATGGCACGGACTGCATCGCAGGAGTAACAAAGTCTTCCATCCTGTCTGTGTCCAAGGTGTTATTCAAGTTCTGTGATGTTCTGAGATCTGTGATATTCCTACCACGAATCAGGCCTATTAGTTAAGTTATATACACATTCCAGAAAACCAGGTGTTGCCTTTTGTCTATCATTTGAAGTATGAACATAAAATAGACGTTCCAGTGTTCTATGATGACAACTTCATGATTAACAGGGTTATAAAACTGTTTACAACTAGCACGAGCAGAAGGAGATAAGATTAGAGTATGTGGACTGGCCCACAAAGTATCTGCATTAAACTCCCATTGAAAATACTTCGGGCTATACTGAACGGAAGACGCAGCGGAATATGCACCCATGTAATCCACCTGAATTACGAGTGTTATTTATGGAGGAATGAGCTAGAACCGATGTAGACTGCATCAGAAGATTTGTGGTTTTCATGCCTAACAGGTTTACTGTTGTAATTCTACAGAAGAGAAGTGTTACACAATGTTAAGTAAAAAATTGTAGAGGTCTGTAATTTTTTCTGGGTATAATTTATAACTTTCTTAATGTTTACATTTTTAGTTCTTTCATAGTCAATATAGCCAAATCTAACGATAGACCATGAGAAATTTCTCCAATTTTTTTCCCGTCAGTGGAGTTCTTTGGCATAGTGTAACATGCCACGTTGCATGAATCTTACATAAAGCTGTCTCAGCCCGATTTAGAACACTTCCATTTAATACACGCAAGTCTCAGAAGTATAAGCTATTTATTTACATCTAAAACCAGTATGTACATACACTATCTACCAACAAGTAATTGGACACCCCTGCAATCGACGATATCTGCGGTCCGGATACACGTCACGGCCGCCGCCGTTAAATATCGTGTGGGAAACAACAGCGCAACCAGTCGCATGCAAGGTGCCACGCAGTTCGGAGCTCTCTGATTTCGAGAAAGGTGTAATCGTCGGGTATCACAGAAATGGCCGATCCATACGTGACATATCCAGCGAGTTGAAGTACCCAAAATCGAAAGTGGCCTACGTGATTGGCAAGTGGAAGATGAAAGGTGACTGTCGGAATGTGCCCCGACCCGGCTGACCCACAAAACTAGGAGCTAGAGACCGACGGGTGCTGGCCAGAGAAATTCAGAAGAACCGCACCAAAGCGATGTGCCACATCCGCGAGGAGTTTCAACAGGCATCCGGAAGTGTTCTTACGATGAATATCATCCGTAAGGAAGCCCGTCTGCTCGGTTACCATGGACGTGCTGCCGCCCACAAGCCTTTGATCACAAAGTTCAATAGCGCTGCTCGGCTAACGTGGAGCAAAGAACGTCGGCAGTGGACCGTTGAACAGTGGAAAGGAACAGGTTCTCTGGAGCGACGAATCAAGGTTCACCCTCTACCGTTTGGATGGCAGGGTCTGGGTTTGGCGTCTGCCTGGAGAACGCTTCCTGCCGGAATGTATTGTGCCAACTGTGAAGTTCGGCGGCGGTGGAATTATGCTATGGGGGTGTTTCTCCTGGTATGGCACGGGACCCTTGGTCGCAACTCCTGGTAGACTCAACGCCGAGACCTACTGCACCATTTTGGATGACCATGCGCCTCCAACGTTGTGGAAGTTTTACGGGGTGGACCCATGTTACTTTCAGGATGGCAATGCCACCTGTCATGTTGCGAGGTCCACCATGGCTTGGTATGGTGACAATGGGGTTAATCGAATGGACTGGCCTGCGCAGAACCTGGCCAGTCCATTCGTATATGAAAAGTGATATTTCATATACTGTATATCTTGTCCGGGCACCTCCACGCAAACCCACTTTTTTTACCATGACTGTGCCCAATAAGTTTACTCCGTTCCGCATGATCATCAAATTTGAAAAAAAATCATCGTCAGTCAGCAATAAAACTTAAAAAACAAATCGCTTAGACTTGAAATGATAAGTTAAATTTTCCCCACAATGTAATAAAGGGTACTCGTATTATTAAATCAATTTAATAATTCTAAAATACACTCATGAACCATATCATAATGACCACCCCTTGTACAGACAATCGAAGCAGAAAGTCTTATCGTTCGTCTCCAAATAGAGAAGAATCTGGACTTGGTACGTGTTCAACCGCAGTCTCTTAAGCAAAATTCACATCATTATTGCGTGTGGCAATCTCATTATGTAGCAGCTTGTCGGGTGGCTTCTTCGGGCTCCGGGAAAATACTTTCCGTCCTCCATGTAGTGTTCTGAAACATTGGGCCGTCCATTTTTTGCCTTGTTCAACACAATCCCAGTTTCCAGAAATTTATCTTTCCAATTTTCTTTTAGCATCAGGAAGATTCCTGCCGAGGCGAGTACGAAAATTTCTTTGAACTTTAATTACGGATTTCAATTTCAAAAAAACCACGCCACACAAATATATTTTCCCTGCCCATTCGCCATTGTAGCTTGTAGTTATAACAGGAAAAACAACTAGCGCCATCTACATGCAATGGCAGATAACAAAACTTGATGTGTTTCCTTTTCAAATGCTGTAAATCTTAATTCTGTTTTAAGTAGTGTGGTTACATTATATTATTTTTCTAAATGTAAGAGAAGACTTTTGGACCACCCTGTACATCGATAACACAGGCAGGGGGTGTCAATTCCGTGGTACAAAACCTGTGCAATGGGGAAAGGGACGGACTTGGAGCAGGAACGGTGAGTGAATAACGGCGTGAGAAAGGCAGGGGCCATCAGCTCAGCAAGAGGGGACATCGTTTGCTGTTCGACAGACGCCGTAATGAAAAGCGCTGCGGGAATGGTCCGAAGAGGAACACAGATCCATCTAACTTGCGAGAAACTGGAAATCACTACTACTTAACAGTCGAGGCAAACACCGGCTATTGCTTTTTGTCCGAGACAGCAGACGGCTCATATATCCTCCGTTAACATAGAGAAAAGCATACAGTCTAGTAAGTGCTCATGTGGATGGGCCTAACGAGTTGGTGGCTAGTTTTTTTGTTTTTTTTTACCCATGCTGACCGCCGTCATCAAGACTCAACCATCACGGGGGCACAGGTGATCTTATATCGCACACACTCACAGCCAGACCCTACGAAGACCCCACAAGTGATCATATATAACACACACTCACAGCCAGACCCTACAAAAGCATTGTTTCGACAGCAAGTGTTGTCCTACATGATGACCGTGCATTATTGGGTCACTGGAGTCTTTCATTAAGAACCCTCCCACTTGTCACAAGATCTATGTTATGCGGGAATGGTTGGAGAATCACATCAGAGTATTTCGTTTGCTCCCATGGCCACCGAATTCCCCCGATTTGAATCCTATCGAGCATTTATAGGGGCTATAGTGACATGAAGTATTCGCAGGTTCACGCTAGTACCTCTCTACGTCCCCAACTCCAGTATGTCATTCTATCCAGCTGATACAAAATACCAGGTGTGTTAATTTAATTCCCGGAACGCTCCCGTAGTGTCGCTCTTGCGGCGATGAAGGCAGGATCACGTGACCATACGTTTCTGGACATGTTCCAAGTAGTGCATGAGTTCACCGCGGACCAGTATGAGTGAGCAGTTACGAATGCAATGCAAGTCTGTGAGTGAGTTTTGAGGTAAAAATGAGGGATAGGAATTTAGAGCTGAGCATTAACATCAAATCCTATGTGCAGATCGGCAAAAGTGCTTCTGAAAGTGGAGTATAGTGAGGCTGCTATGTAAAAGTCAAGTTTAAATGGCATAAGAGACGAAAAAAAATACGTATGTTACGCTCGCAGTTCAAGACCACGGTTGTGTAGTTTTTCGATCACAAAGGGATAGTTCATCACGAATTCATTGAACAGAGATCAACCAACAATGTAATTTAGAAGTGTTGAAAAGGTTACTGGATTCTGTTCGAAGGAAAAGATCTGAACTGGGACCTGAGAATGTCCCAAGCCCTGATGCACTCAATGTTCGCGGCTTCCTGGCTAAGAAATCAATTACCGAATTGGATCTTCCACCCTATTCACATGACTTCGCTCCTTGTGATTTCTGGCTCTTCCCTAAAATAAAAACTGCCATGAAAGGATAAGGATTTTTAGAAATTTCTGACATCCAGCGAAAAGTGACAAAGGAACTGAAGAGTATTCCAGAAATAGAGTTCCAGGTATGTTTCCAGCAATGGCAACAGCGTCTAACTAAATGCATAACTGCGGAAGGGAATTACTTCGAAGGTTACAGTAGTCGCTAGTGCACAGGTATGCACACATTTTTTCTACAGGTGTATTAAGGCAATTAAGTGGGGGTTTTTTTGGGGGGGGGGGGTTATGGGAGGTTTAAGGACCACCGTGAGCAACTCAGTGACATGGCCGTCTTAAGGGGTGGGACGACAGGGCCGGGCCCCCAATGCCCCAAGTGCCTTATGGATTTACAAAAAGTCCAACTCTTTCACCACTCATCAGTAATTTTTTTTATTATTATTTAATGAAAAGAAGAAACACCAATGTAGAAAGTTGGATGTTGTCCCGCCTTGTTTTTCAAACCTTATTCGTAGCTTTGATTTCCCGAGCGAGGGGACAGGAGTGAAGTTAGGTGTTAGGATGGATCTTTTGTGACAAATAAAAAACAAAGCAAGCCGCCCTCCCTTCCAGTCCCGAGTGGGGGTGATAGTGATTGAATAAAACAATAAAAAGAAAATTCTGAACGGCAGTAAAAATGTGTAATTCGTAAACATGTATGAGGTATCCGAAACACAAAGTAGCGTGTCATCATGTATCTGAAGAACATTTCTCAAGAAAACGTTGTGAGCGCGTGGATTTTATTTTTGACTGATGGGGCAAGTGTTTCGTTTTATCTTTTTTTTTTTTTTTTGGCATACATCTCTAGAATTCCGAATGCAATGCAACTAGTACACTTCAACAAGCGCATATCCAAGTGTTCATGTTCTCACATGAGAATTGTCAATTTTTAAAACACAAACTATTTCCCTGCCTCAGATGATTCATTTTCAAAAGAATGTAAGGGGCAAAATGTCATTCGGTGATCTAGATGTAAAATACGATAAAATAAACTCATGTTCATGTGAGCAAGGTATTTTTTTTTCTCTCCTTCCACGCATACATCCCATTTTTATCCGAATCACTATAAGTGCACGTATATTTATCATTGGGGTTTGCCCACTAGGGCTACTTACATATGTTCAATCTTCAATGATTAACCTTTTAACTGGCTGGAACGAAATAACTCGGGGTTAACAAAATAGGCCGAAATCAGCTTGATTTGCTGTCTGAGAAGTAGGTCGAATGCGACAGAAACGAGTGAACCTACGCATCCAGAAGCTTTGCTTTTACCTTAGGTTTATCATTCTAAGTGGTAATTTGGGGGTATGGTTGTCATTAATCGTTCCTGTCTGATTACCTTTTCCTCTAAGAATGCTATATAAAGGACGAAGAACCTAGGACAGAAGAGAAAAGATGTTTGGGTAAATTTTTTCTACCCTGTGGCATGATTTTCATGTCCGGGGGACTACTTCTTCCGAATCATTCCTTTGGTGATGGAACAGAGAATAAAGGACTAGAAGGAAATCAAACTACATATTGTAAGACTAAGGACTGCAAGGGAGCACTTACAACCAGAGACAGATTTAGAGTCGATACTCCTGAGATGAAAGAGAGAAAGAAATTGTTTTGTCGTAGCGTACGTATAATTCGGTCACCATAAGAACACATGTTTAAAGAGCGCAGTAATATTTGGACAACTCTTGGTTCAGGTACGTCAGCCGCTGAAATGTTTAAATAAATAACAATGACCGGCGCTGCTTGTCGGCATTTTTTTCGGGTGGTCGCATTATCTGGGAACGGCGCTGGTTGGTTTATTTCTTTCTTCTGTTTTAATTTTATTTTCATTGAATGATTTATAGAAAAGGGAAGAAACGCCTCCTTTCAACACTAATTTTCTATAACCTTTTAATACCCATTTTCTTGTAATTTACTGAGCAACTTAAACATCACCTTTTAATACCCCTTTTCGTGTAATTTACTGAGAAACTAAATGTGTGTGCATTTGGTAGACTTCATGGAGTTCTATAATTTTTGACATGTACCATTTTTCATGCAAGTGGTATTAAAAGTTACTGGATATTGCTGAATATTGAATGTTTCTATATCAGTTGGGTAATAAATTTGGGGAGATCTTCATCTAGCAGTGGATTGATAATGGTTGACAATGCTACAAAAGATCAGGGGCCCCCAAAAATCTGATGGCCCAGGACCTCCAAAAGTGTTAAGACCCCACAGGGCTCACTTCCCTATTTCAACAACCGCCAACTCAGCAACTCGCCCGTCCCTAATTTAGGGCCACTGGTTCCAGGGAAGAGAGAAAGATCCAGCGCCGTAATACAAACACAATATCCATGCCTCACCGGGATTCGAAACCGGACCCATCGGTTAAACCACTGCGTCACCGGGGAGGCCAATTAAGTTGTCACATCTCACACCTGAAAACATCTTCTAGTGTCCTTGTGTATTCTGCCTATTGGAGTCGATGCCACGTCGAGTGCAGGCGGTTATGGTGGCCAGTGGAAGCCCAATTTGCTGTTATGTTGGTCGTCATAACGTGGATCACGTGTGCATCGTCTATCTATCTTTCCTTTCCTTTTTTAGCACGTCTTTTGTATAACAGATCGTGCTTACGTTATCAGTTTGTCCGTCCGTCTGTGGGCACCATATCTCTGCAACTAATAGTCCGATTTGAAAAATTATTTCTGCACTTGAGAAGTATGGAATGGGCGAATGATGATCCTCTATTTCGTTTTTTTTTCCCGCGATGCACAGTTTTTGCCACTGGAGGGCGTAAATGCAGGTGATATCGTATACAAATTACATTTAATTCCATATATTTGCTTCTCAACGTCTGATTAAAAACAATATTTTACCTTTCGATTCCATTTATATCGAAGTCCATGTTAGGTATGGTTACTTTTCAAGTTACGCATAGATTTTCCGCCAGGGGCGAAAAGTAAACTGCGGTTTTCCCGATATCTCTGCTTCTAAATACTCCGATCCCAAATCTTTTTTCTGCAGCGTATACAGATCCTGATGGGAAATCATTTGCATATAATTTCTAATTTTTGGTTAAAAAACGGTTTGGCCACCAGGGGGCGTAAATGTTGATTTCTGCTTCTGTCGCGTTTGCAGCAAAATCTGAGTTTCTAAAATCTCGATGGAAAAAATTCATCAGTAGGCCGATACCACTCACGTCGATAAACATTTTCCGAATATTTTCCTCTTATTCGTAAAATACACTGAAGTGCCAGAAAAACTGGTACACCAGTCTAATACTTGGTAGGTCCCTCACGGAGACGAAGGACTGCAGAAATATGACGGGGCATGTACTCCACTAGCTTCTGGAAATATGCTGTAGACAATGCACACCATACTTCCTGCAGAGCCTTCCACAATTCGGGTGTATTCCGAGGTCACGGATTCCTGTGTTCGATAGCGCGTTGCATGGCATCCCAAACGTGTTCTATCACGTTCAGATCTGGGGACTTGGGTGGAATTGGCAACACCCCAAACCCAGATGAATGCTCCTCCAACCATAATGTGGCATCCCGACACTTGTGTGGAGGTGCGTTGTCCTGTTGAAACAGGCCCAACCCATCAGCATGAATGCAGGACATGAACGGGTGTACCTCGTCAGAAATGTTGTGCACATAGCGTTGGCCAGTCACAGACGTTTGTAGACGAACCAGGGGTCCCAGGGAAGTCCAGCTAAGCACCCCCCATACAATTACGGAGCCCCCACCAGTCGGTGCAGTTCCCTGTTGACAGGCAGGATCCATGTCTTCATGGGGTTTTTGCGCCACACACGAATCCTTCCATCTGCCCGATACAGTTGGAAACGCGACTCGTTAGATCATGCTACTTGTTTCCAGTCATCAAATGTCCAGTGGCGGTGTCGCCGTGCCCAAGCGAGGTGCATAGCTCTGTGTCGTGTACCCATCAAGGGGACTCGAGTTGGGCGTTGGCTCCCAAAGCCTATATCGTGCAGGTCACGTTGCACAGTCCGGATGCTGATGCTTGTTGAGGCTCCAGCATTGAATTTCGATAACACTTGCGAGAGTGTTGCACGCCCATCGCGTGAAACGATTCTTGACAGCCGACGATGGTCACGTTCACCCAATGTTTTTTTACGGCCATACTGGTATCGTAGGTTGGAGGTTTTGCCGGAATTCTTGTACTCACGGTACACTTTTGCAATGGTCGTCCGTGAAAATCCGAACTTCGTTTCTACCTCCGAAATACAATGGCCCATCTCACGAGCGCCAACTATGACACCGCGTTAAAAATCGCTTAAATCGTTATGACTTGTCATTCTCATGCCGAATTCAGCTCTGACAGCTGGCAAGGATGTCTATCGCTTTATATACGCACTGGCGGACGCAACCGAGTACGAGCATAAGTGAAGCTGCTATGAATTTTGCATAAGCTTGTCTGTACCAGTTTTTCTGGCACTTTAGTGTAACGAATGGTTGCTCCGCCAGGGGGTCGTAGATGAATATCTCATTTTTATCGATGTCTCTGCTTCTAAGAGCCGACTTCAAAATTTATTTTTTGTTGAATACAGTTTCCCGTGCGAAATGTTTTTCGTATAATTTCAAAATTTCAAGTAATTCATAGACTTCCCGCTAGGGGGCGTAAAGGAATATTGGGTTTTCCCCGATATCTCTGCGTCTAAAACTTCGATTTAAAAACTTTTTTTCTGCATAGGATACAGCTTCTGATGGAAAATGCTTTGCATATAATGTCTAATATTTGGAAAAGAATGGTTTGGCCACCAGGGGATGTAAGCGTTTATTTCTGCTTCTGATGTATTTTCAGCAAAATCAGAGCTCCTGAAAACTCGATAAAAAAAATTCTTTCGTAGACCGATACCGCTCACATCGGAAAACCGTTTGGGAATACTTTCTTCTTAAAATAATTCATGGATTTTCCGCCAGGGAGCGTAGATGCGTATCTTATTTTTGTCAATATCTACTTTTGAGAGTCCGATTTGAAAAAATATTCTCTCTTTGTTGGAGAGAATTTCCGCTGCGAAATGTTTCTCATATAATTTCAAATTTTTCTTAACGCCCAACTTTGCCACCAGAGGGCGTAAGTTAACGTGTCCGTTTACAGCAATATCTGCGGGGCTGAAAACCGATTGAAAAACATTCTTCGATCGGATACTACAAAGCATGCAAACTCTGCGTGCATATTTTCTTCCCAAAATAATTCACAGTTTCGCCGCTAGGAGGCGGAAATGCCTAATCTGTTTTTCTCAATATCTCTGCTTCTACATGTGCAATTTAAAAAATTATTTCAACACCAGATGCCATTTACCTTGTAGCGCACTTTAACCTATAGTATATGAGGAATTTTGTAGTTCACAGTTCTATCGGTGGGTGGTGTTTTGGGTGCTTCAATATCCAGCTCTAAAAACACTATTGAGAAATTTCTTCTTTACGGTATGACATTCGCTACACTAGAGATGTGGAGCAGTATCCTCTTTAAATAATGCACAGATTTTCTGCTAGGGGGCGTAAAAGTTGAACCCTTTTTCTCGTTATCTCTGCTTTCGAAAGGCTTATTTGAAAAATTATTTTTCTTAGCATAGCTTTTTCCATGCAGAATATTTTCCGCCTATTTCCCACTTTTCCAATATGCAAAATCCTTCCGCTAGAAGGCATAGAGTTATATAATGTGTCCTTCTCTCGTATATTTCTTCTTTTAACTATTCCGTTCGAAAAACTTTTTGTCCCTGATACCTTCCTTGTGCTATGAGAAACTTTTTGTGCGGCATTAGTTAATTTTTGTAACATGCTTTTTAGCCGCTGGTGGAACTAAGCAGATGTTTCTATTTCTGGATGTGTAATCGATTATTATCATTGCAACCAAAAATTCGGTGTCATCTTTCTTGTTCAGTATTTTCAGACGGTTTCTCTACTTAAAACATTGCTGAACTTAAGATACAAGGCATCTCAGATGTTGTAATCGACCTCTAATTCGATTTTACATTTTTTTCTCCTCCTAGAGGCGCATAATGACGTCATTAGTCCACTCTTTATCACACCTTGCGAAACGACTCTTTCAAAATCTCTCAAAAGCTCATTTCTTTTCATAAGTTGTGATACTTTTTTCTGATCCTTTTTTTGTATTTCTGATAAAGATAGTTAATTAATAAGTTGTTTGCATTGGAAGAATGCGAAGAGTTCACGAAACGTTGCGCAAAGGTGAGAAAACCATTTCACCAGTCGATCTCCTTTGACACATCTGATTGTTTTCATAGTAAAATCCAGCTATTTAGAGTCACGTGCTAGGATTGCATCATAACTTAAAGGCTATTTATGGACTTTTTCTGAGTCTTTGGGCGTATTAATAGCTTCCGTTCGCTACACATCTCTGATAACGGCTTTTGAGACTGCTTGCTTGAAAATGCCCGAATCTCATGAATTGACCCCAAGACAGAAGTCAATTACTGCGTCACCGAAGGTCCAAGTACAAGGCTAAATCTTGCTCAAGAAGCGGATCTATAATCAATCAACAATCTCTCCAATTCAAAAGATACCGAAGCCAGCGAAATATAGAAACGGTTAGAATTATTTGTTTTCTTTTTGCTTCTCAAACACTGCTTTTGATAACTGTTATTTCTTATTCAGAATCACAAATAAATACTGTTGCAATTACGTGTTTTGAAACTACGCTCACCGATTTAAACAAGTTTTTTCCCTTACAAATGAAAACAACATACCTTTGCATGCTCATTAACAGAAAATATTTTGTATCATCCACCGACCAAACATGCGTTGCCTAAAGATAAAGTAATAAAAATTATTTTGTAACAGTTCTTATGCCTCGTACAAACGGCAAATCTCTATGCTAAAAGAAAACCTGCTAAAATTCACATAAGCAGCATTTCGCAAAATCATAGTCTTAGAATCTGAGACATATCATCAAGAGGATATAAATGCCTAGCGCTTGTAAGAGTCAACAAGAATGTTGGGAGTTAATTGCCATCATATTTAGTAATTTATGTATAGAGCTTATATTATAACGATGGACGAGTCTGGATGTGGAAGATGCCATGTTGGGAGTTAATTGCCATCGAGGCTAATAAACAAAATGTAAAAAAAACTATCAAAGCTGCAAGGAAAACAGTGGATTACCTGTTACTCAGATAAAGAAAGGCAATTATAATCTTAGGATTGAAGGAACAATTGAATAAACTGTTGCATACTTATTTTTCAAAATAGCTTTAACACGTCTCTTGCAAAAACATGTACGTGCTTATTATATGTATTTTCACTTTATACATCCGTCCTCCTGTGCACTCAATATCTCTGCAGCTATTTATCCGATTTGAAGAATTCCTTTTGCATTGAGAGTCCCAAAATGTGAAAACAATGACCCTTGCTCACCGGTATTTTTTAACGCTTTTCAACCGTAGGTTGAAGAAACGTATATGCTCCAGCTTTGTCCGTCTGTCAGCACAATAACTCGAATAAAAATGGTTCCATTTCGATGAAGTTTAGTATGCGTTAGGGGACAACCTGGGAAGGAACCCTATTGGAAATGGAATAAATTGGGTCAAAGGTCAGGACATAGGAGGGGATCCGTTCCATCGTCCTTATGCGTTTTAACTTACGTAAAAATACTTCCATTGGGACAAAACGTCATCATGTTGTTCCGGAGATGTACTGAACTGTTTCTGTTGAATATCATCGAAATGGGGTCAAAGGTCAGGGCACAGGAGCGAGATTTATTCCACAGCCATTATCCTCATAACGTGACTAAAAATGCTTCTATTGCGACAAAACTTTAATATGTTGTTCCGGAGGTACACTGAACTGGTTCTGTTGAATATCCTTGAAATGGGATCAAATGTCAGGGTACAGGACCGAGATTTATTCCACCGCCATTATCCTCATAACTTGAGTAATGATTTCTGGAATGTTGGAAAGCGTATCATAATCAATGCATTGCATGATTTTACTAACTTGTTTTTCTTTTCAGATTGAAACCTTTTTTTATTACCTTCTTTTCAGTCAACGGAGATTTTTAACGACTTAACAATGGCCTTTTTGGGTCAGTGGGTTTTCTTTTAAGACCAGAGACCTTACTTTTGAAATAGCCGCAAAACTACGTACATGTTTTTACGCTTTCCAACCGTAGGTTGAAGAAGCGTATATGTTGTAGTTTTGTCCGTCTGTCTGTCAGCACGATAACTCGCGTAAAAATGGTTCGATTTCGATGAGATTTTAGTATGTGGTAGGAGACAACCTGGAGACGAACTTTGTTGAAAATGGACGAAATGGGGTCAAAGGTCAGGACATAGGAGCAGGATCCATTCTATCGCCCTTAATGCGTCATAACTTACGTAAAAATGCTTCTATTGCAACAAAACTTCAGTATGTTGTTCCGCAGGTATACTGAGCCAATTCTGTTTAATATCATCGAAATGGGGTCAAAGGTCAGGACACAGGAGCGAGATTTATTCCACAGCCATTATCCTCATAACTTGACTAAAAATGCTACTATTGCAACAAAACTTTAGTATGTTGTTCCGGAGGTATACTGAACCAATTCTGTTTAATATCATCGAAATGGGGATCAAAGGTCACGGCACAGAAGCGATATTTATTCCACATCCATTATCCTCATAACTTGAGTAATGATTTCTGGTATGTTGGAAAGCGTATCATAATAAATGCACTGCATGATTTTACTAACTTGTGGGAAATTCGTTTCGTGTTTTATTTTCCTGTAGAAACAATGCTTGACGATTTTTCCATGTGTTATTAATAATATTGCTTATTTTGCATTTAAAAATGCTAACTGCATGATTTTCACATCGTTTTTTAATTACATAATACGAATATTTCTCTTCGTAAAGAGTAAAAACGTAAGTTTCTATCCACAGCTTGTTTAGGTGCTCCATTTTCTTATCAGACAATATTTAACTGCCGCAGATGTTTCTTTCGTGCTCATCTAACACGGTGTTGCCAGTTTCAATTCTCTGAACTTCTTAGATTTCCTGTAATTTCTAAAAAACTTTGATTTTCTGTAATTTCGGTGTTGCCAATTTCAATTCTTTGAACTTCTTTGCTTTTCTAAAAATGTGTGAACATCCTCTGTCATATAATTTTTCGGTACATATATCTCTCAAATGATACAACTATTTATGTTTGCAACAAAATTTTTCTAAAAGACTGATTCAATTTGTTTTTCATTTATCGGATTGCTAGTATTATCATTACATTTTTCTATGCATTATTTAGCATTTTCCCATCAAAACATTTCCCGCTAGGTGTGTTCATATTTCGTGCATAATAATTTTTTGTGCACGTTCGGATACCTAAAGCATTTCCATCATCACAGAGGAGAAGAGGCAACTCGGGCCGCGTATAGCCTAGTGGTCAACGTTTGTGACTGCGACGGAGGGACATCAGGTTCTATTTCGGCCAGCTACGAACGCTCGAACAACTAAATATCCTCCATGCGTCGGATAGGCATGTTGAGCCATCGGACCCCAGGTACTGGCCCCCGGTAATAAATAAAGGCGTCTTCCTACCCCTTTCTACCTCGCTTCCGTGTGACTTTCCTATCGGGCACTATTGTCCAAATCTCCTAGTTTCCGATTTATGAGGGTTGTCTAAGACCTGGGGTCAGACTCTCCCTCCTTAAATACTCTATATATGATATATCTGAACTCTTAATTTCGGGGACAAACTCTGGCTATCACCAAAAATCTAATAAATTCTGTGATAAACCACAAAAGAGCCCCAGTTTGGCTCTTAAAAGGAAATTATCCTTAATTTCCTACTATTTCTTTTATCTCCTAATTACTCAAAGCAGATAATTCCCTATATAAATACGTTAAAAAAACAGCATTCTGCTACGTAGTTGTAAAAATTGCTGCTTTGGGTAAATTTCTCACATTTACCTTACGCTTTCACTAATTTTCTGTAGGTTACATATTTCCCCTTTCGCTACTTAGCTCCCCAGGAATTGCCATAGATCAATCGTACTCGCCGGCCACTACAAGCTACAGCATCATTAATTGGAGATCGACATGGCTCATTAATTGCGGAACTTTTGCTAACAACGCAATAAATTATTTTGCTTCATCTTTCCCCGCTATACTTGGCTTTACCATCTTTCCTCTGCCGTCATGTATTCCTCAGTTAATTTATTTATTTAATTATTACAGGTCTAAATTGTTAGGAATTTTATTTTCGACGCACTATTTTTTTCTTAGCTGGTAAGGGTGCGGTTTCAGCTCTTTAAACCCCACCGTTCCCAGCATACACGTACAACTCTATTTTTTCGTTCTTCTCCTATAAAATACTTTTGAACCAAGGGACCCTACACCGATTCTACTCCTTCGTTCTTCGTACCGGACAACTGAATGGGAATTTGCTCTGAACCTCAGAAATTATCGTATCGTATCGAGTTCTGAACTCTTGACAATAAAAAAAAAAGGTAAAGTTTCATGGATACGGTTTTCACGCTTTAGTTCCCAGTCTGTCCACTGGCGCGCTGTTCTATTGAGATCTTCGGGGCGAATGGTCAAATTGTTGCCGTAGGCCTCTGCGGAAGATTTACATTTTGCGTCTTCTACTCTGTGTCCAGCACTATCTTCATACACTGAAGTAGCAAATTACAGTCCTCACCTACGTACGCAACTATGACGTCATACAGCTTTATAAACAGATCACTGCAAATGATACAGACGAATATGGGAAAAGGCTCATGGTCTAAATTACTTTGAAAGAGGCATAATAGTGGGTGGCAGGCGAGTAGGAGCAAGCATTTCAGAAATGGCAAACTTTCTTGGCTATACAAGAACAACTGCGTCGAGGTTGTAATGTACAATGAGTACTGCACAATTAACAAAACAAGCAGTTAGCGGTGTTCCTAGGGGAGGAAGCATCCACAATCCACCGCATATTAGCAAAAATGAGCTGTAATTGCAGACGTCTCCGTTGTATTTGACTTGCATCTGATAAAAACCGACAAATTTGTCCTCAGTGTGCACCGAAACTGGACCACTTGGGACTGCAAAAAGATCGTCTGGTCCGATGAATCAGGTTTTCAGTTAATACACGCCGATAGATGGAGCATAATATGACGTCAACAACACCAATACATGGATTCAAGCTGCCTAGCATCAAGTGTACAAGGTGGTGGAGGCGGTGTAATGGTCAGTTTTCATGGCAGTTATTGGGTTCAGAGGAGGATTGGGTCGATCAATCCAGGCCAGGAATTTCAGTCCTGCCGTCCACTATATACAGAACCACAGTGCCCTCCTACGGCGGCACATATGAAGAATTCCCTTATGATGTACCACTGAGTGACGCATGAATCAAAACGGCAAGTTACAGCGATAAGCCTTGCCGGCGTAGTTCAGTCGGAAGAACATTCCTCTCCGCAGTAAGAAGACGCAGCCGCGTTCAATCCCATCACCTGCAAAAAGGTGATACGTCAGACTATGGATAAAAAAAGAACTGTTGAAACATGCGTTGTAAAGTGAATTCAGTCTTGGACAAATTTTAGCAACGATTTAGCAGTGAGATAATTTTAAAAGATAATGCTTGAATGTAGAATCTAACCATACTCAGAACTGAGTGTTTTACTAGATAATTATTATTGTCTTTAAAAACTTATTTTCCCATACACACAGAAAAAAAAACTGACTGTCTCTCGAAGACCTCATTTCCAAGCAGTATTCTGAAAGTCGAAATGCGGGCATGACACATAACAATTTTCCCACGCAATTAATTTTTACACTTAGTTGGTCACTAATCGCATACTTAGCAGTTGGTCCTGATACCACCTCATCCTTGAGTACTCTCTTTCTGAAGTCTATCCATTATTTAGACCCATGATTCATCATTTTAATCCTCGAACCAGGACTGGTAAATCGTAGTTTCTTTCAGGATAAATGTCGATGCGAGTCGGATTTCAAAACACCTCTGTCGAAGAATCGCTTTTTGCCCTGTGTTATTATGTAGATGTGGAAGTCGGGATGATGGACCATGACGATGGAAATTAGTGTCTCCTTCAGATTTGCAATAGGACATAGGGTCTACCAATGATCGTGGGATACAGGTCAAACGGCTTACGTCTAACCGTAGTTAGTTGTAGCTTAATTAATTTATTATACGCTCATCGTCAAAAAAAAAAAATAGTTGCACCCAGAAAGACGTGTCGGATTGCAATGCTATTCGGGAGAAGGGCAAAGGTTACCAGAAACAATAAATGATTAAACATTGAGACTGATATGGGCAATATTTATTATAGAGTTACACGCCAATGAGTAGTGTCTTTCAGTATGGCGTCGGGCAGCCATGTTTGCTCACACAGTATGCCAGATGTCTCGGCATGGAGTTCTACAGGTTCCTAATGGTGTTCTGCGATAAGCCATCCCATGCAGCTTGAATCTTCTCACGCAGTTCCTGCAGATTGTGCATTAGGGGTGGAGTGTGGATATCGCGTCCAATAGCGTCCCGCACATTTTCAATAGGCGATAGGTCTGGCGATGCGGCTGGCCATGGTAGTCAGTGCCTTGAAGGCAAGCTCTCGAAACAGCAGCACTATGCGGACGAAAGTCGTCCTGTTAGAAAATCGCACCGGAGTGAACGCTCAAAAAAGTTAGGGCCACTGGTTGCAGGACCTCATTAACGTAACGTTGGCTGTCAAAGTACCTGTAATGAACACCAAAGGTGATCTGGCATCGTAGACAATTGCATCCCACACCATGATTGGACGTGTGCCGCTCGACAAAAAACCGCTCATCTTGGCTCTGACCACGATGCCTCCACAGGCGGATTCCGTGGTCGTCTCCTCCAAGACAAAAGCGGGTCTCATCACAAAAGATCACCCACTGCCATTCTGCGGGACTCCATGAGAGTCTGGCACGACACCATTGCAGTCTTTGGCGGCGATGCACTGTTGTTAAGGGCAGTCGTCGCAATGGTGTACGTGCGTGTAGTCCTACGTCGTGCAGCCGTCTGCAAATGGTGCTGGCACTGATCTAACGATGCACGGAGGCCACCACTATCCGCAATCGTGGCTGCTGGGTCACTCAGCGAATGTCGGACAACCCGTCGGTCCTTTCTCTCCGTGGTTCGTCTAGGTCTCTCAGACCCTTCCTGTCGCTTCTGCGTACCTTGCTCTATCCACTACCGTCAACAGCGTGCTATGGTGATATCCGCACGACCGGTATGGTGCGCAATACGCCGATAAGACCATCTCGCTTCCCAGAGCCCGACGATGCGGCCCCTCTCGAAGTCCTCCAACTGCTCGAATTGCTTCCGAACTTTTCTCCGAGGCATATTTCACTTCCAAAGGATGAAACTAACACAACAGCAGGAGTCAGAACGGCAAGCACGCCCAGCGGGACGACCTTATATAGCCGTTTAGGTACAGCGATACGATCCCTCCTTGCTTGCGTCACATGCGCGGCCGAGCGTGGCACTTGAATCACTTGCATATCTTACGATGTCAAACCCACCCACCAAGTTTCATTCCTGTCGGCTGCTTCCTTCTTTGTGCCACTATTTTCTTGACGGGGAGTGTATAACGGCGTGCTTTGTCCGGCGGCACTTTTCTTACATTTTATATATGTTTTATTATGTAAAAATGTGGTTTACATTATTTTTAGCAAATTTTGCTATCAACATATGGATAGAAGGAAACGCTTCTCTCTCTCTCTCTCTCTCTCTTACGGAAATAACTTTTTTGAGAGGTATAAAGCTCAAATGAAGTTAACGATTATGTTTCATAAGTACCAAAATATTTATTCGTTTGTTCTAAAAGAGTGACGCAAAGCGAATAGAAGAAAGTGGGACACTTCTCAAGTGGTCCAACGAAAAATATCCCGGTATCCCGGTGGGCCAATCCGCCCTTTATTGGGTTTGTTAATACCTCTGCCACAGCATTTGGATGCCATGAGGTATCTTAAGATCACTGCGGAGAAGGCACACCCGTATATATGCAGGGGGTTTCCTGATGGGGAGAGCTACTTCCAACAGGATAATGCGCTATGCTACAAGGCTTGGGTCGTCACACAGTAGTTACAGGAGTACGACTGTGGTGTCCTTGAAAGAAGCGAACTCCTAACTCCACTGACGTAGTGGACAAACCGGTTTTCTCGCTCTTGCCAGGTAGCTGAGATAAGGTTGGCGGCGTGTGATTTTGTGTGTGTGTCGCGAAGTAAGGTGTTCTGTGTGCACCATGTTCCTTCCTCTCCGTGCTGTAATGAATCCTAAGGATATTAAACCACTCAATTAACTTGAGGTAGGTGTTTGTTTTCCATTTGTGAGTCTGGTTCAAACTAATTAAGATAGTAACAAGCGAAGTCACAATAACGACAGTCACTTCAAAGGCCTAAAATGGACCCCTCAATCGCCAGATCTTAACCCGATTGAACTCCTGTGGGATGAGATTGACAGATCCATTAGCAACAGAGATCCACCTTTAGCGAACATTCGGCAATTGACGTACGCTATCGCATCTGCTTGGCTGAACACATCTGTAGAAGTATATCAACACCTCATTCCATCAATGCTACGTCGAAGCGAGGCAGAGGGCAACCTAACACGTTGTTAAGTAGGTGTTCCTAATAATTTTCTCTTTCTGTGTATTTTCGGCATAATCTTCAGTGTTTTTAAGAACTACTGATTGCGCACTTAAAAACCTTTTGAAACGCCTTTAGAAGACCAACTTTCATGTTCTACGTGAAAAGAGGTCAGTGTTACTTCCGCACATTCACACCGTGGGATCAACTATCCACCGGAAACTTGTGATGGCTTCCAGACAGAAAGCTGGCACAAAACCGATAGCTGTAGGTAGGCGTAGCTAGTATTTTCAGGGTTTTTGAACCAGTTGTTTTTTAACAAAAACACCAGCTTCGGACAGTAGTGTTTTAATTTTGAGTCATTTTATACAACCTATAGGTCCGAAAAGCTCCAGGATTGACCGCATAACTGACGTAACAGTGGTGAGATAAAAATATCACGTGTATTCCAGGAGACAGCAGTCCTTGGTCAATCAGCGAATTGATGGAAACCGGTTTACACTGGTACCGACAAGGGGCAGACGGGTATTAAGCGAGATATGGCAAGGGTCTTCGTCCCATTTCATTTTACCCATGGAATACACTGCTGGCCACCCAAAATGCAACACCAAGAAGGACACGAGATAGCAAAGCCAGATTTACTGGACACATAACAACAGATACAAAGATGAAAAGATTGAGCTTGCAGGCCCGTGTGACTTGCGGAACACGCAGACATCAATAGTTCGTGTGGCCCCATGGCTGGCAATAACGGCCGCTACTCTCCGCGGCATCGAACGAAAGAGGTTTTGGATGTGGGCTTGGAGTATGGCGGTCAGGCTGCTTCCTCACGTTGCCACAGTTCATCAGGCGTAGCCGCAGGTGGTGCTTGCTGGGCCACTCGGTTGCCGATCAGCCACCAGACGTGTTCGATGGGCGACATATCGGGAGAAAAGGCGGGCCACGACAGTAGTGATACCTGGTGGGCCGTGAAGAACTATTGCACGATGCGTGCCACGTGCGGGCGCGCATTGTCCTGTTGAAACGTGGCCGCTGGCTGTTCCTGTAAGTAAAGGAGGACTACATTCTCCAAAACGTCGGAAATTTAGCGGTGGCTGTTGAGTGTACCTGCAATGCGTACCAGAGGGGAGCGGGTGTCATATCCAATTGCGCCCCAAACCATAACGCCAGGCGACGGACCGGTATGGCGATGCATAATGCAGGCGTCATACAGTTTTTCGCCGCGGTGCCGCCACACGCGGATCCGACCATCGTGGTGCTGCAGGCAGAAGTGGGATTCGTCGGAGAAGACAATGTCGTGCCATTCCGTAGTCCAGGTGCGGCGTTCAACGGCCCACTGCCGCCGCACTCGCCGGTGGTGTAACGTCAATGGTAATCGGAGCAATGGGCGCCATGCGACAAGTCCCTGCTCCTGCAGACGACGTCGAACGGTACGTGCTGACACAGGTTGTTGCCCAACACACCCTAATTCCTGCGCTAACGTTCGTGATGTGGCGGTGCGAGCCGTCAATGCCCGCCGCGCAAAATGCCGGTCCTCTCGTTCGGTGGTGTGCTGCGGCTGCGGCAATCGCTCACGTCGGTCCGTCCGTCCCTCCTGCACCCACCGAATGCATACTCGCCTCACTGTGGCTGGATGTCGTCCCACACGGGCGCCGATGCCGCGGTACGATAAATCGCTGTCGCGATAAGCCACTATATTCGTCCTCTGTCGAACTCCGAATAGTGCTTTAATGACTGCCGTATTCTGCGACGAGGCGTCAGGAAGCTTCCCACGCACAGGTCCGGCAGCACAACACATTTCCGCTACTTACACCCCGCCTTCTGTGCACCCTTCTTATAGTGCTTTGCGGTGGCGTGCCGGGCGCACATGATTTGCATATGCCCTGCAATGCTAATCGTTTGCATGTCCTCTCGCGGGCGACGCATGCTGCGAATTCCAGGTCAATCGGATGCTTCGTTTTTGGTGTTGCATTTTGGGTGGCCAGCAGTGTAGAAGAGAGTAAACATCAGTTTTTGTTGTAAACTTGGTAAATTAGCTACATTTACTTACGGAATTTTAAAAGAAGCGTATGCAGCATTATAACGCAGCAGAGTTTTCGAATGGTATGCTCTGTGTCGTAACGGGAGGGAATTCTTTGATAATGATCCGAGATCTGGGCATCCTCCAATATGCGGGCAGAGGTAAAAATCGAAGTTTTGAGGAATGAGTTAAAGAAAGATCCCTAAATTATAGTGAGACTTTTGGCTAAGTCGGTGAGCATCAGTAAGTCTATCTGTCATGAGATTCTACACGAGGATCTGGGACAACAAAAACCGATGTTTACTTTCTGTTCTTTCATCGCTAATATGACAAGAACGCTTGCGATGACTCCCTTAATGTCCGTCTGCCATCTGTCGGTAGCGGTATCAACTGGTTTACAGTTGTTCGCTGATTGGCCAAGAACTGCTGTTTTTTGGCATACACGTGATGTTTTAATCTGTCTACTGGTACGGCAGTTATGCTGTCAATCCTGGAAGTTTCCGGAGGTAGGTTGTAGTTGTGTGTGCATAATCAAACTATCGGTTTAAATCGTGTTTATTAATTTATCATTAAATCTGTTTCTTCGTTTCTCAGTTCGAAGAAAGATACTTTTCAGTTGATACATGGTTGTTTTTGTTATTGCTGTTGTTGTTTAAATTCGTTTTTTTTTGTTGTTGTTGTTGTTGTGTAACAACCACCCTGAGCAATATTATGGGCTATAAGCAGTCACCCGTCCCTAATTTAGGGTCGTTGGTTCCAAGAAGGACAGACAGCTAGTACCATAAGGCAAGAACACTACCTATGCTTCACACCCACGACTTGAACCCGGGTTCATCTCTTCGGGGGAATGATTAAAGCCAGCGCTTAGACCACTGCGTAACCAGGCTGGCGAATGCACGTTTACACCAGCAACAAAAATTAAATTATTGAAATGTCCCACCCCCGGTGGCGTAGTGGTCTAAGCGATAGCTTCTGATCATTCATCCAAGATGGGTCCGGGTTTGAATCCCGGTGAGGTATGGATGTTGTGTATTTGCCTTACGGCACTGGCTCACTCCCTTCCCTGGAGCTCAAATAGCTGTAAGCAGCCGCCCGTCCCTAATTTGGCCCAAAATTAGGGACGGGAGGCTATTACAGCAATTTGAGTTGCTTAAACCACCGATGAAAGGAAAATGGAGATACTGTAAATTTGAAATTGTAGTGCAATTATTAAATTTTTATTTTTCCCTCCTCTAAATTTTCATTAGTAACCCTGGAAAAAATATTTCGAAAGAAATAGTGAAGAAGGTGCTAAATTATATCTAAGAATTCGCCAATTTTTTCATTAAAAAAATTGTTATCCCTTAGTCTGAGATGATAACATACTTCTTCTTTGGTTTCACTGTGGAAGCTGTCTGTCCTTTCATTACTGTGATATCGTAGCTTTTCAAACTATAACGGGTAAAATCAGCTCCATCTCTTTCATTGTTCCTTATTATTTTCTTCTTTTTTTCTAAAACAGAGTTCTGAAAAGCTGTTTTGAAACTCGTTCAATTTTTCAACCTGAAATAGTCGAACAAAAGAAATTGTATACACTTTTACCAGATATTATCTATGTAGCGCAAGATAAACATAATGAGGACGTAGGAATCGATAAGAGTTGTGAAACTTCATTCCTAAGAAGAAAATGAAATTAGATTTGTTATTTGGGGATGCAGCTGTTTATCTACCTGTTGGATGGTACAAATTAAGATTCTTAGATATTTTCTACAAAGATTTTCATCCAGACTGCGTAACGCTATATAGCAGCAGATGAAAACATAGAACCACGAAATTTTCTGGCATTTTTGCGGAAGTGTGTGTCTGAAGTATTACGTTCGCTTCTGCTGCTTCGCGGACAAAGCATACGTCTGGAATTCGGTCCGTAAAGAAGGTATTTTATTTCTACATCAAGCAGGAATTGCGATGCATTCATTGATTTCATAATACATTCCTGGAATAGTGAACAGATGACGTCAAATGAAATTTCGCTTAATTCGGTGACAGATTTCGTTTTCATACTTCCTTCTTCAAATCAACACCATACGAATCCTTTACGTTGCGAATCACAAAATACAAAGCACAAATTTGTTTTGTATTATAACTAATTCGAATATCAGGAAGTCGTTGGTTGTTCGTAATGAAAGTTTAAAACATAACGCACGCATCAACAAAATGAAATTTATTTATGGAAGTAACTGGTTGTATTAATTGAGTATGGAATGCATATCAGGCGAAATCATTTTTTTTTATTCAACAAAAAGCTAAAATGGTGCATAAAAATCATATCTACAGGGGTTGAAGACAATAATGTAAACACCACACTCAGAGGCGTGACTTTTAAGGCAGCTGCGTACGTGGAAATACGCAAAGGTAGCCACCATTTTGTGGTTGAAATAGCTTTGTTTAGAATCTAAAGGTCCTGTTTAAGTGCATTTAACGCGTCTTGTTGCAAAATTTCTTTCATTAGGGGAAACGAGATTAGGGCAAACGAAATTAGGGGAAACGAGATTTAGGGGAAACGAGATTAGGGCAAATGAAATTAGGGGAAATGGGAATTCGAGTAAAAGCGATTTCGGGGAAACGCAATTGGGGTAAACGTGGCAAACGGGAATTAGTGGAAACGGATTAGGGAAACTGGCGTTCACCGTTCGAACTGCACATTTTGGTAGAGTAACTCTTCCTCTATAGTAATCCTGCTCCATCATTGGTGGTAAATAATGGATTCCAAGCAGAAGAAACGTGCCTTCATTGAGTACCTGATGAAGAAAGGGTACAGGTTGTCCAACATCCACAGAACGCTACAGAATGTTTACGGAAATGACACCATTGACAAGAGCAATGTGCACAGATGGATGAAAAAGTTCAAAGTACAGGGGAAACGAGCATTGAAGACAATACACGCAGTGGGAGAAAATCATCTGCGATCACTGAGACGAATCGTCAGTGCGAGGATGAATTGATTCGCGCAGAGAGACGAGTCACAATCTGTGAGTTTGTTGCACATTTGGATTGTGATCACAATGCCACACATTGTGACCACGGTCTAATTGTGCAAAAGATAGTGGAATATATACTGTAAAGTATCGTAAAGTATGTGCAAAGTGAGTACCTCCACAGTTGACACCCGATTTGAAGGAGAGAAGGGTGGAAGTCTGCTCTGATCTGCTGGAAGCATTTGAAGACAATTAAGACACTTTTTTCGATCTAGTGACAGGGAATGAAACGTGGATGTATCTTTATGATCCGGAGACGAAGAATCAAACCATGGAATGGCGTCACACCTCTTCACCAAGGCCTAAAAAGTTCAAGGTCCAGCGATCAGCGCAGGAAGTCATGGTGACTGTTTTTTTTTTTTTTTTCGGGAGGGTATGACAAATATGCCACTGTCCTTCATTTTCTCGAACATTGCCGTACCGGGACCAGCGAGCGGTACATTGAGGCACTCAAGAAGCTTAGAGAAGCCGTAAGGTGGAAGAGACCGTACAAGAATCTGAAAAGGATCCACATTCACAATGCAATGCAATGTAATGCTCTCCTATCCACCGTACAGCCCTGTTCTGGCGCTCTTCGACATCCACCTGTTCATTCCAATGAAGGATAGTCTCCGGAGACAACGATTTGATGCCAGACGAGGTGAATATGGCAGCGAAGAAGTTGGTACAACAATCCACATCTGAATTTTTCAAAGAGGATACGAAGCATCGCTTGCGATGGAGACTATGTTGAGTAGTACCTTTGTATAGAGAAAGCGTTTTTCTACCAACATATGCAATTTGTACGACCTCTGTCAGCTAATAAAAAAGTTATGCCCAGTTTTGCTTTGCTTTCGGTACAACCTTCCTATTTTTCTTCGTTATGCTCCTTGTTTTTGTTCTGTAGACATATCATATGCAGCAAAACATGTTGTTGATAACACAGATACAGCAATTTAGTCTAGGAAAAATATTATTTGTAGGAATAGAAATGCTGGCATTCCGGATGAACCTGCTACAGCGCATGGGTGTCCTTGTGTGATAGAGGAAGCAACGGGGAAGGAGTGCATCAAATTTTAAACAGGATAATTGTGCAAGAGACTTTCTCCTCTACCCATTCTAAGGGGCTTGGAAGTATGGCGTCAGCACAGCTTGGAACAGGCAACCTACTCCTACGAAAAAAGAGAATGGAAGAGAAGGATAGCGAAGTACTGGAATAAGGATGTCGCCTGTGCGAGGGGAAACAGGAGACAACAATTTCTGAAATTATGTCCATTTCCCTTTTGACCTTCCAAGTGAGCGTTGCATTTGGAGTATCAGTGGTGCTTTTGCTTCATGTGTGTGTTGTGTAGTTTAACAGCGGTCAGTCTCACGTGGCCGTCGAGTTCAATATACTTCAAAAATTTAATTAATTAATTGCAGTACTAATGTAGTTAATCAATTAAATCCTTCACGTACATTCAGTGTTATGAATATATATCTATATAAAAAAAGAAGGCATAAGTATGTTGTCATGTATACTTATTTTTTATTTGGTGGGAATTAACAACCACAAACGGATTTATCGAGGGTTTCCGTCGGTCTCGAGCACCTCGTTATAAGTGGGTTCTACTTTCTGTGCGTGTGTGTGTGTGTGTGTGTGTGTGCACGTGTGTTATACGGAGCGCAGACTTGGTCTTGAACTATAAAAGCCGTCGTGCAAAGGCTGCAGACAATTGACAAGAACGTGGAGAGATACATTCTTGGTGCAACCAGGAAAGATAAGAATAAGAACTCGTAATCAGGAAAACGGCAAGACTGGAAGACATCGTGATCAAAGTAAAATCCTTGAAATAGCAATCGGCTGGGTATATACACTGAAGTGCCAGAAAAACTGGTACAGACGAGCTTATGCAAAATACATAGCAACGTCACCTATGCGCGTACTCGGTTGCGTCTGCCAGTGCGTATATAAAGCGATAGATGTCCTTGCCAGCTGTCAGAGCTGTTTTCGGCATGAGAATGACAAGTATTAACGATTTAAGCGATTTTCAACGCGGTGTCATAGTTGGCGCTCGTGAGATGGGCCATAGTACTTCGGAGGTAGAAACGAAGTTCGGATTTTCACGGACGGCCATTGCAAGGGTGTACCGTGACTACAAGAATTCCGGCAAAACCTCCAACCTACGATACCAGTGTGGCCGTAAAAAGACATTGGGTGAACGTGACCATCGTCGGCTGTCAAGAATCGTTTCACGCGATAAGTGTGCAACACTCTCGCAGGTATCATCGGAATTCAATGCTGGAGCCTCAACAAGCATCAGCGTCCGGACTGTGCAAAGTACCCTGCACGATATGGGCTTTGGGAGCCGACGCCCAACTTGAGACCCCTTGATGGGTACACGACACAGAGCTCTGCGCCTCGCTTGGGCACGGCAACACCGCCACTGGATACTTGATGACTAGAAAGAAGTAGCCTGGTCTGAGGAGTCGCGTTTCCAAATGTATTGGGCTGATGGAAGGATTCATGTTTGGCACAAACCTCATGAAGCCATGGATCCCGCCTGTCAACAGGAAACTGCTCCGTCTGGTGGGGGGTCCGTAATGGTATGGTGTGTGTTTAGCTGGACTTCCCTGGGACACCTGGTACGTCTACCAACGTCTGTGACCGGCCAACGCTATGTGCGCTTTCCTTCTGACAAGGTATACCCGTTCATGTCCTGCATTCATGCTGATGGGTTGAGCCTGTTCCAACAGGCCAATGCACCTCCACACAAGTGTCGGGACGCAACATTATTGTTAGAGGAGCATTCATCTGAGTTTAGGGTGTTGCCATTTCCACCCAAGTCCCCATATCTGAGCGTGATAGAACACATTTGGGATCCCATGCAACGCGCTATCGAACACAGGAATCCGAGACGTCGGAATACACCCGAATTGTGGACCGCTCGGCATGAAGTATGGTGTGCATTGCCTACAGCATATTTCGAGAAGCTAGTGGAGTCCAAGCCCCGTCGTATTTCTGCAGTCCTGCGCTCCCGTGGGGGACCTACCAAGTATTAGACTAGTGTAACAGTTTTTCTGGCACTTAAGTGTGTACTGTACGTATATATTTGGAGGAAACAGCACACGTTTAAGAGCAATGTGCCATTATGTCTTAAAAGTGTTTAGTCAGTGCGTTTTTTCCAATGCATACGTACGGAGCAGGGGCGTGGACCTTAAATATAAAAGACATACAAAGACTGGCAAACAACTAGAAGAACCATGGAGAGATGCATGCTTTGTGCAACCAGGAGAGATAAGAACAGTATCTCGTGGATAAGGAAAATGACAAGAGTGGAAGATATCATGAACAGAGAAAATCCCCGAAACGGCAACGGACTGGATATGTTGCCAGAAGGACGGACCACAGACGGACAACCGAAATTTTAGACTGGATTGCAAGGGACAAGAAAAGATCAAGAAGAAAAGCTCGTGGGTTATGCGTGGATGAAATTCGAAAGTATTCGGGAGAAACAAAGAGGAGACTGGCTCAAGGCAGACCTTTGTGGAAGGAACGTGGGGAGACCATGCAGCAGATGATTGATAATGGCCGACAATGATGACGATATATACTGTATATAAGGGTCGTTTGAGAAATAAGTGGACTGGGCCTGTGATTTCGGTATACGTAGAACTGAGGAAACTCCGATTGTGTTTATTGATACACTTGTCTATTCCGCATGTGACATGCTCATGGTTTGTCATCTGTTTTGTTCTCAGGTAGACGTTCGGCGCTCAAACGTGAATGAGTGCAGCGATGGATTCTTCCAGATACGCGCAACGGTGTGTGATTCAGTTCCTGTGTGCTGAAGGTGCGCAGCCAGCAGAGATTGTTCGTCGGTTAAATGCAGTGTACGGCGATGCAGTTTTGCAGCGTGCTGCAGTGTTTAACTGGTGCAAGGAATTCCGAGAAGGGAGACGAAGTATTGCAGCGGACCTTCCTCGTCCAGGCCATTCGATCCAGGTGACGGATGACGAAACATGTGCAAAAGTGAATGACATTGTGTTACGAAATCGTCGAGTAACTGTGCGGTTCATTAGTGAGTCGACGGGCATAAGTACTGAACGTGTTCATCACATTATCACAGAGAAACTGGGATATCGGAAGGTTGCTGCCGCATGGGTTCCAAAGTGTTTATCGGAGGTACAAAAGAACACACGCATGGGCATGTGTTTACAGATTTTTGCAGGACAATGCCAGGGAACATACCACAGCTGACACCTTGACAACAATCCGACGTTTCGGCTGGGATGTGCTACCTCACCCTCCTTACAGTCCCTACTTATCGCCCTGTGATTTTCTTGTGTACGGCCCAATGAAGAGGGTCTACAAGGGGAAGCGCTTTGCGTCGTACGTTGAAGTGCGAAATGCATTTTCTTCATGGCTGCACAGCCAGCCCATAGAGTTCTACAGAAATGGCAATGACAGGCTAGTGTATCTGTGAGATCGATGTCTCAACAACCATGGAGAATATGTCCAATAAAAACCACTTCTGGAATGCTAATGACTAAAGTTCCCTTATTTCTCAAACGTCCCTTATATATATATATACACACACACACTCGAGCCACCTCATTGTGACCACCTCCTAATTTTGACGACAACAGCGAGTAGCCACTGAAAGAAGGCACATGTCGTGAGCCAGCTTTGAGGGTATATAAGGTGTGCTGCAGGATTTCTGAAAACATATCACTCGTTGCTGCCATGGATAAAAGGAGTGATTTATCAGATCTGCAAAAAAGGATGATAATCGTTGCGGGACAAGGGTGGTAGTATTTCTGAAACAGCCCAGTTTGTGAACTGTTCGCGTGCTGCTGTGGTTAAAGTGTATCGTGATAGGAGAAATGGCACCATAGCGAATAAGCGACATACAAACTGCGGAGCACCACGTTTCAGCGATGTGAGAGGTGAACGTCGGCTTCGAAGGTGCGTGAGGACCGATGGGCACGCTACAGTGGAGCAACGCACTGGCCAATTGAACAAGGGGGCTACTGGAAGTGTGTCTAAAACGACAGTTCAACGAACCCTACTGTGTATAGTGCTCCGATGCAGAAGGGTGGTCACTGCACCTATTCTAATGAAGCTGCACCAGCAGAAAAGGCTTACATTTGCATGGCAGTATCGGAATTGGATCTCAGCTCATTGACAAAGGATTGCCTTCTCCGATGAGTCATGTTTTCTGCTTCGAAAGGATGGACTTTGGCGTATAAGGCGAGAAACATCGGAGGAAAAACACTCTTCAATCATTGCTGGAAAAACACAAGCTGGTGGGGGCAGCATTATGGTCTGGGGAATGTTTTCGTGGCATTCCCTGCGACCACTCATACCTGTGGAAGGCACTATGGAACGAACTCCTTATGATTCCATTGTTGCAGACAACGTACACCCATACATGCTGATTGTCTTCCTTGGAGCAGATGGGATCTTTCACACGACAATGCGACGTGTCACACAGCTAGAAATGTCCGAGAGTGATTGGAAAAGCACGATGAAGACTTCAAAGTACTTCCACGGCCCCCTAATTACCCAGATTTAAACCGAATTGAGCATCTGTGGGATCACCTCGATCGTCTTGTTCGCTCTATGGATCCCCCACCACGCACCCTGTAGCAACTGTCAGATGCACTGCAGCCAACATGGCTGCACATACCTGCGAACACCATCCAGCACCTTATTGAGTTACCCCCAGGCAGTCTAGCTGCTGTCCACGTTGCGCACGGTGGTTACTCTGGATATCAGCTGGTGGTCAGAATAATGTGACTGGGCCGTGTGTGTGTGTATATATATTATCTATATTGACAAAGGTCACCGGACCCCTAGAAGAGAAACACAACATAGCATTTATTGACATACATTAGTACTGTGTCGGTCCACCTTTGGCCTTAATGCATGCACTGACCCTTCGAGACATGCTTTTAACAAGGTTTTGGAACACAGCTATAGGTATGCGCTTCCATTCAGTACATAATGCTGCCGCTAACTTTTGCTTTGTAGTAGGCCTAGGTTCCAGACTTCTTATGTCGCGCTCTACTTCATCCAATAGGTGCTCTATGGTATTAAGATCAGGGCTCTGTGCTGGCCAGTCCACACACGATACGGAATTATCGTCAAACTACACCGTAACAGTCCTTGCTTTATGGCTCGGTGCATTATCCTGCTGGTACCAACAAGACTGGGTTCCATAGTACTGCCACAGGGATGGTAGGGCATAATTGTCCAGAATATCGAGGTAAAAGTGCTGGTTAACAGGTTTGTCCACGATAACCAATGGGCCGCGACCATATCACGAAAAGCACCCCCACACGAGTACACTGCCCGCTCCAAACTTGACCGTAGGAACAGTACACTGTATTAAATAGCATTCGCCTGACTGAGGCCATACCCACAGACGGCCATCAGACTGTTGGATCGTGTATCTGGATTCATCAGTCCATAGCACCCGTTTTCATTGATCTACGATCCACGATAAATGTTTTTTTACACCATGCTAAACGACGAGTAGCATTCCGAGTGGAGATGAAAGGCTTATGAGCAGCCGCACGACCACGGTAACCCATGGAATAAAGTTCTCTGTGAATGGTACGTGTACATACCGAGGTTCAAGCATTTTTACCCACCTGTACACTGAGGTCTTGTGCAGTAGTCCGTCGATTAGCTGTAACGACTCTCATGAGGCTTCGACATCCTCTATCTCTGATTTTCTTTGGTCTGTCGGTACGTTTTGCTGCTTCAGACACGCCATGTGTCTTCCACTTATTCAGTACATCTAAAACAGTTGATTTGGGTATGTTTAAACGCCTCTCGGTTTCTCTTATGAACAACCCGCTAATATAACCTCCAACAATTTTTCTTTTCTCAAAGTTAGTTCTCTACCGCCGCGACATTTTCACTGAACCTCGCAGTGCGATAATCGCAGGCTTGTTTTTATACCATTTGCAACTGTACTGCGCATCTTAACAACGCAGCGGATCCATTCATTTGCATTAAAAGGAGCGTCCGGTGACTTTTGTCAATACAGTGTATGTAAATATATATACATATACATCATCAGGAATATTTATTACAAATTTCGTATTTTTTTTCATCGTGATTTTTCGGAGCTACGAATGCTTTGGAACTCAAAATCTTTTTAAACTGACAAGTTTTTTTTTTTTGATAGCCATGATAGCTTTTGTCTTAAGCGGTCCATAGACTGATACGCAGACATCACACCATCACTTCTTCAATAATTTAAGTACCTAGTGTGTTTACAATAACACAAAATACAATAGCTGATGTACCAAATAGGGAAACAGGGTAAAGAATATGCATTGCTATAATGACCTAAATATCATACTGTAAGATTCGCTAGCCTCCAGGTAAAAAAAAAAAATAATTGTAAATATGTTTGCATATATACATTGCCACGTGTAAGTTCTTTGTTTGCTCTATTTTCGGGCAGAGCGGACGAAATCAGCACGTTCAAGGCTATCGCTGTGGGATACACGCGATTAGCAGCATTACAACTTGCTTAGTACATAAGTAAGTGAAGTGTGTTGTACCTGTCTTGTGTAGCAATGGAATTATCTCGAGGGCGCGTTAATGAGTGAAACACAAGCTTAAGGGTGTGCCCAGGTAGCCTCACGTAGGCGAGTATTATCTGAGAAATCCGATTAAGGGGGAATGGGAAATTTCCTGAAGTTTTAAAAGAGTAGAGTCACTTTGGAAGTAGAAGAGAAGAGATGTTGAAAAAATTAGAGAGAATGAGACGTTTTTGGTGAGTGTGGTTAGTTTTTGCGTTGGGAGCAGCGGCGTCTGTGTACGGAAAAACGGCGTAGGTATAGGGTCCATGCAGCGGCGGATGGAGACCAAATCAAGCGAGCATTATATTAACCAGCTCTTCGAGAAGTCTCGAGCTGCATCTTTTAACGGAATAAACTGTCTGTTTGTTTTGCTGTAGAAATGTTCCGGATTCTGCATTTTTTCTTTCTCAAGCAATGGTTCTTTTGGGAACAAACCAACAAAATTATGTGATGGCTCTCTGGGATCGTGACTATATTAAAGGAGTATTTATGATGAATAAGGAAATTTTTAGTCATATGGATACAGAAAAAGGAAGAACATAATTTTTCTGTCACAATACAAAAGAAACTGTGAAAGAGTTTCTGAAAATTAAGAATTTTCCTGGCTTACGAAAAAACCTGTGAATTTCAGTTTTTTTTTTTTTTTTGTTTGTTTTTTTTGCATCAGCGGAAATGGTTGTATCACGAGCGTGCTTCGTAAATTCACGAAAGGAATTATGGGAAATGGCTCGTTAATTTCAGAAAATCTTTCACATTGTGGCTAAACAAAATTTTCCGCAGTGTGGCTAGATAGTAATAAAAAAATTGAAAATGTTGAACTATGAGTATGATTCAACAATGGAAGGGGAGCTATAGAAGAAACAGACCTGAGTGCAACCTTCACTAAAGCTAACCATTCCCATCGAAAAGTTCACCCAAACTGGCCGATGACCAAAAGCACAATTTCCATCGTTAGCCAGATTGCTTGTTGTAAGTAATTTCCTGTTATTTATTAATGGTAACCACCAATTTATTAGTACATTAAATGTTTCAGGCAAAGTAGCGCAGTGGAACAAAATGGAGTCCTCTGAGCGGTGCAAAACGTGTGCTTCTGCTCATTTGTCCGAGATGGGTCTGAGCTTGGTCACGGTGCTTTGTCTTACGGCGTTGACTCTGTCCCTTTTCTTGAACACATGGCACCAAATTCCGGACGGGAGACTACTTATAATCCATTGAGTTGTTCATGATGATTGTTAACCACTAAACAACAAAAATAAACAAGTTAGTGAAATCATGCAATGCATTGATTATGATACGCTTTCCAACATACCAGAAATCGTTATTCAAATCATGAGGATAATGGCTGTGAAATAAATCCCGCTCCTGTGCCCAGACCTTTGACCCCATTTCGATGATATTCAACAGAAGCGGTTACGTATACTTCCGGAACAACATACTAAAGTTTTGTCGCAATCGAAGTATTTTTAGTCAAGTTCTGAGGAAAATGGCTGTGGAATGAATCTCGCTCTTGTGCCCTGCCCTTTGACCCCATTTCGATGATATTCAACATAATCGGTTAAGCATACTTCCGGAACAACATACTAACGTTTTGTCGCAATCGAAGCATGTTTAGTGAAGTTCTGGGGAAAATGGCTGTGGAATGAATCTCGCTCTTCTGCCCTGACCTTTGACTTTATTTCGATGATATTCAACAGAATTGGTATATCTCCGAAACAACATGATACAGTTTTGTCGCAATCAAAGGATTTTTACGTAAATCATGACGCACAAGGGCGCGTGGAATGGATCCCGCTCCTATGTCCTGACTGACTCCATTTCGTCCATTTTCAATAGGGTTCGTCCCCAGGTTGACCTGTACCACATACTAAAATTTCATCGAAATCGAACCATTTTTACGCGGTTTATCGTGCTGACAGGCAGACAGACAGATGGACAAAGCCGGAGCATATACGCTTCTTCAACCTACGGTTGGGAAGCGTAAAAAAAGAAATGGAGGATCCATTCTTTTCATGCCTTTTGAGAAACATCCAGATTCTTGCGGGGGACGAAAATACATTAAAATCTCCGAACAGCGGATACTGCGGGACTTCAACATTTGTCTGCTACTGGGGGTTGACTTCTGAGCCCAACCAGATTTAAAATAGAATAAACGAGCAAAGTTTATATACAATTAAATATTTTATTTTCAGATATACTGTAGTTTTGCTGAACGTTTGGCTCGACTTCATCAGGACGAATGGAGCGTAGACATTAAAATCATTCTCACATCATGAGCTTCTGAGCGTCTCGAATTTTTGGGAGTTGTTTCCACGCGCTTGAAGGAAACAGAGTAGATGTCATGCCATTGACAAGCCGTGAAAAGTTGGAGTATATATGGAAAGCTTCCGATACATTAAGCTTAATTGTCGAATCAGGTTTATCAATAAGTTCGAGAGTTGGATAACGCTTCGTGCAGAGAGTTGGATAACGCTTCGTGCAGCTCTTTCAGAGGAACTTTCAACTTCTACAACTTTATCCTTCAGTTTCTTGTTTGTTAAAAGTGTAACACACCCAGCACTGGAGAACAGAAGGCGCTCTCTCCTACAGCATGAAAACGCTCGGCCTCATACCGCGAGAACGACCCGGTCAAAACTCCAGGAACTTGAGGGCACTGAACTGATGCCACACCTACCATATAGTTTGGACCTTGCCCCGTCGGATTACTACTTGTTGCGGTCCATTGCCTACTTCTTTCGAGGGACGCACTTCAACAACCAGAAGGAGGTGTGGCAGCTGAGGTGAAGGAGTTCTTTTCCTCCAAGGACAAGAAATGGTACTGCCGCGAAATCGAAGAAATGGCAGACAGATGGCTAAAGACGGTGCAACACGATGTCCTATAAGTAGTATATAGGAGGTACTATGGCACACCCCAAAATCACATAAAAACTTCAAAATCAGGCATTTTTTGATTTTTCAGACCTCAATAATCACGAACATTTTAAGGCTTTTTATGATCAAAAACACCATATTTTCAATAAAAATCATTGATTTTGAGTATAAAACAGTTAAAAACATCAAATTTTTAATAAACGAAATTTCATCCCTGTTTTTCATAAAAACAGAGCATCATAAAAACACACATTTTAAGTCATTTTTGATTATATTTGACGGCTTTTTTGAACAATTGCAATCATTTTGAACTTTGAATAGCTTTGATTTTAAAAGAGCTAAAATGAAAGTTTTAATATTGAAAATCAATAGAAAAGTTGTAAAACAAACTACTTTGAATTGGTACTTTGCAAAGTCATTTTTAAAAATGCATTAAAAAAAGAGGTACCCAAAATGGATGCCCCTTATAGAAAGATTAAAAATTGTTGGAAGATTAAAAATATAGGAAGATTAAAATATATTTAAATTTTATGACATATCTTTGCAAGTAAATACACAACAAGTTTTTTATAGTTTACATTTATAAAATCGTCAGAGAATTTTCTGTTGATAACAAAATCACACCAGTTAATTTTATCTTTATATTTCATAATGAAATCTTCTGTTAATTCTTGGTTTCTTGTAACTTCTTTCCAGTCAATAAAATCACTAAGAAAATCTATAGTTTCTTCACTTAATTTTTGTTTTATTGGAATTATTGACATGTCAAAGAATCGAAAGTTTTCTTTTATAAAATCAATTTTTGATACATAGAAATTCTTCTCATATCTAATTTATCAATATTCATTAATATAAAACCCTCAGAAAGTGTTTGATATTGAGAAATCAAAGACCAGTTTAATTCATTGTTATTTATAAAATATTCAGAAAGAATCTGATATTGAGAAATTTTATCCCAGTTCACTTTATCACGAAATTCTGAAATAAAATCTTCAGATAATTTTTGATATTCTGATATTAAATCCCAATTTACTGCATCTTTTACACTTCTAATTATATCTTCTGAAAGTTCATTATCTTTAGAAAATGAATCCCAATTAATATTACTCCTAATTAACCTATCCATTTATATAGAATGTATTTTTATAAAAGGAATGTTATTTTTTCAATTTCTAAGTAAGGTTTAAAAATGTTTAATTCTAAATAAGACATGACTTGTATGCTTAATTCATCATTCTTTTTTCCTGATGCAAAGAGTATTAAAGGTTTATCTGTGTAGGCATCACCATTAAATAATATATTCTCCCCAAGTGTAATTAAAACTTCTGATTTCCCATTAGTATAATTAAGACGTAAATAAAATGTAATTTTCATATCCATATTTTCACTCAGTTTCATATTTCTGTCAAAGAGATTGCTACTAAATTTCATAAAAACGACTGTTTCCCAGTAACGCATAACACCAAGAGTATTATATGCTTTTTTATCTTCTTGAATTGTTGCATAAAATTTTTGATTATCCACATAATTTTTATTAACTGTGTCATACGTATCCTGAGGAGATGGAATATTCACTAGTCTTTTATTTTGAACATCAAACTTTTCATCTTTTAAAATTAAAACATTATTTTCTAAATACCTCTTATTTACTGCATTCTTATCTGCTGTAGGATCAGCAACATTTCCTATTCTTTTACCTTTTGCATTAATTACATTCCCGTCTTGAATATGTAAATATTCTTGATCCAAATTACTTAATTCACCTTTAAGTACAGCATCTAAATATCTTATTTTTACAGCAGTTTCTTGAACAAAATCTGAAAAACTACCATTAATATTTTTTCTATTTCACTTTTAACTTCCAGATTATTCTCTCTTATTTGTTTTAAAACATATTCTCTTGTAGTAACATCATGTTCATCTGTAGGTTCTTTACAATTTTTTTATTTTTTTCTTCCACATCATAATTACCATCATCTGTTAATTTAAATCCATTTCCAGGAGGTCCAGGTGGTCCAATTCCAAATTCTTCATAAGGTGAACCAAAAAGGTACCAATTCATTTATTTAATCTAAAGTTTTTAAAGTTTTAAATTCCTTATTAGCCATATTAAGTGATCCTCTTTTTCTTTCATTCACGATGAAATAAAATCTATATGGTTTACCTGGATTTGATCCTAATCTCCAGTTAAATTCTAGTCTTAAATTTGAAATATTAGTATACTCTGGATGATTAGATAAATTAAAATAAAAGGTTGGATACAATCTTGCATAATTTACATAACTTATAAGACATCCACTTTCAGTATTATGAGTATTTAATCCAGCTGCTAATAATTCAGAATAACTTCTATTATAATCTAACTGCCCATCTTTAAAATTCGTTTATTAAATTTCTTCTGGAACTTTTTTATTATTACATAATATCCAGCATTCAATGAGATCTAAATTATCAAAAATCATATTATTCTGATTTTGATTGTTTTCTTTTTCTACATACTGTGGAATGACAAGAACACTTAACACCTCATCAGATGTAGTTCTTATATGACATGCACCACTTGATGTTGTTTGCTGATTACTTTTCTCAATTGAAGCAGAACACCAAGTAATTTCAATAGGTGTAGAATTCAAAGCTATACTTTTAAATTCAGCCTCAATGGATGGGTACAACTCTACATAAGGTAACCATAATTAAAAATCAGATATAATAACTTTATAATTAGGATTTGCAACATCTGTGTATAACATATCATTATGACTATTTCTTTGAAATTCAAATGTAACTTTTATATCAGAAATTAATCTTCTAAAATCGTTGAGAAACCCAAACAGTTGTCTTAAAGGAATCCAAAATTTTATTATATTGCTGTTTTTTGTTAAAAGCCATCTCTGTCTAAATCCTTTATTATAAGAGGCATTTTCTTTTAATTTGATATCTGATCCTTTCTTTACATCTTTATTAGGATCATCTATTACTATTTTATCTTTATCAGCTGATTCTGGTGTATCAACATAACACATCATATTTGTAGCTTTTGAAGTGGAATAATCTTTTGTGAAATTTATAAGTCCGTTAATTTGATGAATTAATAAAGCACATTCAATATTGGAATCAGTTTGTTCTTTTCCTATAGTTAATAAAGCGGATCTAAACAGATTCCCACCATTTACAAATGTAACATTATCAGTTCTTATAGTATCATTATTATTTTTTACTATTTTACTTTCTAGGCATATATAACCGTTACTATATAATATAGGTGAATTTGTATCTTTAATAGTAAACTTATATTGATTAGATTCTTTTACATTAGTACTATCTTCATCATGTTTTATACATTCATACTTAGCAATTTTATTAATATAATAATCTGGAATAGATTTTAAGTCCCAAAGTTTTTCCATTTATTAGGATAAAAAACTCATTTATACCATTTCAAACCAGATCCATATCAATCTTGAATTTTCGACTTAGCTAATATATCATTAACAGTTACAGGGGGCTTAGATAATATATTTTCAAGTTTATTTTGAATAACTTTTTTAGCTTTATCTTCAATTGCTGTTTTTGCTGATTTACCTAAATCTTCTAATATTTTTTTCCAAAAGTTTTAATTCATTCATTGAAGATATTACCACCATATCATTTTGCATATAATCTATGTTTGTTATGATTCATTTATTAAGCTGAAAAGCTTAAGCTAAAATTAATCTATATAAAACTCTCATATTATTCAAGTCTATCAGTTCATTATCTTGATTTGTGATATACATTCGAATTCTATGAATATAATTTCTTCTATTAACAGGTAAAAATAAAGGATTTATTTCATCAATTTTTATTAAACTACCATTAGGATTAGATGGTGTAAAAGAATATAAAATATCTGAATTAATATTATTATATAGAGCTCCTGTGATTACATCACAATGAATGTGTATGTCATCAACTCCTCTAGAAATGTTTGCCATATATTTTCCTTCTTGATGATTATCTTCATATATTTCTGATTCAAATCCTAAAATTTCATGTAATTTACTTTCTCCAAGATCAATTTTATATTCATCTTTTAATTCAATTATAAAGCGTTGTGTAGCAAAATTAGCTTTAAATTTAATTGGTGGTTCATCTCCAAATCGTTTTATTAAAAAGTTATTTAATTCCCTTAATGTGTAATTTCCATTATCTAAAGTTATTTCATGCCATAAACTACCATCAAAATACTTAAATGTATTATTTTCATATTCTTCATCAATATTGTTCCATGAAACCCACATAGACATAGATTTTAAAGATATTTTTGAATTTTCATTAACAGGAATAGGTGGGACGTATTCAATTGTAAAAGCACAAAATCTTCATTATAACCACTTGGTTCTTGGGTAAAAGAATATAAAACCTCAACAGGTGATTTACTTTTATTCCTTTCAGTTATGTATTTCATACAATAAAAACCACATTTAACAGATGTTGGTTCTTGTAAAAAACTCGAATTATATTTAATTCCCTTTATAGTTGTTTCAAGATATTTTACAATATTTTTAGGTATGAAAATATTATTTAGTTTAATGTCTTTATATTTATATTCTCCAAATGGATCAAAATATTCCACAAAATTATATTTAGTATTTAGAATCATTATAACAGACCCAATGAGTCCCAGGTCCTGTAGATATATCTAAATTAATAATTCCACTTTCAAATTTCTTAATCTTTTTAGGTAATAAATCTGATGTAAATACACCCCTGAATCCTCTTACATCTTTCATATTTTGTTCTATCGTTTTATTGGATATACCTCGTAATTCTGAAGAACTCCCTTTCCAGAATGTTTTTTTTACAACCTGATCCAGTTACTTTACTTAAAGCTTTATTCACACCAAAACTAGCAGCACCAGATAGAGCACCAGTACCAAGAGCTGCTAAGAGAGGGATCAAAAAGGGTAAAATACCTCCGTTTTTCTTTAATTGTGTCTTACTTATAGTTATTCGTTTACCATTTTTAATTTGATTAATTTGAGTTTTTGTTAAATACATATCATGATTAGCACTTTTAGTTTTATCAATTTGCAATGTAATTTCTTCACCTTTCTTAACTGTAGATTTTAATTTATTTTTCTGACCTTCACTCAAATAAATTCTTGATACAATATAATTACTCATTTATTAAGATAGAAACTTTGAATAATATTGTTTTACTTGCTCATTAGTCATTTTACCCTCTTTCAATAATATATCTAATATTTGAACTACTTGGTTATATACTTTCTTATTTTTAGTTCCCTTGCATATTTTATCTGTTAATTTATCTAAAATATTAAGACCCTCACATATATAGTAATTCCCCATTTTGAGAGCTTCTGATGCTCTAATATGTTTCCGCACCTCAGCCATTTTATAATCGAAACGATCAATTTTTTTCCGTAATTTTTTTCTTCATCTTTAGCATTATTAAGTGCTTTTACTTGAGGACCTTTTAGACGTCCGATTTCACTGTTTTTTTCATTTGCTTGATTTATTTTTTCATCAATCTCTTCATCAGATTTATTAACTAATTCTGAAGGTAAATCAAATCCTAACTTTTTTTTAATAAGTGATATATTCAAGTTTTTGTTTAAGTTAATTTTATGAATTCCTGCTTCTCTCTCATACATTTCTTTAGCATCTGAAATAGGTTCTTCAGCATCTTCTAAGGCAGGAATTCTTGAAGATTCTGCAATTGGTTGAAATGAAAGTTCTTCAATTGCATCTTGAATAGCTTTTAAATTTTCTTTTCTAGATACATCTTGATATTCTAATTTTTCAACTATAGGTTTATGAAATTTTGTGATTGCCTCTTCATATCCTAAATCTTCTAATTACTTTTCCTTATTTCGTTTTCTTAGTTCAGCATTTACTTTTGCTAATTTTAATAAATCTTGTATCACTTTACTCATTTATTTAACTGAAAGTTGGCTTCCAAGCAAATTATTTTACTTCCAAGCAAATTATTTTACTACCAAGTAAATTATTTTACTTCCAAGCAAATTATTTTACTACCAAGTAAATTATTTTACTTATATAAATGGAAGATTTTGAACAACTTGAGGAATATTTATCTTTTGCTGAAATGGCTTTAGATCTAGCTGAATATTATTTATCTCAAGGAATACCAGCTGAAGACTTATTATTTGAAGCTGAAATATTTATTGAAGATGCTGAATTTCTATTAAATAAATATGATTAAGCAGAAAGCTTGCAGCATTAAACTAAAAGATTATTCAGAACCTGAAGAATTTATAGATCCAAATCAAAATCCAATATTACCTATTCATCCTTTTAAACTTTTAATAACAGGATCTTCAGGATGAGGAAAAACAAATTTACTATTAAATTTAATATATGATCATTTAAATTTTGATGCATTATTCATATGTGCAAAAGATATTAACGAACCTAAATACTCTAAATTACAAGAAAATTACTCAATGTTTGATGATATAGAAGAGAAAGATATTTTAAAAATAAAGGGAAAGAATAAAAATAAGTTATTAAAATTATTTAAAAAGTTTAAGAAAGAAACATTATTTAGTTCAGACATAAATGAATTTATTACTGTAGATGACTTAGATCCTTCATTAAAAAATCTAGTTATTTTTGATGACTGTGTAAAAGAAAAAGATCAAAACGAAATTGAAAAAATTTTTTATAAGAGGAAGGAAGAAAAATGCATCCATTATTTATTTATCACAGACCTATTATTCAACACCTATTGATATAAGAAAAAACTGTGCGTATTTTATATTTTTTAAACTTCAGCACAGAGAAACTAAGCAAATTATTAGAGAAATTGATGGTGATTTTAATATAGATCCTTATCAAAAAAGTATTAAAAAACCTTATGATTTCTTCATGTTAGATTTGAAAAATCCTCATATGAGATACAGACATAACTTTGATCCTATATAAATGGAAGAATATTTAGAAAAGAGAATGTATGTTTACAGAAAAAGTTTTAATTACTATAATAAAATTAGTATATCATTATCAGTAGGCAAATTTATATTTAGTGCTTCAGGTTTATCAGCTTTTGCATTTATTCCTTTAGCAGCACTTTCTTTAGGAGCAGGAGTCATTGAAGCTGTTGATAAAACTCTAAATATTTCAGAAAGAAAAGAAGAATATAAACAAGCTTACAAATTTTATAAACAGATATTAAATTTAATAAACGCTAATTCAATTTCAGAACAGGATGCTTACATTAGAGAAGAAGATTTTATAAAAAATATTAAGTATTTTCCTTTAGAAAAATATGTAAAACAAACACAGCTAAATGGTTATAGATACGTAGTTAAAAAATAGATTTACAGATAAATAAATGGTGCGGAATATTCATATATTCAAAGAAATTAAAGGTACTGGTTATGTAGGGGTTATAACAGGAGGTGATATAGTAGGATGGTTACAAGATCAAATAAATCCACCTGAAATGCATATACCGGTCCAGTATTGTGGTCCATTTACAAAATTAGAAAAGAGATTAAAAAGAGGTGATCCAGAAATTAACAGAGTTGATAAAGCTTGTAAAAAACATGATGTAGCTTATAGTAAAACTAAAGATACTAAACAGAGACATATTGCTGATCAAGAACTCTTAAACAATTTAGATTCAATTGAAAATACTACAAGTGGATTCTATCCATTAGGAGAGAAACAAGCTAGAGCTGTTATAAAACCAATTATAAAAGCAAAGAAAACATTTGGTTTAGGAATTTCATCCTATATAAATATGTATTGCTTAAAGTGCAAACAGAAAACTGAAACTAAAGATATTCAAGAAACAGTAGCTAAAAATGGAAGACTAAAATGTTGAAGTATTTCACAGCAAATAATACTAGAAAGTGGTTAAATGTACTAGATAAATTAATTAAGAACTAAAATAATTCTTATCATAGATCCATTAAAATGACACCTATAGAAGCAAGTAAGGAAGAAAATGAATTAAAAGTTTATAATAATTTGTATAAAGAAAAAGAGAAAAATAAACCAAAATATCAAAAAGGAGATAAAATAAGAATTTCAAAATATAAAAGAGAATTTAAGAAAGGTTATCTTCCAACATTTACAGAAGAAATATTTATAATTTCTGATATATTGAACACAGATCCTCCGACAAATAAAATAAAAGATTTAAATAATGAAGAAATAACAGGAACATTTTATGAAAAAGAACTCGTGAAATATGATAAGAAAGATGAGTTATATAAGATTGAAAAAATTATTAAAAAGAAAGAAAATAAATACTTAGTTAAATGGATGGGATTACCTGGTGAATTTAACAGTTGGGTTGACGATGTAATTTGAGAAATTTTTGCAAAACGCCCCTTTGGTGGAGGGTCTATGCTTCATTGTTTTTTTATTTTATTTGTACCTGGCGAGCCAGGTACTTATGAGGCGTTAACTTTTTCGACCCTCCACCAGAACACACAGAACTTTTCAGATGTTATTCACACACACGCTCAACCATGAACCCAAACTTTTTTTAAAATCAAAGTGGGACAAGGAGCTACTCAGATTCGAACCAACGACCTTTTGCATGCAAGCCTAACACGGTACCACTCGACCATTGCTGGCCGATGAATTCTTGCTTGAAACATCTATTTACATCCTCACCCAGTCAAGATAAGAAGTGTTCGCCCTCTTATCAATTTAGTTCCGAGAACTTGGCAGCTGTTCAAGTCTGCCTGAAGGAGGTTATGTAAACATTTTAGCTCGAAGTAAGTTCTTATGTAATGGTTGCTTTTTGCATCTCTGCAAGAAAGAGATTTAATTGCTTGTGCTGCCATCTATATGTGAAAGAAAAAACTGTAAAACAATAACTAAAAGGTTTTTAATAAAATGATATCTAATAAATGGATAATTTTAATGAAGAAGCTAATTACTTTTCTTATTCATCTTCAGAAGAAGAACAAATTGAAATTCCTGAAAATTTTAAAAGTAATGAAACAAATAAAGAGAATGAAATACGATGAAGAGGAAGACTGTTATTATGTAGATTATAATAAATATTTAAAAAGTAGATATGTTAGTAGAATAAGATATTTTAATCAGTTTAAAAGAAAAAATAACCTTGAATTTAATAAGAAAGCAGAAGATTTATTTTTAAAATTACTAGATTTTATGTACTATGAGAAATTTTTAAAATATGCATATTTTATTAAAAAAAATTGTGACTATTATAATATATCAAATGATATTAAAATTAATATAAATCCAAAAAATGAAAAGATCTGGGAAGACTTTAAGGAAAAGCATTTATAAATTTGTTTCCTAATAAATGGAGAACAAAACATGCAAAAGTTGTAAACAAACAAAACCTATAGATGAATTTTACATTCAACGTCTTAAAGGTTACGTTTATAGACAGGACTATTGCAAGACTTGTGATTTCAAAAGAAAGTACCAAAAGAGAATTTGTGACTGTGGAAGAGAATACACTGTAACTCATTATCAAGGACATTTAAGAAGTAATTATCATAATAAACGTGTGCAACCTGTTTTTTAAAATCCCTTTATAAATTTACATCCTAATAAATGGAGTTAAAAAATCTGAAGCCTGTTATTGTGCAGCATCTTAAAAGTGCTCTAAATGTTATAAGTGTTCAGAAACTTAGAAATGCTGCAAAGCAATTAAAAATCAAACAATCCAAAAATGTAAGAAAAGGTAATTTAATTAAATCATTGATAAATATATTAGAAAGACAGGTGATTATAAGTCTGTTTTAGTAGATATCCTTGGATTAGATACATCAGAATATTTAGATAGAAAAAGAAAAATATTTATTAATCATCCAGACAGAAGAAATAGAATTAAAAAAATATTTGATTCTTTTAATTTAAAATTCAAAGATAACAAACTGAAACCAAGAAAAGAAAAGAAAATTAAAACAGCTGTAAATCTTGAAAAATTATTTAAACCTGATTATGAAATTATTGAAGCAAAGGGAAAATATATTAAAAAATATATGGTACATAGAAAGAATTGTAGAGTAGCTGGAGTAAACATTAAACCTGAACAATATTTCAATATTTTACAAGATATATTTAGAAAAGGCAATTGGTAAAATTCAAAGTAAAGTAGATATAATCGTATATAATCCTAAACTGAATATAATCTTCTATAATCCCAAACTAAAATGATGTGTACTAAGGATGCCTATGAGCTATATATTTATAAATTATCTGATCAAATTGAATATAAGGAATTAGAAATAACTGATTGTATATTTGATTTTAATGTAATTGAATTACCTTCAGGAGGTAAACATATAAAGATAATTAATGATGAAACAATAGAAAATAAAAGAAGTATCTGTCAGATAAAAAATGATGATAATATATGTTTAGCTAGATCAATTGTAACTGCTCTATCTATTCAAAATCCTAAGCTATTATGTGATAAATTGAATCATAATGAATTATCAAAAAATGATATTAGATACATCAAAATGGGTAGAGTTTTACAAAAATCATTAGCTGTAAAATTACATGAACTATGCAATATTCCATTAGAAATATGTTGCTTAGAAGAGGTTAAAATATTTGAAGAATTCTTAGATATCCAGATAAATATATTTTGCTGAGAGAATTTTAATGAACGTATATATAGTGGTAAATATAAATCTACATGTATTTACATATTGAAAAATAGAAATCATTTCGATGTAATTACTTCTGTTAAAGGATTTTTAGGAAAAGAGAATTACTGTGATTATTGTCAAATAAGCTATAAAAGATCAGATCAACACAGATGTCCTCTCAAATGTGATAGATGTTTTAAAACAGATTGTAACTGTAATGGTGAAGAGATATTTTGTAAAAAATGTAATCGATTATTTAAAGGTCAGGAGTGTTTTGATAACCACAAAAGAAAAAATAAGAAAGGTGTTAGTGTATGTAAATGTCTATGGAAATGTTTAAAATGTAAATTAATTATTAATCGATATGAGAGAAAACCCAAAAAGCATGTATGTGGCGAAAAGAGATGTAAAAATTGTTGGAAATATGTATTACATGATCATAAATGCTATATGAAACGTAAAGATGCTAAAGATGGTAAATGTGAAAATGATTGTCCTAAGTTAACAAGAAATCGAAAAGATTGGTGTGAAAAATGTAGATATGAATATACTGAGAAATATATGTTCTTTGATGTCGAAACTAAACAAGAAACAGGAACTCATGAAGTTAATCTAGTTGTATGTCAAATGTATGATGGTAGTGAAAAGATATTTGAAAATGAAAATGATTTTTGTAATTGGTTATTTCAACAAAATCATTTTGGATATACTGTACTAGTTCATTATGGTAAAGGCTTTGATTTTCAATTCTTAGCTAAATACTGTTTTAAAAACAAAATAGAAGTGTTTACTATATATAATGGAAATAAACTCAATTATATGCAGGCATCTGGATATAATATAAGATTGATAGATTCAATCAATTTTACTATGATTCCATTAAGAGATTTTCCAAAAACATTTGGATTAGAAGAGATGGCAAAAGGTTATTTTCCTCATTATTTTAATAAAGAATGTAATCAAAATTATATAGGTAAATACCCTGAAAAACATTACTATGGATGTGATTCTATGAAATCTAAAGAGAGAAATGAATTCTTAAAATGGTATGAAACTGTTAAAAACGATACGTTTGATTTTCAAAAAGAATTTGTTAAATGCTGTAGATCAGATGTAGATATTTTAAGAAGAGGATGTTTAGAATTGAGAAGATTATTCTTAGAAATCGCAAATATCGATCCATTTAAATATGTAACTCTAGCAGGTGTATGCATGAGTATTTATAGAGATAAATTCTTAAAAAAAGGTACAATTGCCATAGATGATGATACAATTCAAAAAGACAAATATAGTAAAAAATCAATTGCTTGGTTAGATTATCTGTCTAAAAAGAATAATATCAATATTCAACATGCATTAAATGGTGGAGAGAAAAAAATTAAAATTAAGTAAGAAAATTTATAAAGTAGATGGATTTTATGAAAACACAGTGTTTCAATTTCATGGATGTCACTGGCATGGATGTAATAGATGTTATAGAGAATCAACTATAAATGAACAGAATCAGATATGTATGAAAGACTTATATAAAAGAACTAAGAGGATTCAAAAGAAGATTTTAAAAGCTGGATATGAATTAATTGTTATATGGGAATGTGATTTTAATAATAATAAAGAAATTAAAAAATATATAAAAAATGAATGGAATAGAGATTTCATGGAACCTTTAAATCCTAGAGATGCATTTTATGGGGGTAGGTGTGAGCCTACTAAATTGAAATATGAATTTTAAAATAATGAAAAAGGTAGATATATTGATGTATGTTCACTATATCCAACTGTAAATTACTTTGATAATTATCCAATTGGTCATCCTGTTAAGATATTTAATCCTGAAAATTTTGATAAAGAATGGTATGGTTTCATCAAATGTAAAGTCTTACCACCTAGAAATTTATATCATCCAGTGTTGCCAATTAAAGATAAAAAATTGTAAATCATGTTCTAAAACTATCAAATGTAATCACTTTAAAACTGTTGTAGATAAAAAGAAATGTAAAGAATGCTTTGAAATTAGAAATAAGGAGTGTAATCATAAAAGAGATGAAAGATGTTTCACTAGTACATGGACTACTGATGAAATGAATTTAGCAATTAAAAAAAGATATAAAATTTTAAGGATATATGAGGTTTGGAATTTTGAAAATAAAACTGATGAACTATTTACAGATTACGTTAAAATGTTTTTGAAAATCAAATTAGAAACAGATGATAAATGGTCTGAAAACTTTAAAAGTGAAAAAGAATACAAGACAGTTTACAAGAAATTAGATATAAAATTAGAAAAAATAGAAAAAAATCCAGGAATGAGATTTATAAGTAAGATATGTTTGAACTCATTATGGGGTAAGTTTGGACAGAGAAAATATATGAAACAGACTAAATACGTAATGAATTTAGATGAATTTTATAAAATTATATTAGATGATAATCTCAAAGAATTAAATATGATATTTATGAATGATGACTGTGTAGAAACGACTTATAAAATGAAAGATGAATATATTAAAAATAACTTTAATACTAACGTTTATATAGCAACTTTCACCACTAGTTCTGCTAGAATTAGATTATATAAAATGCTTGATAAATTACGTGAAAAAGTGATTTATAAAGACACATATAGTGTTGTGTATATAGATGATGGAACTAATAAAATCAAAACAGGATGCATGTTAGGAGAATGGACAGATGAATTGGGAGAGGATAAATATATGAAATCCTGGATAGCTGGTGCACCAAAAGACTATGGATACATACTAAATGATGGAACTGTAAAAGGTAAAGTTAAAGGATTTAAAATGAGCTATGAGAATGAAAATATTTTGAATTTCAATGATAGAATGAAAGTAATAACAGGTGAAACAGATTACTTAGAAATATCAAATAATCCGTTTAAGATACAAAAAGATAGAAATATAGCTGTAGATACACTGAACAAGAAATACATGTTTGGATTTGATAAAAGAAGAATTCTAGATGATTTGAATACTGTACCTTTTGGATATGTATTTAAAAAAAGTGATTAAATATAAACAATGAATGATATAATTGTGATTATAAATATTCAAGGATTTGTCCTCCCAAATCGTAAGATAGCAAGAGAGATAAGTTGGGTACACTCAAAACTGAATATTGGTGAAACAATATCAGTGTTCACACCTGACTGCAAATTAGATGAACAAGAATTGAATATCGTACGTAAGTGTGTTTTAGATGTGCATGGACTGAGATTTAAAAGATATCCAAATAGCAAAGAACTGTGGATTAATAATTGTGAGGTAAAGAACTATATTAAAAACCTGTGCCATATTTATGGTGGTACATTTGCATATAAAGGAGGAGTAATGGAGAAAGAGATGCTTGAAGATATTACATCTGTTGATTTAGATATACCTAAATGTCCAAGAGTTTTAGGCCCCGGATGCTCTATGTATAGATGTATGCATTATAAGAATTATATTTCAAAAAATGAAAACTTATAAATGGATTTAATGGGTGACCTTAGAGCTCTATACTGTTCTTCAGATAAAAAATATAGTAACGAAATATCTCAAATCGCTCATTTTTGTGATGACTTGATTCATATGTATAGCGATAATTACAAGTTTTCAGATATTCTAACTATAGTTTATAAATATTTAAAAAAGATAAAAAGAATAATTGATAAAAAAGAAAAAAACGAGGAAATTAAAAACAAAGGATTAGAAATTTTAAATGAATTTGTAAGTTATTGTAATTTACAGTTCTCATCACATGTATTCAAAAGCCTTTAAAAAAATAAAATCTTATAAATGGATGAGTTCAATAGCATCAGATTATTTACAGAAACACAGAAATTAAAAGATTTGAATCCTGGAGATTATAAATTGATGTCACTGAAAAAAAACCAAACGAAATTCGGAGATGTAACTATTGCAAAAATAGAAGTCAATGATGAAGAAAGAGAATATTATCTTAGAAAATGTCACGGAAAACTATCTGACAGTGCAATTAAAAAAATTGATAAAGGTAATTATATATTCAGATTCAGAGGTAAAATTGATGATCTATATTATGATTATGAATTAGTAAAAACTTAAAAAAACGAATTCTATTAAAATGAAAGTTCACTTCGATCCTAATGCTGTTGTCATATATGTAGGAAATGAAAATCGAAAAGGTGTATGGGAAACATATGCAGTTGATCGAGAGAGGTTCAAAAGAAGAATTACTGAAACAGAAAATAAAATAGGACATATCTTTAAAGAGAAACATAGAAATGAAGTGTTACGTAACAAAACCTTATATTATTGAATTCGTTTAAATCTTTGTAATATTTTTAATCTTCCTATATTTTTAATCTTCCAACAATTTTTAATCTTTATATAAGGGGTATCCATTTTGGGTACCACTTTTTTAATGCATTTTTAAAAAGGACTTTGCAAAGTACCAATTCAAAGTAGTTTGTTTTACAACTTTTCTATTGATTTTCAATATTAAAACTTTCATTTTAGCTCTTTTAAAATCAAAGCTATTCAAAGTTCAAAATGATTGCAATTGTTCAAAAAAGCCGTCAAATATAATCAAAAATGACTTAAAATGTGTGTTTTTATGATGCTCTGTTTTTATGAAAAACAGTGATGAAATTTCGTTTTTTTTTAAATTGATGTTTGTAACTGTTTTATTCTCAAAAATCAATGAGTTTTAATGAAAATATGGTGTTTTTGATCATAAAAAGCCTTAAAATGTTCGTGATTATTGAGGTCTGAAAAATCAAAATTTGCCTGATTTTGAAGTTTTTATGTGATTTTGGGGTGTGCCATAGTACCCCCTATATACTACTCCTATACTTTGAATGCTAGTCAGCTTTCGTCGTAAAAGTACATATGAAGACTTAAAGTGATCCACATATTGCAAAAATTTCGACTCACCTCTAGACACACACACACACACACACACACACACACACACACACACACACACACACACACACACATCATCATCATCATCATCATTGTCAACCATTATCAATCCACTGCTGGACGAAGGTCTCCCCAAGTTTCCTCCACAACGGTCTGTCTTGTGCCAGTCTCCTCCATGTCACCCCTGCATACTTTCGAATTTCATCCACCCATCTCCCATGTGGTCTTCTTCTGGGTCTTTTCCTGTCCCATGGAATCCAATCTAAAATTTCGGCTGTCCATCGATGATCTGTCCTTCTGGCAGTATGTCCAGCCCATTGCCATTTCAGGGATTTGATGTCAATCCCTGAAATGGCAACTCCAAATTATATGAAAGGATGTCTTCCACTCTTGTCATTTTTCGGATCCACGAGTTCCTCTTCTTATCTCTCCTGGTTACACCAAGTATGCACCTCTCCATGCTGCTTTGAGTTGTCTGCAGCCTTTGTATGTCTCTTTTAGTTAAGGTCCACGTCTGTGCACCATACGTAAGCACTGGAAGGATGCATTGATCAAACACTTTTCTTTTAAGACATAATGGCATATTGCTCTTGAAAATTATGCTGTTTCTTCCAAAAGCTCTCCAGGCAAGTTTTGTACGCCGATTAATTTCTTCATCAATGTGACCCTCACTTGATATCTGCTGTCCAAGATAAACGTACGTGTCTGTTATCTCCAGCTTTTCTCCATCAATCGATAAATCTTCATTTCTTGTAAAAGCATTGAACATCACTTTTGTCTTCTGAAAGTTCATTTTTAATCCCACTTCTTTACTCTTGTCAGCAAGTTCCTGGATCATACTCTGCAGCTCTGATGGGCTAGTTGCAAAAATGACTACGTCATCAGCAAAACGAAGGTGGGTTAGATAATCTCCATTAATCTTTATCCCCTTGTTTTCCCAGCTCAGTGACTGAAAAACACCCTCCAATGTGGCATTAAAGAGCTTCGGAGATATGGTGTCACCTTGTCTCACTCCCTTTCCAATTTTTATGTGTGTTGTATTTTCAAACAGCCTAATCTTTGCACTTGCATTTTCATAGATGTTATTAATAATATTAATGTATGCATCTTCAATACCGCAGGTTTTCAGAGCCATTGTAACTGCTGATGGTTTCACCGAATCAAAGGCTTTTTCATAATCGATAAAAGCCATGCACAATGGAAGTTCATATTCCCTCGCTCTTTCAATTAGTTCTCTCAGCACATGGATATGATCTATTGTGCTGTAGCCACTCCTGAATCCAGCTTGTTCTCTCGGTTGAGCCATGTCCAGTGTTACCTTCAAGCGGTGTGAAAGAACTTTAGTGAAGATTTTATAAACTACTGATAGGAGGCTGATAGGTCTGTAGTTTCCGAGATCCTCAATGTCACCTTTCTTATGTAGCAGGATCACTGTAGCGGTGTTCCAATCCTCAGGAATCTTTCCTTCATTAAGGCATCGAGTAAAAATTTGGGCGAGTACTGTTTCGATTTCTCCACTTGCTTCTTGTATGATGTCTACAGTAATTCTATCTTCTCCTGGAGCTTTTCCCCGCTTCATGTTCTTGATTGCATGTGCAACTTCTGCTGGAAGGACTGGAGGAACTCTGGTACTGGTATCTTTCATGATGTCTGGAGTGCATGTATTATCCCTTTCATATAATTTGGAGTAGAAATCTTTCACTCTTGTCAAAATTTCGCCTCTATTTCTTGTTACAGACAGAACCATCTTCTTTTCTCAGTGCCATAATCTGTTTTCTTCCCTTACTGAGATGTCCCTTTGCTATCTTTAGGCTTTGGTTGTTTTCAATTGCTTTCCTCACTAGTTCACAGTTGAATTTTCTTGCGTCTTCTGTGATACTTTTTCGTACTGTCTTGCATAGCTCTATATATTCCACTTTGGAAGTCACATCTTCTTTAGTTGTCCTCATCTCTCTTCTTTTTTGCATCAACATTTTCGTTTTTCCTGATAATTTATTTACATGCAACTTGTTCTTAGACCCAGCTAATTTTGTTGCTGTTTCCATAAGAGCTTTGGTTACTTTTCTGTTAACTTCAGAGATGTCCACTTCTTCCGATGTTAGGCCTTCTAAAGCAGAGAACCTGTTCTTCAGTTCCAACTTGAAGGTATTATGGTGTTTTTTAAGGTTGGTTATGTCAATACATTTTGTTTGTCTTATGAGCTTGCTACGTTCGAGTTTAGTGTTGAGGTGCATCTTACATCTCACCAATCTATGGTCACTGCCTGTGTTGAACTTGTTTAGCACACTGCAGTCTTCTATGACGAATTTTTTGTTACACATAATAAAATCAATTTCACTGGTCGTCCCATTTGGATGTCTCCATGTCCATTTCCTGTGTGGCTTTTTCTTGAAGAAGGAGTTCAAGATGAAAAACCCTCCTGCCTCTGCAAACTCAACGAGAGTATTTCCACGTTGGTTTCTGTTGCCGTGACCGAATTTACCTACTGAAGTTTCATTCTGTTGCCGTTGCCCTATTTTTGCATTGAAATCTCCCATAATTATTTTCAAGTGCTGCTTATCTTTATTATTTAGATGACAAATTTCCTGATAAAATTCTTCAATTTCTTCTTCAGGATGACTTGTGGTGGGTGCATAAGTTTGAATAATCTGAGCCTGGTATCTTTTCGAGAGTTGGATAACAAGCCGTGCAGCTCTGTCAGAGGAACTTTCAACTTCTACAACTTTATCCTTCAGTTTCTTGTTTATTATAAATCCAACACCACTAGTTCTGCCAGTATCTGTCCCACGATAGTAGAAGAGATGTCCACTTTTCAGTTCGATGAGATCTTCTCCTTTTCTCCTTACCTCACTTAGCCCCACGATGTCCCACTTGATCCTTTGTAGTTCCTCTTCCAATTCAAGAAGCCTTGAATCAGAAGATAGGGAGCGTCCATTGTACGTTGCCAAGGTCAGCATCAGATAGCAGCCTAGTCCGGTCCTCCGGGGATTCTTAGCACACTCTGCCTTCGTGTCGCACTGGCCGCTGCCTTGGCCAGGTACATTCCAGCTGCCGGAGACTGAGGGCCAAGATTTAAGTTGTGGAGTCATTTTGGAGGGTTTGGCCATAACTCACCACGCTGGCCAAGCGGGTTGGTGAGTGTGGGATAGAATTTCCTCTAATCCCGATGGTATAGTTATACCGCTATTGGCGGTCGTCAGAGCCCCTTTAGTAGGAACAGGATGCACCACGAGAAGGCGGGGTTGACATTTGTCAAGGAGAGGCTGTGATGTTACGCATCACCTGACCTTACATCCCACACACACACACATATATATATATATATATACACTTACGGAAAAAAATTCCAACACCACGAAAAAATAGTTGTAGAGGAATGAAATGGCGGCAATACATTTGTATGGGTAACATATTTAATCGATTAAGGTTTCAAGATCACAGCTTATTGTAAGCGCGAGAAGAGCCATTTTAAATGTGAAATGCTGGTACATTAATAACCGGTGTAACCGCCAGGATGTTGAATGCTACCACGCAAACGTTCATGTATTGTGTCGTACAGGTGCTGGATGTCAGTTTGTGGGATGGAGTTCCATGCCTGTTGCACTTGGTCGGTCAATACAGGGATGGTTAATGCTGGTTGAGGGTGACGCTGGAGTTGTCGTCCAATGATGTCCCATACGTGCTCGATTGGTGAAAGATCTGATGATATAGCAGGCCACGGCAACATGTCGACACTCTGTAGGGCATGTTGGGTTACAACAGCGGTATGCGGGCGAGCGTTTTCCTGTTGGAAAACACCCCCTGGAATGCTGTTCATGAATGGCAGCGCAACAGGTTGAATCACCAGACCGTACAACTCTGCCGTCAGGGTGCGTGGGATAACCACGAGAGTTATCCTGCTGTCATAGGAAATTGCACTACAGACCATAACTCCAGGTGTAGGTCCAGTGAGTCTCGGCCGCAGACAGGTTGGTTGCAGGCGCTCACCTGGAATCCTTCTAACCAACACACGGCCATCACTGGCACCCAGGCAGAACCGGCTTTCATTAGAAAACACAACAGATCTCCACTCCGTCCTCCAATGAGCTCTAGCTTGACACCCCTGATGTCGCAAACGGCAGTGGTTTGGAGTAAGTGGAATGCACGCTACAGGGTGTCTGGCTCGGAGCTGTCCTTCAAGTAACCGATTTGTAACAGTTCGTTGTGTCACTGTGGTGGCAATTACAGAGCTGAAAACATGTGTCAAGGCGACAGATCTGCAGTGAGACATTCTGTCAGCGTAGCTCATTTGGGAGAGCGACTTACTCCGGAGTGAGGGGACACGGCTTCGATGTCCTTTCTCACTACCTCATCGTATCTATTACCGTATATTTTTGATGAAAAGAGAGAGCACGGCTAAAATGTATTAAACGGTTACATTGGCCTTTCCACATATTCTACATGTGTCATCAACTGCCAATGCCATTATGTGTTTTCTGTATTACTGGGCTGTAATAACACAATTTGAATCTGAATGGACCGCCCCGGTGGCGTAGTGGTCTAAGCGATGGTCTCTGATCATTCGTACGAAAGGGGTTCCTTTTCGAATCCCAGTGAGGCATGGATGCTGTGTTTGTCTTACGGCACTGGCTCTTTCCCTTCCCTGGAGCCAGTGACACTAAATTAGGGACGGGCGACTGCTTATAACCAATGGAGTTGCTCACGGTGGTCGTTAAAAAGTCCAATATAGAAAAAAAGAATCTCAATGAAGGATCCCAATGTTTGTGGGCAAAGCTGATTAATTTTTTAACCATTATAGTGAGGAGTTTTGGTCAATGTTTTCTAGAGCTAAGGTAATTTTTTTTTATGATACGGACCCCTTTCGGACGAATGATCAGAGGCCATCGCTTAGACCACTGCGCCACCGGGGCGGCTAGGTAATTACACTTGAGAAGTATTCATAATCAGATGGGTGAAGCCTTCGGCTGCTGCAGTTACAACTGTGGTGATGTCAGATTTTATCCTTAAAACGTAGTGTTTGAGTTGTTTATCATGTTTATGGCAAAAATATGAATTATTGATACGGCCCATTCCACTTTTATTTTATTTTCAGGTATAGTCTATTATTATTATCGTTATTATTATTATAGTCGCACATTCTATCATCATTATTTTCGGGAAAGCATCTATTAGACACCTTAGTGGCGCAGTGGTTGAAGCGCTGGCATCCCACCATTCATCAGAGATGGGTCCGTGTTCAAGTCCCGATGAATCATGATATCGTGTTTGTCTTACTGCTCTGGTTCTCTCCCTTCCCTAGAGCCAGTGGCCTTAAATTAGGGATATACGACTGCTGATAGCCCATTGACTTGCTCACCATGGTCATTAAACCCCCAAACAAAGACAAAAAAGAGTTTCTTTTTAAATTTTAATTAGTGATTTACTGAGTACCAAATCCCATAACACCCACGTAATCGGCGGCTATGTTGGTATGTGTAATAATTTTTATGGTATTTTTCCAGTCCTGTTTCCTTGAGGATTTGCAATGCAGTGTTTTTCATAATGGCAATTTTTCTTCTGTAACCTTTCGTGAGAAAGTAATAGATATGCTGACAGGTAAAATGCCTGTAGCAGGCACGTAGCTATTAGCGTGAGTCGAAAGTTTTTCAATATTTGGATCACTTTATGTCGTAACTTTATACGTAATCTTACGACGAAACCTGGCTAGCATTCAAAGTATAGACCACCGTGTTGCACCGTTTTAGCCATCTGTCTGTCAGTTCTGTTTCGCGGCAGTACCAGTTCTTGTCCTTCGGGGCGAAGAACTGCTTCATCCCAGCTGCCACTTCCTCCTGGTTGTTGAGGTGCCTCCCGCGAAAGAAGTGGGCCGTGCACCGAAAAGAGTCATAGACGGGGCAAGGTCCGGACTATATGATGGGTGTGGTATCAGTTCGATGCTCTCAAGTTCCTGGAGTTTTGCCCGGGTCGTTCTCGCGGTATGAGGCCGAGCGTTGTCTTGCTGTAGTAGAGCGCGCTTTCTGTTCACCAGTGCCAGCACTTCTCCACCAAAACAGCATCAGCTGTTCAGAGTAGAGTTTGGCGTTGATGGTCGACCGTCTGGAGCATATTCGTAATGGATTATCTCCTCAAAATTCCACCAGACGGCCTAGCTGACCTTGGCTGATCTTCGAGGTTTCTGTCACCTGAGCGAAATTTCTTGAACCATCTGCTTGCGGTGGTGTGTTTCACGGAACCTTCCCCTTTCGCATGACACATGTTTCGTGTTGCTTGAGCAGGCTTATGGCTGAGTTCAAACTCGTGAAGGAAAAGTTCCCTAATTAGTCGGTTGTGACTGTTCATCTTTTAGGGGCCCCAACGAAAGACAGAACGACGACATGCAATGCGGTTCACAGCAACGACTACCACCTTATTTCCCTTTCGACTGACTGCAGTGCGCTACTTGAACTGGTTTAAACACGTGACATACCAGCCGCAGCACAGGCGTTTATGCAAATATTGCAAAACTTTGCACTCACCCTTATAAGTTCCAAACGCAAGGTGGGACTGAAAAGTCATCGAGGGATGAGGCTCGGTGTCCAACTATAAAAAAAATCGTTTTTTCGAATGCAGACGATAGGTTTTCTCTTGGGTTTTTTTTTTCACTCCCTTTGTTCATTAACTTCACAAGCAAATAATTTCTCCCTGCCAAAAGCTGAAAGCAGTGAAATACGAAACGTAATATGAAAAATATAAGAGTGGAAGAAAACTGAATCCTCTTGAACAATTAAAATAAATAAATAAATCACCTTCTCTGAATTTGTTTGTTTATGATTTACTTTCTGGGGTTTTTGTTGCTGGAAAACATTTTTTTTTTAGTTTATTATTGTTCTTCCTTTTTCCGTGGATCCGCTCAGATTATCGAGGAGTTATTGATGTCTTATTTTGACTCTTTCTATTCCTTTTCTTGGGTTGCACTGTTTCTTCATCTTAATCGCTCGTACTCCTTCGCAGGTGCTCATTCATAACTTGTGAACCACAACACATAAGTCAAATCTGATTACGGCAATCAATTTCTGAGAAAATTCTTATCTTGTTTGATATGAACATGACCCCCCTTATCATTTGAAATGTTTGACCTTGATACAATATTGCGAATTTCAAGATGGCAGCCATGTTCCGGAAACAGCCTGAAAGATAGGCCCACTTCACCAATTCTTTGCTGGGGTATTCAGATATAACATTTTTCCTTCCGTTTCTAAAATACAAGGGTGTCCTGCGACTTTTGATTCAACCTGTATATTTGCTCCTTATTTTTACTCGAGAATTGACTCCGAAAGGTTCTTCGTTTGAAACTTTTATCCTAAATAGTTCAGGAAACACAAGACATCTTGGTTCGTAAAGCAATAAATTTAAACTTTACAAAATGAAATCTGGAATCCAGAGGTGTACTTTGAAATCGTAGATTAAAATGTAAGGTTGACGTCAAATAATTTTGCTTCCTATACTTCCAATGGAAAAACTTTTGTACACATTTCCTTCACAATTAGTGTGTTCCCAAAGATGAAAATTTGAACATCGATTAAAATAAATAACTTGGAATACTTAATATTTTCTAAAACATTACCATAATTATATTAAAAATCAATAACTTTTCTTCTGTGGTGTTGAAACCAAAAAAAAAAAAAAAAAAAAGATAGCGCGACCTTTACTTTGATGGCGCCAGTAGACAAACAAATGTTGAATTGCATGATTACAGTTACGTTTTAGAAAATATTAAGTATTCCAAGATATAAAATGAAGTTATTTTAATCGATGTTCAAATTTTCATCTTTGGGAACGCATTAATTGTGAAGAAAATGTGTACAGAGGTTTTTCCATTGGAAGTATAGGAAGCAAATTACTTGACGTCCACCTTAAGTGTGAAGATGTGTAGCAAAAACATTGTTGCCGCGTTAGGTAAACGTTTGAATCTAAAATTTCTCTCTTGCACCCAAATTTGCAGTTATAAAGGAGCTATTAAAGTTGTTTACGTCGTGGAAGTTTATCTTCAGCAAGTTGTTGCGTATTTCTCGCAAAGGACGATATATCTATCTTACTGAAAGGTACTGGTATGTTAAAAAAAACCCCTCTGTTTTAAACTAAATCATGGAAAGTTCGGACTGCACATTTTTTCATTTAATTTAGGCTCAAGTCGTGGCACACGTATTGAATTTTTTTTTTTTTTTTTTTTGCGTTTGTAGTTTATTGTACGCAAGCTTGTTTTCCTGCTCATTAAAATTTAATACAGTATTTTAACATGTATGATGTCATTCAAAACTCACCGGAATTTAAATTTTTATTCTAGAAACCGGAATCAAGATCATCGGTTGCAGTCTGAAGGAGCACTCGGAGCAAATGGCAACGGATTATTTCAAGCTGCACAGCAAGGAGCTGTTCAGTAAACCCGTAACATTTGTATTTTATTACGACCCTGTTAACTGTACCACAAGAAAATTCAAGCTCTAATAGGCACTCTTAGAAAGGGTGCACTAATTTGTACCGCCCATTATTGTTATTTACCATGACGTTGAAAAATACAGGTGTAAGATTCGTAAATATTAGATACTATTTACTAAATCTAAGGCATTGTTAAAAAATTGGATTCTTCTAAATCTTTAGTTAATTAAAGTGATTTTTTGCACAATTATTTTTTACTAAGATGTTCATGGTAAGCCAGTTGACGAAACCTCCAGCTGTGCGCAAGTAGACTGACCTTATGACCATTATGGTGGATTGCAGATCGACACAACACATATATGTGATCCACTAGATTAAATCCTGGGGAAATTCACACGCCAGGGAGGTAAATAAAATTTTGCTAAATATTAGGTGTGCAACTTAATTATCGGCCCCTAACCGCAAGCTATCTTAGAACCTCGGCAAATGCAAATAGGTGTGTGCGATAATGGCTGATTGCACCGCCATCCAACAGCTTTCCAGGCAACCGTAACCGCTCACAGCTGTAGTGACAGAAGGGACGAAAGCTGACGATGAAAGCAATGTCGTTCGAGAAGCTACATTTGAGGCACTGCCTCCTGTTCGCGTTTCAGCTAAAACAAGTGCTGCGGAAGTCCAGAAAATGATCTGTGCTGCTTTGGGTGAGGCTGCTGTGTCCTACAGTACGTGTAAGAAGTGGTTCCAGCTGTTTAAGCAGAGACATTTTGATCTCCGTGATGCAGAACGTCTGGGACAGCCACAGAAAGTTGACGATGAGGAACTGGAACAACTGTTGGACGCTGATCCCTGTCGCATACAGTCAGAGCTTGCCCAGGAACTCTGAGTAACACGGCAAGCCATTGCAAAGCGCCTGCACAAGCTTGGACGGATTCAAAAGGAGGGCCGTTGGGTGACCCAGCAAATCACAGCTGCGGACAAGTCTAGGCGCTACGATGTTCCTTTATCCTTGGCTCTCCAGATTCAAGAAGAAGGATTTCCTCCACAAGATTTTGACCTGTGATGAGAAGTGAATCCTCTACGATAATCCTAAGCTGCGCTAATCGTGGGTTTATCCAGCTCAGCCTACCACCACTACCGCCAGACCGAATATTCATGCCAGGAAGTTGTTGCTGAGCATATGGTGGGATCAGCGTGGTGTTGTACACTATGAGTTGTACACTATGATCAGCGCGGCGTCGTACACTATGAGAATCCTGGTGAAATGGTCAATGCTGAGCGTTATTGTCAGTAACTCATTCGTGTGAGTGACGCAATGTAGACGAAAGGGCCATGCACCGGCAAGGGCAGAAGGTCGGTTCTGTTGCTTCAGGACCATCACAACGCAAAAACGATTTTAAACATGATCACCGACCTGGGATGGGAGATTTTGTCCCATCCGGCGCGTTACCCAGGCTTCGCCCAGTCGGATTATCACCTCTTTCGCTCCCTGCAACATCACCTGAGTGATACGCACTTCACTTCTGTCGTGGAGGTTCACAGAAGTATTGATGACTTTATCAACTCGAAACAGCTCTCTCACCGATGGCTCAAATGTATCCAATATGAAGGGGATTATATCCCTGATTAGGTACAGATTCGATTTGCTATAATTTGCTGTCAACGTGTCGTGCCTGTGGCCGAGAATTAAGTTGCACGCCTAATACATAAAGGGAAACAGCTGCATACTGTGGTTACAAAGAACACCAAGTTATATCAGGTGTACAAATAAGATTTAAAGCGTTTTGTGTGTGACTTATACCGTTAATTTACATATCCGACATTCCCCTGCGTTGTTGTCATGTGACTGCTACTGGTCCAGCATATAAAATGTGACACAGAAGTTTGCACAACAGTCAAACGCACTTGCACATCGGTAGGTGGAAGATGGCAAGCGATACAGCATTTATTCGACACTTCATTCGTTACGCATTTCACCAAGGAAAAAGTGCTGCAAAAGCATGTGCATCGATCTGTTCTGTTCTGGGGGAAATATTGTTTCGAAAAGCGCGTTTGAATTTTGATTTGGACAGCTTAAAGCAGGTGTTTTTTGTTAGCGGTCGAGAATGTAGCGGCGCCCCGCAGAAGGTTGCACATGAGGAACTGCAAGCATTGCTGGATGAAGATTCGTCTCAAACGTAAAAGGAACTACCTGAACAACTGGGGGTAACTCAACAAACCATTTCCAATCGTCTACCCGCAATGAGAAAGATTCAGAAGGAAGGAAAATGGGTGCCACATAACCTAATCCAGAGGAACAGGGATGAGCGTGTCGTGAAGTGTTCGAATCTGTTCAATAAACATCACGGAAAGTCTTCCCTGTGGAAAATCATTACGGGTGATGAAAAGTGGATATGGTACGACAATCCCAAACGCAAAAAACACTGGGTAGACCCCGATGAAGCAACAACTTCGACACCGAAACGCAATATTCACTCCAAGGAAGTTCTGCTGTGCATCTGATAGGATATGAAGGGTGTGCTCCATTATGAACTATTGGAACAGGGTCAAACTGTTACTGCTGATCGCTACAAGCATCAATTGCTGCGATTGAACCAGGAAATATGTCGGAAACGTCCATTCACAGGCAAAGGAGTACGTCTCGTGGAATTACTGCATGACAATGCTAGGCCGCATGTCACGAAATCGGTCAAGGAAACATTCCTGACGCTTGGCTGCGAAGTTTTGGAGCACCCGGCATATAGTCCCCTCATAGCCCCTTCAGACTATCATTTGTTCCGATCGATGCAACATAGTTTGTCTACTGAACGGTTCCGGACATGTGACGAAGTGCAAAAATGGGTTGACGACTTCATTGCGTCTCACGACAAAGTATTCTTCATGGCTGGAATCCGTCAGCTTCCCAACCGATGGCGGAAGGTGATAGATAATGACGACGCATATTTTGATTGGTAAATGTATTGTTGTCTAATTACATGTTGCTTTGTCTCAAAACTCTTGAAAACTTATTTGTACACCTAATACAACTGAATCAGTGAACCAGGTTATCACCACTGAGAAACAACATGTGTATGGATGGTTGACGGTTAATGTGTAATCGTATGTACAAATGTATAACCCGAACCGGTGGTGCAATGGTCTAAGCAATCGATTTTGATCACTCGTCCGAGTGGGTCCGGTTCTAGTTCCGTGAGCATGTCTTACGGCACTGATTCTCTCCTTCCCCTGAAGTCAGTAATCCTGAACTAGGAACGGGCGACTGCTTATTGCGTATTCAGTTGCTCACGGTGGTCGTTAAATTTCCAAGAAAAAAAAAAGGAATAGCTTCAAAACCCACTTGCCTGAAATTATGCTCTTTAATCAAATACACGTAGTCTGTTCGGATGTTTACCTCCGGTGGGCTAAGAAGAAAAAAGTAATGATATTAAAATATTTTATTGTACGAAACATACTTACAGGTCTAGGCTACTTCTCAACATTGTCACTCTCTAAATTGAGACATTTATCATATCGGGGTACGAGCTTTTTGTATCCCTGCACCAAAGAAGGTTGCCGCCTGGGAAATCAGCCAAGATTGGACGTCAATCTTCAACTCCTCGATGAAGCGCAGCGATCCGGAACAGGCTTTTATGTGGGTGAAAAAGTGATAATCGTTCACTACCAGATCCGAGCTGTATGGAGGGTAGTCGAACACCTTCCAACCAAAGTGCTCCAGAAGCAAATATGCGTGCAGTGGTGTGTAGTCGAGAGTTGTTTAAGAGAGCACAACGCTTGACGTCAGCATTCCTCTTCGTTTATTCTGATTTGCACTGCGAAATTTTCTTAGGGTTTCACAGAACCTCTCTAGTTCCTGGTTTCATGAAGTCAGCCTAAAGTACTCTTTTCCCATCCCATAAAATTGCTGTCAGCAGCTTTCTGTGAAAAACGTTTGTTAGCACTTTTGGGGCTTGTCTGGTGAATGTGAGTGTTGTCAGTTTTTAAAAGGGGTCCATAGATTTGGTTCATCAGCGGAAACCTCCTGGAAAAAAAATACTCTAAATGAGAATAAGCCCAAAATCTTAAGAAATGAAAATAACATTACTAAGAAAAAACACTTTTGATATATACTATATACAGGGTGTTTCAAAACTAATGAAACAAACTTTAAGGGGGGATAGAACACACCGAAACAAGTACTTTTGGTCCAAAAATGCATGGTCGCCAGTTACGCTGTTAGGCGTAGGAGAGCGTTTTCCGTTTCCCCACACGTGCCGTCTTTCGCAACGCAAAGACAGGCATGGTACCACAAATCAAAACAAAGCTTTATTGCAGACAAAATAAAAAAAAAAAAACGTGACATCACAAAATTACATAAAATTTGCAAACATTAATAAGTAAATACTGAAATTAATTACATTTACAAAAGCTGCTTAAAAGGGGCGACAGCCACTCCTGATACACGCTTCGCATTGGCGACGTAAAGATGCCCGTATGTTGTGGAAAATACCAGGCATTTCCCTGACAGCTGCATCAGCGAATGAAAGTCTGGCGACTACTTCCTCATTGGAATCAATGGGAGTGTGGTACATTATGTACCTAATATGTCCCCATAAAAAGAAATCCAGAGGGTACAGATCTGGTGATCGTGGGGACCAAGCGATAGGTTCTCCTTGGCCAATCCATTGGCCTGGAAATGTGGCGTTCATGTAATCACGCACTTGAGTGCTGAAATGAGCTGGCGCTCCATCATGCCCGAACCACATTTTACGGCGGACGGCTGCTGGTACATGCTGGATCAATTCAGGTAAGACTCGTTGAAGGAAAATAAGGTATGTCCTCCCATCCAGACGTTCCGGTAAAAGATATGGGTCTTTGCGTTGCGAAAGACGGCGTGTGTGGGGAAACGGAAAGCGACCTCCAGCGCCTAACCGCGTAACTTGCGACCATGCATTCTTTGAAGAAAAGTGTTTGTTTCGGTGATATATATCATCATCATCATCATTGTCAACCATTATCAATCCACTGCTGGACGAAGGTCTCCTCAAGTTTCCTCCACAACGGTCTGTCTTGTACCAGTCTCCTCCATGTCACCCCTGCATACTTTCGAATTTCATCCACCCATCTCCCATGTGGTCTTCTTCTGGGTCTTTTCCTCTCCCTTGGAATCCAATCTAAAATTTCGGCTGTCCATCGATGATCTGTCCTTCTGGCAGTATGTCCAGCCCATTGCCATTTCAGGGATTTAACTCTGATCATGATGTCTTCCACTCTTGTCATTTTTCGGATCCACGAGTTCCTCTTCTTATCTCTCCTGGTTACACCAAGTATGCACCTCTCCATGCTTCTTTGAGTTGTCTGCAGCCTTTGTATGTCTCTTTTAGTTAAGGTCCACGTCTGTGCACCATACGTAAGCACTGGAAGGATGCATTGATCAAACACTTTTCTTTTAAGACATAATGGCATATTGCTCTTGAAAATTATGCTGTTTCTTCCAAAAGCTCTCCAGGCAAGTTTTGTACGCCGATTAATTTCTTCATCAATGTGACCCTCACTTGATATCTGCTGTCCAAGATAAACGTACTTATCTGTTATCTCCAGCTTTTCGTCATCAATCGATAAATCTTCATTTCTTGTAAAAGCATTGAACATCACTTTTGTCTTCTGAAAGTTCATTTTTAATCCCACTTCTTTACTCTTGTCAGCAAGTTCCTGGATCATACTCTGCAGCTCTGATGGGCTAGTTGCAAAAATGACTACGTCATCAGCAAAACGAAGGTGGGTTAGATAATCTCCATTAATCTTTATCCCCTTGTTTTCCCAGCTCAGTGACTGAAAAACACCCTCCAATGTGGCATTAAAGAGCTTCGGAGATATGGTGTCACCTTGTCTCACTCCCTTTCCAATTTTTATGTGTGTTGTATTTTCAAACAGCCTAATCTTTGCACTTGCATTTTCATAGATGTTATTAATAATATTAATGTATGCATCTTCAATACCGCAGGTTTTCAGAGCCATTGTAACTGCTGATGGTTTCACCGAATCAAAAGCTTTTTCATAATCGATAAAAGCCATGCACAATGGAAGTTCATATTCCCTCGCTCTTTCAATTAGTTCTCTCAGCACATGGATATGATCTATTGTGCTGTAGCCACTTCTGAATCCAGCTTGTTCTCTCGGTTGAGCCATGTCCAGTGTTACCTTCAAGCGGTGTGAAAGAACTTTAGTGAAGATTTTATAAACTACTGATAGGAGGCTGATAGGTCTGTAGTTTCCGAGATCCTCAATGTCACCTTTCTTATGTAGCAGGATCATTGTAGCAGTGTTCCAATCCTCAGGAATCTTTCCTTCATTAAGGCATCGAGTGAAAATTTGGGCGAGTACTGTTTCGATTTCTCCACTTGCTTCTTGTATGATGTCTACAGTAATTCCATCTTCTCCTGGAGCTTTTCCCCGCTTCATGTTCTTGATTGCATGTGCAACTTCTGCTGGAAGGACTGGAGGAACTCTGGTACTGGTATCTTTCATGATGTCTGGAGTGCATGTATCATCCCTTTCATATAATTTGGAGTAGAAATCTTTCACTCTTGTCAAAATTTCGCCTCTATTTCTTGTTACAGAACCATCTTCTTTTCTCAGTGCCATAATCTGTTTTCTTCCCTTACTGAGATGTCCCTTTGCTATCTTTAGGCTTTGGTTGTTTTCAATTGCTTTCCTCACTAGTTCACAGTTGAATTTTCTTACGTCTTCAGTGATACTTTTTCGTATTGTCTTGCATAGCTCTATATATTCCACTTTGGAAGTCACATCTTCTTTAGTCCTCCTCATCTCTCTTCTTTTTTGCATCAACATTTTCGTTTTTCCTGATAATTTATTTACATGCAACTTGTTCTTAGACCCAGCTAATTTTGTTGCTGTTTCCATAAGAGCTTTGGTTACTTTTCTGTTAACTTCAGAGATGTCCACTTCTTCCGATGTTAGGCCTTCTAAAGCAGAGAACCTGTTCTTCAGTTCCAACTTGAAGGTATTATGGTGTTTTTTAAGGTTGGTTATGTCAATAGATTTTGTTTGTCTTATGAGCTTGCCACGTTCAAGTTTAGTGTTGAGGTGCATCTTACATCTCACCAATCTATGGTCACTACCTGTGTTGAACTTGTTTAGCACACTGCAGTCTTCTATGACGAATTTTTTGTTACACATAATAAAATCAATTTCACTTGTAGTCCCATTTGGATGTCTCCATGTCCATTTCCTGTGTGGCTTTTTCTTGAAAAAGAAGTTCAATATGAAAAACCCTTCTGCCTCTGCAAACTCAACGAGAGTATTTCCACGCTGGTTTCTGTTGCCGTGACCGAATTTACCTACTGAAGTTTCATTCTGTTGCCGTTGCCCTATTTTTGCATTGAAATCTCCCATAATTATTTTCAAGTGCTGCTTACCTTTATTATTTAGATGACAAATTTCCTCATAAAATTCTTCAATTTCTTCTTCAGGATGACTTGTGGTGGGTGCATAAGTTTGAATAATCTGAGCCTGGTATCTTCTCGATAGTTGGATAACGAGTCGTGCAGCTCTGTCAGAGGAACTTTCAACTTCTACCACTTTATCCTTCAGTTTCTTGTTTATTATAAATCCAACACCACTAGCTCTGCCAGTTAACTCACCACGCTGGCCAAGCTGGTTGGTGAGTGTGGGATAGAATTTCCTCTGATCCCGATGGTATAGTTATACCGCTATTAGCGGTCGTCAGAGCCCCTTTAGTGGGAACAGGATGCACCACGAGAAGGCGGGGTTGACATTTGTCAAGGAGAGGCTGTGATGTTACGCATCACCTGACCTTACATCCTATATATATATATATATATATATATATCATATACGTGGTGAGTTATGGCCAAACACCTCCAAAATGACTCTACAACTTAAATCTTGGCCCTCAGTCTCCGGCAGCTGATAAACGTACGTGTCGGTTATCTCCAGCTTTTCTCCATCAATCGATAAATCTTCATTTCTTGTAAAAGCATTGAACTTTTATCTTCTGAAAGTTCATTTTTAATCCCACTTCTTTACTCTTGTCAGCAAGTTCCTGGATCATACTCTGCAGCTCTGATGGGCTAGTTGCAAAAATGACTACGTCATCAGCAAAACGAAGGTGGGTTAGATAATCTCCATTAATCTTTATCCCCTTGTTTTCCCAGCTCAGTGACTGAAAAACACCCTCCAATGTGGCATTAAAGAGCTTCGGAGATATGGTGTCACCTTGTCTCACTCCCTTTCCAATTTTTATGTGTGTTGTATTTTCAAACAGCCTAATCTTTGCACTTGCATTTTCATAGATGTTATTAATAATATTAATGTATGCATCTTCAATACCGCAGGTTTTCAGAGCCATTGTAACTGCTGATGGTTTCACCGAATCAAAGGCTTTCTCATAATCGATAAAAGCCATGCACAAGGAAATATGAACGAGGGAATATGAACTTCCATTGTGCATGGCTTGTGTGTGTATATATATATATATATTCTATAAAGAAGATACCTAAGCAAAAAAATACATATATAATTTTGACTCACACCTAGTACAACATAGAAAAGGTTATGTATCTACCTGTGTGAGTAAAAGGAGAAAAGATAAAAAAATAAAATAAAACAACTGAATGTAGAAGGTGTCGAGAATACTGAGCCTTGGCTTTATCAAGGACCAGCAAAAACTCTGCGTTTTCTCACTTCCACAAAGACCTAGTTGGAAATGGGTTTCTGCAAGGCCATAGATGCAAGTAACATTCCCACCTAAAATAGTTTAAAAAATATATATAAGTCATGTCCTCCGTAGAGTTGCATGACCTAGCACTAGTTAACAATTTCGCTTGCATCCATTAACCTTCCTGGCCCGACCCATGCTCTTCATCTGTTACTATTAAACGGAGAGAAGAAGATTAAAGAGAACTCAAGCTGTGAGAGTGACATAATAATTAGAAATGATTTTCAGCCATAACGAAATTCCAAGTTCGTTTGAGAGAGAATTTAAACCTGAAAATCATTGCAAAAGAAATCCAAATTTTACATTGCAATTAAAAAAGGAAATGTTAATTTTTAACGAACAGATTTTTGAAAGAAAACTTGAGTCTAAAACCCCCTACTCTACAACTTATGACAGCACGAAAACGAGAATAAGTTAAAGATAATAATTAACTAAATAAAACTTTGTGAAAGTTATATACCTTAAACAGTTAGTTGCAATATGTACAAAGTATTTCAGCAGTGCTTTAAGTGCATAATTAATTAGTTATTAAGAACTTAACTACTTTGAAAAAACAGCGCATAGACAGCGCATAGAAAAGGAACAAGCTTAGCCATCTTCTGTTCCTAGGTACCCCCAAAGACGCTCAAAGTTACAAAGAAAAGAAAGAGTAAAAACCCGCAAAAATGTTAACAGACAAACCAATGCCTAAAAGCTGAAAAGCTAAAAAACGACAGAGAAAAAGTACATGAAGTACAAACATTGAACTTATAAAACCTAGAACCCAAAAAACAAGGAGGAGAGCTTACCTCTTGTGTAACAAAAACTTTTCTCCTCACAAGAGAAGAACATGGCTGACCTCTTCCGCCACTCCCTAGACGCTGGGGGGCAGTGCGGGTGGGGCTGATGGCCTCCTCATACAGCAAGAAACCAACGCATGGAGATTTTAACCAGAGAAAAAAATATATAAACTTAAGACTGTGGATCTGTATGATCAGAAAGAGCAGAATTAACTCTCCAGAATACATGAGAAAAATTATAAATATATATATATTCTCTGCTTTAGAAGGCCAAACATCGGAAGAAGTGGATATTTCTGAACTTAACAGAAAAGTAACCAAAGCTCTTATGGAAACAGCAACAAAATTAGCTGGGTCTAAGAACAAATTGCATGTGAACAAATTATAAAAAAAAACCAAAATGTTGATGCAAAAAAGAAGAGAGATGAGGACAACTACAGAAGATGTGACTTCCAAAGTGGAATATATAGAGCTATGCAAGACAGTAAGAAAAAGTATCACTGAAGACGTAAGAAAATTCAACTGTGAACTAGTGAGGAAAGCAATTGAAAACAACCAAAGCCTAAAGATAGCAAAGGGACATCTCAGTAAGGGAAGAAAACAGATTATGGCACTGAGAAAAGAAGATGGTTCCGTAACAAGAAATAGAGGCGAAATTCTGACAAGAGTGAAAGATTTCTACTCCAAATTATATGAAAGGGATGATACATGTACTCCCGATATCATGAAAGGTACCAGTACCAGAGTTCTTCCAGTCCTCCCAGCAGAAATTGCACATGTAATCAAGAACATGAAGCGGGAAAAAGCTCCAGGAGAAGATGGAATTACTGTAGACATCATACAAGAAGCAAGTGGAGAAATCGAAACAGTACTCGCCCAAATTTTCACTCGATGCCTTAATGAAGGGAAGATTCCTGAGGATTGGAACAACGTTAGAATGATCTTGCTACATAAAAAAGGTGACATTGAGGATCTCAGGAACTACAGACCTATCAGACTCCTATCAGGGATTTATAAAATCTTCACTAAAGTTCTTTCACACCGCTTGAAGGTGACACTGGACATGGCTCAACCGAGAGAACAAGCTGGATTCAGGAGTGGCTACAGCACAATAGATCATATCCACGTACTGAGAGAACTAATTGAAAGAGCGAGGGAATATGAACTTCCATTGTGCATGGCTTTTATCGATTATAAAAAGGCCTTTGATTCGGCGAAACCATCAGCAGTTACAATGGCTTTGAAATCCTGTGGTATTGAAGATGCATACATTAATATTATTAATAACATCTATGAAAATGCAAGTGCAAAGATTCGGCTGTTTGAAAATACAACACACATAAAAACTGGAAAGGGAGTGAGACAAGGTGACACCATATCTCCCAAGCTCTTTAATGCTGCATTGAAAAATGTCTTTCAATCACTGAACTGGGAAAACAAGCGGATAAAGATTAATGGAGATTATCTAACTCATCTTCATTTTGCTGATGGCGTAGTCATTTTTGCAACTACCCCGTCAGAGCTGCAGAGTATGATCCAGGAACTTGCTGACAAGAGTAAAGAAGTGGGATTAAAAATGAACTTTCGGAAGACGAAATTGATGTACAATGGTTTTACAAGAAATGAAGATTTATCGATTGACGGAGAAAAGCTGGAGATAACCGATACGTATGTTTATCTTGGACAGCAGATATCAAGTGAGTGTCACATTGATTAAGAAATTAATCGGCGTACAAAAACTTTCCTGGAGAGCTCTTGGGAAAAACAGTGTAATTTTCAAGAGCAATATGCCATTATGTCTTAAAAGAAAAGTGCTTGATCAATGTATCCTTCCAGTGCTTACGTATGGTGCAGAGACGTGGACCGTAACTAAAAGAGACATATAAAGGCTGCAGACAACTCAAAGCAGCATGGAGAGGTGAATGCTTGGTGTAACCAGGAGAGATAAGTAGAGGAATTCGTGGATCCGAAAAAGGACAAGAGTGGAAGACATGATCAGAGTTAAATCCCTGAAATGGCAATGGGCTGGACATACTCCCAGAAGGAAAGACCATCGATGGACAGCCGAAATTTTAGATTGGATTCTAAGGGACAGGAAAAGACCCAGAAGAAGACCATATGGGAGATGGGTGGATGAAATTCGAAAGTATGCGGGAGTAACATGGAGGAGACTGGCACAAGATAGATCGCTGTGGAAGAAATTTGGGGAGACCTTCGTCCAACAGTGGATTGCTAATAGTTGACAATGATGATGAATGATGATATATATATATGAGATGCAAGGTCGGGTGATGCGCAACATATCGCCTCTAGTTGACAAATGTCAACCTCGCCTTCTCGTAGTGCATCCTGTTCCAACTAAAGGGGCTCAGACGACATCCGGTAGCGGAATAACTATACCATCGGGATTAGAGGAAATGCTATCCCACACGCACCAACCCGCTTGGCCAGCGTGGTAAGAATCACCGTCGGACCGGCCTAGGCTGCCATTTGATGCTGACCTTGGCTACTTACAACTGACGCTCCCTATCTTCTGATTCAAGGCTTCTTGAATTGGAAGAGGAACTATAAAGGATCAAGTGGGACATCGTCGGGCTAAGTGTGGTAAGGAGAAAAGGAGAAAATCTCATTGACCTGAAAAGTGGACATCTCTTCTACTATCGTCGGACAGATACTAGCAGAACTAGTGGTGCTGGATTTATCATAAACAAAAAACTGAAGGATAAAGTTGTATAAGTTGAAAGTTCCTCTAACAGAGCTGCACGACTCGTTATCCAACTCTCGAGAAGATACCAGGCCCATATTATTCAAGTTTATGCACCCACTGGAAGTCACTCTGAAGAAGAAATTGAAGAATTTTACGAGGAAATTCGGAATCTAAATAACAAAGGCAAACAACACTTGAAAATCGTTATGGGTGATAATGCAAAAGTAGGTCAACAGCAACAGAATGAAACTTCGGTTGATAAATTCTGTTACGGAAACAGAAATCAACGTGGAAATACTCCCGTAGAATTTGCAGAAGCAGAACGGTTTTTTCATCATGAACTCCTTTTTCAAGAAAAGGCCACACAGGAAATGGAAATCCGAATGAGACGACAAGTGAAATTGATTTTATTATGTGTAACAAAAAATTCGTCATAGAAGACTGCAGTGTGCTAACATAAATTGGTGAAATGTAAGATGCACCTCAACGCTAAACTCGTACGTGGCAAGCTCATAAGACAAACAAAATGTATTGACATAACCAACCTTAAAAAACGCCATAATATATTCAAGTTGGAACTGAGAAACAGATTCTCTGCTTTAGAAGGCCTAACGTCGGAAGAAGTGGATATTTCTGAAGTTAACAGAGAACTCACCAAGGCTCTTATGGAAACAGCATAAAAAATAAATGGTACTAAGAACAAGTTACATATGAAAAAAAATTTCAGGAAAAACAAAAATTTTGATACAAAAGAGAAGGGAGATGAGGACAAATAAAGACGTAACTTCCAACGTGGAATATATAGAGCTATGCAAGACAGTGCGAAGAAGTATCACTGAAGACAATTGTGAACTAGTGAGGAAAGCAATTGAGAACAACCAGAGCCTGAAGAGAGCAAAAGGACATCTCAGTAAGGGAAGAAAACAGAGTATGTCTCTGAGAAAAGAAGATGGTATTGTAACAAGAAATAGAAGCGAAACTTTGACAAATGTGAAAGAATTCTATTCAAAATATATGAAAATGGTGATACATCTATCCCAGACATTACGACAGGTACCAGTGCCAAAGTCTCACCAATCCTCCCTGCAGAAGTTACATTTGCAATTAAGAACATGAAACGGGAAAGAGCTCCAGGAGAAGTTTGGAATTACCGTGGACATTATACAACAAGAAAGTTGACACCGGATTTTCGGGTGTAATAAGCACGTCTTTTGAATCCGTTCTGACGCAAATTAAATTTATCAAAGCTATTCAAAGTCAATGGAACCGGTATGGAAAACAATAGATCTGACCAAAGAAAGAAGATTTTCAATCGGGTTTTTTATCCCTCAGATATTGCTGTAAACGGAATCGTGAGCTTACGAACTCTTAGAAACAGAGATATCGACAAAAATAAGATGTGACTTTACGTCCCCTAGTAGGTAAACCATGCATTATTTTAGGAAGAAAGTATGCTCAAAAGGTTTATCCGTATAAGCGGTATCGGTAGAAGAAGACTGATACCGCTTTCATCGAAAAACTTTTCTAAGATAACATTTCTTCTTGAAATAAAGCATATTTTTCTCGCCAGGGGGCGTAGACGAATATCTTGTATTTGTCGATATCACTGCTTCGAAGAGTCCGATTTAAAAAATTGTATCTTTGTTAGAGAGCGTTTCCACAGCTAAATGCTTATTTTTTTTTTTTTTTGATTGGAGGTTTAAAGACCACCGTGAGCAACTCAATGGGCTATAAGCAGTCGCCCGTCCCTAATTTAGGGTCACTGGTTCCAGGGAAGGGAGAGAGCCAGTACCGTAAGACAAACACAACATCCATGCCTCACCGGGATTCGCACCCGGACCCCGTTCGGACGAATGATCAGAGGCCAGTGCCTTAGACCACTGCGCCACCGGGGCGGCCTAAATGCTTATCATAGAATTTCAAATTTTTTTAGATCACAGGTCTGCCACCAGAGGGCGTAAGTTCTGGATTCCGTTTATAGCAATATCTGCGGGACTACAAATCTGATTAAAAAACTTCTTTGTTCGGTCAGATACTACCGTTTTCCGTACCGGTTCCATTGACTTTGAATAGCTTTGATAAATAAAATTCGCGTCAGATCGGATTAAAAAGACGTTCTCATTACACCCGAAAATTTGGTGTCACCTTTCTTGCTTTCAATAGAGATTTTAGAAGCTCAGATTTTACTGCAAATGCATCAGAAGCGGAAATTCAGAATTACGCTCCCTGCTAGCCAAATCATGTTTCACCAAAAATTAGAAATTATATGCAAAAGATTTCCCATCAAGAGTTGTATCAGCTGAAGAAAAATATTTTTAAATCTGAGTTTTAGAAGTAGAAGTATCGGGGAAAGCACAATTCCCTTTTACGCCCCTAGCTGAAAGTCTATGTGTAACTTGAAACAGTGACTATACCTAAAACACACTTCGACATAAATGGAACCGAAAGGTAAAAAAAAAATTTGAATCGGCTGTTTAGAAGCAAATTTATGGAATCAAAATGTATTTTGAAATCGATATCATCTGCATTTACGTCTCTAGCAGCGAAATTGTACATCGTGAAAAAAAGGCGAAATGAAGGATCACCTTTCGCATATTTCAAGTTTCCCAATGAAAACAAATTCTTCCAAATCGGACTAATATTGTAGTTGCAGAGATATGGTGTCCACAGACGGACGAACGGAGAGACGGACAGACAAACTGATAACATAAACACGATCTTTTTTCACAAAAGATGTGCTAAAAACAAGCTCCTAAAGTGAAGGTTATCGAAAACACGGGTGAAGTCCTACAAATCAGCGTCTGGTGACACAACAAAAGTGCCATTGCCCGTTAAGGAACGGAGGATGATGGACAATTTTATGGTGTCAGTGAATTTATTTTACATGCAGGTGAGCTGTTCTGTGAAAATACCAGTTCGCTGGTGACGGGGATCGAATTCGCATCCTTCTGCTTCGCAGCCGAATGCTTTCACAATTAAGCTACACCGACGGAATTTATCGCTGCAACTTTGCGGTCTTGACATCTGCTTCATCTGCCAAGACGGCAAAGTTGCAGCGATAAATTCCGTCGGTGTACAGTAATTTTTGTTTTGCTTGACTTTAACATACAAGAAAAAAATCTTAAGAAATACATAATTAAACTGTTATATATACACTGGCGGGAAGCGAAAAAAAACACCAAGAAGGAGACGTCTTATACCAACGAACTTTATACAGCATAATAACGGAATACAGAGGATAACGTGATCAAAACATTATCGCAAAATACAGCTGCATTTGCTGGTAAACTGAAAAATAACATTTCCATGTAACATGGTTAGTACGAGGTTGAACCGCCATGAACTGCGTCACACTGTGCAATTCTGGCATGGACTCTGTCGTACGCATGTTGGATGTAAATTTGAGGATTGTGTTCCAAGCATCCTCAACCTGGACGCGTAATTCGGGGATGGTTGTGGGTGGCCGTGGAGACCGGATAAGTCGTTCTCCCAAAAAAAAAACCCACACGTGCTCAATGGGGGACAAATCCGGTGAACGTGCAGGCCATGGAAGTTGTCTCACACCCTGAAGTGCATGTTACGTTGCACGTGCCGTGTGTGGGCGTGCGTTATCTTGCTGGAAAACACCACGATGGACCGACTTTACAAATGGCACAACAACGGGCTGAATGATGCTGTTGATGTAGGAGGTGCTGTTTAACGTACCCGGTACAAACACTAGTTTTGTACGGGAGTGATAGCTGATCGCTCCCCACACCAGGAGACCAGGTGTAGGCCCTGTGTGTCGCTGGCGGATGCAAGAAGGGTGGAGACGCTCCCCTGTGCTTCTGCGAACACGCATACGGCCATCGGAGGCTCCCAAGCAGAATCTGCTTTCATCGCTGAACACGAAAGATCGCCATTGCGTTCTCCATTACAGACGTTGCCGACACCATTGCAGCCGTTTCTGACGGTGGGCTGGAGTCAGAGGTACACATGCCAGAGGCACACGTACACGTAGTCCTGCATCCAGTAGAAGATTGCGGATTGTTCGCACAGTCACCTGAGGTGCAACGACAGCTCGGATTTGCGTCGCAGTGGATGTTCTGCTTGACAACGCAGCTCTTCTTGTGCGTCGATCGGTCAGCTCACCAGTCCGTCTGTTACTCCCGGTTCCACATCTTCTCGTGTGGGAATGTTCCTCGGACCATCTACGCCACCATCGTACCACTACCGATATTTCCCGTCCAATTCGCTCAGCAATACGACGATACGACCACCCGCTATCGCGGAGTCCGACTAGACGACCTCGCTCAAAGTCCGATAACTGCTGAAATCGTACACGTCTTCCATGTCCAGGCATTGCAGCTTGTTCAGGGTCTTCGCAAGTGTTGGTCCCGACATTAACATCACACCTACGTAAACTCGACCCCATTAACATATGTAAATTTCATGATCGTCCGGTAATTCCTTCTTGGTGTTCTTTTTTCACTTTCCGCCAGGTTATATAGACTTCGAATTAAAAAAAAAACAATGGAAACTTATTGCACATGGTAGAAGATACTTTAAGGTAAAGCTGGGGAATTCATGTAAATCCTAATTGCTATTGATAACTGTAATATATGATAACATGTTAGTAAAATTATGCAATGCATTGATTATGATACGCTTTCCAACATACCAGAAATTATTACTCAAGTTATGAGGATAACGGCTGTGGAATAAATCTCGCTCCTGTGTCTTGACCTTTGAATCCATTTCGATTATATTCAACAGAACCGGTTCAGTATACCTCAAGAATAACATACTAAAGTTTTGTCGCAATAGAAATAGTTTTGCGCAAGTTATGAGAATAATGGCTGTGGAATAAATCTTGCTTTTTTGCAATGACCTTTGACCCCATTTCGTTGATATTCAACAGAACTGGTTCACTACACCTCCGGAACAACATGATAAAGTTTTGTCGCAATCGAAACATTTTTAGGTAAGTTATGATGCACAAGGGCAATGGAATGGATCCCACTCCAGTGTCCTGACCTTTTCCCCATTTCGCCCAATTTCAATAGGTTTCGTTCCCAGGTAGTTCCTTACCACATACCAAATTTTCATCGAAATCGAACCATTTTTACGCAAGTTATGACGCATAAGGGCAACGGAACCAATCCCGCTCTTATGTCCTGCCTGACCTTTGACCCCACTTCGCCAATTTTCAATAGGGTTCGCGCCCAGTGGCTCACTACCACATACTAAAATTTCATCGAAATCGAACCATTTTTACGCAAGTTATGACGCATAAGGGCAACGGAACAAATCCCTATTTATGTCCTGCCTAACCTTTGACCCCATTTCGCCAATTTTTAATAGGGATCGTGCCCAGGTGGTTCCCTACCACATACTAAAATTTCATCGAAATTGAACCATATTTACGCAAGTTATGTCGCATAAGGGCAACGGAACAAATACCGCTTTTATGTCCTGACCTTTGACCCCATTCCACCCATTTTCATTAGGGTTCGTCCCCAGGTGGTTCCTTACCAAATACTAAAATTTCATCGATATCGAACCATTTTTACGCATGTTATGACGCATAAGGGCAACGGAACAAATCCCGCTCTTCTGTTCTGCCTGACCTTTGACCCCATTTTGCTCATTTTCAATAGGGTTCGTGCCCAGGGGTTCCCTACCACATACGAATATTTCATTGAAATCGAACCATTTTTACGCAAGTTATGATGCATAAAGGCAATGGAATGGATCCCGCTCCTATGTCCTGACCTTTGACCCCATTCCGCCCATTTTCAACAGGGTTCGCTCCCAGGTGCATGGTTCCTTGCCACATACTAAAATTTCATTGAAATCGAACGATTTTTACGCAAGTTATGATGCATAAAGGCAATGGAATGGATCCCGCTCCTATGTCCTGACCTTTTACCCAATTCCGCCAATTTTCAACAGGGTTCGTTCCCAGGTGGTTCCTTATCACATACTAAAATTTCATTGAAATCGAACCAATTTTACGCAAGTTATGACGCATAAGGGCAACGGAACAAATCCCGCTCTTATGTCCTGCCTGACCTTTGACCCCATTTCGCCCATTTTCAATAGGGTTCGTGCCCAGTGGTTCCCTACCACATACCAATATTTCATTGAAATCGAACCATTTTTACGCATGATATGGCGCATAAGGGCAACGGAACAAATCCCGCTCTTATGTCCTGCCTGACCTTTGACCCCATTTCGCCCATTTTCAATAGGGTTCGTGCCCAGTGGTTCCCTACCACATACGAATATTTCATTGAAATCGAACCATTTTTACGCAAGTTATGATGCATAAAGGCAATGGAATGGATCCCGCTCCTATGTGCTGACCTTTGACCCCATTCCGCCCATTTTCAACAGGGTTCGTTCCCAGGTGGTTCCTTGCCACATACTAAAATTTCATTGAAATCGAACGATTTTTACGCTAGTTATGATGCATAAAGGCAATGGAATGAATCCCGCTCCTGTGTCCTGACCTTTGACCCCATTCCGCCCATTTTTAACAGGTTTCGTTCCCAGGTGGTTCCTTACCACATACTAAAATTTCATTGAAATCGAACCAATTTTACGCAAGTTATGACGCATAAGGGCAACGGAACAAATACCGCTCTTATGTCCTGCCTGACCTTTGACCCCATTCCGCCCATTTTCAATAGGGTTCGTGCCCAGTGGTTCCCTACCACATACTAATATTTCATTGAAATCGAACCATTTCTACGCAAGTTATGATGCATAAAGGCAATGGAATGGATCCCGCTCCTATGTCCTGACCTTTGACCCCATCCGCCCATTTTCAACAGGGTTTATTACCAAGTGGTTCCTTACCACATACTAAAATTTCATTGAAATCGAACCATTTTTACGCAAGTTATGATACACAAGGACAATGGAACGGTTCCCGCTCCTATGTCCTGACCTTTGACCTCCATGTCATTTATTTTCAATAGGGATCGTTTCCAGGTGGTTCCCTACCACATACTAAAATTCCATCGAAATCGAACCATTTTTACCCAAGTTATGACGCATAAGAGCAATGGAATTGATCCCGCTCCTATGTCCTGACCTTTGATCCTGTTTCGCCCATTTTCAATAGGGTTCGTCCCCAGGTGGTCCCCTATCACATACTAAAATTTCGTCGAAATTGAACCATTTGTACGCCAGTTATCGTGCGGACAGACGGACGGACAAAGCTGGAGCATATACGCTTCTTCAGTTCAACACAATTTTATTAACAAGGTTGGGTTCAGGAGGCGAACATGGGCGTCCTGGTACATATATTGTACGGTAAAATATACAAACTCTAAAATTCTATGTACATTATATACAGCACGATTATTGATTCACAAAGGAGGCTCGTGCTAAGAGGTACAGGCATTTTGCACAAGAACAATAAGAGAGATTGTCGAAACATTTCGTCTCGAAGCATAAATATATCATAGTGCTGACAAATAACAGAACGAGAATATTATAATGAAGCACTGTACAAAAGGAGAACTGTAGATGACAAAGTAGACAATGTGAAACCTAAGGCAAACGGAATTACGATGTCTTAGTACTGGTAGAAAAATGATAATCAAAGAGAAAACAAGTAAGACTATATACATTTGTACAGTATGGTGCATATATATTCACATGTGTTAGAAGATATAAGCCGTATGTTGAAGTTTGATTCCGAAAACCAATGGTGAGCATGCACGTTGAACTGAAGTTCAACAGAGCTAGGAACAACGAGGTTATAAACTACCGACAGTCAGTTGTAACGTCGCTGGCATGCCGGCGAACCAGGAAGCGGCCGGAGACCAGGTGGAACTGGAAATGTTGTTCTCTCTGTTGGGCGACGGCCACAAGGTTCTCTAGACGAAGTCTTGAGAAGAGATGCTCCCGAAAGTGGCACAGTAGTTCCACAGAAGCTTGGTGGATGGTATAAGATGAGATGAGATATCTCGGCAGCGCTGATGAAATACGTAAATGACATGTTTCACCAGGATGAAAATATATGAGCAGATGGGTGGAAGCTTGACTGGCGGAGAGACCTGCAGGAGGAGTGTCTTATAGGCATCGAAAGGAAGATCAGTTGTGGCTGAACGTTGAGCAATGGAAAATGCAAGATGGAGTAGTGGAAGGAGGATGACACAATGTAGATAAACGTGAGAGACATCAGCTTCTTGAGCACAGAAGGGGCAAAGAGGTGAGTCAAGAATGGTCATGCGGTGGAAGATGGAAGGAACGGGAAGACGGCGGTGGAGAAAAAGCCAGTGAGTGTTTATTTCAAGAGGAGCTGAAAGAGGAGAAAGGGTAGCAGACCAGACAGCGGTGAGAGAGGATTGGGAGACATCGGGGATGTGAAGGGGAGAAGGAGAGTGGGATTTTAAAAGTAACCGATAGAGAACTGAGGTTGAAAGAGAGGATAGTGGAAGTGTAGATCTGCCGACTGAAAGAAAGAAAGGAAGGGGGAGGAAGGCGGAAGGAACAAAGGTCAGGCCGGTGGTGGTTGCGAGATGAGGAAACTTAGCAATGATGGTAGAGAGTAGGGAGTCATAGACAGAGCGAGAGGAGAGTGAAAGTAGAACGGTGGGTGGGAGGCTGGCGTAGGGTCGCCAGGACAGATCTGAAGTTACAAGGTCTTTGACGGTTACAAATCCGACTCGGAGCCAAAAAGGATAGGCGAAGCATGAAAGATGAGGGGGTGAAGAAGAGAGGAGAAGAACAGGGGTTCGGCAATTAGTTCAGTGGTGGAATCAGGTGGGGATCGAGTGAGCGGGAGAGAGCGGAGAAAGGTAAGAGTCTCCCGTAATGCAGGAGGAAAGCGAGAGTGAGTGGTAGTACGGAGGTCCATTAGAATGAAAGAAGTGAAAGTGAAATTAGTGTTGCTCGAAGAGGTGATGACATTCCTTGCGGTAACGGCGTCGGCAACAGGTGAGGTATGAAGACGGAGGAACGAAGTAATCCGGAGAGCTTGATAGTACAGTCGTGTTTCAATTAGGCCAATGCCACCTTGGTCAGGAGGAAGGCTGAGCTTGGGGGCACTGAGCCAGTGGTGTTCGGTCCAGATAACTGAGGTGAAGCAGCGAGTGATATCATTGAGACGAACAAGTGGGGATTTAGTAGCAAGCCAGGAATGTGTGCACATGGAGAGAAGATAGGTTTGCGCAAGACGTGCACGTTGAAAATATGAGGTGCAGAACTGCGCTTTTCGCCAAAACGCAGTTGACCGATGAAGACGTGGCTGGATGGTATTCCACGTTGTGCTGGAGGCTTCACCGGGGACGCCAAGATGTACGCCAAGGAAACGTTGAGAGGCTGAAGACCAGTGCGCTCCCCATGGGGAATCCAAACGGTCAACCCATGAGCCGCACCACAGGCCTGTGCTTTTGGTTGTATTAATCGCAGCTCCGGAGCAGGAGGCGTAATCGGCGAAAAGACTTTGGAGCAAAGAGAACTGTGAATCCAGGCGTATACATAAGGTAACGTCGTCTGCATACGCCACGGAAGTGGTGACATGGTGTCTCGTGCGGGCGATGAGTGGCGGCAGGGTGGCTTGAAAGGAGCGTTGAACGGAGCGGAGAAAAGGTTCTAAGGCTATAGCGAAAAGTTGACCGGAGAGTGGGCAGCCTTGCCTCACTCCACGGCGGAAGAGGATTGGGGCTGTAAGAAAGGTGGGCAACTTGACCTGGAAACTGGTGTCCTGGTAGAGGGAGGTGAGGAGAGAAATAAACGGAGATGGAAATCCAAATCGGAGAAGTGTGGCGGAGAGATAAGTGTGGGAGATATTATCAAAGGCGGACTGTTGGTCTAAAGAGAGGAGGGCGAGGGGTTCAGAGCGGGAGCGCGCAAGGTGAATTAGATCAGTCAGGAGATGGATGTTGTGAGATAGGGAACGGCCGGGAACTGTGTAAGTCTGGTTAGGGGAGAGGATGTAAGTGAGGATGGGATTTAGTCGTTGTGAAAGAATCTTGGTATAAAGTTTGTAGTCGAAATTCAGTAGGGAAATTGGGCGCCAGTTCACCAAGTCAAGGAGATCACCTTTTTTGGGGAAAAGGACAACGTATGCATTTGTGAATCCCTTCGGGAGAGGAGAGTAAGTAAAGGCAGCAGAGAAAGCGGATAGGAGAAACGGAAGAAGAAGAGGCAGAAAAGTTTTATAAAAGCTAAAGGTTAGGCCGTCCGGACCCGGAGCGGCACTAGAATTCAGAGAAAAGAATGTAGTGTTTAGTTCAGAGGGCGTGGGGGAAAGGAGTAGAGAAGAAGCGAGATGGGGGGGGAACCTGAGGTAGATTAGAAAGGAGAGAATCCATTGCTGCAGAGGATGGTTGAGGAGGTTCACTGAACTTCATGGAGAAGTACTGACGGACATGGGAACAAAGCGCAATCGGCTCATCTGATACCTCTCCAGAAGAAAGGCGTAGATGATGAAGTATGGACGAAGCTCGTCGGGTGTTTTCCACCGACGTCAGGAACTCATAATTGTGAGCATCCGGCGTCAGGTGTTGCAAACGAAGTCGGCGGAGAGCTTGTTGCGCCAGAGGAGTGAGAAGAGATCGCAGCTCTTCTTGAAAGGAGGAGAAGAGAGGATCACTGAGACTGAGCATGGATAGCATTGAACGAACATAGTCTAGGCGCATGTTCTGGAGTGTCTTTAGTTGGAAAGAGTAGTTTCGGACATGCAGAACGAGCTGTTGCTTGATCTCCAACCAAGAATTTAATCCGCAGAGTGCAGATTGAAGCTGCGGTCGTCTGTCAATCAGGAATGACCTGACCGAAGAGCAGAATGCCGGTTCGGAGAGAAGTGCATCATCAAATGTCCACGGGCGAATTATCCTGGGTTTGAATGGTGCAGTATGGACTATGATGGCAATGGCGCAGTGGTCAGATGAGACCGTGGGATGCACACTCGATTCTGTCACGGCAGGAAGTAGAGTACTGGAGGCATAAAACCTGTCAAGGCGGGCTAAGAAAGGATTTTGCGCATGAGAGGAGCGCCAAGTGTAATTAGTCGACCATGGATGAATATGCCGCTGTACATCATGAAGAGCGTTGTTCGTGACAACTGTCTGGAGCAGGTTCGCCAGCGCATGGCGGCGCTCTCTATTTGTAGAAGACCTATCCAGAAGAGAATCCAGGGTACAGTTAAAATCCCCACCAACGAGAACATGGTCTGACGGTGGGATACGGTCGAGTGCTCTGCGAAGACGCGTGAAGAGAACTGATGAATGTGTTGTAGTGCTTGGAATATAGATCTTGAATAAATGATATCTGGAAGACGCGATGGTAAAGGATGCATGCTGTAAGAGATCTCGACAAATATTTCGCACAGAGAGGGATGTGATAATAGAATTGAGAGTATGACTAATGCCGATGGCAAGACCGCTATGAGATGTTAGTCCATAGGCGAGATGAAACACAAAGTTCCACTGGCGCCATCGAGAATAGACGGTAGATGGTTTGCAATTTGTCTCTTGAAGGAGGAGAATATCAGCCCCCAACGGGTTGAGGTCTTCATATGCTAGAGAGTTGCTGAGGGGGAAGCGAATCCCCTGCAATTAAGTGACACGATCTTGAATTGTGGGGTTCCTTGCCTCTAGCTGAAGATCTTTAAGAGCTGGAGGAAAAGACTTGAGACGATTATAGAAAATTTGTGCCCACGGATGGGTGGGAACATTCTGGCGGCAGAAATGCAACACATTGAAGATCTGCTCCGGCACAAGTTGGCGAAGCGATGGATTCTTGACTGCTAAGGCACGCGCTATTGCGTAGCTTGTCGGATTCGTTAAGTATGTATGGAGATCAATGTATGAGAGTGGTACGGGAGGTATATTGGCTGTCTGGAGAAATGCAGCGAACTCTTCGACCGTGGGAAAGGAGACTTCGGCTGGCGAGGTGTGTCGAGGAGAACTGCTGGAGAGGGAGGTTGAATGAGGTGAAGTGGAGTTTTGCTTCTTCGCTACTCGCCTGCTGCGGCCAGAGCCGCGGCGCTTCAGTGGAGGCTCGGTCGTCTCATCCTCACACTGCGTCTCTGGACCAACGGACTCCACGTCAGCTGTTTCGGAGGTTCCAGTGGTAATAGCTGGTTGTAAACCCTCTGAAAGGGACTCAGTGGTGGAGCGACGACGTTGCGGGAGGGAGGAGGCAATTGTAGGAAAGTCCTCTAGTGAAAAAGAGGAAGCGGCCGTGGGAGCGTTGCGTTGACCAACGTCTGTAAGCGGACTTTTTTCATCATATCTTGGCTCCGAGGCCTGCTGTGCTGAAGTAGATGGTGTAGTACGCTTCGAGGTAGGAACAGTACCTGTAGGAGCGCCAGTCGGAGTCGGTGGAACTTGATGTGGGCAGTGCACTCGAAGATGGTTTTCGCCATGGCAAAGCGTGCAGTGCAAGGAGGTAATGACGTCGATTCTCCGACGTTGCTGGCACACCGTACGGTTAGGATCTTCGGGCACGCAAGCAGATGATCGTCCGACGGAAATATGACACGGGCACTTCGACGAAACCCTGCAATGGATTTGTCATCGGGATCTCTGGGCGCCGCCGAAAGGGTCGTTATTGGTCCAACCACTCGGCCAAATTTGCTGAGTAAAGTGCATAGAGCGACATCTGAGACTTCAGGCGGGACTGGGTGGAAAGTGACCTGGATAGGTCGCTGCGCCACAGGTTCAGCCAGAAGATGCACATCTTTGATGGATAAGCCAGCAGTCATCACAAGGTCTGCATGTTCTTTACTGGCAAAATACACTAATACGGCCCGTGGCTTTCGAGCCATATGAGTGATATAAGCTCCTGTATGAAGCATCTTCTTTAGGGCAATACTATATTCCTTGAGTTTCGTGTCTGGTAATGCATCAAAACAGACACCGAAATCCATTGTGGAAAAAAATTGTTTCCCGGCTGGGGAATCCTCTGGGATATCGATGGTGGCAGAACTACCCTCAACACTGACGTAAGAGTCAGGAAAAACGGGAGCAATAAACTTAGAAGGAACTCTTGCTCCGGAGGTCACTTTGGAGTAAGTGAGAGACATAGAGTTGGCAGCGGAAGGAAACGACACAGTGCTGATTGCTGGTAGCGGCTTGGTAAACTGAGTTGAGCCAGTAGAAGGCAACGCAACCGTGCAATCGGTCACATCCATAGCTTCGGCAAATGAATCAGGGACATGCGTCAAGGTGACGTCACTCTCCTGGACAGGGACATCAGTTTGAGCTTTTGCAGAGGATTCGCGCGTCACATCTTGAATGCGTATGACGTCTCCGACAGGCATAAATGCTGCTTGGTCTCCTGAGAGTGAGGAGGAGGAGGTTGAATGAGAATCACTGATGTGGGCGTGGACATCACCCTTCTCAGTGCCTGCCATTGAAAATGGCGAGGACTAACTTAAGGATCGATCAGCTTGATCGAAAATAATAAAACGCTGAATGCAAACAAAATATGCAACTCACCGACTTGGGAGCTGAGCTAAAAGAATGTACAGATCTTCTTCTTGAAGGGGAACACAAAAATAGGAACAAACACTCACTATATACTTCCAAAAACTGGGCACAAACACAGAGCTCGAAAGGAACTTGACTATATCGGTTATACGCTTCTTCAACCTACGGTTGGAAAGCCTAAATAAAAAGGACTAATTCTTCGAAATTTCGTATATGCTTTTCTGTGTGCGCGTGTGTGTGTGTGTGTGTGAAGACACTTTCAAACCGAAGGATGTTGAAATTTTTTATGGGGTGTCTAAGGAAATTCTGCAGTACCTCAGAACTCTTTTACTAAAGAGAATGAAGAAGACAAAAAGAATGTTCGTATGCCCTGTTCGTTAGACGTAATATTTCTTTCTTCCTCACTGTTTTTAAGGCGCTCTTTTGAAACTAGTTATTTGCCATCCAAGACAAAACCAACAATAACTGCAACAGCACTAGCAAGATCAATACATGATTACTTATGGGAAAACAATTTGTACCCAATAGGACAGAAGGGGAACTTCAAAAGGTAAGAGGCACAAAAGACCAGCTGCTAATTGAAACAATTTTACTAAAAAACTCCAAAAGAAGAAAAACGAATTTGAATATTGCATGGATAGATCCTGAAAAAGTCTTTGATTCATTGCCACACAGCTGGATTAACACTTGTTTGGAACTATTTGGAGTTAGCAAGAACATCTTCCGATTCCTCAAAGATAATATGAAAAACTGGGAAACAATGTTACATGCATATGGTGAAGAACTCGGAGAAGTTAACGTCAAGGTAGGCATATTTCGAGGGGATTCTTTGTCGCCTTTATTGCTTAATGTCCCTTTAATTCCATTGTCAGTGAATTTGAACAAAACAAAAATGGGTTACCACATTTCGGACGAGCATCAAACAAGAAAGATGAAACCGAATTTTCGGGTGTAATAAGTACGTCTTTGAATCCGTTCTGACGCAAATTAAATTTATCAAAACTATTCAAAGGCAATGGAACCGGTATGGAAAACAATAGTATCTGACGGAAGAAAGAAGTTTTTCAATCAAATCTTTAATCCCTCAGATATTAGTGTAAACGGAATCTTGAGCTTACGAAGCCTTAGAAACAGAGTTATCGACAAAAATAAGATGTGACTTTACGTCCGCTGGTGGGAAAACCATGCATTATTTTAGGAAGAAAGTATTCTCAAAAGGTTTATAGATATGAGCGGTATCGATCCAAGAAAAAGAAATTTAGTCGAGTTTTCAGGAGCCCAGGTTTTGCAACAAATACATCAGAATCAGAAAATAACACTTACGACCCCAGGTGGCCAAACCATTCTTTGCAAAACATTAGAAATTATGTGAAAAATGTTTTCCATCAGGTCTTGTATGCGATACAGGAAGAATTTTTCAAATCGGAGTTTTAGGAGCAGAAAACGCAATTTACCTTTATGCGCCCTAGCGAAAAGTCTTAAATGATTTACGTGAAAATTTTGAATTTATAAGAAAAACATTTCGCATCGGAAACACTATCCAACAACGAAGGAATTTTTCAAATTGAACTTTTAGAAGTAGAGATATTGACAAAAATAAGATATACTTCTACGCCGCCTGGCGTAGAAACCATGCATTATTTCAAGAAGAAAGTGTCCCTAAAAGGTTTGTCGAAATGAGTAGCATCGGTCAACAAAAGACTTTTTTCTCAATCGAGATTTTAGAAGCTCATATTTTGCTGCAAATACATCAGAAGTGGAAATTACGACTTACGCCACCTGGTGGCCATACCATTTTTTACAAAAATTAGAAATTATGTGCAAAGGATTTCCCATCAGGAGCTGTATCCGGTGCAGAAGGAATTTTTCAAATCAGAAATTTAGAAGCAGAGAAATAGTGGGAAACGCAATTTACCATTACGCCCCCTAGCGGAAAGTCTATGGATTACTTGAAAATTTTGAATTTTTAGGAAATACATGTCACACTACAAGCACTATCCCACAAAGAAGGATTTTTTTTAAATCGGACTCCTAGAATTCGAGATATTGAGAAAAATAAGATATAAGTCTACGCCCCCTGGCGCAGAAACCATGCACTATTTTAAGAAGAAAATGTTTCTAAAAGGTGTGTCGACACGAGTAGCATCGGTCAACAAAAGACTTTTTTTTCAATCGAGATTTTAGAAGCTCATATTTTGCTGCAAATACATGAGAAGCGGAATTTAAGGTTTACGCCCCCTGGTGGCAAAACCATTTTTTTTTACAAAAATTAGAAATTATGTGCAAACGATTTCCCATCAGGAGCTGTATCCGGTGCAGAAAGAATTTTTCAAATCGGAGATTCAGAAGCAGAGATATAGGGAGAAGGGCAATTTGGCTTTACCCCCTACCGGAAAGTCTATGAATTACTTGAAAATTTTGAAATTATAGGAAACACATGTAATACTGGAAACACTATCCAACAAAAAAGGAATTTTTCAAATCGAACCCCTAGAAGTAGAGATATTGACAAAAAAGATATACTTCTACGCACCCTGGCGTAGAAACCATGCACTATTTTAAGAACAAAATGTTCCTAAAAGGTTTGTCGACATGAGTAGTATCGGTCTACAAACGACGTTTTTAATCGAGAATTTAGAAGCTCATATTTTGCTGCAAATACATCAGAAGCGGAAATTAAGATTTACGCCACCTGGTGGCCAAACAATTTTTTTACAAAAATTAGAAATTACGTGCAAAGGATTTCCCATCAGGAGCTGTATCCCGTGCAGAAATAATTTTTCAAATCGGAGATTTAGAAGCAGAGATATAGGGCGAAACGCAATTCACCTTTACGCCCCCTAGCGGAAAGTCTATGAATTACTTGAAAATTTTGAAATTATATGAAAAACATGTCACACCGAAAACACTATCCAACAAAGAAGGAATTTTTCAAATCGGACTCCTAGAAGTAGAGATATTGACAAAAATAAGATATACATCTACGCCCCCTGGCGGAAAAACTGTACGATATTTTAGGAAGAAAATATTCCAAAAAAGTTTATCGATGTGAGTGGCATCATTCCAAGAAAGAATTTTTTCAATCGATATTTTAGAAGCTTTGATTTTATGGCAAATACATCAGAAGCAAAAATTAACACTTACGCCCCCTGGTGGCCAAAGTATTCTTTACCAAAAATTAGAAATTATATGCAAAAGATTTTCCGTTAGGAGATGTATCTGCTGAAAAAAAGATTTTTCAAATCGGAGTTTTTGAAGAAGAGTTATCGGAAAAAATGTTATTTACTTTTACGCCCCCTAGCGGAATATCTATGCGTAATTTAAAAATGAAAGTATATCTAAAACACTCTTCGACATAAATGGAATCGAAAGATAAAAGAATTTTTTCAATCGGATGTTTAGAAGCGAATATGTGGAACAAAACGTAATTTGAATTCGACATCATCTGCATTTTGCCCCCTAGCGGCAAAATTGTACATCGTAAAAAAAAAAAACGAAATAAAGGATCATCATTCGCATATTTCAAGCTTCCGAATGCAGAAAGAATTTTTCAAATCGGACTAATAGTTGCCGAGATACCGTGGGTACAGGCGGACGGACGGACGGACGGACAAACCGATAACAGAAGCACGATCTTTTTTTACAAAAGACGTGCTAAAAATAAGCCATCTGCTGTACATGGATTACCTTAAAGTGTATGCAAAAAGTGCCGCCGAACTTGAAACATTGCTGCATACAGTACAAATATTTAGTGATGATATACAGATGGAATTTGGAATGGAGAAATGTGCAGTACTGTCCATACACCGGGGAAAAATCCAGAGTATAGATGGAATAGAACTAGAAAATGGTAATGTAATGAAATCATTGTAAGAAAATGAAAATTACATGTACCTTAGAATTCTTGAATTAGATAACATCTTTCATACAAAAGTCAAATGACTGACTCAGAGTGAGTACACCAAGAGAGTACGAAAAATATTGAAATCAAAACTGAATGGTCGAAATACAATGAAATAAATAAATGCATGGGCCATTCCAGTAATTAGATACCCAGCTGGTATAATTGATTGGACCCAAAGTAAATTAGAAATACTGGATCGGAAAACTCGAAAGTTATTGAACATGCATCATACACTCCATTCAAAAAGTGATGTTGCCATATTATATTTATCTCGGAAGATTGGAGGCAGAGGGCTACTACAAGTACAACAGGTAGTAGAGGAAGAAAAAGAAGCCTGAATGATTACGTCAACAGAAGCAGAGAAAAAGATACTTCAGGCAGTGAATAATGAAAGTATCTTAAGAACAACAGAAAACAAAGCTGAATAAAAGAGAAAGCAGTTTGCAAGCAGATTAGATGGTTAGAAGAACAAGCCACTGCATGGACAATTTCTAAAGCACATTGATGGAAAAAGTGACAACAACTTGACTTTGGCATGGTGAAATTGGGTTCCATCAAGAAGGAAGCAGAAGGTCTTATTTTTGCTGCACAAGAACAAGCATTGCACGCAAATGTTATGAAGACTAAAATCCAGGAGGTCAGTGATAATCCAAAGTGTCGACTTTGTCAAGAAAAGGATAAAACTGTGTCTCATCTTATATATGAGTGAAGCAAAATTGCACAGCCGGATTACAAAGCTAGACATGACAATGTTGCAAGATTGATTCACTGGTCATTATGCAGAAAGCACAATCCGCCAGAATCGAAAAACTCATGGGAACAATCAGGCTGAGAAAGTCGTAGAAAATTATCAAGTTATTTTTTTTTTTTGATTGGAGGTTTAACGACCACCGTGAGCAACTCAATGGGCTATAAGCAGTCGCCCGTCCCTAATTTAGGGTCACTGGTCCCAGGGAAGGGAGAGAGCCAGTGCCGTAAGACAAACACAACACACATGCCTGACCGGGATTCGAACCCGGACCCCTTACGGACGAATGATCAGAGGCCATTATCAAGTTATGATCTTGTGGAATTTCCGAATTCAAACCAATCGACACATAGAGCATAATACACCAGACATAACAGTCATAGAAAATTGAAAAGTCTGGATAATCGATATAGCGAAGATTCCTGGAGATTCCAGAGTCGATGAAAAAGAACTGGAATAAAATGACTAAATATAGAGACCTGGCCATAGAAGTCACCCGATTATGGACTAAACACACAACAGTAGTCCCCATTGTCGTAGGGCCACTTAGAACAATGTCATAAAAGTTTATGAATCATTTTGAAAAATTGCAGCTTTCTGATATACCACCTTATCAAACTGCAGAAGACAGCTTTACATATGACATCATATATTTTACGCCGATTCTTGACTGATACCTAGGTCTCCGGTGGAAACTCGTATCAGTTCAACAATACCAGTCAATGATAATTTTGTTGTTGTTGTTGTTGTTTTTGTCGTAGGCTGTGATTCGTATATTTCGAATAAAGAAAGTAATAATAATAACAACCTTAATAATGGCAGGGGTTTATCCATTATTTTAAAATTGGGGCAGGGTGATTTTCAAATAGCGCCCTCCGTTTATTGTGCTGTTGTGTCGACCACCAGAGCAATAGGAATGAAGACAAGAACGCAGGAAAGTCAGTATATCTGGAACCCAAACTTCAAAAAACCTAAATGGAGGGTACGATTAGAAATGAAAGTTAACAATATCCGGAGAGCAATTGGACAACTCGCCGAATACAAAAAAATAATATGAACAAATAAATTAAAGAGAAAAGTATCTGAGCTTTTAAAACTAAGAGTTATTGAGAAGTTAAATTATTCCGATGTAACTACTGCTATTGACAAAAAAACACAACAGCTTGGTGTATATTTAAAACACTTCAAGAGATACAAAGAGTGCTATGAGCGTAAAGCTTGAAATGCCCATTTTCATAGGAATCAAAAAGCTTTTTACAGAACCTTCCAAGATCAAATTAACAGTTATAACGAATGAATACCAACACTAACTGACATTACAGTGTTTTGGTCTAAAACATGGGAAAAAGCAGAGAGCTTTGATAAAACAGCAAGCTGGATTGCAAAAGAAAAAAGAAAGCATTCAGTAAGCATAACAGACATGCCAACCACTTACACTTCTCTGAGCGATTTGTCTGAAGCTGTTAGAAAAATAAGCTACTGGAAAGCCCCAGGGCAGGGCTTCATCATATCCAAAGCTTTTGGTACAAAAAATTGACTGTTACGCATGCTCACATAACCCGATATTTCAATGAACTACTAGAAAATCCTTCTAAAATTCCGGCATTCTTTACAAAAGGGAAAACATTTCATTTACCGAAAGATAATAATACAGCAAATCCTTCAAAATATAGACCTACTACATGTCTGCGACAATATATAAGCTTCCAACATCCACTTTAACTATGAAGATTAACAGTCACTTAAGAGAAAACGGTGATGACAAAAAAACAAAAAGGATGTCATAGGAGATCTAAAGGATGCAAAGATCAAGTTATTATTGATAATATTGTGGCGAATCAGGCTGTTTAGAAGAAAATAACTTGAGTATGGCTTATATTGACTACAAAAAGCATTTGCTTCAATTCCGCATGATTACCTCATAGAAATACTGAATATGTATATATAAAGTGAACAACAAAGTATTCAGTTGCTTCAACAAACCATGTCTCAGTGGCAAACAAATCTCTATATATCAGATGGAACCAAAATGATTAATTCTAGAAATATCAGAATCAGGAGAGGTATTTTTCAAAGGGACTCTCTCAATGCACTTTGATTTTGCTTAGGCCTTAGTCCTCTCAGTCACATAATAGATAGCACGAAATATGGATTCAGTATAAACCGGGACGAGAACACAAAGTCACACAATCAATCATTTATCCTTAAGATGTGTCAATCATGGATGACCTTAAGATGTACAGCAATTCCGAAACACAATCGAATAAGCTTGTACAGGTTACTGCCACATTTAACAGATCAATTCATATGGAGTTTGGCTTGGACAAAAGTAAGGTGGTGCACTTAGAAAGAGGAGCTCTGGTTAAATCTGAAGGTTTCTCTATAGACAACAATGAAATAATTGAAGATTTAAATGTAGAAAATGGATACAAATACTTTGCATTTTTACAAGCACGTGGCATTAAATACAGTAAAATTAAAAATACTTTAAAAGATAAGTTCCAGCATCGACTTAAAATGGGTTTAAAGACATACCTAAACAAAGCTAATAAGGTGAAAGTAATTAATACCTGTATGGTCCCGATTCCAACTTATTCTTTTGGTATTATCAGATGGTCGAAAACAGATCTTGAGGAATTTAACAGAACTGTGAGATCAAGTATGACCCAACAACGAATGAGACATCCAAAGGCAGCCGTAGAGGGCATCACGCTCCCACAAGAAGTAAGAGAATAAGGTATTCTTGATTCAAATTTGCTCAATGCGGAAATACTTTCACTTCAAATGTAATGAAAATAATGTTTGATGTCATATGCGCTGCAGACGAAGAGAGCAATCCACTAATATTAAGTAAACCAGGTACTAAAATAGAAGATTTGTCTACGGAAGACCAGGTTCGAAAATGGGAAGCAAAAGGAATTTCATGGGATCATCCAAACCAGTTAGACAGGCCAGAAGTTGACAAGAAAGCCTCAAATCAGTCGTTGAAGCGAGGAAAATTAAATGGAGAGACTATTAAGTTAATGATGGGTGCTCAAGACAAAGCGATTGCTAACAAAAATTATAGAAAATACATTTTAAAGGAGAATCTGCAAAGCGATAAATGTAGAAGATGTGGTATGTGCACTGAGACCATTGAACACATCTGCAGAGGATGCACCACGCTAGCAAACGTTGATTATATGCAGCGATATAATAATTTTGCTAAGATGATACATCAACAATTAGCTCACGATACAAAATTATCAGTATCAGAAGTACCATAGTATAAATATCAGCCCACTGCAGTACTAGATAATAAACAATACAAATTATAACAATAAAAGGATGACTTCGCACAATACGCTAAATGAAATGAGAAACTCACCGTCTATGTACGATATTTAATAAAATACGAAATATATTTACAGTTAAAATACCCCACTAGCACTTTCGGGGTAACATTTACCCCATCATCAGGTAGAACAGAGGCAATGTAGTACTCCTTTATATAGTTGTGCAGCGATGCATTATGGGTATAAATCATCAAACGTCACATTGGTCGTGACCGTTGCCATTATAACAGCGTAAAGAGTATAATTTCACAAGTTATTAGTTTAACATATCAGTACAAGGATTCGTTAAGGTTGCGAGAAGTAGAGTCCACGTAGATCTTATCAGTTTCATCTGGTTCTATGGACCTAAGAGGAATAGCGTACAGTAGACCCCGTGGCGAGATTCCGTTAGCGCCGAGTCCCTGTCTTTTTTAGCACGTCTTTTGTAAAAAAAGATCGTGCTTATATGTTACCGGTTCTTTCGTCCGTCCGTCCGTCAGTCCATTCGTCCGTCAGTCCGTCAGTCCATTCGTCCGTCTGTACCCACGATATCTCTGCAACTATTAGTCCTATTTGAAAAATTATTTTTGCATTGGGAAGCTTGAAATATGCGAATGATGATCCTTTATTTTGTTCTGTTTTTTACGATGTACAATTTCGCCGCTAGAGGGCGAAAATGCAGATGACATCGAATTCAGAAATGCGTTTTATTCCACATATTTGCTTCTAAACAACCGATTGAAAAAAATATTTTATTTTTCGATTCCATTTATGTCGAAGAATATTTTAGATATAGTTACTTTTTCAAATTACGCATATATTTTCCGCTAGGGGCGCAAAAGTTAATTACATTTTTCCAGATAACTCTTTTTGTAAAACTCTGTTTTGAATTTTTTTTTTCTTGAGCGGATACAGCTCCGGTTCGAAAATCTTTTGCATATAATTTCAATTTTTGGTAAAGACTACTTTGGCCACCATGGGGCGTAAGTGTTAATTTCTGTTTCTGATGTATTTTCCATAAAATCTGAACTTCTAAAATATCGATCGAAATAATTCTTTCGTGGACTGATGCCAATCACATCGATAAACCTTTTCGGAATATTTTCTCCTAAAAATAATCCACAGTTTATCCGCCAGGGGGCGTAGATGTGTATCTTATTTTTGTCAATATCTCTACTTCTAGGAGTTCGATTTGAAAAAGTCCTTCTTTGTTGGATAATGTTTTCAGTGTAACATGTTTTTCATAAAATTTCAAAATTTTCAAGCAATTCATAGACTTTCCGCTAGGAGGCGTAGTAGTAAATTACATTTCCCCCTATATCTGTGCTTCTAAATCTCCGATTTGAAAAATTCTTTCTGCACCGGATACAGCTCCTGATGGGAAATCCTTTGCACGTAATTTCTAATTTTTGTAAAAAATTGTTTGGCCACCAGGTGGCGTAAGTCGTAATTTCCGCTTCTTATGTATTTGCAGCAAAATATGAGCTTCTCAAATCTCGATTGCAAAAAAAGTCGTTTGTTGACCGATACTACTCATGTCGACAAACCTTTTAGGAGCATTTTCTTCTTGAAATAATGCATGGTCTCTATGCCATGGGGCGTAGATGTATATCTTATTTTTATCAATATCTCTACTTCTAGGAGTCCGATTTGAAAAATTCCTTCTTTGTTAAATAGTGTTTCCGAGGCGAAATGTTTTTCCCATAAATTGAAAACTTTCAAGTAAATCATAGACTTTCCGCTAGGGGGCACGAAGGTAAAATGCGTTTCCTGCCTTTTTTCAGCTTCTAAAACTCCGATTTGAAACATTCTTCCTGTATCGCATACAAGACCTGATGGGAAATATTTTTCACATAATTTCTAATGTTTGGTAAAGAATGGTTTGGCCACCAGGAGGCATAAGTGTTAATTTCTGCTTCTGATGTATTTGTAGCAAAATCTGGGCTCCTGAAAACTTGACTAATTTTTTTTTCTTGGACCGATACCGCTCATATGTAAAAACCTTTTGAGAATACTTTCTTCCTAAAATAATACATGGTTTTACCACCAGGGGACGTAATGTCACATCTTATTTTTGTCGATATCTCTGTTTCTAAGAGTCCGATTTGAAGACTTCTTTCTGTGCTGGAGAGCGTTTCCGGTGCGAAATGTTTTTCATATAAATTCATGTTTCTCTTAATGCACAAGTCTGCAACCAGAGGGCGTAAGCTCACGATTCCGTTTACAGCAGTATCTGAGGGATTAAAAACCGGATTGAAAAACTTCTTTCTTCCGTCAGATACTATTGTTTTCCATACCGGTTCCATTGACTTTGAATAGCTTTGATAAATTTAATTTGCGTCAGAACGGATTTAAAAGACGTGCTTATCACACCAGAAAATTCGGTGTCATCTTTCTTGTTTATTAATATCATAATTTTGTTAGCTCTGACTCTAAAACTAACGCTGTGTTTTTCGCAGATCTTCTTTCAAGCATTTGTAACACTTGGTGTATACTGCAGCGAGGTGACATACTTGATGGATCTACGTTCCTGTGTTAAGGTTGAGCCAAATGGTGTCAATATTCTGCGGATTAGCTTGTCCACTTCCAATAATAGATAACCATACAAGGCAGCCAATTTTTCAATTTTTAACAATTGGGCATTACGGATTTGGGGAAGGAAGAGTATGAAATTGCCCGCCGGATAAGAAAATGCAGGGAAGGGAATTTTTGGCTACTGGAGTGGGACGACCCAAAAGGGATTAAAGCGGTTTCAGAAGTTGGTTTTATATACACAGAATAAGACAATGCGTTGGTAACTGTATCCTGTTGGAGACGGAAATCCAAAAAAGATAAAGTTGAATCCGTTTCAAGTTCAATTGTAAAAGATGTGGATGAATATTTGGAAGAAAGACAATCAACGAAATCATTAAGTTGGAAAGGGGAAGCGGTCCAAACAAGCAAAACGTCATCAACAAGGATTTTACGTGGACATAGTGCAAAATATTCTCCTCTAAGGTCGGTAACAAGACTTCAGCTAGAGTTGAAGATAATGGGGACCCCACTGGGGCACCCTCAAGCTGGAATATATGAGATTGTTAAACCTAAAATAAGACCCAGAATGGACGATCCGAAGGGCACAAGGGAAATGGAAGCCCAAGGAAGAGAGTTTTGCTTCAATGATATTGTGAACCTCCAAAACTGGAACTTTGGGAAATAGGGAGGTCACATCAAGATACGCCGCCCCCGTGGCGCAGTGGTCTAAGCGATGGCCTCTGATCATTCGTCCGAACGGGGTCCGGGTTCGTATCCCGGTGAGGCATGGATGTTGTGTTTGTCTTACGGCACTGGTTCTGTCCCCTCCCTGGAACCAGTGACCCTAAATTAGGGACGGGCGACTGCTTATAGCCCATTGAGTTGCTCACGGTGGTCGTTAAACCTCCAATCAAAAAAAAAAAAAAAAAAAAACATCAAGATACCGTATGGTGAAAGGGGTGGTAATGAGAAGAAGAGCTTTTATTCAAGTAATATTTTAATCGTGCATAAGACGGCCTTCCTTTACTATTATTTAGCTGTTGATAATTTCAGCATGACTTGTATAGTACTCTTAAATTCCGAGCTACTCTTGTTTGTCTTTCATGAAATTGTTAAAAATAAAATATTAGCAGTAATGCTAAATATGGACTCTCAAAACTTATAGCTTTCATTGACTGTAGAAAGGCTGTTGATTCTGTAAAACCGTCAACAGATATAAAGTCTTTGAAATCTTGTGGTATTGAAGTTGCATACCTTAATACACTGCCGGAAAATTGCTAAGGACGAATGACAATAACAACGATAGCAACCCTAAAATGGAATGCAGGAAAATGTGGAAATTAGCATAAGTGCGGGATACAGTAAGACGTGTTGTGCGTATGTAAATTTTGGATTGCCAAACTTGTTCGTGACGTCATAGCGCTGATAAGAGGTATAAAGGATTTGACGCGTATTGACCGTTGTTGTTCAAACGCAAAGTTGAAAGGGAAAGAATCAATTGACGAACTTGCAATTTTCAGTATGTCTTCCCGACATCACCTAGATGGTTTTACGCGTGGCCGTATTATTGGCAAGATTGAAAAAGGGCGAAAAATAACAGATGTTGCCAGGGAGTTCGACGTCAGCCACAGTGTTGTTTCAAGGCTTTGGAAATCATTTCAAACAAATGGAGAGTGTAGCAAACGTCACGGGGGAGGTCGTGTTCGCAGTACGACACCTGCAGAAGATTGTTACATAGTGCTATTAACAAAAAGACACCGGCGCAGCACAGCTAGTGAGGTAGCAAATCAGTTTATGGCTGCTACTGGCAAGCGGATCTCCCGAAAAACTGTCGCCAGACGTTTGCATGAAGGAGGACTATACGCCCGCCGTCCTGTTGTGTGTGTCCCATTGTCCAGACGTCACCGTATCGCCCGTTTGTAATGGTGCCATCAACATCGCAATTGGACTGATAACGACTGGTCTGCTGTCCTCTTCTCAGAGGAGAGTAGATACAGTCTATCGTCTGTTTGTCGACGACAACTGACCTGGCGTGATAGTGATACTGCATATTGTCCAGCAAACATACAGGAAAGGGACCGATATCCTACATTTACTGTCATGGTATGGTCTGGCATCATGATCAATGGCCGTACGTCCCTCTACGTGCTTCCAATTGGGACTATGACTGGCCAACGATACATTAATGATGTTCTGCTACCTCATGTTCGCATGTTCCGTGGTGCTGTCGGTGATAGATTCATTTTCATGGACGACAAAGCAACATGTCATCGTACAGTCGCTGTCCAGGAGTTTCTTGAGAGCGAGGATATTCAACGCCTCGTATGGCCAGCACGTTCTCCAGATCTGAATCCCATTGAAAATGTGTGGGATGCTTTGGGGAGGAGTCTTGCTGGTCGCCAATGCCCTCCAATAAACAAGGACACCCTCATCCGTGCACTGACAGAGGAATGGGATAAATTACCCCAACAGCTGCTTGATAATATTGTGCAAAGCATGACACGACGTGTGGAATCTTGCATCGCCCTCCATGGTGGCCATATCCCGTATTGACATCTTTCGCCGGAACGCCTGCGGGAGGTAATTGCATTTTTTTCACGTTTACGTATTCTGCACAAAATGGCCTGTTTGTCCCTTGAACACGTTCCAAAGCCTTCTGGATTTCAGAGCACAATATATTGTCTTTCTTGTAATGTCCTGGTATTCTGACATTATTTTATTTCACTTGGCATCAAACCACACTTACTTTTTTATGCGCTATATAGCCGTTTATGATCCGTCCTTAGCAATTGTCCAGCAGTGTACATTGAAATGACAAAGAAACTGGGACCCTCTCTAATACAGCGTTGGTCTTCCTCGCGATCGGATAATGGCAGCAACGCGATCTCTGTAATACTGTTAGAGACATTACACAACATACTTCCCAGAGAACGTCCCACAATTCCGTAATATTCGCCGATGAATGATTCCTTGCACTGACGGTACGTTGAACCGCACACCAAATGTGTCGATAGCGTTTAAATCCGGCTAACAAGGCGGCCAACTGAGTGTGCAAAACCCCGTGGAATTTTGCTCCAGCCATAATCGGGAGACTGTGGTCGTGTGTGGTGGCGCACTGTCGTGTTGAAAGAGGTTGCACCCGTCGAAGTGGTTGCATGACATAAACGGATGCAAATGATCCCCATGGATGCTTACATTGCCTCCACCGGTCAGAGCGGTCTGCAGAGGTATGAGAGGTCTTAATGCGTGCCAGCTGAAAACACCCCACACCATAACAGATCTAATGCCGGCCTGCATTTTACCTTGTAGGCATGCGGGATCCATTGCCTCGTGGGGTTGTCACCACACCATGAATCGGACATCTGCCCAAAACAGTTGATACCACGATTTATCGGACGAGGCTACACATTTCCAGTCATCTGGCGTCTGATTTCATAATATTACGTCGGCTTTTCTTTGTCTGTTGGAAGCTTCTAAGACATTGTTTTGTTTTCTGGAACCTTTTGTGTCATTTCTAACAAGCCTGGAAGCATACCTCAGTTTACCCCCACAGTGGAAGTGCTTTTCGTAACAGGGATATCATCTTTCGACCAAAATCGACCTTCATTGAAGCCTGCAGTAAACGCAAGCAACAAACAAAACGAATTTGGGAGAATGAAATGTCTACGCATCAGGTATGAGAGGTCGTAATGTCGAGCAGGTACTTTTGGTCTTTCCAAAGCTGCTCACTAAAGTTTTTTCTGCCTCTTCCAGCCGTGAAGTCAACCTGCTTTCTTCAGTCCAGGTATCAGGACCTCGCACAACGGGATTAGGACGGAGTAACATGAATCTTTCTGAACCGCCGACAACAGTATCTTATATAGTAGAATTTCTCACGCATTCAACCTGTTTCTCTCTCTGCTGTCGCCATTAGTACTTCGATAACCGAATAAGACACGCAGTCAATCTGTTCCATTCTCTACTTTTAGCATCAGTACTTCGGACAGCTAAATCACCCAGTGTGGTGTCGACGGTGGAAGAAGTCGAAACCACATCCTTCTGCTCCAGAGTTGAATGCTTTCCCAATTAAGCCACACCGACAAGTGCTCATCCCTGCTAGTTGCCTTCCTAACATGTGCGTCCGTCATCTCTGAAGTACGTCGCAAATCCCCTCCCGAGAAAGGCGGGGCACAAAATCGCAGGTTTCTGGTCCACCACAAACCATGCTTAAACTAATTCTCTGTAGAAGACGGAATTCTCGCTAATTCCAGACGATGTGTGGAAGGTACATTACACATTTTTCGAAGAGCCCAACTGCCAGTAGATCCATTTTTACGTTCGGACGCCGATGCGAAACCCAAATTTTCCAGTGGCGGAACTCGAAGCCACATCGTTTGGCCCCGGAGACGAATGCTTTCCCATTTAACCTACGCCGGCAACAGCTTATCACTGCTACTGATCGTCTTGACATGTGCGTCATCTCTGTACTACGTTTCAAGTGTTAACATGCTTTTTTCTGTACTGCCAGCATCAGTATCTCGCGCAGTTGAATCAGTGAAAAGGGCCAACCTACTTTTTTCTGTGCTACTGTTATCATTACCTATCACAGTTGGATTAGCAAATGGAGCCAACCTGCTTCTTTCTGTACTGCCAGCACTGGTATCTTGGAAGGACGAATTAACCTCACAATCAGATTACCTCTTTTTCACTGCTAACAACAGTGCCTTGTTAGAGCGCTTGAAAAGATACACTACACTGACAAAAGTCACCGGGCACCCCTTTGAAAGCAAATGAACCGATCCGATTCGTTGTTAAGAGGCGCGGTACAGCTGCAATGGTATAAAAACAAGCCTGCAGCTGACCGCGATCATGACACACTGTGAGGTTGAGTGAAAATTCCGCGGCGAGAGAGAACTGTCTTTGAGAAAGGAAAGATTGTTGGGTGTTATATTAGTGGGTTGTCCATAAAAGAAACGGAGAGGCGTTTAAACATACCCAAGTCAACTGTTTTGGATGTACTGAATAAATGGCAGACGCATGGCGTGCCTGAAGCAGCAAAACGTACCGGCAGACTAAAGAAGATCAGTGATAGAGAACGTCGAAGCCTCAGGAGAGTCGTTACAGCTAATCGACGGAGTACTGCACAAGACCTCAGTGTACAGGTGACTAAAAATGCTGGAACCTCGGTATTTACACGTACCATTCGCAGAGAACTTCATTCCATGGGTTATCGTGGTCGGGCGGCTGATCATCTTCACTCGGAATGCTACTCGTTGTTTAGCATGGTGTAAAGAACATTTATCGTGGATCGTAGATCAATGAAAACGGGTCCTATAGACTGATGAATCCAGATACAAGATCTATCAGTCTGATGGCTGTGTGTGGGTATGGCGCTAGCCGGGGGAACACTATTTATCATAGTGCACTGTTTCTACGGCCAAGTTTGGTGCTGGCAGTGCACTCGTGTGGGGGTGTTTTTCATGGTATGGTCTCGGCCCATTGGTTATTGGGGATAACCCAGTTAACCAGGACGTCTATCTCGATATTCTGGACAATTATGCCCTACCAGCTGTGTGGCAATACTATGGAACCGACCCTTGTTGGTACCAGCAGAATAATGCACTGAGCCATAAAACAAGGACTGTTACGGCGTGGTTTTACGATAATTGCGTATCGTATGTGGACTGTCCAGCACAGAGCCCTGATCTTAATCCCATGGAGTACCTATGGGATGAATTAGAGCGCCGCATAAGAAGTTTGGAACCAAGGCCTGCTACTAAGCAACAGTTAGCGGCAGCATTATGTACTGAATGGAAGTACATATCTATCGTTGTGTTCCAAAACTTTGTCGAAAGCATGTCTCGAAGGGTCAGTGCATGCATTAAGGCCAAAGGTGGACCGTCACCGTACTAATATATGTCAATAAATGTTATGTTGTGTTTCTCTTCTAGATGTCTGGTTATAACGAAGTAATATTTCTCCGTCATTTTTGGTCTACGCCGGGATTCGAACCCGAGTACGCTTATTCCGGAACAAGTCGCTCTACCAACTGAGCTTCGCAGACATGTATTCTGATTCCTATCTGCCTTTATGTCATGTGCGTCCTGCTGGCAGGTACGTCACATCTCCCCCCCCCGAAAGAGGGCCGGGGGCATGGCCCACGGATCAGCCGTGACCATGAATCGCTGCAGGCAGACAACCACTGTAGAACGTGCACTTGAGAACTCCCAGTCAATCTGGTGTGTGGAATGCAACATCACACACATTTATTTTTCGAAGCACTGGAGAAGGGATTCTCTGATTTTTCCTATCTCGCGGTGTGGAAATAACATCACACCAATGCGAGATTTTGAACGGTCGGGTCATCCGGGTAGTTCGGGCGCCATTATAACGAAGTAATATTTCTCCGTCATTTTTGGTCTACGCCGGGATTCGAATCCGAGTACGCTTATTCCGGAACAAGTCGCTCTACCAACTGAGCTACGCAGACATGTATTCTGATTCCTATCTGCCTTTATGTCATGTGCGTCCTGCTGGCAAGTACGTCACATGGTGATTTTTGTTACTATAGTGCATATACGAATGTGAAGGAATAAAAATATTTCTCTCCATTTTCCGTATTATCTAACACTTCGTTTAAAACGTGGGGCTGCTTAGAGATACAGATATGCTATGGGTGTGTATTTTGTGTTACGAAAAAATAAAAGAGAGAGAGATGGAAAAATACATAGATCAAGAACGATCCGCTTATGCAATACATTTGTTTCTTGAATTTTTTCCACCCCCCCCCCCCCCCAAATTTAAAAGTCGATAATGATTTTTCCAAAACAAAGTAAAGGCATAACAGGCAACTCTTTCATACGTCGAGCCATAGTAACATTTTATATTTCTTGCAACTAATGGCACTCGTTTTTAATATGTATTACCCTCGCTTCAGGCTAAGCGCATGTTACTAACAATAACAAAACTACTTTAATATCTTCTCTAAGAAATTAAAATGTACCATAGGTGTAGTTTCATCGCTCCATCATCTCCTTCATCAATTTTTCCTCTCACTCTCTCTTATTTTGTGTCTTTTATGGGAAAGTCAAGAAAGGATCATTTAATAAATCAACAAACCGGCTCACGTCTCCGTCAAGCCATAGTTGTTGATTCCACAATGAATTCGAATCGCCCTGACTGTTATCGATTTCATGAAAAGTTCTTCCGTTTTTCATTGGGTGGAATTTCTTTACCTCGGCCTCCCACGGCGCTTTTGTCGTATTCGGATTCCCTACCTAACACCGTGATTAAATTTTAAACTTTCCAGCGATCTTCACCGCTTTTCGGGATTTTTCCCATTGCTGTAATAAGAACTTTTTTGCTGCGAAAGGACGGAATAATAAATGGCTCTAATAAACGATGGACTCAATAAAAACCGTAACCTTTAGGGAGGTACAACGGTCCACTGAATTTTTAATGCTATGGCAGGTGAATTTCATTCGCTTTTGTGATCTCTACGGGTATAAGATACATATTTCCTCCGAAAGGCAGGTAAGTGTATGGTTTGCATGCATAAGTTGTAATACAATTTTCTAATGGATGCTTAACAAATCGAAAGATTGCCCAATCTTGGAATATTAATTTTAAGTTTAAGCGATTGCAAAGAGTTCAAACCTACAGCTTCTTAATGCTATGCAGGAAAGAGTCGTTTATCTCCAATGACGTACATTCGAGGCTAGCTGCGAAGCCCAGAGAATGCACAAATAAAACTGAATTAAATATGCACAAATAAAATTCAATTATCAATGGTATTAAAATATGTCTATGCTTTCACTGCTAAAAAAACGCGTGCGGATTCGCTTCTTTGACTCAGTGTGGCGAGCGAAAACCAACGGCATAACACAAGCAGCTCTTCCAGAGTCTTCGCAGTTCTGATGCGAAAACCTTCCGTACAATCGCCTGCTAGCGTTTCCATGACAACATGAATCAGCTGGCAGAAGGGATTGGCTCGTTGCTTTGGGAAACGGTTCGCTCAGAAAAGAGAAGACACAGACTATCTCAGTCACTCGCATACTCCCGCCCATAAGTGTTATTCGTGGCTTAGTTGGATTCGAACTGTTTTAATAAATTTTGTGAGAGCTTCCCTGAACGTAAAGAACACTATGTTTCAAATTTTGATACAGCTTGACTAAAATATGAACTGAAGGTGTTTTATTCCCTTGATGAATACAAAAACCAATCAGTAAGAGACATTACGTGTTACATAAAGTTAAATAAATTGGACATAGTGTTTAGTGAGGTGTACAAATTACAGACCTCATATTAAACTTTCCCTTAACAACTGCAACTGCCGAAAGAAGTTTCTCAGCATTAAAAAGAATCAGCCGCCCCTGTGGCGCAGTGGTCTAAGGCGTTGGCCTCTGATCATTCGCCCGTAAGGGGTCCGGGTTCGAATCCCGGTCAGGCATGGATGTTGTGTTTGTCTTACGGCACTGGCTCTCTCCCTTCCCTGGAACCAGTGACCCTAAATTAGGGACGGGCGACTGCTTATAGCCCATTGAGTTGCTCACGGTGGTCGTTAAACCTTCAATCAAAAAAAAAAAAAAAAAAAAAGAATCAAGATATATCTTAGAGCCACACAAGGACATGCACATTCGAAAAACTTGGCTGTTTTTTGTCAATAGAGAAAAACATTCTTTTTAAATATGAAAAAGTACTCGAAAGAAACATTTTATGAAAACGTAGTACTCAAGTTCACATAAAAGGAAAAAAAGAATGGAGTTCATGTAAGAATAAAGTATTCAGAAGAAGGAATGGAGTTCATGTACAAATAAAGTATTCAGAAAAAGAATGGAGTTCATGTACAAATAAGTGTTCAAATCCTAATATTCATAATTATTTGGTATCATGTTAGCAATGGCATGTACCTAAAATTCAGAAAACAAGTCACTTCTATTACTTAACAATTAAAAATTAAACTTCACAAAAAAAAACAGTACTAACGGGGGTGTGGGGGACGGGTGAGATAGCCCAGGTCTCCGACCCACGATACGCCACTGTTTATCTCATTAAAAATTCATAACTCAGTGATTATCTTCAATGCTGTCCCACATGGATCAGCTACGTGCATTTTCTTGCTATGCCTACCATGGGTACTGCTCTGAAAAGCTATCAGCACTAAATGCACCTCCTGCAATTTACCGTCACACTACAGAGATAGAGGAAGAGCTGGATACGACATCTGAAGAGCTGCAGGAATCTCCAGTTCCCCGATCATAACGGGCACAAATCCAGAAAAATGAAAATTCCTTTGTCAATAAGCTACAGAGGGTGGGTCGAAAGTTTTGCAATATTTGCATAAGCGCATGTGGTGCGGCGGGTATGTCACGTGTTTAAACTATAGTTCAAGTCACTCACTGCAGTCAGTCAAAAGAGATACAAAGTAGTAGTCATTGCTGTGAACAACAGCATTGCATATCGTCGTTCTGTCCGTGGTTGGGAAGCCTAAAAGATGAACATCGACAATCGACAAATTAGGGAACTTTTGCTATACGATTTTAAACTCGGCCATAACGCTGCTCAAGCAACACGAAACATTTGTCATGAGAAAGGGGAACCCGTGGACCACAGCACCACAACCAAATGGTTCAAGAAATTTCGCTCATTTAGCAGAAACCTCGACCATCGGCCAAGGTCAGGTAGGCCGCGAACCGTGAATTCGGAGGCCGTGCGTTAGGCCGTAGCGGCAAATCCGACAGCCATAACTCGGGGATCATTAGGCGAGCTGGGCATATAACAGACCACCGTGGTTCCTCACCTTCAACTGATTTTCACTCTGCGCGTTAGCAACAAATAGGAATGCTACTTTCTAGATTAACTAGTCTGCTATATGCATTTATACATGACCAGACTAGTTCATCGGTATACTCCTGTACTTATCTCCGCAGTATATGACCCCTTTTCCCCACCCCCACCACCTTATGTAACATTTGGATCGTTTTCCCTTCGGCGGTGCTCACATGTGAATGTTTGAACATATACAGCGCTATTTGTGATACATGCATAATCAGTCAGAGCTGAAATGGTGCTTGTAACGGGTAAGGGACGAGATTTGAACCCCTTGTAAGATGACTGATCACCTGGTACAGAGTAAATGGTGACCTTATGTGGGAAACAGTGAACTTTTTCGGCTGTTCGCGAGATACTATTGTGAAAGTGCACCAAGAGTGGATGGAAAGAGGCGAAACGCATGGCAGGTGAGTAGGAGTTAAACGGCTACGGATGCTTAAAACTTGAGAAGAGACGCGACTCGGACATATTGTCCACAACAATAGGCTTGGTAACTTGACACCGCTGACCGTTGTCCACAGGAAGGGAGCACAGAGGAATGCTTCCACAGCTAGAGTGCAACTATCTCTCCGTCGTATTTGCTTATAATGTAAATGCATGATCGCCTCACCCTCACTACAACACAGCATCGGCAACAACGAGTGAAGTTTGCCAGAAAAAGACACTAGTGTATCGTAGAAATCTGGGAGAAAGTTGCCTTCTCTAATGAATCGCGTTTTATACTGCATCGAGTTTATGTAAGGTGGCGATAAGGCGAAATTCTGCGAAGAATATGGTACAAAATGCCATGATCCCACGGGTACTGGCACATGGCAGGGGTGTAATGCCCTGTGAGAGGTTTTTCTCAGACAGTCTCATTCCCCTGATAGTGGTGGATGGTCTCTTTAACGCCACCGCGTACCACTCTATGATTATAGATCAGGCTCATCTATTTATGTTGACAGTATTTCAAGACCAATATAGGGTGTACCAACAGCACAAAGCGCCATGTAATAAGGCCTGTGTCGTAAAGGACTAGTTCCAAGAATACGAGGATTATTTTCAATGTCCTCGCATGTCGCCCGACGTGAAGTCAGTTGAGTACGTTTGGGACGATATGGATCCGCAGCTGCTGCGTATGAATCTTTCATTAAGAATATATCAGTAACTCTTATGGGATAGCATACGGCATACCAATGGGCACCTTCCGTAGCCTTGCGGAGTCGAAACCTCTTAACAAAGCCGTATTGCTGGCGGCTTTCAGAGGACTTACACAATACTAGAAAGATGGTCCTAATGCTTTACTTTACAGTGTAATGCGTATATGGAAACAGGGCGTTTTTACTGGCGGAACTCACTTCAACGGCTTTCACGTACAATTTTTGATGCAAAATGTTTTGTTTTTCAGTTTTGGAATAATTATTTAACTAAAATAATTTGATAACCGTAACATGTAATTATTTAATTTAAGCAATATAATTTCCGTAACATGTGGAGATGGCTTGAGTTAATCATTGCATTTGATTTTTTTCCAATTTGCAAAAGAAAGAATTTCTTTCCTGTGTCCACAAAGTCTCTTTACAACTTTGCACATTTGTTACGGATACACTGTATGAGATAGCCAAATGTGGTTGAGCAAAGACTAAAGTTTTTTCTACCTCATTACAAAAGCTCAATATGCAGACTATTTCTTACGCATAGAACATCTAGCTGAAACTCCAGTTCCAACCATGTGCGCTGCAGCATGTCATCAGTAATGGTCGAAATGGCATTGTTGATCCTCGATTTTAGGTCATTGATGTCCAGCACCTCTCTCCGATACACGGTATCCTTCACATATCCCCATACAAAAACGTCCAAAGGTGTGACGTCGGGGGAACAGGGTGGCCATGCAATTGGACCATCCCGTCCAATCCACCTACAAGGGAATGTTGTGTTTAAAAAGTTCAGAACGTGCCGTCCCCAGTGTGGTGGAGCACCGTCCTGTTGAAATATCACGCTTGGTTGAAGGTCTTCCAACTGTAGCACAACATACTCACGCAAAACATCCAGATGAGCCGTTACTGTTTTCTCACTGAAGAAAAATGGTCCAAGGACTCGGTTATGCATAACACCGCACCACACGTTCACTTTAGAACTGTCTCTCGCAAGTTCCATAAATGCATGAGGATTTTCATACCCCAGATCCTGACATTGTGTCTATTTAACTGCCCAGAGACATGAGAAGTTGCCTCATCCGTAAAGCAAACATTTGTAAGAAATTTGGTATCTTCAAATAGTCTATCCAGCATCGTTATTGCGAATTATTTCGTCGTTGTCTATCTTTCGCCTCAAAAACGTGTAACAGTAGCACTTAGTATGCACATAGCAATAGATGTCTATGTAGCACACTGTGTACCGGGGCATTTGCATTTTTCTGGCAGCGAAACGAATAAACTTCTTCGGGTTTCGTGAAAATGAATACCGAACACGTTCGATGTCTTCATTCGATGTTCGTGGGTGGCCACTATCATCTTGATCCAACACGGACCCGCCGCCCCGGTGGCGCAGTGGTCTAAGGCGTTGGCCTCTGATCATTCGTCCGAAGGGGTCCGGGTTCGAATCCCGGTGAGGCATGGATGTTGTGTTTGTCTTACGGCACTGGCTCTCTCCCTTCCCTGGAACCAGTGACCCTAAATTAGGGACGGGCGACTGCTTATAGCCCATTGAGTTGCTCACGGTGGTCGTTAAACATCCAATCAAAAAAAAAAAAAAAAAAAAAATCAACACGGACCCAGTCTCCATGAATTTCTTGTGGCATTGGCGGATACTAGGACGAGATAGCGGGTTTTCCCATACTTAGTCCGGAAACATCGTTGCGTTTGTGTATCACATTTCGTTTCGATGAACCAAACGACGCACTGCGCTCTCTCTTATGGGGACCACATTTTCATAGAACAGCCCCTGCGACATCAGTGAGGGACCTATAACAAAAAACGATAATGCCAATTAAAACTTTGATATTTACAGTATATTATACAACAAATACCAAGAACTTACATAGTACAGGGTGTCCGTAATAAATCTGCAAAGTTGTAAAGAGACTTTGTGGACATCCTGTATATCTGAACAATCTTTATACACAGATACATCATGTACGTATAAAAGAGGAAATATATTTTATAGTGAAGAAGAAATCAGGAAGTTATGTAACAAGTTTTAACTCAATGAAATAGACATGATTCGTGGCTTTACAGAAAACTTACAACGTTATTCCCGGGAAACTTCGGGTACGGTTCAACTGAAGTTGAATGATTAATGCAGACATTTCATGTGAACTAGAAACATCAAACAGAAGTCATCGCTCTTTCCACGTTTATAAGTGAGTCACGGAAAAATGCTCATTGGCCGCCACCGGGAATCGAACCCAGGTCTTCCAGTTACGCGCCCGGCATGCTTCCACTGCATCACAGTGGCCTCGAATTCCCCAAACTCACATACCCTTTCCGTTTTTCAACTCAATCGACGAATGAAGTGCGAAGACATAGCCGAGTCAACTAATATTTCAAAAACGTCGGTATTTCGCTTTCTACGTGACAAATTACTGCTGTTTCGTTTGTGTTCCAGATGGATACGTTATCACCTGACGAGAGAACAATTGTTAACAGAGTTTAGGCATGTCACGAGGGGAAATAAGTGATTGCAAAGGATCTAAACTTCCTAAACGCAGTAATAACTGCCGATGAAACATGGATCCATTATTTCGACCACCTCCCGAAGTGCGCAACGGGTGTCTGGAAACACACAGGCTTGCATCCTCCGAAAAACGTCCGCCAAACCAAATCAGCAGGGAAGGTGATGATGATAACTTTCTTTGAGCATACAGGTGTAGTCTACCAGCATGCCGTTCCTCCACAAATTACTATCAATGCTGAGTGTTACATTTTTGTCTTGAAGCGTCTGCGGCGACACATATCGATTAATCGACCGGAACTGGTGGGCAAAGTAGACCCTACACCATGATAAGGCCCGTCCACGTGTGGCTGCAAGAGTTTGTTACGAAATGCTGTATTGAAATCATGTCACAGCCTGTCTACAGTCCTAATCTCGGCCCGTGCGATTTTTGGTTGTTTCCAACAATGAAGGAGAGGTTCCGTGGCGCAACATTCAACACAGATGCTGACGTTACTCAAGCTGTACAGTGGTCGCTAAAGCCACTTCCACAAATGCCTTCGTCACATGCTTTGAAAATTGAACTGAACGATGGGACGGTTGCATATCATCCGAGGAAAGATACTTTGAAGAAGAATAACATATACTTTGCTGTACCTATATTTCTTCATTTTGTGTGATTTTACTCTCATTTTTTATGAAACGGCCGTTGTAGGTGTCTACTTGTTTGTCTGTTTGTAATTTTGTGCGCATTGGCCATGTGTTGCTCATGAGTGCCGTAACACATTTTATGATGTTACGTCGCTCTTGACCCATTATCCCAAATCAAATTCAAGAAGCCACACACAGGATGGAACTGGAACGGTGGGGTTCTATCTCTAGATCAGGAGCAGTTAAGAAGACAGTGCGAAAGCAAATCTTTTTTTTTTTTTTGATTGGAGGTTTAACGACCACCGTGAGCAACTCAATGGGCTATAAGCAGTCGCCCATCCCTAATTTAGGGTCACTGGTTCCAGGGAGGGGAGAGAGCCAGTGCCGTAAGACTGACACAACATCCATGCCTCACCGGGATTCGAACCCGGACCCCTGACGGACGAATGATCAGAAGCCAGCGCCTTAGACCACTGCGCCACCGGGGCGGCAAATCTTTTTCTAGAGAGCATTAAACCAAAATGAATGAAACATTTAACCACTTAAATACAACTTTAAAGTTAACAGACACAGCACAATTACGTTATCCAAATAAAACCCTAAAGCGTATGCAAATTAGTATGACCGCCGATAGCTTTTGAGTTCGGATAGCTTTTGAGTTTGATTTTCACTGAGGACGTTTAATATCTCTATATCTGGATTTTAACCGAAAATACCGTAGTTGTTTCCGATATAATATAAATTGCTAACCTTATCAACTCGTCAGCATGTATTCTAATTTTTGCTTTTTATGTTTTCTTGCACGCAAATGCGGTTTGTTCCGCGTATTGATATCACCCGAAGAAAAAACGAAGTATCTCTTCCAGATGTTTCAAGAACACTCACAGACTTCATCAGCGTGTTGGTTTTTCTGTATCCGTTACTGATCATGTGGCCAGTTCTCAGCTACATGATTCCAAAATATGCTAATGGTTTTCACGTAAGCAATAACAAACTAGGGAGACTGCATCGTTCGTTTCCCACGCCAAAAGGAAAGACTGGTTACAAAGCTTCTCTTGTCAAAAGCTGTAAAGCTTGCCTTCCAACAAAATGTTGTTTACAGAAACGCCAGCAAAGCACTTAAAATAAAAAAAAAAATCTTTAAAACAAAGAGAAATGATTCACCTTTTGTAACAATGTGTTACATATACACTGAAGTGCCAGAAAAACTGGTGCAGACGAGCTTATGCAAAATACATAGCAACGTCACCTATGCGCGTACTCAGTTGCGTCCGCCAGTGCGTATATAAAACGATAGACATCCTTGCCAGCTGTCAGAGCTCTTTTCGGCATGAGAATGACAATTAATAACGATTTAAGCGATTTTCAACGCTGTGTCATAGTTGGTGCTCGTGAGATGGTTATACGTCAATTCGTCGCGTGCGTCAATTCGTCGCGTGCGTCAATTCGTCGAGTGCGACGATTCGTCGCGCGTCAATTCGTCGTGGACAAATTCGTCGACTACGTCAATTCGTCGCGTTTACAGATTTTGGTTACATACAAAACAAATGCAGGAAAACGTACGATTTCGAACGTCTTCCTCCCTGATCAAATTTATAAAGTTTGGAAACTCAGACAGGATAGGAATATTACGCATTTTCTTTGGCACTAAAAATATTAGACGGTAGACGGTTTTTGGAAGGGGTCAGGGCCCTGTTGGTCAGAGCCCCCCAGTTTTCAATTCAGAACCACCAAATCTGGTATACTATCTCATGGTACTCTAACTCTTAGACGCTAGACGATTTTTTGAAGGGGTTGCAGCCCGGGGGTAAGGGCCCCCTTCATATAAAAAAATCGCAAAATCTACAGTTTTCAATTTAGAACCACCACATTTGGTATACTATCTCATGGTACTCTAACTTAGACGCTAGACGGTATTTGGAAGGGGTTGGAGCCCGGGGGGTAAAGCCCCCCTTCATAAAATGCCGTAAATTCTACAGTTATACTATCTCATGGTACTCTAACTTTTACGGTAGACCGTTTTTGGAACGGGTCAAGTCCCGGAGGTCAGAGCTCCCCCCCCCCCCCCCCATAATTTTTTTTGTAAAATCTACATTTCAAAATTGCCTTTATTCTTCAGTAAAATAACATTTCTACGTACATGACAATGGAATTCTGCCAATAAATACAGTGGTATATACATCAGCTGGAAAGTTCCAGTGAAACGTAAAACAAAATATTGTTAAAATCATAAAATTATTTCGCCACGTAGGGCGAAGGAGAGGCAGACAATAAAGCACGAGCGATACAAATAAAAATGTTTACCTACAGTACTGTAGACAGGGCAAGACATGATTCTATACAGTTTTCAATTGAGAACCATTAAGTTTGGTAACATGAAACTCTAACTTAGACGCTAGACGCTTTTGGAAGGGGTTATAGCCCGGGGGTAAAGCCACCCCCCCCTCATAAAAATTTCGTAAAATCTGCAGTTTTCAATTTAGAACCACCAAATCTGGTATACTATCTCATGGTACTCTAACTTAGACGGTCGACGGTTTTTGGAACGGGTCAAAGCCAGTGGGGTCATTGCCCCCTCATAAAGAATTCGTAAAATCTACAGTTTTCAATTTAGAACCACCAAATTTGGTATACCATCTCATGGTACTCTAACTTAGACGGTAGACCATTTTTGGACCGGGTCAAGACCCGGGGGTCAGAGCGCCCACCCCTATAAATTTTTTGTCGTAAATTCTACAGTTTGAAATTCAGAACCATCAAATATGGTATCATGAAACTTTAACTTAGACGCTAGACGGTTTTTGGAAGGGGTTGGAGCCCGGGGGTGAGACCCCCCCTCATAAAAATCTCGTTAAATCTACAGTTTTCAATGTAGAACTACCAAATTTGGTATACTATCTCTTGGTATTCTAACTTAGACGGTAGACCGCTTTTGGAACGGGTCAAGGCCCAGGGGGTCGGAGCCCCCCACATGCAAAATTTTCTGAAAAATTAGAGTTTTCAATTCAGAACCACCAGATATGGTATACTATCTCCTGGTACTCTAACTTAGACGCTAGACGATTTTTGGAATGGGTTGCAGCCTGGGGGATAACGGCCCCCTTCATAAAAAAATCGCAAAATCTAGTTTTCAATTTAGAACCACCAAATTTGGTATACTATCTCATGGTACTCTAACTTAGACGGTCGACGGTTTTTGGAACGGGTCAAGGCCCGGGGGGTCGGAGCCCCCACACACGCACATACAACATTTTCTTAAAAACTGCAGTTTACAATTCAGAACCTCCAAATCTGGTATCATGAAACTCTAACTTAGACGCTAGACGGTTTTCGGAAGGGTCTGGGACCCGGGGAGAGAGCCCCCTCCTCATAAAAATTTCGTAAAATCTACAGTTTTCAATTTAGAACAACCAAATTTGGTATATTATCTCATGGTTATCTAACTTAGACGGTAGACGGTTTTTGGAAGGGGTCGGGGCCCGGGTCAAGGGAGCCCCAAACAAAATTTTCGTAAAAATTTCCGTTTTTTACTCTTAAGAATACCCTATCTACGTTCTGAGGCGCTCTTTGGCCGTTTGAGGGCCTTGCACCATAAACCATCAACCAACCAACTAACCAACCTACGGTCTAAGTTAGAGACTGTAGATAACAATAAAGTGCAAAAATATGCGTTTAATGTTGTATAAAAAACACAAATCAATATAGTTTAGATTTCACTACCAACGAACGGCTTATCAGGAAAAAATATAATGTAATGTAAATAGAGAGTTCCAGATATTCAAAAGTCAAAACGGTGAGAAAAAGATGATCAAAGCCAATGTGAAGTCGTACGCAACTGACATCACATAGGTACATTGCATTTCTGTGTCGCGGGATTCACAGAAGCACACGCCAGATGTACGGCAGTTCTATAGATGTCTCCTAGAAGGTAAGTATTCCCATTCCTTTTTCTTTCTTTTTTTGTTTCGCAAAATTAAATTAACTAAATCAAAAAATTTAAAATAAGTTTACTGGAAAATTGCAGGAATATCTTTTTCATTCATTAACTTTCACCCGCTGAACTTGGTGATTCCACAAATAGTAATATGTACCTGACACTAAACTCGAACGTAGCAAGCTCATAAGACAAACAAAATCTATTGACATAACCAACCTCAAAAAACACCATAATACCTTCAAATTGGAACTGAAGAACAGATTCTCTGCTTTAGAAGGCCTAACATCGGAAGAAGTGGATATTTCTGAAGTTAAGAGAAAAGTAACCAAAGCTCTTATGGAAACAACAACAAAATTAGCTGGGTCTAAGAACAAATTGCATGTGAACAAATTATCAGGAAAAACCAAAATGTTGATGCAAAAAAGAAGAGAGATGAGGACAACTAAAGAAGATGTGACTTCCAAAGTGGAATATATAGAGCTATGCAAGGCAGTACGAAAAAGTATCACTGAAGACGTAAGGAAATTCAACTGTGAACTTAGTAAAGAAAGCAATTGAAAACAATCAAAGCCTAAAGATAGCAAAGGGACATCTCAGTAAGGGAAGAAAACAGATTATGGCACTGAGAAAAGAAGATGGTTCTGTAACAAGAAATAGAGGCGAAATGTTGACAAGAGTGAAAGATTTCTACTCCAAATTATATGAAAGGGATGATACATGTACTCCAGGCATCATGAAAGGTACCAGAGTTCTTCCAGTCCTTCCAGCAGAAGTTGCACATGCAATCAAGAACATGAAGCGGGGAAAAGCTCCAGGAGAAGATGGAATTACTGTAGACATCATACAAGAAGCAAGTGGAGAAATCGAAACAGTACTCGCCCAAATTTTCACTCGATGCCTTAATGAAGGGAAAATTCCTGAGGATTGGAACAACGCTACAATGATCTTGCTACATAAAAAAGGTGACATTGAGGATCTCAGGAACTACAGACCTATCAGACTCCTATCAGTGGTTTATAAAATCTTCACTAAAGTTCTTTCACACCGCTTGAAGGTAACACTGGACATGGCTCAACCGAGAGAACAAGCTGGATTCAGGAGTGGCTACAGCACAATAGATCATATCCACGTACTGAGAGAACTAATTGAAAGAGCGAGGGAATATGAGCTTCCATTGTGCATTGCTTTTATCGATTATGAAAAAGCCTTTGATTCGCTGAAACCATCAGCAGTTGCAATGGCTCTGAAATCCTGCGGTATTGAAGATGCATACATTAATATTATTAATAACATCTATGAAAATGCAAGTGCAAAGATTCTGCTATTTGGTAATACAACACACATAAAAATTGTAAAAGGAACGAGACAAGGTGACACCATATCTCCGAAGCTCTTTAATGCTACATTGGAAAAAGTCTTTCAATCACTGAACTGGGAAAACAAAGGGATAAAGATTAATGGAGATTATCTAACCCACCTTCGTTTTGCTGATGACATAGTCATTTTTGCAACTTCCCCATCGGAGCTACAGAGTGTGATGCAGGAACTTGCTGACAAAAGTAAAGAAGTGGGATTAAAAATGAACTTTCGGAAGACAAAAGTGATGTTCAATGCTTTTACAAGAAATGAAGATTTATCGATTGATGGAGAAAAGCTGGAGATAACAGACACGTACGTTTATCTTGGACAGCAGATATCAAGTGAGGGTCACATTAGTGAAGAAATTAATCGGCGTAAAAAACTTGCCTGGAGAGCTTTTGGAAGAAACAGCATAATTTTCAAGAGCAATATGCCATTATGTCTTAAAAGAAAAGTGTTTGATCAATGCATCCTTCCAGTGCTTACGTATGGTGCAGAGACGTGGACCTTAGCTAAAAGAGACATACAAAGGCTGCAGACAACTCAAAGAAGCATGGAGAGGTGCATGCTTGGTGTAACCAGGAGAGATAAGAAGAGGAACACGTGGATCCGAAAAATGACAAGAGTGGAAGACATCATGATCAGATTTAAATCCCTGAAATGGCAATGGGCTGGACATACTGCCAGAAAAACAGACCATCGATGGACAGCCGAAATTTTAGATTGGATTCCAAGGGACAGGAAAAGACCCAGAAGAAGACCACATGGAAGATGGGTGGATGAAATTCGAAAGTATGCGGGAGTGACATGGAGGAGACTGGCACAAGACAGACCGTTGTGGAGGAAACTTGGGGAGACCTTCGTCCAGCAGTGGATTGATAATGGTTGACAATGATGATGATGATGACCTGACAAATAACTAGTATCCCTGCTAGTACAAATTATATTAATGATTTCTTTGCGTCCAGTTCACCCTAGTATGTCCATAAGAGCGTTTGGGGCACTATGAAAAATACATTTCAACGTGTTCAGCCACGGCGGCGGAGTGATGTAGGGGCTGGCTTCTGACCACAAGTCAAGAAGAATTTTGTATGTGGGGGCACTTACCCCCGGGTCTTGACCCGTTCCAAAAAACCGTCTACCGTCTAAGTTAGAGTTCCATGATATGGTATACCAAATTTGGTGGTTCTTAAATGAAAACTGTAGATTTCACGAAATTTTTTTAATGGGGGGGGGCTCTGAACCCCGGGCTCCAACCCTTTCCAAAAAAACATCTACAGTCGAAGTTAAAATGCCATGAGATAGTATACCAAATTTGGTGATTCTAGATTGAAAACGGCATATTTTACGAAACTTTTGTACGGAGGGAGGGCTCTGAACCCCCGGGCCCCGACCCCTTCCAAAAACTGTCTCCCGTCTAAGTTAGAGTTTCATGATACCAAATGTGTGGATTCTAAATTGAAAACTATAGATTTTGCGAAAATTTTGTATGTGGGGGCTCTTACCCCCGCGCCTTGACCTATTTCAAAAACCGTCTACCGTCTAAGTTAGAGTACCATGATATAGTAAACCAAATTTGGTGGTTCTAAATTGAAAACTGTAGGTTTCACGAAATTTTTTATGGGGGCGGGATGAACCGCGGGCTCCAAACCTTTCCAAAAAACCATCTACAGACGAAGTTAAAATACCATGAGATAGTATGCCAAATTTGGTAGTTCTACATTGAAAACGGTATATTTTACAAAAATTTTGTACGGGGAGGGCTCTGACCTCCCCCCCCCCCGGCCCCGACCCGTTCCAAAAACCGTCTCCCGTCTAATTAATTAATTAATTATTGGAGGTTTAACGACCACCGCGAGCAACTCAATGGGCCATAAGCAGTCGCCCGTCCCTAATTTAGAGTCACTGGTTCCAGGAAAGGGAGAGAGCCAGTGCCGTAAGACAAACACAACATTCATGCCTCACCGGGATTCGAGCCCGGACCCCGTTTGGACGAATGATCAGAGACCATCGCTTAGACCACTGCGCCACCGGGGCGGCTCTCCAGTCTAAGTTAGAGTTTCATGATACCAAATTTGGTGGTTTTAAATTGAAAACTATAGATTTTACGAACATTTTGTATAGAGGGGGATGGGCTCTAACCCCCCTGGCTCCAACCGCTTCCAAAAACCGTCTACAGTCTAAGTTAGAGTTTCGTGAGATAGTATACGAAATTTGGTGGTTCTAAATTGAAAACTTTAGTTTTTACGAATTTTTTGGGAAGGGAGGGGGCTCTGCCCCGTGCCCGACCCGTTCCAAAAATCATCTACCGTCTAAGTTAGAGTACCATGAGATAATATACCAAATTTGGTGGTTCTAAATTGAAAACTGTAGATTTTACGAAAATTTTGTGCGGGGGGGGGGAGTTCTGACCTCCCGGGCCCCGATCCGTTCCAAAAACGGTGTTCCGCTAAGTTAGAGTTTCATGACACCAAATTTGGTGGTTCTAAATTGAAAACTAGATTTTACGGCAATTTTGTAGGGGGGCTCTCACCCACCGGGCTCCAACCGCTTCCAAAAACCGTCTGCAGTGTAAGTTATAATACCACGAGATAGTATACCAGATTTGGTGGTTCTGAATTGAAAACTGTAGATTTTACGAAAATTTTGTATATGGGGCTCTCTGACCAACCGGGCCCTGCCCCGTTCCAAAAACCGTCAACCGTCTAATATTTTTAGTGCCAAAGAAAATGCGTAATATTCCTATCCTGTCTGAGTGTCCAAACTTTATAAATTTATCAAAGAGGAAGACGTTCGAAATCGTACGTTTCCCTGCATTCGTTTTGCATGTAACCAAAATCTGTAAACGCGACGAATTGACGTAGTCGACGAATTGATGCGCGACGAATTGACGCGCGACGAATCGTCGCAGTCGACGAATTGACGTAGTCGACGAATTGACGCACGCGACGAATTGACGTGACACCCTCGTATCCTGCCATCCGCATGTACCAACGTGAATCTCGACTCATCAGTCCAGGCAACATTTTCCCACGTGTCTAAGGGTCAGTGGCGATGTTCCCAGGCATATGCTAATATTTGCACCCTGTGATCTGCGGTCAGCAGCGGTACCTCGTGGGACGATGGCTTCTGTACCCCATAGCGAGGAGATTGTTCTGGATGGTGCGACTTCTTACACATTTTTGTGCACTAGCGTTAAATTGCGGAGTGATTTCTTTCACTGTGGCCGGTCAATCCGCTGTTACAATGCGAGCTAGCCGACGATGACCCCGCTCATCCACACGCTGTTGTCCACGGCAGTTGGCCCTGGCAGGGATGGTTTTACCGGATTCGATGTACTCACGGTGCACCCGTGACACAGTGGCTCGCGAAAGTCCCAGTGCCTGCACGACTTACGAGATGGAGTGACACATTCGTCGGGCCCCGACAATTTACCCACGATTAAATACGCTTAGATCCTTCCTATACTGGTTCCGACTCTTACTGATTAACGTCGCATCACTCCTTATATTGTCGGATCGCTGCATACTTTGTGTAGTTTCCGTTTACAGGGCCGCCCACAGCGCCATATTTGCATAACGCCAGCTGTCTCTAATTCAATTGCTCTTCAGCGTAAAATGTCGACTTTTGTATAGCAAACACCAGATACCATACGAACAAAGCTAGACAATGCCTTGGATAGCTAGCTCCACTACTACACAGGAGAACTTTCGTTACAACACGTCACAAAGTACTGCTGTACAAATGTATATTAGGACAAAGTCCTCTAAAGTACTATTACACACGTTATAGTACATGAGCCCCAAAACGACAAGTTGACATCGATGACAATGGAATATTTACATCTGAACCTAAGAAAATCTGTACATATACAATATATTAACATTAAATTTTGTAAGCTTATGTAAGTTTCAGCCAGTGAGACATAAAACCATCAATGAGGTACATGGAGCAAAACATATTGCGCTCTACTTATTTCGGCTTCAGTCCTTTTGGTTTGCATAAGTCTGGTGTAAGCATATCTATTACATTTCAGTTCAATCTTGCTACTTGCCCAGTGTCCACTGTTGCACTACACCATTAAACGATATTCAACGTTCACAGTTCAACACGAACACGAACAATTGCACAATTCTAGAAGAAGGGGTGATGTGTCTTAGAATGATTTTAACTCAACACCCCTTTCTTTTAGAATTGTGCAGTTGTTTGTGTTGAACTGTGAACATTGAATATCTTTTAATGGTGTTGTGCAACAGTGGACACTGAGCAAGTAGCAAGATTGAACTGAAATATAAATAGATATGCTTACGCCAGACTTATGCAAACCAAAAGGACTGAAGCCGAAATAAGGTGAGCGTAATATGTTCTGCTCCATATACCTCATTGATGATTTTATGTCACACTGGCTGAAACTTACATAAGCTTAAATATTTAATGTTAATATATTGTATATGTAGAGATTTTCTTAGGTTCAGATATAAATATTCTATTGTCATCGATGTCAACTTGTCGTTTTAGGCTCACGTACTATAACATGTGTAACAGTACTTTAGAGGACTTTGTTCTAATATACATTGCGTATCTCCCACGTATTGTGCTGTTCAAATATATACACAGTGTGTGTATATATATATATTTATATATATATTTATATATATATATATATATATGTATTGATTGAACTTCTACTAAAACTGATGTACAAGACGGTCGTCAGGCTAGTGCTTACCCACGGCTCCCCAATCTGGATAGGTATTAGTAGGAATCAGCGAGAGAGAACCGAAAGACATCTTATGATCATTGGGGCTCCCCTTGGACCCCAATTCGGAACCAGAGGAACAGACTTGGAGTTGAGAAGGTACATGAGTTTTCCACCAGATTCACCAAGACGCTCTTCAAGAAAGTAGGAGCCCACCCTAATGGACTTGTACGGGGTACGGTTGACTGCCATCCCTGCGAATTCCTTAGGTATCTCAGAACTGAGGAGGCTGGATCGGATGGAGAGTAAGTGAGTGCACACCGGTGGGAGTTATACAGACCACCATTCCCTTCTTCTTCAGGTTGGCGTTGAGATGGTGTGTACTGATTTCTGCTCCGGCATCCGGATGTGGTTTCTGTATGTTTCAACCCCATCCACACACACACACATACACACGCACCCGGTGGCGTCGGCGAGTGTGTGGTGTTGTGGTTCCTTGTGATGGGTGCTGGGGTGCTTCCTTCCCTCTCCCCTCCCCTTTTCGCACCTGACTGATGTCGCGGTTCACATTTCGAAAGATATACCCTTCTCTCCTTTCACTTATTTTTCTGTTTATATTTCCTATTGAGTTCACTTAATCAGATCTCCTAACTTCCTAATTCTAAGGATAATTTATACCTATGGTCAGACACTCACTTCCTAAAACTTCATCAAACGATACCGATAGCTTATAGCCTAGTGAGTTGCTCACGGTGGTCGTTACACTCTCGAACAAAAACAAATGTTTCGAGGTTCAAATGGCCGTTTTACGAGGAGATATTAACTCTGCGGCTTAGGTGCCCGTGAAAGCTCTATTCAGCATGCTCAGGTAATATTTAAATTGCGCATTCCAACACAGGTATGTAAATAGAAATTTATTGATAGTACAGGATAAACGTTGTGACTGCTTTTATCTGTTTACCAGTATTCTCTCTGTCTGCGGAAGTGTAAAATGACCATGGTTCTCATCTTCTTTTGCCCTTTAAAAAAATAAGTTTCATTTCTGTTGGTTGCTTAAAATTAGGTGTCTATGGCATTTAAAATTTTATACTACATTTTGTGAAGAAGTGTTGGTCTTATGACTTTTTACTAAACACTCAATATGGTGTTCAATGTGAAGGTTTTATTCCAAGCTTTCACCCTCCAACCGGTGGCTCAAGGATACAAATAAATAGAATACACACTCTAAATTGGTTTAAATTGTTTAACTCGTTTCGGTTCGGAAATAAAATAAAAAAAAGTACTGGTTTAAAAAATTATTTAATTTGAACCCATTTTGAATCTATATTCTGTTTACTAGTAACTAGATAAGGGCACCAGGTTAATCTGCGAACGATTGGAAATATTTTTTTGTATTGAATATCATAAACAAAATCGTAAGACCTACTCTTCTTAGTGTCTTTTCAAAGTTAATATGTTATTTCTCATTTAAATTCATTCAAAATTTGTTGAGAAACAAAACACCCGGTGGCATCTATATTTGTCCACTAAATCTTTGTTTACCATTTGGCGTTGCCTAACAACTGACCCTAAAAATGTTCGACTTCAGATATAGTTCTGTTTACTCCACGTAAGTTTTCTAAAGATGGAGAACACATTTCCCACTGTCTTCTAATTACGATGTGACTAAATGTCCCATAAGTGAATATATAGATTATGTGACTTCGTTAGGTATTAGATAAAGCGAATTTTCATGTTATTTTTCGCAGTAACGATTAATGTTAGATATCCTGAAGATAGGAATGACTGCCAAAGAAGATCCAACTGCAAGTCATCAGAGCTTTGACGTTTCAAGGTCTGGAAGCTCAAATAATGCAGATAATATATCTTTCATAGTCGAAGAATTTCACATACGAGCTGAAAGAACAACATTAGCTGCTCAGAGTGACTATTTTGCGTGCCTATTATATGGAGATTTTCGCGAACAAGCAAAAGGAAATCGAACTGCATGGTATATCCTTGCCATCTTTCCAAATTGTTCTTCAGTACTTAACCAAGGTGGAAGACGCGGCTCACCTCAGGAAATCTTTTGAGAATACCTGCTGCTAAAATAATGCACAGTTTTTCCACCAGGGAGAGTAGATGTATTTCCCATTTCTGTCGATATCTGTTTCTAAGAGTCCGATTTGAAATATTCTTTCTTTATCCTAGAACGTTTCCGGAGAGAAAAGTTCTGCGTGTAATTGCAAATTTTTCTTAACGCACAAGTGTGCCACTAGACTACGTAAGTTCACATTTCCATTTACAGTATATTTGTAGCAATATCTACGGGACTAAGAACCCGGTTGAAAAAATTCTTTTCCGGTGAGATACTACTAACTATGAAAACATTTTGTGTGTATTTTCTTCCCAAAATAATACACAGTTTTCCCGGTAGGGGCGCCAACGTTTAATCTAGTTTTCTCGATATCTCTGCTTCTAAACGTCCAATTAAAAAATTTATTTTAACACCGAATACCATTTACTTTGCGGAACACTTATATTTGTACTTGAGGAATTTTTATCGTTCACAGTTCTGTCACAAGGTGGTGTTTGTGTGCTTCTGTTTGCACCTGTATCTCCACTACTAAAATCCCTACTGAGAAATTTCTTTCTTTACTGTATGACATTCACTATAAAAAAGATGGTGAATGTCATCCTCTTTAAAAAATACACAACGTTCCCGCTAGGGGCGTAAAGGGCAAAACCTTTTCTCGCTACTTTCGGGAGAGGCTTTTTCCTATTCGTTTTTATTTGTTTGAAGGTTTAACGACCACCGTGAGCAACTCAATAGGCTGTAAGCAGTCGCCCGTCCCTAATTTAGGGCCACTGGTTCCAGAGAAGGTAGAGAGCCAGTACCGTAAGACAAACACAACATCCATGCCTCACCGGGATTCGAACCCAGACCTCTTCCGGACGAATGATCAGAAACCATCGCTTAGACTACTGCACCAGCTTGGCGACAGACGTATTTAAAAAGTTTTCTTTTTCTTAGCATAGCTTTTGCCATGACGAATACTTTTCGCATATTTTCAACTCCCCCATTTTGCAAAATTCTTTTGCCCCCTTCTATATTTCTCCTGTTCTCTTGTATATTTCTTTTTTTAATTGTTCGACTTGAAAATCTCTCTGTATCTGCTAAAAATATTGTGCACCATTTGTTACTTTTTGTAACATACCTTTTAGCCTCTGGTGTACTGAAGTAAGTAGCTGCTTCTGTTTCTGGATGTTTTATCGATTGTAGAAATTCAGTTGTTTTTTGTGTCCGAAACGGTACCATTGATTATGAATAACTTAAATGAATTTTATTCACGTTGGAAGGAATTCAAAAGACATGCTCATTACAACCGTGAACTTGGCTTCATCTTTCTTGTTCTTTTTTATCTTTTGTTAGATTAACCTTTCAGGATTACCCCAGCATTTTGAACCTCGTCAAGGACACGATCCCTTTCCTAGTTCGAACAACTAGTCAGATACCTACGCCTCTGAGCACCAGGCCACCGGGATGGCTGAGGTGAGGTAGTCATGCATCATGTTCTCCACAAGAAACCTCGTTTTGTATCAATAAATATGTTCATTAGCATCACTAAATTTTATTATGCATTGTGTACCTTCTTATCTATCATTACCTTAATTCTCCTATCTGCATTCTTTCAGGTGTTGCAGTCTGATTGTCACAGAGTGCATGCTATTCATTTTTCCTCTCTGTTGTTAATATTGGCATTTTTACAATAATTATTGAGATGGATATTTATGTTTCATAGTTCTGAGACCTCCACCAGGGGCGCTGCTATCACTCTGCTATTTTTTGAACCTTAATAAGTTGGTTGTACTTTCTTGTAGAGCGTCTCAATCATTTGCGACATACAAAGGTTCCCTGAACTTCACCGCAAATCCCATTCTCATAGTTAGAAGCAAAATCTTCCGTGTCTAAAATTCTAAGTAAACTACGGTTGTACGGTAAAATTAGTATGGAAGGTATTCGATATACTCCTAGCGTATGCAACAGATTTTGCGGCATGACCGGAACGAACAATTCAATGAAATAATTAGCGACATTTCCAATTATTATTTGTTGACACATGCAGGTTGAAAGAGCAATAAGACATCTGATTGCTCAGTAACAATTTTCTACGATGTTCCGCAACCTGAATAAGTTTGTTAGCCACAAATCACTGGAACATCCTGCTTAGGTTTGCGAGATTTCGAGGAATCCAACTGATTTTCCTGAAATTGAATATATGAATCCTTCTACTGTTTCGGAACCTGAAAGATAAATTGAAAGATGTGTTTTCCATCATTTATACCATCAATAAGAATATAAGCGTTGTTACGAAGATATATTAATCTTGAAAGAAATACGGGATTACGCCATATAATACAAACTTTGAAGATGACAATCCGATTTTTGGCGTAAATGTGACAAGGATGGTAAGTCAGATAATATCCGAAAACCTGAAAATTTTCATCGTCCTGGAGCGGGACACGAACCCGCATCTCCTAGAAAACTCCCGGGTATGTTACCCGGGCGTTTTTTCAAGTTTTCGGATATTATCTGACTTACCATCCTTGTCACATTTACGCCAAAAATCGGATTGTCATCTTCAAAATTTGTATATAGTAATCTGTTTACCGTAAAATGTGTGATCTAGTACAATGGCTAAAGAAGCCGCCGGCATTCAACCCACTCAAGTACCATAGCGCGTTCAATGGGAGCTTGAGGATTTTCACTATCAGAAATAAAATTTTCTTTGTAGTCCCTCTGTTTGGTTACGAAGAATTGAATTTGTAGAAATCGCTAAGTGCCGTGGAGATTTAAAACGCCTTTCGCGAAAATGGGATTAACTTAAACCACTTTTGGAAGGGCAACACCATTCCCCTCTAATCAAGTTTTGCGTTCTCTTTCAAGTCTTATTACCACAAATCTTGTCTATGTGAGCTATACGAGCTTACGCACATCGTATTATCAAAGCTTTTCGATCAAGCGTTTGCACTTTTCAATTCTCTGCGCATCCTTCCTCTCCATAATTGGTATTGCAGAGTCAGATGAAATGAAGGACCGTATCTTTGGACAAAATAACTAAAATCAAAAATCCTTTGTAATATTTCTCTATCACACGATAGTTGGGCAAAAGTAATACTGTGCTACTAGTTACCAACCCTAAAGGAGAAATCTTATTCTACGCATGCACTGGTATGACAGAAATCATGAGATACCTGTTTCCTGGGTAGACGAACCTACCTATATGCCGCTTGGTAGGTATATAGGTAAGAGAAGTAACGTAGTAAGCTCTTCTTATCTGGGATGGCGAGATTTGAAATTACGCCCCTTAAAGTTCAAAATTTCCTTACTTCCACTAAAATAGTAAATAGTTCTTACTTTCTCATACCTTCGTTATAGAAAAGTATTATGATCGTTAATGGTCAAAAAGTTTCACTTCCAGTTTTCGACATAATTTTACCCAAAATTGAAAAGTTAGGTAAATATCCAAGAGCCAACGGCTTTAAGTATCAAGTGAAACGTAAAAGTTAGGCGAACACTGACAACATAACACGTGCAAAAATGCAGAATGAAAACAAACCGGCACAGAAAGAATGAGTATTAGATATTAAGCGTAACAATGGGAAGATACTTTCGGAGTAGAGCTTGGAAAAATTCCGTTCGAGGTTAAATGCTCAGAGGAACTTTCGGCGACAGAGCAAAAATAACTAATTAGCTTTTAATACACACAATTGACGTGGTTTAGGAACATCAAACAGAGGTAATGGCTCTTTCCACGTTTTTAAGTGAGTCGCGAAAAAAGTATCATTGTCCGCCACCGGGAATCGAACCCAGTCTTCCAGTTACGCGCCGGAAATGCTACCACTGCACCACAGCAGCCACGAATTCTCCAGACTCACATACGACCAACTGCCAAACCACATGGCTGGTTACTTCTTGAAGCCCCGCACAATGCTGGGGATTCACCAAAGACAGCAAGCAGCAACTGAAAAAATATTGACTAGGAGGCAAATGAATAATTAATACACACAATTGAAGTGGATTAGGAACATCAAACAGAAGTCATCACTCTTTCCACGTTTTTAGCGTGTCCGGCGGGTAACTGGAAGATTCTGGGTTTGATTCCCGGTGGCGGCCAATGAGAATTTTTCCGTGACTCACTTAAAAACGGGGAAAGAGCGATGCTATCTATACCGTGAACCATTACATTACGACCACCATCAGCCTAGAGAAATGAGCGCGTGTGGAGACCGAACGGTGGCGCAAGTGGAGTTCACAGGGCTGAATATATACAACCCGAGGACCGCCTTTCGGTTAGTAGAGTGTTCGAAGTCAGAATCAGAAAAACTGCTGATGTATCGGAGTCTGACAATGGGCAATTTGTGATGGCGCGGCGCCTCGGAGCTACTATCTCGGAAACGGCGCGGCTTGTGAGTTGTTCAAGTGCCGACGTAGTGAGTAAGTACCAAAAGTGTTGCCCAGATGACCAAACGACGAATCGTCGTCCAGTCGTGTGCCGTCCTTAACTCATTGATGTCAGAGGGGAGCGGAGACTGTCGCGCATTGTTCACAGCGACTACAGAGCCACAGTGCGACAAATCACCAGCAGCTACAACAGTGGAGATCAGGGCAATGTGTCACAGCACACAGTTCATCGCAGCCTTCTGCGCATGGGTCTGCGTAGCCGAAGACCCAGCCGATTCTCCATGCTCACTGCACGTCATCGGCAACAACACATGAAATGGACCCAAGATCTTCGAGATTGGACCGTGGATGATTGGAAGAAAGTGGCCTGATCTGACGAATCAAGACTCCTAGAGCATCACGTAGACGGCCGAGGGCGGATACGCCGATTACCAATGGAGATTATGGCACCTGGATGCACTGTTGGGCGGAAACAGGCCGGCGGCGGTGGTGTTATGCTGGGGCGATGTTTTCGTGGGGCATTTAGGCCCCATTATCCCAATAGCACAATGTCTGACAGCTGTCAGGTATTTGAATATCGTTGCGGACAAAGTTCACCCATTCATGGCAACTGTGTTCCTTGCTTGTGATGGCCATCACCAAGAGGATAATGCGCCCACACTGCCAAAATCGTCAAGGAGTGGTTCCAGGAACATGCTGGTGACTTCCTGTTAATGCCAAGGCCTCCAAATTCATCTGAAATGAACCCAATCGAACATTTGTGGTTCGACTTGGAAAAGCGAGTTCGTGCTAAATCACCACAACCCCGAAACGTACGGGAACTGGAGGAGTTCAACATTTTATTAAAGAAAAAGGTATAGGCGCATCATCTAAGGTGAAAACAGGAGAAGAACAATAAACGATCATATGTACAAGGTAACGCTCACAAAATAACACGAAAAATGCTAAAATCACTGAAAATGGTACACACCGTTCTAAAGTAAACAACACAAACATGTACACAGAAAACTAGAGGGTATTCGGCAAAAGCAAGGACAACTGTAGGTGTAATGAGCATGGGCAAAAACTCGTGTGATGAAGAAGCTTACAATAGTCATAGCAATCAAGCAGAGGAAAAGTCGGGAAGTACAACACATCAAGCTTACAGGCAAAGAAAACAGGATATGAAACAGATACAGACTAACACGCTAAGTTGTAAACAGGAGAAGGTGAGGAGTGAATAAATAAAAAAGACAAGCAAACACAGTCCCAAGACAGAGCACAGTACGGTGATGACAACTGATGCACACTTGAGAAGTTCGGACATAGAAGAAAAGAAAATTAGAAGCTTACACAATGATAAAACAAATGCAGGAAACAACACGGTACACTGTAACAAATAGATCAAAGTAGTAAACTATGAGCGAAAACGAACGCAGAAATACAAATCAAACACTGATCAAGAGTGTAGGGAAATAATAGAGATATTAACAAACATATACTACAGTAAGAACATGCCAGAAACAACATGGTGCACTTTTACAAAATAAAGCACGTGTCACACTGCATGCAAAACGTACACAATAACATATAAAAACTCACTTCAACTGGCAAAATTAAGATGAAAAGAAGGTAGGGGATATGCAAAGGTATCTAGTAAGCAGACAACTCAATTTTTACAGTAGAACAAAAGCCGTAAGGTAAGTAACTAGGCAGCATTCAAAAACACAAAAGAATAAGTAGAAACTAGAGTACGATTACCTTAGACTCAACCATGGACCTGTGTAAAGCCATGCAAGACAACAGGAATATAAAACACATTTACAATGCAGCGATCGTGAAGGGAAGCGAAATATACAGGTAGAATATGCATAACTATCATGTAGTTAACAACTTAACACAACACAACATTTTACTCAGGATAACTTGCCTGAAAGTAGGTACAACGTTATACCAAAATGAAAAATTATACACAATACCACACAACGCGTTACACAGATACACGATGCGATATGAGGAAATGGGTCTTTCATCACAAAAGATAAAGCGTCGAACCATCAACGTGGAACTACCCAGCATCTTGCGCCCAGGCAGACCGGAAAGAAACCATAAGGTTGAGGAGTAGACGCTGTGAAGTCCTCCAACCGGGGCAGAGCCAAGATGCGGTTCTGAAAGATCTTCCGTAAAATCCTTCCAGCAGAAACGATGCTGGGTATAGTAGAATTGGAGCGTAGAGAGAGGCGGTAAAGGTGGATCACATGTTTCGCGAGAACAAATAAGTAGGCGCAGACATCAGGAAGTTTAAGTGGTGGATGCTTTGTGAGAAGCAAACAGGAATATGCTTGAAAGGGGAGATCTTGTGAGCAGATAGTGCCAGCAAGTCGAAAGGCAGTATGAAGCAGCGGCCACAAGATCGGGCAATGACAATATATCTGCTCGATGTCACCTTCGGAATCACAAAAGCAACAGAGTGGAGAAGGAGAGAAGGACATATGGAAGAGAGGAGAAGGAACAGGAAGGCGACGGTGAAGAAACCGCCATTGAATATTACGCTCTAGCGGGGAGGAGAGAGGAGAAAAGGAAGCATTCCAGATAGTTGGAGAAAGCGAAGGAGAAACGTCTGGGAGTGGGTGTGGAAGAGCAAAGGGTGTTCGGAGAAAATTGTAGATCGAAGCAACAGTTAAAAAAGAAATGGGGACGGTGGTATCTCGAAGAGAAAGGAAGGAAGGGAGAGAATGGCTAGGGCCAGAAACGGAAGTAAGACCAGTCTCAGAAACAAGGGAGGGGAAGAGGAGACGGAGGATAGAGCAAAGGAGAGCAAAATCATCCTCCTCGGAAGGAGTAGGATCAGGGAAAAGAGAGAAACGGGGCTTCCGGGATAGATCGTTATTAACCAGAGCTTGCACAGTTAAAATCCCAAAGCGGACCCAACAGGGGAAGATAAAGTAGGGTTGGTCGGAAGAGTGAATCAGAGTGGAAAAGAAAAGCGGTTCGGCGAGGAGATCGCGGGTAGTAGAAGGAGGTGCACGGAGAAGTGGAAGTGAACGGAGAAACGCTAGAGCTTCCAGAAAGAATGGGTGGAAAATGGAAAAAGTAAAAAGGATAGGAATCCATCCGAAGAAAAAGGAGAAAAGAAAAGGATGGATCGTGAAGAGATAAGAGCATCGAAGGTAGAGGAAAGTGAGGGAGAGGGGGATAAGAAAGCGTAGGAATTAAACAATGCGAGAGGCGCGGTAATAAGAGCGAACATCCGGTAGATGAATTCCACCTAAGGAGGCAGGGAGAGTAAGTGTCGTAGCAGCCACCCAATGTTTTGCTGACCAAATGACTGATGAAGAGATGCTATTGATAGTAGACTGACGTCTCAGGTTAAACACCGTTGAGGTCCAGGAAAACAAACATTGAGAGAGAAGGTATCGCTTGACGATTTGCGCCCGTTGGAAGTAGGACGCAAATGAGTGAGTGAAGCGCCAGAAAGCTGCTGTACATTGTAGACGAGGAAGGAGATCTTGCCAAGTAAGATTACCTGCAGTAAATGAATGACCAATATGGGTGCCAAAGATTTTCTGGGAATTGGGGGACCACAACGCAACCCACGGGGTATCAGTGCGGCCCTTCCACGACCCGCACCACAACCCAGTGCTCTTAAGAACATTCAAAGATGCACCGGAGATAGTTGCGTATTGTTGGTACGTGGAGCGGAGAATATCAAACTGGTCATCTCGGGGATGCAAAAAGTGACATCATCTGCGTAAGCGGAGACAAAAAATTGGTGATGCCTGGTGCTTGAGAGAAGAAAGAAATGCTGATCGGCAGGTGAGCAGAAAAGGTTCGAATGCAAGAGCAAAGAGTTGCCCCGAAAGGGGCCAACCTTGCCGAATTCCTCGCCGAAAGGGAATAGGTACCGTCAAAAATGTAGCCGTCCGAATATGAAACTAGGCGCCCCAATAGAGACTGAGAAGGAGAGTGACAAAAGAAGAGGGTAAGCCGTAGTGGGTTAAAACAGTAGAGAGATAGTTATGAGAAACATTATCAAACGCGGATTGTTGATCAAGATTAAACAGGGCGAGAGGTTCTGAATGTTTATGAGCAAAGAAGGTGACATGGAGAAGAAAAGAAATATTGTTAGAAATAGAACGATCAGGCACGCTGTATGACTGGTCGGGGGAAAGGAGAAACGGAAGAATAGAATTTAAGCGGCGAGAAAGAAGTTTAGTAAACCATTTGTAATCAATGTTAAGAATAGAAATAGGGCGCCAATTGGTCAGATTCAGGGGGTCTCCCTTCTTCGGCATGAGGATGACATGAGCAACCGTAAATTCAGGCGGAAGCGCAGTGGAAGAAAGAGCGCACGAAAATCCAGCTGAAAGGAAAGGTAGGAGAAACGGAAGGAAAGCACGGTAAAAGGACAGTGGTAGACCATCAGGTCCAGGAGAAGAGTGTGAGTTAAGGGAATCAAAAGCTGCCCTAAGGTCAGACAAAGTGAAGTTAGCAGTAAAAGGAGAACACAGAGAAGGCGGGACCTGAGGAAGAGAAGTGAGAAGGAGAGAGGAGGAAAGGTCCGAATCCTGCGCAACAGCACGGAATTTCTCCTGAAAGAAGTGACGGACTTGAGAGCAAATAAGAGAAGCATCAGAAGTAACAGAGCCATTTGGAAGACGAAGATGACGCAGTGATGTCGCCTTACGCCGCGTGGTTTCCATCTTACAGAGAATTGGAAAGGTCTGTGGTGTTGGCGAGAAATGAAGAAGCTGCAGTCGAAGAACAGAATGTTGGGCCGATATTAGGAGATGAGCATGTAGTTCTTCTTGAATCACTGGATACTGCGGGTCTGTCAGCTGCAAGAAAGAAAGAACACCTCGGAGATTGCTGACCGCCATCGACCGAGTGGTAGAGATGGAAAACGAGAGTTGGCGTACCAAAAGTAAGAGATCGCGCTTAGTGTCTAACCACAGGCGGAGTGCACTCGGTGTAGTAGCAAGGAGGGGTTTCCGGACAGTAAGAAATTGCTCAACTACAGCACAAAAAGAGCGATCTTGCAACATGGTATCATCGAAAGTCCATCCATGACGCACAGAAGGCGAAGGCGGAAAGACACAAATTGATAAAGACACGGCGCAGTGGTCTGAAGACACAGTTGCGAAATGCCGCGTAGCAGTGATTGCAGTAAGCAAAGAAGAGGAAACGTAGATACGGTCAAGTCTAGCAGCAACGGAGCCTTGCGCTAGAGGACCGACTCTAGTGAAAGAGATGGTATGCGGGTGTAACTGGCGGTAGGAATCAACAAACTGGTAATCACTTAGAAACTGAGTTAACTGAGAAGCCACACGTGCACGATGTACGCCATGCGAGGAACGGTCAATGGATGGTTGCAGAGTACAGTTAAAATCACCCCCGAGGATAAAACCCTCTGTAGAGGGAGCGCATGAAGCGTGGAACGTAAGCTCAGACAAAGAGGAGTAACATACGAATCATCAGTTGGGATGTACACATTAAACACATGAAAAGTGACAGCAGCAGTACAGAAGGTAAGGCATTGCAATAAATCTAAATACACATTTGTGTCAGAAACAGAAATCAGACGTTGCATAAATCGGCGGTGTACCCCGACGGCAGTTCCACCGGACCGCGACTGTCGATATGAGTGGTAAAAGGTATAAGGCCATGCTCGCCAATGGTGAGTCGGCGTATCTGAAGAACAATGAGTCTCTTGAAGGAGTAGGACACCACTGTCAATGGCTGCAAGGTCCTCGTAAACAAGAGCGTTCACATCGGGTGCCGCAAGCACGCGACAAATGTAAGTCGTCACTGTGAAAGCGGCAGATCAGAAGCAGGAGTGATTTTCTTAACTAGATGTTCTCGAAGATTATTAACCCGGCGATGAATGTTCTTCACAGCAAGTGTGTCATCAAAGGACGGACTACGGATATTTCGGAAGAGGGTGTCTAGCGCCTGCAACTGCTCAAATGCTGCCGGAAGATGATCCTGATGAGTGGTGATAAATGGAGGGAAACCGCCAGGCAAGCGTCTCCTGCAGGAAATTTCAAATAATTCTTGATACGACAACGGAGTAGTTATAAAATCTTGTTGTTGCAATTTCGCAACGAAGACATCGTAAGGTAGTAGATAGTCGGCAGAAGATGAAGTCAAATCAAGGTCTTTCAGGGCAAGCGGCAACGATTGGCGTCGAGACGATGAAGCAGGTGACAGTCCGGGTGGTTTCCGCCGCTTGGACAAGCCACGTGGAGACTTTGGAGCTTCTCTCTTTTCAGTGCGGGAACGGGAAGTCGCGTCCAAATCCTCACTCAAGGTGTGGTCACTAACACCCAGGTAAGCGGTATCGGTATCCGCGTTAGAGGTCTCGGTATCAGATATATTTCTATCATTAACATCTGGAACGTTGGTAGGAGGGTCAGGAGCCTTGAAAGGGGTGTTTGATGACAGGGCAGGATAATTTTTCTCGGAGGCTAGAGGTGGAGAGGAAGCTGACGGAAAAGTAGCCTCGCGGCCCCGGTGGCGCAGTGGTCTAAGGCGTTGGCCTCTGATCATTCGTCCGTAAGGGGTCCGGGTTCGAATTCCGTCAGGCATGGATGTTGTGTTTGTCTTACGGCACTGGCTCTCTCCCTTCCCTGAAACCAGTGACCCAAAATTAGGGACGGGCGACTGCTTATAGCCCATTGAGTTGCTCACGGTGGTCGTTAAACCTCCAATCAAAAAAAAAAGTAGCCTCCAGACGGGGAGGATCATCAGTTGTCAAAAGTGTAGAAGAAGCTCCAGTAGGCGGGTATAGAGGACCCACTCGGGCGTCAGGCAGAGCAGAAGTCGCGTGCTCCGTAGGACACTGTGTGTAACGGTGTCCAATCTCCTTGCAGCGACTGCAATGATATTCCGTCAATAGATCAATATGACGGATCTGGTCTTTGCACTTGACTGTGAATTGTGTTGGGAGCTGTGCAATAGCTTCCCGAGTTGGAAATACGACTCTTGCGACTCGACGAGCACCACGAATAAAGTCATGCTGCGGGTCATTCTTCACTGCTGAGTGGGTGAAAATTCCACCAACGACTCGCCCCAGAGACGATAGCACAGCATACAACATGAGGTCACTTATCTCTGGGGGAACAGGATAAAACGAGACGTTCACAGGTCTTTGGGCGACAGGCTCAGGAGAAAGTTGACGATCACCAACGGTTAGACCGGACGCCAGGAGAGTCTGTGCATATTCAACTTTGGCAAGATAGACAACAACTGTCCGGCCACGCCGGTACATATGCGAAATGGCTTGAAGTGAAAACCTCTGAATAATGGCGTCCGCGTAAATTCTCATTGGAGTATCCGGGAGAGCCTCGAAACTAACTCCCTTCGCCAGGTTTTCAAAGAAAGTATTTTCTGCTGAAGAGTCAGCTGGGATTTCAAGAAAAATGGATTTACCATCTCGACGAATATAGTTATGCAACGCCTGAGCGCCCGCATACGGCATCTTGAGCTGCTGACGTGGCGCAGAAGAGGCAGCGATAGCAGAATACGTGGTCAAAGGCTGAAAGGGCATCGAGGAGCTCGTGGAGGCTGCAACTCCAGAAGTATCCATGGCGTCATCACTATGAGTAGAAGCTGAAGAATTCATGTGTGCAGAGGAAGGCAACGGGTTGACACCGGCAGGATTGCTGAACACACCACCCGGAGAAGGAAGAGTGCCATAGCTAGCTGAGGAAGACAGCGTAGTAACGCCGACATCAGAAGAAGTAGATAATGATGATGATGATAGATGACCGGAAGTGAGGGCAGAAATCTTTCCCTCGCTCCCGGAAGCCGCCATTTGCAATGACGATGAATCAAGCAACGCGACCGACGGGGTCGAAACGTAAACAACACAGAAAACTTGAAAGGAAAGCAACTCACCCACTTGAAAGAAGACTCAAACGGAACACTGACCTTTCACGGAATGACGAATGTAGACAGGAACGAGAACACACTCAGGCAATGTACAAAACAAGCCCAATATTAACGGAGCTAACGACACGCACACGACAACCCAACAGGGAGGACGTGCTGTGGATATTATGATACCCGATATTTCAGGATACCTATCGACACCCCATCGAATCGATGCCTCACCGAGTGGACGCTGTTTTGCGAACTAAAGTGGGTCCTACTGTTTATTTAGCAGTTGGTCAAAAAGTAATGGCTTTTTTATATTGACCAATTTAATGTAGTATTCGTGCTAAGTTCTCCGAATATTATTTTGAGTGTGTTTTGTTTTGTATTTGTTCCGAAGGCTACCTCATTTCCTGTCATTCAAATAAAGGCTTCCAAATTCATGAGGTACCTGATATCGAATTTACGCTCGGATGCGTCAGCTCTGGGGTTGGTGTATCAATATTTTCCAAACATTGATAAGTTGAACGGTTTATTAAATTAATTACAAGGCTTGGGCTTCAATTTTTGAATATTTTTTGTTAATTTATGTAGAGTAAACCGGAAAATTAAGTGAAAGCATAAATTATGGGGCTAGAAATCGTTCGTGCTAACACCAAAAAACGAGAAAAAAGAAAACTTTTTTTATTCCTTTTTTTAAAACGACAAAAACTAGCTATGGAAATCAGGGAAGAAATATTCATAAATACATGAAAAATTCATAATGGAAGTCCGGTAATGCGGGTTCGCTTTCCGTTCCAGGGCTATGTATTTATCAAACTTTCTGATACGATGTCACATAGTGAACAGTAAACTAGCGCAATTCAGAGTGATATTCTGATTCTCCCGTCTTCCTGGTCATACTTTACAAAGCAACTTGAATAAATATCCACTTTAAAAGCAACTTGAATATATATCCACTTTAAAAGCAACTTGAATATATATTCACTTTACAAAGCAACATAAATAACTATGTAAAAACTATCACATGGTAAAAGGATACAACTGAACGAATAATAAAAAGACGTACTAAAAATAAGGATTGCCTTATAATTTGGGCTCAGTAGTGCGTTAACACCAACAATGTTCTTTGCACGATTCTTGAACAATGTCGTTCTACGTATAGTGGCTCCATGTCAACAATGTGAAACACTCTTCATATTTGGGTATAAAAAGCGCAGCTCGATCTTACAGAGCGTAGGAATCATGATGATGCTGAGGACTCTGAGGCGAATACAGTAAAATGTGAAAACACAAGTTTTGTTCGCAACGAATCCCCGTCCCCTCACTGCTGAGTAAGTCGCTCTCCCAACTGAGCTACGTGGACAGAACGTCTCGCTGCAGATTTGTCGTCTTGACACATGTTTTGACCTCTGTACTACGTCACAAAGGGAGCTGGATACATAACCCGTTTTACCATCCACGTGAAATACATCATTCATTCATTAGAAGTGAACATTCCACCTAAATGTAGCAGAAATGACAAACACAAGGTATCTTTATAAGTAATAAGTTGTTTTTTAGTAATAACCTGATTCAGGTTTCCAGCAGAAAATCTTCAATACATTTCAGTTATTCTGAAAGTAAAAATGACACATCTTATTGTTATTGTACCAGTAAAGTGCATGTGAAATTGTGTCCTTCGTGGTAAATTACACCCATTCTTTCCTGATAGATCTTCCCATGTTCAGATATTTCACAGTTTATCATTACAACGGGAGGTTTAACATCTTGTTCTCCATATTTCCTTTTCGTATTCCCTTAATAAGTTTCCTCATCATCGCAGAAATTAGATTTAACATTTTGTACTGCAATTTCAGAAAAAAAAGCTTATTCAAAATTACAGCCTACTTGTTTTGCAACCATTTTATTTATTTATTTTTCTGCAATTTTCGTACGATCCCGTTCTGATGGTAATATTCACATACATTTTGCATTCACTCGCTACCTAATTTATTCAGATTTACCAAAGAGATATACAGAATAATTTATCTCTTTATTAAATACGAATAAATCAGGTAGCGAGTGAATGCAATATTTTTAAACGCTGAGCAATTCGATTTGTTAGGGGTGGGGAAGGGAAGAGAATCCCTTAGTTGTCCTACCTGTATGTGTAGAGATTTAATCTTCAAACTTTGGGAATTATTCAGAAATTTTTCAGGTAGAGAGAGAGATTTGAAATTTAAAATATATATTAATAGTAAAATGTTTTTATTCTTCCGTTTGTTATCAAATAAATACAAACGTCTCCATGCACTGTGGGCACCTTACATCAGCCGGTGTTTAATTTTAAGCTGTCGCTACCGGCTGTGAAGTGTAAGGTTTCAGCTGAGGAAGTGCTATGGAGCGACCTCATGTACTTGGATTCAAATCCTGGGAGTAAAGAAATAGAATGGTTTGTCCTTTGGCTTTTGACCAACACGAACCCCATGGTCAGTGTGATCTTGATTAATTGATACCAGACAGAGTAAACGCGCGCTAAGTTGGATGAAATGCATTCTATAAATCATTGTCATACTAGTCACTAACACTCACTAGTAGAGGCACAACTTCATTAGAATTATATTCGCTGACCCTGAGTTTCTACAAAAAAACGCATTCATCAGGGCTATCACGTGAAAGTGCGGGGGTTGAAATACTAAGGAACCGTTCTACTTCTTTACTTACAAGGAAGTTTTCGCTTGGTAGCTGACTCTTGAAAGAATCTACCATTTTGCGACTTGATGTTATTGAGAGGTGCTTTTATGAAGGTCTTTCGAATAAACGCACTTCTCGAAACAAGGCAGGCCTTTCTGTTTACGAATTTTGATGTCAACGCCGAAATTTCTGAGAAAGGAATTAAATTGATAATCAATTAAAGATAACGAGTTGCTGTGTAGTTTTCATTAGCGAAAAGTATTTTCGATCTGCTGTGTGACGTATTTTCTTCAGAACATATGGATTGTCTGAATTAACGGAAGTTTTACTGGTAAACCACATGGTATTAACATCAATATAACTGATGCCACCTAGCATTACATGGATAACATTGTTTCTAGTACCAATCCATTTATATATAATACAAGACTTTACACTTGTGATGTTGATTAAGAATAAACTATCGACGTTTATTCACAATTAAACGCTTTATTAGCCTCGACTATACTTTCGCAGAGCGTTTGGCTCGGCATCATCAGGAGGAATGCATCATCATTCGTCCTGATGATGCCGAGCAAAACTCTCTGCGAAACTATAGTTGAAGCTAATAAAGCGTTCTTAAAATGCAAATACATTTGCAAAATCGCTGTCATAATGGAAGGATAAAAACTCAGTTCCGTTTTTTTCTTTTCGAAAGTGAAATATCCTATTCTTATAATACACTATCTACCAACAAGTAATTGGACACCTGTGATAGCAAAGGAGAACGAAGTTTATTCACGTTCAATAGTTGGTGGAGCCTCCACGAGCGGCGATTACAGCTGCGACCCTCCGGGGCATACTCTCAACGACGCGTTCTATGACGGCTAGCGGTATTTTCTTCCACTCGTCTTGGAGAAGACAGGTCAGTTGCTTCACCGATTTCGGACGGTCGGGGCACACCTTAAGTCGAAGCTCCAACTCGTCCCAGAGGTGCTCGACAGGGTCAAGGTCCGGGCTCTGCGTAGGCCAGTCCATTTGATTAACCCCATTGTCACCATACCAAGCCATGGTGGACCTCGCAACATGACAGGTTGCATTATCATCCTGAAAGTAAAATCGGTCCACCCCGTAAAACTGCCACAACGTAGGAAGCGCATGGTCATCCAAAATGGTGCAGAAGGTCTCGACGTTAAGTCTACCAGCAATTGCTACCCAGGGTTCCGTGCCATATCAGGAGAAACACCCCCATAGCATCATAATTCCACCGCCACCGAACTTCACAGTTGGCACAATACATTCCGGCAGGAGAGCGTTCTCCAGGCAGACGCCAAACCCAGACCCTTCCGTCCGAACGCTAGAGGGTGAACCTTGATTCGTCGCTCAAGAGAACCTGTTTGAACATGTTTCCACTGTTCAACGTTCTACTGTCAACGTTCTTTGCACCACGTTAGCCGAGCAGCGCTATTCGACTTGGTGATCTAAGGTTTGTTGTGGGCGGCAGCACGTCCATGATGACCTAGCAGATGGGCTTCCTTACGGATGGTATTCATCGAAAGAACACTCCCGGATGCCTGTTGAAACTCCTCGCGGATGTGGCCCATCGATTTAGTGCGGTTCTTCCGAGTTTCTCTGGCCAGCACTTGTCGGTCTCTAACTCCCAGTTTTGTGGGTCTGCCGGGTCGGGGCACATTCCGACAGCCACCCCTCATCTTACACTTGCCAATCCTGTAGGCCACTGTCGATTTTGGGTACTTCAACTCGCTGTGATACCCGACGATTACACCTTTCTCGAAATCAGGGAACTCCGAACTACGTGGCATCTTGCATGCGATTGGTTGCGTTGTTGTTTCCCACACGATATTTAACGGCGACGGCCGTGACGTGTATCAGGACCGCAGATCTCTTCGATTGCAGGGGTCTCAGTAGCTGAGCCAATCTACGGATTTATGTCAGTAGTTGACAGATAAACACATATAGCGCCGTGGAGTGTTGGCCACCGTGCTGTAAGGCTAACGCGCTCCGCTACATATCGAGATATCTCGGATTCGATTCCCCAGCAATGACCGAATAACAATTTTTTGGTTGCTGTGTGTTGCTAAAACGTGGAAAGAGCGATGTCTTTGTTTATTCACTGACGCTACGCATTTGGAAGACTTTCCCTTTGGATCTCGCCCTTTGGATTTAACTGCTATAATTAATATAAGGTGCGTCGCATAAATATAAAAACAGTCGACTTTGCGCCGTGAACGCAATGCGAATATAAGTAGGAAGCTGAAGTGGTACCTAATTAGACATAACCCTACAACAAACGTTTCGATCCGTGGAGATGACCGGATTGTGTGAAACGAACACCACAAAGTGAAATAGTGTAATTTTAGGTGTCTCATAAATATAAAGACAACCATTTAAAGTAGCCACATGCAAATGAGATGTACAAATTAGCATGTTGTACGCACGCTTATGGGCCGTAATTCGGTCCAGCCTACAAAAGACAGCGGACCTGCCGTCAGACATTCATTTGCCGAAATGCCACGCAACAGACAACTTTCTGGTTAGGAGGTGCAGAAGATTTGGGGACTGAGAGCAAATGGATTGCCTGTAGCGAAAATTTGTAAAGCCATGGGGAGGAGTAGGACAGTCATTTATACGACTTTATCGAAACGCGGCGCGTTAACTGCCAGAAAACGGCCTGGAAGGCCTCGAATAACAACCAAACGAGATGATCGGGCCATCATGCGTTTAGTTTCATCCCAAAGGTTATCACTACGTCAAGTTTCTCGGACTGTTGGTGTCCCCGTTTCAAAGGACACAGTTCATCGACGAATCAAGGAAAGTCGCAACATTGTGCTCCGTAAAATGCGCCGTCTGGCACACTTCACGAGGCGCCACAAGGTAGCTAGATTGTTATGGGCAAGCAGCCACATGCACTGGACGGACGAGTGGATCACAACTATTTTCTCCGATGAGAAAAAGTTCAACCTGGACAGCCCTGACGGTTGGAACTGCTATTGGCATGATTTACGACGTGAGCCTCGCAACTTCTTCAGCAGACGGAAAGGAGTGGGATCTGTGGTGGTCTGGCGAGCTTTTGCGTTCAATGGGACAACGGATATCACTTTCCTGCAAGGCAGGCAAAACTCCGAAACGTATCAGGACATACTCAGCAGCCACCTTCTACCGTTTGTCGAAACTCTAGCGGGTGTTGATTATCTGTTCCAGCAAGACAATGCCTGTATCCATCGGTCTGCATCAACGAAAAGCTGGTTTAACACTCATCATGTGACAGTAATGGATTGGACAGAACTCAGTTCAGATCTGTACCCTATTGAGAATTTCTGGGGTATCCTAGCTCGCGATGTGCATGGAATGGAAGGCAGTTCTTAAGTGTGGTGACACTGAAAGAGCATATTGTACGAAGCTGGTACGCACTCCGTCCAGAACACTTATATCACTTGGTGCACAGCATGCCCAATCGGGTTTTCAGTGTTATTCGGAACAACGGCTCCACTATTCGTACTGGAGGAGCTCATAAATTTTTGAGACAGCGTATTTCTGTTTTTTTCTTGTACTTGCCGCTGGAATGGTTATGTTTCCGTAAAACTGTTGTGCAGCTGCGTTTCTATGCTATTTTTGCTATAAATATGAGGTGTACATTTCAGCACGTTGTTGTTTCTTTTTATTCGAGAATTTGCTCTGTCTCTATATTTATGCAACGCACTATATATCCATTGCTTTCAATGCCCACCAGATGGAGACGTCTCAGTAGCTGACCCCATTTTACGGATTTATGGTGTCAGAAGATGACAGAAAAACACGCATAGCGCCGTGGATTGTTGGCCATCATGGTGTACGGCTAACGCGCTCTGCCAGATATCGAGAGATCTGGTATTCGATTCCCCAGTAGTGGCAGAATAACAATTTTTCGGTTGCTGTGTGTTGCTAAAACGTGGTAGGTTCAAAGGATTTTCACTTTGAACCTACCTGTATGTTTTGTGTTTCTGATTGGAGGTTTAACGACCACCATGAGCAACTCAGTGGACTATAAGCAGTCGCCCGTCTCTAATGTAGGGCCACTGAATCCAAGAAAGGGAGAGAACCAGTGGCATAAGACAAACACAGCATTCATGCCTTAACGGGATTTGAACCCGGACCCATCTCAGACGAATGGTCAGAAGCCAGCGCTTTGGCCACTGGGCCACAGGGAAGGCCCTATACCACGGCGCATTACATTGATCCATTACCAGGACAGTTTTTACGAGTACAGCCTCAAGATTTTGCCCAAGTTTTTAAGAAACATATTTCCGAAAGTCGTGATGATTTTTAAGAAACTCAGTACACTGCCACGTCACACATTGGACGAGAATAGACTGGGAAAAAGAATGCTACTTCCGGCATACATTGAAAGCCGTCGCTGTAGGGAGTAGTCAGTGGGTTGGCGTATTTTCGCGAATATTTGAGTTCTAAATTTTTAAGATTTTGATATATATTTATGATTTAACCATATATGACGCAAAATTTTCCTGTTTAGTAGCTTTCTTTCTGATTTTTTTACTTCTCTGCTCTGTGTATATGGCTAGTAGCGATAAAGTTTCGTATATTCCTGCTCACTAGTCTTGGTTTTTTTTTCTAGGATATACGAGCCCTTGCTAATTAAAATTTGATCAAGAAATATCTCAGGTCGTACACTACATTCTTCATACGTAATTTCTGCAGCACGTTATGAATTGACTCGAACATTCTTGTTTTCCAATAGGCATCTGTTCATTTCTAACTCCTCCATTCACAGATAGCGTTACATCTATGAATGGAGGAGTTGGTCTCCGTCGTTTAAGAACCGCTAGCACTTTTTGCCAGTTTATCCTACTCTAATGTCTTTGATGCACCGCCAAGGAGATTAGAATAAGATATCTGGAGATGCCCTAGTTAATAAAGTAGTACCACTTTGCATGAAGCCTATAACCATGAGCGCCGGCCGTCAAAGTGTGGAAATGCTGCTGGTTTTCAAGGCTATTGCAATGCATTTTGTGTTGGCCGAATCGCCTCTTTCGTCGCAAATGCTTCCAATTTCGTATCGTAAATTTCTGACGATGTGTGAGAAATTGCTGAATTTATACAATTCTTAATTATTTTGAGGCCCCTTTCGATTTTTATTTTAAATTGAAATACACTAACGTTAGTGCGAATTCTAAACAAAACATAACGTGAAAATTGAAAACTTCATTTGTGTATGAAGTATAATTCATTCCGGTTTGATATTAACATGATTTCTGCAACCAAAATACCACGCAATTCCAAAATACACACAGTTGAAATTACATAGGTGTCATGTAAATAACGCCAAATTCCGACACCTTGGGGCTTCACGGTTAAGAGACTCAGGGCATCTCCAGAAGTATTATTCCAACCTCCTTGTGCACCGCTGACTTAATGCTCTACGAGACCCGCCATCTTGTATTGTGCCTCCTCTTGTTAACAAACGGGCTAGCGTATTTCACAAATTGCTCGGGCAATTTTGCACATTTTGGAACACCGTTTAAGGCTAACGCAAGATATATGATAAATAAAGAGTTCCCTGGTTTCAGATTTTCATTTTGGACTCTTTAAGTATTTTTATTAATTAATAAAGCTATTGAAAACGCCTTGGTACGACTTTCGCTGCAGATAAAAAATGAAGGGAAAGGTCAATAAAAATTCTGAAACCAGGGAACTCTTTATTTACAATATATCTCGCGTTAGCCACAAACAGTGTTCCAGAATGTGCAAAATTGCCCGAGCAATTTGTGAAATACGCTTGCCCGTTGGTTAACAAGAAAAGGCAGCAATACAAGATGGCGGGTCTCGTAGAGCCTTAAGGTGGACGTCAAGTAATTTTGCTTCCTATACTTCCAACGGAAAAACTTCTGTACACATTTTCTTCACAATGAATGTGTTCCCAAGGATGAAAAATTGAACATCGATTAAAATAGCTTTATATTATAACTTGGAATACTTAATATTTTCTAAATCATAACCATAATTATATTAAAAATCAATAACTTTTGCTTTGTTGGTGTTGAAACCAGAAAAAAGATGGCGCGGCCTGTACTTTGATGACTTCAGTAGGCAAACATATGTTGGATTGCATAATTATGGTTATGTTTTAGAAAATATTAAGTATTCCAAGTTATAAAATGATGCTGTTTTAATCGATGTTCAAATTTTCATCCTTGAGAACGCATTAATTGTGAAGAAAATGTGTACAGAAGTTTTCCCATTGGAAGTATTGGAAGCAAAAGTACTTGGCCGCCTTGGTGGCGCAGTGGTCTAAGGCGCTGGCCTCTGATCATTCGTCCGTAAGGGGTCCGGGTTCGAATCCCGGTGAGGCATGGATGTTGTGTTTGTCTTACGGCACTGGCTCTCTCCCTTCCCTGGAACCAGTGACCCTAAATTAGGGACGGGCGACTGCTTATAGCCCATTGAGTTGCTCACGGTGGTCGTTAAAACTCCAATCAAAAAAAAAAAAAAAAAAAAAAAAAAAAAAAGTACTTGAGGTCCACCTTAAATGAAAAGGATATCTCATGACGTCATATGACGTTATACGTGGAACCAAATAGCTATGTTACCAGCACCATAGACACCAGTAATAAAATGGAATTTACGTTCTTGTGGCTGCCCTGCCGGCACAGTGGTTTAAGCGCTGGCTTCTGACCATTTGTTCGATGGGTTCAGGATGAAATCCCGATGAGGAATAGATGTGTTTTCTGTATTGGTCCTACGTTAGGGACGGGTGATTACTGATACCCAGTCGAATTGCTCACAGTAGTGTGTGTGGGCGTGAGTGTGCGTATGTGTGTGTGTGGTTAAATTCCTAAACAAACAAGTATGTTCTTGAGAGAAATGCTTCACACGTGCGCCCATGTAACAAACCAAATGTCAAACAAAATAAGTTCCTATGACACGTCGCTGTGATCTCGCCCTTGAAGATGGGTTTGGTCAGTGGAAAAATCAGTTGCACTCGTTTAGACCTCAGCTCAGGTCACGTAAGCCACACTCTTCAGAATTACTTAATGACTTTAAAGCGACCGACTTGTATGCATTTCAAAGAGAGAAAACTCCTGTAACTCATTTAGAAGGGGCACACGTAACTGAAACTAGAGATTTGTTGAATATACACTCACGGACAATGAAATTTGCGCACCAAGCAGGAAGCATCGAATTGAACTGAAATTTTATGGACGTGATGATACACATGAATGATACACATGATGGCAAAAACAGAGCTGCAGGACAATTACAGAGGGATCAGTCCGGTCCCCTTCAGTAGATCGTCGCATCGCCTCGTGTGGCGATAAATGCTGCAGTACGGTCCGGCATGGAGGCAAATCGACGCCTGATGTTGTCATGCGGCAGACTGGCAGACACGTGTTTGACGGTGTGCTCCAAATTCTATATAGTGCCGAACAGCGGCAGCTAGCGTTTCAACTGGTCCCACACATGCTCGATAGGGAACATGTCCTGGGAGCTGGCAGGTCATAGAAATGTCTGAACATGACGTAGGCAGTCCTGAACAATCCAAACCGTATGCAGGCAGACATTATCTTGTTGGTATAGCGCACTTGGAATCCAAGCCAGGAATGGGAGTATGCGGGGTCGTAGGACCTCATCCACATACTGCTGGCCCGACAATTATCCACGTACCACTACTACAGCTGGTCGGCTATCGTAGACAATGGCTCACCAAACCATAATGCCTGCAGTGGGGCAAGATGTGGCGCTCGATAGCGAGGTTGTGCTTGTGCCGTTGATTCAGGGACCTCCACACCCGGACACGACGACCATCGGTCCCCATAACGAAGCGGCACTCACCGCTAAACACCACACGTCGACAGTCTGTGGCGTTCTACGTCTCTCTCGCCTAACACCACTGCAAACGGATCCGGCGATTTAGTGGTAGCACGCGCGAGGGGCGCTGGGATCGCATATTTGCTTCCGCGAGGCGTCGGGAAATGGTTCATGGGCACACAGGAGCCGCTGCATCTGCTTTTAGAGTGGACCGGGTCCCCGTGGGATTAGTTCGTGCCTGGCACACGAACCGTCGTTCCTCTCTACCGGTGGTCCTCCTGGTCGGTCCGGAGCCGCTCCGCCGTTTGGAAGTGCCATCACGTGTCTACTGCTACCAATACAGTCGGAAGGTATTGTCAGAACAATCTACGTGGCGGGCTATACGGCGCGCCGACCACCATGCGGTTTTCAGCCCGATCATGTGGCCTCTCTCAAAGTCCGTAAGTTGCGTTTATCGACGTCTCTGGAGCCTACCCGGCATTCTTGTCACTCTGTAGTTATGCTTGCGTCGGCCGGTGCTTTTCGCTTTCATGAGGCATCGACTACACGCACTTTTATAAGGCTGCCGGTTGGTGTTTGCAGTACCACCACGTTTGGTGCGCAATCGCACCAAACGTGGGTCATTTGCCAGCGCGCACTCTAGCTAGTGGAAAAGTTTCGCGGTTGTAGCATATTTTCTTCTAGGTGCCCAAATTTCCTTGTCCGTGAGTGTATCAGGAATAACTGATCGAAAGTTATGACTGCATTCGCCACGTCTGGGAAAACAACATTCAATAGGATGAAATGTGGCAGGAAATCGAGTCTGATTTAAAGAGACTGTTGAGTGAAGAAACGGATTGTAGCCCAAATATATAGAACTACTGCCGATAAAATTACTGCAGAAATGAATGCGCGTCTCAGCTATCTGGTGTTTAGCCAAGCAATTCGTTTAGAACTTTTCAGAGCTGAAAATATTTGAAGAGTCTCTACTGCAAGGCTACTGGTTAATGATGTAAATGAGGATTCGGAGGTGTCACGAGCACGAAAGCTTAGCATTGGATAGTTAGAAACATGCGCTTAGGTCTGACAAATCGTCATTCATACTTTTTATAACTTTTGAAAGTGTTTATGTTTGCCGATTGCCAAAAGAAACGTATAATCATGACTGCCTTGTGCCAATCGTCAAAAATATTGGAGAATCAGTAATGGTTCAGGCTGCGAGCTCTCGGTATTCTTTAAGTTCTATCATCACCTTGAGCAGGCAAGAATCAGTAATGGTTCGGGCTGCGAGCTCTCGGTATTCTTTAGGTTCTATCATCACCTTGAGCAGGCAAGAATCAGTAATGGTTCGGGCTGCGAGCTCTCGGTATTCTTTAGGTTCTATCATCACCTTGAGCGGGCAAGAATCAGTAATGGTTCGGGCTGCGAGCTCTCGGTATTCTTTAGGTTCTATCATCACCTTGAGCAGGCAAGAATCTGTAATGGTTCGGGCTGCGAGCTCTCGGTATTCTTTAGGTTCTATCATCACCTTGAGCGGGCAAGAATCAGTAATGGTTCGGGCTGCGAGCTCTCGGTATTTTTTAGGTTCTGTCATCACCTTGAGCGGGCAAGAATCAGTAATGGTTCGGGCTGCGAGCTCTCGGTATTCTTTAGGTTCTATCATCACCTTGAGCGGGCAAGAATCAGTAATGGTTCTGGCTACGAGCTCTCGGTATTTTTAGGTTCTATCATCACCTTGAGCAGGCAAGTTACAGGTACTGAATATCTTCACATTTGTGGTTACTAGGATGATCCCAGTAAATGGTTTCCGCAAACGATGTCACCTTTCGAATTGACAGTGCTGTAATACGCACTTTCAGATGTGTACAATCTTGATCTGAGAGCACGAAATTTAAGTTAAGCATCTCCTATAACCTTCAGTCACCAGAATTCAACATTATTCAGCCCCTGTGAACTTAATTGTAGAGGAGAACGAGAAGCTGATTTCCACCGTATCGTCACTCAAGGGGCTTGAGGTTTTTCACCTTGAGGAATTGTGCTATAAGTAAAGGCTTGTTCAACACCATGTTTAAGCATGCCTGTAGTCCTTCTCATAGGTATCTCTATCATTTTAACCCCCTCCCCCCCCTCCCTCCCCACGCAGATATGCAGTGTGTCTGAGCTTTATGATGTCGTAATGCGGAAACAAAATTTCTTGGATCATTCGATGGGTCCGATTTTCCTGACCAGAAAACTGAGACGAACCTATGATGCGGTAACTGTGGCGCAGTGGTCTAACTGCTGGCTTATGACCGTTCGTCCGAGATGAGTCTGGGTTCGAATCCCGGTGAGTCTGGGATGTTGTGTTTGTCTTACAGTAGTGGCTCTCTCTCTCTCCCTTTCCTGGAATTAGTGGCCCTAAATTAGAGACGTTTGGCTGCTTATAATTCATGGAGTTTCTGACGATGGTCGTTAAATTTCCAACAAAAAAAAGATCCTATTGGCGAAGAGACCTTGGTAGCGTATTAACGTATTACGATGTGGTCTGCCATTTTTGATCTATATCTGAATTGCCGGCAATGAACAGTGTCGAGTAGGTTAGAATGAGATGTCTGGACATGCCCTAGTCAATAGAACAGTACCACTTTGAGTGAAGACTGTAACCACGATCGACGGCCATTAAAGTGTGGGAAAGCTGCTGGTTTTCAAGGCTATTGCAATGCATTTTGTGTTGGCCGAATCGCCTTCTTTTGTCGCAAATGTTTCCAATTTAGCATCATAATTTGTTGCCCATGTGTGAGATAATGCTGAATTTATAAAATTCTTAATTATTTTAAGGACCCTTCCCATTTTTATTTTAAATTGAAATACATGAACGTTAGTGCGAATTCTAAACAAAACATAACGTGAAAATTCAAAACTTCATTTGTGTATGAAGTATAATTGATTTCATTTTGATATCAACACGATTTCTGCAACCCAGAACCACGCAATTCCAAAATATACACACAGTTGAAATTACATAGGTGTCATTCAAACAACGTCTACTTTCCGCACCTGGCAGCTTCACGGTTAAGAGACTCAGGGCATCTCCAGAAGTATTATTCTAACCTCCTTGTAGATACGTTCTGCAATGTCAGGAGCGAGGTTTTTAAGAGAAAACGATAGTATGCTGTGAGCTTCAGCCCATTAAGGAACAGTGACTTGAAACGATATCTTCTTTGCTAAGCATTGTAGCTGGAAATAAAGTGACCCATTGAAAGAGAAATTGCTCTATTTTATGATAAATGGTGGACGAATTTTGTGACGTCACACTAGTGGTTTTACTAAATGCAAGCAAAAAAATGAAAATATACTTCCTAATGTTTCACTGGTGGGGAAGCGAACAAACGGATGTTATGATTGGAAATGATCGGCTGATTCTGTGTCTTCATAAAATTGTTCTGTAGTATCTGTTTCTTTTTCTTTTTCTTTTCCTTTCTTTTTAGATTGGAGATTTAACACCCACCGTGAACAAATCAGTGGGATGTAAGCAGTCTCCCGTCCCTAATTTAGGATAACTGGTTCTAGGGAAAGGAGAGATTCGTAAGACAAACTTAACATCCAATCCTCACCGGAATTCGAACCCAGACCCATCTCGGGCGAACGGTCAGAAGCGATTGCTTAGACCGCTGCGCCATCGGGAAGGCATCTGCTTCTTTGCGGGAGAAACAATTATACACCTGTAGTACAGATAAACAAATTAAACTGATTACCGACCCTGGTGAGAAAAGAAAAGAGACTAGGAGAAAATTTTAGTGCACCACCCTTGGCAGATAACATTTGTTGTCGACTAATTTTAGGGGACAATAAATTACTAAATATAATGGTCAAGGTGCATCACAGAAAAAGAAAATTCCTTGGGTGAGCACGAATCAGAGAAGATGGTAGTTTCGAGGTTGCCGTTCCGGTTGCGCAGTGGCGTAGCCAGAAATTTCTTAAAAGGAGGGGAGTGTCCATGGATTTGGTTCACTGGTACTCAATTCACCATCAAGGGGCGTCCAGACCCGATAACCCCTTCCCCTCCTTGGCTACGAAGTTTCTCCAGACTTTCTTTCTCAGCTGGAAACCTACTAAACTTAGGTCACTGCGGTGCGCTGTCTTCTGACCATTCGTCCGAAATAGGTCCAGGTTCGAATTCCGCTGAGGCATAGGTTTTGTGCTTTTTTCGGCAATGGGTGTCTCCCTTTCTTTGGAGCCAGTGGCCTTAAATTGAGGACCTGCTATTGCTTATAGCCCAAACTACTTACCCAAACACAATATGGGCAAGGCCATGATGTACGCAGATGATACAGCTGTTGACATCAGGTCCCTGAACAATAGCAGGGCAGTGAAGCTCCTCCAGGACTTTCTCTCTTTGCTGGAAAAATACCACACTGACTGGCGGATCAAGATCAACCCATCTAAGAGCAGTACGCTGTTGTTTTTCGGTTCTCGCCAAGGAGTATCGAAAGTTGATACGTTTCGAGAGACAATCCAGTGAGCTACCTCCACTAAGTACCTAGGGCTCCAACTACACTGAAGAGCAATTGAATTAGAGATACCTGTCTAGTAACGTGTAGTACCACCTTTCGCCCTGATGACGGCGGCGATTCGTCTCGGCATGGACTCGACAAGACACCGGAAGCGTTGGGAAGCCATACGGATCCACGACCCCTGAACAAGCTCCCACAGTTCCCGAAGATTTGATGGAGGGGAGTCAGAGCCTCGAACATCTCTCTCGATGGCATCCCAGATGTGCTCGATGGGATTGAGGTCAGGTGACCTAGCTGGCCAAGGAAGCGAGGTCACGTCGGTGGAGTGTTCGTCCAACCATTCGGATACAATTCGGGAGCGATGGCACGGTGCATTGCCTTGTTGCAGGATGAGATCCCCAGTGGGATGTTGAAGACGCACAAACGGGAGCAAATGGTCGTCCAGGATATCCTGGTAACGTTGACCTGTGAGGGACGATGTCATGCGTACCAGGGGTCCCATTTCAGTCCACGTAAACAGTCCTTAGACGAGAATGCCACCCCCACCAGCCTGAAGAGTACCCTGCTGGCAAGAAGGATCCATCGCTTCATGTGGTTTGCTCCGTACTCGCATCCTGCCATCCGCATGTACCAACGTGAATCTCGACTCATCAGTCCAGGCAACATTTTCCCACGTGTCTAGAGTCTAGTGGCGATGTTCCCGCGCCCATGCTCATATTTGCAACCTGTGATGTGCGGTCAGCAGCGGTACACTCGTGGGACGATGGCTTCTGTATCCCATAGCGAGGAGATGGTTCTGGATGGTGAGGCTCCTTACACATTTTTTCCTCAGGGTTACATTGCCGAGTGATTTCTTGCACTGTGGCCCATCTATCCGCTGTTACAATGCGAGCTAGCCGACGATGACCCCGCTCATCCACACGCTGTTGTCCACGGCAGTTGGCCCTTGCAGGGATGGTTTTACCGGATTCGATGTACTCACGGTGCTACCGTGACTCAGTGGCTCGCGAAAGTTCCAGTGCCTGCACGACTTACGAGATGGAGTGACCGATTCGTCGGGCCCCGACAATTTGCCCACGATTAAATGCGCTTAGATCCTTCCTATACTGGTTCCGACTCTTACTGATTCCCGTCGCATCACTCCTTATATTGTCGGATCGCTGCATACTTCGTGTAGTTTCCGTTTACAGGGCCGCCCACAGCGCCATATTTGCATAACGCCAGCTATCTCTAATTCAATTGCTCTTCAGTGCAGATTGTCGACTTTCGTATAGCAAACACTAGATACCATACGAACAAAGCTAGACAATGCCTTGGATAGCTAGCTCCACTACTACACAGGAGAAGCTTCGTTACAACACGTCACAAAGAACTGCTGTACAAATGTATATTAGGACAAAGTCCTCTAAAGTACTATTGCACACGTTATAGTACATGAGCCCCAAAACGACAAGTTGACATCGATGACAATGGAATATTTATATCTGAAGCTAAGAAAATCTCTACATATCATCATCATTGTCAACCATTATCAATCCACTGCTGGACGAAGGTCTCCCCAAGTTTCCTCCACAACGGTCTGTCTTGTGCCAGTCTCCTCCATGTCACTCCCGCATACTTTCGAATTTCATCCACCCATCTTCCATGTGGTCTTCTTCTGGGTCTTTTCCTGTTCCTTGGAATCCAATCTAAAATTTCGGCTGTCCATCGATGGTCTGTTCTTCTGCCAGTATGTCCAGCCCATTGCCATTTCAGAGATATAACTCTGATCATGATGTCTTCCACTCTTGTCATTTTTCGGATCCACGTGTTCCTCTTCTTATCTCTCCTGGTTACACCAAGCATGCACCTCTCGATACTGCTTTGAGTTGTCTGCAGCCTTTGTATGTCTCTTTTAGCTAAGGTCAACGTCTCTGCACCATACGTAAGCACTGGAAGGATGCATTGATCAAACACTTTTCTTTTAAGACATAATGGCATATTGCTCTTGAAAATTATGCTGTTTCTTCCAAAAGCTCTCCAGGCAAGTTTTGTACGCCGATTAATTTCTTCACCAATGTGACCCTCACTTGATATCTGCTGTCCTAGATAAACGTACGTGTCTGTTATCTCCAGCTTTTCTCCATCAATCGATAAATCTTCATTTCTTGTAAAAGCATTGCACATCACTTTTGTCTTCTGAAAGTTCATTTTTAATCCCACTTCTTTACTCTTGTCAGCCAGTTCCTGGATCATACTCTGTAGCTCTGATGGGGTAGTTGCAAAAGTGACTATGGCATCAGCAAAACGAAGGTGGGTTAGATAATCTCCATTAATCTTTATCCCTTTGTTTTCCCAGTTCAGTGATTGAAAGACATTTTCCAATGTGGCATTAAAGAGCTTCGGAGATATGGTGTCACCTTGTCTCACTCCTTTTCCAATTTTTATGTGTGTTGTATTTTCAAACAACCGAATCTTTGCACTTGCATTTTCATAGATGTTATTAATAATATTAATGTATGCATCTTCAATACCGCAGGATTTCAGAGCCATTGCAACTGCTGATGGTTTCACCGAATCAAAAGCTTTTTCATAATCGATAAAAGCCATGCACAATGGAAGCTCATATTCCCTCGCTCTTTCAATTAGTTCTCTCAGTACGTGGATATGATCTATTGTGTTGTAGCCACTCCTGAATCCAGCTTGTTCTCTCGGTTGAGCCATGTCCAGTGTCACCTTCAAGCGGTGTGAAAGAACTTTAGTGAAGATTTTATAAACCACTGATAGGAGGCTGATAGGTCTGTAGTTCCTGAGATTCCCAATGTCACCTTTTTTATGTCGCAAGATCATTGTAGCGTTGTTCCAATCCTCAGGAATTTTCCCTTCATTAAGGCATCGAGTGAAAATTTGGGCGAGTACTGTTTCGATTTCTCCACTTGCTTCTTGTATGATGCCAACAGTAATTTCATCTTCTCCTGGAGCTTTTCCCCGCTTCATGTTCTTGATTGCATGTGCAACTTCTGCTGGAAGGACTGGAAGAACTCTGGTACTGGTACCTTTCATGATGTCTGGAGTACATGTATCATCCCTTTCATATAATTTGGAGTAGAAATCTTTCACTCTTGTCAAAATTTCGCCTCTATTTCTTGTTACAGAACCATCTTCTTTTCACAATGCCATAATCTATTTTTTCCCCTTACTGAGATGTCCCTTTGCTATCTTTAGACTTTGGTTGTTTTCAATTGCTTTCCTTACTAGTTCACAGTTGAATTTCCTTACGTCTTCAGTGATACTTTTTCGTACTGTCTTGCATAACTCTATATATTCCACTTTGGAAGTCACATCTTCTTTAGTTGTCCTCATCACTCTTCTTTTTTGCATCAACATTTTGGTTTTTCCTGATAATTTGTTCACATGCAATTTGTTCTTAGACCCAGCTAATTTTGTTGCTGTTTCCATAAGAGCTTTGGTTACTTTTCTGTTAACTTCAGAAATATCCACTTCTTCCGATGTTAGGCCTTCTAAAGCAGAGAATCTGTTCTTCAGTTCCAATTTGAAGGTATTATGGTGTTTTTTAAGGTTGGTTATGTCAATACATTTTGTTTGTCTTATGAGCTTGCTACGTTCGAGTTTAGTGTTGAGGTGCATCTTACATCTCACCAATCTATGGTCACTGCCTGTGTTGAACTTGTTTAGCACACTGCAGTCTTCTACGACGAATTTTTTGTTACACATAATAAAATCAATTCCACTTGTCGTGTGTAAGTTTCAGCCAGTGAGACATAAAACCATCAATGAGGTACATGGAGCAAAACATATTCCGCTCTACTTATTTCGGCTTCAGTCCTTTTGGTTTGCATAAGTCTGGTGTAAGCATATCTATTACATTTCAGTTCAATCTTGCTACTTGCCCAGTGTCCACTGTTGCACTACACCATTAAAAGATATTCAACGTTCACAGTTCAACACGAACACGAACAATTGCACAATTCTACAAGAAGGGGGTGATGTTTCTTAGAATGATTTTAACTCATCACCCCCTTCTTTTAGAATTGTGCAGTTGTTCGTGTTTGTGTTGAACTGTGAACATTGAATACCTTTTAATGGTGTTGTGCAAGAGTGGACACTGAGCAAGGAGCAAGATTGAACTGAAATATAAATAGATATGCTTACGCCATACTTATGCAAACCAAAAGGACTGAAGCCGAAATAAGGTGAGCGTACTATGATTTGCTCTATATACCTCATTGATGATTTTATGTCACACTGGCTGAAACTTACATAAGCTTAAAAATTTAATGTTAATATATTGTATATGTAGAGATTTTCTTAGGTTCAGATATCAATATTCTATTGTCATCGATGTCAACTTGTCGTTTTGGGGATCACGTACTAAAACATGTGTAACAGTACTTTAGAGGACTTTGTTCTAATATACATTGCGTATCTCCCACGTATTGTGCTGTTCAAAAATATACACAGTGTGTATATATATATATATATATATATCATCATCATCTTCATCATTGTCAACCATTATCAATCCACTGCTGGACGAAGGTCTCCCCAAGTTTCCTCCACAACGGTCTGTCTCGTGCCAGTCTCCTCCATGTCACTCCCGCATACTTTCGAATTTCATCCACCCATCTCCCATGTGGTCTTCTTCTGGGTCTTTTCCTGTCCCTTGGAATCCAATCTAAAATTTCGGCTGTCCATCGATGGTCTGTTCTTCTGGCAGTATGTCCAGCCCATTGCCATTTCAGGGATTTAACTCTGATCATGATGTCTTCCACTCTTGTCATTTTTCGGATCCACGTGTTCCTCTTCTTATCTCTCCTGGTTACACCAAGCATGCACCTCTCCATACTGCTTTGAGTGGTCTGCAGCCTTTGTATGTCTCTTTTAGCTAAGGTCCACGTCTCTGTACCATACGTAAGCACTGGAAAAATGCATTGATCAAACACTTTTCTTTTAAGACATAATGGCATATTGCTCTTGAAAATTATGCTGTTTCTTCCAAAAGCTCTCCAGGCAAGTTTTGTACGCCGATTAATTTCTTCACCAATGTGACCCTCACTCGATATCTGCTGTCCTAGATAAACGTACGTGTCTGTTATCTCCAGCTTTTCTCCATCAATCGATAAATCTTCATTTCTTGTAAAAGCATTGTACATCACTTTTGTCTTCTGAAAGTTCATTTTTAATCCCACTTCTTTACTCTTGTCAGCCAGTTCCTGGATCATGCTCTGCAGCTCTGATGGGCTAGTTGCAAAAATGACTACGTCATCAGCAAAACGAAGGTGGGTTAGATAATCTCCATTAACCTTAATCCCCTTGTTTTCCCAACTCAGTGACTGAAAAACACCCTCCAATGTGGCATTAGAGAGCTTCGGAGATATGGTGTCACCTTGTCTCACTCCCTTTCCAATTTTTATGTGTATTGTATTTTCAAACAGCCTAATCTTTGCACTTGCATTTTCATAGATGTTATTAATATTATTAATGTATGCATCTTCAATACCGCAGGTTTTCAGAGCCATTGTAACTGCTCATTAGTTTCACCGAATCAAAGGCTTTTTCATAATCGATAAAAGCCATGCACAATGGAAGCTCATATTTCCTCGCTCTTTCACTTAGTTCTCTCAGCACATGGATATGATCTATTGTGCTGTAGCCACTCCTGAATCCAGCTTGTTCTCTCGGTTGAGCCATGTCCAGTGTTACCTTCAAGCGGTGTGAAAGAACTTTAGTGAAGATTTTATAAACTACTGATAGGAGGCTGATAGGTCTGTAGTTTCCGAGATCCTCAATGTCACCTTTCTTATGCAGCAGGATCTTTATAGCGGTGTTCAATCCTCAGGAATTTTCCCTTCATTAAGGCATCGAGTGAAAATTTGGGCGAGTACTGTTTCGATTTCTCCACTTGCTTCTTGTATGATGTCTACAGTAATTCCATCTTCTCCTGGAGCTTTTCCCCGCTTCATGTTCTTGATTGCATGTGCAACTTCTGCTGGAAGGACTGGGGGAACTCTGGTTATGGTATCTTTCATGATGTCTGGAGTGCATGTATCATCCCTTTCATATAATTTGGAGTAGAAATCTTTCACTCTTGTCAAAATTTCGCCTCTATTTCTTGTTACAGAACCATCTTCTTTTCTCAGTGCCATAATCTGTTTTCTTCCCTTACTGAGATGTCCCATAGCTATCTTTAGGCTTTGGTTTTTTTCAATTGCTTTCCTCACTAGTTCAGAGTTGAATTTTCTTACGTCTTCAGTGATACTTTTTCGTACTGTCTTGCATAGCTCTATATATTCCACTTTGGAAGTCACATCTTCTTTAGTCGTCCTCATCTCTCTTCTTTTTGCATCAACATTTTCGTTTTTCCTGATAATTTATTTACATGCTACTTGTTCTTAGACCCAGTTAATTTTGTTGCTATTTCCATAAGAGCTTTGGTTACTTTTCTGTTAACTTCAGAGATGTCCACTTCTTCCGACAGATCATCGATGGACAGCCGAAATTTTAGATTGGATCCCAAGGGACAGGAAAAGACCTAGAAGAAGACCACATGGGAGATGGGTGGATGAAATTCGAAAGTATGCAGGGGTGACATGGAGGAGACTGGCACAAGACAGACCGTTGTGGAGGAAACTTGGGGAGACCTTCGTCCAGCAGTGGATTGATAATGGTTGACGATGATGATGATGATATTCATCCACCCATCTCCCATGTGGTCTTCTTCTAGGTCTTTTCCTGTCCCTTGGGATCCAATCTAAAATTTCGGCTGTCCATCGATGGTCTGTTCTTCTGGCAGTATGTCCAGCCCATTGCCATTTTAGGGATTTAACTCTGATCATGATGTCTTCCACTCTTGTCATTTTTCGGATCCACGTGTTCCTCTTCTTATCTCTCCTGGTTACACCAAGCATGCACCTCTCCATGCTTATTTGAGTTGTTTGCAGCCTTTGTATGTCTCTTTTAGCTAAGGTCCACGTCTCTGCACCATACGTAAGCACTGGAAGGATGCATTGATCAAACACTTTTCTTTTAAGACATAATGGCATATTGCTCTTGAAAATTATGCAGTTTCTTCCAAAAAGCTCTCCAGGCAAGTTATGTACGCCGATTAATTTCTTCACCAATGTGACCCTCACTTGATATCTGCTGTCCAAGATAAACGTACGTGTCTGTTATCTCCAGCTTTTCTCCATCAATCGATAAATCTTCATTTCTTGTAAAAGCATTGTAAATCACTTTTGTCTTCTGAAAGTTCATTTTTAATCCCACTTCTTTACTCTTGTCAGCAAGTTCCTGGATCATACTCTGTAGCTCTGATGGGGTAGTTGCAAAAATGACTATGTCATCAGCAAAACGAAGGTGGGTTAGATAATCTCCATTAATCTTTATCCCTTTGTTTTCCCAGTTCAGTGATTGAAAGACATTTTCCAATGTGGCATTAAAGAGCTTCGGAGATATGGTGTCACCTTGTCTCACTCCTTTTCCAATTTTTATGTGTGTTGTATTTTCAAACAGCCGAATCTTTGCACTTGCATTTTCATAGATGTTATTAATAATATTAATGTATGCATCTTCAATACCGCAGGATTTCAGAGCCATTGCAACTGCTGATGGTTTCACCGAATCAAAGGCTTTTTCATAATCGATAAAAGCCATGCACAATGGAAGTTCATATTCCCTCGCTCTTTCAATTAGTTCTCTCAGTACGTGGATATGATCTATTGTACTGTAGCCACTCCTGAATCCAGCTTGTTCTCTCGGTTTAGCCATGTCCAGTGTCCCCTTAAAGCGGTGTGAAAGAACTTTAGTGAAGATTTTATAAACCACTGATAGGAGGCTGATAGGTCTGTAGTTTCTGAGATCCTCAATGTCACCTGTTTTATGTAGCAAGATCATTGTAGCGTTGTTCCAATCCTCAGGAATTTTCCCTTCGTTAAGGCATCGAGTGAAAATTTGGGCGAGTACTGTTTCGATTTCTCCACTTGCTTCTTGTATGATGTCTACAGTAATTCCATCTTCTCCTGGAGCTTTTCCCCGCTTCATGTTCTTGATTGCATGTGCAACTTCTGCTGGAAGGACTGGAAGAACTCTGGTACTGGTACCTTTCATGATGTCTGGAGTACATGTATCATCCCTTTCATATAGTTTGGAGTACAAATCTTTCACTCTTGTCAAAATTTCGCCTCTATTTCTTGTTACAGAACCATCTTCTTTTCTCAGTGCCATAATCTGTTTTCTTCCCTTACTGAGATGTCCCTTTGCTATCTTTAGGCTTTGGTTGTTTTCAATTGCTTTCCTTACTAGTTCACAGTTGAATTTCCTTACGTCTTCGGTGATAGTTTTTCGTACTGTCTTGCATAGCTCTATATATTCCACTTTGGAAGTCACATCTTCTTTAGTTGTCCTCATCTCTCTTCTTTTTTGCATCAACATTTTGGTTTTTCCTGATAATTTGTTCACATGCAATTTGTTCTTAGACCCAGCTAATTTTGTTGCTGTTTCCATAAGAGCTATGGTTACTTTTCTGTTAACTTCAGAAATATCCACTTCTTCCGATGTTAGGCCTTCTAAAGCAGAGAATCTGTTCTTCAGTTCCAATTTGAAGGTATTATGGTGTTTTTTAAGGTTGGTTATGTCAATACATTTTGTTTGTCTTATGAGCTTGCTACGTTCGAGTTTAGTGTTGAGGTGCATCTTACATTTCACCAATCTATGGTCACTGCCTGTGTTGAACTTGTTTAGCACACTGCAGTCTTCTATGACGAATTTTTTGTTACACATAATAAAATCAATTTCACTTGTCATCCCATTTGGATGTCTCCATGTCCATTTCCTGTGTGGCTTTTTCTTGAAAAAGGCGTTCAAGATGAAAAACCCTTCTGCCTCTGCAAACTCTACGAGAGTATTTCCACGCTGGTTTCTGTTGCCGTGACCGAATTTACCTACTGAAGTTTCATTCTGTTGCCGTTGCCCTATTTTTGCATTGAAATCTCCCATAATTATCTGCAAGTGCTGCTTACCTTTATTATTTAGATCACGAATTTCCTCATAAAATTCTTCAGTTTCTTCTTCAGGATGACTTGTGGTGGGTGCATAAGTTTGAATAATCTGAGCCTGGTATCTTCTCGAGAGTTGGATAACGAGTCGTGCAGCTCTGTCAGAGGAACTTTCAACTTCTACAACTTTATCCTTCAGTTTCTTGTTTATTATAAATCCAACACCACTAGTTCTGCCAGTATCTGTCCCACGATAGTAGAACAGATGTCCACTTTTCAGTTTAATGAGATCTTCTCCTTTTCTCCTTACCTCACTTAGCCCGACGATGTCCCACTTGATCCTTTGTAGTTCCTCTTCCAATTCAAGAAGCCTTGAATCAGAAGATAGGGAGCGTCCGTTGTACGTAGCCAAGGTCAGCATCAGATGGCAGCCTAGTCCGGTCCTCCGGGGATTCTTAGCACCCTCTGCCTTCATGTCGCACTGGCCGCTGCCTTGGCCAGGTACATTCCAGCTGCCGGAGACTGAGGGCCAAGATTTAAGTTGTGGAGTCATTTTGGAGGGGTTTGGCCATAACTCACCACGCTGGCCAAGCGGGTTGGTGAGTGTGGGATAGCATTTCCTCTAATCCCGATGGTATAGTTATACCGCTATTGGCGGTCGTCAGAGCCCCTTTAGTGGGAACAGGATGTACCACGAGAAGGCGGGGTTGACATTTGTCAAGGAGAGGCTGTGATGTTACGCATCACCTGACCTTACATCCCATATATATATATATATATATATATATATATATATATATATATATATTCTATAAAGAAGATACCTAAGCAAAAAAATACATATATAATTTTGACTCACACCTAGTACAACATAGAAAAGGTTATGTATCTACCTGTGTGAGTAAAAGGAGAAAGGATAAAAAAAATAAAACAACTGAATGTAGAAGGTGTCGAGAATACTGAGCCTTGGCTTTATCAAGGACCAGCAAAAACTCTGCGTTTTCTCACTTCCACAAAGACCTAGTTGGAAATGGGTTTCTGCAAGGCCATAGATGCAAGTAACATTCCCACCTAAAATAGTTTAAAAAATATATATAAGTCATGTCCTCCGTAGAGTTGCATGACCTAGCACTAGTTAACAATTTCGCTTGCATCCAATAAACCTTCCTGGCCCGACCCATGCTCTTCATCTGTTACTATTAAACAGAGAGAAGAAGATTAAAAGAGAACTCAAGCTGTGAGAGTGACATAATAATTAGAAATGATTGCAATTAAAAAAGGAAATGTTAATTTTTAACGAACAGATTTTTGAAAGAAAACTTGAGTCTAAAACCCCCTACTCTACAGCTTATGACAGCACGAAAACGAGAATAAGTTAAAGATAATAATTAAATTGATCCATAGCACGAAGGTTCCTTTAGGTAGTTAATAGGCATCCTCTAGCCAACTTCCTTACGGCTTTGATTGGTCAGAATCATATTATTAACTGTGTAGAAAATTAAAGCAGATCTGCCAACCTTACTCTATTATTCAGAATAATTTTTCTTAAAGTTCTTTTGATGAAAGAAGAAGGAATTTCGTTCTCTAGAAAACTTTCTAATAGTATATTAATGTGGTAATTGAAGTCCAAATTGTTGCTGCAAATTCTTGAAATTCTTAGGACCTGAGAAATTAGTACATTCTCAATTACTTTGGTTGAAATGTTATTATTCCAGTGTAGATATTTAATTACTTTGAAAGGAAAATTAACTCTTTTATCAAAGAGGCTAATAGATGGGTTACCTCTGTTGAGCTTAATGCTTAAGTCTAGGAACTCAAGTTCCTGATTACTGTGGTTGGTTTTACATAAGTTAAGAGAGCTAGGATAGATATTATCAAAATCACTCTCTATAACTTCTGAATTATTGATACATAGCAGATCATCAATATATCTAAAAGTGTAAAGGTAGTTATCTGAGCAGGTGGGGTGATTTTTAATGAATTTATATTCCTTAAAGAACAGGAATAGATTAGCGATATTCGTGGACGTTGATGTTCCCATTGGAATACCGTTCACTTGCTTATAGAGAGTATTATTATATAAGATATGGTTATTTTTTATGCAGCAATTGAGATAAGAGTTCCAAGTTCCTACATCAACAAATTGGTTAAGTTTAAATTCTGCATACAGCTCTTTAAAGGTAGTGAATATATCTGATAGAGGCAGATTAGTATATAGGTTTTCAAAATCATAACTATTAATATCTAGGGGACAGACTTTGAGTATAGTAGAAATTACTTCTGCATTATTATTAATTATCCAAAAATCTCTGTACATCAAGTTAGAACAGTTTCTAATGTGTTTCAAAACCTTCTTTAAGACATCTTCAAAAGCAAGATCTATTTTCTTTTTATGACTCCTTACTCCACTAGCTATGAACCTGAACTTCACAGGATCCTTATGAAACTTAACCGTTGCAAAAAGAAATGGAAATTCAGGCTCATATCTTCTAGTTTGTGGAATTTTAAGTTTCTTGAAGAATGCCTTAAACCGATTTTCTAACTGTTTGGTACTGATGCTGACCTTGGCTACGTATAATGGACGCTCCCTATCTTCTGATTCAAGGCTTCTTGAATTGGAAGAGGAACTACAAAGGATCAAGTGGGACATCGTCGGGCAAAGTGAGGTAAGGAGAAAAGGAGAAGATCTCATTAAACTGAAAAGTGGACATCTCTTCTACTATCGTGGGACTGATACTGGCAGAACTAGTGGTGTTGGATTTATAATAAATAAGAAACTGAAGGATAAAGTTGTAGAAGTTGAAAGTTCCTCTGACAGAGCTGCACGACTCGTTATCCAACTCTCGAGAACATACCAGGCTCAGATTATTCAAACTTATGCACCCACCACAAGTCATCCTGAAGAAGAAATTGAAGAATATTATGAGGAAATTCGTCATCTAAATAATAAAGGTAAACAGCACTTAAAGATAATTATGGGAGATTTCAATGCAAAAATAGGGCAACGGCAACAGAATGAAACTTCAGTAGGTAAACTCGGTCACGGCAACAGAAACCAGCGTGGAAATACTCTCGTAGAGTTTGCAGAGGCAGAAAGGTTTTTCATCTTGAACTCTTTTTTCAAGAAAAAGCCACACAGGAAATGGACATGGATACATCCAAATGGGACGACAAGTGAAATTGATTTTATTATGTGTAACAAAAAATTCGTCATAGAAGACTGCAGTGTGCTAAACAAGTTCAACACAGGCAGTGACCATAGATTGGTGAAATGTAAGATGCACCTCAACACTAAACTCGAACGTAGCAAGCTCATAAGACAAACAAAATGTATTGACATAACCAACCTTAAAAAACACCATAATACCTTCAAATTGGAACTGAAGAACAGATTCTCTGCTTTAGAAGGCCTAACATCGGAAGAAGTGGATATTTCTGAAGTTAACAGAAAAGTAACCAAAGCTCTTATGGAAACAGCAACAAAATTAGCTGGGTCTAAGGACAAGTTGCATGTGAACAAATTATCAGGAAAAACCAAAATGTTGATGCAAAAAAGAAGAGAGATGAAGACAACTAAAGAAGATGTGTCTTCCAAAGTGGAATATATAGAACTATGCAAGATAGTACGAAAACGTATCACTGAAGACCTAAGGAAATTCAACTGTGAACTAGTAAGGAAAGCAACTGAAAACAATCAAAGCCTAAAGATAGCAAAGGGACATCTCAGTAAGGGGAAAAAACAGATTATGGCACTGAGAAAAGAAGATGGTTCTGTAACACGAAAAAGAGGAGAAATTTTGACAAGAGTGAAAGATTTCTACTCCAAATTATATGAAAGGGATGATACATGTACTCCAGACATCATGAAATGTACCGGTACCAGAGTTCTTCCAGTCCTCCCAGCAGAAGTTGCACATGCAATCAAGAACATGAAGCGGGGAAAAGCTCCAGGAGAAGATGGGATTACTGTAGTCATCATACAAGAAGCAAGTGGAGAAATCGAAACAGTACTCGCCCAAATTTTCACTCGATGCCTTAATGAAGGGAAGATTCCTGAGGATTGGAACAACGCTACAATGATCTTGCTATATAACAAAGGTGACATTGAGGATATCAGGAATTACAGACTTATCAGCCTCCCATCAGTGGTTTATAAAATCTTCACTAAAGTTCTTTCACACCGCTTAAAGGTGACAATGGACATGGCTCAACCGAGAGAACAAGCTGGATTGAGGAGTGGCTACAGCACAATAGATCATATCCACGTACTGAGAGAACTAATTGAAAGAGCGAGGGAATATGAACTTCTATCGTGCATGGCTTTTATCGATTATGAAAAAGCCTTTGATTCAGTGAAACCATCAGCAGTTACAATGGCTCTGAAATCCTGCGGTATTGAAAACGCGTACATTAATATTATTAATAACATCTATGAAAATGCAAGTGCAAAGATTCGGCTGTTTGAAAATACAACACACATAAAAATTGGAAAAGGAGTGAGACAAAGTGACACCATATCTCCGAAGCTCTTCAATGCCGCATTGGAAAATGTCTTTCAATCACTGAACTGGGAAAACAAAGGGATAAAGATTAATGGAGATTATCTAACCCGCCTTCGTTTTGCTGATGACATAGTCATTTTTGCAACTACCCCATCAGAGCTGCCGAGTATGATCCAGGAACTTGCTGACAAGAGTAAAGAAGTGGGATTAAAAATGAACTTTCAGAAGGCAAAAGTGATGTTCAATGCTTTTACAAGAAATGAAGATTTATCGATTGATGGAGAAAAGCTTTAGATAACAGACACGTACGTTTATCTTCGACAGCAGATATCAAGTGAGGGGCACATTGATGAAGAAATTAATCGGCGTACAAAACTTGCCTGGAGAGCTTTTGGAAGAAACAGCATAATTTTCAAGAGCAATATGCCATTATGTCTTAAAAGAAAAGTGTTTGATCAATGCATCCTTCCAGTGCTTACGTATGGTGCAGGGACGTGGACCTTAACTAAAAGAGACATACAAAGGCTGCAGACAACTCAAAGAAGCATGGAGAGGTGCATGCTTGGTGTAACCAGGAGAGATAAGAAGAGGAACTCGTGGATCTGAAAAATGACAAGAATGGAAGACATCATGATCAGAGTTAAATCTCTGAAATGGCAATGGGCTGGACATACTGCCAGAAGGACAGACCATCGATGGACAGCCCAAATTTTAGATTGGATTCCAAGGGACAGGAAAAGACCCAGAAGCAGACCACAAGGAAGATGGGTGGATGAAATTCGAAAGTATGCGGGAGTGACATGGAGGAGACTGGCACAAGACAGACCGTTGTGGAGGAAACTTGGGGAAACCTTCATCCAGCAGTGGATTGACAATGATGATGATATATATGTGTATGTATTGATTGAACTTCTACTAAAACTGCTGTACAAGACCGTCCTCAGGCCAGTGCTTTCCCACGGCTCCCCAATCTGGATAGGTATTAGTAGGAATGAGCAAGAGAGAACCGAAAGACATCTTATGATCATTGGGGCTCCCCTTTGACCCCAATTCGGAACCAGAGGAACAGACTTGGAGTTGAGAAGGTACATGAGTTTTCCACCAGATTCACCAAGACGTTCTTCAAGAAAGCAGGAGCCCACCCTAATGGACTTGTACGGGGTGCGGTTGACTGCCATCCCTGCGAATTCCTTAGGTATCTCAGAACTGAGGCGGCTGGATCGGATGGAGAGTAAGTGAGTGCACACCTGTAGGTGTTAGACAGACCACCTTTCCCTTCTTCTTCAGGTTGGCGTTGAGTTGGTGTGTACTGATTTCTGCTTCTGCATCCGGATGTGGTTTCTGTATGTTTCAACTCCCCCACACACGCACCCGGGGACGTCTGCGAGTGGGTGGTGTTGTGGTTCCTTGTGATGGGTGCTGGGGTGCTTCCTTCCCCCTCCCCTCCCCTTTTCGCACCTGACTGATGTCGCGGTTCACATTTCGAAAGATATACCCTTCTCTCCTTTCACTTATTTTTCTGTTTATATTTCCTATTGAGTTCACTTAATCAGAACTCCTAACTTCCTAATTCTAAGGATAATTTAGACCTGTGGTCAGACACTCACTTCCTAAAACTTCATCAAACGATAGCGATAGCTTATAGCCTAGTGAGTTGCTCACGGTGGTCGTTAAACTCTCGAACAAAAACAAACGTTTCGAGGTTCAAATGGCCGTTTTACGAGGAGATATTAATTCTGCGGCTTCGGTGCCTGTGAAAGCTCTATTCAGCATGCTCAGGTAATATTTAAATTGCGCATTGCAACACAGGTATGTAAATAGAAATTTATTGATAGTACAGGATAAATGTTGTGACTGCTTTTATCTGTTTACCAGTATTCTCTCTGTCTGCGGAAGCGTAAAATGACCATGGTTCTCATCTTCTTTTGCCCTTTAAAAAAATAAGTTCCATTTCTGTTGGTTGCTTAAAATTAAGTGTCTAAAGCATTTAAAATTTTGTACGACATTTTGTGAAGAAGTGTTGGTCTTATTACGTTTTATTGAACACTCAATATGGTGTTCAATGTGAAGGTTTTATTCCAAGCTTTCACCCTCCAACCGGTGGCTCAAGGATACAAATAAATAGAATACACACTCTAAATTGGTTTAAATTATTTAACTCGTTTCGGGTCTGAAATAAAATGAAAATAAAGTGCTGGTTTAAAAAATTATTTAATTTGAACCCATTTTGAACCTATATTCTGTTTACTAGTATACTAGTAAACAGAATATAGGCACCAGGTTGATCTGCGAACGATTGGAATTTTTTTTTATTGAATATCATAAACAAAATCGTAAGACCTACTCTTCTTAGTGTCTTTTCAAAGTTAATATGTTATTTCTCAGTTAAATTCATTTTAAAATTTGTTGAGAAACAAAACAGCCGGTGGCATTTATATTTGTCGACTAAAGCTTTGTTTACTGTTTGGCGTTGCCTAACAACTGAGCCTAAAAATGTTCGACTTCAGATAGAGTTCGTTTATTCCACGTAAGTTTTCTAAAGATGGAGAACACATTTCCCACTGTCTTCTAATTACGATGTGACTAAATGTCCCATAAGTGAATATATAGATTATGTGAGTTCGTTAGGTATTAGATAAAACGAATTTTCATGTTAATTTTCGCAGTAACGATTCATGTTAGATATCCTGAAGATAAGAATGACTGCCAAAGAAGATCCAACTGCAAGTCATCAGAGCTTTGACGTTTCAAGTTCTGGAAGCTCAAATAATGCAGATAATATAACTTTCATAGTCGAAGGATTTCACATACGAGCTGAAAGAACAACATTAGCTGCTCAGAGTGACTATTTTGCGTGCCTATTATATGGAGATTTTCGCGAAGCTCAAGCAAAGGAAATCGAACTGCATGGTATATCCTTGCCATCTTTCCAAATTGTTCTTCAGTACTTAACCAAGGGGGAAGCAAACCTTAGGCTTCTCAGTGAAGAGCAACTTATGGATACGCTCAGTGTAGCTCAGCAATTTTTACTCACGAAGCTGGAAAATCATATTTTAAGTTACTTGAAAGGATGCTTGCATGTGAACAACGTTTTGAAATTTTACAAAGAAGCTGTCCATTTCAACATACTTTGCCCCACCGAAATGTGCTTAAACTTCATGGATAAAAATGCAGCAGAAATTATTCGGCACGATTCAGTTCTATCACTTTCTACACATGCGTTGAAAAGAATAATTTGTCGGGACACATTCTATGTACCTGAACATGACATTTTCGAGGCTGTGCTCAATTGGAGTCTACAGAACGTTTCAGATAACCCAGAAGATTTTTGGTCTGCTGTTCGATGGCCGCTGATGACACTTTCAGAACTGCGTGATGCCGCAAAAAAGACAGTTGGTAACAATACACATTCTTTGGTACTGAATGCATTAAATGAAAAATTAAGAGGGCGAAGCGATGGTGTGAAGTACAGGGCTTGCTTAGTACCTGAGGAAAACACTGCACCACCTGTTCATAACGCTCAAATTCTTCGGAGAGAGAGGTTTTCCTGGTTTTCAGAAGATCCATCGGATGATCCAGCTAGTAATAAGATATGGTGTTATCGAATGCATTCTATTCTAAATGAAAAAGCAGGCATTCTAATAAACCTGAAAAAACCATATTTCATTAATCATATGAGGTTTTTACTACTTGAAGATGATGCAAGGAATTATTCGTACTACGTCGCCTTTTCCGTGGATCGTAAGAAATGGACTACGGTGGTAGATCATACTCTTTACTGGTGTTGCTCATGGCAAAATCTTTACTTCGACACTGAAATTGCCAAATACATCCGCATCGTTGGAACACGCAATTCATCAGAGGACGCGTCATTTTACGTTGCTTCGGTTGAATGCTTTTTCACAGAAAAACCATTTAAGGTTCAAGAAGGCCTTGTCGTTCCCTCATACAACATAGCCACTGAGAGCTTTGGTGCTCGAGTTTTGGAAGGAAGACAGAAGCATGTTCTCCTAGATGGCGATTACAGGCTTTATGATGCGACAACTGGATTCACTAGTCACAGAATAGGAAAGGCTTCCATCGTCATCCAGCTGGGTCAGCCCTTCCAACTCGACTCCTTGAGGATGAAGCTTTGGGATCTTCAAGAGGCAGCATACAGTTATTTAGTTGAAGTTTCTACAGACCAGCAACAGTGGAACATCGTAACTGACAGGAGAAACGAACTCTGTCGTTCCTGGCAAACTGTCATTTTCCCTCCAACCGTGGTTGTGTTCATACGACTGACGGGAACCAGCAGCACGGTGGGTAATGAATTCCGCTGTGTTTACTTTGAAAGTCCGTCCCAAAGCCTCTCTTGGAATGGCACTTAACGTATTTAATCGAAGTTGCACTGAAAATACTTATCCTAAGATGTTATACTAAAAGGTGAGTTTTCACGATACATAATTGCTGCAAATTACCTTTTCGTTGACATAGTGAAGAATAAAGCATAAAGCGGAATTTTATGTGTTGTGAACATGGTTATTAACACAAATTTTGAAGATGACAGTCCGATTTTTGGCGTAAATGTGACATGGATGGTAAGTCAGATAATATCTGAAAACTTGAAAATTTTCATCGTCCTGGTGCGGGACTTGAACCCGCGTCTCCCAGATAGCGCCTGGTATGCTAACCACTACACCATCCACAACGACCAAGTTCTAAGTCTCCGATCACTTTGAATATAACCATTCGGATATTATCTGACTTACCATCCTTGTCACATTTATGCGAAAAATCGGATTGTCATCTTCAAAATTTGTATTATATGGCGTAATCCCGTATTTCTTTCATGATTTATCTGCTTCTCCGGGCAATCACGGGATTGGATTCTTGATATCCAGATTCGCTAACAATGAATGCCGGTTGCTTCGACTAGCGAATTCTGTGATGGTTATATTCAAATTGATCGGAAACTTGAAACTTGGTCGTTCTGGGTGGTGTAGTGGTTAGCATACCCAGGCGCTATCTGGGAGACGCGGGTTCGAGTCCCGCTCCAGGACGATGAAAATTTTCAAGTTTTCGGATATTATCTGACTTACCATCTTTGTCCCATTTGAGCCAAAAATAGGATTGTCATCTTCAAAATTTGTATTATATGGCGTAATCCCGTATTTCTTTCATGGTTGTTAACTTTCAAAGTGTGCAAATGAACCTTCCCCTCAAATTGCTAATTATAAAGTTTTTTGTAGGATAAAAGTTTTTTTAGTTATGCATTTATTCAGAAGTTTTTATAATTAGAAATATTAGGGTTAGTTAAAAAATAATGCTCTATTTTCGCAACTTATCAGCAAACAATGCTAACAGAATGGGGTGATCTTCCGAATTAGAACGTTTTCAAGTAGTTCCCGACTTCGCCTGTATCGTGTAGCTTTGTTTACGTAGAATCTGCTCACACCCAGCATGAAACAGCAAAAAAAGTAGCTCACGACGCGAACATTTTTTTACTTTTTTTGGCTACTTTTATACTGATAAATCCATACATAAAATAACGATGCTTTTTATATTATATCCAAGTTTTATACATCATAATTCGATGCACAATGTTAATTAAATGCACTTTTCACTGGGTGAACGTTTTCCCGGCATCCTTTCCTTTTAATCGGCTGGTAGTTCTTTAGCCAATAGCAGGAAGTTAATATGTATCTCGATATCATTTATACTTTCGGTACAACGAATCACTTTAACTTTTTAGTCATAGTTTCCACAACCCGGAGAAATAAAAAATATATCTGAAGCACCAATCTTAGCAACTTAAATTTCACGGAAAAAAGATGTAATTAGCTTCACATAAAAAAAAGAAAGAAAGAAAAACCGGATAGAAAAAATGTCTGTAGTTCTATTCGACAAATTTCCACCACATAATACATTTAAATAAAAAAGAGTAATTAAAGCGTCTACGGTATTAAAATTAAAAAAAAAATCCGCGTAAAATTTATTGTGAACTACTTCCTTTCTGCTTTATGCTGGGTGTGAACAGGTTCTATGTAAACAAAGCGGAACGATTCGCGGAAAGTCTTGAACTTACGTGAAAAGTGTTCTTAATCGGAAGATCACCATTTTATTGCATTTATGAGGAACATCCTACATTGGAATTAACATGTTTAGATGACGCAACTGGAATTGCCATGGACCATCTGAAAGTACATTTACTTTTCCACAGACCCATGCACGGCATATGGATGATTACACGACAGCGAGCAAAGACAGCCAAACACTATCACAACTCAGCAAGCTTGCAGCAGAAAACATCAGCTGTACTGTTTATTATACGTTCTGGCAACGGAACTACAACTGTTTACATTTCGATCGTAGCATTTCCGGGGCTAATACTCTTTACCATTCAGATCAAACGTCCAAATTCGGTTCGGAACCAACCAGAGATACAGTTCATTTAGGATAGAAAACGTAAGAAAAAATGAATGGACTTCCTATCATCACCTATACAAGTAGTTCCGCGTAAAAATGGGCTTTGTTTACCTAAGGGTTGCGCACACCCACCTCCATGGGGCAAAGAAACAATCCCGTCGTTTTAGAAAAGCAAAGAAACATAACAAAAACGAATCGGAGAATTTTGCGGAAAATAATAAATATATACGCCTTACTTTTGCGTTTCTCTTGAATCATTTGTTAAACACGGTTGGACTTCCAAATCAGAAAGCTTTTAAGTAGTTCCCAATTTCGAGCGGATCGTTCTGCTTTGTTTATATGTATATAACCTGATCACACCCAACGTGAAAGAAAGTAGTACACGATACATTTTATGCGCGGAATTTTTAAAATTTCGTTGTAATAGACGCCTTAACGACTATTTTTATTTGCAAATATATCTTGTGAGGAAATATATCGAATAATACGTAGTACTACGTTTTCTTTTTTGTTGTTTATAACCTGAACTAGTGTGGATAAAACAAATAATGGGTAAACAAAGTTATTTCCAACTTTTGTTCAAGAAGTCAAACTGGCTAAGATTGGCGCCTCATTTATTTATTTTTTATGAGAAGCTACTTCCAAGTTCTTTTCGGGAAGTCAACGTATCTAAGATTGACGCCTCATTTTTTGATAGTTTTTAATCGGATTTGGAATATTATGCCGGTGCGGAATTGGTCCATTTGAACAGTTCATTGAAGTACTGCGTTTTACCGAGTAGAAAAAATGGATTTTAGACATTAATTTCTTGCTATTACACCACATAAAAAAGTTCATTGTATTATGATTCTTAGTGGAATTATGATGTATAAATCTGTGATATGAAATAAATGTATTATTATTTTCCATAATGAAATAAATGTCCATAATTATTTCCATTCCGATAAGATTTATTTCGATTAAAATAGTAATAAAAATTCCGTGTCGTTTCGTGAATTACTTTCTTTCCTGTTGGGTGTGATCAGGTTATAGGTAAACAAAGCGGAACGATACACTCGAAATTGGAAATTACTTGAAAACGTTCTGTTTCGGAAATCCAGCCATATTAATTTATTATTCAACATTTCGTTTCAATAAAAAGAACAAATCTTATTTTTATTTATAAAATTGCTACTTATTAGGACAGAAATTTTTCCAATTAAAAAAATGCTATTCAAGGAACGTAGCTGCGGCGTTCAGGGGCGGATCCAGGATTTTCGGGGGGGGGGGGGGTGGAGGCGTAAGTGTCGGGAATAACCGGGGACCTTTCTGATATGTTCCTGCAAAATGAAAAAGTATTTTTAGTATGTCTATAAACTCTTCCAATTAATTAACGAATGTAATACACTTTTATGTAATGTTTTCTTTCACGAAAAAATATTCAATTTGTTATTAAAACTTAACAAATCAAAGCTTTTCTTGGTTTCTGAATGGGGGGGGTGCCTTCAGCGCCTCCCTCCGGGTCCGTTTCTGGCGGCATTAGTTTCCTTTGCCTCGTGATGGTGAGTATCATCAGCAGATGTCATATAAACAAAGCGAAGAGGCACAGGGGGAACTGAAAATCGGAAGTTTTTCCTTTATGTACACTGAAATTGTATAGCGAAAATACATTCTGTCACAATGAAATAGCGACAAAAGATACAACACACCGTAAAAAAGCAAAAAAAAAAAAAAGCGTAAAACATTTTCATACCTTTCCGAGCATAACTTTTCAGTTGGAGGCACATCGTTTTGTTCACACGATAGGATGCAAGCTTCTGTCACTGGATGAGTTTATAAAAATGGATTCAAACGCATAATGATTATAGCATGAATTTCTGCATCCTTATAAGATGCGGAGTGTTGTCAGTTGTAATTAAACATTTTATAGCGATGAACGAATGGAAAAATAAAAAGGATATATTGTCTTATGTTAGTGCTGCTTTGTACACTACGTTGGCTATTCTGGAATCATCCGCCAGTATTGCTAAACTGCTAGAACTAACTCTTGAGCATGCTACGCAGAACTGACCATGAGGGAAACAGTTTTCTCTTAAGTCGATACCAGTTAATTATTTTTAAGGACTGTCCTTTTGATTTATTGATCGTCATAACAAAGTAGACCTTAAAAGGAAACTGTAATCTCTTGAATTCGAATGGGTAATCAGATGGAATAAAAGGTAAACGGGGAATAAACACATATTTCCCATGTGCGCAACCAGTAAACATGGTGGCCTCGGTGACATTGCGATATAGAGCACTGATTTGAAATCTTGTGCCATTGCAAAGTTTGGGAGGATTCAAATTTCGCAACAACATAACTAGAGCTCCGATTTTTAATAGAAGCTTGTGAGGTGGCATTCCTGATGGATTCAGAGTATTCAAGAATTCAACAGGATACTTAATTACTACGTCGCTGTTAAGTACTGTATCATATGTCATTTCCTCGGCTGAAAAGCTGTTAACAGGATATCATTTAATTCTGAAGCTATGTCATGTTTTGGTTAGGAGAGCTCTTTCACGAAGCCAATTCACTGGTTTGTCTTTTAACTGCTTGATATAAGGATAAACCATTGATATTAAATTGTGTACATTTCTAACAGTTTTGTACAGGTTTTGTGGAATGCCAATATTGCATTCCGTTTCTTTAATACGGCCATCCCCGATCTTCAAGAGCAACTCCGCAAAATCACATCATTTGTTGTCGCCATTTAAATGTAACGCGCATATTTTTTGTCAACGAAAGTTTATCGAAGGGAGACCATAATAATGAAGATTTCAAGCAAGCATTGACTTCATCTGCACGGGCTCCCCTTGGAACAACTGGTAGAATTTGACGGAAGTCGCCCGCAAGCAGCACTGTGACACCTCCCATAAGATTCTTATTCCCATTGAGGTCTTTTAAACATCTATCAAGTGCTTCGATTCCTCCTCTGTTTGATATAGTACACTCGTCCCAAACGATAAGTTAACAATGTTTTAGAACTTCAGAGAATTCACTTTGCTTCGAAATGTTGCATGTAGGAGTTTCCACATAATTCATGTTTAGTAGTAGTTTAAAGGCTGAATGAGCAGTTTTACCTCCTTCAGGGAGAGTTGCAGTAATCCCTGAAGAGGCAACAGCTATTGCAATCTTTCCTGCACTTCTAACTTTTCCCAGTAATAGATTTAACAAATATATTTTTCCTGTAACTCCAGGTGCGTCCAAAAAAGAACATTTTGCCATTACTGCTATCGATATTTTCAAGTACTATAACGTAAACCCTTTTTTGATCTAGTGTAAGAAGCAGCTCATTTGCATTTATGTTCTCTAGTGAAGATTGAACATTATAGCTGATTTCTCTGAGGTAGTATTTCTTTTCTTTGCCTCTCTTTAAACATGTTGGCTGAAGCAACTAATAGTGTGTTAAGGTTTCCCCCTCCATGTTAAGGACCTCATCCTCCAACAGTACTAAACATCTGTTATGTATCTCTGTCTTGTTGAGAATATCTGTATGTCTTAATTCGCTATTGACTTGCCTTGAAACACCTTCAGAGAAACTATCCATGTACTTTTCCCAAATACACAATGGTTCTGATATCTGAAAACATGATCGAAAACAATTGTCTTAACTTATAAGGCGATGTAGATAAGTTAGCTTCCTCCAAAGTTTTATTCCAGTGGTTATCGTCTTCCAATAGGCTGCTTGAAATGTCGGACAGACATCATTATCAACTGTTCTGAGATATAAAAATGATGTTAGCCCCTGAACTTCATGTAGTAGTAGGCGAAGATAGTAGCACTCGAAGTTATTGGGATATACTTTATATACTCTTCCGAGAACTTGATCTTTTTTAACATCATGATGACCTTCGACATTCATTCCCTTTTTTCTGCGTATAAATTTTTTCCTATCCCAAACGAAGTAGGATGGAATCTCATGATATAAAGTGTTTTGGCAAATTCATCGGTTTTGCACAACTCGAAGAAACCTGTTAGTGTAGTTTTAGGGGGATCTTTTACTTTCTCAAGTACATTCTGAGAAGTAAAATACACACGTTGACCATTTCCTAAATGGACAGAGAGGGGCATAACAGGAGGACATTTCTCATGAATCGGAAATGACAGAACTTTCCAAACAGCTTCTGAACTGCTTAAACATCTTCCAGTTTGATAAATTGATACTTCATCAAGCTTATTTTCTAATGCAAATGTTGCCTGATCACTGCCCTTATTGATGCATTTGCAGATGTACTTAATTCATCTCACCGAATTGCAATATTCCACGTTGATGTGAGCGTGAAAAATTGCAGAAAGTAGTAGTATCAAACCGTTTATTTCCACAGTAAAACCACCATTGTTTGGAGATCTTCGTCGATACTGAGGTAACCGTCATTAACAGTTTGAGTGTTGTTGATCAGAGGTCGAGGATACCTTTTGGTACAAACGCCTGCTGACATGCAAGGTGAGCTTTTGTTCACATTACCATAGGGTCCGTGTATCATGTTACTCTATACTATGTCTTAAAGAATTGGATTTATTTTTGATCCGGAATTTCAGCACTTATCACGGAATCAATATTATCTGGTAAAATTTTGTTTTGTAACCAAAGCAAAATATGTAGGCTTATATGAGGTAGTCTACGTTTCTGCCATTCTACGGAGTACATGTAACATCTTATATTCCCGAATATACATCCTTTCGTTAATAGGTTCATATTTTGTTTAACTTACATGTAGAAAACGTGCGCTATGATGTCATGGCGATCATGTGGTTTTTGGCCAGGAAGCAAAGCTTCAGATATGTCCGTCCATTTCGCGCTACATGTAAACGCTATAAACAAATCTGGACGTCAGTAATAACGCACATAAGTCATAGCGGCCTGAGTACGTTGATGCATGTAACGTGGTCCTCCGGTGAACAATGATGGCAAAATTACCATTTGGCCCAAATCTGAAACTTTGGCATCATTTTTCTAAAGTACGTCTTGCAGGTGAATATAATTTTCCTTTCTTATTTTGGTTTGGCTATGGCGTATAGTTTAGCCTTTCTGTCTCGATTTTAGCATACATATCAACGAAGTATTGGCTGAAAAGACTGCAGTTATAAAGCAAATTATTTAGTTCACCTTGTCTGTGCATAATGCGGTAGCTGTAGAAGTCGACTGCAGACACAGTTTTTTGCAGATTTTTTTTGTGACCGGATCGATTTTGGATAATGAGATGGAGTATCTATCTTCACCGCGGCAGAATATGAGAGGATACCGTACAGCGTCATACGATCTGTGTATTTCACTTATTCGTATTAGTTTGTCATCTCGACTGTGCAAAACAATATTCCTCTTTTCAAACGCCTGACCTACTGGTACAAGAGCTACTTTTCTGTGTTGGCTTATCAAAATCTCCCTCTATGACCGTCAGTTGGTTTCCTATCTGAGTGAATTACTATTTGAAAATGGTCGGTATTTTGTGGAGCGTTTTCGATGGTTGCCTTGAAATCCTTGACGTAATTATTGTGATCATGAAGCATCTTCTGAAGTTTGGAAACTAAAACTGCTTTAACACCAATGAATTTTTTACATCTGATTTCTGTTTCCCTGTTGTCTTCACCAACGAAATACATCTGGATAAATTTCGGTTCTTGTTCTGATGGAGGTAATAAACTTTCTATCAAGTGATAAACTGGCCTTGAACTTTAAGCGTGGGCATGAAATTTCCTTCAGTAATTTGCTTAGCTCCGAAAGACGTCATTTGAAAACGACTGTTATACTTTCGGATTCAGCTTAGAAAATGGCGAGATTCTGGATGATCACCGGTTAAAAGGCTACGTATAAGTTCGGGAAGCTGTTGGAATGATGGAAAAATGACCTTTCCGCTACCACAACACATGCCAGTAGGCTCTTCCTTCCACTTGAGAGCCTTACACCATTTAAAAACCACATCCAATGAACCTAATTCAACAGATTAATCTCTTTCATACTCAATATCCGGATTATACATAAAACCAGAGTTCATTTTCTGTAACCAAGGCTTTTTCTTTGCAATCGTTTTTCGTGAGAAGGATCGTAGTGAGTAACAGCGGTTCGATTCACTTCAGGTTTTTTTTTCGGTATATTTCTCAGCAGAGGCCCGATGCCCTTATGGATTGCTTTTCGTGTATTTTTCAACAGCTGGCCGATTAATGCGTGGATTGCTTTTCCTGTATTTTTCAGCAGCAGCCTGGTTCACTTCTGGATTTTTCTTTTGTGTACTTTTCAGCAGCGGCCCCGTGTACATTAGGATTTTTTAGCGTATATTGCTGATACTTTCCTCAGTTATTTTTTTCTAGCGTTATCTGAAAAGCAAGCACGTCGTTCAGAACCTCTTCTATTTCCAGAATTACTATTTGTTCAAATGGGCTTGACTGAATGTACGAAATGAAGGGGGGGGTGAGGGGGGTTGCGAGTAGGCGATTCCTCAATAGATAGATTTGAAGGATAGTCTATTCTGGATACATTCAAGGCAGTTATTTGTGCCACCTCAAATTGTTGCGAATCAAAATTTTCTTGACAAAGAAGCGTTGCTAGAGCTTCCACTGTGGTGCATTTAAACAATCGTGCCACAGCCCATTCTTACCATCCTCCCTTGTCATTAAGTGGATGGGAATTGAAAAGGTTGAAGACACCATCAACTTTCCAGAAGGATACAGTTTGACTGTTACCAGTAAAGAGAAATCTTATATTACCTTCTTCTTGCTGTAGCAATCCATTTAATCTGCTAGCTAACTGTTTCATGGTATTTTTTTTATTAAAGGTTTAACGACCACCGCGAGCAACTCAATGGGATAAAAGCAGTCGTCCGTCCCTAATTTAGTCACTGGCTCCAAGGAAGGGAGAGAGCCAGTGTCGTAAGCCAAACACAACATCCATACCTCACCGGGATTCGAACCCGGATCCTTAACGAACCAATGATCATAAACCAGCGCTTAGACCACTGGACCACAAAGACGGCCGGTATTTTTAAAAAAGATTTCGTTTGAAGGAAATAGTCCAGAAAAGTGATACACAATTTCTATATACGTAACACTTCACGGCAGTTCAAATTAACAGTAGGAATAATATCAATTGAAAGAAAAGAATGTCTTACTTGATTAATAGTTTTTCAGTCCATATAAAACTGGTCACCTCTCCTTAAAATAAAATCTATTTAGTCCACTGAAAAGAAAGATTTTCATAAACCTTCACCATAACAAATTGCGACAGTTGAAATTGCCATACACTGCATATTTCTTCGCTCTTTTGGGAAACACATGTCTGCCTGACTTATTCTGCCAGATGGCACATAAGCATTTTCTTTCACAACTGTAAATTTAAAACTTCAAACATACACGAAACAAATCAAAGTACGTTGTTACTCTTCACTTTCATCGTTAAAATATTAATAAACAAAACAAAATAATAATAATAGAAAATAGAACAAAATATGTTGTTACTTTCAGCATAAATGTAAAAAGAACCTTGCTTATAAACAATTTCGTTCGAAAATGTACATTTAAAAGCTAGCAAGTCGGACGTTTTTGGAAGCGTGAGCAAAATTATGTTGCCATCGCTAATATTTCAAGTGGGAACCTTTTTCTTTTCAAATTTCAATTACCATGAAAATCTACCCGCATATTTATATTTATTGCAGTCACCTTACCACTTATATGACGTCACCGTTGCTTCGGTGAAAACGAATGTTGGTAAATTGATTTTGACTCAAAAAACCTTGACATTCGATATGTCAAACGTTAATAAATGTTTAAATGCAAAGCATATTATGATATATCGTTTTTTACGTGATTTTAAGGTTTTTTGTTAAATAAATTCAGAACAAATAAATTTATAACAAAATATGTACTGAGAAGGTCAACTCAAGTCCTCTAAAACTTAGGGCTGGGCTTCAGTTGCTAGACAACAATGGTTCGATCATGGCAAAACGTCCTAGCGTTATGAAAGCTGGGTTATTTAAAAAACCCATTTCGACCCGCTTAAAGTTATCGTAGGGAAAAATCTTTTCTTAGTGCGCCTCTATATTGTAAAAGAAACATTCCTACCAAATATGAAAGTTCTAAGTTCAGTAGTTTCTGAGATTCGGTGATGAGTCAATGAGGGCTTTCAGTTTTATATGTACAGATGAGTTTCTGTCTCACGATAAGATGTGTTTCTGTCAATGCTACATATAACTTCATTAACTGAAAGATAGGAATTCCGCTTCACCATGAAAGAGAGGAAAAAGAAAAGGAAACCAAAGCATAACTCGAAACTGATTCACCAAAATCGTGCAACAACCATCTTAGAAACTTGATTCGATGTTCGGGCATGCGTGGTTTGTTTTCGCTATCGAGTAGCTGAGTCTTGCAAGCGTTTGGCTATCTTCGCTTGCTGAGCATCGCCACTGCGTCGGTCTCCGAAAGAAGAGTCGAGAGTAATCCCAAATCGCTCTGTGACCCGTTGTTCCGAGGAAATTGTAAGAGTTAACTTTTGGAATTTCTAGATTTCTGCCGATCTACACTTCTTTCAATTCTGCATATCCTTTCACGCGTTTGACGTCACGAAGCTAGATATTCACTCCATGCCTTCATGGAAGGAAAGGTAAATCCTATTTTCAAAGTAAAAAGCAAATAATCCGTAGTGAAACACTAGCGAAATATTTTCTCAGGAGTGTGAATGAACGCAAATACTGAATGAATACCTTACCCTTTGAGGGGAAAAATAAAATGAAACAAGTTAGTAAAATCATGCAATGCATTGATTATGATACGCTCTCGAGCATACCAGAAATTATTACTCAAGTTATGTGGATAATGGCTGTGAAATAAATCTGGCTCCTGTGTCCTGACCTTTGACCCCACTTTGATGATATTCAACAGAACCGGTTCACTATACCCCCGGAACAACATAATAAAGTTTTGTTGCAATAGAAGCAGTTTTACGCAAGTTATGAAAATAATGGCTGTGGAATAAATCTGGCTTTTGTGCAATGACCTTTGACCCCATTTCGTTGATATTCAACAGAACCGGTTCACTATACCTCCGGAACAACATGATAAAGTTTTGTCGCAATCCAAGCATTTTAGGTAAGTTATGATGCACAAGGGCATGGAATGGATCCCACTCCAGTGTCCTGACCTTTGACCCCATTTCGCCCATTTTCAATAGGGTTAGTCCCCAGTGGCTCCCTAACACATACTAAAATTTCATCGAAAGCGAACAATTTTTACGCACGTTATGACGCATAAGGGCAATGGAATAAATCCCGCTTTTATGCCCTGCCTGACCTTATGACCCCATTTCGCCCATTTTCAATAGGGTTCATGCCCAAGTGGTTCCCTATCACATACTAGAATTTCATTGAAAGCGAACCATTTTTACGCAAGTTATGACGCATAAAGGCAATGGAATGGATCCAGATCCTATGTCTTGACCTTTGACCCATTTTCAATAGGGATCGGCCCCAGGTGGTTCCCTACCACATACTAAAATTTCATCAAAATCGAACAATGTTTACGCAAGTTATGACGCATAAGAGCAATGGAATGGATCCCGCTCTTATGTCCCGATCTTTGAACCTGCTTCGCCCATTTTCAATAGGATTCGTCCCCATGTGGTGCCCTACTGCATACTAAACTTTCGTCGGAATCGAACCATTTTCACGTGAGTTATCGTGCGGACGGACGGAAAGACGGACGGGCAAAGCTGAAGCATATACGCTTCCTCAACCTACGGTTGGAAAGCGTAAATAAAGAAAAAACGAGTGACCAATCCTCACGTAGAAAAATTTAAAAATTTACTCACAAATTCTTGCTTCGATGGAGGAACTATTCTCCAGATAGATTCACCCTATTTTTATGAGTTTCAGTTGATTTTAATTTGAATATGTTATATTCTGTGTGGGTGTGTTGTGTGTGTAAAGATCACCTTCAGTTTTTTTTTAGTGAACGGAATGGGGCGGGGTTTAAACCTTAATGTTTATGTATGTGCATCTGAGTGTGTTTTTAACTAGAAGGCTGGAATTTCTATTCCATCTTAACAGCCGGCTTAACAATACTGGTTCGTTTGTCCAACACCTTAACACCATAAAACATTCAAACTGGGAAAAAATATAATCGGATGAATTCGATTATATAGAATTCGTCCGATTATAGTGTAACTAGCTATATGCCCGTCCTTCGAACATGATGATATTAAAATACAGTTGTAATACAGATGATATATATGATATACAGTAGCAATGGCCATACACTGCACATTTCTTCGCTCTTTGGGGAAGCACATGTCTGTCTGACTTATTCTGCCAGACGACACATAAGCAATTTCGTTCGTAACTTTAAATTTAAAACTTCAAGCCTAAGCGAAACAAATCAAAGTACGTCGTTACTCTTCACTTTCGTCGTTAAAATATTAATAAACAGAACGAAATAATAATAATAGAAAACAGAACAAAATACGTTGTTACTTTCAGCATAAATGTAAAAAGAACCTTGCTCATAAACAATTTCGTTCGAAACTGTACATTTAAAAGCTAGCAAGCCAGATGTTTTTGGAAGCGTGAGAAACATTGTGTTGCTATTGCTAATACCTCAAGGAGAAAACTTTTTTTTTTTTCAAATTTCAATTACTATGAAAATCTACCCGCATATATATATTTATTGCAGTCACCTTACCACGTATATGACGTCACCGTTGCTTCGGTGAAAACGAATGTTGGTAAATTGATTTTGACTCAAAAACCTTGACATTCGATATGTCAAACGATAATAAATGTTTAAATGCAAAGCATATTATTATATAGCACTTTTTACCTGATATTTTTAAAAGCTTTTTTTGTTAAATAAATTTAGAACAAATCAAAAAACCTTGACATTCGATATGTCAAACGATAATAAATGTTTAAGTGCAAAGTATATTATGATATATCGCTTTTTACGCGATTTTTAAGGGTTTTTCTTAAATAAATTCAGAACAAATAAATTTAATCAAAATATATACTGAGGTCAACTCAAGTCATTCAAAACGTAGGGCGGAGCTTCAGTTGTTGGGCAACAACGGCTCGATCATTGAAAAACTCCTAGCGTTATGAAAGCTGGGTTATTTAAAAAACCCATTTGGACCCACTTAAAGTTATCGTAGGAAAAAAAAAACCTTTCTTAGTGCGCCTCTATGTTGTAAAAGGAACATTCCTGCCAAATATGAAAGTTCTAAGTTCAGTAGTTTCTGTGATACGGTGATGAGTCAGTGTGTCGGTGAGGGCTTTCAGTTTTATATGTACAGATAACGAGAGAACGGGAAGGTGCCGAGAGCAAGAGAATGAAATGTGAAATCAAACGGGAAGGATTTCTGAAGCTCAACTAGCCGCCCCGGTGGCGCAGTGGTCTAAGGCGCTGGCCTCTGATCATTCGTCCGTGAGAGGTCCGGGTTAGAATCCCGGTCAGGCATGGATGTTGTATTTGTCTTACGGCACTGGCTCTCTCTCCCTTCCCTGGAACCAGTGACCCCAAATTAGGGACGGGCTACTGCTTATAGCCCATTGAGTTGCTGACGGTGGTCGTTAAACCTCCAATCAAAAAAAAAAAAAAGAAGCTCAACTATCCGGTGGCGATATCCAATTTATTTATTTTGCCTCTTCATTCCCTCCGTTAACGAGCAAGGCAAATATTTCTTAAGAATCTAAAAAAAGTACGTAAGAGAAAAATAAAGCGAAACAAAACGGAAAATTTGAAACATGGCGCAATTTAATCGCTCAAAATAAAGTACTTTTAAAGTTTCAACTCTGCCACGCCGCCCCGGTGGCGCAGTGGTCTAAGCGATGGCCTCTGATCATTCGTCCGAAAGGGGTCCGGGTTCGAATCCCGGTGAGGCATGGATGTTGTGTTTGTCTTAAGGCTCTCTCCCTTACCTGGAACCAGTGACCCTGATTCGGGACGGGCGACTGCTTATAGCCCACTGAGTTGCTCACGGTGGTCGTTAAACCTCCAACCCAAAAAAAATATTAAATTTTCAAGTAATCTTAGTCTTTCGTGGTGACCATCTGCGCTGTAGACATGTAAGTTCATGAGCAACTCCTGGTTATTGTGTGTAGGATGCTGAGAGTAAGGATTGGAGGAGGATATATGATCACCTTAAAACTAAATACTGTATATCCTGAAGCTAAACACATAGAATCCTAACAATGAAATAAAACACAAATTGTATATACAATGTAACAATAAAGAAATATACTTTACTGACGGTCGTTATTTGTAATTGAAGTCAATTCTTCTGTCCTTGGAGGCAAAGATAACGATGACTGCGTTATTATAGTTGGGACAATTTTTCAGCTGCTTGAAGAATGCTCTCTCTATGGATATTGAAGCTGAGACGATCTTCAGCTGTTAAATTTCGACTAGGTCTTGATGCGTTTCAATGCAGAAAATCCCCTTTCTTTACCAGAGCTCAACAGAAAATACACGGAATAGTAAATTAAAACACAAAATAGAACACACGATTTCTCTCACTCGAGCTGCGCCTTAGTTAGTAGGTGTCATGTGCCACAAGTTAATGTCATGTGTTTCAGGATGGGCCATCGAACATGAGAAAGCGACGCGTTGCAGCTCGTATAATGACTCAAGACGTCCATAGCCAAGGACATGCAGTTCAGTTCGGTGACCTTACCAGCAACCCTCTACCCAGCAAACTGCATTCAATGGGCACCAATGAATGCAGATTGCTGGTTCTACGTCAATTCGTCGCGTGCGTCAATTCGTCGACTGCGTCAATTCGTCGACTGCGACGATTCGTCGCGCGTCAATTCGTCGACTACGTCAATTCGTCGCGCGTCAATTCGTCGACTGCGTTACTTCGTCGCGCGTTACTTCGTCGCGGACAAATTCGTCGAGTACGTCAATTCGTCGACTACGTCAATTCGTCGCGTTTACAGATTTTGGTTACATACAAAACGAATGCAGGAAAACGTACGATTTCGAACGTCTTCCTCCCTGATCAAATTTATAAAGTTTGGACACGCAGACAGGATAGGAATATTACGTTTTTCTTTGGCACTAAAAATATTAGACGGTAAACGGTTTTTGGAACGGGGCAGGGCCCGGTTGGTCAGAGCCCCCCATATACAAAATTTTCGTAAAATCTACAGTTTTCAATTCAGAACCACCAAATCTGGTATACTATCTCGTGGTATTCTAACTTAGACTGTAGACGGTTTTGGGAAGCGGTTGCAGAGGGCTAACCCCCCCCCCCCCCCCCCCCTCCCTACAGAATTGCCGTAAGATATAGTTTTCAATTTAGAACTACCAAATTTGGTATATTATCTCATGGTACTCTAACTTAGACGGTTTTTGGAACGGGTCAGGGGCCCGGTTGGTCAGAGCCCCCATACACAAAATATTCGTAAGATCTACATTTCAAAATTGTGTTTATTCTTCAAATAAAAATAGCATTTCTATGTACATGACAGTAGAATTCTGCCAATAAATACAGTGATATATACAACAACTGGAAAGTTCCAGTGAAACGTAAAACAAAATATTGTAAAATCATAAAATTATTTCGCCCCGAAGGGCGATGGAGAGGCAGACAATAAAGCACGAGCGATGCAAATGAAAATGTATACTACAGTATTGTAGACAAGAAAAGACATGATGCTATACTATTCACAAATTCCAATTAAGTATTACTACCATACTCAAGATTAAATATGCACAAGGTACTAATTCACATAAAAGACCATGGGTGAGAAGGAACTAACAGGTGCAACAGTATTTAGAAATATGACAGAAATGGTAGAAACAATTAAGCACAAATACTTATTATATGCACAGAATTATGCAGTGACAAGAGAGAAATACGCTAAACGGACCCAGGAGGGCAACTTTACAAAAAAAACAGAAATCGAACAGTAATGCAATTCATAAGTGTCATATCATATGTACAGAACAATACAGTGACAAAAAAGAAAGCCGCTAAGCATACCCAGAAGGGCAGCTTCTCATAAAACAGAAATGTAACAGTGGTGCTACACTCAAAATTTACATCATATGTACAGAAGTATTCAGTGACAAGGGGGAGAATCGCTAAAAGTGCTCAGAAGAGCATCTTCTTACATTAAATTATATACACAGGGACAATAAAATTTCAAAATATATTCAACATAATGTAGAGGACATTGCGTGTGCAGTAAACTGTGCAGAAGAAAGAATTATATACAGTTTTCAATTCAGAACCACCAAATCAAATATCCTATCTCATAGTACTCTAACTTAGACGGTTGTCGGTTTTTGAACTGGTCAAGGCCCGGGGAGTCAGATCTCCCCCCCCCCGTACATACAAAATTTTCGTAAAATCTAGTTTTCATTTCAGAACCATCAAATTTGGTATCATGAAACTCTAACTTAGACGCTAGACGGTTTTTGGAAGGGGTTGGAGCCCGCGGGGTCGGAGCCCCCCCCCCCTCATAAAAAATTTCGTAAAATCGACAGTTTTCATCTTAGAACCACTAAATTTGGTATACTATCTTATGGTTCTCTAACTTAGACGGCAGACCGTTTTTGGAACGGGTCAAGGCCCGGGGGTGAGACCCCCCCCCCCACATACAAAATTTTCTTAAAAACTACAGTTTTCAATTCAGAACTACCTAATCTGGTATACTATCTCATGGTAATGTAACTTAGACGCTAGACGATTTTTTGAAGGGGCTGCAGCCCGGGGGTAAGGGCCCCCCTCATATAAAAATTCGCAAAATCTACAGTTTTCAATTTAGAACCACCAAATTTGGTATACTATCTCATGGTGCTCTAACTTAGACGCTAGACGGTTTTTGGAAGGGGTTGGAGCCCGCGGGGTCGGAGCCCCCCCCCCCCTCATAAAAATTTCGTAAAATCTACAGTTTTCATCTTAGAACCACCAAATTTGGTATACTATCTTATGGTACTCTAACTTAGACGGGAGACCATTTTTGGAACGGGTCAAGGCACGGGGGTCAGAGCCCCCAACATATAAAATTTTCTTAAAAACTACTTATTTAGATATTTTGACCTGTTGACATTTCGTAAATTGTACTTGCACTTGGTCAAAAAATATTACTTACAAGGACTCTTTAGTAACTTTTAATCGCTGTGGTCGTATTTATAAGGTTTACATAACAAATCAAGTTAATAATGTTGCGCTTTCACTTACCGTCTCCCGCTAAGTTAGAGTTTCATGACACAAAATTTGGTGGTTCTGAATTGAAAAATAAAGATTTTAAGAAAATTTTGTATGTGTGTGGGGGAGGGGGTCTTACCCCCGGGCCTTGATCCGTTCCAAAAACCTTCTACCGTCTAAGTTAGAGTACCATGAGATAATATACAAAATTTGGTGGTTCTAAATTGAAAACTATAGATTTTACGAAAGTTTGTGTGTAGGGGGGAAGGGTAACCACCCTTGCCCCGACCCGTTCTGAAAACCGTCTACCGTTTAATTTAGAACACCATTATATAGTATACCAAATTTGGTAGCTCTAAATTGAAAACTTTAGTTTTTACAAAAAATATTTATGGGCGGAGGGACTCTGACCCCGTGCCCGACCCGTTCCAAAAACCGTCTACCGTCTAAGTTAGAGAACCATGAGAGAGTATGCCAAATTTGGTGGTTCTAAATTGAAAACTGTAGATTTTACGCGGCATTTTTATGGGGGGCTTTTACCCCCGGGCTCCAACTCCTTCCAAAAACGGTCTACTGTCTAAGTTAGAGTACCATGAGATAGTATACCAAATTTGGTGGTTCTAAATTGAAAACTGTAGATTTTACGAAAAAGTTTTTATTCGGGTGGTCTGACCCCCGGGCTCCAACCCATTCCAAAACCCGTCTGGCGTCTAAATTAGAGTACCATGAGATAGTACACCAGATTTGGTGGTTCTGAATTAAAAACTGTAGTTTTTAAGAAAATTTTGTATGTGGGGGCTCTGAACCTCCGGGCCTTGATCCGTTCCAAAAACGGTCTACTGTCTAAGTTAGAGTACCATGAGATAGTATACCGACTTTGGTGGTTCTAAATTGAAAACTGTAGATTTTACAAAATAAAAAAATTATTCGGAGGGGTCTGACCCCCGGGCTCCACCCCTTCCAAAAACCGTTTAGCGTCTAAGTTAGAGTACCATGAGATAGTATACCAGATTAGGTGGTTCTGAATTGAAAACTATAGTTTTTAAGAAAATTTTGTATGTGGGGAGCTCTGACCCCCGGGCCTTGACCCGTTCCAAAAACGGTCTGCCGACTAAGTTAGAGTACCATGAGATAGTATACCAAATTTGGTGGTTCTAAGATAAAAACTGTAGATTTTACGAAATTTTTTATGAGGGGGGCCCGACCCCGCGGGCTCCCACCCCTTCCAAAAACCGTCTAGCGTCTAAGTTAGAGTACCATGAGATAGTATACCAAATTTGGTGGTTCTAAATTGAAAACTGTAGTATTTACGAAAAAGTGTTTTTTCGGGGGGTCTGACCCCCGGGCTCCAACCCCTTCCAAAAACCGTCTAGCGTCTAAGTTAGAGTACCATGAGATAGTATACCAAATTTGGTGGTTCTAAATTGAAAACTATAGATTTTACGAAAAGGTGTTTATTCGGGGGGGTCTGGCCCCCGGGCTCCAACGCCTTCCCAAAACCGTCTAGCGTCTAAGTTAGAGTACAATGAGATAGTATACCAGATTAGGTGGTTCTGAATTGAAAACTGTAGATCTTACGAATATTTTGTGTATGGGGGCTCTGACCAACCGGGCCCCTGACCCGTTTCAAAAACCGTCTAAGTTAGAGTACCATGAGATAATATACCAAATTGGTAGTTCTAAATTGAAAAATTTAACTTACGGCAATTCTGTAGGGAGGGAAGGGGGGTTAGCCCTCTGCAACCGCTTCCCAAAACCGTCTACAGTCTAAGTTAGTATACCACGAGATAGTATACCAGATTTGGTGGTTCTGAATTGAAAACGACATACACTGTGCCTGGTCGGACTATTTCCACTAACGTTTCTCTTCTCCTTCATCTTCACTTCCTCGCTCGCTCTTTTTCTGAACCTCTTGCCTTTCTCAATCTGGATCAAAAGTCCGCTTTTGATAACGTTTCTCATTTTTATCTCTCTGCTATCCTTTCACAATTTGGCTTTCCTCCTACCTTTTCTTCCGCACTCTTGGCCCTTTATCAGGGCGCCAGTTTCCATGTTCGAGCGGCCACATTTCTAACCGCTCCAATTCCGTTTAAGCGAGGCGTCCGGCAAGGATGTCCGCTCTCCGGCCAGCTATTCGCTCTCGCTTTTGAGCCTTTCCTGTTAGCAGCCCGAAGATCACTCCTGGATGTCCTACCGCCGACAGTGGCTAGTACTCGTCATCATCGAATAATTTTCACCGCCTATGCTGATGATGTGACCTTTTGCGTCCGGGATGAATCTCAATTTGATCGCCTGTATTCTGTATATCAACAGTATGTTGCATTATCTGGAGCAGCGCTGAATGCCACTAAAAGTACTGGCTTATGGTGCGGGGCATGGGCTGCCCGCACCGATGCTCCTTGGGGTGCGCAGTGGACAGCCACTACACAGAAGATCCTCGGTGCGTATGTCGGTTTGCCCTTGGCTTCTGCATCTGCCACCTGGACTGCTCTTCTTCCCCGGATACAACGGACTGCTGCCTACTGGAGTAAGGCCCGCCCTTTCACATCGTTCCGTCAACGAGCAGCCGTTGTTCGTCGACAACTTATCTCTCTATGCGAATACTCTTGGATGTCGACGGTTGTGCCCGTGTCACAAATGATGACCATCACTCGCCTCTCAACTTCCGTCATCTGGTCTTCACATCACTGGGTTAAACCTGCCACGCTTCATCTGCCAGCCTCTTTGGGTGGCATCCAGCTTCCTGATCCAGCTTTCCTTTATAAAACACATCGTATTATTCATTTCATTCGCCTTGCCACTTCAACTGTTCCGTCCCTTACCACTACCTTGAATGTTCTAGCTTCTTTCCGTGACCCATCCTTCACCTTCCTACTGTTTCTAAAGATGGATGCATACTCTCTTCTCCCGTCCCACCTCCCTCCTGTCCTGCGAGAGGGCCTTTCTCTCTTTCGTTCGCTTCCTCTTCTCCGTTCATTTCCTTCTTCAACTCTTGATCTCCTAGATGAACCTCTCTTCTTCTCTTCTCTTATTCACCCTCCTAACCTCCCTTACTTTTACTTTCCTCATTGGATCCGCTCTGGTGTGATAACTGTCCGTTCTCTCGTAACTTCTGATCTAACCTGGAGACCTCTTTCTTCATTGTTTCTATCTCCAACCATTACTCTTGCTAACGAATATCTTCTTCTTCGCACAGCGCTTTGGAGCCTCTTTCCACTCCTCGCTTCACCTGATGGTCTCTTCTCGGTCCGCTCTGCTCCTCTTTCCCTACCGTTCTTTCTCCTCATTCGTAGCTCCCCGGTTCTAGTTACTTCTCTCTCCTCCTCTTCTCTTTATTGGCTTCTTCTTTCCCCTCCCGCACTTCCACTTTCTGTTCATTCTGCTCCTCCTTCTCTTCTCCCAGCCATCTGGACAGCGTCTACCTCTGCCCTTTCCTCCCCTCTTGAACTCAATGTCCATTGGCAATTTCTTCACCTTCGTCTCCCCGCCCCATCAGTACTGTTTCGCATGACCCTTCTCACCTCTCCGCAGTGCTCCTTTTGCCCTGAAGTCAGCGACGTCCAACATCAATACCTATTCTGCCCCGTTCTCCTGCCAGTCCTAAACACAGCATTTCGTCTTGCTGATCGAATTTGTGCTCGATCGTTACCATTTCTTGCATATGCTTGGCTACTCCAAACTAAGCATCCACCTACTCACTTGCCTCCTGTGTGCCGTTACATTTTTCTTCTTGTGAAGTTCACTGTCTATGCTTTCCATCTTCAACAACGCTTCCCCGCTCTTATTCCACCTCCTCAGGAGGCAAGTGCTATCATTCGGAGACGCTTCCTAGCACGGTTAACCACTCACCTCCAAATGGAGCACTCTCGTGCTGCCTCAACAAACACCGATAGTGTTTTTCAATCCACTTGGGCCCAATCGGCTGGGTGGTTCCATATCCACAATTTGCAGTTACATCTCAACCTATAAGTGGGATTTTTGTTGTCGCCCACGTTCACTGTAACAAATCATGTTTTTACGTATTAATTTTGGTGCTTCGCTATTTGTGATTTTTCTGTTTTAATGTGCCATTGAAGATAGCTCACCATGTTTCCCATGTTCTCTTCGATGATGTTGGGTTTTATGTTGTTGTATATAATTCTTCCTTCTGCACAGTTTACTGCCCACGCAATGTCCCCTTCATTATGTTGAATATTTTTTTAAAATATTAGTCACTGTGTGTATAATATAATGTAACAAGATGCCCTTCTGAGTACATTTAGCGTTATTTCCCCTTGTCACTGAATACTTCTGTACATATGTTGTAAATTTTGAATGTAGCATCACTGTTGCATTTCTGTGAATTAGTACCTAATGTTTAATCTTTAGTATGGTAGTAATGCTTAATTGGAATTTGTGCATAGTATAGAATCATGTCTTGCCCTGTCTACAATACTGTAGGTAAACATTTTCGTTTGTATCGCTCGTGCTTTATTGTCTGCCTCTTCTTCGCCCTACGTGGCGAAATAATTTTTTTTATATGATTTTAACAATATTTTGTTTTACGTTTCACTGGAACTTTCCAGCTGATGTATATACCGCTGTATTTATTGGCAGAATTCCATTGTCATGTACATAGAAATGTTATTTTACTGAAGAATAAAGGCAATTTTGAAATGTAGATTTTACGAAAATTTTGTATATGGGGGGCTCTGTCCAACCGGGCCCTGTCCCGTTCCAAAAACCGTTTACCGTCTAATATTTTTAGTGCCAAAGAAAAACGTAATATTCCTATCCTGTCTGCGTGTCCAAACTTTATAAATTTGATCAGGGAGGAAGACGTTCGAAATCGTACGTTTTCCTGCATTCGTTTTGTATGTAACCAAAATCTGTAAACGCGACGAACTGACGTAGTCGACGAATTGACATACTCGACGAATTTGTCCGCGACGAATTGATGTACTCGACGAATTTGTCCGCGACGAATTGACGCGCGACGAATCGTCGTGGTCGACGAATTGACGCGCGACGAATTGACGCATGCGACGAATTGACGTGACACCCAGATTGCTTAGTTTGCTTAAACGAAAGAAAAGTAGTGGGATAACTAAATATTCGCTTATTTAAGTATTTTAATGAATTATAAATACTCACAGTACTGTAAGAAGGGTCCAGATATCCAGTCGGTCATTCGTCTTCTGAAGCAGATGTTTCACATTCGTCGTCTTCTTCCCCCTCCTCCTCTTCATCGGATATTACCAATAGACCTAGCACTTCCGAAGGTAGTTTTATTTGTTTTTTCTTTGGTAGTCCTCCCAAGCTGGAAATTAATGGGTCAGAAGTCAACATTAACCTAAGAAAGAGGTCCAAATTGCCGTCTTGTCGTGAAATTTTTCGGGTAAAGCTTTCTCGAAATTTTCTCACATCTTTGTTTCTACACTCAATGGCTTCTTCTGAAAGCTCTCCAATCGGTAAAATAGCTGCCTGCACAATTACGGATCAATGAAAAAGAATTTTATGTACCGTGGGTGGCATATAGAACCAGGGATACAATCTCACGAATAACTGCATGTGCTGTTTCCATGCAGTACATATTGAATTTCGTTGCATTTATTTCGTGGCAACATGAAATTGCTGTCAAAATATTTCCAAAACGAGAAATCAAATTTTGGTCTAGTCCAGTCACCTCGGAACTTATTTCGGGATTTGTAAAGAATCTTCTGGCGGTATTGCCGTCATTCGTGTTTCCATAGCCTGGTTTTTGGGACATCTACAATAAGTCCTAGTCTATTCCTGAAGGAATCTTGGACAAATATTTTCCTTTTTTCCAGAAGCTCACGGGTTCCATCTTTCTTACTCGCTTTCCATTTCTTAAAATCTTAGCGGTAAGAGATATGCAGAATACACTCAAAAAAGCGTATATGGGCATGAAGAATAGACAGTCCAAACTCAAAGGAAGAGGTATCCTCTGGCACTTGTGTAACGTAATCTAACTTGTTCAGGTCCGACACTTTCGCGCCACATATGTAACATTCATGTTTGATGACTTGGTCAGAGCATTACATATTTTCCCATCAATCATTGACAATATGAGAGAATACTGTACTGTAACGTTGTCACTTCTTAGTGGCTGTAAATTTTTTATTTGTTCGTTCATGTATTCTCTTTCTGCTTGGGCAACTGCAAGGGTTTCATGAAGCCACTGGAGACGAATAGGCCTACAAAAACGGGTTGATGATGGTCGTTCATTTTTCCATACGGTATCTTCCGTTTCACTGTCAACCATTCGTAAGAGAACGATAGATGTCATAAATAAATATTCATCACTACTGCCGCTTTGAACCCATTTCTGCTTGTATTGGAATGACCAGCGCTACCGTCGAAACCCCATTTACAATGTAAAATATAAGTTTTTTCGTTGTTAGACGACTCACTTTCAGGTAGAAATGGCAAAATTCGGGTAGCACTATTGTCCAATAAATTCTGAACTTTCACTTGACATGCACTCTCAGTAACACTTATGTTGTGCGGATAAGCTGCGTTTTTGCTTTCAGAATTGCATAATAACTTGGATATAAGTCATGATTGTGATTAATTGCCATTTTTCTAATAGACATATATTGATGTTTTGATAAATGTGTACTTATTATCATAGATAACGCTTCTTCTGAGAGCTTCGTGGCTTGTTTTCTTTTCTTCAGCCATGAGTCACGAATTTGTTTACCTCTGGTAGGTGTTGTTGTGGTAACTTCTTTTAATAATGTTTCTGCATTTTCGTCACCTTGAGCCCTCAAATTCATCAGTGTGGCATATGAAAGCTCCGCAGCACCCACATTCTCCCTCAGATTTTGAATTGTCCGCCTCTTACTTCTTTCACTTAATTGCTGAAATACTTTCGAAGGACGTCCACGCTTTTTCGAAGAAGTGGAAGGAAAGTCTGTAAATGGTAATCCAATTTCTTGCTGTAACCAGTCTGAATATTTACGAAGACGGTGACATTTCTTCCAACGCTGATAGTATTTAAGAAAAAAGCTCATTCTTATTACGCTGTGTACAGATTTTGTGCTCTGATTGTCCAAATTTAATTCAGATTTGTTCTTCACATGTTGCACAACGTGTTCTTCTTGTAGCACACTGGTCTCATTATTATTTTCTTTCATTTTCTCGTAGAGTTCTCGGCGACTAACATGTAAATTCATTTTTCACACGCTATATTGTCACACACTATTCACTGACCTGATACAAACAACAGCCCTCTGGAAACTGAAGAAATCAAGGGTCTGTGGTTTACCATCGACAAGCCACCCCTTGAGTAAACAAACATAAATTTCAGGAAGTGCTCAGCGCCCGCGAGTTGTATAGCGGGAGAACACCTTCCCGATGTCAGCAGCTGGCTGCTCATAAATAATAGGGAAGCTTCACAAACAAAAGTTCATAGTTCACAGCATTGCAAGGTGTTGCAGATGAAACCTTCAGTGATAGACTTATAATTATCTACCAATATACATTTGTAAGTTTCGCGGTGGACATGTTTGGCCATTTTTTTAAAACTCTAAAAACATTTTTGTTTTTTCGCAAAATACGGGCATTCAAATTTGTATTTTTTATCAGTACTTAGAAACAAAAAACACTAAAAATTGTAATTGTGCCCTATATGTAAGACCATAACACATTCACAAAAAATACACTAAGTATTTTATTTTGCATTTTTCAGTCAGAAACAATGTAAACAAAATCACCTACAGAATTGCAAAATTAATCAAGAAACAGTTACAGTACTTTTGAACTTAAGTATTGACCAGCACCATCGGAGTATACTTTCAAAAACACTTAGTCCTATCAGAATGACTACTGAGGATTATCATTAAGCGAATTGTGTGTTTAAAATATGAAGTTCGAAAAATTATTTTTGTCCGGGTTTTTAGCGATTCGGACCACTACTGTGCGCCGTTCCAATCGTGTGATCAAAATGAAGCCAGCGAAACGTCACGATTCTGACGTCACAGCCTTCGCCGCCAGGTTGGTGAGACTCGGTGAAACGACTGAGATCATTAACATTACACTGAGTAATGATGATGTGGCTGCATTTTTCGATCTATACCTTTAAGTTTCGGTTTGTGGATCAGTAAAAAAAAACTAGCGATTATTAGGTAACATATAAAAAACGTTTTAGGATGGCTATGATACATTTTTATTAATGTTTTTCGAACTTAGTTTTAGTTTTTTAACAACTGCAGAAGAGATGTGCTTACGTCACCGAGGTCATAAACAGCTAACATTTTCTACTTATCATGTCTTACAGAAATCTCTCTATCAAGAATCAATTAATATTGTTAGAAACTCAATTCTATGGGCTCTTCAAAGTTCTTTTTACTAGCAAACCCAACGAAGCGACTATAAATCACAGCACATTATTTTTACGAGTTCCTCTTGACACTAGTACATAACATTATAAAGAGTTTCATTTTTCTGTGTGTGTGTGTGTGTGTGTGTGTGTGTGTGTGTGTGCACGCTCTCGCTCGCGTGCTTAGACAATTTCCTCAGGTCATCAGATACGCATAAATTACCCTTAAGAATATTTTTTACGTACCAGTTTATGAGTCCTACCCTTGCAAAAACAAACTCTTAAGAAGGTATGAGCTACAGCGTTTACTATGAAAAATAAGCAGTCGAATGAATTTTTTTTTTTTGCATTTTAAAATTTTCATAATGAAAATTTCGTTTAAACGTTTTTGAAATTCGTTGGGGGTGGCCCAGAGGCCCGAGCCTTCCCATGAGGTATCACTTGATCCTTCATTCTTTGTATTGCCTGTTTATTTTTAAATATCATTGTATGTGTTTTTGAATATATATTAAACCAACAATGGGAATTTTAAATATATTTGTTTATGTTTCTGAATATATATTAAACCAACAATGGGAATTTTAAATATATTTGTTTATGTTTCTGAATATATATTAAACCAACAATGGGAATTTTAAATATATTTGTTTATGTTTCTGAATATATATTTTCACTTTAATATGGCGGAGATATTTTTATCGGTTCCCTATTACTTTGGAAGATGTTTCGTACAGTGTGTTTTAATTTGCTTCTTCAATAATTTGGACCACCCCCATAAAGTCCTGGGTACGCTGTTGGAACTTATTAACATAAACAGCACTTAAAGTAAAATCACGATTTTATCGCTTTATATGAAACACACGTTCATCGTATTACAATATATGCACGCATGTCTGAGAAAGCTCCGCCGAGAAAATTTAACAGTTTTGCCGCGATGAACTCTCCGCCAACCGTCAGCACAGATTGACGTTTCCACACATTAGTATGATGAAGCATAAAAATAACAGAAATGTGTAAGGTATATCAATTATTAGTAAATTAGAACATTACTGTGGACAATTTCTCGAAGGGAAAATTAATTTAAATTCTGATTTGCTGAAAATTTGGTCAGTCTCAGAATCGGCAGTTTCTTAATCAAACTGCAATGACCTGCAAAAGCAATTTTTAATTTAGAGAAAAATGAATACTCTATGCACATTACCTATGAAAAGTTACCCCATCAAGTGCTTTAGTTGATGAGTCGACACATCCAGAGGCACAGCACAATCCCTTTTTAAAAGAAGTATAAATTTTTTGATGAAAAACGGTCTATTCCTTATTTCCGCGATGATGAAAACGTACTAGTAACGTCTCACTGCCTCCCCATTGCCGCAGTGGTCTAAGCAACGACTTCTGATCATTCGTCCAAAAGGGGTCCGGGTTCGAATCCCGAGTGGCACTTTTTTTTATTGGAGGTTTAACAACCACCGTGAGCAACTCAATGAGCTATGAGCATTAGGCCGTCCGTAATTTAGGGCCACTGACTCCAGGGAAGGATAGAGCCAGAGCCGTAAGACAAGCACAACATCCATGTCTCACCGGGATTCGAACCCGGACCCATCACTGACGAATTATCCGAAGCCATCGCTTAGACCACTGTGCCAACGGGATGGCCCCGGTGAGGCATGGATGTTCTATTTGTCTTACGGAACTGGCTCTCTCCCTTCCCTGGAACCTGTGACCCTAAATTAGGCCCGGCGACTGCTTATAGCCCATTGAGTTGCTCACGGTGGTCGTTAAACCTCTAATCAAGAAAACAAAAACAAAAGAAAAACGTCTCACTGGGACTGGCCATCAGCTAGCTCCGCGTCGTCTGCTCAAAGCGCCTCAAGTTTGTGACATCACCTGTTCTCCATCTATTCCAACCTCCTTGATGGGCACAGACAAGGTTCTTTTTCTTTTTTTTTTTTTTTTTTTTTTTGGAGGTTTAACGACCACCGTGAGCAACTCAATGGGCTATAAGCAGTCGCCCGTTCCTAATTTTAGAGTCACTGGTTCCAGGGAAGGGAGAGAGCCAGTGCCGTAAGACAAACACAACATCCATGCCTCACCGGGATTCGAACCCGGACCCCTTACGGACGAATGATCACAGGCCAGCGCCTTAGACCACTGCGCCTTCAAAATAAACCTTTATTAGTCTAAAAGCAAGGTACATGTGATACGCTTCAGTCACATGAGACTGTATTAAAAGAGACGAGGCCAAGAAGTCTCAACACAAAAGAAAGGAGGAAAGAAAACTGGTAACATCAGAACAAGATTAAAATATATACAGATAAAAAAGGAACACCAAAAACAAAAAACACACACAGTACAAAACCCAAACCCCAGAGTGAGGGAAGAAAACACATTCCAAAAACTAGTACATAGCAGCGCGAACACAAAGGTGACAGGTAAAAAACACAACAACAATACAACACAACACAAATTGACTGACACTGCAAGACAGCGGCAGGAGAAACAAAACTGTACTTCTGAAAACATGCAGCAGCGGCCAAAACATTAGTACAAGAAGAACATAAAAAACAAAAAAACCGTGCACATAAAGAGGGGTGTTAACCAACCGCTATAACTAAAAACAAAATACGAAGTGACGCATGTAAGTCAGGAGGAACACTGTACAGAAGAATACATGATAATAAGGGGAAAAACCGCTGCATCACACAAAATAAATGTAGCCAAACAGGCACACGAGGTTCACAAAAAAAATCGCACTCAATTCAAATTTCATACTCAAAACAAGAAGACGCGCGTTGACAAACCCCGGAAGCCGACGTGGCGCTATAGAGAGAATCACGCGGAAAGAAGATCGCATAGCATCATAACACATTGAAAACAACACAAAGTACGTCCAGTCGTGCACGGCAACAGAAGGCTGTGACGAGAAAAAATACAATATTACAGGAAAACCCCGGACAGGAGAAGCACGAAGCAAGACGCAAAACCCTAGCTTGAGTGCAAAGAAATACAAAAACGAAAACACAAAAAGTGCACTTAAAACATAATCAGAGACAAAACTGCCTCAACTGACTACTTCACTACACATGTAGTCACATACAGTCAAGAAAAAAACACAAGAGGCACAGTAAAAAAAAGCACAAGGCAAATAGTGCGTTGACCAACTCCTTGGGTCAACGTAACATAATAGACAAGATACGCACGAGAAGCACACTGTATAGAAAACGAGAGATAAGGCTGAGTACTCAATGAAAAAACACAACGAGACCAGCAGGGCCACGCTAAGTAATTCAAAGTTCATAAAAAAGCAAAACAAGTGAACAGGAAACACAGGGCATGAGAAAAAAAAAAGGCTACCTAAACTGAGGAGCCAACTGAAACACGGAAGTAGAACATGCACAAACAAGTAAAAAAACAAGATGATCACATTAGCAGGATAAGTAAAATGCAATCACAGTATTAAAAAACTCACACAGGAGGAGAGCGAGTAGGACAGTCACCATCCGAACAACTAAACAAAACACGTGCAAAAAACAAGAGCAATTACAAATACACGGGAATACCACACACAGGAAACACAGTACAAAAAAGATCAGGAACAAGAACAAAGAAACAAGCACAAAAGAAACACAACACGCCAAAAAAAGCTTTGCAAAACTAGACAACACAGACTAGCCCAACGGAAAACAACAACACCCAACAAGCATCACAGACTAGCCCAACAAGCATCACAGACTAGCCCAACGGAAAACAACAACACCCAACAAGCATCACACTATACCAAACAATAACACTGATCACAAACAAGTGGTGGCCAACCAGTACAACAAAACACCACAACAAGAAATGCGTCGACCAACAACTGTGGCCGACGAAAACATAGAAAGCAAGCACACAATAATACATAGACAAACAACTCAACAAAAATACCGACACAAAAAAAAGCAATAACCGATTGCACAGCACCACCAAGAACCAGAAAAAAATACACACAGAACACAGGAACACAAATGCCCACGGACTCCGGACAGAAAAAAAAGTCAAAGCAACTAGCTGTAAAACATCCAATCACAGCGCAAAAACGGCAAGAAAATTTAGACGAAGAGGCCAAGGCCGCTAGTAAGAGGAAAAGTATAGAAAAGTACTATCCAAGAAAGAATATACCGACCAATAGAATGAGCTAACAAAGCACAGGAGAAAAAACAACAAAAAGACCGGAATCTCAAGGAAGCAAAACAGTACAACAGAACCACAGGGCCATTATAAAAACAAAAAAAGGAAAACGGTAAAAAATTAAAAAGAAAAACAACAGGATCAGAGGAAAAGAATGAACACAAGGGAAAAAACCTGCAGCTCAATCAAAAACAGAACAAGACAACAAACTGGAAAAGCAAAAACAGACAAAGTGAAGAAAACAGTACACCAAAACAAAACAATAAAAAAACTGATCAAATGAATTGAATCAACCCATGCTCAACCCGAAACCATGGAAGGTGGGGGGACCAGATCGAGAAGAAAACAGGAACTGCCTGCCGGGCCAGAGCTACCTCGTACTCAAGTTGGATGACGGACTTGATCGAGGAACGAAGCCTACGACACAGAAAAACTCTCGCAGGATGATATCGACGAAGAGCAGGCCGATCAACACTGGTATGATAGTATAAATAAATAGTCAGTTTGGCCTGCAAAATTAAAAACGCGCAAACTGGATTGTGAACAGCAGCGGAAGGATGATGACGGCGAAGAAAATAGTAATGTGAAACAGAGTGAAAGGAAGGACAGACCTTGGAGAGAAGAGCAAATATCAATGAAAAAAGAGGCTGTAAAACTAAACAGGAGTCATATGCGCGATGAACATCACGGAGCGTTGAACAGAAAAAACACAAGGGAGAAGACAGGCTATAACGAAGTAAATTTCTCCGTCATTTTTATCCGCGCCAGGATTCGAACCCGGGTCCACTCATTCCGGAATAAGTTGCTCTACCAATTACGCTACGCGGACGTTTTATTCTGATTCCTATCTGCCTTTATGTCGTGTGCGTCCTTCTGGCAGGTACGTCACATCTCCTGGTACGTTACAAGGCGACCAAAACGATGAAGAGTTCGTGGTGTGAGCAAGCGGCGATGAAGATGTAGCCAATAAATATCAGTTGCTTTTGGGGAAGCCAGAGAAATGTGTGAATTGACCCATGTCTGAGAGGTTTCGATAGGAGGAACAAAAGGAATAGCGAGAGGTGCTCGAAAATAAGTAAGAAAGTGGCGGTACAAGAGTTTTGCAGTAACTTGATGCACCGGAAAGGGAACATCATTCAAATAAACCAGAAAAGGAAGGCAAGGGGACGCCGAAGAAGAAACAATTAACCCAAAAGAATTCACCAGGGACGGGTAAAGGCGTTGAAGCTGAAAATGAAGCAACCGGAGTTGGGCGCGATGTAAGGGAGTGCCAGCAAGAGGAGGGTCGATTTGGGAAAGAGACTTCCAGCGGAGAGAAGCATCTAGAAGTTGGGATACCTGTACCACGCCACTGGCGAACCAGGTGGAGAAGCACAAGTACGGTGAAGAGGGAGAACGGAGTGCAGAAGAGTAAAAGAGAGGTTCCGCAAGCAGATCATTAGTTGAGGTAGGTGGGAGACGGACGGGACATAAGGAATGCCAGAGGGGAAAAACGGTGAGATAAGTATCGGGAAAGTGATCTGGAATGAGGGGGAACAAATCCATACGGAGGAAAGTAGCGAGAGTGAGAAACGGACTGCGAGGGAAAAGTAAAGTATCAACAATAGTAATCGATGAAATCTGAGGATGAGAAAAAGAATGGAGAAAGGTCTGAAGATGAATAGCATTAGATTTTTGAAAAAGATCTGGGAGGGCAAGACCTCCAAAGGACAGAGGAAGGACGAGAGTAGAACGATGAACCCAGTGAACTTTATTCCAGATGAAATCAGTAATCAAACGTTGAGCGGATTGGAGAAAAATGGGCGAGGGAAAATAAGCGAACCACGAATGTGTCAGAATGGGAAGAAGAAAGGAAGAAACCAGATGTGCTCTGCTAAAAAAGGACAAAAAAAGATTTGAACCGGGAAAAAGGAGCAAGACGGCGATTGAGCTGCTGAACCAAAGGAATCCATGTGGCATCAGCAACCGCCACGGGATTTCCAACGTACACACCAAGAAGTTTAATGACCGAGGATGACCAACGGGCACCCCAAGGGCGATCACCGTGTGTCACCCACGATCCGGCCCACAGACCGACAGATTTAGACATATTAAGTTTGGAACCGGAAATTGAAGCATACTCACGATAAGCAGAAAGGACAACACAGAAAGAATGTTCAGTGCGAAGAAAGAGAGTGAGGTCATCAGCATATGCAGACAACACTATGCGGTGGTGACGAGTAGGAGCAATACTGCGAGGAATCACAGAAAACAAACGAGAACGCAGACAAATTAAGAGAGGTTCAAATGCAAGCGTAAAAAGTTGACCCGAAAGGGGACAACCCTGCCGGATCCCGTTGTCAAAGGGGATGGTAGCTGTCATGAATGTGGAAGTGCGAATACGGAAAGAAGAGTGAGAGTAAAGATTAATAAGAGCTTTACAAAAAAGAGTAGGAAAGCCAAAATGACGAAGAACAGCAAAGAGATATGAGTGATTAATGGAGTCAAAAGCTTGTTTCTGATCAATATTAAAAATTGCGAGAGGTTCGGAAAGTTGGGAAGCAAGAAAATATAAGTTGCGAATGGTGGAAATGTTGGTAGTAATCGAGCGGGAGGGAATAGTGTAAGTTTGATCGGGGTGGATTAAATGCTGCAAGACGGGATTGAGGCGAAAAGCGAGAATTTTAGCAAAGGTTTTGTAGTCAGTATTAAAAATAGAGATAGGACGCCAGTTAGAAAAAAGACCAAGGTTTCCGGTTTTGGGGATGAGACGGAGAATAGCAAAAGTGAAATCAGAAGACTGAAAATTAGAGGAAGTGAAAACGGCATTAAAACAAGCAACCAGAAGCGGGAGGAGAGAAGGAAGAAACTTCTTATAAAATGAGAGCGGAAGACCGTCCGCGCCAGGGGAAGAACGGTCATTCAGACTGGAAATTGCAGAGCGGGCTTCAGAAGGAGAGATAGGAGAAACAAGAGAATCAAAAAAACAATGTGGAACCTGAGGGAGGACATGAAGAAGAGAGGAGGTATCTGCAGGAGAAAGAAGTCGGTGTTGAAAACGATCAGAATAATGGGAAAAAGTAAGTTCACAGATACGATAAGGGTCGGTAACTGTAGATCCGTCAGGTAGTGAAAGAAAGGAAATTGTGTTGCTTTTAACATGATACTCCTCAAGGGACTTCAAACTAGAAAAGGGGTCGTCGTGAAACCGCAAGTGAGTGAATTTCAGACGAGTAGGGGCTGATGAAGCAAAAGTAAACAGAATACGACGAAGTTGAGCTTGAAACACGGGAAAAGAAGGATCAGAAGGAGAAATAGTCTGCAATTTACGACGGAGAACATCAATATCTTGAAAGCGAGAAGTACGGGAAGAGAAAGAAAACTGACGTGCGAAAGAAATAATCGAAATTTTTGTGGAAAGCCACAGAGCCACTGGGTCGTCAGACGAAGAAAGTTGTTGCACAGAAGACGAGATCATAGAGCGAATTTCAGCACAGAAAACAGGATCAGTTAAAACTGAATCGTCGAGCGACCAGACTGGGGAAGGGGGAACAGAGGAAGAATGCAAAAACAGTTTTAAAAGAACGGGGCGATGATCTGACGAAACGGAAGGATGATGAGTAATTTTAACTAGAGAGGAATGAAGAAAACTGGAAACATAGAATCTATCTAGGCGTGCTGCGACACAGCATGAAGCAGCCGGGGGAACCAGGAAAATTCCTTGGACCGGGGATGGAGGGAACGGAATGCATCAATCAAATCAAAATTAACAACGAGTGGAGTGAGATTGGAAACAAGGTCGGAACGGCTTTCGGTTGAACCATCTCGGTCAAAACCGGGTTGCAAAGTGCAATTGAAATCGCCTGCAACAATGACTGTATCATTTGGATGGAGGGTCGAAAGGATAGAAGAAAGATGTTGGAGGAGAGTTTCTGCATCCGTAGCAGATTGCGGAATATGGATATTGAAAACATGAATACGTTTAGAACAAAAACAAAAAGAAATATGTTGAAAAGAACTCAGCAGACTCTGTGACTCAACAAGATCAGAAAGGGAAGAATGAAAACGCACATGAAATGCTATAGCGGTACCAGACGTGAGATGGGTCCGGTAATTATGATAAAAAATGTACGGCCAGCGTCTCCAGCGGGAACACCCGGCATCCAAGGAACAGTTCGTCTCCTGGAGAAGGAGGATATTAGCCCCCAGGTAACGAACGTCCTCGTAAACCAAAGCATTCGCCGCAGAAGACGCAAGCCCTCTACAATTAAAGCTAAGTAGTGTTAACAAGGACATCACTGGTAGGTTGCATCCAGACTTCCAGTTCAGCCCTCAAAATCTTGAGTAAGTATCCCAGACGGCGAGCATATTGCTCAGTCCCGCCAGGCAAAGTAACATTAGTTATAAATGCATGGAACTGGTTTAGCTGTGCAATCATTTCAGGCAGCAAGTGAAGCTTACTCTTAATGCAAGGTAGTGTGATCAACTTCACCTTACGCGGGCGAGTGGTCAATGCATACAGATCAGATAAGGTAAGAGGGTGCAAAGGCACCGCAAGTTCTTCAAACATAGTAGAAATGTCAAGAGGTGTAGGAGAAGGAGAATCATCGTCAGAGTCAACCATTGCAGTGTCATCAGAAGCAGTGGCGACCGTGTCCATAACATCATCATCCTGGAGACATGCGAATCGGTTCGAAACTAGTAATTCAGAATTTGGCTTATGATGGCTAGGTGAACCCGAGGTAGAATGGGCTGGTTTCTTGGACCGAAGACGTTGAGACGAACGAGAAGAGCGAGTAGAAACACCAGGTGAGCTGGGGCGTTTACGTTGTGATTTAGGTGCAGACACTTCCAGCGATGGAAAATCTTCATTGGAGGGCTCCAAACCATCCAGTACGACGACAGGAACCGGGAGGGAAGGAACGACTGGAGAAACAGCAGGCAAAATTGATGAAGGTAGAATGTGAGCAGGTGCCTCAGCGGTATGCACAACATCCGCAGGGGCAGCGGCCACCGGAACTGTAGTAGCTAATGAAGAATCAGATCTAGCACCAGGAGTAGCATGAGGACAAGCAGAAGAGAGATGACCTTCCCCCTTACAGCGGAAGCACTGAACCCCTGCAAAAAGATTAAAAATGTACGTCCGGGTATCAGTGACTAATTCCAGAGTTGCAGGGCGTTCTGCAATTGACTGAGAAGTTGGAAAAATAACCCGGTACTAGCGGCGCCCACCCTGCACATGCTTCTGGGGGGAATCACGGGCTGTAGCTGGAAGAATCTTGGTCACTCCCACAACACGACCCATCGTGTTGAGGGCATCAATCAACAGAGAATCAGGAACAGCCGTTGGTACAGGAGAGAGGGTCACCGTAACTGGTCTTTGGGCAGCAGCGACAGGTTGTAGATGAAAGGACCCAATATCAACCCCATGAACTATAATTAAATCTACTGCTTGCTGGTGGGTGAAGTGAACAACCACCCCTCCACCCAAGCGAATAATGGATACAATGCTTTCAGCTGGAACGACCTTCGACACAGCATGCAGATACTGGGGGAGGGGGGTGTCACGCAAAGCAGGAATGAAAACACTTAATAATAAGGCAGACGACAACTGCTTACCTTGCGGCGAATCACTTGGAAGAATAATTTTCAACGCCGAAGCTACACGTTTGAAATGTGGTGCAGAATCACTAGAAATATATGAAGTACTTCCCACAGCTTGTGCGAACGACGTTGAAGTAGATTCTGGAAGTCCAGCAGCACTAGTCGACGCAACATTCCCCGAAGAAGGCACAGAACTAAGAAGCGAAGACATATCAGCAATCGACGAAGCAGCTGTAGACGACGGTGACTTATTCACAGTGGTAGTGGACATTCTCGACCACTGGCCCACCAAAACTCATGCGTCGTAACTGACGACACACGAAAATGAAAAAAACAAAAAATGAGCACCCACTCGGCACTCAGCCTCACTGCTCGTGAAGCGAAGGTACGAAACACTGCAACCAAAACACAAAACGACGAAATACCACAAAAAGAACAAGTAAACAAACGAACGTTGACTTCTACGCAGGAGCCGAAAAAAATGCGACTTGTCTGTTCAACGACCACTGCGCCACCGGGGCGGCAGACAAGGTTCTTAGATATCTCTTTAGGGTTGAGTCCTTACGTCACTGCGAAGAAACGTAGGGAAGCAGCACACAGCGCTATGTGAGATACTAACTTAAAGCACAGAGAACTTCAAGTACGAGCAAAACCTAAAATTTACGAGCAAAACCTAAAATTTTTCACTTCGTCATGCAATTACTGAAGAAATAAAAAATTTCCAGAATGAATTCTTAACCAATATAAAAGGGTTAAGTTCATCGTAACCTTTTATATTGGTTAAGAATTCTCTCCCGCAGAAAACAAAATAAGAAAGAAAACGTAAGAACCTTACTGGAAGGCGTGAGCGATCAATGGGTCGCAACTATATGTCTCAGACAAGAGAGAATGAAGAGTATTCGCAACGCGAATCTCATTCCAACAACATTTACAAACTCAGTTGTGACTGAAGATGAGAGTGAAAGAGTGCGCTATTCAGTTGAATTTTTGCATACGATCGACATGAGTGGACTTCCGCCTCACATTCTACGACTGAAAAAGGGTGCAGCCGTGCTGCTTATCACGAACCTGCCTCCCCGGCGGCGCAGTGGTCTAAGCGCTGGCTTATTCATTCGTGAGAGGTCCGGGTTCGAATCCCGTGAGGCATGGATGTTGCGTAAAAAAAATTTGATTTCTTCCTATTTCTTTCTATATCAACCTCTGAGATGTTCAATGTTCGTCTACGTGTTGCTTTAGCCCCTTAAATGGATGATCGATCTACGTAAATCATCAAACAGAAGTCATCGCTCTTTCCACGTTTATAAGTGAGTCACGGAAAAATTCTCATCGGTAGCCACCGGAAATGAGAATTTTTTCGTGACTCACTTATAAACGTGAAAAGAGCGATGACGTCCGTTTGATGTTCCTAATCCACGTCAATTGTCTGTATTAACTACGTAAACCAAATGGTGCCTAAAATCAGCCGCCGCTTACAGTAGCATTAGCTCCAATTTTTCTGTAGATCCCCAAAAAAGAAATAGCAGCTCGGTTTTACGAAAGTGTTCACATGCGAAACAATTCCTTTCCCGCCTTTTATCTCAGCAGTACTGACCATAAACCTGACAGAGGTGATGATCAGATCTGATCAGATCATATGTGGAGGATTTTAGGAAGGGTGTGTCTGACCCCAGGTCTTAAACAACCCTTAGAAACAGGAAACTAGGAGATTTGGGCTAGAATACCCGACAGGAAAGTGACACGGAAGCGAGGTAGAAAGGGGGTGGAAGACGCCCTTATTTCTTACCGGGGGACCAGTACCCGGGGTCCGACGGCTTAACGTGCCCATCCGACGCACGGCGGGTATTTAGTGATTCGAACGTTCGTACGTGCCCAGGATCGAATCTGAGGTTATCTCAATGGCAGTCACGAACGCTGACCACTAAGCCACCCGCGGCCACAGAGGTGATGAGCGCTCCATTTAAGTATTTTATTCTCTGCTCCCTGACCGAACGCATAAAAAATGGGGAAGAGTTAGTCCCCCTGACACGGACATCATGACCTTTAAATATCTTCTTACTCTTTTCTCCGATTCGTCGCCATTTTTGTAGCCTTTAGCACGTAATTGGTCTGAAACGATTAGTGTAAATCGTGTCAATCACCCCCCCCTAAATGGCCGATTTGAATGACAAAGCAAGGAAGGGGGACGCAACGCTTTCTGGTGCTTTGCTCTTGAAAGTCACTCGTTCGAACTGCGTTAGCACGAATGAATTCGTTCCAACGGCGTTCGGCCCACTTCTTAAACAGCAAATATATTCGTTTACGTCCTCAAATAACTGTCTTTGCACGATTTAAAGAACTCTCATCTAATACACCACCATTTGCAAGATTAAAATATATTTATTATTTACACTTAAAAACAGTATGTACAGATAAAAACTTCGAAAACTAAGTGTAAATAATAAATATATTTTAATCTTGCAAATGATGGTGTATTAGATGAGAGTTCTTTAAATCGTGCAAAGACAGTTATTTGAGGACGTAAACATTTAGGCACGAAATAAATATCTGATGGAATATATTGTTTCAGCCCATTTTGCTAACTCCGAGTTAATTCGTTCCCGTCGGTTAAAGGATGGAACATTTAGTATTATTTCAACACATGCACCTAAATTCATTTAAAACATTACATGGTATCACCTCAAATACAAGTGCCATCTAGTGAGCAAACTAAACTACATAAACCCGAAAGTCCACCAGTCATCTTCTCTGTTGTCAGCGCTGTCCCGTGTAACAAGGATTTTTTTTTCGATCCCAATTTATGGACGAAGAGATGTGGTTTCTGTCACCGGATGACACGGACGGAAGTTTGCTTGCAAGGAAATACGAGGCGTGTTCAATAAGTAATGCCCCAGCGCAAGTGTTTCGCGCATGACTTGTTGCCTAGCAACTAGTCACACGGCAAAGGATTATTTCTGCCATTAATTTCATTTTACTGCGCAATAGAACTCCGTACATCTATTTGATCGTACTTAATTGCATTTAAAATGGATGATTATTTTTCAACTACACTGGCGGAAAGTGAAAAAAGAACACCAAGAAGGAATTGGCGGACGATTATGAAATTTACATATGTTAACGGAGTCGAGCTTACGTAGGTGTGATGTTAGTTGCGGCACCAACCGGTGAGCGCTTACGCCACAGCACGGCATAATATGCAAATTATCGTCGGTGGTATTTAAGGAGTACGGCGAAGTGAATGTAATCAGTCGTCGGCGTACGGACACGTGCGAAGACCCTGAAGAAGCTGCAATGCCTGGACATGGAAGACGTGTATGATTTCAGCAGTTATCGGACTTTGAGCGAGGTCGTCTAGTCGAACTCCGCGAGCACGGGTGGTCGTATCGTCGTATTGCGGAGCTAATTGGACGGGAAGTATCGGTGGTGGTACGATGGTGGCGTAGATGGTCCGAGAAACATTCCCACACGAGAAGACGTGGAACCGGGAGTCACAGATGGGCTGATGAGCGGACCGATCGACGCATAAGAAGAGCGGCGTTGTCAAGCAGAACATCCACTGCGATGCAAATCCGAGCTGCCGTTGCACCTGAGGTGACTGTGCGAACAACCAGCAGCCGTCTATTGGATGCAGGACACATGCCAGGACTACGCCTCTGGCATGTGTACCTCTGACTCCAGCCCACCGTCAGGAACGGCTGCAGTGGTTTCGCCAACGTCTGCCCTGGAGAACGCAATGGCGATCTGTCGTGTTCAGCGATTAAAGCAGATTCTGCTTGGGAGCCTCCGATGGCCGTATGCGTGTTCGCAGACGCACAGGGGAGCGTCTCCACCCTTCTTGCATTCGCCAGCGACACACAGGGCCTACACCTGGTTTTCTGGTGTGGGGAGCAATCAGCTATCACTCCCGTACACAACTAGCGTTTGTACCAGGTACGTTAAACAACACCTCCTACATCAACAGCATCATTCATTCCGTTGTTGTGCCTTTTGTAAGGTCGGTCCATCGTGGTGTTTTCCAGCAAGATAACGCACGCCCACACACGGCACGTGCAACGCAACATGCACTTCAGGGTGTGAGACAACTTCCATGGCCTGCACGTTCACCGGATTTGTCCCCCATGGAGCATGTGTGGGATTTTATGGGACAACGACTTATCCGGTCTCCACGGCCAGCCACGACCACCCCTGATTTATGCGTCCAGGTTGAGGATGCTTGGAACTCAATACCCCAAACTTTCATCCAACATCTGTACGACAGACTCCATGCCAGAATTGCACAGTGTGACGCAGTTCATGGCGGTTCAAACTCGTACTAACCATGTTACATGGAAATGTTATTTTTCAGTTTACCAGCAAATACAGCTGTATTTTGCCATAATGTTTTGATCACGTTATCCTATGTATTCTGTTATGCTGCATAAATTTCTTTGGTATCAGACGTCTTCTACTTGGTGTTCTTTTTCACTTTCCGCCAGTGCATGTCGACAAGTATCAAACAACAATCAATTATGGAGTTTTTAATTCATGAAAATGTACCATCCAAAGAAATTCACGCTAGATTAATGACAGTTTATGGTTCTAGAACTTTGGACATAAACTCTGTTCGTCGTTGGATAAAAAAATCAAAGAATAGTGGTGGAATGTTGGATGTAAAGGAACAGCCGCGGAGTGGGAGGGCCGAAATCGCAACTTGCTGTTTGAACAGATGAAAAGTCGATGAGCTCATCAGGGAAAATCGAAGAATAACTCAGAGAACTCTAGCTGAACATTAGTTTAGGTAGTGTCATTGGCAATATTAACGTTTTTGGATACAACAAAGTATGTGCTCTTTGGTTACCGCGTCACCTAACAACTGAAATGAAGAAATCAGGACTTGAAACATGCCAAAGGTTGCTTGCTCGCTATAAAAAATATGGAAGTGATTTTCTACAAAGCATTGTGGCTGGTGATGAAAGTTTGGTTCACTTTATGACCTAGAAATGAATAAATCAATCGCTGGAATACCGACACCCGTCTTCTACAACAGCCACAAATGCTTTGTGGCTGTTGTAGAAGACGAAAATTGAACACTCAAATTTCTGCCAGTAAGTGCATGCTCACTATGTTCGTAGACTACAGATGCATTATTCATCAGGAGTACATGGTAAAAGGTACGACTATTAACACTGAGGGCTACGTGCAAACCTTTAAAAAGTTACAGCAAAAAATACCGCGTGCTTAGCGGAAAAACCAATGATTCTTTTTTTTTTTTTTTTTTTTTATTGGAGGTTTAACGACCACCGTGAGCAACTCAATGGGCTATAAGCAGTCGCCCATCCCTAATTTAGGGTCACTGGTTCCAGGGAAGGGAGAGAGCCAGTGCCGTAGGACAAACACAACATCCATGCCTCACCGGGATTCGAACCCGGACCCTTTTTGGACGAATGATCAGAGGCCATCGCTTAGACCACTGCGCCACCGGGGCGGCAACCAATGATTCTGCAACAATATGACGCCTAACCCCCAAGCCAGTATTTTCAGTTCAGATGTCATGCAGAAAATCGGGTTGGAAGTCCTTTACACATCTATCTACAGCCCAGATCTGGCGCCGTCCGAACTTTGGTTGTTTTATGCTCTCAAGAGACATCTGAAAGGAATTCAGCTCACCTGTGACGAAGATGTTCAGTCCGTCCGATTTCTGGTTGTTTTCTGCTCTCAAGAGACATATCAAAGGAATTCAGTTCACCTGTGACGAAGATGTTCAGTCCGTCCGACTTCTGGTTGTTTTCTGCTCTCAAGAGACATCTAAAAGGAATTCAGTTCACCTGTGACGAAGATGTTCAGTCCGTCTGACTTCTGGGTTGTTTTCTGCTCTCAAGATACATCTCAAAGGAATTCAGTTCACTGTGACAAAGATGTTCAGTCCGTCCGACTTCTGGTTGTTTTCTGCTCTCAAGTGACACCTGAAAGGAATTCAGTTCACCTGTGACGAAGTTGTTCAAGCTGCTTGACACCTGAAAGGAATTCAGTTCACCTGTGACGAAGTTGTTCAAGCTGCTAGGAGGAAATTGATCCAAACAACCTGAAGAGTTTTATAGAGACGGGTTTAGAAAATTTGTTAAGCGTTGGCATATCCGTATCGAGTGTGAGGGGGACCATCTAGAAAAATAACATTGTTGAATTAAAGTAGAAATTCTGAGCTTTGTTCTTATCTTGTTTCAATTTAATATCTTACCATGTGGCTTGTATATGAATATGGAGGTACTTTCTGAACACCCGGTGTAGTACCATTTTACAAAATATATATTAAAATGTAGTAAAGTACGGGGGTTGCACCAAAAGTAATGCAAAAGTGGGTATAACGTTTTTATTAACTGACAGAGGTCGTTCAAATTGTACATGTAGGTAGAGTAACTCTTCCTCTATAGTAACCCTTCTCCTTCATTGCAGGTAAATACGGGATTCCAAGCAGAAGCAACAAGCCGTCATTGAGTTCTGGACGAAGGAATGGTGCAGGCTCTCCGACATCCAGAGAAGACAACAGATCTGTGCACATTGCTCTTGTCAATGGTGTCGAAGGTGACACCATTGACAAGAGCAATGTGCACAGATGGATGAAGACGTTTAAAGAAGGGGAAACCGGTATTGAAGACAAATCACACAGTGGGAGAGCATCATCTGCGACACTGACACGAATCGTCAGCAAGTGGATGAATTGATTTGCTCGGAAAGATGAGTCACAATCCGTGTGCTTGTTGCACAACTGGATTGGGATCACAATGCCATACAGGAGATGGTGAAAGTCTTAGAGTATCAGAAAGTGTGTGCAAAGTGGGTACCTTGGCAGTTGACACCCGATTTGAAGGAGAGAAGGGTGGAAGTCTGCTACGATCTGATGGAAGCGTTTGAAGCCAATTGGGACACGTTTTTTCCGATGTGGTGGCAGTGGATGAGAGGTGGGGATATCTCTACAATCCGGAAACGAAGAATCAATCCATGGAATGTCATCACACCTTTTCACCAAAGCCTAAGAAGTTCAAGAGCCAGCGATCCGCACAGAAAGTCATAATGACTGTTTTTTGGGATAACAGGGGTGTCATTCTTCTTGATTTTCTGGAACGTGCCCGTACTGTGACCAGCGAGAGATACAACGAGACACTCAAGAAGCCTAGATAAGCCATAGGAAGAAAAAGACCAAAACAAGAATCTCAAAAGGATCCACATTCACCATGACAATACGAGTCCACACACATCTTTGGCAACAAATCAAGCGATCAGCAAATTAGGTTTGTCGGTGGTTCCCCATCTATTGTATATCCCAGAACTGGAACCCTCCGACTTCCACCTGTTCGGTCCAATAAAGGACAGTCTCCGGGGACAACGATGTGATGACACAAACGAGGTGAAGGCGGCTGTGAAGAAGTGGGTACGACAGGCAACACCTGAATTTTTTCAAAGAGGATTCGAGAGTTGGGTTCAACGATGGTGCAAATGCATCGCTTGTGATGGAGACTATGTTGAGTAGTACCTTTGTATAGAGAAAGAGTTACTCTACAAACATGTGCAATTTGAACGACCTCTATCAGTTAATAAAAAAGTTATGCCCACTTTTGCATTAGTCTCCGGTACAACCCTCGTACATTTTTATCATAAAAATCCGCGCACCAAAAAGGAGGCATCGGATTGAAATTATATTTTATTAGTGAGATGGTACATACCAAGGACAGAAGTGATAACAATATCACAGCAGCAGGACGATTTCCCGCGGACATACGGTGAGCGTTCCAGTCAGTGTTAGTACCGCGTCGGACCGCCTCGTGCTCGGATACATATCGTGATACGGTCCGGCGTGGTGTCAAAGATAACACGCCGGCGTGGTGTCAAAGATGCCGTATGTTATCCTGGGACAGATTGGCCCACACTTCTTGCAACTGACGCTCTAAATCACAAACATTGGGATATGGAGAAAGCTGGCGTCCCATCTGGTTCCACACGTGCTCGATGGCCGAGGGATCAGGCGATCTGGTAGGCCACGGAAGTGTCGAAGCATGACGTATACAGTGCTGGGAAACCCGATCCGTGTGCGGACGGGCGTTATCTTGTTGGAAAATGGATCCGGGCATCCCCGCCAGGAAAGGCAGCATATGAGGGCAGTGATATCGTTCCTCGGATCACTGCGAGGGAAGTCCGGCTGTCGTACGCGATGGCTCCCTAGACCATCACGCTTTCAGTTCGGGACGTGTGCCGCTGTACAGCGAGGTTGGTATTGTAGCTCTCACCTGCGGTCCTCCACACTCTGTCACGGTAGTCGTCCGTTCCTATACAAAAGAGGGATTGGTCGCTGAACACTATACATCGCTGGTCTGTAGCATTCCACGTTACTCGCTGCTGACACCACTGCAATCTACGCCGACGACGGTCAGGTGTTAACGGCAGAAAACGTAAGGGTCGTCGAGAGTGCAGATTCGCCTCTGCCAGACATCTAGAAATGGTTCTGTTGGACACAAAAGTCCCTTACACAGCCTTCACATGTCTCTGGATATTGAACAAGGACGTCCTTGCATCTGTGCGTGTCGCTTTCACGATCCCATGGTCCTCTCTGCTGGTGGTGTGTCTGGGGGCCTTCCCGTGTTCATTGCTCCCAACACGATTGCACCGTACTGCCCGACCGGCCCAAATGGCGGCCGATTCAGCGACGATACGGCCTCGTTCAATCTCAGTCAGTTGCCCGTACACACATCAATGGCGACTCCTCGGCTTGTCTATCGCTCAGGGATATCACCTGACTCTTATCGTGCACTTCGGCACGAAACTGGACTCCCCTGCTCGGCGTCTTATAAGCCCCAAGGATTGCGATTGCAGCGCCTGTCTTGGACGCACAGGCATGCAGAATCGCACGAAACTTTAATCATTGGTATGTCTGCCCTCCCCGTAGCTATTCGCTGAGTTTCGCGTTAATCGCAGGGTTTTTTCTTGGTGCACGGATTTTTTTGACAATGAGTGTATTTTCCCTGGTAATAATCATTTATCTATCTGTCTATCATTTTTTGTGGTTGAAATGCTCTACTTTTTCATACGTTCCAAAACAAGTTTGTTTTTTGAAATTAAATTGGAGGCCATCGTTTTCGCACAAAATATCACATTTTTCGCATTCGAAACATCACAACAGATGGAAATGTATTGCAGAGTCATTGGACGCTCACATAATTCGTGGCTGTCTGCCAAGAAGATGGCCATGAACTACGTACGTATGCATATGGTGGGTGTAAAACCTGGTATGCCATAAATCCTAGCTTTCCCCTTTTCTGCGGATGTTGACGCAGGTTTTACGTAATGAGCAGAGTACAACGATCGTAGAAGAATTTCAAACGTTATTGATTCCCCGCGACACTCATGGCTATTCTGCGTTATGTAATCACGTAATATTGGACCAGCTGTTGCAGACTGATCACGCGTTCACGTGCTGAGTTTTGTTTTTCCTGGAAATCACGTGCCTGTTGAGATGAAAGTTTGCTACGACTTATGGATGTCAAAGAGTTGGAATGGTGATATCGAAGCGCACGTAGAGAAAAGGGAGAGCACTATCTCCCGAAACTAGAAATAACTTCAATCTGTGCGTTAGGCAATTTAGTAATGCAGTTTTTTCCAACGACATTTTAATGAAATATTTTTTGAGTTTGTGCAGTCCGTACTCTATTATATAGACAAATGTAATTCTAGGTTTTGTATAGACCGATGCGCCATTCTACAGTATTATGACCACCTACCTAATAATCTTCAGGAACCACTTTCGCCCGCAAAACAGCTGCCTCTCGGCGAAGTATTATTCGATGAGGTGTTGATATGTATTCTGGGATATCTGGTACCATAATGTCAACAGCAGGTCCTCCAGTTCCCATATATTTCGGCGTGCTGGAGATTTAGCGCGAATCCGCTTTTCCAAGTCGAACCCCAAATGTTCGATTGGGTTCATGTCAGGCGAATTTGGAGGCCAGGGTATTAACAGAATGAATGTTACCAGCATGTTCCTCGAACCATTCCTTGACGATTCTGGCAGTGTGGAATGGCGCATTATCCTGTTGGTAATGGCCATCACCAGCAGGAACAGAGTTGCCATGAATGGGTGAACCTGGTCCGCAACGATGTTCAGATACCTAACAGCTGTCAGGGATTGTGCTATTGCGATAATGGGGCATAAAATGTCTCAAAAACTTTTCCACAGTATAACCCCGCAGCCACCGGGCCTGTGTCTGCCCAACAGTGCATCCGGGTGCCAGAGCCTCCGTTGGTAATCGGTGAATCCGCGCTCGGCCGTCTGCATAATGCACCAGGAATCTTGATTCGTCAGACCAGGACACTTTTTCCCCATCATCCACGGTCCAATCTCGATGATCTTGGGCCCATTTCATGCGTTGTTGACGATGACATGCAGTGAGCATGGGGACCCGGCTGGATATTTGGCTACGCACGCCAATGCGCAGAAGGCTGCGATAAACTGTGTGTTGTGAGGCATTGCCCTGATCACCACTGTTGTAACTGCTGGTGGTGATTTGTCGCAGATCAGAGCAGATCATATGTAGAGGATTTTAGGAAGGGAGTATCTGACCCCAGGTCTTAAACAACCCTTAAAAATAGGAAGCTAGGAGATTTGGGCTAAACTTCCTGATAGAAAAATCACACGGAAACGAGGTAGAAAGGGGGAGGAAAACGCCCTTATTTATTACCGGGGGGCCAGTAGCCGGGGTCCGACGGCTTAGCGTGCCCATCCGACGCACGGCGGGTATTTGGTGGTTCGAACGTTCGTACCTGCCCAGGATCGAACCTGAGGTTATCTCCATGGCAGTCACGAACGCTAATCACTAGGCCACCCGCGGCCATGTGATTTGTCGCACTGTGTCCCTACGGTTTTTATGAACAATGCGCGACAGTTTCCGCTCCCCTCTGGCATCAATGAGCTGCGGGTGACACATGGCTGAAAAACGATTCGTCGCTTGGCCATCTGTGCACAACTTTTGATACGTATTCACTACAGCGGCACAGAAACCCACAAGCCGCGCCGTTTCTGAGATCATAGTTCCGAGGCTCCGTGGCATCACAATTTGTCCTTTATCAAACTCCGATAAATCGGCAGCTTTTCCCATTCTGACTCCGAACACTCTACTAACCCAAAGCCGGTGCTCGGGTTGTATATACACCGCTCTGTGAACTTTACTTGCGCCAACGTTCGGTCTCTAGGTGCGCTTATTTTTCTAGCTTCGGGGTGGCCATAATGTAATAGCTCATTGGTGTATATAATTAGATTGCTTACGGTTCAATAAACTGCACTCTAAAACGTAAGTGGTGTGAATTAATGTAACATTTCTGAAAATAACGTCCAGCAAAAAGTTCTCTGGTAATTCTCTGATTGTTAACAAAATTTCCGTTCGGAAGATCTTCAATTTCTCTTAACGGAAACTTTCAGCAGTTTAATAGTTGTCACGAATTCGCCTTTTTAGCACGTCTTTTGTAAAAAAAGATCGTGCTTCTCTTATCGTTTTGCCCGTCCGTCCGTCCGTACCTACTATATCTCAGCAACTATTAGTCCGATTTGAAAAATTCTTTTTGCATTGGGAAGCTTGAAATATGCAAATGATGATCCTTTATTTCGCTTTTTTTACGATGTACAATTTTGCCGCTAGAGGGCGTAAATGCAGATGATTTCGAATTCAAAATTACGTTTTATTCCACATATTTGCTTCTAAACATCCGATTGAAAAAAACATTATATCTTTCCATTCCATTTATGTCGAAGAATATTTTAGATATAGTTACTTTTTGAAATTACGCTTAGATTTTCCGCTAGGGGGCGTAAAAGTAAATTACATTTTCCCCGATAACTCTTCTCCTAAAACTCCGATTTGAAATATTTTTTCTTTAGCGGATACATCTTCTGATGGAAAATCTTTTGCATATACTTTCAAATTTTGGTAAATAATACTTTGGCCACCAGGGGGCGTAAGTGTTAATTTTTGCTTCTGATGTATTTGCCATAAAATCGTAGCTTCTAAAATATCGATTAAAAAATTCTTTCGTGGACTGATGCCACTCACATCGATAAAGCTTTTCGGAATATTTTCTTCTTAAAATATTCCACAGTTTTTCCGCCATGGGGCGAAGATGTACATCTTATTTTTGTCAATATCTCTACTTCTAGGAGTCCGATTTGAAAAAATCCTTCTTTTCTGGATAGTGTTTTTCGTGTGACATGTTTTTCATATAATTTCAAAAATTTCAAGTAATTCATAGACTTTTCTCTAGGGTCGTAGAGGTAAATTGCGTTTCCCCCTATATCTCTGCTTCTAAACCTCAGATTTGAAAAATTCTTTCTGCACCGAACACAGCTCCTGATGGGAAATCGTTTGCACATAATTTCTAATTTTTGTAAAAAAATAGTTTGACCACCAGGGGGCATAAATCTCAATTTCCGCTTCTGATGTATTTTTAAAGCTGGAACGGACCTTTTCCACACATGCCAAAGATTTCCACAGGGTTCATGTCCGGTGAATGGGGAGGCTATTCCAGGACAAGAACGTCTGTGGATTGCTCTTTCAACCTTATTGTAGTCACCATGACTCTGTAGAGTGACGCATGATCCTGCTGTAAAAGTCCATTTACCTGTGGGGGCATGATGACCATGAAAAGATGCAGATGATCTGCAAGGAAGGACATGCAGCTTGGACCGTTCAGAAATGCAACTAGACGTACGAGGGTCCTAACGTGTGTCAGTTGAACATGCTCCAGATCCCAAACGAGCAGTCACTAACCTGAATAGTGCCTTTTGACATGACAGATCCATTGCTTTCTGCGGTTTCTGCTAGATCCGCAGCCTCTCATGTGCGCGAAATAACTGGAAACTGGACTCATCAGACCGGGGGACCAGTATTCAATCATCCAAGGTCCAGTGCTGATGTCCTTTTGCGCAGTTGAGGCATACAGTCCGGTTATGAGGGGTTTTCAATTGTCGGTCGGTGGCTTCCATAAATTATTGCGATTAATGATCACCTGATGGACTTGGTGGAGAGGTTTCTGGTTACTCCCTTGTTGAAATAGGGTGCAATTTGCACCACTGTCACTCAATAGTTCGTTGAAACTGTGCGAAACAGATATCGGCTGTTACCTTCATCCACCACCTGTCTCTGCCCACACAGCTGTCCATTTTACAATGTTATACCGGAAATGGCGTTTTCCCAAATCTTGATATGGTGGAACGTGGATGATGCAATTCTCGTAACACCTCCGCGATAGAGTGACTTATACGTCGGTTACCTACTATCATCCATCAATCTTTCCAACTCTGTTAACTCACGACGTTTATTCAAACTGACATCAAAAATATCGAGAGTGCGCAAAACTGATTTTCCTTTGGTAGGTGTCTGTAAGTAATCTTTCTGCGGTTTTGCAATATACACTGCTGGCCACCCAAAATGCAACACCAAGAAGGACACGAGATAGCAAAGCCAGATTTACTGGACACATAACAACAGATACAAAGATGTAACGATTGAGCTTACAGGCCCGTGCGACTTGTGGAACACGCAGACATCAATAGTTCGTGTGGCCCCCATGGCTGGCAATAACGGCCGCTACACGCCACGGCATCGAACAAAAGAGGCTTTGGATGTGGGCTTGGGGTATGTCGGTCCAGGCTGCTTCCCCACGTTGCCACAGTTCATCAGGCGTAGCAGCGGGTGGTGCTTGCCGGGCCACTCTGTTGCCGATCAGCGACCAGACGGGTTCGATGGGCGACATATTGGGATAACAGGCGGGCCACGGCAGCAGTGACACCTGGTGGTCCGTGATGAATTGTTGCACGATGCGTGCCACGTGCAGGCGCGCATCGTCCTGTTGAAACGTGGCCGCTGCAGGCCCTACAGGTAAGGGAGGACTACAGGCTCCAAAACGTCGGAGATGGTGCAGTGGCTGTTGGGTGTACCGGCGATGCGTACCAGAGGGGTGCAGGTGTCATATCCAATTGCGCCCCAAACCATAACGCCAGGCGACGGACTGGTATGGCGATGCATAATGCAGGCGTCTTACAGTCTCTCGCCGCGGTGCCGCCACACGCTGATCCGACGATCGTGGTGTTGCAGGCAGAAGCGGGATTCGTCGGAGAAGACAATGTTGTGCCATTCCGTAGTCCAAGTGCGGCGTTCAACGGTCCACTGCCACCGCACTCGCCGGTGGTGTAACGTCAATAGTAATCGGAGCATTGGACGTCGTGCGACAAGTCCCCGCTTCTGCAGACGAGGTCGTGTGACAAGTCCCCGATTCTGCAGACGACGTCGAACGGCACTTGCTGACACAGGTTGTTGCGCAACACACCCTAATTCCTGCGCTAACGTTCGTGATGTGGCGGTGCGAGCCGCCAATGCCAGCCGCACAACATGCCGGACCTCTCGTTAGGTGGTATGCCGCGACTGCGGTAATAGCTCACGATGGTCCTTCCGTTCCTCCTGTACCCAGCGAATCCTAACTCGCCTCACTGTGGCTGGATGTCGTCCCACACGGGCGTTGATGTTTCGGTACGATAAACTGCTGTCGCGATAAGGCACTATTCGTCCTCTGTCGAACTCCGAAACGTGCTGGAATGACTGCCGTATTCTGCGACGAGGCATCAGGAAGCTTCCCATGCACCGGTCCGGCAGCACAACACACTTCCACTACTTATACCCCGCCTTCTGTGCACCCTTCTTATAGTGCTTCTCGGTGGAGTGCCGGGCGCACATTATTTGCATATGCCGTGCACTGCTATTCGTTTGCATGTCCTCTCGCGGGCAACACGTGCTGGGAATTTCAGGCCAATCGGATGCTTCCTTTTCGTTGTTGCATTTTGGGTGACCAGCAGTGTATCTTTGGAAGTATCAAATAGGTCTCTGATAGAACATTTAGTGGAATTCCACACTTCAGATTCATGATAGGAGCTTGATAACTTAAAGTTAGTTCCTATGAAGGGAATGGCAAAAGAAATCCAGGGTGTTTCACTCGCTCTCGGCCCCTCATTTCCCTCTATAACTTGTAAACTAATAGATGTATGAGAATCATGAGCAGCAACCTTCTGAGGACAGTGAACACACAATTGGCCTTCACTACGGGCAGACGCGACACACGGGCTAGAGAGTAGCGAGTGGCGGCGCTAATCTCTAGCCCGTATGTCGCGCTTGCGCAACGTGAAGGTCGATTGCGTGTTCGCTGTCTTCGGCAGTTAGTGTGACTCTGCTCTTGTTGCTGGATTATCAACAGTCATCGTGCCTTTGTGTTACGAGCAATCACAGTATAAACCGGTACACAATGGATTGTCCGCACGTACTGGAAAACTGCGTCGATAAAGGAGTACCAAATGCAATTTATTACGCAGTTTGGGGTTCGGAAACCACAGGCAAAATCCTCCATTGAGTATGTGGTGAAGAAACTGGAAACCACGGGAACATTGTTGGATGTCCACAAAGGAGGACGTCCGAAAGTACCAGGAGCCATGGTGTAGGAAGTGAAAAACGTACTGTTGGCCTCCCCACAGAAGTCCTTGCGCAAACTGTCGCAGAAGATGGGGGTTTCCCCAAGCGCATGTTAACGAGCTGCAAAAAAAGCGAAGTTGCATGCATATCGATTACTGCTGTGCAAGGATTGAAACCTCCCGACGAACAGAAGAGACAGAATTTCTGTAATTGGTTCCAGCAAATTGTCAATGTACATCCGGAACACTGGACTATACGTGGTTCTCCGACGAGGGCTGGTTCCCTTTAAATTGGCACGTAAATTTCCAGAATAGTCGTATTTGAGCTAGTAAGAATCCTAGCACGGCGCATGAGACGACCTCTTCATGATAAAAAAATTGGGGTGTGGTGTGCTCTGTCGCCGCGCGTATTATTGGCCCAATCTTCTTCTATACAACGGTGGATACCGAAGTCTTCCATGAGCTTGTGAATCAGTTGGAAGACGTGGAACTCCGTACAGGCTATTTTTAGCAGGATGGTGCCACCTACCACATCTCCAATGTCAGCATCGCTGAAATTGTTTCCTTCTTTGAAGCTCGAGTCCTTTGTATGGGACTTTGGCCACCAAGATCGCCTGACCTTACACCGCCGGATTTCTTCCTGCGGGGCATGCTGAAAGGGAAAATGTATGGCAACAAGACACGGACTCTCATATAACTGCAGGAAAACATTCGGAGGGAAATTGAGACTGTGACTCCCGATGTGTTGGTGAATACCTTCCGTAACATGGAGAAGCGTGTGCAGGCATACCTTGATGCAAATAGCGACCACTTTCAACACTTGCTCTGATATCATCATGCTTCTTATAACCCAAGGTAGACAGGCCGGAATCAAATTTCACTAAATTACGTCCATTGTTTTGCAAGTTATAAGGGAAATTCAGGGGTCGAGAGCTAGTGAAACACCCAGTATTATTTTTTAATTCTTGGTAAGACGACGGCTAGGTAACAAACATTTGTTGTTTAGGTGACCAGGGTAATTTTGTAAAGCACACTGGAGCAACATGTTTTGTTCCAGCCAAAATTACAACGTCTATTATAGAGCAACATTCTCAGTTTTTCACAAAAGTACCTTATTAAAGTATGAAAAGCTGACTGGAGCATCATCTTTGGTTCCAGCTAAAATTACCTAGTCCACCTACGAATACCTCACAAGAACAATATTCTTAATTTCAGCCAAGATTACATCGTGCATCTAGAAAAGCTCATTAGCGCAACATTTTCAATTCCTCTCAAAGTTCCTTGTCCATCTATGGAAAAGTCAGTAAAGCATCATTCTTAGTTCCTGCTAAAATTACCCCTTCCATTTAGGGAAAGCTCTGTAGATCCTGATTCTTAGTTCCTACCCAGATTACTCAGTCCATCGTAGAGCAGCCTTCTCAGTTGCAGCACAGATTACCCCGTACGTTGTTAGTTTTAGCCAAGATTACCCGTCCATCATAAAGCAATAATATTAGTTCTAGTCATTTATAAAAAAAATCACAACAGTATTATTCTCTGCTCAAGTCAAGATTTCTGCTCAAAGGTATTCGGCCTAAGCTCACTTTCATCCTTTCAACAGCTCCAGTTCCTTTGTTAGTTACAATCATATGAAAAGTGGCAAAGAGAGTGTATCGTTAACAAATGTTTAAAGGCGAAGAGTACGCAACAAATGAAATATAGGACCAGTGTGATTAAAATAAGCTTACGATTCTAAACAGTTTCTATTTTAACAGCTGTTAAAGACTGACTCCACTAGCTTCTGGAAATATGCTGTAGGCAATGCACACCATACTTCCTGCAGAGCGTTCCACAATTCGGGTGTATTCCGAGGCCTCGGATTTCTGTGTTCGATAGCGCGTTGCATGGCATCTCAAATGTGTGCGATACCAGTGTGGCCGTAAAAAGACATTAGGTGAACGTGGCCATCGTCGGCTGTCAAGAATCGTAGTGTGTTGGCGATAGAAAGCGGTCAAAGGAAACTCCAAAGTGTTATACGCAGCTGTTAAGATGTGTTTATTAAAGAAAAGATATGGAAAGTCAGGAAGGACTTACTCTGAGGAGCTTTAAATCTCTTACAGCCTGATTTGGTAAAGTTTTATTCAAGTTCTTTGTGACCAAACCATGAATAAAGGGACTTAAGGTTCTGATAAACTTTTCAAATTATTTTCGAAAGTGTTTAACCCGACAGTAAAAGCATAATGTCATCAGCGTATAGATAGGTAGCATAGAAATTGACCTTGGAGAAAAAGTCGTTAACAAAGATGAGAAACAGTAAAATGCAAGGCCGGAACCTTTGGGAATTCCTTTTATTACGCCACACATGTTAGATGACTAATTCCCACCACAAATAATTTACTTTCTATAACTGCATGAATGACTTCCGAAAGGCTTAAGAGGAAAGCCTCTTTCCCCTCTGAGGTCAATCTGATTAGAAAGATGCCATTTATTGGATTATGCCTTTTATCAAACAAATGAACAGCTTAAAAAAAATGTTTACTAGCTCATTAGGATGTTTTGGGAAATGTGATATTATGTGGATGGGTCGCCAGTTTCATGTACCGCTCTCAATGACTATATGAAACTTTCGTGAGTGTTTCAGCTTTGCTCATTATTAAATCGCAATCGCATTTAATTTTTTGAAATTAATATGCGTTGTGATGTATACTCTAATTTAATCTCCCTTTTTAATTCCCTTCCCGTCTTCTTATGTAAATTTCGTTTATTCTCATTAAACGTTTTTCTGAACGCCACATTTTCTTCTCTCAGTGAATTTGTGTTTGGTAACCTCACAACAAGTGAAATAGTAATGACGTAATCGAAAGCTGATTTTATTTTTATACTGGAAGTTTAATGACCACCGTGAGCAACTAAATGGGCGAAAGCTGATGAAAATTGTTCATGTTTTGATTGCATGATTAGCATTGTTTAAAGAAAGCACTTTTGTCGTCGTGGTTTCTTTGGGAGTTATGCGACCACCGTGGATTTTTGGGTTATAAGCAGTCGCCCGTTTCTAATTTAGGGCCACTGGTTCCAGGGAAGAGAGATGCCCTGTGCCGTAAGACAAACACACCATCCATGCTGGATCCATTTTTGGGTCTGTAAGAAAAACACAACATGCCGGACCCATTTGAATCCCTTGAATTCCGGTAAGGGATTTTTTGAATCCCTTACCAGAATTCCAAACCTGACCCATCTGATACGAATGGTCAGAAGCCAGCGCTTAGACCACTGCGCCACCTAGGCGAAATACCTGTTTTGTAAGAGCACTGTTTTGTAAGAGCACTGTTTTGTCGCAGCACTAGTTCAAACTGTCATTCGTTATCACAAGCATTTGATTATTACTGACGCTTGTTTTTGGTAGTGGCACTTGTTAATCAGTTTGACTTGTTTTACGTTCCTGATGTTTGAAGCACGTTAGTTCTAACTGTTACGAATTGATGTTAACGATTATACCAAAGCGAGGCATTCTACTCGTGATAATGCTGCTGATAAAGAGAGGATTATGTCATTTTGGATATGTTCTGCGACCAAGATATTTGAATAAGCCGAGTGTTTACCAAGCAACCCGTTCTTGAGGAAAGCAAATAAAACAGTGGACCTTGTTAGTACGATCTTTTACATCACCTGAACATTTGTGACGTACTACTAAGAAGACGAAATAGTCAAAACGACAAATTGCAGCGATAAGCCAAAGTCGGTGTTATTTAGTTGGAAGAATAACTGGCTCTGCAGTGAGAAGACGTGGTTTCGAGTTCTGTCATCGGCAGAAATGGAATTTTATATTCACATTAGTGCCCCAACGTAAAAATGAATCTTCTGGCCGTGAGGTTCGAAATTAATGCTTTTTCCACACATCATCTGGAATTAATCAGAATTTCTTCTTCTACACTGCGAAGCTCCAAACATGGTTCGCCGCCTATCCCAGAAACTTACAACTTCGTCTCAGCCCTTTCTCAAGGGAGGAAGATACACCTAGAGAAATGAAAGCGCCTGGAGACCGAACGGTGGCGCATGTAAAATTCAGAGAGCAGTATATATACAACCCAAGGACTGGCTTTCGGTTAGTAGAGTGTTCGGAGTCAGAATGGTAAAAGCTGCCGGTTTATCGGAACTTGATAAAGGACAAATTGTGATGACACGGCGCTTCGAAACTACGATCTCGCAAAACGGCGCGGCTTGTGCGTTGTTCGCGTGCCGCTGTAGAGAGTGCGTATCAAAAGTGGTACACAGATGGCCAAACAACGAACGATTGACCACCCGTGTGTCATCCGCAGCTCATTGATACCAGAGAGGAACGGAAACTGTCGCGCATTGTTCATAGCGACCGCACTGCCACAGTGTGAGAAATCACCCGCAGCTACAACAGTGATGAACAGGACAATATGTCACAGCACACAGTTCATCGCAACATTTTGCTCATGAGACTGCGTAGCCGAAGACCCAGCCGGGTCATCGGAAACAACGCATGCAATGGGCCTAAGATAATCGAGATTGGACCGTGGATGATTGGAAGAAAGTGGCCTGGTCTGACGAATCAAGATTCCTAGTGCATCACGTAGACGGCCGAGCACGGATTACCAACGGAGGGTATACCGCCTGGATGCGCTTTTGGGCGGAAACAGGCCGGCGGCGGTGTTATGCTGTGGGCGATGTTTTCTTGGGACACTTTAGGCCCCATTATCACAATAGCACAATGTCTGACAGCTGTCAGGTATTTGAATATCGTTGCATACCAAGTTAACCCATTCTAGGCAATTGTGTTCCCTGCTGGTGATGGCCATTATCGACAGGATAATGCGCCATGCTTCACTGTCAGAATCGTCAAAGACTGGTTCGAGGAACATGCTGGCGACTTTCTCTTAATGCCCTGGCCTCCAAATTCACCTGACATGAATCCAATCGAACATTTGTGGTTCGACTTGGAAAAGCGAGTTCACGCTAAATCCCCGCCACCACGAAAGTATGGGAACTGGAGGACCCGCTGTTGGCATTATGGTACCAGATACCCTAGGATACCTACCGTCACCTCATCGAATCGATGCCTTGCCGAGTGGCCGCTGTTTTGCTGGCTAAAGGGGGCCCTACAGCTTAGTAGGTAGGTGATCATAATGTAATGACTCATCGGCATACATGCGACCTTCCACTGAGGTGACGCAAGAGTCAAAGTGGCCAGTTGCAGCAATAAGCCAAAGTTTATGTAGTTTAGTAGTGAGTATTACTGGCTCCGGAGCGAGGAGACATGGGTTCGAATCCTACCAGCAGCAAAAACGACTTAATTTTCACACATCATCATTCTCATTAGTTCTTTCATGTTTAATTAAATATACATTCAATCAAGTGAAGCTGTCCGGAACTCAGCTAAAGTAATTCAGTAAGCTTTACGGTGAAGCAAGTTATTTTTGCAAGTTTTTTTTTTTTTTTTTTGATTGGAGGTTTAACGACCACCGTGAGTAACTCAATGGGCTATAAGCAGTCGCCCGTCCCTAATTTAGGGTCACTGGTTCCAGGGAAGGGAGAGAGCCAGTGCCGTAAGACAAACACAACATCCATGCCTCACCGGGATTCGAGCCCGGACCCCTTCGGACGAATGATCAGAGGCCAACGCCTTAGACCACTGCGCCACCGGGGCGGCATTTTTGCAAGTTTAAGCCTCAGAATGTAAACGGTGTTGTGTTTTACAGTGAAGTTTTGTGTCAGGGTAATAGTTGGAACTTATGAACAATTCCTTAAACTAAATATTATTCTGTAGCGTGCACAGTAATTTCTTTAAGGTAGCGTGCGTCAAAATGCAATCAGTGAAGCATTTTTCCTCGTACTATCACAACATTCCTTATGCAGGACGTGGGCTTTTGTATTTATCTTTGATACCCTATCAGTTGTTGCCAGAAAGTGTAATAAACTTCGTGGAAGTGATGGACCGTTCACAGGGAAAATCTAACGAAGAAGTAACGTAATTTACATAACAATAGAAACTCAGAAAGGAAGCTTTAACTGGAGGTACACGTTACAATTAATCTATATTCTTAAAACAATCTTTGTATGGTTAATTAGTGTCACAAAGTTAAACACCATTTGGAAACTGAGAAAATTTGGAGATAGAGCCCTAGCTCAGAACTGATTTTATAAAGGTCGAGATTAAGTTTGCAGCAAACGTAACTAAAGATTGTTGAGGTTTAAAACACATTGATAAAGTTAATGCAGATCCTCTTTTTATCTCGTGAAATGCACCAATCATCACCATCAGAAATTCTGAATATACTGCTGCATGATGATCTTTCAAAGTCTCTTCCACAACTATACGTTGAGGAATTCTCTTCCACAACTCCCTCTCTTGAGCAATTCTTCCACAACTCCTTATCTTGAGCAAGTCTCTTCATAAAAATGCCTTGAGCAATTCTCTTCCACAACTATGCCTTGAGCAATTCTCTTCCACAACTATGCCCTGAGCAATTCTCTTCCACAACTATGCCCTGAGCAATTCTCTTCCACAACTATGCCCTGAGCAATTCTCTTCCACAACTATGCCCTGAGCAATTCTCTTCCACAACTATGCCCTGAGCAATTCTCTTCCACAACTCTTTATTTTGAGCAGCTCTCTTCCACAATTTTCTGTCTTGAGCAGTTCTATTCCAGAATTCCCTGCCTTGAGCAGTTCGGTTCCAGAATTCCCTGTCTTGAGCAACTCTCTGCTTGAGCAATTCTGTTCCACAACTCCCTGTTTTGAGCAACTCCCTTTCACAACTTTCCGTCTTGAGCAATTCTGTTCAACAAATCTCTGTCTTGAGCAATTCTGTTCAACAAATCTCTGTCTTGAGCAATTCTGTTCAACAAATCTCTGTCTTGAGCAATTCTGTTCAACAAATCTCTGTCTTGAGCAATTCTGTTCCACAATCCTCTGTCTTGAGCAATTCTCTTGCCGAACTCTCTGTCTTGAGCAATTCTATTCCTTGTCACATCAGCATGCTTTTGAATTTCGTGAACCCATCTCCCTCGTCGTCTCTTTCTGAAAATTTTGCTGTCTCTTGGTATCCAATCTAGTATTTAAATTGTCCAACGGTGATCAGTTCTTTTATTTTTATTTTTTATAGTTTTAACTACCGCCGTGAACAACTCAATGGACTATAAGCAGTCATCCGTCCCTAATTTAAGGCCACTGGTTCCAGGGAAGGGAGAGAGACAGTGCGGTAAAACAGTCACAGCATCCATGGCTCACCGGGATTCAAACTCGGACCCTTCTCGGACGAATGGTCATAAGCCAGCGCTTAGACCACTGCGCCACTGTGGCGGCTGGTCAGTTCTAGTAATATGTTTCGCCCATTTCCGCTTGTGGCTATTTTCTTTGATTATGACGCCATGAACTCTTGTCTGCTTCCGTAATCATGAATTCCTTTTCCTATGTTTCGAGGTTATGCAAATCTTAAATCTTATCTGGATGTGCTTTTTGAACACAATATTTACGATTCTGTTAGCCCGAAGTTGAATATTATTTCCAAAATAATGTTTACAAACTAGCCATTCTGAAAAAAATAAAACACAATGGAAAATTAAATAATGCATTCATGTGACTAGAAAATCTGCATGCAAAAGAAACAAAATACGTATATTAAACTTTACCTTCCATTACTGGAAGCAGTTTAGTAAATTATCGATCAGTCATCGACTTTATGTGTTCAGATTGTGTAGGAAGAGGCATTTCTACTTTTGCTTCTTCAACTGGTGGCTGAGCCCTGAACCAGGATTGTAAAACAACAAAACCGACGCTGCTCCTTCAACAACAACAAAAAAAAAAAACGAATTCAATCCCCCTGACAGCGATGCTGATTGCAAAGATTTCCCATGTTCCGAGTCTATTTGAAGTTAATCTAGCAGGAAAAAGACGGAAGAAAGAAAAAAACGATCGGAAGATCGGAAATGCTTTGACAGCTGCACAGAAAGAAACAATAGCGGTGAAACATCAAAGCGGAAAGATCTCCTAGGAAGAGCGTATTTTTTCAACGCCAGACGCAATAGAATAAATGCATTTCTTAATTCGCATTCCTGTTCCATTGGACTAGACCGAAGTTGCTTTCATTTAAATAAAGGCTGCGCATAAATTTCATTACTTAGCTAACACCTGTAGAAATCTCTGTGACTGAGAAAGAACGAACTAAAGGCATTTCTTTAAAAAATATTCGGTTGCTTTGTATTGCAACAAGAGAGAAAAATTTCACCATTCTTTCTTTTTGAATCTTGTGTTTATTTAGCAGAACAAATTACTTGCTATAGATGACTTTCGTCTAGATGCAGCAGGTAAATCCAGTTAACAAAATGTAAGAAATGAAGACGTCAGAAGTGTACTCGAAATCGATAAAAAATCTAGATAAAATTATCAGAAAGGAAATTCTGAGATAAGTATGTCTATGGATGGAAAAACCGCCAAAACCTGATCGATAGCAGAGTAATCAGAGGAACGGAATCCTATTTAATCATCGGATTTGGTCTCCGGTTCGAATCTCAAATGAAGCTGCAGCCTGCTTCTCTCGTTGCGCTGGCTCTGTAAATTCGCTAGAACTAGTGGCCCTAAATTAGGGACGGGCGACTCCCTTGTATCTTTAGGCGGGCACGGAGACGTTAAACAAGAAAATAAAAGTTAAAAAGAAGTTCAGAAATAGGAGGGATCAACGCCAATGGCACAACATGGTTTGAAGGATGGCGAGTGTGAAAACGCAGAGAAACAGAGCAGGAACGTACGGTTATCTAGTTTTTGCATTACACAAACTCTTGATTAAGAGCTACGTAAGCGATATCTTTGTAAAAGTACGTGAATCGTGAGATACAGCAAAATAGTGATGGCATAATCCATTCATTCTTGGGAGCCCATTCATTAACGAATGCTCATTTAAATGAATGATTATTCACTTCCCACTCCGGGTTATCTCTCTACACTCACTGAGCAAATGATTCTTTGCTCCAAAGGGCCTGCGAGTGCGAGGCCAAGCAGAAATTAGTAAACTGCCTTAAAGAGCGAGAGATCTCCACTATTCACCGTTCATTCACGAATGAATCTCCACTCGTAGGAAACACGCACATTCTCAGCTCTTTTTGGTAAACTGCCCGAAAGAGCAAGAGCTTAGGAGACCCATTCAGTCTTCGTTCCCGAATGAATCTCCGCTCGAAGGAAACACGCACATCCACAGCTCTTTTTGGCATACTTCCCGAAAGAGCAAGAGCTTAGGAGACCCACTCAGTCTTCGTTCCCGAATGAATCTCCGCTCGAAGGAAACACGCACATCCACAGCTCTTTTTGGCATACTTCCCGAAAGAGCAAGAGCTTAGAAGACCCATTCAGTCTTCGTTCCCGAATGAATCTCCGCTCGAAGGAAACACGCACATCCACAGCTCTTTTTGGCATACTTCCCGAAAGAGCAAGAGCTTAGAAGACCCATTCAGTCTTCGTTCCCGAATGAATCTCCGCTCGAAGGAAACACGCACATCCACAGCTCTTTTTGGCATACTTCCCGAAAGAGCAAGAGCTTAGGAGACCCACTCAGTCTTCGTTCCCGAATGAATCTCCGCTCGAAGGAAACACGCACATCCACAGCTCTTTTTGGCATACTTCCCGAAAGAGCAAGAGCTTAGGAGACCCACTCAGTCTTCGTTCCCGAATGAATCTCCGCTCGAAGGAAACACGCACATCCACAGCTCTTTTTGGCATACTTCCCGAAAGAGCAAGAGCTTAGGACACCCACTCAGTCTTCGTTCCCGAATGAATCTCCGCTCGAAGGAAACACGCACATCCACAGCTCTTTTTGGCATACTTCCCGAAAGAGCAAGAGCTTAGGAGACCCACTCAGTCTTCGTTCCCGAATGAATCTCCGCTCGAAGGAAACACGCACATCCACAGCTCTTTTTGGCATACTTCCCGAAAGAGCAAGAACTTAGAAGACCCATTCAGTCTTCGTTCCCGAATGAATCTCCGCTCGAAGGAAACACGCACATCCACAGCTCTTTTTGGCATACTTCCCGAAAGAGCAAGAGCTTAGGAGACCCACTCAGTCTTCGTTCCCGAATGAATCTCCGCTCGAAGGAAACACGCACATCCACAGCTCTTTTTGGCATACTTCCCGAAAGAGCAAGAGCTTAGAAGACCCATTCAGTCTTCGTTCCCGAATGAATCTCCGCTCGAAGAAAACACGCACATCCACAGCTCTTTTGGCATACTTCCCGAAAGAGCAAGAGCTTAGAAGACCCATTCAGTCTTCGTTCCCGAATGAATCTCCGCTCGAAGGAAACACGCACATCCACAGCTCTTTTTGGCAAACTTCCCGAAAGAGCAAGAGCTTAGAAGACCCATTCAGTCTTCGTTCCCGAATGAATCTCCGCTCGTAGGAAACACGCACATCCACAGCTCTTTTTGGCAAACTGCCCGAAAGAGCAAGAGCTTAGAAGACCCATTCAGTCTTCGTTCCCGAATGAATCTCCGCTCGTAGGAAACACGCACATCCACAGCTCTTTTTGGCATACTTCCCGAAAGAGCAAGAGCTTAGGAGACCCACTCAGTCTTCGTTCCCGAATGAATCTCCGCTCGAAGGAAACACGCACATCCACAGCTCTTTTTGGCATACTTCCCGAAAGAGCAAGAGCTTAGAAGACCCATTCAGTCTTCGTTCCCGAATGAATCTCCGCTCGAAGGAAACACGCACATCCACAGCTCTTTTTGGCAAACTTCCCGAAAGAGCAAGAGCTTAGAAGACCCATTCAGTCTTCGTTCCCGAATGAATCTCCGCTCGTAGGAAACACGCACATCCACAGCTCTTTTTGGCAAACTGCCCGAAAGATCAAGAGCTTAGAAGACCCATTCAGTCTTCCTTCCCGAATGAATCTCCGCTCATTGGAAACACGCACATCCACAGCTCATTTTTGGCAAACTGCCAGAAAAAGCAAGAGCTTAGAAGACCCATTCAGTCTTCGTTAACGAATGAGTATCCTCTTGTCCCGAAGAACTCACTGATACCCTTCAGATGAATTTCATTCACGTATCATTCCCATTCTTAAGTTGCACTGTTATTTCCTAGCTGACTACAGATTGCTCACTCATATCACGGTCGACACGTAGTGTATTAATTCTCGGCATTACTTTTCTTACTGAGAATTATTTCTTGAACTCAATGACGCGGAATAAATTTAAACGTATTCCGACTTCAGTGTGTGTCGCAATAATGGCGGATTAAATAATCATTCACAGCGGTGAGAGAGAACCATTCGTCATTCACTGTGAAGAGTTCTTTGTGAACGATTCGTTCGCGAATAGTCTGTCACTACTGTAAACTTGTTTGTGCTCTCGCGGAGGAAATTCTTTAACATCAAAACTGGTGTCCAAAAATTAAGCAAAGGCGTGTTATGTGAGAAAAGCGTTTTGTAGGAATCTATGCTAGACAGTTATCTCTTCTTTGTGCGTGTTGAGTATATCTTACTAGGGAAAATGAGAGTTAATTTCTTGAAGGATCTGTTAATGGATTTAAGTATCTCTTATTTGGGAACAGGAAAGTTCATTTCTGGAGAACCTTCGTTTGGAGTTGGGTATCTCTTCCTAGCAGAAATGCTAATCTGATTAAGTACCTTCCTGTTCGCGAAAGTTGGTGCGTAGAAACATGTCCCTTACTTGTGAAGGTAAATATGCAAAGTATTTTCTCCTGGGCAAATTACTGAGGCATAATCCACCTTGTACAAGCACATAAGATACACTAAGAATACCTCTTTGTACAGGACAAATGGTGTTATACAGTATACTCCCTCTCTGGAAAACTGTGCTTGGTGTTAGAAATTGTTCTGCTGATAAAGTTCTGTAAATGGATATTCCCTCTTTGTAAGTTACACGCGGAGCAATGCATCTCGATCTCGTTCAGAAAATTCTTCAGACGAGCTCACGCTAAACTGTTAGAATGAAGGGGAAGGGAACGAAGGGTAAGAGGAAACTGCGGTTCCAAGAATCTTCACCTTGTTTACTTCCAAACATTACCCTTTTTAAAGATAATTCGAGTTTTAACCTTGCAAAGTTAAAATTTCAACAATAAAAGGCGAAAAAATCATTGCCAGATCGCCAAAAACGAGAGCATTTTCTTTTTCTTTCACTAAAAGATTCCATACATTTGGTAAGCTTTACAAATTTATTTTCCATTTGATTTTCTGCGCGTTCAATATAATATATAAAATGCAAATTTGCTAAATTTATAATTTTTTTGTACCCCTCCCAAAATTCACAGTCTTTGACCCCGAAATCTGCAATCTTTTTTTTTTTTTTGGTTGGAGGTTTAACGACCACCTTGAGCAATTCAATGGGCTATAAGCAATCGCCCGTCCCTAATTTAGGGTCACTGATTCCAGGGAAGGGAGTGAGCAAGCGCCGTAAGACAAACACAACACCATGCCTCACGGGATTCGAACCCGGACCCAACTCGGACAAATTATCAGAAGCCATCGCTTAGACCACTGCGCCATCGAGGCGGCTCTGCAATCTTTGGAGTTTGTCTCCACCCCCGAAGAACTGTCTTAGTTACACCTACGTTTCTTTAAGAAAGTACTTCTAAATTTAGCATCTTACTATGTATAGTTAAAAACAGAAAATCCCACCATTCGAAGCCGATATTTGTATATACACTGTGTAACGTATACTCTATATTCACTTTCCTTTTGATTTTACTATCTCTGGTTATTTTATTTTACTATGTAAATTATCTTCTTACTGAACGAAATATTATTTCACCCGCTGAATGAGATCTGGCAATGAGTGTAAGTCATGACGTGGTGGTAGCTAGTATATAGGCGCGTTCATCGAGACTTAGAGAGAGCTTTTGTTGTTGTTATGAGAGAGCGTTTATAATACGAGGAGAGATTCTTCGTTATTGTAAAACAAGTTGTGTGTGTGCTTTAGTTGACCAAGAGTCTTATAATAAAGAAGTTACCGTAAGTTAGTCTTTCTCAATTCATAGTTTTTGTCAGACCTCTGTCTGGCTGTTAGGTTTATAACATTTATTTATTACCATAAATAACCAGCGTTAAGACTTTGTTTACGTTCGTAATTAACTAGTAACAACACCCTTTTGAATTCACTATTTTGAAGCTTAGTACAAGTATATCATTAGCTAGCTGGTAGGAAGAGAATCATTCATATTAATTAGCTTAGCGGAAAGAAAATAAAGCTAATTCATTATAACTGTAGTGCCAGAAAAACTGGTACACCAGTCTAATACTTGGTAGGTCTCCCACGGGAGTGCAGGACTGCAGAAATACGACAGGGCATGGACTCCACTAGCTTCCAGAAATATGATGTATGCAATGCACACCATACTTCCTGCAGAGCGTTCCACGATTCGGGTGTATTCAGAGGTCTCGGATTCCTGTGTTCGATAGCGCGTTGCATGGCATCCGAAATGTGTTCTATCCTGTTCAGATCTGGAGACTTGGGTGGGATTGGCAACACCCCAAACTCAGATGAATGCTCCTCTAACCATAATGTGGCGTCCCGACACTTGGGTGGTGGTGCATTGTCCTGCTGGAACAGGCCCAACCCATCAGCATGAATGCAGGACATAACCGGTGTACCTCGTCAGAAATGATGCGTACATAGCGTTGGCCGGTCACAGACTTTTTTGGCGTACCAGGAGTCCCAGTGAAGTCCAGCTAAACACACCCCATACCATTACGGACCTCCCACCAGCCGGTACAGTTCCCTGTTGACAGGCGGGATCCATGGCTTCATGGGGTTTGCGCCACACACGAATCCTTCCATCAGCCCGATACAAGTGGAAACGCGACTCGTCAGACCAGGCTACTTGTTTCCAGTCATCAAGTGTCCAGTGGCGGTGTTGCCGTCCCCAAGCGAGGCGCATAGCTCTGTGTCGTGCATCCATCAAGGAGACTCGAGTTGGGCGTCGGCTTCCAAAGCCCATATCGTGCAGGGTACGTTGCACAGTCCGGACGCTGATGCTTGTGAGGCTCCAGCATTGAATTCCGATGATACCTGCGAGAGTGTTGCACGCCTATCGCGTGAAACGATTCTTGACAGCCGACAAATGTCACGTTCACCAAATAACTTTTTACGGTCACACTGGTATCGTAGGTTGGAAGTTTTGCCTGAATTCTTGTAGTCACGTACACCCTTGCGATGGTCGTCCGTGAAAATCCTAACTTCGTTTCTACCTCCGAAATACTATGGCCCATCTCACGAGGGGTCACGTCAATTCGTCGCGTGCGTCAATTCGTCGACTACGTCAATTCGTCGACTGCGACGATTCGTCGCGCGTCAATTCGTCGACTACGACAATTTATCGCGCGTCAATTCGTCGAGCGTCAATTCGTCGCGGACAAATTCGTCGACTACGTCAATTCTTTTTTTTTTTTTTTTTTTTTGATTGGATGTTTAACGACCACCGTGAGCAACTCAATGGGCTATAAGCAGTCGCCCGTCCCTAATTTAGGGCACTGGTTCCAGGGAAAGGAGAGAACCAGTGCCGTAAGACAAACACAAGATCCATGCCTCACCGGGATTCGAACCCGGACCCCGTTCGGACGAATGATCAGCGGCCATCGCTTAGACCACTGCGCCACCGGGGCGGCACTACGTCAATTCGTCGCGTTTACAGATTTTGGTTACATGCAAAACGAATGCAGGAAAACGTACGATTTCGAACGTCTTCCTCCCTGAAAAATTTATAAAGTTTGACACTCAGACAGGATAGGAATATTACGTTTTTCTTTGGCACTAAAAATATTAGACGGTAGACGGTTTTTGGAACGGGGCAGGGCCCGGTTGGTCAGAGCCCCCAAATACAAAATTTTCGTAAAATCTACAGTTTTCAATTGAGAACCACCAAATCTGGTATACTATCCCGTGGTATTCTAACTTACATTGCAGACGGTCTTTGGAAGCGGTTGGAGCCCGGTGGGTCCGAGACCCCCCCCGCCCCCTACAAAATTGCCGTAAAATCTAGTTTTCAATTTAGAACCACCAAATTTGGTGTCATGAAATTCTAACTTAGCGGAAGACCGTTTTTGGAACGAATCGGGGCCCGGGAGGTCGAACCCCCTCTCCCCCCCCCCACAACATTTTCGTAAAATCTACAGTTTTCAATTTAGAACCACCAAATTTGGTATACTATCTCATGGTATTCTAACTTAGACTGTAGACGGTTTGGGGAAAGGGGTCGGAGCCCGGGGTTCAGAGCCCCCCCCCCCATTCAAAATTTCGCAAAATCTAGAATTTTCAATATAGAACCACCAAATTTGGTATATTATCTCATGGTACTCTAACTTAGACTGTAGACGGTTTTTGGAACGGGTCGGGCACGGGGTCAGAGCCCCCTCCCACCAAAAAAAATTCGTAAAAACTACAGTTTTCAATTTAGAACCACCAAATTTCGTATACTATCTCACGAAACTCTAACTTGGACTGTAAACGGTTTTTGGAAGTGGTTGGAGCCAGGGGGTCAGAGCCCCCCCCCCCGCGTCCATACAAAATTTTCGTAAAATATATAGTTTTCAATTTAAAACCACCAAATTTGGTATGTTATCTTATGGTACTCTAACTTAAACGGTAGACGATTTTGGAATAGGTCAAGGCGCGGGGGCAAGGGCCCCACATAAAGATTTTTCGTAAAATCTATAGTTTACAATTTAGAACCACCAAATTTGGTATCATGAAACTCTAACTTAGACGGGAGACGGTTTTTGGAACGGGTCGGGGCCGGGGGGTCAGAGCCCTCCCCGTACAAAATTTTTGTGAAATATACGGTTTTCAATGTAGAACTACCAAATTTGGCATACTATCTCATGGTATTTTAACTTCGACTGTAGATGGTTTTTTAGAAAGGTTTGGAGCCCGCGGTTCAGCCCCCCCCTCCCATAAAAAAATTCGTGAAATCTACTGTTTTCAATTTAGAACCACCAAATTTGGTAAACTATATCATGGTACTCTAACTTTGAAGGTAGACGGTTTTTGGAATAGGTCAAGGCGCGGGGGTAAGAGCCCCCACATACAATATTTTCCCAAAATCTATAGTTTTCAATTTAGAACCCCCACATTTGGTATCACGAAACTCTAACTTAGACGGGAGACAGTTTTTGGAACGGGTCGGGGCCCGGGGGTTCAGAGCCCTCCCCCGTACAAAATGTTCGTAAAATATACCGTTTTCACTCTAGAATCACTAAATTTGGTATACTATCTCATGGCATTTTAACTTCGACTGAAGATGGTTTTTTGGAAAGGGTTGGAGCCCGGGGTTCAGAGCCCCCCCCCCCCCCCCGATAAAAAATTTCGTGAAATCTACAGTTTTCAATTAAGAACCACCAAATTTGGTATACTATATCATATAACTCTAACTTAGACGGTAGACGGTTTTTTGGGACGGGTCAAGGCCCGGGGGGTAAGTTCCCCCACATACAAAACTCTTCTTGACTAGTGGTCAGAAGCCAGCCCCTACATCACTCCGCCGCCATGGCTGAACACGTTCAAATGTATTTTTCATACGGCCCCAAACGCTCTTATGGACATACTAGGTTGAACTGGACGCAAAAAAATTATTAATATGATTTGTACTAGCAGGGATACCAGTTATTTGCCAGGTACATATTACTATTTGTTGAATCACCAAGTTCAGCGGGTGAAAGTTAATGAATGAAAAAGATATTCCTGCAATTTTCCAGTAAACTTATTTTAAATTTTTGATTTAGGTAATTTAATTTTGCGAAACAAAAAAGAAAGAAAAAGGAATGGGAATACTTACCTTCTAGGAGACATCTATAGAACTGCCGTACATCTGGCGTGTGCTTCTGTGAATCCCGCAACAAAGAAATGCAATGTACCTATGTGATGTCAATTGCGTACGACTTCACATTGGCTTTGATCATCTTTTTCTTACCGTTTTGAATTTTGAATATCTGGAACTCTCTATTTACATTACATTATATTTCTTCCTGATAAGCCGTTCGTTGGTAGTGAAATCTAAACTATATTGATTTGTGTTTTTTATACACCATTAAACGCATATTTTTGCACTTTATTGTTATCTACAGTCTCTAACTTAGACCGTAGGTTGGTTAGTTGGTTGGTTGATGGTTTATGGTGCAAGGCCCTCAAACGGCCAAAGAGCGCCTCAGAACGTAGATAGGGTATTCTTAAGAGTAAAAAACGGAAATTTTTACGAAAATTTTGTTTGGGGCTTCCTTGACACGGGCCCCGACCCCTTCCAAAAAACCGTCTACCGTCTAAGTTAGATAACCATGAGATAGTATACCAAATTTGGTTGTTCTAAATTGAAAACTGTAGATTTTACGAAATTTTTATGAGGAGGGGGCTCTCACCCCCGGGTTCCAACCCTTCCAAAAACCGTCTAGCGTCTATGTTAGAGTTTCATGATACCAGATTTGGTGGTTCTGAATTGAAAACTGTAGTTTTTAAGAAAATGTTGTATGTGTGTGGGGGGACTCTGACCCCCCGGGCCTTGACCCGTTCCAAAAACCGTCGACCGTCTAAGTTAGAGTACCATGAGATAGTATACCAAATTTGGTGGTTCTAAATTGAAAACTAGGATTTACGATTTTTTTATGATAGGGGCCGTTATCCCCCAGGCTGCAACCATTTCCAAAAATCGTCTAGTGTCTAAGTTAGAGTACCATGAGATAGTATACCAGATCTGGTGGTTCTGAATTGAAAACTGTAGTTTTTCAGAAAATTTTGCATGTGGGGGCTCTGACCCCCGGGCCTTGAGCCGTTCCAAAAGCGGTCTACCGTCTAAGTTAGAATGCCATGAGATAGTATACCAAATTTGGTAGTTCTACAATGAAAACTGTAGATTTAACAAAATTTTTATGAGGGGGGGGCTCTCACCCCCGGGCTCTAACCCCTTCCAAAAACCGTCTAGCGTCTAAGTTAGAGTTTCATGATACCATATTTGATCGTTCTGAATTGAAAACTGTAGATTTTACGACAAAAAAATTATGGGGCGGGCGCTCTGACCCCCGGGTCTTGACCCGATCCAAAAATGGTCTACCCTCTAAGTTAGAGTACCATGAGATAGTATACCAAATTTGGTGGTTCTAAATTGAAAACTGTAGATTTTACGAATGTTTTATGAGGGGGCTATGACCCCACGGGCCTTGACCCGTTTCAAAAACCGTCGACCGTCTGAGTTAGAGTACCATGAGATAGTATACCAGATTTGGTGGTTCTAAATTGAAAACTGCAGATTTTACGAAATTTTTATGAGGGTGGGGGCCTTTACCCCCGGGCTATAACCCCTTCCGAAAAGCGTCTAAGTTAGAGTTTCATAATACCAGACTTAATGGTTCTCCATTGAAAACTGTAGATTTTATAAAAAAAATTATGGGGGGGGGGCTCTGACCTCCGGGACTTGACCCGTTCCAAAAACGGTCTACCGTATAAGTTAGAGTACCATGAGATAGTATACCAAATTTGGTGGTTCTAAATTGAATACTGTAGATTTTACGGCATTTTTATGAAGGGGGGCTCTTACCCCCTCCGGGCTCCAACCCCTTTCAAATACCGTCTAGCGCTCTCGTGCTGCCTCAACAAACACCGATAGCGTTTTTCAATCCACCTGGGTCCAATCAGCTGGGTGGTTCCATATCCACAATTTGCAGTTACATCTCAACCTATAAGTGGGATTTTTGTTGTCGCCCATGTTCACTGTAACAAATCATGTTTTTACGTATTAATTTTGGTGCTTCGCTATTTGTGATTATTTTGTTTTAATGTGCCATTGAAGATAGCTCACCATGTGTCCCATGTTCTCTTCGATAATGTTGGGTTTTATGTTGTTGTATATAATTTTTCCTTCTGCACAATTTACTGCCCACGCAATGTCCCCTTCATTATGTTGAATATATTTTTAAAATATTAGTCACTATGTGTATAATTTAATGTAACAAGATGCCCTTCTGAGTACATTTAGCGTTTTTTCCCCTTGTCACTGAATACTTCTGTACATATGTTGTAAATTTTGAATGTAGCATCACTGTTGCATTTCTGTTTCATGAGAAGCTGCCCTTCTGGGTATGTTTAGCGGCTTTCTTCCTTGTCACTGTATTGTTCTGTACATATGATATGAAACTTGTGCATTGCATTACTGTTCGATTTCTGATTTTTTGTAAAGTTGCTCTCCTGGGTTCGTTTAGCATATTTCTCTCTTGTCACTGCATAATTCTGTACATATGACAAGTATTTGTGCTTATTTTTTCTACCATTACTGTCATATCTCTAAATACTGTTGCACCTGTTAGTTCCTTCTCACCCATGGTCTTTTATGAGAATTAGTACCTTGTGCATGTTTTATCTTTAGTATGGTCGTAATGCTTAATTGGAATTTGTGCATAGTATAGAATCATGTCTTTCCCTGTCTACAATGCTGTTGGTAAACATTTTCATTTGTATCGCTCGTGCTTTATTGTCTGCCTCTCCTTCGCCCTTCGTGGCGAAATAATTTTGTGATTTTAACAATATTTTGTTTTACGTTTCACTGGAACTTTCCAGCTGATGTATATACCACTGTATTTATTGGCAGAATTCCATTGTCATGTACATAGAAATGTTATTTTACTGAAGAATAAAGGCAATTTTGAAATGTAGATTTACGGAAATTGTGCTTCGTGAGTTTGTTTGAATAACAAGTATTTAGACTACTAGGATTACTGAGTTTGTGCTTACCTCCACTATAAAGGTTTAGTGATTCGTTTCGGACATCTCCCGAAGTGGTGAATGCCTTTTTTCGTTTCTTGTCGTCGTGTTTACAATTCCTACCGAGCTGGTAGAAGCCTAGTTATCTCGGCGCCATTAAAATGGCGTCATCCGGTGGTGTTGTCAAACCTGACATCACTTCCGGTGATCGCGGCACTTTGCCCAGCGGTGGCGTTGTCACGTTGCCCTCCGGGTCGACGTCAACCGCTGGCGGCGTATCGTTTTCCTCCCCTGACGTCACTATTACAGCTCTTGCCCCGGCTGCTTCTCATATAGTGACAGATGACGTCATGGACACTATGGATGACGGTGCTCCTCTGCCTTCAATGGATGGCGGTGCTCCTCTGCCTTCAACCTCCACTTCTACTGCTCCTCGCTCCTATTCTTCAGCGGTAACTTCCCAGAGGCTTCAGCCCAAGTCTAATTCCATGCTAGCGGAAGCCCCAGCTTTAAAACCTCAGGTCCGTCGCTCTGGTAATGAGGTTGTGCTCAAAATTCCAGTGGATTCTCCAGCAGGTACTTCTTTCACCACGGCTACTGAGTTGGGTGTGTGCTTTGAGGCGCTTCCGGACTTACCACTCAAAATGTACTCAACTGCTCTGAAACAAAAGTTCTCTCCGTCAGCGATATGTCATATGTCGCGCAGAGGGCCGAGTGTCATTGTTTATTTCTTTCATGCGGCAGATGCTACCTCTGTTTTACAGACTGGGCTGATTGTTGGTGATCAACAATTATTTCCTGAGCCTGTCGCCCAAAGACCAGTAACGGTCTCGATGTACCCAGTACATCCTAAAGTCACAGATGCTATGCTTTGTGCTTTTCTTATGCAATCCGGTCGTGTAGTGGGTAACATTACCACACACTCCGCTGCTCCGAAGGACGAGGATGATCGTTCGATTGAAAGTGCCCGACGAGTTGCGCGAGTAGTATTCTCTTCGGATGAACATATCAAGACTTTTCCTACTCTCTTCACTGTAAAATGCGGAGACCAGATCCGACGCATCGACGTTTTGACCTCCTTTCATTGTCAGACTTGTAAGGCGTATGGCCATCAACGAAGTGAGTGCTTCTGCCGTCCTGCTGTACCTCAGTCTTCGGGACCAACAGTTACTCGTGACAGCCCTGTGTTCTCCACCCCTGCCGCTTCTAAGGAGGTGTCTTCAGAACTTCATCAACCAGCTCTACCATCGGGCCCTTCTTCACGGAGTCCTGTCCCACAATTGTTGACAGTGGACTTTCCTCCTCTGGTGCCGCCTGCTCCACCCACGTTCCTTGCAGCTCCAGCTCACCTGACTGCTGACCTTCATCCTCCGTCGGACGAAGACACCCCAAGTACAGTTACTGACATGGACTGCCCTACTGCTAGTGACTATTCTGGCAATGACTCTGACCTTACAGCTACCAGCAAGCCTGCTCGACGGGAGTCCTGGAGTGCTCCGCAGTCTCCGCTCCCTCCTCGCACCGGTGCTGCAAGAGGTCGTTCTGTTGACTCATCTTCCCGCTCCTCCTCTCAACGACGTGTTTCGCCACGAATAAGTCGGCATCCTGCTGTAATTCCAGGTTCTAAGACTCCACCCCCAGTGCTTTCCCTAGATTCTTTTCCCCGATACCTAGCTGAAACGAAGGCGGATATACCGGTAGGTCCCCTTTCTCTTCATAAAATATATGAAGTATTATGCTCTCATAAACATCCTAGATTCTTTAATCAGTTTGTTGCACGTCATATGCTTGATCTTCCTACTGTTCTAACCCAAGTTTCTAGTGTGACATCTGTGTTTCGAAATCTTGTGCTTTCCTATCCCGATCTCAAATTTAGTGTTGACAGAATGAAGAAGCAAGCGAAGAAAATAACAGATTCCAGTGCACGTGCGTGTCGACCTGGGAAGGACCTACCGATTCAAGGTGGTCACACTTAACTGCAGAGGGTTCTCTGCTTCTCCTAGAAATGCCCTAGTGTATGAGGACTTGGCGCCTCTACACGCAGATCTTCTCTTGCTCCAAGAGACCAATTGCTCTGCTACCACTTTGTTCTCTCGTTGGCGGGCTTGGCCCTACGATTTTTACCATGCTTATCGAGTTGAACGTAATGGTGGCCTTGCACTTGGGATCCATCACCGCCTACTCCCTCTGATTTCGACGTCAGTGATTCGTGCATTATATGTGGACAACCTCCAGGTCGTTGTCTTTTGCACTGAAAACGTGACCTATCATGTTTTTAACATATATGTCCCCTGTGATGAGCGTCTGTTACCTGATCTTCTCTCCACACTCCGTACAGAGCTGTCATGCATCCCGCCGTCTGAATATATTCTCATCGGCGGAGATTTCAATTGTACGTTGTTGCCGGCCCTTGACCGCAATTCAACCGTTGGCGAATACCGCAGGCAACGTGTATTACAGATTTCTCAGCTAGTTGATGATTTTCAATTGGTTGATGCGTTCCGGCATCTACACCCTTCGGAAATCTCTTTTACCTGGCGCTCTTCCATCCATGGCAGCACTACGGCAGCACGGCTGGATAAATTTTATGTTTCGACTGCTTTTCTCCCGTCGATCGCAGCTGCTGCCCATCATCCTTCCGCCGCTTCAGACCACAGTATTGTCAGTCTGTCGGTGTGTGTTTCTCCTTCACCTTCAAGGACTCAACGAATATGGACTTTTCCGGACTCGCTCCTGGATGATCAACAATTTTGTGTTGCTGTGCGTAAACTCCTCCGTAGTCGTCAGCCCCTTCTTGATACTATGTCAGACGCGATGCAACTGTGGCTCAGGGTCAAACACGACTTGGTCTTTTTTGTACGGCGCTACTCCCATGCCTCTCGGAATGAGAGCGATATGAAAATTGCGAATCTACGTGCTCTATTGTCGATGCTCTCTCTTGATGATCCGCAATACCCCGGCTATCTGACAGATCTCCACGCTTTGCTTCTTCCTCGCGCATCCGATGCAGCCTGCAGGATGCATTTCTTGCATCTCTCCCCTACAGCTGATTCTCACGATTACTTAACCGCCTTGGAATCTCAACATCGTTTTGCTACATGTTTGCGTCATCTTCGCCTCCAGGATGGTTCCATCACTTCGAACCCATCGAAGCTATGCACTTTCACCAAACAGTATTTCACCGCCAAGTACAGTGCAGTAACGCAGTCTTCATCCTCGTTAGCTTCTCCTCTTCTTTCCTCTCTTCCTCAGGTCCCCTCTACTTTATCTACGTCTTTACTCTCCCCTTTCTCTCTTCACGAACTCCGTGAGGCGTTCGCTACTCTCAATCCTCATGCTGCTCCTGGACCTGACGACCTTCCTCTGTCCTTTTATCGTGCTTTTCTACCGTGCCTTCTGCCTTTTCTGTCTGCGTGTTTCTCGTCTGCTTTTTCCTCTCCTGCGTTACCGCCCGACTTTACTTTGGCACACATCATCCTCCTTCCTAATAAGGGTGACCTCTTGGATCTTGGAAACTGGCGCCCTATCTCTATCCTAAACACTGACTATAAGTTCTATACAAAACTCTTATCCCGTCGCCTTAATTCTGTTCTCTCTTTCGTTATTTCTCCCGACCAGACATACACTGTGCCTGGTCGGACTATTTCCACTACCGTTTCTCTTCTCCTTCATCTTCACTTCCTCGCTCGCTCTTTTGATGAACCTCTTGCCTTTCTCAATCTGGATCAAACGTTCGCTTTTGATAACGTTTCTCACTTTTATCTCTCTGCTGTCCTTTCACGATTTGGCTTTCCTCCTGCTTTTTCTTCCGCTCTCTTGGCCCTTTATCAGGGCGCCAGTTTCCATGTTCGAGCGGCCACATTTCTAACCGCTCCAATCCCGTTTAAGCGAGGCATCCGGCAAGGATGTCCACTCTCCGGCCAGCTATTCGCTCTCGCTTTTGAGCCTTTCCTGTTAGCAGCCCGAAGATCACTCCTGGATGTCCTACCGCCGACAGTGGCTAGTACTCGTCATCATCGGATAATTTTCACCGCCTATGCTGATGATGTGACCTTTTGCGTCCGTGATGAATCTCAATTTGATCGCCTGTATTCTGTATATCAACAGTATGTTGCAATATCTGGAGCTACGCTGAATGCCACTAAAAGTACTGGCTTATGGTGCGAGGAATGGGCTGCCCGCACCGATGCTCCTTGGGGTGCGCAGTGAACAGCCACTACACAGAAGATCCTCGGTGCGTATGTCGGTTTGTCCTTGGCTTCTGCATCTGCCACCTGGACTGCTCTTCTACCCCGGATACAACGGGCTGCTGCCTACTGGAGTAAGGCCCGCCCTTTCACATCGTTCCGTCAACGAGCAGCCGTTGTTCGTCGACAACTTATTTCCCTATGCGAATACTCTTGGATGTCGACGGTTGTTCCCGTGTCACAAATGATGACCATCACTCGCCTCTCAACTTCCGTCATCTGGTCTTCACATCACTGGGTTAAACCTGCCACGCTTCATCTACCAGCCTCATTAGGTGGCATCCAGCTTCTTGATCCAGCTGTCCTTTATAAAACACATCGCATTATTCATTTCATTCGCCTTGCCACTTCAACTGTTCCGTCCCTTACCGCTACCTTGAATGTTCTCGCTTCTTCCCGTGACCCATCTTTCACCTTCTTACTGTTTCTGAAGATGGATTCATACTCTCTTCTTCCGTCCCACCTCCCTCCTGTCCTGCGAGAGGGCCTTTCTCTCTTTCGCTCGCTTCCTCTTCTCCGTTCATTTCCTTCTTCAACTCTTGATATTCTAGATGAACCTCTCTTCTTCTCTTCTCTTATTCACCCTCCTAACCTCCCTTACTTTTACTTTCCTCATTGGATCCGCTCTGGTATGATAACTGTCCGTTCTCTCGTAACTTCTGATCTAACCTGGAGACCTCTTTCTTCCCTGTTTCTATCTCCAACCATTACTCTTGCTAACGAATATCTTCTTCTTCGCACAGCGCTTTGGAGCCTCTTTCCACTCCTCGCTTCACCTGATGGTCTCTTCTCGGTCCCCTCTGCTCCTCTTTCCCTACCGTTCTTTCTCCTCATTCGTAGCTCCCCGGTTCTAGTTACTTCTCTCTCCTCCTCTTCTCTTTATTGGCTTCTTCTTTCCCCTCCCGCACTTCCACTTTCTGTTCATTCTGCTCCTCCTTCTCTTCTCCCCGCCATCTGGACAGCATCTACCTCTGCCCTTTCCTCCCCTCTTGAACTCAATGTCCATTGGCAATTTTTTCACCTTCGTCTCCCCGCCCCATCAGTACTTTTTCGCATGACCCTTCTCTCCTCTCCACAGTGCTCCTTTTGCCCTGAAGTCAGCGACGTCCAACACCAATACCTCTTCTGCCCCGTACTCCTGCCAGTCCTAAACACAGCTTTTCGTCTTGCTAATCGAATTTGTGCTCGATCGTTACCATTTCTTGCATATGCTTGGTTACTCCAAACTAAGCATCCACCTACTCCCTTGCCTCCTGTGTGCCGTTACATTTTTCTTCTTGTGAAGTTCACTGTATATGCTTTCCATCTTGGTCAACGCTTCCCTGCTCTTACTCCACCTCCTCAGGAGGCAAGTGCTATCATTCGGAGACGCTTTCTAGCACGGTTAACCACTCGTCTCCGAATGGAGCACTCTCGTGCTGCCTCAACAAATACCGATAACATTTTTCAATCCACCTGGGCCCATTCGGCTGGGTATTTCCATATCCACAATTTGCAGCTACATCTCAACTTATAGGTGGGATTTTTGTTGTCGCCCACATTCACTGTCACAACTCATGATTTTACGTATTAATTTTGGTGGTATGAGGCTCCTAGGTGGAGTCTCCTTTTTCACCCACATGATTCGCTATTTGTGATTATTCTGGTTTATGTGCTATTGGAGATAGCTCACCATGTTTCCCATGTTCTCTTCGATTATGTTGTATTTTATGTCGTATATAATTCCTTCTTCTGCACAGTTTACTGCACACGTAATGTCCTCTGCATTATGTTGAATATATTTTGAAATTTTATTGTCTCTGTGTATATAATTTAATGTAGAAGATGCCCTTCTGAGTACTTTTAGCGATTCTCCCCCTTGTCACTGAATACTTCTGTACATATGATGTAAATTTTGAGTGTAGCATCACTGTTACATTTCTGTTTTCTGAGAAGCTGCCCTTCTGGGTATGTTTAGCGGCTTTCTTCCTTGTCACTGTATTGTTCTGTACATATGATATGACACTTATGCATTGCATTACTGTTCGATTTCTGTTTTTTTTGTAAAGTTGCCCTCCTGGGTCCGTTTAGCGTATTTCTCTCTTGTCACTGCATAATTCTGTACATATAATACGTATTTGTGCTTAATTGTTTCTACCATTTCTGTCATATTTCTAAATACTGTTGCACCTGTTAGTTCCTTCTCACCCATGGTCTTTTCTGTGAATTCGTACCTTGTGCATATTTAATCTTGAGTATGGTAGTAATGCTTAATTGGAATTTGTGAATAGTATAGCATCATGTCTTTTCTTGTCTACAATACTGTAGTATACATTTTCATTTGCATCGCTCGTGCTTTATTGTCTGCCTCTCCTTCGCCCTTCGGGGAGAAATAATTTTATGATTTTAACAATATTTTGTTTTACGTTTCACTGGAACTTTCCAGTTGATGTATATACCACTGTATTTATTGGCAGAATTCTACTATCATGTACATAGAAATGCTATTTTTATTTGAAGAATAAAGACAATTTTGAAATGTAGATTTTGCGATTTTTTATATGAAGGGGGGCCCTTACCCCCCGGGCTGCAACCCGTTAATAAAATCGTCTAGCGTCTAAGTTAGAGTACCATGAGATAGTATACCAGATTTGGTGGTTCTGAATTGAAAACTGTAGTTTTTAAGAAAATTTTGTATGTGGGGGGCTCTGACCCCTCTGGCCTTGACCCGTTCCAAAAACGGTCTACTGTCTAAGTTAGAGTACCATGAGATAGTATACCAAATTTGGTGGTTCTAAATTAAAAACTGTAGATTTTACGAAAAAATTATTAGGGGGTAGGTCTGCCCCCCCCGGGCTCCAACCCCTTCCAAAAACCGTCTAGCGTCTAAGTAAGAGTTCCATGAGATAGTATACGAGATTAGGTGGTTCTGAATTGAAAACTGTAGTTTTTAAGAAAATTTTGTATGTGCGGGGCTCTGACCCCCGGGCCTTGACCTGTTCCAAAAACGGTCTACTGTCTAAGTTAGAGTACCATGAGATAGTATACCAAATTTGGTTTGTCTAAAATGAAAACTGTAGATTTTACGAAATTTTTAATGGGGGGCTTTGATCCCCCCCGGCTCCAACCCCTTCCAAAAACCGTCTAGCGTCTAAGTTAGAGTTTCATGATACCAAATTTGATGGTTCTGAAATGAAAACTAGATTTCACAAAAATTTTGTATGTATGTGGGTGGTGGGGGTGGGGGCTCTGACCCCTCCGGGTCTTAACCCGTTCCAAAAACCGACAACCGTCTAAGTTAGGGTACCATGAGACAGGATTCCTGATTTGGTGGTTATCAATTGAAAACTGTAGATTTTGCAAAAATTTTGTATATGGGGGGGGCTCTGACCAACAGGGCCCTGACCCCTTCCAAAAACCGTCTACCGTCTAATATTTTTAGTGCCAAAGTAAATGCGCAATATTCCTATCCTGTCTGAGTGTCCAAACTTTATAAATTTGATCAGGGAGGAAGACGTTCGAAATCGTACGTTTTCCTGCATTTGTTTTGTATGTAAACAAAATCTATAAACGCGACGAATTCACGTAGTCGACGAATTTGTCCGCGACGAATTGACGCGCGACGAATTGACGCAGGCAACGAATTGACGTATAACCGGATACGAGTATGACGCAAACCACATGAAGCGATGGATCCTTCTTGCCAGCAGGGTACTCTTCAAGCTGGTGGGGGTGGCATTCTCGTCTAGGGATTGTTTAGGTGGGCTGAAATGGGACCTCTGGTACGTATGACATCGTCCCTCACAGGTCAACGTTACCAGGATATCCTGGACGACCATTTGCTCCCGTTTGTGCGTCTTCAACATCCCACTGGGGATCTCGTCCTGCAACAAGGCAATGCACCGTGCCATCACTCCCGAATTGTATCCGAATGGTTAGATGAACACTCCACCGACGTGACCTAGCTTCCTTGGCCAGCTAGGTCATCTGATCTCAATCCCATCGAGCACATCTGGGATGCCATCGAGAGAGATGTTCGAGGGTCTGACTCCCCTCCATCAAATCTTCGTGAACTGTGGGAGCTTGTTCAGGGGTCGTGGATCCGTATGGCTTCCCAACGCTTCCGGTGTCTTGTCGAGTCCATGCCGAGACGAATCGCCGCCATCATCAGGGCGAAAGGTGGTGCTACACGTTACTAGACAGGTATCTCTAATTCAATTGCTCTTCAGTGTAGTTGGAGCCCTAGGTACTTAGTGGAGGTAGCTTACTGGATTGTCTCTCGAAATATATCAACTTTCGATACTACTTGGCAAGAACCGAAAACAACAGCGCACTGCTCTTAGACGGGTTAATCTTGATCCGCCAGTCAGTGTGGTAGGTTTCCAGCAAAGAGAGAAAGTCCTGGAGGAGCTTCACTGCCCTGCTATTGTTCAGGGACTTGATGTCAACAGCTGTATCATCTGCGTGCATCATGGCCTGCCCGTATTGTGTTTGGGTAAGTAGCTTGGGCTATACGCAATCGCAGGTCCTTAATTTAAGGACACTGGCTCCAAAGAAAGGGAGATACCCATTGCCGAAAGAAAAGCACAACACCCATGCCTCAGCGGAATTCGAACCTGGACCTATTTCGGACGAATGGTCAGAAGACAGCGCACCGCAGTAACCTAAGTTTAGTAGGTTTCCAGCTGAGAAAGAAAGTCTGGAGAAACTTCGTAGCCAAGGAGGGGAAGGGGTTATCGAGTCTGGACGCCCCTTGATGGTGAATTGAGTACCAGTGAACCAAATCCATGGACACTCCCCTCCTTTTAAGAAATTTCTGGCTACGCCACTGCGCAACCGGAACGGCAACCTCGAAACTACCATCTTCTATGATTCGTGCTCACCCAAGAAATTTTCTCTTTCTGTGATGCACCTTGACCATTATATTTAGTAATTTATTGTCCCCTAAAATTAGTCGACAACAAATCTTATCTGCCAAGGGTGCTGCGCTAAAATTTTCTCCTAGTCTCTTTTCTTTTCTCACCAGGGTCGGTAATCAGTTTAATTTGTTTCTCTGTACTACAGGTGTATAATTGTTTCTCCCGCAAAGAAGCAGATGCCTTCCAGATGGCGCAGCGGTCTAAGCAATCGCTTCTGACCGTTCGCCCGAGATGGGTCCGGGTTCGAATTCCGGTGAGGATTGGATGTTAAGTTTGTCTTACGACTCTCTCCTTTCCCTAGAACCAGTTATCCTAAATTAGGGACGGGAGACTGCTTACATCCCACTGAGTTGTTCACGGTGGGTGTTAAATCTCCAATCTAAAAAAAAAAAAGAAAGGAAAAGAAAAAGAAACAGATACTACAGAACAATTTTATGAAGACACAGAATCAGCCGATCATTTCCAATGATAACATCCGTTTGTTCGCTTCCCCACCAGTGAAACATTAGGAAGTATATTTTCTTTTTTTGCTTGCATTTAGTAAAACCACTAGTGTGACGTCACAAAATTCGTCTAACATTTATCATAAAATAGAGCAATTTCTCTTTCAATGCATCACTTTATTTCCAGCTACAATGCTTAGCAAAGAAGAATGTCATTTCAAGTCACTGTTCCTTAATGGGCTGAAGCTCACAGCATACTATCGTTTTCTCTTAAAAACTTCACTCCTGACATTGCAGAACGTATCTACAAGGAGGTTAGAATAATACTTCTGGAGATGCTCTGAGTCTCTTAACCGTGAAGCTGCCAGGTGCGGGAAACGGACGTTGTTTCAATGACACCTATGTAATTTCACCTGTGTGCATATTTTGGAATTGCGTAGTTCTGGGGTGCAGAAATCGTGTTGATATCAAAATGGAATGAATTATACTTCATACACAAATGAAGTTTTCAATTTTAACGTTATGTTTTATTTTGAATTAGTACTAACGTTCTTGTATTTCAATTTAAAATAAAAATGGGAAGGGGCTTCAAAGTAATTAAGAATTTTATACATTCAGCATTTTCTCACACATCGGCAGCAACTTAAGATGCGAAATTAGAAACATTTGCGACGAAAGAATGTGATTCGGCCAACACAAAAAGCATTGCAATAGCCTTGCAAACCACCAGTTTTTTCACATTTTAATGGCCGTCGCTCGTGGTTATAGGCTTTACTCAAAGTGGTACTGTTCTATTGACTAGGGCATATCCAGATATCTTATTCTAACCTACTCGACACTGTTCTCTGCCGGCAATTCAGATATAGATCAAAATGGCAGATCACTTCGTGATACGTTAATACGCTACCAAGGTCTCTTCGCCCATAGGATCTTTTGTTGTTGTTGTTGTTGTTAGAAATTTAACGGCGATCGTCAGAAACTCCATGAATTATAAGCAGCCACGCGTCTCTAATATAGGGCCACTAATTCCAGGAAAGGGAGAGAGAGAGGGCCACTGCTGTAAGACAAACACAACATCCCAGCCTCACCGGAATTCGAACCCAGACTCATCTCGGACGAACGGTCATAAGCCAGTACTTAGACCACTGCGCCACAGTTACCGCCCCATTGGTTCGTCTCACTTCTCTGGTCAGGAAAATCGGACCCATCGAATAATCCAAGAAATTTTGTTTCCGCATTATGACATCATAAAGCTCAGACTCACTGCATATCTGCGTGGGGAAATGGAAGGGGGGTCAAAATGATAGAGATACCTATGAGAAGGACTACAGGCATGCTTAAACATGGTGTTGAACAACCTTTTACTTATAGCACAATTCCTCAAGGAGGAAAACCTCAAGCCCCTTGAGTGACGATAGTGTGGAAATCAGCTTCTCATTCTCCTCTCCAATTAAGTTCACAGGTGCTGAATAATGTTGAATTCTGGTGACTGAAGGTTATAGGAGATGCTTAACTTAAATTTCGTGCTCTCAGATCAAGATTGGACACATCTGAAAGTGCGTATTACAGCACTATCAATTCAAAAGGTGACATCGTTTGAGAAAACCATTTACTGGGATCATCCTAGTAACCACGAATGTGAAGATATTCAGTACCTGTAACTTGCCTGCTCAAGGTGATGATAGAACCTAAAGAATACCGAGAGCTCGCAGCCCGAACCATTACTGATTCTCCAGGATGTTTGACGATTGGCACAAGGCAGTCATGATTATACGTTTCTTTTGGCATTCGGCAAACATAAACATTTTCAAAAGTTTTAAAAAGTATAAATGACGATTTGTCAGACCTACGCGCATGTTTGTACCTATCCTATGCTAAGCTTTTGTGCTCGTGACACCACCGAATCCTCATTTACATCATTAACCAGTCGCCTTGCAATAGAGACTCTTCAAACATTTTCAGCTTTGAAAAGTTTTAGACGAACTGCTTGGCTAAACACCAGTATAACGAAGTAAATTTCTCCGTCATTTTTATTCGCGCCGGGGTTCGAACCCGGATCCCCTCATTCCGGAATAAGTCACTCTACCAATTGAGCTACGCGGACATTTTATTCTGATTCCTATCTGCCTTTATGTCGTGTGCGTCCTTCTGCCAGGTACGTCACATCTCTCCTGGTACGTTACATCATCTCCCAGTTATTTTTTTTTTTTTTGAAGTGCTGGAGAAAGGATTTTCTTATTTTTCCTATCTCGCGGTGTGGAAAGAACATCACACCAATGCGAGATTTTGAACGGTCGGGTCATCCGGATAGTTCGGGCGCCATTATAACGAAGTAAATTTCTCCGTCATTTTTGGTCTACGCCGGGATTCGAACCCGAGGCCGCTTATTCCGGAACAAGTCGCTCTACCAACTGAGCTACGCAGACGATTATTCTGATTCCTATCTGCCTTTATGTCGTGTGCGTCCTTCTGGCAGGTACGTCACATCTCTCCTGGTACGTTACACCAGATAGCTGAGACGCGCATTCATCTTTGCAATGATTTTATCGGCAGTAGTTCTATATATTTGGGCTACAATCCGTTTCATAACTCAACAGTCTCTTTAAATCAGACTCGATTTCCTGCCACATTTCGATCTATTGAATGTTGTTTTCCCAGACGTGGCGAATGCAGTCATAACTTTCGATCAGTTATTCCTGATACACTCACGGTCAATGAAATTTGGGCACCTAGAAGAAAATATGCTAAAACCGCGAAACTTTGCCAATAGCTAGAGTGCGCGCTGGTAAATCGCCCACGTTTGGTGCGATTGCGCACGACAGCACATCCTGTGGTGGTACTGCAAACACGAACCAGCAACCTTATAAACCGGCGTGTAGTCGATGCCTCATGAAAGCGAAAAGCACCGGCCGTCGCAAGCATAACTACAGAGTGACAAGAATGCCGGGTAGACGCCAGAGACGTCAATGTACGCAACTTACGGACTTTGAGAGAGGCCACATGATCGGGCTGAAAACCGCATGGTGGTCGGCGCGCCGTATAGCCCTTCACGTGGATCGTTCTGACCATACCGTCCGGCTGTATTTACAGAAGTAGACACGTGACGACACTTTCACACGGCGGAGCGGCTCCGGACCGACCAGGAGGACCACCGGTAGAGAGGTTCGACGGTTCGTGCGCCAGGCACGAACGGATTCCCAGGGACCCGGTCCACTATACAGGCAGATGCAGCGGCTCCTGTGTGACCACGAACCACTTCCCGACGCCTCGCGGAAGCGAATCTGCGATCCCAGCGCAACTTGCGCGTGCTGCCATTAACACCGGAACATCTCCGGCTCCGTTTGCAGTGGTGTTAGACCAGAGAGACGTAGAACGCCACAGACTGTCGACGTGTGGTGTTTAGGGGTGAGTGCCGCTTCGTTTTGGGGACAGATGGTCGTCGTGTACGGGTGTGGAGGTCCCTGAGTCAACGGCACAAGCACAACCTTGCTATCGAGCGCCACATCTTCCCCCACTACAGGCATTATGGTTTGGGGAGCCATTGCCTGCGATAGCCGACCAGCTCTAGTAGTGGTACGTGGATCATTGTCGGGCCAGCAGTATGTGGATGAGGTCCTACGGCCCCGCATACTCCCATTCCTGGCTGGGATTCCAAGTGCGCTATACCAACAAGATAATGTCTGCCTGCATACGACTCGGATTGTCCAGGACTGCCTACGTCATGTTCAGACACTTCCATGACCTGCCAGCTCCCAGGACATGTCCCCTATCGAGCATGTGTGGGACCAGTTGAAGCGCTAGCTGCCGCCGTGCGGCACTATACAGAATTTGAAGCACACCGACAAACACGTGTCGGCCAGTCTGCCGCATGACAACATCAGGCGTCGATTCGCCTCCATGCCGGACCGTACTGCAGCATTTATCGCCACACGAGGCGATGCGACGATGTGTTGAATTTCACCGGGCTGATCCCTCTGTAATTGTCCTGCAGCTCTGTTTTTGCAATCATGTGTATCATTCATCTGTATCATGACGTCCATAAAATTTCAATTCAATTTGATGCTTCTTTCTTGGTGCGCAAATTTCATTGTCCGTGAGTGTACATTCAACAAATCTCTAGTTTCAGTTATGTGTGCCTCTTCTAAATGAGTTACAAAAATTTTCTCTCTTTGAAATGCATACAAGTCGGTCGCTTTAAAGTCATTAAGTAATTCTGAAGAGTGTGGCTTACGTGACCTGAGCTGAGGTCTAAACGAGTGCCATTGATTTTTCCACTGACCAAACCAATCCTCAATGGCGAGATCACAGCGATGTGTCATGGGAACTTACTTTGTTTAACATTTGGTTTGTTACATGGGCGCACGTGTGAAGCATTTCTCTCAGAAACATACTTGTTTGTTTAGGAATTTAACCACACACACACACACACACACGCACTCACACACTACTGTGAGCAATTCTACTGGGTGTGAGTAGTCACCCGTCCCTAACTTAGGACCAATACAGAAAACACATCTATTCCTCATCGGGATTTGATCCCGAACCCATCGAACAAATGGTTAGAAGCCAGCGCTTATACAACTGTGCCAGCAGGGCAGCCGCAAGAATGTAAATTCCAGCAATTAACGTAATCTATTTTATTACTGGTGTCTATGGTGCTGGTAACATAGATATTTTGTTCCACGTATGGCGTCATATGACGTCATGAGATATACTTCTCATTTAAGGTGGACCTCAAGTACTTTTGCTTCCTATACTTCCAATGTGTAAACTTCTGCACACATTTTCTTCACAATTAATGCGTTACCAAGGATGAAAATTTGAACATTGATTAAAACAGCATCATTTTATAACTTGGAATACTTAATATTTTCTAAAACATAACCATAATTATGCAATCCAACATTTGCTTGCCTACTGACGTCATCAAAGTACAGGTCGCGCCATCTTTTTTCTGGTTTCAACACCACCAAAGCAAAAGTTATTGATTTTTAATACAATTATGGTTATGTTTTAGAAAATATTAATTATTCCAAGTTATAATATAAAGTTATTTTAATCCATGTTCAAATTTTCATCCTTGGGAGCGCATTCGTTGTGAAGAGAATGTGTACTGAAATTTTCCGTTGGAAGTATAATAAGCAAAATTACTTGATGTCCACCTTACGTCAGCGGTGCACAAGGAGGTTGGAATAATACTTCTGGAGATGCCCTGAGTCTCTTAACCGTGAAGCCCCAAGGTGTCGGAATTTGGCGTTATTTACATGACACGTATGTAATTTCAACTGTGTGTATTTTGGAATTGTGTGGTTTTTTGGTTGCAGAAATCATGTTAATATCAAACCGGAATGAATTATACTTCATACACAAATGAAGTTTTCAATTTTCATGTTATGTTTTGTTCAGAATTCGCACTAACGTTCGTGTATTTCAATTTAAAATAAAAATCGAAAGGGGCCTCAAAATAATTAAGAATTGTATAAATTCAGCATTTTCTCACACATCGGAAGCAATTTACGATGCGAAATTGGAAACGTTTGCGACGAAAGAAAGCGATTCGGCCAACACAAGATGCATTGCAATAGCCTTGAAAACCAGCAGCTTTCCCACACTTTGACGACTGCCGGTCGCGGTTATAGGCTTCACGCAAAGTGGTACTACTCTATTTACGAGGACATCTCCAAATATCTTATTCTAATCTCCTTGGCGGTGCATCAAAGACATTAGAGTAGGATAAACTGGCAAAAGTGCTAGCGGTTCTTAAACGACGGAGACCAACTCCTCCATTCATAGATGTAATGCCATCTATGAATGGAGGAGTTAGAAATGAACAGATGCCTATTGGAAAGTAAGAATGTTTGATTCAATCCATAACGTGCTGCAGAAATTCAGTATAAAGAATATAGTGTACGACCCGAGAAATTTCTTGATCAAATTTTAATTAGCAAGGGCTCGTATATCCTAGAAAATATATACAGAGCAGAGAAGTAAAAAACATTAGCAAGAAAGCTACTAAACAGGAAAATTTTGCATCACATATGGTTAAATCATAAATATATATTAACATCTTAAAGATTTGGAACTCAAATATTCGCGAAAATACGTCAACACACTGATTACTCCCTACAGCGACGGCTTTCAATGTATGCCGGAAGTAGCATTCTTTTTCCCAGTCTATTCTCGTCCAATGTGTGACGTGGCAGTGTACCGAGTTTCTTAAAAATCATCACGACTTTCGGAAATATGTTTCTTAAAATCTTGGGCAAAATCTTGAGGATGTACTCGTAAAAACTATTCTGGTAAAGTATCAATGTAATGCGCCGTGGTATAGGGCCTCTCCTGTGGCCCAGTGGCCAAAGCGCTGGCTTCTGACCATTCGTCTGTGATGGGTCCGGGTTCAAATCCCGTTAAGGCATGAATACTGTGTTTGTCTTATGCCACTGGTTCTCTCCCTTTCTTGGATTCAGTGGCCCTACATTAGAGACGAGCGACTGCTTATAGTCCACTGAGTTGCTCATGGTGGTCGTTAAACCTCCAATCAAAAACGAAAAAATACAGGTAGGTTCAAAGTGAAAATCCTTTGAACCTACCACGTTTTAGCAACACACAGCAACCGAAAAATTTTTATTCTGCCACTACTGGGGAATCGAATACCAGATCTCTCGATATCTGGCAGAGCGCGTTAGCCGTACACCATGATGGCCAACAATCCACGGCGCTATGCGTGTTTTTCTGTCATCTTCTGACACCATAAATCCGTAAGATGGGGTCAGCTACTGAGACGTCTCCATCTGGTGGGCATTAAAGGCAATGGCTATATAGTGCGTTGCATAAATATAGAGACAGAACAAATTCTCGAATAAAAAAGAAACAACAACGTGCTGAAATGTACACCTCATATTTGTAGCAAAAATAGCATAGAAACGCAGCTGCACAATAGTTTTACGGAAACATAACCATTCCAGCGGAAAAGTACAAGAAAAAAACAGAAATACGCTGTCTCAAAAATTTATGAGCACCTCCGGTACGAATAGTGGAGCCGTTGTTCCGAATAACACTGAAAACCCGATTGGGCATGTTGTGCACCAAGTGATATAAGTGTTCTGGACGGAGTGCGTACCAGCTTCGTACAATATGCTCTTTCAGTGCCACCACACTTGAGAACTGCCGTCCATTCGCATGCACATCACGAGCTAGGATACCCCAGAGGTTCTCAATAGGGTACAGATCTGAACTGAGTTCGGTCCAATCCATTACGGTCACATGATGAGTGTTAAACCAGCTTTTCGTTGATGCAGACCGATGGATAGAGGCATTGTCTTGCTGGAACAGATAATCAACACCCACTAGAGTTTCAGCATACGGTAGAAGGTGGCTGCTGAGTATGTCCTGATACGTTTCGGAGTTTTTCCTGCCTTGCAGAAAAGCGATATCCGTTGTCCCATTGAACGCAAAAGCTCCCCAGACCCCAGACCATCACAGATCCCACTCCTTTCTGTCTGCTTAAGATGGTGTGAGGCTCACGTCGTAAATCATGCCAATAGCAGTTCCAACCGTCAGGGCTGTCCAGGTTGAAATTTTTCTCATCGGAGAAAATAGTTGTGATCCACTCGTCCGTCCAGTGCATGTGGCTGCTTGCCCATAACAATCTAGCTACCTTGTGGCGCCTCGTGAAGTGTGCCAGACGGCGCATTTTACGGAGCACAATGTTGCAACTTTCCTTGATTCGTCGATGAACTGTGTCCTTTGAAACGGTGACACCAACAGTCCAAGAAACTTGACGTAGTGATAACCTTTGGGATGAAACTAAACGCATGATGGCACGATCATCTCGTTTGGTTGTTATTCGAGGCCTTCCAGGCCGTTTTCTGGCAGTTAACGCACCGCGTTTCGATAAAGTCGTATAAATGACTGTCCTACTCCTCCCCATGGCTTTACAAATTTTCGCTACAGGCAATCGATTTGCTCTCAGTCCCCAAATCTTCTGCACCTCCTCACCAGAAAGTTGTCTGTTGCGTGGCATTTCGGCAAATGAATGTCTGACGGCAGGTCCGCTGTCTTTTGTAGGCTGGACCGAATTACGGCCCATAAGCGTGCGTACAACATGCTAATTTGTACATCTCATTTGCATGTGGCTACTTTAAATGGTTGTCTTTATATTTATGAGACACCTAAAATTACACTATTTCACTTTGTGGTGTTCGTTTCACACAATCTGGTCATCTCGACGGATCGAAACGTTTGTTGTAGGGTTATGTCTAATTAGGTACCACTTCAGCTTCCTACTTATATTCGCATTGCGTTCACGGCGCAAAGTCGACTGTTTTTATATTTATGCGACGCACCTTATATTAATTATAGCAGTTAAATCCAAAGGGCGAGATCCAAAGGGAAAGTCTTCCAAATGCGTAGCGTCAGTGAATAAACAAAGACATCGCTCTTTCCACGTTTTAGCAACACACAGCAACCAAAAAATTGTTATTCGGTCATTGCTGGGGAATCGAATCCGAGATCTCTCGATATGTAGCGGAGCGCGTTAGCCTTACAGCACGGTGGCCAACACTCCACGGCGCTACATGTGTTTATCTGTCAACTACTGACATAAATCCGTAGATTGACTCAGCTGCTGAGACCCCTGCAATCGACGAGATCTGCGGTACTGATACACGTCACGGCCGCCGCCGTTAAATATCGTGTGGGAAACAACAACGCAACCAGTCGCATGAAAGATGCCACGTAGTTCGGAGTTCCCTGATTTCGAGAAAGGTGTAATCGTCGGGTATCACAGCGAGTTGAAGTACCCAAAATCGACAGTGGCCTACGGGATTGGCAAGTGTAGGATGAGGGGTGGCTGTCGGAATGTGCCCCGACCCGGCAGACCCACAAAACTGGGAGTTAGAGACCGACGAGTGCTGGCCAGAGAAATTCGGAAGAACCGCACTAAATCGATGGGCCACATCCGCGAGGAGTTTCAACAGGCATCCGGGAGTGTTCTTTGGATGAATACCATCCGTAAGGAAGCCCATCTGCTAGGTCATCATGGACGTGCTGCAGCCCACAACAAACCTTTGAATACCAAGTCGAATAGCGCTGCTCGGCTGACGTGGTGCAAAGAACGTCGACAGTAGAACGTTGAACAGTGGAAACAGGTTCAAACAAGTTCTCTTGAGCGACGAATCAAGGTTCACCCTCTAGCGTTCGGACGGAAGGGTCTGTGTTTGGCGTCTGCCTGGAGAACGCCTCCTGCCGGAATGTATTGTGCCAACTGTGAATTTCGGTGGCGGTGGAATTATGATGCTATGGGGGTGTTTCTCCTGATATGGCACGGAACCCTGGGTAGCAATTGCTGGTAGACTCAACGTCGAGACCTTCTGCACCATTTTGGATGACCATGCGCTTCCTACGTTGTGGCAGTTTTACGGATTTGACCGATGTTACTTTCAGGATGATAATGCCACCTGTCATGTTGCGAGGTCTACCATGGCTTGGTATGGTGACAAAGGGGTTAATCAAATGGACTGGCCTGCGCAAAGCATGGACCTTGACCCTGTCGAGCACCTCTGGGAAGAGTTGGAGCTTCGACTTAAGGTGTGCCCCGACCGTCCGATATCGGTGAAGCAACTGACCTGTCTTCTCCAAGACGAGTGGAAGAAAATACCGCTAGCCGTCGTAGAACGCGTCGTTGAGAGTATGGCCCGGAGGGTCGCAGCTGTAATCGCTGCTCGTGGAGACACCACCAACTATTAAACGTGAATAAACTTCGTTCTCCTTTGCTATCACAGGTGTCAATTACTTGTTGGTAGATAGTGTATTATAAGAATAGGATATTTCACTTTCGAAAAGAAAAAAACGGAACTGAGTTTTTATCCTTCCATTATGACAGCGATTTTGCAAATGTATTTGCATTTTAAGAACGCTTTATTAGCTTCAACTATAGTTTCGCAGAGAGTTTTGCTCGGCATCATGAGGACGAGTGATGATGCATTTCTCCTGATGATGCATTCCTCCTGATGATGCCGAGCCAAACGCTCTGCGAAAGTATAGTCGAGGCTAATAAAGCGTTTAATTGTGAATAAACGTCGATAGTTTATTCTTAATCAACATCACAAGTGTAAAGTCTTGTATTATATATAAATGGATTGGTACTAGAAACAAAGTTATCCATGTGGTGCTAGGTGGCATCAGTTATATTGATGTTAATACCATGTGGTTTACCAATAAAACTTCCGTTAATTCAGACAATCCATATGTTCTGAAGAAAATACGTCACACAGCAGATCGAAAATACTTTTCGCTAATGAAAACTACACAGCAACTCGTTATCTTTAATTGATTGTCAATTTAATTCCTTTCTCGAAATTTCGGCGTTGACATCAAAATTCGTAAACAGAAAGGCCTGCCTTGTTTCGAGAAGTGCGTTTATTCGAAAGACCTTCATAAAAGCACCTCTCAATAACATCAAGTCGCAAAATGGTAGATTCTTTCAAGAGTCAGCTGCCAAGCGAAAACTTCCTTGTAAGTAAAGAAGTAGAACGGTTCCTTAGTATTTCAACCCCCGCACTTTCACGTGATAGCCCTGATGAATGCGTTTTTTTGTAGAAACTCAGGGTCAGCGAATATAATTCTAATGAAGTTGTGCCTCTACTAGTGAGTGTTAGTGACTAGTATGACAATGATTTATAGAATGCATTTCATCCAACTTAGCGCGCGTTTACTCTGTCTGGTATCAATTAATCAAGATCACACTGACCATGGGGTTCGTGTTGGTCAAAAGCCAAAGGACAAACCATTCTATTTCTTTACTCCCAGGATTTGAATCCAAGTACATGAGGTCGCTCCATAGCACTTCCTCAGCTGAAACCTTACACTTCACAGCCGGTAGCGACAGCTTAAAATTAAACACCGGCTGATGTAAGGTGCCCACAGTGCATGGAGACGTTTGTATTTATTTGATACCAAACGGAAGAATAAAAACATTTTACTATTAATATATATTTTAAATTTCAAATCTCTCTCTCTACCTGAAAAATTTCTGAATAATTCCCAAAGTTTGAAAATTAAATCTCTACACATACAGGTAGGAAAACTAAGGGATTCTCTTCCCTTCCCCACCCCTAACAAATCGAATTGCTCAGCGTTTAAAAATATTGCATTCACTCGCTACCTGATTTATTCGTATTTAATAAAGAGATAAATTATTTTGTATATCTCTTTGGTAAATCTGAATAAATTAGGTAGCGAGTGAATGCAAAATGTATGTGAATATTACCATCAGAACAGGCTCGTACGAAAATTGCAGAAAAATAAATAAATAAAATGGTTGCAAAACAAGTAGGCTGCAATTTTGAATAAGCTTTTTTTTCTGAAATTGCAGTACAAAATGTTAAATCTAATTTCTGCGATGATGAGGAAACTTATTAAGGGAATACGAAAAGGTAATATGGAGAACAAGATGTTAAACCTCCCGTTGTAATGATAAACTGTGAAATATCTGAACATGGGAAGATCTATCAGGAAAGAATGGGTGTAATTTACCACGAAGGACACAATTTCGCATGCACTTTACTAGTACAATAAGAATAAGATGTGTCATTTTTACTTTCAGAGTAACTGAAATGTATTGAAGATTTTCTGCTGGAAACCTGAATCAAATTATTACTAAAAAACAACTTAGTACTTATAAAGATACCTTGTGTTTGTCATTTCTGCTACATTTAGGTGGAATGTTCACTTCTAATGAATGAATGATGTATTTCACGTGGATGATAAAACGGGTTATGTATCCAGCTCCCTTTGTGACGTAGTACAGAGGTCAAAACATGTGTCAAGACGACAAATCTGCAGCGAGACATTCTGTCCACGTAACTCAGTTGGGAGACCGACTTACTCAGCAGTGAGTGGACGGGGATTCGTTGCGAACAAAACTTGTGTTTTCACATTTTACTGTATTCCCCTCAGAGTCCTCAGCATCATCATGATTCCCACGCTCTGTAAGATCGAGCTGCGCTTTTTATACCCAAATATGAAGAGTGTTTCACATTGTTGACATGGAGCCACTATACGTAGAACGACATTGTTCAAGAATCGTGCAAAGAACATTGTTGGTGTTAACGCACTACTGAGCCCAAATTATAAGGCAATCCTTATTTTTAGTACGTCTTATTATTATTTGTTCAGTTGTATCCTTTGACCATGAGATAGTTTTTACATAATTATTCATGTTGCTTTGTAAAGTGAATATATATTAAAGTTGCTTTTAAAGCGGATATACATTCAAGTTGCTTTTAAAGTGGATATATATTCAAGTTGCTTTTAAAGTGGATATATATTCAAGTTGCTTTGTAAAGTACGACCAGGAGGACGGGAGAATCAGAATATGTCTGTGAATTGCACTAGTTTACTGTTCACTATGTGACATCGTATCAGAAAGTTTGATAAATACATAGCCCTGGAACGGAAAGCGAATCCGCATTACCGGACTTCCATTATGAATATCTCATGTATTTATGAATATTTCTTCCCTGATTTCCATAGCTAGTTTTTGTCGTTTTAAAAAAGGAATAAAAAAGTTAAGTTCTTTTTTCTCGTTTTTTGTGTTAGCACGAATGATTTCTAGCCCCATAATTTATGCTTTCACTTAATTTTCCGGTTTACTCTACATAAATTAACAAAAAATATTCAAAAATTGAAGCCCAAGCCTTGTAATTAATTTAATTAACTGTTCAACTTATCAATGTTTCGAAAATATTGTTACACCAACCCAAGAGCTGACGCACCTGAGCTTAAATTCGATTGAGGTACCTCATGAATTTGGAAGCCTTTATTTGAACGACAGGAAATGAGGTAGCCTTCGGAACAAATACAAAACAAAACACACTCAAAATAATATTCGGAGAACTTAGCACGAATACTACATTAAATTGGTCAATATAAAAAAGCCATTATTTTTGACCAACTGCTAAATAAGCAGTAGGACCCACTTTAGTTCGCAAAACAGCGTCCACTCGGTGAGGCATCGATTCGATGGGGTGTCGATAGATATCCTGAAATATCAGGTATCATAATATCCACAACAGATCCTCCCTGTTGGGTTGTCGTGTGCGTGTCGTTAGCTCCGTTAATATTGGGCTTGTTTTGTACATTTCCTGAGTGTGTTCTCGTTCCTGTCTACATTCGTCATTCCGTAAAAGGTCAGTGTTCCGTTTGAGTCTTCTTTCAAGTGGGTGAGTTGCTTTCCTTTCAAGTTTTCTGTGTTGTTTACGTTTCGACCCCGTCGGTCGGCGTGGCTTGATTCATCGCCATTGCAAATGGCGGCTTCCGGGAGGGAGGGAAAGATTTTAGCCCTCACTTCCTGTCATCAATCATCATCATCATCATTATCTACTTCTACTTCTTCTGATGTCGGCGTTACTACGCTGTCTTCCTCAGCTAGCTATGGCACTCTTCCTTCTCCGGGTGGTGTGTTCAGCAATCCTGCCGGTGTCAACCCGTTGCCTTCCTCTGCACACATGAATTCTTCAGCTTCTACTCATAGTGATGACGCCATGGATACTTCTGGAGTTGCAGCCTCCACGAGCTCCTCGATGCCCTTTCAGCCTTTGATCACGTATTCTGCGCCACGTCAGCAGCCCATGATGCCGTATGCGGGCGCTCAGGCGTTGCATAACTATATTCGTCGAGATGGTAAATCCATTTTTCTTGAAATCCCAGCTGTTTCTTCAGCAGAAAGTACTTTCCTTGAAACCTGGCGAAGGGAGTTAGTTTCGAGGCTCTCCCGGATACTCCAATGAGAATTTACGCGGACGCCATTATTCAGAGGTTTTCACTTCAAGCCATTTCGCATATGTACCGGCGTGGCCGGACAGTTGTTGTCTATCTTGCCAAAGTTGAATATGCACAGACTCTCCTGGCGTCCGGTCTAACCGTTGGTGATCGTCAACTTTCTCCTGAGCCTGTCGCCCAAAGACCTGTGAACGTCTCGTTTTATCCTGTTCCCCCAGAGATAAGTGACCTCATGTTGTATTCTGTGCTATAGTCTCTGGGGCGAGTCGTTGGTGGAATTTTCACCCACTCAGCAGCGATGAATGACCAGCAGCATGACTTTATTCGTGGTGCTCGTCGAGTCGCAAGAGTCGTTTTTCCAACTCAGGAAGCTATTGCACAGCTCCCAACACAATTCACAGTCAAGTGCAAAGACCAGATCTTCATATTGATCTATTGACGGAATATCACTACAGTCGCTGCAAGGAGATTGGACACCGTTACACACAGTGTCCTACGGAGCACGCGACTTCTGCTCTGCCTGACGCCCGAGTGGGTCCTCTATACCCGCCTACTGCAGCTTCTTCTACACTTTTGACAACTGATGATCCTCCCAGTCTGGAGGCTACTTTTCCGTCAGCTTCCTCTCCACCTCTAGCCTCCGAGGAAAATTATCCTGCCCTTATATCAAACACACCTTTCAAGGCTCCTGACCCTCCTACTAACGTTCCAGATGTTAATGATAGAAATATATCTGACACCGAGACCTCTAACGCGGATACCAATACCACTTACCTGGGTGTTAGTGACCACACCTTGAGTGAGGGGTCGGACGCGACCTCCCGTTCCCGCACTGAAAAGAGAGAGGCTATCACCACTCATCAGGATCATCTTCCGGCAGCATTTGAGCAGTTGCAGGCGCTAGACATCCTCTTCCGAAATATCCGTAGTCCGTCCTCTGATGACACACTTGCTGTGAAGAACATTCATCGCCGGGTTAATAATCTTCGAGAACATCTAGTTAAGAAAATCACTCCTGCTTCTGATCTGCCGCTTTCACAGTGACGACTTACAATTGTCGCGGGTTTGCGGCACCCGATGTGAACGCTCTTGTTTACGAGGACCTTGCAGCCATTGACAGTGGTATCCTCCTCCTTCAAGAGACTCATTGTTCTTCAGATACGCCGACTCACCGTTGGCGAGCATGGCCTTATACCTTTTACCACTCATACCGACAGTCGCGGTCCTGTGGAACTGCCGTCGAGGTTCACCGCCGATTTATGCAACGTCTGATTTCTGTTTCTGTTACAAATGTGTATTTAGATTTATTGCAATGCCCTACCTTCTCTACTGCTGCTGTCACTTCATGTGTTTAATGTGTACATCCCAACTGATGATTCGTATGTTACTCCTCTTTTTCTGAGCTTACGTTCCACGTTTGATGCGCTCCCCTCTACACAGGGTTTTATCCTCGGGGGTGATTTTAACAGTACTCTGCAACCATCCATTGACCGTTCCTCGCATGGCGAACATCGTGCACGTCTGGCTTCTCAGTTAACTCAGTTTCTGAGTGATTACCAGTTTGTTGATTCCTACCGCCAGTTACACCCGCATACCATCTCTTTCACTAGAGTCGGTCCTTTAGCGTAAGGCTACGTTGCTGCTAGACTTGACCGTATCTACGTTTCCTCTTCTTTGCTTACTGCAATCACTGCTACGCGGCATTTCGCAACTGTGTCTTCAGACCACTGCGCTGTGTCTTTATCAATTTGTGTCTTTCCGTCTTCGCCTTCTGTGCGTCGTGGATGGACTTTCGATGATACCATGTTGCAAGATCGCTCTTTTTGTGCTGCAGTTGAGCAATTTCTTACTGCCCGGAAACCCCTCCTTGCTACTACAGCGAGTGCACTCCGCCTGTGGTTAGACACTAAGCGCGATCTCTTACTTTTGGTACGCCAACTCTCGTTTTTCATCTCTACCTCTCGGTCGATGGCGGTCAGCAATCTCCGAGGTGTTCTTTCTTCCTTGCCGCTGACAGACCCGCAGTATCCAGTGATTCAAGAAGAACTACATGCTCATCTCCTACCATCGGCCCAACAGGCTGTTCTTCGACTGCGGCTTCTTCATTTCTCGCCAACACCACAAACCTTTCCAATTCTCTCTAAGATGGAAACCACGCGGCGTAAGTCGACATCACTGCGTCATCTTCGTCTTCCAAATGGCTCTGTTACTTCTGATGCTTCTCTTATTTGCTCTCAAGTCCGTCACTTCTTTCAGGAGAAATTCCGTGCTGTTGCGCAGGATTCGGACCTTTCCTCCTCTCCCCTTCTCACTTCTCTTCCTCAGGTCCCGCCTTTTCTGTGTTCTCCTCTTACTGCTAACTTCACTTTGTCTGACCTTAGGGCAGCTTTTGATTCCCTTAACTCACACTCTTCTCCTGGACCTGATGGTCTACCACAGTCCTTTTACCGTGCTTTCCTTCCGTTTCTCCTACCTTTCCCTTCCGCTGGATTTTCGTGCGCTCTTTCTTCCACTAAGCTTCCGCCGGAATTTACGGTTGCTCATGTCATCCTCCTGCCGAAGAAGGAGACCCCTGAATCTGACCAATTGGCGCCCTATTTCTATTCTTAACATTGATTACAAATGGTTTACTAAACTTCTTTCTCGCCGCTTAAATTCTATTCTTCCGTTTCTCCTTTCCCCCGACCAGTCATACAGCGTGCCTGATCGTTCTATTTCTAACAATATTTCTTTTCTTCTCCATGTCATCTTCTTTGCTCAAAAACATTCAGAACCTCTCGCCCTGTTTAATCTTGATCAACAATCCGCGTTTGATAATGTTTCTCATAACTATCTCTCTACTGTTTTAACCCACTACGCCTTACCCTCTTCTTTTGTCACTCTCCTTCTCAGTCTCTACCGGGCGCCTATTTTCATATTCGAACGGCTACATTTTTGACGGCACCTATTCCCTTTCGGCGTGGAATTCGGCAAGGTTGCCCCCTTTCGGGGCAACTCTTTGCTCTTGCATTCGAAACTTTTCTGCTCGCCTGCCGATCAGCATTTCTTTCTTCCTTGCCACCGATCGCCTCAAGCACCAGGTATCACCAATTTTTTGTCTCCGCTTACGCAGATAATGTCACGTTTTGCATCCGCCGAGATGACCAGTTTGATATTCTCCGCTCCACGTACCAACAATACGCAACTATCTCCGGTGCGTCTTTGAATGTTCTTAAGAGCACTGGGTTGTGGTGCGGATCGTGGAAGGGCCGCACTGATACCCCGTGGGGTGCGTTGTGGGCTTCCAAGTCCCAGAGAATCTTTGGCACCCATATTGGTCATTCATTTACTGCAGGTAATCTTACTTGGAAAGATCTCCTTCCTCGTCTACAATGTACAGCAGCTTTCTGGCGCTTCACTCACTCATTTGCGTCCTACTTCCAACGGGCGCAAATCGTCAAGCGATACCTTCTCTCTCAATGTTTGTTTTACTGGACCTCAACGGTGTTTAACCTGAGACGTCAGTCTACTATCAATAGCATCTCTTCATCAGTCATTTGGTCTGCAAAACATTGGGTGGCTGCTACGACACTTACTCTCCCTGCCTCCTTAGGGGGAATTCATCTACCGGATGTTCGCTCTTATTACCGCGCCTCTCGCATTGTTTCATTCTTACGCTTTCTTATCTGCCCCTCTCCCTCACTTTCCTCTACCTTCGATGTTCTCATCTCTCTTCACGATCCATCCTTTTCTTTTCTCCCTTTTCTTCGGATGGATTCCTATCCTTTTTACTTTTACCATTTTCCACCCATTCTTTCTGAAGCTCTAGCGTTTCTCCGTTCACTTCCACTTCTCCGTGCACCTCCTTCTACTACCCGCGATCTCCTCGCCGAACCGCTTTTCTTTTCCACTCTGATTCACTCTTCCGACCAACCCTACTTTATCTTCCCCTGTTGGGTCCGCTTTGGGATTTTAACTGTGCAAGCTCTGGTTAATACCGATTTATCCTGGAAGCCCGTCTCCTCTCTTTTCCCTGATTCTACTCCTTCCGAGGAGGATGATTTTGCTCTCCTTCGCTCTACCCTGCGTTTCCTCTTCCCCTCCCTTGTTTCTGAGACTGGTCTTACTTCCGTTTCTGGCCCTAGCCATTCTCTCCCTTTCTTCCTTTCTCTTCGAGATTCCAACGTCCCCATTTCCTTTTTAACTGTTGCTTCGATCTACAATTTTCTCCGAACACCCTTTGCTCTTCCACACCCACTCCCAGACGTTTCTCCTTCGCTTTCTCCGACTATCTGGAATGCTTCCTTTTCTCCTCTCTCCTCCCCGCTAGAGCGTAATATTCAATGGCGGTTTCTTCACCGTTGCCTTCCTGTTCCTTCTTCTCTCTTCCACATGTCCCTCTCTCCTTCTCCACTCTGTTACTTTTGTGATTCCGAAGGTGACATCGAGCACATATATTGTCATTGCCCGATCTTGTGGCAGCTGCTTCATAATGCCTTTCGACTTGCTGGCACTATCTGCTCACAAGATCTCCCCTTTCAAGCATATTCCTGTTTGCTTCTCACAAAGCACCCACCACTTAAACGTCCTGATGTCTGCGCCTACTTATTTGTTCTCGCGAAACATGTGATCCACCTTTACCGCCTCTCTCTACGCTCCAATTCTACTATACCCAGCATCGTTTCTGCTGGAGGGATTTTACGGAAGATCTTTCAGAACAGCATCTTGGCTCGGCCCCGGTTGGTGTACTTCACAGCGTCTACTCCTCAACCTATGGTTTCTTTCCGGTCTGCCTGGGCGCAAGATGCTGGGTGGTTCCACGCTGATGGTTCGACGCTTTATCGTTTGTGATGAAAGACCCATTTTCTCATATCGCATCGTGTATCTGTGTAACGCGTTGTGTGGTATTGTGTATAATTTTTCATTTTGGTATAACATTGTACCTACTTTCAGGCAAGTTATCCTGAGTAAAATGTTGTGTTGTGTTAAGTTGTTAACTACATGATAGTTATGCATATTCTACCTGTATATTTCGCTTCCCTTCACGATCGCTGCATTGTAAATGTGTTTTATATTCCTGTTGTCTTGCACGGCTTTACACAGGTCTATGGTTGAGTCTAAGGTAATCGTACTCTAGTTTCTACTTATTCTTTTGTGTTTTTGAATGCTGCCTAGTTACTTACCTTACGGCTTTTGTTCTACTGTAAAAATTGAGTTGTCTGCTTACTAGATACCTTTGCATATCCCCTACCTTCTTTTCATCTTAATTTCGCCAGTTGAAGTGAGTTTTTATATATTATTGTGTACGTTTTGCATGCAGTGTGACACGTGCTTTATTTTGTAAAAGTGCACCATGTTGTTTCTGGCATGTTCTTACTATAGTCATCATCATCATTGTCAACCATTATCAATCCACTGCTGGACGAAGGTCTCCCCAAGTTTCCTCCACAACGGTCTGTCTTGTGCCAGTCTTCTCCATGTCACCCCTGCATACTTTCGAATTTCATCCACCCATCTCCCATGTGGTCTTCTTCTGGGTCTTTTCCTGTCCCTTGGAATCCAATCTAAAATTTCGGCTGTCCATCGATGGTCTGTTCTTCTGGCAGTATGTCCAGCCCATTGCCATTTCAGGGATTTAACTCTGATCATGATGTCTTCCACTCTTGTCATTTTTCGGATCCACGTGTTCCTCTTCTTATCTCTCCTGGTTACACCAAGCATGCACCTCTCCATGCTGTTTGAGTTGTCTGCAGCCTTAGTATGTCTCTTTTAGTTAAGGTCCACGTCTCTGCACCATACGTAAGCACTGGAAGGATGCATTGATCAAACACTTTTCTTTTAAGACATAATGGCATATTGCTCTTGAAAATTATGCTGTTTCTTCCAAAAGCTCTCCAGGCAAGTTTTGTACGCCGATTAATTTCTTCATCAATGTGACCCTCACTTGATATCTGCTGTCCAAGGTAAACGTACGTGTCTGTTATCTCCAGCTTTTCTCCATCAATCGATAAATCTTCATTTCTTGTAAAAGCATTGAACATCACTTTTGTCTTCTGAAAGTTCATTTTTAATCCCACTTCTTTACTCTTGTCAGCAAGTTCCTGGATCATACTCTGCAGCTCTGATGGGCTAGTTGCAAAAATGACTACGTCATCAGCAAAACGAAGGTGGGTTAGATAATCTCCATTAATCTTTATCCCCTTGTTTTCCCAGCTCAGTGACTGAAAAACACCCTCCAATGTGGCATTAAAGAGCTTCGGAGATATGGTGTCACCTTGTCTCACTCCCTTTCCAATTTTTATGTGTGTTGTATTTTCAAACAGCCTAATCTTTGCACTTGCATTTTCATAGATGTTATTAATAATATTAATGTATGCATCTTCAATACCGCAGGTTTTCAGAGCCATTGTAACTGCTGATGGTTTCACCGAATCAAAGGCTTTTTCATAATCGATAAAAGCCATGCACAATGGAAGTTCATATTCCCTCGCTCTTTCAATTAGTTCTCTCAGCACATGGATATGATCTATTGTGCTGTAGCCACTCCCGAATCCAGCTTGTTCTCTCGGTTGAGCCATGTCCAGTGTTACCTTCAAGCGGTGTGAAAGAACTTTAGTGAAGATTTTATAAACTACTGATAGGAGGCTGATAGGTCTGTAGTTTCCTAGATCTTCAATGTCACCTTTCTTATGTAGCGGTGTTCCAATCCTCAGGAATCTTTCCTTCATTAAGGCATCGAGTGAAAATTTGGGCGAGTACTGTTTCGATTTCTCCACTTGCTTCTTGTATGATGTCTACAGTAATTCCATCTTCTCCTGGAGCTTTTCCCCGCTTCATGTTCTTGATTGCATGTGCAACTTCTGCTGGAAGGACTGGAGGAACTCTGGTACTGGTATCTTTCATGATGTCTGGAGTGCATGTATCATCCCTTTCATATAATTTGGAGTAGAAATCTTTCACTCTTGTCAGAATTTCGCCTCTATTTCTTGTTACGGAACCATCTTCTTTTCTCAGTGCCATAATCTGTTTTCTTCCCTTACTGAGATGTCCCTTTGCTATCTTTAGGCTTTGGTTGTTTTCAATTGCTTTCCTCACTAGTTCACAGTTGAATTTTCTTACGTCTTCAGTGATACTTTTTCTTACTGTCTTGCATAGCTCTATATATTCCACTTCCACATATATTCCACTTACTATAGTATATGTTTGTTAATATCTCTATTATTTCACTACACTCTTGATCAGTGTTTGATTTGTATTTCTGCGTTCGTTTTCGCTCATAGTTTACTACTTTGATCTATTTGTTACAGTGTACCGTGTTGTTTCCTGCATTTGTTTTATCATTGTGTAAGCTTCTAATTTTTCTTTTCTTCTATGTCCGAACTTCTCAAGTGTGCATCAGTTGTCATCACCGTACTGTGCTCTGTCTTGGGACTGTGTTTGCTTGTCTTTTTCATTTATTCACTCCTCACCTTCTCCTGTTTACAACTTAGCGTGTTAGTCTGTATCTGTTTCATATCCTGTTTTCTTTGCCTGTAAGCTTGATGTGTCGTACTTCCCGACTTTTCCTCTGCTTGATTGCTATGACTATTGTAAGCTTCTTCATCACACGAGTTTTTGCCCATGTTCATTACACCTACAGTTGTCCTTGCTTTTGCCGAATACCCACTAGTTTTCTGTGTACATGTTTGTGTTGTTTACTTTAGAACGGTGTGTACCATTTTCAGTGATTTTAGCATTTTTCGTGTTATTTTGTGAGCGTTACCTTGTACATATGATCGTTTATTGTTCTTCTCCTGTTTTCACCTTAGATGATGCGCCTATACCTTTTTCTTTAATAAAATGTTGAACTCCTCCAGTTCCCGTACGTTTCGGGGTAGTGGTGATTTAGCACGAACTCGCTTTTCCAAGTCGAACCACAAATGTTTGATTGGGTTCATTTCAGATGAATTTGGAGGCCTTGGCATTAACAGGAAGTCACCAGCATGTTCCTGGAACCACTCCTTGACGATTTTGGCAGTGTGGGCGCATTATCCTCTTGGTGATGGCCATCACAAGAAGGAACACAGTTGCCATGAATGGGTGAACTTTGACCGCAACGATATTCAAATACCTGACAGCTGTCAGACATTGTGCTATTGGGATAATGGGGCCTAAATGCCCCACGAAAACATCGCCCCAGCATAACACCACCGCCGCCGGCCTGTTTCCGCCCAACAGTGCATCCAGGTGCCATAGTCTCCATTGGTAATCGGCGTATCCGCCCTCGGCCGTCTACGTGATGCTCTAGGAGTTTTGATTCGTCAGACCAGGCCACTTTCTTCCATTCATCCACGGTCCAATCTCGAAGATCTTGGGTCCATTTCATGTGTTGTTGCCGATGACGTGCAGTGAGCATGGGAAATCGGCTGGGTCTTCGGCTACGCAGACCCATGCGCAGAAGGCTGCGGTGAACTGTGTGCTGTGACACATTGCCCTGATCTCCACTGTTGTAGCTGCGGGTGATTTGTCGCACTGTGGCTCTGTAGTCGCTGTGAACAATGCGCAACAGTCTCCGCTCCCCTCTGACATCAATGAGTTAAGGACGGCACACGACTGGTTTGGTCATCTGGGCAACACTTTTGGTACTTACTCACTACATCGGCACGTGAACAACTCACAAGCCGCGCCGTTTCCAAGATAGTAGCTCCGAGGCGCCGCGCCATCACAATTTGCCCATTGTCAGACTCCGATACATCAACAGTTTTTCTGATTCTGACTTCGAACACTCTACTAACCGAAAGGCGGTCCTCGGGTTGTATATATTCAGCCCTGTGAACTCCACTTGCGCCACCGTTCGGTCTCCACACGCGCTCATTTCTCTAGGCTGAAGGTGGTCGTAATGTAATGGTTCACGGTGTAGATAGCATCGCTCTTTCCCCGTTTTTAAGTGAGTCAGGGAAAAATTCTCATTGGCCGCCACCGGGAATCAAACCCAGAATCTTCCAGTTACCCGCCGGACACGCTAAAAACGTGGAAAGAGTGATGACTTCTGTTTGATGTTCCTAATCCACTTCAATTGTGTGTATTAATTATTCATTTGCCTCCTAGTCAATATTTGTTCAGTTGCTGCTTGCCGTCTTTGGTGAATCCCCAGCATTGTGCGGGGCTTCAAGAAGTAACCAGCCATGTGGTTTGGCAGTTGGTCGTATGTGAGTCTGGAGAATTCGTGGCTGCTGTGGTGCAGTGGTAGAATTTCCGGCGCGTAACTGGAAGACTGGGTTCGATTCCCGGTGGCGGACAATGATACTTTTTTCGCGACTCACTTGAAAACGTGGAAAGAGCCGTGACTTCTGTTTGATGTTCCTAAACCACGTCAATTGTGTGTATTAAAAGCTAATTAGTTATTTTCGCTGTGTCGCCGAAAGTTCCTCTGAGCATTTAACCTCGAACGGAATTTTTCCAAGCTCTACTCCGAAAGTATCTTCCCATTGTTACGCTTAATATCTAATACTCATTCTTTCTGTGCCGGTTTGTTTTCATTCTGCATTTTTGCACGTGTTATGTTGTCAGTGTTCGCCTAACTTTTACGTTTCACTTGATACTTAAAGCCGTTGGCTCTTGGATATTCACCTAACTTTTCAATTTTGGATAAAATTATGTCGAAAACTGGAAGTGAAACTTTTTAACCATTAACGATCATAATACTTTTCTATAACGAAGGTATGAGAAAGTAAGAACTATTTACTATTTTAGTGGAAGTAAGGAAATTTTGAACTTTAAGGGGCGTAATTTCAAATCTCGTCATCCCAGATAAGAAGAGCTTACTACGTTACTTCTCTTACCTATATACCTACCAAGCGGCATATAGGTAGGTTCGTCTACCCAGGAAACAGGTATCTCATGATTTCTGTCATACCAGTGCATGCGTAGAATAAGATTTTTCCTTTAGGGTTGGTAACTAGTAGCACAGTATTACTTTTGCCCAACTATCGTGTGATAGAGAAATATTATAAAGGATTTTTGATTTTAGTTATTTTGTCCAAAGATACGGTCCTTCATTTCATCTGACTCTGCAATACCAATTACGGAGAGGAAGGATGCGCAGAGAATTGAAAAGTGCAAACGCTTGATCGAAAAGCTTTGATAATACGATGTGCGTAAGCTCGTATAGCTCACATAGACAAGATTTGTGGTAATAAGACTTGAAAGAGAACGCAAAACTTGATTAGAGGGGAATGGTGTTGCCCTTCCAAAAGTGGTTTAAGTTAATCCCATTTTCGCGAAAGGCGTTTTAAATCTGCACGGCACTTAGCGATTTCTACAAATTCAATTCTTCGTAACCAAACAGAGGGACTACAAAGCAAATTTTATTTCTGATAGAGAAATTCCTCAAGCTCCCATTGAACGCGCTATGGTACTTGAGTGGGTTGAATGCCGGCGGCTTCTTTAGCCATTGTACTAGATCACACATTTTACGGTAAACAGATTAATATATACAAATTTTGAAGATGACAATCCGATTTTTGGCGTAAATGTGACAAGGATGGTAAGTCGGATAATATCCGAAAACTTGAAAAAACGCCCGGGTAACATTCCCGGGCGTTTTCTATTACATGCGGTTCGTGTCCGGCTCCAGGACGATGCAAATTTTCAAGTTTTCGGATATTATCTGACTTACCATCCTTGTCACATTTACGCCAAAAATCGGATTGTCATCTTCAAAATTTGTATTATATGGCGTAATCCCGTATTTCTTTCAAGATTAATATATCTTCGTAAAAACGCTTATATTCTTATATTGAGGTGTCACGACAATTCGTCGCGTGCGTCAATTCGTCGACTACGTCAATTCGTCGCCTGCGTCAATTCGTCGCGCGTCAATTCGTCGACTACGACAATTCGTCGCGCGTCAATTCGTCGACCACGACGATTCGTCGCGCGTCAATTCGTCGCGGACAAATTCGTCGACTACGTCAATTCGTCGCGTTTACAGATTTTGGTTACATACAAAACGAATGCAGGAAAACGTACGATTTCGAACGTCTTGCTCCCTGATCAAATTTATAAAATTTGGACACGCAGACAGGATAGGAATATTACGTTTTTCTTTGGCACTAAAAATATTAGACGGTAAACGGTTTTTGGAACGGGGCAGGGCCCGGTTGGTCAGAGCCCCCCATATACAAAATGTTCGTAAAATCTACAGTTTACAATTCAAAACCACCAAATCTGGTATACTATCTCGTGGAATTCTAACTTAGACTGTAGACGGATTTGGGAAGCGGTTGGAGAGGGGGGAGGTTAGCCCCCCTCCCTACAGAATTGCCGTAAAATATAGTTTTCAATTTAGAACTACCAAATTTGGTATATTATCTCATAGCGCTCTAACTTAGACGGTAGACGGTTTTTGGAACGGGTCAGGGGCCCGGTTGGTCAGAGCCCCCATACACAAAATATTCGTAAGATCTACAGTTTTCAATTCAGAACCACCAAATCAGGTATCCTATCTCATAGTACTCTAATTTAGACGGTTGTCGGTTTTTGGAACGGGTCAAGGCCCGGGGAGTCAGAGCCCCCCCCCCTCCCCCCATACATACAAAATTTTCGTAAAATCTAGTTTTCATTTCAGAACCATCAAATTTGGTATCATGAAACTCTAACTTAGACGCTAGACGGTTTTTAAAAGGGGTTGGAGCCCGCGGGGTCGGACCCCCCTCTCATAAAAAATTTCGTAAAATCTACAGTTTTCATCTTAGAACCACCAAATTTGGTATACTATCTTATGGTACTCTAACTTAGTCGGTAGACCGTTTTCGGAACGGGTCAAGGCCCGGGGGTCAGAGCCCCCCACATACAAAATTTTCTTAAAAACTACAGTTTTCAATTCAGAACCACCTAATCTGGTATACTATCTCATGGTACTCTAACTTAGACGCTAGACGGTTTTTGGAAGGGGTTGGAGCCCGGGGGTCAGACCCCCCGAATAAAAACTTTTTCCTAAAATCTACAGTTTTCAATTTAGAACCACCAAATTTGTTATACTATCTCATTTTACTCTAACTTAGACGCTAGACGGTTTTTGAAAGGGGTTGGAGCCCGCGGGGTCGGGCCCCCCCCCTCATAAAAATTTCGTAAAATCTACAGTTTTCATCTTAGAACCACCAAATTTGGTATACTATCTTATGGTACTCTAACTTAGACTGCAGACCGTTTTTGGAAAGGGTCAAGGCCTGGGGGTCAGAGCCCCCACATACAAAATTTTCTTAAAAACTACAGTTTTCAATTCAGAACCACCTAATCTGGTATACTATCTCATGGTACTCTAACTTAGACGCTAGACGGTTTTTGGAAGGGTTGGAGCCGGGGGGTCAGACTCCCCGAATAAAAACTTTTTCGTAAAATCTACAGTTTTCAATTTAGAACCACCAAATTTGGTATACTATCTCATGGTACTCTAACTTAGACGCTAGACGGTTTTTGGAAGGGGTTGGAGCCCGCGGGGTCGCCCCCCTCTCATAAAAAATTTCGTAAAATCTACAGTTTTCATCTTAGAACCACCAAATTTGGTATACTATCTTATGGTACTCTAACTTAGACGGCAGACCGTTTTTGGAACGGGTCAAGGCCCGGGGGTCAGAGTCCCCCACATACAAAATTTTCGTAAAATCTAGTTTTCATTTCAGAACCATCAAATTTGGTATCATGAAACTCTAAATTAGACGCTAGACGGTTTTTGGAAGGGGTTGGAGCCCGGGAGTAAGAGCCCCCCCCATAAAATGCCGCGTAAAATCTACAGTTTTCAATTTAGAACCATTAAATTTGGCATACTCTCTCATGGTACTCTAACTTAGACGGTAGACGGTTTTTGGAACGGGTCGGGCACGGGGTCAGAGTCCCCCCGCCCATAAATTTTTTCGCAAAAACTAAAGTTTTCAATTTAGAGCTACCAAATTGGGTATACTATATAATGGTGTTCTAAATTAAACGGTAGACGGTTTTCAGAACGGGTCGGGGCAAGGGTGGTTACCCCCCCCTACACACAAACTTTCGTAAAATCTATAGTTTTCAATTTAGAACCACCAAATTTTGTATACTATCTCATGGTACTCTAACTTAGATAGTAGAAGGTTTTTTGAACGGATCAAGGCCCGGGGGTAAGACCCCTCCCACATACTAAATTTTCTTAAAATTTTTATTTTTCAATTCAGAACCACCAAATTTTGTGTCATGAAACTCTAACTTAGCAGGAGACGGTTTTTGGAACGGGTCGGGGCTCGGGGGTCGGAGCAACCCTACTGCCCCCCCCCCCGTACAAAATTTTAAATTTTCGTAAAATCTACAGTTTTCAATTTAGAACCACCAAATTTAGAATACTATCTCATGGTATTCTAACTTAGACTTTTTTTTTTTTTTTGATTGGAGGTTTAACGACCACCGTGAGCAACTCAATGGGCTATAAGCAGTCGCCCGTCCCTAATTTAGGGTCACTGGTTCCAGGGAAGGGAGAGAGCCAGTGCCGTAAGACAAACACAACATCCATGCCTCCCCGGGATTCGAACCCGGACCCCGTTCGGACGAATGATCAGAGGCCATCACTTAGACCACTGCGCCACCGGGGCGGCCTAGCTTAGACTGTAGACGGTTTTTGTAAAGGGTCGGAGCCCGGAGTTCAGAGCCCCCCCCCCTCATACGAAATTTCGTAAAATCTAGTTTTCAATTTAGAACCACCTAATCTGGTATACTATCTCATGGTACTCTAACTTAGACGCTAGACGGTTTTTGGAAGGGGTTGGAGTAGGGGGGTCAGACTCCCCCCGAATAAAAACTTTTTCGTAAAATCTACAGTTTTCAAGTTAGAACCACCAAATTTGGTATACTATCTCATGGTACTCTAACTTAGACGGTAGACGGTTTTTGGAATAAGTCAAGGTGCGAGGGGTAAGAGCCCCCACATACAAAATTTTCGTAAAATCTATAGTTTTCACATTAGAACCACCAAATTTGGTATCATGAAACTGTAACTTAGACGGGAGATGGTTTTTGGAACGGATCGGGGCCCGGGCGGTAAGAGCACCCCCCCCCCCTCATCCCCAAAGAATTTTCGTAAAATATACCGTTTTCAACTTAATACCACCAAATTTGGTATACTATCTTATGGTACTCTAACTTAGACAGTAGAGGGTTTTTGGAACGGGTCGGGCACGGGGTAAGAGCCCCCCATAAAAAATTTTCGTAAAAACTAGAGTTTTCAATTTAGAACGACCAAATTTGGTATATTATCTCATGGTTCTCTAACTTAGACGGTAGATGGTTTTTTGGAAAGGGTCGGAGCCCGGGGTTCAGAGCCCCCCCCCTATAGAATTTCTTGAAATCTATAGTTTTCAATTTAGAACCACCAAATTTGGTATACCATATCATGGTGCTCTAACTTAGACCGTAGACCATTTTCGGAACGGGTCGGGGCCCGGGGGTTAGATCGTTCCCCCCATACAAAATTTTCGTAAAATCTACAGTTTTCAATTTGGAACAACCAAATTTGGTATACTATCTCATGGTACTCTAACTTAGATGGTAGACGGTTTTGGGAACGGGTCAGGAACGGGGTCAGAGCCCTCCCCATAAAATTTTTTCGTAAAATCTACAGTTTTCAATTTAAAACCACCAAATTTGGTATACTATGTCATGGTACTCTAACTGAGAATGCAGGCGGTTTTTGGAAACGGTTGGAGCCAGGGGTTCAGAGCCCCCCCCCCCCCATGCCAATTTTTGTAAAACCTACAGTTTCGAATTTAGAATGACCAAATTTAGTACACTACCTCATTGTATTGTAACTTAGACCGCAGACGGAAAGGGTCGGTGCCCGGTGTGAAGGGGGCCCATTCAAAATTTTCGTAAAAATTACAATTTTTACTCTTAAGAACTGCATCCCAATACAGCATTCCATTACCCCACCTACGGTCTAGGTTAGAGGCCGTAGATAACAATAAAGTGAAAAAATATCCGGTTCATGATGTTTTAAAAACACAAATTAATAAACGTTAGCTTTCACCACCAACGGTTGCCTTATCAGGCAGAAATACAATGTACTGTAAATAATGTAAATTCTTTTTGCTTCGTATAATTAAATTAACTAAATCAAAATATTTAAAATAAGTTTCCTGGAAATTTACGGAAATAGCTTTTTCATTCATTAACTTTCACCCGCTGAACTTGGTGATTTTAGAAATAGTAATATTTACCTGGGAAATACCGGGTACCCCTGCTAGTAAGAACTAAAGATAATGTTACACTTTTAGTCAGGTACAAAACAATAATTAGAAAACCCTAGGACTGGGCCTGTTTAGCGATTTTCAGTGTGCCGTGCTAATTTTCATAATGTTTTCATAGAAGTCCAAGATTTTTGCAATGTGCTTTTCTGAATTTGGAACTATTAAGCAGACCCTAGGCCTAGAGATTTTTGATAGTTTTCAGTCCTCCGAGCTGATATTTATGTAGTTTTCATAGAAAATAAAATGAATTCTGTTTAAATGTTACTCGAGCACAAAGCATTAATAGATACGCCCGAGACCTAGGCATATGCATTTACAGTAATTTTTATAATGCTGTGATTATATGAGGTTTGCATGACAAATCAATTTAAGAGTGTTACGCTTATCAAAAATTATTTAAAGGCCTAGGCCTAGCGGCCAATAATTAGCATTTGGTGCCTAAGTGAAAGCGCAACATTATTAACTTGATTTGTTATGCAAACCTTATAAATACGACCACAGCGATTAAAAGTTAATAAAGTCCTTGTAAGTAATATTTTTTGACCGAGTGCAAGTACAATTTACGAAATGTCAACAGGTCAAAATATCTAAAGTAACAATGAAATTTGGAATATTTCTTTTTTCTTTCTTTTTATTTCAGTTTTGACACTTGTATTAAGTTTTAAAAACATATATTTCTCCTATCGTATACCTTCATTGTGCTTTCAACAGAATTTCTTACCATGTTTTGGGTATTTTGTTTCGTGTGGTTGCAGTTTTTTTAATGTTTTGGGCATTTCATTTTGTGAAATCAATTTTACTAGAATATGCAGATTCTGTAGTTCAGTGGTTTGAGGAAAATTATGTTCTTGGAAAATTTTGTGGAAGCAGAAGAAACAATCCAAGCAGAAGCCCTCCGCTGTTCCCGCCAACAATTTGGTCAGTTAGTGAAAACAATTTATTTGGCTTTCCCAGAACACAAAACGAACTTGAAAGATTAGACAGACGCTGGAATACAATTCTGGGAGAGAAAAAAACTGTGACTGTACGAAATAATCAGTGAAATTGCGAAAGAGCAGAGAACAACTATGGCTAAAATCGAAAGAGTGATAGCACAGATTCCAACAAATCCACCCAGAAGAGAAACGCTGGCAAGATAAAAAGGAATTCGAACTTCTTTGGTGCACAGAGACAATGTTAACATGCTGGACATGTTAACATTAAGAGGAATTTCATATAATTCTACCCTTTACTAAAATGTGCTGGTATTTCTCACTAATTGAATTATACCTTTTACTAACTTGTATTTGAATTTTTCAAGAATGTAATTCCGCCGAAGATGCAAGAATGTAAAACCAACGCAAAATTAAAAAAGACAAAATTTTCAAAATAGCATGTCAAAAACATAAAATGTCAAAAAGTAATCCAAAATGTGAAACATATAAAAATTCAAAATGCAATCCAAAATGTGAAACAAATAAAAATTCAAAATGCAATCACAAGTCACAAGCATTACAAAAATGCGAAACGCTATGTAACAAGTACAACACAAAATTAAAACAAATGCCAAAAAAATGCATACGCTTTGTAAAATGTACAAAATAAAATAAATGCCATATTCACAAGGATTTCATGACGAGTCATGTTAAAAATGAACTTTTATTTAGACTTCAAATAATAATTACTAGCCTCTACACCTTTTTAAGTCTTTAATAAGTGCAACATCATTAACCTGACTTGTCATCAAACATTATCAATATGACCATAGCATACAATCACTTAAAAGACTTGTTAATGGATGAATTGAGGAATCACCAAGTTCAGCGGGTGAAAGTTAATGGCTGTTTATAGTTTTGTACTCGAGTAAATGCGCAACACAGTAAACTTGACTTTCTCTGAAAATTTTATGTATATGAGCACGGTTGATTGAAAACTGATAAAAAGGCTTAAGGCCTGTTTATTAATTTTTGTGCCTTAGTCAAAACGCAGTACCATAACCTTGGCATGTTATCGAAACCTTATGAATACGTCGGACTAAAAATTCCTAAAAAACGTTTACGCCTAAGGTCTTGTAACTAAAGTTTTGTGACAGGGTAAAACTGCAACATTAATAACTTGACATGTTATGTTAACGTTGTGAATATGAGCACGGCGGATTAAAGATTTCAACAAATAGCCTTCGGGATTAATGTGTTGTAGTTGAGTAAAAATGTAACATTATCTTGATTTTCTATATAAACCAAACTACGTGCTGAAATGGCCCAACTATATATACGTATACTTCAACCATATACCGAAGCGCTGACAAGGTGAAAACAAAAGTGCAATTTTGTACAGTCCCCTAACATTTTATGGCCAGCCTACATGGAAGTGGACACCTTGATATCAAAAACATACTTTTTGTACGGTCCACAACAAATAGCAATGGACACGTCGCAATCTTGGGAGGGGGGGTTAACGACCACCGTGATCAATTCAGTGGGCTATAAGCAGTCGGACATTCCCAATTTTGGGCCACTGGTTCCTGGGAAGGGGGACAGCCAGTGCCAGAAGTCAAGCACAACGTCCATGATTCACCGGGATTTGAACCAGGATCCTTCTCGACAAGTGGTCAGAAGCCAGCGCCTAGATCACTCCGCCGCCGTAGCGGCACACGTTGAAATGTATTTTTCATACGGCCCCAAACGCTCTTATGGACATACTAGATTGAACTGGACGCAAATAAATCATTAATATAATTTGTACAAGCAGGGATACCAGTTATTTGCCAGGTAAATATTACTATTTGTGGAATCACCAAGTTCAGCGGGTGAAAGTTAATGAATGTAAAAGATATTCCTGCAATTTTCCAGTAAACTTATTTTAAATTTTTTGATTTAGTTAATTTAATTTTGCGAAACAAAAAAGAAAGAAAAAGGAATGGGAATACTTACCTTCTAGGAGACATCTATAGAACTGCCGTACATCTGGCGTGTGCTTCTGTGAATCCCGCGACACAGAAATGCAATGTACCTATGTGATGTCGCATGCATACGACTTCACATTGGCATTGATCATCTTTTTCTTACCGTTTTGAATTTTGAATATCTGGAACTCTCTGTTTACATTACATTATATTTCTTTCTGATAAGCCGTTCGTTGGTAGTGAAAGCTAAACTATATAGATTTGTGTTTTTAATACACCATTAAACGCATATTTTGGCACTTTATTGTTATCTACAGTCCCTAACTTAGACCGTAGGTTGGTTACTTGGTTGGTTGGTTGATGGTTTATGGTGCAAGGCCCTCAAAGGGCCAAAGAGCGCCTTAGAACGTAAATAGGGTATTCTTAAGAGTAAAAAACGGAACTTTTTACGAAAATTTTGCATGGGGCTACCTTGACCCGGGCCCCAACCCCTTCCAAAAACCGTCTACCGTCTAAGTTAGATAACCATAAGTAGTATACCAAATCTGGTTGTCCTAAATTGAAAACTGTAGATTTTATGAAATTTTTATGAGGAGGGGGAGGGGCTCTCACCCCGGGGTTCCAGCCCCTTCCAAAAACCGTCTAGCGTCTAAGTTAGAGTACCATGAGATAGTATGCCAAATTTGGTGGTTCTAAATTGAAATCTCTAGATTTTACGAAAAACTGTTTAATCGGGGGGGTCTGACCCCCGGGCTTCAACCCCTTCCAAAAACCGTCTAGCGTCTAAGTTAGAGTACCATGAGATAGTATACCAGATTAGGTGGTTCTGAATTGAAAACTGTAGTTTTTAAGAAAATTTTGTATGTGGGGGCTCTCACCCCCGGGCCTTGACCCGTTCCAAAAACGGTCTGCTGTCTAAGTTAGAGTACCATAAGATAGTATACCAAATTTGGTGGTTCTAAGATGAAAACTGTCGATTTTACGAATTTTTTTATGAGGGGGGGGGGCTCCGACCCCGCGGGCTCCAACCCCTTCCAAAAACAGTCTAGCGTCTAAGTTAGAGTACCATGAGATAGTATACCAAACTTGGTGGTTCTAAATTGAAAACTGTAGATTTTGCGAATTTTTATGAGGGGGCCCTTACCCCCGGGCTGCAACCCCTTCAAGAAATCGTCGAGCGTCTAAGTTAGAGTACCAAGCGATAGTATGCCAGATTTGGTGGTTCTGAATTGAAAACTGCAGTTTTTAAGAAAATTTTGTATGTGGGGGCTCTGACCATCCGGGCCTTGATCCGTTCCAAAAACGGTCTACTGTCTAAGTTAGAGTACCATGAGATAGTATACCAAAGTTGGTGGTTCTAAATTGAAAACTGTAGATTTTACAAAAAAAATATATTCGGGGGTGTCTGACCCCCGGGCTCCAACCCCTTCCAAAAACCGTCTAGCGTCTAAGTTAGAGTACCATGAGATAGTATAATAAATTTGGCGGTTCTAAATTGAAAACTGTAGATTTTACGAAAAAGTTTTTATTCGGGGGAGTCTGACCCCCGGCTCCAACCCCTTCAAAAAACCGTCTAGCGTCTAAGTTAGAGTACCATGAGATAGTATACCAGATTAGGTGGTTCTGAATTGAAAACTGTAGTTTTTAAGAAAATTTTGTATGTGGGGGGCTCTGACCCCCGGGCCTTGACCCGTTCCAAAAACGGTCTGCAGTCTAAGTTAGAGTACCATAAGATAGTATACCAAATTTGGTGGTTCTAAGATGAAAACTGTAGATTTTACGAAATTTTATGAGGGGGGGGCCGACCCCGCGGGTTCCAACCCCTTTCAAAAACCGTCTAGCGTCTAAGTTAGAGTACCATGAGATAGTATACCAAATTTGGTGGTTCTAAATTGACGATGTACCCAGTACATCCTGAAGTCACAGATGCTATGCTTTGTGCTTTTCTTATGCAATCCGGTCGTGTTGTGGGTAACATTACCACACACTCCGCTGCTCCAAAGGACGAGGATGATCGTTCGATTGAAAGTGCCCGACGAGTTGCGCGAGTAGTATTCTCTTCGGATGAACATATCAAGTCTTTTCCTACTCTCTTCACTGTAAAATGCGGAGATCAAGTCCGAAGCATCGACGTTTTAACCTCCTTTCATTGTCAGACTTGTAAGGCGTATGGCCATCAACGTAGTGAGTGCTTCCGCCGCCCTGCTGTACCTCAGTCTTCGGGACCAAAAGTCACTCGTGACAGCCCTGTGTCGTCCACCCCTACCGTTTCTAAGGAGGTGTCTTCAGAACTTCATCAACCTGCTCTGCCATCGGGCCTTCCTCCACGGGGTCCTGCCCCACAATTGTTGACAGAGGACTTTCCTCATCTGGTACCGACAGCTCCGCCCACGTTCCTTGCAGCTCCAGCTGAACTGACTGCTGACCTTCATCCTCCATCGGATGAAGACACTCCAAGTACAGTTACTGACATGGACTGCCCTACTGCTAGTGACTCTTCTGGCAATCACTCTGACCCTACAACTACCAGCAAGCCTGCTCTACGGGAGTCCTGGAGTGCTCCGCAGACTCCGCTCCCTCCTCGCACTGGTGCTGCAAGAGGTCGTTCTGTTGACTCATCTTCCCGATCCTCCTCTCAACGTCGTACTTCGCCACGAACAAGTCGACACCCTGCTGTGATTCCAGGTTCTAAGACTCCACCCCCAGTGCTTTCCCTAGATTCTTTTCTCCGATACCTAGCTGAAGCGAAGGCGGATATACCGGTAGGTCCGTTTTCTCTTCATAAAATATATGAAGTATTATGCTCTCATAAACATCCTAGATTCTTTAATCAGTTTGTTGCACGTCATTTGCTTGATCTTCCTACTGTTCTAACCCAAGTTTCTAGTGTGATATCTGTGTATCGAAATCTTGTGCTTTCCTATCCCGATCTCAAATTTAGTGTTGACAGAATGAAGAAGCAAGCGAAGAAAATAACAGATTCCAGCGCACGTGCGTGTCGACCTGGGAAGGACCTACCGATTCAAGGTGGTCACACTTAACTGCAGAGGGTTCTCTGCTTCTCCTAGAAATGCTCTAGTGTATGAGGACTTGGCGCCTCTACACGCAGATCTTCTCTTGCTCCAAGAGACCAATTGCTCTGCTACCACTTTGTTCTCTCGTTGGCGGGCTTGGCCCTACGATTTTCACCATGCTTATCGAGTTGGACGGAATGGTGGCCTTGCACTTGGGATCCATCACCGCCTACTCCCTCTGATTTCGACGCCAGTGATTCGTGCCTTACATGTGGACAACCTCTAGGTCGTTGTCTTTTGCATTGAAAACGTGACCTATCATGTTTTTAACATATATGTCCCCTGTGATGAACGTCTGTTACCTGATCTTCTCTCCACACTCCGTACAGAGCTGTCATGCATCCCACCGTCTGAATATATTCTCATCGGCGGAGATTTCAATTGTACGTTGTTGCCGGCCCTTGACCGCAATTCAACCGTTGGAGAATACCGCAGACAACGTGTATTACAGATTTCCCAGCTAGTTGATGATTTTCAATTGGTTGATGCGTTCCGGCATCTACACCCGTCGGAAATCTCTTTTACCTGGCGCTCTTCCATCCATGGCAGCACTACGGCAGCACGGTTGGATAAATTTTATGTTTCGACTGCTCTTCTCCCGTCGATCGCAGCTGCTGCCCATCATCCTTCCGCCGCTTCAGACCACAGTATTGTCAGTCTGTCGGTGTGTGTTTCGCCTTCACCTTCAAGGACTCAACGAGTATGGACTTTTCCGGACTCGCTCCTGGATGATCAACAATTTTGTGTTGCTGTGCGTGAGTTCCTCCGAAGTCGTCAGCTCCTTCTTGATACTACGTCCGACGCGATGCAACTGTGGCTCAGTGTCAAACATGACTTGGTCCTTTTTGTACGGCGCTACTCCCATGCCTCTCGGAATGAGAGCGATATGAAAATTGCGAATCTACGTGCTCTATTGTCGATGCTCTCTCTTGATGATCCGCAATACTCCGGCTATCTGGCAGATCTCCACGCTTTGCTTCTTCCTCGCGCATCCGATGCAGCCTGCAGGATGCATTTCTTGCATCTCTCCCCTACAGCTGATTCTCACGATTACTTAACCGCCTTGGAATCTCAACATCGTTCTGCTACATCTTTGCGTCATCTTCGCCTCCAGGATGGTTCCATCACTTCGAACCCATCGAAGCTATGCACTTTCACCAGACAGTATTTCATCGCCAAGTACAGTGCGGTAACGCAGTCTTCATCCTCATTAGCTTCTCCTCTTCTCTCCTCTCTTCCTCAGGTCCCCTCTACTTTATCCACTTCTTTACTCTCTCCTTTTTCTCTTCGCGAACTCCGCGAGGCGTTCGCTACTCTCAATCCTCATGCCGCTCCTGGACCTGACGGTCTTCCTCTGTCCTTTTATCGTGCTTTTCTACCGTGCCTTCTGCCTTTTCTGTCTGCGTGTTTCTCGTCTGCTTTTTCCTCTCCTGCGTTACCGCCCGACTTTACTTTGGCAAACATCATCCTCCTTCCTAAGAAGGGTGACCTCTTGGATCTTGGAAACTGGCGCCCTATCTCCATCCTAAACACTGACTATAAGTTCTATACAAAACTCTTATCCCGTCGTCTTAATTCTGTTCTCTCTTTCGTTATTTCTCCTGACCAGACATACACTGTGCCTGGTCGGACTATTTCCACTAACGTTTCTCTTCTCCTTCATCTTCACTTCCTCGCTCGCTCTTTTTCTGAACCTCTTGCCTTTCTCAATCTGGATCAAAAGTCCGCTTTTGATAACGTTTCTCATTTTTATCTCTCTGCTGTCCTTTCACAATTTGGCTTTCCTCCTACCTTTTCTTCCGCACTCTTGGCCCTTTATCAGGGCGCCAGTTTCCATGTTCGAGCGGCCACATTTCTAACCGCTCCAATTCCGTTTAAGCGAGGCATCCGGCAAGGATGTCCGCTCTCCGGCCAGCTATTCGCTCTCGCTTTTGAGCCTTTCCTGTTAGCAGCCCGAAGATCACTCCTGGATGTCCTACCGCCGACAGTGGCTAGTACTCGTCATCATCGAATAATTTTCACCGCCTATGCTGATGATGTGACCTTTTGCGTCCGGGATGAATCTCAATTTGATCGCCTGTATTCTGTATATCAACAGTATGTTGCATTATCTGGAGCAGCGCTGAATGCCACTAAAAGTACTGGCTTATGGTGCGGGGCATGGGCTGCCCGCACCGATGCTCCTTGGAGTGCGCAGTGGACAGCCACTACACAGAAGATCCTCGGTGCGTATGTCGGATTGCCCTTGGCTTCTGCATCTGCCACCTGGACTGCTCTTCTTCCCCGGATACAACGGACTGCTGCCTACTGGAGTAAGGCCCGCCCTTTCACATCGTTCCGTCAACGAGCAGCCGTTGTTCGTCGTCAACTTATCTCTCTATGCGAATACTCTTGGATGTCGACGGTTGTGCCCGTGTCACAAATGATGACCATCACTCGCCTCTCAACTTCCGTCATCTGGTCTTCACATCACTGGGTTAAACCTGCCACGCTTCATCTGCCAGCCTCTTTGGGTGGCATCCAGCTTCCTGATCCAGCTTTCCTTTATAAAACACATCGCATTATTCATTTCATTCGCCTTGCCACTTCAACTGTTCCGTCCCTTACCACTACCTTGAATGTTCTAGCTTCTTCCCGTGACCCATCTTTCACCTTCCTACTGTTTCTGAAGATGGATGCATACTCTCTTCTCCCGTCCCACCTCCCTCCTGTACTGCGAGAGAGCCTTTCTCTCTTTCGTTCGCTTCCTCTTCTCCGTTCATTTCCTTCTTCAACTCTTGATCTCCTAGATGAACCTCTCTTCTTCTCTTCTCTTATTCACCCTCCTAACCTCCCTTACTTTTACTTTCCTCATTGGATCCGCTCTGGTGTGATAACTGTCCGTTCTCTCGTAACTTCTGATCTAACCTGGAGACCTCTTTCTTCCCTGTTTCTATCTCCAACCATTACTCTTGCTAACGAATATCTTCTTCTTCGCACAGCGCTTTGGAGCCTCTTTCCACTCCTCGCTTCACCTGATGGTCTCTTCTCGGTCCCCTCTGCTCCTCTTTCCCTACCGTTCTTTCTCCTCATTCGTAGCTCCCCGGTTCTAGTTACTTCTCTCTCCTCCTCTTCTCTTTATTGGCTTCTTCTTTCCCCTCCCGCACTTCCACTTTCTGTTCATTCTGCTCCTCCTTCTCTTCTCCCCGCCATCTGGACAGCATCTACCTCTGCCCTTTCCTCCCCTCTTGAACTCAATGTCCATTGGCAATTTCTTCACCTTCGTCTCCCCGCCCCATCAGTACTGTTTCGCATGACCCTTCTCACCTCTCCGCAGTGCTCCTTTTGCCCTGAAGTCAGCGACGTCCAACATCAATACCTATTCTGCCCCGTTCTCCTGCCAGTCCTAAACACAGCATTTCGTCTTGCTGATCGAATTTGTGCTCGATCGTTACCATTTCTTGCATATGCTTGGCTACTCCAAACAAAGCATCCACCTACTCACTTGCCTCCTGTGTGCCGTTACATTTTTCTTCTTGTGAAGTTCACTGTCTATGCTTTCCATCTTCAACAACGCTTCCCTGCTCTTATTCCACCTCCTCAGGAGGCAAGTGCTATCATTCGGAGACGCTTCCTAGCACGGTTAACCACTCGCCTCCAAATGGAGCACTCTCGTGCTGCCTCAACAAACACCGATAGCGTTTTTCAATCCACTTGGGCCCAATCGGCTGGGTGGTTCCATATCCACAATTTGCAGTTACATCTCAACCTATAAGTGGATTTTTGTTGTCGCCCACGTTCACTGTAACAAATCATGTTTTTACGTATTAATTTTGGTGCTTCGCTATTTGTGATTTTTCTGTTTTAATGTGCCATTGAAGATAGCTCACCATGTTTCCCATGTTCTCTTCGATAATGTTGGGTTTTATGTTGTTGTATATAATTCATCCTTCTGCACAGTTTACTGCCCACGCAATGTCCCCTTCATTTTGTTGAATATTTTTTTTTTTAATTTTAGTCACTGTGTGTATAATTTAATGTAACAAGATGCCCTTCTGAGTACATTTAGCGTTATTTCCCCTTGTCACTGAATACTTCTGTATATATGTTGTAAATTTTGAATGTAGCATCACTGTTGCATTTCTGTGAATTAGTACCTAATGTTTAATCTTTAGTATGGTAGTAATGCTTAATTGGAATTTGTGCATAGTATAGAATCATGTCTTGCCCTGTCTACAATACTGTAGGTAAACATTTTCGTTTGTATCGCTCGTGCTTTATTGTCTGCCTCTCCTTCGCCCTACGTGGCGAAATAAGTTTTTTTATGATTTTAACAATATTTTGTTTTACGTTTCACTGGAACTTTCCAGCTGATGTATATACCGCTGTATTTATTGGCAGAATTCCATTGTCATGTACATAGAAATGTTATTTTACAGAAGAATAAAGGCAATTTTGAAATGTAGATTTTAGGAAAAAGTTTTTATTCGGGGGGTCTGACCCCCCGGGCTCCAACCCCTTCCAAAAACCGTCTAGCGTCTAAGTTAGAGTACCATGAGATAGTATACCAGATTAGGTGGTTCTGAATTGAAAACTAATGTTTAATCTTTAGTATGGTAGTAATGCTTAATTGGAATTTGTGCATAGTATAGAATCATGTCTTGCCCTGTCTACAATACTGTAGGTAAACATTTTCGTTTGTATCGCTCGTGCTTTATTGTCTGCCTCTTCTTCGCCCTACGTGGCGAAATAATTTTTTTTTATGATTTTAACAATATTTTGTTTTACGTTTCACTGGAACTTTCCAGCTGATGTATATACCGCTGTATTTATTGGCAGAATTCCATTGTCATGTACATAGAAATGTTATTTTACTGAAGAATAAAGGCAATTTTGAAATGTAGTTTTTAAGAAAATTTTGTATGTGGGGGCTCTGACCCCCGGGCCTTGACCCGTTCCAAAAACGGTCTGCCGAGTAAGTTAGAGTACCATAAGATAGTATACCAAATTTGGTGGTTCTAAGATGAAAACTGTAGATTTTACGAAATTTTTTATGAGAGGGGGGTCCGACCCCGCGGGCTCCAACCCCTTTTAAAAACCGTCTAGCGTCTAAGTTAGAGTTTCATGATACCAAATTTGATGGTTCTGAAATGAAAACTAGATTTTACGAAAATTTTGTATGTATGGGGGAGGGGGGGGCTCTGACTCCCCGGGCCTTGACCCGTTCCGAAAACCGACAACCGTCTAAGTTAGAGTACTATGAGATAGGATACCTGATTTGGTGGTTCTGAATTGAAAACTGTAGTGTGGGGGCACTGACCAACCGGGCCCCTGACCCTTTCCAAAAACCGTCTAAGTTAGAGTACCCTGTGATAATATACCAAATTTGGTAGTTCTAAATTGAAAACTATATCTTACGGAAATTCTGTAGGGGGGCTGTAACCCCCCCCCCTCCTCTCTGCAACCGCTTCCCAAAACCGTCTACAGTCTAAGTTAGAATACCACGAGATAGTATACCAGATTTGGTGGTTCTGAATTGAAAACTGTAGATTTTACGAACATTTTGTATATGGGGGGCTCTGACCAACCGGGCCCCTGACCCGTTCCAAAAACCGTTTACCGTCTAATATTTTTAGTGCCAAAGAAAAACGTAATATTCCTATCCTGTCTGCGTGTCCAAATTTTATAAATTTGATCAGGGAGCAAGACGTTCGAAATCGTACGTTTTCCTGAATTCGTTTTGTATGTAACCAAAATCTGTAAACGCGACGAATTGACGTAGTCGACGAATTGACGTAGTCGACGAATTTGTCCGCGACGAATTGACGCAGTCGACGAATTGACGCGCGACGAATTAACGCGCGACGAATTGACGCAGTCGACGAATTGACGCGCGACGAATTGACGTAGGCGACGAATTGACGCGCGACGAATCGTCGCAGTCGACGAATTGACGCAGTCGACGAATTGACGCACGCGACGAATTGACGTAGAACCTCTTATTGATGGTATAAAAGATGGAAAACACACATCTTTCAATTTATCTTTCAGGTTTCGAAACAGTAGGATTCTTATATTCAATTTCAGGAAAATCAGTTGGATTCCTCGAAATCTCGCAAACGTAAGCAGGATGTTCCAGTGATTTGTGGCTAACAAACTTATTCAGGCTGCGGAACATCGTAGAAAATTGATACTGAGCAATCAGATGTCTTATTGCTCTTTCAACCTGCATGTGTCAACAAATAATAATTGGAAATGTCGCTAATTATTTCATTGAATTGTTCGTTCCGGTCATGCCGCAAAATCTGTTGCATACGCTAGGAGTATATCGAATACCTTCCATACTAATTTTTCCGTACAACCGCAGTTTACTTGGAATTTTAGACACGGATGATTTTGCTTCTAACTATGAGAATGGGATATGCGGTGAAGTTCAGGGAACCTTTGTATGTCGCAAATGATTGAGACGCTCTACAAGAAAGTACAACCAACTTATTAAGGTTCAAAAAATAGCAGAGTGATAGCAGCGCCCCTGGTGGAGGTCTCAGAACTATGAAACATAAATATCCATCTCAATAATTATTGTAAAAATGCCAATATTAACAACAGAGAGGAAAAATGAATAGCATGCACTAGAAATTTTTTAATTGGACGTTTAGAAGCAGAGATATCGAGAAATCTAGATTAAACGTTGGCGCCCCTACCGGGAAAACTGCGTATTATTTTGGGAAAAAAATACACACAAAATGTTTTCATAGTTAGTAGTATCTCACCGGAAAAGAATTTTTTTAACCTGGTTCTTAGTCCCGTACATATTGCTACAAATATGCTGTAAATGGAAATGTGAACTTACGTAGTCTAGTGGCACACTTGTGCATTAAGAAAAATTACACGCCGAACTTTTTCTCCGGAAACGTTCTAGGATAAAGAAAGAATATTTCAAATCCGACTCTTAGAAACAGATATCGACAGAAATGAGAAATACATCTACTCTCCCTGGTGGAAAAAGTGTGCATTATTTTAGCAGCAGGTATTCTCAAAAGATTTCCTGAGATAAGCCGCGTCTTCCACCTTGGTTAAGTACTGAAGAACAATTTGGAAAGATGGCAAGGATATACCATGCAGTTCGATTTCCTTTGCTTGAGCTTCACGAAAATCTCCGTATAATAGGCACGCAAAATAGTCACTCTGAGCAGCTAATGTTGTTCTTTCAGCTCGTATGTGAAATCCTTCGACTATGAAAGATATATTATCTGCATTATTTGAGCTTCCAGAACTCGAAACGTCAAAGCTCTGATGACTTGCAGTTGGATCTTCTTTGGCAGTCATTCTTATCTTCAGGATATCTAACATGAATCATTACTGCGAAAAATAACATGAAAATTCGTTTTATCTAATACCTAACGAAGTCACATAATCTATATATTCACTTATGGGACATTTAGTCACATCGTAATTAGAAGACAGTGGGAAATGTGTTCTCCATCTTTAGAAAACTTACGTGGAGTAAACAGAACTATATCTGAAGTCGAACATTTTTAGGGTCAGTTGTTAGGCAACGCCAAATGGTAAACAAAGATTTAGTGGACAAATATAGATGCCACCGGCTGTTTTGTTTCTCAACAAATTTTAAAATGAATTTAACTGAGAAATAACATATTAACTTTGAAAAGACACTAAGAAGAGTAGGTCTTACGATTTTGTTTATGCTATTCAATAAAAGAAAATATTTCCAATCGTTCGCAGATCAACCTGGTGCCTTTATCTAGTTACTAGTAAACAGAATATAGATTCAAAATGTGTTCAAATTAAATAATTTTTTAAACCAGTACTTTATTTTAATTTTATTTCCGAGCCGAAACGAGTTAAATAATTTAAACCAATTTAGAGTGTGTATTCTATTTATTTGTATCCTTGAGCCACCGGTTGTAGGGTGAAAGCTTGGAATAAAACCTTCACATTGAACACCATATTGAGTGTTTAGTAAAAAGTCATAAGACCAACACTTTTTCACAAAATGTAGTATAAAATTTTAAATGCCATAGACACTTAATTTTAAGCAACCAACAGAAATGGAAATAATTTTTTTAAAGGGCAAAAGAAGATGAGAACCATGGTCATTTTACGCTTCCGCAGACAGAGAGAATACTGGTAAACAGATAAAAGCAGTCACAACATTTATCGTGTACTATCAATAAATTTCTATTTACATACCTGTGTTGCAATGCGGAATTTAAATATTACCTGAGCATGCTGAACAGAGCTTTCACGGGCACCGAAGCCGCAGAGTTAATATCTCCTTGTAAAACGGCCATTTGAACCTCGAAACGTTTGTTTTTGTTCGAGAGTGTAACGACCACCGTGAGCAACTCACTAGGCTAGAAGCTATCAGTATCGTTTGATGAAGTTTTAGGAAGTGAGTGTCTGACCACAGATCTAAATTATCCTTAGAATTAGGAAGTTTGGAGATCTGATTAAGTGAGCTCAATAGGAAATATAAACAGAAAAATATGTAAAAGGAGAGAAGGGTATATCTCTCGAAATGTGAACCGCGACATCAGTCAGGTGCGAAAAGGGGAGGGGAGGGAGAAGGAAGCACCCCAGCACCCATCACAAGGAACCACAACACCACCCACTCGCCGGCGCCCCCGGGTGCGTGTGTGGGGGAGTTGAAACATACAGAAACCACATCCGGATGCCGGAGCAGAAATCAGTACACCCCACCTCAACGCCAACCTGAAGAAGAAGGGAATGGTGGTCTGTATAACTCCCACCGGTGTGCACTCACTTACTCTCCATCCGATCCAGCCGCCTCAGTTCTGAGATACCTAAGGAATTCGCAGGGATGGCAGTCAACCGTACCCCGTACAAGTCCATTAGGGTGGGATCCTGCTTTCTTGAAGAACGTCTTGGTGAATCTGGTGGAAAACTCATGTACCTTCTCAACTCCAAGTCTGTTCCTCTGGTTCCGAATTGGGGTCCAAGGGGACCCCCAATGATCATAAGATGTCTTTCGGTTCTCTCTCGCTGATTCCTACTAATACCTATTCAGATTGGGGAGCCGTGGGCAAGCACTGGTCTGACGACCGTCTTGTACATCAGTTTTAGTGGAAGTTCAATCAATACATATATATATATATATATATATATATACACACACTGTGTATATATTTGAACAACACAATATGTGAGAGATACGCAATGTATATTAGAACAAAATCCCCTAAAGTACTGTTACACATGTTATAGTACGTGAGCCCCAAAACGACAAGTTGACATCGATGACAATAGAATATTTATATCTGAACCTAAGAAAATCTCTACATATACAATATATTAACATTAAATATTTAAGCTTATGTAAGTTTCAGCCAGTGAGACATAAAACGATATTCAACGTTCACAGTTCAACACGAACACGTACAATTGCACAATTCTAGAAGAAGGGGGTGATGAGTCTTAGAATGATTTTAACTCATCACCCCCTTTATTTAGAATTGTGCAGTTGTTCGTGTTTGTGTTGAACTGTGAACATTGAATACCTTTTAATGGTGTTGTGAAACAGTGGACACTGAGCAAGTAGCAAGATTGAACTGAAATATAAATAGATATGCTTACACCAGACTTATACAAACCAAAAGGACTGAAGCCGAAATAAGTAGAGCGCAATATGTTTTGCTCCATGTACCTCATTGATGGTTTTATGTCTCACTGGTTGAAACTTACATAAGCTTACAAAATTTAATGTTAATATATTGTATATGTAGAGATTTTCTTAGGTTCAGATATAAATATTCCATTGTCATCGATGTCAACTTGTCGTTTTGGGGCTCATGTACTATAACGTGTGTAATAGTACTTTAGAGGACTTTGTCCTAATATACATTTGTACAGCAGTAATTTGTGACGTGTTGTAACGAAGCTTCTCCTGTGTAGTAGTGGAGCTAGCTATCCAAGGCATTGTCTAGCTTTGTTCGTATGGTATCTGGTGTTTGCTATACGAAAGTCGACAATCTACACTGAAGAGCAATTGAATTAGAGACAGCTGGCGTTATGCAAATATGGCGCTGTGGGCGGCCCTGTAAACGGAAACTACACGAAGTATGCAGCGATCCGACAATATAAGGAGTGATGCGACGGGAATCAGTAAGAGTCGGAACCAGTATAGGAAGGATCTAAGCGCATTCAATCGTGGGCAAATTGTCGTGGCCCGACGAATGGGTCACTCCATCTCGTAAGTCGTGCAGGCACTGGAACCTTCGCGAGCCACCGAGTCACGGGTGCACGGTGAGTACATCAAATCCGGTAAAACCATCCCTGCAAGGGCCAACTGCCGTGGACAAGAGCGTGTGGATGAGCAGGGTCATCGTCGGCTAGCTCGCATTGTAACAGCGGATAGACGGGCCACAGTGCAAGAAATCACTCGGCAATTTAACGCTGGTGCACAAAAATGTGTAAGCAGTCACACCATCCAGAAACATCTCCTCGCTATGGGGAACAGAAACCATCGTACCACGAGGGTACCGCTGTTGACCGCACATCACAGGGGCAAATATTAGCATATGCGCGGGAACATCGCCACTGGACCTTAGACACGTGGGAAAATGTTGACTGGATTGATGAGTCGAGATTCACATTGGTACATGCGGATGGCAGGATACGAGTACCACGCAAACCACATGAAGCGATGGATCCTTCTTGCCAGCAGGGTAATCTTCAAGCTGGTGGGGGTGGCATTCTCGTCTAGGGATTGTTTACGTGGACTGAAATGGGACCCCTGGTACGTATGACATCGTCCCTCACAGGTCAACGTTACCAGGATATCCTGAACGACCATTTGCTCCCGTTTGTGCGTCTTCAACATCCCAATGGGGATCTGATCCTGCAACAAGGCAATGCACCGTGCCATCGCTCCCGAATTGTATCCGAATGGTTGGATGAACACTCCACCGACGTGACCTAGCTTCCCTGGCCAGCAAGGTCACCTAACCTCAATCCCATCGAGCACATCTGGGATGCCATCGAGAGAGAAGTTCGAGGCTCTGACTCCCCTCCATCAAATCTTCGTGAACTGTGGGAGCTTGTTCAGGGGTCGTGGATCCGTATGGCTTCCCAACGCTTCCGGTGTCTTGTCGAGTCCATGCCGAGACGAATCGCCGCCGTCATCAGGGCGAAAGGTGGTGCTACACGTTACTAGACAGGTATCTCTAATTCAATTGCTCTTCAGTGTAGTTGGAGCCCTAGGTACTTAGTGGAGGTAGCTCACTGGATTCTCTCTGGAAACATATCAACTTTCGATACTTCTTGGCGAGAACCGAAAAACAACAGCGCACTGCTCTTAGACGGGTTGATCTTGATCCGCCAGTCAGTGTGGTAGGTTTCCAGCAGAGAGAGAAAGTCCTGGAGGAGCTTCACTGCCCTGCTATCGTTCAGGGACCTGATGTCAACAGCTGTATCATCTGGGTACATCATGGCCTGCCCGTATTGTGTTTGGGTAAGTAGTTTGGGCTATACGCAATCGCAGGTCCTTAATTTAAGGACACTGGCTCCAAAGAAAGGGAGGCACCCATTGCCAAAAAAAATGCACAACACCCATGCCTCAGCGGAATTCGAAACTGGACCTATTTCGGACGAATGGTCAGAAGACAGCGCACCGCAGTGACCTAAGTTTAGTAGGTTTCCAGCTGAGAAAGAAAGACTGGAGAAACTTCGTAGCCAAGGAGGGGAAGGGGTTATCGGGTCTGGACGCCCCTTGATGGTGAATTGAGTACCAGTGAACCAAATCCATGGACACTCCCCTCCTTTTAAGAAATTTCTGGCTACGCCACTGCGCAACCGGAACGGCAACTTCGAAACCACCATATTCTCTGATTCGTGCTCACCCAAGGAATTTTCTTTTTCTGTCATGCACCATGACCATTATATTTAGTAATTTATTGTTCCCTAAAATTAATCGACAACAAATGTTATCTGCCAAGGGTCATCATCATCATCATTGTCAACCATTATCAATCCACTGCTGGACGAAGGTCTCCCCAAGTTTCCTCCACAACGGTCTGTCTTGTGCCAGTCTCCTCCATGTCACTCCCGCATACTTTCGAATTTCATCCACCCATCTTCCATGTGGTCTTCTTCTGGGTCTTTTCCTGTCCCTTGGAATCCAATCTAAAATTTCGGCTGTCCATCGATGGTCTGTTCTTCTGGCAGTATGTCCAGCCCATTGCCATTTCAGGGATTTAACTCTGATCATGATGTCTTCCACTCTTGTCATTTTTCGGATCCACGTGTTCCTCTTCTTATCTCTCCTGGTTACACCAAGCATGCATCTCTCCATGCTTCTTTGAGTTGTCTGCAGCCTTTGTATGTCTCTTTTAGCTAAGGTCCACGTCTCTGCACCATACGTAAGGACTGGAAGGATGCATTGATCAAACACTTTTCTTTTAAGACATAATGGCATATTGCTCTTGAAAATTATGCTGTTTCTTCCAAAAGCTCTCCAGGCAAGTTTTGTACGCCGATTAATTTCTTCATCAATGTGACCCTCACTTGATATCTGCTGTCCAAGATAAACATACGTGTCTGTTATCTCCAGCTTTTCTCCATCAATCGATAAATCTTCATTTCTTGTAAAAACATTGAACATCACTTTTGTCTTCTGAAAGTTCATTTTTAATCCCACTTCTTTACTCTTGTCAGCAAGTTCCTGGATCATACACTGCAGCTCTGATGGGGTAGTTGCAAAAACGACTACGTCATCAGCAAAACGAAGGTGGGTTAAATAATCTCCATTAATCTTTATCCCTTTGTTTTCCCAGCTCAGCGACTGAAAAACACCCTCCAATGTGGCATTAAAGAGCTTCGGAGATATGGTGTCACCTTGTCTCACTCCCTTTCCAATTTTTATGTGTGTTGTATTTTCAAACAGCCGAATCTTTGCACTTGCATTTTCATAGATGTTATTAATAATATTAATGTATGCATCTTCAATACCGCAGGTTTTCAGAGCCATTGTAACTGCTGATGGTTTCACCGAATCAAAGGCTTTTTCATAATCGATAAAAGCCATGCACAATGGAAGTTCATATTCCCTCGCTCTTTCAATTAGTTCTCTCAGTACGTGGATATGATCTATTGTGCTGTAGCCACTCCTGAATCCAGCTTGTTCTCTCGGTTGAGCCATGTCCAGTGTTACCTTCAAGCGGTGTGAAAGAACTTTAGTGAAGATTTTATAAACCACTGATAGGAGGCTGATAGGTCTGTAGTTTCCGAGATCCTCAATGTCACCTTTCTTATGTAGCAAGATCATTGTAGCGTTGTTCCAATCCTCAGGAATTTTCCCTTCATTAAGGCATCGAGTGAAAATTTGGGCGAGTACTGTTTCGATTTCTCCACTTGCTTCTTGTATGATGTCTACAGTAATTCCATCTTCTCCTGGAGCTTTTCCCCGCTTCATGTTCTTGATTGCATGTGCAACTTCTGCTGGAAGGACTGGAGGAACTCTGGTACTGGTATCTTTCATGATGTCTGGAGTGCATGTATCATCCCTTTCATATAATTTGGAGTAGAAATCTTTCACTCTTGTCAAAATTTCGCCTCTATTTCGTGTTACAGAACCATCTTCTTTTCTGAGTGCCATAATCTGTTTTCTTCCCTTACTGAGATGCCCCTTTGCTATCTTTAGGCTTTGGTTGTTTTCAATTGCTTTCCTCACTAGTTCACAGTTGAATTTTCTTACGTCTTCAGTGATACTTTTTCTTACTGTCTTGCATAGCTCTATATATTCCACTTTGGAAGTCACATCTTCTTTAGTTGTCCTCATCTCTCTTCTTTTTTGAAATCAACATTTTCGTTTTTCCTGATAATTTGTTTACATGCAACTTATTCTTAGACCCAGCTAATTTTGTTGCTGTTTCCATAAGAGCTTTGGTTACTTTTCTGTTAACTTCAGAGATGTCCACTTCTTCTGATGTTAGGCCTTCCAAAGCAGAGAACCTGTTCTTCAGTTCCAACTTGAAGGTATTATGGTGTTTTTTAAGATTGGTTATGTCAATAGATTTTGTTTGTCTTATGAGCTTGCCACGTTCAAGTTTAGTGTTGAGGTGCACCTTACATCTCACCAATCTATGGTCACTGCCTGTGTTGAACTTGTTTAGCACACTGCAGTCTTCTATGACGAATTTTTTGTTACACATAATAAAATCAATTTCACTTGTCGTCCCATTTGGATGTCTCCATGTCCATTTCCTGTGTGGCTTTTTCTTGAAGAAGGAGTTCAAGATGAAAAACCCTTCTGCCTCTGCAAACTCAACAAGAGTATTTCCACGCTGGTTTCTGTTGCCGTGACCGAATTTACCTACTGAAGTTTCATTCTGTTGCCGTTGCCCTATTTTTGCATTGAAATCTCCCATAATTATTTTCAAGTGCTGCTTACCTTTATTGTTTAGATGACAAATTTCCTCATAAAATTCTTCAATTTCTTCTTCAGGATGACTTGTGGTGGGTGCATAAGTTTGAATAATCTGAGCCTGGTATCTTTTCGAGAGTTGGATAACAAGTCGTGCAGCTCTGTCAGAGGAACTTTCAACTTCTACAACTTTATCCTTCAGTTTCTTGTTTATTATAAATCCAACACCACTAGTTCTGCCAGTATCTGTCCCACGATAGTAGAAGAGATGTCCACTTTTCAGTTCAATGAGATCTTCTCCTTTTCTCCTTACCTCACTTAGCCCGACGATGTCCCACTTGATCCTTTGTAGTTCCTCTTCCAATTCAAGAAGCCTTGAATCAGAAGATAGGGAGCGTCCGTTGTACGTTGCCAAGGTCAGCATCAGATGGCAGCCTAGTCCGGTCCTCCGGGGATTCTTAGCACCCTCTGCCTTCATGTCGCACTGGCCGCTGCCTTGGCCAGGTACATTCCAGCTGCCGGAGACTGAGGGCCAAGATTTAAGTTTTGAAATCATTTTGGAGGGGTTTGGCCATAACTCACCACGCTGGCCAAGCGGGTTGGTGAGTGTGGGATAGAATTTCCTCTAATCCCGATGGTATAGTTATACCGCTATTGGCGGTCGTCAGAGCCCCTTTAGTGGGAACAGGATGCACCACGAGAAGGCGGGGTTGACATTTGTCAAGGAGAGGCTGTGATGTTACGCATCACCTGACCTTACATCAAGGGTACTGCGCTAAAAGTTTCTCCTAGTCTCTTTTCTTTTCTCACCAGGGTCGGTAATCAGTTTAATTTGTTTCTCTGTACTACAGGTGTGTAATTGTTTCTCCCGCAAAGAAGCAGATGCCTTCCCGATGGCGCAGTGGTCTAAGCAATCGCTTCTGACCGTTCGCCTGAGATGGGTCCGGGTTCGAATTCCGGTGAGGAATGGATATTAAGTTTGTCTTACGACTCTCTCCTTTCCCTAGAACCAGTTATCCTAAATTAGGGACGGGAGACTGCTTAATTCCCACTGAGTTGTTCACGGTGGGTGTTAAATCTAATCTAAAAGAAAAAAAAAGAAAGGAAAAAAAAAGAAAAAGAAACAGATACTACAGAACAATTTTATGAAGACACAGAATCAGCCGATCATTTCCAATCGTAACATCCGTTTGTTTGCTTCCCCACCAGTGAAACATTAGGAAGTATATTTTCTTTTTTTCCTTGCATTTAGTAAAACACTAGTGTGACGTCACAAAATTCGTCTAACATTTATCATAAAATAGAGCAATTTCTCTTTCAATGCATCACTTTATTTCCAGCTACAATGCTTAGCAAAGAAGAATGTCATTTCAAGTCACTGTTCCTTAATGGGTTGAAGCTCACAGCATACTATTGTTTTCTCTTAAAAACTTCGTTCCTGACATTACAGAACGTATCTACAAGGAGATTAGAATAACACTTCTGGAGATGCCCTGAGTCTCTTAACCGTGAAGCTGCGAGGTGCGTGAAATGGACGTTGTTTGAATGACACCTATGTTATTTCAACTGTGTGTATATTTTGAAATTGCGTGGTTTTGGGTTGCAGAAATCGTGTTGATATCAAAATGGAATCAATTTTACTTCATACACAAATCAAATTTTCAATTTTAACGTTGTTTTGTTTAGAATTCACAATAGCGTTCATGTATTTCAATTTAAAATAAAAATGGGAAGGGTACTTAAAATAATTAAGAATTTTATAAATTCAGCATTATCTCACAAGTTATGATACTGAATTTTAAACATTTGCGACGAAAGAAGGCGATTCGGCGAAAACAAAATGCATTGCAATAGCAATCATGATACGTTAATACGCTACCAAGGTCTCTTCGCCCATAGGATCTTTTTTTGTTATTGTTGTTGTTGGAAATTTAACGACCATCGTCAGAAACTCCATGAAATATAAGTAGCCACTCGTTTCTAATTTAGGGCCACTAATTACAGGAAAGTGAGAGAGAGAGAGAGCCAGTGCTGTAAGACAAACACAATATCCCAGCCTCAACGGGATTCGAACCCAGACTCATCTCGGACGAATGGTCATAAGCCAGCACTTAGACCACTGCGCCACAGTTACCGCCCCATTGGTTCGTCTCACTTGTCTGGTCAGGAAAATCGGACCCATCGAATGATCCAAGAAATTTTGTGTCCGCATTACGACATCATAAAGCTCAGACTCCCTGCATATCTGCGTGGGGAAAGGGGGGGGTCAAAATGATAGAGACACCTATGAGAAGGAGTACAGGCATGCTTAAACATCGTGTTGAACAACCCTTTACTTATAGCACAATTCCTCAAGGAGGAAAACCTCAAACCCCTTGAGTGACGATACGGTGGAAATCAGCTTCTCATTCTCCTCTAAAATTAAGTTCACAGGGGCTCAATAATGTTGAATTCTGGTGACTGAAGGTTATAGGAGATGCTTAACTTAAATTTCGTGCTCTCAGATCAAGATTGGACACATCTGAAAGTGCGTATTACAGCACTATCAATTCAAAAGGTGACATCGTTTGAGGAAACCATTTACTGGGATCATCCTAGTAACCACGAATGTGAAGATATTCAGTACCTGTAACTTGCCTGCTCAAGGTGATGATAGAACCTAAAGAATACCGAGAGCTCGCAGCCCGTAACATTACTGTTCTCCAAGATGTTTGACGATTGGCACAAGGCAGTCATGATTATACGTTTCTTTTGGCATTCGGCAAACATAAACACTTTCAAAAGTTGTAAAAAGTATAAATGACGATTGGTCAGACCTAAGCGCATGTTTCTAACTATCCTATGCTAAGCTTTTGTGGCTGGCCTCTGATCATTCGTCCGTATGGGGTCCGGGTTCGAATCCCGGTGAGACATGGATGTTGTGTTTGTCTTACGGCACTGGCTCTCTCTCCCTTCCCTGGATCCAGTGACCCTAAATCAGGGACGGGTGACTGCTTATAGCCCATTGAGTTGCTCACGGTGGTCGTTAAACCTCCAATCAAAAAAAAAAAAAAAAACACCACCGAATCCTCATTTACATCATTAACCAGTGGCCTTGCAATAGAGACTCTTCAAGCATTTTCAGCTCTGAAAAGTTCTAGACGAACTGCTTGGCTAAACACCAGATAGCTGAGACGCGCATTCATTTCTGCAGTGATTTTATCGGCAGTAGTTCTATATATTTGGGCTACAATCCGTTTCATAACTCAACAGTCTCTTTAAATCAAACTCGATTTCCTGCCACATTTCGTCCTATTGAATGTTGTTTTCCCAGACGTGGCGAATGCAGTCATAACTTTCGATCAGTTATTCCTGATACACTCACGGTCAATGAAATTTGGGCACCTAGAAGAAAATATGCTACAACCGCGAAGCTTTGCCAATAGCTAAAGTGCGCGCTGGTAAATGGCCCACGTTTGGTGCGATTGCGCACGACAGCACACCCTGTGGTGGTACTGCTAACACGAACCGGCAGGCGTATAAACCGGCGTGTAGTCGATGCCTCATGAAAGCAAAAGAACCGGCCGCTGCAAGCATAACTGCAGAGTGACAAGAATGCCGGGTAGACGCCAGAGACGTCAATGTACGCAACTTACGGACTTTGAGAGAGGCCACATGATCGGGCTGAAAACCGCATGGTGGTCGGCGCGCCGTATAGCCCGTCACGTGGATCGTTCTGACCATACCGTCCAGCTATATTGGCAGAAGTAGACACGTGACGGCACTTTCACACGGCGGAGCGGCTCCGGACCGACCAGGAGGACCACCGGTAGAGGGGATCGACGGTTCGTGCGCCAGGCACGAACGGATTCCACGGGGACCCAGTCCACTATACAGGCAGATGTAGCAACTCCTGTGTGACCACGAACCACTTCCCGACGCCTCGCGGAAGCGAATCTGCGATCCCAGCGCCCCTTGCGCGTGCTGCCATTAACACCGGAACATCGCCGGCTCCGTTTGCAGTGGTGTTAGGCCAGAGAGACGTAGAACGCCACAGACTGTCGACGTGTGGTGTTTAGCGGTGAGTACCGCTTCGTTTTGGGGACAGATGTTCGTCGTGTCCGGTTGTGGAGGTCCTGAGTCAACGGCACAAGCACAACCTCGCTATCGAGCGCCACATCGTTCCCCACTACAGGCATTATGGTTTGGGGAGCCATTGTCTGCGATAGCCGACCAGCTCTAGTAGTGGTACGTGGATCATTGTAGGGCCAGCAGTATGTGGATGAGTTCCTACGGCCCCGCATACTCCCATTCCTGGCTCGGATTCCAAGTGCGCTATACCAACAAGATAATGTCTGCCTGCATACTTCTCGGATTGCCCAGGACTGCTTACGTCATGTTCAGACACTTCCATGACCTGCCAGCTCCCAGGACATGTCCCCTATCGAGCATGTGTGGGACCAGTTGAAACGCTAGCTGCCGCCGTTCGGCACTGTATAGAATTTGGAGCACACCGACAAACACGTGACGGCCAGTCTGCCGCATGACAACATCAGGCGTCGATTCGCCTCCATGCCGGACCGTACTGCAGCATTTATCGCCACACGAGGCGATGCGACGATCTATTGAATTTGACCGGGCTGATCCCTCTGTAATTGTCCTGCAGCTCTGTTTTTGCCATTATGTGTATCATTCATCTGTATCATGACGTCCATAAAATTTCAGTTCAATTCGATGCTTTCTTTTTGGTGCGCAAATTTCATTGTCCGTGAGTGTACATTCAACAAATCTCTAGTTTCAGTTATGTGTGCCTCTTCTAAATGAGTTACAATAATTTTCTCTCTTTGAAATGCATACAAGTCGGTCGCTTTAAAAGTCATTAAGTAATTCTGAAGAGTGTGGCTTACGTGACCTGAGCTGAGGTCTAAACGAGTGCCATTGATTTTTCCACTGACCAAACCAATCCTCAATGGCGAGATCACAGCGATGTGTCATGGGAACTTACTTTGTTTAACATTTGGTTTGTTACATGGGCGCACGTATGAAGCATATCTCTCAGAAACATACTTGTTTGTTTAGGAATTTAACCACACACACACACACGCACACACACACGCACACACACACTACTGTGAGCAATTCTACTGGGTGTGAGTAGTCACCCGTCCCTAACTTAGGACCAATACAGAAAACACATCTATTCCTCATCGGGATTTGATCCCGAACCCATCGAACAGATGGTCAGAAGCCAGCGCTTATACCACTGTGCCGGCAGGGCAGCCGCAAGAATGTAAATTCCAGCAATTAACGTAATCTATTTTATTACTGGTGTCTATGGTGCTGGTAACATAGATATTTTGTTCCACGTATGGCGTCATATGACGTCATGAGATATACTTCTTATTTAAGGTGGACCTCAAGTACTTTTGCTTCCTATACTTCCAATGGGTAAACTTCTGCACACATTTTCTTCACAATTAATGCGTTACCAAGGATGAAATATTGAACATCGATTAAAACAGCATCATTTTATAACTTGGAATACTTAATATTTTCTAAAACATAACCATAATTATGCAATCCAACATTTGTTTGCCTACTGACGTCATCAAAGTACAGGTCGCGCCATCTTTGTTCTGGTTTCAACCCCACCAAAGCAAAAGTTATTGATGTTTAGTACAATTATGGTTATTATTTAGAAAATATTAATTATTCCAAGTTATAATATAAAGTTATTTTAATCCATGTTCAAATTTTCATCCTTGGGAACGCATTTATTGTGAAGAGAATGTGTACAGAAGTTTTTCCGTTGGAAGTAAAGGAAGAAAAATTACTTGACATCCAGTTTAAGTCAGCGGTGCACAAGGAGGTTGGAATAATACTTCTGGAGATGCCCTGAGTCTCTTAACCGTGAAGCTCCAAGGTGTCGGAATTTGGCGTTATTTACATGACACCTATGTAATTTCAACTGTGTGTATTTTGGAATTGCGTGGTTTTGTGGTTGCAGAAATCATGTTAATATCAAACCGGAATGAATTATACTTCATACACAAATGAAGTTTTCAATTTTCACGTTATGTTTTTTTCAGAATTCGCACTAACGTTCGTGTATTTCAATTTAAAATAAAAATCGAAAGGGGCCTCAAAATAATTAAGAATTGTATAAACTCAGCATTTTCTCACACATCGGAAGCAATTTACGATGCGAAATTGGAAACATTTGCGACGAAAGAAGGCGATTCGGCCAACACAAGATGCATTGCAATAGCCTTGAAAACCAGCAGCTTTCCCACACTTTGACGACTGCCGGTCGCGGTTATAGGCTTCACGCAAAGTGGTACTACTCTATTTACGAGGACATCTCCAGATATCTTATTCTAATCTCCTTGACGGTGCATCAAAGACATTAGAGTAGGATAAACTGGCAAAAAGTGCTAGCGGTTCTTAAACGACGGAGACCAACTCCTCCATTCATAGATGTAACGCCATCTATGAATGGAGGAGTTAGAAATGAACAGATGCCTATTGGAAAGTAAGAATGTTTGATTCAATTCATAACGTGCTGCAGAAATTCAGTATAAAGAATGTAGTGTACGACCCGAGAAATTTCTTGATCAAATTTTAATTAGCAAGGGCTCGTATATCCTAGAAAAAAACAAGACTGATGAGCAGGAATATACGAGACTATATCGCTACTAGCCATATACACAGAGCAGAGAAGTAAAAAAAATCAGAAAGAAAGCTACTAAACAGGAAAATATTGCGGCGTCATATATGGTTAAATCATAAATATATATCAAAATCTTAAAAATTTAGAACTCAAATATTCGCGAAAATACGCCAACCTACTGATTACTCCCTACAGCGACGGCTTTCAATGTATGCCGGAAGTAGCATTCTTTTTCCCAGTCTATTCTCGTCCAATGTGTGTCGGGCAGTGTACTGAGTTTCTTAAAAATCATCACGACTTTCGGAAATATGTTTCTTAAAAACTTGGGCCAAATCTTGAGGCTGTACTCGTGAAAACTGTCCTGGTAATGGATCAATGTAATGCGCCGTGGTATAGGGCCTCCCCTGTGGCCCAGTGGCCAAAGCGCTGGCTTCTGACCATTCGTCTGTGATGGGTCCGGATTCAAACCCCGTTGAGGCATGAATGCTGTGTTTGTCTTATGCCACTGGTTCTCTCCCTTTCTTGGATTCAGTGGTCCTACATTAGAGACGGGCGACTGCTTATAGTCCACTGAGTTGCTCATGGTGGTCGTTAAACCTCCAATCAAAAACGAAAAATACAGGTAGGTTCAAAGTGAAAATCCTTTGAACCTACCACGTTTTAGCAACACACAGCAACCGAAAAATTGTTATTCTGCCACTACTGGGGAATCGAATACCAGATCTCTCGATATCTGGCAGAGCGCGTTAGCCGTACACCATGATGGCCAACAATCCACGGCGCTATGCGTGTTTTTCTGTCATCTTCTGACACCATAAATCCGTAAGATGGGGTCAGCTACTGAGACGTCTCCATCTGGTGGGCATTAAAGGCAATGGCTATATAGTGCGTTGCATAAATATAGAGACAGAACAAATTCTCGAATAAAAAAGAAACAACAACGTGCTGAAATGTACACCTCATATTTGTAGCAAAAATAGCATAGAAACGCGGCTGCACAATAGTTTTACGGAAACATAACCATTCCAGCGGCAAGTAGAAGAAAAAAACAGAAATACGCTGTCTTAAAAATTTATGAGCACTTCCGGTACGAATAGTGGAGACACCATAAATCCGTTGTTCCGAATAACACTGAAAACCCGATTGGGCATGCTGTGCACCAAGTGATATAAGAATTCTGGACGGAGTGCGTACCAGCTTCGTACAATATGCTCTTTCAGTGCCACCACACTTGAGAACTGCCGTCCATTCGCATGCACATCACGGCTGTTTTCTGGCAGTTAACGCACCGCGTTTCGATAAAGTCGTATAAATGGCTGTCCTACTCCTCCCCATGGCTTTACAAATTTTCGCTACAGGCAATCCATTTGCTCTCAGTCCCCAAATCTTATGCACCTCCTCACCAGAAAGTTATCTGTTGCGTGGCATTTCGGTAAATGAATGTCTGACGGCAGGTCCGCTGTCTTTTGTAATCTGGACCGAATTACGGCCCATGAGCGTGCGTACAACATGCTAATTTGTACATTACATTTGCATGTGGCTACTTTACATAGTTGTCTTTATATTTATGAGACACCTAAAATTACACTATTTCACTTTGTGGTGTTCGTTTCACACAATCTGGTCATCTCGACGGATCGAAACGTTTGTTGTAGGGTTATGTCTAATTAGGTACCACTTCAGCTTCCTACTTATATTCGCCTTGCATTCACGGCGCAAAGTCGACTGTTTTTATATTTATGCGACGCACCTTATATTAATTATAGCAGTTAAATCCAAAGGGCGAGATCCAAAGGGAAAGTCTTCCAAATGCGTAGCGTCAGTGAATAAACAAAGACATCGCTCTTTCCACGTTTTAGCAACACACAGCAACCAAAAAATTGTTATTCGGTCATTGCTGGGGAATCGAATCCGAGATCTCTCGATATGTAGCGGAGCGCATTAGCCTTACAGCACGGTGGCCAACACTCCACGGCGCTATATGTGTTTTTCTGTCAGCTACTGACATAAATCCGTAGATTGGCTCAGCTAATGAGACCCCTGCAATCGACGAGATCTGCGGTACTGATACACGTCACGGCCGCCGCCGTTAAATATCGTGTGGGAAACAACAACGCAACCAGTCGCATGAAAGATGCCACGTAGTTCGGAGTTCCCTGATTTCGAGAAAGGTGTAATCGTCGGGTATCACAGTGAGTTGAAGTACCCAAAATCGACAGTGGGCTACGGGATTGGCAAGTGTAAGATGAGGGGTGGCTGTCGGAATGTGCCCCGACCCGGCAGACCCACAAAACTGGGAGTTAGAGACCGACGAGTGCTGGCCAGAGAAATTCGGAAGAACCGCACCAAATCAATGGGCCACATCCGCGAGGAGTTTCAATAGGCATCCGGGAGTGTTCTTTCGATGAATACCATCCGTAAGGAAACCCATCTGCTCGGTTATCATGGACGTGCTGCCGCCCACAACAAACCTTTGGTCACCAAGTCGAATAGCGCTCCTCGGCTAACGTGGTGCAAAGAACGTCGACAGTGGAACGTTGAACAGTGGAAACAGGTTCAAACAGCTTCTCTGGAGCGACGAATCAAGGTTCAAACTCTACCGTTCGGATGGCAGGGTCTGGGTTTGGCGTCTGCCTGGAGAACGCATCATGCCGGAATGTATTGTGCCAACTGTGAAGTTCGGTGGGTGTGGAATTATGCTATGGGGTGTTTCTCCTGATATGGCACGGCACCCTGGGTAGCAATTCCTGGTAGACTCAACGCCGAGACCTTATGCACCATTTTGGATGACCATGCGCTTCCTACGTTGTGGCAGTTTTACGGGGTGGACCGATGTTACTTTCAGGATGATAATGCCACCTGTCATGTTGCGAGGTCCACCATGGCTTGGTATGGTGACAATGGGGTTAATCGAATGGACTGGCCTGCGCAGAGCCAGGACCTTGACCCTGTCGAGCACCTCTGGGAAGAGTTGGAGCTTCGACTTAAGGTGTGCCCCGACCGTCCGAAATCGGTGAAGCAACTGAACTGTCTTCTCCAAGACGAGTGGAAGAAAATACCGCTAGCCGTCGTACAACGCGTCGTTGAAAGTATGCCCCGGAGGGTCGCAGCTGTAATCAACGCTCGTGGAGGCTCCACCAACTATTGAACGTGAATAAACTTCGTTCTCCTTTGCTATCACAGGTGTCCAATTACTTGTTGGTAGATAGTGTATTATAAGAATAGGATATTTCACTTTCGAAAAGAAAAAAACGGAATTGAGTTTTTATCCTTCCATTATGACAGCGATTTTGCAAATGTATTTGCATTTTAAGAACGCTTTATTAGCTTCAACTATAGTTTCGCAGAGAGTTTTGCTCGGCATCATGAGGACGAGTGATGATGCATTTCTCCTGATGATGCATTCCTCCTGATGATGCCGAGCCAAACGCTCTGCGAAAGTATAGTCGAGGCTAATAAAGCGTTTAATTGTGAATAAACGTCGATAGTTTATTCTTAATCAACATCACAAGTGTAAAGTCTTGTATTATATATAAATGGATTGGTACTAGAAACAAAGTTATCCATGTGGTGCTAGGTGGCATCAGTTATATTGATGTTAATACCATGTGGTTTACCAATAAAACTTCCGTTAATTCAGACAATCCATATGTTCTGAAGAAAATACGTCACACAGCAGATCGAAAATACTTTTCGCTAATGAAAACTACACAGCAACTCGTTATCTTTAATTGATTGTCAATTTAATTCCTTTCTCGAAATTTCGGCGTTGACATCAAAATTCGTAAACAGAAAGGCCTGCCTTGTTTCGAGAAGTGCGTTTATTCGAAAGACCTTCATAAAAGCACCTCTCAATAACATCAAGTCGCAAAATGGTAGATTCTTTCAAGAGTCAGCTGCCAAGCGAAAACTTCCTTGTAAGTAAAGAAGTAGAACGGTTCCTTAGTATTTCAACCCCCGCACTTTCACGTGATAGCCCTGATGAATGCGTTTTTTTGTAGAAACTCAGGGTCAGCGAATATAATTCTAATGAAGTTGTGCCTCTACTAGTGAGTGTTAGTGACTAGTATGACAATGATTTATAGAATGCATTTCATCCAACTTAGCGCGCGTTTACTCTGTCTGGTATCAATTAATCAAGATCACACTGACCATGGGGTTCGTGTTGGTCAAAAGCCAAAGGACAAACCATTCTATTTCTTTACTCCCAGGATTTGAATCCAAGTACATGAGGTCGCTCCATAGCACTTCCTCAGCTGAAACCTTACACTTCACAGCCGGTAGCGACAGCTTAAAATTAAACACCGGCTGATGTAAGGTGCCCACAGTGCATGGAGACGTTTGTATTTATTTGATACCAAACGGAAGAATAAAAACATTTTACTATTAATATATATTTTAAATTTCAAATCTCTCTCTCTACCTGAAAAATTTCTGAATAATTCCCAAAGTTTGAAAATTAAATCTCTACACATACAGGTAGGAAAACTAAGGGATTCTCTTCCCTTCCCCACCCCTAACAAATCGAATTGCTCAGCGTTTAAAAATATTGCATTCACTCGCTACCTGATTTATTCGTATTTAATAAAGAGATAAATTATTTTGTATATCTCTTTGGTAAATCTGAATAAATTAGGTAGCGAGTGAATGCAAAATGTATGTGAATATTACCATCAGAACAGGCTCGTACGAAAATTGCAGAAAAATAAATAAATAAAATGGTTGCAAAACAAGTAGGCTGCAATTTTGAATAAGCTTTTTTTTCTGAAATTGCAGTACAAAATGTTAAATCTAATTTCTGCGATGATGAGGAAACTTATTAAGGGAATACGAAAAGGTAATATGGAGAACAAGATGTTAAACCTCCCGTTGTAATGATAAACTGTGAAATATCTGAACATGGGAAGATCTATCAGGAAAGAATGGGTGTAATTTACCACGAAGGACACAATTTCGCATGCACTTTACTAGTACAATAAGAATAAGATGTGTCATTTTTACTTTCAGAGTAACTGAAATGTATTGAAGATTTTCTGCTGGAAACCTGAATCAAATTATTACTAAAAAACAACTTAGTACTTATAAAGATACCTTGTGTTTGTCATTTCTGCTACATTTAGGTGGAATGTTCACTTCTAATGAATGAATGATGTATTTCACGTGGATGATAAAACGGGTTATGTATCCAGCTCCCTTTGTGACGTAGTACAGAGGTCAAAACATGTGTCAAGACGACAAATCTGCAGCGAGACATTCTGTCCACGTAACTCAGTTGGGAGACCGACTTACTCAGCAGTGAGGGGACGGGGATTCGTTGCGAACAAAACTTGTGTTTTCACATTTTACTGTATTCCCCTCAGAGTCCTCAGCATCATCATGATTCCCACGCTCTGTAAGATCGAGCTGCGCTTTTTATACCCAAATATGAAGAGTGTTTCACATTGTTGACATGGAGCCACTATACGTAGAACGACATTGTTCAAGAATCGTGCAAAGAACATTGTTGGTGTTAACGCACTACTGAGCCCAAATTATAAGGCAATCCTTATTTTTAGTACGTCTTATTATTATTTGTTCAGTTGTATCCTTTGACCATGAGATAGTTTTTACATAATTATTCATGTTGCTTTGTAAAGTGAATATATATTAAAGTTGCTTTTAAAGCGGATATACATTCAAGTTGCTTTTAAAGTGGATATATATTCAAGTTGCTTTTAAAGTGGATATATATTCAAGTTGCTTTGTAAAGTACGACCAGGAGGACGGGAGAATCAGAATATGTCTGTGAATTGCACTAGTTTACTGTTCACTATGTGACATCGTATCAGAAAGTTTGATAAATACATAGCCCTGGAACGGAAAGCGAATCCGCATTACCGGACTTCCATTATGAATATCTCATGTATTTATGAATATTTCTTCCCTGATTTCCATAGCTAGTTTTTTGTCGTTTTAAAAAAGGAATAAAAAAAGTTAAGTTCTTTTTTCTCGTTTTTTGTGTTAGCACGAATGATTTCTAGCCCCATAATTTATGCTTTCACTTAATTTTCCGGTTTACTCTACATAAATTAACAAAAAATATTCAAAAATTGAAGCCCAAGCCTTGTAATTAATTTAATTAACTGTTCAACTTATCAATGTTTCGAAAATATTGTTACACCAACCCAAGAGCTGACGCACCTGAGCTTAAATTCGATTGAGGTACCTCATGAATTTGGAAGCCTTTATTTGAACGACAGGAAATGAGGTAGCCTTCGGAACAAATACAAAACAAAACACACTCAAAATAATATTCGGAGAACTTAGCACGAATACTACATTAAATTGGTCAATATAAAAAAGCCATTATTTTTGACCAACTGCTAAATAAGCAGTAGGACCCACTTTAGTTCGCAAAACAGCGTCCACTCGGTGAGGCATCGATTCGATGGGGTGTCGATAGATATCCTGAAATATCAGGTATCATAATATCCACAACAGATCCTCCCTGTTGGGTTGTCGTGTGCGTGTCGTTAGCTCCGTTAATATTGGGCTTGTTTTGTACATTTCCTGAGTGTGTTCTCGTTCCTGTCTACATTCGTCATTCCGTAAAAGGTCAGTGTTCCGTTTGAGTCTTCTTTCAAGTGGGTGAGTTGCTTTCCTTTCAAGTTTTCTGTGTTGTTTACGTTTCGACCCCGTCGGTCGGCGTGGCTTGATTCATCGCCATTGCAAATGGCGGCTTCCGGGAGGGAGGGAAAGATTTTAGCCCTCACTTCCTGTCATCAATCATCATCATCATCATTATCTACTTCTACTTCTTCTGATGTCGGCGTTACTACGCTGTCTTCCTCAGCTAGCTATGGCACTCTTCCTTCTCCGGGTGGTGTGTTCAGCAATCCTGCCGGTGTCAACCCGTTGCCTTCCTCTGCACACATGAATTCTTCAGCTTCTACTCATAGTGATGACGCCATGGATACTTCTGGAGTTGCAGCCTCCACGAGCTCCTCGATGCCCTTTCAGCCTTTGATCACGTATTCTGCGCCACGTCAGCAGCCCATGATGCCGTATGCGGGCGCTCAGGCGTTGCATAACTATATTCGTCGAGATGGTAAATCCATTTTTCTTGAAATCCCAGCTGTTTCTTCAGCAGAAAGTACTTTCCTTGAAACCTGGCGAAGGGAGTTAGTTTCGAGGCTCTCCCGGATACTCCAATGAGAATTTACGCGGACGCCATTATTCAGAGGTTTTCACTTCAAGCCATTTCGCATATGTACCGGCGTGGCCGGACAGTTGTTGTCTATCTTGCCAAAGTTGAATATGCACAGACTCTCCTGGCGTCCGGTCTAACCGTTGGTGATCGTCAACTTTCTCCTGAGCCTGTCGCCCAAAGACCTGTGAACGTCTCGTTTTATCCTGTTCCCCCAGAGATAAGTGACCTCATGTTGTATTCTGTGCTATAGTCTCTGGGGCGAGTCGTTGGTGGAATTTTCACCCACTCAGCAGCGATGAATGACCAGCAGCATGACTTTATTCGTGGTGCTCGTCGAGTCGCAAGAGTCGTTTTTCCAACTCAGGAAGCTATTGCACAGCTCCCAACACAATTCACAGTCAAGTGCAAAGACCAGATCTTCATATTGATCTATTGACGGAATATCACTACAGTCGCTGCAAGGAGATTGGACACCGTTACACACAGTGTCCTACGGAGCACGCGACTTCTGCTCTGCCTGACGCCCGAGTGGGTCCTCTATACCCGCCTACTGCAGCTTCTTCTACACTTTTGACAACTGATGATCCTCCCAGTCTGGAGGCTACTTTTCCGTCAGCTTCCTCTCCACCTCTAGCCTCCGAGGAAAATTATCCTGCCCTTATATCAAACACACCTTTCAAGGCTCCTGACCCTCCTACTAACGTTCCAGATGTTAATGATAGAAATATATCTGACACCGAGACCTCTAACGCGGATACCAATACCACTTACCTGGGTGTTAGTGACCACACCTTGAGTGAGGGGTCGGACGCGACCTCCCGTTCCCGCACTGAAAAGAGAGAGGCTATCACCACTCATCAGGATCATCTTCCGGCAGCATTTGAGCAGTTGCAGGCGCTAGACATCCTCTTCCGAAATATCCGTAGTCCGTCCTCTGATGACACACTTGCTGTGAAGAACATTCATCGCCGGGTTAATAATCTTCGAGAACATCTAGTTAAGAAAATCACTCCTGCTTCTGATCTGCCGCTTTCACAGTGACGACTTACAATTGTCGCGGGTTTGCGGCACCCGATGTGAACGCTCTTGTTTACGAGGACCTTGCAGCCATTGACAGTGGTATCCTCCTCCTTCAAGAGACTCATTGTTCTTCAGATACGCCGACTCACCGTTGGCGAGCATGGCCTTATACCTTTTACCACTCATACCGACAGTCGCGGTCCTGTGGAACTGCCGTCGAGGTTCACCGCCGATTTATGCAACGTCTGATTTCTGTTTCTGTTACAAATGTGTATTTAGATTTATTGCAATGCCCTACCTTCTCTACTGCTGCTGTCACTTCATGTGTTTAATGTGTACATCCCAACTGATGATTCGTATGTTACTCCTCTTTTTCTGAGCTTACGTTCCACGTTTGATGCGCTCCCCTCTACACAGGGTTTTATCCTCGGGGGTGATTTTAACAGTACTCTGCAACCATCCATTGACCGTTCCTCGCATGGCGAACATCGTGCACGTCTGGCTTCTCAGTTAACTCAGTTTCTGAGTGATTACCAGTTTGTTGATTCCTACCGCCAGTTACACCCGCATACCATCTCTTTCACTAGAGTCGGTCCTTTAGCGTAAGGCTACGTTGCTGCTAGACTTGACCGTATCTACGTTTCCTCTTCTTTGCTTACTGCAATCACTGCTACGCGGCATTTCGCAACTGTGTCTTCAGACCACTGCGCTGTGTCTTTATCAATTTGTGTCTTTCCGTCTTCGCCTTCTGTGCGTCGTGGATGGACTTTCGATGATACCATGTTGCAAGATCGCTCTTTTTGTGCTGCAGTTGAGCAATTTCTTACTGCCCGGAAACCCCTCCTTGCTACTACAGCGAGTGCACTCCGCCTGTGGTTAGACACTAAGCGCGATCTCTTACTTTTGGTACGCCAACTCTCGTTTTTCATCTCTACCTCTCGGTCGATGGCGGTCAGCAATCTCCGAGGTGTTCTTTCTTCCTTGCCGCTGACAGACCCGCAGTATCCAGTGATTCAAGAAGAACTACATGCTCATCTCCTACCATCGGCCCAACAGGCTGTTCTTCGACTGCGGCTTCTTCATTTCTCGCCAACACCACAAACCTTTCCAATTCTCTCTAAGATGGAAACCACGCGGCGTAAGTCGACATCACTGCGTCATCTTCGTCTTCCAAATGGCTCTGTTACTTCTGATGCTTCTCTTATTTGCTCTCAAGTCCGTCACTTCTTTCAGGAGAAATTCCGTGCTGTTGCGCAGGATTCGGACCTTTCCTCCTCTCCCCTTCTCACTTCTCTTCCTCAGGTCCCGCCTTTTCTGTGTTCTCCTCTTACTGCTAACTTCACTTTGTCTGACCTTAGGGCAGCTTTTGATTCCCTTAACTCACACTCTTCTCCTGGACCTGATGGTCTACCACAGTCCTTTTACCGTGCTTTCCTTCCGTTTCTCCTACCTTTCCCTTCCGCTGGATTTTCGTGCGCTCTTTCTTCCACTAAGCTTCCGCCGGAATTTACGGTTGCTCATGTCATCCTCCTGCCGAAGAAGGGAGACCCCTGAATCTGACCAATTGGCGCCCTATTTCTATTCTTAACATTGATTACAAATGGTTTACTAAACTTCTTTCTCGCCGCTTAAATTCTATTCTTCCGTTTCTCCTTTCCCCCGACCAGTCATACAGCGTGCCTGATCGTTCTATTTCTAACAATATTTCTTTTCTTCTCCATGTCATCTTCTTTGCTCAAAAACATTCAGAACCTCTCGCCCTGTTTAATCTTGATCAACAATCCGCGTTTGATAATGTTTCTCATAACTATCTCTCTACTGTTTTAACCCACTACGCCTTACCCTCTTCTTTTGTCACTCTCCTTCTCAGTCTCTACCGGGCGCCTATTTTCATATTCGAACGGCTACATTTTTGACGGCACCTATTCCCTTTCGGCGTGGAATTCGGCAAGGTTGCCCCCTTTCGGGGCAACTCTTTGCTCTTGCATTCGAAACTTTTCTGCTCGCCTGCCGATCAGCATTTCTTTCTTCCTTGCCACCGATCGCCTCAAGCACCAGGTATCACCAATTTTTTGTCTCCGCTTACGCAGATAATGTCACGTTTTGCATCCGCCGAGATGACCAGTTTGATATTCTCCGCTCCACGTACCAACAATACGCAACTATCTCCGGTGCGTCTTTGAATGTTCTTAAGAGCACTGGGTTGTGGTGCGGATCGTGGAAGGGCCGCACTGATACCCCGTGGGGTGCGTTGTGGGCTTCCAAGTCCCAGAGAATCTTTGGCACCCATATTGGTCATTCATTTACTGCAGGTAATCTTACTTGGAAAGATCTCCTTCCTCGTCTACAATGTACAGCAGCTTTCTGGCGCTTCACTCACTCATTTGCGTCCTACTTCCAACGGGCGCAAATCGTCAAGCGATACCTTCTCTCTCAATGTTTGTTTTACTGGACCTCAACGGTGTTTAACCTGAGACGTCAGTCTACTATCAATAGCATCTCTTCATCAGTCATTTGGTCTGCAAAACATTGGGTGGCTGCTACGACACTTACTCTCCCTGCCTCCTTAGGGGGAATTCATCTACCGGATGTTCGCTCTTATTACCGCGCCTCTCGCATTGTTTCATTCTTACGCTTTCTTATCTGCCCCTCTCCCTCACTTTCCTCTACCTTCGATGTTCTCATCTCTCTTCACGATCCATCCTTTTCTTTTCTCCCTTTTCTTCGGATGGATTCCTATCCTTTTTACTTTTACCATTTTCCACCCATTCTTTCTGAAGCTCTAGCGTTTCTCCGTTCACTTCCACTTCTCCGTGCACCTCCTTCTACTACCCGCGATCTCCTCGCCGAACCGCTTTTCTTTTCCACTCTGATTCACTCTTCCGACCAACCCTACTTTATCTTCCCCTGTTGGGTCCGCTTTGGGATTTTAACTGTGCAAGCTCTGGTTAATACCGATTTATCCTGGAAGCCCGTCTCCTCTCTTTTCCCTGATTCTACTCCTTCCGAGGAGGATGATTTTGCTCTCCTTCGCTCTACCCTGCGTTTCCTCTTCCCCTCCCTTGTTTCTGAGACTGGTCTTACTTCCGTTTCTGGCCCTAGCCATTCTCTCCCTTTCTTCCTTTCTCTTCGAGATTCCAACGTCCCCATTTCCTTTTTAACTGTTGCTTCGATCTACAATTTTCTCCGAACACCCTTTGCTCTTCCACACCCACTCCCAGACGTTTCTCCTTCGCTTTCTCCGACTATCTGGAATGCTTCCTTTTCTCCTCTCTCCTCCCCGCTAGAGCGTAATATTCAATGGCGGTTTCTTCACCGTTGCCTTCCTGTTCCTTCTTCTCTCTTCCACATGTCCCTCTCTCCTTCTCCACTCTGTTACTTTTGTGATTCCGAAGGTGACATCGAGCACATATATTGTCATTGCCCGATCTTGTGGCAGCTGCTTCATAATGCCTTTCGACTTGCTGGCACTATCTGCTCACAAGATCTCCCCTTTCAAGCATATTCCTGTTTGCTTCTCACAAAGCACCCACCACTTAAACGTCCTGATGTCTGCGCCTACTTATTTGTTCTCGCGAAACATGTGATCCACCTTTACCGCCTCTCTCTACGCTCCAATTCTACTATACCCAGCATCGTTTCTGCTGGAGGGATTTTACGGAAGATCTTTCAGAACAGCATCTTGGCTCGGCCCCGGTTGGTGTACTTCACAGCGTCTACTCCTCAACCTATGGTTTCTTTCCGGTCTGCCTGGGCGCAAGATGCTGGGTGGTTCCACGCTGATGGTTCGACGCTTTATCGTTTGTGATGAAAGACCCATTTTCTCATATCGCATCGTGTATCTGTGTAACGCGTTGTGTGGTATTGTGTATAATTTTTCATTTTGGTATAACATTGTACCTACTTTCAGGCAAGTTATCCTGAGTAAAATGTTGTGTTGTGTTAAGTTGTTAACTACATGATAGTTATGCATATTCTACCTGTATATTTCGCTTCCCTTCACGATCGCTGCATTGTAAATGTGTTTTATATTCCTGTTGTCTTGCACGGCTTTACACAGGTCTATGGTTGAGTCTAAGGTAATCGTACTCTAGTTTCTACTTATTCTTTTGTGTTTTTGAATGCTGCCTAGTTACTTACCTTACGGCTTTTGTTCTACTGTAAAAATTGAGTTGTCTGCTTACTAGATACCTTTGCATATCCCCTACCTTCTTTTCATCTTAATTTCGCCAGTTGAAGTGAGTTTTTATATATTATTGTGTACGTTTTGCATGCAGTGTGACACGTGCTTTATTTTGTAAAAGTGCACCATGTTGTTTCTGGCATGTTCTTACTATAGTCATCATCATCATTGTCAACCATTATCAATCCACTGCTGGACGAAGGTCTCCCCAAGTTTCCTCCACAACGGTCTGTCTTGTGCCAGTCTTCTCCATGTCACCCCTGCATACTTTCGAATTTCATCCACCCATCTCCCATGTGGTCTTCTTCTGGGTCTTTTCCTGTCCCTTGGAATCCAATCTAAAATTTCGGCTGTCCATCGATGGTCTGTTCTTCTGGCAGTATGTCCAGCCCATTGCCATTTCAGGGATTTAACTCTGATCATGATGTCTTCCACTCTTGTCATTTTTCGGATCCACGTGTTCCTCTTCTTATCTCTCCTGGTTACACCAAGCATGCACCTCTCCATGCTGTTTGAGTTGTCTGCAGCCTTAGTATGTCTCTTTTAGTTAAGGTCCACGTCTCTGCACCATACGTAAGCACTGGAAGGATGCATTGATCAAACACTTTTCTTTTAAGACATAATGGCATATTGCTCTTGAAAATTATGCTGTTTCTTCCAAAAGCTCTCCAGGCAAGTTTTGTACGCCGATTAATTTCTTCATCAATGTGACCCTCACTTGATATCTGCTGTCCAAGGTAAACGTACGTGTCTGTTATCTCCAGCTTTTCTCCATCAATCGATAAATCTTCATTTCTTGTAAAAGCATTGAACATCACTTTTGTCTTCTGAAAGTTCATTTTTAATCCCACTTCTTTACTCTTGTCAGCAAGTTCCTGGATCATACTCTGCAGCTCTGATGGGCTAGTTGCAAAAATGACTACGTCATCAGCAAAACGAAGGTGGGTTAGATAATCTCCATTAATCTTTATCCCCTTGTTTTCCCAGCTCAGTGACTGAAAAACACCCTCCAATGTGGCATTAAAGAGCTTCGGAGATATGGTGTCACCTTGTCTCACTCCCTTTCCAATTTTTATGTGTGTTGTATTTTCAAACAGCCTAATCTTTGCACTTGCATTTTCATAGATGTTATTAATAATATTAATGTATGCATCTTCAATACCGCAGGTTTTCAGAGCCATTGTAACTGCTGATGGTTTCACCGAATCAAAGGCTTTTTCATAATCGATAAAAGCCATGCACAATGGAAGTTCATATTCCCTCGCTCTTTCAATTAGTTCTCTCAGCACATGGATATGATCTATTGTGCTGTAGCCACTCCCGAATCCAGCTTGTTCTCTCGGTTGAGCCATGTCCAGTGTTACCTTCAAGCGGTGTGAAAGAACTTTAGTGAAGATTTTATAAACTACTGATAGGAGGCTGATAGGTCTGTAGTTTCCTAGATCTTCAATGTCACCTTTCTTATGTAGCGGTGTTCCAATCCTCAGGAATCTTTCCTTCATTAAGGCATCGAGTGAAAATTTGGGCGAGTACTGTTTCGATTTCTCCACTTGCTTCTTGTATGATGTCTACAGTAATTCCATCTTCTCCTGGAGCTTTTCCCCGCTTCATGTTCTTGATTGCATGTGCAACTTCTGCTGGAAGGACTGGAGGAACTCTGGTACTGGTATCTTTCATGATGTCTGGAGTGCATGTATCATCCCTTTCATATAATTTGGAGTAGAAATCTTTCACTCTTGTCAGAATTTCGCCTCTATTTCTTGTTACGGAACCATCTTCTTTTCTCAGTGCCATAATCTGTTTTCTTCCCTTACTGAGATGTCCCTTTGCTATCTTTAGGCTTTGGTTGTTTTCAATTGCTTTCCTCACTAGTTCACAGTTGAATTTTCTTACGTCTTCAGTGATACTTTTTCTTACTGTCTTGCATAGCTCTATATATTCCACTTCCACATATATTCCACTTACTATAGTATATGTTTGTTAATATCTCTATTATTTCACTACACTCTTGATCAGTGTTTGATTTGTATTTCTGCGTTCGTTTTCGCTCATAGTTTACTACTTTGATCTATTTGTTACAGTGTACCGTGTTGTTTCCTGCATTTGTTTTATCATTGTGTAAGCTTCTAATTTTCTTTTCTTCTATGTCCGAACTTCTCAAGTGTGCATCAGTTGTCATCACCGTACTGTGCTCTGTCTTGGGACTGTGTTTGCTTGTCTTTTTCATTTATTCACTCCTCACCTTCTCCTGTTTACAACTTAGCGTGTTAGTCTGTATCTGTTTCATATCCTGTTTTCTTTGCCTGTAAGCTTGATGTGTCGTACTTCCCGACTTTTCCTCTGCTTGATTGCTATGACTATTGTAAGCTTCTTCATCACACGAGTTTTTGCCCATGTTCATTACACCTACAGTTGTCCTTGCTTTTGCCGAATACCCACTAGTTTTCTGTGTACATGTTTGTGTTGTTTACTTTAGAACGGTGTGTACCATTTTCAGTGATTTTAGCATTTTTCGTGTTATTTTGTGAGCGTTACCTTGTACATATGATCGTTTATTGTTCTTCTCCTGTTTTCACCTTAGATGATGCGCCTATACCTTTTTCTTTAATAAAATGTTGAACTCCTCCAGTTCCCGTACGTTTCGGGGTAGTGGTGATTTAGCACGAACTCGCTTTTCCAAGTCGAACCACAAATGTTTGATTGGGTTCATTTCAGATGAATTTGGAGGCCTTGGCATTAACAGTAAGTCACCAGCATGTTCCTGGAACCACTCCTTGACGATTTTGGCAGTGTGGGCGCATTATCCTCTTGGTGATGGCCATCACAAGAAGGAACACAGTTGCCATGAATGGGTGAACTTTGACCGCAACGATATTCAAATACCTGACAGCTGTCAGACATTGTGCTATTGGGATAATGGGGCCTAAATGCCCCACGAAAACATCGCCCCAGCATAACACCACCGCCGCCGGCCTGTTTTCGCCCAACAGTGCATCCAGGTGCCATAGTCTCCATTGGTAATCGGCGTATCCGCCCTCGGCCGTCTACGTGATGCTCTAGGAGTTTTGATTCGTCAGACCAGGCCACTTTCTTCCATTCATCCACGGTCCAATCTCGAAGATCTTGGGTCCATTTCATGTGTTGTTGCCGATGACGTGCAGTGAGCATGGGGAATCGGCTGGGTCTTCGGCTACGCAGACCCATGCGCAGAAGGCTGCGATGAACTGTGTGCTGTGACACATTGCCCTGATCTCCACTGTTGTAGCTGCGGGTGATTTGTCGCACTGTGGCTCTGTAGTCGCTGTGAACAATGCGCAACAGTCTCCGCTCCCCTCTGACATCAATGAGTTAAGGACGGCACACGACTGGTTTGGTCATCTGGGCAACACTTCTGGTACTTACTCACTACATCGGCACGTGAACAACTCACAAGCCGCGCCGTTTCCAAGATAGTAGCTCCGAGGCGCCGCGCCATCACAATTTGCCCATTGTCAGACTCCGATACATCAACAGTTTTTCTGATTCTGACTTCGAACACTCTACTAACCGAAAGGCGGTCCTCGGGTTGTATATATTCAGCCCTGTGAACTCCACTTGCGCCACCGTTCGGTCTCCACACGCGCTCATTTCTCTAGGCTGAAGGTGGTCGTAATGTAATGGTTCACGGTGTAGATAGCATCGCTCTTTCCCCGTTTTTAAGTGAGTCAGGGAAAAATTCTCATTGGCCGCCACCGGGAATCAAACCCAGAATCTTCCAGTTACCCGCCGGACACGCTAAAAACGTGGAAAGAGTGATGACTTCTGTTTGATGTTCCTAATCCACTTCAATTGTGTGTATTAATTATTCATTTGCCTCCTAGTCAATATTTGTTCAGTTGCTGCTTGCCGTCTTTGGTGAATCCCCAGCATTGTGCGGGGCTTCAAGAAGTAACCAGCCATGTGGTTTGGCAGTTGGTCGTATGTGAGTCTGGAGAATTCGTGGCTGCTGTGGTGCAGTGGTAGAATTTCCGGCGCGTAACTGGAAGACTGGGTTCGATTCCCGGTGGCGGACAATGATACTTTTTTCGCGACTCACTTGAAAACGTGGAAAGAGCCGTGACTTCTGTTTGATGTTCCTAAACCACGTCAATTGTGTGTATTAAAAGCTAATTAGTTATTTTCGCTGTGTCGCCGAAAGTTCCTCTGAGCATTTAACCTCGAACGGAATTTTTCCAAGCTCTACTCCGAAAGTATCTTCCCATTGTTACGCTTAATATCTAATACTCATTCTTTCTGTGCCGGTTTGTTTTCATTCTGCATTTTTGCACGTGTTATGTTGTCAGTGTTCGCCTAACTTTTACGTTTCACTTGATACTTAAAGCCGTTGGCTCTTGGATATTCACCTAACTTTTCAATTTTGGATAAAATTATGTCGAAAACTGGAAGTGAAACTTTTTAACCATTAACGATCATAATACTTTTCTATAACGAAGGTATGAGAAAGTAAGAACTATTTACTATTTTAGTGGAAGTAAGGAAATTTTTGAACTTTAAGGGGCGTAATTTCAAATCTCGTCATCCCAGATAAGAAGAGCTTACTACGTTACTTCTCTTACCTATATACCTACCAAGCGGCATATAGGTAGGTTCGTCTACCCAGGAAACAGGTATCTCATGATTTCTGTCATACCAGTGCATGCGTAGAATAAGATTTTTCCTTTAGGGTTGGTAACTAGTAGCACAGTATTACTTTTGCCCAACTATCGTGTGATAGAGAAATATTATAAAGGATTTTTGATTTTAGTTATTTTGTCCAAAGATACGGTCCTTCATTTCATCTGACTCTGCAATACCAATTACGGAGAGGAAGGATGCGCAGAGAATTGAAAAGTGCAAACGCTTGATCGAAAAGCTTTGATAATACGATGTGCGTAAGCTCGTATAGCTCACATAGACAAGATTTGTGGTAATAAGACTTGAAAGAGAACGCAAAACTTGATTAGAGGGGAATGGTGTTGCCCTTCCAAAAGTGGTTTAAGTTAATCCCATTTTCGCGAAAGGCGTTTTAAATCTGCACGGCACTTAGCGATTTCTACAAATTCAATTCTTCGTAACCAAACAGAGGGACTACAAAGCAAATTTTATTTCTGATAGAGAAATTCCTCAAGCTCCCATTGAACGCGCTATGGTACTTGAGTGGGTTGAATGCCGGCGGCTTCTTTAGCCATTGTACTAGATCACACATTTTACGGTAAACAGATTAATATATACAAATTTTGAAGATGACAATCCGATTTTTGGCGTAAATGTGACAAGGATGGTAAGTCGGATAATATCCGAAAACTTGAAAAAACGCCCGGGTAACATTCCCGGGCGTTTTCTATTACATGCGGTTCGTGTCCGGCTCCAGGACGATGCAAATTTTCAAGTTTTCGGATATTATCTGACTTACCATCCTTGTCACATTTACGCCAAAAATCGGATTGTCATCTTCAAAATTTGTATTATATGGCGTAATCCCGTATTTCTTTCAAGATTAATATATCTTCGTAAAAACGCTTATATTCTTATATTGAGGTGTCACGACAATTCGTCGCGTGCGTCAATTCGTCGACTACGTCAATTCGTCGCCTGCGTCAATTCGTCGCGCGTCAATTCGTCGACTACGACAATTCGTCGCGCGTCAATTCGTCGACCACGACGATTCGTCGCGCGTCAATTCGTCGCGGACAAATTCGTCGACTACGTCAATTCGTCGCGTTTACAGATTTTGGTTACATACAAAACGAATGCAGGAAAACGTACGATTTCGAACGTCTTGCTCCCTGATCAAATTTATAAAATTTGGACACGCAGACAGGATAGGAATATTACGTTTTTCTTTGGCACTAAAAATATTAGACGGTAAACGGTTTTTGGAACGGGGCAGGGCCCGGTTGGTCAGAGCCCCCCATATACAAAATGTTCGTAAAATCTACAGTTTACAATTCAAAACCACCAAATCTGGTATACTATCTCGTGGAATTCTAACTTAGACTGTAGACGGATTTGGGAAGCGGTTGGAGAGGGGGGGAGGTTAGCCCCCCTCCCTACAGAATTGCCGTAAAATATAGTTTTCAATTTAGAACTACCAAATTTGGTATATTATCTCATAGCGCTCTAACTTAGACGGTAGACGGTTTTTGGAACGGGTCAGGGGCCCGGTTGGTCAGAGCCCCCCATACACAAAATATTCGTAAGATCTACAGTTTTCAATTCAGAACCACCAAATCAGGTATCCTATCTCATAGTACTCTAATTTAGACGGTTGTCGGTTTTTGGAACGGGTCAAGGCCCGGGGAGTCAGAGCCCCCCCCTCCCCCCATACATACAAAATTTTCGTAAAATCTAGTTTTCATTTCAGAACCATCAAATTTGGTATCATGAAACTCTAACTTAGACGCTAGACGGTTTTTAAAAGGGGTTGGAGCCCGCGGGGTCGGACCCCCCCTCTCATAAAAAAATTTCGTAAAATCTACAGTTTTCATCTTAGAACCACCAAATTTGGTATACTATCTTATGGTACTCTAACTTAGTCGGTAGACCGTTTTCGGAACGGGTCCAAGGCCCGGGGGTCAGAGCCCCCCACATACAAAATTTTCTTAAAAACTACAGTTTTCAATTCAGAACCACCTAATCTGGTATACTATCTCATGGTGTTCACAAAGTATTTATTCAAGGAATGTACATGAGACGAGCAAGAGAAAAACGTCTCAAAAAAAAAACAGTGACACATGAATGCACTATTTACAGATGACAGTAGATACCTATTTACAATATATACATGACATTTAGATGTAAACAAATCTTGAGGAGATCGTACACACTAGGTTGAGCAGATATGGCAAGAGTTCAGGTAGAGCAGCACAGAGTAAAATGTTATAATATAGTCTTATGAGCACTAACTGTACTGTGCAGCGAAGGTGGAGTCTCAACAACCCCAAGGCCTCTGGGGACCATGGAGAGAAGAAGCTGGGTTCACTTGAAGACGCAACGGCACCGTTATGAAAACAAGATAAGTACATGTACATGAGACGAGCAAAAGTAGAATGACCGATAATTGTGACATAGAAATGGGATATGTACAGATTACTGTAGAAACAAAGAGACATTATAGTTGCATGACATTCAGATGGAAATAGATGTTCAGGAATCTCGTGGAGATAAGACATACCTTGATGAGCAGGTGTGACGAAGTACCGGATAAAGAGTCACTGAGTTAAGTGTTAAATAGTCATACAAGCACCAACTGTAAGATGCAATGAAGTCGGTGTCCCAGCGAACCATGGGGCCGCTGGGGACCATGTAGAGAAGAAGCTGGGTTCACTTTGTCGAGAAACGGCGGTGTGGTACTCAAGGCGTAATCGAGAAAGGAGACATTCCCGAAAAAAACTCAGCAACGCGGCACTTGCGTGAGGTACCGTAGGAGGCGCCTCCCGAGCACGACACTGTTGATGATAGACGTATATAACGTGCTTCACTAGCACAAAAATGTAGGTGCAGACTACAGGGAGTCTGATTGGAGGCACAAGGTTGAGCAACAGCGTTCGGTAAGCACTGAAGGAAAGATCAGTTGTACAGGATCTTTGCGCAATTGAAAAGGCAAGATTCAGCATTGGTAGCAGTATAGTGCAATATTGATAGACATGACTCACATCTGCCTCCCCGGCGCAGAAAGGGCAGAGTGGGGAGGAAAGAAGGGTCATCCGGTGCAAGATTGAGGGTACGGGAAGACGGTTATGTAAGAAGAACCAGTGGGTGTTGATCTCTGGGGATGTAGATAGAGGAGAGAGGGTGGCAGACCACACAGCAGAGAGAGCGGAAGACGGGATATCAGGGATAGGTGTAGGCGTAGAAGAGCGGGAGAGAGAGAAATCTGTAAAGAGCGGATGTGGAGAAGGAGAAAATCGGAAGATCTATGCCGTGAGCGGACAAGAAAAAGGGGAGGGGGAGAGACGCGGATAGAACGGGAACGAGACCGGCGGGGGAAGCAAGATCGGGAAAGAGAGAAATAAGGGATGAGAGTAAGGAGGTGTGAACCTGAAGGGCATGGGGTAGAGCACGAATAGCAGGAGGAAAGTCGGAGAAGGAGCGCCAGAGAAAATCAGGGGTGACAAGGTCTCGGACTGTGACTACTCCGGCGCGGAGCCAGGTGGGGAAAGCAAAACAGGGGAGGTGCGGAGGATGAATGACGGAGGAGAAAAATAGAGGTTCTGAGAGTAGTTCGGAGGTTGTAGCTGGTGGAGAGCGAGACAGAGGGAAAGAGCGAAGCAAGGTGATAGCCTCCCGATAGACAGGAGGTAAGTTGGAAAGGAGGGGGCAGTGATCCATTAATAGATAGGAAAGAAAAGTAAGGTGGGGATTACGCGGGGAGACAGTGACGTCCCGGGTTGTCTCCGCAGGCAGAACCGGTGAAGCAAGAAGGCGAAGAAATGCAGACACTCGGAATGCCTGATAGTATAACCGCACGTCAAGCAGTCCAATACCGCCATTCTGAGGAGACAAGCTGGAGAAGTGAAGCGTTAACCCAATGATGACCAGCCCACACGATATTGGTTTGGCACTGGGTGATTGCAAGAAGACGATGAACAGGTTGTTTGGACGCAAGCCAAGAGAACGTGCACATGGATAACAAATATGTTCGAGTGATCTGGGCACGCTGGTACAGAGAAGTGCAGAACTGTGCTTGTCTCCAGTTGGTAGCCGTACGCAGCAGGCGGGGGTGCAGTGCATTCCACGTTATCGTCGAGGCTGTAGGAGGTTTGCCCAGGTGCACTCCTAGAAAACGCTGTGAGGATGTGGACCATTCGGCTCCCCATGGAGAGTCGGTTCGACTAGCCCACGACCCACACCACAAGCCAGTGCTTTTTGACTCGTTTAGCGTGGCACTAGAACAAGAGGCATACCGAGCGTAGAGGTGGCGAAGTTTGCAGAATTGTGCATCTTGTCGAACACAAAAAGTCACGTCATCAGCATAGGCAACATAGGTGACAATATGATGGCGAGTGCTGGCGACCACTGGAGGCAGAGAAGCATAGAAGGATCTGTGAACGGAGCGGAGAAAAGGTTCGATCGCAAGAGCAAAGAGCTGTCCGGACAAGGGGCAGCCTTGCCGGACGCCGCGACGGAAAGGAATTGGCGCTGTGAGAAGGGTGGGCAACCTGACGTGGAAAGTGGCGTCCTGAGAGAGGGAGAGGAGAATAGAAACAAAAGGAGGTGGAAACCCGAAACTATAAAGTGTAGACGA